>BSWB01000005.1:18941446-21441446 GCA_033239125.1 Fagopyrum homotropicum | reverse complement strand
ATGTTCTTCAGTCGCCTCGCTCAGTCCAGAAGGTGCCTCGGTCGAGGTGCTGCTGCTGGGCCCGAGACTGGAGATCTTCGTCTCCTGAATTAGCTTCTCAGTTTTAGCTCCTGGATCCTCTTCCAATGCCTTCAAGCTCCGTATATCTGCATCACAAGAAGCATCTATACCTTCCTCCATTAAACTGAAGCTAATAACTCTTTCGAGTGGATCGTTAATAAGGATAGAGCTCACCAATTCTCTTGATTCTTCTTCATCGTAGATGTTGAAGATATCATCAGTTAGTTGCTCCCCTTTCATGGCTGCAAGTAGTGCGAACTCCACCTCATCGCCACCAACGTTGAATTTCAACTTGGCGTTCTTGCAATCCACGTTGCAACCCGAAGTTGCTAGAAATGGCCTCCCGAGAATAATAGGAACAGGATAATCTGCGGGAATGTCAAGTACAACAAAATCTATAGGTAGATAGAAGTTACCTAACTTGACCGGAACGTCCTCCAAGATGCCCACGGGATGGGTAATGGAGCGATCCGCCATATAAAGTCGAATCTTGACCGGCTTGGGCTCTCCAAGACCGATCTTCGTGCATAGCTCCAGCGGGATGATGCTCACGCTGGCTCCTAGATCACAAAGGGCTTCGCAAGTGACATCCCCAACTTGAATGGGGATGCAAAACGAGCCGGGATCTCTCAACTTAGGTGGCATCTTTTCCTTCATGATCTTGATAAGCTCCGAGGATTTAGATGTCATCCTAACTTCACCAACATCCTCCAGCTTCCTCTTCCTTGATAAGATTTCTTTTAAGAACTTCCCATAGGCGGGCATACCTAGAATAGCATCAAGGAAGGGAATATTAATATGGAGCTTATTCATCAAGTCAAGAAACTTACCAAAGTGCTTGTCTACATGTGCTCTGGCTCTGGATTGAGGGAATGGGAGTGGTGGTTTGTATGCAGGAGGTGGAGTATAAGTTTCAGTTGTCCCTCCTACTTTCTGTTGCTCCACCTCGGTTGGCATCTCGGTCGAGGTGTTCTTCGACTGGATCTGGACCGAGGTGGTCTGCGTCGAGCGAGGTACTGGATCTGCAGTTTTAAGTCCACTCCTCGTTGTTATGGCCATGCACTGGCCCTTAGGGTTAGTTTCCGTCTTTGCTGGAAGCTTCCCTGGATCTCTTGGCGCTTCATTCGCCCTACTAGCAAGTTGTTGTTCGAAGGACTTTTGGGCCCTCGAAAATGAAGTCATAGAATTCTCCATAGCGCTAAGCTTGATCAAGATAGCCTCCAGAACTGCGTCTTTCTTTTCTGGTTGAGATGAACTTGATCCTTGCCCTTGGCTCTTTAATGGAGTAGAAGAAGAAGAAGCAGAAGAGAGGAAAGGGTTAGAGGAATCATTAGAGTTGGAGTTTGAATGATTGTTACCGTGATTTTGGTTATTCGCCCTCCAGTTGTTGCTATTGGATCCTCTATTGTTGTTGTTGTAGTTGTTGTTTCGGGGACCGTTGTTGTTGTTACGGTACCCGTTATTGTTGTTGTTCCTTTGCCCTTGCTCTTCCTTCTTAGTTTGAGCCATCAAGAGTTCCTTCAATTGCTTCACGTCATTCTTCAAAGACGTGAGTTGATTGTTGTCGGGTTGAGTCTCTTGAAAGTTGACTCTTTTAACTCCACCTTCAGCTCCTTGGTGGGTGTATTTCTCCATGTGCAAGGCTTGCTTCTCAATGAAGTCCCAAGCCTCATCAATCGCCATGTCCATGAAGGTACCGGCGGAGAGTAGTTGGAGATTGAACTGGGTGCTTCCGTCCAGTCCTTTGAAGTAGATCTCCAACAACTCGATCTTTGGAATCCCATGATATGGGCAATCCAAGAGGATATCCTTGAACCGCTCCCAAGATTTGGACAAGCTCTCCTTGTCCTTCATAATGAAAGCGTTGATCTTCCCTCTCATTTCAGCGGTCTTTGAGGGGGGAAAGAATTTGGTCAAGAATTCCGTAGTCATCTCCTCCCATGTGCTAATTTTTCCTGGAGGAAGAGATTGATACCAAGTAAGAGCTCTATCTTTTAAAGAAAAGTAAAAAGGTCTTAGCTCGTAGTTTTGAAGATGTTGATGCGGCGACTCTTTCTCTAGCCCTCCGAATTGGCATTGGCGAATCATGGCTAGAACTTGCGGTCGAAGTTCGTAGTCGTGATCTGCTGGATCTCCTAGGTTCACTCCTGGACGCCTCAGTTGTTGATTAGGGTCCATCCTTTGACCTAGGGTTTGTGGGATTCCTGCAAGAAGAACATCTCGGACTGGCATCCGAGGTGGAGGTACATCGGCCGGGGCGACAGGTATTGGAATTTGCCTCGGTCGAAGATCAGCTACTGGATCCTGCATCGGTCGAGGATCAACAGGGGGATCTTCCCTCGGTCGAAGTAGAATCTGGTCTCGTATGACTGATATCTCAGCTTCGATTGCTGCAGTCTTGGTGCGATTCTCTTCTTTCTCTTGTCTAAGTTCTTCCTTGCTGAGGCGTAGCAGCTCTAGCGCCTCTTTCAATTCGGCCGCAAGATCGCGATCGTCTTGTTGGGCCATCTTTGCTTCTCTTAAGCGTCGCTTGTATGTCTTCTCTGGTTCGGGATCGTAAGGAACGATTTCCTTCCCAACGCGGGTTCTTCGCATATACCTAAGAAAGAACCTGCAAAAGTCACTCAAGTAGAGTGGTTAGATGACACGGGGCAAGCGCCCCAAGAGCAAACCGTACCGGCTCGGTCTAGACCAAGTCCCCGGCAACGGCGCCAAAAACTTGTTCGCTCCAAACGGTGTGTGCAAGCTTTAAATTTATAACCCTAGACTTAAGCTTAAAACAAGGATGCGAACCCGCAGTGTATGGGTCAATCGTAGTAAAAAGCAAGAAAATTCCAGGGGTCGATCACAGGGACTTGGTGAAACAAAGTCAATAACGGTAGGCTTCGTGAATACTAACCACAAAGAGCAATTAACACAATCAAAGATGAATAAGAAGTCAATAAAGCAAACATGCAATTCTAGGGATTAAAGCATCTAGTTGTGGTTCCAAATCAAGATCTATAGATAAGCGGACAAAGCTGAGATTTTTGCGTGGGGAAGGTGTTACTAAAGTGGAGTAGATCCCCGGGTAAGTCTCACTACACACTAATCCTAAACCGTAACTCCTATTACCGGGTAAGTCTCAAGGAATCAAGATAAAGAACTATAACCTCAAACTAACGCACCATCTAAGGGAATAGAATCAACCTTTACCGGGTAAGTCTCAGGCTAACTCACAAAGATGGGATGGAAGCACACTCAAACCCCAATAAAGGATAAACCTTTATTACCTACACTTATGATCGTTGGTACACAAACTAAGAAATTACCGGGTAAGTCTCATCCTAAGCTTGCTTTGAACCACGAAAGGTGTAATAAGAATAGGATTTGGCAAACTCTAACACTTAACTCTCAGTTTAGGATCAGATAAGTCACCTCGGTCAGCCAGATTCCACCCCGGCCGAGATGTTCATCGACTGAACGAGACGCTTAGGGTTAAGGTTAAAGACTCGAACTTTCAGGATCCTACTGGAATCTAAGATTATTCTATCATTGTTTTTCCCACAACCTTCAGCTAATCACCCTAGTATCACACAAGGAAATTAGCCACTCATCATCATTATGAAAGTATTAAATATATGGGAAGAAGGTGAATATTTGAACAAGAAGAATTTAATGAAAAGACTTCAATAACTGAATCAAATATCACAACAAAGCGTTCCTTGGATAGCAATCCAACAAGACAAGACAACAAGTGAGGGAATTGAAGACACTCTTACAAAAACCCTCCAAAAAGCTATGAAAGCTATGGACTTCAACCTTCCTTCAACCTTCAAAAAGGTTCTTCGAATCTCTCCTAACTGGAGTAGGTTGCTGCTGCGTGATCTTCTCGTAAGCAAGATGTCCAGCCGTAAGCGGATGTAGCGGGGGCCTGGATTTGTGGAAATCCAACCCCTTTTATAAGAAAATAACCCTCCAAAGATAATAAATCTTAGAAAGATATTTTCCCATAAATATAGGTAAAATATATGATTCTGCATACCTCCTTCCTTCCAGGAGCCAAGCCCAAAAAATATAAGATCACTTTCCAATTTTAAAAGATCTCAGCCAAGAATAAAATATTCTCGCCGTGTCCTAGGTGTTCGCCTCGGTCGAGTCGGCGTCTCTGGATCACCTCGGTCGAGATGAATCTCTGGTCAACCGAGGTGAGTCACAACTGAATGTGAAATCTCTCAAAACTGGTCCAAAGTAAATCTTTAATCCATAGCTATGTTCCCTGGATGTAGCTCCAAATGACTCATGACTCCTTTTGCTCCTTTTTGATGCGAAACGTACCCTTTTACCTGCAATTACAACAAAACTAGGTGTAGACCTCGATTCTCGCAAAGGTAGATGAAATGGTAGTAAAATTACATAATATACATACAAACATGCAGATTATGAAAGATAAAACGTCCAAACAAACCCCAAAATATAGACTATAATTCATGCTATCAAGCATGCATGAAATGTAAAAATGAAAAAGTCAAGATGATCAAGAGCATATCCAATCTAAATTACTAAGTCTTGCAAACATGCAAATAGGTCATAAGGTCTTATGAAATAAAATGCCCAGAAACGTTGTGATTAGGTGGGGATTTTTCTAGGCTATGTGATGCTAATCCGGGAATGGAATTAACTCCACAATCTTGTCCTCGATAAACTTCCCTCAAGTGTATATTTTCTCCATCTTTTCTTTCTTTTCTTTTTCTTCTACTTATTTTTGAGACAATGGCATTGGTGTACAAAACCCGAAACCTTGGTGATTAGCCATCCTCGGGCTTTTTCTATTTTTCGAGGTGCATCCACACCGGACACACATACCAAAGCTCGTTAGGACTATCGGTTTATTTGACTTTGGCAAGGCACCGAAACCCGATTATGTGAAGTGTGCCAAATTACTTGTCATTTAAACCAATGTCCCCAAACCTATATTTTTGTCTACACTTTCACAACAAATTCAGCATTTTATTCATGGCATTCTTTCATCAAAATCTTCACCCCACACTTACTTTTCACACACATCAACACACTAACATGCTCCTATTCCCGGATGGGTTAAAAGAGGTCAAATTTATATCCATTGAGGTGCTCAAATATCATGATCAAGATGAGAAGAAGAGAAAGATGAATTGCCTCATTCATTCCTAGATGGTGTGTAAGAACTAGCATGTAATTTCGACTTTCAATACTCAATCCATTCTAGGTTAACATCATGATCACAAATCATTCATAGGATTCAAAAGAAGTACTTCAAGTCCACATATGCATTCATCAATTTAACACATAAAGCTATCCATAGCCAATCCACAAGACAAGATTCATCATTAGGGTCATATCCAAGCCTAGAAAGCACAAAAATTTTTAAATTTTCTGATTTTTTGGATTTTTCGCAATGAGTATATACAATGCAAGACATACGATAATATTAAACTACCCTAGATGCTAATCATGCAAAAGATCATGCAAACCCCACCCCATACTCAGAAACACATTGTCCCCAATGTGTAAATGAAGTAAAGAAGAGTGAAAGAAGGTTCTCACAATGTAAAAATGGTTTGCTATGGTATTTGGGGTTTCTTAAGTGGAATTGATGTTGGATAATCCTATCAACAATGGTAGAGAGCTCTAAGTGTTCATCAAGGCGTCGGGACCCGCGCTAGGCACCGCTAGCCGTCCAAGTTCCGCGTCCGCTCCACCCATAATCGATGAGGGGTTCATCATCATCTTTCACTTGCTATGCAAGGTTTCCAATGCTACCAATACTCTAGCACATACACAAAACACACCAAACACACACAAAAACAGAAAAATCGAAAACAAAGACAAAATGAAACAGGGAAAACGTTACCAATGGGTTGCCTCCCACCAAGCGCTTCTTTAAGGTCATTAGCTTGACCAAACTCGGGGTGTCTCATTCTAGGTGAAGTGGGGCAATCATATCCACCGGAGCTCCCGGGACATACTTCTTCAACCGGTGCCCGTTCACCTTGAAATCTCCACAATGCTCCCCACCTATCTCAATAGCTCCATGGGGGAAGATCTTCTTCACCACATATGGCCCGGTCCATCTTGATTTTAGCTTTCCGGGGAAAAGCCGCAGCCTTGAGTTGAAGAGAAGGACAAAGTCGCCTTCGCTCAACTCCTTCGGGATGAGGCGCTTGTCATGCCACCGTTTGGTTCTCTCCTTGTAGATCCGGGCATTCTCATAAGCATCCAACCGGATCTCCTCAAGGGCATTCATATCAAGCAACCTCTTCTCTCCTGCCTCCTTGAGGTCAAAATTTAACCACTTAATGGCCCAATAAGCTCTATGCTCCATCTCTACCGAAAGGTGGCAAGACTTGCCATAGACTAACTTGTAGGGAGTGGTGCCAATTGGTGTCTTGAAAGCGGTCCTATATGCCCACAAGGCATCATCGAGCTTCATAGCCCAATCCTTTCTCGTCCTAGAGACCGTCTTCTCAAGTATCCCTTTTATCTCTCGGTTGGAGATCTCCACTTGGCCACTAGTTTGGGGATGGTAAGGTGTTGCCACCTTATGGGTCACCCCATACTTAGCCAAAAGTGCTCCAAAGTTCCTATTGGTGAAGTGCTTCCCTCCATCACTTATGATCACCCTTGGTGTTCCAAACCTAGGAAAGATCACTCGGTTGAAGAACCGCACTACAACCTTGGCATCATTTGTAGGAGAGGCGATTGCCTCCACCCATCTTGAAACATAATCAACCGCCAATAGGATGTAGAGGTTGCCACATGAAGAAGGGAATGGTCCCATGAAGTCCACACCCCACACATCAAATATCTCCACTTCTTGTATGTTGTTCAAGGACATCTCATTCCTCCTTGAGGTGTTGCCCGTCCTTTGGCAAGCATCACAAGCTACCACAAAGCTTTGCACATCCTTGAATAAACTTGGCCAAAAGAAGCCCGATTGCAACACCTTCGTAAATGTCTTGTGTGAGCTAGCATGCCCTCCACATGGCAAGGAGTGACAATGGCGGATCACACTCTCCACCTCATCCTCCGGTATGCATCTTCTAAACATTCCATCCGGCCCTCTCTTGAACAAAAGTGGTTCACTCCAATAGTAGTGCCTCACATCCTTGAAGAACTTCTTTCTTTGGGCATATGTAAATCCGGGAGGCACTTCCTCACACACAAGATCGTTCACGATGTCGGCATACCATGGCTCACTTCCTCTAGACACTTGGAACAAGCACTCTTCCACCATTTGCAATTGCTCATCCCGGAATGAGTCATCAATCGGGATGTCATCTCTTTCAAGCTCCAATGGTGGGAGTCTACTAAGGTGATCCGCCACGGAGTTCTCGGATCCCTTCTTGTCCCGGATTTCCAAATAAAACTCTTGAAGAAGAAGGATCCACCGAATCAACCTAGGTTTGGCATCCTTCTTGGTAAGTAGATAACGGATCGCAGCATGATCCGTATATACAATGACCTTCGCTCCAACAAGATATGAGCGGAACTTCTCAAATGCATACACCACCGCTAGCAATTCCTTCTCGGTGGTAGCATAATTGAGTTGGGCATCATCTAGCGTCTTGCTAGCATAATACATGGCATGTGTGCGCCCATCTTTCCTTTGCCCCAAAACAGCCCCAACGGCTACATCACTTGCATCACACATGATCTCAAACGGTAAACTCCAATCCGGAGGTTGCATGATAGGTGCGGAGATCAAGGCGTTCTTCAACCTACAAAAAGCCTCAAGGCAATCCTTAGAGAAAACAAACTCAACATCTTTCATTAGTAGGTTAGTAAGAGGCTTAGAAATTTTAGAGAAATCTTTAATAAACTTCCGGTAAAAACCGGCATGCCCTAGGAAACTCCTTACCCCCTTCACCGAGGTAGGTGGTGGCAACTTCTCTATCGTTTCAATCTTGGCTCTATCAACCTCAATGCCACGGTTGGACACTAAATGTTCCAACACAATACCTTCACTTACCATGAAGTGGCACTTTTCCCAATTCAAGACAAGATTTGTCTCCTCACATCTCTTCAGTACTAATGACAAGTTAGCTAAGCAATTATCAAAGGAAGAACCATAAACAGAGAAGTCATCCATAAACACTTCCATGATATTTTCAATGTATTCCGAAAAGATAGCCATCATACACCTTTGGAAGGTGGCGGGTGCATTACACAACCCAAATGGCATTCTCCTATATGCAAAAGTTTCCCATGGACATGTAAAGGTGGTTTTCTCTTGGTCATCGGGGTGGATAGGGATTTGGAAGAATCCACTCTAGCCATCTAAATAGCAAAAATGAGAATGTTGAGCTAACCTCTCTAGCATTTGGTCAATGAAAGGGAGAGGGAAGTGATCTTTCCTAGAGGCCATGTTCAACTTCCTATAGTCAATGCACATCCTCCACCCCGTAACCGTCCTAGTCGGGATTAGTTCATTGTTCTCATTAGTCACTACGGTCATCCCACCCTTCTTAGGAACTACATGAACGGGACTAACCCACTTACTATCCGAGATAGGGTAGATTATTCCCGCATCTAGCAACTTAATGATCTCTTTCTTGACTCCCTCTTTCATTATAGGATTTAGTCTTGTTTGATGTTCAATAGAGGGTTTATGGTTATCTTCCATCAATATCTTATGCATGCACAAAGAGGGCTTAATGCCAACTAAATCATCAATAGTATAGCCAATGGCTTTCCTATGCAATCTTAGCTCATGTAACAACTTAGCAAGTTCATCATCATTCAAGCATGCACTCACAATCACCGGATATGTAGAATTATCACCAAGAAAAGCATACTTTAAATGAGAGGGAAGGGGTTTAAGTTCAAGTTTAGGAGGACCTTTGTCGAGTGGAGACGATCCAAATAACGTTGGATGAGATGAATCCAAAGCAAATGAAGACCCTCCAAGGCTCCTTGAAGCTTGTTCATCATCAAGAGTTGTTGCTGGGGAAACCACGGCCAACTCCACGGTTGGCTCCACTTCCACGGCCGTGGAAGTTGCCAGGCTTGCTCTTCTGAGCTTTCCAGAGAGTTCCACGGCCGTGGAACACATTCCACGCCCGTGGGACTTACAGCTGTTCAGCATGCCTTCGTGATCCTCAAATCCAACTCTTGTCTCCTTTTCTAGTGCTTCCAAGGCCTTGATGTCTTCATTGCAAGCCTCCTCAACACCTTCCTCCATCAAACTTAAGGTAAGAACTTTCTCCAAGGGGTCCTTGATCAAAATCGAGCTCACAACTTCTCTAGGTTCCTCTTGCTCGACTATGTTGAAGACATCCTCATCAAGGGTTGGCCCTTTCATCATTGTGGACAATTTGAACTTGATGTTCTCTTCTCCAATGTTGAAGGAGAGGATCCCATTCTTGCAATCCACTAGGTATCTGGAAGTGGCTAGGAAAGGCCTTCCTAAGATGATGGGCACCGGATAGTCCGCCGGAATATCCAAGACAACAAAATCAATCGGCACATAGAACTTTCCTAGTTGCACCGGAATGTCTTCTAAGATCCCAACCGGGTGAGTGATAGAGCAGTCCGCCATATAGAGGGTCATCTTGACCGGTTTCGGCTCTCCTAGCCCAACCTTGTTGCAAAGTGCAAGCGGTATGATGCTTACACTTGCCCCAAGATCACAAAGGGCTTCATACTTCACATCTCCCACTCCAATTGGGACACAAAAAGAACCCGGATCTCTTAGCTTAGGAGGCATCTCCTCCTTCATTGTTTGGATCAATTCCGAGGACCTCTTCGTCATTCTTATCTCCCCATACTCCTCCAACTTCCTTTTGTTGGAGAGTATCTCCTTCAAGAACTTGCCATATGCCGGCATTCCTAAAATAGCATCCATGAACGGAATATTAATATGCAATTTGGACATTAGTTCAAGGAATTTACCAAAGTGGTTGTCCAAGCGAGCTCTTGCTCGTGATTGTGGGAACGGTAGTGGTGGCTTGTATGGAGGCGGTGCCACATAAGTCGGCTCACCATCCTTGCTCTTGCCTCCATCTTCTTGCAATTTTTCCTCTTCTACCACTACTTGCTTCCCCTTAGCATTGTTCTTGGGCAAAGGATCCTTCATACTCAACCCGCTCCTTGTTGTAATGGCCAACACTTGGCCTCTTGGGTTGTCTTTGGTCCTTCCGGAAAGCTTTCCCGGATCTCTATGGGTTTCACCCGCCTTTTGGAACACTTGTGCTTCCAACACCTTTTGAGCTTTAGAAATGGAAGTCACGGTGCTCTCAAGACCACTCAACCTTCCAAGCAATTGCTCAAACATCATTTTGATTCTATCCTTTGGAGGTTGAGTAAATCCGGGTGGAGGTTCTTGTGAAGCTTTTGGTGGTGGAGTTGTGCTTGTGGAAGCGGGAGGGTTCAAGGCTTCATCCGGGTTAGAATAGGAAAACCCGGGATGGTTATGGTTGGGCCGGTAATTGTTGAATTGCCGGTTATTGTTGAAGTTCCTTGGGCCTTGGTAGTTGTTGTAATTGCCCCTTCCCATGTAGTTCACATCTTCCTCCTTGGAACATAAATTGGCTTGCACTTTGATAACACGATTTATGATTTAGGTTTAGGTAATCATTTAGATAGATTTCTCACTCATTCATGCATGGTTTAGCACTAGTTCACGACGTTTGCACTCAATTCACGTTTTTTGTCGAGATAGACGTCTACACGGACTTGTGCATTGCTTTGTAGGTATTTTGGGAGATTTAGGAGCTAAATCGATACATTTGAGGATCGTTCATCAAGATGACACACTCTCGGACTCATTAGGATGCAAACTAGAGGCTAATGAGGGCTCATGGAACCTTGCCAACACAAGCCATGCACCGAATCGAAGCTTAATGATCAAAGGGAAAGCTGAAGGTCCAAATCACGGTTCACTGGAAGTCCACGGCCGTGGAACTGTCCGTGGATTTTGCCAGGTTTTCGTGACAGCTGTGCCACGATCTCTTGGCCAGCTCTTGCAAAGTTGTAGTATAAAAGTGGTCCTGCATTAGCTGAGAGAATCATCTTGGAGCAGCTCTCCATTATCCACTATCATCCAATCAAAATATTCTCTCAACAAGAAGATTCTTGGAAGAAGGAGGTAGAAGGAAGCTACCATTGGAGGAAGAGCTTCATTGGAGAAGAAGAAGAGCACACCATTGATAGATTTTGATAGCTTTGTAGTGAAGAATTTCGGAATCGATTTCTTGAGTTGTATGAACCATTTGAACCTTCTTTAAGAAGGGTTGTGAGTCATCCTAATTCCATTTTTCAGCTTGGCTTTGTTTACTTCACTTGTTCATCTCTTTCTCTTCATTATCTTGCAAATGGAAGCCATGATTTTATGTTTGATGATTTTGATTGATATGATGAATGTTGTAGGCTAAATAGATGTGATTCTAGGGTAAGAAATGGAAGGTTGTGGCTAGGACTATGATAGGGTGGACTTAGATTGACCCTTGGATGACTAACTAGCTTGGACGTAGCTTCTGTTGGAGTCCACGGTTTGTTCTTGCCTTTCCACGGCCGTGGAAGGTGTAGAACAGCCCGTGATTCCCCCTTGTTTGATGGATCTAGCCTTAGATTGTTAGAATGTTGAAATCCTAGTGTTTGTTAAGATAAATCTACCCTAGGGTGACCTAGTGTTAGCAACTAAGTGTTAGGAGAGACTTACTCGGTAATCCTTACTCTTAGATTCCGAAGATGACAAACCCTAGGTAATGGTGAGCCTCATAAGCCGCCATTGGACTAAGTGTGCTAGGATAGTTGTTTAGGACTAACCCTTCCGAGACTTACCCGGTAAGGATAGGTTAGACCTCTAAGTGACAATCCGGTTTGTGTAGAAATCCATCCCTTAGGTTCTTAGAGACTTACCCGGTGATGAGATCTTGGGGATGGACTAGTGGACGATGAGACCTACCCGGAGATTGATCCCAATCTAGAAACACTTACTCCCAACACATCATAGTTTATCCAAGGAACGATTAGATAGCTTGAGTCCTATGCCATAACCAGAATTTCCAACCCCTAGAATCGCTTCTCTCTCTTTGATCTATATCTCGTTTTAGCTTGTTTGTTTGTGTTGATTTATTAGCATAGTTGATTTGTTCATTTGCATGATTTGTGATCCTTGCTTGATCACCTAAAACCCACCAAAAACATTTAGATTTTCATTTCTTTATTTCCTTTCCTTTTTCTTCACCTAGATCTTCACTAAACTTAATCACTAATCGAATCAATCTCACCTTAGTCTTTGTGTTCGACCTCGGAATACTATCCCTACTACAAACGTCCCGTACACTGCGGGTTCGCTAGGAGTTAGGATAAATATAACGAGAATATAAATTTAAAACCCATTGCATATCACATCCTGAGCATGACAAGTTTTTGGCGCCGTTGCCGGGGACTAGGTCTAGATTGAGTCTATTTTGTGATTGTTTATAGTGTAGATCTTTCTTGTTGCTTTTGATCTCTCTTTGGTTTGTGTCTTTGCTTTTCAGGACATCTCACTCTTTAGGTGTATGCGAAGATCTCGTGGCAAGGATTTAGCTCCATTCGATCCCGAACCGGAGAAAACCCTTAGATCTAGATCCAAGAGCATTAAAAAGGGAAAAGAGATGGCCGGAAGAGATCTCCAAGCCGAGTTGGATGAGGCTTTAGAGCAAATTAGGATAAGAGATGAAGCTTTGGAGAATGAAAGAAGACTTGCCAATGAGAGGCAAGAGGCAACTAGGAGGGAGATTGAGGAGATTAGGCAAGCTCTTGTGCAAAGAGAGCTTAACCGTCAACAACCTCCTCCACCTCCACCACAAGCACAGCCGGCGGCGGTGAATATTAGGGTTGTGCCCATTGCTATGGAAGAGCCACAAACGTTGGGGCAACGTATGGATCCGGCACAAAGAGCACACCGTCCGGGTGTGAACTTAGGAGATCCCGCAGCCCATGATTACGAACTCCGCCCTCAAGTTCTACAAATGATCCGGCATAATCAATTTGGAGGGATGGAAGGAGAGTCTCCTCATCAACACTTGATGAACTATGAGATTTTGATGGAGACTCTTACCCCGCCAAGATTGGAGACCAATAACCATAAGCTTAGGGCTTTTTCCTTCTCTCTTAAGGATAAAGCCTTGGCTTGGTATCAATCTATTCCACAAGGGCGAGTTGGTACTTGGGAGGAGATGACAACCGAGTTTTTGACTAAGTTCTTCCCACCTTCCAAGACTACCCAGTTAAGAGGGAAGATCAATGCCTTCGTGATGAAGGATAGAGAGAGTTTATTCAAGTCTTGGGAGAGGTTCAAAGATCTTCTCCTAGATTGCCCACACCATGGTATACCGAAAATTGAGCTATTGGAAATCTACTTCAAGGGACTTGATGAAGATAGTCAATTCAAGATCCAATCTCTTTCCGGTGGGACTTTCATGGAGAAGCATGTAGATGAAGCTTGGGAGTTTGTGGAGAAGCAAGCTCTAGTAATTGAGAAATACTCCCATAGGAAGAGTGAAGGGAGAAAGGCGGGAGCATATGAGGTGAGTGAAGTCACCATGAGCAATTTCAAGCTTGACGCCATCAACAACGAGCTAAAGTCCTTGAGAGAGTTGTGTGCTACAACTTTGAAGAATCAAGCAACTCCTCAAGTGCTTCCACAAGCTAATTTGTCTTCCAAGGAGGAAGATGTGAATTACATGGGAAGGGGCAACTACAATAACTACCAAGGCCCAAGGAACTTCAACAACAATCGGCAATTCAACAATTACCGGCCCAACCATAACCATCCCGGGTTTTCTTACTCTAACCCGGATGGAGCCTTGAACCCTCCCGCTTCCACAAGCACAACTCCACCACCAAGGGCTTCACAAGAACCTCCACCCGGATTCACTCAACCTCCAAAGGATAGAACCGAAATGATGTTTGAACAATTGCTTGGAAGGTTGAGTGGCCTTGAGAGCACCGTGACTTCCATTTCTAAGGCTCAAAAGGTGTTGGAAGCACAAGTGTTCCAAAAAGCGGGTGAAGCCCATAGAGATCCGGGAAAGCTTCCCGGAAGGACCGAGGATAACCCAAGAGGCCAAGTGTTGGCCATTACAATGAGGAGTGGGCTGAGCATGAAGGACCCTTTGCCCAAGGAGAATGCTAAGGGGAAGCAAGTGGTTATAGAGGAAGAGCCATTGCAAGGAGATAGAGACAAAAGCAAAGATGTCGAGCCAACATATGTGGCACCGCCCCCATACAAGCCACCACTACCGTTCCCATAATCACGAGCAAGAGCTCGCTTGGACAATCATTTTAGTAAGTTCCTTGAACTAATGTCTAAATTGCATATTAACATTCCGTTCATGGATGCTATCTTAGGTATGCCGGCATATGGCAAGTCCTTGAAGGAAATACTCTCCAACAAAAAGAAGTTGGAGGAGTATGGGGAGATAAGAATGACAAAGAGATCCTCGGAGTTGATTCAAACAATGAAGGAAGAGATGCCTCCTAAGCTAAGGGATCCGGGATCCTTTTGTGTGCCAATCGGAGTAGGAGAAGTGAAGTATGACGCCCTATGTGATTTTGGGGCGAGTGTAAGCATCATCCCGCTTGCACTTTGCAACAAGGTTGGGCTAGGAGAGCCAAAGCCGGTCAAGATGACCCTTTACATGGCGGACCGCTCAATCACTCATCCGGTTGGAATCTTGGAAGACATTCCGGTGCAACTAGGAGGATTCTACGTACCAATTAATTTTGTTGTCTTGGACATTCCGGCGGACTATCCGGTTCCCATCATCTTAGGAAGACCTTTCCTAGCCACCTCCGGATGCCTAGTGGATTGCAAGAATGGGACTCTCTCCTTCAAATTGGAGAAGAGAACATCAAGTTCAAGTTGTGCACAATGATGAAAGGGTCAACCCTTGATGAGGATGTCTTCAACATAGTCGAGCAAGAGGAATCTAGAGAAGTTGTGAGCTCGATCTTGATCAAGGACCCCTTGGAGAAGGTTCTTAACCTAAGTATGATGGAGGAAGGTGTTAAGGAGGCTTGCAATGAAGAGATCAAGGCCTTAGAAGCATTAGAAGAGGAGACAAGGGCTCAAATTAAAGAGAACGAAGAGGTGCTGAACAGCTGCAAGTTCCACGGGCATGGAATGAGTTCCACGGCCGTCAAACTCTCTGTAAAGCCACAACAAATGAGCCAAGCAACTTCTAGGGGTTGAAAGTTCCGGTTTTTAGGTGATCAATCAAGGATCACAAATGATGCAAAGTAAACAATCAACTAAGCTAACGAATTAACACAAACAAACAAGCTAAACACGATATATGAATCAAGAAAGAAAAGCGGATTCTAGGGGTTGGAAGTTCCGGTTATGGCATAGGACTCAAGCTATCTAATCATCCTTGGATTAACTATGATATGTTAGGAGCGAGTGTTTCTAGATTGGGATCAATCACCGGGTAGGTCTCATGGTCCACTAGTCCGTCCCTAAGGTCTCATCACCGGGTAAGTCTCTTAGAACCTAAGGGATGGAATTCTACACAAACCGGATTGTTACCTAGGGATCTAACCTATCCTTACCGGGTAAGTCTCGAAAGGGTTAGTCCTAAACAACTATCCTAGCACACGTAGTCCAATGGTGGCTTATGAGGCTCACCACTACCTAGGGTTTGTCATCTTTGAAATCTAAGAGTAAGAATCACCGGGTAAGTCTCTTCTAACACTTAGTTGCTACACTAGGTCACCCTAGGGTAGATTTGACTCAACAAACACTAGGATTTCAACATTCTAACAATCTAAAGCTAGATCCATCGAACCAGGGAGAATCACGGGGTGTTCTACCAAGTCCACGGCCGTGGTCTGGCAAGAACAAACCGTGGACTCCAACAGAGGCTACGTTCAAGCAAGTAACTTTTCCAAAGGCAAATCTAAGTCCATCCTATCATAGTCCTAGCCATAACCATCCTTTCCTTACCCTAGAATCACATCTATTTAGCCTACAATATTCATGATAACAATCGAAATCATCAAGTATAAAATCATAGCTTCCATTTGTAAGATAATGAAGAGAAAGAGATGGACAAGTGAAGTAAACAAAACCAAGCTGAAATTTAAGTTTGAAATGACTCACAACCCTTCCAAAAGAAGGTTTAGATGGTTCATACAACTCTAGAAATTGATTCCGAAATTCTTCACTACAAAGCTATCAAAGTCTAACAATGGTGTGCTCTTCTCCTTCCTCTCCAACGGAGCTCTTCTTCCTCCTCCAATGGTAGCTTCCCTCCTTAGAGAATCTTCTTGTTGTCAAGGTGAATGTGGAATTGGATGGTGGAATGAAAGATGAAAGATGCTCTTCTCAGCCAATGCAAGACCACTTTTATGCTACAACTTTGCAAGAGCTGGCCAAGAGATCCTGGCACAACTGTCACAACCGCCTGGCAAGAACCACGGTTGGTTCCACGGCCGTGGAGTGGCAGTGATCCGTGGTTTGGTGCTTCAGCGTTGCCTTGGTTCATTAAGCTTTAATTTGGTGTATGGCTTGTGTTGGCAAGGTTCCTTGAGTCCTTCTTAGCCCTTAGCTTGCATTCAAATGAGTCCGAGGGTGTGTCATTTTGATGAACGATCCTCAAACGTATCGTTTTAAGCTCCTAATTCTTCCAAAATACCTACAAAGCAATGCAAGAGTCCGTGTAGACGTCTATCTCGACAAAATACGTGAATTGAGTGCAAACGTCGTGAACTAGTGCTAAACCATGCATGAATGAGTGAGAAATCTACCTAAATGACTACCTAAACCTAAGTCATAAATCGTGTTATCAAAAATACCCCATACTTAAGGTTTGCTCGTCCCCGAGCAAATTCTCAACTATAGACTAGGAGATGACATGATTTATGTATGCAGAAAAATGGCAAAATCTTTTTGGGTTTGTGCTTCTAATATTGGATCACCTTCATAGTCATGTTTCATGGCAATGGATAAGCAATTATGTATCAAATAAATGAAGGCACGGAAAGACAATTATACTTGACTCGAAAGCATGCATGAAATGTAAAAATGAAGAAGTCAAGATGATCAAGAGCATATCCAATCTAAATTACTAAGTCTTGCAAACATGCAAATAGGTCATAAGGTCTTATGAAATAAAAGGCCCAGAAACGTTGTGATTAGGTGGGGATTTTTCTAGGCTATGTGATGCTAATCCGGGAATGGAAATAACTCCACAATCTTGTCCTCGATCAACTTCCCTCAAGTGTATATTTTCTCCATCTTTTCTTTCTTTTCTTTTTCTTCTACTTATTTTTGAGACAATGGCATTGGTGTACAAAAGCCAAAACCTTGGTGATTAGCCATCCTCGGGCTTTTTCTATTTTTCGAGGTGCATCCACACCGGGCACACATACCAAAGCTCGTTAGGACTATCGGTTTATTTGACTTTGGAAAGGCACCAACACCTGATTATGTGAAGTGTGCCGAGTTACTTGTCATTTAAACCAATGTCCCCAAACCTATATTTTTGTCTACACTTTCACAACAAATTCAGCATTTTATTCATGGCATTCTTTCATCAAAATCTTCACCCCACACTTGCTTTTCACACACATCACCACACTAACATGCTCCTATTCCCGGATGGGTTAAAAGAGGTCAAATTTATATCCATTGAGGTGCTCAAATATCATGATCAAGATGAGAAGAAGAGAAAGATGAATTGCCTCATTCATTCCTAGATGGTGTATAAGAACTAGCATGTAATTTCGACTTTCAATACTCAATCCATTCTAGGCTAACATCATGATCACAAATCATTCATGGGATTCAAAAGAAGTACTTCAAGTCCACATATGCATACATCAATTTAACACATAAAGCTATCCATAGCCAATCCACAAGACAAGATTCATCATTAGGGTCATATCCAAGCCCAAAAAGCACAAAAATTTTTAAATTTTCTGATTTTTTGGATTTTTCGCAATGAGTATATACAATGCAAGACATGCGATAATATTAAACTACCCTAGATGCTAATCATGCAAAAGATCATGCAAACCCCACCCCATACTTAGAAACACATTGTCCCCAATGTGTAAATGAAGTAAAGAAGAGTGAAAGAAGGTTCTCACAATATAAAAATGGTTTGCTATGGTATTTGGGGCTTCTTAATTGGAATTGATGTTGGATGATCCTATCAACAATGGTAGAGAGCTCTAAGTGTTCATCAAGGCGTCGCGACCCGCGCTAGGCACCTGATAACACGATTTATGACTTAGGTTTAGGTAATCATTTAGATAGATTTCTCCCTCATTCATGCACGTTTTGGCATTGGTTCATGACGTTTTCGCTCAATTCATGCATATTTCTAGAAAAGACGTCTACACGACCTTTTGTCGGTTTTGTAGTTAATTCGGGGATCTTTTGGACATTAACCGATACATTCGAGGGCCAAGCCTCATGGTGATACACATCCAAAGCTTTGGAGGAGCATAATTGGAGCAACAAAGGACACAAAGACCCTTGTTGGTGCAAGCAATGGAGCAACTCATGGCTAAACGATCATAGCATGCTTCTGTTGAAGAAAATCGACCTACACCAAGGAAAATCGGCCGATTTTTCCTACTGGGTCGATTTTTTGGGCCTTTGACAGCTTAAGCCACGTGTCCCACGATCTCTTGATCCGGCCTTGCTCTTGGTGGAGAATATAAGTGGTCCTGCAAGCTGTTGCTGAGCATCTCTCCTCTCCCACATTCTCATTCACAACTCATTGGATTGGAGGCAAGACTTGGAGGAGAAGAAAAACTCTCAAGGATTGAAGGAAGAAGAAGAACACCATTCTAGGAGTGATAGTAAGGTTTCGAGTGATTTGGAGTTATTTTTGTAGTCTTGGATTGAAGAGCTATTGCAAGGATTGTTAGGAACATTTTGGATCTTCATTTTAGAGTTTGTAAGTCTTGCTACAACTTAGATTTAGCTGAGATTTATTGATTTTACTTGCTTATCTTTCATTATTCATCTATGAGAACCATATATGCTTGTATGATGATTTTGGATCTTGATATGCATACTATTGGCTAGTTTATTGTGATTCTGGAGTGATGGATTGATGGTTATGGCTTGGGTGATGATAGGATGGACTTATATGATAGTTTAGGATGATTTGTATGCACGAAACCCATTCCAGGAAGAAAAATCGGGCTGTTCATCAGACCAAATCGGCCGATTTACATAAGATCCACCCGATTTTCTTCTCTGTTGATCTTTAATTGATGAATCTGTATGTTAGGGTTTTAGGTTGTTGAAATCCTAGTGTCTATTAAGCCTAATTTAGCTTAGGATCACCTAATGCTATCAATCTAAGTGAGGGAACAGATCTACCCGATGATTTCCGACCTTAGATACCTAAGATGATGGATACTAGGTAGTAGTGAGCCTCATAAGCCGCTATTGAGTCGAGTGTGCTAGGATTGTTGCTTGAGACTTCCCTATTCCGAGACTTACCCGGTAAGGAGAGGGTTACCCCGTGAGTAGTATCCGGTTTGTGTAGAATTCCCTATTTTAACCCCTTGAAACCTACCCGGTAATAGGAGTTCGATGCGGGACTAGTGAAGTGAGAGACCTACCCGGTAATTGCTTCCATTAGTTAAACACTCTTCCCCAACACCGCAGCTTGTCCTTAGAATCCTTAGAACCTTGAATCCGATGCCATAACCGAAAATCTTGACCTCTAGAATCCACTTTTCTCTTTTGATCATATACTTGAGTTTTGAGTTACTCGTTTGTTTGCTAGTTGAGTTGTTAGATTGTTTTATTGTCTTGCTTGATTTGTGATCCTTTCTTGATCACCACAAAAATCAACCAAAAAATATCGAGATTTTCATTTCTTTGTTCCTTGACCTTTTCTTTGATTAGATCCACTCTATCTATGACCATTGCTTGACTCGATTTCACCTTAGTCTTTGTGTTCGACCTCGGAATACTATCCCTACTACAAACGTCCCGTACACTTCGGGTTCGCTAGGAGTTAGGATAAATATAACGAGTATAAATTTAAAGCTTATTGCGATTCACACACAAATCCTGAGCGTAACAAGTTTTTGGCGCCGTTGCCAGGGACTAGGTTTAGATCGAGTATATTTTGTGATTGTTTATAGTGTAGATCTTTCTTGTTGCTTTTGATCTCTCTTTGGTTTGTGTCTTTGCTTTTCAGGACATCTCTTACTCTTTAGGTGTACGCGAAGATCTCGTGGCAAGGATTTAGCTCCATTCGATCCCGAACCGGAGAAAACCCTTAGATCTAGATCCAAGAGCATTAAAAAGGGAAAAGAGATGGCCGGAAGAGATCTCCAAGCTGAATTAGATGAGGCTTTAGAGCAAATAAGGCTAAGAGATGAGCTCTTGGAGGAAGAAAGGAGACTTGCCAATGAGAGGCAAGAAGCAACTAGGAGGGAGATTGATGAGATTAGGCAAGCCCTTATACAAGGAGAGCTTAATCGTCAACAACCTCCACCACCACAACCGCAGCCGGCGGCAAATGTTAGGGTTGTGCCCATTGCAATTGAAGAGCCACAAACATTAGGGAGACGTATGGATCCGGCACAAAGAGCACACCGTCCGGGTGTGAACTTAGGAGATCCCGCAGCCCACAACTACGAACTCCGCCCTCAAGTTCTACAAATGATCCGGCATAATCAATTTGGAGGGATGGAAGGAGAGTCTCCTCATCAACACTTGATGAATTATGAGATTTTGATGGAGACACTTAGACCGCCAAGGTTGGAGAGCAACAACCATAAGCTTAGAGCTTTCTCCTTCTCTCTTAAGGACAAAGCCTTAGCTTGGTATCAATCTATTCCACAAGGGCGAGTTGGTACTTGGGAGGAGATGACAACCGAGTTTTTGACTAAGTTCTTCCCACCTTCCAAGACTACCGAATTAAGAGGGAAGATCAATGCCTTCGTGATGAAGGATAGAGAGAGTTTGTTCAAGTCTTGGGAGAGATTCAAAGACCTTCTCCTAGATTGTCCACACCATGGCATACCGAAAATTGAGCTATTGGAGATCTACTTTAAGGGACTTGATGAAGATAGCCAATTCAAGCTTCTATCCCTTTCCGGTGGGACTTTCATGGAGAAGCATGTGGATGATGCTTGGGAGTTTGTAGAGAAACAAGCTCTAGTGATTGAGAAATACTCCCATATGAAGAGTGAAGGGATAAAGGCGGGAGCATATGAGGTGAGTGAGGTCACCATGAGCAATTTCAAGCTTGACGCCATCAACAACGAGCTAAAGTCCTTGAGAGAGTTGTGTGCTACAACTTTGAAGAATCAAGCAACTCCTCAAGTGCTTCCACAAGCTAATTTGTCTTCCAAGGAGGAAGATGTGAATTACATGGGAAGGGGCAACTACAATAACTACCAAGCCCCAAGGAACTTCAACAACAATCGGCAATTCAACAATTACCGGCCCAACCATAACCATCCCGGGTTTTCTTACTCTAACCCGGATGGAGCCTTGAACCCTCCCGCTTCCACAAGCACAACTCCACCACCAAGGGCTTCACAAGAACCTCCACCCGGATTCACTCAACCTCCAAAGGATAGAACCGAAATGATGTTTGAACAATTGCTTGGAAGGTTGAGTGGCCTTGAGAGCACCGTGACTTCCATTTCTAAGGCTCAAGAGGTGTTGGAAGCACAAGTGTTCCAAAAAGCGGGTGAAGCCCATAGAGATCCGGGAAAGCTTCCCGGAAGGACCGAGGATAACCCAAGAGGCCAAGTGTTGGCCATTACAACGAGGAGTGGGCTGAGCATGAAGGACCCTTTGCCCAAGGAGAATGCTAAGGGAAAGCAAGTGGTGATAGAGGAAGAGCCATTGCAAGGAGATAGAGACAAAAGCAAAGATGTCGAACCAACATATGTGGCCCCGCCCCCATACAAGCCACCACTACCGTTCCCATAATCACGAGCAAGAGCTCGCTTGGATAATCATTTTAGTAAGTTCCTTGAACTAATGTCTAAATTGCATATTAACATTCCGTTCATGGATGCTATCTTAGGTATGCCGGCATATGGCAAGTTCTTGAAGGAAATACTCTCCAACAAAAAGAAGTTGGAGGAGTATGGGGAGATAAGAATGACAAAGAGATCCTCGGAGTTGATTCAAACAATGAAGGAAGAGATGCCTCCTAAGCTAAGGAATCCGGGATCCTTTTGTGTGCCAATCGGAGTAGGAGAAGTGAAGTATGACGCCCTATGTGATCTTGGGGCGAGTGTAAGCATCATCCCGCTTGCACTTTGCAACAAGGTTGGGCTAGGAGAGCCAAAGCCGGTCAAGATGACCCTTTACATGGCGGACCGCTCAATCACTCATCCGGTTGGAATCTTGGAAGACATTCTGGTGCAACTAGGGAAGTTCTACGTGCCCATAGACTTCGTTGTTTTGGACATCCCGGCGGACTATCCGGTTCCTATCATCTTGGGGAGACCCTTCCTAGCTACTTCCGGATGTCTAGTGGATTGCAAGAATGGGACTCTCTCCTTAAACATTGGAGAAGAGAACATCAAGTTCAAGTTATCCACAATGATGAAAGGGCCAACCCTCGATGAAGATGTATTCAACATAGTTGAAGAAGAGGAGTCTAGAGAGGTTGTGAGCTCAATCTTGCTCAAGGATCCACTTGAGAGGGTTCTTAGCTCAAGCTCGATGGAGGAAGGAGTTGAGGAGAGTAGCAATGAAGTAATCAAGGCCTTGAATGCATTGGACGAGCTACCAAGTGTTGGATTCGAAGTGCTAGAAGAAGTGAAAAACAGGCAGAAAAATCGGACTAGAGGGACAAAATCGGCCGATTTTTGGCCTTGTGCTGAAGTTTCATCCAGTTTGTCAAAAACAGAAACTCAGATCGACCCACCCTCAGGAAAATCGTCCGATTTTTCCTCCTGGGTCGATTTTCCTGAGTCTTTTCAGCACCAACCACTTGAATGTGAGCAATCATCAAGGGACTTCAAGGAGGCTTCCATGGCTTTGCAATCATCTCAACTTACATTGTATGGATCGTCTCCAACCGAAAAACGTCCTCCTCAACTTGATCTTAAACCACTCCCCTCTCATTTGAAGTATGCTTTTCTTGGTGATAATTCAACATATCCGGTGATTGTTAATGCATGCTTGAGTGATGATGAACTTGCTAAGTTGTTGCATGAACTAAGATTGCATAGGAAAGCCATTGGCTATACTATTGATGATTTGGTTGGCATAAATCCTTCTTTGTGCATGCATAAGATATTGATGGAAGATAATCATAAACCCTCTATTGAACATCAAAGAAGACTAAATCCTATAATGAAAGAGGTAGTTAAAAAGGAGATCATTAAGTTGCTAGATGCGGGGATTATCTACCTATCTCGGATAGTAAGTGGGTTAGTCCCGTTCATGTAGTACCTAAGAAGGGTGGAATGACCGTAGTGACCAATGAGAACAATGAACTAATCCCGACTAGGACGGTTACGGGGTGGAGAATGTGCATTGATTATAGGAAGCTTAACATGGCCTCTAGGAAAGATCACTTCCCTCTCCCCTTCATTGACCAAATGCTAGAAAGGTTAGCTCAACATTCTCATTTTTGCTATTTAGATGGCTATAGTGGATTTTTCCAAATCCCTATCCACCCCGATGACCAAGAGAAAACCACCTTTACATGTCCATGGGGTACTTTTGCATATAGGAGAATGCCATTTGGGTTGTGTAATGCACCCGCCACCTTCCAAAGGTGTATGATGGCTATCTTTTCGGAATATATTGAAAATATCATGGAAGTGTTCATGGATGATTTCTCTGTTTATGGTTCTTCCTTTGACAATTGCTTGGCTAACTTGTCATTAGTATTGAAAAGATGTGAGGAGACAAATCTTGTCTTAAATTGGGAAAAATGCCACTTCATGGTAAGTGAAGGTATCGTGTTAGGACACTTGGTGTCTAACCGTGGCATTGAGGTTGATAGGGCCTAGATTGAGACGATAGAGAAGTTGCCACCACCTACCTCGGTGAAAGGGGTAAGGAGTTTCTTAGGGCATGCCGGTTTTTACCGGAGGTTTATTCAAGACTTCTCTAAAATTTCTAAGCCCCTTACTAACCTACTAATAAAGGATGTTGAATTTGTTTTGTCCAAAGATTGCATTGAGGCTTTTTGTAGGTTGAAGAACGCTTTGATCTCCGCACCTATCATGCAACCTCCGGATTGGAGCCTACCATTCGAGATCATGTGTGATGCAAGCGATGTAGCCGTTGGGTCTGTTTTGGGGCAAAGGAAAGATGGGCGCACTCATGCCATTTATTATGCTAGCAAGACGCTAGATGATGCCCAACTCAATTATGCTACCACCGAGAAGGAGTTGCTAGCGGTTGTGTATGCATATGAGAAGTTCCGCTCATACCTTGTTGAAGCGAAGGTCATAGTTTATACGGATCATGCTGCGATCCGTTATCTACTTACCAAGAAGGATGCCAAGCCTAGATTGATTCGGTGGATCCTTTTTCTTCAAGAGTTTGATTTGGAAATCCGGGACAAGAAGGGATCCGAGAACTTCGTGGCGGATCACCTTAGTAGACTACCTCCTTTAGAGATTGAGAGAGATGGCATCCCAATTGATGACTCATTCCGGGATGAGCAATTGCAAATGGTGGAGGAGTGTTTGTTCCAAGTGTCTAGAGGAAGCGAGCCATGGTTTGCCGACATTGTGAACTACTTAGTGTGTGAGGAGGTGCCTCCCGGTTTGACATATGCCCAAAGGAAGAAGTTCTTCAAAGATGTGAGACATTTCTATTGGAGTGAGCCACTTTTGTTTAAAAGAGGGCCGGATGGAATGTTTAGAAGATGCATACCGGAGGATGAGGTGGAGAGTATGATCCGCCATTGTCATTCCTTGCCATGTGGAGGGCATGCTAGCTCACACAAGACATGTGCTAAAGTGTTGCAATCGGGCTTCTTTTGGCCAAGTTTGTTCAAGGATGTGCAAAGCTTTGTAGTAGCTTGTGATGCTTGCCAAAGGACGGGCAACATCTCAAGGAGGAATGAGATGCCCTTGAACAACATACAAGAGGTAGAGATATTTGATGTGTGGGGTGTGGACTTCATGGGACCATTCCCTTCTTCATGAGGCAACCTCTACATCCTATTGGCGGTAGACTACGTTTCAAGATGGGTGGAGGCAATCGCCTCTCCTACAAATGATGCCAAGGTTTTGGTGCGATTCTTCAACCGAGTGATCTTCCCTAGGTTTGGAACACCAAGGGTGATCATAACTGATGGAGGGAAGCATTTCACCAATAGGAACTTTGGGGCACTTTTGGCTAAGTATGGGGTGACTCATAAGGTGGCAACACCTTACCATCCCCAAACTAGTGGCCAAGTGGAGATCTCCAACCGGGAGATAAAAGGGATACTTGAGAAGACGGTCTCTAGAACGAGAAAAGATTGGGCTATGAAGCTCGATGATGCCTTGTGGGCAAATAGGACCGCTTTCAAGACACCAATTGGCACCACTCCTTACAAGTTGGTCTATGGCAAGTCTTGCCACCTCCCGGTAGAGATGGAGCATAGAGCTTATTGGGTCATTAAGTGGCTAAATTTTGACCTCAAGGAGGCGGGAGAGAAGCGGTTGCTTGATATGAACGCCCTTGAAGAGATCCGGTTGGATGCTTATGAGAATGCCCGGATCTACAAGGAGCGGACCAAGCGTTGGCACAACAAGCGCCTCATCCCAAAGGAGTTGAGTGAAGGCGACTTGGTGTTTCTCTTCAACTCGAGGCTGCGGCTCTTCCCCGGAAAGCTCAAATCAAGATGGACCGGGCCATATGTGGTGAAGAAGATCTTTCTTCATGGAGCGGTAGAGATAGGAGGAGATCATTGTGGTGACTTCAAGGTGAATGGGCACCGTTTGAAGAAGTACATCCCGGAAGCCCCGGTGGAAGTGATTGCCCCGCTTTACCTTGATTGAAACGCTCCTGAATTTGGTCAAGCTAATGACCTTAAAGAAGCGCTTAATGGGAGGCAACCCATTGATCTTGTTGATTGTCGTGTGTGACGAGATGTTGGAGGTCATGTGAAAACCTCATGGAACTGTTGAAGGTACAAGATCAAAGCACATGGACGAGGGGGAAATCACCCAGAAAAATCGGCCTGTTCTTCAGCAAATCGGCCGATTTTCTGGGCGGATGGTCCGATTTTTCCTTCTGTAAAGGAAAGTAATGATCTCAAATCAAGCATGGGTGGAGCGGACGTGGAACTTGGACGGCTTGCGGTGCCAAGCGCGGGTTCCGACACCATAATGAACATCAAAGAGCTCTCTACCATCCTTGATCAATCATCCACCATCATCATCCAATGTGAACCGAAATACCAAAGCATCACCAATTTTACATTGTGAGGACTCTCTTTCACTTCTTTATTTAGTTTCCACATTGGGGACAATGTGTTTCTAAGTATGGGGTGGGGTTTTCATGATCACTTGCATGATTAGCATCTAGGATAGTGCAATTTTGTCACATGTTTCATTATGTCTTGCATTGTACATACATATTTCGAAAAATCCAAAAAAAATTCAGAAAATTTTAAAAATTTTAGTGCTTCTAAGGCTTGGATATGACCCTAATGATGAATCTTGTCTTGTGGATTGACTATGGATGGCCTTATGTGTTAAATTGATGAATGTATATGTGGACTTGAAGTACTTCTCTTGAATTCCATGAATGATTTGTGATCATGATGTTTGCCTAGAATGGATTGAGTATTGAAGGTCGAAATTGCATGCTAGTTCTTGCACATCAATTAGGAGTGATTAAGGCAATTCATCTTCCTCTACTTCTCATCTTGATCATGTTGCTTGAGCACCTCAATTGAGATAAATTTGACCTCTTTTGACCCATCCGGGACTAGGAGCATGCTAGTATGTTGAAGTGTGTGAAAAGCAAGTGTGGGGTGAAGTTGTTGATGAAAGGAATGTCATGAATGAAGTGCTGAAATTGTTGCGAAAGTGTAGCCAAAAATATAGGTTGGGGGACGTTGGCTTAAATGACAAGTAACTCGGTACACTTCACATAATCTGGTGTTGGTGCCTTGCCAAAGTCAAATAAACCAATAGTCCTAACGAGCTTTGGTATGTGTGCCCGGTGTGGATGCACCTCGAAAAATAGAAAAAGTCCGAGGATGGCTAATCACCAAGGTTTCGGCTTTTGTACACCAATGCCATTGTCTCAAAAATAAGTGAAAAGAAAAGAAAGAAAAGAAAATGAAGAAAAATATACACTTGAGGAAAGTTGATAAGAAATGTGAAATTGTGGATGTTTAGTTCCTTTCCCGGATTAGCATCACATAGCCTAGAAAATTCCCACCTAATCACGACGTTTCTTGGCCTTCTAATTTACAAGTCCTTTTGACCTACTTGCATGTGTGTAAGGCTAAGCGATTTAGATTGGATATACTCATGACCATCTTGACTTCTTCATCTTTACATTTCATTGCATGCTATCAAGTTAAGTGCAATTGTCTTTCCATGCTTTCATTTATTTGATACATAATTGCTTGTCCATTGCCATGAAACATGACTATGAAGGTGATCCAATACTAGAAGCACAACTCCAAAAAGATTTTGCCATTTTTCTGCATACATAAATCATATCATCTCTTAGTCTATAGTTGGGAATTTGCTCGGGGACGAGCAAACATTAAGTATGGGGTATTTTTGATAACACGATTTATGACTTAGGTTTAGGTAATCATTTAGATAGATTTCTCGCTCATTCATGCACGTTTTGGCATTTGTTCATGACGTTTTCGCTCAATTCATGCATATTTCTAGAAAAGACGTCTACACGACCTTTTGTCGGTTTTGTAGGTAATTCGGGGATCTTTTGGACATTAACCGATACATTCGAGGGCCAAGCCTCATGGTGATACACATCCAAAGCTTTGGAGGAGCATAATTGGAGCAACAAAGGACACAAAGACCCTTGTTGGTGCAAGCAATGGAGCAACTCATGGCTAAACGATCATAGCATGCTTCTGTTGAAGAAAATCGACCTACACCCAGGAAAATCGGCTGATTTGTCCTACTGGGTCGATTTTTTGGGCCTTTGACAGCTTAAGCCACGTGTCCCACGATCTCTTGATCCGGCCTTGCTCTTGGTGGAGAATATAAGTGGTCCGTCAAGCTGTTGCTGAGCATCTCTCCTCTCCCACATTCTCATTCACAACTCATTGGATTGGAGGCAAGACTTGGAGGAGAAGAAAAACTCTCAAGGATTGAAGGAAGAAGAAGAACACCATTCTAGGAGTGATAGTAAGGTTTCGAGTGATTTGGAGTTATTTTTGTAGTCTTGGATTGAAGAGCTATTGCAAGGATTGTTAGGAACGTTTTGGATCTTCATTTTAGAGTTTGTAAGTCTTGCTACAACTTAGATTTAGCTGAGATTTATTGATTTTACTTGCTTATCTTTCATTATTCATCTATGAGAACCATATATGCTTGTATGATGATTTTGGATCTTGATATGCATACTATTGGCTAGTTCATTGTGATTCTGGAGTGATGGATTGATGGTTATGGCTGGGGTGATGATAGGATGGACTTATATGATAGTTTAGGATGATTTGTATGCACGAAACCCATTCCAGGAAGAAAAACTGGGCTGTTCATCAGACCAAATCGGCCGATTTACATAAGGTCCACCCGATTTTCTTCTCTATTGATCTTTAATTGATGAATCTGTATGTTAGGGTTTTAGGTTGTTGAAATCCTAGTGTCTATTAAGCCTAATTTAGCTTAGGATCACCTAATGCTATCAATCTAAGTGAGCGAAGAGATCTACCCGATGATTTCCGAACTTAGATAACTAAGATGATGGATACTAGGTAGTAGTGAGCCTCATAAGCCGCTATTGAGTCGAGTGTGCTAGGATTGTTGCTTGAGACTTCCCTATTCCGAGACTTACCCGGTAAGGAGAGGGTTACCCCTTGAGTAGTATCCGGTTTGTGTAGAATTCCCTATTTTCACCCCTTGAGACCTACCCGGTAACAGGAGTTCGATGCGGGACTAGTGAAGTGAGAGACCTACCCGGTAATTGCTTCCATTAGTTAAACACTCTTCCCCAACACCGCAGCTTGTCCTTAGAATCCTTAGAACCTTGAATCCGATGCCATAACCGGAAATCTTGACCTCTAGAATCCACTTTTCTCTTTTGATCATATACTTGAGTTTTGAGTTACTCGTTTTTTTGCTAGTTGAGTTGTTAGATTGTTTTATTGTCTTGCTTGATTTGTGATCCTTGCTTGATCACCACAAAAACCAACCAAAAATATCGAGATTTTCATTTCTTTGTTCCTTGACCTTTTCTTTGATTAGATCCACTCTATCTATGACCATTGCTTGACTCGATTTCACCTTAGTCTTTGTGTTCGACCTCGGAATACTATCCCTACTACAAACGTCCCGTACACTGCGGGTTCGCTAGGAGTTAGGATAAATATAATAAATGGCATGAGTGCGCCCATCTTTCCTTTGCCCCAAAACAGCCCCAACGGCTACATCGCTTGCATCACACATGATCTCGAATGGTAGGCTCCAATCCGGAGGTTGCATGATAGGTGCGGAGATCAAAGCGTTCTTGAACCTACAAAAAGCCTCAAGGCAATCTTTGGAGAAAACAAATTCAACATCCTTTATTAGTAGGTTAGTAAGGGGCTTAGAAATTTTAGAGAAGTCTTGAATAAACCTCCGGTAAAAACCGGCATGCCCTAAGAAACTCCTTACCCCTTTCACCGAGGTAGGTGGTGGCAACTTCTCTATCGTCTCAATCTTGGCCCTATCAACCTCAATGCCACGGTTAGACACCAAGTGTCCTAACACGATACCTTCACTTACCATGAAGTGGCATTTTTCCCAATTTAAGACAAGATTTGTCTCCTCACATCTTTTCAATACTAATGACAAGTTAGCCAAGCAATTGTCAAAGGAAGAACCATAAACAGAGAAATCATCCATGAACACTTCCATGATATTTTCAATATATTCCAAAAAGATAGCCATCATACACCTTTGGAAGGTGGCGAGTGCATTACACAACCCAAATGGCATTATCCTATATGCAAAAGTACCCCATGGACATGTAAAGGTGGTTTTCTCTTGGTCATCGGGGTGGATAGGGATTTAGAAAAATCCACTATAGCCATCTAAATAGCAAAAATGAGAATGTTGAGCTAACCTTTCTAGCATTTAGTCAATGAAGGGGAGAGGGAAGCAATTGATGTTGGATGATCCTATCAACAATGGTAGAGAGCTCTAAGTGTTCATCAAGGCGTCGGGACCCGCGCTAGGCCCCGCTAGCCGTCCAAGTTCCGCGTCCGCTCCACCCATAATCGATGAGGGGTTCATCATCATCATTCACTTGCTATGCAAGGTTTCCAATGCTACTAAGACTCTAGCACATACACAAAACACACCAAACACACACAAAAACAGAAAAATCGAAAACAAAGACAAAATGAAAAAGGGAAAACGTTACCAATGGGTTGCCTCCCACCAAGCGTTTCTTTAAGGTCATTAGCTTGACCAAACTCGGGGTGTCTCATTCTAGGTGAAGTGGGGCAATCATATCCACCGGAGCTCCCGGGACATACTTCTTCAACCGGTGCCTGTTCACCTTGAAATCTCCACAATGCTCCCCACCTATCTCAATAGCTCCATGGGGGAAGATCTTCTTCACCACATATGGCCCGGTCCATCTTGATTTTAGCTTTTCGGGGGAAAAGCCGCAGCCTTGAGTTGAAGAGAAGGACAAAGTCGCCTTCGCTCAACTCCTTCGGGATGAGGCGCTTGTCATGCCACCATTTGGTTCTCTCCTTGTAGATCCGGGCATTCTCATAAGCATCCAACCAGATCTCCTCAAGGGCATTCATATCAAGCAACCTCTTCTCTCCCGCCTCCTTGAGGTCAAAATTTAGCCACTTAATGGCCTAATAAGCTCTATGCTCCATCTCTACCGGAAGGTGGCAAGACTTGCCATAGACTAACTTGTAGGGAGTGGTGTCAATTGGTGTCTTGAAAGCGGTCCTATATGCCCACAAGGCATTATCGAGCTTCATAGCCCAATCCTTTCTCGTCCTAGAGACCGTCTTCTCAAGTATCCTTTTTATCTCCCGGTTGGAGATCTCCACTTGGCCACTAGTTTGGGGATGGTAAGGTGTTGCCACCTTATGGGTCACCCCATACTTAGCCAAAAGTGCTCCAAAGTTCCTATTGGTGAAGTGCTTCCCTCCGTCACTTATGATCACCCTTGGTGTTCCAAACCTAGGAAAGATCACTCGGTTGAAGAACCGCACTAAAACCTTGGCATCATTTGTAGGAGAGGCGATTGCCTCTACCCATCTTGAAACATAATCAACCGCCAATAGGATGTAGAGGTTGCCACATAAAGAAAGGAATGGTCCCATGAAGTCCACACCCCACACATCAAATATCTCCACTTCTTGTATGTTGTTCAAGGACATCTCATTCCTCCTTGAGGTGTTGCCCGTCCTTTGGCAAGCATCACAAGCTACCACAAAGCTTTGCACATCCTTGAATAAACTTGGCCAAAAGAAGCCCGATTGCAACACCTTCGTAAATGTCTTGTGTGAGCTAGCATGCCCTCCACATGGCAAGGAGTGACAATGGCGGATCACACTCTCCACCTCATCCTCCGGTATGCATCTTCTAAACATTCCATCCGGCCCTCTCTTGAACAAAAGTGGTTCACTCCAATAGTAGTGCCTCACATCCTTGAAGAACTTCTTTCTTTGGGCATATGTAAATCCGGGAGGCACTTCCTCACACACAAGATCGTTCACGATGTCGGCATACCATGGCTCACTTCCTCTAGACACTTGGAACAAGCACTCTTCCACCATTTGCAATTGCTCGTCCCGGAATGAGTCATCAATCGGGATGTCATCTCTTTCAAGCTCCAATGGTGGGAGTCTACTAAGGTGATCCGCCACGGAGTTCTCGGATCCCTTCTTGTCCCGGATTTCCAAATCAAACTCTTGAAGAAGAAGGATCCACCGAATCAACCTAGGTTTGGCATCCTTCTTGGTAAGTAGATAACGGATCGCAGCATGATCCGTATATACAATGACCTTCGCTCCAACAAGATATGAGCGGAACTTCTCAAATGCATACACCACCGCTAGCAATTCCTTCTCGGTGGTAGCATAATTGAGTTGGGCATCATCTAGCGTCTTGCTAGCATAATACATGGCATGTGTGCGCCCATCTTTCCTTTGCCCCAAAACAGCCCCAACGGCTACATCACTTGCATCACACATGATCTCAAACGGTAAACTCCAATCCGGAGGTTGCATGATAGGTGCGGAGATCAAGGCGTTCTTCAACCTACAAAAAGCCTCAAGGCAATCCTTAGAGAAAACAAACTCAACATCTTTCATTAGTAGGTTAGTAAGAGGCTTAGAAATTTTAGAGAAATCTTTAATAAACCTCCGGTAAAAACCGGCATGCCCTAGGAAACTCCTTACCCCCTTCACCGAGGTAGGTGGTGGCAACTTCTCTATCGTTTCAATCTTGGCTTTATCAACCTCGATGCCACGGTTGGACACCAGATGTCCCAACACAATACCTTCACTTACCATAAAGTGGCACTTTTCCCAATTCAAGACAAGATTTGTCTCCTCACATATCTAGAGTACTAATGACAAGTTAGCTAAGCAATTATCAAAGGAAGAACCATAAACAGAGAAGTCATCCATAAACACTTCCATGATATTTTCAATGTATTCCGAAAAGATAGCCATCATACACCTTTGGAAGGTGGCGGGTGCATTACACAACCCAAATGGCATTCTCCTATATGCAAAAGTTCCCCATGGACATGTAAAGGTGGTTTTCTCTTGGTCATCGGGGTGGATAGGGATTTGGAAGAATCCACTATAGCCATCTAAATAGCAAAAATGAGAATGTTGAGCTAACCTCTCTAGCATTTGGTCAATGAAAGGGAGAGGGAAGTGATCTTTCCTAGAGGCCATGTTCAACTTCCTATAGTCAATGCACATCCTCCACCCCGTAACCGTCCTAGTTGGGATTAGTTCATTGTTCTCATTAGTCAATACGGTCATCCCACCCTTCTTAGGAACTACATGAACGGGACTAACCCACTTACTATCCGAGATAGGGTAGATTATTCCCGCATCTAGCAACTTAATGATCTCTTTCTTGACTACCTCTTTCATTATAGGATTTAGTCTTCTTTGATGTTCAATAGAGGGTTTATGGTTATCTTCCATCAATATCTTATGAATGCACAAAGAGGGCTTAATGCCAACTAAATCATCAATAGTATAGCCAATGGCTTTCCTATGCAATCTTAGCTCATGCAACAACTTAGCAAGTTCATCATCATTCAAGCATGCACTCACAATCACCGGATATGTAGAATTATCACCAAGAAAAACATACTTAAAATGAGAGGGAAGGGGTTTAAGTTCAAGTTTAGGAGGACCTTTGTCGAGTGGAGACGATCCAAATAACGTTGGATGAGATGAATCCAAAGCAAATGAAGACCCTCCAAGGCTCCTTGAATCTTGTTCATCATCAAGAGCTGCTGCTGGGGAAACCACGGCCAACTCCACGGTTGGCTCCACTTCCACGGCCGTGGAAGTTGCCAGGCTTGCTCTTCTGAGCTTTCCAGAGAGTTCTACGGCCGTGGAACACATTCCACGCCCGTGGGACTTACAGTTGTTCAACATGCCTTCGTGATCCTCAAATCCAACTCTTGTCTCCTTTTCTAGTGCTTCCAAGGCCTTGATGTCTTCATTGCAAGCCTCCTCAACACCTTCCTCCATCAAACTTAAGGTAAGAACTTTCTCCAAGGGGTCCTTGATCAAAATCGAGCTCACAACTTCTCTAGGTTCCTCTTGCTCAACTATGTTGAAGACATCCTCATCAAGGGTTGGCCCTTTCATCATTGTGGACAATTTGAACTTGATGTTCTCTTCTCCAATGTTGAAGGAGAGGATCCCATTCTTGCAATCCACTAGGCATCCGGAAGTGGCTAGGAAAGGCCTTCCTAAAATGATGGGCACCGGATAGTCCGCCGGAATATCCAAGACAACAAAATCAATCGGCACATAGAACTTTCCTAGTTGCACCGGAATGTCTTCTAAGATCCCAACCGGGTGAGTGATAGAGCGGTCCGCCATATAGAGGGTCATCTTGACCGGTTTCGGCTCTCCTAGCCCAACCTTGTTGCAAAGTGCAAGCGGTATGATGCTTACACTTGCCCCAAGATCACAAAGGGCTTCATACTTCACATCTCCCACTCCAATTGGGACACAAAAAGAACCCGGACCTCTTAGCTTAGGAGGCATCTCCTCCTTCATTGTTTGGATCAATTCCGAGGACCTCTTTGTCATTCTTATCTCCCCATACTCCTCCAACTTCCTTTTGTTGGAGAGTATCTCCTTCAAGAACTTGCCATATGTCGGCATTCCTAAAATAGCATCCATGAACGGAATATTAATATGCAATTTGGACATTAGTTCAAGGAATTTACCAAAGTGGTTGTCCAAGCGAGCTCTTGCTCGTGATTGTGGGAACGGTAGTGGTGGCTTGTATGGAGGCGGTGCCACATAAGTCGGCTCACCATCCTTGCTCTTGCCTCCATCTTCTTGCAATTTTTCCTCTTCTACCACTACTTGCTTCCCCTTAGCATTGTCCTTGGGCAAAGGATCCTTCATACTCAACCCGCTCCTTGTTGTAATGGCCAACACTTGGCCTCTTGGGTTGTCTTTGGTCCTTCCGGAAAGCTTTCCCGGATCTCTATGGGCTTCACCCGCCTTTTGGAACACTTGTGCTTCCAACACCTTTTGACCTTTAGAAATGGAAGTCACGGTGCTCTCAAGACCACTCAACCTTCCAAGCAATTGCTCAAACATCATTTTGATTCTATCCTTTGGAGGTTGAGTAAATCCGGGTGGAGGTTCTTGTGAAGCTTTTGGTGGTGGAGTTGTGCTTGTGGAAGCGGGAGGGTTCAAGGCTCCATCCGGGTTAGAATAGGAAAACCCGGGATGGTTATGGTTGGGCCGGTAATTGTTGAATTGCCGGTTGTTGTTGAAGTTCCTTGGGCCTTGGTAGTTGTTGTAATTGCCCCTTCCCATGTAGTTCACATCTTCCTCCTTGGAACATAAATTGGCTTGCACTTTGATAACACGATTTATGATTTAGGTTTAGGTAATCATTTAGATAGATTTCTCACTCATTCATGCATGGTTTAGCACTAGTTCACGACGTTTGCACTCAATTCACGTATTTTGTCGAGATAGACGTCTACACGGACTTGTGCATTGCTTTGTAGGTATTTTGGGAGATTTAGGAGCTAAATTGATACATTTGAGGATTGTTCATCAAGATGACACACTCTCGGACTCATTAGGATGCAAACTAGAGGCTAATGAGGACTCATGGAACCTTGCCAACACAAGCCATGCACCGAATCGAAGCTTAATGATCAAAGGAAAAGCTGAAGGTCCAAATCACGGTTCACTGGAAGTCCACGGCCGTGGAACTATCCGTGGATTTTGCCAGGTTTTCGTGACAGCTGTGCCACGATCTCTTGGTCAGCTCTTGCAAAGTTGTAGTATAAAAGTGGTCCTGCATTGGCTGAGAGAATCGTCTTGGAGCAGCTCTCCATTATCCACTATCATCCAATCAAAATATTCTCTCAACAAGAAGATTCTTGGAAGAAGGAGGTAGAAGGAAGCTACCATTGGAGGAAGAGCTTCATTGGAGAAGAAGAAGAGCACACCATTGATAGATTTTGATAGCTTTATAGTGAAGAATTTCGGAATCAATTTCTTGAGTTGTATGAACCATTTGAACCTTCTTTAAGAAGGGTTGTGAGTCATCCTAATTCCATTTTTCAGCTTGGCTTTGTTTACTTCACTTGTTCATCTCTTTATCTTCATTATCTTGCAAATGGAAGCCATGATTTTATGTTTGATGATTTTGATTGATATGATGAATGTTGTAGGCTAAATAGATGTGATTCTAGGATAAGGAATGGATGGTTGTGGCTAGGACTATGATAGGGTGGACTTAGATTAACCCTTGGATGACTAACTAGCTTGGACGTAGCTTCTGTTGGAGTCCACGGTTTGTTCTTGCCTTTCCACGGCCGTGGAAGGTGTAGAACAGCCCGTGATTCCCCCTTGTTTGATGGATCTAGCCTTAGATTGTTAGAATGTTGAAATCCTAGTGTTTGTTAAGATAAATCTACTCTAGGGTGACCTAGTGTTAGCAACTAAGTGTTAGGAGAGACTTACTCGGTAATCCTTACTCTTAGATTCCGAAGATGACAAACCCTAGGTAATGGTGAGCCTCATAAGCCGCCATTGGACTAAGTGTGCTAGGATAGTTGTTTAGGACTAACCCTTCCGAGACTTACCCGGTTAGGATAGGTTAGACCTCTAATGACAATCCGGTTTGTGTAGAAATCCATCCCTTAGGTTCTTAGAGACTTACCCGGTGATGAGATCTTGGGGATGGACTAGTGGACGATGAGACCTACCCGGTGATTGATCCCAATCTAGAAACACTTACTCCCAACACATCATAGTTTATCCAAGGAACGATTAGATAGCTTGAGTCCTATGCCATATCCAGAATTTCCAACCCCTAGAATCGCTTCTCTCTCTTTGATCTATATCTCGTTTTAGCTTGTTTGTTTGTGTTGATTTGTTAGCATAGTTGATTTGTTCATTTGCATGATTTGTGATCCTTGCTTGATCACCTAAAACCCACCAAAAACATTTAGATTTTCATTTCTTTATTTCCTTTCCTTTTTCTTCACCTAGATCTTCACTAAACTTAATCACTAATCGAATCAATCTCACCTTAGTCTTTGTGTTCGACCTCGGAATACTATCCCTACTACAAACGTCCCGTACACTGCGGGTTCGCTAGGAGTGAGGATAAATATAACGAGAATATAAATTTAAAACCCATTGCGTATCACATCCTGAGCATGACAAGTTTTTGGCGCCGTTGCCGGGGACTAGGTCTAGATTGAGTCTATTTTGTGATTGTTTATAGTGTAGATCTTTCTTGTTGCTTTTGATCTCTCTTTGGTTTGTGTCTTTGCTTTTCAGGACATCTCACTCTTTAGGTGTATGCGAAGATCTCGTGGCAAGGATTTAGCTCCATTCGATCCCGGACCGGAGAAAACCCTTAGATCTAGATCCAAGAGCATTAAAAAGGGAAAAGAGATGGCCGGAAGAGATCTCCAAGCCGAGTTGGATGAGGCTTTAGAGCAAATTAGGATAAGAGATGAAGCTTTGGAGAATGAAAGAAGACTTGCCAATGAGAGGCAAGAGGCAACTAGGAGGGAGATTGAGGAGATTAGGCAAGCTCTTGTGCAAAGAGAGCTTAACCGTCAACAACCTCCTCCACCTCCACCACAAGCGCAGCCGGCGGCGGTGAATATTAGGGTTGTGCCCATTGCTATGGAAGAGCCACAAACGTTGGGGCAACGTATGGATCCGGCACAAAGAGCACACCGTCCGGGTGTGAACTTAGGAGATCCCGCAGCCCATGATTACGAACTCCGCCCTCAAGTTCTACAAATGATCCGGCATAATCAATTTGGAGGGATGGAAGGAGAGTCTCCTCATCAACACTTGATGAACTATGAGATTTTGATGGAGACTCTTACCCCGCCAAGATTGGAGAGCAATAACCATAAGCTTAGGGCTTTTTCCTTCTCTCTTAAGGATAAAGCCTTGGCTTGGTATCAATCTATTCCACAAGGGCGAGTTGGTACTTGGGAGGAGATGACAACCGAGTTTTTGACTAAGTTCATCCCACCTTCCAAGACTACCCAGTTAAGAGGGAAGATCAATGCCTTCGTGATGAAGGATAGAGAGAGTTTATTCAAGTCTTGGGAGAGGTTCAAAGATCTTCTCCTAGATTGCCCACACCATGGTATACCGAAAATTGAGCTATTGGAAATCTACTTCAAGGGACTTGATGAAGATAGCCAATTCAAGCTCCAATCTCTTTCCGGTGGGACTTTCATGGAGAAGCATGTAGATGAAGCTTGGGAGTTTGTGGAGAAGCAAGCTCTAGTAATTGAGAAATACTCCCATAGGAAGAGTGAAGGGAGAAAGGCGGGAGCATATGAGGTGAGTGAAGTCACCATGAGCAATTTCAAGCTTGACGCCATCAACAACGAGCTAAAGTCCTTGAGAGAGTTGTGTGCTACAACTTTGAAGAATCAAGCAACTCCTCAAGTGCTTCCACAAGCTAATTTGTCTTCCAAGGAGGAAGATGTGAATTACATGGGAAGGGGCAACTACAATAACTACCAAGGCCCAAGGAACTTCAACAACAATCGGCAATTCAACAATTACCGGCCCAACCATAACCATCCCGGGTTTTCTTACTCTAACCCGGATGGAGCCTTGAACCCTCCCGCTTCCACAAGCACAACTCCACCACCAAGGGCTTCACAAGAACCTCCACCCGGATTCACTCAACCTCCAAAGGATAGAACCGAAATGATGTTTGAACAATTGCTTGGAAGGTTGAGTAGCCTTGAGAGCACCGTGACTTCCATTTCTAAGGCTCAAAAGGTGTTGGAAGCACAAGTGTTCCAAAAAGCGGGTGAAGCCCATAGAGATCCGGGAAAGCTTCCCGGAAGGACCGAGGATAACCCAAGAGGCCAAGTGTTGGCCATTACAACGAGGAGTGGGCTGAGCATGAAGGACCCTTTGCCCAAGGAGAATGCTAAGGGGAAGCAAGTGGTTATAGAGGAAGAGCCATTGCAAGGAGATAGAGACAAAAGCAAAGATGTCGAGCCAACATATGTGGCACCGCCCCCATACAAGCCACCACTACCGTTCCCATAATCACGAGCAAGAGCTCGCTTGGACAATCATTTTAGTAAGTTCCTTGAACTAATGTCTAAATTGCATATTAACATTCCGTTCATGGATGCTATCTTAGGTATGCCGGCATATGGCAAGTTCTTGAAGGAAATACTCTCCAACAAAAAGAAGTTGGAGGAGTATGGGGAGATAAGAATGACAAAGAGATCCTCGGAGTTGATTCAAACAATGAAGGAAGAGATGCCTCTTAAGCTAAGGGATCCGGGATCCTTTTGTGTGCCAATCGGAGTAGGAGAAGTGAAGTATGACGCCCTATGTGATCTTGGGGCGAGTGTAAGCATCATCCCGCTTGCACTTTGCAACAAGGTTGGGCTAGGAGAGCCAAAGCCGGTCAAGATGACCCTTTACATGGCGGACCGCTCAATCACTCATCCGGTTGGAATCTTGGAAGACATTCCGGTGCAACTAGGAGGATTCTACGTACCAATTGATTTTGTTGTCTTGGACATTCCGGCGGACTATCCGGTTCCCATCATCTTAGGAAGACTTTTCCTAGCCACCTCCGGATGCCTAGTGTATTGCAAGAATGGGACTCTCTCCTTCAACATTGGAGAAGAGAACATCAAGTTCAAGTTGTCCACAATGATGAAAGGGCCAACCCTTGATGAGGATGTCTTCAACATAGTCGAGCAAGAGGAATCTAGAGAAGTTGTGAGCTCGATCTTGATCAAGGACCCCTTGGAGAAGGTTCTTACCCTAAGTATGATGGAGGAAGGTGTTAAGGAGGCTTGCAATGAAGAGATCAAGGCCTTAGAAGCATTAGAAGAGGAGACAAGGGCTCAAATTAAAGAGAACGAAGAGGTGCTGAACAGCTGCAAGTTCCACGGGCGTGGAATGAGTTCCACGGCCGTCAAACTCTCTGTAAAGCCACAACAAATGAGCCAGGCAACTTCCACGGCCGTGGACTTGGAGCAAACCGTGGAGTTGGCCGTGGTTTCCCCTGAATCAGCCCTTGATGATGATCAAGCTTCTAGGAGCCATGGAGAGCCTTCATTTGCTTTGGATTCATCTCATCCAACCTTATTTGGATCGTCTACACTCGATAAAGGTCCTCCTAAACTTGAACTCAAACCCCTCCCCTCTCATTTAAAGTATGCTTTCCTTGGTGATAATTCAACGTATCCGGTGATTGTTAATACATGCTTGAGTGATGTTGAACTTGCTAAGTTGTTGCATGAACTAAGATTGCATAGGAAAGCCATTGGCTATACTGTTGATGATTTGGTTGGCATAAAACCTTCTTTGTGCATGCATAAGATCTTGATGGAAGATAACCATAAACCCTCTATTGAACATCAAAGAAGACTAAATCCTATAATGAAAGAGGTAGTCAAAAAGGAGATCATTAAGTTGCTAGATGCGGGGATAATCTACCCTATCTCGGATAGTAAGTGGGTTAGCCCCGTTCATGTAGTTCCTAAGAAGGGTGGGATGACCGTAGTAACCAATGAGAACAATGAACTAATCCCAACTAGGACGGTTACGGGGTGGAGAATGTGCATTGACTATAGGAAGTTGAACATGGCCTCTAGGAAAGATCACTTCCCTCTCCCCTTCATTGACCAAATGCTAGAAAGGTTAGCTCAACATTCTCATTTTTGCTATTTAGATGGCTATAGTGGATTCTTCCAAATCCCTATCCACCCCGATGACCAAGAGAAAACAACGTTTACTTGTCCATGGGGTACTTTTGCATATAGGAGAATGCCATTTGGGTTGTGTAATGCACCCGCCACCTTCCAAAGGTGTATGATGGCTATCTTTTCGGAATACATTGAAAATATCATGGAAGTGTTCATGGATGATTTCTCTGTTTATGGTTCTTCCTTTGATAATTGCTTGGCTAACTTATCATTAGTATTGAAAAGATGTGAGGAGACAAATCTTGTCTTGAATTGGGAAAAATGCCACTACATGGTAAGTGAAGGTATTGTGTTGGGACACTTGGTGTCCAATCGTGGCATTGAGGTTGATAGGGCCAAAATTGAAACAATAGAGAAGTTGCCACCACCTACCTCGGTGAAGGGGGTAAGGAGTTTCTTAGGGCATGCCGGTTTTTACCGAAGGTTTATTCAAGACTTCTCTAAAATTTCTAAACCTCTCACTAACCTACTAATGAAGGATGTTGATTTTGTTTTTTCCAAAGATTGTCTTGAGGCTTTTTGTAGGTTGAAGAACGCCTTGATCTCCGCACCTATCATGCAACCTCCGGATTGGAGTTTACCGTTTGAGATCATGTGTGATGCAAGCGATGTAGCCGTTGGGGCTGTTTTGGGGCAAAGGAAAGATGGGCGCACTCATGCCATTTATTATGCTAGCAAAACGCTAGATGACGCCCAACTCAATTATGCTACCACCGAGAAGGAGTTGCTAGCGGTTGTGTATGCATTTGAGAAGTTCCGCTCATATCTTGTTGGAGCGAAGGTCATAGTGTATACGGATCATGCCGCGATCCGTTATCTACTTACAAAGAAGGATGCCAAACCAAGGTTGATTCGGTGAATCCTTCTTCTTCAAGAGTTTGTTTTGGAAATCCGGGACAAGAAGGGATCCGAGAACTCAGTGGCGGATCACCTTAGTAGACTCCCACCATTGGAGCTTGAAGGAGATGGCATCCCGATTGATGACTCATTCCGGGATGAGCAATTGCAAATGGTGGAGGAATGCTTGTTCCAAGTGTCTAGAGGAAGCGAGCCATGGTTTGCCGACATTATGAATTACTTAGTGTGTGAGGAGGTGCCTCCCGGTTTGACACATGCCCAAAGGAAGAAGTTTTTCAAGGATGTGAGGCACTACTATTGGAGTGAACCACTTTTGTTCAAGAGAGGCCCGGATGGAATGTTTATAAGATGCATACCGGAGGATGAGGTGGAGAGTGTGATCCCCCATTGTCATTCCTTGCCATGTGGAGGGCATGCTAGCTCACACAAGACATGTGCTAAAGTGTTGCAATCGGGCTTCTTTTGGCCAAGTTTGTTCAAGGATGTGCAAAGCTTTGTGGTAGCTTGTAATGCTTGCCAAAGGACGGGCAACATCTCAAGGAGGAATGAGATGCCCTTGAACAACATACAAGAAGTGGAAATATTTGATGTGTGGGGTGTGGACTTCATGGGACCATTCCCTTCTTCATGTGGCAACCTCTACATCCTATTGGCGGTTGACTATGTTTCGAGATGGGTGGAGGCATTCGCCTCTCCTACAAATGACGCCAAGGTTGTGGTGCGGTTCTTCAACCGAGTGATCTTTCCAAGGTTTGGAACACCAAGGGTGATCATAAGTGACGGAGGGAAGCACTTCACCAATAGGAACTTTGGGGCACTTTTGGCTAAGTATGGGGTGACCCATAAGGTGGCAACACCTTACCATCCCCAAACTAGTGGCCAAGTAGAAATCTCCAACCGGGAGATCAAGGGAATTCTTGAGAAGACGGTCTCTAGGACAAGAAAGGATTGGGCTATGAAGCTCGATGATGCCTTGTGGGCATATAGGACCGCTTTCAAAACACCAATTGGCACCACTCCTTACAAGTTGGTCTATGGCAAGTCTTGCCACCTTCCGGTAGAGATGGAGCATAGAGCTTATTGGGCCATTAAGTGGCTATATTTTGACCTCAAGGAGGCGGGAGAGAAGAGGTTGCTTGACATAAACGCTCTTGAAGAGATCCGGTTGGATGCTTATGAGAATGCCCGGATCTACAAGGAGAGAACCAAACGGTGGCATGACAAGCGCCTCATCCCAAAGGAGTTGAGTGAAGGCGACCTTGTCCTTCTCTTCAACTCAAGGCTGCGGCTTTTCCTCGGAAAGCTAAAATCGAGATGGACCGGGCCATATGTGGTGAAGAAGATCTTTCCCCATGGAGCTATTGAGATAGGAGGGGAGCATTGTGGAAACTTTAAGGTGAATGGGCACCGGTTGAAGAAGTATATCCCGGGAGCTCCGGTGGATATGATTGCCCCACTTCACCTAGAATGAGACGCCTCCGAGTTTGGTCAAGCTAATGACCTTAAAGAAGCGCTTGGTGGGAGGCAACCCATTGGTAACGTTTTTCCCTTTTTGTTTTTGTTTTGTGATTTTTCTGTTTTTGTGTGTGTTTTGTGTGCTTTGTGTGTGTGTGCTAGAACCTTAGTAGCATTGGAAGCCTTGCTTGGCGAGTGAATAATGATGATGAACCCCTCATCAATTATGGGTGGAGCGGACGCGGAACTTGGACGGCTAGCGGTGCCTAGCGCGGGTCCCGACGCCTTGATGAATACTTAGAGCTCTCTACCATGGTTGATAGGATCATCCAACATCAATTCCACTTGAGAATCCCAAATACCATAGCAAACCATTTTTCCATTGTGAGAACCTTCTTTCACTCTTCTTTACTTCATTTACACATTGGGGACAATGTGTTTCTAAGTATGGGGTGGGGTTTGCATGATATTTTGCATGACTAGCATCTAGGGTAGTTTAATATTATCACATGTCTTGCATTGTATATATTCATTTCGAAAAATCCAAAAAAATCAGAAAATTTAAAAATATTTGTGCTTTCTAGGCTTGGATATGACCCTAATGATGAATCTTGTCTTGTGGATTGGCTATGGATGGCCTTATGTGTTAAATTGATGAATACATATGTGGACTTGAAATACTTCTCTTGAATCCCATGAATGATTTGTGATCATGATGTTTGCCTAGAATGGATTGAGCATTGAAGGTCGAAATTACATGCTAGTTCTTGCACACCATCTAGGAATGAATGAGGCAATTCATCTTCCTCTAATTCTCATCTTGATCATGATTGTTTGAGCACCTCAATTGATATAAATTTGACCTCTTTTGACCCATCCGGGAATAGGCGCATGTTAGTGTGTTGATGTGTGTGAAAAGCAAGTGTGGGGTGAAGTTGTTGATGAAAAGAATGTCATGCATAAAATGCTGAATTTGTTGTGAAAGTGTAGACAAAAATATAGGTTTGGGGACATTGGTTTAAATGACAAGTAACTCGGTACACTTCACATAATCGGGTGTTGGTGCCTTGCCAAAGTCAAATAAGCCAATAGTCCTAACGAGCTTTGGTATGTGTGCCCGGTGTGGATGCACCTCGAAAAATAGAAAAAGCCCGAGGATGGCTAATCACCAAGGTTTCGGCTTTTGTACACCAATGCCATTGTCTCAAAAATAAGTGAAAGAAAAAGAAAAGAAAGAAAAGATAGAGAAAAGTATACACTTGAGGGAAGTTGATCGAGGACAAGATTGTGGAGTTAGTTCCATTCCCGGATTAGCATCACATAGCCTAGAAAAAAATCCCCACCTAATCACAACGTTTCTTGGCCTTTTAATTTATAAGACCTTATAACCTATTTGCATGTTTGTAAGACTTAGTAATCTAGATTGGATATGTTCTTGATCCTCTTGGTTTCTTCATTTTTACATTTCATGCATGCTTGTGAGTTAAGTACAATTGTCCTTCCATGCCTTCATTTATTTGATGCATAATTGCTTGTCCATTGCCATGAAACATGACTATGAAGGTGATCCAATATTAGACGCACAACTCCAAAAAGATTTTGCTATTTTTTCTGCATACATAAATCATGTTATCTTGTAGTCTATAGTTGAGAATTTGCTCGGGGACGAGCAAACCTTAAGTATGGGGTATTTTTGATAACACGATTTATGATTTAGGTTTAGGTAATCATTTAGATAGATTTTTCACTCATTCATGCATGGTTTAGCACTAGTTCACGACGTTTGCACTCAATTCACGTATTTTGTCGAGATAGACGTCTACACGGACTTGTGCATTGCTTTGTAGTTATTTTGGGAGATTTAGGAGCTAAATCGATACGTTTGAGGATCGTTCATCAAGATGACACACCCTCGGACTCATTAGGATGCAAACTAGAGGCTAATGAGGACTCATGGAACCTTGCCAACACAAGCCATGCACCGAATCGAAGCTTAATGATCAAAGGCAAAGCTGAAGGTCCAAATCACGGTTCACTGGAAGTCCATGGCCGTGGAACTATTGTTACGCTCAGGATGTGTGTGTGAATCGCAATAAGCTTTAAATTTATACTCGTTATATTTATCCTAACTCCTAGCGAACCCGCAGTGTACGGGACGTTTGTAGTAGGGATAGTATTCCGAGGTCGAACACAAAGACTAAGGTGAAATCGAGTCAAACAATGGTCATAGATAGTGTTGATCTAATCAAAGAAAAAGTCAAGGAACAAAGAAATGAAAATGATGATATTTTTGGTTGGTTTTTGTCGTGATCAAACAAGGATCACAAATCAAGAAAGACAATGAAACAAGCTAACAACTCAACTAGCAATCAAACGAGTAACTCAAAACACAAGTATACGATCAAGAGAGAAAAGTGGATTCTAGAGGTCAAGATTTCCGGTTATGGCATTGGATTCAAGGTTCTAAGGGTTCTAAGGACAAGCTGCGGTGTTTGGGAAGAGTGTTTCACTAATGGAAGTAATTACCGGGTAGGTCTCTCACTTCACTAGTCCCGCATCAAACTCCTATTACCGGGTAGATCTCAAGGGGTTAAAATAAGGAATTCCACACAAACCGGATACTACTTAAGGGAAACCCTCTCCTTACCGGGTAAGTCTCGGAATAGGGAATTCTCAAGCAATAATCCCAGCACACTCGATCCAATAGCTGCTTATGAGGCTCGCTACTACCTAGTATCCATCATCTTAGGTATCTAAGGTTGGAAATCATCGGGTAGATCTCTTCCCTCACTTAGATTAATAGCATTAGGTGATCCTAAGCTAAATTAGGCTTAATAAACACTAGGATTTAAACAACCAAACACCCTAACATACAGATTTATCAATTAGAGAGCAACAAGAGAATAAATCGGGTTGTTCTACAGCTAAATCGGCCGATCTATCATGAAGAACAGGGCAATTTTTCTGACTGGTTGGGGTTTCGTGCATACAAATCATCCTAAACTAACATATAAGTCCATTCTATCATCACCCTAGCCATAACCATCAATCCATCACTTCAGATTCATAATAAACTAGCCAATAATATGCATATCAAGATCCAAAATCATCATACAAGCATACATGGTTCTCATAGATGAATAATGAAAGGTAAGCAAGTAAAATCAATGAATCTCAACTAAATACAAGTTGTAGCAAGACTTACAAACTCTTAAATGAAGATTCAAAACGTTCCTAATAATCCTTGCAATAGCTCTTCAATCCAAGACTACAAAAATAACTCCAAATCACTCAAAACCTTCCTATCACTCCTAGAATGGTGTTCTTCTTCTTCCTTCAATCCTTGAGAGTTTTTCCTCTCCTCCAATTCCTTGCCTCCAATGGATGAGATGTGAATGAGAGAATGTGGGGGAGGAGAGGTCCAGCAACAACCTGCAGGACCACTTATATTCTCCACCAAGAGCAAGGCCGGACAAGAGATCGTGGGACACGTGGCTTAAGCTGTCAAAAGCCCAAAAATCGACCCAGTAGGAAAAATCGGCCGATTTTCCTGGGTGTAGGTCGATTTTCTTCAACAGAAGCATGCTATGATCGTCTAGCCATGAGTTGCTCCATTGCTTGCACCAACAAGGGTCTTTGTGTCCTTTGTTGCTCCAATTATGCTCCTCCAAAGCTTTGGATGTGTATCACCATGAGGCTTGGCCCTCGAATGTATTGGTTAATGTCCAAAAGACCCCCGAAATACCTACAAAGCAATGCACAAGTCCGTGTAGACGTCTATCTCGATAAATTACGTGAATTGAATGCAAACGTCGCGAATTAGTGCTAAACCATGCATGAATGAGTGAGAAATTTATCTAAATGATTACCTAAACCTAAGTCATAAATCGTGTTATCAAAAATACCCCATACTTAAGGTTTGCTCGTCCCCGAGCAAATTCCCAACTATAGACTAAGAGATGACATGATTTATGTATGCAGAAAAATGGCAAAATCTTTTTGGGTTTGTGCTTCTAGTATTGGATCACCTTCAAAGTCATGTTTCATGGCAAAGGATAAGCAATCATGCATCAAATAAATGAAGGCATGGAAAGACAATTGTACTTAACTCAAAAGCATGCATGAAATGTAAAAATGAAGAAACCAAGAAGATCAAGAGCATATCCAATCTAGATTACTAAGTCTTACAAACATGCAAATAGGTCATAAGGTCTTGTGAATTAAAAGGTCAAGAAACGTTGTGACTAGGTGGGGATTTTCTAGGTTATGTGATGCTAATCCGGGAATGGAACTAACTCCACAACCTTGTCCTCAATCAACTTCCTTCAAGTATATATTTTCTCTTTCTTTTCTTTTTCTTTTTCTTTCGCTTATTTTTGAGACAATGGCAATGGTGTACAAAAGCCGAAACCTTGGTGATTAGCTATCCTCGGGCTTTTTCTATTTTTCGAGGTGCATCCACACCGGGCACACATACCAAAGCTCGTTGGGACTATTGGTTTATTTGACTTTGGCAAGGCACCAACACCCGATTATGTGAAGTGTACCGAGTTACTTGTCATCAAAGCCAACGTCCCCAAACATATGTTTTTTTCTACACTTTCCCAACAAATTCAGCATTTTATGCATGATATTCTTTCATCAACATCTTCACCCCACACTTGCTTTTCACACACATCAACACACTAACATGCTCCTATTCCCGGATGGGTCAAAAGAGGTCAATTTATATCAATTGAGGTACTCAAACAACATGATCAAGATGAGAATTAGAGAAAGATGAATTGCCTCATTCATTCCTAGATGGTGTGCAAGAACTAGCATGCAATTTCGACCTTCAATACTCAATCCATTATAGGCAAACATCATGATCACAAATCATTCATGGGATTCAAGAGAAGTACTTCAAGTCCACATATACATTCATCAATTTAACACATAAGGCCATCCATAGCCAATCCACAAGACAAGATTTATCATTAGGGTCATATCCAAGCCTTAGAAGCACTAAAATTTTTTAAAATTTTCCGAATTTTTCGGAATATGTATGTACAATGCAAGACATAATGAAACATGTGACAAAATTAAACTATCCTAGATGCTAATCATGCAAATGATCATGAAAACCCCACCCCATACTTCGAAACACATTGTCCCCAATGTGGAAACTAAATAAAGAAGTGAAAGAGAGTCCTCACAATGTAAAATTGGTGATGTTTTGGTATTTCGGGTCACATTGAATGATGGTGGATGATCGATCAAGGATGGTAGAGAGCTCTTGATGTTCGTTATGGTGTCGGAACCCGTGCTTGGCTCGCAAGCCGTCCAAGTTCCACGTCCGCTCTACCCATGCTTGATTGGAGATCATCACTTTCCTTTACAGAGGAAAAATCGGACCATCACCCAGGAAATCGGCCGATTTCTGTGAAGATTAGTCCGATTTTCCTGGGTGCTTTCTTCCTCATCCACGTGCTCGGATCTTGTACCTTCAGTAGTTCCATGAGGCTTTCACATGACCTCCAACATCTCATCACACATGACAATCAACAAGATCTAGCACCCAAAAACACAAAAGAAAAACAAAGCACACCAAGAGTGAGATCAAACAAAAGCAAGAAAAAGAAAGGGAAAAATATGTACCAATGGGTTGCCTCCCATTAAGCGCTTCTTTAAGGTCATTAGCTTGACCAAATTCAGGAGCGTTTCAATCAAGGTAAAGCGGGGCAATCACTTCCACCGGGGCTTCCGGGATGTACTTCTTCAAACGATGTCCATTCACCTTGAAGTCACCACAATGATCTCCTCCTATCTCTACCGCTCCATGAGGAAAGATCTTTTTCACCACATATGGCCCGGTCCATCTTGATTTGAGCTTTCCGGGGAAGAGCCGCAGCCTTGAGTTGAAGAGAAGCACCAAGTCGCCTTCACTCAACTCCTTCGGGATGAGGCGCTTGTCATGCCACCTTTTGGTCCTCTCCTTGTAGATCCGGGCATTCTCATAAGTATCCAACCGGATCTCTTCAAGGGCGTTTATGTCAAGCAACCTCTTCTCTCCCGCCTCCTTGAGGTCAAAATTTAGCCACTTAATGGCCCAATAAGCTCTATGCTCCATCTCCACCGGGAGGTGGCAAGACATGCCATAGACCAACTTGTAAGGAGTGGTGCCAATTGGTGTCTTGAAAGCGGTCCTATATGCCCACAAGGCATCATCGAGCTTCATAGCCCAATCCTTTCTTGTCCTAGAGACCGTCTTCTCAAGAATTCCCTTTATCTCCCGGTTGGAGATTTCTACTTGGCCACTAGTTTGGGGATGGTAAGGTGTTGCCACCTTATGGGTCACCCCATACTTAGCCAAAAGTGCCCCAAAGTTCCTATTGGTGAAGTGCTTCCCTCCGTCACTTATGATCACCCTTGGTGTTCCAAACCTTGGAAAGATCACTCGGTTGAAGAACCGCACCACAACCTTGGCGTCATTTGTAGGAGAGGCGATTGCTTCCACCCATCTTGAAACATAGTCAACCGCCAATAGGATGTAGAGGTTGCCACACGAAGAAGGGAATGGTCCCATGAAGTCCACACCCCACACATCAAATATTTCCACTTCTTGTATGTTGTTCAAGGGCGTCTCATTCCTCCTTGAGATGTTGCCCGTCCTTTGGCAAGCATCACAAGCTACCACAAAGCTTTGCACATCCTTGAACAAACTTGGCCAAAAGAAGCCCGATTGCAACACTTTAGCACATGTCTTGTGTGAGCTAGCATGCCCTCCACATGGCAAGGAATGACAATGGCGGATCACACTCTCCACCTCATCCTCCGGTATGCATCTTCTAAACATTCCATCCGGCCCTCTTTTGAACAAAAGTGGTTCACTCCAATAGTAATGCCTCACATCCTTGAAGAACTTCTTCCTTTGGGCATATGTCAAACCGGGAGGCACTTCCTCACACACTAAGTAGTTCACAATGTCGGCAAACCATGGCTCACTTCCTCTAGATACTTGGAACAAGCATTCCTCCACCAATTGCAATTGCTCATCCCGGAATGAGTCATCAATCGGGATGTCATCTCTCTCAATCTCTAAAGGAGGTAGTCTACTAAGGTGATCCGCCACGGAGTTCTCGGATCCCTTCTTGTCCCGGATTTCCAAGTCAAACTCTTGAAGAAGAAGGATCCACCGAATCAACCTAGGCTTGGCATCCTTCTTGGTAAGTAGATAACGGATCGCAGCATGATCCGTATAGACTATGACCTTCGCTCCAACAAGATATGAGCGGAACTTCTCAAATGCATACACAACCGCTAGCAACTCCTTCTCGGTGGTAGCATAATTGAGTTGGGCATCATCTAGCGTCTTGCTAGCATAATAAATGGCATGAGTTCGTCCATCCTTCCTTTGCCCCAAAACAGCCCCAACGGCTACATCGCTTGCATTACACATGATCTCAAACGGTAAACTCCAATCCGTAGGTTGCATTATAGGTGCGGAGATCAAGGCGTTCTTCAACCAACAAAAAGCCTCAAGGCAATCTTTGGAGAAAACAAATTCAACATCCTTCATTAGTAGGTTAGTAAGGGGCTTAGAAATTTTAGAGAAGTCTTGAATAAACCTCCGGTAAAAACCGGCATGCCCTAGAAAGCTCCTTACCCCCTTCACCGAGGTAGGTGGTGGCAACTTCTCTATCGTCTCAATCTTGGCCCTATCAACCTCAATGCCACGGTTAGACACCAAGTGTCCTAACACAATACCTTCACTTACCATGAAGTGGCATTTTTCCCAATTCAAGACAAGATTTGTCTCCTCACATCTTTGCAATACTAATGACAAGTTAGCCAAGCAATCATCAAAGGAAGAACCATAAACAGAGAAATCATCCATGAACACTTCCATGATATTTTCAATGTATTCCGAAAAGATAGCCATCATACACCTTTGGAAGGTGGCGGGTGCATTACACAACCCAAATGGCATTCTCCTATATGCAAAAGTACCCCATGGACATGTAAAGGTTGTTTTCTCTTGGTCATCCGGGTGGATAGGGATTTGGAAGAATCCACTATAGCCATCTAGGTAACAAAATGGGAATATTGAGCTAATCTCTTTAGCATTTGGTCAATAAAGGGAAGGGGGAAGTGATCTTTCCTAGAGGCCATGTTAAGCTTCCTATAGTCAATACACATCCTCCACCCCGTAACCATCCTAGTCGGGATTAGTTCATTATTCTCATTGGTCACTATGGTCATCCCACCCTTCTTAGGTACTACATGAACGGGACTAACTCACTTACTATCCGAGAAGGGTAGATAATTCCCGCATCTAGCAACTTTATGGTCTCCTTCTTAACTACCTCTTTCATTATAGGATTTAGCCTTCTTTGATGTTCAATAGAGGGTTTATGATTATCTTTCATCATTATCTTATGCATGCACAAAGAGGGTTTTATGCCAACAAGGTCGTCAAATGTGTATCCTATTGCCTTTCTATGCAGTTTCAATTCATTCAACAATTTATCAAGTTCATCATCATTCAAAGACGCATTCACAATCACCGGATAAGTAGAATTTGAACCAAGGAAAGCATACTTTAAATGAGAAGGAAGAGGTTTAAGATCAAGTTGAGGAGGACCTTTTTCGGTTAGAGACGATCCATACAATGTAGGTTAAGATGATTGCAATGCCACGGAAGCCTCCTTGAAGTCCCTTGATGATTGCTCACATCCAAGTGGTTGGTGCTGAAAAGGCTCAGGAAAATCGACCCAGGAGGAAAAATCGGCCAATTTTTCTGGCAGTGGGTCGATTTGAGTTTCTATTTTTGCAAAACTGGATGATACTTCAGCATAAGGACAAAAATCGGCCGATTTTGCCCAGGCAGACCGATTTTTCTGGCTGTTTTTCTCTTCTTTTAGCACTTCAAATCCAACACTTGGTAGCTCGTCCAATGCATTCAAGGCCTTGATTACTTCATTGCTACTCTCCTCAACTCCTTCCTCCATCAAGCTTGAGCTAAGAACCCTCTCAAGTGGATCCTTGAGCAAGATTGAGCTCACAACCTCTCTAGACTCCTCTTCTTCAACTATGTTGAATACATCTTCATCAAGGGTTGGTCCTTTCATCATTGTGGACAGCTTGAACTTGATGTTTTCTTCTCCAATGTTGAAGGAGAGAGTCCCATTCTTGCAATCCACTAGACATCCGGAAGTAGCTAGGAAAGGTCTCCCCAAGATGATAGGAACCGGATAATCCGCCGGGATGTCCAAAACAACAAAGTCTATAGGCACATAGAACTTCCCTAGTTGCACCGGAATGTCTTCCAAGATCCCAACCGGATGAGTGATTGAGCGGTCCGCCATGTAAGGAGTCATCTTGACCGGCTTTGGCTCCCCTAGCCCAACCTTGTTGCAAAGTGCAAGCGGGATGATGTTACACTTGCCCCAAGATCGCATAGGGCATCATACTTCACTTCTCCTACTCCGATTGGCACACAAAAGGATCCCGGATCCCTTAGCTTAGGAGGCATCTCCTCCTTCATCGTTTGAATCAACTCCGAGGATCTCTTTGTCATTCTTATCTCCCCATACTCCTCCAACTTCCTTTTGTTGGAGAGTATTTCCTTCAAGAATTTGCCATATGTCGGCATACCTAAGATAGCATCCATGAACGGAATGTTAATATGCAATTTAGACATAAGTTCAAGGAATTTACCAAAGTGATTGTCCAAGCGAGCTCTTGCTCGTGATTGTGGGAACGGTAGTGGTGGCTTGTATGGAGGCGGTGCCACATATGTTGGCTCTACATCCTTGCTCTTGCCTCCATATTCTTGCAATGGTTCTCCTTCATTCACCACTTGCTTCCCTTTAGCATTGTCCTTGGGCAAAGGATCTTTCATACTCAACCCGCTCCTTGTAGTAATGGCCAACACTTGGCCTCTCGGGTTGTCTTCGGTCCTTCCGGGAAGCTTTCCCGGATCTCTATGTGCTTCACCCGCCTTTTGGAATACTTGTGCTTCCAAAACCTTTTGAGCTTTAGAAATTGAAATCACCGTGCTCTCAAGACCACTCAACCTTCCAAGAAATTGCTCAAACATCATTTCGGTCCTATCCTTTGGAGGTTGAGTAAATCCGGGTGGAGGTTCTTGTGAAGCTTTTGGTGGTGGAGTTGTTCTTGTGGAAGCGGGAGGGTTCAAGGCTCCATCCGGGTTAGAGTAGGAAAACCCGGGATGGTTGTGGTTGGGCCGGTAATTGTTGAATTGCCGGTTGTTGTTGAAGTTCCTTGGGCCTTGATAGTTGTTGTAATTGCCCCTTCCCATGTAATTCACATCCTCCTCCTTGGAAGATAAGTTAGCTTGTGGAAGCACTTGAGGAGTTGCTTGGTTCTTCAAAGTTGTAGCACACAACTCCCTCAAGGACTTTAGCTCGTTATTGATGGCGTCAAGCTTGAAATTGCTCATGGTGACCTCACTCACCTCATATGCTCCCGCCTTTCTCCCTTCACTCTTCCTATGGGAGTATTTCTCAATCACTAGAGCTTGTTTCTCTACAAACTCCCAAGCATCATCCACATGCTTCTCCATAAAAGTCCCACCGGAAAGAGATTGGAGCTTGAATTGGCTATCTTCATCAAGTCCTTTGAAGTAGATCTCCAATAGCTCAATTTTCGGTATACCATGGTGTGGACAATCTAGGAGAAGATCTTTGAATCTCTCCCAAGAGTTGAACAAACTCTCTCTATCCTTCATTACGAAGGCATTGATCTTCCCTCTTAACTCGGTAGTCTTGGAAGGTGGGAAGAACTTAGTCAAAAACTCGGTTGTCATCTCCTCCCAAGTACCAACTCGCCCTTGTGGAATAGATTGATACCAAGCTAAGGCTTTGTCCTTAAGAGAGAAGGAAAAAGCACTAAGCTTATGGTTGTTGCTCTCCAATCTTGGCGGTCTAAGAGTCTCCATCAAAATCTCATAGTTCATCAAGTGTTGATGAGAGGACTCTCCTTCCATCCCTTCAAATTGATTATGCCGGATCATTTGTAGAACTTGAGGGCGGAGTTCGTAGTTGTGGGCTGCGGGATCTCCTAAGTTCACACCCGGACGGTGTGCCCTTTGTGCCGGATCCATACGTCTCCCCAAAGTTTGTGGCTCTTCAATAGAAATGGGTACAACCCTAACATTCGCCGCCGGCTGCGGTTGTGGTGGTGGAGGAGGTGGAGGTTGTGGACGATTAAGCTCTCCTTGTACAAGAGCTTGCCTAATCTCATCAATCTCCCTCCTAGTTGCTTCTTGCCTCTCATTGGCAAGTCTCCTCTCTTCCTCCAAGAGCTCATCTCTTAGCCTTATTTGCTCTAAGGCTTCGTCCAATTCAGCTTGGAGATCTCTTCCGGCCATCTCTTTTCACTTTTTAATGCTCTTGGATCTAGATCTAAGGGTTTTCTCCGGTTCGGGATCGAATGGAGCTAAATCCTTGCCACGAGATCTTCGTATACACCTAAAGAGTAAGAGATGTCCTGAAAAGCAAAGACACACACCAAAGAGAGATCAAAAGCAACAAGAAAGATCTACACTATAAACAATCACGAATAGACTCGATCTAGACCTAGTCTCCGGCAACGGCGCCAAAAACTTGTTACGCTCAGGATGTGTGTGTGAATCGCAATATGCTTTAAATTTATACTCATTATATTTATCCTAACTCCTAGCGAACCCGCAGTGTACGGGACGTTTGTATTAGGGATAGTATTCCGAGGTTGAACACAAAGACTAAGGTGAAATCGAGTCAAACAATGGTCATAGATAGTGTTGATCTAATCAAAGAAAAAGTCAACGAACAAAGAAATGAAAATGATGATATTTTTGGTTGGTTTTTGTAGTGATCAAACAAGGATCACAAATCAAGAAAGACAATGAAACAAGTTAACAACTCAACTAGCAATCAAACGAGTAACTCAAAACACAAGTATACGATCAAGAGAGAAAAGTGGATTCTAGAGGTCAAGATTTCCGGTTATGGCATTGGATTCAAGGTTCTAAGGATTCTAAGGACAAGCTGCGGTGTTTGGGAAGAGTGTTTCACTAATGGAAGTAATTACCGGGTAGGTCTCTCACTTCACTAGTCCCGCATCAAACTCCTATTACCGGGTAGGTCTCAAGGGGTTAAAATAAGGAATTCCACACAAACCGGATACTACTTAAGGGAAACCCTCTCCTTACCAGGTAAGTCTCGGAATAGGGAATTCTCAAGCAATAATCCCAGCACACTCGATCCAATAGCTGCTTATGAGGCTCGCTACTACCTAGTATCCATCATCTTAGGTATCTAAGGTCGGAAATCATCGGGTAGATCTCTTCCCTCACTTAGATTAATAGCATTAGGTGATCCTAAGCTAAATTAGGCTTAATAAACACTAGGATTTAAACAACCAAACATCCTAACATACAGATTTATCAATTAGAGAGCAACAGGAGAATAAATCGGGCTGTTCTACAGCTAAATTGGCCGATATATCATGAAGAACAGGGCGATTTTTCTGACTGGTTGGGGTTTCGTGCATACAAATCATCCTAAACTAACATATAAGTCCATTCTATCATCACCCTAGCCATAACCATCAATCCATCACTCCAGAATCACAATAAACTAGCCAATAATATGCATATCAAGATCCAAAATCATCATACAAGCATACATGGTTCTCATAGATGAATAATGAAAGGTAAGCAAGTAAAATCAATGAATCTAAACTAAATCCAAGTTGTAGCAAGACTTACAAACTCTTAAATGAAGATCCAAAACGTTCCTAATAATCCTTGCAATAGCTCTTCAATCCAAGACTACAAAAATAACTCAAAATCACTCAAAACCTTCCTATCACTCCTAGAATGGTGTTCTTCTTCTTCCTTCAATCCTTGAGAGTTTTTCCTCTCCTCCAATTCCTTGCCTCCAATGCATGAGATGTGAATGAGAGAATGTGGGGGAGGAGAGGTCCAGCAACAACCTGCAGGACCACTTATATTCTCCACCAAGAGCAAGGCCGGACAAGAGATCGTGGGACACGTGGCTTAAGCTGTCAAAGGCCCAAAAATCGACCTAGTAGGAAAAATCGGCCGATTTTTCTGGGTGTAGGTCGATTTTCTTCAACAGAAGCACGTTATGATCGTCTAGCCATGAGTTGCTCCATTGCTTGCACCAACAAGGGTCTTTGTGTCCTTTGTTGCTCCAATTATGCTCCTCCAAAGCTTTGGATGTGTATCACCATGAGGCTTGACCCTCGAATGTATCGGTTAACGTCCAAAAGACCCCCGAAATACCTACAAAGCAATGCACAAGTCCGTGTAGACGTCTATCTCAACAACTTACGTGAATTGAATGCAAACGTCGCGAATTAGTGCTAAACCATGCATGAATGATTGAGAAATCTATCTAAATGATTACCTAAACCTAAGTCATAAATCGTGTTATCAACTATCCGTGGATTTTGCCAGGTTTTCGTGACAACTGTGCCACGATCTCTTGGCCAGCTCTTGCAAAGTTGTAGTATAAAAGTGGTCCTGCATTGGCTGAGAGAATCATCTTGGAGCAGCTCTCCATTATCCACTATCATCCAATCAAATATTCTCTCAACAAGAAGATTCTTGGAAGAAGGAGGTAGAAGGAAGCTACCATTGGAGGAAGAGCTTCATTGGAGAAGAAGAAGAGCACACCATTGATAGATTTTGATAGCTTTGTAGTAAAGAATTTCGGAATCGATTTCTTGAGTTGTATGAACCATTTGAACCTTCTTTAAGAAGGGTTGTGAGTCATCCTAATTCCATTTTTCAGCTTGGCTTTGTTTACTTCACTTGTTCATCTCTTTCTCTTCATTATCTTGCAAATGGAAGCCATGATTTTATGTTTGATGATTTTGATTGATATGATGAATGTTGTAGGCTAAATAGATGTGATTCTAGGGTAAGGAATAGATGGTTGTGGCTAGGACTATGATAGGGTGGACTTAGATTAACCCTTGGATGACTAACTAGCTTGGACGTAGTTTCTGTTGGAGTCCACGGTTTGTTCTTGCCTTTCCACGGCCGTGGAAGGTGTAGAACAGCCCGTGGTTCCCCCTTGTTTGATGGATCTAGCCTTAGATTGTTAGAATGTTGAAATCCTAGTGTTTGTTAAGATAAATCTACCCTAGGGTGACCTAGTGTTAGCAACTAAGTGTTAGGAGAGACTTACTCGGTAATCCTTACTCTTAGATTCTGAAGATGACAAACCCTAGGTAATGGTGAGCCTCATAAGCCGCCATTGGACTAAGTGTGCTAGGATAGTTGTTTAGGACTAACCCTTCCGAGACTTACCCGGTAAGGATAGGTTAGACCTCTAAGTGACAATCCGGTTTGTGTAGAAATCCATCCCTTAGGTTCTTAGAGACTTACCCGGTGATGAGATCTTGGGGATGGACTAGTGGACCATGAGACCTACCCGGTGATTGATCCCAATTTAGAAACACTTACTCCCAACACATCATAGTTTATCCAAGGAACGATTAGATAGCTTGAGTCCTATGCCATAACCAGAATTTCCAACCCCTAGAATCGCTTCTCTCTCTTTGATCTATATCTCGTTTTAGCTTGTTTGTTTGTGTTGATTTGTTAGCATAGTTGATTTGTTCATTTGCATGATTTGTGATCCTTGCTTGATCACCTAAAACCCACCAAAAACATTTAGATTTTCATTTCTTTATTTCCTTTCCTTTTTCTTCACCTAGATCTTCACTAAACTTAATCACTAATCGAATCAATCTCACCTTAGTCTTTGTTTTCGACCTCGGAATACTATCTCTACTACAAACATCCCGTACACTGCGGGTTCGCTAGGAGTTAGGATAAATATAACGAGAATATAAATTTAAAACCCATTGCGTATCACATCCTGAGCGTGACACACTTACACTTGAGGAGTTGCTTGGTTCTTCAAAGTTGTAGCACACAACTCCCTCAAAGACTTTAGCTCATTGTTGATGGCGTCAAGCTTGAAATTGCTCATGGTGACTTCACTCACCTCATATGCTCCCGCCTTTCTCCCTTCACTCTTCCTATGGGAGTACTTCTCAATCACTAGAGCTTGTTTCTCCACAAACTCCTAAGCTTCATCCACATGTTTTTCCATGAAAGTCCCACCGGAAGGAGATTGGAGCTTGAATTGGCTATCTTCATCAAGTCCCTTAAAGTAGATTTCCAATAGCTCAATTTTTGGTATACCATGGTGTGGACAATCTAGGAGAAGATCTTTGAACCTTTCCCAAGATTTGAACAAACTCTCTCTATCCTTCATCACGAAGGCATTGATCTTCCCTCTTAACTCGGTAGTCTTGCAAGGTGGGAAGAACTTAGTCAAAAACTCCGTTGTCATCTCCTCCCAAGTACTCACTCGCCCTTGTGGAATAGATTGATACTAAGCCAAGGCTTTATCCTTAAGAGAAAAGGAAAAAGCCCTAAGCTTATGGTTGTTGCTCTCCAATCTTGGCGGTCTAAGAGTCTCCATCAAAATCTCATAGTTCATCAAGTGTTGATGAGGAGACTCTCCTTCCATCCCTCCAAATTGATTATGCCGGATCATTTGTAGAACTTGATGGCGGAGTTCGTAGTTGTGGGTTGCGGGATCTCCTAAGTTCACACCCGGACGGTGTGCTCTTTGTGCCGGATCCATACGTCTCCCTAATGTTTGTGGCTCTTCAATAGCAATGGGCACAACCCTAACATTCGTCGCCGGCTGCGGTTGTAGTGGAGGAGGTGGAGGTTGTTGACGATTAAGCTCTCCTTGTACAAGGGCTTGCCTAATCTCATCAATCTCCCTCCTAGTTGCTTCTTGCCTCTCATTGGCAAGTCTCCTTTCTTCCTCTAAGAGCTCATCTCTTTGCCTTATTTGCTCTAAGGCTTCATCCAATTCAGCTTGGAGATCTCTTTCGGCCATCTCTTTTCCCTTTTTAATGCTCTTGGATCTAGATCTAAGGGTTTTCTCCGGTTCGGGATCGAATGGAGCTAAATCCTTGCCACGAGATCTTCGCATACACCTAAAGAGTAAGAGATGTCATGAAAAGCAAAAACACACACCAAAGAGAGATCAAAAGCAACAAGAAAGATCTACACTATAAACAATCACAAAATAGACTCAATCTAGACCTAGTCCCCGGCAACGGCACCAAAAACTTGTTACGCTCAGGATGTGATACGCAATGGGTTTTAAAATTTATAAACTCGTTATATTTCTCCTAACTCCTAGCGAACCCGCAGTGTACGGGACGTTTGTAGTAGGGATAGTATTCCGAGATCGAACACAAAGACTAAGGTGAGATTGATTCGATTTATGATTAAGTTTAGTGAAGATCTAGGTTGTAGAAAAGAGAAAGAAATAAAGAAATGAAAGCCTAAATGTTTTTGGTTGGTTTTTAGGTGATCAATCAAGGATCACAAATGATGCAAAGTAAACAATCAACTAAGCTAACGATTCAACACAAACAAACAAGCTAAACACGAGATATGAATCAAGAGAGAAAAGCGGATTTTAGGGGTTGGAAGTTCCGGTTATGGCATAGGACTCAAGCTATCTAATCATCCTTGGATTAACTATGATATGTTGGGAGCGAGTGTTTCTAGATTGGGATCAATCACCGGGTAGGTCTCATGGTCCACTAGTCCGTCCCTAAGGTCTCATCACCGGGTAAGTCTCTAAGAACCTAAGGGATGGAATTCTACACAAACCGGATTGTTACCTAGGGATCTAACCTATCCTTACCGGGTAAGTCTCGAAAGGGTTAGTCCTAAACAACTATCCTAGCACACTTAGTCCAATGGCGGCTTATGAGGCTCACCACTACCTAGGGTTTGTCATCTTTGAAATCTAAGAGTAAGAATCACCGGGTAAGTCTCTTCTAACACTTAGTTGCTACACTAGGTCACCCTAGGGTAGATTTGACTCAACAAACACTAGGATTTCAACATTCTAACAATCTAAAGCTAGATCCATCGAACTAGGGAGAATCACGGGGTGTTCTACCAAGTCCACGGCCGTGGACTGGCAAGAACAAACCGTGGACTCCAACAGAGGCTATGTTCAAGCAAGTAACTCATCCAAGGGCAAATCTAAGTCCATCCTATCATAGTCCTAGCCATAACCATCCTTTCCTTACCCTAGAATCACATCTATTTAGCCTACAACATTCATGATAACAATCGAAATCATCAAGTATAAAATCATAGCTTCCATTTGAAAGATAATGAAGAGAAAGAGATGGACAAGTGAAGTAAACAAAACCAAGCTGAAATTTAAGTTTGAAATGACTCACAACCCTTCCAAAAGAAGGTTTAGATGGTTCATACAACTCTAGAAATTGATTCCGAAATTCTTCACTACAAAGCTATCAAAGTCTAACAATGGTGTGCTCTTCTCCTTCCTCTCCAATGGAGCTCTTCTTCCTCCTCCAATGGTAGCTTCCCTCCTTAGAGAATCTTCTTGTTGTCAAGGTGAATGTGGAATTGGATGGTGGAATGGAAGATGAAAAATGCTCCTCTCAGCCAATGCAGGACCACTTTTATACTACAACTTTGCAAGAGCTGGCCAAGAGATCGTGGCACAGCTATCACAACCGCCTGGCAAGAACCACGGTTGGTTCCACGGCCGTGGAGTGGCAGTGAACCGTGGTTTGGTGCTTCAGCGTTGCCTTGGTTCATTAAGCTTTAATTTGGTGTATGGCTTGTGTTGGCAAGGTTCCTTGAGTCCTTCTTAGCCCTTAGCTTGCATTCAAATGAGTCCGAGGGTGTGTCATCTTGATGAACGATCCTCAAACGTATCGTTTTAAGCTCCTAATTCTTCCAAAATACCTACAAAGCAATGCAAGAGTCCGTGTAGACGTCTATCTTGACAAAATACGTGAATTGAGTGCAAACGTCGTGAACTAGTGCTAAACCATGCATGAATGAGTGAGAAATCTACCTAAATGACTACCTAAACCTAAGTCATAAATCGTGTTATCAAAAAGATAGAGGAACTAGCGGAAGGAACCCGGAACTTTGGAAGGACTCCTTCCAAGAGAGGTGTTCATGTTGTGAATTCCGGGAAGAGTGAGATCTCCACTGAGCTCATAGAGCTGAAGGAAATGGTGAAGAGATTAACACTTATGGGAACCCCACGGCAGCTGAAGGCATGTGGAGTGTGTGTTGACCCGTAGCATCCAACGGACATGCGTCCCCAAGTCCAGGATGATGATGCTGAGGTGAATGCAATGGGCTATGGACAACCACAGGAACAAAGGCGTAGGAACGATCCCTATGCACAAAACTTCATGCCAAGGTGGCGTGACCAACAAAATTATCGTTGGAGGGATCAACAAAACCAACAACAACAGCCCCGACAAGGTAAGTATCAAACAATTGAAGATATGTTGCAGGTTTTGACTAAACATTTTGCTACTCATGTCCAAACAACAGAATCCAGCATCAAGAACCTTGAAAAACAGGTTGGACAAATGGCGGAAGCCATAATAAGGATTGAAACTAAGTCCTCCGGAGGATTACCTTCACAGACAGTATAAACCCGAAGGTGATGCTGGAGGAAGCTCAATCATAGAGGAGTCCTTACGTCGAGCCAACGACGTAAAACAAAGGCGCTGCTCGGGAGGCAGCCCGAAGAAATAAGAAGAGGAGCCTCTATCATGAAAACCACCCCTGCGGCTCAGTGTCCCTGCCCCCGCGGTGACACCCATGGCCAGCACCGCCCCCGGCGCTGAGTCTGACGTCTGTAACATACGGGTCACCGCTCCCTCGGTGACTACCTTACACCCCTACGGCGGCCATCATTGACACACATCCTCAACGTCGCCCCCGGCGTTGAGTCTGCGTTTCCCCTCTTCCTTGTCACCGCCCCGCGGCAACAAGCCCCCACCCCTCCGGTTTTATCAAGGAAAGAAAAATATGCACTTACCAAAAATAACCTACAATTACACACCCTCTCCTCTCTCTCCACTCACTCTTCGAACCCTACACCTCCTCGCCTCCCACGCCCCTGCACCCTCAACAAGATCTCACACGCCACCCTGTGCAACGCCCCTGCCCCGCCTCCGGCGACCTAGCCACACCCGCCCCTGCGACACCGGCCCTCGCTACCAACACACACACCCCTCATCCTCCCAAAACTCTCACCCTCCAACACCCTCGCCTCTCACACTTTCTTCCCTCCACCACTCATCACCGCCGGCGACATCCCCACCAACAAGAAGCCACCAAAATGCCCCTCAGCACCGCCACCTTCGCAGCTGTCAGAAATCGCCCTCTGCACTTCTCCCGCCCTTGCGCCTGCAAGACTACCGCTCCTGCGCCTTGCCGCCCTTGCGCATCCTTCAGGCGCCCCTGCGGAAATAGCAACAGAGGGTTCGTCTCTTACTCTAATTTCTGAACTTTCTAATTCCTTTACTTGTTCAATTGCAAGAAATGGAAAAACTGAAGAAATACAAGTTGTCGGAAGCTAAGAAGGAGCGGTATAAGATTGTGCAAGGTCAGGATGTGTATGCCGGTTTGTAGAGGTTCCTACTTTGGAAAAATTGGGCATGTTGTAGAGCATGCAGGCATTCCTCAACAATGCTGGGCTCGGCGATTTTCTGGAAATGAATGCTCCAACATACCCCGAGCTCAGCCGCCAATTCATCGCCACATTCACCATGGAGAAGGAGGACAATATTTGTGTTGGCCTTTCATTTAAGTTCAATAAGAGAAAGTATACATTGGACTACACCCAACTGCAAGAGGCATTCGGGGTGACTATTTGTGCCTCCGACGATTGGAAGGATCCCGTCCCGACACCCGACTTGTGTGAGTTTTGGCAGGCCGCCACCAGATCCGAGTTTCATGTAAGGGGTGAGTATTCCAATAAATTCACTCACCCTGTTTGAGGCTCATCTCCAAGATATTCATGAGTGTCTTCTGTGGACACAAGGAGGAGAACAAGGTCACTCTCAAGGACCTTCCACTGTTATACTCCTGCCTCCCCACGAAGGACAGGATACCAGATTGGTCTTACCTCTTCCTTACCGCTTTGAAGCGGATTAGGAAGAACGAGCCACGAGACATTGTAGGAGGTGGGGTGATCTCCTTGATCGCTGCACAGGTGATGGACCTCCCTGACTTGGAGGAGGGGTTGGAGGCCCCGCTGTACACGGAAGGGATGCTGAGGAGGTGCAGGCTCCTCAGGAGAGACGGGGAGAACCTCTTTTGGCTCTCGTTGACAGATGGGAGTCACATCACATACCTCCCCCGTCCACTTCCACTTGGAGACGAGCTCTCCGAGCTATACATACAAGTTGACCCCTTCGCTCCAAGACGGCCTCAGGAGACATGGTTAAGAGATATGTTGCAGGCTCCAGCCGGGCTCCTATTGCTACCCACGTGCCCATATCGGATGATGAGGAGATGCCTACTACAACACCGGACGAAAGTTCGGCCATGGCAGCCTTGACTACCCAGCATCGGTCATGGCAGACCGAGTACCAACGGTCCATGCTTGAGCAGCAACAGGCATGGCAGTCCAGTTTCGCTTCCTCTATGATCACCCATTTTGACCGCCGGTAGGATGCTTGGCAGGCGGTTCATCAGCGGCAGCTAGAGACTCAGCAGTTGGCTTGGTAAGCCAGCTTTGAGACTTCATATGGGCAGAGGATGGACGCTCAGCAGGATCATATCGACATGCTCTACCGCCGGTAGGAGCACTTCTTCAGCAACTTTCCGTACCGATTGGAGGAGGGTCCGGATGGTCCAGTCGGGCCATCCCACTAGTGGTATCATTCTCTTTCCCTTTCCCACATTTATCTTTGCTTCATTTCCACTTTGAGGGCAAAGTGTGCTTCAAGTATGGGGGAGGGATATATCATTGCATGTATAGTTGTTTTGAGTTGTTTTGCATTGAGTCTTTCGAGTTGTAATTCAGTTTGAAATTCAGTAAAAAAAAAAGAAAAGAAAAGGTCAAAGAAAAAAGAAAAAAGACATGAAAAATCCTTGGATAAACCGAAAACCCGAAAGGGCGGTTTAGGCAAAAAGAAGGTAGTCCGAACAACCTTAGGTTGGTGCAAAATTGGACTTGAGGGATGTGAGTTCAAAGTGAGATCATCAAAGAAAAGAAGAAGAGTGGCAAGGTGAAAACCCGAAAGGGCACCTTGGCAAAATGAGCGACACCGAGTGTAGGTTTCCCTTCCGGCGTTTGGCGACATAAGAAGGGGAGTCATAAGGGGGCTGTCCGGGTAGGTCACTCTTGGAGCGATAAGGATGGTAGTGTTTCTCACCTTTTTCTCACATTTTCTCTCTTTTTCCTTTTTTCTTTCTTGGTTTTTCTTTTGTTTTCATTGTCTTTTCTTCTTGCCCGTTCTTCCTGAGGCCTTTTAGTTTACAAATTGTTGTCATTTGTTTTACTCGGGACGAGTAAAAGGTCTAAGTATGGGGAGTTTGATAGGTGATGGAATCACTATCATTTAGGATAGTTTTTAGAGTCTTTTTATTACATTTGTGTCGGTTTATTCTACTAACTCCTTGGTCCAGAAGAAGAAGACTAAAAGAAGATAAAGAAGGAGTTATAGGCACTTAGGAGTGAAGACTGTTCACGAAGCAAAGCTTCTGTTGCTCCACCGCCCCCGCGGAGCAGTGTCACCGCCCCTGCGGGTGACACTATACTCCGGAGTGCAGCCTGCGCCTTCGCCAACGCCAGGAACAAAGACTATCACCGCACCTGCGTCAACCCTTGGCGCCCCTGCGGTGACTTGCCCTGAAGAAGCGAAGACCAGCGCCCTTGCGCCTCTGCCTGCGCCTCAACCTGGGAGCTAGAAGATGAAGAGTCAGTGTCACTGCCCTTGCGTTGACACTAGGACGGACCTAACAAGGACAACTGGGACAGAAATCAGCAAGATAAGAGCGTGTAGACTCTCTCAACCTGCGAGAGAAAAGGTAAACATGTTGATCCTAAGGTGGTGCAGACGGACCTAACAAGGACAACTCATCCTAAAACTTGTTGATGATCTCAACAATAGGCAAATTCTCAAATCCAGTCTCAAGGAAGTCCTGAAGACGGTCTCTCATCATAGCTGCAGGGCAGTAGCGATCTCTTATCACCGTCTTCATCTACTCATAACTAGTGACCTTACTGCGAACGGCCCTCTACCAAGAATGAGTTTGATCCTTCAGTAGCGTCTGTGTTATAATGACTCGACGTCCCTCTGGGCAACCGATAGCCTCCATAGCAATTTCCAGTTGTCCTAGCCATAACTCAACCTCCAATCCAGTCTTTCCCATGAAAGTGGGAACCTTCAGCTGATCGAAAGCCTTCAACCAACTGTCGGGCTTTGGCTCCTTCGCCTCAACCGGCACTCTAACAACCTCAACAACTCTAGCTGGCGAGGTAACAACATGTGTAACTCTCTGCAAAACCTCAGTTGATCTCGCGGGAACTGGCGGCACTGGTGTTGGTCCTCCAATCCTGATAGCATCTTCAACTCTTTGCACATAGTCGCGATATGTAAAAGCTCTGATAGACACTCGGGCGGACTCCGTCGATGGTGCTCTTTGTGCTTTAGATCTAGAAGCGGTCCTGTTCTCAGCCTCAAGAACAACACCCTCAACAACTTTTTTAGCAAACGCCTCAGCGATAGGCGGATTAGCAACTAGGGCTTGGCCCTGACCTCTAGCTAGTTGAGGTCTTCCTGTACGTCCTCCATTCCCGCAATGGTAGATGAAATGGTAATATAATCACATAATATACGTACAAACATGCAGATTATTGAAGATAAAACGTCCAAACAAACCCCAAAATATAGACTATAATTCATGCTATCAAAATACCCCATACTTAGCCCTTGCTTGTCCCCAAGCAAGTTCCGCATATAAAAGGCAAGATAGAATGGATTATAAGTCAAGAAAATCAATGAAAAAGTCTTTCAAAAACATATTTATGGTGTGCTACAATCATAGATCACTCTAAGAGAATACTTCATGGAATTTAAAATCAAAATATGATCAAAACATTTTATAAATATAAGAAAGTTGTTCATCTTTGCATAAAATCATAGAATGCATAATAAGTCATAATTATCGAAATTAATCATGCATAATCCAGTTTAAACCACTAAGTCAATCAACAAGCTCGAGGTCTCAAGGGCTTCCCAAAAGAAAGGTCAAGAAACGTGTAGGGTAGGGATGTATGTAAGGTAATGTGGTGCTAGAATCCGGGAAAAGGATATACTTCACTTTCACTTTGACTTTCAACATCTTCCACTAATAAGCTTTGCTTATTTCACACTTTTCTTCACTTTACTTTTTGGGATGCATGGACAGAGGTGCACAATAACCGAAGCCTAGGAAATCAGCAATCATCAATTTCTTGAGATGCATCAAACCCTTGATGCACATAACATGACCCGTTAGGAATATCGCTAAATCCGACTTTGGCAAGACACAAACACCCGGTTATGTGAATGGTGCCGAGTTACTCATCATCATGATTGACTTCCCCAAACCTATTTATTGCTTTCTAATACTTTCACTTCCAGCCAACTTCTCAAACTTTACTTCACTTGCTTTCACCACTTCGCTTGCTTCCAAATTCCCGGATAGGTTAAGGGAGGCAAAAAAATGTATATGAGGGGCTAAGCATGATCAAGAAGAAGAAGAGAAGAGAATGAATTGCCTTGGTCTTTCCAGGAAGAAAGTGAGAGAACTTATCTTGCGGTGTCAACCTTCAAATTCAACATAATTTGGATAAAAACAAAGTATTAAACATGCCAAAAAATTTCAAACAAAGCATTTAGCAACTTAAACATATTATAAAACCTTTCAAACACATAAAGATTTCAAAACCAGTTAGCAACAAGATCTTCACTGAGATCATATCCAGATAAGAAGCACAAAACGTTTCGAAAACTCTCAGTTAAACCACCTCGGACGAGGTGTTCTTAGGTCAACCGAGGTGAAGTACCTCGTTCGGCCAGAGCTGCCCCGGTCGAGGTCAAAAAAAAATTTTCTGTCCAGTTTTGACGTTTTTCTCAATCAAATAACATGTGTGTATGCATGTAATCTCAGATAAAACCATAGAAGCAAAAATAATCATAGATAACCGATAATGTAGAGTCATACATCACATAAGTCGATAAAATACATAAACACCCCATACTTGGGACATACTGTCCCAGTGGGTCAAAATAAGTCTAAAGAAATAAAATACTCACCGGATATAAAGCTGAGCTGCATAATAAATAAGAAAGAAAGTCTTGCAGCTCTCAATAGTCACGATCCGGTGGTGGTGGTGGTGGTACATACGGATACTGAGATGGGTCGAACGGGTAGCCCATGATGTGTTGAAATTGAATCTGAGCCATCATGTGCTGGTAATGTTGTCTCTCCTTCATCTCACAGATATCCAGTGATAGGACAGAATAAGAATCGATCATCTGATCCGTCAAATCATCGATCCGACGGTGAGCCTCTGGATCTCTGTGTCGGCGTACCCTATGCCTAGCAGGTCTCACTGGTGATGTGGCTGGTGCAGGCTCAGTATCATTATCATCTATGTCAATAACCGGCGCACTCGTTCCAGCAGTATTTGTCCCTGTATCCATCGGAACTCCGCCATCCCTGTCATCATCATCAGCGGTCTCCTCCTCTACCTCATCCTCCTCAGCTGGTGCAGCTGTTGCCTCTCTAGCATCCTCCATCAATGGGATCCAAGCAGTCTACCAGTAGTGAGGGTCATAAACTGAGAACTGGGGCGACCATCTGATCCCCTGTAGTGTAGTCGGTTCCCATGGCATGGCTACGTATGGTGTAGTGAGTCCTCGGGGAACCAGAATCCGCTGAGTGATCATCTTCTGAAGTCCTAGCGGCTTGGCAGCCGCCACCATAGTACAAGCGCTAAGATCCATATCCTGATAGCTAGCAATGTGGGTCACAAGGCCTCCGCAGCAAATATCCCCTTCGCCTTGGCCTTGATCTTGTGCAGATCCTTTGCCAACATCAAGCCAAAGTCTGGGATCCCTCCAGTCACCATGCAGTAAAGGCTGAAAAGCTCCCCTTGTCGGACCTTCTGGGGCGTCTCAGTACGCGCCAGAAGCGTCTCGCTGAAAATGCGGTGAGCTAACCTAAAGGCTAGGTGAAATATGATACGCTCCCTGGAGTCTCCAGGACGCCATCTATCTGCGTGCTCAACAACATGAGCAATCTGACCCCAAAACTCCCTAGCTACAGTCCGGGAAGGAAAATCAATAGCGGTCGGGGCCGGGAAACCAAAAATATCTCTCCAGTGCTCTAAAGGAACTAAGAAGTTCGGTTCATCAACCGGTACTTCACAGCTCGCTCTGTGGGAAGGTAGGTGAAGGAGCTGACAAACTCCAAGGTAGGCTCTAAATAGGCGGGTGCGCGGATCTCAGTAAACTGATCTAGCCCTACCATCGATATCATCCATCTAAGATCTCCATCCACATGGAGACAATCAAAGGCTGATACGTCCAGGAAGCGAGGTGCTATCATTGGACGGGCTGCTATACGGTCATAGTCGACCTGGTGTCTCTCGTGGATCACCGGTCGATAAGGTCTAGAGGAGGAAGAAGAAGGGGAAGGGGAGGATATATCCCTAAGGACAAGTTGTCTATCTGAACTCATTATCAACAAACTCTGTCAGATCACCTCGGTCAGTTTGACACAACTTAAGAACACCTCGGCCGAGGCACAGCACGATTGGACCGAGGCGAATAACTGCGCGACGAATTTCCTCAAAAATCCCGTTCTTTTCCCCCAAAATCACTACAACTGGTTCCTAAGAGGTACTTAATCTGTTTCTCAGCAAATGCAAGGGCAACCAAAGCCAAATTTGAAGGAAAACAGTGGAAGATGAGCGAGGTTAGGGTTTTTCTGATTTTACCTCGATTTGGTCGATTCAGTTCGTTTTTCTCGTAGATTGACGCTTGCATTGGGATCCTCTATCCTTTCTTTGCAATTTGGAGGCAAGAATCGTCTAAAATGATCGAAGAAGGGCGAAGCGAGGCGAGGGAGCTGCCGCGGTCGAGGGGAGGTAAAAAGAAGAGAGAGAAATTCAGCCCCCCCTTTTATACCCTTTCTGGAACTACTGTCACCTCGGTCGAGGTGGTCTCGACTGGACCGAGGTGGTTCGGACCGAGGTGGTTCTTCAGAAACCCTAGTCGCCTCGGTTGCTCAAGAATCATCTCAGTCAAGGTGCTTTGACAGCAACGGAGATGTGCCTCAGTCAAACTCCGTCTTCTCAAATTCTCAAACTTCTATCCTTCCAGTTGTACTCTTTCCTCAGATGTCACCTGTTGTCTGTCTAGGACGCCAAAAACAAAACAAAGCAAAGCAAAAGCAAAACTATCTAAGCTAGACTAGAAAAAGGGAAAAGAAAACAATACCTTGGGTTGCCTCCCAAGAAGCGCTTGGTTTAAGGTCGCTAGCTGGACCATATGACATCTCAAACGAGGTATAGTGGTGCAACCTCCTCAACCGGAATTTCCGGTTTGTATTTCTTGAGTCTATGACCATTGACCTTGAAGCTTCCGCTCGTTTCACCCCATATCTCAACTGCACCATGAGAAAAAACATGTTTCACAACATAAGTTCCGGTCCATCTAGATTTCAACTTACCTGGAAAGAGGCGGAGGCGGGAGTTGAAGAGTAGAACTAAGTCTCCTTCGTTAAGCTCCTTAGGGATGATACGCTTGTCATGCCATCTCTTCGTCCTCTCCTTATAGATTTTGGCATTCTCATAAGTGTTCAAACGCAGCTCCTCCAGCTCATTGATATCCAATAGCCGCTTCTCGCCGGCTTCCTTAATGTCGAAGTTCAACCATTTGATCGCCCAATATGCTTTGTGTTCTAACTCAACGGGCAAATGACAAGACTTCCCATATACCAAATTATAAGGGGTGGTACCTATGGGAGTCTTAAATGTGGTCCTGTAGGCCCAAAGAGCGTCGTCCAATTTCATGGACCAATCCTTCCTCGTCCTAGAAACGGTCTTCTCCAAAATTGCTTTGATTTCTCTATTCGAGATCTCGACCTGTCCACTAGTTTGAGGGTGATAAGGGGTTGCTACCTTGTGGGTTACCCCATACTTCGACAGAAGTGCCTTAAACTTCCGGTTGATGAAATGTGTCCCTCCATCGCTGATGATGATACGTGGAGTTCCAAAACATGGAAAGATAGTCCTGTTTAAGAACTTCACAACCACCTTGGTGTCATTAGTGGGAGAAGTGATGGCTTCAACCCATCTAGAAACGTAATCAACTACAAGAAGAATATAGAGGTTTCCTTCGGATGACGGGAAAGGTCCCATGAAGTCTATCCCCCATACATCAAAGATTTCCACCTCTTGAATGTTATTAAGTGGCATTTCGTTCCTCCTAGATAAATTTCCTGTTCTTTGGCATGCATCACAAGAGACAACAAACGATTGCACATCTTTAAATAATGTGGGCCAAAAGAAACCGGAACGTAATACCTTAGCGCATGTCTTATCGGTGCTAGCATGTCCTCCACAAGGAAGTGAATGACAATGCCGTATGACGCTATTAACTTCATCCTCCGGAATGCATCTTCGAAGCATCTCATCCGGCCCGCGCTTGAATAGCAGCGACTCATCCCAGTAGTAATGGCGTACGTCCTTGAAGAATTTCTTCTTTTGGGAGTACGTCAATCCGGACGGTAATTCCTGGCAAACAAGATAATTCACAATATCAGCATACCAAGGTCCTTTATTATCAAAAAGTTGGTGGATAGAATGTTCCACCAACTGAGGATGAATGTCAGAGAAACGAGTAAGAAGTTTATTATTCTCAGCAGTCTCAGTTGACATCATCTCGCCATCGACCTTGGTCGAGGCGCAGAGGCGTTGACCGAGATGTTCTTCAGTCGCCTCGCTCAGTCCAGAAACTGCCTCGGTCGAGGTACCGTAATTGGAACCGAAACTGGAGATCTTCGTCTCCTGGATTAGCTTCTCAGTTTTAGCTCCTGGATCTTCTTCCAGCGCTTTTAAGCTCCGTATATCTGCATCACAAGAAGCATCTATACCTTCCTCCATTAAACTGAAACTAATAACTCTTTCGAGTGGATCGTTAATAAGGATAGAGCTCACCAATTCCCTTGATTCTTCTTCATCGTAGATGTTGAAGATATCATCGCTTTGTTGCTCTCCTTTCATGGCCGCAAGTAGTGCGAACTCCACTTCATCTCCACCAATGTTGAATTTCAACTTGGCGTTCTTACAATCCACGTTGCAACCCGAAGTTGCTAGAAATGGCCTCCCGAGAATAATAGGAACATGATAATCTGCGGGAATGTCAAGTACAACAAAGTCTATAAGTAAATAGAAGTTACCTAACTTGACCGGAACGTCTTCCAAAATTCTCACGGGATGGATAATGGAGCGATCCGCCATGTATAACCGAATCTTGACCGGCTTGGGCTCTCCAAGTCCGATCTTCACACATAGCTCTAGCGGAATGATGCTCACGTTGGCTCCTAGATCACATAAGGATTCACAAGTGACGTCCCCAACTTGAATGGGAATGCAAAATGAGCCGGGATCTCTCAACTTAGGTGGCATCTTCTCCTTCATGATTTGTATGAGCTCCGAGGATTTAGATGTCATCCTTACTTCACCAAAGTCCTCCAGTTTCCTCTTCCTTGATAGGATCTCTTTCAAGAACTTCCCGTAGGCGGGCATCCCTAGAATAGCATCAAGGAAAGGAATGTTAATGTGCAGTTTATTCATCAAGTCAAGGAACTTACCAAAGTGCTTGTCTAGATGTGCTCTAACCCTTGACTGGGGGAATGGAAGTGGTGGTTTGTATGCAGGAGGTGGAACATAAACTTCAGTTTTCCCCTCCGCTTTCTGTGGCTCCACCTCGGTTGGCATCTCGGCCGAAGTGTTCTTCGACTGCACCTGGACCGAGGTGGTCTTCGTCGGTACTAGCACCGAGCGAGGCACTGGATCTACAGTTTTCAACCCACTCCTCGTTGTTATGGCCATGATCTGGCCCTTAGGGTTGCTTTCCATCCTTGCTGGAAGCATCCCTGGATCTCTTGGCGCTTCATTCCCCCTACTAGCAAGTTGTTGTTCAAAGGCCTTTTGGGCCTTCGAAAATGAAGTCATGGATGTCTCCATAGCACTAAGCTTGATCAAGATAGCCTCCAACACTACGTCTTTCTTTTCCGGCTGGGACGAACTTGATCCTTGCTCCTGGCTCTTTAATGGAGTAGAAGAAGAAGAAGGGGAAGAGAGGAAAGGATTAGAGGAATCGTTAGAATTGGAGTTAGAATGATTGTTACCAAAATTTTGGTTGTTCATCCTCCAATTATTGCTATTGGATCCTCTATTGTTGTTGTGTAGTTGTTGTTCCGGGAACCGTTGTTGTTGTTACGGTATCCATTGTTGTTGTTCCTTTGTCCTTGATCTTCCTTCTTGGTTTGAGCAACCAAGAGTTCCTTCAATTGCTTCACGTCATTCTTCAAAGACGTGAGTTGATTGTTGTTAGGCTGGGTATCTTGGAAGTTAACTCTTTTAACTCCTTCAGCTCCTTGATGGGTGTATTTCTCCATATGCAAAGCTTGCTTCTCGATAAAGTCCCAAGCTTCGTCAATCGCCATGTCCATAAAGGTACCGGCGGAGAGTAGTTGGAGGTTGAATTGGGTGCTTCCGTCCAGTCCCTTGAAGTATATCTCCAACAACTCTATCTTTGGAATCCCATGATGTGGGCAATCCAAAAGAATGTCCTTAAACCTCTCCCATGACTTGGACAAGCTCTCCTTGTCCTTCATAATGAATGCATTAATCTTCCCTCTCATTTCAGCGGTCTTAGAAGGGGGAAAGAATTTAGTCAAGAATTCCGTAGTCATCTCCTCCCAAGTGCTAATTTTTCCTGGAGGAAGAGATTGATACCAAGTAAGAGCTCTATCTTTTAAAGAAAAGTAAAAAGGTCTTAGCTTGTAGTTGTTGTTTTCAATCCTTGAGGGTCTCAAGGTCTCCATCAAGATCTCATAGTTTTGAAGATGTTGATGCGGAGATTCCTTCTCTAGCCCTCCGAACTGGCATTGGCGAATCATGGACAGAACTTGCGGTCGAAGTACATAGTCATGGTCCGCTAGATCTCCTAGGTTAACTCCTGGACGCCTCAGTTGTTGATTGGGGTTCATCCTTTGACCTAGGGTTTGCGGGATTCCTACAAAAAGAGCACCTCGGACTGGCATCCGAGGTGGAAGTACCTCGGCCGGGGCGTCAGGTATTGGGACCTGCCTCGGTCGAGGGTCTACGACAGGGACATGCATCGGTCCAGCATCGAGAACTGGGTCTTCCCTCGGTCGAAGTAGATATTGGTCTCGTAAGGCAGCCATATCTGCTTCGATCGCTTCAGTCCTGGTGCGAGTTTCTTCTTTCTCTTGCCTCAGTTCTTCCCTGCTGAGGCGTAGCTGTTCTAACGCCTCCTTCAGTTCGGCCTCAAGATCGCAATTGTCTTGGTTGGCCATCTTCGCTTCTCTTAAGCGTCGTTTGTATGTCTTTTCTGGTTCGGGATCGTAAGGAACGATTTCCTTCCCAGTGCGGGTTCTTCGCATAAACCTAAGAAAGAACCTGCAAAAGTCACTCAAGTAGAGTGGTTAGTAGACACGGGGGCAAGTGCCCCAAAAGCAAACCGTAACCGGCTCGGTCTAGACCAAGTCCCCGGCAACGGCGCCAAAAACTTGTTCGCTCCAAACGGTGTGTGCAAGCTTTAAATTTATAACCCTAGATGTAAGCTTAAAACAAGGATGCGAACCCGCAGTGTACAGGTCAATCGTAGTAAAAAGCAAGGAATTCCAGGGGTGGATCACAGGGACTTAGTGAAACAAAGTCGGAATAGGTAAGCTTTAGCAATTACTAACCACAAAGCAATTAAAACAATCAAAGATGATAAAAGTCAATAAAGGAAATATGCAGTTCTAGGGATTAAAGCATCTAGTTGTGGTTCCAACTCAAGATCTAAAGATAAGTGGACAAAGCTGAGATTTTGCAAAGGGAAGGTGTTACTAAAGTGTGAATAGATCACCGGGTAAGTCTCACTACACACTAATCCCAAACCGTAACTCCTATTACCGGGTAAGTCTCAAGGAATTAAGGTAAAGAACTATAACCTCAAACTAACACACCGTCTAAGGGAATAGAATCAACCTTTACCGGATAAGTCTCAGGCTAACTCACAAAGATGGGATGAAAGCACACTCAAACCCCAATAAAGGATAAACCTTTATTACCTACACTTATGATCTTAGGTAAACAAACAAAGGAATTACCGGGTAAGTCTCATCCTAGGCTTGCATTGAACCAGGAAAGGTGAAATAAGAATAGGATTTGGCAAACTCTAACACTTAACTCTCAGTTTCGGATCAGATAAGTCACCTCGGTCAGACGAATTCCACCCCGGCCGAGATGTTCATCTACTGAACGAGATGCTTAGGGTTAAGGTAAAGACTCGAACTTTCAGGGTCCTACTATGATTAAGATCATTCTATCATTGTTTTTCCCATGACCTTCAGCCAATCACCCTAGAATCACACAAAGAGATTAGCCACTCATCATCATGAAAGTATTAATCAAGTATATGGGAAGAAAGAGAATAATTGAACAAGAAAACCTTAAGAGAAAGGCTTCAATAACTGAATCAATTATAAAACACAAGCGTTCCTTGGATAGAAATCCAACAAGACAATGACAAAGAAGGGAATCTACGATGATCTTACAAAAACCCTTCAAAAAGCTATAAAAGCTATAGACTTTATTCTTTCAACCTTCAAAAAGGTTCTTCAAATCTCTCAACTGGAGTATGGCTGCAGCGGTGTATTCAACACAATCGGTAGTATAGCATGCTATGCAGGATCTCGGATTTGTGGGAAATCCGACCCTTTTTATAGGAAAATTACTCTCCAAAGATAAGATACCTTACAAAGATCTCTTCCCATAAAAATAGGTAAAATATATGATCTAGTATATCTTCTTCCTTCCAAGAGTCAAGCCCAAAAATATAAGATCTCTTTCCAAAGATAAAAGATCTCAACCAAGAATAAAATATTCTCGCCGCGTCCCAAGTGTTTGCCTCGGTCGAGTCGACTCCTTTGGATCACCTCGGTCGAGGTGACTCTGTAGTCAACCGAGGTGAGTCACAACTGAATATGAAATCTCTCAAATCTGGTCCAAGGTGAATCTTTAATCCATGGTTATGCTTCCTGGATGTTTCCTTATGTTCTAGAATGTAGCTTCAATGACTCCATAGCTCCTTTTGCTCCTTTTTGATGCAAAACGTGCCATTTTACCTACGATTACAACAAAACTAGGTGTAGACCTCGATTCCCGCAAAGGTAGATGAAATGGTAATATAATCACATAATATACATACAAACATGCAGATTATTAAAGATAAAACTTCCAAACAAACCCCAAAATATAGACTATAATTCATGCTATCAGTAGCTCTAGTGCGTGTCATCTACTATAAGGATAGATATATAAGACTATATATAGATATAAGGCCACGCTAAAGCTAAAGCAAAGATCCAAGAAAAGCACATATAAAGGCCAACATATAAGAAACTACACTACTGAGATCCGCGGAGGTAGTGCTAGTCGCCCGTACATCTATCACAATCCGACATGTTTAAAACAAAAACCCCTTTTGAAAATGTTATACCCCTTCATCCGACCTTTACAAGAATTCGAGTGCCATTGTTGCCAACCTAGAGTTATGATACCATATTGTAACACCCCAAGTTCTGGGAACTCGAAGCTTTACAGGCTAGGACCGCACAATGGGTCCCGACCCTCAAAGTAGCAACAACACAACGGATCTTACAACAAGACACATATGAATGAAAACCAAAACTCAATATAAAACCAAAGGTTCAAACAAAGGAAAACGTAAAAGACTCGCAGCCGAGTTCAAAACAAAAGGGAAACAACAAAAGAAACATAAACCCGATCCCGTCCTATAATGTACGGGGATCCTGGCTGACCACACCATCCGGATTACTCAGCAGCATCCTGAACCTGCGGAACATCTACAACGACGGTATAAACCTTTAACTAACATTCTATATACTAGCAAGAGCGTAAAGGAACAAACACACATAAGGTAAAGAAAACACATAGCATGCTTGCACAAAACCGGTTATTATCTTCATTAAGATTATCCATTACTAATTCAACTTCTTTTGTCACACGAAAATCTCCTGAAACTCGCCTCCGCTTCCGTCTACCAATAGGAATAGATCAGTACTATCCGTTACCTACAGGTCTGGGTTGTAAGAACACATTCTAGTCTCCTATAGAACTAGACAAGTGTTCACCGCCCGGTTATAATACACTTGGGCCAATTAAGGTTATAAAGGGTGAATCTTATTCCGGTTATCCGTTAAAAACATGATAAACAACACAAACAAGCCAATACAATCCAACTAATACGCAGAATGAAGCTAAGTAAGTCCAAGGGACTTACCTCACTCGAAGGTAACTCAAGGCTCAACAACCAACTCAAAGACGGCTCAATTTCTCTCAAGAAAGGAGTAAGGAAAGCCAGTTCACACAAGCATCACGAATCAGGAACGAAACGGTTGCTAGAAGTTTATAACTTCTAGTCTCACTGATCTCTATGAGATCTCTAGAAGCTAACGGCTCAACCTTAGTCTAACAGCATACTCGGGAAACAAGGAACATCCATCAGGATCAAGGAAATGAACGAGGAAAGCAAGGAAGGAAGCAACTCACAAGAATGGGAGTTACTGTAGAGGAAACCGCAGGGGCGGCTGGACAAGGCGCAGGGGCGGCTTGCCGCGGGGGCGGGGATGTGCAGGCGCGGGGCTGCTGCATGACAGAAAGCGCTGTCGGCTTTCTCTTCGACATATCTCACAGCAAGGGACACCAAAGCTCGAACCTTTGATTCCAACACGTCAAGACTTAACTCTAGAGAGCCTGAGAACAACGATACATCAACAACGAGAAGCCAACAAGATTCAAGGTTTAAACTTGATTCTTCGAGGAGAAGAAAAGAAGAGAAAGAAGGATAAAACAAAAAGAAAGAAAGAAGCATGTTGTAGTACATGAACGTAAGGAAGAACATAGAATTATGAACTTACATGTTCAGCAAGATCACAAGGGAGCAAGGGAACGGCTGCAGCTCTTAGGGTTAAAGACGAATGCAAGAAACGGGAAAAAAGGAGAAAAAGGCGGGAATATATATAGAGACGGGCTGGAAAGATAGAAGGAAAGACGTTTAAGGTTAGAAAGAAGATAAGGAAACTGACCCATAAGATATAATATCAGATATATTATCTATGGAAGGAAGATAAAATGAATGAAAGAAAGATCGGGCGCAATCTGTCGTCAGCCGTAGGGGTGGCTGACCCTGCCGCGGGTGCGGCCTGCCGCAGGGGTGGCACACTTCACCGTGGGGGCGGTGAAAGCAAAAGATTGGGGTCTTACATTTTCAACCACCGGTTTTAGTTTAGTTGATGGTTTTCAAATCGTTGGTTTGTCAAGTTGTAAAAAATAAATAGAACTCCGGGTTCACCCTCGTACAAACCAAAACCGGTAGACGATGATGAATTTATCATTTAACTCAATAATTTTGGACTATAAATCAACAGTTTTACGATATTATCCGGTTTCTGGTTTGAATAAAACCCGTAAACATTTCTAATTGCATACATGTAACAATATTGTGAGGTCTCTTCAAATAACACTAATAGTATCCAATGAAAATATAAAATAATGTTAATTAATCAAATAAAACGAATCATATACAACACAAAAAATGTTTGGTTGTTGGTTGTAGGAAGTTACAACTTTGTCTTCTTTTAAATGGCCACCGAGCACCGAGAAAGAAAACAAGAGGTTGTATTTGGGTGTCCAACAACCTTAAGAAAGAATAAAAATAGCTGACGTCATGATGATATCATATTATCACAAATTTCAACCTTCACATTTAATGCAAATTTAATGGTTTAACTTCTTTCTTTTTATTTTTTTGGTAAGTCATTTTTTCATTTGAATTGTGTGGCTTCAAGTTTAGTCTATAAGAGTTGAGTCAAAGTATCAAATGTAGGGATGGCAATTTCATCCGAACCCGACGGACATCCGATAACCCGATCCATATTAAAAGGGTGAAAACCCGACATGAAGCGGGTGAAAGCGGATGGTGGATGAAGTGGGTGATGGATCGGCTCGGATTCGGATGGACCTTTCATCCACCCATCACCCGATCCATCATCCGTCCATCCATCCGACCCGTTTCACCCGCTTACACCCGTTATAAATTTATTAACCGTTTACTCGTTTAATGATCTTTAGTTTCCTTTTGATTTATAAATTGGTGATTTACGTGATTGTTTAGCAAAATTTGTACATTTATTCAGTTCCTAGTATGATCTTATTGTATGCTATGTATTGCTAAATTTCTCTATTTATCAAGAATTTAAACTTATAACACTTCTTATAATATTTCCACTTGGATGATTTGTGTTGACTTTATATTTATCATGTTTTTATGGATAAGACTTTTTCGGATTGAATTTATTTTTATTTTTATTAATTTTCCGCATTCGAATCCGAGTTTAATATCGATTTAAAGGAAATGCGTAGAACACCCGAATATCACCCGATCCACCCGCTTCATCCGTTGGATGCGGGTGGATCGGATGCGGGTGGTGGGTTTGGCGGGTGGCGGGTCGGGTGGGGTGGATGAAATTTTCTCGCGGGTCGGGTGGCGGATTGGGTCATCCACCCACCACCCGATCCATTGCCATCCCTAATCAAATGTGACTATTTAAATATGATTTAGTCAAAAATTATATATTATTATTGAATATAAGTTTTTATCTGTTTTTGTTTCTTAACCGGTTAAATTTTAATATAATTTAATATAACTATTATTTTTAGTGATATAATTTGAAGGTTTTTTTAAAAAAAAACTTTTATATTTTATAAACAAACAAAAAATAATTATTTTATAAAAAAATATAACTTAAAAAGGAGATGATTGTTAACATAATTTACTAAAATAAAATCATAACAAAATATCTTATAGATAATGATAAAATACTTATTTTAAATTGATTAAGTAAGGAAATTTTTTAAGGTATTTAATTAAAAAAACTTATTTAAAAAATATAACAAAATGGGATCACACATATAATATAACATTGTTGGTAACTAGTTAATAAATATCACAACAAATGTCAAATTTATAGTCTTTTAAATTTTCAAGGTTGTCAAATGTTAAATGAAGACTTGTTAAAACAAACAGATGAATACCGCTTTTTCAATATTGGATGTCACCACATCACTTTGTTTACGTGGTAACTGGTTGAAATCGAACCGGTAAACTTGCTTTTAAATTTGTTTTACACTTCTAGAACTATTAAGAGCTAGGTTTTTTAAATTCAAATAATAAAGTACTTAAGATTATAAATTTTATATTATGTTTTGTTTTTCAACAAATACTTTGGGTGAATTTGGTAAGTATGCACTTTTTTTTATAACGGGTACAAAGTATGCCCTTCTTTTTATAGCGTGTACAAACTATGTACTTTTCTAAATGAGTGATCTTTTTAAATAATTATAGGGAAAAAATAGTTTAGTTAAATTATCTTTTTCAATAAGGAAAAACAATCTTTCATTTTGTTACCCAATGTTTTAATACCCAAGTTTGGTACGCAATATATTAATACTCAATCGTAATACACAATATGTTAATACCCAAATGTAGTACTCAATATGTTAATTCCTAACGTAATAACGTGATATCCAATATGTTTTATTTTTCCTAGGATTTTCTAAAATATCTCAATTAACTCTTTGCTTCTAGAGGAATTATCTATTTCCATTTTTACTCTTCATAAGATTATAAACTAATATTTCAATTATCTCTTTCTTTTTTTTATAGGATAATAAGATCTATAGAAATAACATTTATTTTTTCTAATAATTAAAAATTAAAAGTGCAAAATTTATCAAGAAAATGAAAAAATGCATAATTAGTATCCTCTTAAAAAAACGCATATTTAGCTAAATAAATTGACAAATGTTAAAAAATAATTAAAAATTTGATACAAAACATTTGAAATTTATTTGTATAGTACCAAATAAAGTGATATACACGTATTGTACGACAAATATATACACGTTTTGGGAGCGCACATACTTTTTCCAAAATCGTACAAGATTCGACCGGTAACAGTTTGATCCGTACATACTCTTTCCAAATACGTACAGGGTTTGACCGTTAACAATTTTCATTGCTTGATTTCATCTATTTTATTACCCGAGTTCTAGTCAAAATAAGAATGATAGTGCTTATTATGCCTTTATTGAACACTAAATATATCTATTGACAACCAATTTCGATAGAGTTGTATTTTTACTTGAGGGTCTTATTCCCGTGCATTTACTAAAATTTGATCTTTGATTCATTAATTATAAGAAGTAATTATTCAATCATAACTCAACTCTAAACGAAAAAACCATAAGCATAACTACATTGTGCAAATCACCCCGTATCCGCGATGTACTAGAATTTGACCTTACACAATGTAATGCTGCGATTTAAACGTGTAAACCGAACGTTATTTGACCGACCATAATTCTAGGTATACATAAATATATATAGCCTAAACTTTACACACAATAACAATTGTTATTGAGGTCCATAAGTAAGTTACGGATCATATATATATATAGAGAGCCTAAATTAACTTGACATACACCCATAAGTAATTTGCGAAGCATAACTCCGATTCCCAATCTCCAATGCCACATGTCATAACCCAATTGAGCATTGAGGGCTTGAAATATCACAGCCTGGTAAGTATATCAGCCAATCTGATGATGATCAATCAAAGTATGCATGCAGAAACGTTTCATAGTCTAATTAGAGTACAACCAGATTTGCATTGATACAAATCATCGATAATATATACAGCCACGCGTTGGTTCAACCTCATCTCTTACCTCATACTTTTCCCCCTTAAAACCCTCCCTCTTTCTCCCTACCTATTACCCCCCAATTAAGCCTTCCTTCTCAGACCATCTCCACTCTCCTCCACCACTCCAATCTCAACAATGCCGATCTCCGAAATCGAAGAAATCCAAGAAGAACCAACGTTCAACCGTATCCCCCGCCGACACAGATCGCCGGAAATCCAAGAACTCTCACCGGTCACCGGAAAACCAAAAACACTTTTAAGCCCCAATCCTCCGAAACCATCCCGCTCGTGCTGGAGCGGGATATTTTCTTCCAAAAAGCAGGAGAAGGAGCCGGTGGCTGAGAAGTCGGAGCTGGCTGCTTACAAGTGCATCGGGAGGACGCGCGGCCTCGCATGGGCGTCTAAGTTTTCTATCGGAAGTCGACCGGCTATGGAGGATTTCCACACCACTCTCAGGGGCTTTACGAAGATGACTTGCGGCGAGTTCGGTGGTTGTACCGCTCCTCATAGTCACTACTCCAGGACTCCGGTGCCGGTGCACTACTTCGGCGTGTTTGACGGCCACCGGGGTGAACAGGTATCATTTGGCACTGTATTAACTTTGTCGTTTCTTAATTTAATTTTAATAGATGTTCGTATTAACTGCGTTCTTCGGCCCATGATTTATTATTCAATTTATGCGACTTTTTCATTATCTTACATGATTAACTGAACTAAGTGCGAATAGTATCTCATTTTTTCATTACTTTTTTTTAAAAATTTGTGTACTACATAAGATATAGTAAGAAGTTAAAACAATTTGGTTTATTAGACTTTTTTTAGTTTTGTTTTTAGTAAATGTATCTCTTGAGAGAAGAGTGTGTAAAGTTTGAGAATAAATACAAAAAGTTGGGGTATATTTAATTAATTGAAACATTAAAAAGCCTAGTTATTACTATAGTTTTTCAAAAGACCTAGTAACCAAAATTGTCCGGAAGTTTGACTCAAAAATTTAAATTATATTTAACTATTTGTTTATTTGTTTTTAAATGATTACTTATTTACAATAGTTTTTGAAATAAAAATCAAAGCAATTGCATATATTATTTGTTCATGAACGATATAAATATATATTAACGTTGACCACGTACATACATATGACCGAGTTTGATGCAATGCATTTTATGAGATTAACTATAAGGTGCAGAAAATGGTGCTCAAATTCCATTTTATATATTGATCCCAAAATGGTATGCTAGTTATAACGCTTGAGTTTTAGGATGACCAAACTGGTATGCCGATCTTCTTTTCTAGAGAAATAGTGTAAGGTTCTATTGATTATGTTATTTGAAATGAAACTTTGCGTGTGTAAATGATATTAAATTAAAGAAAAATATATAATTAAATTTCCATTTATTTCAAAAAGAAATAAATGGGTTGTTAGAGACTATAAATGAAAACTGATATGTTAAGAATACAAAATATAATTAATGTAAATATTTTTTTTATGAAACAATTTTGGTTTACTAGGCTTTTTGTAGTTTTGTGTTGTGTATACGTAGCCCTTGAGAGAATAGTGTGTTTAGTTTGAAAATAAATACAAAAAATTGGGGTATATTTACTTAATTGAAACATTAAAAAGTCTAGTTATTACTGTACTTTTTCAAAAAGGCCTAGTTACTAAAATTGCCTATTTTTATTATATTGTAAATAGATAACATTTAATGAATCATTTTATAATTAAACCATATTTTATTAAAAAAATCTAATAAAAATTAATTTTAAATATTTTTTCCAAAATAAACATACCATTTAGGTCGAAAATCTAATTTATATACTCTATGGGTAAGAAGACATGAGGCCTCACGTTAATATGCATGGTATGGTTTGCAATTTTGCATGATATTCCTGCGCCGGCGCGGGCCCCAGAGGATGTGTGGGGTCTCTTTTGTTACCGCTGACCTTCAGTCACATTTTAGAGACAGCCGCAAGTGACGTGTATTTCTGCATCACGCATATTCTCGCGCGTTGCGTGCACGTCCTATCTTGCTACAAATTCTGTAGAACTCACGCGCTCACCCTTCGAAGGGAATATTGGGCGTGTCGGTGAATTGGTGCCACGTGGAAATAGCGGGACCCAAAATGAACAGTTTTCTTTCTCTCGGTAAAATACAAGGCAATAAAAGTTGGGTTAGTAACGTGTATAGTCTCTCAACTTCTAAAAATTATTACATTAAAATCTTTAAACTTAGAAAAATAGAACTTTTAGCAAAATTATCATTTTAAAATTGTATTTAATATTTTCAAAGTAACACATTATCTAATATAAATCATGAACTTAAACCACCAACAACCATTTTCTAGTAAGTTTTTACATGATATGAAAAAAAAACTTCATCAGTTTCAGTATTGAACAATACGTAGTAATTATTTTTTTTTCAAAAATACCCTTTATGAGTAGGTTATTTTTAATACATAATCTAATATTTATTGTGTAAGGGATATTTATTTTTTATTTTTTTATTTATGAAACATGCTAATGTGATACTTTTTATTTATAAGAATTAATTTTTTTTATAGAGCATATAACTATATAAGCATACAATAAAAATAGAAAATTGTGTATTTAGACTTGTGAATCAGTGAATGTATTACTTATGGGCCAAGTTCAGGCCCAAAGTAGAGCTAAGTTTGGCCCATCTAACTGATTTTAAAAGAGAGTAGGGAAAAGTCAGTCACTCCCGCTCTGTAGTTTGTCTTGTCGAACGTCCAGATCATAGAACCCTAACTCTCCAATTCTTAATTCCTCTTTTGATGTCCTCACCCATGGGCATGGCTAAGATGCTCTATTTCTCGATTCGTTGGACAAGGAATAGAGGTATTGTCAATAATCATAATAGTTTAAATTTTTTGTCACCTGTTACACATAGCTAGGGTTTAACCTTTATTTCGTTATTCGTGCGTATTATCGTAACTGTGTGCTTATTAGTTTTGTGATTTCCATGAATCTACTGCTTTTCTCTTGCGTACTGATATGTTGCTCAATTTGTAGTGGTGCATTTTTGCTAAATTGTCTGGTTTAATGATCACTTGGCTTGCCATTGACATATTATTGTTAGGTCAATTCTGAAGTATTTATGATAGTACTATACGGAGCTTGTAAGCTGTAATATATTGTATGAAAATTTCAGTTCTAGGACATTGTTGCATTAAAGTTGTAGTGTAATCGGGATGAGTTGACATTAAATTAGCTTCGCGTCTTCAAATCTCGGTTGTGTGCAGCAATAACCGAAGTTGTTGACGCGGTACAAGCAGGAACACTTGTTTTGGCAATTTAGTAAATGCTCAATTTCAGGGGATATCAATCCAGCTTAAATGCTGAATTACTTGAAATTTGGCAAGTTGTAGAAGGTTTTGGTTTTGGGATGGGGTCAGTGGGTGATTATTGACATTGGTTAGTTGTTGTTTGTACACAAAAATATGATTTTTCAACAGTAAAATTATATCAGTTGTCCCTTCTGAGATGTTTTATCGTCGTCATGTAAATATGCAACCAAATTCTTTGTTGCAATTGGCAATGCTTGAAGATTGACTTGATCCTAAACTTTAGTAGGGCATTAATTGTCATTAACAACTTGCTCTAAGGTTGTAAGTCCTTAGGGTATAATAATAAGCTTTTTGCATTTTTTGCAATCATCACAATATCTTTGCCTTAAGTGGACAAAGTACTAAAAAAAGGCATCATCTCATTTGTTCTTATTAAACTGTTCACTACCCATAAGATGGAATTCCATAAGAGAAAAAAGCAATGTCTTTAGTGTGAAAAGTTTAGACCAATGTGGCAACTGGCAACAAAAGATTAAAAAAAACTATTAAGCTTATTTCTTCTGTTGCTGCTCCTATCCCTTGGATCTTCCCATCTCCCCCAACCTTGCAACCCTTGTAGTTTGTTATAGGAATCATTATCAAAGGGTTCCAATGGGATGTGTCATTCTTCCAAAATTCAAAGGAGCTCATGCCTACACCCCACCATTGTATGAGCATTCATTTCTATCTCCCTCCTCCCTTGATCTTTTGGCACCCTTTTTGCTCTTTTATGGCACATCTCTTTGCATCCAACGACAATTTCACTTTATCTTCCAGTCAGCTTGCACATGTTCAGCTCGTTCTGGACGCTTCAACGTTACCCGTTGAAACTACCATAGCGGAGGGAAATCTGTCCATTGTGTATGGAAGACGAATCTGAACAGAAGGCAATGAAGATTTTCTTACCCACCTCTATTGGCAAGGTCAGGATTCTGAGTTTTCTTCCAAAGGAGGTTGAGAAAATTGAAGACTCCCACATCACTTAGTTTGCCAAGAGGGTTGAGAGGTCCTTTGTTGGAAAGTCATCCTCTTCCTTTTTGCTCGTAGTCTGAACCTTCTTTGGTATTTGTTTGATGAATTTCCATATTGGATTTCTGAAAGTGCATAAATCCCAGCTAGAGTGATGTCTTTAAGGAAATTTGGACTTGACCTGTCGGTAATCCTTTCTCCACAATGTATGTGAACTCTACAAATAAATCTAAAAGGTCGTCTAATCGGGCATCAATCCTTAAGTTTGCAATTCGAGACTTTTCGAAAATCTTTTCTTCTCGTTCCTAATTGACAAACAACATTTCTTTTTCGTCAGGTCCAGTCTTGAGCTTAACTTTGAAAAACAAAACTCTAAAAAATTTCACCCCTCCCAATAAATCTATTTTCTTCATCCAATGAGCCTGTCCATGCCAAATATTGTGCTTACAAGTGCCATCTCAAGTCTCAACAACTTGTCTATGCGGTGAGGGTGAGCATGATTGGCTCCGATAGCATTGCGCATCGTATGTACAATTCTTCACAATAAACTCATTTCTATATGGTTAATCAACAAATATCCATGATCTAAACTTTGTAAAATTTAGTTGCCCTCTATACGTAGATGCATTGCGCATCACCTATTGTATAAAGGATGTGATGACTTAACGCCGTCTTCACTTTCCTTGAGCTGAATTTGAACTTGAAAGTTCAAATGAACTTTTCTTCCACACTATGACACAACCTAATAAAAGCTTTTACTATCCTAGTATCATAATAATGAAAAACCCATCCAAACATTTTTCATCTTCTTCTTCTTCAAGGAGAAAAATGTAGTTCATTGTCGTGGTATCTTGTTATCATCTTAAAAATTAATGCATCTCCCTGTATTTTGCTCCCCAACACCACTCAACTTACCAAAAAGCAACACTCTCAATGTGCAAAAATAACATTTCTTTTTTTGAACTAGTCATTGTTTTAAATGGCATGATTAAGGCAGGACTTACTTTTATGCTTAATGTGCAAAATGAAATCGATTTCATGTAATCAAGTCAGTTGCAATTCATTATAGTTATGATAGTTCCTAAGACAATACTTTGGTTTATTGCTTAACATCAAAAGATATGGAGGTTGGGGGAGGATAGAGTTGTTGAGATAAAGCATGTTGTTGCTCTATGGTAAAATTTTGGATAAGAGTAAAAAGTGAAATAGAAAAGAGTAGAAAAGCTCAAGGCCCCGAAGGAACAACAACCACACACACACACAAACAACACAAAGGAAGAAAGCGTGCAAAAAAACTCAAGGTCTCAAGAACCCATGCCCTACCCTCAGTACTACGGTTCCTCTCCCTAATATTGCCCCCTATAAATCATATATTGGGCCATGTCATCAAGTGTCAATAGAGTGAGATCTTGCTCAGGGCTCGTTTGATACGCATGCAAGAATCTGATTGGAATTATGAATCAGAATAGAATGAGAAATGACCTAATCCGGTTTCTAAAACATGGGGTTAGGTCAAGATTATGATTTAAAATTTTATGTTTAATATTACATTGATTTCATAAAATAATGGTCAAGGTCAATTTTCCCATAATCAGTCAATGTCCTAAAACACTATAATTGGAAATCCGAGTCGGAAGGATTCAAACCCATGAAAAAAAATTCAAGAATCAGGGAATGAAAAATATTTTAACCACTCATTCCTTCGAATGGCTCATTCCAATATATTTTTTGCTACCAAACATGGAAATCATTTTGAGTGATTCCATAATCGATTCCTAAATTGCATATGAATCATACCAAGCGATCCCTTAATCTTCCTCTTGCAACTCTTTTTTGGTCGACCTCAGCCTCTATGGAAATCCTTGTCACCTTTTGAAACATAAATTTTAGCAAAAAGTAATTGCGGTCACATTGTAAGTTTTGGTTATGAGCAGACGAAACCCGTAAGATATCTAAAGAATTTGTCACTTGTTGAAAATGCCTCATGCTTTACCTCTTGTGGGTATCATTTAGTTCTCAGTGACTAAAGGATCTACAACTAGTTTTACTTATAAATGTTTATGTTCCACGATAAAAAAATCTCATTCACGTCTGTGCTGTTGCTGGTATTATTTTAGGTCTTTGCAGATTGTAGAATTTCTGTACCTAGAGTATACATTTTACATGAGAAGGAATAACAAAAAATGGATTTATATGTTATGTTTTGCAGTAGGCTGTGTGTATGGGTCAAGCTATTATATATGGCTCTATTACTTAATACATGAACTAGTGGTTAAGATATGTGATTTGCTGGTTAGAGCTATTAGAAACTTGGTTGCAAAGGATGCGTTTCCCCCCCTTCAAAAGTCATTAGAGATGTTATTTTTTACTGAGATGGTTTTGCCTTTCAAGATGATTGTCTTGACTTTCCATTCTCTTATACCAAGCGGCTTTGCTAATTATGTGTGTTGTCATTTTCTGGCAAGATTTTCTTAAAAAAGTCAAGAATCTATCTTTGATTTTGGAAATTCAAATGGTGTATTGTTTAAGATTTAAATGTATTTTAACTAATCATAGTCTTTTAAATTTCAATATATGGTTTCTATTTAATATCACTTCACTTATGTTGGCTACAAGTATGGTGTTTTCTAAATCTTTTGGTCCTCCCTATTCAGTTTATGATCTTTTGTTGGTCTACCGTTATTACTACATTGATCTGTAATTGTTGAAGGACTAAGTACAGGATGGTGAATCGTAGGTAAGCGAGTTTTGTGCAAATAGGCTCCATCACATGCTTATAGAAGAGTGGAACAAGCCGCATTGTGACGAGGAGGTCGAGTGGCGTGAGAGATGGAAGATTGCTTTCTCCAAGGCTTTTGAGAGAGCTGATGATATTGTCAAACAAAGGAGTCTAGAAATACACTATGCTGGATCAACGGCCAGTGTGGTAATTCTTTCACCTTGCCAAATCATTGCCTCCAACTGTGGTGATTCAAGGACCATCCTGTGTCGTGGTGAAGACGTTATCCCTCTCACAGTTGATCACAAGGTTCGTCTTCAACTATAATTGAGCATTTCCATCACTATAATCCATTTAGAGTTTCTTTTAATTACTTTTTGACTCTTTTTTATCCAGCCTAGGAAATCATGTCAAAATTTAATTTCTTTGTAGAGAAACTTCACTCTGCTGTATTGCCTCTATTCTATCACCCAATTTAACAACATTTTCTTTTGCTTTAATTAGCTATAGAAACCCCATATTGTGGGATGGAGATGATCTTTAGTATATTTACGTCCTTCAAAAAATACTTATTGGTTATTATCGTCACATATTCGTCTCATGTTGCAATCAAATCAGGTTGTTTGTTTATTTGGAATTATGAGGACATAAATGGAAGTTGACAGTCGTTACCATCAATTAATTGCCAACGTAGACAATTACTGAATTTTAACATTAGATAGGGTTCTGAAAGATTGCTTTGCACCTACAACACTCTATTCTTTATTAATAATTTGTATGAGTAGTGATTATTGTATGTTTTGAAAGAGTTACAAGTTTGTGCATAGCCTTCTATTGGCAGTAATGAGAGGAAAACTGCTAGAAACTAAAAAAAGGTTGATAATTTGTATGGAAGTGATTTATGCTTAACGAATAAGCTTTATGAATAGGCTGTACCTTTTAAATGTACTCATCCCATTTCTCCCTATACACTTGTGCTTTATTCCATGCAATCTTAGAATGTGCTATGTCTCCACACTAAAATACCTTCTAGGCGCAAAAGGATGACAGTCGTGACCTTTAGGTCACAAATTTAAATTCCACCTCCCCCGTCACCTCGTAATAGACCAACAAACACTGAGTTCCTGTAGATTTTTGGTCACAATACCCTCTGGTCCAGATAACTTGTTTTGTGCAATTCTCAGTCCTGGCTTTATGATAGCCCTACAAAACACTGGTTTACCCTTTGTAACTAGGGTGCACCGTTAGACAAAGTAAAATAGCATTTGTAGCAGTGTCTGTTTGCAAGTATCTCTTCTATCATCTGTTAGTATCTGGATACCCTAGTAACAAACATTTGTATTTATCAATGTATTGACCGACTGTAATACTGATATTTCCTTGCGATTATGGTTTGTTGCTGTATTACTCAAAAGGATGCACTAATGTCTCTTTTGGCATCTATGCTTATATTACACCTCTATTTTGTAGCCCACCAAGAAAGGGGAAGCTAAGAGGGTAAAAAGGAGTGGTGGCGAGATTTACAATCGAAGAGGATTAAGGGTTGATGGGGTACTTTCCTTGACGAGAGCTATTGGTATGTCTCTTGTTCCTTTTTGGGTCAGATATAGAATATTAATTGGCTCTACCGTTTTTCTCCGTAAAACTTTCTTGTAGGCTTTTGATGAGGATTAGCTAGTTATCTCTGTGTATTCATCTCTCGTAATTTATTCATGTTTCATCACCAAATTTGACTTTGATAGATGTGAATTGACAACTGTAAAACTAAGGAACGTGAACAATAACATGGTGACAATTTGATAGCATTGCTTAGGTTTTGTTGTGCTTGAAATAATAGTCACAAGCACTGGATTTTGAAGTAGATGAATGACGTTCTTGCTTATGTGTTTTGGGAAGTTTAATAACTCACTCACAACCGATCCAGGCAGTAGGGTGGTTATTGCTGTGCAATGTAAGCATATTAAATTGCTCTGACCTGACAAAACAATTGGTGTTGGTCAACGGTTTCTGCAACAAAATGTGTGGCAAAGATGTTTTGGGGCCTCTTGTGGGATGACCCGCCAATTCCCCATGGGTTTAGGAAGCTTCTCTATAACTATATCTGCAATAAGATTGCTAATCTTTAGAAGATGGCAGTACCTTGCTCACTTTTCTTTTTCTTATGGTTTATCAAACCAATCATTTACACACGGTCTTCCACTTTTTCCTCGTACATCAAATGTCAATGATTACTTCTAAATTAGAAGCCATAGATTTTAGTTGCTTGTGCTAGTGTTTTTTTTTCTTGATTAATTTAATAAAATTTGCAATGTGCTTCCTTGCTAATTATTCTACTCTCAAATCCTATTATGTATCAGGTGATCATGATTTGAAATCTTACGTCATATCTACACCAGATGTGACATACACTCGTAGGAGCAAGGATGATTTGTGCCTAATAATGGCGTCTGATGGACTCTGGGATGTTATGTCAAATGAAAAGGTGGCGAAAATTGCTAGAAAGAAGCTTCTACATTATAGATCATGTTACACATCTAGTACTTCACCTGCACCAACTGCTGTGGTTGCACAAGAGCTTGCCCGCAAAGCATTGGCTAAAAGTAGCAAGGACAACATCACTGTTATTGTTATTGACCTGAAACCGCTGTCGAAGAGAAAGCAGTCCTCTAGGAACAACGGTGCGTCTTCTCCCTTTGCTTTCTGTATATGTCAAAAGGAAGGCAAATATTTCTTCTTTAGATATGCATGCACGATGGCATTCATTTGCATTTTCATTTTTGTTAATGTGGGCAAATAATCAAACAATGAGTTTTTTTTTTTTGAAAAAAAAAGGAGTATAAAAGTGCATATACATACCATGTACTATTAAATTGCAGATTTTACAGAAACTTCTGCGAAGTTTACAGCACAATCTATACAGAGTTATATATGTGTACTTTTTATGCTCTTCAATTTTTACGATAGGAGAGTTTCTCTCCGGAACCCTTCTCTGTTTATGTATGCACATCTGCTGATAAGAACTCGTCACTAAACATGCATCTGCTCGAGTCATTCCCTGTGTGACGAGTTAATGCATTGGAGATAAGCAATCAAATGTTGCAATAAATTGCTCTTATATAGTATTTATTTTAACTGCCTTCTTGATTGAAATTATGAAAGGGAACTAATCCTTTGTTAAAACCATTGTAGAGCAAGCAAGGGCGAGCGGGGGATCTACGCCACAAGGGTCTTGAGAAGAAAAGTGGAGCATCAGGGAAGTTAAGCTCTCTTTGAGATGCAAAACTTATGGGAATGGTTTTACTGTACTTTCATGACTTGTTTTGATAATCTTTCGTTTTCCGGTTTGAGCTAGTTTATGTTACAATAAAAGTACCCCGATCCTCACTAGCAGTATGCTGATGAGCAAATCGAACACATATAATGGTACCCGAAGACTGATTGGCAAAACGGTCGAAGTAAGGTTTTAAGATAATGTTTTAGTATTTTATGTCGAAAATTGTGTTTGATATGGTAAAACGGTTATGTATGGAAATGTTTTGCTTTGGTTTGAATGAGTGAGGCATAAACCCAAGCATGTAACCTAGTAGTGCATTAACATATGCCCAAACAAGCAAGCTTAAGAATTTGTTTTCTCCTAGATAAGTGATAACTAGTGATCTACTCGATGAGGGTCCACGTATTTCCTGCGTGGCTACTAAATAATAAAGATATTAACATATATACTTCATCTAGAAGGTCGGACTTACATAAGCAAAGCCGCCAAAAACTATAGTAGATTATGCATGTAATTTTTTTTTTGTTATTTATATGAAGTACGTTTACATGACTAAAAACAAGTTGCTCAATGATCTTCACTTTAAGTAATTACTTTTGACCTTATACTTTTTGAAAATTTCTACAATGGTATATGATATTATAAAATTTGAGCTACTTTTTTTAGGCACGTGCTTGTAATTGTAATTATCAAAAACACCCATGCATGGTCAACATTCTGAAATTAAATAATTACCACTTTTTATTATTATTTTTTTAAAATAAAAGGATCTTATAAAATGTATTTTTCTTAGCTTAAGGTATGAAAAGGTCATAGATTATTTTTAATCTCTATCGATTTTATTGTAAAAAATATATTTTTATGAGATTAAACTCAATAGAATGTGACAAGATTAAAATAGTATAACACATAATGATGTTAGTTTTCATTTTTCAACCTCTTAAATCAATGCCATAACAATATTTCAGCGGACTTAACTTTTGACTTCTAGAAACAAATATCTTAAAACTTACTCCTGAGGTTGAAAGAAATTTAACGATATACAAAAGTTAGTAAGTTCTTGTACATGAATGATATATCACAAATTGATATTATTAAGAGTGATTTTATCCGATCAGACATAAAATTATTTACGGGACAGTGTAATCGGATTGGGGTTACGAGTCGGATCGAAATTACACTAATGAAGCGGGGCCCGAATATGCAAACGGGGCGGAGCCCAATTGGGTTGGTGAGGCGCGGATGGAATCTGTTTGCGCTTCCCGGGCGCATTGCTCCTGCGCCTCAGACGAGGGTTAATATAGCCCATCCACCTCAAGCACAACAGCCGCAAGCTCCATCACTTTGTCTTCTTCGTTGATGTTCTCTCGCGCCTATACCAGCCGCCACCGCCGCCTTGCCTCGCACCAATAGCCTCCGCCTCCGGTAGCCGCCACCTCACCGCACTAGCCGCCGCCTCGCCTCGCACCTTCTTCTTCTTCGTGGTTGTTCTTCATCTGCAGGTTGGTATTGTTTGTTTCTGGATTTAATCAACAAAATTTTCAAATCAATTTCTTTCTGAATGTATGTGAAGTGATGCGAATTTGGATTCTTGTGTAGTTGAGAATGGATTTATGAATGCTTGTGCCTGTTGAATGTTTGTTTCTGAATGCTAGACTTAACGAATTTAACCACAATTTTCCATATGTTGATCATGGATCATCAAAGGTTGGCAATGGCAAGTTTGAAGGTTCTGATTCCTCCTCTATTTCGTTATCTTCCGAAGAAACCTTGGATCTAGAAAATGCCTCAACCATATGCCATAGCCATACATTGCTTGGACTGTACCGCAAGTGGCAAAAGGAACCACTATATCCGAGCTAAATGAACCGAAGACTACTTAAGAACTAATGGATAGTTTAGTTTTCGTCCCTGATATATGTTGATCCTCTCATATGGTAAGTCTTATCAATCAATCTATTGAATTTATGAATGCAAATGTATGAATGCTTGTGCTCTGTTCAAATCAACTTATTCTCATCTACCTATTACATACATATTACATTGATCAACCTTTTTAAGATGTTTGTTGTTAGTTGATTAAACTTGCAAGACTATTTTAGTCAAACTGTTTGTTGTTAGTTGGTTAATATATTTAACGTTATATTGAACTATATACATAGTTGTGAACACATATATAATATATGAACAGTGTGTGTAAACAAACATTGTGAACACATATATGATATATGATCACTATGTGTAAACAGTTTGTCGTTAGTTGGTTAAATTTGAACACCTTCCAAGATACAACATGTGTAAATAATTTCACTTCATCCAAATGCTATTTTAGACATGGATCGGGATTCGAATATTGTAGATCCACAACGATCGGATGCAAACCTACTTGAAAACGTCGATTATCGCCACTCGAGGTGTGTTTTCTCGTTTTATAATTGATACTAAGTAGATTATAAATGGTTAGATTAAGAAGAATCGAAATTGGAAGGTGCGGAATTTAGCGTTAAATATATTAGAATTTTTGTTTAATTTTTCAGAATAACAACCGTCATTGTTGACGTTGTAGAATCTCTCACTCTAACTTTAAAACATAAGAACCGTCATTGTTGGGCCTCCCGCCATTTAGAGGAGACCAGAGTGTCGTTTGATAGGTTGGTCCAGGCGTCCTCCCCATGGCTTGTCGATGATGCGCACATGCCATGGTACATTGCTCGAGGACATCCATATTAACCGTCCCCACCTGTTCCAGTTTCAGATACCAGAGTAAGTGTTTTTCTACTATCTATCTTTTTATACTATGTACTTTTTGTTGAATTGTAGTTTGAGTTTCTAACATGTTATATTTATTACAGCGTCTTCGTATCATGATCGGTCGTGCACGAGATATTCTAGCTCATGGTCCACCGTATACTACAGAGGAGCTAGTCTTCATGCTTGAGGAGCTAGTTGGACACCAGACACCGGCTCCTTCTCAGGTCCGGGCATCACAACATCCTTGAGTATATTTTTTTATTTAGTTCTTTTGTATGGATATTGAGTTCTATTTTCTAGATATTTTTGTATGTATGGATATTGAATTCTATTTTATGGATAATTTGGATTATATGTATATTGAGTTTTATTTTATGGATACTATATAAATTATTTAAAACTTTAATGTCATATAACAAAACCTATAAAAAAATATCCTTTCAATGAACGAGACATTCTATCCATCAACGATTTCAAATGTAGTGAATCTAAACTACTTATCCGGAACGTCTATCCATGACCCGGGTACTGGAGGACACTCCTTACGACGAAGCTCTGTGTAATGAAATATCCTTTCAATGAACGGTGCATCCCATCCATCAACGCTCGAATCGTGATGGTTAGTCCACATAATATCCACCTCGGGTAATGGGGCATTCTCCTTGAGCCAAATTGAAAAGATACGGAACCCCGTCTATCCAACCATGATTTATTTATGACCAACACCATATTCATCGAGTACTCCACAAAACAAGTCCAACACACTAAGTTATCTCTATCCAAAAATATCCACGAAGCTCAAACTTTGATGAAAAATCGGTACCGGTCACACGAGAATATTCCATAAGATTATATTATAAACAAAATAAAATATTAATTTTAAAATTCCGGCTCTCTAATGTGACATGTCTAAAACTAATAAAAAAAAGGAAATAAACTATTAATTATAGAATCACGGTTCTATATTCTAACATGTCTAAATCTAATAAAAAAAATTAATTATACTATTTCGTTTTTTTAATTTTAAAATTCCGAAAAAATTAAGTTAATCTAAAGTTTTTTAATTTATTTTTGAACTAAAATAAATATTATAGTAATTTTTATAATATTTTCGAATTAAAGTTTTTTTAAAAATTAAATTTAAAACTAATTCGAAAATAAATAAAAATTTACTCTGCTTTTATTGTGAACAATGGTATATAATTAGTTTTAAATATACTTTTAAAATTAAAAATTTTTAAATTTAAAACATAAAAATACTTATATAACCATTATTTTTTATTAGTTTTAACTTAATTTCTATATTTTAATTTGAAAATAAATAAAAATTTATAACATTTATTTTTATCCAAAAAATAAAAAGTAGATTTAAATTAACTCTTCTAGAATTTTTAATTTAAAAAATATGCATTAATTCTATCGCAGGTTTAAGTATCGGGCGCAGTGAAAAGCTGGCAATGGGGCACATCCGGAGTCTGCATCTGGGGCACATCCTGAATCCGCCCCAGAGGCGCATTCTGGATGCGCCCCAAATGCACACTCTGGATGCGCCCCATAGGCCCAATGCGCTCGGGAGACACATCCAGAATGCGCCCGTGTTGACTCCCGTGTCTGATCGAATAGCAACCCCGTATTATTAATTACATTATAATAACAATTGTAAGAATACAATCAAATATAAAACAGTTCTTATTAATATTCTTCTAAATAATGTATTTAAATATTCTTTCATTGATATCAATTAAGTCACATAATTTCGAACTCCAACACACCCTTTTCTCATGACCCCGAACTTAGTGTTCTCATCCACAATGATGTTTTAGTATGGACTACCTCTAGAAGGTAGTTCTCTTCTAACTGCTTTCCGTTTTCAAAACAAAAAAAACAAAAAAAAAATCAGATAATTTATTTGCTTGATCAAAAAACAAATATCTATTTATTTTTCTTATGATTACCCATCTACATCATTACTTAAAAAACAAATGGAAATGGAAGTTTGAGTAACAGTCTATTTGCTTCTTTAATTTTTCGGTGATGTACTAAAGCGATAACATAATAGTAATAAAAGAATTACAAGCGAATCATACGAGAAAAAAAAAACCCCACAAGCATCCTCGGTGAGTAATTTTTGCGTACGGAGAGTCATCAAACAAATGAAAAGAAAGCAAATTTGGTTAATGTATCCTCCAAGTTATTGTCCTCTCGAAATATTTGACCGGGGTCAAACAACCTTGTCCCGAAATCTTGACAACACATCACCGGACTAGACAAAGGGAGCATGACATTGACACCCTCTGCATAAGTTTTGGCGCTAGCATCAAATCCACCTCAACTCTGATTCATTGATACCCGTATCAATCCGTCCATGCTAACCCCAGCCCGTGTAGATGATTCCCACAGCTGTGGCTGGAGCCGAAATCACCCCTAAGTTGCAAGAGAAACCCTGTAACCTGTGCCCTACTGTTGCGAAATCGCGAATCACTGTCAACCAATCAAAAGAAGTTCATATGCAAGTATATAACATCACAGAACCAAAAATCACAAATAGTTATTATATGATTTCGAAGTTCAATTGACGAAAGAATTAGAATTGAGTAGTAAATAATCAACATATCAATTCCTTTTGCCAGGTAACGTGTTCATCACCACAAAAATATTTCCTCTAGAAATTAACTAACCAAAAATCAAACGTGGTGAAGAGTCTAATCTAGCTCCATGAACATAAACAATTCCATAAAACGTTTGGCTTTTAATCCAAATAAGCACAAGAAGAAATGCTTAGTGTGCTAGTTTGAACTGCGAGAGAAGTGATCAACAAACATACCAGCCAGGAGGACTTAAAGATAAATTTCCTTCTCTTTATTATACCTTAAAAATTATCGGTATTTATTGGATATTCCGAACCCACTAGATAAGGTCGGTGGACAACTCCTCATATTGAAAATTGGTTTTAGGATGTTACCTCACTGAAAATATGTGTAGGGCTTGAGCCTAACGCGCATATTCATTCGTATACACCCAACTCTGCTCTATGGTCCGTCTGGATTAGACTTTGATATGATATCAGAGTGGCTAACCTTTATTCGGCTCGCGATTCTAACATGTGGGAAAGTGTCATATAGCTTGTATCCTACACTTATGATGGCGTGTTAAACATTCCGATTCTAGCATATAAAGCATATAAGGTCGATGGGCTACTCCTATTATCTTGGTGTAAATCGCTCTACGGTACAGTTCGTTTGTATCGAACTTTGACAATATTCCATTTTTTATATTTTCCTTCAACTTCTTCTTCAAAACTCTCTATAGGAAAAACATCACCAAATTTCTCGCAATCTTTTCTTTGTAACATCACTGACTTACAATTTTATCAAAATGGACGTCTATGATTGAACAACAACTATACACATAATATTTATAGGACCTCTTCTCACAAATCTTTTCACACCGCCACACTCAAATAACGAAAGACGTTAGTTTTTCAAACAAATCACAAAGAGAAGATTAAAAGGAAGAGATTGCATATCACCAAAGATAAATCATGAAAAGAAAACTTGATCTAACTTAGTGAATTTCTATTAATTTCCTTTTCAAACTGATTTTTTTATCGATTCATGAGTAATGAACGATTTCTCCTTTAAACTGATTTTTTTATCTACTCATGAATAATGATTCATGAATTAATATAATTACTTAATTATGATTGGTTAACCATCCATGGAAACAAACTATTAATAGTTTGTACAAACCAATTTGCATGTAGGTGTTCGATGAAATGTTCCAACTAACTATTAAATAATATAATATGCTAGAGTTTATTTTTCTATTCTAAGAGTTCATATTTTTCCACTAGGTTTATATGACGAAAAACGGTTAGGTTGGTCTACCTTCTAGAGGTAGTCCGACCTAAAACATCATTGTGGATCAGAACATAAAGTTCGGAATCATCAAAAAATTAATGTTGGTGTCGAGATTCTTAGGTAGTTCAATCAGTGAGCAACACAACTAATTACTCTAAAAACATGTATGTTTGGACATCGTCAAAGAAATAAAGATCCAGTTTGGAGTCGAATATAATCATCTCGACCTCTTACGTACAACTCCACAAACCTTGGAGTGACTTGATAACACACAAATTATCACCCTCGATTTTAATCTATAATTTGATAGCTTCTTGCAAGCCAGGTTTAAGAGCAAGCACTTCAGTTTTTTTTTTTACCGAGTTAAAGATGCTTTTTGAGCATTGAGGCTAACTACCTCTCTATTGTGAATTTGAATCACAAAACCTATGTATGTTACTCCCGAATCGAGTTTGGATCTATCAAAGTTAACTTGATGAAATCCATGTTTTGGTTTATCCCACTTAATGTTGTGATTTTTCCCGTTTGGTTGTATTATTATCCTTTGGTGGCGGTTTGATACCGTAATCGTCCTTGTCAATGATGATATTTTTCAATTTATGGATTTGATTTTTGGTGAATGGAATCAAACCATTGATAAAGATCGATAAACTCATTACTAAAAGCCCTAAAAAACTAGATGCTCCACCAAATTGTTGCTAGGTAGGAGAACTTGTCAAGTATAATTTTATTTTTAATTTCTTGTGGGAGGTCATTTGCACTTTTGTTTTCACGACTAATGTTTCTTAATTCGATCGAAATTGATCTATCAATTTTATCAGTGATTTGTGTACTAAAATGGCGGTTAATAGCAGGTGGAATAAGTCCTCAAATTGATGATTTCACAATTTGCAATGCCTCGTGACTACAATTCTTCTTTAATCTAGCTTTGCTTTTGTTGGAATTCCGTTTTTTGAGATTTGTCAAAGGAAGATCCTAAGTTTAGGTTGGGTATCAAGATTCCAAATCCAATCACAAGCATATTTAGGGGTGATTACTTTATCCTCATCTATCATCTCTAAAGTTGATTTGGTCGTGAACCATCATTTTTACTACACCTCCAATATATTTATCGTGAGTTTTGTTTTTTGATATTATTGTTTGCTTAGTTTTGTCCATAATCTACGGGTTAAGTTTTTTTTAAACGGAAAGCGATTAGGAAGGACTATCTTCTAGAGATCTTCTACAGGTAGTCCATCCTAAAGCATCCTTGCGGATGAGAACACGACGTTCGGGATCGTCAAAAAATGGTGTGTTGGGGTTCAAAATTTCCAAATGGGTCAATCGGTCAACAACACAATTGATTTCTCTGAACACATGCCTGATGTGGACTTCCTCAAAGAAGCAAAGATCATGTCTGGAGTCGGATACGATCATCTCGATCTCCTAGGGACAACACCAAAGTTCTTGAAGTGTCTTGATAACACAGGTTATCACCCTCGATTTTGATCTTTTTTATATTTAGCCTTATTGCTTCTTTTAGTCCGTCTTTTAGAGCAAAAGCTTCTACTTTGATTACCGAGTTAAAGTTGTTTTTTCTAGCGTCTAAACTGATAACTTTACCGTAATTATTTCGAATAACATAACCAATAAGCGTTATGCCCATTTTTGACCCATCAAAATTAAGTTTATGGAATCCAGGTTTTGGTTCGTCCCATTTGATGTTATTTTTCTTCCTTGTAGAGGATTTGTTGTTTCTTGGGGTGTGTTTAAAGTCGTAGTCGTCATCATCCGTAATACGAGTTTTCCAATTATGCAGTTGGTTTTTGATGAAGTTTACGATATCATGGTCCGATCCAATAGTATCAGGTATTAAAGATGGTTTTGTTCCTGAAGAACCAAATACTCCACCAAATAGTTGCAAGATAAGTAAAGTTGTTAATACTGATCTTGCTTTTTATCTCAAGTAATATTTCATGGATTTGTTTGTTTTCTATATTAATGGTATTGAGGTTGGTTGAAATGGAACTGCAATTCTCACAATCACATTTTTACTGTAGGGGCAATCAACAAGGTTGTTCTGTAGCTCGTAGTCAAGTTTGGGCTAATTAGCTAACTAGGCTGTTTTGAGTTCTTATGTAGTAAATAGGCTTTTCTTATTTTCTAATTTGTAAGTGTACCCCTAATTTTTTTTTACTGTTGAATGATAAAAAAAATTGGGAGCAAATGACTTGACTGTCCATTCTTTCCGTTCACCTTCAAACCCTAGCCCTCATTCATATGCTTCTCTCAATCGCTTCTTCTATTTCCCCTTTTCTTTCGCCTTCTCTCAGACGATGCCTCAGGTGAGTGTAAACAATCGAGCTTCAAAGCTTAGCCTTCAATGTCAGAATCGAACACTCCTCTTCCCCTTCTCTCAATGCTTTGCAGCCTAGGACAAGCTCCAATTGAACGGTGAATCCGAATCGAACACTCCTCAATAGCCAGAAACTCCAAGAACAAAGCTCAAGTCGATTTTGTCGCCGAATCGAACAACTCCAGCATCCGGATCATGCTTATGTTTACCCTCAAACTCATAAAGGAATCATACCAAAAGATGCGTTTTGAGAGCAATCGCTTTGGGTCCCTCTCCTTGCCTTCCGGTATCTTCTTCTCAAGTGTTTGATTTCTCTTCCCTTGTTGATTCCATGGATGTTCTTTTCATTTGTTTCATTCGAAGGTATCCAATATTTTCTTTGTTTGGTTTGTGCTTATGTTCTCCATGGGACATCATGTACATCAATCAATTGGGGTCGTGGGGATTTATGAACATTTCAGACATCGATTTTAGATGTACATGGACGATGATCGTGTTACGATTGGGCATATTCAAATCATTTTTGTCTTCCTCGATGATTCTTTTGATCATATAATATGAACTTCTATTTTTGTTTGTTTTTTCTTGTAAGATTAGTTGGCAAGGTAGAGTTTGTATGTTGGTATTTGTGAATTTGTTTGGGATTTGCGAGGCATAAGCTTTTCTTGAAGTTTGTATGCTGCTATTATAAAGGGTTTGTGTTTCTATTTCTGCTATTCTTTCAAATGTGTATTTGTTGGAGATTCCTTGAGTAACGGAATGATTGCTTCCTACAGGTTATATGTGACAAATTGAGCGGTAGGGGCAGAGGGTTTGGGTTAGTGACCATGTCTAGTGTTGAAGAAGCGGAAGCAACTGCTCAACAATTCAATGGCTATGAAAAATCTCCTAGTCTTTGCATACATTAGCAGTGCTACTGTTTCTAGATATAGATCTGCCTACAGTGTTTGTTTTTGGTGGTTTACTCAGGATTTTGTGTTTCAATGAAGATGGAAGTTGTTGTACTAATTGAGTGATTGAAATGAATTCGGGTAATTCAGTTCTGGTATGAGTTTAATAAGTAATTTTGTATGATTAGTATTGGACCGATGTAGGAGTTTGTTTTCTACTCGACTGATGATTGTAGGTTAAACATTTGCCTTATCTATGTTTTACTCAATATGTAAAATTTCTGGTATCAAATTTCTAGTATTTAATTTTTGTTATATAATTTATGGTATTTAATTTCTGGTATCTAATTTTCGTATGATAATTTCTGGTATGATACTTTCTGGTATGAAATTCCTGGTATGAAAATTCTGATATGAAAATTCTGGTATGAAAATTCCGGTATGAGAATTCCAGTATGAGAAATTCAGTCCAGAAAATAAAAAAAGAAAATTAAAAGAAAATTAAAAAAGGCAATAAATGTAATAAAAGAAAACAAAATCAGTAATTAAAAATTAAAACTTATACTTATATAACAAATAACAAACATCATTTATTCTTTCTTTCTAAATAGAAGGGTTAATAATTTTTACCTACTATTAAATGAAAGTGGTAAAAAAATATGGGATATAGTTTTTTTAACAAAAACCAAAAAGAGCCTAGTATGCCAAATTCTCCCGTCAAATTTTGTGAAATCTGATTCTTTATAATTGTTTATAAAATGATTAACTTTGATACCTGTGTTGATTTAATTGATATTTTGGATCATTTTAGTGAAGTTTTGACCCAATTATCATGCCAAAAGTTGTTGGTTTTGTCATTTTCAACTTGCAAAATAATATCTCTCTTAAACTCGGTTTTGAGTTTTATAAGATTATTTCATTGCCAAGATGCTGATACTTTCATTTTTTTTTGATATTATACGCTGATACTTTCATTTGGTAGTAGAGAATGTTATGATTTTTCATACATTTTCATCAACAGTTTTTGCATTAGTTGTTCATACTTTCATTGGTCAAAGTTCAAACCCCTACGCAATTATTAGTTAATTGTCCAAACGTTCATTTATGTACTATGAGTTATTTTTTTACTCAAAATGAGTTCATTTTTATTACTCATGATAAGTTCACTTTTTTTACGCGAGTTGAAAATTTTATTTTCCATGTATTTGAATTTATATTCACGCATGTTGAATTCGTTTTTAGTTAATTTTTTGAAAGTAGGTGCTTACCTTTTTTTACTCACATTGAGTTCATTTTTATACATGTTGAGTTTATTTTTACGCATGTTGAGTTCATTTTCTACTACATTGAGTTTATTTTTTACGCATGTTGAGTTCATTTTAAGTAATTAATATTCAAAATTTCATTTACTATGAGTTAAATTTTACTCACGGTAATAAGGTCTTTTTTATTTACAACGAGTTAACTTTTTACTTAGGTTGAGTTTATAATTTATATGAGCTGAAGTATTTTTCTTTTATGTATATTAAGTTTATGTTTCTACACATGATTTTTTTTTTGTCAATATTCTAAAATCTCATATATGTACTATGAGGTCATTTTTAGTCAAAATGAAATCACTTTATGTGTGTTTGTCTTGATTTTATAGTTTATATGGGTTTAGTTCACATTTTGGGCCCGTTTGGAAGCTCTAGGAATCATTCTCGATAACGGAATGATTCCGAATCAATCAAAAAATACGTTTGGTTAAAAGTCTTTTATCACATGAAAGTAATCCCATCATTTCCATTTCTATTCCTACCCCTTATCCAATTCCATTCCGTTTCCATTCCACCGCTCTAACCAAACGGGCACTTTATGCATATTGAATTCACTTTTTACATGTTAGAGTTCACTTTTACATGAGTTAAATTCAATTTTTTTTTTACGTATGTTGAGTCCATTTCTTATACACGTGGAATTCATTTTTTTAGTTATGATGAGTTCATTTTCCTTTCAAAATATAAAAAACATCAAAAGTTGCTATAAAAGTGGTGATGATTGAGGATCGGGTTAAAATATTTTGTTGACGAAGATTCAACAAAGATGGCAAGATGCTTAGAGTAATCAATGATGAAGATTAAGATCAATACCCTTAGTCCATATTTTTCATTCGATCATGCCCTCGATCCTTCATTCCGTATCTAGTGTCTCAAAAAAAAAAGTTGATTTTACGAGGAGGACGGGGTGATTATATGAGGGATAAAGAGTAAGAAGTAGCTATTAATGAAGTCATGGATTGATGCTAATGTAAATCTCCATCTAGATTTGAAAAGATAGATCTAAAAAATTTAAATCTCGATCTAAATTTGAAAAGAGAAAAAATAAAAGGAAAAATGACCAAAAATAATACCAACTATGAGGTATGAACCAAAAATAATACAAACTTTAAAAATTACTATTTGATATACAAACTATTTCACATTAAACCAATTTTGATACGGGGTAAAAATCTAACCAAATTTTATTACAAAAATCGCCCATATATTTTTTAAATCAAACAAATGATCCATATATTTTATGTTCTTTCAAAAATCACCGATTTTATTTTTGTAACTTAATGAATTAGGTAACAAAAGTTAGACATCACTTTATTTTTAATATTGAAGATAGTTTATTCATTACAAAAATTAAGAAGTTTCAAAAAAAAAATTGCTTAGTAGAACCTTGTTTATTGCCATTATTATTTTATGGGTAGTTTGAGGAAATAATCTATGTTTGTAGGTAAAAATTAATGAAAGAATATATTATTTATTTGGAAATTTGTGTAATTTGAAATCTTATAACTAATATATTAACATAAATTTGTGGAAAAAAAAAAATCTACTTTTGATGTTTAAATTTTAAAAATTCATAAATTAATCTTATTTTATACCAAAATTTTTTGGGAATGTCACCAAGTATGAGTCTTTTAACTAAATTTTTATTTTTAAAGTTTTAAAACTTCTCAATCATTCTTATAGTTGTATTTTAAATAAATGTCCTAAAATAATTAAGAATAAAATGATAACTAACTTTTATTATATAATTTGTTAGGTATAAAAAAAATAAGATGAGTATTTTTTGAAAGAAAATATAATGTAGGATAGTTTTGTGTGATTTAAAAAAGTTATGGGCGATTTGTGTAATAAAATTAGCCATAATTTTACCCCGTATCAAAATTGGTTTAATGTGAAATAGTTTATATACCAATTAGTAATTTTTAAAGTTTGTATTATTTTTGGTTCATACCTCATAGTTGGTATTATTCTTGGTCATTTTTCCAAAATAAAATTATAAATAGAGAAATTAAGTGAAGATAAGAAGAAATAAAAAAAATTTGATGACGGAAAGCGGTTAGGATGATCTACTTCCTAGAGGTAGCTATTAATGAAGTCATGGATTGAAGCTAATGTAAATCTCCATCAAGATTTGAAAAGATAGATCTAAAAAATTTATACGGTTTAGGTTTGCGACCATGTCTACCCTAAAGCATCCTTGCGGGTAAGAACACGAAGTTCAGGATCATTAGAAAAATTGGTGTTGGAGGTCGATGCACCCAGGTGGGTTAATCGGTCAGCAACACAAGTTATCTCTCTAAAATTTATGTATATTCTAGGCTTTGTCAAACAAACGAAGGTCCAATTTGGAATCGTAAAAGAATCATCTCGACCTCTCAAGAACAACTCCACAAACCTTGAAGATAAGAAGAAATACAATTGAATTTGGAGTATTTTGGTGATTCTTAAGTTTTTCATGGTAAATTGAGGAGTTACAAGGTAGCGGAGAAAGAGATATGTGACTAATCCGTATGTCTGAAGGAAAAATTAAGATTTAATATGTTTAATCTTAACCATTGATCTAAATTAATCTAGAGGTCTATAAATCTCCTCACTCCTCACACACACACGCACGCACGCACGAAAGCGCGCACACATACACACGCTGCTCGCTCCAAAAGGTGTGTGCAAACTTTAAATTTATAACCCAAGAAGTATGCTTGAACAAATATGCGAACCCGCAGTGTACGGGTCAATTGTAATAAAAAGCAAGAATTCTAGGGGTCGATCACATGGACTTAGGTGAAACAAAGCACATAATCGGTTGTCAAGTATTGCAATTAACCAAAAGCAATTAAAGCAATCAAAGATGTATTAAAAGTCAAGTAAGGGGAAATGCGGATTCTAGTGATTAAAGCATCTAGTTGTGGTTCCGACTCAAGATCTCAAGGGATAACGCGGACAAAGCTGAGGTTTGCAAAGGGAAGGTGTTTCTAAGGTGGGAATAGATTACCGGGTAAGTCTCACTACTCACTATCCCAAACCAAAGCTCCTATCACCGGGTAAGTCTCAAGGTACTAAGGAAAGGAATTATAATTTCAAACCAACACACCACCCAAGGGAATAGAATCAACCTTTACTGGGTAAGTCTCAGGCTAACTCACAAAGATGGGATGAAGGCACACTCAAATCCCAATAAAGGATAAACCTTTATTACCTACACTCATGATTTTGGGTAAACAAACAAAGGAATCACCGGGTAAGTCTCATCCTAGGCTTGCATAGAACCAGGAAATGTGTAATAAGGATAGGATTTGGCAAACTTAAACACTTAACTTCATAATAGGTCCAAGAAAGGTTCACCTCGTCCAGTCAAGTTCCACCCCGGCCGAGATGTTCATCGACTGAGCGAGGTGTTCTAGGTTAAGGTTTAAAAACTCGAGCTTTTAGGGTCCTGTTGGGATTAAGATCATTCTATCATCGTCTTTCCCACAACTTTCAGCCAATCACCCTAGAATCGCATAAGAAACTTAGCCGACAATCATCATGATAACAATAATCAAATATATGGGAAATGAATCAAGATTCAAACAAGAAAACCTTAAGAAAAAGGTCTCAATAACTGAATCAAATAACAACAAATCAGCGTTCCTCAAATCACAAATCAACTAATACAACAAACCAAAAGGGAATCTAAGAAAGTCTTACAAAACTCCCTCAAAAGCTAACTCCAAACTATGAACTCTTCCTTCCTTCAACTTCAATCCTTCAATCCTTCCTTCAAACCTTCAGAAAATACTCCAGAAATCTCCCTAATCGGGTGTGTAGATGACGGCTGAATTGTGGAAAATCCAACCCTTTATATAGGAGAATTATCTTCCAAAGATAATAATATCTTACAAAGATAATTTCCTATAAAATATATCCATATCTCTAAAATAGATCTCCCAAAAATAATATCTTCCTTCTAGAAATCCAACCCAAAAATTTAAGATATCTTTTTTCCAAAAATAAAAGATCTCAGCTAAAAATATGGATCTCGCCGACGGCAGTGTGTTCGCCTCGGTCGGGACGCTCCTCAAGATCACCTCGGTCGAGGTGACACTGTAGCTGACCGAGGTGAATCTTGACTGAATGTGAAATCTCTCAAATCTGGTCCAAAGTAAATCTTCTTCATCATTTCCATGCTTCATGAGCTCTTCTTTAAGCTCCAGAATGTAGCTTCAATGGCTCCTTAGCTCCTTAGCTCCATTTTAGTCCAAAAAGCGTGCCATTTTTTACAAACAGTTACAACGAAACAAGGTGTAGCCCTCGATTCCCGCAAAGGTAGATGAAACAACAATATAATCACATAATATACATCCATACATGCAGATTATTGAAGATAAAACGTCTAAACAAGTCCCAAAATATAGACTATAATGCATGTTATCAAAATACCCCATACTTGTCCCTTGCTTGTCCCCAAACAAGTTCCAAATCTTAGATACAAGATAGAATGGATTATAAGTCATAAAGATCAATGAAAAGCATTTCAAAATATTTTTGGTGGTGTGCTCCACTCATAGATTACTCTAAGAGAATGCTTCATGGCAAATAAAATCAAGATATGATCAAAACATTTTACAAATATAAAAAAGCTGTTCATCTTTGTATAAAATCATAGAATGCATAATAAATCATATTTATCGAAATCAATCATGTATAATCCAGTTTAAACCACTAAGTCAATCAACAAGCTTGAGGTCTCAAGGGCTTCCAAAAGAGGTCAAGAAACGTGTTAGGGTGGGATATATATAGGGTATGTGGTGCTAGAATCTGGGAAAAGGATCTTACTTCACTTTCTTTGAAACTAAACATCTTCCACCAATAAGCTTTGCTTATTTTTACTTTACTTTTTGGGATGCATGGACAGAGGTGCACAATAACCGAAGCCTAGGAGATCAACAATCATCAATTTCTCGAGATGCCTCAAACCCTTGATGCACATATCATGACCCGTTAGGAATATCGCTCAATCCGACTTTGGCAAGACACAAACACCTGACTATGTGAATGGTGCCGAGTTACTCATCATCATGATTGACTTCCCCAAACCTATTTGTTTCTTTCTAACACTTTCAGCCAACATCTCAACTTCACTTTCACTTGCTTTTCTTTGTTTGCTTCCAAATTCCCGGATAGGTAAAGGAAGGCAGATATGTATATGAGGGGCTAAGCATGATTAAGAAGAAGAAGAGAAGATAATGAATTGTCTTAATCATCTCAGGAAGAATGTGATAGAACTCATCATGTGGTGTCAACCTTCAAATTCAACATAATTTTGATAAAAACAAAGTATTAAACATGCTAAAACTTCAAACAAACCATTTTGCAACTTAAACATATCATAAAACCTTTCGAGCATATAAAGATTTCAAAACCAATCTGCAAACAATATCATCATTGACGTCATATACAGAGAAGAAGCACAAAAATCGATTCGAAAATCTTTTAGCCATCTCGGTCGAGGTGTTCTGGCTTCATCCGAGGTGTTCATCCTCGATCGGCCATGAACGTCCCGATCGAGGTCATAAAATTTTTTTTTTCAAACCAGTTTTTGACGTTTTTCTCAAACAGAAACCTGTATGTATGCTTGTAATGACAAATAAGCACATAGAGCCAAATAAGATGATGCGCCCTTGGACACGTCAATGAAAGATTTCGGATCTAGATCAAGCTGAAGCTCAACTACTCCTTAGTTGAAGTGCGAATGCGATTGAAGAATGGTTGCGGAAGCTTAGAGATGGAGGCGGAAGTTGAATGGATGATTCAATCTAGATTGATCGATCAAGCCTTGAAGTGGGTCGGTTGAGTTGATTCTTGAAGAATCCTTAATGTGGTTGAGTTTGGATTGAAGATCCAAATGAAGAACTTTGAGAGGATAGAAGAGGGTTTTGATGCTCAAGTAAGTAGGAGGAAAATACTTCTCATATACTTAATCAAATTGAACATGATTTATAAATGAGCCAAGCATCCCCTTATATAGTGGATGAAGGTCATACAAAGGGTCGAAAATTAAATGACGGAAATAAAGTCGGAATTTAAGTTCCGAAAATGAAAAGCCTAAAAATATGAAAGGTTGGGAATTTAAGTTCGGAATTAAGTTTCCGAATTAAATTTCGAAACCAAAAGTCTAATCTTAAATTCGGGAAATTAAGTTCCGGAATTAAAAGTCCCTGAAATTAATAATCCGAAAATAAAAAGACTTATTATTACAAAACACTAAAATACGGAAAATGCGGAAAATGCGCCGCAACGGTGCTGGCTTGACAAGCTTCATGTCATAGTGGTGTAGATGCACGATTTGCAACCAATGGGTCCATGACAAGAAACGGTACGGCTAATGATGGAGCCGGTAGCTTGGGCGATTGCCTTAGCACGGGAACGGGTGAGCGGTCCATCGGAGCGAACCCGGAGTGCCTCGTCTTTCTCATCTTGGGACATAGGGGTCAAGGGTGCATCATAAGATCATAATATCCAAGAGTCATACAAGCATACACAGAAGTTAAGAAAAAACATCCAAATACCCCATACTTGGGACACATTGTCCCAATGGGTCAAATATAAGTCAGAAAAACAGAATACTCACCGGACATAGCTGAACTGCATAAAGAAATAAGAAATGGCTCCCACATAAGACCATCTCGGTTGGCGAAGAACATCTCGGTCGAGGTCTTGTGACTGCACCCGAGATGTGTCTTAGTCAAGCTCCGTCCTCTCAATTTCTCGAACTTCTGTCCTTCTAGTGTAGCTCCTGAGTTGTAATCCTTCCTTAGAGAGTACTTGATTCCTGTTTAGAGGACGCAAAAACAAACTATCTAAACTAAGCTAGAAAAGGAAAAAGAAAGCAATACCTTGGGTTGCCTCCCAAGAAGCGCTTAGTTTAAGGTTGCTAGTTGGACCTTCCTCATGGATTTACTCAATGTACGTCGAATATCTTGGAGTGATCATCACATCCATCATAAAACTCTTCCAAAAAGATTCCAGTTCTTAATTTCACCGGCAAGTGGTAGGATCTCCCACGTACAAGCTTGTACGGTTTGGTTCTCACCGGAATCCTACCCGTCTTCCTAATCTTCCATGGAACATAATTAAGTTTTTATCCCATCCTTTCCTTGATCGAGAAAACAGCTTCTCGAGAATCCTAGTAGCTTCCCCATCTCCAGCTTGAGTGACCCCATACTTGAACAAATAATACTTCGCTGTCGTAGCGGTGAAGCGCTTATTAACTCAACTCCTTTCAGTCCAAGGAGCATTTACTTTCAGCAAATTCAAGGGAGGTTTCATCTTGATCTTAGGAGGTTTTTTCGGAAGAGACCTCCAACTCTTGACCCTGAAGAAATCTAGAATTTTAAAGGGAATTTCAAAGGGAGTAAGAGAAGGTACCTTATAACGTTTTTCAAAACTTGGGACAAGATTCATGTTAGGGTGACAATCCACACATGAAATCTTTCCCAACTCAGCTGGATTTTCTTCAACCTCAGCCGATCTTACTTCAACCTCGGCCGATGTTTCAGCAGTTGGATCGAGATCTTCCACTTCTTCCTCTTCCTCAAAAGCTTCAGGAGAAATTTCTGGTTCGATTGGAGGAATGCTTGAAACTTGCAGTACTTCCTTATGCTCCTCTTTCGGCTTAGCATAGGATAGGGGGCTTTCCTTGAGCTCCTCCACCTTCTTCATCAACTTCTCCAGTTTTGATTCAAGCGAATCTTCAAGAGGTTGCTCATAAATCTTTCTAGGGATATGCAGCTCATATCATATCGCAAGCTCCTCCTCAATGACCTCTTCTCTTTCCCTTTCATTGTCAAACCAATAGAGAGAGTATTTCTCTTCCAAGTATTCATACTGGTCCGCCCTAGCACTTTGTCTTGCTGTCCAGGCTGGATCGAATGTAGTCATCGGAAATCCTGAAAGCTACAAAACTCATAGAAAGAGTAGCCAAATGCAACAAGGGCAATAGCCCCGAAAGACAGCCGAAACCGGCTTGGTCTAGACCAAGTCCCCGGCAACGGCGCCAAAAACTTTTTTGCTCCAAAAGGTGTGTGCAAGCTTTAAATTTATAACCCAAGAAGTATGCTTGAACAAATATGTGAACCCGCAGTGTACGAGTCAATTGTAATAAAAAGCAAGAATTCCAGGGTCGATCACATGGACTTAGGTGAAACATAGCACATAATCGGTTTTCAAGTATTGCAATTAACCAAAAGCAATTAAAGCAATCAAAGATGATATAAAAGTCAAGTAAGGGGAAATGCGGATTCTAGGGATTAAAACATCTAGTTGTGGTTCCGACTCAAGATCTCAAGGGATAACGCGGGCAAAGTTGAGGTTTGCAAAGGGAAGGTGTTTCTAAGGTGGGAATAGATTATCGGGTAAGTCTCACTCACTATCCCAAACCAAAGCTCCTATCACCCGGTAAGTCTCAAGGTACTAAGGAAAGGAATTATAATCTCAAACCAACACACCACCCAAGGGAATAGAATCAACCTTTACCGGGTAAGTCTTAGGCTAACTCACAAAGATGGGATGAAGGCACACTCAAACCCCAATAAAGGATAAACCTTTATTACCTACACTCATGATCTTGGGTAAACAAACAAAGGAATCACCGAGTAAGTCTCATCCTAGGCTTGCATAGAACCAGAAAAGGTGTAATAAGGATAGGATTTGGCAAACTTAAACACTTAACTTCAGAATAGGTTCAAGAAAGGTTCACCTCGTTCAGTCAAGTTCCACCCCGGCCGAGATGTTCATTGACTGAGCAAGGTGTTCTAGGGTTAAGGTTTAAAGACTCGAGCTTTTAGGGTCCTGCTGGGATTAAGATCATTCTATCATCGTCTTTCCCACAACTTTCATCCAATCACCCTAGAATCGCATAAGAAACTTAGCCGACAATCATCATGATAACAATAATCAAATATATGGAAAAGGAATCAAGATTCGAACAAGAAAACCTTAAGAAAAAGGTCTCCATAACTGAATCAAATAACAACAAATCAGCGTTTCTCAAATCACAAATCAGCTAAGACAACAAACCAAAAGGGAATCTAAGAAAGTCTTACAAAACTCCCTCAAAAGCTAACTCCAAACTATGAAGTCTTCCTTCCTTCAACTTCAATCCTTCCTTCAAACCTTCAGAAAATACTCCAGAAATCTCCCTAATCGGGTGTGTAGATGATGGCTGAATTGTGAAAAATCCAACCCTTTATATAGGAGAATTATCTTCCAAAGATAATAATATCTTAAAAAGATAATTTCCAATAAAATATATCCATATCTTTAAAATAGATCTCCCAAAAATAATATCTTCCTTCTAGAAATCCAGCCCAAATATATATGATATCTTCTTTCCAAAAATAAAAGATCTCAGCCAAAAATATGGATCTCGCCGGCGGCAGGGTGTTCGTCTCGGTCGGGACACTCCTCAAGATCACATCGGTCGAGGTGACACTGTAGCTGACCGAGGTGAATCTTGACTGAATGTGAAATCTCTCAAATCTGGTCCAAAGTAAATCTTCTTCATCATTTCCATGCTTCCTGAGCTCTTCTTTAAGCTCCAGAATGTAGCTCCAATGACTCCTTAGCTCCTTAGCTCCATTTTAGTCCAAAACGTGCCATTTTACCTACAATTACAACGAAACTATGTGTAGACCTTGATTCCCGCAAAGATAGATGAAACAACAATATAATCACATATTATACATCCATACATACAGATTATTGAAGATAAAATGTCTAAACAATTCCCAAAATATAGACTATAATGCATGCTATCACACACGCACACACATACGCGGGCACACGCACGCGCTCACACACGAGAAATGTTCAATTCAAATAAGAAATTATTTCTATATAATTCTCAAAATCTTTTCATTGTTGTGGAGATTTGTGAAATAAAGATTTGTTTATTTTATTGATTAAATATTATTTATATATACAAATATAAACGGACAAAATGGTAAACTAATAAACAAGAGATAAGCCCAATATATGACCCAATATACTAGGTCCAGACTTTAACACCCCTCAAGTTGGAGTTGTGATTCAACAAGTCCAACTTGAGGAGTAGAAACTTTAAGATTTTTGGTATTTGACGCTCCTCATTACTTGCATTTGAGTCTTGATCACAAAAATTGTTGTTGGAGTGAGGAGATGCAAGACTTCCTTCATTGATCTTTGTTTTGTTGACGTCAATATGGAGTCGGCAGATTGGCCCTTGGATGCAAGTTGATTAACCCCATAGGGTAGGTTTTGGGCTCTGGGACACAGGTTGATTAGCGTTCTAGGGTAGGTTTTGGGCTCTAAGAGGCAGATAGACTAGTTAGTATTCTACGGTAGGTTATGAGCTCTAGGACGCATGTAGATTAACGTTCTAGGATAGGTTTTGGGCTCTAAGACGTAAATAGACTAGTTAGCATCCTAGGGTCGGTTATGGGCCCTAGGACGCATGTAGATTATCGTCCTAGGGTAGGCTTTGGGTCCTAGGACACATGTAGATTAGCGTCTCAAGGTAGGTTTTGGGTCCTAATAGGGTATGTTTTGGGCCGTACGGCATATGTTGATTAGCGTTGTAGGGTAGGTTTTGGGCTCTAAGACGCAGGATATTAGTCAACGTCCGAAGGAGAGGTTTTGGGCCTTATGACACAAGTAGATTAGCGCCCTAGAGTAGGTTTTGGGTTTGAGGACGCATGTATACTACCGTCTTAGGGAGTTGATACGGAGGGATGAAATGATGACTTGACGGACCCTCCTCTCTTCTTTAGTCTTTGTTTGTTAGGATGACGATAATAACATGTCGGTAGAGTCGGCTCTAGGGCACCTGTAGCTTTGTGTGATAGCCGCCGCCATCACCGGCGGTGGTGATAGCGCAATTGATACCATATCGGGAATTGTGAATTGAATCCTTGCTTATTTCATTGATCAAATATTGTTTATATAGACAAATATAAAGGGGCAAAATGGTAAACTAACAAATAAGGGATAAGCTCAATATATAGCCGAATATACTAGACTCATACTTTAACAATTGCAAAATGAGAAAATTGGTGTAGAAAAGCCCTTATTGTAGCCAAAAAATAAAAGTAAATGAAATAGAAAATTGCTGAAATTAGGGATTCTATTTAAGGGCTTTTAGGTAAACCATTCACATAAGTGTCAAAAAATAAAAAGATAAAACATATTTAAAAGGCAACTGAATAATAAATGAAAATACAGGATTCGTCTCTTCAACTTTCACTCTCAACTACTTCCGGAAAAAAACGCCATTGTTTTCGTGGAGATTCTTCATATGCAACTCCAACAACACTGGTCTTCTTCGTCTTCAACCTGCAATCAGAGCATAAATCTGTACATAAATTTTCCGAGATACGGTTTCTGAGCATAAATCGGAGCACAAATTCTGTACATAATTTTCACAGACAACACAAATATGTACATAATTTTCACAAACAACATAAATCTGCACATAATTTTCTACATTAATGTACATGAATTCATTTTTCCCTAAATCCTTCTTCGTCGACAATAGAACTGCCTACATTAATGTACATGAATTTTTCTGGACTTATCATTTCGTACATAAATTCATTTTTCCCTAAATCTTTCATAGGATACAAATTATGTACATAATTTTCACAAACAGCACAAATCTGTACATAATTTTTACAGACAGCACAAATCTGTACATAATTTTCACAGACAGAACAAATCTAATTACAAAGACGATGGCACACAAATACAGTACCGACTCCACTCATGAAAAAAACGGAGAAAAGGTTGAACAACAACCTGTATCGTGATACATAATATGAAATACAAAACTCACCTTATAGATCTGGACGCAAAAAAACAACAATCAATGATTTGGGACGCCAAATTGAAGCAGATTGCAGAAACCGATCGTCAACTGTAATGAACTCTTCGTCAAAATGCCCAGTAACCGTATCCCGCCAGTTAAACACAAACACAATCGATTTCTGTAAATTCATAAACTGAATTCCATACAACTGCACAATATCAACGATGTTTGACGACGATGAAAGCTTCTCTGTGAAAAATGGTGGTCACTCCCCTCAAATCTTTCACGATCTTGATTTGGGACGCACGTTGAAAGAAATAGAGATATGGAGAAACTGTCTCCTTAATTATAGAAAACAAATATCTTTTTCCTTATTTAATTACAAAACCATCAAAATAATTATGAGAGAGAGGATCTTATTAATTTTGGAAAGATATTCAATTATTGAGTAATTTATCTTTTTTAGAAAATTGGGAGGGGCTTATTCTCTACTCATTGATACAAAATTGCCTAATGATTCTACATTGATACAATATTTACCTACTTACCCCTTTTACTCTTGCAAAATCATAAGTGTTAAACAAATTACATTAGGTTTTAAGGCAATGATTACAATTTTGAAAGATAAGAACCAAATACCATAATGAAAGGAATTTGGACTGCGGAATTTATGGGGCATTCCGCCTTCATGCCTTTAAATAACCATTTAAGATAACTATTATGAGTAGTGGTCGAATTTGTATTAAGTACCATTTTTCTAAAATTATTAAATTATTTAATATTTTATAAAATTAAATATGTTAAATATTCGTTTTTAAATTATTTGTTGAATACTTGGTGTCCTTTCTTTTCTTTTTTTTTCTTTTTCAACTAAATCTTATGATCCGATAATAGGAGGTTTAGAAATTGTCCTCATGTAAACTATTATGCAATTAAAAGTAAATTAATTAAATAATTAATTAAATTAAGATTATAAAAAGTCATAAATTAATTAAATTATATGAAAAGTTTTAAGTGATTCTAAAAGTGAAAGTCTAATTTGAGAAATACAATAATCTTGACCAGTGTCATTAAGACTACAGATCAACTACACAAATTGATTTAGTAAGCGTATCTAGGCAAGTCTTATGACTTACTTAGCTTCAATTTGCAAAAATCCGTGCCTAAGAAATTTATATCCTTTTGTGTTGGCATGTGAATGTTTATGCATTGTGATGTGTTAAAAGTGAAAATCATGTTTGATGTGCTAATAATGAGCATGATGTTGCGTTATGTGTAAATCATGTTTAATGTGATTAATGATTAAAATGATGATGCATGGTATATAAATCATCTTAATATGAATGATGTGTTAGCCTATTGAAACACGGTATTGTGTTGCATGATTATAATGGCAACATGTAAAGTTCAAGAACATGTAAAATCTTTAATTGCGAGCAATATCTATTCATTGGTCATTAGCAAAATGACGTTGGGATTAACAATTAATCATATCGCTAGAAACAACGGTGATGGCGGGCTTGGTCATTGACTAGGTCACTGATCACTAGCATAAGCCAATGCATTTGGCTTAACCAGTAGCCAAATTGCTAGCAAAGTAGTGAATGTTGGACTCGGTCAAAGCCCGAGTTACTAGCATGTGTATAACACTGCATTTATCCAAAGTTAGTTGATTAAACAATGATGTTGTGCATAATAGGTAATTGGGTATCTCAATTAATTAAAATGGTAAATGCATGCAGTAACATGTATTAATATGATCATGCGGTTGACAGGTGAAATTATACTCATCTTTTAAGTAAGCAATTATTGGAGACGTTGATCAGCCTGGTCGGGACCATAAGAGCAAATGTTTGAATTGACCTAATTTGAGTAAGGGTGAAGCTCACACCCGAACTGGAACGATTATAAGGCAATTACGCCAGACTTATTATGGGTTGTTAAAGCATAATGTTATCATATAAGCATGTTGCAATATTTAAATATATGTGACATGATGATATGATCTCTAGTTGATATATTATTATCGGAAGCTAATGGTTTTAATTCGATTATTTTTAGGTAATACCGATAATAGAGATGTTGCAATGCAAGCGTGGTTAGCTGAGGCAATTGACACAAGTGTTGGTTTGCAATTGTTTTGATATAGTTGCTTGCAAGCAAGTCTTTTTGTTGCATGTGTATAGCATATTGTTTTTAAGATGGTGTTTTAGTACAATTGTTCATCCACCATGTTATTGAATATTTGTTCTAACTACATGTATAATTTTTTATGCAAATGGTTTTCTAAACATGTTAATATTTTTTTAACTATTTCACCATGCTTCTTGTTGCAAACTCCTAGTAAAGTTGTTGACAGACTAACTAAAAAGCCTTATTGTGCGGTCCTTAACATAGTGGTGTTTTTGTTATTAACAACTCGGGCTATTATACTAACCCTTGTGACATATTTCATTTTGAATAAACAAATGATAAACAAAAATAACGAATTGTAACGACATGGGTTTTAATAATCCAAAACTAGATTAAGGAACGCACAATGAGTCTTATGAGTTAGTATGACAACAACTACACAAATAGGATCTTTGAACAAGACGCAATGTGAAATAAAGAAAACATACGACATGTTATTTAGAAATATTTACGTGAAAAGACCATACATGTAGTTATAGTACATATCCAAAAACGACACATCAAAATACAACAATTAACACAACTGTACTAAAACATCAACTTGAAAATATCACATTTATGCGGATGCACGCATGCAGTAAAAAGACTCACTTTCAAGCGACTTACTCGAAAGAAGTTCAAACAAGTAAGTGTTCACACTTACATGCAGACAATGTTTGTGCTTGAGAGATTTATATTTTGTTGAACTTCTTTCAAGTTTCAAATTGCCTGAAGGCAATTTCCGAGTCACCTGTTATCAAATCTTGACATGGAAACAACCTAAGATCAACATAACAATTTAATGAGCATAATTAAATTTTTATTTATCCATTTTGACAAACCTAAGGTCACTTTATATCAAATCACAATACAAAAAAAACTAATGAATACATAAACTATTCGTGAATTACTAACCCAATTGATGAACGGAAAAAATTTAAAATCTCAACGACGAAGGCTATAATTGACCACCACCAAATCCACCAGCATCTAGGCGGCACAACCAACCATGGAAGAGGTATGCACGTCCATCCATTATATTGATCGGAAATTAAAAAAAACATTGATACTACGAGAAAGAAAACGAAGAGAGGAATCCGAAAACCCAAACGGAACTGAATTCGGATTACTAACGAAGAATATATCTAAATTTGAAGGTAGAGAGAAATAACAAGTTTTACGAGAAAAACGTGAAAGGAAATGAATTTCCGCTTTTTATAGCAAACTCGATAATTATCCTTTCACCGATACGACTAGGGGTGTAATTTGATACGAGCCGCTCGGGTTTGGCTCGCCAAAAGCTCGTATTCGGCTCGTTCATGTTATAAAACGAGCCGAATACGAGCCTGATCTGGGGCTCGTCACGAGCCCAAGCCCGAGCGGCTCGTAGAAGCTCGTTTTTTAAAAAAAATGCCAATATGACATTTTTACCCTAAATTGAAATTAGGTTTTGGTCATGTACTGCGTACACTCTTCTCTCCTCGACCACAGAGTCACAACGGCTCCCTCTATCTCTATTCTCTATTGAGCGATTAGCGAAGGCGACGGTGTGACCTTCGACGCTACCTGTAGCCGTCGGCCTACGAAGACCGTCCTTGACTCACCGGCCGTTACTCAGTCACTCTCCTCAGGACCTCAGGTACGCATTCTGAACTTTTGTCTGAGACTTTGAGTTTGGGATTAGGGCTCGTTACAGACTTCACACAGTCATGAGTCATCCTTGTTTGTCTGATTTAGGGCTCGTGTGTTGCGGTTTGTCTGACTCCTACTCTGAGCAAGGCGAGCTAACCATTGTCCACTTCCCTCACTCCCCTCAGGACCTCAGGTACGGTCTCTATCTCTTTCGGGCTAACCACTGTCCACTTCGAGTTCGAGTCTGTTTTTCACTTGGAGCCTATTGTACGTTGTCTATCTGAATTTGATTAAGTGATTAGGCTCTTAGACAGTTAGACGCCTCTTTGTGGCTCCTTTGTTTAGATGCCTCCTCTGTTTAGTGTGTATATGTTTAGACGGCTCCTGTTTAGACTTACAATATCACACAGTCATGAGTCACCCTTATCGAGTGCGAGCCTGTTTAATGTGTATTTGTTTAGACGGCTCCTCTGTTTAGACAATTAGACGCCTCCTCTCTGTTTAGTGTGATTGTGTGTGTATGTGTTATGTTCATTGTCTGTGTATGTGCTTAGAACAACCTCATCATGTACTCCTTGATTAATCAACAAAAAATACTGTATATATGAAGAAAGCTCCATTGAAATCTCATTGTGTGTATGTGCTTATTCTAATTCTCCATTCTAATTCTTTATTGTCTGATTGTGTATCAAAAAGTCTAAAATTCAATGTTGTGCATGAAAAAGCATGAACTACTTTGGTATGATTGATTATTGTAATTTGGTTCGGTTTTGATGTTGATTGAATGACTCGGTTGTTTGAATTGTTTCTAATCTAGTTGTAGAATTGCATTTTTACAGGATGGGTCTGACTTTTGCATTATGAAGCTTATAGATTTGAAGTACTCATTGAAGCTTGAAGGGTTCATTTTTGCCTTTTAAGTCTTTGTAACTTTGGTTGTGTTGAACACTTGAAGTCTTTGTTATTTTAATTTCGTTCGGTGTTGTTGTTTCACGTTTGTTTTAAACTTGGGTTATTAGACGTTTGATTCGGTTTGAATGATTGAATGTAAGCGGACAACAATTTCATGTTCAACAGGTTACATGTTCATGCTCCATTAAATAACCCAACCTATTCTCGAATCATAGACGAGCTCAAACGAGCCGAACGAGCTCCGCGAGCCCGAGCCCCCGAGCCCGAGCCCACGAGCCGAGCTCGGCTCGTGTAAGAAACGAGCTTCACGAGCCCGATCCCAAGCTTTCAAAAAAGCTCGCGAGATGAATCCGAGCCTGATCGTAGGCTCGTAAAAAAATTTCAGGCTCTGCTCGTTTCTAAACGAGCCGAGCCTGAACACCCAGGTGCTCGGCTCGTTCGGCTCGTATTACACCCCTAGATACGACGCCGGTTTAAGCCTCTTCTCCAAACTTTTGAAAATTGTAATAATAAATCTGAAATACTACCAAGATAATTATCCCACAACTTTCTCAAAAATGAGTATTCTTAAGCCGTCTTTCTTAGCCTCTAAGAAATGGAATAACGACTTTTTTGGCCGTTTTGTCTCTCCATGTTTCTTCACATTTAGGACTATTCGATGTCTTGATCATTTCTTCCAATTACAACTTTGTTGATTGAAACTTCCAAATACTTCAAATAATATCGAAGGGTAAAAATTATTTCATGTAGAAGAAATTGAAAACTTTCCCATAATTCCCCAAGTACACTAGAAACATAACGGTGAAATCTATATTCGTCATTTACGTATTGTTCGCGAGTTATGACTTAGTTATCGTCGATGATTAGGTATATAACCACCTTAATTATGATTGGTTAGAAGTTTAAAATCCTAGCTTTTACAGTAATAACAAACAATATATTTACATACTTCAAATTTACAAACATACCTCGTCCATCCATATCTAGAAAACCTTGTGGTCGGCATAGTCCGTTAAACAAATTTGGCACCCACGGGCACCCATGTTTAGACATCAAGTGATATCGATGCATGATAGAGTGGGGTCGTGGTGGGAGCTACAATGAGGAGGTGGATGTATGAGGAGTGGGGTCGTGGTGGGAGCTACAATGAGGAGGTGGATGTATGAGGAGGAGTAGATGCAAGTGAAGATGTGGATGCATAGATAGAGGATGTTGTGATGGGGCATGGGAAGTGGTGGATGTAGCGGAAGGAATAGGGGCAGTTGAGGGTGTAAAAGCACGATCAAGTGTGAGGATTCCAGAGAAGCGAGAGAGGAGGGGCTATGAGCAGGGAGAGAAGTAGGAAGAGGGGTCGAGATGAGTCCTCAAACCGATATTGTTGTGGGAAAGTTGCCTAAGTTGGCGGAGAAGTGGATGATGTATAACCTCGAGAGTAGTTGCATTAGTATCCTTTGTTGGTTGGGCAACACTCTGGTCCTTACCTGATGGCCGATTGCCTCATCGTGTAGAAATCGTAGGCCGGTATCTCTGGCTTTTTGCTCCACAACGATCTAAACCGATATCAAAACTACTTTGAAACTAAACATAATTTTTAACTAATTGTAAATTAATGGTTAACTAGTCATAAACTAATTAGCTAATTGTAAATTAATCGTTAAATAGACGAAAACTAATCATAAACGTACAAAAAAAACTTATCGTAAACTAATCATTGTTTAATAAACATAGAATAATGCTAATGTATCACAAACTAGACTTACAGATTACCAACAATGGAATAAGAAATTGAAACCTTCAAAAAGGTTAATAACATGAACACACGCCCAATCATACACAAGTGTGTTCACTTGCCAAGATTCAACGTTGTATCCCGAAGTTGAATATAACTTCTCACCTTCAGCGGCTACGGTGGATGTTGAAGGTGAATTCATCTTCCTCGCAAAGCCGAAACAATCAACTTCTTCTCTGGGTTTTTCGTTTGAAGGAAAAACAATTCAAATTAATACCAACTATCTAACATTCAATCCAAAAGAATACCAACTTTGAAAATTACTATGAGCGGTATAAACTATCAACATATTTACCAAAAATAATGTCTTACTTTTTCGACAAAATTACTAACTCTGACGATAACGTGACAACCGAAATCTTACGTGACATTAAAAAATGAATTATTTATGTAACCTGGATTTTATTTTTGTAAAACAATTATATTTTTAATGATAAAGTGAAGAGGGGTAGTTTTGGAGTTTAGGAGGAGATGCCAATGCTCTCATCTCTCTTGTCCCTTTCCCAACAGGGCCGAGACTATACTGTCATTTTAATAATCTAATTTCCTTATATAATTACAACCGTATTTTGGAATTTAATCGAAAAATAAATAAAAAGAAGAAACATAGGGTAAGCAGTAAGCACAGCACAGCACGCTTTGCTTCCTTGCCCGACGCAGCATCATCTATTCCGGGAGGCTGTTCCCTTCCCGCTTGCGTGTTAAGCTTTCTATATTCTCATTTTCCTTTTCCTTTTCCTTTTCCTCTTTATTGGGGGATTTTTTTTTATTTTTTTTTATTTTTATTTCTTCCTTCTTCCATTTATTTATTTATAGCTATTCTGCATGCAACCATTTACTAATGTCAACTTCTTTACCAAACAATATCCATTTCTAAATTTTATTAGCTTAAATTTTATATAGAGTTTGTTAGGGTGCGTTTACTTTCACATTATTATTATTGAAAATAATAAGCTTTAAATACATTCTAAATCTTTTTGGGTCTACTAAAATTTACCGATTTTATGTGTTTGGTTGTACCTAACATACAAATGTTTTTGTAGCAAATAACCTTTGATCAACAATACTTGTCGAACTTTAACATGGTATCAAAATGAATTGTGATGGATAAATACAAACATGTAGACCCCAGATTATCTTGGTCCACCCTAATTTAATATGTATGAAACTATTTAAATAGTTACGACAATTGTAAACAAAAATTTGGTTCACATTATAAGCGGTTATTATTTGGTACCAGGAGGAAGAAAATTGTTATACAACATTTTTTGGTCCATAACAATTTAGATATTTGTGTTAATATTCCCTATATTCAAATAAATAATTAAATTTACCCTTTAAATAAGGAGTTTAATTTTGGAAAAATATGACCCTTTCTAATTATATTTATTCGTTTGTTAATAGGACCATCATCAGAATTTCCCAATAAAGACGTTTTTAGTGGATAAAAAACTCAGAAATATATTTGTAACTTTTTTTAATAGTTAAGGCAATTGTAAACGGAAATTAGGGTTCATATTATAAGTGGTTGGTAGCTCGTAATAAACCCCAAAAGCTTATCTTAATAACATTATATAAAAGTGATGAGTGTTTGATACAAAAATTGCACTTAAAGGGGCCATTATATGCAAATCAACGTATTTTAAAGGTGATATTCCGCAAATTCTCAGTTTGGCTTGCTTCCATCTTCTCCTCTTCTTCTTCTTCTTAGAGAAATAGAATAGAGAGAGAAAGAGAGATTCCCATCTGGGTCCTTTTTCCCCTTTCGGCTCTCTTCATACTCCAATCACCAAAATCAAACTCAAGGGCTAATTAAAAACCCCTTTTTTGGTCCTTTGTTTTTTCATACTCATCCTCACAGCAAACTTACAAAAAAGCCAAAAAGCCCAGAAAAGAGAGAATAACAACTTAACAAGTAGACCCCTCCACAGCTCTTGAGCGTGCTGCCCAAAAGAAAGGAGAGAGAGAAGGATATATCAATGGGGAAAAGCAACTAGAATACGGATACCCATTTTCACAATTCCATCATCTCTCTTTTCTCTCTTCTCTCTTCGTTGGTAATTTGCTATACTTCTCTTTGCTACCTAATTTTGATCTCTTTCATCATGTGTTTTCTGGATTTTGATGGCTTCTTCACTTTGTGTTCTTTGAAAGCTCTACTATTGTCTACTTTCAAACAAACAAACTTTTTTTCTTTTGGATTTTCCTATCTTGTTGATTTCCTCTATGTTGAATTCCTTTTTGTGTACAGATAAAAAGTTTATTGATCACTGCTTGGGCTGATATCAGTAATTCAAAAGGTGAAATCAAGTGGGTGTTTTAGAAATGGAAGAAGATGGTAAAAATCCCTATAAGCTGTTGGATTTGATTCCTAATGAAAAGGAATGGGCTGTGAAGAATGAAGATGGAGAGAGAAGAAGCCATGGATGTTCAGATGACAAGAAGCTTGAGCTCAGGTTAGGTCTTCCTGGAAATGAAGAAAACTGGTCCAACATGAAGAAACCAAAGGATAGAGATGGTATAATCTCATTGGGCGGTTACTTTCCTTGTGTCACCCATGGTAACTCTAGCAATAAACAGGCCTACTCTTCTGCAACTGCTGCTGCACCATGGGGTTATGCAAAAGAATCATCACAGCTCTGTTACTCTAACAAGCCATTTTCACCTCCTTCTGCTGCTACTACAACTACAGCTGTGCCCAACAGCTCTCAGAAAAGGTAGCCTTCAAAACCCAGTTTTTGTTTTCTCTCTTTTTTTTCTTTTTCTTTCTTTTTCTTTTTATACTAATCTGGTCAGAGGATATTCAATATTCATTTATTGAGCTGTTTGCATTGATATTTTTTGGATTTTCTTTGAATGTAATGGTCCCTGTAAGTTAAATTATTTCCCTGACTTCTGATAAATGCAACTGGAACTTACTTCCATATTTCTTTTGTATTTGTTGCTATTAATATGACAGGCTTTTTTCTTTTATTATGAGAAATTTGTTCTTTGTCTTATTTTTTTTGCTATTACAATCTGTTCTCTGATCTTAAATTGCTAATTACAGTTTGTAAACATCTTTTAGTTGAAATTCAGGAAAGTTGTTATGTTACTATTTCTCTCCATGTAAGTTGGCTAAATTTCTGGGTAATTTGTATATTTGTGTAGAGCTGCTCCTGCTCCAGTTGTGGGTTGGCCACCAATTCGAAACTTTAGGAAGAACATTGCGAGCTCGAATGTGCCGAAACCGGCTCCTGATCCACAAAGTGAAACTCCAAGCACCAATGTTAATGAGAAAACAACTGAGAATCATAGCAAAGGCTTGTTTGTGAAGATAAACATGGATGGTGTTCCTATTGGAAGAAAAGTGGATCTTAGTGCTTATGACAGCTATGATAAACTCTCATCTGCTGTTGATGGCCTCTTTAGAGGTCTTCTTGCAGGTACTATACTTATGATTTTTGTCATAATTCAATTGTTTTCATCATAAATATCAAATGTTTTTGCTTGATAAAAAAATTTAGTACTTAAAAGTGAAGATAAAGATGAAAATGTTACTTTACAATTTTGAGCTTTTCTAGTGGGTGACAAACATAATGTGAGACAAGACCTGCACTTTTGGTAGTGGAGTGGAGGTAATCTCCTGTAATTAACCCTAATTTGTGTGATTGGAATGTAAAATAAAGTTTGCAGATGGTGAGATTTCTGGGACCAGAATGATCTGTCCAATGTTTTTGTTTGCTACTATTCTTATGCTAGATTTGGATCATCTTGTTGTCTGTTCTTAAAAAATGTGTTTGTATAGGTAGTAGTGAAATGTGTTACTACTTAGATTAAATTAAGTTTTAAAACCTGTTAATTTTCTGTGCCTTATTGTCTTCTTGCTGCCTTTTTTGTTTTGATCAGCTCAAAACGATTCCACTGCTCATGGAACCGAGAACAAACAAGAGGAGAAGGCTATTACTGGATTGTTGGACGGTAGCGGGGAATATACCCTCGTGTATGAGGATAATGAAGGAGACCGGATGCTCGTTGGAGATGTCCCTTGGCAGTAAGTATTATAAAACTTCTTGATCTAATCTGATCTGATCTGATTCCAGTGTTTTCATTGTATGGATTAACCTTTTTATTACCCAAATTAACAAAATAAGCTTGTTCATTAATTTCTTCCTTTGAAACTGTCTAAAATGATGGCGAACGCTGTCGGCTAGGCTTAAGAGTTTTCCGGGACCCAATGCTGGGGACATATGTTGTGCATTGTGAGCGAGGACACGGAACTCATCTATCTTGAAAATGACTTCATACTCGGCGTTTAGTTAAGCTTGATTAAGATAAACTCCATGCTCGAGTTTTTGACTGTTGTGTTTCGGTTATTTTGTGTAGCATGTTTGTGTCGACGGTGAAGAGACTACGCGTTTTGAAGAGTTCCGAGCTGTCTAAGCTAAACAGTCAGTCCTTTGCACTTTAACTCCTCAGTTTAACTTATTTTGGCTTGAAACTGAATTGTTGTTTGCGGGTTTTTCGGAAATGGTTGCAGAGTTTGAAGGCAGGGTACGAAAGTTACCGAACGAGTAGCGAGCCGAGACGAAGCGATGGATGTTGAGATGGGTAGAGAGATTTATGTTGATTGCTGTGTAATTTTGGGTTGTTAAAATTGTATGGCCCCTGCTGCGTACCTGTAATTTGTATTACTCTTTGTTGGGTCTTCTGAAGTGTAATGAAGGCTAACTAAGCTAATTTGAAAGCACTGTATTGCTCTTTGCTTTCATTTTGTTTTTCTGGTTTTTTTGCGTGCTTATTTATATTTAATAATTTTTTTTTCAAATAAATATTTAATACTAAAACTATTACTAAAAATTTGTATATATTTTTGAATATATGTCAGAAAAATTCAGTTATAAATACTAACATGAAGAGTCATTGTTTGACTTTATTCCATCTTTAAGAATATCAGGCACCTAATTCTTATTTTTATGTTTCGTGTTCTTTTTGCGTATATTATTTTATTTTATTTTATTTAGTAGCCCTAGGAATATTATTCTGAGTGCAGCGACCACCTAACTCTCCGCTTTTACAACAACAATGTCAATAGCCGTTTCTATTTATTTTTTTATGTATATATAAAAGGTATTTTTTAATAAAGGTACGAAATTAGGATTAGATCACACTGGAATTGATTGGCTGATTGCAATTATGCGGATTACGAACGCATCTATATTGTAAATGAATATATCAATGTTAATGTAAATAACATTTTAGAATATTTACTTGTTTTTAATTACATGAATATTTGCAATGCCGTTAAAATAATATACTCCGAGTCTCACTGAATCCGACGAGTGTTTGAAATTTGTCTTGAAAAAAATCGGGTAAAAATCGGGTAAAAATCGAATAAAATGTGGGCTTAACTCGGGTGATGCGTACAATGGGTGATGGGTGTTGTAACACCCCGAATTCGCGGGACTCGGGATGTCATATTGGGATAGGATCTCACAATGGATCCTGACCCTAACCTGACAACAAGTTCACTGGACCTTACAACATGACACTGACAGATATAAAACAAATACATAAAACGACATAAACAATACAACCCAATGGTAAAGACAACATAGCCGAGCATAAACAACATTCTCACGCAGGAGGAAAAACAAGACCTTATCCTCACGCAGGAGGGGAACACAACAACCCAAACCAACCACCTAATGTACGAGGGTCCTCGGCCTGTCACCCTGTCAGATAACTCAGCAGCGCCTAACCTGTAAACAACTACAACACGGTATGAAACCGTTAGCTAACCATACACATATATAGAGTAATGCATAAGCACAATCACAGGTAAGGAAAGATAAACACATCAACATGCTATCACACATTTACCCATTTTATCATCTTTATATAATAGTCATTCACTCAAATCGTATATACATATATATATGAAAAAATGTGACACGAGGACCAATACATCCTCGCCTCTGAGAATGATAGCCATCTGGAGTCGAATCGGTCACACAACCCGTGTACCCTATGTGAGTGGTGTTGTGCCCTCCCCGTATACCAGGTCTGGCCTGTCTCAAGAGAACCTCCCAGACTCCATGGCAGGATGAAAGGGAAGGGTTATCACAACCACACAACGGGGCAGTCAATAAAACATAGGTTAGCATAAACAATATCTCATGCTATCATAGCAAGCATATAATGCACACACCACTCATGCAAACACCCAATATAGGGATGGTAGCTAAGTAACCTCAACCTCGTACTCAGCTCAACCACAACAACCTCAAATCCTGAGAGAGGGAAACTACCTAATAACAAGGCATAAAGATGTATCAAACTCTATTCATCAAAGGGGTCACACCTAGACCCAAAGGGATCCATGAGGATCATACTCAATCTATAAGCTTTACAACCAACTAAACCTCAATATCTCACAGCATAACTCACAATTCCTCAAATCTCAAGGTAGTATGTAATCAACATTCCTCAATCTCAATTCTAATCCTAATTTAATTAATTAAACTTTAATTAATTAATTAGATTTCGCCAGAATAACGTTATATTATTCTTGCCCACAACAACCTCAATCTCAATTCTAATCCTAATTTAATTAATCAAACAAACAACCCATAATCACCAAGAATAATATAACGACCATAATGAAATTTCTAATTATCTATTTTGACAAGCCTAAAGTCAATTTAGGCCAAATCGTAGTACGGAAAATGAATAAATTCATAACTTATTCGTTACTAACCCGATTGACGATCTGAAAGAAGATTCGGAATCACAACGACGTAGGCTACGCATGGACAACATCAAATTCACCGGAATATGAGCGACGGAACCTGTCTGGTTACATATATTCTCGACCAACCCTTCATCTGCTTGGAAATGCAAAAACTCGGTACCGATATGAAGAGAATGAAGAGAGGAATCTAGAAACTCAAACGGAATTGAAATCGGATTAGAAACGGAGAGTAGATCTGAGTTTGAAGGTTGAGAGAAATCAGAGCTTTTACGAGGAAACGTGAAAGGAAATGAATTAATAAAGGATTTTCCGCTATTTATAGTGAAGACGATAATTATCCTTAAGCAAAGTCGATAATTATCCTTTAACCGATCCAAAGGCGGGTCGAACCTCCTTCTCCAAACTTCTCGAGATTGGAATAATAAATGTGGAATATTGTAGGGATAATTATTCCACAACTGCCTCGGAAAACGTGTATTCCTAAGCCGTATTTCTTAGCCGTTAAGAAATGAAATAGCGACTCTTTTGGCTGTTTTGCCTCTCCATGTTATTTCATATCTAGGACATATCCGATGTCCTGATCATTTCTCTCAACTGCATTTTTATTAATTGGAGCTCCCAAATGCTCCAAATAACACCGGAGGGTAAAAATAATTACCCGGGGAAAAAAGTAAAAATTTTCCCAAACGTCCAAAATTACGCGAGGAACATAACGGTGAGACTCATACTCATCACTTGCGAAATCTTCGCGAGTGATATGTCAATTACTATCAACGATTAAGTTAATCAACATTAATTAGAATTCGGAAATCCCGAAACTTGAACAATTACCAAATCCTCTCGGACCCATACGCCGAGGTATAACTCTCACTCTTTCTATCAGAGGTATCACATCTCCGTTCAAAAGATCACAACCTATATCAATCTATAACCTCAAGTATAAACATGGAGGAATCATCACTCCAGGAAACAGGGCCATAACGCTACCCAAAGGCGTAGAGGAATCACGTCTCTCGCCATACCACATCACAAGGCATAGAGGAAGCACATCTCTAGCCAAAACATATCACATGCATAGAGGAAATACGTCTCTAGCCAAACCATAAACATATTTATCGCATGGAGGAATTACATCTCCACTGAACTATGTCCATCAAGGTAGCATGGAGGAAAGAACCATCTCCATCTGAATCCTAATCCACTCAAATAGCATGGAGGAAAGAACCATCTCCAGCTATAAATATAATCATACTCGGGTAGCGTGGAGGAAGTAATCATCTCCAGCTATAGCATACATCACGTTAGCACATCAAGATCTACTAAGATCATAAAGCACATCACAACTAGCATGGAATAACACATCAAGGCATATAAGCACATATGCACAACATTCATCAAGATATCATTAAGATCTACTCTTTCTCCCAAAAATGGGCATGTCCCAACATATACTCTGGATAGTTCCTCAGGACACTATCCTTAGTCTCTCACATAGCCTCTTCAGGTCTTCATCTCGACCATCATATCCTCAATATGAGAATGTCTTTCGAATGTAAGCGTTTCATATCTCCTTCCAAGAATGTAATCGAATGCTCAACAAAAGTGTGGTTGGACTCAACCACCAAATCATCGTAACTCACAAGGTGTCTCGAGTCTAGTATATACTTCCTCAGTTGAGACATATGAAACACTGGGTGGATATCCTCTAATCTTAGAGGCAAAGCTAAACATCATGTTGCCTTCTCCGTACTGGTCGATCTTAAATAAACCATCATATTGGAAACTCAGTTCCCTTTCCATATTAACACGTCTAACCTCTCGCAGCTGAGATACATACAGCCGGACATGAACTCTCGCTTGAACTTTAGAGGTTAACGCCTCTTGTCAACATATAATATCTGGCGACTCTGTACAACCAGCATTCTTCCTTCAATCAACGTTACTTTAACTATAAAATCCTGAGTTTGGTCAGGTGTTATTCCACTACTACTGCTAGATCACTTCTAGCATAAGGATATACGACACCTATGTCTATATATTGACTCATAGGGCCATCCCAGAAAGATGCACGTCCTTTATTGTTATATAATAAACTCATTAATGGAAGGTAATATAACCATCCACGTTTCCCATTCAACTTACAACTTATAATAATTCTTTAAGATCTAGATGATCCTCTCTAACTGACCATCTGTCAGGGGGTGAAGTGTAGTCATGAGGTACAGACTCGTCCCCAAAGTAGTCTGAATCTGCTGCCCAAAATCTCAAAGTAAAAACATCCATCTCGATCAGAAATGATCGTTCTCGGTATATCATGGAGCTCACTATCTGTCTAGTGTACTCCTTAGCCAATTCATTCACTAGCCACGTCCTTCTGATAGAAATGAAACGTTCCGGTTTCATTAATCTGTTACCAACAATCTAGATAATATCAATCTTCTACTGGGCCACAATCCCATAACAAAGTCCATAGAGATGTCCTCCAAATTCTACTACCGCACTATTAGTGGGTTGGGCTTATCTGTAGATCGGAAATACTCTATTTGGACCTATTGACAAGTCACACACTGTATCACAAATCTGGTTATATCGGCTTCATACAACATAATCGTCTCATCTCATGGTACATCTTACGCGTACCTGAATGTACTGAATAAGGCGTACAGTAGGTATACCGTAATATTCTCTGTCTCCATCTACATCAGCAGGTACACAAAAGCGGTCATGACTCTTCATCAGTCCATCTACTCCCATGGAGAACTATGGTGCCTCAGTACGAGACATCATTTCTCTAAACCTTGTTAAGGCCGGGCAAGTCTCCTGCTTCTGTTGACCTCATCCGATAGACCAGGTAGAACCTCTAAGGTATAACTGGGTATCCTCATCAAGGAACTGATTGTCCAACTCTAGCCAAGCTAGATCTCTCTGAAGCTGAGGCTGAACTATCAGTCTCACAATCATCTTCTCTTGGAGCGTCTTTCCATTCAAGTTATCGGTGACAACGTTCAACTTCTCTGAATGATATGGAATCTTCAAGTCAAAGTCTTGATCAACTTAAGCTCTTAACACTGGCGGTTATTCAACCCCTGTTGCATAAAATATACTTCAGATTTCTATGATCTATAGAAATCTGACATGAAGATCACACCGGTAAGGTCTTCAAAACTTAAAGGCTTGAACTACCACTACTAACTCTAAATCATGAGTCGGGTAGTTCTCATCATACGTTCTCAGCTGTAAACACACATATCATTAACCCTACTCCTTTGTAGTAATACACATCTCAGACTTAGCTGGGATGTATCACCGTAAATCATGGGATCCCAAAAATATTCTCACTAAAATAGAATGGAAGCAGAGGTCAAATGCCTCCTCAACTCTTCAAAACTTAGACACACTGCTTTCATCACGTAGTTATGGTGGTCTTCTCAAAAGACTCACAAATGAATACGTAATCATATAAAATCCTTCCTCAAAGCATTGGTAGCAATCGGATGAGCCGAGAAAACTACGTATTCCTTAATGTTCATCAGTATCTCCCATGGTACAACATACTAAATTCTCGCCTGGTCAATCATGATCCCACTGGCGGAGACAACATGGCCTAAAAAGGCTACCACTGACATCTCAACTTACACTTAGAGAGCGTAGCATACAACTCTCTATCTCTCGAAATCTGCAGAACGGTCCTCAGATGATCGGTCTACTATTCTCTGCTATGAGAGTATACCGACATGTCATCAATGAAGTCCACCACCAACTAATCAAGGAAGTCGATGAAGATATTGTTCATCAACTCCATAAAAACTACTAAAACATTCGTCAACCCAAATGACATCACTACAAACTCGTAGTGTCCAGAACGGGTATGGGATGTTATCTCATACACATGTTGCTCTCTCATCCATGACTAGGGATATCTTGAGCACAAAGGAATCCTGAAAACACAATTGCTTCATGAAGCTAACTCATCAGGTCGTCAATACGGAACATGGAACCTACTAGGGTAAAAGAAGCCCGTTTCAGTCAACTTTTCAAGTTATCAGTACAATATCTCAACAAGCACCATATAGTGTGGCTTTCCCATTCAATCTTGTATCATACTTCAACTCGATAACAATGTCCACACTCCGCTGAGGTGGCAACTAGACGGTTCAGTAACACGTCTATAAACTCATAAACAGTTGGAATACCTTCCAATGTTGGATTATCTCGCTCCTTCATGGTATAACACTAGATGGTGTCACATCCCTGTGCTATCAGCTCGCTGCTCGTACAATCCTGATGACAAACCCGTCTCTTCAAAGGTCTTAACCTCAGAAGACCTCTATTTAACTCAACTCAGTAAAGACTATAATAGTCTTACTATTAAAAGCTAACACCACATGATATCTATTCATCCAATCCAGACACATAATGATTTCCTCATGCACCTACGTCATGACAAAGAAGTCTAAAAGCCATACACAAGTCCTGGAATAAGGGAACAAGCACATATCTCGCGGGTACCTCAAACCCCTAACTGGTAATCTTGTAAAGAAAAGTTCACCTTCTACTATATATCAAAAATCAACCATTAACGCATGCATCGAATGACAAGAAGTGCATAGCACTCATAACAAACAAAACTCCACTAGGTAAACCATTAACGAGAATGGTACCTGTAACAACTAACTCCCGTAGCTCCACTACATATGATCACTCGATCTCGGATCTATGCTCCTCAAGTATCACTGAGGTCCTCACTATAGCCTCCACTTCCACTCTTTCAGCACCAGAAAGAGGAAGGTCTTGCTGGGAAGAAACACTACCTTACTGACCAAAAGGGGTCAGATGACCTAGTTCACCACAGATGAAACAAGCTATCGGTGCCAAAGGGCACTCAGAACGCAAATGATCTGGATAGCCACAATTGTAACATAATCGTCTCATTCTTGCAACCTGTTCAACTGATGGATAACTCGATCTTCGTCGTCCACCTTGAATGATCTTATTCCGAGAGGGAACTTGTAAAGGCAACACCTTGCTCTGTCGACAAAACTTCGCTCTATGCCCTGCTTTACCACACGTAAAGCATATTATGGGCGCCTTTGGGCACACAACTTGCCGGTGTCTAAACTTCCCGCAATTAAAACACTATAGTTCCGTGCCAGTCGTCTTCATGGCCAAAGGACCACTTGGTTGTCATGGTATCTGACTTGGTTCACCATTCATCATCTTTGCTTCTCCACTAACTGATTCAACCCGTTGCTTCTTCTCTGATCCAAAAGCTTCAGATGATATCACAGATGTTGGTAAATCTGGTGTAGGTCTACCCGCTATCACCGCCTCATATACTTGCTGCATATACTCTTGAAACTCGGATCTACTCATGGAGACACGATTAGCCTCTTCAAACTCGTTCTCTACCATAATCGAAACAACAGTGGAAACTGGTCCCTGACTTATCACCACTGGAGGAAGAGGGGGTGTAACCTTACCTCGTCCCACTACAGGTACTACTCTAGTCTGAGCCAACTGTAGGATATACGCACCTAATCTTATAAGGCTATATATATGCCATAGGTATCAATATGTATATAATACTTTGAAAATGTTAGATCCCATGTGGGCTCTGTTTATTTTACCTATCAAACCTCATTGCAGGTAGCAAGTGCCATTGTTGTCAACCTGGGCTCTGATACCAACTCTGTAACACCCCGAATCCGCGGGACTCGGGATGTCACATTGGGCTAGGATCTCACAATGGATCTTGACCCTAGCTTGACAACAAGTTCACTGGACCATAAAACATGACACTGACAGATATAAAACAAATACATAAAACGACATAAACAATACAACCCAATGGTAAAGACAACATAGCCGAGCATAAACAACATCCTCACGCAGGAGGGAAAACAAGACCTCATCCTCACGCAGGAGGGGAACACAACAACCCAAACCAACCACCTAATGTATGAGGGTCCTCGGCCTGTCACCTTGTCAGATAACTCAGCAGCGCCTAACCTGTAAACAACTACAACACGGTATGAAACCGTTAGCTAACCATACACATATATAGAGTAATGCATAAGCACAATCACAGGTAAGGAAAGATAAACACATCAACATGCTATCACACATTTACCCATTTTATCATCTTTATATAATAGTCATTCACTCAAATCATATATACATAGATATATGAAAATATGTGACACGAGGACTGATACATCCTCGCCTCTGAGAATGATAGCCATCTGGAGTGGAATCGGTCACACAACCCGTGTACCCTATGTGAGTGGTGTTGTGCCCTCCCCGTATACCAGGTCTGACCTGTCTCAAGAAAACCTCCCAAACTCCATGGCAGGATGAAAGGGAAGGGTTATCAAAGCCACGCAATAGGTTAGTATAAACGATATCTCATGCTATCATAGCAAATATATAACGCACACACCACTCATGCAAACACCCAATATATGGATGGTAGCTAAGTAAGTCCTATGGACTTACCTAAACCTCGTACTCAGCTCAACCGCAACAACCTCAAATCCTGAGAGAGGGGAATTGCCTGATAACAAGACATAAAGATATATCAAACTCTATTCATCAAAGGGGTCATACCTATCCATGAGGATCATACTCAATCTATTAGCCTCACAACCAACTAAACCTCAATATCTCAGCACAACTCACAATTCCTCAAATCTCAACGTAGTATGTAATCAACATTCCTCAATCTCAATTATAATCCTAATTTAATTAATTAAACTTTAATTAATTAATTAGATTTCGCCAAAATAACGTTTTGCTCGCAGACAATTTCTAAACCCCCTATCATCAGATGTCATCAAACAAACAACCCATAGTCACCAGAATAATATAACGACCATAATGGAATTTCTAATTATCCATTTTGACAAGCCTAAAGTCAATTTAGGCCAAATCGCAGTACGGAAAATGAATAAATTCATAACTTATTCGTTACTAACCCGATTGACGATCTGAAAGAAGATTTGGAATCACAGCGACGCAGGCTACACATGGACAACATCAAATTCACCGGAATATGAGCGACGGAACCTTCCTGGTGACACATATGCTCGACCAACCCTTCATCTGCTCGGAAATGCAGAAACTCGGTACCGATATGAAGAGAATGAAGTGAGGAATCCAAAAACTCAAACGGAATTGAAATCGCATTAGAAACAGAGAGTAGATCTGAGTTCGAAGGTTGAGAGAAATCAGAGCTTTTACGAGGAAACGTGAAAGGAAATGAATTAATAAAGGATTTTCCGCTATTTATAGTGAAGACGATAATTATCCTTCAGCAAAGTCGATAATTATCCTTTAACCGATCCAAAGGCGGGTCGAACCTCCTTCTCCAAACTTCTCGAGATTGGAATAATAAATCTGAAATATTGTAGGGATAATTATTCCACAACTACCTCAGAAAACATGTATTCCTAAGCCGCTTTCTTAGCCGTTAAGAAATGAAATAGCGACTCTTTTGGCCGTTTTGCCTCTCCATGTTATTTCATATCTAGGACATATCCGATGTCCCGATTATTTCTCTCAACTGCATTTTTATTAATTGGAGCTCCCAAATGCTCCAAATAACACCGGAGGGTAAAAATAATTACCCGGGAGAAAAAGTAAAAATTTCCCCAAACGTCCAAAATTACGTGAGGAACATAACGGTGGGACTCATACTCATCACTTGCGAAATCTTCGCGAGTGATATGTCAATTACTATCAACGATTAAGTTAATCAACATTAATTAGAATTTGGAAATCCTAACTATTACAGGTGTCGGTCGTGTCAGATACGGATGAGCTATTTAGGCCTCATCGTCCACACCCAACTTTCATGGTACTAACACCCAACACCCCACGCTCGTAGGCAATTTTAATATAAATATTGATTACAATTTAATTATAAATAAATTCATATTATAATATTTTAATACTATACTTATTTGCCTTCATTACATTGTCGTTGTTATCAGCATGAATAGCTTTCAAGTTCCATGATTTTGATAAATATATATTTTGTTATATATAAATTCTTTGTTTTTTTAAATCAGATTAACTAATTTCTCCTTATATATTTTCTTTCCATAGTGGAGCTTCTCTCTTACTTGAGAGGACTGGTCAAAAAGCTAAAATATGTCAACTTTGAGATTATGATGAGAGTTGAAGTTAAGTTTGTATATGTTTTTTGGTATTAATGATTTTGGTAAAGAAAGAATTTGACAAATTACCTTGGTTTACTATTTTGAGTTAATAGATGTCCCTCTCCTATAATTTAGTTGTAAATAGCATATTAAAACATATAAAGTTTGATTTATACTTATATGTTACAATATATTTTATCTTAATTGGGACAAGATAATATTTTTAGAATCTTTAATTGATTAGAGCAATTTGTATCAATGTCATACTTTATGATAATCTTTATCACTAAAACTTATATATCTAGGGCTAATTTGGTAACTAGGCTATTATGAGAAATCAAGATAGTAACTAGGCTTTTCCTATTTTTCCATCAAGTTAATGTACCCCTATTATTTATTACCGTTCAAAATTAGAGTTTTATTTCTATCTCTTCTAGCCGCCTCATACACTACTTCCTCTTCTTCTTACTACTACTCCTCTTGGGCTTCCAACAACACTTTCTCTGTGGGCGATGTCCTTGGTAAGGCTGAGGGATCTATCGTAATAAAGGGAAAGCTTTTGGCTCCTTCTCGGCGACAATGACGGCGGTGGTGACGGCGTTGATTTCTCCGGCGGCACTCGTCACATCATTTGGGTCATCTCCCCACTCTAAAGCCTAACAGTAACCGCTGTCCAGCTATCTATTTCTCTTTCCCTTGTCTTCTTTCTTCTGCAATCAAATGCTACCACTCTTCTCCACCATCCCTCTTTAATCCTCCACTTTCCCCTTTGCTTCTCTACCTATTACTCTTTCCGATTTTGGTGTTCAATTGATCCGGGTGAGTTTCTCTTCTCTTCTTCTTCCTAGTCTTCAATGGCGGGTTCTACGTTCTTTGTGTTTGTAGTCTAAATAAAGTTTACTGTTTGAGCTTTTTTTAAATTAGTGATTATTTGTAATCTGTATACTAATTTGAAGTTTCGTCTTTCTTCTTTATCACTTTACACGCATATTCGACTATTCGTATCCTTGTTGGACCACATTTGCTCTTTCTATCGTCTCGATTTCCCTTCCGACACGAAGAGGGCAAAACGATAGGGCAAAACGATTTCCCTCTAGATCTAGATCTAGATCAAAAGATTAGTACAAACAGGCAATCGGACAATTTGATGCTGTCTGGTATTCAGATTTGTTAGATCCATATCTTCTTATCTCTTATGTTGTCTGGTATTCAGATTTGTTGGATTTTTGTACCGCTATTCTACAATTTTCTCTTCAAGTATGGTTGTCCCAGTGGCATCTCATGTATTAAACAATCTTGTTGGAGCAATTTTGTGGCACTATACATCAAATTGGTACTCCATATATCCTTTAATGGTGTTTCTCTTATCTCTTATTTCTTGATTCAATCATAGTATAACATTTATGGTATTAAATTTCTGGTATTAAAAATTCATACCAGAATTAAATTTCTGGTATTAAAAATTCATACCAAAATTAAATTTCTGGTATAACATTTATGATATTAAATTTCTGGTATTAAATTTTTGGTATTTAATTTTTGGTATGATAATTTCTAGTATGATAATTTCTGGTATAAAATTTCTGGAATGATATTTGCAACCAATTAATATTGAAATATAGTTTCTGGTTGGATTGGTAACACCTTCTTCTGGTGAATTGAAGCGGACGAGTTGTTGTTCGAGTAAGCCGGCTGGTGTTGCTGGAGCATTCCGATTGGATTTTGCTGGTGGTTTTGGTGATGTTGGGAGGTTACTATGTTAAATATAATGAAGATGAGAACATGGGTATAATTCTGTAATCATAATCATGGTAATGGACACCTACCATAAAATTATAAAAAAATCTAGTATGAGTTTCTGGTATGAAATTTCATACTAAAAACTCATACCATAAAATTATATAAAAAAAAACGAATTTTCTGGTATAATATTTTCTGGTACGAATAATTTCCTGGTATGAATAATTTTCTAGTATGCATAATTTTCTAGTATGAAAAAATTTTCTAGTATAAAATTTTTTTCTGGTATGAATAATTTTTTGGTATTAATAATTTTTTGGTATTAATAATTTTTTGGTATGACAAAATTTTCTAGTATAAAATTTTTTTCTGGTATGTGATATTTTCTTGTATGCTAAATTTTCTGATATGAGAAATAAAAAAGAAAATAAAAAAAAGCCAAAAAAATAAAAAATAAACAAATTCAGTAATTAAAAAAATTAAAACTTACACTTACAAAACAAATAACAAGCATCAATTAATCTATTTTTTAATAGAGGGGTTAATTATTTTTACCTACCATTAAATGAAAGTGGTAAAAAAATATGGGGTACATTTACTAAATCATATTCTCAAAAAAGCCTAGTATGTCAAATTATCCCTATAATCTATCATTTTACACTTTAATTTAGCCTAAATAATTTTAACTTATTTTGATATTTTTGTAAAAGCTGATTTGTCCTTATCTTTGGTTGGTAGTCTCTCCCTCCTACCCTAAAACCAATTGAACAAGATCTCATAATTTATTTTCTTTTTGAAAATTATTAATAAATGTTAATTATGATACTCACATTTATCTTGTACACGATTTAACATAAATAATTTTCTTGTACAAGAACTAATATGAATAATTTTTATGTACATGATTTTTGTATCGTGTACAAGTAACTCAAAAAATATTGAAAAATAATATTTGATTAATTTTCTTGTACACAAATAATTTGACTATTTCTTGTACCCGAGACTCCTTATACACAAATTAATTACAAAATCTTGTAACCAGATTGAGAAAAAAAAGGAAGATATATTAAGGGCTAATTAGTCTAAGATGATATATACTCATTTATTTATTATTAGTTGGCATACACTAAGTCGTTATTATGAAGATATATTTTTTTGATGCAAAGGTAAGCGAAATAAGCAGATTACCCAATCGCCCTATAGCATCCCTAAGGATGAGGTCTTCAACATCATCTGGAATGGAACCGATGTTGATGCGTGAACCGAATCCGTGCATCGCGATCCTATCTGCAACTGTGTTGATTTCCCTGAAGATGTGGTGAGTGAAAGAGTTCATGAATCCCGATATCATGTTAGAAATATCAGATATGATCATATCCATTTCCCATGGAGGTTTCCATGTCTGGTTGATCGCGTTAATGAGCATCAAATTGTCTCTTTCAATCTCGATGGATGTAACACCTAACTCTTTGGCCTTTTTCAGACACTCACGTAGCGCATAAGCTTCTGCCTCTAATACTAAATCAACATTTTATTTACCATTTCCTATAACGATATGAATGACCAGATGGTTCCTAATGACAAAGCCAAATGTAAAAAGGTTTGGCAAGTTTCTAGCGGCATCACAATTTAGCTTAGAATATCCCTTTTTTGGTCTCTTCCATTTTATGTTTTTTGTTTTCCTTATTTGATTTGGTTGCTTTATGTTTTTCACGGGAAGTTTTGCGTTTGCCTTCTCCCATTCGGTAATTTGATTTAGAGCTATTATGTTCAAATTTAGGGGTACATTTCTCTGGTGAAAGATGACTTGATTTCACTTTCGTTTTTATGTTCGGTCCGCACAAATTCAAATATTTGAGGGCCCTATTGTAACACCCCGAATCCGCGGGATTCGGAGTGCCACATTGGGCTAGGATCTCACAATGGATCCTAACCCTAGCATGACAACAAGTTCACTGGACCTTACAACATGGCAGTGATAGATATAAAACAAATGCATAAAACTGTATAAACTGTACAACCAAAAGGTAAAGAAATCACAACTGAATATAAACAACAACTTCCTCACACAGGACAAAAGATCATTCTCTCGCAAGAGGGAAAAGTAAACAACCCCAAAAGACCACAACCATCCTATGTACGAGAGGTCCTCGGCCTGCCACCCTGCTAGATCACTCAGCAACACGCCTATCCTGTTGGGCATCTACAACATGGTAATAAATCATTAGCTATCCATACATATATAAGCTAATGCATAAGCACAAGCACAATCATGGAAAGATAAACACATCAGCATGCTACCACACATTTACCCATTTATCATCTTTATATCATAGCCGTTCACACAAATCGTATATATATATAGATAGATAAAAGTATGTGACACGAGGACCGATACATCCTCGCCTCTGAGCCTGATAGCCAGCTGTACGAGTATCGGTCACACAATCCGTGTACCTTATGGGAGTGGATTGTGCCCTTCCTGTAAACCAGTCTGACCTGACATCAGAGAACCTCCAAAACTCCACGGCGGGATGAAAGGGAAATGTTATCACATCCACGCAACGGGGCAATCAATAAAACATAGGTCGGTATAAACAACATCTCATGCTATCATAGCAAACATATAACGCACACACCACTCATGCAAACACCCAATATAAGGATGGTAGCTAAGTAAGTCATGCGGACTTACCTCAACCTCGTACGAAGCTCAACTATAATCAACCTCCACTCTTGAGAGAGGGGCACTGCGTAATAACAAGGCATAGAAAGATATCAACCTCTATTCATCAAAGGGGTCATACCTAGACCCAAGGGATCCATAGGACCATCCTCAACCTAACCTCACAACCTAATAGACCTTAAAGGCCATACAAGGCATATATCGATCATAACCTCATCCAAACACATCCTCTCACGTCTAGCATGATCCTATACACTCACACTAGGAAATGAGGGAATCAAAAGCATCCTAAAGCAAGCCTAGAAGCAACACACACCTGCAGAACCAAGTGGAAACACCAGCTGGTGCAGGTGGCCGCAGGGGCGGATCACAGGTGGCGCAGGGGAGGATCTTTGCCGGTGCTGGGGCGACTACAAGGTGGCCCAGGGGCGGCTGGATAGTAGAAGACACCACTTCAGCCCTTTCTTCACTTTTTCCTTCGATTCCTTTGCTCCTTCTTCACTCCAATACCATACATAAATAAACACAAGCCAGTTGTTCGCTCCAAACGGTGTGTGCAAGCTTTAAATTTATAACCCTAGACTTAAGCTTAAAACAAGGATGCGAACCCGCAGTGTACGGGTCAATCGTAGTAAAAGCAAGAAAATTCCAGGGGTCGATCACAGGGACTCGGTGAAACAAAGTCAATACGGTGTGCTTATGTCAATATTAACCACAAGAGCGATTAACACAATCAAAGATGAATAAGAAGTCAATAAAGCAAACATGCAATTCTAGGGATTAAAGCATCTAGTTGTGGTTCCAACTCAAGATCTATAGATAAGCGGACAAAGCTGAGATTTTTGCATGGGGAAGGTGTTTCTAAAGTGGAGTAGATCACCGGGTAAGTCTCACTACACACTAATCTTAAACCGTAACTCCTATTACCGGGTAAGTCTCAAGGAATCAAGATAAAGAATTATAACCTCAAACTAACACACCGCCTAAGGGAATAGAATCAACCTTTACCGGGTAAGTCTCAGGCTAACTCACAAAGATGGGATGGAAGCACACTCAAACCCCAATAAAGGATAAACCTTTATTACCTACACTTATGATCGTTGGTACACAAACTAAGGAATTACCGGGTAAGTCTCATCCTAAGCTTGCTTTGAACCAAGAAAGGTGTAATAAGAATAGGATTTGGCAAACTCTAACACTTAACTCTCAGTTTAGGATCAGATAAGTCACCTCGGTCAGCCAGTTTCCACCCCGGCCGAGATGTTCATCGACTGAACGAGATGCTTAGGGTTAAGGTTAAAGACTCGAACTTTCAGGATCCTACTGGAATCTAAGATTATTCTATCATTGTTTTCCCCACAACCTTCAGCCAATCACCCTAGAATCACACAAGGAAATTAGCCACTCATCATCATAATGAAAGTATTAAAATATATGGGAAGAAAGTGAATATTTGAACAAAGAAGAATTTAATGAAAAGACTTCAATAACTGAATCAAATATCACAACAAAGCGTTCCTTGGATAGCAATCCAAAAAGACAAGACAACCAATGAGGGAATTAAAGACAATCTTACAAAACCCTCCAAAAAGCTATAAAAGCTATAGACTTCAATCTTCCTTCAACCTTCAAAAAGGTTCTTCGAAAACTCCCAACTGGAGTAGGCTGCTGCTGCTGCGTGCTATAAACCCTGATCGACGGTATAGCGTGTTGTCCAGCTCTAAGCGGATGTCGGTATTATGGGAAATCCAACCCTTTTTATAGGAAAATAACCCTCCAAAGATAATAAATCTTAGAAAGATATTTTCCCATAAATATAGGTAAAATATATGATTCTGCATATCTCATTCCTTCCAGGAGCCAGGCCCAAAAATATAAGATCACTTTCCAAATTTAAAAGATCTCATCCAAGAATAAAATATTCTCGCCACGTCCTAGGTGTTCGCCTCGGTCGAGTCGGCGTCTCTGGATCACCTCGGTCGAGGTGAATCTTTGGTCAACCGAGGTGAGTCACAACTGAATGCGAAATCTCTCAAAACCGGTCCAAAGTAAATCTTTAATCCATAGCTATGCTTCCTGAATGTAGCTCTAAATGACTCATGACTCCTTTCGCTCCTTTTTGATGCAAAACGTACCAAATTACCTGCAATTACAACAAAACTAGGTGTAGACCTCGATTCTCGCAAAGGTAGATGAAATGGTAGTAAAATCACATAATGCTCATGCAAACATGCAGATTATGAAAGATAAAACGTCCAAACAAACCCCAAATTATAGACTATGATTCATGCTATCAAAATACCCCATACTTAGCCCTTGCTTGTCCCCAAGCAAGTTCCTCATATAAAAGATAAGATAGAATGGATTATAAGTCAAGAAAATCAATGAAAAAGTCTTCCAAAAACATTTTATGGTGTGCAACTACCATAGATCACTCTAAGAGAGTACTTCCTGGAATTTAAAAACTCAATATGCTCAAAACATTTTATAAATATAAGAAAGTTGTTCATCTTTCATAAAATCATAGAATGCATAATAAATCATAATTATCAAAATTAATCATGTATAATCCGATTTAAACCACTAAGTCAATCAACAAGATCAAGGTCTCAAGGGCTTCCCAAAAGAAAAGGTCAAGAAACGTGTAGGGTAGGGATGTATGTAAGGTAATGTGGTGCTAGAATCCGGGAAAAGGATGAACTTCACTTTCACTTTGACTTGCAACATCTTCCACCAATAAGCTTCGCTTATCTCACACTTTTTCTTTTTACTTTACTTTTTGGGATGCATGGACAGAGGTGCACAATAACCGAAGCCTAGGAAATCTACAATCATCAATTTCTCGAGATGCATCAAACCCTTGATGCACATACCATGACCCGTTAGGAATATCGCTCAATCCGACTTTGGCAAGACACAAACACCCGGCTATGTGAATGGTGCCGAGTTACTCATCTTCATGATTGACTTCCCCAAACCTATTATTGCTTTCTAACACTTTCACTTCCAGCCACTCCTCAACTTTAACTCCACTTGCTTTCACCACTTCGCTTGCTTCCAAATTCCCGGATAGGTAAAGGGAGGCAAAATGTATATGAGGGGCTAAGCATGATCAAAAAGAAGAAGAAGAGAATGAATTGCCTTGGTCTTTCCAAGAAGAAAGTGAGAGAACTTAACCTGCGGTGTCAACCTTCAAATTCAACATAATTTGGATAAAAACAAAGTATTAAACATGCTAATAATTTCAAACAAAGCATTTAGCAACTTAAACATATTATAAAACCTTTCAAACACATAAAGAATTTAAAACCAGTCAGTAAACAAGATCTTCACTGAGATCATATCCAGATAGGTAACACAGAAAATTGTTTTCGAAAACTCAGTTAACACACCTCGGTCGAGGTGTTCTTGGTTCAACCGAGGTGAAATGCCTCCTTTGGCCAGAATCTCCCCGGTCGAGGTCAAAAAATTTTTAAAACCATTTTTTTTCGGTTTCGACGTTTTTCTCAATCAAATAACCTGTAGGTATGCATGTAATATCAGATAATCATATAAAGGCTATGAAGCATAAATACGAAAATATCCGAAAAATAAAGTGTCATACATCAAAAGGTGGTCGGAATAACATCAAGTAGTCATAATCAATACAAACACCCCATACTTGGGACACACTGTCCCAGTGGGTCAAATAAAAAGTCTAAACATGAGAGTACTCACCGGATATATAGCTGAACTGCATAAAAGAAAATAAAGAAAATCCTGCAGCTCCTCAATAATCCTGATCCGGCGGTGGTGGTGGTGGTATGTAGGGATACTGAGTCGGATCGAACGGATAGCCCATAGTCTGCTGGAACTGTAGCTCCATCATCCTACGCTGATAGTGCTGCCCCTCCAACATCTGCTGAATCCAGCTGTCAAGGTGTCGGTGCTGGGCGGCAAATCTCTCATGCATGTCCACTGTAAGGGCAGCATAAGAATCTATCATCTGGTCGGTCAGATCGTCGATCTGACGATGAGCCTCCGTATCTCTATGACGGCGTGTCCGACGTCTAGCAGATCTAGCGGGAGGTGCAGCAGGTGCAGGCTCCGTATCCTCCTCGTCATCTAAGTCAATGATCGGTGGCGCGCTCGTCCCTGCAGTATCTGTCCCTGTATCCATCGGGACACCACCCTCTCTCTCATCCAACGTCTCCTCGTCATCGTCATCCTCCTCCTCCTCAGCAGGGGCAGATGCTGCCTCTCTGTGATCCTCCATCAGTGTAGCCCAAGCTGTCTGCCAGTAATGCGGATCAAAGACTGTGAACTACGCAGACCAGCGGATCCCCTGAGGTGCAGTCCGCTCCCAAGGCATGGCGACGTATGGAGTGGTCAAACCACGGGGAACTAGAATCCTCCGTGTGATCATCTCCTGTAATCCCAACGGCTTCGGAGCCGCCGCCATCGTGCAAATACTGAGGTCCATCCCGTGATAGGTAGCAATATGGGTGACCAGACCTCCGCAGCAAATGTCTCCCTTCGCCTTGGCCTTGATCCTGTGCAGATCCTCTGCCAGGAGCAAGCCAAAGTCTGGGAAACCTCCTGTAACCATGCAGTATAGGCTGAAGAGCTCGCCCTGTCTGATCTTCTGGGGCGTCTCAGTACGCGCCAGAAGTGTCTCGCTGAAAATCCTGTGGGCTAGTCTGAAGGCTGGATGGAAGATGACCTTCTCCCTGGAATCTCCAGGGCGCCACCTGTGTGCATGCTCAGTAATATGGGCAATCTGCCCCCAGAACTCCCTAGCTACGGATCGGGAGGGGAAGTCGGTGGCGGTGGGCTCAGAAAAGCCAAAAATCTCTCTCCATATCTCTAAAGGAACTATGAAGTTCCGGTTCATCAACTGGTACTTCACAGACCGGTCTGTGGGGAGGTAGGAGAAGGAGCTAACAAACTCCAAGGTCGGCTCCAAGTAAGCTAGGGCTTGGATCTCAGTAAACTGATCCAGCCCGACAGTAGCAATCATCCTCCTAAGGTCAGCGTCTAACCCTAGGCAATCAAAAGCCGACACGTCCAGAAATCGTGGTGCGATAACTGGACGGCTAGCTATCCGCTCATAGTCTACCCGGCATCTCTCGTGGATAACCGGGCGGTAAGGACGGGAAGAAGAGGAAGAAGGGGAGGGTGAGGATCTGTCTCTAAGGGCTAAGCGACGATCTGAACTCATTTTCACTCAGCACTGTCAGACCACCTCGGTTGCTGACAAGACTCAAGAACACCTCGGTCGAGATGCAGTTCGACTGGACCGAGGCGCAGCAGTTACGATTCCAAATCTCAGAATTTCAGTTCTTTTCCCCCTAAAATCACTACAATTGCTTCCTAAGGGGTACTTAAATCCTTTCTCAGCAAAATCAGGGGCAACCAAAGCCCAAATCAAAGCGAACGAACGAGTTAGGGTTTCGACTTGTTTTACCTTGTTTCGGTCGATTCGCTCAATTTCTTTGCAGATCTGTTGTTGCAATCGATTCCTCTACCCTTCAATCACAGTTTAGAAGCAGAAATCGGCGAAAATGAGCAAGATCTGAGAGGGAGCGAAGTGGAAGTCGCCGCGGTCGAGGTGGGTAAAGTGAAAAGTGAAAAATAAAAATTTTTCCCTTTTTATACCGTTCCTGGATCTGCTGTCACCTCGGTCGAGATGGTCTCGACTGGACCGAGGTGGTTCTGCAGAAACCCTAGTCGCCTCGGTTGCTCAAGAATCAACTCGGTCGAGGTGCTCTGACAATAACCGAGATGCTTCTTTCTTCTCTGAATCTCGAACTTCCGTCCTTCCAGTTATGCTCTTTCCTTAGATATTCCCTGTTGTCTGTCCAGAACGCCAAAAACAAAGCAAAGCAAAGCAAAAACAAAAACTATCTAAACTAGACTAGAAAATGGGAAAAGAAAGCAATACCTTGGGTTGCCTCCCAAGAAGCGCTTGATTTAAGGTCGCTAGCTGGACCATGGTGCGTCTCAAATGAGGTATATTGGTGCAACCTCCTCAACCGGCGTTTCCGGTTGGTATTTCTTAAGTCTATGGCCGTTGACCTTGAAGCTTCCGCTAGTTTCGCCCCATATCTCAACTGCACCATGAGGGAAAACATGTTTCACAACGTAAGGCCCGGTCCATCTAGATTTCAACTTACCTGGAAAAAGGCGGAGGCGGGAGTTGAAGAGTAGAACTAAGTCTCCTTCGTTAAGCTCCTTTGGGACGATACGCTTGTCATGCCATCTCTTCGTCCTTTCCTTGTAGATTTTGGCATTCTCATAAGCGTTCAAACGCAGCTCCTCCAGCTCGTTAAGTTCCAATAGTCGCTTCTCACCAGCCTCTTTGATATCGAAATTTAACCATTTGATAGCCCAATATGCCTTGTGTTCCAATTCAACTGGCAAGTGGCAAGACTTCCCATATACCAAATTATAAGGAGTGGTACCTATGGGAGTCTTGAATGCGGTCCTGTACGCCCAAAGAGCATCGTCCAACTTCATGGACCAATCCTTCCTCGTTCTAGAGACGGTCTTCTCCAAAATTGCCTTGATTTCTCTATTTGAGATCTCGACTTGTCCACTAGTTTGAGGGTGATAAGCAGTTGATACCTTGTGGGTTACCCCATACTTCGATAGAAGTGCTTTGAACTTCCGGTTGATGAAATGCGTTCCTCCATCGCTAATGATGATACGTGGAGTTCCAAACCGTGGAAAGATAGTTCTATTCAAGAACTTCACAACCACCTTGGCGTCGTTAGTGGGAGAAGCAATGGCTTCAACCCATCTAGAGACGTAATCAACTGCAAGGAGAATGTAGAGGTTTCCTCCGGAGGATGGGAAAGGTCCCATGAAGTCAATCCCCCATACATCAAAGATTTCCACTTCTTGGATGTTATTAAGTGGCATCTCGTTCCTCCTTGATAAGTTCCCTGTTCTTTGGCATGCATCACAAGAGACAACAAAAGATTGCACATCCTTAAATAATGTGGGCCAAAAGAAACCGGAACGCAATACCTTAGCGCATGTTTTATCGGTGCTAGCATGCCCCCCACAAGGAAGTGAATGACAATGCCTTATGACGCTATTAACTTCATCCTCCGGAATGCACCTTCGAAGCATCCCATCCGGTCCGCGCTTGAATAGCAGCGGCTCGTCCCAGTAGTAATGTCGTACTTCCTTGAAGAATCTTTTCTTTTGAGAGTACGTCAATCCGGGCGGTATCTCCTGGCAAACAAGATAATTCACAATATCAGCGTACCAAGGACCTTTATTATCAGAAAGTTTGTGGATGGAGTGCTCCACCAACAGTGGATGAATATCAGAGGAGGGAGTAAGAAATTTGTTATTCTTAGCAATCTCAGTTGACATCATCTCGCCATCGACCTCGGTCGAGGCGCATAAGCGTTGACCGAGATGTTCTTCGGTCGCCTCGCTCAGTCCAGAAAGTGCCTCGGTCGAGGTACTGCTACTGGATCCGAGACTGGAGATCTTCGTCTCCTGGATTAGCTTCTCAGTTTTAGCTCCTGGATCCTCTTCCAGTGCCTTCAAGCTCCGTATATCTGCATCACAAGAAGCATCTATACCTTCCTCCATTAAACTGAAGCTAATAACTCTTACGAGTGGATCGTTAATAAGGATAGAGCTCACCAATTCTCTTGATTCTTCTTCATCGTAGATGTTGAAGATATCATCAGTTAGTTGCTCCCCTTTCATGGCTGCAAGCAGCGCGAACTCCACCTCATCGCCACCAACGTTGAATTTCAACTTGGCGTTCTTGCAATCCACGTTGCAACCCGAAGTTGCTAGAAATGGTCTCCCGAGAATAATAGGAACAGGATAATCTGCGGGAATGTCAAGTACAACAAAATCTATGGGAAGATAGAAGTTACCTAACTTGACCGGAACGTCCTCCAAAATGCCCACGGGATGGGTAATGGAGCGATCCGCCATGTAAAGTCGAATCTTGACCGGCTTGGGCTCTCCAAGACCGATCTTCGTGCATAGCTCCAACGGGATGATGCTCACGCTGGCTCCTAGATCACAAAGGGCTTCACAAGTGACATCTCCAACTTGGATGGGAATACAAAATGAGCCGGGATCTCTCAACTTAGGTGGCATCTTTTCCTTCATGATTTTGATAAGCTCCGAAGATTTAGATGTCATCCTAACTTCACCAACATCCTCCAGCTTCCTCTTCCTTGATAAGATTTCTTTTAAGAACTTCCCATAGGCGGGCATACCTAAAATAGCATCAAGGAAAGGAATATTAATATGTAGCTTATTCATCAAGTCAAAAAACTTACCAAAGTGCTTGTCTAGATGTGCTCTGGCTCTGGACTGAGGGAATGGAAGTGGTGGTTTGTATGCAGGAGGTGGAACATAAGTTTCTGTCGTCCCTCCTGCTTTCTGTTGCTCCGCCTCGGTTGGCATCTCGGTCGAGGTGTTCTTCGACTGGATCTGGACCGAGGTGGTATGCGTCGAGCGAGGTACTGGATCTGCAGTTTTGAGTCCACTCCTCGTCGTTATGGCCATGCATTGGCCCTTAGGGTTAGTTTCCGTCTTTGCTGGAAGCTTCCCTGGATCTCTTGGCGCTTCATTCGCCTTATTAGCAAGTTGTTGTTCGAAGGACTTTTGGGCCCTCGAAAATGAAGTCATAGAATTCTCCATAGCGCTAAGCTTGATCAAGATTGCCTCCAGAACTGCGTCTTTCTTTTCTGGCTGAGACGAACTTGATCCTTGCCCTTGGCTTTTCAATGGAGTAGAAGAAGAAGAAGGGGAAGAGAGGAAAGGGTTAGAGGAATCATTAGAGTTGGAGTTTGAATGATTGTTACCGTAGTTTTGGTTATTCGCTCTCCAGTTGTTGCTATTGGATCCTCTATTGTTGTTGTTGTTGTTGTAGTTGTTGTTTCGGGGACCGTTGTTGTTGTTACGGTACCCGTTATTGTTGTTGTTCCTTTGCCCTTGCTCTTCCTTCTTAGTTTGAGCCATCAAGAGCTCCTTCAATTGCTTCACGTCATTCGTCAAAGACGTGAGTTGATTGTTGTTGGAATGAGTCTCTTGAAAGTTGACTCTTTTAACTCCACCTTCAGCTCCTTGGTGGGTATATTTCTCCATGTGCAAGGCTTGCTTCTCAATGAAGTCCCAAGCCTCATCAACCGCCATGTCCATGAAGGTACCGGCGGAGAGGAGTTGGAGATTGAACTGGGTGCTTCCGTCCAACCCTTTGAAGTAGATCTCCAACAACTCGATCTTTGGAATCCCATGATGTGGGCAATCCAAGAGGATATCCTTGAACCGCTCCCAAGATTTGGACAAGCTCTCCTTGTCCTTCATAATGAAAGCGTTGATCTTCCCTCTCATTTCAGCGGTCTTTGAGGGGGGAAAGAATTTGGTCAAGAATACCGTAGTCATCTCCTCCCATGTGCTGATTTTTCCTGGAGGAAGAGATTGATACCAAGTAAGAGCTCTATCTTTTAAAGAAAAGTAAAAAGGTCTTAGCTTGTAGTTGTTATTCTCAATTCGGGGGGGTCGCAAGGTTTCCAACAAGATCTCGTAGTTTTGAAGATGTTGATGCGGCGACTCTTTCTCTAGCCCTCCGAATTGGCATTGGCGAATCATGGCTAGAACTTGCGGTCGAAGTTCGTAGTCATGATCTGCTGGATCTCCTAGGTTCACTCCTGGACGACTCAGCTGTTGATTAGGGTCCATCCTTTGACCTAGGGTTTGTGGGATTCCTGCAAGAAGAACATCTCGGACTGGCATCCGAGGTGGAAGTACATCGGCCGGGGCGTCAGGTACTGGAATCTGCCTCGGTCGAGGATCAACAGGAGGATCTTCCCTCGGTCGAAGTAGAATCTGGTCTCGTATGACTGCTATCTCAGCTTCGATTGCTGCAGTCTTGGTGCGATTCTCTTCTTTCTCTTGCCTGAGTTCTTCCTTGCTGAGGCGTAGCAGCTCTAGCGCCTCTTTCAATTGGGCCGCAAGATCGCGATCGTCTTGTTGGGCCATCTTCGCTTCTCTTAAGCGTCGCTTGTATGTCTTTTCTGGTTCGGGATCGTAAGGGACGATTTCCTTCCCAGCGCGGGTTCTTCGCATATACCTAAGAAAGAACCTGCGAAAGTCACTCAAGTAGAGTGGTTAAATGAAACGGGGCAAGCGCCGCAAGAGCAAACCGTACCGGCTCGGTCTAGACCAAGTCCCCGGCAACGGCGCCAAAAACTTGTTCGCTCCAAACGGTGTGTGCAAGCTTTAAATTTATAACCCTAGACTTAAGCTTAAAACAAGGATGCGAACCCGCAGTGTACGGGTCAATCGTAGTAAAAGCAAGAAAATTCCAGGGGTCGATCACAGGGACTCGGTGAAACAAAGTCAATACGGTGTGCTTATGTCAATATTAACCACAAGAGCGATTAACACAATCAAAGATGAATAAGAAGTCAATAAAGCAAACATGCAATTCTAGGGATTAAAGCATCTAGTTGTGGTTCCAACTCAAGATCTATAGATAAGCGGACAAAGCTGAGATTTTTGCGTGGGGAAGGTGTTTCTAAAGTGGAGTAGATCACCGGGTAAGTCTCACTACACACTAATCTTAAACCGTAACTCCTATTACCGGGTAAGTCTCAAGGAATCAAGATAAAGAATTATAACATCAAACTAACACACCACCTAAGGGAATAGAATCAACCTTTACCGGGTAAGTCTCAGGCTAACTCACAAAGATGGGATGGAAGCACACTCAAACCCCAATAAAGGATAAACCTTTATTACCTACACTTATGATCGTTGGTACACAAACTAAGGAATTACCGGGTAAGTCTCATCCTAAGCTTGCTTTGAACCAGGAAAGGTGTAATAAGAATAGGATTTGACAAACTCTAACACTTAACTCTCAGTTTAGGATCAGATAAGTCACCTCGGTCAGCCAGTTTCCACCCCGGCCGAGATGTTCATCGACTGAACGAGATGCTTAGGGTTAAGGTTAAAGACTCGAACTTTCAGGATCCTACTGGAATCTAAGATTATTCTATCATTGTTTTCCCCACAACCTTCAGCCAATCACCCTAGAATCACACAAGGAAATTAGCCACTCATCATCATAATGAAAGTATTAAAATATATAGGAAGAAAGTGAATATTTGAACAAAGAAGAATTTAATGAAAAGACTTCAATAACTGAATCAAATATCACAACAAAGCGTTCCTTGGATAGCAATCCAAAAAGACAAGACAACCAATGAGGGAATTAAAGACAATCTTACAAAACCCTCCAAAAAGCTATAAAAGCTATAGATTTCAATCTTCCTTCAACCTTCAAAAAGGTTCTTCGAAAACTCCCAACTGGAGTAGGCTGCTGCTGCTGCGTGCTATAAACCTTGATCGACGGTATAGCGTGTTGTCCAGCTCTAAGCGGATGCCGGAATTATGGGAAATCCAACCCTTTTTATAGGAAAATAACCCTCCAAAGATAATAAATCTTAGAAAGATAGTTTCCCATAAATATAGGTAAAATATATGATTCTGCATATCTCCTTCCTTCCAGGAGCCAGGCCCAAAAATATAAGATCACTTTCCAAATTTAAAAGATCTCATCCAAGAATAAAATATTCTCGCCGCGTCCTAGGTGTTCGCCTCGGTCGAGTCGGCGTCTCTGGATCACCTCGGTCGAGGTGAATCTCTGGTCAACCGAGGTGAGTCACAACTGAATGCGAAATCTCTCAAAACTGGTCCAAAGTAAATCTTTAATCCATAGCTATGCTTCCTGAATGTAGCTCTAAATGACTCATGACTCCTTTCGCTCCTTTTTGATGCAAAACGTACCAAATTACCTGCAATTACAACAAAACTAGGTGTAGACCTCGATTCTCGCAAAGGTAGATGAAATGGTAGTAAAATCACATAATGCTCATGTAAACATGCAGATTATGAAAGATAAAACGTCCAAACAAACCCCAAATTATAGACTATAATTCATGCTATCACCAGTCATTGCTAGAGCAAGATCCAAACCTAAGGAATCTAAGCTAGACTAGGTTGAAAGAGGAAAAGATGAAGGAAAGAAGAAAGATAGGAAGGAAACATGAAAGCTTACCAAGCTAAGCTCTCCAGGAGATCAAACACCATCTCCACAACCTCAAGCAGAATCACAAGGCACAACAACAACCATCATCAATAATCAACAACCAAGCCAAGCATAAAAACTCTCAAACTCACCAAACGCAAGAAAAGATCAAAGTTGATCCAAGAAGAGATGAGAGGAGAAGAAGAATGTAGGGAGAGAGATGATGCTATAGTTGAGGAACCCTCATCAGAAGGAAAGAGAAGAAGGTTATAAAGAGATGCAAAGGTAAAGCACGGGTCAAAAAGTCAACAAAAACGGCTGCATCCACACAGAGCCACAGGGGCGCCCCTGTGAGGTGCAGGTGCGGCCTAGGCAAACCGCAGGGGCGGCCACTAGGTCACGCAGGGCGGTTTAGGCTTAAACCAGGTCCTCAGCTCACTCTCAGCAACTCAACAACTAGGCTCTTACATCTCACCCCCCTAAAAACAAATTTCGTCCCGAAACATGCAAAATTCCAAATCCTCTCGGACCCATAAGCCGAGGTATAACTCTCTCTCTATCGGAGGTATCACATCTCCGCTCAGAAGGTCATAACCTATATCAATCTATAACCTCAAACATGAACATGGAGGAATCATCCACTCCAGAAAACAGGGCCATAACGCTACCCAAAGGCGTTGAGGAATCACATCTCTCGCCATACCACATCACAAGGCATAGAGAAAGCACATATCTAGCCAAATCATACTCATATACATCACATGGAGGAATAACATCTCCAATGAGCTATGTCCAACAAGGTAGTATGGAGGAAAGAATCATCTCCAGCTAATTCCTAATCACGCTCAAATAGCATGGAGGAAAGAACCATGTCCAACTATAATCGTACATCACGCTAGCACATCAAGATCTAATAAGATCATATATCACATCATAGCTAGCATGGAATAACATATCAAGGCATGTAAGCACATAAGCACATAATCATATACTCACCAAGATAGCACTAAGATCTACTTATCGACGCTAGATGCATCTATCTCAGCATAAAACTCTGGATAGTTCCTTTGGATACTATCCTCCGTCTCTCATGTGGCCTCATCAGGTCGTGGTTTAGACCACTGTATCCTCAACATAAGAATGTCCTTCGAATGCAGGCGTCTCACACCTCGCTCTAAGACTGCAATAGGATGCTCAAAAAAGGTGTGGTCCAGCTCAACCACCAAATCATCATAACTCACAATGTGCCTCGGATCTGGTATGTACTCCCTCAACTGAGACAATGAAATACAGGGTGAACACCCTCTAACCTCGGAGGTAATGCTAATTTGTAGGCCGCCCTTCCAACTCTATCCTGTATCTCGAAAGGACCGACATATTAGGGACACAACTTCCCCTTTATGCCAAAACGTCTGACGCCTAGCGTCGAGATACTCTCAACCAGACATGAACTCCTACCCTGAACTCTAAAGGTCCATGCCTCCTGTCTACATATGACTTCTGGCGACTCTGTGCAACCAACATCCTCTCTCTATACATGGCTACTCGAGCCATATCATCCTGAATTTGCTCTCGCACCATCCCGCTGATACTGCTAGGCTCATTCCAGCATAACGGTGTACGGCACTTACGTCCATACAATGCCTCATAAGGAGTCATCCCAATAGATGCATGCCAACTGTTGTTGTATGAGAACTCAACTAGTGGGAGGTAATCAGACCATCCATGTCCCCAATCCAACACACAAGCTTGCAACATATCCTCAAGGGTCTGGATGGTCCTCTCTGACTGAACATCTGTGTAGGGGGAAACGTAGTCGTGAAGTGTAGAGTCGTCCCCAAAGCAGTCTGAATCGACTGCCAAAACCTCGAGGTAAACCGTCCATCTCGATCAGAGACGATCGTCCTCGGTACACCATGAAGTCTCACTATTTGTCTAGTGTACTCCTCAGCCAATCTGCTCACTGGCCACGTCTCTTTGATAGGAATGAAACGTGCCGTCTTCGTCAGTCTGTCAACAACAACCTAGAAAGCATCAAAACTCCTACTGGGCCTCAATCTGGTCACAAAGTCCATGAAGATGTCCTCCCACTTCCATTGCGGTACTGGCAGTAGATGGAGCTCACCTCCAAATCTGCAATGCTCTATCTTGACTTGCTGACAGGTCACACACTGTGCCACAAATCTGGCTACATCAGGCTTCAACCCTCCCCACCAATATGAACATCTCACATCATGGTACATCTTACTCGTACCTGGATGTACTGAGTAAGGTGTACAGTGAGCCTCCTGTAAGATCCTCTGTCTCAACTCTGCATCAACATGTACACAGATTCGGTCATGACGCCTCATCACTCCATCTTCTCCAATAGAGAACTGTGGTGCCTCTCCACGAGACATCCTCTCTCTAATCCTCATCAAGGTCAGGCAAGTCCCTTGCTTCTGCTGGATCTCATCCAACAGACTAGGTAAAACCTCTAAAGCATACAACTGGGCATCCTCATCAAAAAACTGGATGTCCATTTCTAGCCAAGCTAGATTCCTCTAAAGCTGAGGCTGAACTATCAGTCTTGCAATCGCCTTCTCTCGAGACGTCTTCCTGCTCAAGGCATTAACTACAACATTCTCCTTCCCAGGATGTTACAGAATCTCAAGGTCAAAGTCCTTGATCAACTCAAGCCATCGACGCTGGCGGTTATTCAACTCCTGCTGCGTGAAAATATGCTTCGGACTCTTATGGTATGTGAAGATCTGCCATGTGGCACCATACATGTAATGTCTCCAAATCTTCAAAGCATGAACTATAGCTACTAATTCCAGATCATGAGTTGGGTAGTTCTCCTCATACGTCTTTAGCTGTCTAGACGCATAAGCAATCACTCTGCCTCTCTGCATCGATACACTTCCTAACCCTAGCTTGGATGCATCACTATAAACCACAAAATCATCAGAACCCTCTGGTTGTGCCAAGACAGGAGCAGAAGTCAAACGCCTTTTCAACTCTTCAAAACTCTGGGCACACTGATCAATTCACACAAATCTGGTAGTCTTCCTCATAAGACTCGTTAGTGGACGAGCAATCATAGAAAATCCCTACACAAAGCATCTGTAATACCCGGCTAGGCCAAGAAAGCTATGCACTTTCTTGACGTTCGTCGGTGTCGTTCATGCAACAACAAACTAAATCTTCGCCGGATCAACCATGATCCGATCGGCGGAGACGATGTGTCCATGAAAAGAAACCTCACACATCCAGAACTCGCACTTAGAGACCTTGGCATACAACTCTTTATCCCTCAAAATCTGCAAAACTGTACTCAGATGACCGGCATGCTCATCTCTTCTACGAGAGTATACCAGAATGTCATCAATGAAAACTACCACAAAATGATCAAGAAAGTCGATGAAGATACTGTTCATCAACTCCATAAAGACTGCTGGGGCATTTGTCAGCCCGAATGGCATCACTACAAACTCATAGTGTCCATAAGAGGTACGAAATGCCGTCCTGTGTACATCCTGGTCCCTCACCCTCAACTGGTGATATCCTGAGCATAAATAAATCCGGGAGAATACTGTCACTCCCTGAAGCTTATCAAGTTGATCATCAATACGAGGCAATGAATACTTGTTCTTGATGGTCACCTTGTTCAGGTCTTTGTAATCAATATACAATCTCAACGATCCGTCCTTCTTCTGCACAAAGAGGACAAGTGCACCCCATGGGGATACACTAGGGTGGATGAAACCCTTCTCAGCCAACTCCTCGAGTTGCTTCTTCAGCTCCAACATCTCGACATGCGCCATACGATATGGGGCCTTCGAGATGGGTCTCGTACCTGGCTCCTACTTGATACTGAAATCCATACTCCTATGAGGCGGCAAGCTCGACGGCTCAGCAAACACGTCAGCAAACACGCAAATCACATGTATGTCCTCCAGAGCTGGACTCTCTCCATCCTTCATGGCATAACACCAGAAGGCATCATGATAACACGATTTATGACTTAGTTTTAGGTAATCATTTAGATAGATTTCTCACTCATTCATGCATGGTTTAGCACTAGTTCACGACGTTTTGCACTCAATTCATGTATTTTGCCGAGATAGATGTCTACACGGACTTGTGCGTGTTTTATAGGTATTTCGGAAGATTTAGGAGCTAAAACGATACGTTTGAGGATCATTCAGCTAGATGACACACCCTCGGACTCATTAGGACACAAGCTAAAGGCTAAAGAGGACTCATGGAACCTTGCCAACACAAGCCATGCACCAAATCGAAGCTTAATGATCAAAGGCAATGCTAAAGCACAGAATCACGGTTCTCTGACACTCCACGGCCGTGGAATCACCCGTGGATTTTGCTAGATTCTTGTGACAGCTGTGCCACGACTCTCATGGCCAGCTCATGCAAAATTTGTTATAAAAGTGGTCCTTCATTGGCTGAGAAAGGCATCTTGGAGCAGCTCTCCATTATCCATTATCCTCTAACAAAATTATTCTCTCAACAAGAAGTCTTTCTAGGAAGGAAAGTGTCAAAGAGGAAGAAGAAGAGCTCCATTGAAGAGGAGAAGAAGAACACACACCATTACCACACTTGATAGTTTTGTATTGAAGAATTCCGGATTCTATTTCTAAGAGTTGTATGAATCATTTGAACCTTCTTTTGGAAGGATTGTGAGTTACTCTAATTCTATTTTCAGCTTGGTTTTGTTTTAGTTCACTTGTTCATCTCTCTTCCTTCATCATCTTGCAAATGGATGTCATGATTTTATGGTTGTTTGTTTCGATTTCTATTATGAACGTTGTAGGCTAAATAGATGTGGTTCTAGGGTAAGGAAAGGATGGTTATGGCTAGGACTATGATAGGACGGACTTAGATTTATCTTTGGATGACTTGTGAGTATGAACGTAGCTGCTGTTAGAAATCACGGGTAGTTCTTACCTAACCACGGCCGTGGTTTAGGTAGAACAAACCGTGATTTTCCCTGGTTCGATGGATCTTATCCTAGATTGTTATAATGTTGAAATCCTAAGTGTTTGTTGAGTTAAATCTATCCTAGGGTGACCTAGTGTTAGCAACTAAGTGTTAGGAGAGACTTACCCGGTAATCCTTACTCTTAGACTCCAAAGATAACAAACCTTAGGTAGTGGTGAGCCTAATAAGCCGCCATTGGATTATGTGTGCTAAGATAGTTGTTTAGGACTTCCCTTTCCAAGACCTACCCGGTAAGGATAGGTTAAGATCTCTAGGTAACAATCCGGTTTGTGTAGAATTATGTCCCTTAGGTTCTTAGAGACTTACCCGGTGATGAGGCCTAGGGAATGGACTAGTGGATCATGAGACCTACCCGGTGATTGATCCCAATCTAGAAACACTTAATCCCAACATAGTTAATCCAAGGAATGAATAGATAGCTTGAGTCCTATGCCATAACCGGAACTTCCAACCCCTAGAATCCGTCTTTTCTTTCTTTGATCTATATCTTGTTTAGCTTGTTTATTTGTGTTGATTCATAGTTTAGTTGATTGTTTACTTTGCATGAATTGTGATCTTTGATTGATCACTAAAAACCAACCAAAAACAATTGAGATTTTCATTTCTTATTTCTCTCTTTTCTTTACTTAGATCTTCACTAAACTCAATCAAAAACCGAATCAATCTCACCTTAGTCTTTGTGTTCGACCTCGGAATACTATCCATACTACGAACGTCCCGTACACTGCGGGTGCGCTAGGAGTTAGGAGAAATATAACGAGTATAAATTTAAAGCTTTTTGTGCACACATCCTGAGCGTAACACATCACATCCCTGTGCTATCAGTCTAGCTGCTCGTACGGAACTGTTGACAAAGCCCGTCTTCCAAAGGTCCCAACCTTGGAAGACCTCTATGTGACCTACCTCGGTAGAGACTGTAACAACCCTCATACCAACATCTAAAACCGCACGGTGTTTACGCATCCAATCCATGCCTAAAATGACCTTTTCATGCATCAATGGCATGACTAAGAAGTCAACAAGCAAAACACGAGTCCCTAAACGAAGGGAAGAACTACATATCTCACGGGTACCTCTGACCGGGCTACCATCAAGTAATTCTATAGTAAAAGGGATACCTCTATAATAGCTAAACTCAAGCGCTCAACACATGTATAAGAAATAAAGGAATGCGTAGCACCCGAATCAAACAAAACTCTAATAGGTAAACCATGAAGTAGAATGGTACCTGTAGCAGCCGGTGCAGGCAACTCCTTTGCACTCTTCAACTCAAAAGCTCTACCCTGAGCTCCTCTGGTGTCAATTGTACTCCCACCACGACCTCTAGCTCTACTCGGCTCGAGAACAGATCCCTGAGTAGAAGGACGATATGGGACTCTCTATTGTCCCTGTGTCTTTTGTTGAGGTGTCCTCTGACCACCTCCTGCCACAATGGCAGGGGAAGAACCCTGCTGAGATGCAACTCCAGCCTGCCTACAAAAGGCAGCTCGTTGTCCTAGTCTACCACAGGTGAAGCAAGTCACAACTGGCCTGGTACACCCAGGCTTCAAATGCCCGGGATCACCACAGTTGTAACATTGTCGTCCCTTATCTATAGTCAGTGCAGATGAGGGCTAACTCTAACGTCTCTGGTCTCGTCTAGAACCAGATGCTCCTCCAACTCCACTGGGCTGCCTAGTGCGCTGCCTCTTCTCAGACCGTCCCATCTGAGAAGCCCTCCTCTGACTGGCTCGCTCCCTCTCATAAGCGGAAGCCCGGTCCTAATAATCAGCTAGGGACTCGCAATGGAATCCCGCCATGTATGAGCGTGTGCTCTTCCTCAGTCTTCGGGAGAACAGGTACACATGTTGTTCCTTAGATTGTGCAGCTGGACCCAACAAAGCTAACTTAAACTGGAAGCGGCTGATGGCGTCTACAATAGGCACATCCTTAAAGCCGGTCTCCACAAAATCCTGTAGCTTCTCCCTCCTCAGTGAGGTAGGGCAAAACTGCTCTCCGATTATACTCCTTATGCGATCATAACTGGTGGCTCTGGCACGTACAGTCCTCCACCACTAGTGTGCAAGGTCACAGAATAGAGACTAAACTAGCTCTATCCGTCTGTCCTCAGGACATCTAATAGACTCTAAAGTTGAGTCTACATGTCCTATCCAGACCTCTGTCTCTAAACCGATCTTCCTTGAGAACGGTGGTACACCCATCTGGTGAAATGCTTTCAACCAGGTATCTGGTCGAGGCCCTCTAGTCTCCTCTAGGACTCTAACAATCTCAACAACACGTGCCGGCATAACTGGCACCCGTGTTGCTCCCTGAGACATCCCTAAAGATCCCTCATGCACTAGTAGATTTGGGGCCCGTCTTCCAGCTTTGGCAGCCTCCTCAACATGTCTGATGTACTCTCTAAACTCCGGCCCTCCCATAGAGACACGATCCGAGTCATCTGACTAGACTCGATGTGAATGATGTCTCCTCGATCCACCACTCCTTGTCTCTAGGATGACACTCTCTGCGACCTCCTCATGTACCTCCTCCATCACTGGTGGATCAGCAGAGGGAACTGGTCCCTCTCCTATCACGCCCGGAGGAAGAGGTGGTCTACCTCTACCTCGGCCTACAACATGAGTAGCTCTAGTCTGAGCCATCTGCGGGGTATGCACACCTAACTTATAAGGCTCTGTATAGGCCATATATATATATATATATATATATATATATATATATATATATATACTAAACACATATACAAACATAATCCATGATACATATATACATATCTATACTGTAGAGATCCACAACAGAGGTGGCGACTTCTCGTACATTCTAACCCGAAACCACACTTAAAACCAAAAATCCTTTGAAAACGTTAGACCCCTTTCGGGTTCTGTTTATTTTACCCATCAAACCTCATTGCAGGTAGCAAGTGCCATTGTTGTCAACCTAAGGCTCTGATACCAACTTTGTAACACCCCGAATCCGCGGGACTCGGAGTGCCACATTGGGCTAGGATCTCACAATGGATCCTAACCCTAGTCTGACAACAAGTTCACTGGACCTTACAAAATGGCATTGACAGATATAAAAAAATGCATAAAACTGTATAAACTGTACAACCAAAAGGTAAAGACATCACATCCGAGTATAAACAACAACATCCTCACAGAGGAGGTAACAAAAGATCATCCTCTCGTAGGAGGGAAAAGTAAACAACCCCAAAAAACCAGAACTATCCTATGTACGAGAGGTCCTCGGCTTGCCACCCTGCTAGATCACTCAGCAACACGCCTATCCTGTAGGGCATCTATAACATGATAATAAACCATTAGCTATCTATACATATATAAGGTAATGCAAAAGCACAAGCACAATCATGGAAAGATAAACACATCAGCATGCTACAACACATTTACCCATTTATCATCTTTATATCATAGCCGTTCAAACAAGTCGTATATATATAGATAGATAAAAGTATGTAACACGAGGACCATCCTCGCCTCTGAGCCTTATAGCCAGCTTTACGAGTATCGGTCACACAATCCGTGTACCCTATGGGAGTGGATTGCGCCCTTCCTGTAAACCAATCTGGCTGGCATCAAAGAACCTCTCAGACTCCATGGAGGGATGAAAGGGAAAGGTTATCACAACCACGCAACGGGGCAATCAATAAAACATAGGTCACTATAAACAACATCTCATGCTATCATAGCAAACATATAACCCACACACCACTCATGCAAACACCCAATAAAAGGATGGTAGCCAAGTAAGTCCTACGGACTTACCTCAACCTTGTACAAAGCTCAACCAGAATCAACCTCCACTTCTGAGAGAGGGGCACTGTCTAATAACAAGGCATAGAAAGATATCAACCCTTATTCATCAAAGGGGTCACATGTAGACCCTAGTAAGCATGTCCACGGGTTGGACACCACCCCATACTATCCTAGATGTGACAAAAGATATCAACCTCTATTTAAATTTTTTTGATTTAAACAAGGCATAGAAAGTATGTACAAGGCATAGAAAGATATCAACCTCTGTTTAAATTTTCTGATTTTTTTGGAATTTTCGAAATATGTATGTACAATGCAAAAATCTAATAAAACATGTGACAAAATGAAACTATCCTAGATGCAATCATACAAATGATCATGGGAACCCCACCCCATACTTAGAAACACATTGTCCCCAATGTGTAAATTCAAGTAAAGAAGAGTGAAAGAGGGTCCTCACAATGTAAAAATGGTTTGCTTTGGTATTTTGGTTGACTCAAGTGGAGTGATGGTGGATGATCTATAAAAAACGGTAGAGAGCTCTAAATGTTTATCATGGCGTCGGGATCCGCGCTAGGCACCGTTAGCTGTCCAAGTCCCACGTCCGCTCCACCCATATTTGATGCGGAATCATCATCATCATTTCCATGCCTTGCAAGGCTTCCATGCTACCAAGACTCTAACACACAAACTCCAAACACACAAAAACACACAAAAACAGAAAAATCAAAACCAAAACAAAAACAAAAAAGGGAAAGATGTCTACCAATGGGTTGCCTCCCATCAAGCGCTTCTTTAAGGTCATTAGCTTGACCAAATTCGGGAGCGTTTCACTCAAGGCAAAGTGGGGCAATCACATCCACCGGAGCTTCTGTGATATACTTCTTCAACCGGTGCCCATTCACCTTAAAATCTCCGCAATGCTCCCCTCCTATCTCAACCGCTCCATGGGGAAAGATCTTCTTCACCACGTAAGGACCCGTCCACCTCGACTGTAGCTTTCCGGGGAAGAGCCGCAACCTTGAGTTAAAGAGAAGGACTAAGTCACCTTCACTCAACTCCTTCGGGATGAGACGCTTGTCATGCCAACGTTTGGTCCTTTCTTTGTAGATCCAGGCGTTTTCATAGGCATCCAACCGGATCTCCTCAAGAGCGTTCATATCAAGAAGCCTCTTCTCACTGGCCTCCTTGATGTCAAAATTCAGCCACCTTATGGCCCAATATGCCCTATGCTCCATCTCTACCGGAAGGTGGCAAGACTTGCCATAAACTAGCTTGTAGGGAGTGGTGCCAATCGGTGTCTTGAAAGCGGTTCTATAAGCCCACAAGGCATCATCGAGCTTCATAGCCCAATCCTTTCTCGTTCTAGAAACCGTCTTCTCAAGAATTCCTTTCATCTCCCAGTTGGAGATCTCCACTTGGCGACTAGTTTGTGGATGGTAAGGTGTTGCCACCTTATGAGTCACCCCATACTTAGCCAAAAGTGTCCCAAAGTTCCTATTGGTGAAGTGCTTTCTTCCATCACTTATGATCACCCTTGGTGTTCCAAATCTAGGGAAGATCACTCGGTTGAAGAACCACACCACAACCTTGGTATCATTTGTGGGAGAAGCGATTGCTTCCACCCATCTCGACACATAGTCCACCGCCAATAGGATGTAGAAGTTGCCATATGAAGAGGGGAATGACCCCATGAAGTCCACACCCCAAACATCAAATATCTCCACCTCTTGTATGTGTTCAAAGACATCTCATTCCTCCTTGAGATGTTGCCCATCCTTTGGCAAGCATCACAAGCTACCACAAAATTATGCACGTCCTTGAACAAACTAGGCCAAAAGAAACCCGATTGCAACACTTTTGCACATGTCTTGTGTGAGCTAGCATGACCTCCACATGGCAAGGAATGACAATGGCGGATCACACTTTCCACTTCATCCTCCGGTATGCATCTCCTAAAGACCCCATCCGGCCCTCTCTTGAACAAAAGCGGTTCACTCGAATAGTAATGCCTCACATCCTTGAAGAACTTTTTCCGCTGGGCATATGACAAACCGGGAGGCACCTCCTCATACACGAGATAGTTCACAATGTCGGCATACCATGACTCACTTCCTCTAGACACTTGAAGCAAACACTCCTCCATCAATTGCAATTGCTCATCCCGGAATGAGTCATCAATCGGGATGCCATCTCTTCCAATCTCCAATGGAGGTAGCCTACTAAGATGGTCCGCCACAGAGTTTTCGGACCCCTTCTTGTCCCGGATTTCCAAATCAAACTCTTGAAGAAGGATCCAACGTATCAAAAGAGGCTTGACATCCTTCTTTGTAAGGAGATAACAGATCGCAGCATGATCCGAATACACAATGACCTTCACTCCAACAAGATACGAGCGGAACTTCTCAAATTCATACACTACCGCTAACAACTCCTTCTCGGTGGTAGCATAATTGAGTTGGACATCATCTAGCATCTTGCTAGCATAATAGATGGCATGTGTAAGCCCATCTTTCCTTTGTCCCAAAATACCCCAACGACTACATCACTTGCATCACACATGATCTCAAACGGTAAACTCCAATCCGGAGGTTGCGTGATAGGAGCGGAGATCAAGGCATTCTTCAACCTACAAAAAGCTTCAAGGCAATACTTGGAGAAAACAAAGTCAACATCCTTCATTAGTAGGTTAGTAAGAGGTTTAGAGATTTTAGAGAAATCTTTTATGAATCTCCGGTAAAAACCGGCATGCCCTAAGAAACTCCCTACCCCCTTCACCGAGGTAGGTGGTGGCAACTTCTCTATGGTTTCTATCTTACCCCTATCAACCTCAATGCCTCGGTTGGACACTAAGTGACCCAACACAATCCCTTCACTTACCATGAAGTGGCATTTTTCCCAATTCAAGACAAGATTAGTCTCCTAACATCGTTTTAGCACCAAAGAGAAGTTAGCTAAGAAATCATCAAATGAAGATCCATAAACCGAGAAATCATCCATAAACACTTCTATGATGTTTTCAATATATTCAAAAAAGATAGCTATCATACACCTTTGAAAGGTGGCGGGTGCATTACACAACCCAAATGGCATTCTCCTATATGCAAATGTACCCCAAGGACATGTGAACGTAGTTTTCTCCTGGTCATCCGGGTGGATAGGGATTTGGAAGAATCCACTATAGCCATCTAAGTAGAAAAGTGATAATGTTGAGCTAACCTCTCTAGCATTTTGTCAATGAAAGGAAGAGGGAAATGATCTTTCCTAGAGGCCACATTTAGTTTCCTATAGTCTATACACATCCTCCATCCCGTAACCGTTCTAGTTGGGATTAGTTCATTATTCTCATTATTCACTACGGTCATCCCACCCTTTTTAGGAACCACATGCACGGGACTAACCCATTTACTATCCGAAATCGGGGAAAATGATTCCCGCATCTAGCAATTTAAGGATCTCTTTCTTGACTACTTCTTTCATGATAGGGTTTAGTCTTCTTTGAGGTTCAATTGAAGGTTTATGATTATCTTCCATCAAGATCTTATGCACGCATAAAGAAGGTTTAATGCCAACTAAATCATCAATGGTCTAGCCTATAGCTTTTCGATGCAATCTCAACTCATGCAACAATCTATTCAACTCATCATCATTCAAGCATGCATTAACAATCACCGGATAAGTAGAATTCTTACCAAGAAAAGCATACTTCAAATGAGAGGGGAGGGGTTTAAGTTCAAGTTTAGGAGGACCTTTATCAGTTGGAGACGCTCCATACAATGTAGGTTGAGATGAATCCAAAGCTATGGAAGACTCCCCAAGGCTTCTTGAAGCTTGATCAACAACCAAGGCAGTTTCTCGAGAAACCACGGGCAAAATCACGGGCTCTGACACAACCACGGCCGTGTAACTTGCAAAGCTAGCCTTTTTGAGCAATCCATAGAGTTCCACGGGACTTTCCACGGGCGTGGTTCTTCCCCCCAGGCCGTGGTTCTTACAGTATTTCAGCACATCTTCGTGTACTTCAAATTCAGCTCTTGTCTCCTTTTCAAATGCATCCAAAGCCTTGATTTCTTCATTTCAAGCCTCCTCAACTCCTTTCTCCATCAAACTTAAGCTAAAAACCTTCTCCAAGGGGTCCTTGATCAAGATCGAGCTCACAACTTCTCTAGACTCCTCTTGCTCGACAATGTTGAACACATCTTCACCAAGGGCTGGCCCCTTCATCATTGTGGATAACTTGAACTTGATATTCTCTTCTCCAATGTTGAAAGAGAGAATTCCATTTTTGCAATCCACCAAGCATCCGGATGTAGACAAGAAAGGTCTCCCTAAGATGATAGGAACCGGGTAGTCCGCCGGGAAGTCCAAAACAACGAAGTCTATTGGCACATAGAACTTCCCGAGTTGCACCGGTATATCCTCCAAGATTCCTACGGGATGAGTGATTGAACAGTTCGCCATGTAAAGGGTCATCTTGACCGGCTTTGGCTCTCCTAGCCCAACCTTGTTGCAAAGTGCAAGCGGGATAATGCTTACACTTGCCCCAAGATCACATAAGGCTTCATACTTCACTTCTCCCACTCCAATTAGAACACAAAAAGATCCCGGATCTCTTTGCTTAGGAGGCATCTCCTCCCTCATAGTTTGAATCAACTCCGAAGATCTCTTCGTCATTCTAACTTCTCCATACTCCTCCAACTTCCTTTTGTTGGAGAGTATCTCCTTCAAGAATTTTTCATAGGCCGGCATACCTAGAATAGCATCCATGAACGGAATGTTAATATGCAATTTAGTAATAAGTTCAAGGAATTTACCGAAGTGTTTGTCCAAACGAGCTCTTGCTCGTGATTGTGGGAATGGTAGTGGTGGCTTGTATGGAGGCGGTGCCACATATGTTGGCTCGTCATCCTTGCTCTTGCCTCCTTCTTCTTGCAATGGCTCTTCCTCCACCACTACTTGCTTTCCCTTAGCATTCTCCTTAGGCAAAGGATCCTTCATGCTCATCCCACTCCTTGTTGTAATGGCCAACACTTGACCTCTTGGGTTGTCCTCGGTTCTTCCTAGAAGCTTTCCCGGATCTTTATGAGCTTCACCCGCCTTTTGGAACACTTGTGCTTCTAGCACCTTTTGAGCATTAGAAATTGAAGTCACCGTACTCTCAAGACCACTCAACCTTCCAAGCAATTGCTCAAACATCATCTCGGTTCTATCCTTTGGAGGTTGAGTGAATCCGGGTGGAGGCTCTTGTGAAGCCTTTGGTGGTGGTGTTGCGCTTGTGGAAGCGGGAGGGTTCAAGGTACCATTTGGTTGGAATAGGAAAACCTGGGATGGTTGTGGTTAGGCCGGTAATTGTTGAATTGCCGGTTGTTGTTGTTGAAGTTCCTTGGGCCTTGATAATTGTTGTAATTGCCCCTTCCCATGTACTTCACATCTTCCTCCTTGGAAGATAAGTTTGCTTGCACTTGCACTTGAGGGCATGCTTGATTCTTTAAAGTTGTAGCACACAACTCCCTCAAAGACTTTAGCTCATTGTTGATTGCATCAAGTTTGAAGTTGCTCATGGTGACTTCACTAACTTCATATGCTCCCGGTTTCCTCCCATCACTCTTCCTATGGGAGTACTTTTCTATCACCAAAGCTTGTTTCTCTACAAAATCCCAAGCCTCGTCCACATTCTTCTCCATGAATGTTCCTCCGGAAAGTGATTGAAGCTTGAATTGGCTATCCTCATCAAGCCCCTTGAAATAGATCTCCAATAACCCTATCTTCGGTATTCCATGGTGTGGACAATCTAGGAGAAGGTCCTTGAACCTCTCCCAAGACTTGAATAGGCTTTTTCTATCCTTCGTCACGAAGGGATTGATCTTCCCTCTTAACTCGGTAGTCTTGAAAGGCGGGAAGAACTTTGTCAAGAACTCGGTTGTCATCTCCTTCTAAGTACTCACTCGCCCTTGTGGAATGAATTGGTACCAAGCTAAGGCTTTATCCTTAAGTGAGAAGGAAAAAACCCTAAGCTTATGGTTGTTGCTCTCTAATCTAGGCGGTCTTAGAGTCTCCATCAAGATCTCATAGTTCATCAAGTGTTGATGGGGAGACTCTCCTTCCATACCTCCAAATTGGTTGTGCCGGATCATTTGTAGAACTTGAGGGCGGAGCTCGTAATCATGGGTTGCGGGATCTCCTAAGCTCACACCCGGACGGTGTGCTCTTTGAGCCGGATCCATACGTTTCCCTAACGTTTGTGGTTCCTCAATGGCAATGGGCATGACCCGAATATTAACCGCCGGTTGCGGTTGTGGTGGAGGCGGAGGTTGTTGACGATTAAGCTCTCTTTGCACAAGAGCTTGCCTAATCTCTTCAATCTCCCTCCTAGTTGCTTCTTGCCTCTCATTGGCTAGCCTTCTTTCATTCTCCAAGGCTTCATCCCTTAGCCTAATTTGCTCTAAAGCCTCATCCAACTCAGCTTGGAGATCTCTTTCGGCCATCTCCTTTCCCTTTCTAATGCTCTTGGATCTAGTTCTAAGGGTTTTCTCCGGTTCTGGATCGAATGGAGCTAAATCCTTGCCACGAGATCTTCGCATACACCTAAAGATTGAGAGATGTCCTGAAAAGCAAAGACACAAACCAAACAAGATCAAAAGCAACAAGCAAGACCTACACTATAAACAATCACAAACAATGACTCAATCTAGACCTAGTCCCCAGCAACGGAGCCAAAAACTTGTTACGGTAGAATTTATACACGCAAAAGTCTTAAATTTATAACTCGATATATTTTTCCTAACTCATAGCGAACCCACAGTGTATGGGTCGTTTTGTAGTGAGGATAGTATTCCGAGGTCGAACACAAAGACTGAGGTGAAATTGAATCAAATAGTGACTAAGGATAGTGTTGATCTAGTCTAAGAAAAGATGAAAGAAACAAATAAATGAAAATCGAAATTTTTTTGGGTTTGGTTTTGTGGTGATCAAACAAAGATCACAAATGAGACAAGATATCAAGTCAACTAAGGAATCAAGCTAAAACACAAATAAACAAGGCAGCCACGAAATATATGATCAAGGAGAGAATGGTGGATTCTAGGGGTTAGAACTTTCGATTATGACATTGGACTCAAGCTTCTATTCAATCCTTGGATTAACTATCAAATGATGGGAAGGATTGTTTCTCGATTGGGATCATCACCGGGTAGGTCTCATGGTCTACTAATCCGCGCCTAACGTCCTATTACCGGGTAGGTCTCTAGGAACCTAAGGTTAAGAAATCTACACAAACCGGATTGCTATCTAGAAATCTAAACTCTCCTTACCGGGTAAGTCTCGGGAAGGCAAATCCTAAGTAACGATCCTAACACACTCAGTCCAATAGCGGCTTGTGAGGCTCACTACTACCTAGAGTCCATCATCTTCGGTACCTAAGAGTAAGAATCACCGCGTAGGTCTCTCCTCACACTTAGTTGCTACCTCTAGGTCACCCTAGGATAGATTTAGCTCAACAAACACTAGGGTTTCAACAATCTAACATCCTAGCATTCAGATTCATCAATACAAGCAAGTCATACAAAATTACGGGCAGATCATTCCCTTCCACGGCCGTGGACTGGCAAGATCAGACCGTGGTTTGCAATAGTAGCTAGGTTCGAGCAAACAAATCATTCAAGGATACATTTAAGTCTATTCTATCATAGTCTAAGCCATAACCATTAGTCCACTACCCTAAAATCACAACTATTTAGCCAACAACATGCATCATAACAATCAAACTCAACAAGCATACATTCATGGCTTCCATTAGCAAGAGTATGAAATGAAACTAGTAGGATAAGAAAACCAAGATGAATCAATGTCAAGAGGGACTTACAACCCTTCAAAAGAAGGTTCGAATCGTTTCTTACAGCCCTAGCAAATGTCTTCAACAAAACTCACTCAAAACCACTCAAAAACTATGAAAACTATGAAACTAGTATGCTTCTTCTTCTCCAAATGAGAGTGTTTCTTCTCCTCCAAGAGTAGCTCAAATCCAATGGTGAGAGTGTGGAAGAGAATGGAATGATGGGGTTTGCCCTCAACAGTCTGCAGGACCACTTCTTATACACCATCAAGGGCAAGGGTCGGTTATGAAGATCGTGAGACAGTTGTCACAGCTGTGCAGGGAGAACCATAGACTATTTCCACGCCCGTGGAAGTCCTAGTGGCCGTGGTTTTGGTGATTCAGACTTCTATGGATCATCAAGCCACGAGTTGGTGCAAGGCATGCACCAACAAGGTCCTATGTGTTCTCCTTTGCTCCTAACTTGCTTCTCAATGGGTCTGGAAGTGTGTCATCACGAGGAATGATCCTCGAATGTATCGATTAAGCTCCAAAAGCTCCAAAAATACCTACAAAACATGCAAAAGTCCGTGTAGACGTCTATCTCGACAACATACATGAATTAAGTGCAAATCGTCACGAACTAATGTCAAACTATGCATGATTAACGGGAAAAACTATCTAAATGGATGTCTAAACCTACGTCATAAATCGTGTTATCACATGTCCACGGGTCGGACCCGCCGGTTCGACGGGTCCGACCCGCCGGGTCGAGGGTCCGGGAAGGGTGACCCGGACTCGGACCCGTATAAAAGGCCAACCCGCCGGGTCACGGGTCAGACTCGGCGGGTCGGCCATTTTATTTTAAAAACCGATTTTTTTTTAAAAAAAAAAGATGACCCGGTGGGTTGACCCGCCAACGGCTGTTTTAGCCGTTGAGTTTTTTTTTTATTTTTTTTTTCAAAATTAATGCTTGCCGGGTCGACCTGCCGGGTCACGGGTTAGGATCACCTCGACCCTTACCCGTACCCGTAACCCGCTAGGTCACTGACCCGCCGGGTAACGGGTAACCTGTGACCCGTGGACATGCTTAGACCCAAGGGATCCATAGGATCATCCTCAACCTAACCTCACAATCTAATAAACCTTAAAGGCCATACAAGGCATATATCGATCATAACCTCATCCAAACACATCCTCTCACATCTAGCATGATCCTATACACTCACACTAGGAAAAGAGAGAACAAAAGGCATCCTAAAGCAAGCATAGAAGCAACACACACCTGCAGAACCAAGTGGAAACACCAGCTGGTGTAGGTGGCCGCAGGGGCGGATCATAGGTGGCACAGGGGCGGATCTTGGCTGATGCTGGGATGGCTGCAAGGTGGCGCATGGGCGGCTGAACATCAGAAGACACCACTCCAGCCCTTTCTTCACTTCTTCCTTCGATTCCTTTCCTCCTTCTTCACTTCAACACCATACATACATAAACATACATATATATATATATATATATATATATATATATATATATATATATATATATATATATATATATATATATACATCAACACAAGCTAATCATGGCTGAAGCAAGATCCAAATCTAAGGAATCTAAGCTAGACTAAGGTGAAAGAGGAAAAGATGAAGGAAAGAAAAAAGATAGGAAGGAAACCATGGAAGCTTACCAAGCTGAGCTCTCCAAGAGATCAAACACCATCACTACAACCTCAAGTTGGCTCACAAGGCACAACAACAACCATCATCAACAATCAGCAACCAAGCCAAGCATAAAAACTCTCAAACTTACACCAAACTCATGAAATGATCAAAGATGATCCAAGAACAGATGAGAGGAGAAGAAGAACGTAGGGAGAGAGATGAAGCTGTAGATGAGGAACCCTCATCAGAAGGAAAGATGTTAGCATGAAATATGACGATATTCTAGGCACTTATTTTGGTTGTGTTTCCCTCATTATTGTGTACATGGATAAGGTTTTGAAGTAAATGTTAGCTTGTTCTTCTTTTTTATCAATATGGAGATCTACACTAGCTTTGTGTTGATTATAGGTGAATAAGAGCAGGAATCGGAGCATTTGAGAGAGAAAAGGGAGTAATCGATCATGTTCGAGGATTAGGAGAAATAAGCTGAGGAAGGAGCGAGGATGGAGAATGACACGAGACAAAGGCAACAACAAGCATTATACACTTCCACGCCCTAAATTACGGCCGTGGAGAAGATGATTTGAAGTTCACGCCGTAAACCACGGCCTTGGACTTGGCATTATGAACGTGGAAGAGAGTTTGGAACACTCCAGTAAGTTACACGGTCTAAATTACGGTCGTGGAAGTTACAAGGCACTGTAATTTGTTTGTACGCTCTAAACCACGGTCGTGGAAGTTGATGAGACTGTGATTTAGGCAATCTTTTGACGTATCATTATTTGCTACGTCATTTACGTATTAGGCCTTGACGGTAACTCTTGCTCTCCTTATAAAAAGGCTGGAAAAGAGAATTTCGAGGACGGCTGCTTACCATTGTTTTAGTACTCTTGCTTAGGGTTGATTGGAAGTCGCCTAGAGTTGCGGAAATGCTGGATTGTTGGAGATTGGAGATTGCTTGCGGTGGAAGTTTTGATCTTTTCTTAGGTTTTGATATTGAAGACGGATTGACATTCCATTCTTCGTTCTTTCCTAAGATTATTGTGAGGTTTCGTATTATACATTCTGAATCTATTGAGTATTCCATTTTGTGTTTTGGATTTGAGATTGGTTTTGAGTTTTATTCGAGTATTCGAGGGTTTTCATTCTTCATTCTTCTTAATTTGAATATTGATATCATAATGATGATTATTGGCTAAAAACCCTTTAGCAATTCTAAGGTGAAGGGTTGATAGCTGTGGCTTAGATGATGATAGATCGATATTAAACAGATTGGACCCTGAGAGTGTGAGAAACATCGCCGACGCCCTAAATCACGGCCTGTTCTAGGGTTTCCACGGCCGTGATTCTCAAGATCTCCCGTGATTTACCTCAATTTACGAACTTTGCTTTTACTTTAATCCAAAGTTAAAGATTAGCTTTAACCTAGCCTTGACTTGTCTTTTCTAGGTAGTAGTGAGACTCAACATCCTCTATTTCGATTTCGAGTGTCACAACCTTAACCATTTGAGTTTATCTTGATCCTTGGGTTACAAGTTTGGGTATTTAAGTTTAATCCTTACCTTTAGATCCTTTCTATACTGCATCCTCAACAACCTTTATAGAGAGTGTCTTTGAGTGAGTCATATGAGGTTTTGGAACTTCATCGTACATTACCTTGCCTTAGTATACCTTTGCAATTCTCAACTCTGTCCTTATACCTTTAGAATATCTTGAATCGATCGCCACAATTTGATATCCGGATCTTTAGGGTTGTTGTTTTCACAATATTTGCAAAGCTTTATACTTTTACTTGCTTGACGATTTGTGAACTGAGTTTGACTCACCAAATCCCTGTGTTCGATACTCTGTAATACTTGCTAATCTACGCCAATCCGTACACTGCGGGTTCGCTTTGCTTTTATTCTAGTTTTATAAATTTAAGACTTTGTGCACACACGTTTTCGGGCGAACAAGTTTTTGGCGCCGTTGCCGGGGATTTGGTCTAGAACAAACTTCGGTTCTCGGTTGTCGAGCTTGGGAGCTTTGCTCTTGTTATTTGATATCTCTTGTGAGTGTTTTTCGCAGGTTCTTTTAGGTATATGCGCAGGTCTAGATCCACCAAATACCTCGTACCTTTTGATCCGGAACTTGAAAAGACTCTTAGGAAGAAAGCTAAAGAAAGAAAGATGGCTGACAGTAAGGAAAGAAACCTTCAAGTGGAGTTGGAGGAATCTTAAGCTCAAGTTAGGTTGAGTGAGAAAACTCATATGGAAGAAGCGGAGCGTCATCAATTCAAAATTGATGAGCTCAAGGTTATGATGCTGGAAATGAAGTTGTAGATGACTAACTCCAAGAAGAATAAGAAAGACAAACCAACTAAATCGTTTAGAGCTGTATCATCCGACGATGAGGAATGATCCAAGACCGGCCGTAAATCCTCGTATCCCAGCTGGGGGTACGAGATCCGCTAGTGTAGATGAAGAGCCACGAAAGGATGAATCCGATTCAGCAAGCACGCTGCCTAGGCGTGAGCTTTGAAGCTGAAGATATCCAGGAATTCAGCTTTAGTCTGCAAGTGATCACCATGGTTCGCCAAAATCAATTTGGTGGAACAAGTGCTGAATCTCCACATCAACACTTGCAGAATTTTTAGATTCTCATGGAGATGATGAAGCCGAAGAAGACCACCACCAACAACTACAAGATCAAGCCGTTCTTCTTCTCTTTGAAGGACAAGGCTCTATCATGGTATCAAGCTCTTCCAAATGGAAGAGTTAATACGTGGGAAGATCTATCTTCGGAGTTCTTGACTAACTTATTTTTGCCATCCAAGACGGCGGAGTTGAGAGGTAATATTAATGCATTTCTTATGAAGCCTAACGAAAGTTTGTTTCAATCATGGGTAAGGTTTCAGGATTTGCTATTGAATTGCCCACACTATGGCATTTCAAGACTTGAATTATTGGAGATATACTTTAAGGGGCTGGGTGTGGAAACACAATTCAAGCTCCAATCCCTTTCATGTGGCACATTCGTGGACATGAGGGAAGATGACGCTTGGGACTTCATTGAGAAGCAAGCCCAAGTCATTGAGAAATATTCCCACTGGAAGGCGGAATCCAACCGAGTAGAGCAAGGAGCGAAGCTAACACAAGCTACGCAAACTCAAATCTTCTCCCTCAACACCGAAATCAAGGAGTTGAAGGAGATCATTAGAGCTGGCCTTCAAAAGCCAAAGGAGCAAGATGTTGGGTACTTAGGAAACCACAACAACCACCAAAGGAATGAAGGTACCAACCGGAACAACAATTACCGGAACAATTGGAACAACAACAGCCGGAAAAATAATTGGAACAACAACAACAACAACCGGAATTCAAACAACAATTGGCGTTCCAACCAACAACAAAATTTCGGTAATCCTTATTCCAATTCAAGAAATTCACTAACACCACCATCTTCTTCTTCCACTCCTTTGATAAGCCAGGGGCAAGGACCTAATAGCTCAAGCAATTCGAGAAAGGAGAAGCCCGACCCCAGGTTGGAAACGATCTTGGGAAAGCTTCAAGGAGTAGAGAACCACGTCACTAAGGTTGATAAAGCTCAAAAGGCTTTAGAAAACCAACTATTCAGCAAGGCCGAGGAAGTTCATAGAGATCAAGTAAAACTTCCCGGAAAGACGGAGGACAACCCGAAAGGAAGGGTGATGGCTATCACAACTAGGAGTGGAGTAACCACAACCGATCCGCAACCTATGTTTGTTGAAGTCCCCGTCGAAAAGGAGAAGGAAAAGGGGAAGGAGAAGGAAGACATCTACATTCCTCCTCTAGCCTACAAACCTCCCCTACCATTCCCGCAATCTAGAGCGAGAGCGCGTCTGGACAAGCAGTTTGGTAAGTTTATTGAACTCATGAGCAAACTACACATTAACATACCTTTCATTGATGCAATTGTAGGTATGCCCGCTTACGGGAAGTTCTTAAAGGAGATCCTCTCGAAAAAGAGGAAGCTAGAAGACTTTGGAGAAGTCAAGATGAGTTCGGAATCGTTGGATCTCATCAAAACGATGAAGGAGAAGATGCCCCCAAACCTGAAGGATCCGGGGTCATTTTGCATCCCAATTGGAATGGGAGATGTCACATATGACGCTTTATGTGACTTAGGAGCAAGCGTTAGCATGATTCCGCTCGCTTTGTGTAGGAAGATCGGTTTAGGTGAACCTAAACCGGTAAAGATGACGTTATACATGGCAGATGGATCCATAACTCGTCCCGTCGGTATCATTGAAGACGTCCCAGTCAAGCTCGGTAAGTTCTATGTTCCAATAGACTTTGTTGTGCTTGATATTCATGCAGATTGTCCGGTTCCGATCATTCTCGAAAGACCGTTTCTTGAAACATCCGGTTGTATGGTGGATTGCAAGAATGCTAGACTTGCCTTCGACATAGGAGAAGAGAAGGTAGAGTTTGTTCTTTTTACCTTAGTGAAAGAGCCAGCTCTTGGAGAGGATATGTTCAACATCTATGACGAAGAAGCGTCTAGAGAAGAAGTGAGCTCGATTCTATTCAAGGATCAGTTGCAAAAGGTCACTACCATGAGCATCATGGAAAAAGGAGAGGAAAAGGATTGCAATGAGGAGATTGAAGCCTTGGAGGAGCTAGAAGAAGTGCATGAAGAAGAGTTTGAAAAACTCTATGATGGGTCAGAGAACGTGAGGAATCACGGCCAGTCGTGCTATTCCAAGGCCGTGGTTTCTCCCATGATGACCGTAATCAGCTATTCGGAGAGCTCCAGTAAGTTACACGGCCAAAACCACGGCCGTGGAACCACCAGTGATGCCGTAACTGATTTCCACGTCCTAAACCACGGCCGTGGAAGTAATAGCGGTGCCGTAATTTTGGGAAATTCTGAAAAAAATTACGTCCTTTCCACCATTGCTCTTGAGTCTTCTCCAACCACTTCCACATCCTTAGAGACTTCTAAGGAAGCATTCAACACTCCTCAAGACTCATCAAGGACATCAACAACAATAGAGTTGAAGCCACTTCCCACACATCTTCGGTATGCATTTCTTGGAACTAATTCTACCTTTCCCGTAATCGTTAGTTCCAACTTAAGTGAAGATGAACATGGTAAACTAATGGTTGTTAAAAGGAAACATATGAAAGCCTTAGGTTACACTATAGAGGATCTTGTAGGAATTAAACCTTCATTATGCATGCACAAGATTCTAATGGAAGAAGATTTTAAGCCTTCGCGACAATCTCAAAGACGGTTAAATCTGATCACGAAGGAGGTTGTTAAGAAGGAAATTCTTAAGTTGCTTGACGCAGGTATCATCTATCCTATCTCCGATAGCAAGTGGGTGAGCCCCGTTCAAGTAGTTCCGAAGAAAGGAGGAATGACAGTTATCACCAACAAGAACAATGAGCTCATTTCTACAAGGACCGTGACTGGATGGAGGATGTGCATTGATTACCGAAAGCTAAACAATGCAACTAGGAAGGACCATTTCCCATTGCCCTTCATTGATCAAATGCTTGAGATGTTAGCACAACATTCTCACTTTTGCTATCTTGACGGTTATAGTGGCTTCTTCCAGATTCCGATCCATCCAGACGATCAAGAGAAGACCACATTTACGTGTCCATGGGGTACGTTTGCCTATAGACGGATGCCATTCGGGCTTTGCAATGCCCCAGCCACCTTCCAAAGATGTATGATGGCCATCTTTTCAGAATACGTAGAGGAGATCATGGAGGTTTTCATGGATGACTTTTCTGTATATGGTTCCTCTTTCGATAATTGTCTTTCTAACCTTTCTCTTGTGCTACAAAGGTGTGAAGACACTAACCTAGTGGTTAATTGGGAGAAGTGTCAATTCATGGTGAAGGAAGACATTGTCTTAGGACACTTGATCTCTAGTAGAGGGATTGAGGTAGACAAGGCTAAGATAGAGACCATAGAGAAGCTCCCTCCTCCATCTTCGGTGAAAGGGATAAGAAGCTTTCTAGGACATGCTGGATTCTATAGACGTTTTATCAAAGACTTTTCTAAGATATCAAAACCACTTACTAATCTATTGATGAAGGATGCAATTTTTTATTTTTCGCAGGATTGTTTAGATTCATTTCATAAGATCCGGGAAGCTCTAATCTCAGCCCCGATCATACAACCTCCGGACGGGAATCTCCCGTTCGAAGTCATGTGTGATGCAAGTGATGTAGCTGTTGGAGCTGTGTTTGGGCAAAAGAAATAAGGCCGAACCCATGCTTTCTACTATGCTAGCAAAATGCTAGACGAAGCGCAGCTCAATTACGTTACAACTGTAAAAGAATTCTTAGCTATTGTATACGCCTTTGAAAAGTTTTGTTCTTATCTTGTAGGTGCAAAGGTGATTGTATACATGGACCAAGCTGCGATCCGTTATCTACTTGCCAAGAAGGATGCAAAACCAAGGCTGATTAGATGGATTCTTCTCCTACAAGAATTCGATCTAGAGATCCGTGACAAGAAAGGGTCGGAAAATTCTGTTGCAGATCATTTGAGTTGTCTACCACACATTGAAGACGACAACCTACCTATAGATGACTCCTTTCCGGACGAGCATTTACATATCATAGAGGAGTGCATCGACAAAATAACTAGAGGTAACGAACCATGGTTTGCTGATTTTGTTAACTATATGGTTTGTCAGGAAATACCTCCCGGGCTATCCTATGCACAAAGGAAGAAGTTCTTTAAGGATGTCCGACAATACTTTTGGAACGAACCTCTACTCTTCAAGAGAGGTCCCGACGACATCATTCGAAGATGTGTGCCGGAAGACGAAATGTAAAGCGTCATTCGTCATTGTCATTCACTACCTTGTGGAGGACACGCTAGTTCCAACAAAACTAGCACTAAGGTATTGCAGTCCGGTTTCTTTTGGCCTACTTTGTTTAAGGATGTGCAAACCTTTGTTTCCTGCTGCGATGCTTGTCAAAGAACAGGGAACATATCTAGGAGAAACAAGATGCCTCTTAACAACATTCAAGAGGTAGAGATCTTCGACGTTTGGGGAGTCGACTTCATGGGACCATTCCCATCATCTTGCGGGAATCAATACATACTCCTAGCTGTGGACTACATTTCGAGATGGGTAGAAGCCATAACCTCTTCAACTAATGATGCCGCGGTTGTCATCAAGTTCTTTAATAGAACTATTTTCCCAAGGTTTGGGACACCGCGGACCATCATTAGTGACGGAGGTTCTCTCTTCATTGCCCGACGATTCAAAGCTCTACTAGCTAAGTATGGGGTGACTCAGAAGATCGCCACTCCTTATCATCCACAAACGAGTGGACAAGTGGAGATTTCAAATAGAGAAATCAAGGGCATCCTAGGGAAATTAATTTCGAAGACAAGGAAGGATTGGTCTTTGAAGCTAGATGATGCATTGTGGGCATATCGAACGGCATACAAGACTCCCATAGGAACAACGCCATACAAACTTGTGTATGGTAAGTCTTGCCATCTTCCAGTTGAGCTGGAACACAAGGCGTATTGGGCGGTAAACTGGTTGAACTTCAGCATGAAGGAAGCAGGCGAGAAGCACCTCTTGGACCTTAACGAACTTGAAGAACTTTGCTTGAACGCTTATAAGAACGCCAAGATCTATAAGGAAAGAGCGAAGCGTTGGCATGATAAGCATATCATTCCAAAGGAAATCAAGGAAGGAGATCAAGTTCCCTCTTCAATTCGAGACTTCGGCTCTTTCCAAGTAAGCTTAAATCTCGTTGGACCGGACCTTATCTAATCAAACATGTTTTTCCCCATGGCGCAATTGAAGTATGGGGTGAAAAGAGCGGAAGTTTCAAGGTGAATGGCCAACGACTTAAGAAGTATACACCGGACCTGAGGAGTTCGCGCCCATCACACTCGAATAATATCAGGTATGGTCTAGCTATGGACCTAAAACAAGCGCTTCTTGGGAGGCAACCCAAGGTATTGCACTTGTGCTTTTGTTTTTCATTTTTAGATTAGATTAGTTTAGTCGTTTTTGCTTTGTTTTGCCCTCGATACCTCCCGGTATGTCGTGTTTTTGGATGTAGGAACAAGGAATGGGCAATGGAAGGAGGAAAAGTTGGAAGGAATTGACGAAACTTGGATTTTGGCACAATCTAGAGAGTTCCACGCCCTAAACCACGGTCGTGGAAGCTACAGTGACCGTAATTCTTCCAAAATCTGAGAAAAATCACCAAAACCACGGGTCAATACAATTTCACGGCCGTGGAACACCCCGAGGGAACGTGATTTTCCAAAGTGTTTACGGGCACTATAAAAACCATCTTCCTTCACAAAAACACCACAATTTCTCAAATCCACGCCTTTTTCCACGCCCTTATCGCCGATTGCTTTCCCCTTCTCGCAAGTCTATGTTTGGAATCCAATTCGAACAATTCTTGAGCCTAATGTGAAGCATTTTTGAGCATCTACAACATCCAATCAACAATTCAAGTGAACAATCTCTACACAAGAAGGAATTTGGATTTTAGAAATCCAAAACCTAGGTTTTTCTCCTCTTTCTCTACTTTGTCGAATTGGCTCAATTCTTGCACGATTTTTAGGATAATTGATCTGAATTGGAATTGGAATTATCCTAGGACTGTGTCTGGTGAATTTGGTGTGATTTGGTTGAGATTTGAGGAAAACAGAACCAAACCACGGTCCTTGTAGGTTCCTCTACAATGGACAAATTGTTTAGGAGAAAGACGAGTAAGAACAAGAAGAGGAAAGGTGACAATTCCTCTTCCTCCCAAGCCCCTCCTAGTGAACCACCATCACCCCCACCTCCTAGAATTCCAACCATTCATGAGGATTACCACGATGCCTTAGAAAGGATCGAGAAGAGGCCGGTCATAGGACCGCGATACTTAGTGCTTGAGGAGCTTGAACCGTTGAACGTAGTGAGCGATTTGACATGGCTCTTGGATAGAGCCGGTTTGATTATCTTGTACCCCTATTAGAGCGGATGCTTATGAGGAGATCACTAGGGAGTTCGTCACTTCCTTTGAGCATAGCGCCATCGATAGGACGATTTCTTTTCGGTTGATGGAGGAGAACTATGAGTTCTCGATCTTGCAGTTTGGAGCCTTCTTTGGGTTCCAAGAGACCTTCAATAGTCGATTTCCTAGCGGGGTATACGCTAAGGATTTTTGGAGTGAGATAGCAATGATATATGCTAGTGAGGATCGTTGGCAACCGGCCGACACCAAGGCTAAACTCATCTACCACTTAGCCTTGAAGATAGCTCATAGGTTCCTTTCCAAGTGACTTTTCCCTAGGACCGAGACACCTCAAAAGATTAAGACCGATGAGCTTTTCCTCCTTTACTCTATGCTCTAAGGTAGACCCGCCGATTGTGCTATCCTCCTAGCCTCCACCATGAGTATGTTGAAGAACAAGAGAGCCGGCAATATAGGATATGGAGGTATGGTCAGCCACATTGCCTGGCAGCTAGGGATAGATTTTTCCGCTTGCACTAGGATAGCGGCGAGACCTTAGGGTCTCAATAGTCTTATGACTAGGGGTATCATCTTCCCTAGACACCATGGTCTACCTACCACCGGTATGCCTTGGGAGGAGAGAGAAGGTAGAGGTATTCCGTGGCTTCCCGAGTATTCCATTATGGCCGGATGCCATAATTGGAAGAAGACATTCGTAGCTATGCATGCGAAGTATATTGTAGCACCTCCTTATGTGCCGGATGAGGTTCCAGCTGCGGATGTTGATGATGAGATGGGAGGAGGTCATGATTTTGAGGGAGGAGGTGATGAGCAGGCTTTTGGAACATTCCCGGATCAGCCGGACACCTTCCCAGACCTACCTAGACATTCTCCCCGCCCTTCTAGACCCTCCGGTGCTTCTTCCTCTCGCCGTGCTAGTGTGAGTGAGAGGCCGACTTGGATGGACGCTTCTCCCGCTTGGTATGGAGCGCAGCCGGAGTGGATGGGAGCTACACCTCTGTGGTATGATCAGACACCCGTAACACCAGTAGCACCGACTTCCCAAGACGCACCAACATAGTATGGCCAGCCACCAGCTTGGTATGAGTAGCTACCAGCATGGGCCACCGACCTTTCTAGGAGAGTTGGAGATTTGGAGATCCACCGGGACACTCGGGACGCACGGGCTGAGGAGCATGACATGATGATGAGAGACATATACCGCCAACAGTTTGGGTGGAACTTTAGCCCCGACTTCCATCCGTTTCCACCACCGCCTCCTCCGTAGTGACGAGTTTGATGATCGCCGGTTTCAGCCTCCCCACCACCGTCTAGTGAGTTTATATTGCTTTTCTTTCTTTTCATTATTTCTTTTTGAACATTGAGGACAATGTATGTTTCAAGTATGGGGTGAGGTGTGACTATGTGTGTAATAACTCTACTACATTTGATTGCTTCTATCCATGACACTTTGTGCATGTTTCATTCCATAGTCACACGTTTTGTTATTGCATTGCATGAAAAAGGCTTTAAAAAACCCATAAAAATTTTTGAAAATTTTGAAAAAGTTTTTGTGCTTCTAAGATTAGAGATGAATTCTATGATAGTTTTCACTTGCGGAATGAGTTTTTGATGACAATTGTATGCTTAAACGGAATTATGAATTGAAAAAAAATTGAGTGTGTTGTTTATCCTTTCTTGCAAGTTTCATAATGTGAGAGTTTTATTTAAATCATATTGAGAAATTGAGGTTGAAATCACAAAATAAGTTCTTGTACTTCTTTATGAAATGATTAAGGCAATTAAATTTTCTTACTTCTTTCTTTGATCATTTAGCCCCTCAATGAAATAATTGCCTCCCTTACCAATCCGGGAATTTGGAGGAGTTGATATTTGGCATATTAAATGTGGGAGGGACATGAAAGCATTTTTGCATTCAAAGAATAGAACTAATAGGTTTGGGGAAGTCAATCATGCAATGAGTAACTCGGCACCATTCACATAGCCGGGTGTTTGTGTCTTGCCAAATTCGGATTGAGCGATATTCCTAACGAATTATGGTATGTGCATCAAGGGTTTGAGGCATCTCGAAATTGAGAAACGCCAATCTCCTAGGCTTCGGTTTTTGTGCACCTCTATCCATACTTCCAAAAGTAAAGTCGAAAAATAATGTGAAAAAGAAAAGACCAAAGCTCTAAGTTGATGGTGTTGCAAATCAAAATAAAAAGAATAAGAGTTGGGTTATTCCTTTTTCCGGATTCATGCACCACATCTCTTACAAGTTTCCCTCCTTTCCGCATTCTAGACCTTACTTGAAAAGTCCTTAAGATCAAAAGAGTGTTATTTGACTTGGTGATCTAAATTGAAGTTTCACATGCTTGATTTTGACAATTCTCGAAGGTTATGATGATTGTCTTGAAGTTTAAACGATTTATGATGTTTCTTTACTTTACATTCTTTGGTTTATGTATGTGAGCGTTTTCAAGGATGAATGAAGCAAGGTTTGAGGATGATCTATTCACTAGAAGCACATTTACCTAAAGGATGGTGTTGTTTGAAATTGCATGCATATTTCATTCTAACTTGTGTTCTAAGCTTTTGAAAACCTTGCTTGGGGACAAGCAAGTGACAAGTATGGGGTATTTTGTTAGCATGAAAAATGACGATATTCTAGGCACTTATTTTGATTGTTTTTCCCTCATTATTGTGTACATGGATAAGGTTTTGAAGCAAATGTTATCTTGTTCATCTATTTTATCAATATGGAGATCTACACTAGCTTTGTGTTGATTATAGGTGAATAAGAGCTGGAATCGGAGCATTTGAGAGAGAAAAGGGAGTAATCGATCATGTTCGAGGATTAGGAGATACATCAAAGAAGCTAAGGAAGGAGCTGGGATGCGGAATGACACGAGACAAAGGCAACAACAAGCATTATACAATTCCACGCCTTGAATTACGGCCGTGGAGAAGAGGATTTGAAGTTCATGCCGTAAACCACGGCCGTGGACTTGGCATTATGAACTTGGAAGAGAGTTTGGAACACTCCAGTAAGTTACACGGTCTAAATTACGGTCGTGGAAGTCACGAGGCACCGTTATCTGTTTCCACGCTCTAAACCACGGTCGTGGAAGTTGATGAGACCGTGATTTAGACAATCTTTTGACGTATCATTATTTGCCACGTCATTTACGTATTGGGCCTTGATGGTAACTCTTGCTCTCCTTATAAAAAGGTTGGAAAAGAGAATTTCGAGGACGGCTGCTTATCCTTGTTTTTGCACTCTTGCTTAGGGTTGATTGGAAGTCGCCTAGAGTTGCGGAAACGCCGGATTGTTGGTGATTGGAGATTGGAGATTGCTTGCGGTGGAAGTTTTGATCTTTCTTAGGTTTTGATATTGAAGACGGATTGACATCCCGTTCTTCGTTCTTTCCTAAGATTATTGTGAGGTTTCGTATTATACATTCTGAATCTATTGAGTATTCCATTTTGTGTTTTGGATTTGAGATTGGTTTTGAGTTTTATTCGAGTATTCGAGGGTTTTCATTCTTCATTCTTCTTATTTTGAATATTAATATCATAATGATGATTATTGGCTAAAAACCCCTTAGCAATTCTAAGGTGAAGGGTTGATAGTTGTGGCTTAGATGATGATAGATCGATATTAAACAAATTGGACCTTGAGAGTGTGAGAAACATCCCCGACACCCTAAATCTCGGCCTGTTCTAGGGTTTCCACGGCCGTGATTCTCAAGATCTACCCGTGATCCTTTCTATACCTAGGGGTCTAACCTATCCTTACCGGGTAAGAACCTAAGGATAGGAATTCTACACAAACCGGATTGTTACCTAGGGGTCTAACCTATCCTTACCGGGTAAGTCTTGGAAAGGGAAGTCCTAACAACTATCCTAGCACACCTAATCCAATGGCGGCTTATGAGGCTCACCACTACCTAAGGTTTGTTATCTTTGGAATCTAAGAGTAAGGATTACCGGGTAAGTCTCTCCTAACACTTAGTTGCTAACACTAGGTCACCCTAGGATAGATTTAACTCAACAAACACTTAGGATTTCAACATTCTAACAATCTAGGACAAGATCCATCGAACCAGGGAAAATCACGGTTTGTTCTACCTAAACCACGACCGTGGTTAGGAAAGAACTACCCGTGATTTCTAACAGCAGCTACGTTCATACTCACAAGTCATCCAAAGATAAATCTATGTCCGTCCTATCATAACCCAAGCCATAACCATCCTTTCCTTACCCTAGAACCACATTTATTTAGCCTACAACGTTCATAATAGAAATCGAAACAAACAAACATAAAATCATGACATCCATTTGCAAGATGATGAAGGAAAAGAGATGAACAAGTGAACTAAAACAAAACCAAGCTGAAAATAGAATTAGAGTAACTCACAATCCTTCCAAAGGAAGGTTCAAATGATTCATACAACTCTTAGAAATAGAATCCGGAATTCTTCAATACAAAACTATCAAGTGTGGTAATGTTGTGTGTTCTTCTTCTCCTCTTCAATGGAGCTCTTCTTCTTCCTCTTTCACACTTTCCTTCCTAGAAAGACTTTTTGTTGAGAGAATATTTTTGTTAGAGGATAATGGATAATGGAGAGCTGCTCCAAGAAGCTCTTCTCAGCCAATGAAGGACCACTTTTATAACAAATTTTGCATGAGCTGGCCATGAGAGTCGTGGCACAGCTGTCACAAGAATCTGGCAAAATCCACGGGTGATTCCACGGCCGTGGAGTGTCAGAGAACCGTGATTTGCTCCAGAAACTTCGCTTTGGATCATTTAGCTGTGATTTGGTGCATGGCTTGTGTTGGCAAGGCTCCATGAGTCCTCCTTAGCCTTTAGCTTGTGTCCTAATGAGTCCGAGGGTGTGTCATCTAGATGAACGATCCTCAAACGTATCGTTTTAGCTCCTAAATCTCCCGAAATACCTACAAAGCAACGCACAAGTCCGTGTAGACGTCTATCTCGACAAAGTACGTGAATTGAGTGCAAGCATCGTGAACTAGTGCTAAGCTATGCATGAATGAGTGAGAAATCTATCTAAATGATTACCTAAAACTAAGCAATAAATCGTGTTATCAAAATTCCCCATACTTAAGGTTTGCTCGTCCCCGAGCAAATTCTCAACTATAGACTAAGAGATGACATGATTTATGTATGCAGAAAAATTGCAAAATCTTTTGGGTTTGTGCTTCTATTATTGGATCACCTTCATAGTCATGTTTCATGGCAAAGGACAAGCAATCATGCATTCAAACAAATGAAGACATGGAAAGACAATTGTACTTAACTCAAAAGTATGCATGAAATGTAAAGATGAAGAAGTCAAGAAGATCAAGAGTATATCCAATCTAAATCACTAAGTCTTACAAACATGCAAATAGGTCATAAGGTCTTGTGAAATAAAAGGGCCAAGAAATGTAGTGATTGGGTGGGGATTTCTAGGTTATGTGATGCTAATCCGGGAACGGAACTAACTCCACAATCTTGTCCTCGATCAACTTCCCTCAAGTGTATGTTTTCCTCTATCTTTTCTTTCTTTTCTTTGACTTATTTTTGAGACAATGGCATTGGTGTACAAAAGCCAAAACCTTGGTGATTAGCCGTCCTCGGGCTTTTTCTTAGTTTTCGAGGTGCATCCACACCGGGCACACATACCAAAGCTCGTTAGGACTATTGGTTCATTTGACTTTGGCAAGGCACCAACACCCGATTATGTGAAGTGTACCGAGTTACTTGTCATTTAAGCCAATGTCCCCAAGCCTATATTTTTGGCTACACTTTTCACAACAAATTCAGCATTTTATGCATGATATTCTTTTCATCAACAACTTCACTTAACACTTGCTTTTCACACACATCAACACACTAGCACGCTCCTATTCCTGGATGGGTTAAAAGAGGTCAAATTTATGTCAATTGAGGTGCTCAAGCAATCATGATTAAGATGAGAAGTAGAGAAAGATGAATTCCCTCATTCATTCCTAGATGGTATGCAAGAACTATCATGTAATTTCGATTTTCACTACTCAATCCTTTCTAGGCAAACATCATGGTCACAAATCATTCATAGAATTTCAAGAGAAGTACTTCAAGTCCACATATGCGTTCATTAATCCTAACACATGAGGCCATCCATAGCCAATTCACAAGACAAGATTCATCATTAGGATCATATCCAAGCCTAGAAAGCACACAAAATTTTTTAAATTTTCTGATTTTTATGGTATTTTCGATTTAAGTATGTACAATGCAAGACATGTGAAGATTTTAAACTATCCTAGATGCTCATCATGCAAAGGATCATGCAAACCCCACCCCATACTTAGAAACACATTGTCCCCAATGTGGTATACAAGTAAAGAGAGTGAAAGAAGGTTCTCACAATGTAGAAATGGTTTGCTATGGTATTTGGGATTGTTCAATAGTGAATTGATGTTTGATGATCCTATCAACCATGGTAGAGAGCTCTAAGCATCCATCAAAGCTTCGGGACCCGCACTAGGCACCGCTAGCAGACCAAGTTCCGCGTCCGCTCCATCCATAATTGGTGAGGGGTTCATCATCATCATTCCTATGTCAAGCAAGGCTTCCAATGCCACTAATGTTCTAGCACACACACAAAGTAGACAAAACACACACAAAGATAGAAAAATCTAGAACAAAAGCAAATCAAGAAAGGAAAAACGTTACCAATGGGTTGCCTCCCACCAAGCGCTTCTTTAAGGTCATTAGCTTGACCAAACTCGGGGGCGTCTACTCAAGGTGAAGTGGGGCAATTATCTCCACCGGAGCTCCCGGGATATACTTCTTCAACCGGTGCCCATTCACCTTAAAGTTCCCACAATGTTCCCCTCCTATCTCAATGGCTCCATGGGGAAAGATCTTCTTCACCACATATGGCCTGGTCCATCTTGATTTGAGCTTTCCGGGAAAGAGCCTTAGCCTTGAGTTGAAGAGAAGGACAAGATCTCCTTCACTCAACTCCTTGGGGATGATCCTCTTGTCATGCCATCTTTTGGTTCTCTCCTTGTAGATCCGGGCATTCTCATAAGCTTCCAACCGGATCTCCTCAAGGGCGTTTATATCAAGCAACCTCTTCTCCCCCGCCTCTTTGAGGTCAAAATTTAGCCACTTAATGGCCCAATAAGCTCTATGCTCCATCTCTACCGGAAGGTGGCAAGACTTGCCATAGACCAACTTGTAAAGAGTGGTGCCAATCGGTGTCTTGAAGGCGGTTCTATATGCCCATAAGGCATCATTGAGCCTCATAGCCCAATCTTTTCTCGTCCTAGAGACCGTCTTCTCAAGAATGGCCTTGATTTCCCGGTTGGAGATCTCCACTTGGCCACTAGTTTGGGGATGGTAAGGTGTCGCCACCTTATGAGTCACCCCATACTTAGCCAAAAGCGCTCCAAAGTTCCTATTCGTGAAGTGCTTTCCTCCATCACTAATGATCACCCTTGGTGTTCCAAACCTAGGGAAGATCACCCGGTTGAAGAACCGCACCACCACCTTGGCATCATTTGTAGGAGAGGCGATTGCTTCCACCCATCTTGACACATAGTCCACCGCCAATAGGATGAAAAGATTGCCACATGAAGAAGGGAACGGTCCCATGAAGTCCACACCCCACACATCAAATATTTCGACTTCTTGGATGTTGTTCAAGGGCATTTCATTCCTCCTTGAGATGTTGCCCGTCCTTTGGCAAGCATCACATGCCGCTACAAAACCTTGCACATCTTTAAACAAGTTAGGCCAATAAAAACCGGATTGCAATACCTTTGCACACGTCTTGTGTGAGCTAGCATGGCCTCCACATGGTAAGGAGTGACAATGCCGGATCACACTCTCTACTTCATCTTCCGGTATGCATCTTCTAAACATTCCATCCGGCCCTCTCTTGAATAGAAGTGGTTCACTCCAATAGTAGTGTCTCACATCGTTGAAGAACTTTTTCCTTTGTGCATATGTCAATCCGGGAGGCACTTCCTCACACACCAAGTAGTTCACAATGTCGGCATACCATGACTCACTTCCTCTAGATACTTGGAACAAGCATTCCTCCACCATTTGCAATTGCTCATCTCGGAATGAGTCATCAATTGGGATGTCATCTCTTTCAAGCTCTAATGGAGGCAATCTACTAAGGTGATCCGCCACGGAGTTCTCGGATCCCTTCTTATCCCGTATTTCCAAATCAAACTCTTGAAGAAGAAGGATCCACCGAATTAACCTTGGTTTGGCATCCTTCTTTGTAAGAAGATAACGGATCGCAGCATGATCCGTATAAACTATGACCTTCGCTCCAACAAGGTATGAGCGGAACATCTCAAATGCATACACCACCGCTAGCAACTCCTTCTCGGTGGTAGCATAATTGAGTTGGGCATCATCTAGCGTCTTGCTAGCATAATAAATGGCATGAGTGCGCCCATCTTTCCTTTGCCCCAAAACAGCCCCAACGGCTACATCGCTTACATCACACATGATCTCAAATGGTAAACTCCAATCCGGAGGTTGCATGATAGGTGCGGAGATCAAGGCGTTCTTCAACCTACAAAAAGCTTCAAGACAATCTTTGGAAAAGACAAAATCAACATCCTTCATTAGTAGGTTAGTGAGAGGCTTGGAAATTTTAGAGAAATCTTGAATAAACCTCCGGTAAAAACCGGCATGCCCTAAGAAACTCCTTACCCCTTTCACCGAGGTAGGTGGTGGCAATTTCTCTATCGTTTCAATTTTGGCCCTATCAACCTCAATGCCACGGTTAGACACCAAATGTCCTAACACGATGCCTTCACTTACCATGAAGTGACATTTTTCCCAATTCAAGACAAGATTTGTCTCCTCACATCTTTGCAATACTAATGACAAGTTAGCCAAGCAATTATCGAAGGAAGAACCATAAACAGAGAAATCATCCATAAACACTTCCATGATATTTTCTATGTATTCCGAAAAGATAGCCATCATACACCTTTGGAAGGTGGCGGGTGCATTACACAACCCAAATGGCATTCTCCTATATGCAAAAGTACCCCATGGACACGTAAAGGTTATTTTCTCTTGGTCGTCGGGGTAGATAGGGATTTGGAAGAACCCACTATAGCCATCTAGATAGCAAAAATGAGAGTGTTGAGCTAACCTTTCTAGAATTTGGTCAATGAAGGGGAGAGGGAAGTGATCTTTCCTAGAGGCCATGTTCAATTTCCTATAATCAATGCACATCCTCCATCTTGTAACCGTCCTAGTCGGGATTAGTTCATTGTTCTCATTAGTTACTACGGTCATCCCACCCTTCTTAGGAACTACATGAACGGGACTAACCCACTTACTATCCAAGATAGGGTAGATAATTCCCGCATCTAGCAACTTAATGATTTCCTTTTTGACTACCTCTTTCATTATAGGATTCAATCTCCTTTGATGTTCAATAGAGGGTTTGTGGTTTTCTTCCATCATTATCTTATGCATGCATAAAGAAGGCTTAATGCCAACCAAATCATCAATAGTATAGCCAATGGCTTTCCTATGCAATCTTAGTTCATGCAACAACTTAGCAAGTTCATCATCACTCAAGCATGCATTCACAATTACCGGATATGTAGAATCAACACCAAGGAAAGCATACTTTAAATGAGAAGGGAGGGGTTTGAGTTCAAGTTTAGGAGGACCTTTGTCGAGTGTAGACGACCCAAACAAGGTTGGATGAGATGAATCCAAAGCAAGTGAAGACTCCTCATGGCTCCTAAAAGCTTGACCATCATCAAGGACTGGTCCAGGGGAAACCACGGCTGGAACCACGGTTTGCTCAACTTCCACGGCCGTGGTTCTTGCTAAGCTTGCTTCCCGGAGTTGTTCATAAAGTTTGACGGCCGTGGAACATAAATCTCGACCGTGGAACTTGCAGCTGTTCAACACTTCTTCGTGGCTTTCAAATCCAACTCTTGCTCTTCCAATGCTTCCAAGGCCTTGATCTCTTCATTGCAAGCCTCCTCAACACCTTCCTCCATCATACTTAAGGTAAGAACCTTCTCCAAGGGATCCTTAATCAAGATCGAGCTCACAACTTCCCTAGATTCTTCTTGCTCGACTAATTTGAAGACATCCTCATCAAGGGTCGGCCCTTTCATCATTGTGGACAATTTGAATTTGATGTTCTCCTCTCCAATGTTGAAGGAGAGAGTTCCATTCTTGCAATCCACTAGACATCCGGAGGTGTCTAGGAAAGGCCTTCCCAAGATGATAGGAACCGGATAGTCCGCCGGAATGTCCAAGACTACAAAATCAATTGGCACATAGAATCCTCCTAGTTGCACCGGGATGTCTTCTAAGATCCCAACTGGATGAGTGATAGAGTGGTCCGCCATGTAGAGGGTCATCTTGACCGGTTTCGGCTCTCCTAGCGCAACCTTGTTGCAAAGTGCAAGCGGTATGATGCTTACACTCGCTCCAAGATCACAAAGGGCCTCGTACTTCACATCTCCCACTCCAATTGGGACAAAAAAAGAGCCCGTATCTCTTAGCTTGGGAGGCATCTCCTCCTTCATTGTTTGGATCAATTCCGAGGACCTCTTGGTCATTCTTATCTCCCCATACTCCTCCAACTTCCTTTTGTTGGAGAGTATTTCTTTCAAAAACTTGCCATATGCTGGCATTCCTAAAATGGCATCCATAAACGGAATGTTAATATGTAATTTGGACATTAGTTCAAGGAACTTACCAAAGTGATTGTCCAAACGAGCTCTTGCTCTTGACTGTGGGAACGGTAGTGTGGCTTGTATGGAGGCGGTGCCACATAGGTTGGCTCTACATCCTTGCTCTTGCCTCCATCTTCTTGCAACTTTCCCTCTTCTACCACTACTTGCTTTCCCATAGCATTGTCCTTGGGCAAAGGATCTTTCATACTCAACCCACTCCTCGTTGTAATAGCCAACACTTGGCCTCTTGGGTTGTCTTCGGTTCTTCCGGGAAGCTTTCCCGGGTCTCTATGGGTTTCACCCGCCTTTTGGAACACTTGTGCTTCCAAAACTTTTTGAGCTTTAGAGATTGAAGTCACGGTGCTCTCAAGACCACTCAACCTTCCAAGCAATTGCTCAAACATTATTTCGGTTCTATCCTTTGGAGGTTGAGTAAATCCGGGTGGAGGTTCTTGTGAAGCTCTTGGTGGTGGAGTTGTACTTGTGGAGGAGGAAGGGTTCAAGGCTCCATCCGGGTTAGAGTAAGAAAATCCGGGATGGTTGTGGTTGGGCCGGTAATTGTTGAATTGCCGGTTGTTGTTGAAACTCCTTGGGCCTTGGTAATTGTTGAAGTTGCTCCTTCCCATATAATTCACATCCTCCTCCTTGGAAGACAAGTTGGCTTGTGGAAGCACTTGAGGAGTTGCTTGGTTCTTCAAAGTTGTAGCACACAACTCCCTCAAGGACTTCAACTCATTGTTGATGGCGTCAAGTTTGAAATTGCTCATGGTGACTTCACTCACCTCATAAGCTCCCGCCTTTCTCCCTTCACTCTTCCTATGGGAGTATTTCTCAATCACTAGGGCTTGCTTCTCCACAAACTCCCACGCTTCATCTACATGCTTCTCCATAAAAGTCCCATCGGAAAGAGATTAGAGCTTGAATTGGCTATCTTTATCAAGTCCTTTGAAGTAGATCTCCAATAGCTCAATTTTCGGTATGCCATGGTGTGGACAATCAAGGAGAAGATCTTTGAACCTCTCCCAAGACTTGAACAAGCTCTCTCTATCCTTCATCACGAAGGCATTGATCTTCCCTCTTAATTCGGTAGTCTTGGAAGGTGGGAAGAACTTAGTCAAAAACTCGGTTGTCACTTCCTCCCAAGTACCAACTCGCCCTTGTGGAATAGATTGATACCAAGCCAAGGCTTTATCCTTAAGAGAGAAGGAAAAAGCCCTAAGCTTATGGTTGTTGCTCTCCAATCTTGGCGGTCTAAGAGTCTCCATCAAGATCTCATAGTTCATCAAGTGTTGATGAGGAGACTCTCCTTCCATCCCTCCAAATTGATTATGCCGGATCATTTGTAGAACTTGAGGGCGGAGCTCATAGTTGTGGGCTGCGGGATCTCCTAAGTTCACACCCGGACGGTGTGCTCTTTGTGCCGGATCCATACGTCTCCCTAGGGTTTGTGGCTCTTCAATGGCAATGGGCACAACCCTATCATTAACCTCCGGCTGCGGTTGTGGTGGAGGAGGTGGAGGTTGTCGGCGATTAAGCTCTCCTTGAACAAGGGCTTGCCTAATCTCATCAATCTCCCTGCTAGTTGCCTCTTGCCTCTCATTGGCAAGTCTCCTTTCTTCCTCCAAGAGCTCATCTCTTAGCCTTATTTGCTCTAAGGCTTCATCCAATTCAGCTTGGAGGTCTCTTCCGGCCATCTCTTTTCCCTTTTTAATACTCTTGGATCTAGATCGAAGGGTTTTCTCCTGTTCGGGATCGAATGGAGCTAAATCCTTACCACGAGATCTTCGCATACACCTAGAGAGTGGGAGATGTCCTGAAAAGCAAAGACATACACCAAAGAGAGATCAAAAGCAACAAGAAAGACCTACACTATAAACAATCACAAAATGGACTCAATCTAGACCTAGTCCCCGGCAACGACGCCAAAAACTTGTTACGCTAAGATCGTGATGCGCAAATGGGTTTTAAATTTATAACTCGAACTAAATCCTAAACTACCTAGCGAAACCCGTAGTGTACGGGACGTTTGTAGTAGGGATAGTATTCCGAGGTCGAACACAAAGACTAAGGTGAAATTGATTCGATTTGTGATTGAGTTTAGTAAAGACCTAGGTTGAAAGAAAAGAAAGAAATTAAGAAATGAAAATCTCAAATGTTTTTGGTTGGTTTTTGGTGATCAATCAAAGATCACAATTCATGCAAAGTAAACAATCAAACTAAACTATGAATCAACACAAATAAACAAGCTAAACAAGATAATGATCAAAGAAAGAAAAGACGGATTCTAGGGGTTGGAAGTTCCGGTTATGGCATAGGACTCAAGCTATCTATTCATTCCTTGGATTAACTATGTTGGGATTAAGTGTTTCTAGATTGGGATCAATTACCGGGTAGGTCTCATGGTCCACTAGTCCATTCCTAAGGTCTCATCACCGGGTAAGTCTCTAAGAACCTAAGGATAGGAATTCTACACAAACCGGATTGTTACCTAGGGGTCTAACCTATCCTTACCGGGTAAGTCTTGGAAAGGGAAGTCCTAACAACTATCCTAGCACACCTAATCCAATGGCGGCTTATGAGGCTCACCACTACCTAAGGTTTGTTATCTTTGGAATCTAAGAGTAAGAATTACCGGGTAAGTCTCTCCTAACACTTAGTTGCTAACACTAGGTCACCCTAGGATAGATTTAACTCAACAAACACTTAGGATTTCAACATTCTAACAATCTAGGACAAGATCCATCGAACCAGGGAAAATCACGGTTTGTTCTACCTAAACCACGACCGTGGTTAGGCAAGAACTACCCGTGATTTCTAACAGCAGCTACGTTCATACTCACAAGTCATCCAAAGATAAATCTAAGTCCGTCCTATCATAGCCCTAGCCATAACCATCCTTTCCTTACCCTAGAACCACATCTACTTAGCCTACAACGTTCATAATAGAAATCGAAACAAACAAACATAAAATCATGACATCCATTTGCAAGATGATGAAGGAAAAGAGATGAACAAGTGAACTAAAACAAAACCAAGCTGGAAATAGAATTAGAGTAACTCACAATCCTTCCAAAGGAAGGTTCAAGTGATTCATACAACTCTTAGAAATAGAATCCGGAATTCTTCAATACAAAACTATCAAGTGTAGTAATGTTGTGTGTTCTTCTTCTCCTCTTCAATGGAGCTCTTCTTCTCCCTCTTTCACACTTTCCTTCCTAGAAAGACTTCTTGTTGAGAGAATATTTTTGTTAGAGGATAATGGATAATGGAGAGCTGCTCCAAGATGCTCTTCTCAGCCAATGAAGGACCACTTTTATAACAAATTTTGCATGAGCTGGCCATGAGAGTCGTGGCACAGCTGTCACAAGAATCTGGCAAAATCCACGGGTGATTCCACGGCCGTGGAGTGTCGGAGAACCGTGATTTGCTCCAGAAACTTCGCTTTGGATCATTAAGCTGTGATTTGGTGCATGGCTTGTGTTGGCAAGGCTCCATGAGTCCTCCTTAGCCTTTAGCTTGTGTCCTAATGAGTCCGAGGGTGTGTCATCTAGATGAACGATCCTCAAACGTATCGTTTTAGCTCCTAAATCTCCCGAAATACCTACAAAGCAACGCACAAGTCCGTGTAGACGTCTATCTCGACAAAGTACGTGAATTGAGTGCAAACGTCGTGAACTAGTGCTAAACTATGCATGAATGAGTGAGAAATCTATCTAAATGATTACCTAAAACTAAGCAATAAATCGTGTTATCACCATCCAAAACTGCGGAGTTGAGAGGTAAGATTAATGCTTTTTCTATGAAACCTAACGAAAGTTTGTTTTAATCTTGGGAAAGGTTTCAAGAATTGCTATTGGATTGCCCACACCACAACATTCCAAGACTCGGATTACTAGAGATATACTATAAGGGACTTGATGAGGAAACACAATTCAAGCTTCACTCCCTTTCATGTGGCAAATTTATGGACATGAGTGAAGAAGATGCTTGAGACTTTATTGAGAGGCAATCCCAATTCAAAGAGAGATACTCCCACCGAAAGGTGGAATCCAAAAGAGGAGATTTGGGGGCAAAGCTAACTCAAGCTGCACAAACTCAAATCTTCTCCCTCAACACCGAAATTAAGGAATTGAAAGAGGTGCTTAGAGTTGGCTTGCAAAATCCAAAGGATCAAGACGTTGGTTACCTAGGAAACAACAACTATCAAGGAAATGAAGGAACCAACCGCAACAATAACCGGAACAACAACAACCGGAACAATTGGAACAACAATAACCGGAATAACAACAATAGAAACAACAAAAATAACAACAGGAATTCAAACGGCAATTGGCGTTCCAACCAACAACAAAACTCCGGTAATTCTTACTCCAATTCAGGAAATTCACTAACACCACCTTCTTCTTCTATTCCTTTGAAAAGCCAAGGGCAAGGATCTAACAACCCAAGCAGTTCGGGAAACGAGAAACCCGACCCCGTTTTGGAGACAATCTTGGGGAAGCTTCAAGGGTTAGAGAATCGAATCACGAAGGTTGATGATCACATAATGAAGGTTGATAAAGCTCAAAAGACTTTAGAAACCCAACTATTCTGCAAGGCCGGAGAAGTTCCTAGAGATCAAGGAAAACTCCCAGGAAAGACGGAAGACAATCCGAAAGGAAGAGTAATGGCTATCACAACTAGGAGTGGAGCTACAACAACCGATCCGCAGCCCAAGTTTGTTGAAGTCCCGGCTGAGAAAGAGAAAGAAAAGGGGAAGGAGAAGGAAGACATCTACATTCCTCCTCCAACTTACAAGCCTCCCCTACCATTCCCGCAATCTAGAGCAAGAGCTCGTCTAGACAAGCAGTTCGGTAAGTTCATTGAACTCATGAGTAAAGTGCACATTAACATACCTTTCATTGATGCACTTGTAGGTATGCCCGTTTACGGGAAGTTTTTAAAGGAAATCCTCTCTAATAAGAGGAAACTAGAAGAATTTGGAGAAGTCAAGATGAGTTCGGAATCGTCAGATCTCATCAAAACGATGAAAGAGAAGATGCCCCCAAAGCTGAAAGATCGGGGGTCTTTTTGTATTCCAATCGGAATGGGAGATGTCACATATGACGCATTATGTGACCTAGGGGCAAGCGTTATCATCATTCCACTTTCCCTATGTAGGAAGATCGGTTTAGGTGAGCCTAAACCGGTGAAGATGACGTTGTACATGGCGGATCGATCTATAACGCGTCCCGTCGGTATTATCGAAGACATCCAGTCAAGCTCGGTAAGTTCTATGTTCCCATAGATTTTGTTGTGCTTGACATTCCTGCAGATTGTCCAGTCCCGATCATACTCGGAAGACCGTTTCTTGCAACTTCCGGCTGTATGGTGGATTGTGAGAATGCTAGACTCGCCTTCGACATAGTATAAGAGAAGGTTGAATTTGTTCTCTCAACATTGGTGAAAGAGCCAGCTCTTGGAGAGGACATGTTCAACATCTATGATGAGGAGGCATCTAGAGAGGAAGTTAGCTCGATTCTAACCAAAGATCCGTTGCAAAAGGTGATTACCATTAGCATCACGGAGAAAGGAGAAGAAGAGGATTGCAATATGGAGATTGAAGCCTTGGAGGAGCTAAAGGAGATTCATGAAGAAGAGTTTGAAAAACTCTACGATGGGTCAGAAAACACAAGGAATCACGGCCAGTCGTGCTATTCCACGGCCGTGGAATCAACCATGATGACCGTAACCAGCTACTCTAAGCATTCCAGAAAGTTACACGGCCAATTCCACGGCCGTGGAACTTCTAGTGAGGCCGTAATTGACTTCCACGGCCGTGGAAGTAATAGTGAGGCCGTAAATTTGGGGGATTCTAAGAGCACTTACGTTCTTTCTACCAGCTCTCTTGAGCCTTCTTCAACAACTCTCACACCCTTAGAGACTTCTAAGGAAGCATTGGACACTCCTCAAGAGCCAATAGTGACTCCGATGATAATGGAATTGAAGCCACTTCCCGCACATCTTCGGTATGCATTTTTAGGAACTAATTCTACTTTTCCGGTAATTGTTAGTTCCGATTTAAGTGAAGATGAACATGTTAGAATAATGGCCGTATTGAAGGAACATAGGAAGGCCTTAGGTTACACCATAGAAGATCTTGTAGGAATTAAACCATCACTATGCATGCACAAGATCCTAATGGAGGAAGATTTTAAGCCTTCACGACAACCTCAAAGGCGGTTTAATTTGACCATGAAAGAGGTTGTCAAGAAGGAGATTCTTAAGCTACTTGATGTAGGTATTATCTACCCTATCTCCGATAGTAAGTGGGTGAGCCCGGTACAAGTCGTTCCAAAGAAAGGAGGAATGACGGTAATCAAAAATAAAAACAACGAACTCATTCTTACAAGAACCGTGACGGGGTGGAGAATGTTCATAGATTACCGCAAGCTAAACAACGCAACGAGGAAGGACCACTTTCCTTTGCCATTCATCAACCAAATGCTTGAAAGGTTAGCACAACACTCACATTTCTGTTATCTTGAAGGTTATAGTGGTTTCTTCCAGATTCCGATACAGCTAGACGATCAAGAGAAGACCACATTCACGTGTCTGTGGGGCACGTTTGCCTATAGGAGAATGCCGTTCGGGCTTTGCAACGCCCCTGCCACCTTCCAAAGATACATGATGGCTATTTTCTTGGAGTACATAGAAGAAATTATGGAGGTTTTCATGGACGATTTCTCTGTTTATGGTTCCTCTTTTGATCATTGTCTTTCTAACCTTTCTCTTGTACTTCAAAGGTGTGAAGACACTAACTTAGTTCTCAATTGGGAGAAGTGTCAATTTATGGTAAAAGAAGGCATTGTCTTAGGACACTTGATCTCTAGTAGAGGGATTGAGATAGATAAAGCTACGATAGAAACCATAGAGAAGCTCCCTCCCCCATCTTCAGTGAAAGGGATAAGAAGCTTTCTAGGACATGCGGGGTTCTATAGACGTTTTATCAAGGACTTTTCTAAGATATCAAAACCGCTCACTAATCTATTGATGAAGGATGCAGTTTTTTATTTTTCGCAGGATTGTCTAGATGCATTTAACAGGATCCAAGAAGCTTTAATCTCACCTCCAATCATACAACCTCCGGACTGGAATCTTCCGTTCGAAATCATGTGTGATGAAAGCGACGTAGCCGTTGGGGCTGTGCTGGGACAAAAGAAGGATGGTCGCACACACGCCATCTATTACGCTAGCAAGACGCTGGATGAAGTGCAGCTCAACTACGCCAATACGGAAAAAGAATTTTTGGTTGTTGTATATGCATTTGAAAATTTTCGTTCTTATCTTGTAGGATCAAAGGTGATCGTATACACGGACCATCGGCGATTTGGTATTTGCTTGCTAAGAAGGATGCAAAACCGAGACTTATTAGATGAAATCTTCTCCTTCAAGAATTTGATCTTGAGATCCGCGACAAGAAGGGTTTAGAAAATTCTGTTGCGGATAATTTGAGTCGTCTACCGCATCTAGAAGACGACGACCTACCTATAGATGAATCCTTACCGGACGAACACTTACACATCATAGAGGAGTGCATCGACAAGATAACTAGAGGTAACGAACCATGGTTTGCTGATTTTGTTAACTATTTGGTTTGTCAGGAAATACCTCCCGGATTATCCTACGCACAAAGAAAGAAGTTCTTTGAGGATGTCCAGCAATACTTTTGGAACGAACCTCTACTCTTCAAGAGAGGTCCAAATGGCATCATCCGAAGATGTGTGCCGGAAGAGGAGATGCAAAGCGTCATCCGCCATTGTCATTCACTACCTTGTGGAGGACATGCTAGTTCCAACAAAACTAGCACTAAGGTATTGCAATCCGGTTTCTTTTGGCCTACTTTGTTTAAGGATGTGCAAACCTTTGTTTCCTACTGCGATGCTTGTCAAAGAACAGGAAACATATCTAGGAGGAATGAGATGCCTCTTAACAACATTCAAGAGGTAGAGATCTTCGACGTTTGGGGAGTCGATTTTATGGGACCATTTCCATCGTCTTGCGGAAATCAATACATACTTTTAGCGGTAGATTATGTTTCAAGATGGGTAGAATCCATATCCTCTCCTACTAATGATGCCTTAGTTGTCATAAAGTTCTTTAATAGAACTATCTTCCCAAGGTTTGGGACACCGCGGACTATTATTAGTGATGGAGGTTCACACTTCATTGCCCGACGATTGGCAGCTCTCCTAGCTAAGTATGGGGTGATACAAGATCGCCACCCCCTATCATCCACAAACAAGTGGACAAGTGGAGATTTCAAATAGAGAGATCAAGGGCATCTTAGAAAAAACAGTTTCGAAGACAAGGAAAGATTGGTCTTTGAAGCTAGACGATGCGCTATGGGCATACCGGACTGCCTATAAAACTCCCATATGAACGACACCATACAACCTTGTGTATGGGAAGTCTTGTCACTTGCCGGTAGAGCTGGAACACAAGGCGTATTGGGAAATTAAGTGGTTGAACTTCGGAATGAAAGAAGCAGGCGAGAAGCGCCTCTTGGATCTTAACAAGCTGGAAGAACATCGCTTAAACGCCTATGAGAACCCCAAAATATACAAAGAGAGAGCGAAGCGTTGGTATGATAAGCATATCATTCCAAAGGACCTCAAGGAAGGAGATCAAGTTCTTCTTTTCAACTCGCGACTTCGGCTCTTTCCAGGTAAGATTAAATCTCGTTGGACCAGACCTTATCTAATCAAACATATTTTTCCCCATGGTGCAGTTGAAGTATGGGGTGAAAAGGGCGGAAGTTTTAAGGTGAACGGTCAACGACTGAAGAAATACTCACCGGAACTCCAAGCTGAGGAGTTCGCGCCTACCGCACTCGAATAGATGCAGGTACGGTCTAGCTACGGACCTTAAACAAGCGCTACTTGGGAGGCAACCCAAGCTATTGCACTTTTGTTTTCATTCTTAGTTTAGATAGTTTAGACGTTTTTGTTTTGTTTTGCCTTCGATATCTTCCGGTATGTTGTGTTTTTTTTTGACGTAGGAGCATGGAATAAGGATTGGAAGAAGGAAGTGTCGAAAGAATTTACGAAACTTGAGCTTTAGCACAATACAGAAAGTTCCACGGCCAGTTGCACGGTCGTGGAAGCTACAATGACCGTAATTCTTTAAAAGCTGAGAAAAATCACAAAAACCACGGGTCCGTACATTTCCACGACCATGGAGCACCCCGACAGACCGTGATTTTCAAAATTTTTTACGGCTACTATATAAACCACCTTCCTTCACAAAATCACCCCCAATTCTCCTTCCACGCCCCAAAATCGCCGAAAACCTCCATACATTCTCAAATCTCCGTTTTGAGTTCAAATCAAGCTATTCTTGGTGCTAAAGTGAAGCATTTTCATTCATCTACAAGATCCAATCAACAAAACGAGTGAACAATCCCTCAAGAAGGCAGAATTTGGATTCAAAGATCCAGAACCCTAGGTTTTTATTCTCATTCTCTTCTTTGTCAATTCGGGTTCAATTTCCGCAAGAACTTAGAGAATTTGCATAGGATTTAGATTGCAATTAGTCTAGTACAGGTTTTGTTGAGTATGTTGTTGATTTTGTTGAGATTTGAGCATGACAGAAGAAAATTACGGCCTCTGGCAGTTCCACGGCCGTGGATCTGGAAGAACAGGCCGTAATTTTTACTGGTTTTGAGAAAATGTTTACGAGAAGTGCAGGAAAGAAAAAGAGGAGAAAGGGTGATAGTTCCTCCTCTTCCCAAGCCCCACCATCATCTCCACCAATACCTCCACACCCTAGAATCCCAACCATTCCCCCAAACTACATTGAAGCCGTAGAAAAGATTGAGAAAAGAAAGGTCATAGGACCAAGATACCTTTTGCTTGAGGACCTAGAGCCACTCAATGTGGTGGGTGACTTGACATGGCTCTTGGATAGAGCCGGGCTGATTGTTTTCTCCGCTATTAGAGCGGATGCATATGAGGAAATCACGAGGGAGTTTGTTATATCCTTCGAGCATAGCGCCGTCGATAGGACGGTATCTTTCAAATTGATGGAGACGGATTATGAGTTCTCTATCCAGTAGTTTGGAGCCTTCTTTGGGTTCCACGAGACCTTCAATGGTCGATTCCCTAGCGGTGTATACGCTAAGGATTTTTGGAGAGACATTGCTATGATCAATGCAAGTGAGGATCGTTGGCAACTGGCCGACACCAAGGCTAAGCTTATCTACCACTTAGCCTTGAAAATAGCTCATAGGGTCCTTTCCGAGTGCCTATTCCCTAGGACCGAGACCCCACAGAAGATAAAGACCGATGAGCTATTTCTTCTCTACTGCATGCTTTACGGTAGACCAGCTGACTGTGCGACCCTCTTTGCCTCCACTTTGAGTAAGCTTAAGAACAAGAGGGCCGGGAACATTGGTTATGGTGGGATGGTTACCCACATTGCTACGCAGCTCGGGATTGACTACTCTGCATGTACTAGGATAGTAGCAAGACCTTTTGATCTCAACAACCTTATGACTAGGGGTATCATCTTCCCTAGACACCGAGCCCCACCGACAGCTGCTATGCCTTGGGAGGATAGAGGAGGTAGGGGTATTGCTTGGTTTCCAGAGTATTCCATTATGGCCGGGTGCCATAATTGGAAGGATACATTCGTTGCTATGCATGCAAATAAATTACCAACACCCTCATATGTCCCGGATGAGCCCCCAGTTGCTGATGTTGAGGAGGATATGGGAGGAGGAGAGGATTATGAGGGAGGAGGAGGTGAGGAGCAGGATTTTGGCACCTTTCCGGATCAGCCGGACTTCTTCCCGAATCTACCTAGACAGTCTCCTCGCCCTTCTAGACATTCCGGTGCTTCTTCTTCTCGCCGCGCTAGTGTGAGCGAGAGACCGACTTGGATGGATACTCCTCCAGCTTGGTACGGAGCGCAACCGGAGTGGATGGGAGCTCCTCCACCTTGGTACGCACAGCCACCAACACCACCACCAGCACCGGCTGCACAGGATGCTCCAGCATGGTATAGACAGCCGCCGGCATGGTATGAGCAGTTACCGGCATGGGCCGACGATCTATCTAGGAGAGTGGGCGACTTAGAGATCCACCGGGACCAGCAGGAGACACGGAGACAGGAGCATGACGAGATGATGAGAGATATCTACCGCCTACAGTTTGGGCGGAACTATAGTCATGAATTCCGTCCATTTCCACCACCACCTACTCCGCAGTGACGAGCTTATGACCACCAGTTTCAGCCGCCCCACCGCCGTCTAGTGAGTTCATTTTTCTTTTCTTTATTTCTTTTTGAACATTGAGGACAATGTTTGTCCTAAGTATGGGGTGGGGTGTGACTATGTGTTGTAATAACTTTTCTACATTGTTCTTTTCTATCCATGACACTTTTTGCATGTTTCATTCCATAGTCACACGTTTCATTATTGCATTGCAAGAAAAAGGCTTTGAAAAAAACATAAAAATTTGTAAAATTTTAAAAAATTTTATGCTTCTAAGAATTGAGATGATTCTTATGATAGATCTTACTTACGGAATGAGTTCTTGATGACAATTGCATGTTTAAACTAATTTATGAATTGGAAAGAATTTGAATGAGTTGTTTATCCTTTCTTGCAAAATTTCATAATGTGAGAGTCTTATCTAAATCATATTGAGAAATCAAGGTTGAAATCACATGATAAGTTCTTATGCTTCTTTTGAAATGATTAAGGCAATTCGCTTTTCTTTCTTCTTTCTTTGATCATTTAGCCCCTCAATGAAATAATAGCCTCCCTTACCTATCCATGAATTTGGAGGAGTTGATGTTTGGCATGTTTGATCTGGGAGGGCCATGAAAGCAAAATTTTGCATTCAAAGAATAGAAGAAACTTGTAGGTTTGGGATGAGTAACTCGGCACCATTCACATAGCCGGGTGTTTGTGTCTTGCCAAAGTCGGATTGAGCGATATTCATAACGGATTATGGTATGTGCACCAAGGGTTTGAGGCATCTCAAAATTGAGAAACACCGATCTCCTAGGCTTCGGTTTTTGTGCACCGCTGTCCATACTTCCAAAAGTAAAGTCGAAAAAGAAAAGAGCAAAGTTCTATGTTGGTGTTGTTGCAAATTCAAAAGAAAAAGTAAAAGAGTTGGGTTATTCCTTTTCCCGGATTCATGCACCACATCCCTTATAAGTTTCCCTCCTTTCCGCATTCTAGACCTAACTTTGAAGTCCTTAAGATCAAAAGAGTGTTATATGACTTGGTGATCTAAATTGAAGTTTCTTATTCTTGATTTTGATAATGCTTGAAGATTATGATGTTTGTTTTGAAGTTTAAGCAAGTTGTGACGTTTCTATTCTCTACATCCTTTGGTTTGTGTATGTGAGCGTTTTCAAGGATGAATGAAGTAAGGTTTGAGGTTGATCTATTGACTTGAAGCACATTCACCTAAAAAGATGTTTTGTTTTGAGCTTTGATAGCATGAATTATTGTCTATATTTTGGGGCCTGTTTAGACGTTTTATCTTCAATAATCTGCATGTTTAAATGTATATTATGTGATTATATTGTCGTTTCATCTACCTTTGCGGGAATCGAGGTCTACACCAAGTTTCGTTGTAATCGTAGGTAAAATGGCATGTTTTGCATCAAAAAGGAGCAAAAGGAGTTAAGGACTCATTGGAGCTACATTCAGGAGCTTAAGGAAGAATCCAGGAATCATGGAATTGGATTAGAGATTCACTTTGGACCAGATTTGAGAGATTTCACATTCAGTTGTGATTCACCTCGGTTGACTACAGAGTCACCTCGACCGAGGTGATCCAGAGGAGCTAACTCGACCGAGGCGAACACCTTGGACGCGGCAAGGATATTTTATTCTTGGCTGAGATCTTTTAATTATGGAAAGAGGATCTTATATTTTTAGGCTGGATTCTTGGAAGGAAGAAGATAATTTAGCCCATATATTTTACCAATTTTTGTGGGAAAAGATCTTTCTAAGATCTTATCCTTGGATAGTAATTTTCCTATAAAAAGGGTTGGATTTTCCAAAAATCCAACATCTGCTATACCATCGACAGTGCTTAGACAGCCGTTTTACCCCAGTACAGCTGGGAGATTTGAAGAACCTTTTTGAAGGTTGAAGGAAGATTGAAGGAAGGAAGTTGATAGCTTTTATAGCTTTGTGAAGGGTTTTGTAAGATTCCCTTAGATTCCCTTCTTTGTTGATTGTCTTATTGGATTGTGATCCAAGGAACGCTTGTTGTTTGATAATTGATTCAGTTATTGAAGCCTTTCTCTTAAGGTTTTCTTGTTCAGTTATTCTCTTTCTTCCCTTATATTTGATTATTGCTTTATGATGATGAGTGGCTAATTTCCTTGTGTGATTCTAGGGTGATTGGCTGAAGGTTGTGGGAAAAACAATGATAGAATACTTTTAATCACAGTAGGACCCTGAAAGTTCGAGCCTTTAACCTTAATCCTAAAGCATCTTGCTCAGTCGATGAACATCTCGGCCGGGGTGGAATTCTTCTGACCGAGGTGACTTATTTGATCCGAAACTGAGAGTTAAGTGTTAGAGTTTTTCAAATCCTATTCTTATTGCACCTTTCCTGGTTCAATGCAAGCCTAGGATGAGACTTACCCGGTAATTCCTTTGTTTGTTTACCCAAGATCATAAGTGTAAGTAATAAAGGTTTATCCTTTATTGGGGTTTGAGTGTGCTTTCATCCCATCTTTGTGAGTTAACCTGAGACTTACCCGGTAAAGGTTGATTCTATTCCCTTAGTTGGAGTGTTAGTTTGAGGATATAGTTCTTTTCCTTAATTCCTTGAGACTTACTCGGTAATAGGAGTTACGGTTTGAGATTAGTGAGTAGTGAGACTTACCCGGTGATCTATTCCACTTTAGAAACACCTTCCCTTTGCAAAATCTCAGCTTTGTCCGCTTATCTTTAGATCTTGAGTTGGAACCACAACTAGATGCTTTAATCCCTAGAATTGCATGTTTCCTTAATTGACTTTTTATCATCTTTGATTGTTTTAATCGCTTTAGTGGTTAGTTGCGACATTAGCAAACCTATACCTGCTTTGTTTCACTAAGTCCTTGTGATCGACCCCTGGAATTTCTTCCTTTTTACTACGATTGACCCGTACACTGCGGGTTTGCATCCTTGTTTTAATCTTACATCTAGGGTTATAAATTTAAAGCTTGCACACACCGTTTGGAGCGAACAAGTTTTTGGCGCCGTTGCCGGGGACTTGGTCTAGACCGAGCCGGTTGCGGTTTGCTTTCAGGGCACTTGCCCCTGTTTCTATTAACCACTCTACTTGCGTGATCTTGAGGCCGAATTAAAGGAGGCGTTAGAACAGACATATAAAAGACGCTTGAAAGAAGCGAATATTGCCTACCAAGACAATCGCGATCTTGAGGCCGAATTGAAGGAGGCGTTAGAACAGCTACGCCTCAGCAAAGAAGAGCTGAGACTGGAGAGGGAAGAAACTTGCGCATGGACTGAATCGATCGAAGCAGATATGGCAGCTTTACGAGAACAGTATCTACCTCGACCGAACCCAGATCCTCGACCGAGGCAAGACCCTGCTCCAGACCCTCGACCGAGGTAGAATCCGGTACCTATCACCCCGGCAGAGATACTTCCACCTCGGATGCCAGTCGGAGATGTTCTTTTTGCAGGTATTCCACAAACCCTAGGGTAGAGGATGGACCCTAATCAACAACTGAGGCGTCCAAGAGTCGCCCTAGGTGATCCAGCGGACCATGATTATGAACTTCGACCGCAAGTTCTTTCCATGATTCACCAATGCCTGTTTGGAGGGCTAGAGAGGGAATCTCCGCATCAACATCTACAAAACTATGAGATCTTGATGGAGACCTTGAGACCTTCAAGGCTGGAAAACAACAACTACAAGCTAAGGCCTTTCTACTTCTCTTTGAAAGATAGAGCTCTTACTTGGTATTAATCTCTTCCTCCAGGAAAAATCAGTACTTGGGAGGAGATGACGACAAAATTCTTGACTAAATTCTTTCCCCCCTCTAAAACCGCTGAAATGAGAGGGAAGTATAATGCATTCATCATGAAGGACAAGGAGAGCTTGTCCAAGTCATGGGAGAGGTTTAAAGACATTCTTTTGGATTGCCCACATCATGGGATTCCAAAGATAGAGTTGTTGGAGATATACTTCAAGAGACTGGACGGAAGCACCCAGTTCAACCTTCAACTACTATCTGCCGGCACGTTCATGGACATGCCGATTGACGAAGCTTGGGAGTTCATAGAAAAGCAAGCTTTGCACATGAAGAAATACTCCCACCAAGGAGCTGAAGGTGGAGTTAAAAGAGTCAACTTTCAAGATGCTCCGCCTAACAACAATCAACTCACGTCTTTGAAGAATGACGTGAAATAATTGAAGGAACTCTTAGTTGCTCAAACCAAGAAGGAAGAACAAGGATCAAGGAACAACAATGGATACCGTAACAAAAACAACGGTTCCCGGAACAACAACTACAACAACAATAGAGGATCCAACAACAACAATTGGAGGGGAAACAACCAAAATTCGGGTAACCATCATTCTAACTCCAATTCGAATGATTCCTTCCTCTCTTCCTCTTCTCCTTCTACTCCATTAAAGAGCCAGGAGGAAGGATCGAGTTCTGTTCGCTCCAAACGGTGTGTGCAAGCTTTAAATTTATAACCCTAGACTTAAGCTTAAAACAAGGATGCGAACCCGCAGTGTACGGGTCAATCGTAGTAAAAGCAAGAAAATTCCAGGGGTCGATCACAGGGACTCGGTGAAACAAAGTCAATACGGTGTGCTTATGTCAATACTAACCACAAGAGCGATTAACACAATCAAAGATGAATAAGAAGTCAATAAAGCAAACATGCAATTCTAGGGATTAAAGCATCTAGTTGTGGTTCCAACTCAAGATCTATAGATAAGCGGACAAAGCTGAGATTTTTGCGTGGGGAAAGTGTTTCTAAAGTGGAGTAGATTACCGGGTAAGTCTCACTACTCGCTAATCCTAAACCGTAACTCCTATTACCGGGTAAGTCTCAAGGAATCAAGATAAAGAACTATAACCTCAAACTAACATACCATCTAAGGGAATAGAATCAACCTTTACCGGGTAAGTCTCAGGCTAACTCACAAAGATGGGATGGAAGCACACTCAAACCCCAATAAAGGATAACCCTTTATTACCTACACTTATGATCGTTAATACACAAACTAAGGAATTACCGGGTAAGTCTCATCCTAAGCTTGCTTTGAACCAGGAAAGGTGTAATAAGAATAGGATTTGGCAAACTCTAACACTTAACTCTCAGTTATGGATCAGATAAGTCACCTCGGTCAGCCAGTTTCCACCTCGGCCGAAATGTTCATCGACTGAACGAGATGCCAAGGGTTAAGGTTAAAGACTCGAGCTTTCAGGATCCTACTGGAATCTAAGATTATTCTATCATTGTTTTCCCCACAACCTTCAGCCAATCACCCTAGAATCCCACAAGGAAATTAGCCACTCATCATCATAATGAAAGTATTAAAATATATGGGAAGAAAGTGAATATTTGAACAAAGAAGAATTTAATTAAAAGACTTCAATTACTGAATCAAATATCACAACAAAGCGTTCCTTGGATAATAATCCAAAAAGAAAAGACAACAATTGAGGGAATTGAAGACAATCTTACAAAACCCTTCAATAAAGCTATAAAAGCTATGGACTTCGATCTTCCTTCAACCTTCAAAAAGGTTCTTCGAAACTCCCAACTGGAGTAAGTTGCTGCTGCTGCTGCGTAATTTTTGATGTAAGCGGGGTGTATGCGAGATCTAAGCACCCCCTTGATTTGTGGAAAATCCAACCCTTTTTATAGGAAAATAACCCTCCAAAGATAATAAATCTTAGAAAGATATTCTCCCATAAATATAGGTAAAATATATGATTCTGCATATCTCCTTCCTTCCAGGAGCCAAGCCCAAAAATATAAGATCACTTTCCAATTTTAAAAGATCTCAGCCAAGAATAAAATATTCTCGCCGCGTCCTAGGTGTTCGCCTCGGTCGAGTCGGCGTCTCTGGATCACCTCGGTCGAGATGAATCTCTGGTCAACCGAGGTGAGTCATAACTGAATGTGAAATCTCTCAAAACTGGTCCCAAGTAAATCTTTAATCCATGGCTATGCTCCCTGGATATAGCTCCAAATGACTCATGACTCCTTTTGCTCCTTTTTGATGCAAAACGTACCATATTACCTGCAATTACAACGAAACTAGGTGTAGACCTCGATTCTCGCAAAGGTAGATGAAATGGTAGTAAAATCACATAATGTACATACAAACATGCAGATTATGAAAGATAAAACGTCCAAACAAACCTCAAAATATAGACTATAATTCATGCTATCAAAATACCCCATACTTAGCCCTTGCTTGTCCCCAAGCAAGTTCCGTATATAGAAGACAAGATAGAATGGATTATAAGTCAAGAAAATCGACGAAAAAGTCTTTCAAAAACATTTTATGGTGTGCAACTATCATAGATCACTCTAAGAGGATACTTCCTGGAATTAAAAACTTAATATGATCAAAACATTTTATAAATATAGGAAAGTTGTTCATCTTTATATAAAATCATAGAATGCATAATAAATCATAATTATCAAAATTAATCATGTATAATCCGATTTAAACCGCTAAGTCAATCAACAAGCTCAAGGTCTCAAGGGCTTCCCAAAAGAAAAGGTCAAGAAACGTGTAGGGTAGGGATGTATGTAAGGTAATGTGGTGCTAGAATCCGGGAAAAGGATGAACTTCACTTTCACTTTGACTTGCAACATCTTCCACCAATAAGCTTCGCTTATCTCACACTTTTTCTTTTTACTTTACTTTTTGGGATGCATGGACAGAGGTGCACAATAACCGAAGCCTAGGAAATCTGCAATCATCAATTTCTCGAGATGCATTAAACCCTTGATGCACATACCATGACCCGTTAGGAATATCGCTCAATCCGACTTTGGCAAGACACAAACACCCGGCTATGTGAATGGTGCCGAGTTACTCATCTTCATGATTGACTTCCCCAAACCTATTATTGCTTTCTAACACTTTCACTTCCAGCCACTTCTCAACTTTAACTCCACTTGCTTTCACCACTTCGCTTGCTTCCAAATTCCCGGATAGGTAAAGGGAGGCAAAATGTATATGAGGGGCTAAGCATGATCAAGAAGAAGAAGAAGAAGAGAATGAATTGCCTTGGTCTTTCCAAGAAGAAAGTGAGAGAACTTAACCTGCGGTGTCAACCTTCAAATTCAACATAATTTGGATAAAAACAAAGTATTAAACATGCTAATAATTTCAAACAAAGCATTTAGCAACTTAAACATATTATAAAACCTTTCAAACACATAAAGAATTTAAAACCAGTCAGTAAACAAGATCTTCACTGAGGTCATATCCAGATAAGTAACACAAAATTCGTTTTCGAAAACTCTCAGTTAACACACTTCGGTCGAGGTGTTCTTGGTTCAACCGAGGTGAAATGCCTCGTTTGGCCAAGACTGACTCGGTCGAGGTCAAAAAAATTTTTTAAAACCATTTTTTTTCGGTTTTGACGTTTTTCTCAATCATATAACCTGTAGGTATGCATGTAATATCAAATAATCATATAAAGGCAATGAAACATAAATACGAAAATATCCGATAAATATAATACATCAAAGGTGGTCAAATAACATACATCACGTAGTCAAATAACAACAAATACCCCATACTTGAGACACACTGTCCCAATGGGTAAAATAGAAGCCTAAACATGAGAGTACTCACCGGATAAAAGCCGAACTGCATAAAAAATATAATAATAAAATCCTGCAGCTCCTCAGTAGTCCCGATCCGGTGGTGGTGGTGGTGGCATGTAGGGATACTGAGTCGGATCGTACGGATAGCCCATGACACGCTCGAACTGAAGCTGGACCATGATGTGCTGATGGTGCTGCCGCTCCTGCATCTCGCGGATATCCAGCGATAATGCAGCATATGAGTCGATAACCTGATCCGTCAGGTCATCGATCCGTCGGTGAGCAGCTCGATCCCTCACTCCATGTCTCCTGCGTCTAGCAGGTCTGACTGGAGAAGTCTCAGCTGGTGCCAGCTCTGTATCCTCCTCGTCATCCAAGTCTATAATAGGTGGCGCGCTCGTCCCAGCAGTATCTGTCCCTGTGTCCATCGGGACGCCACCTCCTCTCTCATCTACTGTATCCTCATCGTCGTCGTCATCCTCAGCCTCCTCCTCCTCCTCAGCTGCAGCAGGGGCAGCTGTAGCCTCTCTGTAATCCTCCATCAGTGGAGCCCATGCTGTCTGCCAGTAGTGTGGATCAAAGACTGAGAACTGTGCAGACCACCTGATGCCCTGAGGTGCGGTCAGCTCCCATGGCATAGCGACGAAGGGTGTAGTCAAACCACGGGGAACTAGAATCCTCCGCGTGATCATCTCTTGTAGTCCGAGCGGCTTGGCAGTCGCCACCATAGTACACCTACTCAAATCCATATCCTGATAAGTAGCGATATGGGTCACTATCCCACCACAGCATATATCTCCCTTCCCTTTGGCCTTGATCCTGTGCAGATCCTCTGCCAGCATCAATCCAAAGTCGGGGAATCCACCTGTAACCATGCAGTATAAAGCAAAGAGCTCCCCCTGTCGGACCTTTTGGGGCGTCTCAGTACGCGCCAAAAGTGTCTCGCTGAAGATCCTGTGGGCTAATCGAAAAGCAAGATGGAAGATAAGCTTCTCCCTGGAATCACCAGGGCGCCACCTATCTACATGCTCCACAACATGAGCAATCTGACCCCAGAACTCTCTAGCTACGGCTCGGGTCGGGAAGTCTACATCAGTGGGGGCAGGGAAGCCAAAAATATCTCTCCAGTGGTCCAGGGGCACTAAGAAGTTCCGGTTCATCAACCGGTACTTCACAGCCCTCTCTGTGGGGAGGTAAGTGAAGGAGCTGACAAACTCAAGGGTCGGCTCTAAGTAAGTTGGGGCTCGAATCTCAGTAAACTGATCCAGCCCCACTGTGGTCATCATCCTCCTAAGCTCTCCATCAATGTGGAGACAGTCAAAAGCAAAAATGTCCAGAAATCTAGGTGCGATCACTGGACGGCTAGCAATACGCTCATAATCTACCAGGTGCCTCTCGTGGATCACCGGGATAGAAGGTATGGGTGCAGAAGAAGAAGGGGAAGGAGAGGATCTATCTCTAAGGGCTAATAACCTGTCAGAACTCATCTTCAGAAATTTCCACTGTCAGAACACCTCGGTCTCTGACAAACTCCAAGAATCACCTCGGTCGAGGTGCAGGTCGACTGGACCGAGGCGAAGACAATCGCGATTCCAACTCTTAGAAATTCAGTTCTTTTCCCCCTAAAATCACTACAATTGCTTCCTAAGGGGTACTTAAATCCTTTCTCAGCAAAATCAAGGGCAACCAAAGCCCAAATCGAAGTAAACGAACGAGTTAGGGTTTCGATCGTTTTTACCTCGTTCCGGCCGATTCACTCGAATTTCTTGCAGATCTGCAGTTGCAATCGATTCGTCTACCCTTTAATTGCAGTTTAGAAGCGGAAATCTTCGAAAACGAGCGAGAAACAAAGGAAGCGAGGTATAGCTGTCGCCGCGGTCGAGGAGGGTAAAAAAAATGTGAAAAGTAATTTTTCCCCTATTTATACTGTTCTTGGATCTGCTGTCACCTCGGTCGAGATGGTCTCGACTGGACCGAGGTGGTTCCGCAGAAACCCTAGTCGCCTCGGTTGCTCAAGAATCAACTCGGTCGAGGTGCTCTGACAGTAACCGAGGTGCTTTTGTCTTCTCAGAATCTCGAACTTCTGTCCTTCCAGTTGTGCTCCTCCTTAGATATTTCCTGTTGTCTATCCAGAACGCCAAAAAAAAAAGCAAAGCAAAGCAAAAACAAAAACTATCTAAGTTAGACTAGAAAACGGGAAAAGAAAGCAATACCTTGGCTTGCCTCCCAAGAAGCGCTTGATTTAAGGTCGCTAGCTGGACCATGATGCGTCTCAAAGGAGGTATATCGGTGCAACCTCCTCAACCGGCGTTTCCGGTTGGTACTTCTTAAGTCTATGACCGTTGACCTTGAAGCTTCCGCTAGTTTTGCCCCATATCTCAACTGCACCATGAGGGAAAACATGTTTCACAACATAAGGTCCGGTCCATCTAGATTTCAACTTACCTGGAAAAAGACGGAGGCGGGAGTTGAAGAGTAGAACTAAATCTCCCTCGTTAAGCTCCTTTGGAACGATACGCTTGTCATGCCATCTCTTCGTCCTTTCCTTGTAGATTTTGGCATTCTTATAAGCGTTCAAACGCAGCTCCTCCAGCTCGTTAAGTTCCAATAGTCGCTTCTCACCAGCCTCCTTGATGTCAAAGTTCAACCATTTGATAGCCCAATATGCCTTGTGTTCCAATTCAACGGGCAAATGGCAAGACTTCCCATATACCAAATTGTAAGGAGTGGTACCTATGGGAGTCTTGAATGCGGTCCTGTACGCCCAAAGAGCATCGTCCAACTTTATGGACCAATCCTTCCTCGTTATAGAGACGGTCTTCTCCAAAATTGCCTTGATTTCTCTATTCGAGATCTCGACTTGTCCACTAGTTTGAGGGTGATAAGCGGTTGATACCTTGTGGGTTACCCCATACTTCGATAGAAGTGCTTTGAATTCCGGTTGATGAAATGCGTTCCTCCATCGCTAATGATGATGCGTGGAGTTCCAAACCGTGGAAAGATAGTTCTATTCAAGAACTTCACAACCACCTTGGCGTCGTTAGTGGGAGAAGCAATGGCTTCGACCCATCTAGAGACGTAATCAACTGCAAGGAGAATGTAGAGGTTTCATCCGGATGATGGGAAAGGTCCCATGAAGTCAATCCCCCATACATCAAAGATTTCCACTTCTTGGATGTTATTAAGTGGCATCTCGTTCCTCCTTGATAAGTTCCCTGTTCTTTGGCATGCATCACAAGAGACAACAAAAGATTGCACATCCTTAAATAATGTAGGCCAAAAGAAACCGGAACGCAATACCTTAGCGCATGTTTTATCGGTGCTAGCATGCCCCCCCACAAGGAAGTGAATGACAATGCCTTATGACGCTATTAACTTCATCCTCCGGAATGCACCTTCGAAGCATCCCATCCGGTCCGCGCTTGAATAGCAGCGGCTCGTCCCAGTAGTAATGTCGTACTTCCTTGAAGAATCTTTTCTTTTGAGAGTACGTCAATCCGGGCGGTATCTCCTGGCAAACAAGATAATTCACAATATCAGCGTATCAAGGACCTTTATTATCAGAAATTTTGTGGATGGAGTGCTCCACCAACAGTGGATGAATATCAGAGGAGGGAGTAAGAAATTTGTTATTCTTAGCAATCTCAGTTGACATCATCTCGCCATCGACCTCGGTCGAGGCGCATAAGCGTAGACCGAGATGTTCTTCGGTCGCCTCGCTCAGTCTAGAAAGTGCCTCGGTCGAGGTACTGCTACTGGATCTGAGACTGGAGATCTTCGTCTCCTGGATTAGCTTCTCAGTTGTAGCTCCTGGATCCTCTTCCAGTGCTTTCAAGCTCCGTACATCTGTATCACAAGAAGCATCTATACCTTCCTCCATTAAACTGAAGCTAATAACTCTTTCGAGTGGGTCGTTAATAAGGATAGAGCTCACCAACTCTCTTGATTCTTCTTCATCGTAGATGTTGAAGATATCATCAGTTAGTTGCTCCCCTTTCATGGCTGCAAGTAGTGCGAACTCCACCTCATCGCCACCAACGTTGAATTTCAACTTGGCGTTCTTGCAATCCACGTTGCAACCCGAAGTTGCTAGAAATGGCCTCCCGAGAATAATAGGAACAAGATAATCTGCGGGAATGTCAAGTACGACAAAATCTATGGGTAGATAGAAGTTACCTAACTTGACCGGAACGTCCTCCAAGATGCCCACGGGATGGGTAATGGAGCGATCCGCCATGTAGAGTCGAATCTTGACCGGCTTGGGCTCTCCAAGACCGATCTTCGTGCATAGCTCCAGCGGGATAATGCTCACGCTGGCTCCTAGATCACAAAGGGCTTCACAAGTTACATCCCCAACTTGAATGGGAATGCAAAATGAGCCGGGATCTCTCAACTTAGGTGGCATCTTTTCCTTCATGATTTTGATAAGCTCCGAAGATTTAGATGTCATCCTAACTTCACCAACATCCTCCAGCTTCCTCTTCCTCGATAAGATTTCTTTCAAGAACTTCCCATAGGCGGGCATACCTAAAATAGCATCAAGGAAAGGAATATTAATATGTAGCTTATTCATCAAGTCAAGAAACTTACCAAAGTGCTTGTCTAGATGTGCTCTGGCTTTGGACTGAGGGAATGGAAGTGGTGGTTTGTATGCAGGAGGTGGAACATAAGTTTCTGTCGTCCCTCCTGCTTTTTGTTGCTCCGCCTCGGTTGGCATCTCGGTCAAGGTGTTCTTCGACTGGATCTGGACCGCGGTGGTCTGCGTCGAGCGAGGTACTGGATCTGCAGTTTTAAGTCCACTCCTCGTCGTTATGGCCATGCACTGGCCCTTAGGGTTAGTTTCCGTCTTTGCTGGAAGCTTCCCTGGATCTCTTGGCGCTTCATTCGCCCTATTAGCAAGTTGTTGTTCGAAGGACTTTTGGGCCCTCGAAAATGAAGTCATAGAATTCTCCATAGCGCTAAGCTTGATCAAGATTGCCTCCAAAACTGCGTCGTTGTAGTATAGTGGTAAGTATTCCCGCCTGTCACGCGGGTGACCCGGGTTCGATCCCCGGCAACGGCGCCAAAAACTTGTTCGCTCCAAACGGTGTGTGCAAGCTTTAAATTTATAACCCTAGACTTAAGCTTAAAACAAGGATGCGAACCCGCAGTGTACGGGTCAATCGTAGTAAAAGCAAGAAAATTCCAGGGGTCGATCACAGGGACTCGGTGAAACAAAGTCAATACGGTGTGCTTATATCAATACTAACCACATGAGCGATTAACACAATCAAAGATGAATAAGAAGTCAATAAAGCAAACATGCAATTCTAGGGATTAAAGCATCTAGTTGTGGTTCCAACTCAAGATCTATAGATAAGCGGACAAAGCTGAGATTTTTACGTGGGGAAGGTGTTTCTAAAGTGGAGTAGATCACCGGGTAAGTCTCACTACACACTAATCCTAAACCGTAACTCCTATTACCGGGTAAGTCTCAAGGCATCAAGGTAAAGAACTATAACCTCAAACTACCACACCATCTAAGGGAATAGAATCAACCTTTACCGGGTAAGTCTCAGGCTAACTCACAAAGATGGGATGGAAGCACACTCAAACCCCAATAAAGGACAAACCTTTATTACCTACACTTATGATCGTTAATACACAAACTAAGGAATTACCGGGTATGTCTCATCCTAAGCTTGCTTTGAACCAGGAAGGTGTAATAAGAATAGGATTTGGCAAACTCTAACACTTAACTCTCAGTTATGGATCAGATAAGTCACCTCGGTCAGCCAGTTTCCACCTCGGCCGAAATGTTCATCGACTGAACGAGATGCATAGGGTTAAGGTTAAAGACTCGAGCTTTCAAGATCCTACTGGAATCTAAGATTATTCTATCATTGTTTTCCCCACAACCTTCAGCCAATCACCCTAGAATCACACAAGGAAATTAGCCACTCATCATCATAATGAAAGTATTAAAATATATGGGAAGAAGGTGAATATTTGAACAAAGAAGAATTTAATGAAAAGACTTCAATAACTGAATCATATATCACAACAAAGCGTTCCTTGGATAACAATTCAAAAAGACAAGACAACAATTGAGGGAATTGAAGACAATCTTACAAAACCCTTCAATAAAGCTATAAAAGCTATGGACTTCAATCTTCCTTCAACCTTCAAAAAGGTTCTTCCAAACTCCCAACTGGAGTAAGTTGTTGCTGCTGCTACGTAATTTTCGGTGTAAGCGGGGTTGTATGCGAGATCTAAGCACCCCCTTGATTTGTGGAAAATCCAACCCTTTTTATAGGAAAATAACCCTCCAAAGATAATAAATCTTAGAAAGATATTCTCCCATAAATATAGGTAAAATATATGATTCTGCATATCTCCTTCCTTCCAGGAGCCAAGCCCAAAAATATAAGATCACTTTCCAATTTTAAAAGATCTCAGCCAAGAATAAAATATTCTCGCCGCGTCCTAGGTGTTCGCCTCGGTCGAGTCGGCGTCTCTGGATCACCTCGGTCGAGATGAATCTCTGGTCAACCGAGGTGAGTCATAACTGAATGTGAAATCTCTCAAAACTGGTCCCAAGTAAATCTTTAATCCATGGCTATGCTCCCTGGATATAGCTCCAAATGACTCATGACTCCTTTTGCTCCTTTTTGATGCAAAACGTACCATATTACCTGCAATTACAACGAAACTAGGTGTAGACCTCGATTCTCGCAAAGGTAGATGAAATGGTAGTAAAATCACATAATGTACATACAAACATGCAGATTATGAAAGATAAAACGTCCAAACAAACCTCAAAATATAGACTATAATTCATGCTATCAAAATACCCCATACTTAGCCCTTGCTTGTCCCCAAGCAAGTTCCGCATATAGAAGACAAGATAGAATGGATTATAAGTCAAGAAAATCGACGAAAAAGTCTTTCAAAAACATTTTATGGTGTGCAACTATCATAGATCACTCTAAGAGGATACTTCCTGGAATTAAAAACTTAATATGATCAAAACATTTTATAAATATAGGAAAGTTGTTCATCTTTGCATAAAATCATAGAATGCATAATAAATCATAATTATCAAAATTAATCATGTATAATCCGATTTAAACCGCTAAGTCAATCAACAAGCTCAAGGTCTCAAGGGTTCCCAAAAGAAAAGGTCAAGAAACGTGTAGGGTAGGGATGTATGTAAGGTAATGTGGTGCTAGAATCCGGGAAAAGGATGAACTTCACTTTCACTTTGACTTGCAACATCTTCCACCAATAAGCTTCGCTTATCTCACACTTTTTCTTTTTACTTTACTTTTTGGGATGCATGGACAGAGGTGCACAATAACCGAAGCCTAGGAAATCTGCAATCATCAATTTCTCGAGATGCATCAAACCCTTGATGCACATACCATGACCCGTTAGGAATATCGCTCAATCCGACTTTGGCAAGACACAAACACCCGGCTATGTGAATGGTGCCGAGTTACTCATCTTCATGATTGACTTCCCCAAACCTATTATTGCTTTTTAACACTTTCACTTCCAGCCACTTCTCAACTTTAACTCCACTTGATTTCACCACTTCGCTTGCTTCCAAATTCCCGGATAGGTAAAGGGAGGCAAAATGTATATGAGGGGCTAAGCATGATCAAGAAGAAGAAGAAGAAGGGGAAGAGAGGAAAGGGTTAGAGGAATCATTAGAATTGGAGTTTGAATGATTGTTACCGTGATTTTGGTTATTCGCCCTCCAGTTGTTGCTATTGGATCCTCTATTGCTGTTGTTGTAGTTGTTGTTTCGGGGACCGTTGTTGTTGTTACGGTACCCGTTATTGTTGTTGTTCCTTTGCCCTTACTCTTCCTTCTTAGTTTGAGCCATCAAAAGCTCCTTCAATTGCTTCACGTCATTCTTCAACGACGTGAGTTGATTATTGTTGGGTTGAGTCTCTTGAAAGTTGACTCTTTTAATTCCACCTTCAGCTCCTTGGTGGGTATACTTCTCCATGTGCAAGGCTTGCTTCTCAATGAAGTCCCAAGCCTCATCAATCGCCATGTCCATGAAGGTACCGGCGGTGAGTAGTTGGAGATTGAACTGGGTGCTTCCGTCCAGTCCTTTGAAGTAGATCTCCAACAACTCGATCTTTGGAATCCCATGATGTGGGCAATCCAAAAGGATATCCTTGAACCGCTCCCAAGATTTGGACAAGCTCTCCTTGTCCTTCATGATGAAAGCATTGATCTTCCCTCTCATTTCAGCGGTCTTTGAGGGTGGAAAGAATTTGGTCAAGAATTCCGTGGTCATCTCCTCCCATGTGCTGATTTTTCCTGGAGGAAGAGATTGATACCAAGTAAGAGCTCTATCTTTTAAAGAAAAGTAAAAAGGTCTTAGCTTGTAGTTGTTATTCTCAATTCGGGGAGGTCGCAAGGTTTCCATCAAGATCTCGTAGTTTTGAAGATGTTGATGCGGCGACTCTTTCTCTAGGCCTCCGAATTGGCATTGGCGAATCAGGGCTAGAACTTGCGGTCGAAGTTCGTAGTCATGATCTGCTGGATCTCCTAGGTTCACTTCTGGACGCCTCAGTTGTTGATTAGGGTCCATCCTTTGACCTAGGGTTTATGGAATCACTGCAAGAAGAACATCTCGGAGTGGCATCCGAGGTGGAAGTACATCGGCCGGGGCGTCAGGTAATGGAATCTGCCTCGGTCGAAGATCAGCTACTGGATCCTGCATCGGTCGAGGATCAACAGGAGGATCTTCCCTCGGTCGAAGTAGAATCTGGTCTCGTATGACTGCAATCTCAGCTTCGATTGCTGCAGTCTTGGTGAGATTCTCTTCTTTCTCTTGCCTGAGTTCTTCCTTGCTGAGGCGTAGCAGCTCTAACGCCTCTTTCAATTGGGCCGCAAGATCGCGATCGTCTTGTTGGGCCATCTTCGCTTCTCTTAAGCGTCGCTTGTAAGTCTTTTCTGGTTCGGGTTCTTCGCATATACCTAAGAAAGAACCTGCAAAAGTCGTCACTCAAGTAGAGTGGTTAGATGAAACGGGGCAAGCGCCCCAAGAGCAAACCGTACGGGCTCGGTCTAGACCAAGTCCCCGGCAACGGCGCCAAAAACTTGTTCGCTCCAAACGGTGTGTGCAAGCTTTAAATTTATAACCCTAGACTTAAGCTTAAAACAAGGATGCGAACCCGCAGTGTACGGGTCAATCGTAGTAAAAGCAAGAAAATTCCAGGGGTCGATCACAGGGACTCGGTGAAACAAAGTCAATACGGTGTGCTTATGTCAATACTAACCGCAAGAGCGATTAACACAATCAAAGATGAATAAGAAGTCAATAAAGCAAACATGCAATTCTAGGGATTAAAGCATCTAGTTGTGGTTCCAACTCAAGATCTATAGATAAGCGGACAAAGCTGAGATTTTTGCGTGGGGAAAGTGTTTCTAAAGTGGAGTAGATCACCGGGTAAGTCTCACTACTCGCTAATCCTAAACCGTAACTCCTATTACCGGGTAAGTCTCAAGGAATCAAGATAAAGAACTATAACCTCAAACTAACATACCATCTAAGGGAATAGAATCAACCTTTACCGGGTAAGTCTCAGGCTAACTCACAAAGATGGGATGGAAGCACACTCAAACCCCAATAAAGGATAACCCTTTATTATCTACACTTATGATCGTTAATACACAAACTAAGGAATTACCGGGTAAGTCTCATCCTAAGCTTGCTTTGAACCAGGAAAGGTGTAATAAGAATAGGATTTGGAAAACTCTAACACTTAACTCTCAGTTATGGATCAGATAAGTCACCTCGGTCAGCCAGTTTCCACCTCGGCCGAAATGTTCATCGACTGAACGAGATGCCTAGGGTTAAGGTTAAAGACTCGAGCTTTCAGGATCCTACTGGAATCTAAGATTATTCTATCATTGTTTTCCCCACAACCTTCAGCCAATCACCCTAGAATCACAAAAGGAAATTAGCCACTCATCATCATAATGAAAGTATTAAAATATATGGGAAGAAAGTGAATATTTGAAGAAAGAAGAATTTAATGAAAAGACTTCAATTACTGAATCAAATATCACAACAAAGCGTTCCTTGGATAACAATCCAAAAAGACAAGACAACAATTGAGGGAATTGAAGACAATCTTACAAAACCCTTCAATAAAGCTATAAAAGCTATGGACTTCAATCTTCCTTCAACCTTCAAAAAGGTTCTTCGAAACTCCCAACTGGAGTAAGTTGCTGCTGCTGCTGCGTAATTTTCGGTGTAAGCGGGGTGTATGCGAGATCTAAGCACCCCCTTGATTTGTGGAAAATCCAACCCTTTTTATAGGAAAATAACCCTCCAAAGATAATAAATCTTAGAAAGATATTCTCCCATAAATATAGGTAAAATATATGATTCTGCATATCTCCTTCCTTCCATGAGCCAAGCCCAAAAATATAAGATCACTTTCCAATTTTAAAAGATCTCAGCCAAGAATAAAATATTCTCGCCGCGTCCTAGGTGTTCGCCTCGGTCGAGTCGGCGTCTTTGGATCACCTCGGTCGAGATGAATCTCTGGTCAACCGAGGTGAGTCATAACTGAATGTGAAATCTCTCAAAATTGGTCCCAAGTAAATCTTTAATCCATGGCTATGCTCCCTGGATATAGCTCCAAATGACTCATGACTCCTTTTGCTCCTTTTTGATGCAAAACGTACCATATTACCTGCAATTACAACGAAACTAGGTGTAGACCTCGATTCTCGCAAAGGTAGATGAAATGGTAGTAAAATCACATAATGTACATACAAACATGCAGATTATGAAAGATAAAACGTCCAAACAAACCTCAAAATATAGACTATAATTCATGCTATCAAGTTCGTCCCAGTCAGAAAAGAAAGACGCAGTAATCAAGCTAAGCTCTATGGAGACATCCATGACTTCATTTTCGAAGGCACAAAAAGCCTTAGAACAACAATTCTTCAACAAGGCAAATGAAGCGCCAAGAGATCCAGGGAAGCTTCCAACAAGGACGGAAAGCAACCCTAAGGGCCAGATTATGGCCATAACGACGAGGAGTGGACTGAAGACTGCAGATCCAGTGCCTCGGTCGATGCTAGTACAGATGAAAACCACCTCGGTCCAGGTGCAGTTGAAGAACACTTCGGCCGAGATGCCAACCGAGGTGGAACCACAGAAAGCGGAGGAGAAAACTAAAGTTTATATTCCACCTTCTGCATATAAACCACCACTTCCATTCCCCCAATCAAGGGCCAGAGCACATCTAGACAAACATTTTGGTAAGTTCCTTGACTTAATGAACAAACTACACATTAATATCCCTTTCCTTGATTCTATTCTAGGGATGCCCACCTATGGGAAGTTCTTGAAAGAGATTCTATCAAGGAAGAGGAAGTTGGAAGACTTTGGTGAAGTAAGGATGACATCTAAATCCTCGGAGCTCATTCAAATCATGAAGGAGAAGATGCCACCCAAGTTAAGAGATCCCGGATCATTTTGCATTCCCATTCAAGTTGGGGATGTCACTTGTGAAGCCTTATGTGATCTAGGAGCCAGCGTGAGCATCATTCCGCTGGAGCTATGTGTTAAGATCGGACTTGGAGAGCCCAATCCGGTGAAGATACGGTTATACATGGCGGACCGCTCCATTACCCATCCCGTGGGTATTTTGGAAGACGTTCCGGTTAAGTTAGGTAACTTCTATTTACCTATAGACTTTGTTGTGCTTGATATTCCCGCAGATTATCCCGTTCCTATCATTCTCGGGAGACCATTTCTAGCAACTTCGGGTTGCAATGTGATTGTAAGAACGCCAAGCTGAAGTTCAATATTGGCGGAGATGGAGTGGAATTCGCATTACTTGCGGCTATGAAGGGAGAGTAGCTAGGAGATGATATCTTCAACATTTATGTTGAAGAAGAATCAAGAGAATTGGTGAGCTCTATCCTTATTAAAGATCCACTTGAAAAGGTTATTAGTTTTAGCTTAATGGAGGAGGGCATATATGCTTCTTGTGATACAGATATACGGAGCTTAAAGGCACCGAAAGAAGATCTAGGAGCTAAAACTGAAAGACTAATCCAGGAGAAGAAGATCTCCAGTTTCGGTTCCAGTTGCAGTACCTCGACCGAGGCACTTTCTCGACCAAGCGAGGTGACTGAAGAACATCTCGGTCAACCTCTCTGGACATCGACCGAGGTCGAAAACGAGATGATGTCAACTGAGACTTCCGAAAGTCCAGTTCTTCAATCTACTCCACTGGAAGGAGGAAGCAAGGATCCCCCTCAGAAAGCACCCCCAGTTATGGAGCTTAAACAACTCCGAAGTCAGTTGAGGTATGTCTTTCTTGGACTGTGTTCGCTCCAAACGGTGTGTGTAAGCTTTAAATTTATAACCCTAGATGTAAGCTTAAAACAAGGATGCGAACCCGCAGTGTACGGGTCAATCGTAGTAAAAAGCAAGGAATTCCAGGGGACGATCACAGGGACTTAGTGAAACAAACTCCAATTACGGTATGCTTATGTGAATACTAACCACAAAGGCAATTAAAACAATCAAGATGATATAGAAGTCAATAAAGCAAACATGCAGTTCTAGGGATTAAAGCATCTAGTTGTGGTTCCAACTCAAGATCTAAAGATAAGCCGACAAAGCTGAGATTTTTGCATAGGGAAGGTGTCTCTAAAGTGGAGTAGATCACCGGGTAAGTCTCACTACTCACTAATCCTAAACCGTAACTCCTATTACCGGGTAAGTCTCAAGGAATTAAGATAAAGAACTATAACCTCAAACTAACACACCATCTAAGGGAATAGAATCAACCTTTACCGGGTAAGTCTCAGGCTAACTCACAAAGATGGGATGGAAGCACACTCAAACCCCAATAAAGGATAAACCTTTATTACCTACACTTATGATTTTAGGTACACAAACTAAGGAATTACCGGGTAAGTCTCATCCTAGGCTTGCATTGGACTAGGAAAGGTGTAATAAGAATAGGATTTGGCAAACTCTAACACTTAACTCTCAGTTTCGGATCAGATAAGTCACCTCGGTCAGAAGAATTCCACCCCGGCCGAGATGTTCATCGACTGAGCGAGATGCTTAGGGTTAAGGTTAAAGACTCGAACTTTCATGGTCCTACTGGAATCGAAGATTATTCTATCATTGTTTTTCCCACAACATTCAGCCAATCACCCTAGAATCACACAAGGAAATTAGCCACTCATCATCATGAAAGTAATAATCAAATATATGGGAAGAAGGTGAATATTTGAACAAGAAGAATTTAATGAAAAGACTTCAATAACTGAATCAAATATCACAACAAAAGCGTTCCTTGGATATAAATCCAACAAAGGAAGACAACAAGGAAGGGAATCTAAGATGATCTTACAAAACCCTTCAAAAGCCATAAAAGCTATAATCTTCAATCTTTCTTTAACCTTCAAAAAGGTTCTTCAAATCTCCCAACTGGAGTATGGCTGCTGCGGTGTATAAACCCTGATCGGTGGTATAACATGATCTTGGATTTGTGGAAATCCAACCCTTTTTATAGGAAAATAACCTCCAAAGATAAGATATCTTAGAAAGATCTCTTCCCATAAAAATAGGTAAAATATATGATCTAGCATATCTTCTTCCTTCCAGGAGCCAAGCCCAAAAATATAAGATCTCTTTCCAAAGATAAAAGATCTCAGCCAAGAATAAAATATTCTCGCCGCGTCCCTGTTAGCATGAAATATTGTGATATTTTAGGCACGTTTTCTAAGTGTATTTGATTCATAATTGATAGTCTTTGATTTAGGATTGTTGCATTTGCGAGCTAGATTGCCTATATTGTCGATATGGATGTCTACACTAGCTTTATGTTGATTATAGGTGATTGAGAGCCAATTCCGAACGGAATCGAGCAAAGATGAGTTGATTGAGTGTGTCCATGGATTGAGGGCATTCTTAGGAGCAAAGTGGATGTCAACTTCAGGAATGCACGAGGCTAGGGAAGAATCACGTTCTTGCCCTAAACCACGGTCTAAAATACGGCCGTACTACAAACCACGTTTAGTTCCACGGCCGTGGAACCCTGCAGGAGAAGCGTGATTCATTCCAGGAGCTTTTACGGTCGTGGAATCCATGGTTCAAACCGTGTTGATTCCCACGCTCTAAATTACGGTCGTGGAACCTTCCACGACCGTGATCTTGGCGATCTTTTTCGCCACATTTTGAAGCCACGATCTTTTGAAGATTGCGCCGGGCCGATATTTTATCTTGCCCTATAAAAAGACCGAAGAAGGGAGATTTCGTCATCCTCGCTTACCCCCGCTTAGACGAATTTTGCGACCTCGTTCTAGAGTTACGCTTGCACCTTCACTTTGGAGATTTTGGCGGTTCTTGCAAAAGACGTAATTTGCCCTTTCCATGGAGTTGCCCTAATCTCTCACTTTTGGTGGAGATTGCTGCGGAGATTTCCGGATTGACGGAAGATCAAAGTTTTTGGAAGATTGTTGCAAGAAGAATTCTCTTCTTGTTTAGGTTTGATTTGGAAGACGGATTGACATCCCGTTCTTCTTTCTTTTCTAAGATTGTGATTGTTTGCTTTATTCTGAATCTATTGACAATATTCATTCTTGATTGTGACATCGAGATTGGTTCGAAGTTTATTGAAAGTTTTCGGAAGTTTTCGTCTTTCAATCTTTTAATCTTTGAATTTGATATCATAATGATGATTGTTGGCTAAAAACCCTTAACAATTCTAGGGTGAAGGGTTGATAGTTGTGGCTTAGATGATGATAGATCGATCGTAAACAGATTAGACCCTGAGAGTTAGAGAGAATCGTCGACGGTTTGTTCTTGAGTTCCATGACCGTGGAATCTCAAGATCTACCCGTAATTTCCCTTAAGTTTACGAACCTGCTTTTACTTTAATCCAAAGTTAAAGATTTGCTTTAACTTAGTTTAGGCTTGCCTTTTCTAGGTGGTAGTGAAGCCTCAACAACCTCTACCTCGATTGTGAGTGTCACAACCGTAATCGGTTAAGTTAGTCTTGATCCTTGGATTGCAAGTTTGGGAATTTGACATTAATTCTTGCCTTTAGAACCTTTCTATATTGAAGCCTCAACAACCTGTATAGAGAGTTTCTTGTAGGTGAGTCATATAAGGTTTTTGGAACTTCACCGTACGATTACCTTACATTAGCATACCTTTGCATATCTCAACTCTGTCTTTATATCATTAAGAATATCTTGAATCAATTGCCACAGCTGGATACTTAGATCTTTAGGATTGTTGTTTTCCCAATAATTTGCAAAGCTCATACATTTAACCGCTTGATAATCTGAAATCGAATTTGTTTCTCCCCAAATTCCTGTGTTCGATACTCTGGAATTCTTGCTTAACTACGTCGATCCGTACACTGCGGGTTCGCTTGCTTGATTCTAGTTTTATAAATTTAAAGTTTATTTGCACGCACGTTTAGGGGCGAACAAGTTTTTGGCGCCGTTGCCGGGGATTTGGTTTAGACCGAATTCGGTAGCCGGTTGTCAAGCTTGGGAGCTTGCTCTCGTTATTTGATATCTCTTTGAGTGCATGCGCAGGTCTAGGAACACCGAAGACCTCTTACCTCTTGATCAAGAGCTTGAGAGGACTTTAAGGCAAAAGCGCAAGGAAAAGAAGATTGCTGAAGGACACGAACGTGATCTTCAAGCGGAATTGGCGGAAAAGGAAGCTCAACTCCAATGGAATGAGAACCTCCGCCAGGATAAAATGGATCGTCATCAATCTCAAGTTAACAATCTATAGGACATGATCTTCCAAATGAGGATAGAACTAAGTGACCTTAAGAATAAGGGAAGTAAGAAATCCTCAAGGAGGGCATCAAGATCTAGAAGAAAAGGTCACTCATCCGCTGATGATAGTGACTCTTCCATGCCACCGCTAGAGGAGATTGATCCCACAATCAATGTGAATCCTTTCCATCCACGGGGAGCTGCTAATCGCCGCATTCCACCTAGGAATGCGAGGATCGAACGTGTAGATGAAGAGCCAAGAACTCTTGGCCAGCGGATGGATCCAACACAACAACCACGCCGTTTGGGCGTGAATTTCGATGTTGAAGATGTGCAAGGGTTTAGCTTCAACCCTCAAGTTATTACTCTTGTTCGCCAAAACTAATTTGGCGGGACAAGCGCTGAATCTCCACACCAACACTTGCAAAACTTTGAGTGTATGATGGAGACAATGAGACCGAAGAGTGCTACTACCAACAACTATAAGCTCAAGCCTTTCTTCTTCTCCTTGAAGGGGAAAGCGTTGTCTTGGTACCAAGCTCTTCCTAGGGGGAAACTAGACACGTGGGAAGACCTTTCTGCGGAGTTCCTCACCAAATTCTTTCCGCCATCCAAAACGGCGGAACTTAGAGGTAAGATCAATGCATTTTCCATGAGGTCTAACGAAAGTTTGTTTCAATCATGGGAAAGGTTTCAGGACTTGTTATTGGATTGCCCTCATCATGGCATATCCAAGCTTGCATTGCTGGAGATTTACTACAAGGGGCTGGATGCGGGGACGCAATTCAACCTCCAATCCCTCTCATGTCGAACATTCATGGGCATGAGAGAAGATGACGCTTGGGATTTCATTGAGAAGCAAGCAAGGGTCATAGAGAAGTATTCCCACCGGAAAGTGGAGGGAAATCGTGTGGAGCAAGGAGCAAAGCTCACACATGAAGCTCAAAATCAGATTTTCTCCCTCAACAATGAGATCAAGGAGTTGAAGGAGGCGATCAAGACCAACTTCCCAAAGCAACAAGAGAAGGATGTTGGCTATTTGGGAAACAACAATGGCGGTGATAACACCAACCGCAACAACAACAACAATAACCGGAACAACAACCGGAATAACAATTGGAATGGAAACAACAACAACCGGAACAATAATTGGATCAACAATAGGGGTTCAAACAACAACAATTGGCGCTCCAATCAACAAAATTCCGGTAACTCTTATCCTTCCAATTCTAATTCACTAACTCCACCTTCCTCTTCCTCTACTCCTTTGAAAAACCTGGGGCAATCATCTAATGGAGGAAACACTTCGGGGAAGGAGAAGCCCGATCCCATGTTGGAAACGATTTTGGAAAAACTACAAGGGTTGGAGAACCGCATCATTAAGGTTGATGATCAAATATCTAAGGTTGACAAAGCTCAAAAGGTTTTGGAAAACCAAATGTTCAGCCATGCGGAGGAAGTTCCTAGGAATCAAAGGAAACTTCCAGGAAAGACGGAGGACAACCCTAAGGGAAGGGTTATGGCAATCACAACTAGGAGCGGAGTGACTACCACCGATCCGCGGCCAAAGTTTGTTGAAGTCTCCGTAGAAAAGGACAAGGAGAAGGAGAAGGGGAAGGAGAAGGAAGATGTCTACGTTCCTCCTCCGGCTTACAAACCTCCCCTACCATTCCCTCAATCTAGAGCGAGAGCGCGCCTAGATAAACAGTTTGGTAAGTTTATAGAACTCATGAGCAAGCTGCATATTAATATACCATTTATTGATGTTATTGTAGGTATGCCGGCTTATGGCAAGTTCTTGAAAGAGCTCCTCTCTAACAAGAGGAAGCTAGAAGACTTTGGAGAGGTTAAGATGAGTTCGGACTCTTCGGATCTCATCAAGACCATGAAGGAGAAAATGCCCCCAAAGCTAAAGGATCCGGGGTCATTTTGCATTCCCATAGGAGTGGGAGATGTCACATACGATGCGTTATGTGATTTAGGAGCAAGTGTGAGCATCATACCACTTGCGTTGTGTAGGAAGATCGGTTTAGGCGACCCTAAACCGGTGAAGATGACGTTGTACATGGCGGATCGATCCATCACTCGCCCCGTCGGTATCGTAGAAGACGTCCCAGTCAAGCTAGGTAAATTCTTTGTTCCCATTGATTTTGTCGTGCTTGACATTCCTGCAGATAGTCCGGTCCCGATCATACTCGGAAGACCGTTTCTTGCAACTTCCGGCTGCATAGTCGATTGCAAGAATGGTAGACTCGCTTTTGATATAGGAGAAGAGAAAGTAGAGTTTGTTCTTTCCACTCTAGTGAAGGAGCCAATCTTTGATGAGGATACTTTCGATATCCAAGATGAAGAGGGTTTGTCTAGGGAGGAGGTAAGTGCGATTCTCTTTAACAATCCTTTATAAAAAGTTATCATTATGAGTCTAACCAATGTAGGGGAAGAAGAAGAGTGCAATGAGGCAATTGAAGCCTTAGAAGCACAAGAAGAGATGGGTGAAGTGGAGTTTGAAAAACTCCACGATGAGGCAGAAAACGTGAGAATCCACGGCCATACACTGTATTCCACGGCCGTGGATTTCACACCCAAATCCGTGTCCCACTCCAGGGAGTTATACGGTCGTGGAGAAGATGTGACAACCGTATTTCCCTTCCACGCCCTAAACCACGGCTGTGGAGACCATGAGGAACCCGTAATTTTGGGCGTGGAAAGGAGTGATCGAGACACTTCTTCAACTTCTTCTGATTCTTCTCCCACACACTCAACATCCTTAGAAACTTCTAAGGAGACATCGGAAGCTCCGAAAGCAATGGAACTAAAACCACTTCCTACTCATCTAAGGTACGCTTTTCTAGGATCTAATTCTACCTTCCCGGTTATTGTTAGTTCCGATCTAAGCATAGATGAACATAATCAGCTCATGATTGTCCTTAGGAAACATAGGAAAGCTTTAGGCTATACTATCGAGGACTTAGTAGGAATTAAACCCTCCCTATGCATGCATAAGATACTAATGGAGGAAGATTTTAGAACTTCAAGACAATTCAAAGGCGGTTGAATCCGACCATGAAGGAGGTTGTCAAGAAGGAAATTCTTAAGCTTCTTGATGCAGGTATCATCTACCCTATCTCCGATAGTAAGTAGGTGAGTCCGGTTCAAGTAGTTCCGAAAAAGGGAGGAATGACGGTCATCACCAACAAAAACAACGAACTCATTCCTACCCGAACTGTGACGGGATGGAGGATGTGCATAGACTACCGCAAGCTCAAGAACGCAACGCGGAAGGATCATTTCCCATTGCCATTCATTGATCAAATGCTTGAAAGGTTAGCACAACATTCACATTTGTTTGCTTATAGGAGAATGCCGTTCGGGCTTTGCAACGCCCCAGCCACCTTCCAACGGTGCATGATGGCCATCTTCTCCGAATACGTAGAGGAAATCATGGAAGTCTTCATGGACGACTTCTCCGTATACGGTTCCTCTTTTAACAATTGCCTTTCTAACCTTTCTCTTGTTTTGCAAAGGTGTGAAGACACTAACCTAGTTCTTAATTGGGAGAAGTGTCAATTTATGGTTAAGGAAGGAATTGTATTAGGCCACTTAGTCTCTAGTAGAGGGATAGAAGTAGACAAGGCTAAGATAGAGACCATAGAGAAGCTTCCCCCCCCAATTTCGGTGAAAGGGATAAGAAGTTTCCTAGGACATGCTGGATTTTATAGACGTTTCATTAAGGACTTTTCTAAGATATCAAAACCTCTCACTAATCTATTGATGAAGGATGCGGTTTTTGAGTTTTGGCAGGAATGTTTGGATGCGTTTAACACCATTCGGCAAGCTCTAATTTCAGCACCTATTATCCAACCCCCGGATTGGACTCTTCCCTTTGAGATTATGTGCGATGCTAGTGACGTAGCTATTGGAGCTGTTCTTGGACAACGAAAGGAAAGGCGAACCCATGCCATATACTATGCTAGCAAGACGCTAGATGAAGCGCAGCTCAACTACGCCACTACCGAAAAAGAGTTTTTAGCCATTGTCTATGCTATTGACAAGTTTCGCTCTTATCTTGTAGGTGCAAAGGTGATTGTCTACACGGATCATGCTGCGATCCGGTACCTCCTTGCGAAGAAAGATGCGAAGCCAAGGCTAATTAGATGGATTCTTCTCCTACAAGAATTCGATCTTGAGATCCGCGACAAAAAAGGTTCAGAAAATTCTGTTGCGGATCATTTGAGTCGCCTAACACATCTAGAGGACGACCATTTACCCATCGACGACTCCTTCCCGGACGAACACCTACACCTTATTGAGGAGTGCATCGATGTGATCTCCAAAGGTAACGAACCATGGTTTGCTGATTTTGTTAACTATTTGGTTTGTCAGGAGATACCACCTGGATTATCCTACGCACAAAGGAAGAAGTTCTTTAAGGATGTCCGGGAATACTTTTGGAACGAGCCTCTCCTCTTTAAGAGAGGTCCAGATGGCATCATTCGGCGATGTGTGCCGGAAGATGAGATGCAAAGTGTCATCCGCCATTGTCATTCACTACCTTGTGGAGGACACGCTAGTTCGAACAAGACTAGCGCAAAGGTATTGCAATCCGGATTCTTTTGGCCTACTTTGTTTAAAGATGTGCAATCCTTTGTTTCTTGCTGCGATGCTTGTCAAAGAACAGGCAATATCTCTAGGAGGAATGAGATGCCCCTCAACAACATCCAAGAGGTGGAGATTTTCGACGTTTGGGGAGTAGATTTTATGGGACCATTCCCATCCTCTTGTGGAAACCAATACATACTATTGGCGGTAGATTACTTTTCTAGATGGGTGGAAGCAATTGCCTCTCCCACCAATGATGCCATGGTGGTGGTTAAGTTCTTCAACAAGACCATCTTCCCGCGATTTGGGACGCCAAGGACGATCATTAGTGATGGAGATTCTCACTTCATTGCCCGGCGCTTTAAAGCTCTTCTAGCTAAGTATGGGGTTACTCACAAGATCGCTACCCCTTACCATCCACAAACAAGTGGACAAGTTGAGATCTCAAATAGGGAGATCAAAGGAATCTTAGAGAAGACGGTTTCAAGGACTAGGAAGGATTGGTCCTTGAAGCTTGACGAAGCATTGTGGGCATACCGGGCTGCATACAAGACTCCCATAGGAACCACACCATACAACCTTATGTATGGGATGTCTTGTCACTTGCTGGTAGAGTTGGAGCACAAAGCGTTTTGGGCTATCAAGTGGTTGAACTTCAGCATGAAGGAAGCGAGAGAGAAGCGTCTCCAAGACATCAATGAGTTGGACGAACTCCGCTTGAATGCTTATGAAAACGCTAAGATCTATAAGGAGAGGGCGAAACATTGGCATGATAAGCATATCATTCCAAAGGACTTCAAAGAAGGAGATCAAGTTCTCCTCTTCAATTCAAGGCTTCGTCTCTTTCCAGGTAAGCTTAAATCTCGTTGGACCGGACCTTTTCTAATCAAGCGTATTTTCCCCCATGGTGCAGTTGAAGTATGGGGTGAAACGGGCGGAAGCTTTAAGGTGAACGGCCAACGACTCAAGAAGTATACGCCGGAACTCCAAGCTGAAGAGTTCGCGCCTACCGCACTCGAATAAGTGCGAGAATGGTCTAGCTACGGACCTTAAACAAAGCGCTTCTTGGGAGGCAACCCAAGGTATTGCATTTTTGTTTTTGTTTTCGATTCATAGATTAGCTTAGTATAGACGTTTTTGCTTTGTTTTTGCCTTCGATTCCTTCCGGTATGTTCGTGTTTTTGGATGTAGGAACGATGGAAAAGGAAAAGGGAAGGATAATGTTGAAGAAAAGTGACGAAATTTGGACTTTGGAGCTTTACAGAGAGTTCCACGGCCTAAACCACGGTCGTGACAGCTATAGTGCCCGTAATTTCCAAAAGTCTTTGAAAAATCACCAAAACCACGGTTCCGTACAGAACCACAGCCGTGGAACACCCCGACAGACTGTGATTTTCAAAATTTTTCTTGTGACTATATAAACCACGTTCTTCACAAAATTCACCACAAAACCCCTCTTCCACGACCTAAAAGCCGAATCCACGCCCCCTCTCTCAATTCCTCGTTTCCTAATCGTTTTCAACGATTCTTCTTCCTAAACTGAAGCAAATTCGACCACAAACAAGATCCAAGCAACGAATCGAGCGGAAATTCACCAAGGAACGCGCAATTCGGATTTTTCAATCCGAAAAATAGGTTTTTCCACTCTTCTTGATCTTTGTCGATTTGGTTCGTTTTTGTTAGAGATTTTAGGAAGAACTGATTGAGATTGGAAGAAATTAGATTAGGACTGCCTGTTTGTGGAGATTGTGTGTTGATTTGCTGAGATTTGAGACTTTCTGAGACAAATCACGGTCTTTGGGAGAACCACGGCCGTGGAATCTGTAGAACAGCCCGTAATTTCTAACAAAATGGACTTTGTGAGGAGAGTTTCGGGGAGGATCAAAGAGAAGAAGGATAACTAGAACAAGAAGAGGAAGGGTAATCCCTCCTCTTCGTCATCCTCTAGAGCACCACCACCCTCTTCCCCTTCACCTCCATCATCACCTTCCTCACCCTCACCACCTAGCCCTAGAGTCCCGACCATACATGAGGATCACCTTGATGCACTCGACAGGATCAAGGAGAGGGCTGTGATTGGTCCTAGGTACTTGTTGTTGGAGGATCTAGCTCCTCTCAACATATTTGATGACCTCACTTGGCTCTTGGATAGAGCCGGACTTATTGTCTTCTCGGCTATCTGAGAAGACGCTTATGAGGAGATTACACGGGAGGTTGTGACATCTTTTGAGCACAACCATGTAGACAGGACCGTCTCTTTCCGTCTCATGGAAAGAGACTATCATTTTAGCATCCGTGAGTTTGGGACCTTTTTCGGGTTTCAGGAGACCTTTAACGGTCGCTTTCCTAGTGGCGTTTACGCCAAGGATTTTTGGGAGGAGGTGGCGATGATTTACGCTAGCGAGGACCGCTGGCAGCCCGCTGACACCAAGGCTAGGTTGATGTACCACCTAGCCTTGAAGATTGCTCATCGTGTTCTTTCGGAGTGTCTCTTTCCTAGGACGAAGACGCCCCAAAAGATCAAGACGGATGAGCTCTTTTTACTCTATTCCATGCTGTACGGACGCCGAGCTGACTGTGCCACTCTCTTGGCTGCTACTATGAGCAAGCTCAAGAACAAGAAGAAGGGCAACATAGGATATGGTAGGATAGTTACCCACCTTGCTAGGAGCTTAGGTGTTGATTTTTCTGCTTGCACCCGCATACCGGCCGTTCCTTTAGGACTCCATGCCTTCATGACTAGGGGTCTCATCTTCCCCACACATAGAGGTCCGTCTTATGCGGCCATGCCTTGGGAGAGCAGGATGGGTAGGGGTATAGAGTGGCTACCGGAGTACTCCATTATGGCGGGACGCCATAATTGGAAGGAGACGTTCGCTGCTATGCATGCGAACAGGATAGCAGCTCCCCCATATGTCGCACCACCAGTTGTTGAGAAGGAGGATATGGGAGATCAGTTTGAGGGTGGAGGAGGAGCCGAGCAGGAGTTTGGCACGTTTCCGGATCAGCCGGAGGCGGCCCCCGATGCACCTAGACGTTCTCCACGTCCAGCTAGAGCTTCAGGCTCGTCTTCTCGCCGCGCTAGCGTGAGTGAGAGACCTACATGGATGACCACACCTCCTGCATGGTACGGAGCTCCACCTCCTTGGTCTACAGAGCAGACAGCAGCACCAGCACCAGCACCATCCGACGCTCCAGCATGGTACAGTCAGGCTCCGGGATGGTATGAGCAGATGTCTGATTGGGCTACCGGACTTTCGGAGAGAGTAGGAGCATTGGAGATCCGAGCCGATGCTAGAGATGGACGCTTAGACGACCTCGACCACATGATGAGAGACGTCTACCGCCAGCAGTTTGGGCGGTTCTATGATCCTAGCTTCTCTCCATTCCCGCCTCCACCAGCGCCGCAGTGATGAGGATTTGATGATTGACCGTTCGCCTTAGACATTCCACCACCACTTTGTGAGTTTCTTTTTCTTTTCTTCTTTTCTTTCTTTCTTTTGAACATTAGGGACAATGTTCGTCCTAAGTATGGGGTGGGATGTACTAAAAGTTTGTAGTAACTCTTACTCACTATGTTTGTTTCTATTCGAGACTATCATTACATGTTCATTATATTGTTGAACGTTTCATCATTGCATTGCATGAAAAAGAACTTGAAAAACCCATAAAAATTGAAAAATTTTGAAAATTTTGTGCTTCTAATGAATTGAGATGATTTCTATGATAATCACTACTTGTGAATTGAGTTTGATGACAATTGCATGCTTAAAAGATTAGTGAATTGAAAAGAAATTGAATGAATAGATTATACATCTTTTGCAAGGTTCATAATGTGATAAATGTTACCTAAATCATGTTGAGAAATTGAAGTTGAAATCACACTATAAGTTCTTATACTTCTTGTTGAGATGATTAAGGCAATTCGATTTTTCTTTCTTCTTTCTTTGATCATTCTAGCTCCTCATTGAAATGTTGACCTCCCTTACCTATCCGGGGATTTGGAGAAGTTAATGAAAAAGGCATGTTTGATGTGGGAGGGGCATGAGAGCAATTATTTACAATCAAAAGAATAGAAAGAAATTCTAGGTTTGGGGAAGTCAATCATGATGATGAGTAACTCGGCACCATTCACATAGCCGGGTGTTTGTGTCTTGCCAAAGTCGGATTGAGCGATATTCCTAGCGGATTATGGTATGTGCGCTAAGGGTTTGAGGCATCTCATAAAAATTGAGAAACGCCAATCTCCTAGGCTTCGGTTTTTGTGCACCTCTGTCCATAACTCCAAAAGTAAAGTCGAAAAATGAAAGGAAGAAGAGCGAAGCTCTAAGTTGAAGTGTTGCGGAAACCGCAAAAGAAGAAGAAGGGTAGTTGTCCACTTTCCCGGATTCATGCACCACATTCCTTAAAGTTTCCTTCCCTTTCCACATTCTAGACCTTTTTCTTTGAAAGTCCTTAAGATCAAAAGAATGTTATATGACTTGGTGATCTAATTCATGAGTTTTCTTTACTCTTTACTCTTTGATTAATTTTGATAATGTTTGAAGGTTATGATGCTTGTTTAGAAGTTTGATTAATTCATGAGTTTTCTTTACTCTTTAATCTTTGATTAAGTATATGAAAGTCTTATCAACGATTGAAGCAAGGTTTGAGAATGATCTATTCTTTAGAAGGCACATTCCTCCAAAAGAAGTATTGCTTTGAGAAGGTACACATATTTCATCCTAACTTTTGTTTAAAGCTTTTTGAAAGACCTTGCTTAGGGAAAAGCAAGTGTTAAGTATGGGGTTATTTGTTAGCATGAAATATTGTGATATTTTAGGCACGTTTTCTAAGTGTATTTGATTCATAATTGATAGTCTTTGATTTAGCATTGTTGCATTTGCGAGCTAGTTTGCCTATATTGTCGATATGGATGTCTACACTAGCTTTATGTTGATTATAGGTGATTGAGAGCCAATTCCGAACGGAATCGAGCAAAGATGAGTTGATTGAGTGTGTCCATGGATTGAGGGCATTCTTAGGAGAAAAATGGATGTCAACTTCAGGAATGCACGAGGCTAGGGAAGAATCACGTTCTTGCCCTAAACCACGCTCTAAAATACGGCCGTACTACAAACCACGTTTAGTTCCACGGCCGTGGAACCCTGCAGGAGAAGCGTGATTCATTCCAGGAGCTTTTACGGTCGTGGAATCCATGGTTCAAACCGTGTTGATTCCCACGCTCTAAATTACGGTCGTGGAACCTTCCACGACCGTGATCTTGGCGATCTTTTTCGCCACATTTTGAAGCCACGATCTTTTGAAGATTGGGCCGGGCCGATATTTTATCTTGCCCTATAAAAAGACGGACGAAGGGAGATTTCGTCATCCTCGCTTACCCCCGCTTAGACGCATTTTGCGACCTCGTTCTAGAGTTACGCTTGCACCTTCACTTTGGAGATTTTGGCGGTTCTTGCAAAAGACATAATTTGCCCTTTCCTTGGAGTTGCCCTAATCTTGCACTTTTGGTTGAGATTGCTGCGGAGATTTCCGGATTGACGGAAGATCGAAGTTTTTGGAAGATTGTTGCAAGAAGAATTCTCTTCTTGTTTAGGTTTGATTTGGAAGACGGATTGACATCCCGTTCTTCTTTCTTTCCTATGATTGTGATTGTTTGCTTTATTCTGAATCTATTGACAATATTCATTCTTGATTGTGACATCGAGATTGGTTCGAAGTTTATTGAAAGTTTTCGGAAGTTTTTGTTTTTCAATCTTTTAATCTTTGAATTTGATATCATAATGATGATTGTTGGCTAAAAACCCTTAACAATTCTAGGGTGAAGGGTTGATAGTTGTGGCTTAGATGATGATAGATCGATCGTAAACAGATTAGACCCTGAGAGTTAGAGAGAATCGTCGACGGACCCTAAATCACGGTTTGTTCTTGAGTTCCACGACCGTGGAATCTCAAGATCTACCCGTAATTTCCCTTAAGTTTTCGAACATGCTTTTACTTTAATCCAAAGTTAAAGATTTGCTTTAACTTAGTTTAGGCTTGCCTTTTCTAGGTGGTAGTGAAGCCTCAACAACCTCTACCTCGATTGTGAGTGTCACAACCGTAATCGGTTAAGTTAGTCTTGATCCTTGGATTGCAAGTTTGGGTATTTGACATTAATTCTTGCCTTTAGAACCTTTCTATATTGAAGCCTCAATAACCTGTATAGAGAGTTTCTTGTAGGTGAGTCATATAAGGTTTTTGGAACTTCACCGTACGATTACCTTACATTAGCATACCTTTGCATATCTCAACTCTGTCTTTATATCATTAAGAATATCTTGAATCGATTGCCACAGCTGGATACTTGGATCTTTAGGATTGTTGTTTTCCCAATAATTTGCAAAGCTCATACATTTAACCGCTTAATAATCTGAAATCGAATTTGTTTCTCCCCAAATCCCTGTGTTCGATACTCTGGAATTCTTGCTTAACTACGTCGATCCGTACACTGCGAGTTCGCTTGCTTGATTCTAGTTTTATAAATTTAAAGCTTATTTGCACGCACGTTTAGGGGCGAACAGTCCCAGGTGTTCGCCTCGGTCGAGTCGACTTCTCTGGATCACCTCGGTCGAGGTGAATCTGTGGTCAACCGAGGTGAGTCATAACTGAATGTGAAATCTCTGAAATCTGGTCCAAAGTGAATCTTAAATCCATGGCTATGCTTCCTGGATGGTTCCTTATGTTCCTGGATGTAGCTCCAATGACTCCATAGTTCCTTTTGCTCCTTTTTGATGCAAAACGTGCCATTTTACCTACGATTACAACAAAACTAGGTGTAGACCTCGATTCTCGCAAAGGTAGATGAAATGGTAATATAATCACATAATATACATACAAACATGCAGATTATTGAAGATAAAACGTCCAAACAAACCCCAAAATATAGACTATAATTCATGCTATCAAAATACCCCATACTTAGCCCTTGCTTCATGGAATTTAAAATCCAATATATGATTAAAACATTTTATAAATATAAGAAAGTTGTTCATCTTTGCATAAAATCATAGAATGCATAATAAGTCATAATTATCGAAATTAATCATGTATAATCCAGTTTAAACCGCTAACTCAATCAACAAGCTCAAAGTCTCAAGGGCTTCCCAAAAGAAAGGTCAAGAAACGTGTAGGGTAGGGATGTATGTAAGGTAATGTGGTGCTAGAATCCGGGAAAAGGATGAATTCACTTTCACTTTGACTTGCAACATCTTCCACCCATAAGCTTTGCTTATCTCACACTTTTTCTTTTACTTTACTTTTTGGGATGCATGGACAGAGGTGCACAATAACCGAAGCCTAGGAAATCAGCAATCATCAATTTCTTGAGATGCATCAAACCCTTGATGCACATACCATGACCCGTTAGGAATATCGCTCAATCCGACTTTGGCAAGACACAAAAACCCGGCTATGTGAATGGTGCCGAGTTACTCATCTTCATGATTGACTTCCCCAAACCTATTATTGCTTTCTAACACTTTCACTTCCAGCCAACTTCTCAACTTTAACTTCACTTGCTTTCACCACTTCGCTTGCTTCCAAATTCCCGGATAGGTAAAGGGAGGCAAAATGTATATGAGGGGCTAAGCATGATCAAGAAGAAGAAGAGAGAAGAATGAATTGCCTTGGTCTTTCCAGGAAGAAAGTGAGAGAACTTATCTTGTGGTGTCAACCTTCAAATTCAACATAATCTGGATAAAAAGAAAGTATTAAACATGCCAATAATTTCAAACAAAGCATTTAGCAACTTAAACATATTATAAAACTTTTCAAACACATAAAGAATTTTAAAACCAGTCAGTAAACAAGATCTTCACTGAGATCATATCCAGATAAGAAGCACAAAAAATCGTTTCGAAAACTCTCAGTTAACCCACCTCGGTCGAGGTGTTCTTACATCAACCGAGGTGAAACACCTCGTTCGGCCAGAACTGCCCCGGTCGTGGTCCAAAATTTTTTTTTTTAAACCAGTTTTCTTTCAGTTTCGACGTTTTTCCCAATCAAATAACCTGTAAGTATGCATGTAATCTCAAATAAACACATAGATGCAAAAGTAAAGCATAAATATAAATATCTGGTCAAATAGAGTCATACATAAATGTCAAATATTACATCACAAAAACACCCCATATTTGGGACACACTGTCCCAGTGGGTCAAAATAAGTCTAAGGTAAAAGTACTCACCGGATAATAAGCTGAACTGCATAAAAATAAGAAACGAAAATCCTGCAGCTCTCAGTAGTCACGATCCGGTGGTGGTGGTGGTGGTGGCACATACGGATACTGGGACGGGTCGAACGGATAACCTATGATGTGCTCAAACTGGATCTGGGCCATCATGTGCTGGTAATGCTGCCGCTCCTGCATCTCGTGGATATCCAGTGACAAAGCAGCATATGAATCAATAACATGATCCGTCAGGTCGTCGATCCGACTGTGAGCCTCTGAATCTTTGTGTCGGCGTGTCCTACGCCTAGCAAGTCTTATTGGAGAAGTAGCAGGTGCGGGCTCAGTATCCTCATCATCCAAATCTATAACTGGTGCGCTCGTCCCTGCAGTATCTGTCCCTGTATCCATCGGGACTCCACCCTCTCTGTCATCAGCCGTCTCCTCATCATCTGCCTCCTCCTCAGCTGGGGCAGCTGCTGCCTCTCTGTAATCCTCCATCAATGGAGCCCAAGCGGTCTGCCAATAATGTGGGTCAAAAACAGTAAACTGGGCAGACTACCTGATCCCCTGTGGTGCAGTCAGCTCCCACGGCATAGCCACGTACGGTGTAGTCAAACCTCGGGGAACCAGAATCCGCCGAGTGATCATCTCCTGCAGCCCAAGCGGCTTGGCAGCCGCCACCATCGTGCAAGCGCTGAGATCCATGTCCTGATAACTAGCTATGTGGGTGACAATCCCTCTGTAGCAGATGTCTCCCTTCGCTTTGGCCTTGATCCTGTGCAGATCCTCTACCAGCATCAAGCCAAAGTCCGGGATACCCCCAGTAACCATGCAGTATAAACTGAAAAGCTCTCCCTATCGGATCTTCTGGGGCATCTCAGTACGCGCCAGAAGTGTCTCACTGAAGATCCGGTGGGCTAACCTAAAGGCTAAATGGAAGATGACCTTCTCCTTGGAATCTCCAGGGCGCCATCTGTCTGCGTGCTCAACCATGTGAGCAATCTGTCCCAAAAACTCCCTAGCTACGGATTGGGAAGGGAAATCAACAGCGGTGGGCTCAGGAAAACCAAAAATATCTCTCTAGTACTCTAGTGGCACTATGAAGTTCCGGTTCATCAACCGGTACTTCACAGATCTCTCTGTGAGGAGGTAGGTGAAGGAGCTAATGAACTCTAAGGTGGGCTCCAAATAGGCTGGGGCTCGGATCTCAGTAAACTGATCCAGCCCTACTGTAGAAATCATCCTCCTAAGGTCTCCGTCTACCTGGAGGCAATCAAAAGCAGACACGTCCAGGAAGCGTGGTGAAATCACTGGACGGCCAGAAATACGCTCATAATCCACCCGGTGTCGCTCATGGATCACCGGTCGATAGGGTCGGGAAGAAGAGGAAGAAGGGGAAGGTGAGGATCTATCCCTAAGGGCAAGGCGTCGGTCAGAACTTATTTTCAATTCACTCACTGTCAAGTCACCTCGGTCAATTGACAACACTCAAGAATCACCTCGGCCGAGGCACAGCTCGACTGGACCGAGGCGGAAAACTCGATTCTAATTCCTTTTGAAATTTGAGTTCTTTTCCCCCAAAATCACTACAACTGCTTCCTATGGGGTACTTAAGCCTTTTCTCAGCAAATGCAAGGGCAACCAAAGCCCAAATCGAAACGAAATCGGAGAGGTAGGGTTTCGGTTTTGTTTTACCTCGTTCGGCCGAATCGGTTCGATTTTCTTGCAGATCGATGATGAACTGGGATCCTCTAAGCCTTAATCGCAGTTTGGAGACAGAAATCTTCGAAAACGAGCAAGAATCGAAGGAGGCGAGGTGAAACTGTCGCCGCGGTCGAGGGAGAAGAGTAAAGTGAGGAGAGAGAAATCTCCGCCCCTTTTATACCCTATTTGGAACTGCTATCACCTCGGTCGAGATGGTCTCGACTGGACCGAGGTGGTGCGGACCGAGGTGGTTCTTTAGAAAACCCTAGTCGCCTCGGTTGCTCAAGAATCATCTCGGTCGAGGTGCTCTGAAAGCAACCGAGATGCCTCAGTCGAACTTCGTCTTCTCAAAATCTCGATCTTCTGTCCTTCCAGTTATGCTCCTTCCTTAGATGTCTCTTGTTATCTGTCAGAACTCCAAAAACAAAACAAAGCAAAGCAAAAGCAAACTATCTAAGCTAGACTAGAAAAAAGGGAAAAGAAAGTAATACCTTGGGTTACCTCCCAAGAAGCGCTTGGTTTAAGGTCGCCAGCTGGACCATGATGCGTCTCTCATACGTGATGGGAGGTGCCCTCACCCCATACTTCACCTCCATCGTGGGGTGAAGTAAGTAAGTCAATCAAACGCTCCAACAAGTGTAAATGCTCATCGGGAAATGAATCGTCTATGGGCGGGTCGTCTTTCTCACGTGAGGATGCATGTAGCCGGCTGAGGTGATCCGCAACAGAATTTTCGGATCCCTTCTTATCGCGGATCTCTAGATCAAACTCTTGAAGCAAGAGAATCCATCGAATAAGGCGTGGCTTGACATCTTTCTTAGCCAATAAGTAACGGATGGCTACATGGTCGGTGTAGACAATGACTTTCGCCCCTACTAAATAGGAACGAAACTTCTCGAAAGCATATACAACCGCCAATAATTCTTTCTCGGTGGTAGCGTAGTTGCGTTGTGCCACATCTAGCGTCTTGCTAGCATAATAGATGGCGGTGGTCCGTCAATCCTTTTTCTGTCCAAGCACCGCTCCTACGGCTACATCACTAGCGTCGCACATGATCTCAAAGGGCAAGGTCCAATCCGGAGGCTGGATAATGGGAGCGGAGATCAACACTTCCTTAATCCTGTAAAAAGCATCAAGACACTCCTGCGAAAACTCAAAAACAACATCTTTATTCAAGAGGTTAGTTAGAGGTTTAGAAATCTTAGAGAAGTCCTTGATGAATCTCCTGTAGAAAGCTGCATGCCCGAGAAAACTCCTCACACCTTTAACAGAACAAGGGGGAGGGAGTTTCTCAATCGTCTCGATCTTAGCGCGATCGACTTCAATGCCTCGATTAGAAACGAGGTGTCCTAGCACAATGCCTTCATTAACCATAAAATGACACTTTTCCCAATTCAAAACAAGATTAGTGTGTTCACATCTTTTAAGCACTAGAGATAGGTAGATAGGCAATCGTCAAAAGAGGAACCATATATAGAAAAATCATCCATAAATACCTCCATGATCTCCTCTATGTACTCGGAAAAGATAGCCATCATGCATCGCTGGAAGGTAGCGGGTGCATTGCACAATCCAAATGGCATCCTCCTATAAGCAAATGTCCCCCATGGACAAGTGAAAGTGGTCTTCTCCTGATCGTCCGGATGGATAGGAATATGGAAGAATCCACTATAGCCGTCTAAGTAGCAAAAGTGTGAATGCTGGGCCAACCGCTCGAGCATTTGATCAATGAAGGGAAGTGGAAAATGGTCCTTCTGTGTGGCCGTGTTCAGCTTCCTATAATCGATGCAAACCCTCCAGCCCGTCACGGTCCTAGTTGGGATCAACTCGTTGTTCTTATTCGTCACAACGGTCATCCCACCTTTCTTCGGAACTACATGCACCGGGCTAACCCACTTGTTGTCCGAGATAGGGTATATGATACCTGCATCCAACAACTTAAGATTTTCTTTCTTCACAACCTCTTTCATGATCGGATTTAACCGTCTTTGAGGTTCCCGTGAAGTCTTATGATCATCCTCCATTAAAATTCTATGCATTCAGAAAGAGGGCTTAATGCCAATAAGATCATCTATAGTATAACCCAAAGCCTTTTGATGCTTTCTCAGGACATGCATTAGTTTAGATAATTCAGTTTCGGAAAGGGAAGCACTAACAATAACGGGATAAGTAGAATCCGGTCCAAGAAAGACATACTTTAAGTGATTTGGGAGTTGTTTAAGCTCCACAACTAGGGGTGCTTTCTGAGGGGGATCCTTGCTTCCTCCTTCCAGTGTAGTAGATCTAGAAATTGGACTTTCGGAAGTCTCAGTTGAAGTCGTCTCGCCATCGACCTCGGTCGAGGCGCAGAGGCGTTGACCGAGATGTTCTTCAGTCGCCTCTCTCAGTCCAGGAAGTGCCTCGGTCGAGGTACTGCAACTGGGACCGAAATTGGAGATCTTCGTCTCCTGGATTAGCTTCTCAGTTTTAGCTCCTGGATCTTCTTCCAGTACTCTTAACCTCCGTATATCTGCATCACAAGAAGCATCTATACCTTCCTCCATTAAACTGAAGCTAATAACTCTTTCGAGTGGATCATTAATAAGGATAGAGCTCACCAATTCTCTTGATTCTTCTTCATCGTAGATGTTGAAGATATCATCAGTTAGCTGCTCCCCTTTCATGGCCGCAAGTAATGCAAACTCCACCTCATCGCCGCCAATGTTGAATTTCAGCTTGGCGTTCTTGCAATCCACGTTGCAACCCGAAGTTGCTAGAAATGGCCTCCCGAGAATAATAGGAATAGGATAATCTGCGGGAATGTCAAGTACAACAAAATCTATAGGTAAATAGAAGTTACCTAACTTGACCGGAACATCCTCCAAGATGCCCACGGGATGGGTGATGGAGCGATCCGCCATATATAGTCGAATCTTGACCGGCTTGGGCTCTCCAAGTCCGATCTTCGCACATAGCTCCAGCGGGATGATGCTCACGCTGGCTCCTAGATCACAAAGGGCTTCACAAGTGACATCCCCAACTTGAATGGGAATGCAAAATGAGTCGGGATCTCTTAATTTAGGTGGCATCTTCTCCTTCATGATTTGAATGAGCTCCGAGGATTTAGATGTCATCCTAACTTCACCAAAATCTTCCAGTTTCCTTTTCCTTGATAAGATCTCCTTCAAGAACTTCCCATAGGCGGGCATTCCTAGAATAGCATCAAGGAAGGGAATGTTAATGTGCAGTTTATTCATCAAGTCAAGGAACTTACCAAAGTGCTTGTCTAGATGTGCTCTGGCCCTTGACTGGGGGAATGGAAGTGGTGGTTTGTATGCAGGAGGTGGAACATAAACTTCAGTTTTCCCCTCCGCTTTCTGTGGCTCCACCTCGGTTGCTATCTCGAGCGAAGTGTTCTTCGACTGCACCTGGACCGAGGTGGTCTTCGTCGGTACTGGCACCGACCGAGGCACTGGATCTGTAGTTTTCAGTCCACTCCTCGTAGTTATGGCCATGATCTGGCCCTTAGGGTTGCTTTCCGTCCTTGCTGGAAGCTTCCCTGGATCTCTTGGCGCTTCATTCGCCCTACTTGCAAGTTGTTGTTCAAAGGCTTTTTGGGCCTTCGAAAATGAAGTCATAGAAGTCTCCATAGCGTTGAGCTTGATCAAGATAGCCTCCAGAACTGCGTCTTTCTTTTCCGGCTGAGACGAACTTGATCCTTGCCCCGGGCTCTTTAATGGAGTAGAAGAAGAAGAAGAAGAAGGGGAAGAGAGGAAAGGGTTAGAGGAATTGTTAGAGTTGGAGTTTGAATGATTGTTACCAGAATTTTGGTTGTTCGCCCTCCACTTGTTGCTATTGGATCCTCTATTGTTGTTGTTGTAGTTGTTTTTCCGGAAACCGTTGTTGTTATTACGGTATCCATTGTTGTTGTTCCTTTGTCCTTGCTCTTCCTTCTTGGTTTGAGCAACCAAGAGTTCCTTCAATTGCTTCACGTCATTCTTCAAAGACGTGAGTTGATTGTTGTTGGGCTGAGTTTCTTGGAAGTTAACTCTTTTAACTCCACCTTCAGCTCCTTGGTGGGTGTACTTCTCCATATGCAAAGCTTGTTTCTCGATGAAGTCCCAAGCTTCGTCAATCGCCATGTCCATAAAGGTACCGGCGGAGAGTAGTTGGAGATTGAACTGGGTGCTTCCGTCCAATCCCTTGAAGTATATCTCCAGTAATTCTAACTTTGGATCCCATGATGTGGGCAATCCAAAAGAATGTCCTTGAACCGCTCCCATGACTTGGACAAGCTCTCCTTGTCCTTCATGATGAAAGTGTTGATCTTCCCTCTCATTTCAGTTGTTTTTGAGGGGGGAAAGAATTTGGTCAAGAATTCCGTCGTCATCTCCTCCCATGTGCTAATTTTTCCTGGAGAAAGAGATTGATACCAAGTAAGAGCTCTATCTTTTAAAGAAAAGTAAAAAGGTCTTAGCTTGTAGTTGTTATTTTCAATCCTCGGAGGTCTCAAGGTCTCCATCAAGATCTCATAGTTTTGAAGATGTTGATGTGGTGATTCCTTCTCTAGCCCTCCGAACTGGCATTGGCGAATCATGGATAGAACTTGCGGTCGAAGTTCATAGTCATGGTCCGCTGGATCTCCTAGGTTAACTCCTGGATGCCTCAGTTGTTGATTGGAGTCCATCCTTTGACCTAGGGTTTGTGGGATTCCTGCAAGAAGAACATCTCGGACTGGCCTCCGAGGTGGAAGTACATCGGCCGGGGCGTTAGGTATTGGGACCTGCCTCGGTCAAGGGACAGCAACTGGGACCTGCATCGGTCGAGGATCAGCAACTGGATCTTCCCTCGGTCGAAGTTGATATTGGTCTCTCAAAGCGGCCATATCTGCTTCGATTGCTTCAGTCCTGGTGCGAGTTTCTTCTTTCTCTTGTCTTAGTTCTTCCCTGCTGAGGCGTAGCAGCTCCAGCGCCTCATTCAATTCGGCCTCAAGATCGCGGTTGTCTTGTTGGGTCATCTTCGCTTTTCTTAAGCGTCGCGTGTATGTCTTTTCTGGTTCGGGATCGTAAGGAACGATTTCCTTCCCAGTGCGGGTTCTTCGCATAAACCTAAGAAAGAACCTGCAAAAGTCACTCAAGTAGAGTGGTTAGAAGACACGGGGGCAAGTGCCCCAAAAGCAAACCGTAACCAACTCGGTCTAGACCAAGTCCCCGGCAACGGCGCCAAAAACTTGTTCGCTCCAAACGGTGTGTGCAAGCTTTAAATTTATAACCCTACATGTGAGCTTAAAACAAGGATGCGAACCCGCAGTGTACGGGTCAATCGTAGTAAAAAGCAAGGAATTCCAGGGGTCGATCACAGGGACTTAGTAAAAACAAGTCCAATTACGGTATGCTTATGTAAATACTAACCACAAAGGCAATTAAAACAATCAAGATGATATAGAAGTCAATAAAGCAAACATGCAATTCTATGGATTAAAGCATCTAGTTGTGGTTCCAACTAAAGATCTAAAGATAAGCAGACAAAGCTGAGATTTCTGCATAGGGAAGGTGTCTCTAAAGTGGAGTAGATCACCGGGTAAGCCTCACTACTCACTAATCCTAAACCGTAACTTCTATTACCGGGTAAGTCTCAAGGAATTAAGATAAAGAACTATAACCTCAAACTAACACACCATCTACGGGAATAGAATCAACCTTTACCGGGTAAGTCTCAGGCTAACTCACAAAGATGGGATGGAAGCACACTCAAACCCCAATAAAGGATAAACCTTTATTACCTACACTTATGATCTTAGGTACACAAACTAAGGAATTATTGGGTAAGTCTCATCCTAGGCTTGCATTGGACCAGGAAAGGTGTAATAAGAATAGGATTTGGCAAACTCTAACACTTAACTCTCAGTTTCGGATCAGATAAGTCACCTCGGTCAGAAGAATTCCACCCCGGCCGAGATGTTCATCGACTGAGCGAGATGCTTAGGGTTAAGGTTAAAGACTCAAACTTTCATGGTCCTACTGGAATCTAAGATTATTCTATCATTGTTTTTCCCACAACCTTTAGCCAATCACCCTAGATACAAACAAGGAAATTAGCCACTCATCATCATGAAAGCAATAATCAAATATATGGGAAGAAGGTGAATATTTGAACAAGAAGAATTTAATGAAAAGACTTCAATAACTGAATCAAATATCACAACAAAAGCGTTCCTTGGATATAAATCCAACAATGGAAGACAACAAGGAAGGGAATCTAAGATGATCTTACAAAACCCTTCAAAAGCTATAAAAGCTATAATCTTCAATCTTCCTTCAACCTTCAAAAAGGTTCTTCAAATCTCCCAACTGGAGTATGGCTGCTGCGGTGTATAAACCCTGATCGGTGGTATAGCATGATCTTGGATTTGTGGAAATCCAACCCTTTTTATAGGAAAATAACCTCCAAAGATAAGATATCTTAGAAAGATCTCTTCCCATAAAAATAGGTAAAATATACGATCTAGCATATCTTCTTCCTTCCAGGAGCCAAGCCCAAAAATATAAGATCTCTTTCCAAAGATAAAAGATCTCACTCAAGAATAAAATATTCTCGCCGCGTCCCAGGTGTTCGCCTCGGTCGAGTCGACTTCTCTGGATCACCTCGGTCGAGGTGAATCTGTGGTCAACCGAGGTGAGTCACAACTGAATGTGAAATCTCTCAAATCTGGTCCAAAGTGAATCTTAAATCCATGGATATGCTTCCTGGATGGTTCCTTATGTTCCTTGATGTAGCTCCAATGACTCCATAGCTCCTTTTGCTCCTTTTTGATGCAAAACGTGCCATTTTACCTACGATTACAACAAAACTAGGTGTAGACCTCGATTCTCGCAAAGGTAGATGAAATGGTAATATAATCACAGAATATACATACAAACATGCAGATTATTGAAGATAAAACGTCCAAACAAACCCCAAAATATGGACTATAATTCATGTTATCAGACCGGATTCTACTTATCCCGCTATTGTTAGTGCCTCCCTCTCCGAATCTGAATTATCTAAATTAATGCATGTCCTGAGGAAGCATCAAAAGGCTTTGGGTTATACTATAGATGATCTTATTGGCATTGAGCCTTCTTTCTGCATGCATAGAATTCTAATGGAGGACGATCATAAGACTTCACGGGAACCTCAAAGACGGTTAAATCCGATCATGAAAGAGGTTGTGAAGAAAGAAATTCTTAAGTTGTTGGATGCAGGTATCATATTTCCAATCTCGGACAGCAAGTGGGTTAACCCAATACATGTAGTTCCGAAGAAAGGAGGGATGACTGTTGTGACGAATAAGAACAACGAGTTAATCCCAACTAGGACCGTCACGGGCTGGAGGGTTTGCATCGACTATAGGAAGCTAAACGTGGCCACTCGGAAGGACCATTTTCCACTTCCCTTCATTGATCAAATGCTCGAACGGTTGGCCCAGCATTCACACTTCTGCTATTTAGACGGCTTTAGTGGTTTCTTCCAGATTCCTATCCATCCGGATGATCAAGAGAAGACCACTTTCACTTGTCCATGGGGACATTCGCTTATAGGAGGATGCCATTTGGATTATGCAATGCACCCGCTACCTTCCAACGATGCATGATGGCGATCTTTTCCGAGTATATAGAGGAGATAATGGAGGTATTTATGGATGATTTTTCAGTATATGGTTCGTCTTTTGATGATTGCCTATCTAAACTTTCTCTAGTGGTGCAAAGATGTGAAGACACTAATCTCTTTTTGAATTAGGAGAAGTGTCACTTTATGGTTAATGAAGACATTGTGCTAGGACACCTCATTTCTAATCGAGGTATTGAGGTCGATCGCGCTAAGATCGAGACTATTGAGAAACTCCCTCCCCCTTGTTCTATTAAAGGTGTGAGGAGTTTTCTCGGGCATGCAGGTTTCTACAGGAGATTCATCAAGGACTTCTCGAAGATTTCTAAACCACTAACTAACCTCTTGAATAAAGATGTTGTTTTTGAGTTTTCGCAGGAGTGTCTTGATGCATTTTACAGGATTAAGGAAGCATTGATCTCCACTCCCATTATCCAACCTCCGGATTGGACCTTGCCCTTTGAGATCATGTGTGATGCTAGTGATGTGGCAGTAGGAGCGGTGCTTGGACAAAAGAAGGATGGCCGGACCACCGCCATTTACTATGCTAGCAAGACACTAGACGAAGCCCAACGTAACTACGCCACCACCGTCATAGTCTACACCGACCATGCAACCATTCGTTACTCGCTTGCTAAGAAGGATGCCAAGCCACGCCTTATTCAATGGATTCTCTTGCTTCAAGAGTTTGACCTAGAGATCCACGATAAGAAGGGATCCTAAAATTCTGTTGCGGATCACCTCAGCCGGCTACCTCCATCTTCACGCGAGAAGGACGACCCACCCATAGACGATTCATTCCCCGATTAGCACTTGCACTTGTTGGAGCGTTTGATAGACTTACTTATCTCACCCCATGATGAAGGTGAAGTATAGGTTGAGGACACCTCCCATCACGCATAGAGATGCCGTACGGTCCAGCTAGCGACCTTAAATCAAGCGCTTCTTGGGAGGCAACCCAAGGTATTGCTTTCTTTTCCCTTTTTCTAGTTTAGCTTTAGATAGTTTGCTTTTGCTTTGCTTTGTTTTGTTTTTGGCGTCCTAGACAGACAACAGGTGACATCTAAGGAAGGAATAAAACCCATGAGCATAAATGGAAGGACAGAAGTTCGAGAAGACGAAGTTGACTGAGACGCATCTCGGTTGCTGTCAAAGCACCTCGACCGAGATGATTCTTCAGCAACCAAGGCGATTAGGGTTTCTGAAGATCGACCTCGGTCCGTACACCTCGGTCCAGTCGAGACCATCTCGACCGAGGTGACAGCAGTTCCAGAAAAGGGTATAAAAGGGGCTGAAGATTTCTCTCTCTTCTCTTTACCCTCTTCTCGACCGCGGCGGAAATCTAACCTCGCTTCTTCGTTCTTCGCTCATTTTCGACGATTCTTTCTTCCAAACTGAGAGGAAAGGATAGAGGATCGCATTGCAAGCACCAATCTGCAAAAAGAACGAACCGAATCATCCAAATCGGGGTAAAAATTAAAAAACCCTATTTTCCTTTTCCCCACTATTTCCTCTCGATTTGGGCTTTGGTTGCCCCTGCATTTGCTGAGAAAAGGATTAAGTACCCCATAGGAACCTTTGGTAGTGATTTTGGGGGAAAGAACTGGATTTTTGAGGGAATCGATCGAGCAGTTTTTCGCCTCGGTCCAGTTGTCCTGCGCCTCGGCCGAGGTGTTCTACAGAGTTGTTAGAGCAACCGAGGTGACCTGACAGGTTGTTGAAAATGAGTTCTGAAAGGCAGTTGGTCCTGAGGGACAGATCTTCTCCTTCCCCTTCTTCTTCTTCCCGCCATACTAGACCGGTGATCCACGAGAGACACCAGGTCGATTATGACCGCATAGCGGCCCGTCCAGTCGTTGCGCCACGCATCCTAGACATATCTGTTTTTGATTGCCTCCATGTCGATGATGATTTGAGGCGTATGATTTCTGCCATGGGGCTGGAGCAGTTCACAGGGATTAGAGCTCCGACCTATCTAGAGCCGACCTTGGAGTTTGTCAGCTCCTTTACCTACTTGCCTACCGAGCGCGCCGTAAAGTACCGGTTGATGAACCGGAACTATTTGGTTCCCTTGGCACACTGGCGGGACATCTTTGGCTTCCCGATTCGTACAGTTGCTGATTTTCCCTCTCGAGCTGTAGCTCGAGAGTTTTGGGGACAGATTGCTCACGTGGTTGAGCACGCTGATAGATGGAGACCTGGAGATTCCAGGGAACGGATCATTTTCCATCTTGCTTTCAGACTAGCCCACAAGATCTTCAGTGAGACTCTTCTGGCGTGTACTGAGACGCCCCAGAAGGTCAGACAGAGCGAGCTTCTTAGTTTATACTACATGGTGACCGGAGGAGTTCCGGATTTTGGATTGATGCTAGCGGAGGACTTACATAGGATAAAGACGAAGGCAAAATGCGACATCTGCTGTGGAGGTATAGTGACTCATATAGCGAGTTACATGGATATGGACCTCAGTGCTTGTACCATGGTGGCGGCTGCCAAGCCGCTTGGACTTCAGGACATGATTACTCGAAGGATACTGATTCCCCGAGGACTTACTACGCCATATGTGGCGATGCCATGGGAGCCGACTGCATCTCAGGGGATCAGATGGTAAGCTCAGTTCTCCGTGTTTGATCCACATTACTGGCAGACTGCATGGATCCCACTAATAGAGAATGCTAGAGAGGCAGCAGCTGCAGCAGCTCAGGGGCCAGTTGAGGAGGACGAGGCTGAGGATGATGATGATGATGTTGATGAGGATGGTGGTGTTCCTATGGACACGGGCACAAATACAGCTGGGACTAGTGCGCCGGTCATCGATTTGGATGATGACGAGACTGAGGAGGAGCCGGCTGCAGCACCAGCATGTCCTGCTAAGCGCAGGGTACGTAGGCAAAGGGATTCAGATGCTCACCGTCGGATCGACGATCTGACAGATCAGATGATAGACTCCTACGCTGCCATGTCCCTGGAGATCAGAGAGATGCAGGAGAGACTACACTACCAACACGTGATGGCTGAGATTCAGTTTTAGCATGTCATGGGCTATCCTTTTGACCCATCTCAGCACCCGAATGTGCCACCACCACCACCACCACCACCACCGGATCGTGATTATTGAGAGCTTGCAGGATTTTCTTTCTTTATTTATTATGCAGCTCAACTATGTCCGGTGAGTACTTTATTTTCTAGACTTATTCTGACCCATTGGGACAATGTGTCCCAAGTATGGGGTATTTGGTGTATTATTTGACTATGGATGTATGACTTGACTCTATCGGATATTTATGTTTTATTTTGCTTATCTGAGATTACATGCATGCATACAGGTTATTTGATTGAGAAAAACGTCAAAAATTGGAAAGAAAAAAAAAATTTTGACCTCGACCGAAGTAATTCTGGCCAAACGAGGTACTTCACCTCGGTTGACTAGAACATCTCGACCGAGGCGTTTTAACTAAAAGGAATTTTTCGAAAACGATTTTTGTGCTTTTTATCTCTATATGTTTGAAAGGTTTTATGATATGTTTAAGTTGCTAAATGCTTTGTTTGAAATTTGTGGCATGTTTAATACTTTTTTATTATCAAAATTATGTTGAATTTGAAGGTTGACACCACAAGATAAGTTCTCTCACTTTCTTCATGGAAAGACCAAGGCAATTCATTCTTTTCTCTTCTTCTTCTTGATCATGCTTAGCCCCTCATATACATATTTGCCTTCCTTTACCTATCCGGGAATTTGGAAGCAAGCAAGTGAAAAGCAGGTGAAAGAAAGGTTGAGAAGTTGGCTGGAAGTGAAAGTGTTAGAAAGAAACAAATAGGTTTGGGGAAGTCAATCATGATGATGAGTAACTCGGCACCATTCACATAGCCGGGTGTTTGTGTCTTGCCAAAATCGGATTGAGCGATATTCCTAACGGGTCATGGTATGTGTATCAAGGGTTTGATGCATCTCAAGAAATTGATGATTGCTGATTTCCTAGGCTTCGGTTATTGTGCACCTCTGTCCATGCATCCCAAAAAGTAAAGTAAAAAAGGAAAAGTGTGAAATAAGCGAAGCTTATTGGTGGATGATGTTGAAAGTCAAGTGAAAGTGAAGTGATATCCTTTTCCCGGATTCTAGCACCACATTACCTTCTACACATCCCAATCCTACACGTTTCTTGACCTTTCTTTTGGGAAGCCCTTGAGGCCTTGAGCTTGTTGATTGACTTAGTGGTTTAATTTGGATTATACATGATTAATTTCGATGATTACAATTTATTATGCATTCTATGATTTTATGCAAAGATGAACAACTTTCTCATATTTATAAAATGTTTTGATCATATTTTGATTTTAAATTCCATGAAGTACTCTCTTAGAGTGATCTATGATTGTAGCACACCATTAAAATGTTTTGAAAGACTCTTTCATTGATCTTCATGACTAATAATCCATTCTATCTTGTATTTTATATTCGGAACTTGCTTGGGGACAAGCAAGGGCTAAGTATGGGGTATTTTGATAGCATGAATTATTGTCTATATTTTGGGGCCTGTTTAGACGTTTTATCTTCAATAATCTGCATGTTTAAATGTATATTATGTGATTATATTGTCGTTTCATCTACCTTTGCGGGAATCGAGGTCTACACCAAGTTTCGTTGTAATCGTAGGTAAAATGGCACGTTTTGCATCAAAAAGGAGCAAAAGGAGCTAAGGACTCATTGGAGCTACATTCAGGAGCTTAAGGAAGAATCCAGGAATCATGGAATTGGATTAGAGATTCACTTTAGACCAGATTTGAGAGATTTCACATTCAGTTGTGATTCACCTTAGTTGACTACAGAGTCACCTTGACCGAGGTGATCCAGAGGAGCTGACTCGACCGAGGCGAACACCTTGGACGCGACAAGGATATTTTATTCTTGGTTGAGATCTTTTAATTATGGAAATAGGATCTTATATTTTTAGGCTGGATTCCTGGAAGGAAGAAGATAATTTAGCCCATATATTTTACCTATTTTTATGGGAAAATATCTTTCTAAGATCTTATCTTTGGAGAATAATTTTCCTATAAAAAGGGTTGGATTTTCCACAAATCCAACATCTGCTATACCACCGACAATGCTTAGACAGCCGTTTTACCCCAGTACAGCTGGGAGATTTGAAGAACATTTTTGAAGGTTGAAGGAAGATTGAAGGAAGGAAGTTGATAGCTTTTATAGCTTTGTGAAGGGTTTTGTAAGATTCCCTTAGATTCCCTTCTTTGTTGATTGTCTTGTTGGATTGTGATCCAAGGAACGCTTGTTGTTTGATAATTGATTCAGTTATTGAAGCCTTTCTCTTAAGGTTTTCTTGTTCAATTATTCTCTTTCTTCCCTTATATTTGATTATTGCTTCATGATGATGAGTGGCTAATTTCCTTGTGTGATTCTAGGGTGATTGGCTGAAGGTTGTGGGAAAAACAATGATAGAATAATCTTAATCACAGTAGGAACCTTAAAGTTCGAGCCTTTAACCTTAATCCTAAAGCATCTCGCTCAGTCGATGAACATCTCGGCCGGGGTGGAATTCTTCTGACCGAGGTGACTTATCTGATCCGAAACTGAGAGTTAAGTGTTAGAGTTTGCCAAATCCTATTCTTATTACACCTTTCGTGGTTCAAGGAAAGCCTAGGATGAGAATTACCCGGTAATTCCTTTGTTTGTTTACCCAAGATCATAAGTGTAGGTAATAAAGGTTTATCCTTTATTGGGGTTTGAGTGTGCTTTCATCCCATCTTTGTGAGTTAACCTGAGACTTACCCGGTAAAGGTTGATTCTATTCCCTTAGTTGGAGTGTTAGTTTGAGGATATAGTTCTTTTCCTTAATTCCTTGAGACTTACCCAGTAATAGGAGTTACGGTTTGGGATTAGTGAGTAGTGAGACTTACCCGGTGATCTATTCCACTTTAGAAACACCTTCCCTTTGCAAAATCTCAGCTTTGTCCGCTTATCTTTAGATCTTGAGTTGGAACCACAACTAGATGCTTTAATCCCTAGAATTGCATGTTTCCTTAATTGACTTTTTATCATCTTTGATTGTTTTAATCGCTTTAGTGGTTAGTTGCGACATTAGTAAACCTATACCTGCTTTGTTTCACTAAGTCCTTGTGATCAACCCCTGGAATTTCTTGCTTTTTACTACGATTGACCCGTACACTGCGGGTTCGCATCCTTGTTTTAAGCTTACATCTAGGGTTGTAAATTTAAAGCTTGCACACACCGTTTGGAGCGAACAAGCTTGCATGCATATTTCATCCTAACTATGTTCTAAGCATTTGAAAACCTTGCTTGGGGACAAGCAAGTGACAAGTATGGGGTATTTTGTTAGGATGACATATTGCGATATTATAGGCATGTTTTCCAGCTGTTTTTCACTCATTATTGTGTCCATGGATAAAGTATATAAGCAATTGTTAGCTTGTTCATCTATATTTTCGATATGGAGGTCTACACTAGCTTTATGTTGATTATAGGTGAATAAGAGTTGGAATCGGATCATTTTAATGGAAATCGAAGAGGAATTTATCATGTTAGAAGATGAAGATACACATTGAGAAGCTAAGGAAGGAACAAAGATGAAGAAAGGCACGAAACAATGGCAAAAGAAGGGATGAAACACTTCCACGCCCCACTTTCATGGCCGTGGAACTTTCATCACGAACGTGGACTTGATCCTTGAGCAACCCAGTGAGTTACACGGTATAAATTACGGTCGTGGAAGGCTAAGGACACCGTAATCATTTCCACGGTCCAATTCCACGGTCGTGCAACTCATTGAGACCGTGATTTGGGTAATCTTTTGGCGTATCATAGAACGCCACATCATCTACGTAATTGGGCTGAAAAACATCTTTTTCTCACCTTATAAAAAGGGATGGAAGAGGGTTTTTCAAGGATCGCGCATAGGGAGCACTTTTGGCTTAGGTTTTTTATGCGGAAGTTGCGGAAGTGCCGTCGGATTGAAGATTTGGAGTTGCTTGTGGCAGAACTTACGCCCTTTGTCCTTAGATTTGACATAGAAGACGGATTGACATCCCGTTCGTCGTTCTTATAAAGGATTGTTATTGGTTTGTGTTTGTTTCCAAATCTGATATACGTTATTCTCTTTGTGTGTGGATTTGAGATTGATTTGAGTTTTGTTGGAGTTTTCGAAGGTTTTCATCTTTTATTCTTCTTGAACTTGAATATTGATTTGATAATGATGGTTATTGGCTAAAACCCTTTAGCAATTCTAAGGTGAAGGGTTGATAGTTGTGGCTTAGATGATGATAGATCGATCATAAACAGATTGGACCCTGAGAGTGCGAGAAGTTTCGTTGATGAACCGAATTACGGTATGTTCTTGAAACTTCCACGGTCGTGGAACTCAAGATCTGCCCGTGATTTACCCCAGTTTACGAACCTTGCTTTTACTTTAATCCAAAGTTAAAGATTAGCTTTAACCTAGCCTTGGCTTGCCTTTCCTAGGTAGTAGTGAGACTCAAAATCCTCTATTTCGGTTTCGAGTGTTACAAACTTAACCGTTTGAGCCTATCTTGATCCTTGGGTTACAAGTTTGGGTATTTGAGATCAATTCTTACCTTTAGATCCTTTCTATACTGAAGCCTCAACAACTTTATAGAGAGTGTCTTTTGGTTAGTCATATAAGGTTTTGGAACTTCACCGTACATTACCTTACCTTAGTATACCTTTGCAATCCTTGACTATGTCTTTATATCTATAGAATATCTTGAATCGATTGCCACAATTAGATACCTGGATCTTTAGGGTTGCTATTTTCCCAATATTTGCATAGTTTATTACATTAACTTGCTTGACGATTTGTGAACTGAATTTGTTCCCCCCAAATCCCTGACTTCGACACTTTGGAATTCTTGCTTTACTACGCCGATCCGTACACTGCGATTTCGCTTGCTTAATTTCAGTTTTATAAATTTAAAGCTTATTTGCACGCACGCTAAGTGGCGAACAGTAAGCAGTCTCAATAAAGGATCCCATTAATCCTTAAGCCCATGATAACAACAACGTCGTGGAGTGTGATGGTCAACTCACCCTATGGAAGGTGAAAACTACTAGTCTTAAGATGCCATTTCTCCAAGAATGCATGGATAAGTGCATGGTTGACACCGGCGAACGAGACATCTAGTAAATCAGTCAAACAACTCTGAGATGTGATCGCAAACTAGGATGTGGGGTCCTCTCTACCCGTGTTTGGTATCCACCTATGCAACATGCTGATATGGTCCAACTGCCTCTGTGTTGTAACCAGCTTCTTAAAATCTTCCATCATAAACAAATTTTGAAACCCTCCTTCATAAAAAACCACCTTAGTGCTCTTCACCGCGAGCACAATGACCAACATAGTTGCAAAAGCAATGGCTGCCATTGTTCATCTTCCTCTAACGAAACGATTCCGCCCTAATCTAATTTAATCTACTCAAATCTAACCTAAACAAAATCGTTTCATTACCTAGATTGGAATGTATTTCCACTTTTGGAAGGGTTGTCTTTCGTCACCAACTTCATTCATCATTTCCTTTCGAGTATTTGTGGACGGTTTCGAGTATTTGTCATCGCCTTCGAACTTTCAGATTTGAAAAACGGTGATGCCTACATATTGACAATATTGCGAATGCGTGTTTGTAGGGTTCCGAAATATCACGGTTCGGAACCCATAACCGTTCTAAAACTCAAATGGATTTTCAACATGTATATGTTGGGAGATAACATGCGGTTACGAAACTCACGTGGAATTTCAACGTGTCTATATACAAATTCTTTTTGAGAATTTTTGTTTAGTGTCCTCAAGGTTTTGACTTTTTCGGGTGATCTTCACTAAGTTTCAAATATTCGGTTGATCTCCTATGAGTTTTTTTTTTGTCCGGTCGATGTCCATTCTTAACAAAACCATTAGTTTTTTTTTAACTATTCCATCATTTTTTCTTTAAAAAGACCAAAAGACTAAAAATAAAAAATAGAAGCGACGAAAAGAGAGGAAGTGAAAGTGGCTACTTGACTTGTGTTGCCAAGTGGAGATGTTGCTTGGGGAAGTCGACGGCGAGGAGGGCTGGGAAAGTCATCGATGGGGGCAACCGTCGTGGGAGGAGATATCGGCGTTGGGGTTTTTTTTCCCTAACTTTGTGCTGCCCTTACACGTCGACACTTCCAAGTTTAATTGAACTCTATTTTTTTTAAGATCGACCGAGATATTAGAGCGTTGTTTCTGTTTGGACATTTCTCGGTTCTCTTTGAAAATCAGGTGAAAATTCAAGGTTCAAAATTAGGGTTTGCTTGTGATCTTAGTTTACTTCTAATTTTGTTCGTTCTTCAACTTTCCTCAGTTTGCTTCTGATTTTTCTTTAATTATGTGATATCTAGTATTTTATATGTGTTTTATTCTTGTTCGTTGTCGCTGGAAACATTTTGCTCCTTCTTCAACTACTCCGAGTATTTTATATGTGTTGTATTCTTCAGCTTTTCTCAGCATAATTTTCATTTTGCTTTCTGATTTTGCAGTATGCTTTAACATACAATTTATGATAGATTCACAGTTTTTGCAACATGTCTCTGTTTGGAGTCTCGTTTGAAGTTTACTAATGATATGTCAATTTTAATGCACTTTACTTGGACAGTTGGACTCTCCTAAATCTTCAATTGCCTTAGAAGAGTAGAGAAAATTTGTCAACTTTAGAAGAGTGTAGAACAACATATAAAAATATGTCGAGTTTTATAAAAGACACTATAAGATAGATGTTCAGAGATGACTTGGACAAATGGACTCTCTTGAATCTAATTCTGCCTCTCCCTCTTCCTGTGAAGCCTCATCTTCCTCTTTTGTATTCCTGCCCAAATTTGTCGTTGCTTTTATATTTCCCATGAAAGCCTTCTCTTCCTTTTGATCACTATATCTATTCAACCTTTCCTCATGAGCTTGTAATGATCCCATCAACTCATCAAAGGAGTAAGTTTCTATGTCCTTTGATTCCTCAATAGCAGCAACAATATGATCATATTTCGTTGTAAGACTTCTTAAAACCATACCAACAATATGCTCATTTGACACCTCCTCTCCATAAGATCTCATTTGTTGCACAATACATGAGATCCTTGACAAGTACTCTTGCACTAGCTCCTTGTCTTTCATGTGGGATGTCTCAAATTTTCTCCTTAGTGATTACAGTCTCACTGTGATCACCTTTTTATCTCCTAGGTATTCTTGCTTCAATGTATCTCACCTTTGATGTTGTGGTTGTAACACCTCGGGATATCGGAATGCTACGGGCGAGACTTCACAATGGGTCCCGACCCTTAGCCTGACAACAAATTCACCGGGCCTTTCCAACAAAGCACAGATAAATGCCAAACCGAAAATAACTTTAATGCAATTATATGATTTCCAATACAACAAGAAAGGAAAGGCATCGGCCGTCTATACAAAAATGCCATGAATACATAATATACAAAAATAATACATGGACTCAATTCCCCAAACTCGACCTACGATATACGGAACCCCGACTGCCCACTCCTCTGGATCACTCTGCCACACCTAACTTGCACGTTAACTACAACATTCGGTATAAAACCGTTAGCTCGAATTATAAGCATTATAAAGATAGGAAGTGCACAAACTCAAACGGAAGCATACATAACACACATCATGCACATAAACATATACATCCGATTCTTATTCTCTTTTTAGGTTATTCCATTTCTAATTGCATTCGTTTAAAGTGTTATACGAGAGTCTTATAACTCTCGCCTCTATCCCCGTGTAACCAACAAGAATGATACGGCGGTCAACCTGTATACCCTGAGGGATGATGAAGAAGCCCGCTCGTATACCATGTATGACCTGGTCGCAAAGATCCTCCTAGTCTCCCTCGGGAGCTGGGCAATGATTTCACCGCCCGATAATAATAATAACAATGGGCCAACTATATATACAACCAAGTAGCCCAAATACGGTTTCATGAATAGATGCAAAGGTAAAGCACAAACCACCATCACATATCCAAATAATGCGTAAAAACGAGCTAAGTAAGTCCGTAAACTTACCTCGTCCCAATGATCAACCCAATCACATTTCCCGTAGGAATATAACCAAAGTCTGTTGAAGACAATGCTGAATATTCAACAACCACTCACATAAGCTAGAAGTATAAGTCTTATATGTTCTCACAAGGTCATAACCTATACCCATACTAGGACAACATGCATAGTCTCCACAACACTCCAAGGTAACAACTATATGCACATCCTAGCTCACAAACTCACATCCATCTACTAACCATCTAAACCCTCAAAAAGCCTCACAATGCAGCCATACCCTCATCCAATGAACCAACTCAAAACATGGAGCCATCAAGCCATAGATCATTCCAAAAACCTGACAAAATTGCTTAAGGTTCACAAGCCACTACATGGCATTCCAACTATCCTTGGTCCAACCTAGCATGCTTCTAATCATAAACACTCTCTAAGGTCAACAAAGAACCTATACTCAAGGGAGTGAACTCACCAAGAAAAGACACGGGTGCGGAAGAAGGAAGAGCAGGTGCAAAAGGGAGAAGAAGACCGCAAGGGAAGCCCGACAAAACCAGAAGCCGCCCCTACGGCCTGGTCTGGCCGCCCCTGCGGCCTGGTCTGGCCGCCCCTGCGGCCTGGGATGGCCGCCCATGCGGCCTGGGATGGCCGCCCCTGCGGCCTGGGATGGCCGCCCCTGCGGCCTGGGATGGCCGCCCCTACGGTCGAACAGCAAAATCGATTCTGCCATGGTTTCTTCGGTGGATCCTTGATGTGTTGATGCCTATTAGCTTCTTTGCTCCACCATAGATGTTCTCCACACACCACAACATCACACGAGACATTCCAAACTCGGTCCTAATCACATGCAAGCCAAAGGGAAGAATTAGGTAAAACTATGGCTTCCACCATTGAAGCTTGAGGAAGAAGATGAAGGTGAAGCAATGAAGAACGAGGGAAGGACTTACCATCACAAATCCAGATCTGTAGCTCAATTCATTGCTGGACATCAAACAAGAGGAAGAGAAGGGAGGTCATCAAGGAAGTTCCCAAGAGCATCCAAGCCAAAGAGAGAGTGTGGAGGAGGAGGAACCATTTCACGTAAGAGTGAAATGAGAGGAGAGAGAGAGAGAGAGAGAGAGAGAGAGAGAGAGAGAGAGAGAGAAGGGACAATGCTGCCACAAAAGGGGAAGCTCAAGGGTCAGATGACCCACCTTTCTAATTTACGCACGGAACCGAGGGGTCTAAAGCAAGGGTGAAAAACAAGAGGTCGGAACGAGATTTTTGGAATATACCCGACGCTCTGCACTTCGTGCCTGTGGGAAAACTAAGCCGTGCCTACAGGAAAGTCCATAAACCGGTCAATACCCGGAATAAAAATTCCGGATGTTACAGCTAATCCCCATAAAAACAAGTTTTGTCCCGAAACTTGCAAAACGTAAAACTCTCGACATAACAAACTTGGTAACCACTCAAAGCCATAAACGTGCCAACTCTGTACTCGATAACCGTAACGCACTCGTATAACAACGTCAAGACCTTTCAAGGCAGACATACATACTCTCACAGGCCACATAACGCATACCAAGTCACAACCTAACCGAACACACAACACATTCCCACTCGGGGCACAAAACACATAAAACTCGCGCATGCACATAAAATCTATCCCATGTGCTCTGGTAGTCTCATCGGCTCCGCATTTACAACTAGGTCAACATGACTAATATCATACTTTGAGTAACGTATATAATTCCATGATGGTTATCAAAAGAAACCTTAGAAGATACTCTCCACTCTTGGTGGCAACACAAATTGCGATCCACTTCCCAACTTCCATCAATATCTCATGGGTCCGATAAATCGGAAACTCAACTTTTCCTTCTTCGTGTCCACCATGTATGATGCTTTGCGTCCATGGTATTCTAGGCTAGATCTATTGCCTATCAGAAGGCTATCGCCACATCTACCATCCAAATTCCAACGCCACGGTGTACTAGAATTCCGTTCATAAAATGCCTCACAACGATCATCACCAACACATTTTGATTATCATAAAATATGCACTCATTTCCCGAAAGTGTCTCGATGACACTTATTCTCATTTTAGCATGAAGGTTCTTAACACGTCCTTTAAGGCTTGGAAATCCGTGTCTAACTGACCATACATCCGAGGACGAAAGCTGTCCTGAAAGATAATTGGGCCTCTAAGCGGTACTATCCCGTTGCCCCATAAATCTTGAGATAAAACGTCCACCTCAAACCAAAACGATGGGACCCGATACCCCAGGTAATCCCACTATTACTTAGTGGATTCCACAATTCGCCGACTCATCGGTCCTGTTTCCCAAGACGGTTTAAAATGCGTTATTTCCGTCGGTCGGGACCTACTGACCTAAATATGTTAGCACCGTTACATTGTCTCAAACTCGTAATAACCTCTATGGAGGTATCCTCCCGCTCCCACGACATAACTTGCGGTGGAAGAAGTCTTCTTCCTCGTCTTAGGGTTCTCAACTTGACCTACGACAAGTCACATAATGGCTGTGTACTTAGCCATTCCGGCCTTATGGCCGTCTCTCTAGTGCGAACATCTCCAACCTCGATACCTCTTACCAGTACCATGGTGAACTAGTAAGGGTAGTATGAGCCTCTTGGAGGTTCTATCTCAACTCTTCATCATAAGCTCATATAGACGCTCCTAGCATCCCAATCAAAACCGTCATCCCATTAAGGTAACTATGGGGTCTCTCCTCAGAACCTTCTATCCCGGATCTTCCTCGAATCTATTCTACAAATCCCACGATTCCGCCGGATCTCTTCACCGATCATCTACGTTAATAACCGGATGATATCAAAATCATAATCCGGGTTGTAATTCCTGGTAAACCAAATAGTTAACAAAATCAGCAAACCATGGTTCATTACCTTTGGTGATCACGTCGATGCACTCCTCTATGATATGTAAATGCTCGTCCAGAAAGGAGTCATCTATAGGTAGATTGTCGTCCTCTAGATGTGGTAGACAACTCAAATGATCCGCAACAGAATTTTCCGAATCCTTCTTGTCACGGATCTCTAGATCGAATTCTTGTAGGAGAAGAATCCATCTAATCAGCCTTGGTTTCGCATCTTTCTTAGCAAGAAAATACCGGATCGCAGCATGATCCGTGTACAAAATCACCTTAGCACCTACAAGATAAGATCGAAACTTTTCAAATGCATATACAATTGCTAAAAATTCCTTCTCGGTAGTGGCGTAGTTGAGCTGCACTTCATCTAGCGTCTTGCTAGCGTAGTAAATAGCATGGGCTCGTCCTTCCTTCTTTTGCCCAAGCACAGCCCCTATGGCTACGTCACTTGCGTCACACATAACCTCAAATGGAAGATTCCAATCCGGAGGTTGAATAATCGGGGCTGAGATTAGAGATTCCCGAATCATATTAAACGCATCTAAGCATTCCTGCGAGAAATCAAAAACTGCATCCTTCATCAATAAATTAGTAAGCGGTTTTGATATCTTGGAGAAATCCTTTATAAAACGTCTATAGAATCCAACATGTCCTAGAAAACTTCTTATCCCTTTCACCGAAGTTGGGGGAGGAAGCTTTTCTATAGTTTCTATCTTAGCCTTATCTACTTCAATCCCTCTACTAGAGATTAAGTGTTCTAATACAATGCCTTCTTTCACCATAAATTGACACTTCTCCCAATTAAGAACTAGGTTAGTGTCTTAACACCTTTGTAACACAAGAGCAAGGTTAGAAAGACAATTATCAAAAGAGGAACCATAAACGGAGAAATCATCCATAAAGAGCTCCATGATCTCCTCTATGTACTCCGAGAAGATAGCCATCATGCACCTTTGAAAGGTGGATGGGGCGTTGCAAAGCCCAAACGGCATTCTCCTATAAGCAAACGTTCCCCATGGACATGTGAATGTGGTCTTCTCTTGATCGTCCGGATATATCGGGATCTGAAAGAAACCACTATAACCGTCAAGATAGCAAAAGTGTGAGTGTTGTGCTAACCTCTCAAGCATTTGGTCGATGAAGGGTAGTGGGAAGTGATCCTTTCTCGTTGCATTGTTTAGCTTTCGGTAATCTATGCACATCCTCCATCCAGTTACGGTTCGTGTGGGAATGAGTTCATTGTTTTTATTGGTGGTGATCGTCATTCCTCCCTTCTTTGGAACCACCTGTACGGGACTCACCCACTTGCTATCGGAGATAGGGTAGATGATACCTGGATCAAGTAGTTTAAGAATTTCCTTCTTGACAACCTCCTTCATGGTTGGATTTAACCGCCTTTGAGGTTGTCGCGAAGTTCTAAAGTCCACTTCCATTAGGATCTTATGCATATATAGTGAAGGTTTGATTCCTACTAGATCCTCTATAGTATACCCTAAGGCTTTCCTATGTTTCTTAAGAACAACCATGAGCTTACTATGTTCATCTATACTCAAAACGGAACTAACAATTACCTGAAAGGTAGAATTAGGTCCTAGAAATGCGTACCTTAGATGTGTAGGAAGTGGCTTCAACTCCATCACTATAAGAGTCTCTAATGGCTCTTGAGGAGCGTCCACTGCTTCCTTAGAAGTGTCTAAGGATGTAGAAGATGTTGGAGAAGAATCAAAAGAAGTGGCGGAGAAGATACAATCTCCTTCAGATTCACCCAAAATTACGGCTCCCCTGTTTCCTCCACGGCCGTGATTTTGGGCGTGGAAATCAATTACGGGGTCTCTGTTTGTTCCACGGCCGTGGTTTTGGCCGTGTAACTTACTAGAATCCTCTGAATAGCTGATTACGGTCATGTTGGTAGATTCCACGGCCGTGGAATAGCGCGACTGACCGTGATTTCTTACGTTTTCTGACCCATCGAAGAGTTTCTCAAATTCTTCTTCATACACTTCTTTTTGATTCTCTAAAGCTTCAATTTCCTCATTGCATTCCTCTTCTTCCCCTATATCCATAATGCTCATGGAAATAACTTTTTGCAAGGGATCTTTGAAGAGAATCGTACTTACCTCCTCTCTAGATAGTTCTTCGTCATGGATGTTGAATATATCCTCATCGAAAGCTGGTTCCTTCACCAAAGTGGAGAGAACAAATTCTAACTTTTCTTCTCCTATGTCGAAGGCGAGTCTAGCATTCTTGTAATCAACTATGCAACCGGATTTTGCAAGAAACGGTCTTCTGAGTATGATCGGGACCGGACTATCTGCAGGAATGTCAAGCACAACAAAATCTATAGGAACATAGAACTTACCAAGCTTGACTGGGACGTCTTCAACTATGCCGACGGGGCGAGTTATGGATCGATCCGCCATGTATAACGTCATCTTTACCGGTTTAAGTTCGCCTAAACCGATCTTCCTGCATAAGGCAAGCGGAATGATACTCACGGTTGCTCCTAAATCACATAATGCATCATATGTGACATCTCTCACTCCTATAGGAATACAAAATGACCCCGGATCCTTCAGCTTTGGGGGCATCTTCTCCTTCATTGTCTTGATGAGATCCGATGAATACGAACTCATCTTAACCCCTCCAAAATCCTCTAATTTTCTTTTGTTAGAGATGATCTTCTTTAGGAACTTTCCATAAGTTGGAATACCTACAATTACATCAATGAAAGGTATATTAATATGCAGTTTGCTCATGAGTTCAATAAACTTACCGAATTGCTTGTCTAGACGCGCTCTTGCTCTAGATTGTGGGAATGGTAGGGGAGGTTTGAAAGTTGGAGGAGGAACGTAGACATCTTCCTTCTCCTTCCCCTTCTCTTTCTCCTTCTCGACGGGAACTTCTACAAACTTAGGTTGCGGGTCGGTGGTTGTTGCTCCGCTCCTAATTGTGATTGCCATCACCCTTCCCTTTGGGTTGTCCTCCGTCTTTCCTTGAAGTTTTCCTTGATTCCTAGGAACTTCCTCAGCTTGACTAAACATTTAGTTTTCTAAAACCTTTTGGGCTTTATCCACCTTAGTAATGTGATCATCGACCTTAATGATGCGAGTCTCCAATCCTTGAAGCTTTCCTAAAATTGTTTCCAACATGGGATCGGCCTTCTCTTTCCCCGAAGTGCTTCCGCTATTGGATGCTTGTTCCTGGCTTTTCAAGGGGATGGAAGAAGAAGAAGGTGGAGTTAGTGAATTTCCTGAATTGGGATAAGAATTACCGGAATTGTGTTGTTGGTTGGACCGCCAATTATTGTTTGAACCCCTATTGTTGTTCCATCCGTTATTCCGGTTGTTGTTGTTGTTGTTGTTCCAATTGTTCCGGTTGTTGTTCCGGTTGTTGCGGTTTGTATTCTCATTCCCATTGTGGTTATTGTTGTTTCCCAAATAACTCACATCTTGCCCTTTTTGCTTTGGAAAGTTGGTTTTAATAGCTTCCTTCAACTCTTTAATCTCGGTATTGAGAGAAAAGATTTGAGTTTGAGCAGCTTGTGATAACTTTGCTCCTTGCTCCACTTGATTTTCTTCTACTTTCCGGTGAAAATACTTTTCTATGACTCGGGCTTGCTTCTCAATGAAGTCCCAAGCGTCATCTTCCCTCATGTCCATGAATGTGCCACATGAAAGGGATTGGAGTTTGAATTGTGTTTCCACATCTAGCCCCTTATAGTATATCTCCAATAAACCCTGTTTTGAAATGCCATGGTGTGGGCAATCCAATAGTAAGTCCTGAAATCTTTCCCAAGATTGAAATAAACTTTCGTTAGATCTCATAGAAAATGCATTAATCTTACCTCTCAACTCTGCCGTCTTGGATGGTGGAAAGAATTTGGTGAGGAATTCCGCGGAAAGATCCTCCCATGTGTTAAGTCTCTCATTTGGAAGAGCTTGATACCAAGATAAAGCTTTCCCTTTCAAAGAGAAGAAGAATGGCTTGATCTTGTAGTTGTTAGTGGTTGCATTCTTTGGCTTCATTGTCTCCATCATAATCTCGAAATTTTGTAAATGTTAATGTGGAGATTCAGCACTCGTTCCTCCAAACTGATTTTGGCGAACGATGGTAATAACTTGTGGGTTGAAGCTAAACCCTTGCATATCATCAGCATCAAAGTTCACACCTAAACGGCGTGGTTGCTGAATTGGATCCATCCTTTGGCCAAGAGTTCTTGGCTATCCATCTACACGAGCAGCTCTCGCATCCCCAGCTGGAACACGACGATTGGCGGCTATCCGTGGAACAAATGGGTTCACATTGATCGTCGGATCAATGTCCTCTAGTGGTGGCATGGAAGAGTCGCTATCCTCGTCGGATGAATGGGTTCTAACCGATCTTGACGGTTTCCTACTCTTCTTCTTCTTAAGATCGCTCAATTCCAGCCTTATTTGAAATATCATATCCGTTAGATCATCAACTTTCGATTGATGACGCTCTGATTCCTCCTTGTGAGTCCTCTCGCTCCATCTAAGTTGAGCTTCGGATTCCGCTAACTCCGTTTGGTAATCTCGTTCTCTTTCTTTAGCCATCTTTCTTTCCTTGAGCTTCTTCCTCAAAGTCTTCTCAAGTTCTTGATCAAGAGGTAAGAGGTCCGTGTTGTTCCTAGACCTGTGCATAAACCTAAAATAACCTGCAAATATCACTCACAAGAGATATCAAATAACAAGAGCTAAGCTCCCAAGCTTGACAACCGGTAACCAAATTCGGCCTAAACCAAATCCCCGGCAACGGCGCCAAAATCTTGTTCGCCACTTAGCGTGCATGCAAATAAGTCTTAAATTTATAAAACTAGAAATCAAGAAAGCGAACCCGCAGTGTACGGATCGACGTAGTTAAGCAAGAATTCCAAAGTATCGAACACAGGGATTTGGGGGGTTAAATCCAGTTATAAATCGTCAAGCAAGTAAATGTATGAGCTTTGTAAATATATTGGGAAAACAGAAACCCTAAAGATTCAAGTATCTAATTGTGACAATCGATTCAAGATATACTAAGGATATAAAGACAGAGTTGAGGTTTGCAAAGGTATACGAATGTAAGGTAATGTACGGTGAAGTTCCAAAACCCTATATGACTCACTTAAAGACACTCTCTATAAAGGTTGTTGAGGCTTCAGTATAGAAAGAATCTAAAAGCAAGAATTAATCTCAAATACCCAAACTTGTAATCCAAGGACCAAGACTAACTAAACCGATTAAGGTTGTGACACTCGAAATCGAAGTAGAGCTTGTTGAGGCTTCACTATTACCTAGAAAAGGCAAGCCAAGACTAAGTTAAAGCAAATCTTTAACTTTGGATTAAAGTAAAAGCAAGGTTCGTAAACTGATGTAAATTACGGGTGGATCTTGAGTTCCACGGCCGTGAAACCTCAAGAACAGACCGTGATTTTGGTTCGTCGGCGAATCTCTCTAACTCTCAGGGTCCAATCTGTTTACGATCGATCTATCATCATCTAAGCCACAACTATCAACCCTTCACCTTAGAATTGCTAAAGGGTTTTAGCCAACAACAGCCATTATGATATCAAATTCAAGTTTAAGAAGAATGAAAGATGAAAAACCTTCAATAAACTTCAAATCAATCCCAAATCCACAAACAATGGTATAATGTATATCAGATTTGGAATAACACAAACCAATCACAATCCTTGATAAGAACGAAGAGCGGGATGTCAATCCGTCTTCTAATCAAACCTAGGAACAAAAACGCAACTTCCAAATCTTCAAGCCTTCGTAAATCTCCGTTGCAAAATTGCAATCCTCCGTACGTCCAATGAATCCCTAGGCACGTGCAAGCGAGCGTAAGTGAAGGTGCCGAATTCTCCCTCCTTCAGTCTTTTTATAAGGAAAGATAGAATAACCGTCCGGCCCATGTGTGTAGACAATGTGTCTATATTTTATTCGTCAAAAGATTGCCTAAATCACGGTTTCATGGAGTTCCATGGCCGTGGTTTAGAGCGTGGAAGTGGATTACGGTTCTTTACAACTTCCACGACCGTACTTTATACCGTGTAACTCTCTGTAATGCTCCACGTTCATGTTGCCAAGTTCCACGGCCGTGGTTTAGAGCGTGGACTTCATTACGGCCGTATTTTAGAGCGTGGAAGCATAGATTGCTCGTAGCTTCCTTTATTTCGTGCCATTCCTAATCCTAGCATCTTCCTTGGCTTCTTTGTGGTGTCCTAAATCCTTGAATGTGCTCAATTCATCTCCATCCTCTCTTAATTCGTTCGGTTTTAGCTCTTATTCGTCTACAATCAACACAAAGCTTATGTAGACCTCTATATCGACAATATAGACAAACTAGCTAACAATTACTTCAATGCTTTATCAACGAACACTATAATGGATGAAAAATATCTAGAAAACGTGCCTAAAATATCACTGTATTCAATGCTAACACTGGGCAATGATGTCACCGCCCTATAATAATAATAACAATGGGCCAACCATATATACAACCAAGTTGCCCTAATCTGGTTTCATGAATATAAGCAAAGGTAAAGCACACACCACCATCACATATCCAAATAATGCTTAAAAGTGAGCTAAGTAAGTCCGTAGACTTACCTCATCCCAATGATCAACCCGATCACATTTCCCGTAGGAATATAACCAAAGCCTGTTCAAGACAAGGCAGAATAATCAACAACCACTCACATAAGCTAGAAGTCTAAGTATTATATGTTCTCACAAGGTCATAACCTATACACACTAGGACAACATGCATAGTTTCCATAACACTCCAAGGTAACAACTATATGCATATCCTAGCTCACAAACTCACATCCATGTACGAACCATCTAAACCCTCACAAAGCCTCACAATTCAGCCATACCCTCATGTGATGAACCAACTTAAAACATGCAGCCATCAAGCCATTGATCATTCCGAAAACCTCATAAACTCGCTTAAGATTCACAAGCCACTACATAGCATTCCAACTATCCTAGGTCCAACCTAGCATGCTTCTAATCATCAACACTATCTAAGGTCAACAAAGAACCTATACTTGAGGGTGGGAACTCACCAAGCAAAGACACGGGTGTGGAAGAAGGAAGAGCAGCTGCGAAAGGTAGAAGAAGACCACAAGGGACGACCAACAGAACCAGTAGCCTCCCCTGTGGCCTGGTCCGGCCACCCTTGCGGCCTGGGATTGCCGCCCTTGCGGCATGGTCTGTCCGCCCCTACGGTCGAACAGCAGAATCGATTCCTCCATGGTTTCTTTGATGGATCCTTGATGTGTTGATGCCTCCTAGATTCTTTTCTCTACCATAGATGTTCTCCACACACCACAACATCACACAAGACATCCAAAACTCGATCCTAATCACATGCAAGCCAAAGGGAAGAAAATAAGGTAAAGCTATGGCTTCCACCATTGAAGCTTGAGGAAGAAGATGAAGGTAAAGGAATAAAGAATGAGGGAATGACTTACTGTTCGCTCCAAACGGTGTGTGCAAGATTTAAATTTATAGCTGAGGAAATATACTTAAAATAAGGATGCGAACCCGCAGTGTACGGGTCAATTGTAATAAAAGCAAGAAATTCCAAGGGTCGATCACAGGAACTTAGGTAAAACCTAAGCAAGTATAGGTTGTCTATGTAATTACTAACCACAAAAGCGATTAAAGCAATCAAAGATGATAAAAAGTCAATTAAGGGAAATATGCAATTCTAGGTATTAAAGAATCTAGTTGTGGTTCCAACTCAAGATCTAAAGAATAAGCGGACAAAGCTGAGATTTTGCAAAGGGAAGGTGTTACTAAAGAGGAATAGATCACCGGGTAAGTCTCACAACTCACAATCCCAAACCGAAGATCCTATTACCGGGTAAGTCTCAAGGAACTAAGAAAAGGAATTATAACCTCAAACCAACACACCAACTAAGGGAATAGAATCAACCTTTACCGGGTAAGTCTCAGGCTAACTCACAAAGATGGGATGAAGGCAAACTCAATCCCAAATAAAGGATAAACCTTTATTACCTACACTTACGATCTTGGGTAAACAAATAAAGGAATCACTGGGTAAGTCTCATCCTAGGCTTGCGTTGAACCAGGAAAGGTGTAATAAGAATAGGATTTGGCAAACTCTAAGACTTAACTCTCAGTTTTGGATCAGAAAAGGTCGCCTCGGTCAGACAGAATCCACCTCGGCCGGGGTGTTCGTCGGTTGAGCGAGATGTTCTAGGGTTAAGGTTAAAGACTCGAGCTTTCAGGGTCCTACTGGGATTTAGATCATTCTATCATCGTCTTTCCCACAACTTTTAGCCAATCACCCTTGAATCACACAAAGAAATTAGCCACTCATCATCACGAAAGCAATAATCAAATATGTGAGGAAAGAATGAATATTTGAACACAAAAACCTTAAGAACAAGGCTTCAATAACTGAATCAAATATCAAACAAATCAGCGTTCCTTAGATCACAATTCAAATAAGATAATAAACCAAGAAATATCCTAAGGAAAGCTCACAAACTCCTTAAAAGCTATCTTCCAACAAGGAAATCTTCCTTCTTCCTTCAATCTTGAAGGGAAATCTTCTGCAATCTGCAGGGTTGTGTGGGGTTGCTACGGAGATAGGCGATCTTTAGCCGGTAAGCGGATGTTGAATTTGTGGAAAATACAACCCTTTTTTATAGGAAAATTGCCTCCCAAAGATAAGAGATCTTGGAAAGATATTTTCCCATAAAATATATCTAATTAAATCAGCTGAATATATCTTTTTCCTTCCATAAATCCAGCCCAAAAATACAAGATCTCTCCTTCCAAAAATAAAATATCTCAGCCACATAAAAATATATCTCGCCGCGTCAGGGTATTCGCCTCGGTCAGGGCGCTCCTCAAAATCACCTCGGTCGAGGTGACACTGTTGCTGACCGAGGTGAATCTCAGCTGAATGTAAAATCTCTCAAATCTGGTCCAAAGTGAATCTTTAATCCATTTTCATGCTTCCTGAGTTCCTCCTTAAGCTCCAGAATGTAGCTGCAATGACTCCTTAGCTCCTTAGCTCCATTTTAGTCCAAAACGTGCCATTTTACCTACGATTACAACGAAACTAGGTGTAGACCTCGATTCCCGCAAAGGTAGAAGAAATGACAATATAATCACATAATATACATCCAAACATGCAGATTATTGAAGATAAAACGTCTAAACAAGTCCCAAAATATAGACTATAATACATGCTATCATAATACCCCATACTTAGCCCTTGCTTGTCCCCAAGCAAGTTTCAAATCTAAAATACAAGATAGAATGGATTATAAGTCTTAAAGATCAATGAAAAGTATTTCAAAACATTTTGGTGGTGTGCTCCACTCATAGATCACCCTAAGAGAATGCTTCATGGAAAATAAAATCAAGACATGATCAAAACATTTCATGAATATAAGAAAGTTGTTCATCTTTGCATAAAATCATAGAATGCATAATAAATCATAATTATCGAAATTAATCATGTATAATCCACTTTAAACCACCAAGTCAATCAACAAGCTCGAGGCCTCAAGGGCTATCCAAATGAAGGTAAAGAAACGTGTGAGGGTGGGATGTATATAGGGAATATGGTGCTAGAATCCGGGAAAAAGGATCTTTACTTCACTTCCTTTGAACTTCAACACTTTCCACCAATAAGCTTTGCTTATTTTACTTTTTTTACTTTACTTTTTGTGATGCATGGACAGAGGTGCACAATAACCGAAGCCTAGGAAATCAGCAATCATCAATTTCTCGAGATGCCTCAAACCCTTGATGCAAATACCATGACCCGTTAGGAATATTGCTCAATCCGACTTTTGCAAGACACAAACACACGGCTATGTGAATGGTGCCGAGTTACTCATCATCATGATTCACTTCCCCAAACCTATTATTACTTTCTAACACTTTCACTTCTAGCCAACTTCTCCACTTTTTCTTTCACTTGCTTTTCTTTAGCTTGCTTCCAAATTCCCGGATAGGTAAAGGGAGGCAAATAGGTATATGAGGGGCTAAGCATGATCAAGAAGAAGAAGAGAAGAGAATGAATTGCCTTGGTCTTTCCAGGACGAAAGTGAGAGAACTCATCATGTGGTGTCAACCTTCAAATTAAACATAATTTGGATAAAAACAAAGTATTAAACATGCCAAAATTTCAAACAAAGCATTTTGCAACTTAAACATATCATAAAACCTTTCAAGCATATAAAGATTTCAAAACCAATCTGCAAACAGAATCATCACTGAGGTCATATCCAAAAAGGAAGCACAAAAATCGTTTCGAAAACTCTTTCAGTTAAACCGCCTCGGTAGAGGTGTTCTAAGTCAACCGAGGTGAAGTACCTCGTTTGGTCATAATCATCCCGGTCGAGGTCAAAAATTTTTTTTCTTAAACCAGTTTTTGACATTTTTCTCAATCAAATAACCTGTATGCATGCATGTAGTCTCAAGTAGGCACATAGAGCAAGATAAAACAATAATATCCGATAGAGTCATATAAGCATACACATAAGGTAACATAAATACATCCAAATACCCCATACTTGGGACACATTGTCCCAATGGGTCAAATATAAGTCTAGGAAACAAGAGTACTCACTGGACATAAGCTGAACTGCATAATAAATAAATAAAAGAAATCCTGCAACTCTAGTCCTGATCCGCTGGTGGTGGTGGATGTGGCACATAAGGATGCAGAGATGGGTCAAAAGGATAACCCATGTCCTGCTGGAACTGGATCTCTGCCATCCGGCGCTGGAAATGCTGGCCCTCTAACATCTGATGGGTCCAATCCTGGATCTCTCGGTGTTGATCCTCAAAACGCTCCTAGATATCTACAGTTAAGGCAGAGTAAGCGTCGATCATCTGATCTGTGAGATCATCAATCCTCTGGTGAGCCACCGGATCTCTAAATCTACGGCGGTGAGATATGCGCCGAGGTGGTGGTGGTGGTGCTACCTCTCCCTTTGTCGCCTCCTCATCGAGGTCGACCACTAGTATACTAGGACCGGCTGTATCCACCCCTGTCTCCATGGCAGCTCCTCCATCATCCTCCTCCTCATCCTCTGGTGTCTGAGTTGCTGCATCTCTATCCATCCCTGTCTCCATGATAGCATCAATTATAGTCTATATTTTGGGGTTTGTTTGGACGTTTTATCTTCAATAATCTGCATGTTTGTATGTATAATATGAGATTATGTTACCATTTCATCTACCTTTGCGGGAATCGAGGTCTAGACCTAGTTTTGTTGTAATCTTAGGTAAAATGGCACATTTTGCATCAAAAAGGAGCAAAAGGAGCTATGGAGTCATTGGAGCTACATTCAGGAACATAAGGAACCATCCAGGAAGCATAGCCATGGATTGGAGATTCACTTTGGACCAGATTTGAGAGATTTCACATTCAGTTGTGACTCACCTCGGTTGACCACAGATTCACCTCAACCGAGGTGATCCAGAGAAGTCGACTCGACCGAGGCGAACACCTGGGACGCGGCGAGAATATTTTATTCTTGGCTGAGATCTTTTATCTTTGGAAAGAGATCTTATATTTTTGGGCTTGGCTCCTGAAGGAAGAAGATATGCTAGATCATATATTTTACCTATTTTTATGGGAAGAGATCTTTCTAAGATATCTTATCTTTGGAGGGTTATTTTCCTATAAAAAGGGTCGGATTTCCCACAAATCGGAGATCCGCTATCACCCCGCTTACACCGAAAAGCACACAGCAGCCATACTCTAGTTGGGAGATTTGAAGAACCTTTTTGAAGGTTGAAGAAGGAAGATTATAGCTTTTATAGCTTTTGAAGGGTTTTAGTTAGATTGTCTTAGATTCCCTTCTTTGTTGTCTTGCCTTGTTGGATTTCTATCCAAGGAACGCTTTTGTTGTGATATTTGATTCAGTTATTGAAGTCTTTTCATTAAATTCTTCTTGTTCAAATATTCACCTTCTTCCCATTTATTTGATCATTGCTTTCATGATGATGAGTGGCTAATTTCCTTGTGCGATTCTAGGGTGATTGGTTGAAGGTTGTGGGAAAAACAATGATAGAATAATCTTAGATTCCAGTAGGACCCTGAAAGTTCGAGTCTTTACCTTAACCCTAAGCATCTCGCTCGGTCGATGAACATCTCGGCCGGGGTGGAATTCTTCTGACCGAGGTGACTTATCTGATCCGAAAATGAGAGTTAAGTGTTAGAGTTTTCCAAATCCTATTCTTATTACACCTTTCCTAGTTCAATGCAAGCTTAGGATGAGACTTACCTGGTCATTCGTTTGTTTGTTTACCTAAGATCATAAGTGTAGGTAATAAAGTTTTATCCTTTATTGGGGTTTGAGTGTGCTTTCATCCCATCTTTGTGAGTTAGCCTGAGACTTACCCGGTAAAGGTTGATTCTATTCCCTTAGATGGTGTGTTAGTTTGAGGTTATAGTTCTTTATCTTGATTCCTTGAGACTTACCCGGTGATAGGAGTTACGGTTTAGGATTAGTAAGTAGTGAGACTTACCCGGTGATCTATTCCACTTTAGTAACACCTTCCCCATGCAAAAACCTCAGCTTTGTCCGCTTATCTTTAGATTTTGAGTTGGAACCACAACTAGATGCTTTAATCCCTAGAATTGCATATTTCCTTTATTGACTTCTATATCATCTTTGATTGTTTTGATTACCTCTTGTTGTTAGTATTTACATAAGCATACCGTAATTGGACTTTGTTTCACTAAGTCCCTGTGATCGACCCCTGGAATTCCTTGCTTTTACTATGATTGACCCGTACACTGCGGGTTCGCATCCTTGTTTTAAGCTTACATCTAGGGTTATAAATTTAAAGCTTGCACACACCGTTTGGAGCGAACATACGGGATCCATGCAGTGGACCAGTACAGAGGGTCGTAGACTGAGAACAGTGATGACCACCTAATACCCTGAGGGGCAGTCTTCTCCCAAGGCATCGCCACATATGGCGTAGTGAGTCAACGAGGAACTAGAATCCTCCTAGTGATCATCTCCTACATACCAAGCGGCTTGGCAGCCGCCACCATGGTACAAGCACGCAGATCAAGGCCGATGTAACTCGCGATGTGAGTCACAAGGCCGCCACAACAAATATCTCCCTTCCCCTTCGCCTTGATCCTGTGAAGATCCTCAGCTAGCATCACTCCGAAGTCGGGAACTCCTCCGGTAACCATACAGAATAGGCTGAGTAACTCCCCCTGTCTAATCTTCTGGGACGTCTCAGTACACGCCAGAAGTGTCTCGCTAAAAATCCGATGGGTGAGTCTGAAGGCGAGGTGGAAGATGATGCGCTCCCTGGAGTCTCCAGATCTCCACCTGTCAACGTGCTCAATTACGTGGGAATATGCACCCAGAACTGTCGAGCTACTGCCCAAGAGGGAAAGTCAGAAACTGTGGGGGTCGGGAAGCCAAAAATATCTTTGAAGTGGTCCAGAGGAATGATGTAGTTTCCGTTCATCAACCGGAACTTGATGCTCCTCGTCTCAAGAACGTGAGTCACAGAACTCACGAACTTCATGGTAGGCTCAAGGTAGGCTGGAGCTCTAATCTCCATGACCTGCTCCAGCCCCACCATACACACCATTCGCCTCAAATCATCAGCTACATAGAGGCAGTCGAAGGCAGAAATATCCAAAAACCGCGGCGCAATCACTGGACGCGTACAGATGCGGTCATAGTCAACTTGGTGACGCTCATGTATCACCGGCATGGAAGGTCGGGGAGAAGAAGAAGAAGGTGAGGATCCATCCCTCAAAATAATCTGGCGATCTGACCAGGAACTCATTTTTCTCTCTCTGTCTGACAGGTTACCTCGGTTGCTCTAACAACTCCAAGAACACCTCGGCCGAGGCACAGCTCGACTGGACTGAGGTGAAAGGCTGTTCGATTTCAACTCTCAAAATTTCCAGTTCTTTTCCCCCGATTTCACAACAAATTGTTCCTAAGGGGTACTTCAGCCTTTTTCAACAACGATCTATGGCAACCAAAGCCACTAAGTTCCGAAATCAATAAAGAGAAGAAAAAGTTAGGGTTTTGACTTTTACCCTTGATTCGATCGATTCTAGGCGTTCTTTGTGCAGATTGATGCTTGCAAACTGATCCTCTACTCATTCTTTGCAGATTGGGAGCAAGAATCGTCGAAAATGAGCGAGAATCGGAGAGGCGAGGTGAACTGTGCACCGCGGTCGAGAAGGTGAGGGAGGGAAGAGAGAGAAATCAATCTCCTTTTATACCCCTCGCTGAACCTACTGTCACCTCGGTAGAGATGGTCCCGACGGGACCGAGGTGATACGGACCGAGGTTAATCTCTGTAAGCCCTCGTCGCCTCGGTTGCTCAAGAATTATCTCGGTCGAGATGCTGTGACAGCAACCGAGATGTGTCTCAATCAAACTCCGTCTTCTCAATTTCTTAAACTTTTGGCCTTCCAATGTTGCTCCTGAGTTGCATTCCTTCCTTAGGAAGTACCTGGTTTTTGTCTAGGACGCCAAAAAAAAGCAAAGCAAAAACAAACTATCTAATGCTAGACTAGAAAAAGGGAAAAGAAAGCAATACCTTGGGTTGCCTCCCAAGAAGCGCTTGATTTAAGGTCGCTAGCTGGACTGTACGACATCCCTAAGTATGTTAGAGGGTATCCTCACCTCATACTTCACCTTCATCATGGGGTGAGATAAAGAAGTCTATCAAATGTTCCAGCAAATGCAAGTGCTTATCCGGGAATGAGTCGTCTATGGGTAGATCATCGTTCTCGCGTGAAGAAGCAGGTAGCCGGCTGAGGTGATCCGCAACAGAATTTTCGGATCCCTTTTTATCGTGGATCTCTAGGTCAAACTCTTGAAGCAAGAGAATCCATCGAATAAGATGTGGCTTAACATCCTTCTTTGCAAGTAAGTAGCAAATAGCTGCATGGTCAGTGTAAACAATAACTTTCGGTCCCACTAAGTAATAACGAAACTTTTCAAAAGCATATACAACCGCCAAAAGCTCTTTTTCCGTGGTGGCGTAGTTTCGTTGAGCTTCATCTAGTTTCTTGCTAGCATAGTAAATGGCGTTGGTCCGGCCATCCTTCTTTTGTCCAAGTACAACTCCTACGGACACATCACTGGCATCACACATGATCTCAAAGGGCAAGGTCCAGTCCGGAGGTTGGATAATAGGAGCGGAGATCAACGCTTCCTTAATCCTATAAAATGCATCAAGACATTCATGCGAAACCTCAAAAAACAACATCCTTATTCAAGAGTTTAGTTAGTGGTTTAGAAATCTTTGAGAAATCCTTGATGAACCTCCTATGGAAACCTACATGCCCGAGAAAACTCTGCACACCCTTAACAAAACAAGGGGGATGAAGTTTCTCAATAGTCTCGATCTTAGCTCGATCGACCTCAATACCTCGGTTGGAAACGAGGTGTCCTAGCACAATGCCTTCATTAACCATGAAATGACACTTCTCCCAATTCAAAACGAGATTAGTGTCTTCACATCTTTGTAGAACTAGAGAAAGGTTAGATAGGCAATTATCAAAGGAGGAACCATATACCGAAAAATCATCCTTAAATACCTCCATGATCTCCTCTATGTACTCGGAAAAGATAGTCATCATGCATCGCTAGAAGGCAGCGGGTGCATTACATAATCCAAATGGCATCCTCCGATAAGCGAATGTCCCCCATGGACAAGTGAATGTGGTCTTCTCTTGATCATCCGGATGGATAGGGATCTGAAAGAAGCCACTATAACCGTCTAAATAGCAAAAATATGAATGTTGGGCTAACCGTTCGAGCATTTAAGCGATGAAGGGAAGTGGAAAATGGTCCTTCCAAGTGGCCATGTTCAACTTCCTATAGTCGATGCACACCCTCCAACCCGTAACGGTCCTAGTTGGGATCAACTCGTTGTTCTTATTCGTCACAACGGTCATCCCTCCTTTCTTCGGAACTACATGCAATGGGCTTACCCACTTGCTATCCGAGATAGGATATATGATACCTGCATCCAATAACTTAAGAATTTCTTTCTTCACAACCTCCTTCATGATCGGATTTAACCGTCTGTGAGGTTCCCGTGAAGTCTTATGATCATCTTTCATTAGAATTCGATGCATACAAAAAGAAGGAATAATACTTATAAGATCATCAATAGTGTATCCTATAGCCTTTTGATGCTTTCTCAGCACATGCATTAATTTAGGCAATTCATTTTCGGAAAGGGAATTACTTACAATAATGGGATATGTAGAATCTGGTCCAAGGAAATCATACCGCAAGTGGCTTGGAAGCGGTTTAAACTCCACGATAGGGGGTGCTTTCTGAGGGGGATCCTTGCTTCCTCCTTCCAGTGAAGTTGTCTCAGATTGAAGGACTGGACTCTCAGAAGTCTCAGTTGACAACATCTCGGGTGGTGTCTCGGTCAGTGTCCGAGGTGGGTGACCGAGGTGTTCTTCAGATATGAACACCTCGCTTTGTCCAGAAAGTGCCTCGGTCGAGGTACTGCAACTGGGACCGAAACTGGAGATCTTCTTCTCCTGGATTAGTTTCTCGGTCGAGGTACTGCATCACAAGAAGCATCTATACCTTCCTCCATTAAACTGAAACTAAAGACTCTTTCAAGAGAATCATTAATAAGGATAGAGCTCACCAATTCTCTTGATTCTTCTTCATCATTGATGTTGAAGATATCATCGTCCAGCGGCTCTCTCTTCATTGTAGTAAGCAATGAGAATTCTACTTGATCTCCGCCAATGTTGAATTTCAACTTGACGTTCTTACAATCCACGTTGCAACCCGAAGTTGCTAGAAATGGTCTCCTGAGGATGATAGGAACATGATAATCTGCCGGAATATCAAGCACAACAAAGTCTATAGGTAAATAGAAGTTACCTAACTTAACCGGAACGTCTTCCAAAATACCCACGGGATGGATAATGGAGCGATCCGCCATGTATAGTCTTATCTTGACCGGCTTGGGCTCTCCATGTCCGATCCTCGCACATAATTCCAGCGGGATGATGCTCACGCTGGCTCCTAGATCACACAAGGCTTCACAAGTTACATCCCCAACTTGAATGAGAATGCTAAACGAGCCGGGATCTCTTAGTTTTGGGGGCATCTTCTCCTTCATGATTTGAATGAGCTCCGAGGATTTAGATGTCATCCTTACTTCACCAAAGTCTTCCAGCTTCCTCTTCCTTGATAGAATCTCCATTAAGAACTTCCCATATGCGGGCATCCCTAGAATAGCATCAAGGAAATGGATGGTAATATGTAGTTTATTCATCAAGTCAAGGAACATACCAAAGTGCTTGTCTAGATTTGCTCTGGCTCTTGACTGGGGGAATGGAAGTGGTGGTTTATAAGCAGGAGGTGGAATATAAACTTCAGATTTCTCCTCCGCTTTCTGACGCTCCACCTCGGTTGGTACCTCGGTCGAAGTGTTCTTCGACTATACCTGGACCGAGGTGTTCTTCGTCTGTACTGGCATGGACCGAGGCACTTGATCTGCAGTTTTCAGTCCACTTCTCATCGTTATAGCCATCATCTATCCTGTATGGTTGCTCTCTGTCCTTGCTGGGAGCTTCCCTGGGTCTCTTGGCACTCCATTCGCCTTACTAAAGAGTTGTTGCTCTAAGGCTTTTTGTGCCTTCGAAAAGGAAGTCATGGACGTCTCCATTGCGCTAAGCTTGATCAAGATGGCCTCCAGCACTGCGTCTTTCTTTACTGGCTGGGACGAGCTTGATCCAGGCTCTTGGCTCTTCAATGGAGTAGAAGAAGAAGAAAGGAAAGGGTTAGATGAATTGCTCGAATTTGAGTTAGAGTAAGGGTTACCCGAATTTTGATTATTAGATCTCCAATTGTTGCTGTTGGAGCCTCTATTGTTGTTGTAGTTGTTGTTCCGGGAACCTTGATTGTTATTTCTTGACCCTTGATATACTTGATGTCCTCCCTCCTCCTTTTTAGTGTGAACAACCAAGAGGTCTTTCAATTGCTTCACATCATTCTTGAGGGAGATGAGTTGATTATCATTTGATGGAGCTTCTTGGAAGTTGACTTTCGTAACTCCACCTTCGGCTCCTTGGTGGGAATATTTCTCTATGTGCAAAGCTTGTTTCTCGATGAACTCCCAAGCTTCGTCAATCGGCATGTCCATGAATGTGCCGGCGGATAGTAGTTGGAGGCTGAATTGGGTAGCTTGATCCAATCCCTTGAAGTATATCTCCAACAACTCTATCTTTGGAATCCCATGATGTGGGCAATCCAAGAGAATGTCTTTAAATCTCTCCTATGACTTTGACAAACTTTCCTTGTCCTTCATGGTGAATGCGTTGATCTTCCCTCTCATTTCAGCGGTTTTAGAGGGGGGAAAGAATTTCGTTAAGAACTCCGTCGTCATCTCCTCCCAAGTGTTGATCTTTCCGGGAGGAAGAGATTGATACCAAGTAAGCGCCCTGTCCTTCAAGGAAAAGTAGAAGGGCCTTAGCTTGTAATTGTTTTTTTTCCAGCCTTGAAGGTCTCAAGGTCTCCATCAAGATCTCATAGTTTTGTACATGTTGATTGTTCGCTCCAAACGGTGTGTGCAAGCTTTAAATTTATAACCCTAGATGTAAGCTTAAAACAAGGATGCGAACCCACAGTGTACGGGTCAATCGTAGTAAAAAGCAAGAAATTCCAGGGGTCGATCACAGGGACTTAGTGAAACAAAGTCGGAATAGGTAAGCTTTAGCAATCACTAACCACAAAGCAATTAAAACAATCAAAGATGATAAAATATGCAATTCTCACTAGTACAAAAACCCCCCATAGACCTCGCTTATGTTGGAGCGGTTCGAAAGAACCGTGATCAAGGATATTTTCGGACCACGGTTACATGTATAACCGTGGACAATCGAATTTTATAAAAAAAAAAATTTCGGACCCCGGTTATATAAACTAACCGGGGTAAAATATTAAATTTCCGGATAATAACACGGTTATCATAACAATCCGTGGTGATCAAATATTCTCGAACCCCGGTTATTTGAATAACCGTGGTATAATAGGTACAAAAATTTAACCTCAGTTTCTCTCTTCGCGAAACCCTACCCGTCCCCTTTGTCGATCTTCTCCTTCAACAACCTCGTCCAGAGGGTCTTCCGGCGCCACCACACTAATTCGGCCACCATACTAATTCGGCCACCATATACCATCATCTCGCGACGGTTGTAGCGGAGGTGGATCGGGACGATCAACTCTTACCAACTTAAAACCAGAAAGAAATCGATGGGAGAAGAAGGTCTGAAGTTCGACAAATGGGGCTACACGGTTAAAACCGATTTTGGTAAGTGTATCGCTTCGATTGATGCTTATTATGATCAGGTTTTCGCTCAATTTCATTTCCTAGCTTCTTTTATCTTCAGTTAGGAGATTATTTTGCCAATCATGTTTAGATTTTTGTGTTTGTTTTTTAGGTTTTGATAAAGAGGTATGTTCACGATAACCACTGTGTTATTGCAAACGTTCTTGCTGCTCAATTTCTTGCCTCTTCCGATCCCGATGGAGCTTGGAAGAGACGTCGGTCTTTGCCAATCATGTTCAAGTGGGCTAACGGTTGCGTCAAGGGGCTGAAGGCGCGGGGTGGAGTGACGGTTAACATATGCTGGAAAGAAGGAGATCTTCATGAAGTCGGTCTTTGGTCAGATAATGGGAAGGTGCATGAACTGTGTGAAGAAATTGCAATATAGAGGGAGTACAGTTACAGTTAAGATTTTACTAGGCAAAGTTCACACATTCAACAATCAGTTTGTAGGACATATTCTCTTCACCATTGAGCATTATTCTCTGCTTTTTAGTTTAGTTTCAAGGTCAAGTTTGATTCATTCTACTATTTACTTTCAAGGTCAAAGTTTGGCTCTCTGGGACTGATTTCAAACAGGTATTTTTATGCTTTAGGTATTATTTATGTTATTATGGAGTTGAGATTGTTGAGTGTTCTTTTTTGGTTCTGCAAACCTAACAAGCTGGCTTAAATAGCTGCATATTTTTTTTCTTTTTATTTTTGGTGATGCTTGCTTGTTCGATGTTTGATTGGACTGACATCTAAACTATGAGCAACCTGATAATGAGTATGATAGTTTTAAGCATTTTTAGATTCCAAACCTAACAAGCTGACTTAACTACTAATTTCGAGCGGGGATCCCCTTCGGGAGATTAGAGTCTGGAAGGTTGAATCATGTTAAATGAAAGGTTGAATCATGTTATAAATACATAAATTAGAAATACATGAATCTCATGCGTGGTATTGATCTGAAGAAGATTGCAGAGAAAATGAAGGAAGCATCTGGTGCAGAGCTTGAGGTAAGACTCCACTTCTCCACCATCGTCCTTTACAACTCTATATGATTGATAAATTTCATGAGTGAATTTATTTAGTCTTGATTATTCATATTACGTTTGTGCAGGAACCTGAACCTGTAAGCTGGGAATACTAAAAAAAGGACTTGGCGCCAAGTTGGTTGACATGCATACAAGGAAGCTATAATATATGTTAGAGGTGGATTATCTAATACTTAAGTGATGTTTTGGTTGAGTCTTTGTATATGAGTTGTTATTTAAAGATGAGCGGGTCTCGTTTTTATTTGGGCCTTTGAATTGATGTTGATAGAAGCTATCCATGCATACAAGTTCCACTGTCCTGCCCACTATTTCAGAGTTAGACTAGTATTTTATTTTAAAGACCATACTTCATATGCATAATTTTAATCAACTGGTTATATATGTATATCTATAATATATTAATTTTACAGACAAATACTTCTTCTGTGTTGATAGAAACTATTGGGTATATTCAGTACCTTCAAGATTAGATCCATGTGCGTTAGTCCATAACACTAGTATTTTTGTCTTTTTAAATTATGATTTTGATTGTAATTATGATCTAATAATTAACTAATCATGCATATATTCGTGAAATATTATAAAATATTAAGCTCAAGAAATTAACATGCTGAATCTAACTTATGAAAATTTTTGAATCTCTTTTGTTACAGACACTGTGAATGCCTAATGTTAAGCCACTGAGGAACAAACCTTGTAATAGGATAATGCAGCCGGTAAGAACTTCATTTTCAAGCAGCAGTACAGCATACAAACTTATGATAGTAACTGGGTTTATATATGTGTGTGACAGATGCCAAGTGAAGATCATCAGCAGCACATCATACTTTTAAAGCTTCAACTAGTTAAGCTAGTTTACTTGATTGTTTTCTTGTGATAGTTCTAGTTATGCCCTAGCTAGTTTGCATCTCCATCTGCATGCTTTGAATCTATCCATGCATACAGCTCAACACACTTTGATCCCTATTTTTTTCTTTAGGACCATCTACACTTAGATAATGTATGTTTATTGAGATAAGTTTGGGCAATGACATCTTGGTTTACATTTGAAATTTTGAATGATACTTGGTAAATTAAATGTGAAGTTTGATGTAAAGTTAGATCATTGTGTTTGGTTAAATCTTTTCTCATTTCAAAGCTTCTCCACTTCATACTCTGCTATGGATCAAAGCTCTTTTCTGACTGAGAACTTGTGTGTTCTTTTTGATTTTTAGTTTCTTTCATTTTCTCATTTCGGTTATTGTAAGGATCTGATTTTGCCTTTAATATTGACGTATCACTAAATCAAGTCAATCTGTAGGTAGATCATAGATAGTTGAAGGCGGCTCCGGTGAGCAAAGACCTCACCAGTTAAGTGGAGAGGTAAGCAATTATAACCCCATAACTATTACATCTAGTGGTTCTGTGGATCTGAATTGAGGAATTGATTCAGAGGGACCTAGGACTAGATCTCATGCTTTTTGATTTGGATGACTATCAGCTAACCTTGTGAATGTGTGTTTCAAAACACACATCTTGTTTGAGTTTGCTTTCTTGAGTGTTGATGTGATTGTTAATACTTTCACATCCCAAATGCATAAGAACAAGCTATGAAATACAATACTTTAGCATCCCATCTTTCTTAATCATTAGTCATTTCTTCTACCTCTCTCTCTCTTTACTCATCCTAGATTTAAATTTTGTGAATAATATTTGGATGAAAATGTTTGCAGGCAATGAATTGCTTTTCTGTGTATTTGGTTATTTTTAACATTCTTGTTTCAACCTATGTGCTTAATAGAGTATAGAATTGTTTATGGAGTTGTTGGGCCACTGTTTATTATTGAAAAGTCAAGGTATCTATGAGTTCTTACAACTCTCTTTTATTATGGTTCTAGTCATATGATTTGAACTTTGTGGTTTTTGTTAATTGCATTCAGTACAAGTAAAGCTAGACTGCATTCAGTGCAAGTAAAGCTAGATTCTTGTATTTCTGCTAATTGTTGCTGCAGACTGTAGAGTAGTTAGAAGGAGCAATTGCATAAAATTTTGAATGTTTTTGAAGCTTCATTTGTCAATCCGTAAGCTGCAGTAGCCAAAGTTTCATTGTCATAAAATTTTGAATGTTTATGAGTTCTAACAGCTCTCTTTGTTAACTACTATGTTTCACAGGCATCATATGTGGTTGTAATGCGGAAAGTCACCAAATCAAATCGGGTTACGAAGCTCTATTAAGGATATACAAAGAGACTGAACTTAGCCAGGAAAAGGTGCATACTTACTTGAAGAACACATAACGAAATCAAGAACGTGTCATGCTCACTCGAAGAATAGGCTAAGTAGCAGTAGCCAAAGTTGCGGTGATTATTATTGTTGTATGTGTTTAGAATCGGAATTGGTGTAGCCAAAGCTGAAGTGAACTTGTAGTTTATTTTAAACACCACGGTTCTGTGAACTGGTAGTTTTTTTTAAACACCACGGTTCTAAAGAACCGTGGTGTTTTTTTTTTTAAAAATATTGAACTGGGACCATGGTTATTTTAAACAACCGTGGTCCGAAATCTAAAAAAAAATAAAAAAAAAAAAGAACTGGGACCACGGTTATTTCAAATAACTGTGGTCCGAATTCTGAAATTTTTTTTTAAAAAAATAGAACTGGGACCACGGTTATTTAAAAATAACCGTGGTCTGAATTTTTTTTACCTCGGTGACAATTAGCGAGGTCCGTGTGTATTTACCTCGCTCCCGTTAACCACGCTTTGAAAACCGGGGTCTCATGTACAAAAAAACTAGGGTCTACAACCCCTCTTTGTACTAGTGTCTAGGGATTAAAGCATCTAGTTGTGGTTCCAACTCAAGATCTAAAGATAAGCGGACAAAGCTGAGGTTTTTGCATAGGGAAGGTGATACTAAAGTGGAATAGATCACCAGGTAAGTCTCAAGGAATTAAGATAAAGAACTATAACCTCAAACTAACACGCCACCTAAGGGAATAGAATCAACCTTTACCGGGTAAGTCTCAGGCTAATTCACAAAGATGGGATGAAAGCACACTCAAACCCCAATAAAGGATAAACATTTATTACCTACACTTATGATCTTAGGTAAACAAACTAAGGAATTACCGGGTAAGTCTCATCCTAGGCTTGCATTGAACCAGGAAAGGTATAATAAGAATAGGATTTGGCAAACTCTAACACTTAACTCTCAGTTTCGGATCAGATAAGTCACCTCGGTCAGCCAAATTCCACCCCGGCCGAGATGTTCATCGATTGAGCCTGGACCGAGGTGGTCTTCGTCGGTACTGGCACCGACCGAGGCACTGGATCTGCAGTTTTCAGTCCACTCCTCGTTGTTATGGCCATAATCTGGCCCTTAGGGTTGCTTTCCGTCCTTGCTTGAAGCTTCCCTGGATCTCTTGGCGCTTCATTCGCCCTACTAGCAAGTTGTTGTACAAAGGCTTTTTGGGCCTTCGAAAATGAATTCATGGATGTCTCCATAGCACTAAGCTTGATCAAGATAGCCTCCAGCACCGCGTCTTTCTTTTCCGGCTGGGACGAACTTGATCCTTGCCCCTGGCTCTTTAATGGAGTAGAAGAAGAAGAAGGGAAAGAGAGGAAAGGATTAGAGGAATCGTTAGAATTGGAGTTAGAATGATTGTTACCAGAATTTTGGTTGTTCGCCCTCCAATTATTGTTGTTGGATCCTCTATTGTTGTTGTTGTAGTTGTTGTTCCGGGAACTGTTATTGTTGTTATGGTATCCATTGTTGTTATTCCTTGATCCTTGATCTTCCTTCTTGGTTTGAGCAACCAAGAGTTCCTTCAATTTCTTCACATCATTCTTCAAAGACGTGAGTTGATTGTTGTTTGCTTGAGTATCCTAAAAGTTAACTCTTTTAACTCCACCTTCAGCTCCTTGTTGGGTATATTTCTACATATGCAAATCTTGCTTCTCAATAAAGTCCCAAGCTTCGTCAATCGCCATGTCCACAAAGGTACCGGCGGAAAGTAGTTGGAGGTTGAACTAGGTGCTTCCGTCCAGTCCCTTGAAGTATATGTCCAACAACTCTATCTTTGGGATCCCATGATGTGGGCAATCCAAAAGAATGTCCTTAAACCTCTCCCATGACTTGGACAAGCTCTCCTTGTCCTTCATAATGAATGCATTAATCTTCCCTCTCATTTCAGCGGTCTTAGAGGGGGGAAAGAATTTAGTCAAGAATTCCGTACTCATCTCTTCCCAAGTACTGATTTTTCCTGGAAGAAGAGATTGATACCAAGTAAGAGCTCTATCTTTTAAAGAAAAGTAAAAAGGTCTTAGCTTGTAGTTGTTGTTTTCAATTCTTGAGGGTCTCAAGGTCTCCATCAAGATCTCATAGTTTTGAAGATGTTGATGCGGAGATTCCTTCTCTAGCCCTCTAAACTAGCATTGGCGAATCATGGAAAGAACTTGCAGTCGAAGTTCGTAGTCATGGTCCGCTGGATCTCCTAGGTTAACTCCTGGACGCCTCAGTTGTTGATTGGGGTCCATCCTTTGACCTAGGGTCTGCGGGATTCCTGCAAAAAGAGCGCCTCGGACTGGCATCCGAGGTGGAAGTATCTCGGCCGGGGCGTCAGGTCCTAGGACCTGCCTCGGTCGAGGATCTGGAACTGGGACCTGCATCGGTCGAGGATCGGGAACTGGATCTTCCCTCGGTCGAAGTAGATATTGGTCTCGTAACGCTGTCATATCTGCTTCGATCGCTTCAGTTCTGGTGCGAGTTTCTTCTTTCTCCTGTCTCAGTTCTTCTCTGCTGAGGCGTAGCTGTTCTAACGCCTCTTTCAATTCGGCCTCAAGATCGTGATTATCTTGGTTGGCCATCTTTGCTTCTCTCAAGCGTCGTTTGTATGTCTTTTCTGGTTCGGGATCGTAGGGAACGATTTCCTTCCCAGCGCGGGTTCTTCGCAAAAACCTAAGAAAAAACCTGCGAAAGTCACTCAAGTAGAGTGGTTAGTAGACACGGGGGAAGCGCCCAAAAGCGTACCGTAACCGGCTCGGTCTAGACCAAGTCCCTGGCAACGGCGCCAAAAACTTGTTTGCTCCAAACGGTGTGTGCAAGCTTTAAATTTATAACCCTAGATGTAAGCTTAAAACAAGGATGCGAACCCGCAGTGTACGGGTCAATCGTAGTAAAAGCAAGGAATTCCAGGGGTCGATCAGAGGGACTTAGTGAAACAAAGTCGGAATAGGTAAGCTTTAGCAATCACTAACCAAAAAGCAATTAAAACAATCAAAGATGATAAAAGTCAATAAAGGAAATATGCAATTCTAGGGATTAAAGCATCTAGTTGTGGTTCCAACTCAAGATCTAACGATAAGCGGACAAAGCTGAGGTTTTTGCATAGGGAAGGTGTTACTAAAGTGGAATAGATCACCGGGTAAGTCTCACTACTCACTAATCTCAAACCGTAACTCCTATTATCGGGTAAGTCTCAAGGAATTAAGATAAAGAACTATAACCTCAAACTAACACGCCACCTAAGGGAATAGAATCAACCTTTACCGGGTAAGTCTCAGGCTAACTCACAAAGATGGGATGAAAGCACACTCAAACCCCAATAAAGGATAAACCTTTATTACCTACACTTATGATCTTAGGTAAACAAACTAAGGAATTACCGGGCAAGTCTCATCCTAGGCTTGCATTGAACCAGGAAAGGTATAATAAGAATAGGATTTGGCAAACTCTAACATTTTACTCTCAGTTTCGAATCAGATAAGTCACCTCGGTCAGCCAAATTCCACCCCGGCCGAGATGTTCATCGACTAAGCGAGATGCTTAGGGTTAAGGTAAAGACTCGAACTTTCAGGGTCCTTCTGTGATTAAGATTATTCTATCATTGTTTTTACCACAACCTTCAGTCAATCACCCTAGAATCACACAAAGAGATTAGCCACTTGATAGCATGAATTATTGTCTATATTTTGGGGTTTGTTCAGACGTTTTATCTTCAATAATCTGCATATTTGTATGTATATTATGTGATTATATTACCATTTCATCTACCATTGCGGGAATCGAGGTCTACACCTAGTTTTGTTGTAATCGTAGGTAAAATGGCACGTTTTGCATCAAAAAGGAGCAAAAGGAGCTAAGGAGTCATTGGAGGTACATTCAGGAACATAAGGAAACATCTAGGAAGCATAGCCATGGATTAAAGATTCACTTTGGACCAGATTTGAGAGATTTCATATTCAGTTATGATTCACCTCGGTTGACTACAGAGTCACCTCGATCGAGGTGATCCAAAGAAGTCGACTCGACCGAGGCGAACACCTGGGATGCGGCGAGAATATTTTATTCTTGGCTGAGATCTTTTATCTTTGGAAAGAGGATCTTATATTTTTGGGCTTGGTTTCCGGAAGGAAGAAGATATGATAGGTCATATATTTTACCTATTTTTATGGGAAGAGATCTTTCTAAGATATCTTATCTTTGGAGAGTAATTTTCCTATAAAAAGGGTCGGATTTCCCACAAATCCGACATCATGCTATACATCCTACATACATCCGCTTACACCGTATCGCATGCTATACCACCGATTGTGTTTTATACACCGCTGCTACCATACTCCAGTTGGGAGATTTGAAGAACCTTTTTGAAGGTTGAAGGAAGAAAGTTTATAGCTTTTATAGCTTTTTGAAGGGTTTTTGTAACATCATCTTAGATTCCCTTCTTTGTTGTGTTTGTCTTGTTGGATTTCTATCTAAGGAACGTTTGTTGGTTTTATAATTGATTCAGTTATTGAAGCCTTTCTCTTACGGTTTGCTTGTTCAATTATTCTCTTTCTTCCCATATATTTGATTAATACTTTCATGATGAGGAGTGGCTAATCTCTTTCTGTGATTCTAGGGTGATTGGCTGAAGGTTGTGGGAAAAACAATGATAGAATGATCTTAATCACAGTAGGACCCTGAAAGTTCGAGTCTTTACCTTAACTCTAAGCATCTCGCTCAGTCGATGAACATCTCGGCCGGGGTGGAATTTGGCTGACCGAGGTGACTTATCTGATCCGAAACTGAGAGTTAAGTGTTAGAGTTTGCCAAATCCTATTCTTATTATACCTTTCCTGGTTCAATGCAAGCCTAGGATGAGACTTACCCGGTAATTCCTTTGTTTGTTTACCTAAGATCATAAGTGTAGGTAATAAAGGTTTATCCTTAATTGGGGTTTGAGTGTGCTTCCATCCCATCTTTGTGAGTTAGCCTGAGACATACCCGGTAAAGATTGATTCTATTCCCTTAGGTGGTGTGTTAGTTTGAGGTTATAGTTCTTTATCTTAAGTTGGAACCACAACTAGATGCTTTAGTAGTGAGACTTACCCGGTGATCTATTCCACTTTAGTAACACCTTCCCTTTGCAAAAACCTCAGCTTTGTCCGCTTATCTTGAGATCTTGAGTTGGAACCACAACTAGATGCTTTAATCCCTAGAATTGCATATTTCCTTTATTGACTTTTATCATCTTTGATTGTTTTAATTGCTTTGTGGTTAGTAATTGCTAAAGCTTACCTATTCCGACTTTGTTTCACTAAGTCCCTGTGATAGACCCCTGGAATTCTTTGCTTTTTACTACGATTGACCCGTACACTACGGGTTCGCATCCTTGTTTTAAGCTTACATCTAGGGTTATAAATTTAAAGCTTGCACACACCGTTTGGAGCGAACAATTTTTGGCGCCGTTGCCGGGGACTTGGTCTAGACCGAGCCGGTTGCGGTTTGCTTTTGGGGCACTTGCCCCCGTGTCTACTAACCACTCTACTTAAGTGATTTTCACAGGTTCTTTCTTAGGTTTATGCGAAGAATCCGCACTGGGAAGGAAATCGTTCCTTACGATCCCGAACCAGAAAAGACATACAAACGACCCTTAAGAGAAGCGAAGATGGCCAACCAAGACAATCGCGATCTTGAGGCCGAATTGAATGAGGCGTTAGAACAGCTACACCTCAACAGAGAAAAACTGAGGCAGGAGAAAGAAGAAACTCGCACCAGGATTGAAGCGATTGAAGCAGATATGGCAGCCTTATGAGACCAATATCTACTTCGACCGAGGGAAGACCCAGTTCCCGATGCTGGACCGATGCAGGTCCCAGTTCCAGACCCTCGACCGAGGCAGGTCCCAGTACCTAACGCCCCGGCCGAGGTACTTCCACCTCGGATGCCAGTCCGAGGCGCTCTTTTTGCAGGAATCCCGCAAACCCTAGGTCAAAGGATGGACCCCAATCAACAATTGAGGCGTCCAGGAGTTAACCTAGGAGATCCAGCGGACCATGACTACGAACTTCGACCGCAAGTTCTTTCCATGATTCGCCAATGCCAGTTTGGAGGGCTAGAGAAGGAATCTCCGCATCAACATCTTCAAAACTATGAGATCTTGATGGAGACCTTGAGACCCTCAAGAATAGAAAACAACAACTACAAGCTAAGACCTTTTTACTTTTCTTTAAAAGATAGAGCTCTTACTTGGTATCAATCTCTTCCTCCAGGAAAAATTAGCACTTGGGAGGAGATGCCTACGTAATTCTTGACTAAATTCTTTCCCCCCTCTAAGACCGCTGAAATGAGAGGGAAGATTAATGCATTCATTATGAAGGACAAGGAGGAGATTGTCCAAGTCATGGGAGTGGTTTAAAGACATTCTTTTGGATTGCCCACATCATGGGATTCCAAAGATAGAGTTGTTGGAGATATACTTCAAAGGACTGGACGGAAGCACCCAGCTCAACCTCCAACTACTCTCCGCCGGTACCTTTATGGACATGGCGATTGACGAAGCTTGAGACTTTATTGAGAAGCAAGCTTTGCATATGGAGAAATATACCCACCAAGGAGTTGAAGGTGGAGTTAAAAGAGTTAACTTTCAGGATACTCAACCAAACAACAATCAACTCACGTTTTTGAAGAATGACGTGAAGCAATTGAAGGAACTCTTGGTTGCTCAAACCAAGAAGGAAGATCAAGGATCAAGGAATAACAACAATGGATACCATAACAACAACAACGGTTCCCAGAACAACAACTACAACAACAACAATAGAGGATCCAACGGCAATAATTGGAGGGCGAACAACCAAATTTCTGGTAACAATCATTCTAACTCCAATTCTAACGATTCCTCTAATCCTTTCCTTTTTTTCCCCTTCTTCTTCTTCTTCTTCTACTCCATTAAAGAGTCAGGGGCAAGGATCAAGTTCGTCCCAGCCGGAAAAGAAAGATGCAGTCCTGGAGGCTATCTTGATCAAGCTTAGTGCTATGGAGACATCCATGACTTCATTTTCGAAGGCCCAAAAGGCCTTTGAGCAACAACTTGCTAGTAGGGCGAATGAAGCGCCGAGAGATCCAGGGAAGCTTCCAACAAGGACGGAAAGCAACCCTAAGGGCCAGATTATGGCCATAACAACGAGGAGTGGACTGAAAACTGCAGATCCAGTGCCTCGGTCGGTGCCAGTACCGACGAAGACCACCTCGGTCCAAGTGCAGTCGAAGAACACTTCGGCCGAGATACCAACCGAGGTGGAGCCACAGAAAGCGGAGGGGAAAACTGAAGTTTATGTTCCACCTCCTGCATACAAACCACCACTTCCATTCCCCTAGTCAAGGGCCATAGCACATCTAGACAAGCACTTTGGTAAGTTCCTTGACTTGATGAATAAACTGCACATTTACATTCCTTTCCTTGATGCTAATCTAGGGATGCCCGCCTATGGGAAGTTCTTGAAGGAGATCCTATCAAGGAAGAGGAAACTGGAAGACTTTGGTGAAGTAAGGATGACATCTAAATCCTCGGAGCTTATTCAAATCATGAAGGAGAAGATGCCACCTAAGTTGAGAGATCCCGGCTCATTTTGCATTCTCATTCAAGTTGGGGATGTCACTTGTGAAGCCTTATGTGATCTAGGAGCCAGCGTGAGCATCATTCCGCTGGAGCTATGTGTGAAGATCGGACTTGGAGAGCCCAAACCGGTCAAGATTCGATTATACATGGCGGACTGCTCCATTACCCATCCCGTGGGAATTTTGGAAGACGTTCCGGTCAAGTTAGGTAACTTCTATTTACCTATAGACTTTGTCGTACTTGACATTCCCGCAGATTATCTTGTTCCTATTATTCTCGGGAGGCCATTTCTAGCAACTTCGGGTTGCAACGTGGATTGTAAGAATGCCAAGTTTAAATTCAACATTGGTGGAGATGAAGTGGAGTTCGCATTACTTGGGGCCATGAAAGGAGAGCAGCTAGGAGATGATATCTTCAACATCTATGATGAAGAAGAATCAAGAAAATTGGTGAGCTCTATCCTTACTAACGATCCACTTGAAAGAGTTATTAGTTTCAGTATAATGGAGGAAGGTATAGATGCTTCTTGTGATGTAGATATACGGAGCTTAAAGGCACTGGAAGAAGATCCAGGAGCTAAAACTGAGAAACTAATCCAGGAGACGAGGATCTCCAGTTTCGGTTCCAGCTGCAGTACCTCGACCGAGGCACTTTCTGGACCAAGTGAGGCGACTGAAGAACATCTCGGTCAACGCCTCTGCGCCTCGACCGAGGTCGAAGGCGAGATGATGTCAACTGGGACTGCTGAAAATAACAAACTTCTTACTCCTTTCTCTGACATTCATCCTCAGTTGGTGGAACATTCAATCCACCAACTTTTTGATAATAAAGGACCTTGGTATGCTGATATTGTGAATTATCTTGTTTGCCAGGAAATACCGCCCGGATTGACGTACTCTCAAAAGAAGAGATTCTTCAAGGACGTATGTCATTACTACTGGGATGAGCCGCTGCTATTCAAGCGCGGGCCGGATGGGATGCTTCGAAGATGCATTCCGGAAGATGAAGTTAATAGCGTCATACGGCATTGTCATTCACTTCCTTGTGGAGGACATGCTAGCACCGATAAGACATGCGCTAATGTATTACGTTCCGGTTTCTTTTGGCCTACATTATTTAAAGATGTGCAATAGTTTGTTGTCTCTTGTGATGCATGCCAAAGAACAGGAAATTTATCTAGGAGGAACGAAATGCCACTTAATAACATTCAAGAGGTGGAAATCTTTGATGTATGGGGGATAGACTTCATGGGACCTTTCCCATCCTCCGGAGGAAACCTCTATATTCTTCTAGCAGTTGATTACGTCTCTAGATGGGTTGAAGCCATTGCTTCTCCCACTAATGATGCCAAGGTGGTTGTGAAATTTTTAAACAGGACTATCTTTCCACGTTTTGGAACTCCACGTATCATCATCAGCGATGGAGGAACGCATTTCATCAACCGGAAGTTCAAGGCACTTCTATCGAAGTATGGGGTTACCCACAAGGTAGCAATCCCTTATCACCCTCAAACTAGTGGACAGGTCGAGATTTCTAATAGAGAAATCAAAGCAATTTTGGAGAAGACCGTCTCTAGGACGGGGAAGGATTTGTCCATGAAATTGGACGAGGCTCTTTGGGCCTACAGGATCGCATTTAAGACTCCCATTGGTAACACCCCTTATAATTTGGTATATGGGAAGTCTTGTCATTTGCCCGTTGAATTAGAACACAAAGCATATTGGGCGATCAAATGGTTGAACTTCGACATTAAGGAAGCCGGCGAGAAGCGGCTATTTGATATCAATGAGCTGGAGGAGCTGCGTTTGAACGCTTATGAGAATGCCAAAATCTATAAGGAGAGGACGAAGAAATTGCATGACAAGCGTATCATCCCTAAGGAGCTTAACGAAGGAGACTTAGTTCTACTCTTCAACTCCCGCCTCCGCCACTTTCCATGTAAGTTGAAATCTAGATGGACCGGACCTTATGTTGTGAAACATGTTTTTCCTCATGGTGCAGTTGAGATATGGGGCGAAACGAGCGGAAGCTTCAAGGTCAATGGTCATCGACTTAAGAAATACAAACCGGAAGTTCCGGTTGAGGAGGTTGCACCACTATACCTCGTTTGAGAGACGTACTATGGTCCAGCTAGCGACCTTAAATCAAGCGCTTCTTGGGAGACAACCAAGGTATTGCTTTCTTTTCCCTTTTTCTAGTCTAGCTTAGATAGATTGCTTTTGCTTTGCTTTGTTTTGTATTTGCCATCCTAGACAGACAACAGGTGACATCTAAGGAAGGAGTACAAACTAGGAGCATAACTGGAAGGACAGAAGTTCGAGAATTTGAGAAGACGGAGTTTGACTGAGGCACATCTCGGTTGCTGTCAAAGCACCTCGACCGAGATGATTCTTGAGCAACCGAGGCAACAAGGGTTTCTGAAGATCCACCTCGGTCCGTACCACCTCGGTCCAGTCGAGACCACCTCGACCGAGGTGACAGCAGTTCCAGAAAAGGGTATAAAAGGGGGGCTGAAATTCTCTCTCCTCCTTTACCTTCTCCTCGACCGCGGCAGCTTCCTAGCCTCGTTTCGCCGTTCTTCGCCCGTTTTCGATGATTCTTGCTTCCAAATTGCAAAGAAAGGATAGAGGATCCCAGTGCAAGCGTCAATCTGCAAGAAAAACGAACCGAATCGACCGATTGGAGGTAAAATCAAGAAAAAAAAAACCTAATCTCGTTCTCTTCACTGTTTCGCTTCGAATTGGGCTTTGGTTGCCCTTCCATTTGCTGAGAAATAGATTAAGTACCCCATAGTTATTCGCCTCGGTCCAGTCGTTCTGTGCCTCGGCCGAGGTGTTCTTGAGTTGTGTCAGGCCGACCGAGGTGATCTGACAGTTTGTTGAGAGTTGAGTTCAGATAGACAGCTTGTCCTGAGGGACAGATCCTCCCCTTCCCCTTCTTCTTCCTCTAGACCTTATAGACCGGTGATCCACGAGAGATACCAGGTCGACTATGACCGTATTGCCGCCCGTCCAGTGATTGCACCGCACTTCCTGGACATTTCAGCTTTTGATTGTCTCCATGTGGATGGAGATTTGAGGCGGATGATTTCGATGGTAGGGCTAGATCAGTTTACTGAGATCCGTGCACCTGCCTATTTAGAGCCTACTTTGGAGTTCATTAGCTCCTTCACCTACCTCCCCACAGAACGTTCTGTGAAGTACCGGTTGATGAACCGGAACTTCTTAGTTCCCTTAGAGTACTGGAGAGACATATTTGGTTTCCCGGCTCCGACTGCTGTAGATTTTCCCTCCCGAGCTGTAGCTAGGGAGTGCTGGGGTCAGATTACTCATGTAGTTGAGCACGCAGATAGATGGCACCCTGGAGACTCCAAGGAGCGCATTATTTTTCACCTAGCCTTTAGGTTAGCTCACCGTATTTTTAGTGAGACGCTTCTGGCGCATACTGAGACGCCCCAGAAGGTCCGACAGGGGGAGCTTTTCAGCCTTTACTGCATGGTGACTGGAGGGATCCCATACTTTGGCTTGATGCTGGCAGAGGATCTGCACAGGATCAAGGCTAAGGCGAAGGGGAATATCTGTTGTGGCGGCATCGTGACCCACATTGCGAGCTATCGGGATATAGATCTCAGCGCATGTACCATGGTGGCAGCTGCCAAGCCGCTAGGACTTCAGGAGATGATCATTCGGCGGATTCTGGTTCCCCGAGGGCTCACTACACCGTATGTAGCCATGCCATGGGAGCCGACTACACCACAGGGGATCAGATGGTCACCCCAGTTCTCAGTTTATGATCCTCACTACTAGCAGACTGCTTGGATCCCATTGATGGAGGATGCTAGAGAGGCAGCAGCTGCACCAGCTGAGGAGGATGAGGTAGAGGAGGAGACTACTGATGATGACAAGGATGGTGGAGTTCCTATGGATACAGGGACTGAGACTGCTGGGACGAGTGCGCCGGTCATTGATTTAGATGATGACGATACTGAGACCGCGCCGGCTGCATCACCAGTCCGACCTGCTAGGCGTAGGGTACGCCGATAGAGAGATCCAGAGGCTCACCGTTGGATCGATGATCTGACGGATCAGATGATAGACTCTTACGCTACCCTTACTATGGACATCGATGAGAGATTTGCCGCCCAGCAACGACAGATCAACCGCTGGACTCATCAGATGCTAGAGAGCCAGCACTATCAGCGCCGGATGATGGAGATCCAGTTTCAGCAGACTATGGGTTATCCGTTTGACCCATCCCAATATCCGTACATGCCACCACCACCACCACCGGATCAAGATTATTGAGAGCTTGCAGGATTTTTCTTTCTTATTTATTATGCAGCTCAACTTTATGTGCGGTGAGTACTTTATTTCTTTAGACTTATTTTGACCCACTGGAACAGTGTGTCCCAAGTATGGGGTGTTTATGTATTATTTGACTTATGTGATGTATGACTCGATATTATCGGATATTTATGCTTCATTTTGCTTCTATGATTTTATCTGAGATTACATGCATGCATATAGGTTATTTGATTGAGAAAAACGTCAAAAACTAGTTTAAGAAAAAAAAATTTTGACCTCGACCGGGATGATTCTGACCAAACGAGGTACTTCACCTCGGTTGACTTAGAACACCTCGACCGAGGCGGTTTAACTGAAAGAGTTTTCGAAACGATTTTTGTGCTTCCTTTTTGGATATGACCTCAGTGAAGATCTTGTTTACTGACTGGTTTTGAAATCTTTATGTGTTTGAAAGGTTTTATGATATGTTTAAGTTGCTAAATGCTTTGTTTGAAATTTTTGGCATGTTTAATACTTTGTTTTTATCCAAATTATGTTGAATTTAAAGGTTGACACCGCATTATGAGTTCTCTCACTTTCTTCCTGGAAAGACCAAGGCAATTCATTCTTCTCTCTTCTTCTTCTTGATCATGCTTAGCCCCTCATATACATTTTTGCCTCCCTTTACCTATCCGGGAATTTCGAAGCAAGCAAAGTGGTGAAAGCAAGTGAAGTAAAAGTTGAGAAGTTGGCTGGAAGTGAAAGTGTTAGAAAGCAATAAATAGGTTTGGGGAAGTCAATCATGATGATGAGTAACTCGGCACCATTCACATAGCCGGGTGTTTGTGTCTTGCCAAAGTCGGATTGAGCGATATTCCTAACGGGTCATGGTATGTGCATCAAGGGTTTGATGCATCTCAAGAAATTGATGATTGCTGATTTCCTAGGCTTCGGTTATTGTGCACCTCTGTCCATGCATCCCAAAAAATAGAGTAAAAAAGAAAAAGTGTGAAATAAGCAAAGCTTATTGGTGGAAGATGTTGAAAGTCAAAGTGAAAGTGAAGTTATTCTTTTCCCGGATTCTAGCGCCACATTACGTTCTATACATCCCTACCCTACACGTTTTTTGACCTTTCTTTTGGGAAGCCCTTGAGACCTCGAGCTTGTTGATTGACTTGGTGGTTTAAACTGGATTATACATGATTAATTTCGATGATTATAATTTATTATTCATTCTATAATTTTATGCAAAGATGAACAACTTTCCTATATCTATAAAATGTTTTAAGCATGTTTTGATTTTAAATTCCATGAAGTATTTTCTTAGAGTGATCTATGATTGTAGCACACCATCAAAATGTTTTGAAGGACTTTTTCATCGATTCCCATGACTTATAATCCATTCTATCTTGTATTTTATATGAGGAACTTGCTTGGTGACAAACAAGGGCTAAGTATGGGGTATTTTGATAGCATGAATTATTGTCTATATTTTGGGGTTTGTTTAGACGTTTTATTTTCAATAATATGCATGTTTGTATGTATATTATGTGATTATATTACCATTCCATCTACCTTTGCGGGAATCGAGGTCTACACCTAGTTTTGTTGTAATCGTAGGTAAAATGGCACGTTTTGCATCAAAAAGGAGCAAAAGGAGCTAAGGAGTCATTGTAGCTACATTCAGGAACATAAGGAAACATCCAGGAAGCATAGCCATGGATTAAAGATTCACTTTGGACCAGATTTGAGAGATTTCACATTCAGTTATGATTCACCTCGGTTGACTACAAAGTCACCTCGACCGAGGTGATCTAGAGAAGTCGACTCGACCGAGGCGAACACCTGGGATGCGGGGAGAATATTTTATTCTTGGCTGAGATCTTTTATCTTTGGAAAGAGGATCTTATATTTTTGGGCTTGGTTCCCGGAAGGAAGAAGATATGATAGATCATATATTTTACCTATTTTTATGGGAAGAGATCTTTCTAAGATATCTTATCTTTGGAGAGTAATTTTCCTATAAAAAGGGTCGGATTTCCCACAAATCCAACATCATGCTATACATCCTACATACATCCGCTTACACCGAATCGCATGCTATACCACCGATTGTGTTTTATACACCGCTGCAGCCATACTCCAGTTGGGAGATTTGAAGAACCTTTTTGAAGGTTGAAGGAAGAAAGTTTATAGCTTTTATAGCTTTTTGAAGGGTTTTTGTAAGATCATCTTAGATTCCCTTCTTTGTTGTGTTTGTCTTGTTGGATTTCTATCCAAGGAACGCTTGTTGGTTTTATAATTGATTCAGTTATCGAAGCCTTTCTCTTAAGGTTTTCTTGTTTAATTATTCTCTTTCTTCCCATATATTTGATTAATACTTTCATGATGATGAGTGGCTAATCTCTTTGTGTGATTCTAGGGTGATTGGCTGAAGGTTGTGGGAAAAACAATGATAGAATGATCTTAATCACAGTAGGACCCTAAAAGTTCGAGTCTTTACCTTAACCGTAAGCACCTCGCTCAGTCGATGAACATCTCGGCCGGGGTGGAATTTGGCTGACCGAGGTGACTTATCTGATCCGAAACTGAGAGTTAAGTGTTAGAGTTTGCCAAATCCTATTCTTATTATACCTTTCCTGGTTCAATGCAAGCCTAGGATGAGACTTACCCGGTAATTCCTTTGTTTGTTTACCTAAGATCATAAGTGTAGGTAATAAAGGTTTATCCTTTATTGGGGTTTGAGTGTGGTTCCATCCCATCTTTGTGAATTAGCCTGAGACTTACCCGGTAAAGGTTGATTCTATTCCCTTAGGTGGTGTATTAGTTTGAGGTTAAAGTTCTTTATCTCATATCCTTGAGACTTACCCGGTAATAGGAGTTACGGTTTGGGATTAGTGAGTAGTGAGACTTACCCGGTGATCTATTCCACTTTAGTAACATCTTCCCTTTGCAAAAACCTCAGCTTTGTCCGCTTATCTTGAGATCTTGAGTTGGAACCACAACTAGATGCTTTAATCCCTAGAATTGCATATTTCCTTTATTGACTTTTATCATCTTTGATTGTTTTAATTGCTTTGTGGTTAGTAATTGTTAAAGCTTACCTATTCCGACTTTGTTTCACTAAGTCCCTGTGATCGACCCCTGGATTTCTTTGCTTTTTACTACGATTGACCGGTACACTGCGGGTTCGCATCCTTGTTTTAAGCTTACATCTAGGGTTATAAATTTAAAGCTTGCACACACCGTTTGGAGCGAACACCACTCATCATCATGAAAGTATTAATCAAATATATGGGAAGAAAGAGAATAATTGAACAAGAAAACCGTAAGAGAAAGGCTTCAATAACTGAATTAATTATCAAACCAACAAGCGTTCCTTGGATAGAAATCCAACAAGACAACAACAAAGAAGGGAATCTAAGATGATCTTACAAAAACCCTTCAAAAGCTATAAAAGCTATAGACTTTCTTCCTTCAACCTTCAAAAAGGTTCTTCAAATCTCCCCAACTGGAGTATGGCTGCAGCGGTGTATAAAATACAATCGGGTGTATAACATGTGATAGTGGATCTATGTAAGATATAGCATGATATGGATTTGTCGAAAATCCAACCCTTTTTATAGGAAAATTACTCTCCAAAGATAAGATATCTTAGAAAGATCTCTTCCCATAAAAATAGGTAAAATATATGATCTATCATATCTTCTTCCTTCCAGGAACCAAGCCCAAAAATATAAGATCATCTTTCCAAAGATAAAAGAACTCACCCAAGAATAAAATATTCTCGCCGCGTCCCAGGTGTTCGCCTCGGTCGAGTCGACTTCTCTGGATCACCTCGGTCGAGATGACTCTGTAGTCAACCGAGGTGAGTCACAACTGAATGTGAAATCTCTCAAATCTGGTCCAAAGTGAATCTTTAATCCATGGCTATGCTTCCTGGATGTTTCCTTATGTTCCTGAATGTAGCTCCAATGACTCCATGGCTCCTTTTGCTCCTTTTTAGTCCAAAACGTGCCATTTTACCTACGATTAGAACAAAACTAGGTGTAGACCTCGATTCCCGCAAAGGTAGATGAAATGGTAATATAATCACATAATATACATACAAACATGCATATTATTGAAGATAAAACGTCTAAACAAGTCCCAAAATATAGACAATAATTCATGCTATCATTGATGCGGAGACTCCTTCTCTAAACCTCCAAATTGACATTGGCGGATCATGGAAAAAACTTGAGGTCGAAGTTCATAATCATGCTCCGCTAGATCACCTAGGTTCACTCCTAGATGCCTCACTTGCTGGTTTGGGTCCATCCTTTGCCCTAGGGTCTGTGGAATATTTGCAAAAAGCACTTCTCGGACAGGCATCCGAGGTGGAAGTAGGGGCAGTTGGAGCAGGGTCCTGCCTCGGTCGAGGGTCCGGATTCGGTCGAGGTAGATACAGTTCTCGTAAGGCTGCCATATCTGCTTCGATCGCTTCCGTCCTTGGGCGGGTCTCTTCCTTTTACTACCGCAATTCTTCTTTAGTGAGGCGCAGTTGTTCCAAAGCCTCCTTTAATTCGGCCTCAAGATCGCGATCGTCTCGGTTTGCCATTTTTGCTTCTTTCAAGCGCCTTTTGTATGTCTTTTCTGGTTCGGGATCGTTGGGAGCGATTTCCTTCCCAACGCGGGTCCTTTGCATAAACCTAAGAAAAAGAACCTGCGAAAGTCACTCAAGTAGAGTGGTTAGTAACAACGGGGGCAAATGCCCCAAAAGACAACCGCAACCGGCTCGGTCTAGACCAAGTCCCCGGCAACGGCGCCAAAAACTTGTTCGCTCCAAACGGTGTGTGCAAGATTTAAATTTATGACCGAGGAAATATGCTTAAAACAAGGATACGAACCCGCAGTGTACGGGTCAATTGTAATAAAAGCAAGAAATTCCAAGGGTTGATCACAGGGACTTAGGTGAAACCTAAGCAAGTATAGGTTGTCTATGTAATTACTAACCACAAAAGCGAGTAAAGAAATCAAAGATGATAAAAAGTCAATTAAGGGAAATATGCAATTCTAGGGATTAAAGCATCTAGTTGTGGTTCCAACTCAAGATCTAAAGAATAAGCGGACAAAGCTGAGATTTTGTAAAAGGGAAGGTGTTACTAAAGAGGAATAGATCACCGGGTAAGTCTCACTACTCACAATCCCAAACCGAAGATCCTATTACCGGGTAAGTCTCAAGGAACTAAGGAAAGGAATTATAACCACAACCCAACACACCAACTAAGGGAATAGAATCAACCTTTACCGGGTAAATCTCAGGCTAACTCACAAAGATGGGATGAAGGCACACTCAAACCCCAATAAAGGATAAACCTTTATTACCTACACTTACGATCTTGGGTAAACAAACAAAGGAATCACCGGGTAAGTCTCATCCTAGGCTTGCGTTGAACCAGGAAAGGTATAATAAGAATAGGATTTGGCAAACTCTAACAATTAACTCTTAGTTTCGGATCAGAAAAGGTCACCTCGGTCAGACAGAATCCACCTCGGCCGGGGTGTTCGTCGACTGAGCGAGATGTTCTAGGTTTAAGGTTAAAGACTCGAGCTTTCAGGGTCCTACTGGGATTAAGATCATTCTATCATCGTCTTTCCCACAACTTTCAGCCAATCACACAGAATCACACAAAGAAAATAGCCACTCATAATCATGAAAGCAATAATCAAATATGTGAGGAAAGAATGAATATTTGAACACAAAAACCTTAAGAACAAGGCTTCAATAACTGAATCAAATATCAAACAAATTAGCGTTCCTTAGATCACAATTCAAATAAGACAATAAACCAAGAAATAGCCTAAGGAAAGCTCACAAACTCCATAAAAGCTGTCTTCCAACAAGGAAATCTTCCTTCTTCCTTCAATCTTGAGGGGAAATCTTTTGCAATTTGCAGGGTTGTGTGGGGTTGCTGCGGAGATAGGCGATCTTCAGCCGGTAAGCGGATGTTGAATTTGTGGAAAATCCAACCCTTTTTATAGGAAAATTGCCTTCCAAAGATAAGAGATCTTGGAAAGATATTTTCCCATAAAATATATCTAATAAAGTCAGCTGAATATATCTTCCTTCCATAAATCTAGCCCAAAAATATAAGATCTCTCCTTCCAAAAATAAAAGATCTCACCCAAAAAAAATATATCTCACCGCGTCAGGGTATTCGCCTCGGTCGGGGCGCTGCTCAAAATCATCTCGGTCGAGGTGACTATAATAACCGGAATTTTTAGTCCGTTTAATTCCGAATCAAATCGGACTTCGAGCCGTTGACGGTTTCCCTTTCTATCTAGTATCTCATCCTTCACAAATTTCATTATTTTATGTAGAATTTAATTCACATAAAATGATAAAAATATATCAAGCTCTAATTCTTATAATTATCTATTATTTTATGTAGAATTCTATTCACATAAAATGATAGATTTATATCAAACCCTAGTTGTTATAATTCATTCTTATCAAGGACTTTAGACGAGATCCTGACAAGGCCATGACGAGTTTTGACAAGCAATTCACCCCATCTTTCTTGCATGTTTCAGCCCACTATTCCTACCTTAAGCTCAGCCAGTTTGCTTACCCACAACAGCCCAGCAGTGTGACTTCGAGCCAAGCCAGCAGTAGCCCAGAAGAGGCTGGTTACGAGCCCATTAACAACTCCTTCAGGCGGACCACACAGCTCCTCTCCAGCCTAGTATACACAGCTCCTCTCCAGCCCAGTATGCACAGCTCCTCTCCAGCCCAATATGCACAGCATCCTTTGCAGTCCAGCCAGGAGCAACCCAAGGAAGGCATGCCAGAACGTCAGTTGCTCCCTCTCTCCATCTGCTTGTAACAGCTGCATAAATGGGATAATTAATGAGATAATTAAGGAGTTGTAACAGCCCTATATTCACGCCTAGAAGAGAGGAACTGCAACGCTTTTCTGTGCTCCAGATTCACGCCAGAAGCGAGGGAACTACAACAGCCCAGTCGTCCTTTCTGTGCTCCAGATTCACGCCAGAAGAGAGGGAACTACAGCAACCCAGTCGCCCTTCCTTGCTCCAAATTCACCCAGCAAGCCACTCCTGTTGTTGCCCACATTCTGCACACGAGACTCCTGAGTAAGTTGGCTGTTGGCTCTCTCTCGCTCTCTCTTTTCCCTATACGTTCATACCTTCTAACTCTCTCCCTCCCTCCATCTGCGTTTATACTAATCACCGGAACTTACATACTCCTTCTTCTCTATGCCGAATGGATACTTAACTCGACTGCACCGGATGTCCACAACCAGGCCAAGTAGAGCCGTTCCAAGCTACAGCAGTGAAGTCTTACCCTCGAGTCCAGGAGCACGTTTCCGCTGAGCTGTTGCAGTCCAGTAAGTGATTAATTCCCGGATGTAATTTCTGTACAACTCTTAGATAGAGTCTATAAATGTATAGATCAATGTTTGTCCCCATAGGTTGAACATAGGAGGGGTGAGAGTAGTTTGTGTTGATGCTGGATAGTTGACAATGATTATAGAACTCGGGATCTCATGAACTCTTTATGTACAGATTTTTGTTTCTACAATTTTTTTTGATGTTGAAGATTACCCACTGTTGTGAATCAATGTTAAAAAGATTGGTTGAAGATCCACCGTTGAATTTTTAATAGATCATAGATAGATATACATAGTTTACCGTGTTAAAATTTGGGAATAAATGAACGGTCGGATTGAATGTTATAGGGTCTCAAAGTGGAGTAGTTGAGCTGTTTTTCCAGCAGTAAATTTTGACTAAGTATGGGAACATTTGTAGTGTTGTAGCCAACTTTAAAGATTTTTGTAGGAATAACGATTGAACAGTTTTAAGAAATTGTTTCTCCTATGAGTAGATTATAGATCATAGATAAGTTAGAAATTTATTTTAGAATTTTTATAAGTTTATTTTATTTTCATATTTGAAGTTGTAGTTGGACTTTAGTGAGTATTCGGGAAATCGGAAATGGGTAGTTTTTATAGTTGTCACCTAAAATCATCCTAGGGAGTAGAATATGATTAGTCAGCCTCAAGTAAGAATTTAAGTACTTTTTACGGGTTTTTGGAAGTTTCGGAACCAAGGGTAAAATAGTCAATTTACCTTAAATAAACACTGTAATAACTTCTGCACATAGAATCGTACATCTTAGGAGTTTTAGACTTTTAAGTATCCAAGGAAAAATGTTGACCCACGTGCCTCCTTTGACAGGCAACTGAGTTCCTGCAGCTACTGATTTAGTGTTGTTAAGAGAGACGAGTTTTAATTCAGTAAGTCCACTGACTTACTTAGCTAGCTTCTTGCATATGTGTGATGTGTATGAGTGGTGTGTGTTAGTTAAGATAAATAACGAAACCGGAATAGGTCGACTGTAGTATATTGTATAATTGACCCAAGTGTATGATAACGGGTCGTGACATCATCTGCCTAGCTCTTGCGAGATTCTAGGAGGTTCCCTGCGACCAGCCCAGTCCGGTAGACGGTCACATGCATTAGTACCATTCCGCGTTGGTAAACAGGAACAGGGGAGAGGTTTAGGAATCCCTCGTGTCACAAAATAAGTATCATTAGAAATGACGTATCATTTAATTAAAGATAATAAAAATGAATGAGTGTTGCATGCTAATTGCGTATGTTGTGTGTTTGTGCTTTTACCTTTATACTTATCAATAGAATGTTAGTTAACGGTTTTATACCGCTTGTAGATGCCTTGCAGGTTAGGGAGGCGATCGAGTGATCCGGCGGTAGTGGGCAGCCGGGGTTCCGTGCATTATAGGACGGGACTATTATATTTTATTTTATGACTATTGAGACTGATGTTGGTATTTCCGGTTTTGAGACTTGGTTGTATTGTTTTCAGAATTTGGATTCTTTTTATTTCGCTCATGTTATAAAACTCTTTGTTTTGCCTTTTTATTTCTGCCGTGTTGTAAGGTCCGATGAAGTTGTTGTCAAGCTAAGGGCCGGGACCCATTGTGAGGTCCCAACTCGTAGCATTTCGAGTCCTCTAGGATTCGGGGTGTTACAATATAGTATCAGAGCTCTAGGTTGGCAACAACGGCACTCGCCATCTTCAAAAAGGCCGAATAAATAAATAAACGGAAACCGCAAGGGTTCCGAACTTTTAAAATGAAAATTTTGTTTTCCAAACCATGAGCATAAACGGGTTGGGATAGAATGCACGTACCGCCACTACCTCCGCTAAACTCGATAGCATAGTTTATTGGACTTCTGTTATAACTTGTAATTTTAGTAACATTATGACCTTTAGAAGTGACCTAAAGTAATAAGATAGTTATGTCCTTACTAGGAACTAAAGTAGTCTTATATTGATCACGTCATTTCCAGATGGCACGTACGAGAGCGACAGCTTACGTTGGACGAGGAGAGGGCCGACCTCTCCTTCCTCCTAGAGCTCCAAGACAGGGACGTATGGACAGGCCTCAGAGGGGCCGAGGCCGAGGACGTGTCCCTGTTGTAGATCCGCCAGCTGCGGATGTACCTGCTGAGGAGGTGGCCGAGAGTATTGTTCCAGAGGTTAGGGATGAGACTACTACTAGGTCCGGAGTACGGAGTGCAGGGCCTGCTGATTCTGGCCGCGTATCGATTGGAGCATCGGAGTATCGAGCTTATGTCCAGCAGGTGCAAGAGGCATACAGGGCCAAAGCACCACCTCCAGCACCACTAGTGCCAGCTAGGTCAGCAGAGGTCTCTCAGAGGGTGACTCAGGTGGTAGTCCCACTGGTGGTAGCTGCACTAGTGAGAGTTGTCGAGGATGACCGAGTGAGAGACGAGATGAGGGTACCGAGACCAGATGAATGGTTGAAGATATTCAACCATCAGCGAGTTCCCACCTTCGACGGGAACGTTGGACTTGAGGTGGAACATTGGATCAGTCATGTGGAGTCCGCGCTAGAGGCGATTCGCTGCCCTGAGAGTCGTAAGGTGGAGCTGGTTCAGACATTGTTTAGGGACCAGGCACAGTACTTGTGGAGGACAGTGAGGGGCGGAGTGTCCCGATTTGAGCAGTTGCTGAGTCTCGTGAGAGAGACCTTTTGTCCTACCTCACTGAGAAGGGACCGAGTGTAGGACTTCTTGGAGGCAGGTTTTGAGGATGTTCCGATAGCTGAGGCTATTAGGAGGTTCCAGGAGGAGCTGTCACTGTTGGGTCCTGCTGCACCACCTGTGGACCAGCACGTGTACCTGTTTTCCCGGAGACTGAGAGAGACTACCCGATCCTATCTAGCAGGGTTCCGCTGTGATTCCTTAGCTGATTATCAGGATCGGGCTTCAGCGTATGAGATGGACCGACTAGGTCACCGGAGAGCTATGCAGTCTGGAGGGTCAGACAAGAGATAGAGGACCGAACCAGTCAGCACTGGAGTAGGAGGGTCAGGTCATAGGCGTGGTCAGTCCCAGGGCCGTTCTAGTCACCAGGTGGCACCGCCGATGGGATCTAGAGTACGTCAGTGCTACAACTGTGGGGAGCAGGGACACATTAAGCCGGAGTGTAGGAGGCCACCAGTTACATGTTTTACTTGCGGTCAGCTGGGCCACAGGGCTACCTTCTGCCGACAGGTCAAGGTAACATCACAGTAGGGGTCCTCACCTGCTGGTACGCTAGGAGGAGGACAGAGGCAGTCTCAGTATCCGGCTTGGGGTCAGCAGCAGCAGACTCCGGGTTAGCATATTCACAGGGTTCTGCTCAGATTCCAGCTAGAGGTAGAGGGCGTGGTGGAGGCACTTCAGAGACTAGGGGTACTCAGGCTCAAGTCTTTGAGTTGAGGAGTACCGTAGAGCCAGTAGCGCCCGCAGCCACAAGTATTATCACGATTCATGGCTTTCCAGTCCGAGTACTTTTTGATACGGGTGCGACGCACTCTTTCATATCTAATGATTGCATAGATAGGCTGACTTTAGATATAGTAGAGGGGGAACCTTTCCTTATAAGGTTACCCGATGGGAGTAGGGTTCGTGGTACTCGGGAGATTCACGATTGTCCTATCCACTTGGGAGGTCGTGACTGGCTAGCCGACTTTCACATCCTGCACTTAGTGCATGAGGAAGTCATACTCGGGATGGACTGGATGGACCGCTATAGAGCTGTTCTGGACATCAAGAGGAGGACAGTGACGGTCACTACGGAGTCTGGATAGGAGGAAGTCTTTGGAGGGTGGGACCTCGGAAAGATAGGGACAGTCATTAGTGCGGTCCGAGCCACAAAGCTCATAAGTCAGGGATGTGAGGCCTTCTGGTGTTACGCCATGAAGGAGGAGACGAGTTCATCATTAGCAGAGACCCCGGTAGCTTGTGAGTTCGAGGATGTCTTTGGCGAGCCGCCTGGCTTACCACCACAGAGGAGCGTAGATTTTGGGATTGAGTTGGAGCCCGGCACGAGGCCGATCTCCAAGGCTCCATACCGCATGACACCAGTCGAGATGCTGAGCTTAAGAAGCAACTCAAGGAGTTGGCAGAGAAGGGATTCATCTGACCCAGTGTGTCTCCCTGGGGTGCACCAGTCCTCTTCATCAAGAAGAAGGACGGATCCATGAGGCTTTGTATCGACTATCGCTAGTTGAACAAAGTCACCGTCAAGAATAAGTACCCGTTGCCGCGTATTGATGATTTGTTGGATCAGTTACAGAGAGCTACGGTGTTTTCACGTATCAACTTGAGGTCAGGATATCATCAGCAGAGAGTACGGGAAGAGAACATACCGAAGACAGCATTTCGGACCAGATACGGTCACTATGAGTTCGTGGTGATGCCTTTCGGGCTCACCAATGCTCCTGTTGTCTTCATGGAGTTGATGAATGGCATCTTCATTGACTTCTTAGATCAGTTTGTGGTAGTTTTCATCAACGACATCTTAGTATACTCCCGGAGTAGGGAGGAGTAAGCCGGACACCTGAGGACGGTGTTGCGGGTTTTACAGGATAGAGAGCTTTATGCTAAGCTCTCTAAGTGTGAGTTCTGGATGCCTGAGGTTGCCTTCCTTGGCCACATTGTCTCTGCCGAAGGAGTCAAGGTGGACCTAGCGAAGATAGAGTCAGTTGCAGCATGGCCGCCCCCTAAGACGGTCAAGGAGGTACGCAGTTTTCTAGGTCTGGCCGGATACTACCGTAGGTTTGTGAAGGGTTTTTCTGTGATTGCCAGGCCACTCACTTCCTTGCTAAGGAAGTCCATCAGATTTGCATGGACCGAGCCCTGTCAGCGGAGCTTTGAGGAGCTGAAGGAGAGATTGACTTCTGCTCCGGTGTTAACACAGTCAGAGGGCGTTGAGGACTTCGTCGTTTATAGTGATGCATCCAAGCTAGGCTTGGGATGCGTCCTGATGCAGAGGGGTAGGGTCATTGCGTATGCGTCTCGACAGCTGAAGACGTATGAGGAGAATTACCCTACTCACGACCTTGAGCTAGCTGTAGTCATTCATGCCTTGAAGATCTGGCGTCATTATCTCTACGGGGCCACCTGTCAGATCTTCACAGACCACAAGAGTCTGAAGTACATATTCACTCAGCGGGAGTTGAATAACCGCCAGAGGAGATGGCTAGAGCTGATTAAGGATTTTGACTTAGAAATCCTTTATCATCCGGGGAAGGCGAATGTGGTCGCCGATGCCCTTAGTAGGAGGACACCTCGCGAGGTTGCGATTGCTAGATTGACTGTTCAGACCCAGTTGCAAAGAGATTTGATTTGGTTAGAGGTAGACATCTGGTTTCCGGATACTGACGGTCATCTGTCAATGTTAGAGGTTTCACCTAATCTGACGGAAGAGATCCGGCAGAAACAGGAGGGTTGTCAAGCACTGATGAGGATCAGGGATAGGATGTCCAGAGGGGAGGCACCACAGTTTATGGTGGGTGCAGATGGGATTTTGAGGCGCCAGGAGCGCATATGTGTACCCTCTGACAGAGAGTTGAGGCAGCGTATACTGCAGGAGGCCCATTCTACACCTTACTCCGTCCACCCCGGCGCGAGTAAGATATATCAGGATATACGACGGTCTTATTGGTGGGGCGGACTCAAGCCCGACGTGGCTAGATATGTAGCCCAGTGTGCGACCTGTCAGCAGGTCAAGATTGAGCACCACAAGCCCGGAGGAGAGCTCCAACCACTTCCAGTTCCACAGTGGAAGTGGGAGGACATTTCCATGGACTTCGTTACTGGCCTGAGGTTGAGTAGAGGCTTTGATGCGATATGGTTGTAGTGGATTGGTTGAAAAAGACGGCACGATTCATTCCTATTAAGGAAATGTGGCCGGTGTCTCGTTTAGCCGAGGAGTTTACCCGACAGATTGTGAGGTTCCATGGAGTGCCGAGGACGATCATTTCAGATAGGGATGGGCGTTTTACCTCGAGGTTCTAGCAGCAGGTACACGCCGCCTTAGGGACGAGCTTACAGTTCACCACGGCATACCATCCTCAGACGGACGGGCAGTAAGAGAGGACTATTCAGACCCTTGAGGACATGTTGAGGGCATGTGTGCTTGATTGGGGTCAGGTATGGCCCGACCACCTTCCTTTGGTGGAGTTTTCGTATAACAATAGTTGGCACGCGACTATTGGGATGGCTCCTTACGAGGCACTATGTGGGCGGAGGTGTCGTACTCCTTTGTGATGGGATGAGCCTGGGAGGATGAGTGGGGTAGCGCCCGAGCAAGTGCAGGATGAGATGGCTCGGGTAGCATTGATCCGAGAGCGGATGTTGACCGCACAGAGCCGTCAGAGATCTTATGCTGATAAGAGGCGCAGGCCTCTGGAGTTCAGGGTTGGCGCCCAGGTATGGTTGAAGGTGTCACCGACGAGGGGTGTTAGACGCTTCGGCATTAAAGGGAAGTTGAGTCCCCGATATGTCAGGCCCTTTGAGATCCTAGAGCGGATAGGAGAGGTTGCTTATAGATTGGCATTGCCACCCCGATTGGAGGGAGTCCATCCAGTTTTCCATGTATTTCAGTTGAGAGAGTATGTGCATGACCCGAGACACATAGTGAGCCATGACGACCTAGTGGTCGAGCCGGATCATACATTTCCTGAGCACCCGATAGCAGTTTTGGAGAGAGGTATGAGACACCTTCGATCGAAAGTAATACCCATGTTGAGAGTACAGTGGTCAAGACGAGGGATTGACGAGGCCACTTGGGAAACGGAGGATAGTATCCGGCGGAACTATCCCGAGTTTTATGCGGATCTAGAGACGTCTATAGGACCGTCAGGTAGTTCTAAATCCTTGCTTGGTTACTTTGAGTGATTGTATGTGTGTTATGTTTGATGTGCTTGTGTGTGAACTATAGGTGTCTTGATGTAGTAACTTGTTAGTCATAGGGCTCACTTACGTTTCATGAGCTTGGGAACTACCCTAAGTTTCGGGACGAAACTTATTTTGAGGGGGATCAGATGTAACGACCAATTTTTTTTTTCGTTACGCTTTGATAAGGTTAGAGAAGTTTAGAGAAGGAAATTAAATTTTAGTGAGACTAGGACATACCAGTTAATTATGGAAGTCGTTTAATTAAGTACCTTGTCCTAAGTTTCGGGACGAAACTTATTTTAAGGGGGTACTGATGTAATACCCAGAATTTTTAGTCCGTTTAATTCCGAATCAAATTGGACTTCGAGCCGTTGAAGGTTTCCCTTTCTATCTAGTAACTCTTCCTTCACAAATTTCATTATTTTATGTAGAATTTAATTCACATAAAATGATAAAATTATATGAAGCTCTAATTCTTATAATTATCTATTATTTATGTAGAATTTTATTCACATAAAATGATAGATTTATATCAAACCCTAGTTGTTATAATACATTCTTATCAAGGACTTTAGACGAGATCCTGACAAGGCCATGACGAGTTTTGACAGATTTTTGACAAGCAATTCAGCCCATCTTTCTTGCATGTTTCAGCCCACTATTCCTACCTTAAGCTCAGCCAGTTTGCTTACCCACAACAGCCCAGCAGTGTAACTTCGAGCCAGGCCAGCAGTAGCCCAGAAGAGGCTGGTTACGAGCCCATTAACAACTCCTTCAGGCGGACCAAACAGCTCCTCTCCAGCTTAGTATACACAGCTCCTCTCCAGCCCAGTATGCACAACTCCTCTCCAGCCCAGTATGCAAAATATCCTTTGCAATCCAGCCAGGAGCAGCCCAAGGAAGGCACGCCAGAACGTCAGCTGCTCCCTCTCCCCATCTGCTTGTAACAGCTGCATAAATGGGATAATTAATGAGATAATTAAGGAGCTGTAACAGCCCTATATTCATGCCCAGAAGAGAGGAACTGCAACACTTTTCTGTGCTCCACATTCACGCCAGAAGCGAGGGAACTACAGCAGCCCAGTCGTCCTTTCTGTGCTCTAGATTCACGCCAGAAGAGAGGAAACTACAGCAGCCCAGTCGCCCTTCCTTGCTCCAAATTCACGCAGCAAGCCACTTTTGTTGTTGCTCACATTCTGCACACGAGACTCTTGAGTATGTTGGTTGCTGGCTCTCTCTCGCTCTCTCTTTTCCCTATACGTTCATACCTTCCAACTCTCTCCCTCCCTCCATCTGCGTTTATACTAATCATCGGAACTTACATACTCCTTCTTCTCTATGCCGAATGGATACTTAACTCGACTGCACCGGATGTCCACAACCAGGCCAAGTAGAGCCGTTCCAAGCTACAGCAGTGAAGTCTTACCCTCGAGTCCAGGAGCACGTTTCCGTTGAGCTGCTGCAGTCCAGTAAGTGATTAATTCCCGGATGTAATTTCTGTACAACTCTTAGATGGAGTCTATAAATGTATAGATGAATGTTTGTCCCCATAGGTTGAACATAGGAGGGGTGAGAGTAGTTTGTGTTGATGTTGGATAGTTGACAGTGATTATAGAACTCGGGATCTCATGAACTCTTTATGTACAGATTTTTGTTTCTACAATTTTTTTTGATATTGAAGATTACCCGCTGTTGTGAATCAATGTTAAAAATATTGGTTGAAGATCCACCGTTGAATTTTTAATAAATCATAGATAGATATACATAGTTTACCGTGTTAAAATTTGGGAATAAATGAATGGTCGGATTGAAAGTTTGGGAACATTTGTAGTGTTGTAGCCAACTTTAAAGATTTTTGTAGGAATAACGATTGAATAGTTTTAAGAAATTGTTTCTCCTATGAGTTGATTAGAGATCATAGATAAGTTAGAAATTTATTTTAGAATTTTTATAAGTTTATTTTATTTTCATATTTGAAGTTGTAGTTGGACTTTAGTGACTTTTCGGGAAATAGAAAATGGGTAGTTTTTATAGTTGTCACCTAAAATCATCCTAGGGAGTAGAATATGATTAGTTAGCCTCAAGTAAGAATTTAAGTACTTTTTACGGGTTTTTGGAAGTCTCGGAACCAAGGGTAAAATAGTCAATTTACCTTAAATAAACACTGTAATAACTTCTGCACATAGAATCGTCATCTTAGGAGTTTTAGACTTCTAAGTATCCAAGGAAAAATGTTGACCCACGTGCTTCCTTTGACAGGCAACTGAGTTCCTGCAGCTACTGATTTAGTGTTGTTAAGAGAGACGAGTTTTAATTTAGTAAGTCCACTGACTTACTTAGCTAGCTTCTTGCATGTGTGTGATGTGTATGAGTGGTGTGTGTTAGTTAAGATAAATAACGAAACCGGAATAGGCCGATTGTAGTATATTGTATAATTGACCCAAGTGTATGATAACGGGTCGTGACATCATCTGCCTAGCTCTTGCGAGAGTCTAGGAGGTTCCCTGCGACCAGCCCAGTCCGGTAGACGGTCACATGCATTAGTACCATTCCGCGTTGGTAAACGGGGACAGGGGCGAGGTTTGAGAATCCCTCGTGTCACAAAATAAGTATCATTAGAAATGGCGTATCACTTAATTAAAGATAATAAAAATAAATGAGTGTTGCATGCTGATTGTGTATGTTGTGTGTTTGTGCTTTTACCTTTATACTTATGCATAGAATGTTAGCTAACGGTTTTATACCGCTTGTAGATGCCTTGCAGGTTAGGGAGGCGATCGAGTGATCCGGCGGTAGTGGGCAGCCGGGGTTCCGTGCATTATAGGACGGGACTGTTATATTTTATTTTATGACTAATGAGACTGATGTTGGTATTTCCGGTTTTGAGACTTGGCTGTATTGTTTTCAGAATTTGGATTCTTTTTATTTCGCTCATGTTATAAAACTCTTTGTTTTTCCTTTTTATTTCTGCCGTGTTCTAAGGTCCGATGAAGTTGTTGTCAGGCTAAGGGTCGGGACCCATTGTGAGGTCCCAACTCGTAGCATTTCGAGTCCTCTAGGATTCGGGGTGTTATAGTGACACGGTAGCTGACCGAGGTGAATCTCAGCTGGATGTGAAATCTATCAAATCTAGTCCAAAGTGAATCTTTAATGCAGTTTCATGCTTCCTGAGTTCCTCCTTAAGCTCCAAAATATAGCTGCAATGACTCCTTAGCTCCATTTTAGTCCAAAACGTGTCATTTTACCTACGATTACAACGAAACTAGGTGTAGACCTCGATTCCCGCAAAGATAGATGAAATGACAATATAATCACATAATATAAATCCAAACATGCAGGTTATTGAAGATAAAACGTCTAAACAAGTCCCAAAATATAGACTATAATACATGCTATCACTTATTGATGACATGAATTATGACCTATTTTTAGGCATGTATTTATATAGATTTTTCCTTTATTTTGCATGCATAGACATACATTCATGGCATTTATGGTTATATTCACCTACTTTGCAAGAATAGAGGTCTACACAGAGTTTTATTGCATTTGTAGGTAATTTGGCAAATTATGGAGCAAAATAGCATATTTAAGGATTAAGCCTTGAAGCGAGACAAAAAGGAGCATAAAAGGAATTTAGGACGCGACCAAAGTATTCTCTGATACCTTCGGACGCGGCCCAAAGTATTTTCTGATACCGTCTGACGCGCCAAAGTATTCTCTGATACCGTCGGACGCGGCCCAAAGTATTCTCTGATACCGTCTGACGCGCCAAAGTATTTTCTGATACCTTATGACGCGGCCCAGAGTATCTTCTGATACTAGCAGATTCGACTTCTTTTCAGCCCAAATATTTAGGATTTTATCTTTAAACCCTAGATTGATCCCTAAAAATATTCGAGAGCCTTCAACATTGAAGGACGGACGGTGACAGCCCAGGATTTGGATCCCCGACATTAGGGAGAAGTTGAGAGGGATCCCTGCTTATCGACGCTTACGGCTTATTCCCCGGACATTAGGGTTGGATCTCGCGGAGAAGTGACGGCCGTCTACCTTGCTTGGAATATCCTTGCCTAGGGCGAATTGAAGATCGTCGAAGGTTTTTACCTCTTTCTTAGGGTTAGTTATTGAAAACAGATTGACAACCTGTTCTTCATATTTACCCTGGATTATTGTGAGGTTTTGTGTTATATTCTGAATCCATTAAGTACTCTATTTTGGCGTTTGGATTTGAGATTGACTTTGAGTTATATTGAAGGTTTTCGAAGGTTTTCATCTTTCATTATTCTTAATCTTGAATTTGATATCATAATGACTGTTATTGGCTAAAACCCTTTAGCAATTCTAAGGTGAAGGGTTGATAGTTGTGGCTTAGATGATGATAGATCGATCGTAAATTGATTGGACCCTGAGAGTTAGAGAGATCTCGTCGATGAACCGAATCACGGTCTGTTCTTGAGTTTCCACAGCCGTGGAACTCAAGATCCACCCGTAATTTCCCCTAGTTAACGAATATTGCTTTTACTTTAATCCAAAGTTAAAGATTTGCTTTAACTTAGTCTTGGCTTGCCTTTTCTAGGTAGTAGTGAAGCCTCAACAACCTCTACTTCGATTTTGAGTGTCACAACCTTAATCGGTTTAGTTAGTCTTGATCCTTGGGTTACAAGTTTGGGTATTTGATATTAATTCTTGTCTTTAGATCCTTTCTATACTGAAGCCTCAACAACCTTTATAGAGAGTGTCCTTAGATAAGTTATATAAAGCCTTGGAACTTTACCGTACATTGCTTTACCTTAGTATACTTTTGCAACTCTTAACTCTGTCCTTAGTTCTTTAGTATATCTTGAACCAATTGCCACAATTAGATACCTGGATCTTTAGGGTTGTTGTCTTCCCCAATATTTGCAAAGCTTCATACATTTACTTGCTTGATAATCTATTAACTGGATTTAACCCCCCAAATCCCTGAGTTCGATACTCTGGAATACTTGCTAATCTACGCCGATCCGTACACTGCGGGTTCGCTTGCTTTTATTCTAGTTTTATATATTTAAAAGCTTGATTGCACGCACGATAAGTGGCGAACAAGTTTTTGGCGCCGTTGCCGGGGATTTGGTCTAGGCCGAATTCGGTTGCCAGTTGTCAAGCTTGGGAGCTTGCTCTTGTTATTTGATATCCTTTTCTTGAGTGTTCTTGCAGGTTTGTGTTCTTAGGTACATACGAAGTTCTTGTTCCGGCAACGGAACAGAGTTTCGCCAAAGAACAAGTTTTGGGAGCCTTTGTTTTTCTTTTAATCTCTTGGTATGAGTTTTTGAGGCTCTACTAGCTAAGTATGGCTCCATACGATCCAATATGGGTAGCGAAGCAAATGGCTAGAGCAGATTATTACGAATACTTGGTAGAGAAATACGCCTTCTATTGGTTTGATAGCGAAAGAGAACGTGAAAAAACCATTAAATATGAATTTGCAAAATGGGAAAAGCTGCACTACCCAAAGAAGGTTAAGAAGAAACCTCCCAAAGATGCGGAGGACTCGAAATTTGAAGAATTGATGAAGAAATTTGAGATGCTCGAAGAAAAATTCAGAGCCTACAAGGAAGAACTCCAAGTTTCGAGCATTCCTCCTATCGAACCCGAAGTTCCTCTAGAACCTCTTGAAGTTCCCATTGAAGAAGAGGAAGAAGTGGTGAACCTTGGCCAAATTACTGAAACTGTGGTCAAGGTTGAAGAAGATCTAGCTGAGTTGGGAGATATTTCATGTGTGGATCATCATGCCAACATGAAACTTGTCCCAAGCCTTGAAGAACTTAACAAGGTACATTCTCTTACTTCATTTGAAATTCCTATTAAAATTTCTGATTTTTTCAGGAATGCACCGTAGAGTTGGAGGTCTCTTCCAAAAGAACCTCCTAAGGTGAAGATGAAGCCTCCATTGAAATTGCTGGAAGAAGATGCTCCTTGGACTACAAGGAGTGGAGTTAGCAAGCACTTCACCGTTAAGGCGAAGAAGTGTCTTTTGTTCAAGTATGGGGTCATTCACATGACGAAGACCATACATTATCCCCAAGTTGGAGATGGGGAAGCTAAGTGGATTCTCGAGAAACTAATTTCTCGATCTAGGAAAGGGTGGGACGCAAGGCTGAATTATGTCCCATTAAAGCATAGGAAAGCTAGGAGAATTCCGGTGAGAATCAAATCGTACAAGCTTGTACGTGGGAGATCTTACCACTTGCCGGTGAAATTAGGAACCGGAGATTTTTTTGAAGAGTTTGACGATGGATTTGAAGAGCAATCCAAGATGTTCAAGGTGCATTGAGTCATCTATGGAGATTGGTCTAGCTAAGGACCTAAAACAAAGCACTTCTTGGGAGGCAACCCAAGGTAATGCATCATTTTCCCCTTTTCTTCTCCTTAGATTAGATTAGAGTAGTTGTTTTTGTTTGTTTTTCTTCGATACCTTCCGGTATGTTTGTGTTTTTGGATGTCAGGAATAAGGAATAAGCAAGAGAAGATGAGAAATTTCGAAAAGAATGACGAAACTTGGATTTTTGGCACAATCAGAGAGTTCCACGACCTAAACCACGACCGTGGTTATGCATTAAGTCATGGAAAGTGATTTTGGAGAGCAACAGAAAGTTCCACGGCCAAAACCACGGCCGTGGAAATTCCCGACCGCCCGATTGATGATTCGCCTTGCCTGATTCGCCATCTTACATTGTGAGTATCCTTTTCCATCTTTTCTTTTCTTCACATTGGGGAAAATGTGAGTTTTAAGTATGGGGTGGAGGTATTTGCAATACCATTTGCATGTTTTATGTCTTGCATCATATGATTTTGAAATTTTTGAAAAATTTTAAAATTTTTTGTGCCTCTAGAATGGATATGATCTCTATGATGAACATTGTTTTGTGGAATAGCTATGATGATTTTGATATGCTTGAATTGATTTATGACATATGTGAGATTTGAATACTTTGATAGAATTTCATGCATGTTTGATAATTCGCTTTCATTCTAAATCATGTTGAGTGTTGAAGGTTGAAACTACATATAAGTTCTTACACTTCTTATTGAAATGATTAAGGCACTTCGATTTTCTTGCTTCTTTCTTTGATCATTTAGCCCCTCAATGAAATAATAGCCTCCCTTACCTATCCGGGAATTTGGAGGAGTTGAAGAATTGGCATGTTTGATGTGGGAGGGTCATGAAAGCAATTGTTTGCATTCAAAAGTAAAGAATAGAAATTATAGGTTTGGGGAAGTCAATCATGACGATGAGTAACTCAGCACCATTCACATAGCCGGGTGTTTGTGTCTTGCCAAAGTCGGATTGAGCGATATTCCTAACGGATTATGGTATGTGCATCAAGGGTTTGAGGCATCTCGATATTTGAGAAACGCCAATCTCCTAGGCTTCGGTTTTTGTGCACCGCTGTCCATATTTCCAAAAGTAAAGTCGAAAAATAATGTGAAAAAGAAAATAGCAAAGCTCTAAGTTGATGGTGTTGCAAAATCAAAAGAAAACGTTGCCGATGCTTTGAGTAGGAGGACTCCTCGAGAGGAGCCTATATCACGGCTTATGGTTCAGCCTCAGCTCAGGAGGGAATTGATAGAGTTAGAGATGGATATCCGATTTCCGGATGTGGATGGCCGTTTGACCGAGTTGGAGGTGCTTCCCGACCTGTCCGGAGAAATCCGGCAGAAGTAGGAGGGATGCTCGGTTTTGAGGAGGATAAGAGAGAGGATGACCCGAGGTGAGGCACCGTAGTTTACGGTAGGAGCAGATGGCTTACTGAGACGTTAGAGGCATATTTGTGTACCGTCGGACCCAGAGTTGAGAGAGCGGATTTTGTGTGAGGCACATTTTACACCTTACTCTGTGCATCCAGGCACAAGCAAGATGTATCAGGACCTTAGGAGATCTTATTGGTGGGTCGGGCTCAAGCCCAATGTAGCGAGATATGTTGCCCAAAGAGCGACCTGCCAGCAGGTCAAGATCGAGCACCAAAGACATGGAGGAGAGCTTCACCCACTGCCCGTGCCGCAGTGGAATTGGAAGGATATATCGATTGACTTCGTTACCGGGTTGACACCGAGTAGGAGCTTTGACGCGATTTGGGTAGTAGTGGATCGGTTGACGAAGACCGCACGTTTCATCCCCATCCAGGAGACATGGCCAATGAGTCGTTTGGCCGAGGAGTTTACCCGTCAGATTGTGAGATTGCACGGAGTACCGAGGATTATTGTCTCGGATAGGGACGGGCGTTTTACCTCAAGGTTTTGGTAGCAGTTACACGCCGCCCTAGGATCGAGTCTTCATTTCACCACCGCATACCATCCGCAGACAAGCTCCCATTGGTGGAGTTTTTGTATAATAATAGGTGGCATCCGTCAATTGGGATGGCACCGTATGAGGCACTGTATGGGAGGAGATGCCGCACTCCCTTATGTTGGATGACACTGGGAGTTCTAGTGTTGTATCTCCGGATCAGGTGCAGGATGACATGGCTAGGGTTTCTTTGATACGAGAGAGGATGTTGACTGCCCAGAGTCGTTAGAGGTTGTATGCGGATAGGAGGCGTAGACCCCTCGAGTTCAGGTTATGAGCCCAGGTGTGGCTGAGGGTATCACCGACACGGGGAGTCAGACGGTTCGGCATTAATGGGAAGTTGAGCCCCCGATATGTCGGCCCATTCGAGATAGTAGAGATCGTCGGTGAGGTGGTATACCGATTTGCATTGTCACCACGATTTGAGGTGTTACGCTAGGATGTGTAGCACAAAAAGCTTTACATTTATAAACTCGATCTAATCTCCTAAACTACCTAGCAAAACCCACAGTGTACGGATCGTTATGTAGGAAGGAAAGTATTCCGAGGTTGAACACAAGGACTGAGGCGAAATCAAGTCATTCAATGATCAAAGATAGTGCAAATCTAAACTAAGATGAGATGAGGAATAAAGAAGGTGCAAAACACAATATTTTTGGTTTGGTTTTTGGGGTGATCAAACAAAGATCACGAGTCAAGCAAAATAATAAACAAACTAACAACTCAAGCTAGCAAAACAAACAAGCAACACAAGCACAAAATATGTGATCAAGAGAGAAGAGTGGATTCTAGAGGTCAAAATTTCCGGTTATGGCATTGGACTCAAGCTACTAAAGATTCTAAGGATAAGGTTGTGGTGTTGGGAATGGGTGTTTCTCTAATGGAAGCAATTACCGGGTAAGTCTCATGCTTCACTAATCCCGCACCAAACTCCTATTACCGGGTAAGTCTCAAGGAGGTAAAGTTGGGAATTCTACACAAACCAGACACTACTTAAGGGGCAAACCTCTCCTTACCGGGTAAGTCTCGGAAAAGGTAAGTCTCAAGCAACAATCCTAGCACACTCAGTCCAATAGCGGCTTATGAGGCTCACTACTACCTAGAGTTCATCATCTTTGGTATCTAAGATCGGAAATCACCGGGTAGGTCTCTTACCTCACTTAGTTTGCTAGCATTAGGTCACCCTAAGCTATATTATGCTCAACAAACACTAGGATTTCAACAATCTAACAACCTAACATACAGATTCATCAATTAACGAGCAACATAAGGAAAAATCGGGTGGATCATAGCAAAAATCGGCCGATTTACTATGAAGAACAGGTCGATTTTTATGTCTGAGTTAGGTTTTGTGCATACGAATCATCCTAAACTAACATATAAGTCCATTCTATCATCACCCAAGCAATAACCATCAATCCATCACTCCAGAATCACAACAAACTAGCCAATAACATGCATTTCAAGATCTAAAACCATCATACAAGCATACATGGAATCCATAGCAAGAAGATGAGGTAAGGAAATGAAAGCAATGAAACTTAGCTGGATTTGAGCTCAAAACAAGTCTTTCAACACACCAACTGTAGCTTCAAGTCGGTCTTACAACCTTCAACAAGCTTCTTCACAAAAATCACTCAAATCTCACTACGAAATTGAAATCTACACTAATCTCCCTCAAGAACACCCACAAGGGTGTCTTGAAGAGAGCTTCTAATTGGAAGAGTCTTTGGGAAGATGCTAGAGGATGTGGAGAGGAGAGAATTTAATCCCTCAGCAACAACTTACAGGCCCACTTATATTCTCCACCAAGAGCAAGGCCAGACAAAGAGATCGTGGGACACGTGGCTTAAGCTGTTGAAGGCCAAAAATTGACCCAGTCAGGAAAATCGGCCGATTTTCCTGAGTGATGGTCCGATTTTCTTCAACAAAGGCATGTTATGATCGTCTAGCCATGAGTTGCTCCATTGCTTGCACCAATAAGGGTCCTTGTGTCCTTCATTGCTCCAATTATGTTCCTTCAAAGCCTTGGATGTGTACCACCATGAGGCTTGACCCTCGAATGTATCGATTAATGTCCAAAAGATCCCCGAAATACCTACAAAACCGACAAAAGCTCGTGTAGACGTCTTTTCCAGAAATATGCATGAATTGAGTGTAAACGTCGTGAACTAATGCCAAACCGTGCATGAATAACGGAAAAAACTATCTAAATAAATGCCTATACTAACGTCATAAATCACGTTATCATGAGGGTATACAACCGGTATTCCATGTGTCTCAGCCGATGGAGTACATCCATGACCCGAGGCACATCATTATTCACGAGGACCTTGTGGTCGATGATAACACGATTTATTACGTAGGTTTAGGCATTCATTTTAGATAGTTTTTCCGCTCATTCATGCATGGTTTAGCACTAGTTCATGACATTTGCACTTAATTCTTGTATATTTGTCGAGATAGACGTCTACACGGACTTTTGCATGTTTTGTAGGTATTTTGGGAGCTTTTGGAGCTTAATCGAAACATTCGAGGATCGTTCCTCGTGATGACACATTTCCGGACTCATTGGGAAGCAAGCTAGGAGCAAAGGAGAACACATAGGACCTTGTTGGTGCATGTCTTGCACCAACTCGTGGCTAAATGATCCAATGAAGGCTGAGGCACCAAAACCACGGTCTCTTGTACTTCCACGGGTGTGGAATATGACCGTGATTTCCTCTGCACACTTGTGACAACTGTCCCACAATCTCCATAACCGACTCTTGCAAATGATGGATGATAAAAGGTGGTCCTGCAGGCTGTTGAGGACAGACCTCCACTCTCCCATTCTCTCCCACACTCTCACACAACACACAATTGGATTTGAGCTACTCTTGGAGGAGGAGAAACACTCTCATTTTGGGGAAGAAAAGAAGAACACACCATCTTAGAAGTTTCATAGTTTTTAGAGAAGTTTTGGAGTGAACTTGTTGGAAACGTTGCAAAGGGTTTGTAAGGAACGATTTGAACCTTCTTTTGAAGGGTTGTAAGTCTTTCTCAACATTTATTCAGCTTGGTTTTCTTGTTAAACTTGTTTCGTTTCTCTTTCACTTTATTTACTTGGTATGGAAGCCATGAATGTATGCTTGTTGAGTTTGATTGTTAAGATGAATGTTGTTGGCTAAATAGATGCGATTCTAGGGTAAGGGAAAGATAGTTATGGCTTGGACTATGATAGAATGGGCTTAGACGTACCTTTGGATGATTTGTTTGCTTGAACCTAGTTGCTGTTGGAAATCACGGTTCGTTCTAGCCAGACCACGGTTGTGGAAAGTGATGAACTGCCCGTGATTTTGACTGACTTGCTTGTTTTGATGAATCTAAGTGCTAGGATGTTAGATTGTTGAAACCCTAATGTTTGTTGAGCTAAATTTATCCTAGCGTGACCTAGTGTTAGCAACTAAGTCTGAGAAGAGACCTACCCGGTGATTCTTACTCTTAGGTACCGAAGATGATGAATTCTAGGTAGTAGTGAGCCTCACAAGCCGCTATTGGACTGAGTGTGCTAGGATCGGTACTTAGGACTTGCCTTCCGGAGACTTACCCGGTAAGGAGAGGTTAGATTCCTAGATAGCAATCCGGTTTGTGTAGAATTCTTAACCTTAGGTTCCTAGAGACTTACCCGGTAATAAGACCTTAGGAGCGGACTAGTGGACCATGAGACTTACCCGGTGATTGATCCCATTTGAGAAACATCCTTTCCCAACATGCTATGATCTATCCAAGGTTTATTAGAAGCTTGAGTCCAATGCCATAATCGGAATTCCTAACCCCTAGAATCCTCTTTTCTCTTTGATCACATATTTCGTGTTTGCCTTGTTTATTCGTGTTTTAGCTTGATTTCTTAGTTGTCTTGCCATCTTATATCATTGTGATCTTTGTTTGATCACCTCACAAAACCAAACCCAAAAATATCATGATTTTTATATATTTGTTCCCTTCATCTATTCTTCATTAGATTTACACTATACTTGATCACTTGTTGATTCGATTCTCACCTTAATCTTTGTGTTCGACCTCGGAATACTATCCTTACTATAAAACGTCTCATACACTGTGGGTTGGCTAGGAGTTAGGAAAAATATATCGAGATTATAAACTATACCACAACCTATATTATTTGAAATATCTAAATGACTACATTAAGTTGCAACAACAATTTATATAACAAGAAAGAGGATTTAACATTCAACCCAATATTGTTACAGTGTAAAGAAGTTCACAATTTGAAAATACAACTTGATGCAAAACATTGGTCAAAGCAGACTTCCCAACATTAGGAATATCAACCACCAATACTGTTACAGTCTTCCTCTTATCAACTATCTTTGGCAAACCTCGCACTTGGTCTTGCCGAAAGTTTAAGAACTGAAAAATAAAAGGTCCATTGAGAATTACAGAAAAAATATTCCTAAAGCCATGAACCAATAATTACACAATTACTTATATTTTAGCCAAGCTTGCATTCACCTATGATAACAAAATTGTTGTTAACATGTTTATGGATATTGTTTAAAATATTTCTTTGATAGATTTTGTGTATGGATAATAGATGAGTGACAATTTTTATATTTGCTGATCTGATGAGCAGCTAACTAGTATTGTTGAAGAATATATATATATATATATATATATATATATATATATATATATATATATATATATATATATAACACTAACAATCTTGTTGAAATATATATATATATATATATATATATATATATATATATATATATTGAGTGACAAATTTTTTATTTGCTGATTTGATGAGCAGCTAACTAGTCTTGTCGAAGAATATATATAACACTAACAATCTTGTTGAATTATATATATATATATATAGATTCTGGTTCAAGTGAGGATGACCCTTGTGGATAGGAAAGAGGAGAGCCGTGATGGTGCCACATGGCAAGCCACATCACTTTTTTCTTTTTTTTTTCGGGGGCATGCCACGTGACACAACCATAAAATGAACAGTTAGTAATAAAAATATGAACACTACCTATAACAAAAAATGAACAATCATTAATAAAATTATGAACACTTACTTTGAAAAATATGAACACCTACTTTGAAAATTATGAACACACACTTGTAAAATAATGAACAACATATTTATTTACTCGATTTGAAACAAAAAAATTTTTTTTACAAAAATGAACATTTAGTGTTAAAACATGAACAATTAGTGTTAAGAAAAAATAAACAGTTATTAATAAATATGAACACTTACTTTAAAAACCATGAACACTTACTCTAAAATCCATGAACACCATAATTGTAAGAATAATGAACACATACTTGTAAAAATATGAACAACATTTTTTTTTACAACCATGAACACCATATTTTTATTAATAACCGTTCATTTTGTAGTCCTGGTGACACGTGGCATGTCACGTCACCGTTGTTGTTTTTTTTTCGGGAAAAAAATCTGAAAAAGAAAAAAAATACGGTGACGTGGCATGCCACGTGTCACCATCCAAACTCTCCTAATTCCTATTCACAAGGGTGCTCCTCACCGGAACCGGCCTCTCTCTCTCTCTCTCTCTCTCTCTCTCTCTCTCTCTCTCTCTCTCTCTCTCTCTCTCTCTATATATATATATATATATATATATATATAAACATAATATTTCTAAAATGAAACTGTCACTACCATGATAATTGGTTAGAATCATAACACGATAAGGCTTTTAACTATTTTTTTTCTCAATATGCATCTAGTACCGAAATGCCTTGTTATAATATGTAAACATAATATTCTACTCTTTAGATCAAAAGAAAAATAGGGAACCTAGTGTAATGCCCCGTTTATTGGGTGCGTTTTCATTATCATTTTCCTACTTTTATCGATATTTTATTAGCTTTAAATTTTTTTAAAAGGTATTTTTACGACGTAAAATATTTTTCCCAAGTATAATTAAATTTTGAATACTTGGTGCTTGGTTCTTATAGTTTATATACTATGTAGTATGTCCAAATTTAGCGTTATGCTAAATTTGTTTAGTTGGTGCTTGGTTCGGAAGCGCCCCAATTAAGGCCAACAAATCCATATCGACATCCATAGATCGTCTTCTGTCTTTTGACGTCACGTGAGTACCCTCTCCCCCGAGCTTATGATCTTACCTAGATCTTGTTATGTTTAGTTCTAGTATCATGCTAGGCTGGATATAGGATAACCTAGTGAGAATGCCAAGTAGTGGTTGTGGACCCTTAAGTGACTTTTACGGTTTTGATATTGTTTGATGGATTGATGTTGTTATGAGCTTGGGGTGGTATTGTTATCTTGTGATGTTGTTATAAGGTTTTAAGTTATATGGTTGATCTTGTGAGCGTTTTAAGGCTCGAAGTCGGGGTTGTATGATCTTGTGGGATTTTGGAGGTTAGGATTGACTTATCCTAGCATGTTGTTGTTACCGTTGAGATTGTGGAAACTAGGCATGTTTATCCTAGTATGTGTTATGAGTTATGTTTTGTGAGATCTTAGGGTCTAGAAGTCTAAGGACATCTAGCTTGTACTGAGTGTGGTGTGCACATGAGGGATTCTAGGATGCGGTCCTAGAATGAGAGTCAAATGATCTTGCGTAGATCATTTGTGTAGAAGCCTAAGACTTCTTGAGTTGAGCTAGTTGTTGATATAGATATCTTGTTGTGAGCAGGTGTAGAATTCTTCCGAAGGAAAGCAAGAGTGTTGCGTGAGTTATCGTTTGGGACGAGGTAAGTCTCCGGACTTACTTAGCTCATATTCCTTGTATTGGCATCTATGTGTGTTTCGTGGTGTGTGTTTATTGTTTATGTTATAACAACTAAACCGGAAATAGGGCCACTGACCTTTATATTATTTGGCCCAAGTGTATGATAACGGGCGGTGACATCACTGCCTAGCTCTTGCGAGAGCTAGGAGGTTCTTGGAGACTAGCCTGGGCAGGTGGACGGTCGGATGCATCAGTACCATTCCTTGCCGGTAAGTAGGGACCGAGGCGAGTTTCGGGAGATTCTCGTGTCACAAAAGAAGTTGAATTAGAACGGGATATGACTTAATAATACAAAGATAATAAACCGAATTTGTGTGCTTTAGAGTATGTTGTGTGTTTATGATGATTTACTTGTGTTTGTGCCTTTCACCTTGATTCTAATGCCTTGAATATTATCTAACGGTTTTACACCGATGTTGTAGTTGTCTTGCATGTTAGGTTTACGGCCGAGAGATCCGGAAGAGTGGGCAACCAGGGTTCCATACATTGTAGGATGATTTTGGGGTGAAGTCTTGTTTATATTGTTTATATTATATGTTTTTTTTACGTTTGAGTCTTTGGAGTTGAGAACTCGGTTGGATTTTGTTAGTGTTGCTTTCGGGAATCATATCATTTGCATAAAATGTATTTTGATTTTGCCTCTATTTGTGTCTTGTTGTAAGATCCTGTGAAATTTTTGTCAAGCTAAGGGTCGGGATCCATTGTGAGGTCTCCGCCTGTGGCGCCCCGAGTCCCGTGGATTGAGGGTGTTACACCTAGTTAGCTTTACCTTTTGAGTGGCATCTTTATTGTGCGAATTGATGCTGGAGCAGTATAGTTTTCTCCTTCAAAGTAGCTTATCCACTCCTAAATTCAAGTAGCACAAAACTGAATCAACACTAGGAATAATAATAAATCAAATAAATCAATATGATACCCTAGCATATAGCACAACGCTTTCCCCAATTGAGTTTACTCCGATCACTAGTGTAACCTACAACACACCAAATTAGCAAAACACTTGTTCCATTTTAAAACAATATCATTTCTAAAATAATCATAATGATCTCGATTACCTAACAGTGTACGGTCAAGGATGTTATTTTCTACATATTCATAAACCGATATTCATAAACCCGATATTCATAAACCAATATCCTATTGGATTCTTCTATACAATATCCAATCAACTCGATCAACAAGGTTTGGATGCTTAACATTGGAGATTGTATCAATCTCAGTTATAATTTTGCGTACTCCTTGCTTTGATTCCTTAGATAGAGTCTTGACAACAACTTGTGTTCCATGTTTAAGGACTCCTTACAACACAGATTTACCAAATCCGATCAGAAACACTACAAGCCTCCTTAATCACACAGATGCAAAAGAAAAATACCTTATAAACTACACCAAATCCACCTCGCCCAATGTTATTGTTCTTACTGAAATTATCAGTGACAGCTCTCAATTCATTGCAGCGAAAGTTTCTAAACTTTCTTAGCGATCCTCTTATACAAAATCATGGAATTCATTGCAAATCATCAAGTTTAGTGAACAAAACATATTGAGAAAGACAGAAACACAATTTTCTTACCTTCAATGTTTACAACTCCAAACACATAAATATGAACTTTTCCTCTCAGATTTCCGGAGCTTCCAAAATAGCAACTCATCTTTGCTTCAACTATGTCCAATGATTGCAACTAACAAATTTTCGAAGAATTCCTCCTCACCATACGAGTATTTTGTTGATTCTAGATTTTCTTGAACATCAATTTTATTGGGTTCACGGTAAACAGCAAATAAAAGTAGAGAATCACAAAGGATCTATGTGAGTAGAGAGAGAAGTTTGATATAGAAGTTTTGGAAGTACCTTGTTCCATACTTCTATCATGTTTTGAACCTTATCATTTGCTACGCTTATTTGTTTAAGAGCTTGTAGCATAATAGACCTATGCTCCTCAAGATTTGGTGCACTGGAATCTAAAACAAGCTACAAAATGTCGATATACATTACATGGTAGTTGCCTTTAGAATGATATGATTGCACAAATATTGATAGCATGAAAGTGAACTTCTAACGAAAATACTAATTTAATGTTTCATTAAAGTAGGTCTGCTTCCACAACTTCTTCCAAAGTAGCATGAAATGCTCAATCAACTACAACCACAATGTGAACAATGGTTTTAAGTTCATGCAAAGTAAAAACAAAGAAGAAAGAAAACAACCAGCTTTATAAGGCACATAACAACTTAGGGTGTGTTTAGTATATTAGATATACGGTTGTAGGTAGAGTTATGGTTGTGGTTTTGAATAGAAGGACATGATATAATAATCTCATATCTTGTGAGAGGAGATATTAAAATTGTTGTTTTGAAATCCCAAACCCCACAACCCCAAATCCCAAAAATCTCATACTAAACACACACTTAATTGCACAGGCAAATGTGATACGAATCCCACAATATCAATGATTAGAACTCTCCTATTGGTTATTGACTAATGCAGTTTGTGTGTTATGTAACAACAGGAAAACATCTCCGACAATGGTGCAAAGCCTTTAGCCACATCATTGATTTTTACAAAATTTGTTCGCATTGAAACCGAATCCCACATGACTGCCTGAAACTCTAGAGTTCGAAGAATTACGGATGGTGATGGCAGAGAAATGGCGAGGGAGCTCCGATGAGAAGCAAGCGGCGAGGGGGGTCCAGTTTACTCCAAAACAAGCCGTTTGTTAATTATCAGTTATCTGTTTGTGGGATTTTTGGTTATGAATAGGAAGTTCCAAACTTAAAAGGTGCAGATTATCTGTGTACAAAGGTATAGTGATATCAAGGCAAAATGCTGGTATCCATACCAAATTTTCCAAGTTCTAAATTTTGCAGATTGATAGAGATCACTTGAGGGATTTTCCGTTTCCGAGTTATGGATGTGAGACAGAAGTCCGCGTTTGTGGCTTTGCGCACTAAGAAGAAATGAAGAAATTACAAGCCTTGCACCATGGAAGAAATGAAGTCCAAAGTCCTAACTCGGAAGAAGAAGAAATTCAAGTCGCGTCGGTGAGCACAGAGTCGCTTGTCGTCGTCATCTTCTACTTTGCTTATTGGAAGAACGGGAGAAGGGAATTGTAACACCCCAAATCTCAGACTCGGGGCGCTACGGGTTAGGACCTTACAATGGGTCTCGACCCTACCTTGACAACAATATTACTGGATCTTATAACAAGGCACAAACGATAAAATATAGAAATCCAATATAAAAGTATACAATGTCAAATAAGAAAACCAACTCTCAGCCGAGGTACAAAGACATAACTGAAATCCGTGGATAAACTACTAGAGTCTACTAAAAATTAAACATAACAAGTAAAACCCACCCCCGTCCTGTAATATACGGGAACCCCGGCTGACCACCTCCTCCGAATCACTCGGCAGCTTCCCTATCCTTTACTGCATCTAACAACATGGATAAACTTTTAGCTAACTATAGTATAGAGGGAAATGCCAAACCATCGACACATAAAAGAATAAAGGTAACCACAAATCATGCTATCACAGAATTCCGTTATTATTATCTACATTAAATACATTCACCTTATTCAAATATAAGTGTGACACGAGAATTCTCAAACCCTCGCCCTCAGCCTTTTATCCAGCCGGAGTGGTTCAACCTTTTATCCAACCGGAGTGGTTGCCGCTCCCCTGACTCGCGATAGAACTACGTCTGACCGGAGGTAAGATGGGTAGTTGTTCAGATGTAGTATGGCCATCCGGGAAGTGGAGTGGCCATCATCTTCGTCGAATCCATCGATCGTGAGGAAAGAGCCATATTAGATGCAGCCACCTATAACACCCCTAATTCTCAGAACTCGGGGAGCTACTAGTTAGGACCTCACAATGGGTCCCGAACTTAGTTTGACAACAATTTTACTAGGATCTTACAACAAGGCACAAAAGTATTAAAAACATTTGAAAACTTTAAACAATATATACATGAAGGATATGTATTAGCCTTACAAAGCAAAGGTACTAAAACGACGCATATGAAGTACATAAGACAACCTCCTCCCCAACTAAATGAGTACGTGGACCCGGCTGACCATTCTCTCCGGATCTCTGTACAACTGTCTTAACCTGCAAGACATCTACAAGGCGGTATAAAACCGTTAGCTAACATTCTATGCATAAGTATAAAGGTAAAAGCACAAACACACAACATACACAATCAACATGTAACACTCAATCCTTTTATTATCTTTTAATTATGTGATATGTCATTACTAATGATACTTATTTGTGACACGAGCGATTCCCAAACCTCGCCTCTGTCCCCGTTTATCAACGAGGAATGATACTAATGCATCTGACCGTCTACCTGACTGGGCTAGTCGGAGGGAACCTCCTAGACTCTCGCAAGAGCTAGGCAGATGATGTCACAACCCGTTATCATACACTTAGGTCAATTACATACTATAATAAAGTCGGCCTAATTCTGTTTCATTGTTTATCATAACTAACAAACACCACTCATACACATTACACTGATACAAGAAGCCAGCTAAGTAAGTCCGTGGACTTACCTGAACCAGGTCAAGTCCCGTCAACCAAAGCACTCGATCCCGTTGAGTAATATCTCAACCGCCTGATCATAACATAAAGCTCATATCAATATACTATCCGACCTCTAGAAGTCGCAACTTCTAAGTCAACAATGGAAAACCAAGAAACCGCAATAAACCAACTCTTTTCTAAGAAAAGACGGTTCTACCCCTATGATCCGGAAAACTTTAAAGAGTCTAGAAATATTCTAAAACTTCCACTAAACCTCAAAGACAAAAAAGACTCCCTCTAAAAGGAAAGATCTATTAAGTTTAGAAGATTCCCAACTTTCAAAAGACTTAAATCCAAAAGTCTACCCAAAAATTCGCTCTACTTTGGAATATCACCAAACTAAATCCGACCGTTGGATTGATCCCAAATTTTAATACATCAAACTACATATATTCACCTACAACATATCAAACATTCAACGGTGGATGATCAATCTAAGGTATCGAAATCCATTCTCAAAGTCAACAACTTATAACAAAATTTCTGGAAATTTATAGAATTTGCAATAGGTCTCCATTTCGATTCATACTGTCAACAAGATACTAAAACTATACTACACCTACACGTCTACTATTCGAAACCGCTTGGCAACAGATGCCTATTTTTAGCTAAGCCCAACTGCTTCTGGTTCGATTCCTAAGATGGTCAGGTATCCCTACAACAGTAAAGTTGTCCTCACATAAAATGATAGAATTTAATATTGCTTAATTTTATTTAAAAAGAATAAAGTTTTGCGGATCGAAATCCGGTTAGATCGGTATTAAACGGAAACTAAAATTTCCGGGTATTAAATCAGTGTCCCCTTAAAATAAGTTTCGTCCTGAAACTTAAAAAAAATGACAATCATCAGATCGGCATTCAAGGCACCAGTCTAGTGTATCAAATCCCTACACAAAAGTCTCGTCGTTTTCCCAACTAAGTGCCTCGCACGTCAAAGTTTACAATAAAACACACTTCATTGACTAGACACTCAAGAATGAAATAAACAAGTAGTCAAACAATACTACACATACAAGGTCAAGCCGTAACTCGTCATTCCCGAGGTTACAACTATCGCTACATAGGTCTTTGAAAGGTTGCTTCTTTTACTATCCCCGATATCTTAGGTAGCCTTATCAGCTTTTCATAAAACCACTAAATCTAAAATCTTTCCAGGTACTTAATTCATAAGCGCCTGCTTCTACGTTCTAGAGTGGTTACCGGATATCACACCAGTATCATCCGGCACAACTATCTGATCCTCTAATCTGATTACCTAACTCGTGTCTGGTAGGTAACTCTCCAACTGAAATCCTCAAACTCAATTCCCACACTTAGTCTCCGTGGAAAACTGGAGCTACACTCTCCAATAGGGTGAGGAATACTAGTCCATCAATCACTTCTAAACCGCTTTAAACTTCAAATGGTTGCCTTACACAATTCACTTCCAGATCCTTTGATGACTTTACGGAAAATAATCTATTCAACTTTCTTCCCTTCGTTATGACCACTTGCTTCCGGCCTTCTGAAAAGGTTCTGACTACACATTCAGGCCAAAGGTCTTAGACATCCACCAACACTTTACCAAGTGCCCAATGCTCTTCGTATCACGACCCACTTGCTCTTGTCTTTTAATATTACTCAGTCATCTTAATCCTCATGTAAGGAATCGTCTTTACCCTTTTCTGGTCCAACACTCGAGAGAACTAAAAATCAAATCTAGTGGTCATCCCCTTTGTTCACTTGGTATTATTATATTATTTATAGATCTCTAATATATCGTTAGCTCTAACCTAGGCTTCCCACGCATTTCCCAAAATCTTAAGTGCATAGAATATGTCCGAAATGACGGTATTAGACACAAAGTGATCTTATATCACCGTTATTTGATCATAAATACTCGATAAACGCTAACACACCATCAACATTGAACTCTTGTATCCTCCACTTTTATCGGACTAATAATATCCCTCTAACTCAAAACGCAACTAGGCTTTGTTCCGACATAACATTACACATAAAATCTACTCCGGGATTATGCTTTCTTTAAGCACGGTTACTAGATTGCAAGTATGCTCATGTCGCTTCTCTTTTCTTTGACTCAGGATGGTAGTTACTCACTTTGAGCTTTCTAGTGCAGGCCACGCACAATACTTTTATTACATCGTTAATTCTTTCCTCAATCTTCAAGAAAACTCACTCTAGAATACTCCGTTACGTATTGGATTCTGAACTAGTTATTTGACAACATGTGACAAGCCGTCATTATTCACTTGAATCCATAATAGGGTACTAATCTCCTTCTATAACCTCTTACATGCACATACTTACCCGTCTACCTTGATGGTGATACAGCTCCCGTACAATATTTCCAGTCACTCCGCGTAACCTATCTCACGTTCCTTCCAAGCGAAATGCATTTCACCAACTATCATCATCTTAAACTCGACACGTCGTTTTTTTTTACCATTGCTTCCAGCTCTGTGGGTTAGGACCAACCATGCTTCCGCTGCGCTACTCTGATAATTTTGTTGTCACTCTCATAAATCATAAGGACATTTTTTGTGAGTCCCAAGTGATTAACCTCAAACTCTTTCTTCCAATTATACCATAAATCCTAACCGGATGAAGTACCAAGTACCTTCCTTAATTGCCTCAATGAAACAAAATAATGATTGGAGAACAACTTCTTCCGTTTACTTTCTTAATTCTCTTAGCACGGATCCAAACTACCAGACTCGACTGGAGTTTGATCTTAACAAACCAAGAAGTAACCTCTAACACGATTCTCTATACCTTTAGTTGTCTAAGAAGATTGTTGTTGCATACTTGAGAAAATCCTCCCAGGCGTCGGTAAAACTACCCTATAAATCCAAAATCGCAATTATCTTTTCTTAACGGTAAATAACTCGTCAATACCAAACAATACTTGCACATCCTCAGCTGACGTCGGTCAGTCTATATTTGACTAATCTCAGTATCCCGAACTTACTCTTCTCTTACCCGTGTGGTATTAAAATTCTTTGGTAAGCATCACCTACTCAATTAATCCTTTTATACTTCTTTAGTTTGTTCTATCTTTCACCCTCCCGCTTCCTTTGGGCTAACTCCATTCCTCTAGTCCGCTTGGGTCATCCATCTGACATAAATAGTCATTTTAAGTTTTCCACGATAGCTTGCAAGCGTCTTTGCAATTCTTATGACCATAATGATCATCCACTTGTAGTTCCTTTTCCATGGACCGTCTATGTTGATGGCTTAGGTCCCGTGATAATTGGGGTTACCCTGGATTCTCGAGTCCAGCAAGGACGTTCTCCCATACACATTTCTTCACTAGTGTTGGTGGTAATATCGACTTCATGAAACTCCGTTGACCCTTCTACAGGCTTCCATTCTTTGGATATTGGCGTTGCGATTTCTTTCAAACTTCTTATATCTCTGAGGAGGTCAAAACCTCCCCACACTTGTGGGGTCTGCCTTTTCGCTTTTACACTCAATTGTAGGTTATCATTTTGTGCACCTTAGATTCTCACACCCGGATTGACACTCTGTCTCTTCTGGTTTCTCATGCCCATAATGGTCTATGGGGCATCAGCCTCGATTGTGATGTCTTTGATTCCGAAAGCTTGGTTGTGCTCAATTTTACTTGTCTTGTTCCAATATTGTTATCTCTACTCCGCATTCTTGTAGTCTATTGCATGGTTCTTCTAATTCCATCTCTCGGCCTCGTATGCCCGAGTTCCTTGTACGACCTTCTATTCCTTCTAACAGAACTGACTCAGGAATTTCTTCCTCATCTGATTGTGCTTATGGTAAAAATTTTCTTCACAACTTTACTTCCTTGCTCACTTGTTCTTTGGGTGATTTGTAAGGATCACCAAGCAGCCCACCCGAGTATAATACTCAATTCAAGCTCCAATTTCATTGCCTCTTGTTGGAGACTCTTCAAGTTCGTTGTTGATTTATCATGAGGCGATAATCGCTTCGTGATATCACGACTAAAAGATACAAAATATTCTTTAGGATACTAACAAGCAAAGCATACACATGTATATAACATATTATAATAAACATCATAAAAAGTCTATATACTAACTCCTATCGATCCAAGTTGCACAGATCCACGGAGAGCGATGGTGGCCTTTCAGAAGATTTCAAGTGCCATTGTTGCCAACCTGGCTCTGATACCAATTGTAACACCCCAAATTCTGAGAACTCGGGGAGATACTGGTTAGGACCTCACAATGGGTCCCGACCTTAGTTTGACAACAATTTAACTTGGATCTTACAACAAGGCACAAAAGTATTTAAAACATTTGAAAACTTTAAACAATATATACATGAAGAATATGTATCAGCCTTACAAAGAAAAGGTACCAAAACGACACATAAGAAGAACAGAAGACATCCCGTCCCCAACTAAATAAGTACGTGGACCCGGCTGACCATTCCCTTCGGATCTCTCTACAACTGTTTTAACCTGCAAGGCATCTACAAGCGGTATAAAACCGTTAGCTAACATTCTATGCATAAGTATAAAGGTAAAAGCACAAACACACAACATACACAATCAACATGCAACACTCAATCCTTTTATTATCTTTAATTAGGTGATAGGTTATTACTAATGATACTTATTTTGTGACACGAGGGATTTCCAAACCTCGCCCTTGTCCCCGTTAACCAACGCGGAATGGTACTAATGCATTTGACCGTCTACCGGACTGGGCTGGTCGTAGGGAACCTCCTAGACTCTCGCAAGAGCTAGGCAGATGATGTCACGACCCGTTATCATACACTTGGGTCAATTACGTAAATAATAAAGTCGGCCTAATCCGGTTTCGTTGTTTATCATAACTAACAACCGCCACTCGTACACATTACACTCATACAAGAAGCCAGCTAAGTAAGTCTGTGGACTTACAGTCTCCAAGAGCAACCGATCAGCACACTCTCAAGTTCCCCTCGGGAAAACGCACAACGCCTGTTCAAGACAAGGCACACGAATCAAACAACGCATGTGGATCAGAAACATATCCCTGAACTCTTAGAAGTTATAAACTTCTAAGTTGTACAATCTTCTGAAGAGCAATTACGAAAAAGTCTCTCTTAAGGTGAAAAGACTATTTTACCCCTGGTTCCGAAAATTCTAGAATAAATTATAACCTAGTTCCGAATCAACCTTTGGAACCTACTTTCATAACTAGTTCTCACAAGAAGGTGTGCTAAAGATTTATAGAAGTTAACCCAAAAGTTCTAGTTATACATAAGGTTGCTAAGGTCCGATTTTGGGTCAAGATGAAAGCTTGGATAAAATATCAAATTGCGAAATAAAATTCTAAATTCTCTAAGATATGTATACTAAACATAGGGGTAAAGATATCTCAAAATACTTAACCACAACTCTCCCATAAATCACACAAGTTTGAAAGGAAAGCTGAAATTCCCATACTTAGCCAAATTTTCCTCTATTGTAAAAACAGTCCAACTGTCCTACTTTGAGTCCTTATCAGTTCTAATCCGATCTAAGCTATAGAAATTAGGTCCTAAAGTCAGCAGGTCGAAGCTAAAATATAAGGTGTGCAGAAGGTCCTGATTTCGATTCTCCTTGACAGTATAAGCTTCCCTTATTTCTACCTAGAGGTCTCCGGTTCAAAACCCACAGCACCCAAATATACATGAACCATAATGGACCATCTTAAGTTCAATTTCCCTTCCTACTACACTTCTAAAGCTTTCTCTCTGTCTCGTCTAACTAACCTCTACACTGCTCTCATCCAATACTCATCAACTATAGCATATACACTAAACAGCACAAAGGTACTAGGCTCAGAAGTTGTGATTACTCACCCGCAACAGTGAAGATCCGGTTTGCTGTCAATCTCCCCAACGAAGAGTCCAACGTTGGATAAGGTTGCATTAGGTTAACAAAAGAATGGTTACTGGTGTACGTTTGAAGAGAGGAGGGTGGACCGTAGGAAGGCTGCTTACCCGAATTCTAATCCACCGCAGACTGGAGAAGACCTTCCTTTCCGGCGGCGTCTCGATGGGAGTGTGTAGTGGGTCGGAATTGCAGCAGGTCCAACGCAGTGCAGAATGCAGAAGCCCGGCGGCGTGTGCAGTAGCTTGGAGCGCCGAGCAACTGTCGCAGCCTTGGTGCAGAAGGTCAAACGGAGTCCCGGCGCTGGCTGTGCAGAGGAGGGCATCAACGTGGTTACTCTCTCAAGAAGGAGGGAAAGGAGTGGTACTCACCTGGATGATGATAACGCAGTGGTTCCGGCGTGGAGAGGGTCGTCTTGGTGGATCTATGGGCGACGCTTCCAACTTAGTTGTAGTTGCTCGGGAGTGCCAGCGTCGAAGTTGCTCCTGTCGTTCGTGTAGAAAGGAGCGGAAGAGATGATACGGTTGTAGTTGGGAGGGAGAAGTAGAGCACCGGCGATTAGGTTAGGGGAAGAGAATTAGGTTAAGATTAAACGTGATTAAGGGAGTTGATTAGTGTTAGGGTTAAGTTGGGCCGGCTGGGTAATTGGGCCAGTTGGGTAATTGGGCCAGTTGTTGGACCTGCTCCCCAGTTTAAAAGATGGGTTGAAAGTAAGCGTCGTTACTCATACGATACCGCTACGAATTAATATTCGGTTAACATTTTTATCATTTTATGTGAATTAAGGTCACATAAAATGATAGAATCTAATATTGCTTAGTTTTATTTAAAAAGAATAAAGTTTGGCGGATCGGAATCCGGTTAGATCGGTATTAAACAGAAACTAAAATTTCCGGGTATTACAATAATAGCAAAATTTGACTTAACTATCAACACCAATCTCAATACCATTAATACGGAAATTAAAAGACCACACAAACTCTTACTAGAAATAAAAAACAAGATTGGAATTACTAACTTTTCACGCCTTTCTACCATATGGTGGAGTATTTGGTTCTTCAGGAAATAAAATCATATTTAACAATGATGCAATCGGATCGGATCACAACATCCTAAATTTCATTAAAACTCAAGTTCAGAATTGGAAAAATCTTATGACTGAAGACGATGACTATGTAACACCCCAAATTCTGAGAACTCGGGGAGCTACTGGTTAGGACCTCACAATGGGTCCCGACCTTAGTTTGACAACAATTTAACTTGGATCTTACAACAAGGCACAAAAGTATTTAAAACATTTGAAAACTTTAAACAATATATACATGAAGAATATGTATCAGCCTTACAAAGAAAAGGTACCAAAACGACACATAAGAAGAACAGAAGACATCCCGTCCCCAACTAAATAAGTACGTGGACCCGGCTGACCATTCCCTTCGGATCTCTCTACAACTGTTTTAACCTGCAAGGCATCTACAAGCGGTATAAAACCGTTAGCTAACATTCTATGCATAAGTATAAAGGTAAAAGCACAAACACACAACATACACAATCAACATGCAACACTCAATCCTTTTATTATCTTTAATTAGGTGATAGGTTATTACTAATGATACTTATTTTGTGACACGAGGGATTTCCAAACCTCGCCCTTGTCCCCGTTAACCAACGCGGAATGGTACTAATGCATTTGACCGTCTACCGGACTGGGCTGGTCGTAGGGAACCTCCTAGACTCTCGCAAGAGCTAGGCAGATGATGTCACGACCCGTTATCATACACTTGGGTCAATTACGTAAATAATAAAGTCGGCCTAATCCGGTTTCGTTGTTTATCATAACTAACAAACACCACTCATACACATTACACTCATACAAGAAGCCAGCTAAGTAAGTCTGTGGACTTACCTGAATCACATCTCGACTTTCTAATTCGCAAATCGATATGTACAGTTGGAATTCAGTGGCCTGTTAAAGGAGGCAAGTGTGTCAGCACACTTTCTAGGTGATTAGAAGTCTAAGACTTCTAAGATAGTAGGTCTTAATAGAACGGAATTGATTATAGTATGAATTTATGGTAAAATGACAATTTTACCCTTGGTCTCGAAACTTCCAAAAATTCCTTAATTTATGTCTAAACTCTTATTTGCGACTAAAGAGTCATATTCTAACTCCTAAAGATGAGTTTGGTTACAAACTGACAATTTACCCATTTTCTTATTTTCGGAAAGATCGTTAAGGTCCAACTTCGGCTTCAAATATAAAATTCGAATAATATTATAAAAATTCCGAAATAATTCCCTAGATCATATATCATATCTCATCTACTCCTAGGAGTAATAATTTCTTAAAACTGTTCAACCATCACTTCTACAAAAATTTCCAAAGTTGGTTACAACACTTAACAAACAGCACATTGTCTTAACTTTGAAAAATCATAACTCCTACACTACTCGCTGGATTTATCCCAAATTTTGATACGTTATACTATAAAATCTTATCTATAATATATCCAAAATTCAGCCGCAAAGGAGATCAAAATCCTATTTAAAACTATCTCACAAAACCGAATTTCAGCACAACAGAAAAACTACTTATGACTAAATCTTTGAAAAATCATAAATTCCAAACCACTCGCTGGATGCTTCTCAAATTTTAATATGTTCTACAAAAATATGTCAACTATATCATATCCAAAGTTCAAGCCCAACGGAGATCAAGAGCTTATTCAAAACCATCTCACAAAACAGCATCACTTGTTGTTTTCCCCAACACTCAGCATATATACAAATTGCATGAGGCGTCAACTTTGGAACACAATAACTCTCAAACCGTAACTCCGATTCCTCTAAAATTTTAGTATGCTTTACTACGCAATACCGTCTATGACATATCCGAAAACCAGCCAAAAATAATGAGTTTAGCATACCTAAATATGGCCCAGAAGTTGGATGATTGTCACTGTCTTAAACTCAGGAAAAAAATAAAGCAGCCCTTGAGATTGTTCCTGGGCTGTTATGTCTGGGTTTCAGGCAGTTTTGAGGCAACTATTAGCACATATATATGGAGGGGAAACGTAAAGAAGATAGGTATGGATCTTACTCGACTGACAAAGATGAGGAGAGGCATCAACAGCGGTGTTGTGGTTCTTCGATTGATGCAAGGCGAAGGCCATTGGAAGGAGCAAGGCTGTTCTTTTGTTGTTGCTTGCTGGCTGCTGCTTGTGACAGCATCACAGGGAGGGATTTGCTGCTCGTCTAGCTATTTATGAAGTCAGGAACTCACGACCACTGCAGAAGGGAGAGAATCTGTCGAGACTTGAATACACACGTTTAGGAAGAGAGACGTGCAGGCGTTACGTCTTTGGCTGGCTGTCCTCATGGCTGCCGAAGATCAAAATGCAATGTAGGAGATCCATGGGCTGCTGTCTTCTAGGGTTGCTGAAGAGCAATGCAAGGCTGGCTGGGCTGGACGGACACAAAGCTACTGCTGGGCTGGACGGACACAAAGCCACTGCTGGGCTGGACGGACACAAAGCCACTACTGGGCTGGACAGACACAAAGCCACTATTGGGCCAGCACACAAGCAACACAAATTCTGGGCTAGAGCAAAGGCAAGGCTGGCTGAAACAAGGTAAAAATAAGATGGCTGAATAGTTTGTCAAAAACCTGTCAAAACTCGTCATGGCCTTGTCAGGTCTATGAATGAGTTTGTCACAGGTTTGTCTGGCTTTGTCATGGTCTCGTCTCAAGTCATCGATAAGAATGAATTATAATAACTAGGGTTTGATATAAATCTATCATTTTATGTGAATTAAATTCTACATAAAATGATAAATAATTATAAGAATTAGAGCTTGATATAATTTTATCATTTTATGTGAATTAAATTCTACATAAAATGATAAAATTTATGAAGAAAGAAATAGTAGATAGAATGGAAAACCGTCAACGGCTCGAAGTCCGATTTGCTTCGGAATTAAACGGAACGAAAATTCCGGATATTACAAACTACGATTTCAAATATATTCAAAAGAACAACTTACCCAACATAAGAAATAAAAAAAATATTAAATGGGATAAACCAAAATGCGGGTTCCACAAACTAAACTTTGATGGATCAAAACTCGATTCAGGAATAACATCCATTGGTTTTGTTATACGAAATCACTACGGTGATGCTATTAACTTGGACGCTAGGAAAAATAACTTTAACACGGTAGTTAAAGCAGAAGCTTTTGCGCTCCAAGGACTTTGAAGTTGGTCTAAAAGAAGCAATAAGGCTAAATATTAAAAAAGAATGAAATTGAGGGTGATAACTTATGTGTTATCAAGGCACTCCAAGGACTTTGAAGTTGTCCCTGGAAGATCGAGATGATCATATCCGACTCTACACTGTATCTTCGCTTTTTTAAGGAAGTCCATGTCAAACATGTGTTTAGAGGAATCAACTATGTTGCTGACCGATTGACCCATTTGGGAATTTCGAACCCCAACACACCCTTCTCTAACGACCCCGAACTTCGTGTTCTCATCCGCAAGGATGCTTTAATATGGACTACCTCTAGAATATAGTTATTTCCTAACCGCTTTCCCTTTTTAAAATAAAAATTACAAGACTTGCTAGTAATCATTTCCAACATAGATTATGCCATAACCAAAACAGTAGCGATTAGTAATCAAGGTAGGTACAAATTCAATAACTCACATAGAAGGTAATTTAATTAAATCAATTGAATTTATACGCATTGAAACATATATACTAGATCTATACAAACTTAAGTATGATAAAAAGCCGATTTTTTCCAATACTCTAACATGATTAATTTGACTATGATACCACTAATAAATAATTAAATTCCCTTAACCATAAAATCAAGGATGAAATCAGTTACAATATTAAGGAATTAAAATTTACATACTTGGTTTTATAGCGCAACAATCAGATTAATATTTAGTGCGTAATCTACAATCTGAATGAGCGTCATAGGTATATCATCTTCCTCAGTCAACGATTTATTTAAGTTTTCTCTCTGATGCGTAGAGAATGAAGAACGGTAAATTAATTTGACGTATTGAGGATCATAACCTAATATTCTTTATATATTGACCTAAGATAATTTCATTAACCACATTGAGCCAAAATCTGGTAGGCAAATTTTGATATACTAGGCTTTTTTAAGTTTTTATAAAACAAACTATACCCCTATTTTTTTTACTGTTTATTGAACTTAATTTACCTAATTAATTAACCTCATTCATTTACCCAAACTCAACTCCGTTTATCCGTTCATTCAATCACTTAACTACCAGAGAAGAAATTCCCTTCGCCTGCACGACTCCTCACCTTCGTAAATCTCTGATTCATCATCTCTCTCGTAATCTCTCTCGTAATCTCCATTTTCTTCATCTCTGATTCATTCTTCGTCACTTTTCGGCCATCTCCTCACTTGTTCTCTGTGTTTCGTCTTCGTTTTTACCCCAAACACACCACAATCCTTTCGATTTTTTGTAAACCCTAAGAAATTGAAAATGTCGACTCGATCAAAGGTTGCTGCCAACAAATCTTCTTGTGATGCTCCTACCTTCAACCTTCTGACTCCTACGCCTCCTTTACCTGTTGAAGATGCCACACCAAATGAAGGCGATGATTCTGCTGTCTCTCATGATGAATCAGGCCTTCAGATTGTAGTATCTGGTGGTCCTCGACTAGTCGATATACCTATGGTTAGTATTGCTTTGATACTCTTTCATGTTTTATGGTATTATAGTTTCTGGTGATTGTTCATATTAGTGTTTGTAAGTTTAATCATCGTTTCTGGTATCTGTTTTGATATGGTTTGTTATATGTTTGTTTCGTCTTTATATTTGCATGAGTTTTCTGGTATGTTTGTATGTTATTACATTTTCTGGTATGTTATTGGTTTCAAGTTTTTTGGTATTTGCTTTAGTTTAAGTTTCTGGTAAGTGTTTATTGTTAGTGTTCTGGTATTGAGGTTCATGTATTACTTTGTGGTATATTTTGTGTATTTGTTCATATGAGCTTTTTTGTTTCAAGTTTTCTGGTATTTGCTTTAGTTTAAAATTTTGGTATGTGTTTATGGTTTGTGTTTCTGGTATTGCATGTTGATGTATTACTTTCTGGTATCTTTTCTGTTATTTGTTCATATGATGTTTAATGTTTTCTGGTATTAGAAGTTCTGGTATGTTATTCTGGTATGTTATTTGTTTCTGGTATAAGATGTTCTAGTTAGGGTTTCTGGTATTTGTTTTAATTATTAATGTTTTCTTGTATTTGTTCATATGAGGTTTTTATATTACTTTCTGGTATTTCATGTTGATGTATATATTGACATTATTTTCTAGTATGTTTACACAGGCTGTTGAGGAAAGTGTTAGTTATGGACATGAAGAGTCCTATGTAAGTTGAATGGCTGATATGATTTTCTGGTTTGTTCTTGACTGTTTTTCTTGTATTAACAATCTTATTTCCTTTACTAGTTAATGTACAGATTTGATGAAAACCCACAATACGAGGCAGCACGTATAACTGTCTTGTCTCGTGTCAACATGGTTAAATTTTTACTTGAAGGGTTGGATGCCAATGGGCAAGAAATGTTCAAAAACTCTATTTTTTCATCTGTCATCTCTCTCTGTACCAATCTTAAACCTTCAAACCAATTAATACACTTCATGCTTCTGCATGAGGTTCAAACTGACCGCAAACACTCAATGTGGTTTGCAATCAACAAAACCTTGCTTAGGTATATATTAACTATACACCTAACCTTTTTAGTTCAGTTTTGTACCTCCATTCAACTTTCTATTGTTAATGTGTTTCTATCTTTTTTTGTTGTGTATTTTTGTTCATAAGGTTTGGCTTAAGCGAGTTTTCAAAAATTACCGGCCTTGAGTGTCGGTACCATGTGTACAACGAAGAAGAAAATGTCGACATGAAGGAGTTGTTCGGCATTCCCAAGTGCAAATTGGATCATTTGGAGGAAAAATATTCAAAGCTGAAAAAAAATGATGAAAGGAAATTCAAGATGGCTTTGTTGCTGTTTATTGAATTTGTTTTGCTTGGCAATGACAAGAAGAAGTTCGTCTCCAATCTTCCTCTATCGCTTCTGAAGGACATGGATGCCTTTAATTCTTATTCATGGGGGCGCCTTGTCTTTAATAAGACACTTGACAACCTGAGGGATTGCGAGCCAATAAAGTATAGGGCATCCGGAAATTACTGCCTTTCTGGTTTCCCTTTTGCATTCCAGGTATGCTTCTGGTTTTCCATTTATGTGCCTCTGGTATGTTTATATTTGTTATTTTTGTTATGGTTTACGTCTCTAGTATGCTTGTTATTCATTTATTTTCCTCTGGTATAAGTAATTAGTTACCAGAAATGATACTTTTGTGGTTTTATGGTATGCTTTTTGCATTAGCATTTCTGGTTTTTGTTTCTGGTTTTTGATTCTTGTATTTTGTTTTAATGTTTTAGATTCTGGTATGATTGTGTATGTTGTATAATTGAGTTCTGTGAAGTATTTTTTGTTTCTGGTATGTTCTGTATTTTGTTTTGTTTTTGGTATGATTTTACTTGCTTTCTGGTATGAGCAATTATTTACCAGAAATATTAAGTTTGTGATTTATGGTATGCTTTATTGCAATAGCATTTCTGGTATATCTTGTAGTTTGTGTTTTATAATTGAGTTTACTTGATTTCTGGTTTTCTGATATGCATTTGTGGTTTCATTTTCTGGTATGATATTATTTTATTAGTATTATATTATTTATTGGTTTGAGTTTCTGGTATGGTTTATTCATTTGTTTTCTGTCTATATTATGCAGGTTTTCATCCTTGACTCTCCCCACACTGGCATCTTTGTTTGCCACATGTGTTAATGAAGAAGCAACCCCACTTTGTCTTAAGTGGGTTTCATCAACCAAGGGGAAGATGAAATGCAGCTTCCAGACAATAAAGGATACAGCGTCATCGGTGGCTCAAGATGACATCAAAACTATCCCCCTCAACCTAGAAGACCCAGAAACCGAGGATGACTGCAAATGGTGGGGGGATGAAGTTTTGGACCCAACTGGCTATCTTTGTCATCTTTTCAAAGTAGGGTTCCACGATGTACGTGTATCCAGGCCTGGAGGGCATAATGTCAAGGCTATCAAGGAAGTCCCAAAGAAGGAGGAATCCGAGAGTGATGACTTTGCTACTCCTCCTCCTCCTCCTCGTCGTCATATTTTGAGGTTGCCAAGACCACAAAAGGTTGTTAAGAAAGAAGATGTCCCAAAGAAAAGGAAAATTGAAGAGGGAAGGAAAAGGTATCTCAATACATTTCATACTCAATCTATATTTTAATAATGTTGCATTAGTTTCTGTTATACTAGTTTCTTTAGTTTTATTGTATGACTGCTTTTTTGCTTTCTGGTATGTGTTTGTTAGTTTCTGGTATGCTTATAATATAACTTCTGGTATTAGTTTCTGTTTTATTTTTCTGGTATGCATGCTTTGTTACTTTCTGGTATGTGTCTTTTTGTTTCTGGGTTTTGGTTTATGTTAATTCTGGTATACTTTTTTCCTTACATTCTTTTATTAGATTTAATATGTTTTCTGGTATGATATTTTTAATCTTTGTTTCTTGTGTATATTGTTATGTTTTATTTGGTTTTTGTTTCTGGTATGTTATTGATTTACTTAATAATGTTTTTTTTTCTAAATGTAGGGTTGCATCTAAGAAGCCTAAGACATAACAGATTGTAGAGGAAGTATCATGGTAAACTGAAGTTGAATATGTATTTATATTATCATACCAGAATACTTAATATTTACAAAATTTGTTCTATTGTTTTAGCCCTGAAGAAGACATGCTGGCATTGGCTACACCCCCAGTTGTTGGTGTTGCACCTTCTAGCACTGTTGGGATTGTTGTTGCTCCAGAAATGGATAGCATTGTCCCTACGGATGCTTTGGTTGCACCACCTCTGCCTGATCCCACCACCTCCAATGCAGAAGCTGTGGTTGAACCACCTGTCCCTGATCCCACCACTTCCAACACAGAAGTTGTGGTTGCACCACTTGTCTCTGATCCCACAACCTCCACTATTTCTACCACAAAAATGTAGTTGATATTTTACATACCATAATTTATTAGTTTCATATGCTTATTTGATATCGCATTTTAATCTTTTACTGTGTTAATGTATAGTGTGCCTGATTGGGTTGAAGACTTAAAGAAACAACTACAAATCCAAAATCAATTGATTTCTGAGTTGGTCAAGAAGGTTGAGCAACAAGATGCCACTATCAACCAAGTTGTAATGAGGCAGAAGACACAAACGATGACACAACACAGAATAGAAAGTCAATGTTTCAGGATCGTCACTAATATTCAAAGGATGGCTGGTTCTTCTAAAGATACCAAAGCCTCTAAAAAGCCGGCCTCCCAACCTCCAGCTGATGCTCCTAAGTTAGAAGTTCTTGGGGTTTCTTCAAGTTCTGAAGAGACGGTATCTACAAAAAAGCCAATGCCCCAGCCTCAGTCCCAGCCCGAGCCCCAGCCCAAGGAGGAAGCTGAAGTTGATCAGCCAAAGGAAGAAGCTGTTGAAGAGGTATAATACACTACTATTCTTCATGTGTTTTGTTTCTGTGCATATTTATTAATGTTTGTGCTATGTTGTCGTTCTGGTACAGAAACCACTACCAGAGGTAGATGTGAAAGGGAAAGGGAAAGTTCAAACCAGAGGACCGAGAAGAATGGGTTTACGTGAAAAGAAACCCAGCGACCTTGTTGTATCACCTTATGTTGTCCTAGTAAAAATCCCCAAGCCCCCCAAGCATTGTTTCTTGAGCAAGAAGGATAGAGATGCTTTTTATGCTTGGTACCTTAACCCGAAGACTAAAAAAGAATTTATTACTGGATTTCAACATTCGGCAAATAAAGAACACTTCAAGCTCTTACTCCAAAAAACTGGCTGGTTGTGGGATTATGTAAGTTAACACTAACCTTACTTTTGTTTAAGTTAATAATTTCTGGTATGATGTTTTCTGGTATGCCTTTCTAAAACTAGCTACTGATGTGTTTCTGGTAAGATGTTGTTTGTACAGTTTGTTTTTTACAATTTCTGGTATGATGTGTTGTACTACTTTCTGGTATGAGCTAGTTGTATAAGAGTCTTGTATGATTGTATTTTTGCTTCTTTTTTTCTGGTATTATGTATTTCATTAGTTTTATGGTATGTAATTCTTTCATTTTGCCATAAATTATCATTTGACTTCCTTAGATGATTTATTACTTGAGCTTTCTGGTATTTGTTTATTTTTTTTGTTTCTGGTATGATGTGTTTTCATGTATTTGTATCTTGCCTGATGGTTATCATTTCTTGAATTCTGGTATGAACTTTTTATGTTTTTCTGGTATTATTCTCATATTTGCTCTGGTATTGAATTATTAGTTTTTTTTCCTACTTTACAGCAACTGGATGAAATGATTACATACCTCCGAAAAGCTTTAATTGAGTATCCAGAGGTTTATCGCCGTATTACCATTGTTCCCGTACCCTTCGTCGACTACTTCAACGATGTGCGTTATAAACAATACTTAGAGTTGAAAGAAACAGGGACTTTTAATTACGGTGAAGAAATTGCATGTTATATAAATGGACTTGATCCTCCCTTTTTTAGCAAGAGCTTTTATGAAGTCGATACAATATACACTGCCATCAACACCTGTGGTAAACACTGGATAGCACTACAAATTGATTTACTTAAATGGTGTGTTGTTGTATATGACTCAATTGTGGACTGTATGTCTGATAGGGACTTGAAAGCTTTGCTCACCCCATTCCATGTTATGTTTCCTTATATTCTGAAACTTAATGGAGAATTTGGGAGGTTTGGGAACAATCTTGATAAGCCATTGGATTATGTTCGAAAGACAGCCAAAGAAGTTCCACAGAACAATCCAAGGTGATTTCTACAATACTAGTCATATGTTTCTGGTATGTTCATTAGTATGATGTTTTGGAAAAACACTTATATAATTTGTTGTCTACAATTGCAGTGGAAGCTGTGGTGTATTCACAATCAAGCACATTCAGTATTTGTCGTCTGGACGAACTGATTTGTCAAACATATGTCAAGAATGGGTTCCAGCTTTCAAGGAACAATTCTGTTCTATTTTGTACCATAGGGAGTGGGTGAAACCCCACGAGTCCCTTTGAAACTTAATCTGTCCTAAATGATGTGCTAAACTTGTACTTTGGTATTGACTAACTCTGTTGTAATATATTAACTCTTTTGTAATATAATTTACCAGAAGTTTTTATGTTGCTAATTACCAGAAGTGTTTATGTTAATATAGTTTCTTTACCAGAAGTGTTTATGTTGCTATTTAGGATTCTGGTATTTCATTTAAATCCCTCTGGTATGATTATATCTGGTATTTCTTTGTTATTTTTAATGCTTCTGGTATGATTGTTTTTCATATATGTGCCTCTGGTATGAGTAATTACTTACCAGAAATGTTTATTTTGTGATTTTCTGGGATGATATATTGCATTAGTATTTCTGGTATGTGTTTCTGGTATGTGTTCCTTGTAGTTTGTTTCATATATTTGATTCTGGTATGATTATTTGTTTACTAGAAACATTAAATTTGTGATTTTCTTGCCTATGCTTTCTGGTATTCATGTAAATAGCCTAATGGTATACTTTTATTTGATTCTGGTATGAGTTTTTTTATTTAGTTTTTGTTATTACGTATTGTTTTGATTCTGGTAAGTGGACATTTACACATAAAACAAACATATATTTATATAGTAACTGTTTTCTACATATCTGATAATGACAAATAAGAAAAATTAGTATTTCTGGTATGTGTCTTCATTCTTTCTCCATTGGTTGATTTCGGCAAGTTTTTTTGTTATGGCCTATCCTGCCGCAACAGCTGCATTTCTTCTTCTTGCTTCCTTCCATTGATCCCCGTATCCTAGCTTTAGGCAATCTTCCGGTTCTCTTCCTCTTTATTGGAGGGTTGCATTCAATAGATGTAATGCAACTTGGAATCTCAGAATGCTCATGATCTACAATTGGGTATATTGTCTCCTCATATGCTGTGTTCCAATATTCAGTGCTGTAATATTTACTTACTAGAGAAGCCGGATTCATTTTCGCCATCTTTGTTACAGCTATTGCATGAACACATGGTATTTCCTCAATATCAAATTCCTTGCAAGTGCAACTCCTAACCACTAAACACACAACTTCCCTTTCCTGGTTCCATTGTACCTCAAACAACAACCTTTTTGCATCAAGCACATAGCATCCATACTTTGTTGTCTCTCCATATTTAGCTTGTATTAGGGCATCGACGTTTGGTGTTGTCATTTCTGTACATGATTCAGCACTTTGCCTTCGCGTTGCAAACCATCTACCCATTGTCTGTCTGATAACATCAATGAGGGCAAGCACTGGATAATCTCTTGCATCACACAGTACACTATTTATACATTCTGCATTGTTGCTTGTCATAATGTTATAACGTTTCGCGTTGCAAAAAGCTCGGGACCAAGCAGCAAATCCAATTTCTTCCAAGAGCTGTGCAACTACTACCTTCTCCTACAAACATTAGCAGGTACACATGAAGTTATATACAATACTAGAAAAAACATACCATACATCTAACATGTTTCAATACCAGAAAAAGGTAATACCATAATCATTGCTCATCAATAATAATGTTGAATACCAGAAACATATCATGTATGATACCAGAAACGATCACAAAAAGTATACCAGAATTCATTCTAGAGATTAAATTTAATACCAGAAACTATAATTTTCATACGACAAACCTAACATGCGTTCATACCAGAAACATTCATACCAGAAACACTATAAATGAGAGATAAGGGACAATACCAGAAATAAAATAAACCACCAAAAATTGAAATACCAGAAGCATAATGTGATTGCATACCAGAAAATAATAAAAACCAGAATAAGCATACCATCTTTATATTTTCAAACAGTTCAAGACACTTATCCTTTCTGTAGCACCTAGCCGCATCCACGAACATTTGTTGAACTATATTCTTGGTTGATTTTTTCTTGATGTTCCCTTTCAAGTGGTACATGCAAACTCCATGAGATGCTTTTGTGTAGTGCTTAGCAATACCATTCTTGATTGACATATGTCTGTCCGATATAAATAGTTGTTCCTCGGTATCAGGGACAAACTTGTGTATATGATAGAAGAAGAAATCATACGAGTCATCACATTCACGGTCAACAATTGCAAATGCTAGGGGGTATATTTGTTGGTTTGCATCTTGCGTTGTTGCAAGCGATAGCACCCCACCATATCGTCCTTTTAAAAATGTTCCGTCAACTGATATGACCTTAAACAACAACAACCAAAAATCAATTAGTTTTCTGGTATACCAGAAATGGATAATAGTCATACCAGAAACTTAATTGTTCAAATATATAATACTATACCAGAAAAGAGCATACCAGAAAGATAATTATACTGCTTACCAGAAACACAACATAACTACCAGAATCTAACAATACCAGACACTGGTTACAAACCAGAAAAGAGCATACCAGAAAGATAATTATACTGCTTACTAGAAACACAACATAACTACCAGAATCTAACAATACCAGACACTGGTTACAAACCAGAAAAGAGCATACCAGAAAGATAATTATACTGCTTACTAGAAACACAACATAACTACCAGAATCTAACAATACCAGACACTGGTTATACAAACCAGAAAAGAGCATACCAGAAAGATAATTATACTGCTTACCAGAAACACAACATAACTACTAGAATCTATATCATTCATGCATAATTGATAATACCAGAGGCATAACTTTATTACATACCAGAACAAGGATAATACCTTTCTCATTACTGAATATCCTTTGATTGATTGTTCCAAAGCAAAGAAGACATACTTGAATTTGTTTTCATCATCCAATTGCAGTGCTACAATAGTGTTCGGATTTGCCTCTTGCAATCGATGTAAGTACACCGGCACACCCTTGTAGTTCTCTTCATTTGTTCCTCTTATATTGTCCTTGACAGTCTCTTGTGCCATCCAACATTTCCAGTAGCTAGCTTCTAAACAATGCTCGTTTCTCAAAATTCCAATAATTGTCTTAGGCTCGGGGAGTTTATGTGTATTAGTATACCTGAATAACATAAACAATATGATTTGAATGTATTTCATACCAGAATGGAAGAAAAAAAATATAGAATTGAATATTATATGTGATAATAAGCAATGGACTTACATTTTTGCAATTATTTCAGCAATGACAGGATATGAGACCTTTCTACGATAATTTCTTCTGGTATGGAATGAACAAGTGTGCTCTCTGGTATACTTTGTTAGTGTAAACACTTTCGATTTCTTGATTTTTGAGAACCGCACGCGCCACTTACAATCTTTATCCAGACATCGCGCAAGAATAGCAAGCTTGATAGACTTTGTTATTCTGTATTGTGTACATTCGGCAACAGCATTCAAACACAATGCATTTTTCACTGCGTTTTTATCCTTGAACTTTTGTCCAAGCTTAAGACCCCATTGAGTTTCTTCAGGTTCAACTTCAGTGATTGCATAGCTATTCTTTGTTTCTATTTCAGTCACACTAGGAACAGGAACAATGGCAGTGTGTGGATGATATTCATTAATTTCTTCAATTTCTGGTATAATAATTGTAGACTTTAATTTCACACACAATGGCACACTCCAGCATGGTTGAGTCATTTGATTAACTTCAACAAAATCCTCGAAATCTTTTACCGTCTCAATATCAAACGGTTGCAACGCTTTATTTAAGGTATTCTTGTATGTAAGTTCCAATTTGTTCACTGTCTCATCTACTTGAAAACGTTTTGCAACCAACATCCTAATTTCTGGTATGCTAACTGGATCTCCCATAGTGATGGGTTTGCACACTACTTTATCCCCGAAATATGTCCATTCATTTCCCACAGATTTCCACTCTCCTCCACAATAAACTACAATTTGTAACTGAGCCATGGCTAACAAGTTCTGTGTATACCAGAAAAAAAACTAGTATAAGGATACCAGAAGTTAAAAGTATACCAAATTATGCACAACATCACAAATACCAGAAATTAAAGTATACCAGAATTATGCACAACACCACAAATACCAGAAGTTCAAGTATACCAGAAGTTAAAGAATACCAGAATTATGCACAACATCACAAATACCAGAAGTTTAAGTATACCAGAAGTCATTCAATTCATTTTACCAGAGAATTAATGATACCAGAAAGACAATCAGCATACTACAAAAGAGATTATACCAGAACTCATTAATTGATACCAGAATTATTGATACCAGAAAGATAATTATCATATTACAAAGGAGATTATACCAGAACTCATTAATTCATACCAGAATTATGCATAACACACAAATACCAGAGTATTAATGATACCAGAAAAACAATTATCATACTACAAAAGAGAGTATACCAGAACTCATCGATTGATACCAGAATTATGCACAACACCACAAATACCAGAAGTTCAAGTATACCAGACGTTGAAGTAAACCAGAATTATGCACAAGAACATAAATACCAGAAGATCTAGTATACCAGACGTTCAAGTATACCATAATTATGCACAACGCGACAAATACTAGAGAATTAATTATACCACACCTCATTTTTTCATGTCAGAATTAAGAAAACAAACTAGCAACAATGTTCATACCAGAATCGTAACACACTCATTCATACCAGAAACATACCAGAAACATAATTTAAAACAAAATCAAATATGTCGATACCTTATACCAGAAATACAAGAATCTGATTAAAATTTTACAATGGTGAACAAAATACCAGAATAATACTGAAGAAGATGTCGAGAGAGAGAGAGAGAGAGAGTAGAATATTGTTAAAGAGATACCTGTTAGATCGAAGCGAATTCTGGTATTTGAAGTCTTGGATCACAAGTCGATTGCGTTGTATTCGTTTCTGGTGTTTGATTGATTGATACGAGAGAAGATTACTCGATCGATGTCGATTGTGAGAGATAAGAGAGAAAATAACTGTGATACCAGAGAAGCTTGCGAGAAGGGCGAGATCGAAGGAGGAGAAGAGTGGATTTTGAGATCGAGATCGAGAGGAGGAGAAGAAACCATATTTGGTTTCTTTGATTGTAACAGAAAAGAGAGAGAAAGAGGGGATTTACCTAATTATTATGGTAATTAATTAGCCTTGAACGGTAAATATGGTTTTGGGGTATATTTTGTTGATGGAAAATATAAAAAAAAGCCTACTTTGTATCCCTATTTCTTAATAAAGTCTAGTTAGCAAATTTGCCCAATCTGGTATTCACTCATTAAGTCCGTATTGCTTAATTAGAGACTACAAACTTTACCTAATTGAATCACTTTAGATAGTCCAGGTTGTATTTCATAATATGTAAGCTTATATAATAAGATTTAAAAATATAAATCTTATATAAATAGTTTAGATTTATTATTTTTCATTTCCATAACAAGGGTCTTGTAGACTTGGTAGTTATAGCCTTGAACGTTGGTAGGCTCCTTTGCTGGGTGGAGAGCAAAATGCTACAAATTCTCTTTCAAAAAAGATAATATAAGAAAACATAGGCTATATAATTAAACAGAAAAAAAAAAAAAAAAAAGAAATAGGTTAAGTATCTATTATATAGAGTCTTGAAACTTTAAAATTTGTACAAAAAAGACATAGTTCTAGAGTGTAAACTAAAGTTAAGATAAGTAATGTCTTTATATGATGCCCTCAGATGTTGCTCTCTCTCATAATGTAGACTATAAAACACTTTGGACAATGAGAACACACCTAACGTGTATACATGAGAACAATCTTAAACTGTCGGTTGGTGAGTATTAAGTGTCGAGATTTAGTGTAGATATTATAATTAATAATAAATAGGAATAATAATAATTAGGAATAACCACAATAACTACAAATAATCCACTCAACCAACAATAACTACGAATAATACATTAAACGATATGACACATTCGTAACAAAACTAATAATAATTACGAATTTGTTTTCATGTATACACGTTACGGGTGTTCTCATATGATCTACACTCTATATATATATATATATATATACACACACACACACTAGACTAAAACATTCCTTAGAGTAAGGAGTGAATATTTTGATATTTGATTAAATAAAGCAACGATCTTGATTCGTCACATATTTCGCGCGTGGTTTTTAAGTGTAAGATCGTGCACCCTTCACTTACGATCATGTACTTTTGTTTTTATGAAGATGTGCACGACCATACACCATGATTGTACACCTTCAGGATCATGAGGTGTACCCTTTTATAAGAGAAAAATTCACGATTGTGCGTAAAGAATGCACAATCGTACCTAAGAACAACGCGCGGGAATTTGGCCAAATCAATATTTTTTTATATATAATCAAGGGTCCGTTCAGTATATTTTGTAATAACCCCATTTCATCCCTTTTATCCCCATAATCCCTCTATTAAAGGTTGAAATGTTTTTTCAATTTTTTCATTCCCTTTCATCCCCATTAATTCCTCTACACCGAACGACCCCAAATCTATTAAACGTTTTCGCTCCTTATCGTAAGAGGAGTTCTTACATGATTTTCTCTTTGTATTGTTAAATTATCTTTTAATATCCGTCGGGTCTAATAATGTGGAGGGTTTGCACGTAAAGGTGAACCTACACACAAGTCTTTCAGGGTTCCATCTTAAAACCAATGGGCAATAGGAGGAGTAGCCCTCAGACTTATATGTTAGGTTTACACGGTATCATATTATCGATGTGGGACACATTTCCACAGATTAACATATATAGAGTAAAAGCCATTAAAATTTTATACACAAACTTAATTAAAATTGGTTTATATTCAAGTTAAAATGGTTCCATTTAAAAAATAAAATTGATCTTGTTATTTCTTATGGGATCATTTGTATCAGTGAACTTGATTATACACATAAAGGAACAAATGAGGAACTTCGGTTATTGGGGAAGACATCACCGGAAAGAAATAGGGTAAAATGGGAGAGTGGGTATGTTTTGTAACAATGAGCATATAAAGGGCCCCAAGCTAATAATGGATACAAAATAGGCCCTTCTAATTTATATAAAAAAAGATTTATTAAAATAAAAGGAGGATATTAAGGAAATCATAATATCTTTCTCTCTCCATTTATTAAGCAACTAATTATTACAAAATGGGAAAGTAAATATCTTTATCTCTCCATTTATTAAGAGAATCAAAATATCTCCATTTATTAATGAAATCAAAATATTTTCCGGAATCTTCGTCCTTTCCAACTAGTGTTCATCAATGGCGACGATATTGAGATTTCCGCAGCAACATGTGTACATAATCGTCTGAGACTGCAAACATATGTACATATATAGTTAATCAGTAACATTTTCGCAGGAAAAAATGTACATAATCACTAGAGACTACAGACGTATGTACATGCAAACACAAAAACTGTACATATTCTAATCGACGTCATGTTATATATACACACATAATATGTCTTTGTATTATCAAACCCCTATCCAAATGTACACGAACTGCATATTTGGTAGATATATAGTTATTTAGTAATATTTTCACAGCATCATATGTACATAATCAGCAACATATGTACATAATCAACTCATATCCGAATATATCATACCTGGCTATGGCGACCGAAGCTAATCTCAACTTGCTCACCGTCGAACGCCCTCCACCGCTAGCCGCGGACATCGCTGGTGCTCTTGATCTCTTGTTCTTCATGAACTTGAACTTGAGACGGTTGTTTAGGATAGCGCGACTCCACCTCGTTCTCCCTCTCGCCGCAATCGCCAAAGCACGATCTACGGCCTCCCGCACAGCACGACCTCGGCGCGGAGCCGATGTCGACGAAGAATAAGGGTTGAGTCGTCGAAATATCGAATCGATTATACTTTGGCGGGGTTCGGAATTATGGGCGATCTCTGCGGGCTAAGCGTAGCGGACGGTGACGGTGGAGTCGTTTGTGATGGCGGTGGAGCCGTCGGTGATGGTAGGGTCGCCGGATACGTCACCGCGAGGATGCCATACGACGGCAAAGATGAATTGAAGAAAGTCAGTCTTCCGATAATGGCGGATATATAATACTGGAAAATCTCACGGTTACCTTCTTTAGCTGATCTCCTATTTTATTGCTTAATTAATTTATTTAACTAAATAAATAACTTCCATTAATTTAGTAACTGCCTATTAAAATATAGCCTTAATTACTAGTTTATCTTTTTTTTTAAATGTAAAATAACAGGGGCCTAGTTTGTTTTTTAGAAAAAAAAAGTTACCCTATCCCCTTAATCTTCTCAAAGAAATATGAGATAAAGTGTGAGTTTGTCATATATATTCCATTAGACGGAACTTGGTGATCTTGTACATATGAGTTTACTAGATGTGCATCTTCCACAAATCCACATAACTAGTCCGACGAATATAAAGAAAATTAACGACTCCTGTATTAATTTTATATTGTGAATGCATCGATTGTATTTTTACGTACTACTTTTGGAAATATAAATTTGTAATGAAATGCACGTTTACAACTTATTTACAAGCACATAATTTTGTTTTTGTACTACTCACTTAAAAATTATAATAAATCATCATTGAATGTAAATATGTAGGGACATGGAACATAGACTTATAAATGAGTTGTCGTCATAATTGGGAAGTGCCTAACCATGAGAGCAATTGCACAAATGCTTCATCATGTACAACTCTCCTCCCATACGAAAGAATCTGTGAACCTTCTACTTTTTTTTTGGATTTTTCTTCTATTTACATTGATTTTCGATTATATAGTGATGAGGTCTTTTGATGCTTCGTCCTTTTCAGCATGGAGTATTATTATTGTGTTTTTTTAATAATGGGAAACAACTCGATGTGTTGTCTAATAGATTGAAAGACCGAAAAATCGACAAACGCGTTAACCAAGATAAAAAAAATAAAACAATTAAATACGCAAAAGCACAACATCGTGATCCGAAACATAGATGTCTTCAGGAAAAGGAACTTGAGAACAATTGTGGAACTTCAGTTTTGGACTTGAAGGTAGAGTCATTAGGACCATGTTTTTAGAACTTTTAGTAGTCACACGAGCATTTTTCCTCTAAGGCTAGTGATTTTAAGTATTTTATGGCAAGGTGAATAAGAGAGGGTCATGTGTATCAACAAAGAAGGTGGTGGTTACATCAAAGGCATGATGACGGTTTACGTTGGAGATTGTCTTAACGGGTTTGAGAAATAATAAAAATAAACAAAAAAAAAAAGACATCAGTGCTCGGTGACAACATGTTAGAGGGGCTATAGCCTATAGGTGAAGTCCGAATACGAAATACACATAGTATACGGTAAAACCGTAACGGAATATAGCAATATTTTTACTTTTGTCTGAAGATAGGGTCTAAAAGTAATAGGTATTTATTAGAGTTATATGGAAAAAAAATAGTTTATGAAACTCTAATTTTAGGATGAGATTCTTAATGTAAAATTGAGCATAAATAATAATTAGAAAATCACATAAAAAAACAAATATGAAGTTTCGGAATAAAGATGTTTTATGGTTCCATATTTAACATGGGTTAATTGAAAATTAATAGAAAAGAGAGGGGAATTCGAATTATTATTGAGGTAGGTTCTGTTTTTTTGGTAGGCATGTGATAAGATTTTTTTTTCTTCTTCTTTCGCTTTAATCATTTAAATAACATACTTTTGTAAAGAACCAAAGGTATTTTGAAAAAATGGAAGAACCACTCGTACACCTCGCACAATAATAGTTGTCATGAACCGACGGTCAACCTCATATCACAACTCTTACTAGTCTGCAACACTGACATACGCTTAGGGTTCACATTGAGACCACCCGAAACCACAAAACGAGTGTCGCTACTGTAATCCTCTTCAGAAACTCGATAAACGCACATCATTAACAACTCAAACTTACCAATCGTACTCGTGAGTCCAAAAAGGCTTTGGTTTTTTCGGAACTTTTTTTAACAATTTTTTTCGAGCTTGTTTTTAACATTCTAATGTACATTTTTACGGAACTGAATGCTCTTACCTCTCTACGGAGAGTTGAACGTTCCATTGCAGTGCTTTGATTTATTTTGGAACTGTTTTTAACTTTGATTTTGTTCTCCTCATAACTGTTGTTAACAATTCCCTTCTTGATAAGCCTTTGATTTTAACGTCCTCAACGTACGACTTTGATTTTTTTAGAAATGTTTTTAAAGATTTTTTCTCGATTATATTTTTAACATTCCATTGTATATTTTCTTCGGAACTGTTTTCCTAAAAAATCAGAAATTTTAATAATTATAAAATCATAAACTTTACCATAAATATGGGAAAACTCCACCTACAATCTAGATTCTATTTTTAAAAATCCACCTACAATCTCGATTCAGTTTTTAAAACTCCAAATTATCAATTTCCCTTTTTTATGATTTTTTAAATATGTGGAAATTGGAAAAGAGAGGGGAATTCGGATTATTATTGAGGTAGGTTATGTTGTTTGGTAGACATGCGATAATATTTCTTTTCTTTTTTTTCTTTTTTCGCTTTAATCATTTAAATAACATACTTTAGTAAGCAAATTTCTATCTTTTGTCAATAACCAAAGGTATTTTGAAAAAATAGAAAATTATGAAAATGAAAGCTCATTATGAGGTCATATAATAAGAAACTCAGATTTTAATGTGAGCCTCGATCAAAATATATAAACTCAGTTTTCCAGTACAGTTCCAATTCAGAATGATAAATTTTGTTATGGTTGAAAATATTTCAGCCCGTTTGTTACAATATCCTAACAACACATGAGTTGGGTCTTGATCGTTGCTCGACAAATCGGCCCGAGTTGAGATAGGTATGGTCCGTCAACTGCGACTGCAAATTTGCAATAAACAAGAAAATTTATATTGCAATCCAATTTGGTACAACATTGTTTCCATAAAACAAGCCTATGCACAACAACCCAGCTACTTACTCCCTTTCATGTTTTTACATGAACTGAAATCCCGCAAATGTGTTCTAACCTAATAAGAAACACTTGAACACCACACAATCCTAAGCAAGCAAAAACCCAAGTAAATTATGCTAATATGGACGCAGCAGACTCCAAGGCTTCCAAGAACCTGTGGAAGTAGAAAATCCAGCAATGTGACCCAAAACTTACCAGATCTTTCTCTTGCCTTTCAGACCTTCACCGTCTTCTCTCTCGCCATTGAAGCATTACCTGAATCTGCCATGAAAACCTCCCCTAATATCTTTAGCAGCAATGAAATATTGAATACAAATGATGTTTAAAAATGAGAGAATCCTTGCCTCTTCTCCGGATTCAGGAAATTCCCGAGTTGGTCATGTTGGTTGACTTCACACAATGGATGCGGGCATCGGGGCATGTATGGCTTCAGAAGAGAAAACACAGCAGATTGGTCGGCATCAAAGAGGAAAATTCTGCATGGCACTATGTTATAGCCTTGCTTCTTCAGAAAATGATGTATGATGCTGTTCATACAAAGAGCAATACAGAAAACACAGGCAAAACATGCAATAACATAAAATGTAAAAAGCCAGAACCTCCATTGCCCATCCTCCAGGAAAAACACCACAATCTTCGACTCTGGGCAACTCAGCATCACACTATAATATATACTCAGATGTTGAATGTTGATATCAATGGCAAGTGAATCCTAACAAAATTAATGAGCCACCATGTCAAATAGGAGCTGTGGTGATCAAATAATCTCTATGGTCCTAAGGCAAAATGGACTCATAAAACTGCTGCTTCTTCGCGCTTGGATAGGAATCTCAAATTGTCAACTATGTCAAGAAGAGATAGGAGTTGTGGTAATCTCTTTGGGTCTTAAAGGCAAAATGGGATCACAGAACTGCTGGTTCTTCATGTTTGGGTTGGGATCTCATATTCAAATTGTCAACAATGTCGAAGAAGAGTTGGGGTAATCTATTTGGCTCCAAGGGCAAAATGGGATCACGAACTGCTGCCTCTAAGCTTGGGTTGGGATCTTCAAATCATCACTAGTGTAAAACAGGAGCCGTAGTTGATGAAGAGGGGTAAAACAGAAACAGAATCAACAAAATATTAATTTTGGTCCTGCCACCATCACTCTTTCAAGGCTCAAACATTCTTCTTCAACTTAATGCAAGGTTTTCAGGCACCTCCAAGTCCTGACAATTTCCACCTGTCACGGAAGAAATCTTAGAGCAAGGGGCTGAGAAAGAGACTCCAAATTTATGGCACATACCGTCTCGAGATAGAGTAGGATTGCAATGCCGCCTTTTTTCTAATTGCTTCAAGTTTTCTACCATCACACCACCTTTTCTCTTAAGTTCTCCTCCACCTGATCCTGTAGAGACTAAATTTTCCAGCACTTCTTCAACTCCAAGCCTTAATTGTTGATAACATTTATGACCCTTGGGATGTACGTAACTAGGGAGCTGTCTTCTCCTGACATAGGAAACCGCAAGCTCCATCCCTGGTTTCCAGGAACTAAAAGATCTCAAGCTCTCCCTGAATTCCTCTACAGTGGCACGAAGATCAAACTTTTGAACCTGCCCAATCTCCCCTGTTTTTTGCTGCAAACCGATGAAAAATGCACAATGGCCACACTTCTTAGATGCATCAGCATACTGGTGCGGGTAAGGATGGCACTGCAGTTTCCCAAAAGTACGCTGTTCCATCTGCACAAATAAGAACGTAACTTAGAAATGGCATTAGAGGCAAATTAAAGGAGAGACAAGAGTGGAAAGAAAAATTCCAGAAACTGAATCCTCCATCTGAGCATCACAGGCTGATATATTTTTCTTAACCACTAAGGAACCAAGAAGCATAAATATTACCATCTGAGCCAACACCCTGAGTCGTGATTCCACCAAACCCTTCCAAGGAACCATGTCATACTCGTGCACTGCAAGTATGTCAACCTGTACGTAGCTTTTATAGCTTTCGAAAAACTCATATGGCTCAAATAGAGAACCCCATTGTGCTTTATTCAGCTCTATATCCTGCCAATCGACGTAACACTTCAGGCATCAGAAGTAGCTCAAAGACCACATTTCAGTTAGCATGTTTCAAAACACAGTACCTGGCAAATCTTGTTACCAAAGTGGAACTGCTCCATCATAACTTGGAGAGTAGTTGTGGACACACTGTAACTTGAATTCATACACGGGTAAGCAGGAGTAATGATAGGCATCCGATGCACACGATCCCGGGGATACTTTCGAGGATTCCAAACCACAAATCCAATGTCATCTTCCTCGATATCACAGAGCATCACTGGGTTCGGCCAACGCCACTGTGTAAAGACTCTAAAGAAACGACAAACTAACATACTAGGAGCAGCATTTGGATATAGTTGGCAGATCCGGGCAACAAGAATGGCACAATTCACACCGCCTAGAAATCCAGTCACCTAAGCACAGCAGATAAGATCAGAATATCAGGATAGAATCATTATAAAGCATGTCTAGCCCGAAAAGGAGGAGCAACTTACATTCGAGTAAATTCCACGCCGTTTAGCCCAATATTTGACACAACGGAGAGTTGTTCGGAAGCACTAAAGACAAACAGAAAAGCTCATAGTTAGACCATGGTGATGCTATAACTTAAAGACAATGGATGAACAAGTCAAACTATGTGCCAACTTGATGCCCAGTCAGTGGCTATAGAGATAACAAATAGCAAGTCAAATCACACAGTAACACAAATGTGAACAATCAAAATCACATATTCACCTCTTTATTTGGCACAAGCTTAAGAATTTGATCTGCAACCCTACACCCATTGAGGGAACGAGCAGTTGCTTCATCAACATTGTACATCAGAGATAAATCAGAGACATCCAAGTCCTGCCACAAAAATTGCACGACATTATATACAAAGATTTCTGGAAAGTTGGCATCATCCCCAAAGAGCAGCATTTGTTGTAATTAGGTGAAGTTGAGCTACTAATATCCAGTAACATCATTTCATGAACATAAGAAATCTAAAATATAGTGCAATAGAATCCATGAGCTAGCCAAATTCTACTCCCAACGAATACAAAAATTTGACTGTAAACAACACGTCATCATAAAAAGATACAATAGTGTAGGTGGCCTAAATTTGTTTTGAAAAAGTTTAGAACCCCACATTATACCCTCAAAGAAAAAAGATCAAAATCACTGATTTATATGCAAATCATGCAACAAACTTTTTTCGTTTTGAAATTTAACAATTTTCTGAATTGTAGATCATCTACTCGCAATAGAATTTCAAGTGACACGGTAAAGACAACTACTTCAAATCAAAATTCAAACTTACATCTGGGACAATTAAGCGAGAAATTCTTGCATACAAGAGATCAATAGAAATCCCGTTGAACTTAAATTTCATAACAGGGACATGGGCATCAGGAATGGGATGTAGATCAGTGATCTCCTCTTTCTCTGCAAGGATGGCATGTAACAGATAGAAGAAATCCTCCTGAAAACATAAAACGAGTTAGCCATACCAAAAACAAGTCAAAGAGAGAAAAGAGAAAATGATACAAGCCACATGATTACCTCCCGGTTTACGTAAGATGGTCCCACACATAGAGCATCTATGTCAGCCCCTGGACCATGTACCTGTCATTGTAACAAATAATAAGGAATAGGGGCCTCGAGTATTAGAGAGTAGGCAAGCACCTGCCTTTGCATAAACCGCTAACAATAAAAAATAGGCATCTATATTTGATATGTTGAGCCTTGATTGAAAAAACAGTATTGATTTGGCCACAGAATAAGATAAAGGTAATCGTGGAACTAGCTATTTAGGATGTAAAATATTTGATATGTTGAGCCTCATCAAATAAACTTACCCCGAGACGATAGGAACCAAAGGTAAGGATAAGAGCATTTGCATCCTTGACCATCTTCTCTGGATATCCTCTCAGTTGTATAACTTGTTTGACCCATTCCACAACAATCTGCAAAAATTATAAAATAATCAATATTATCAGTAACAACTAAATTTGAAAGAATATAAAATGTCTCACTCTAAACTATGCAATATCAAAAACATAATCAATGGTCTCATCCCACAACATAAAAAGGCAACTACAATATAGACCTTATCAGCAGAAAGGTGCTTCAAAGATAACTACATGACGGTAGCAACAGTAGTTTGATCTCAAACCATTGGAAAATTTCTAGCACTGAATAACAGTTAAATTATAGTTTCACCAACTCAATTGGCATATGAGATATGCACGTTAAAGACATTCGTTAGCTCTTCTTTGACCCCACACAAACATCCAATGATCACCCAAATTATCCACCGACCATCTATCATAGATTCTGATGCACAAAACTGTTTACCTTCCTCAGCCGAAAAAGAATATCCTCCCTTTTAGCAGTTTCTTCTTGGCTCTCATATAGTCCAGCATCTACCATAAACTGAAAATTAAGAGCAAAAAATACATCAATAACCTTATTTGGCGGGTCCAAAGAGGCAGTAAACCCAACCAATTCGCGAGTCTTTTTCAAACCTTTTCCAATTCGCGAGTCTTTTTCAAATCACCCTTGGTGGGCCCCGTCAAAGAAAGTGGTTTCGTCATCCCATCCTGCTTCACCACCGTCGAGGAAGTAGGTGGCATTGCACCAAAACCCTCTGAACAGACCATCCTACGCAGAAAACCCTAGAAGAAAAAACAACAGAAGTCCACGGTGGAACTGAAACGAACAAAGATTGAAGAGAAATTCTCCAGTCGAAAGAACAATCCTTGAACCTCCAAACAAGAACCAAACATGGAATTCGAGAGATTGGGGAGAACGGAAACCCTAGAAACAGGCTATCAGATTTAAGATATATTTATATATATATTTCTTTTCTTGGGCATCACGCGGTAGCTGTTCCTAAATTAAACAAAGTAACGGCCATAATTCATTTTTATTACAATAATATTATTATTTATTACAATAATATTATTATTTTTAATAAAAAATAACGATTGAGATATTGTAATTATTATAAATTATATTTTTATTTATTAATTAAAATTTTTATAATTTATTTTTTTAAAATAAATATTAAGTCTTATATATTTCTATTTATAAATAAACAAGTGTTTATAATATGTTTACATATAATCTTTTTACCAAATAATAAAAACTTTTCTAATATCTTAATAAATATTTTGCCTTATTTATTTATAAATAAACAAGTATATATAACATATTTACATAAAGTTTCACTAACAACAATCAAAATTATAGTATCTTATTTAATTTAAAAGATTTGATCATATTTGTATCATGTACAATTATCATATACAACAAAATACCAAATTGATAGTAATTTGTGATAAAAAAAATACTAATTAAATAATAAAGATTGGTATATATTTTAATTGTTTTAAATTATATATTTATTAATTAATTGAAATTTTCATAATTTAATTTTTTTTTTGCTTTATCTATTCATAAATAAAGAAATATCTATAATATATTTACATATAATCTTTTTAACAAACGATAAATTTTTTTGATATTTTAATAAATCTTTTGCCTTATTATAAATAAACAAATGTTTACAACAAGTTTCATTAACAATCAAAATAATATATTTATCTTTACTATTTTAAAAGTGGGAGTTTTCCAAATAAATAGGTTGTTTCCCATTTTGCCCTTATTATTTCCGTTTTGTCACTTTTACCCTTATTTGTTGATGATAATCACATATCTGTCTTATTTCTTTTATTTTTGCTTTACATGTGTTACTTTTCAAGTATATTTTTGATACATGTTTTTCTCTCTTGGACTCCTCGCTTCCGTCTACTTCATCACTGCTCACCTTGTCTCCTTTACACGTGTTACTTTTCAATTTTCATCTAAATTAGTCAAGATCCATATAACAATCTCTAGACACTCAACATTTCACTATCTCATGCCGCTCCAAACGAAATGTATACTTCAACTACTATCATCCAACAGTTGACAAGTCATTTCACCAAGGTGATAACGTCATAATTTTCATCTAAATGAGTCAAGAACCTTCCTAACTTTTTCTTCATTTGTGAAGACCTTTCCTAGTGAGTCCAGGTTGTTCACGATCTCATTGAATCTTGTGAACATTTCTTTGACTGGTTCATTTGGATTCATCTTGAATAGCTCATATTGTCTGAGGAAGATGCTAATTTTTGTTTCCTTGGCTTGACTTGTTCCTTCGTATGTAGCAACAAGTTTGTCCCATATTTCTTTTGCACTCTTGCATGATGAGATACGGTTGAATTCATTTGCATCTAATCCGCAGTAGAGTAGGTTCATAGCTTTGTAGTTCTTTGACACACTGTCCAAGTCAGCTTGTGTGAAGTCAGCTTCTTTCTTTGGGACTTGGACACCTTCAATTGTCGTAGTTGGGACTTTGGGGTCATTTTGAATGATGCTCCATAGTTCTATGTCCTGATCAATAATGAACATATGCATGAGTGCTCTCCAATGGGCAAAGTTGTTGCCACAGAAAAGTGGTGGTCGAGATGAGGATCTTCCTTGAGCAAATTCTCCATCTCCTTGGGGTTCACTACAGTATGGGATGGTAGTTTTCCCGAGGTTCGAGCTTCGAGCCTCGTGATTGCCTCCGTCATTTGCCCCACTTGCTTCTTAAGGTTCTTGATACTCGATTTGTGCTTTGGACATGAGAAGAAAAATGCTTAGTTAAAACATGAAGCATTTCCTCAGTTGAGTCTAACTTACCTTGGCGGGGTGCAGTTGTTGGTTTTGTTGATCTCCCCACCGGAAGTTTTGTTGATCCCACCATCCCGGCATGTAGTATTTGGCATAAGGGTCATTTCTTTGGTGTTGTTGTTGCTGTCCATATCCAATGGCATTCACCTCAGTAGTAGCGTCATCTTGGACTTATGGACACAAGTCTGTAGGGTAGAAGGGATCGGCACAAACTCCATATGCCTTCAGTTTTTGTGAAATTCCCATAAAGGTGAGTCTCTTGGCCATCTCCTTGAGCTCAACTATTTCAGCTGATAGTTCCGGATGGCTGGGATTGATGGCATGGACTCCTCTTTTGGTAAAATTTCTACCAAAGTTTCTCGTGCCTTCCGCCATTTCCTGCATTTTTTCCATAGCAATCTCAGGAGTATAATTAAGAATATTACCTCCACACGCGGCGTCCATGATCCTTCTTTCTTTGTCCAACAAACCGTTGTACAAATACAACACGAGGTCCTTCGTAGAATATCCGTGGAAGGGCAACTCGATCTAAACTTAGCAAACCTTTCGAAATACTGATAAAGAGTTTCGTCCGCCTCTTGCTCGATGTTGCTAATCACTTTCTTCAAGTTGTTGGCCTTCTTAGCGAGAAAGTACTTCTCCAAGAAAGCCTTATGGAGATTCTCCCAAGTGTCGATGCTTTCGGACGTTTGCCGGCTTCATGCTCATCCAAACGGTGTGGAACTTCCCTAAGTGTTTGATAGGGTCTTCTCGACTCAGCACATGGAAGGATGGTAGCAAGTGAAGCAAGCCCGACTTGAGCTCGAAATTGACTTCTTTTTTAATTGCCGGTATGGTCACCACAAGTGGGTGTTGGGTCAAGTCCGGTTGCGTGAGTTGAAGGAGTGTGTGGTTCAACATTGGTTCTTGATTATGGTGTTGTCTTCGTTGCCGATTGTACGTCCTCTTGATTTCTGGATCAAAAGGTGCAAGTTCAGAGTTAGTAGCACGGGTTTGAACCACAAAAATTTTCCTAACCAATAATTGATAATAAAAAGTAAAATAACTTTAAACACTCAAACTCCCCGGCAACGGCGCCAAATTTGACAAGCGTAAAATCGATGGTCGTTGCTTTTAGACTTATCAAAGTAAAGTTCTGAACTAAACACTAACCAAGGTATAGTGAATAAGTAAGGGTCGAACCCAAGAGAGTGAGAAGTGAATTTAAAGTATGATTTAGATTCAATTATCAATTATATGTAACCAGGGGGGTTTGGATTGTAATAGTGAACAAGACAAAAGCATGTACTAGCAAAGCAAAGTGGTGATAATATTAGGAAGAACACTACACTAGGTTAGAATTCCGCATACATATAACTCAATTGGTTATTTTTAGACGTATTCACCAATTGTTCTCATCTTGATCATATTTATGTGTTAAGTCAACCGGCACTAGCACAACTTAACAAGTTATCGATCCGTAAACCTGCAAGACCAAACAACAAGTTAGCATTCATACAAAGATAGAGAGATACATAAAAGAGGAACAACTCGTTAATCTTGTTATGTAGTTATATTCCTTTACCCTTAGATAATCACAACCCGTTATTACCTAGGAGTTTGCTACTAGATTATTAACCCGACCCCGGAACCGAATAATCCTAACCTTTTTCATGCAATTATACAACTTATGTGATCAAACTAAGTGAAAACAAACATGCAAACATAAGTGAAGAACAAAGAATATAACACAATTGTATACTGAATATAAACTTCTATTGAAAAGAACTTACAACCAAATTATATGCAGCTTCAGTCAACCCAATATAGCAAGGAGACTTAACACTCCATACAAATGGCAATTTAAACAAAAGAGTTTTTGTGGGAAAATAGGATGATTCTAGCAATCACCCTAGGGCTTTGTTTATACTAGAAATGACAGTAAATAGGAATAAATAGGTTGTGTAAACAACCACCTTAATGGGCATAAAGGTGGGTCTAAACAGCCGGAGTAAAGTCTTCTGACGATAAACCTCAGGCGCGGGCATGAGGGCCGCAGGGGCGGTTTAGTGCAAAATGCTCCATCTTCAACTGAGCCGTGGGGGGGCATGACAGGGCAGCGGGGGAGGTGTCTTTAATGCTTTGGAACGTTTGACTGTTGATCTTCTTACCGTTTCTTGATGTCAATCCGCAGGGGTGGCCTAGTGTCAACGCGGGGGCGGGGACACAAACCCTTTAGCTTCGCAGGTCCGCAAGCATAGGCGCAGGGGCGCCGACATTGATCTTCAGGGGGTATCACCGCAAGGGCAGATAGGAGGTGTCGCGAGGGCGGCGATAGCCTTTCTCTCGGGGCGCTGGGTGCGACTTCGGAGGCGTCGGTTACCGCAGGGGCGGTGACCTCAGCCGCGTTGGTGGTGTGGCACCAAAAACTTGTCTTCGTCAATCTTCTTCTTCTCCCAAGTGTTGCTAGATCCTTTGTTTACTTCATTGTGGACTTCTTTATCTGGATCTATACATTAATAACAAAACACAAATAAAATACTCTAAAACTACCTAGAAACGATAGTGATTCCATCACCTATCATACACATTCTATGATCCAAGCTATAAACTGAGTTAGGAACTACAACTCTTTCAAAGCCTTCTCTAAGAATGACCACACCACTGAATCATAGACTTTAGCTAAATCAATATTAAGCATGCATTTCCTGGGTCCTTCTTTAGTCTCATATATATGGTCTAATTAACACTTGAACAAGCAAGATGTGTTCAGACATTGGATGGCCCTTCACAAACCCAATTTGAGCCTTATCAACCACTTTCTCAAGCACTCCACTCATTATATTTACTAACCTTTTGTATGAGTTTGAACATCACATTATAGCATGTAATAGGTCTGAACTACTCAACCTGTTGAGGTTGATCAACCTTTGCAATGAAATTAATAATGGAGTGGTTCCATTGTTTAAGAAGCTTCATAGAGTTAAGAAACTCCTTGACAACTAGACACAAATCTTCACCAACCTCAACATCATTAACAATTCTAACTTGTTCATTGTTATACACAGCAGCAATAAAATTTCTCCGTTTTTGTTGTCTCATTATATTGTAAAAATACTTTGAAGACCAGTCAACATGCACATTATTATTGGCATTTGCTTGTTGAGTAAAAACTTGAAACTCACATCTTCCCATCAATCAAGCTTGCTTTTTACAAGTTAAGTACACATCCCTCAAGCTAGATGATGTAGGATCATGCAATAAATCCAGTTTAAGAGGACCCTTAAGGAATCTAAGCTTCTTTGTTATCTTGAATTGCTTTGTGCCATAAATAGTGGATTGCCATACAAATTGCACAATGCCCTAATATATCTCCTTATTTGTCAACATATTATAGAGCTTGAAATTCCTTTTCCTAATAATCGATGAGCTGATAGCTGCTTAACTGCCGGTTTATGATATGAGAATTTTGCCATGTCCAAAAAATTAGTTGAGCAAGCAGTATCGACCCCATTGCATCGTTCATCTATCATCACTCTTTCTACTCTACTCCAGCTCTTCCATCAGACGATGTGAACAAACTAGAATTTGTGTATTGAGCATCTCTTAGTCCCAATTGCTGACATTAGTCAATCATGGATCTACATTTATACATTGAAGCAACACTTTCATTGCTTCTCTCATTTGGATACATGATATTATTAAAATCACCCAAAACTAACCAAGGGACATCATGTAATGGCAAGGTGGTAGTCAGATATCTAGTTGGATCCCACATCATGACCATTTTGTCAAAGGGATGCAACTCAAATTGGATATCATATCCCAACCATCAAATAACTTAGAAATAATTTGTCTTATGTTTACCTCAGTACTTCTCATTCTAGTTTCCAAAATAGCATACAAAGTTATATCATGATTCTTCACCAGATTCTTCAATGCTTTTCGTATCAGAGGTGAGCCCAAACTCCTTACATTCCATGAGCATACTGACTATACCTATCTTTGCTCATGTATAACACCCGACATATATATGTAATCATCATCGCCGTTCCTTTATGTCCATATTATACACCATCTCTCATTCATAACAATCAAACACCATTTGGTCTCTTGATGTGTAATTGTTAGTGCATAACATAACCAATTACCCTCTAGGCTTAATATTCAGTGCGTAAATTAACCAATTAGCCTAGTCCAATGTTTCATATATATCCGTCTATCGCAATTGAGTCTCTTGAGGCGTAACTGTCAGTGCGTAGCATAACCAATTACCATATTGGCTTAATTCTCAGTGTGTAACATAGCCAATTAACCTAGTCCAATATATGATATAACCCGTCTATCACAATTGGGTCTCTTGAGGCGCAATTATCAGTGCGTAAAATAACCAATTACCCTCTAGGCTTAACTGTTAGTGCGCAACATAATCAATTAGCCTGGTCCAATATATCATAAAATCATTTGTCGTAAACCAGCATTTGTATCACCCCGAATCCGCGGGACTCGGGATGCTACGGGCGGAGACCTCACAATGGGTCCCGACCCTTAGCCTGACAACAATTTCACCGGATCTTACAACAAGACACAAATAAAGGCCAAAACCGAAATACATTTTTATGCAATGTTATGAAACCCGAAAATAAAAGAAAGGAAAGACTCCAGCCGTCCTTACAACAACATCAACACAATATACAATAACAACACAAGAACTCCAAAACCCAACTCAACCTAAAATGTACAGAACCCCGGCTGCCCACTCCTCCGGACAACTCGGCCACATCCTATCCTGCACATCAACTACAACAATCGGTATAAAACCGTTAGCGCACATTCTAAGCATTATAAAGATAATATGGCACAAACACACACAGAAGAACACAAGGCACACAACATGAACATTCATTCCATAGTATCTTTTTAGGTCGTTCCATATCTAATTTATTTGTTTCAAGTGTGACACAAGAGTCTTATAACTCTTGCCTCTGTCCCCGTGTAACCAACAGGAGTGTGGCGGCGCCCAACCCGTATACCCTGTGGGAGTGATGAAGAAGCCCGCCCGTATACCGTGTATGGCCTGGTCGCAGAGATCCCCCCAGTCTCCCTCGGGAAACTGAGCGGTGATGTCACCGCCCGATAATAATAATAGTAGTAACGATGGACCAATAAATAAGGTCAAGTAAATCCTAATCCATTTTCATGCTTAAAAGCGGTAAACACACACCACCATATATATCCAAATAAGGCATAAAAGCGGCTAAGTAAGTCCGAGGACTTACCTCGTCTCAAAGCTAAACGAAACCGAATCACTCTCCGAAGGAAAATAACCAAATCCTGTTCAAGACAAGGCACGATAATCAATAACTAACCGATAAGTAGAAGCCTCGGCCTTCTAGTCTCCCAAAACCTATATGAGGTCACACCCTAGCATGATAGGTCCAAATCCAAATCTCGAAGATCGTCCTAAGATCGTACCAAACATAACTCGACAAAAACTCATAAACTATCTAACAACTATACACGGTTCAAGGCCACTACTTAGCATTCCCACTAAGTTATGCTAGATCCAACCTAGCATGATTCTACCACTAAAAATAACTAGATCGAGGAAGAAGGATACTCACACGACGTCAAAAGACGGAAGACGACCTATGGATGTCGAGTTTGGATTCGATGACCTTTATCGGGGCGTCTCCGGACCTAAAACCAAAGCTAAGCAAATTTAGCTTATATGCTAAATTTGAACGGAAGATTTAGCTTATATAAGTTTTAAGGAAAACTCACTTTCAAAACCAAGATTAAAACTCGTTAAAACTTTTTCCCGAGGTAATTATACAAATATGAGAATTTGGTCATAAACCGCAATTAATCTTTGAGCCATAAACCAAATTTAATCCAACAAAGGCATAATATATAGTATATAAATATAATAATGTCTCCCGTAATTAAAATTCAAGGTTAAAAACCGCTAACATGTTTTCCGGGCAAATTATAAAATTTCATAAATATGGGACATCATCCTTTATTAAACATTGGGGCATTTTTTGAAAATAACCCAACAGAGGGCATAAATGCAACTATCCAGAAATAGGGGTCAAAACTGCAATTATAAAAATATGGGCCATAACTGTAAATAAACATAAAGAGAGGGTGCCCGATTTAAATCAATAAATAGGGTTTTTGAACCCTTGAAGACTGCGGGGGAAGCCACTGGCCGTCTTGGCCTTCGGTGGCGCTGCAAGGATCGAGGTGGGGCTCCTTGACGGTACTAGGGCGGCGGCGACGACGGCGAGCTCCGGCCTGAAGACGACAGTGGTCCCTGGGCGAGAGAGGGATGGTTGCAGATCCATGCTTGAATTGTGAAGGGACCTGCAGAGACGTCGATGGAGGAGATTGAGGGCTGCGCAAGGTTCCGGCGGCGGAAAGAAGGCGAAGGCGACGGATCGACACAGGGCGAGCTTCTCCGACGTCTGGCTTGCTGCTCTCGTGTAATGATTTGACAGAGAGGACGAGTTTTGAGGAGATCTGCTGTGCAGGATGAAACAGAGGGCCGAGAAGGTGAGATGCTCTTGTTTCGGCCGGGAGATGGAGAGAAGATGCTTGGTCGAGAGAAGGGGAGCGAGGTTGCGAGAAATGGGGAACATAGGGAGCCGAAGAGAGGTGAACGTTGCTGTGCTTGCAGGGAGGGGTGAAGACAGTTCGCAAGGGTCGAAGGGAGAGTGTGAAAAGAGGTTTCCAAGGCTGTGCTTGATTGCAAGGTAGTCCAAAGGATTTAGTAGAGAGGCATTGCTGAGGGGTAAACGAGGAGATCGAAGTAGCAGGGGACGAGGGGTCGGTTTGCAGAGAGAGGCCAGGCTATGGGCCAACAATCATGGTGTCGTGTACAGGAAAAAGAAGGAAATAAAGAAGCAATGAAAAAAACAATAATTAAATAAATGAAAATAGGAAAAGAAAAAGAGTGTCATATAACTGGATCAAAATCAATCGGAACGGGATTTCCGGATCAGAAAAATTTTCCGAATGTTTCCGTAAATAAAAAAAGGATATACGTAAACGTACCCAAAATATAAATACACTTGGGGAAAAATAATTTACGCCAAAAAATACTTTTAAAAATTATATAAAAATTATTTAAACTACTAAAATATCAATAAAAGTAGAAGAATAATTATCGCAAACACGCCTAAAAATTTGGGGCGTTACAGCATCATGAGGTGTAATTTTCATTGCGTAACATAACCAATTACCCTATTCTCAACACAACTCACAAAATCAGTCTTAACTCGATCTACCACAATCTCAATCATAACTATGTCTATCATAATCTCAATCACAACTCTATCTACCCCAGTCTCAATCATATCTATATCACAATTTCAATCCTTACAAATGTAGTACAACACAACTCTTGACTACTCACACTAACCACAAGTACTATCTAAAACCGTGGATGTAAATAAGTCGACGCAATACTTAATTTAAAACATTTTCAAATATATAAAGAAAGAGAATATAATAATAATATAAGTACTACTCACAATCCACAATAAACTTAAACTGAAATAGAACGACAACTAAGTAAGTCGGTATGACTTACCTCACAAAGACGAACTCAATAATCACCAATACAAACCCAAGCAACCAATCACCTAATAAAATATTACAATTTATAAAAGGATTTAGGAGACTCACGCTCGAAGTTACACAATGTAGAAACTCGTGTATCGAAGTCAACAATAATAGCTTCTCGTCCATACGTGCCTTTAATAACCTAAACAAATCAACTACACAAGTCCAAACCCTATTTGTAAAAATTTGGGCCAATAACTATAATTATAAATGTATGGGACATTTTTTGCAATTATAAATTTAGATCATGTCCGATAATTATTCAACTCAAAGACATTTTATGCACTTTCAAAAGTTTGAGGTCATTCTTGTAAATATAAACTTGGGTCAATTTCTTTAGTTATCCTTTTCGGGACAACTTTGCAAATTCTGAAAGTTTGGCTCAATTAACACAAGTAAGAAGTATGAGTTCGAATCTGTAATTTACCCAAAAAATTTACAAACCCAATCTAGGGTTTCTAGAGGTTGTTCAACGGCGATGGAGGTTAGATTCCGGTGAAGCTCGTGCAAGTGAGGCGGCAACGCGACGTCTCCGACGACAATCGGTGAAGCTCCTTCAGCGGCTAACGACTACAGTGTGCTAGTGGCTCCACTCCTTAGCAGTTCCGGTCGGGATAAATGACAACCACAACATGGAAAAGACGACTGAGAAGGTTCTTAGACGCTGGTTTGTGCGGCTTAGTCTTGTAACACCCCAAATCTTAGTCTCAGAGTGCTACGAGTTAGGACCTCACAATGGGTCCCGATCCTAACTCGAAGACAATATTACCGGACCTTACAACAAGGTACAAAAGTCAAAATAACGAAATTGAATCAAGTAGATGCAATGCCATGTTCAACATAAGACTCACAACCGCTTATAACCATAATATCAAGACTACACTACTAAAGTCAATAACAAAAGAAATCAACCACCACCCGTCCTACAACGTCCGGGAACCCTGGTTGGCCACACGGCCCACACCATCTGAATCACTCGACAACTACCCTATCCTGTAAGGCATCTAGCAACATGGATAAACTGTTTAGTTAACCATCTATATATAAGAAGAACACATAACCACAAACACACATAAAAGCGGGAATATAAACAAAGAGCATGCTATCATATAATCCGTTTTATTATATTTCTTAAGGTCATACACTCATAATCCAATTACACTTGTGACACGAGAAGTCTAAGACTCTTGCCTTCGTCCCTTTACCCAGCTGGAGTGGATCAACGCACCTTCCCGTATACCATATGGAGTGGATCAGTACCTTCCCTGTATACCATATCTGACCTTGTCACAGAGAAACTCCAAGTCTCCCTCAGGAGCTGAGCAGATGATGTCACCACCCGATTACATTTGGGCCAATTACACGTCGGTTATACTGAAACTAATAACATACTAAAACCACATAAACAACCACCACTCATGTACTCAACCAATATACGATAGCAGCTAAGTAATCCTAAAGGACTTAACTGTAATAGGCTAAGTCTAGCTAACACGCTTCCTAATCCGCACTAGCAACCTCAACTGCCTGATATAATCCAAGGCAACAATATCAATCACATATCCCGTCAACTAACTGTAATTGGCTAAGTCGAGCAAATGATGTCTCCAACTTCTAGTCCTTAAGGATTAACACAAACCAATACTAACGGAAACTAACTCTAAGATATTTTATTCCAAACTCCCTTATAAATTCATAAACCAACTACTAAGAAGCTTTAGGGAAAGGATCTTATACCTAGCACAAGTTCATAAGTCGAAAGCTCGAACTTAAGAACATTCTGGAGTAATTCTATGACCGCGGAGGAATGAAGACACGACCGCGGGATTGGAGTGTCAGCGCGACCGCAGAGACAATGAGGCTCGACCGCTATGACTTTCTGCGACCGTGGTGGTCTAGAAGTGCGAGGACGGTGACACACTTTGAGGCGCGACTATGGCTGGGCGTAGGCACGACTGCAGCGACAGATGCAGAACGGTTGTTGCCGCCTTCTTCGTCGTGTAGAACGGAATCCTACTCCTTTGCTTACGTTTTCTTTTGTGATCGTCACTCCTAGTCTGTACACTCAATCACAACTACTTGAACAAGAAATTGACACCGTAATCACGAGGAGAGGAAGATGAATCAAGATCAACTTGTTGGAGAGTAAAAAAGAAGCAAGAGGAGAAAGAGAACCAACTTACTGTCCGTCAAGAAGAACTCATCAAGAGGTCCCTTGTATTCCCAACAACGTGAAGAAGTCTGAAGCAGGGATCGATGGAAGATTTATGCGGAAAAGATCAATGAAGAGAGGAAGAGAATTGATAGAGATGGGAGAAAAGTGAGTAGAAGAGAAAGACGAAAGGCTGCAAGGTTTAGGGTGAGATCAAAGGAGGCAAACTAACCCTAAGACATCAAAAATCGGGATTTATTCCTAAAAGGAAATAATCCCGACAGTTACAAAATAGATAACCACAATTTGTTGTTTATCCGCACCCACGGGAAATAGTAGCCGCACCCGCGGCGACGCGACAGCGGGCCGCCTCCGCGGGTAGGCAATATGCCGCGGTCGTAGGACGCGACTGCGGTGACTCCTCTCGAGTCTCCAAAAACCCAGTTATTACATCAGTTTTCCCTAAAAACAAGTTTCATCCCGAAACTTAGATAAATACGGATCTTCTTGATCTTACACACCGAGGTATTATTATAACATGAATTATGATTTATATTTAGTCATGCATTTAGATAGTTTTTCCTTCAGTTTTGCATTGCTTGGGCATGGATCTATGATATTTAGGCTTAATTTACGTATTATCTCTAGAATAGATGTCTACATAGATTCTTGTCTCATTTTTAGGATTTATGGCGAATTTTGAAGCCAAATGACATATATGAGGATAAAGCCTCAAGGTGGAAGCATGATGGAGCAAGGAAGAACATAAAAGTGAAGCTAGGACATTGCCAAAGGATCAAAACAAGGATCTAAGGAGAAAACACATGTTCAGAACAAAAATCTTGCCCCGATGAAAATATCGGTCGAGATTTTGTACAAGATCATCCGAGAATTCCTTATTTTTGGCCCAAGGCCCATGCCTTTAAAACCCTAGTTTTTCCTATAAGTCAAGGAGGAAATCAACGAATTAAAGACGACTTACATACCCTACACATCATTAACACACATTGGAAACGAGTTTACAAGATGCAGCATCAAGATCTTTGGCTACAACATTTGGATTGAGAGATGGAAGAATATTCTTGAACAATTTTTAGGTTGTTGTTAGTTTTAGTTTCTAGAATTCAAGATTCAGTCTTTGTTATTGTGTTGCTACAAGTTTTGAGTTTGGAAGACATATTTGCTAAGTTATTCTATCTTTCCTTTTATTTTCTTGTTCATGCTTTTCTTGAATTTTTCTTTTGCATTTCTTGATTTGAATATGTGTGTTGTTGGCTAAACTCTTGCGATTCTAGGGTGATTGGTTTATGGTTGTGGTTTAGATGACGAAAGACTGAGCCTTTCAGTTAGATTGGACCTTGAAAGTTGGTTTAACCTTCAAGTAGGCAAATCTCGACCTTCTATACAAGAATTTCGGCCGAGATTTCTCAAGAACATCATTGATCCGTAGTTTGCCCAAATCCTAGTCTTTCTTCATAGTTCTATACCCTTAGATCCCTCTAAGGCTTACGCTTGAGTTCGGAGAGACTTACCCGGTGATTCCCTTTCTTGAGTATCAAAGATGACGTTTTTAGGTAATATAGGATTCTATATCCTTCTATTGGTTTGTATGCCAAACCTCTTGCTTGAGTGAGCTTAATATGAGACTTACTCGGTAAAGGTTAGTTCTTGACCCTTAGGTAGAGTGGTTGGTTTGTGCTTTTGTTCCTTTCCTTAGTACCTTGAGACTTACCCGGTAATAGGTGTTTTGGTTAGTGATAGTGGATTCAAAGTCCACGATCCAAGAGAAAACATTGACAACACTGTTATCAATAATACCTGTAAAATTAGTAGAAGCAGGTGACTACTTATCAAGCATCATTTTGAGCACTTTCTAGTAAACAACATTCACCATGGGACGATCCATAGATGATGATGAAGAAGTGAAGAACCAAATAGGTGAATAATAAGGATATAAATACTCTAGAAGGGGGTTGAATAGAGTGTGAGAACTTTTCACAATATCCTATATCAAGACTCTGAAACTAATCTCAAGGCCTTGAAGTCGATCTCTGTGCTTAGTGACAAAATTGTTCCTCAAGACTTCGAAATGGATTTCCGCCCCTAGGATTCTAACTATCCATTATGTGCTTTTTATGAGTCCTAAATACAATCTAGAAGAACTTCCCTTCTTCTCTCAATATAGCCTCAATGCTAGAATCTAGTCAACTCTACTTTAGAAATAATAGCCTAGTTACTTCGAAGAGTAACACACTCGAGTATAACACTATAATGATATGCCAATGAAGCTCTTGTGTTCATCTCACTCTAAGGAATGTTCGCTCCAAACGGTGTGTGCAAGCTTTAAATTTATAACCCTAGACTTAAGCTTAAAACAAGGATGCGAACCCGCAGTGTACGGGTCAATCGTAGTAAAAAGCAAGAAAATTCCAGGGGTCGATCACAGGGACTCGGTGAAACAAAGTCAATAACGGTAAGCTTCGTGAATACTAACCACAAAGAGCAATTAACACAATCAAAGATGAATAAGAAGTCAATAAAGCAAACATGCAATTCTAGGGATTAAAGCATCTAGTTGTGGTTCCAACTCAAGATCTATAGATAAGCGGACAAAGCTGAGATTTTTGCGTGGGGAAAGTGTTACTAGAGTGGAGTAGATCACCGGGTAAGTCTCACTACACACTAATCCTAAATCGTAACTCCTATTACCGGGTAAGTCTCAAGGAATCAAGATAAAGAACTATAACCTCAAACTAACACACCATCTAAGGGAATAGAATCAACCTTTACCGGGTAAGTCTCAGGCTAACTCACAATGATGGGATGGAAGCACACTCAAACCCCAATAAAGGATAAACCTTTATTACCCACACTTATGATCGTTGGTACACAAACTAAGGAATTACCGGGTAAGTCTCATCCTAAGCTTGCTTTGAACCAGGAAATGTGTAATAAGAATAGGATTTGGCAAACTCTAACACTTAACTCTCAGTTATGGATCAGATAAGCCACCTCGGTCAGAAGAATTCCACCTCGGCCGAAATGTTCATCGACTGAACGAGATGCTTAGGGTTAAGGTCAAAGACTCGAACTTTCAGGATCCTACTGGAATCTAAGATTATTCTATCATTGTTTTTCCCACAACCTTCAGCCTATCACCCTAGAATCACACAAGGAAATTAGCCACTCATCATCATTATGAAAGTATTAAATATATGGGAAGAAGGTGAATATTTGAACAAGAAGAATTTAATGAAAAAGACTTCAATAACTGAATCAAATATCACAACAAAGCGTTCCTTGGATAGCAATCCAACAAGACAAGACAACAAGTGAGGGAATTGAAGACAATCTTACAAAACCCTCCAAAAAGCTATAAAAGCTATAGACTTCAATCTTCCTTCAACCTTCAAAAAGGTTCTTCGAATCTCTCCCCAACTGGAGTAGGCTGCTGCTGCTGCGTGCTGGATAAGCGAGATCTTCTCGTCAGCAAGATGATGGATTTGTGGAAATCCAACCCCTTTTATAAGAAAATAACCCTCCAAAGATAACAAATCTTAGAAAGATATTTTCCCATAAATATAGGTAAAATATATGATTCTGCATATCTCCTTCCTTCCAGGAGCCAAGCCCAAAAATATAAGATCACTTTCCAATTTTAAAAGATCTCAGCCAAGAATAAAATATTCTCGCCGCGTCCTAGGTGTTCGCCTCGGTCGAGTCGGCGTCTCTGGATCACCTCGGTCGAGATGAATCTCTGGTCAACCGAGGTGAGTCACAACTGAATGTGAAATCTCTCAAAACTGGTCCAAAGTAAATCTTTAATCCATGGCTATGCTCCCTGAATGTAGCTCCAAATGACTCATGACTCCTTTTGCTCCTTTTTGATGCGAAACGTACCATATTACCTGCAATTACAACAAAACTAGGTGTAGACCTCGATTCTCGCAAAGGTAGATGAAATGGTAGTAAAATCACATAATATACATACAAACATGCAGATTATGAAAGATAAAACGTCCAAACAAACCCCAAAATATAGACTATAATTCATGCTATCAAAATACCCCATACTTAGCCCTTGCTTGTCCCCAAGCAAGTTCCTCATATAGAAATCAAGATAGAATGGATTATAAGTCAAGAAAAATCAATGAAAAGTCTTTCAAAAACATTTTATGGTGTGTAACTATCATAGATCACTCTAAGAGAATACTTCATGGAATTTAAAAACTCAATATGCTCAAAACATTTTATAAATATAAGAAAGTTGTTCATCTTTGCATAAAATCATAGAATGCATAATAAATCATAATTATCAAAATTAATCATGTATAATCCAGTTTAAACCGCTAAGTCAATCAACAAGCTCAAGGTCTCAAGGGCTTCCCAAAAGAAAAGGTCAAGAAACGTGTAGGGTAGGGATGTGTGTAAGGTAATGTGGTGCTAGAATCCGGGAAAAGGATGAACTTCACTTTCACTTTGACTTGCAACATCTTCCACCAATAAGCTTTGCTTATTTCACACTTTTTTTCTTTTTTTACTTTACTTTTTGGGATGCATGGACAGAGGTGCACAATAACCGAAGCCTAGGAAATCTGCAATCATCAATTTCTTGAGATGCATCAAACCCTTGATGCACATACCATGACCCGTTAGGAATATCGCTCAATCCGACTTTGGCAAGACACAAACACCCGGCTATGTGAATGGTGCCGAGTTACTCATCTTCATGATTGACTTCCCCAAACCTAAAATTGCTTTCTAACACTTTCACTTCCAGCCACTTCTCAACTTCACTTGCTTTCACCACTTCACTTGCTTCCAAATTCCCGGATAGGTAAAGGGAGGCAAAATGTATATGAGGGGCTAAGCATGATCAAGAAGAAGAAGAAGAAGAGAATGAATTGCCTTGGTCTTTCCAAGAAGAAAGTGAGAGAACTTAACCTGCGGTGTCAACCTTCAAATTCAACATAATTTGGATAAAAACAAAGTATTAAACATGCTAATAATTTCAAACAAAGTATTTAGCAACTTAAACATATTATAAAACCTTTCAAACACATAAAGAATTTAAAACCAGTCAGTAAACAAGATCTTCACTGAGGTCATATCCAGATAAGTAACACAAAATCGTTTTCGAAAACTCTCAGTTAGCACACCTCAGTCGAGGTGTTCTTGGTTCAACCGAGGTGAAATGCCTCGTTTGGCCAAGACTGACTCGGTCGAGGTCAAAAATTTTTTTTTTAAAACCATTTTTTTCAGTTTCGACGTTTTTCTCAATCAAATAACCTGTAGTTATGCATGTAATATCAGATAATCATATAAATGCAGAAGTGAAGTGTAACACCCCAAATTCTCGGAACTTGGGGAGCTACTGGTTAGGACCTCACAATGGGTCCCGACCTTGATTTAACAACAACATTACTTGGATCTTACAACAAGGCACAAATGTATTTAAAACAATTTCTAAAACATAATATTTTTAATGGTATAAACGTACACATGTGACAGCCTTACAAACATATATAAAGATACATAACATGCATGACGTATGGAAGACTCCCCCGTCCCCATCTAATGAGTACGTGGACCCGGCTGACCATCCGTTCCGGATCTCTCTGCAACTGTTTATCTCTACAGATCTACAACACGGATAAACCGTTAGCTAACTATCCAAATATAAGCAAAAAAGATAACAGCACAAACACAAGCATAAACAAAATAAACAAACATCATGCTGGCACTCAACCGTTTATTATCTATTATTTAAGTGATTCACATTATTCAATTTAAGTTGTGGCACGAGAATTTTTATTAGTTCTCGCCTCCGTTCCTTATCCAACTGGTGTAGGTCTAGCTGACTTCCACTGGTAGCATCACTACAAACCACGTATGGACTAGTCCCGAAAGAAACCCCCAGCGCCCGCAAGCTACTGAGCAGAATGCCACCGCCCGTTACTCTTAGGCCAAAATATAGGTCGGTAATTATATATCACAACCTATCTCCATAAATATTTCAATCACACACCACCATCATCATTTATACTCATATTTAGAAGTCAGCTAAGTAAGCCCAAAGGACTTACCTGAATCAAATCATAATCCCGTTATCTCAACTCGGTTCGCAACCGCAAGAACTCAACCGCCTGTTATAAAAGGCAAGTGGTTTAATAATGTATCCCACTTTATTTGAAACCTCCGACTTCTAAGATATTTAACTCTATCATCACATAAAATTACCAAAAAAAACCCTAGTAATGGCAAATGACTATTTTGCCCCTACTGTCCGAAACTCTAGAAGTATTCTTAGAATATTTTGAAAACTTCATAAGAAGCCCAAAACCATAATCTAATACTCACAAGAAAGATCTCGCTAAGTTGGAAGATATTGTCCAACTTCTTAACTTCCATAAATAAAACTCGGCAAGGGATATACTTTGGATCAACCTAAATCCCTCGTACAAACATCTAAAACTTCCAAGTAAAAAATATCTAAACCCTACATGCAATATATTCTACTCATAAGAACAAAGAACTTCAAAAACAAACAACTAACACTTATATAAAAATTATTCAACTTAGCTCCTCAACATAAATCTTTCATACTTAGCTATTATTCTAATTCTTATAAAAATTATCCAACTACCTTACTTTTGAACCCTATAACTTCCTATCCATTCGTTGGAACGATCCCAAGTTTATATGCATCAAACTACCCATATCCGCCTACGATATATCAAAATTTCAATGGTGGGTGCTCATTCTAAAGTATTGAAGTAAGTCCTCAAAGACAACCGTTCCGAACGAAATTCTAGAAACAAAGAAAGGACTTTTGGTCCCTCGTTCAAATCTTATGGACAGCATGACTGAGTTAGGTCCTGATTGGGATTAGCTTAACTTAATCAAGTACAACAAACAAACAAAAAAAAAAAAAACTTACTAACCTTACTTGAATTACCCATGCACTCAATATCAACTAACCAAAAACAACCTAGAAAACTACACAAAACGCCTACCTATTTAGACTACTGTGGGAGTGGTTTTCCTCCAATTCATGCAGCCATACCCATTCTTACACCCACCTCAATCAAGCCCAAACATCTCTCGTACCTTTAACCGAACAAAACCTTGTATTATGCTACTTCAGTCGTTTTATGTAGTTTTCTACTGCGGGAGTGGTTTTGTTGTATATATATATATATATATATATATATATATATATATATATATAACATAAGCTTGTAAGGAAGAAGGGGAGACTCACTAGTGTGATATGGCTTGCTCGACTACCCCGATGACGTCTTGAGATCAAAGGAGGGAAAGGATATTTGGCTCGCAGTTGGAGCAACAACCGAGATGTCGGTCTTAACTTGGCTCAGGTTCTACACTTGCAACCTGTATGCCCGTGCCAAATTAGGGTATGTTGTGTTTTACAGGAGGGACATAGAGGGAGGAAAGGAGATGATATACCTCCACACGTGCAGTCGTAAACTTCAACGACGAGGGAGGAAGGTACAGACTCGCACTCAACTCGAAGATGCCCATTGATGTCGTTGGCGTGTTGGAGTAGAGATGCAGTCCGAGTCGGTGCGTATCCTGGGCAGACAGTTACCCCCCACGGCGATGCTGCTCATGCCCGGAAAACCGAGGAAGACGGCCGGCTACACGGGGCTCGGAAAAATGGAAGGAACACCGGCGTCATCGATCGAGAAGGAGAGCGTGGCCGTCTGCAGTGGCTAGCGAACAGGAGGAGGGAAACGCCGGCTGGGGTGTGCAGAAGATGAGAGGGCTGCCGTTGGTCGTCTCAGCGTGTAGTGGTTGCTACTTGCGGGGCTGCTTCGGCCTACCTAGCGTCTCCTGTTTGTTGCTTCGTATCGATTGAACGGATCGTGTGCACATAGAGAAGATGACCGGAGGGGATGTTAGGAAAGAGGGCTGGAGATATGTTGGAACCTATAGAATGAATCTGGACAAGGAGAAGTAGAAGATGAACGCAACAGTTATGGGTAAGGATTGAAGGCAATAAAATCTCCATTGGCTGAATTAACGGGGAGTGAGGCGGAAAGTCTGTACATGGAAGCGGTAATTGTGATTGCACGTACGTTGAAGACATGTTGACGTGGCTAGGCTCCATCCAAATTGGGCCCATAAGAGTGAAGTGCAGGTAACATCTGAAGCGGGCCGGCAGCCGGTTTGGTTGGGCCTTGTCACATGGTCTTAGAATCCAATATGTGTACTAGGTATAAAATAAGAGATGATAATTATTTTTATGTGAATTAAATAAATAAATAAATTAAAACTTGTTGGATTCATGCTTTTAAGATAATGGTGTAAGGATCAAATTGGTCGAAAAACGATTCACTCGGAAAAAAAATACTTGAATCAAATTTCCGGTTATTACATCAGTACCCCCTTAAAATAAGTTTCGTCCCGAAACTTAAAATAAGAACCATCACTCCGGATAACTTCCTATAAATAGAACCAAAGTATCTAACTTTTCTTCCAATCATTCCTTGCCCAACTTTCTAACATCCAAGAGATCCTTAACCATCACAGTCAAGCAACACACAAAAAAAAAAAAAATAAACCACTAAGTCGAATACGAAGTCATATCAGTTACTCAAAACACATTCCGAGTACTAACTCGTCGGTAAAGAAGTCATGGCTAACTCCACAAAGAACTCGGTATAACTACGTCCAAAGCTCTCCTATGTTTATCAAGTAGTCTCATCGGCTCCTCGTCTAGGCCACTGTAAAGTCTACAAAAGTATGATCTAACTCAATTATCTGACTCTCATAGTTAATGGCCTGTCCCAGATCCGGTGTGCACTCCTTCAACTTGGACATGTAGAGTCTTGTGTGGCCACCCTCCAATATGGTTACGAGTGCTAGTCGATAAGTCACCTCCAAGTCTTTTACTGATTCTACCTAGTAACTTGTAAACTTTATTCTTTTTGTCGAGTTCATTGGTTTTTAACCTTTCTGAAAGTCTCGATTGTCAATTAGGAGACCATAACTTCAGACATATCCCGGCACTTTACTAAGTGCCCAATCTTCTTTGTGAGACCACCCACTTAGTCTTGTGTCCCTAAATGACTCAGTCGGACCCTCTCTCCATTAATAATTTATCATCTGCCTTGGGTGAGACTTTCAACTTGCTATACCCAACTCACACTCCAGGGGAGATGTCAATATCGATTTATAGTTCTTAAACTTGGGTCATAGTTGGCATAACATCGAGTTACATGAGCTCACCACACTTCCGTTGCGCTACTCTGTTCACTTGGTCGCTACCCATTAATCATATTGGCGTCCTTTGTTAGCCAGGATAATTTCCAACTATCGCCTGTTACTTGCCTTGTATATCAACAAGGTTCTCTTCAAACAGGCCGTCAGTCTAGAGATGATTTACTATAGTAAAGAGAAGGCTTATCTTCCAGCCGTGAGTACTGGATATTCCAAACCTCGAGATAAACCGTCCATATCTGTTAAAACTCTGGTCCTCGATCCCCATTGAGTTTCATAATCAGTCTAGGAACTCCTCAGAATCACTCACTGATCACGCCTCACTCGAGGGATTGGACGTGCGGTCTTAAAATCTCTCAGAATTCACTTAGATCTTTGCAGACTCCATTTACTACTCGCCAAGACCACTCCGTGTGGTTATCCTTCCACAATTCTTTTGACCTCCTACATAGGGGTCCATCATGTTGACCTACAAGTCATTACCCTGATCTGTTTACCATTTTGACATGGACTTTTCTATTAGCTCCCAAATCTCGAGGTGTGGTCACAAGTTCACATCGATATAAGAATACCAACACATGATGGTCTCTCATGCTTGTCCTCTTGCATATATTCCATAAAGATATCCTCATCTCAAAATTTTATTTAAAGTTAGAAAGACTCGTCTTTTGGATTCGTGACTTTCCTCCTTGCTAGTTAAGTTATCCACCTGATTTACGCTTCATTCGTCATAGTGTTATCGGTCCGACAGTATGACCTTTATTACCCATCTCTCGGTACCATTTGCATAGGAAACATCAGATGCATATGATTTTCTCAAAAGTCAAAATTTTCGACTCGCATTTATTATGTTGTCCTTATACTCATGTCGCTTTACCATCTTCTAAATTCTTACACCAAGTATGGTAATTAAATCCCTTCAAGCTTTCTCGTAGAACCTTTATGGATTATGTTGATTAGATTTGGTGTTTATATCCCTTCTTCTCACATCAGTCGAGAGGAGGCTCCAAGGTATACCATTTGTACGCGGTTCCAAAACTACTCCTCCATCAACCCATGACCGCCTATCCAGATTGGATATTGGGATACGACCATTTCTCAGTAACTCTTACATAACTTATCTCATTGGGTTAACACTGTCTTCTTATAATAACTTCCAGTCATTCGACATCTCACGTCAGTCCCAACCGATATATATACCCCAAATAAAACACTTCAAAACTTGACAAGTCGTTTCACAAAGGTGTCAACGTCATAATCTCCACTTACACTGTCGTTATAACTCTCGTTATTCCGTGTCACACTTTTTGTCCCAAGATTTCCTCTGTGAGCCTAAAAGATCGACCCAACTCTCACTCGTGAGAACATCATCTGTTCTACTTATGTGGAATGATGTATACTTTATAACTTGATTGATGTAGGACATGGTCAAATCATCTGCTTCTTCTCACTCTTCTAGTTCTTCTTAAAGGGATCCCTCCATACTAACTCTGATCTGTATCATTCCTTAGTCAGTAGGTAAGCATCTGCTCCCAATATTTCCTTGATATCGTTAATGACATAAGGGGGTCATTTCTTGTTGTCATAAGTTCTTAATTAGAGTTACTAACTCGAACTCACTCCATGTTACTATTAAGGGTACTAACACGTGTACCGATTTATCTTCACATTTGTCGCCGTTGATCTCTTGAAGGGTCCCCCAGTTGTCTATAAAATTCTTTCATAAGTATATGGTTATCCTTCTTATATGCCAACAAGTTACCACTAGTTGACCCGCACGTGTTATGTCTTAGTTATTACCGACTAGTCTGTAGTTGACCTTCTATAAGACCACGGACTTATTGTTCTTCTATCTCTTTTGAAGTTTGATACACTTGGTGAGGATCTATCTCCTCCAGTTTCTTTGATTATACTCCTTTAGCTGCTTCCACAGTCTGTACTTCTCTTTTTCTCTTATGAGATAATACTCTTCTGAGTCTAGTCCTAGCATTCATCTGTCGTCAATGAGTTTATCAAGCTTCCACGATAACTTGTAACCGTGTCTTTGTGATTCTTCTTACTTTGTTCATCGTTTGTTTGCGGTTCTCTGATATGACCGTAAATGTTGGTAACTTAAACCTTTATGTGAATGAGAGTTATTATGGGCTCTCTAGTCCACCAAAATCACTTTCCCACATTCTTCCCCTTGATTGGTGTTGTTTTGATCATGCTACCTTTATAGAGATTTGTTGTCTCAGTTTTAGAGTCCTAGTTTCTTTGATACTTATGTCGAAGTTTCTTTCAAAATTCTCGTGTCCTTGAAGGACTCCACATGCTTCCCGGGTTACAAAATTTATTTCTCGTCATTAAACTCACTCTCTATCTTTGTACCTTTTAATCTCTCACAATTAGGTCAACACCGTATCTTCTTTGTACTCTCATGCCCATGCTTGCATATAGCGGCGTCCGCCTCGATTGTAACGTCCTTTACTCTGCAAATCTTGATTGTACTCCGTTTTATATGATTCTTGTTCTCTTATTGCTATCTCTAATCCGATCTCTTGTCATCTCTTGCGTGGTTCTTCTAATTCATCTATCGGCTTCATACGACCAAGTCCCTTGCATTACTTACTATTCCTTCTGTCTGAGCTGACTCGGGAATTTCTTTCTCATCAGGTTGTACTTGTGGTGAAAATTATCTCAATATCTTTACTTCTTTTCCCACCCGTTCTTTGGATGATTTATAGGGTCACCAGGACGCCCACCGGAGTATAATACTCAATCCTATATCTGAATCCATTGTCTCGAATTAAAAACTCTTCAAGTCCGCTACCGATTTATCATGAGGCGATAATCTCTTCATGATATCACAACTAAAAGATATAAGATATCCTTTAGGATACTAACATGCTACCCATACACATATGATAGCATGAATTATAGTCTATATTTAGGGGTTTGTTTGAACGTTTTATCTTTCATAATCTGCATGTTTGTATGTACATTATGTGATTTTGCTACCATTTCATCTACCTTTGTGAGAATCGAGGTCTACACCTAGTTTCGTTGTAATTGCAGGTAATATGGTACGTTTTGCATCAAAAAGGAGCAAAAGGAGTCATGAGTCATTTGGAGCTACATCCAGGGAGCATAGCCATGGATTAAAGATTTACTTTGGAACCAGTTTTGAGAGATTTCGCATTCAGTTGTGACTCACCTCGGTTGACCACAGGTTCACCTCGACCGAGGTGATCCAGAGAAGTCGACTCGACCGAGGCGAAAACCTAGGACGCGGCGAGAATATTTTATTCTTGGAAGAGATCTTTTAAATTTGGAAAGTGATCTTATATTTTTGGGCTTGGCTCCTGGAAGGAAGGAGATATGCAGAATCATATATTTTACCTATATTTATGGGAAAATATCTTTCTAAGATTTATTATCTTTGGAGGGTTATTTTCCTATAAAAAGGGTTGGATTTTCCACAAATCCAACATCCGCTATCAGCGCAAGAATCCGCCTACACCGAGAAATACGCAGCAGCCGCATACCCCAATTTGGGAGAGAGTTGAAGAACCTTTTTGAAGGTTGAAGGAAGATTGAAGTCCATAGCTTTTATAGCTTTATTGAAGGGTTTTGTAAGATTGTCTTCAATTCCCTCAATTGTTGTCTTGTCTTTTTGGATTGATATCCAAGGAACGCTTTGTTGTGATATTTGATTCAGTTATTGAAGTCTTTTCATTAAATTCTTCTTTGTTCAAATATTCATCTTCTTCCCATATATTTAATACTTTCATAATGATGATGAGTGGCTAATTTCCTTGTGTGATTCTAGGGTGATTGGCTGAAGGTTGTGGGAAAAACAATGATAGAATAATCATAGATTCCAGTAGGATCCTGAAAGTTCGAGTCTTTAACCTTAACCCTAAGCATCTCGTTCGGTTGATGAACATCTCGGCCGGGGTGGAATTCTTCTGACCGAGGTGACTTATTTGACCCGTAACTGAGAGTTAAGTGTTAGAGTTTGCCAAATCCTATTCTTATTTCACCTTACTGGTTCAATGCAAGCTTAGGATGAGACTTACCCGGTAATTCCTTGGTTTGTGTACCAACGATCATAAGTGTAGGTAATAAAGGTTTATCCTTTATTGGGGTTTGAGTGTGCTTTCATCCCATCTTTGTGAGTTAGCCTGAGACTTACCCGGTAAAGGTTGATTCTATTCCCTTAGATGGTATGTTAGTTTGAGGTTATAGTTCTTTATCTTGATTCCTTGAGACTTACCCGGTAATAGGAGTTGCGGTTTAGGATTAGTGTGTAGTGAGACTTACCCGGTGATCTACTCCACTTAGTAACGCCTTCCCCACGCAAAAATCTCAGCTTTGTCCGCTTATCTATAGATCTTGAGTTGGAACCACAACTAGATGCTTTAATCCCTAGAATTACATGTTTGCTTTATTTGACATCTTATTCATCTTTGATTGTGTTAATCGCTCTTGTGGTTAGAACTAACGTAGCATACTGTGTTGACTTTGTTTCACCGAGTCCCTGTGATCGACCCCTGGAATTTTCTTGCTTTTACTACGATTGACCCGTACACTGCGGGTTCGCATCCTTGTTTTAAGCTTAAGTCTAGGGTTATAAATTTAAATCTTGCACACACCGTTTGGAGCGAACAAGTTTTTGGCGCCGTTGCCGGGGACTTGGTCTAGACCGAGCCGGTACGGTTTGCTCTTGGGGCATTTGCACCGTCTTGTCTAACCACTCTACTTGAGTGACTTTTGCAGGTTCTTTCTTAGGTATATGCGAAGAACCCGCGCTGGGAAGGAAATCGTTCCTTACGATCCCGAACCAGAAAAGACATTCAAGAGACGCTTAAGAAAAGCAAAGATGGCCCAACAAGACGATCGCGATCTTGCGGCCCAATTAAGAGAGACGCAGGAGCTGCTGCGCCTCAGCAAGGAAGAACTCATGCAAGAGAAAGAGGAGAATCGCACCAGGACTGCAGCAATCGAAGCTGAGATTGCTGCCATTCGGAACCAGATTCTACTTCGACCGATGCAGGATTCAGTAGTTGATCCTCGACCGAGGCAGATTCCAGTACCCGACGCCCCGGCCGATATACTTCCACCTCGGATGCCAGTCCGAGATGTTCTTCTTGCAGGAATCCCACAAACCCTAGGTCAAAGGATGGACCCTAATCAACAGCTGAGGCGTCCAGGAGTGAACCTAGGAGATCCAGCGGATCATGACTACGAACTTCGACCGCAAGTTCTAGCCATGATTCGCCAATGCCAATTCGGATGGTCAGAGAAGGAGTCACCGCATCAACATCTTCAAAACTACGAGATCTTGATGGAAACCTTGCGACCTCCCAGAATTGAGAACAACAACTACAAGCTAAGACCTTTTTACTTTTCTTTAAAAGATAGAGCTCTTACTTGGTATCAATCTCTTCCTCCAGGAAAAATTAGCACATGGGAGGAGATGACTACGGAATTCCTAACCAAATTCTTTCCCCCCTCGAAGACCGCTGAAATGAGAGGGAAGATCAACGCTTTCATTATGAAGGACAAGGAGAGCTTGTCCAAATCTTGGGAGCGGTTCAAAGATATCCTTTTGGATTGCCCACATCATGGGATTCCAAAGATCGAGTTGTTGGAGATCTACTTCAAAGGGCTGGACGGAAGCACCCAGTTCAATCTCCAACTACTCTCCGCCGGTACATTCATGGACATGGCGGTTGACGAGGCTTGGGACTTCATTGAGAAGCAAGCCTTGCACATGGAGAAGTACACCCACCAAGGAGCTGAAGGTGGAGTTAAAAGAGTCAACTTTCAAGAGACTCAACCCAACAACAATCAACTCACGTCCTTGAAGAACGACGTAAAGCAATTGAAGGAGCTCTTGATGGCTCAAACTAAGAAGGAAGAGCAAGGGCAAAGGAACAACAACAACAATAACGGGTACCGTAACAACAACAACGGACCCCGAAACAACAACTACAACAACAACAATAGAGGATCCAATAGCAACAACTGGAGGGCGAATAACCAAAACCACGGTAACAACCATTCAAACTCCAACTCTAATGATTCCTCTAACCCTTTCCTCTCTTCTCCTTCTTCTTCTTCTACTCCATTGAAGAGCCAAGGGCAAGGATCAAGTTCGTCTCAGCCGGAAAAGAAGGACGCAGTCCTGGAGGCAATCTTGATCAAGCTTAGTGCTATGGAGAATTCTATGACTTCATTTTCGAGGGCCCAAAAGTCCTTCGAACAACAACTTGCTAATAGGGCGAATGAAGCGCCAAGAGATCCAGGGAAGCTTCCAGCAAAGACGGAAACTAACCCTAAGGGCCAGTTCATGGCCATAACGACGAGGAGTGGACTCAAAACTGCAGATCCAATACCTCGCTCGATGCAGACCACCTCGGTCCAGACCCAGTCGAAGAACACCTCGACCGAGATGCCAACCGAGGCGGCGCAACAGAAAGCAGGAGGAACGACAGAAACTTATGTTCCACCTCCTGCATATAAACCACCACTTCCATTCCCCCAGTCCAGAGCCAGAGCACATCTAGACAAGCACTTTGGTAAGTTTCTTGACTTGATGAATAAGCTACATATTAACATTCCCTTCCTTGATGCCATTCTAGGTATGCCCGCCTATGGGAAGTTCTTAAAAGAAATCTTATCAAGGAAGAGGAAGTTGGAGGATGTTGGTGAAGTTAGGATGACATCTAAATCTTCGGAGCTTATCAAGATCATGAAGGAAAAGATGCCACCTAAGTTAAGAGATCCCGGCTCATTTTGCATTCCCATTCAAGTTGGGGATGTCACTTGTGAAGCCCTATGTGATCTAGGAGCCAGCGTGAGCATCATCCCGCTGGAGTTATGCACTAAGATCGGTCTTGGAGAGCCCAAGCCGGTCAAGATTTGACTCTACATGGTGGATCGCTCCATCACCCATCCCGTGGGCATCTTGGAGGACGTTCCGGTCAAGTTAGGTAACTTCTATCTACCTATAGATTTTGTTGTACTTGACATTCCCGCAGATTATCCAGTACCTATTATTCTCGGGAGGCCATTTCTAGCAACTTCGGGTTGCAACGTGGATTGCAAGAACGCCAAGTTGAAATTCAACGTTGGTGGCGATGAGGTGGAATTCGCACTACTTGCAGCCATGAAAGGGGAGCAACTAACTGATGATATCTTCAACATCTACGATGAAGAAGAATCAAGAGAATTGGTGAGCTCTATCCTTATTAACGATCCGCTCGAAAGAGTTATAAGCTTCAGTTTAATGGAGGAAGGTATAGATGCTTCCTGTGATGCAGATATACGGAGCTTAAAGGCACTGGAAGAGGATCCAGGAGCTATAACAGAGAAGCTGATCCAGGAGACGAAGATCTCCAGCCTCGGACCCAGTAGCAGTACCTCGACCGAGGCACTTTCTGGACTGAGCGAGGCGACTGAAGAACACCTCGGTCAACGCCTTTGCGCCTCGACCGAGGTCGATAGCGAGACGACTCTAACTGAGACTGCATCGAGTCCAGTTTCTGACACCATTCCACTGGAAAGAGGAAGCGAAGATCCCTCCCAGAAAGCACCCCCAGTAGTGGAGCTTAAACAACTCCCTAGTCACTTAAGGTATATCTTTCTTGGGCCGGATTCTACTTATCCCGTTATTGCTAGTGCTTCCCTCTCCGATTCTGAATTATCTAAGTTAATGCATGTCCTGAGAAAGCATCGAAAAGCCATAGGTTACACCACGGATGATCTTATTGGCATTAAACCTTCTTTCTGCATGCATAGAATTCTAATGGAAGATAATCATAAGACTTCACGGGAACCTCAAAGACGGTTAAATCCGATCATGAAAGAGGTTGTGAAGAAGGAAGTTCTTAAGTTGTTGGATGCAGGTATTATTTATCCTATCTCGGACAGCAAGTGGGTTAGCCCGGTGCATGTCGTTCCGAAGAAAGGAGGGATGACCGTTGTGATGAATAAGAACAACGAGTTGATCCCAACAAGAACCGTTACGGGCTGGAGAGTATGCATCGATTATAGGAAGCTGAACACGGCAACTCGGAAGGATCATTTTCCACTTCCCTTCATTGATCAAATGCTCGAACGGTTGGCCCAGCATTCACACTTTTGCTACTTGGACGGCTATAGTGGATTTTTCCAGATTCCTATCCATCCGGATGATCAGGAGAAGACCACTTTCACTTGTCCATGGGGGACGTTTGCCTATCGGAGGATGCCATTCGGATTGTGCAATGCACCCGCTACCTTCCAGCGATGCATGATGGCTATCTTTTCCGAGTACATAGAGGAGATCATGGAGGTATTTATGGATGATTTTTCTGTATATGGTTCCTCTTTTGATGATTGCCTATCTAACCTTTCTCTAGTGCTTAAAAGATGTGAAGACACTAACCTTGTTTTAAATTGGGAGAAGTGTCATTTTATGGTTAATGAAGGCATTGTGCTAGGACACCTCGTTTCTAATCGAGGTATTGAAGTCGATCGAGCTAAGATCGAGACTATTGAGAAACTCCCTCCTCCTTGTTCTGTTAAAGGTGTGAGGAGTTTTCTCGGGCATGCAGGTTTCTACAGGAGATTCATCAAGGACTTCTCTAAGATTTCTAAACCTCTAACTAACCTCTTGAATAAAGATGTTGTCTTTGAGTTTTCGCAGGAGTGTCTTGATGCTTTCTACAGGATTAAGGAAGCGTTGATCTCCGCTCCCATTATCCAGCCTCCTGATTGGACCTTGCCCTTTGAGGTCATGTGTGACGCTAGTGATGTAGCCGTAGGAGCGGTGCTTGGACAGAAGAAAGATGGACGGACCACCGCCATCTATTATGCTAGCAAGACGCTGGATGAAGCACAACGCAACTACGCTACCACCGAAAAGGAGTTATTGGCGGTTGTATATGCTTTCGAGAAGTTTCGTTCCTATCTAGTAGGGGCGAAAGTCATTGTCTACACCGACCATGCAGCCATTCGTTACTTGTTGGCTAAGAAAGATGCAAAGCGGCGCCTTATTCGATGGATTCTCTTGCTTCAAGAGTTTGACCTAGAGATCCGCGATAAGAAGGGATCCGAGAACTCAGTTGCGGATCACCTCAGCCGGCTACCGGAATCCTCCCGCGAGACAGATAGCCCACCCATAAACGATTCATTCCCCGACGAGCACTTACACGTCTTGGAGGGTTTGATGGATCTACTTACTTCACCCCACGATGGAGGTGAAGTATGGGGTGAGGGAACCTCCTACCTCGTTTGAGACGCACCATGGTCCAGCTAGCGACCTTAAATCAAGCGCTTCTTGGGAGGCAACCCAAGGTATTGCTCTTCTTTCCCGTTTTCTAGTCTAGCTTAGATAGTTTTTTGTTTTTGCTTTGTTTTGCTTTGTTTTTGGCGTTCTGGACAGACAACAGGGAATATCTAAGGAAGAGCACAACTGGAAGGACAGAAGTTCGAGATTCTGAGAAGACAGAAGCACCTCGGTCACTGTCAGAGCACCTCGACCGAGTTGATTCTTGAGCAACCGAGACGACTAGGGTTTCTGCAGAACCACCTCGGTCCGTACCACCTCGGGCCAGTCGAGACCATCTCGACCGAGGTGACAGCAGATCCAGTAACAGTATAAAAAGGGGAAAAATTACTTTTCACATTTTTTTTTCACCCATTTCGACCGCGGCGACAGATCCACTTCGCTCACTCTCGATTCTTGCTCGTTTTCGACGTTTTCTGCTTCCAAACCGAGATTGAAGGATAGAGGAGTCGATTGCAACTACAGATCTGCGAGAAATTTGAGCAACTCGGCCGGAAAGAGGTAAAAACAATCGAAACCCTAAACTCGTTCGTTTACTGCGATTTGGGCTTTGGTTGCCCTTGATTCTGTTGAGGAAAGCCTTAAGTACCCCTTAGGAAGCATCGGTAGTGATTTTTGGGGGAAAAGAACTGAAAATCAGAGAGTTGAAATCGCACTGTCTTCACCTCGGTCCATTCGATCTGCACCTCGGTCGAGGTGATTCTTGGAGTTTGTCAGTCGACCGAGGTAGTCTGACAGTGCAGTTTGAAGATGAGTTCTGACAGATTTTTAGCCCTTAGAGATAGATCCTCTCCTTCCCCTTCTTCTTCCTCATCCCGACCTTCTATCCCGGTGATCCATGAGAGACACCGGGTAGATTATGATCGTATTGCTAGTCGTCCAGTCATTGCTCCTAGATTTCTGGACGTTTCTGCCTTTGATTGTCTCCACGTAGATGGAGAGCTTAGGAGGATGATCACCACCGTCGGGCTGGATCAGTTTACTGAGATCCGAGCCCCAGCCTACCTTGAGCCAACCCTCGAGTTTGTCAGTTCCTTCACTTACCTCCCCACAGAGAGGGCTGTGAAGTACCGGTTGATGAACCGGAACTACCTAGTACCTCTTGACCACTGGAGAGACATTTTTGGCTTCCCTACCCCCACTGCTGTAGACTTCCCGACCCGAGCTGTAGCTAGAGAGTTCTGGGGTCAGATCGCCCACATTACGAGGCATGCAGACAGGTGGCGCCCTGGTGATTCCAGGGTGAAGCTTATCTATCATCTAGCTTTTCGGTTGGTACACAGGATCTTCAGCGAGACGCTTCTGGCGCGTACTGAGACGCCCCAGAAGGTCCGACAAGGGGAGCTCTTCTCTTTATACTGCATGGTCACAGGTGGATACCCTGACTTTGGATTGATGCTGGCAGAGGATCTGCACAGGATCAAGGCCAAAGGGAAGGGAGATATATGCTGCGGAGGGATAGTGACCCATATCGCTAGGTATCAGGATATGGATCTGAGTAGGTGTACCATGGTGGCGGCTGCCAAGCCGCTCGGACTTCAGGAGATGATTACACGGAGGATTCTAGTTCCCCGTGGTTTGACTACACCTTACGTCGCTATGCCATGGGAGCTGACTGCACCTCAGGGCATCAGATGGTCTGCACAGTTCTCTGTCTTTGATCCACATTTCTGGCAGACTGCTTGGGGTCCACTTATGGAGGATTACAGAGAGGGAGTAGCTGCCCCTGCTGAGGCTGAGGAGGAGGCTGAGGACGAGGACGACGATGATGATGACACAGTCGATGAGAGAGGAGGTGGCGTCCCGATGGACACAGGTACAGATACAGCTGGGACGAGCGCACCACCTATTATTGATTTGGATGATGACGAGGAGGACACTGAGCCGGCGCCAGCTGAGGCGTCTCCAATCAGACCTGCTAGACGCAGGAGGCGTGGAGTTAGGGACAGAGCTGCACACCGACGGATCGATGACCTGACGGATCAGGTTATCAACTCATATGCTGCACTTTCGCTGGATATCCGCGAGATGCAGGAGCGGCAGCATCATCAGCACATGATGGCTCAGCTACAGTTTGAGCGTATCATGGGCTACCCCTATGACCCGACTCAGTACCCCTACATACCACCACCACCACCGGATCGAGACTACTGAGGAGCTGCAGGACTTTATTATTATATTTTCTTATGCAGTTCGGCTTTTATTCGGTGAGTTCTCTTGTTTAGACTTTTAATATACCCACTGGGACAGTGTGTCTCAAGTATGGGGTGTTTGTTATTTGACTATTTGACTACGTGATGTATTCGACTACTTTTGATGTATTATATTTATCGGATATTTTCATATTTATGCTTCATTTGCCTTTATATGATTATCTGATATTGCACGCATACATACAGGTGATTTGATTGAGAAAAACGTCGAAACCGAAAAAAAAATGGTTTTAAAATAAATAAAAATAAAAATTTTTTTTTTTTTTTGACCTCGACCGGGGAGATTCTGGCCGAACGAGGTGATTCACCTCGGTTGAACCAAGAACACCTCGACCGAGGTGGGTTAACTGAGAAGTTTTCGAAAACGATTTTGCGTGACTTATCTGGATATGATCTCAGTGAAGATCTTGTTTACTGACTGGTTTTAAATTCTTTATGTGTTTGAAAGATTTTATGATATGTTTAAGTTGCTAAATGCTTTGTTTGAAATTATTGGCATGTTTAATACCTTGTTTTTATCCAAATTATGTTGAATTTGAAGGTTGACACCGCAGGTTAAGTTCTCTCACGTTCTTCTTGGAAAGACCAAGGCAATTCATTCTCTTCTTCTTCTTCTCCTTGATCATGCTTAGCCCCTCATATACATTTTGCCTCCCTTTACCTATCCGGGAATTAGGAAGCAAGCGAAGTGGTGAAAGCAATAAAGTTAAAATTGAGAAGTGGCTGGAAGTGAAAGTATTAGAAAGCAATAATAGGTTTGGGGAAGTCAATCATGAAGATGAGTAACTCGGCACCATTCACATAGCCGGGTGTTTGTGTCTTGCCAAAGTCGGATTGAGCGATATTCCTATCGGGTCATGGTATGTGCATCAAGGGTTTGATGCATCTCAAGAAATTGATGATTGCGGATCTCCTAGGCTTCGGTTATTGTGCACCTCTGTCCATGCATCCCAAAAAGTAAAGTAAAAGAGAAAAAGTGTGAAATAAGCAAAGCTTATTGGTGGAAGGTGTTGCAAGTCAAAGTAAAAGTGAAGTTCATCCTTTTCCCGGATTCTAGCACCACATTACCTTACACACATCCCTACCCTACACGTTTCTTGACCTTTTCTTTTGGGAAGCCCTTGAGACCTTGAGCTTGTTGATTGACTTAGCGGTTTAAACTGGATTATACATGATTAATTTTGATAATTATGATTTATTATGCATTCTATGATTTTGTGCAAAGATGAACAACTTTCCTATATTTATAAAATGTTTTGAGCATATTGAGTTTTTAAATTCCAGGAAATATTCTCTTAGAGTGATCTATGATAGTTGCACACCATAAAATGTTTTTGAAAAGCTTTTTCATTGATTTTATTGACTTATAATCCATTCTATCTTGTCTTCTATATGAGGAACTTGCTTGGGGACAAGCAAGGGCTAAGTATGGGGTATTTTGATAGCATGAATTATAGTCTATATTTAGGGGTTTGTTTGGACGTTTTATCTTTCATAATCTGCATGTTTGTATGTACATTATGTGATTTTGCTACCATTTCATCTACCTTTGTGAGAATCGAGGTCTACACCAAGTTTCGTTGTAATTGCAGGTAATATTGTACGTTTTGCATCAAAAAGGAGCAAAAGGAGTCATGAGTCATTTGGAGCTACATCCAGGGAGCATAGCCATGGATTAAAGATTTACTTTGGAACCAGTTTTGAGAGATTTCGCATTCAGTTGTGACTCACCTCGGTTGACCACAGGTTCACCTCGACCGAGGTGATCTAGAGAAGTCGACTCGACCGAGGCGAAAACCTAGGACGCGGCGAGAATATTTTATTCTTGGAAGAGATCTTTTAAATTTGGAAAGTGATCTTATATTTTTGGGCTTGGCTCCTGGAAGGAAGGAGATATGCAGAATCATATATTTTACCTATATTTATGGGAAAATATCTTTCTAAGATTTATTATCTTTGGAGGGTTATTTTCCTATAAAAAGGGTTGGATTTTCCACAAATCCAACATCCGCTATCAGCGCAAGAATCCGCCTACACTGAGAAATACGCAGCAGCCGCATACCCCAATTTGGGAGAGAGTTGAAGAACCTTTTTGAAGGTTGAAGGAAGATTGAAGTCCATAGCTTTTATAGCTTTATTGAAGGGTTTTGTAAGATTGTCTTCAATTCCCTCAATTGTTGTCTTGTCTTTTTGGATTGATATCCAAGGAACGCTTTGTTGTGATATTTGATTCAGTTATTGAAGTCTTTTCATTAAATTCTTCTTTGTTCAAATATTCATCTTCTTCCCATATATTTAATACTTTCATAATGATGATGAGTGGCTAATTTCCTTGTGTGATTCTAGGGTGATTGGCTGAAGGTTGTGGGAAAAACAATGATAGAATAATCATAGATTCCAGTAGGATCCTGAAAGTTCGAGTCTTTAACCTTAACCCTAAGCATCTCGTTCGGTTGATGAACATCTCGGCCGGGGTGGAATTCTTCTGACCGAGGTGACTTATTTGACCCGTAACTGAGAGTTAAGTGTTAGAGTTTGCCAAATCCTATTCTTATTTCACCTTACTGGTTCAATGCAAGCTTAGGATGAGACTTACCCGGTAATTCCTTGGTTTGTGTACCAACGATCATAAGTGTAGGTAATAAAGGTTTATCCTTTATTGGGGTTTGAGTGTGCTTTCATCCCATCTTTGTGAGTTAGCCTGAGACTTACCTGGTAAAGGTTGATTCTATTCCCTTAGATGGTATGTTAGTTTGAGGTTATAGTTCTTTATCTTGATTCCTTGAGACTTACCCGGTAATAGGAGTTGCGGTTTAGGATTAGTGTGTAGTGAGACTTACCCGGTGATCTACTCCACTTAGTAACGCCTTCCCCACGCAAAAATCTCAGCTTTGTCCGCTTATCTATAGATCTTGAGTTGGAACCACAACTAGATGCTTTAATCCCTAGAATTACATGTTTGCTTTATTTGACATCTTATTCATCTTTGATTGTGTTAATCGCTCTTGTGGTTAGAACTAACGTAGCATACTGTGTTGACTTTGTTTCACCGAGTCCCTGTGATCGACCCCTGGAATTTTCTTGCTTTTACTACGATTGACCCGTACACTGCGGGTTCGCATCCTTGTTTTAAGCTTAAGTCTAGGGTTATAAATTTAAAGCTTGCACACACCGTTTGGAGCGAACAACATATTTATAATCATACATTAAAACATATCAATATAAGTCTATATACTAACTCACCTATCATAATAGTTGCAGAGATCCATGGAAAGCAATGGTGGTCCGACGTACTACTATCCCAACAACCCGACTATGCACATGATTTTAAAATAAACTTCATTTTGAAATATTTAGACCCCTTTCGGGTTCTGGTTATTTCTACATTCGGTCTTTTAGAAGATTCCAAGTGCCATTGTTGCCAACCTGGGCTCTGATACCATGTTGTAACACCCCAAATTCTCGGAACTCGGGGAGCTACTGGTTAGGACCTCACAATGGGTCCCGACCTTGGTTTAACAACAACATTACTTGGATCTTACAACAAGGCACAAATGTATTTAAAACAATTTCTAAAACATAATATTTTTAATGGTATAAACGTACACATGTGACAACCTTACAAACATATATAAAGATACATAACATGCATGACGTATGGAAGACTCCCCCGTCCCTATCTAATGAGTACGTGGACCCGGCTGACCATCCGTTCCGGATCTCTCTGCAACTGTCTATCTCTACAGATCTACAACACGGATAAACCGTTAGCTAACTATCCAAATATAATCAAAAAAGATAACAGCACAAACACAAGCATAAACAAAATAAACAAACATCATGCTGGCACTCAACCGTTTATTATCTATTATTTAAGTGATTCACATTATTCAATTTAAGTTGTGGCACGAGAATTTTTATTAGTTCTCGCCTCCGTTCCTTATCCAACTGGTGTAGGTTTAGCTGACTTCCACTGGTAGCATCACTACAAACCACGTATGGACTAGTCCCGAAAGAAACCCCCAGCGCCCGCAAGCTACTGAGCAGAATGCCACCGCCCGTTACTCTTAGGCCAAAATATAGGTCGGTAATTATATATCACAACCTATCTCCATAAACATTTCAATCACACACCACCATCATCATTTATACTCATATTTAGAAGTCAGCTAAGTAAGCCCAAAGGACTTACCTGAATCAAATCATAATCCCGTTATCTCAACTCGGTTCGCAACCGCAAGAACTCAACCGCCTGTTATAAAAGGCAAGTGGTTTAATAATGTATCCCACTTTATTTGAAACCTCCGACTTCTAAGATATTTAACTCTATCATCACATGAATTACCAAAAAAAAACCCTAGTAATGGCAAATGACTATTTTGCCCCTACTGTCCGAAACTCTAGAAGTATTCTTAGAATATTTTGAAAACTTCATAAGAAGCCCAAAACCATAATCTAATACTCACAAGAAAGATCTCGCTAAGTTGGAAGATATTGTCCAACTTCTTAACTTCCATAAATAAAACTCGGCAAGGGATATACTTTGGATCAACCTAAATCCCTCGTACAAACATCTAAAACTTCCAAGTAAAAAATATCTAAACCCTACATGCAATATATTCTACTCATAAGAACAAAGAACTTCAAAAACAAACAACTAACACTTATATAAAAATTATTCAACTTAGCTCCTCAACATAAATCTTTCATACTTAGCTATTATTCTAATTCTTATAAAAATTATCCAACTACCTTACTTTTGAACCCTATAACTTCCTATCCATTCGTTGGAACGATCCCAAGTTTATATGCATCAAACTACCCATATCCGCCTACGATATATCAAAATTTCAATGGTGGGTGCTCATTCTAAAGTATTGAAGTAAGTCCTCAAAGACAACCGTTCCGAACGAAATTCTAGAAACAAAGAAAGGACTTTTGGTCCCTCGTTCAAATCTTATGGACAGCATGACTGAGTTAGGTCCTGATTGGGATTAGCTTAACTTAATCAAGTACAACAAACAAACAAAAACGCCTACCTATTTAGACTACTGCGGGAGTGGTTTTCCTCCAATTCATGCAGCCATACCCATTCTTACACCCACCTCAATCAAGCCCAAACATCTCTCGTACCTTTTAACCGAACAAAACCTTGTATTATGCTACTTCAGTCGTTTTATGTAGTTTTCTACTGCGGGAGTAGTTTTGTTGTATATATATATATATATATATATATATATATATATATATAACATAAGCTTGTAAGGAAGAAGGGGAGACTCACTAGTGTGATATGGCTTGCTCGACTACCCCGATGACGTCTTGAGATCAAAGGAGGGAAAGGATATTTGGCTCGCAGTTGGAGCAACAACCGAGATGTCGGTCTTAACTTGGCTCAGGTTCTACACTTGCAACCTGTATGCCCGTGCCAAATTAGGGTATGTTGTGTTTTACAGGAGGGACATAGAGGGAGGAAAGGAGATGATATACCTCCACACGTGCAGTCGTAAACTTCAACGACGAGGGAGGAAGGTACAGACTCGCACTCAACTCGAAGATGCCCATTGATGTCGTTGGCGTGTTGGAGTAGAGATGCAGTCCGAGTCGGTGCGTATCCTGGGCAGACAGTTACCCCCCACGGCGATGCTGCTCATGCCCGGAAAACCGAGGAAGACGGCCGGCTACACGGGGCTCGGAAAAATGGAAGGAACACCGGCGTCATCGATCGAGAAGGAGAGCGTGGCCGTCTGCAGTGGCTAGCGAACAGGAGGAGGGAAACGCCGGCTGGGGTGTGCAGAAGATGAGAGGGCTGCCGTTGGTCGTCTCAGCGTGTAGTGGTTGCTACTTGCGGGGCTGCTTCGGCCTACCTAGCGTCTCCTGTTTGTTGCTTCGTATCGATTGAACGGATCGTGTGCACATAGAGAAGATGACCGGAGGGGATGTTAGGAAAGAGGGCTGGAGATATGTTGGAACCTATAGAATGAATCTGGACAAGGAGAAGTAGAAGATGAACGCAACAGTTATGGGTAAGGATTGAAGGCAATAAAATCTCCATTGGCTGAATTAACGGGGAGTGAGGCGGAAAGTCTGTACATGGAAGCGGTAATTGTGATTGCACGTACGTTGAAGACATGTTGACGTGGCTAGGCTCCATCCAAATTGGGCCCATAAGAGTGAAGTGCAGGTAACATCTGAAGCGGGCCGGCAGCCGGTTTGGTTGGGCCTTGTCACATGGTCATAGAATCCAATATGTGTACTAGGTATAAAATAAGAGATGATAATTATTTTTATGTGAATTAAATAAATAAATAAATTAAAACTTGTTGGATTCATGCTTTTAAGATAATGGTGTAAGGATCAAATTGGTCGAAAAACGATTCACTCGGAAAAAAAATACTTGAATCAAATTTCCGGTTATTACATGAAGCATAAATAAAATATCCGATAAAAGATAATGTCATACATCAAAAGGTAGTCAAATACATCAAGCAGTCATATAAGTACAAATACCCCATACTTGGGACACACTGTCCCAGTGGGTCAAATAAAAGTCTAGAAAATGAGAGTACTCACCGGATAAATAGCTGAACTGCATAAAAAATATAATAAGAAAATCCTACAGCTCCTCAGTAATCCTGATCCGGCGGTGGTGGTGGTGGCACATACGGATACTGTGTCGGGTCGAACGGATACCCCATGACACGCTCGAACTGAAGGTGAGCCATGACGTGCTGATAGTGCTGCCTCTCCTGCATCTCGCGGATATCCAGCGATAATGCAGCATATGAGTCAATAACCTGATCCGTCAGGTCATCGATCCGTCGGTGGGCAGCTCGATCTCTCACTCCGCGCCTCCTGCGTCTAGCAGGTCTGACTGGAGAAGTCTCAGCTGGTGTAGGCTCCGTCTCCTCCTCATCATCCAAGTCGATGATCGGTGGTGCGCTCATCCCTACAGTATCCGTCCCTGTATCCATCGGGACTCCACCATCTCTCTCATCCACTGTCTCCTCGTCGTCGTCATCCTCCTCCTCCTCAGCCGGGGCAGCTGCTGCCTCTCTATGATCCTCCATCAGTGGAGCCCAAGCTGTCTGCCAGTAATGCGGATCGAAGACTGTGAACTGAGCAGACCAGCGGATCCCCTGTGGTGCAGTCCGCTCCCAAGGCATAGCAACGTATGGAGTGGTCAAACCACGGGGAACCAAAATCCTCCGTGTGATCATCTCCTGTAATCCAAGCAGCTTCGGAGCCGTCACCATCGTACAAACACTAAGGTCCATCCCGTGATAGGTAGCAATATGGGTGACTAGACCTCCGCAGCAAATGTCTCCCTTCGCCTTGGCCTTGATCCTGTGCAGGTCCTCTGCCAAGAACAAGCCAAAGTCTAGGAAACCTCCTGTAACCATGCAGTAGAGGCTGAAGAGCTCGCCCTGTCGGATCTTCTGGGGCGTCTCAGTACGCGCCAGAAGTGTCTCGCTAAATATCCTATGGGCTAATCTGAAGGCTGGATGGAAGATGACCTTCTCCCTGGAATCTCCAAGGCGCCATCTGTCTACATGCTCGGTAATATGGGCAATCTGCCCCCAGAACTCCCTAGCTACAGATCGGGAGGGGAAGTCGGTGGCGGTGGGCTCATAAAAGCCAAAAATCTCTCTCCATATCTCTAAAGGAACTATGAAGTTCCGGTTCATCAACCGGTACTTCACAGACCTGTCTGTGGGGAGGTAAGAGAAGGAGCTAACAAACTCTAAGGTCGGCTCCAAATAAGCTGGGGCTCGGATCTCAGTAAACTGATCCAGAACAGTGGCAATCATCCTCCTAAGGTCAGCATCTAACCCTAGGCAATCAAAAGCTGACACGTCCAGAAATCGTGGTGCGATGACTGGACGGCTAGCTATACGCTTATAGTCTACCCGGCATCTCTCGTGGATAACCGGGCGGTAAGGGCGGGAAGAAGAAGAAGAAGGGGAGGGTGAGGATCTGTCTCTCAGGGCTAGGCGGCGATCGGAACTCATTTTCACTCAACACTGTCAGACCACCTCGGTCACTGACAAGACTCAGAAATCACCTCGGTCGAGATGCAGTTCGACCGGACCGAGGCACAACAGTCGCGATTCCATTTCTCAGAAATTCAGTTCTTTTCCCCCAAAAATCACTACAATTGCTTCCTATGGGGTACATAATCCTTTCTCAGCAGAATCAAGGGCAACCAAAGCCCAAATCGAAACGAATGAACGAGTTAGGGTTTCGACTTGTTTTACCTCGTTTCGGTCGATTCGTTCGATTTCTTTGTAGATCTGTTGTTGCAATCAGTTCCTCTACCCTTCAATCTTAGTTTAGAAGCGGAAATCTTCGAAAACGAGCGAGAAATGAGAGAGAGCGAAGTGGACTGTCGCCGCGGTCGAGGTGGGTAAAGTAAAAAAAGTGAAAAATAAATTTTTTCCCCTTTTTATACTGTTCCTGGATCTGCTGTCACCTCGGTCGAGATGGTCTCGACTGGACCGAGGTGGTACGGACCGAGGTGGTTCTGCAGAAACCCTAGTCGCCTCGGTTGCTCAAGAGTCAACTCGGTCGAGGTGCTCTAACAGTGACCGAGATGCTTCTGTCTTCTCAAAATCTCGAACTTCTGTCCTTCCAGTTATGCTCCTTCCTTAGATATTCCCTGTTGTCTGTCCAGAACGCCAAAACAAAGCAAAGCAAAGCAAAAACAAAAACTATCTAAGCTAGACTAGAAAACGGGAAAAGAAAGCAATACCTTGGGTTGCCTCCCAAGAAGCGCTTGGTTTAAGGTCGCTAGCTGGACCATGATGCGTCTCAAACGAGGTGGGAGGTGCCCTCACCCTATACTTCACCTCCTCAACCGGCGTTTCCGGCTGGTATTTCTTAAGTCTATGACCGTTGACCTTGAAGCTTCCGCTAGTTTCGCCCCATATCTCAACTGCACCATGAGGGAAAACATGTTTCACAACGTAAGGTCCGGTCCATCTAGATTTCAACTTACCTGGAAAAAGGCGGAGGCGGGAGTTGAAGAGTAGAACTAAGTCTCCTTCGTTAAGCTCCTTTGGGACGATACGCTTGTCATGCCATCTCTTCGTCCTTTCCTTGTAGATTTTGGCATTCTCATAAGCGTTCAAACGCAGCTCCTCCAGCTCGTTGAGTTCCAATAGTCGCTTCTCACCAGCCTCCTTGATGTCGAAATTCAACCATTTGATCACCCAATACGCCTTGTGTTCCAATTCAACGGGCAAATGGCAAGACTTCCCATATACCAAATTATAAGGAGTGGTACCTATGGGAGTCTTGAATGCGGTCCTATACGCCCAAAGAGCATCGTCCAATTTCATGGACCAATCCTTCCTCGTTCTAGAGACGGTCTTCTCCAAAATTGCCTTGATTTCTCTATTCGAGATCTCGACCTGTCCACTAGTTTGAGGGTGATAAGCAGTTGATACCTTGTGGGTTACCCCATACTTCGATAGAAGTGCTTTGAACTTCCGGTTGATGAAATGCGTTCCTCCATCGCTAATGATGATACATGGAGTTCCAAATCGTGGAAAGATAGTTCTATTCAAGAACTTCACAACCACCTTGGCGTCGTTAGTGGGGGAAGCAATGGCTTCAACCCATCTAGAGACATAGTCAACCGCAAGAAGGATATAGAGGTTTCCTCTGGAGGATGGGAAAGGTCCCATGAAGTCAATCCCCCATACATCGAAGATTTCCACTTCTTGGATGTTGTTAAGTGGCATCTCATTCCTCCTTGACAAGTTCCCTGTTCTTTGGCATGCATCACAAGAGACAACAAAAGCTTGTACATCTTTAAATAATGTAGGCCAAAAGAAACCGGAACGCAATACCTTAGCGCATGTTTTATCGGTGCTAGCATGTCCTCCACAAGGAAGCGAATGGCAATGCCGCATAACGCTATTAACCTCATCTTCCGGAATGCATCTACGAAGCATCCCATCCGGTCCGCGCTTGAATAGCAGCGGCTCGTCCCAGTAATAATGTCGTACTTCCTTGAAGAATCTCTTCTTTTGAGAGTACGTCAATCCGGGCGGTGTTTCCTAGCAAACAAGATAATTCACAATGTCAGCATACCAAGGTCCGTTCTTATCAGAAAGTTGGTGGATAGAATGTTCCACCAACTGAGGATGAATGTCAAAGAAGTGAGCAAGAAGGTTATTATTCTCAGTAATCTCAGTTGACATCATCTCGCCATCGATCTCGGTCGAGGCGCAGAGGCGTTGACCGAGGTGTTCTTCAGTCGCCTCGCTCAGTCCAGAAGGTGTCTCGGTCGAGGTGCTGCTACTGGGACCGAGACTGGAGATCTTCGTCTCTTGGATTAGCTTCTCAGTTTTAGCTCCTGGATCCTCTTCCAGTGCCTTCAAGCTCCGTATATCTGCATCACAAGAAGCATCTATACCTTCCTCCATTAAACTGAAGCTAATAACTCTTTTGAGTGGATCGTTAATAAGGATAGAGCTCACCAATTCTCTTGATTCTTCTTCATCGTAGATGTTGAAGATATCATCAGTTAGTTGCTCCCCTTTCATGGCCGCAAGTAGTGCAAACTCCACCTCATCGCCACCAACGTTGAATTTCAACTTGGCGTTCTTGCAATCCACGTTGCAACCCGAAGTTGCTAGAAATGGCCTCCCGAGAATAATAGGAACAGGATAATCTGCGGGAATGTCAAGTACAACAAAATCTATAGGTAGATAGAAGTTACCTAACTTGACCGGAACGTCCTCCAAGATGCCCACGGGATGGGTAATGGAGCGATCCGCCGTATAAAGTCGAATCTTGACCGGCTTGGGCTCTCCAAGACCGATCTTCGTGCATAGCTCCAGCGGGACGATGCTCACGCTGGCTCCTAGATCACAAAGGGCTTCGCAAGTGACATCCCCAACTTGAATGGGAATGCAAAACGAGCCGGGATCTCTCAACTTAGGTGGCATCTTTTCCTTCATGATCTTGATAAGCTCCGAAGATTAAGATGTCATCCTAACTTCACCAACATCCTCCAGCTTCCTCTTCCTTGATAAGATTTCTTTTAAGAACTTCCCATAGGCGGGCATACCTAGAATAGCATCAAGGAAGGGAATATTAATATGTAGCTTATTCATCAAGTCAAGAAACTTACCAAAGTGCTTGTCTAGATGTGCTCTGGCTCTGGACTGAGGGAATGGAAGTGGTGGTTTGTATGCAGGAGGTGGAACATAAGTTTCAGTCGTCCCTCCTGCTTTCTGTTGCTCCACCTCGGTTGGCATCTCGGTCGAGGTGTTCTTGGACTGGATCTGGACCGAGGTGGTCTGCGTCGAACGAGGTACTGGATCTGCAGTTTTAAGTCCACTCCTCGTAGTTATGGCCATGCACTGGCCCTTAGGGTTAGTTTCCGTCTTTGCTGGAAGCTTCCCTGGATCTCTTGGCGCTTCATTCGCCCTACTAGCAAGTTGTTGTTCGAAGGACTTTTGGGCCCTCGAAAATGAAGTCATAGAATTCTCCATAGCGCTAAGCTTGATCAAGATAGCCTCCAGAACTGCGTCTTTCTTTTCTGGTTGAGACGAACTTGATCCTTGCCCTTGGCTCTTTAATGGAGTAGAAGAAGAAGAAGGGGAAGAGAGGAAAGGGTTAGAGGAATCGTTAGAGTTGGAGTTTGAATGATTGTTACCGTGATTTTGGTTATTCGCCCTCCAGTTGTTGCTATTGGATCCTCTATTGTTGTTGTTGTAGTTGTTGTTTCGAGGACCGTTGTTGTTGTTACGGTACCCGTTGTTGTTGTTGTTCCTTTGCCCTTGCTCTTCCTTCTTAGTTTGAGCCATCAAGAGTTCCTTCAATTGCTTCACGTCATTCTTCAAAGACGTGAGTTGATTGTTGTTGGATTGAGTCTCTTGAAAGTTGACTCTTTTAACTCCACCTTCAACTCCTTGGTGGGTATATTTCTCCATGTGCAAGGCTTGCTTCTCAATGAAGTCCCAAGCCTCATCAATCGCCATGTCCATGAAGGTACCGGCGGAGAGTAGTTGGATATTGAACTGGGTGCTTCCGTGCAGTCCTTTGAAGTAGATCTCCAACAACTCGATCTTTGGAATCCCGTGATGTGGGCAATCCAAAAGGATATCCTTGAACCGCTCCCAAGATTTGGACAAGCTCTCCTTGTCCTTCATAATGAAAGCATTGATCTTCCCTCTCATTTCAGCGGTCTTTGAGGGGGGAAAGAATTTGGTCAAGAATTCCGTAGTCATCTCCTCCCATGTGCTAATTTTTCCTGGAGGAAGAGATTGATACCAAGTAAGAGCTCTATCTTTTAAAGAAAAGTAAAAAGGTCTTAGCTTGTAGTTGTTATTCTCAATTCTGGGAGGTCGCAAGGTTTCCATCATGATCTCGTAGTTTTGAAGATGTTGATGCGGCGACTCTTTCTCTAGCCCTCCGAATTGGCATTGGCGAATCATGGCTAGAACTTGCGGTCGAAGTTCGTAGTCATGATCCGCTGGATCTCCTAGGTTCACCCCTGGACGCCTCAGTTGTTGATTAGGGTCCATCCTTTGACCTAGGGTTTGTGGGATTCCTGCAAGAAGAACATCTCGGACTGGCATCCGAGGTGGAGGTACATCGGCCGGGGCGTCAGGTACTGGAATCTGCCTCGGTCGAAGATCAGCCACTGGATCCTGCATCAGTCGAGGATTAAGAGGGGGATCTTCCCTCGGTCGAAGTAGAATCTGGTCTCGTATGACTGCTATCTCAGCTTCGATTGCTGCAGTCTTGGTGCGATTCTCTTCTTTCTCTTGCCTAAGTTCTTCCTTGCCGAGGCGTAGCAGCTCTAGCGCCTCTTTCAATTCGGCTGCAAGATCGCGATCGTCTTGTTGGGCCATCTTCGCTTCTCTTAAGCGTCGCTTGTATGTCTTTTCCGGTTCGGGATCGTAAGGAACAATTTCCTTCCCAGTGCGGGTTCTTCGCATATACCTAAGAAAGAACGTGCAAAAGTCACTCAAGTAGAGTGGTTAGATGACACGGGGCAAGCGCCCCAAGAGCAAACCGTACCGGCTCGGTCTAGACCAAGTCCCCGGCAACGGCGCCAAAAACTTGTTCGCTCCAAACGGTGTGTGCAAGCTTTAAATTTATAAACCTAGACTTAAGCTTAAAACAAGGATGCGAACCCACAGTGTACGGGTCAATCGTAGTAAAAAGCAAGAAAATTCCAGGGGTCGATCACAGGGACTCGGTGAAACAAAGTCAATAACGGTAAGCTTCGTGAATACTAACCACAAAGAGCAATTAACACAATCAAAGATGAATAAGAAGTCAATAAAGCAAACATGCAATTCTAGGGATTAAAGCATCTAGTTGTGGGTCCAACTCAAGATCTATAGATAAGCGGACAAAGCTGAGATTTTTGTGTGGGGAAAGTGTTACTAGAGTGGAGTAGATCACCGGGTAAGTCTCACTACACACTAATCCTAAATCGTAACTCCTATTACCGTGTAAGTCTCAAGGAATCAAGATAAAGAACTATAACCTCAAACTAACACACCATCTAAGGGAATAGAATCAACCTTTACCGGGTAAGTCTCAGGCTAACTCACAAAGATGGGATGGAAGCACACTCAAACCCCAATAAAGGATAAACCTTTATTACCCACACTTATGATCGTTGGTACACAAACTAAGGAATTACCGGGTAAGTCTCATCCTAAGCTTGCTTTGAACCAGGAAAGGTGTAATAAGAATAGGATTTGGCAAACTCTAACACTTAACTCTCAGTTATGGATAAGATAAGCCACCTCGGTCAGAAGAATTCCACCTCGGCCGAAATGTTCATCGACTGAACGAGATGCTTAGGGTTAAGGTCAAAGACTCGAACTTTCAGGATCCTACTGGAATCTAAGATTATTCTGTCATTGTTTTTCCCACAACCTTCAGCCTATCACCCTAGAATCACACAAGGAAATTAGCCACTCATCATCATTATGAAAGTATTAAATATATGGGAAGAAGGTGAATATTTGAACAAGAAGAATTTAATGAAAAAGACTTCAATAACTGAATTAAATATCACAACAAAGCGTTCCTTGGATAGCAATCCAACAAGACAAGACAACAAGTGAGGGAATTAAAGACAATCTTACAAAACCCTCCAAAAAGCTATAAAAGCTAGAGACTTCAATCTTCCTTCAACCTTCAAAAAGGTTCTTCGAATCTCTCCCCAACTGGAGTAGGCTGTTGCTGCTGCGTGCTGGATAAGCGAGATCTTCTCGTCAGCAAGATGATGAATTTGTGGAAATCCAACCCCTTTTATAAGAAAATAACCCTCCAAAGATAATAAATCTTAGAAAGATATTTTCCCATAAATATAGGTAAAATATATGATTCTGCATATCTCCTTCCTTCTAGGAGCCAAGCCCAAAAATATAAGATCACTTTCCAATTTTAAAAGATCTCAGCCAAGAATAAAATATTCTCGCCGCGTCCTAGGTGTTCGCCTCGGTCGAGTCGGCGTCTCTGGATCACCTCGGTTGAGATGAATCTCTGGTCAACCGAGGTGAGTCACAACTGAATGTGAAATCTCTCAAAACTGGTCCAAAGTAAATCTTTAATCCATGGCTATGCTCCTTGAATGTAGCTCCAAATGACTCATGACTCCTTTTGCTCCTTTTTGATGCGAAACGTACCATATTACCTGCAATTACAACAAAACTAGGTGTAGACCTCGATTCTCGCAAAGGTAGATGAAATGGTAGTAAAATCACATAATATACATACAAACATGCAGATTATGAAAGATAAAACGTCCAAACAAACCCCAAAATATACAGTATAATTCATGCTATCAAGGAATAAACTAATGTAAGCTTAAGAGGAAAATAAACTTTTGGATCGATGAAGATGTTCTTGTATGATCACTTGGAAGACTTGGCTTCGTTTACTTGTAAGCTCTTGTTTTCATCTTCAATTGATGTTCTTCATTTATAGTCTTCTATGGAGATCTTCTTTTTATCCCTTGTCCCATAGCCGTTGTAACGTCTTTATTTCTCCATAGAATAAGATGCTTGGTTGAGCAAAATCTTCTCACGTTGTTTGAGAAGTAGCCGTTGCAAGATCTTCATCTTCAAAGTTGTTGGAGATCTTTAAGTCCTAGATCTTCTCTTCTTCACTTGAAAGCCGTTGTAGATCTTCAAGAATCTTTGCATAATCTTCTCCTTAATAAACTTATTTTAAGCCATTAGGAGATATTCTCTTAGGATCTTATCTTCAAACTCATTCAACCGAGATCTTCTCTCCTAGATCTTTGCGTCGGTTAGATCGTATCTTCGAAAGCCTTCATCCGAGATCTTCTTAATCTTCTTGTTTAATTTTTGGCTTTTGAAAATCTTCTTCTAAATTTTCTCTCTTGGTTTTTGTAGGTGTTCGTGTGTTGTAATAAAAACTCTTAGCCGAGCTCTTCCGTGGTAATGCTATCAAAGACATACACACACTTTAACAAACAAACCAAGACATGCAATCTAGAAAAATAATCGATATTTTTTAGTTTATAAAACCGTATTTATATGTTAAGTCTTCCATCATTTAAATAAAATAATTCATATCAACGGTGGAGTTATCAATCTCCCCCTTGATGGAAGACAAAACAAATACCGTATCTGCATTCAATGTTAGATATATGCATGCATATAATTATTTTAAACAAATAAAATGCAGAATGCAGTAATGTCGGATCACATCACATATAGTTTCTCCTCCTTTGTCTTTGTTGATCACATCACATATAGTTTCTCCTCCTTTGTCTTTCAACAAGGGAGAAAAGTAATTAAAGTACGGGAGTTAAATATTACAAAGCCAAAGTTTCACAAAACAAAGTTTTAAAAACCAGCCCACAAACGCCTTTCAAGGCCTTGAAAAATAAAACAAAGGAAATTTGAAGCATATGTCAAGGCCTTGACATCCAGTTTCAAGGCCTTGAATAGAACATTTACAGCCTTTTCTTGTGTCTGTTGAGCTGCATCTTCAGTTAAGGGCACGATTTTCCTGTGGTAGTGAAGGTGAGGGCATTTAAGAGAAACATTTGGTTTATCTTGGCATGCATCACCATTAAAACCTCATGACTAGCATCCATCTTGCTGATCATGTCTTACTGGAAGTCACTCATCTCCCTATTCAGAGTATCCAATTCCAACTCTAATCCATCCAGCCTCATTTTTGACACTGAAGGAGATTTGGATGAAAATTTCACAACTAAAGCCTTCCCTTATAATTTCAACTCTCCAGATAGAGTTTTCTCAACCCTTAGACGTTCAAGGCAGTGTTCATCAATTTTCCTCATCGACACCCGCTTGTCCTCAGTAGAGATGTCGTTGGAAAAATGAGAGAAGATTTTGGGGCGCAGATTTCCATAAGGTAAATGAATGATTTTTGGGCGCATAATTTGATAGATCAACTCTAGTGTTTGATCCGACAACAATTCTCTCGAATTAACTCGGGTAATCACACAACGGACCAGCAGAGTAAAAATAATTTTAGCTTCTAGGGTTTAGGAGGTGTGAGTAAGTTGTTGAGAGGAGGAGTTGGGAATCAGAAATTGTTCCTTTGCCAGCCAAATACTTTTATATCGAGACGAATGACTAAAGGATGTAGTGGTGGAAAGCCCTAAAATTTGACATATAATCGTTGGTGTAAGAATGATAGGCGTACCTTTTACCACTGTTTCGAGGGCTAGGGTTCCCCTATCCCTTCTGGCTGTTAGATTCACATACAAAATCCTAGTAAGTCTGGTGAAGGCGCCATCTCTAGGGTTAAGGACTTTCCAAACCGAGCAACCTTCCAACAAATAAATGCATGGTAACTAAAGAGTCTTCAAGAACTCTAGATCGACAGAATCACGCATGCATAGAGGTCGATTTTGAAACCCGTCTAAACATTTCCCTGTAGCTTTAAAATTCCGAAACCAGGTTGTCGGCAACCCAATATTTGTGGAGATCTCAACATCTTCATGAGAGGATGGTGCTACTGATATTGAGGAGATGTGAGCCATAGTTTCTCTGTGAGTTGAAGCAAGACGGTTTGATTTCTTGGGAGCCATGGATGAGTGTTTGTGGGAGAGAGAGTTTTGAAATTGAAAGAGTAAAACACAATAGGGTTCTGTAAAGTTTTTGAACGAAGTAAAGAAGAGATAATATGGAAAGGAGGAGTGCTTTTTAAGAGAGAATGACAAATCAATTTAAGACATATAATGATCTTGATAGAATCAAGGCCTTGATAACCGTATTTTTGATTTGCATGCGTTCCTAATAATTCACAACCAATTTTTAAAACAAAGATTAGAATTTTGATAACAAAATCTTGGTGAAAAATTTTGAAATCAATTTAAAAATTCTTCTTCAAAATGATTTAATGATCAATCATTGATAGGTGATGGAATCACTATCATTTAGGATAGTTTTTAGAGTCTTTTCATTGCATTTGTGTCGGTTTATGCTACTAACTCCTTGGTCTAGAAGAAGAAGACTTAAAGAAGCTAAGGAAGGAGTTATAAGCACTTAGGAGTGAAGATCGTCCACGAAGCAAAGCTTATGTTGCCTCACCGCCCCAGCGGAGCCTCGCCACCGCCCCTGCGGGTGACGCCTTACACCGGAGCGCTCCCTGTGCCTTCGCCACCGCCGGCCATGAAGTGTGTCACCGCCCCTGCGCCACTCCTTGGCGCCCCTGCGGTGACTTGCCTTGAAGAGACGAAGACCAGCTCCCTTGCGCCTTCCACTGCGCCCCTGCCTGCGCCTCAACCTGGGAGCTGGAAGACAAAGAGGTTGTGTCACCGCCCCTACGTTGACATAGGGACGCCCCGGCGGCTTGGCATCAGAAACGTCAGGAAGTCGAAGGGTCAGACGGTTGAAGAGCATTGAAGATCCGCCCCAGCGGAATTGCCTAGCTTCCCCTGCGGCCATGAAGAAGATCAAGCATTTTTGCCTTCACCGCCCCTGAAGGCCACCCCTGCGGTTTAACGTCAGAAGCTTTACTCCGGCTGTTTACACCACCTTTATGGCATTAAAGGTGGCTGTTTTAGGCCGGCCATTTACTCCTATTTAGTGTCTTTTGTAGTATAAATAGTCCTTGGTTGATTGCTAGAATCAACCACCTTGTTAGCCAACAAATTATCCACTTAGATTATCTTGCTTCCTTTGTAATGAGTAGCTAACTTCCTTGCTACATTGGGTTGGTTTGAAGCTGCGTTGTTACTTTGGTTGTAAGCTTTCTTTAATATAAGTTTTTATTTAATAATGCTTTGTGTTTCCTTGATCTCCCTTGTCTAATTGCATGTTTACTATTGCTTGAGAGTGATCACCTTAGGTTCTAAAGTGCATGCAAACAACTAGGACTAATAGGTTCCGGGTTCGGGTCTTTAATCTAGTCGCAACTTTAAGTAATAACGGATTGTAATTACTTAAAGAAAAGGAACACATATATAAAGATAAGTTTAACGGTTTTTATCTTCTCTTTATATCCCTTAGTCTTTGTTTGAAAGCTAACTTGTTACTTGTTCTTGTAGGTTTACGGAACACTAACCTGTTAAGTTGTGTTGATGCCGGTTGACTCAATACATATATATGATCGAGACGGGAGATTACTTGAAAACTTGTAAAAGGAACTCACCAAAGTAGCAATTGCATGCTTAGAATCAACCTAGTGTAGATTCACCCATCATTGTCTTACTTGTCGCATTAATCGTTTTCATAAGTTTTTGTGTGCATCAATTCAACCAACCCCCCCCCCCCCCTTTGTCACTTGCTACTATAATCGATAATTGCATCTAAAACACCTTAACTCTCTTGGGTTCGACCCTTACTTAACCACTATACTTGTTTTTAGTGCTAAGTCGGGATTTACTTTTGATTGGGTATAGACGACCATAGAAATACCGTCGGTCAAATTTTGGTGCCGTTGCCGGGGAGTTTTAGTGTTTTACTGCTATTATTTGATTATTGGTTTGAACCATTTTTATGGTTCAAACCCGTGCTACTAACTCCGGCTTTGCTTCTTTTGATCCAGAAATTGAGAGGACGCACATCCGGCAACGAAGACAACAACAACTTCAACAAGAGATGGTTGACCGTACACTTCGTCAACTTACACAGCCCACCTTGGCTCAAAACCCCCTTGCGATTGCTATACCGGCATTAGGGGAAGGAGTCAATTTTGAGCTCAAGCCGGGCCTCATTCACTTGCTTCCATCCTTCTATGGGCTAAGTGGTGAAGACCCCATCAAACATCTTGGGAAGTTCCATACCGTGTGTATGAGCATGAAGCCGGCCAACATTACCAAAGAACAAATCAAGATGAGGGCATTCGGCTTCACACTCAAAGATTCTGTGGATGATTGGTATTACCACCTTCCATCCGGGAGTATCGACACTTGGGAGAACCTTCACAAGGCATTTTTGGAGAAATACTTTCCACCCAAGAAGGCCAATAGCTTGAAGAAAGCTATAAGCAACATCGAGCAAGAGGCGAACGAAACTCTCTACGAGTACTTCGAAAGATTTGCACGCCTCCGATCCAGCTGTCCTTTTCTCGGATATTCAACTCAAGATCTAGTCTTGTACTTGTACAATGGCTTGCTAGACAATAAAAGGAGGATCGTCGATGCAGCTTGTGGAGGTAATATTCGTAACTCTACTCCTGACCTTGCTTTGGAAAAGATACAGGAACTAGCAGAAGGGACCCGGAACTTTGGAAGGACCCCGGCTAAGAAAGGAGTCCATGTTGTGAATACCGGGAAGAGTGAGATCTCCAAGATGACGATGCTGAGGTGAACGCAATGGGTTATGGACAATCACAACAACAAAGGCCTAGGAACGATCCCTATGCACAGAATTTCATGCCAAACTGACGTGACCAACAGAACTTTCGTTGGAGGGATCAACAAAACCAACAACAGCAGCCTTGTCAAGGTAAGTATCAATGAACTGAAGATATGTTGCAGGTTTTGACTAAACACTTTGCTACTCATGTCCAAACTACAGAATCTAGCATCAAGAACCTTGAAAAACAAGTTGGTCAAATGGCGGAAGCCATTACAGGAATTGAAACTAGGTGCTCCGGAGGATTACCTTCACAGACGGTTATAAACCCAAATGTGATACTGGAGGAGGCTCAGTCATAGAGGTAGAGCCCTTACGTCGAGCCAACAATGTAAAACAAAGGCGCTGATTCGGGAGGCAACCCCAAGGAATAAAGAAGAGGAGCTTCTGTCAAGAAAACCCGACCCTGCCCCCGCGGTGACACCATTGCCAGCGCCGCCCCCAGCGCTGGGCCAGCGTCTGCAACATACCTGCCACCGCCCCCGCGGTGACACCCCACACCCCCGCGGCGGCCATCTTTCACACGCATCCTCAGTGCCGCCCCCGGCATTGAGGCTGCGTACCCCTCTTCTTTGTCACTCCCCGCGGTGACAACCGCCGTCCCTGCGGTTTTGTTAAGGAAAGAAAAAAAATACACTTCCCAAAAATAACCTACATCTACCGCCCTTTACATTCCCCTTCCATTCACTCTTCGAAACCTAGCCACCTCGCCTCCATACGCCCCTGCGCCCTCCGAAAGCCCTCACACCACCCTGTCCAAACACTCCTGCGCCGGCTCCGATGACTACCGCTCCCTTGCGACACCAGCCCTCACAACCACCACACACAAACATCCCCTCAACCCTCTCACTATGCCATCCACTTCCCCACCTCCGGTGATGTCTACAACAGCAAGGAAGACGCCGGAACAGCCCCATGACCACAACCTTTGCCGAACTCCCAAATTACCCTATGCTCTTTGCCCGCCCCTGCGCCTGCAAGCCCCCGCACCTGCGCTTGCAAGCCCCTGCGCGTGCTTCAGCCGCCCCTACGGAAAACACAACAGAGGGTTCGTTTCTCACTCAATTTTATGAAATTTCTAATTCCTTTGATTGTTCAAACTGCAAGAGATGGAGAAATAGAAAAAATATAAGTTGTCAGAAGCCGAGACGGAGAGGTATAGGATTACACAAGGTCGGGATGTGTATGCAACCCGATTTTCGGATGTTCCTACTTTGGAACGTTTGGGCATGTTGGAGAGCATGCAGGAATTCCTCAACACGCTGGGCTCGATGATTTTCTGATAACGACCGCCCCAACGTACCCCGAGCTCAGCCGCTAGTTCATTGCCACCTTCAAAATGGAAACGGTGGACCACGGGTATGTTGGACTTACATTCAAGTTCAACAAAAGAAAATACACATTAGACTACACCTAGCTGCAGGAGGCATTAGGAGTGACTATAGCCGCTTCCGACGACTGGTGGGTGTTCGCCACTTAGCGTGCGTGCAAATAAGCTTTAATTATAAAACTAGAAATCAAGCAAGCGAACCCGCAGTGTACGGATCGATATAGTTAAGCAAGAATTCCAGAGTATCGAACACAGGGATTTGGGGGGTTAAATCCAGTTAGGAGTTATCAAGCAAGTAAATGTATGAGCTTTGTAAATTATTGGGAAAACAACAATCCTAAAGATCCAGGAATCCAGCTGTGGCAATCGATTCAAGATATACTAAAGATATAGGGACAGAGTTGAGGTATGCAAAGGTATACGAATGTAAGGCAATGTATGGTGAAGTTCCAAGACCTTATATGATTCACCTAAAGGCACTCTTTATAAAGGTTGTTGAGGCTTCAGTACAGAAAGATTCTAAAGGTAAATATTAACGTCAAACACCCAAACTTATAATCCAAGGATCAAGACTAACTAAACCGATTAAGGTTGTGACACTCGAAATCGAGGTAGAGGTTGTTGAGGCTTCACTACCACCTAGAAAAGGCAAGCCAAGACTAAGTTAAAGCAAATCTTTAAATTTGGATTAAAGTAAAAGCAAGGTTCGTAACTGACACAAAATTACGGGTAGTTCTTGAATTCCACAGCCGTGGAAACTCAAGAACAGACCGTGGATTAGGTTCGTCGGCGATTCTATCTAACTCTCAAGATCCAATCTGTTTACGATCGATCTATCATCATCTAAGCCACAACTATCAACCCTTCACCTTAGAATTGCTAAAGTGTTTTAGCCAACAACAGTCATTATGATATCAAATTTGGGATTTAAAAGAATGAAAGATGAAAACTTCCGAAAACCTTCAATAACCTTCAAACCAATCTCAAATCCACAAATATCAATGATAATGAAACTCAGATTTGGAATAACACAAACAAGTAACTATTCTAGATAAGAACGAAGAACGGGATGTCAATCCGTCTTCTAATCAAACCTAGAAATAAAGTATGAAATCTCCTTACGAACAATCTTCCAAATCTTCACTCTTTCTCTAGCTTTCCGTCAATCGGAAATCTCCTTAGGGCTAGGCACAATCTCCAAGAGAAAGCGTAAGCGAAGGTGACGGAATCTCTCTCATTCCTTCCTTTTATAGGGTATGATAAAATATGAGCCCAACCCATTGTGCAAAAGATCATGGCTTCAAATCGTGTGTTAAAAGATCGCCTAAATCACGGCTCTCTGGGATTCCACGACCGTGGTTTAGAGCGTGGTTTAGGGTGTGGAAGTTCATCACGGTTTGTCACAACTTTCCAAGACCGTGTAACTTGCTGGAATGCTCCACGCTTGTCTTGCCAAGGTTCCACGGCCGTGATTTAGAGCGTGGAATCTAATACGGCCGTATTTCAGGGCGTGGAATAGGTGTAGATCGTAATTCTCCTTTGTCTCGTGCTATTCCTCAACTTAGCATCTTCCTTAGCTCCTAATGATGTCCTCAATCCTTGGACATGCTCAATCCATCTCCATTCTTCTCCAATCCATTCGGTTTTAGCTCTTAATCGCCTACAATCAACACAAAGCTTATGTAGACCTCTATATCGACAAAATAGATAAACTAACTCACAAATGCTTCCATGCTTTATCAATGACTACCAATATGGATGAAATACACTTAGAAAACGTGCCTAAAACATCACAATATTTCATGCTAACAAATAACCCCATACTTGCCACTTGCTTGTCCCTAAGCAAGGTCTTTCAAAAGCTTTAAAACACAAGTTAGGATGAAATATGTGTACCTTCTCAAAGCAAAACTTCTTTAGATGAATGTGCTTCCTTATCAATAGATCATTCTCAAATCTTGCTTCATTCGCTTATGAGACTTTCATACACATAATGGAAGAGTAAAGAGTAAAGAAAGCTCATGAATTAATCAAACTTCCATGTAAACATCATAACCTTCAAACATTATCAAAATCAATCATAAGAAACTTCAATTTAGATCACCAAGCCATATATCATTCTCTTGATCTTAAGGACTTTCAAACAAGGTCTAGAATGCGGAAAGGGAAGGAAACTTTAAGGAATGTGGTTCATGAATCCGGGAAAGTGGATAACTACTCTTTTCTTTTTCTCTTGCGGTTTCCGCAACACTTTCAACTTAGAGCTTCGCTCTCTTCTTTTCATTTTTCGACTTTACTTTTGGAGTTATGGATAGAGGTGCACAAAAACCGAAGCCTAGGAGATTGGCGTTTCTCATTTTTACGAGATGCCTCAAACCCTTAGCGCACATACCATAATCCGCTAGGAATATCGCTCAATCCGACTTTGGCAAGACACAAACACCCGGCTATGTGAATGGTGCCGAGTTACTCATCATCATGATTGACTTCCCCAAACCTATAATTTCTTTCTATTCTTTTGAATGCAAAATATTGCTTTCATGGCCCTCCCACATCAAACATGCCTTTTTCATTCAACTCCTCCAAATTCCCGGATAGGTAAAGGAGGTCATTATTTCAATGAGGGGCTAAATGATCAAAGAAAGAAGAAAGAAAATCAAATTGCCTTAATCATCTCAAAAGAAGCATAAGAACTTATTATGTGATTTCAACCTTAATTCCTCAACATGATTTAAGCAATATTCATCACATTATGAAATTTGCAAAAGAGGAATAATCAACTTATTCAATTTCTTTTCAATTCACTATTTGTTTAAGCATGCGATTGTCATCAAAACTCAATTCACAAGTGGTGATTATCATAGAAATCATCTCTATCCTTAGAAGCACAAAATTTTCAAAATTTTTCAATTTTATGGGTTTTTCAAACTCTTTTTTATGCAATGCAAAAATAAAAAGTGTAGCAATAGAATGAAACATACAAGATAGTCTTGATAAAGCATACAAAGTGAGTAAGAGTTATTACAAACTATTAGTCACACCCCACCCCATACTTGGAACAAACATTGTCCCTAATGTTCAAAGAAAAGAAAAAAGAAGAAAAGAAAGAAAGAAAAAGAACTCACAAAACGGTGGTGGAGCGGCTAAAACGTCGATCATCAAATGTCATCACTGCGGTGCCGGTGGAGGTGGAAACGGGGAGAAGCTGGGATCATAGTACCGCCCGAACTGCTGGCGGTATACATCTCTCATCATGTGGTCAAGGTCGTCCACTCGTGCATCCCTAGCATCTACACGGATCTCCAAAGCTCCAACCCTGCTGGAAAGGTCGGTAGCCCACTCTGGCAACTGCTCGTACCAGCCAGGCGGCTGGCTGTACCACGCCGGTGCATCTGAAGGTGCTGGTGCTGGCGGCGGCTGTGAATGCCAAGGCAGTGGAGCTCCCATCCAATCCGGCTGCGTCCTATACCAAGCAGGAGGATCTGCCATCCAAGTCGGCCTCTCGCTCACACTAGCACGGCGAGAGGAAGAGCCAGATGCTCTAGCAGGGCGGGGAGAGCGTCTAGGCATGTCGGGAACTACATCCGGCTGATCCGGGAATGTACCAAAGTCTTGATCAGCTCCTCCTCCTCCCTCATAATCATCTCTCATCTCCTCCTCCTCTACAACTGGTGGTGGTGGAACGTAAGGAGGGGCTACCAATCTGTTCGCATGCATGGCAGCGAACGTCGCCTTCCAGTTATGGCGTCCAGCCATAATGGAATACTCAGGGAGACACTCTATACCTCTCCCGATCCTACTCTCCCATGGCATAGCAGCATATGGTGGACCTCTATGGGTGGGGAAGATGATGCCTCTAGTCATGAGGCTATGTAGTTCTAGGGGTGTAGCAACAATACGTGTGCAAGCAGAGAAATCTACCCCTAACTGTCGAGCAAGGTGGGTGACCATCCCACCATATCCAATGTTGCCAGCCCTCTTATTCTTTAGCTTGCTCATAGTAGCAGCTAAGAGGGTGGCACAATCAGCAGGTCTACCGTATAGCATACAGTAGAGAAGGAAAAGCTCATCTGTCTTGATCTTCTGAGGCGTCTCCGTCCTAGGGAAGAGACACTCAGAAAGTACCCTGTGAGCAATCTTCAAGGCTAAGTGATACATCAACTTAGCCTTGGTATCAGCTGGCTGCCAGCGGTCCTCGCTGGCGTAGATCATAGCGATCTCTTCCCAGAAATCCTTGGCGTACACGCCACTGAGGAAACGACCATTGAAGGTCTCGTGGAACCCAAAGAAGGCTCCAAACTCCTTGATGGAGAACTCATAATCTCTTTCCATCAGCCGGAAAGAGACAGTCCTATCGACATGACTGTGCTGGAAGGAAACCACAAACTCCATCGTGATCTCCTCATAAGCATCTTCCCGAATAGCGGAGAAATGACTAGACCGGCTCTATCTAAGAGCCAGGTAATGTCTCCTATCACATGTAGAGGCTCTAACTCCTCAAGCAATAGGTATCTAGGTCCTATGACCGCTCTCTTATGGATCCTCTCTAAAGCATCGAGATGATCCTCATGGATGGTAGGGATCCTAGGGCGAGGTGGTGATGGTGATGATGGAGGTGAAGGGGATGAAGGAGATGAAGGGGGTGGTGCTCTAGAAGAGGAAGAGGGGTTGCCCTTCCTTTTCTTGTTCTTATCCTTATCCTTGTTCTTATCCTTGTCCTTGTTCATACCGGACACTCTCCTTACAAAATCCATAATTTGTCAAAAACCACGGTTTGTTCTTCAAATTCCACGGTCGTGGAACGTCCAGGAACCGTGGTTTCTCTCGAAAATTCTCTAAACTCAGCAACAATTCACCAAACTCAGCAGCAATCAGTCCTAGACTAATTTCTTCCAATTCCAATCAGTTATCCTACAAATTCTATCAAAAACAAAGCCGAATCGACAAAGAGAGAGAAAGAGCCAAAAACCTAGGTTTTCGGATTTTGGAATCCGAATTGTGGTTTCTCCGGTGATTTGCCGCTCGAATCGTTGCTTGGATCTTGTTGGTGATCGGATTTACTTCAGTTTAGGTCAAAGAATCGTCGAAAACGATTAACGTATGAAGAATTTAGAGAAGGGACGTGGAATCGGCGAAATAGGGCGTGGAATGGGTTTTTGGTTTGCCTTTTGTGAAGAACGTGGTTTATATGGTGGCCGTCAAAAATTTTGAAAACCACGGTCTATCGGGGGGTTCCACGGCCGTGGAAATGTACGGAACCGTGGTTTTGGTGATTTTTCTCAGGCTTTTGGAAATTACGGTCACTGTATCTGTCACGGCCGTGGTTTAGGCCGTGGAACTCTCTGTAATGCTCCAAAGTCCAAGTTTCGTCACTTTTCTTCAAACTTTCTCCTCCCCTTTCCTTTTCCACTGTTCCTACATCCAAAAACACGAACATACCGGAAGGTATCGAAGGCAAAACAAAGCAAAAACGTCTAAACTAAACTAATCTATGAATCAAAAACAAAAACGACAATGCAATACCTTGGGTTGCCTCCCAAGAAGCGCTTTGTTTAAGGTCCGTAGCTAGACCAAATTCGCACTTATTCGAGTGCGGTGGGCGCGAACTCTTCAGCTTGGAGTTCCGGTGTATACTTCTTGAGTCGTTGACCGTTCACCTTAAAGGTTCCGCCCATTTCACCCCATACTTGCCTCTTGCTTGTCCCCAAGCAAGGTTTAAACTTAGATACAAGATGATATGGATTATGAATATGCAATAATAAAGAAAAACCACAATACTTTGGTTGTGCTTCTATTCATAGATCACCCTCAATGCATTGCTTCATAACTAATGATAATCATCATATGGTCAAAAGGAATTATATCATGAAAAGGATAATCACACTTTGCAAGAAAATCATAACATGCATCATAACTTGCAATATATCAAGCAAGTAAGCTTTAATTATAAAACTAGAAAGCAAGCAAGTACTCTTTACTCTTCGATTATGTGTATGAAAGTCTCATAAGCGAATGAAGCAAGATTTGAGAATGATCTATTGATTAGGAAGCACATTCATCTAAAGATCAAGGAATCCAGCAAGCGAACCCTCAGTGTACGGATCGATATAGTTAAGCAAGAATTCTAGAGTATCGAACACAGGGATTTGGGGGGTTAAATCCAGTTAGGATTTATCAAGCAAGTAAATGTATGAGCTTTGTAAATTATTGGGAAAACAATAATCCTAAAGATCCAAGAATCCAGCTGTGGCAATCGATTCAAGATATACTAAAGATATAGGGACAGAGTTGAGGTATGCAAAGGTATACGAATGTAAGGCAATGTACGGTGAAGTTCCAAGACCTTATATGATTCACCTAAAGGCACTCTCTATAAAGGTTGTTGAGGCTTCAATATAGAAAGATTCTAAAGGTAAATATTAACGTCAAACACCCAAACTTATAATCCAAGGATCAAGACTAACTAAACCGATTAAGGTTGTGACACTCGAAATCGAGGTAGAGGTTGTTGAGGCTTCACTACCACCTAGAAAAGGCAAGCCAAGACTAAGTTAAAGCAAATCTTTAAATTTGGATTAAAGTAAAAGCAAGGTTCGTAACTGACACAAAATTACAGGTAGTTCTTGAATTTCACGGCCGTGGAAACTCAAGAACAGACCGTGGATTAGGTTCGTCGGCGATTCTATCTAACTCTCAGGATCCAATCTGTTTACGATCGATCTATCATCATCTAAGCCACAACTATCAACCCTTCACCTTAGAATTGCTAAAGGGTTTTAGCCAACAACAGATATTATGATATCAAATTTGGGATTTAAAAGAATGAAAGATGAAAACTTCCGAAAACCTTCAATAACCTTCAAACCAATCTCAAATCCACAAATATCGATGATAATGAAACTCAGATTTGGAATAACACAAACAAGTAACTATTCTAGATAAGAACAAAGAACGGGATGTCAATCCGTCTTCTAATCAAACCTAGAAATAAAGTATGAAATCTCCTTACGAACAATCTTCCAAATCTTCACTCTTCTCTAGCTTTCCGTCAATCGGAAATCTCCTTAGGGCTAGGCACAATCTCCAAGAGAAAGCGTAAGCGAAGGTGACGGAATCTCTCTCATTCCGTCCTTTTATAAGGTATGATAAAATATGAGCCCACCCCATTGTGCAAAAGATCATGGCTTCAAATCGTGTGTTAAAGGATCGCCTAAATCACGGTTCTCTGGGATTCCACGACCGTGGTTTAGAGCGTGGTTTAGGGCGTGGAAGTTCATCACGGTTTGTCACAACTTTCCACGACCGTGTAACTTGCTGGAATGCTCCACGCTTGTCTTGCCAAGGTTCCACGGCCGTGATTTAGAGCGTGGAATCTAATACGGCCGTATTTCAGGGCGTGGAATAGGTGTAGATCGTAATTCTCCTTTGTCTCGTGCTATTCCTCAACTTAGCATCTTCCTTAGCTCCTAATGATGTCCTCAATCCTTGGACATGCTCAATCCATCTCCATTCTTCTCCAATCCGTTCGGTTTTAGCTCTTAATCGCCTACAATCAACACAAAGCTTATGTAGACCTCTATATTGACAAAATAGATAAACTAACTCACAAATGCTTCCATGCTTTATGAATGACTACCAATATGGATGAAATACACTTAGAAAACGTGCCTAAAACATCACAATATTTCATGCTAACAGTGGGAACCCATCCCGACACCTGATTTGATGGAGTTTTGGCAGGCCGCCACCAGGTCTGAGTTTCATGCAGGGGGCAAGTACTCCAACAAATTCACTCACCCTTGTTTGAGGCTCATCTCGAAGATCTTTATGAGTGTCTTCTGTGGACACAAGGAGGAGAATAAGGTTGCTCTTAAGGACCTTCCACTGCTATACGCCTGCCTCTCCACGAACGACTGGTACCGGATTGGCCATACCTCTTCCTTACCGCTTTGAAGCGGATTAGGAAGAATGAGCCACGAGATATTGTGGGAGGAGGGATCATCTCCTTGTTAGCTACACGAGTGATGGATCTCTCTGCCTTGGAGGACGGATTAGAGGTCCCACTATATACGGAGGGTATGTTGAGGAGGTGTAGGCTCCTCAGGAGAGACGGGAAGCACCGCTTTTGGCTCTCTTTAGCAGATGAGAGTCACGTCACATACCTCCCCCGACGACTTCCATTGAGAGACGAGCTCTCCGACTTGGACGTACCAGCTGACCCTGTTCCTCCGAGACGGCCTTAGGAGGATATTGTTGGGAGATACGCAATAGGCTCCAGCCGGGCCCCCACCACTGATAAGGAGATGCCGACTGCAGCACATGATAGTCAGGCCATGGAGAGTCTGCAGGATCAGATGGCAGCCTTGACTACACAACACCAGGCATGGAAGACCGAGTACTAGCGGTCCATGCTTGAGCAACAGCAAGTGTGGCAGTCCAGCTTCACCTCCTCCATGACCACTCAGTTCGACCGCCGACAGGATGCTTGGCAGGCGGCTCATCAGCAGCAGTTGGAGACTCAGCAGCTGGCTTGGCAAGCCAGCTACGAGACTTCATTTAGAGAGAGGATGGAGGCTCAGGAGAGCCGCATCGACACGCTCTACCGCCGGCAGAAGCACTTTTTCCGCCACTTCCCTTACCCACCAGAGGAGGGTCCTAGTGGTCCATCCGGACCATCCCACTGAGGGGTACATTTCTCTTCCGTTTCCCACATTTATCTTTGACTCATTTCCACTTTGAGAGCAAAGTGATCATCAAGTATGGTGGGACTCATACTCATCACTTGAGGGATGTGAGTTAAAGTGAGATCATCAAAAGAAGAAGAATGGCAAGGTGAAAACCCAAAAGGGCGCCTTGGCAAAACGAGCAACACCGAGTGTAGGTTTCCCTTCCGGCGTTTGACGACATAAGAAGGGGAGTCATGAGGAGGTTGTCCGGGTAGGCCACTCTTGGAGCAATAAGGATGGTAGTTTCTCCCTTTTTCTCACATTTCCTCTCTTTTCCATCTTTCTTTCTTGGCTTTTCTCTTGTTTTCATTGTCTTTCTTGCTTACTCATGCTTCCTGAGGCCTTTGAGTCTAATTTTTGTCATTTGTTTTACTCGGGACGAGTAAAAGGTCCAAGAATGGGGGAGTTTGATAGGTGATGGAATCATTATCATTTAGGATAGTTTTCAGAGTCTTTTCATTGCATTTGTGTCGGTTTATGCTACTAACTCCTTGGTCCAAAAGAAGAAGACTAAAAGAAGCTAAGGAAGGAGTTATAAGCACTTAGGAGTGAAGATCATCCACGAAGCAAAGCTTCTATTGCCTCACCGCCCCAGCGGAGCCTCGCCACCGCCCCTGCGGGTGACTCCTTACACCGGAGCGCTCCCCGCGCCTTCGCCAGCGCCGGCCATGAAGTGTGTCACCGCCCCTACGCCACTCCTTGGCGCCCCTGCGGTGACTTGCCTTGAAGAGACGAAGACCAGCTCCCCTGCGCCTTCCACTGCGCCCCTGCCTGTGTAATGGCCAAGATTTCCGAATTCTAATTAATGTTGATTAACTTAATCGTTGATAGTAATTGACATATAACTCGCGAAGATTTCGCAAGTGATGAGTATGAGTCCCACCGTTATGTTCCTCACGTAATTTTGGACGTTTGGGGAAATTTTTACTTTTCCCCCCAGGTAATTATTTTTACCCTCCGGTGTTATTTGGAGCATTTGGGTGCTCCAATTAATAAAAATACAGTTGAGAGAAATGATCAGGACATCGGATATGTCCTAGATATGAAATAACATGGAGAGGTAAAACGGCCAAAAGAGTTGCTATTTCGTTTCTTAACGGCTAAGAAAGACGGTTTAGGAATACACGTTTTTCGAGGTAGTTGTGGAATAATTATCCCTACAATATTTCAGATTTAATATTCCAATCTCGAGAAGTTTGGAGAAGGAGGTTCGACCCGCCTTTGGATCGGTTAAAGGATAATTATCGACTTTGTCGTCTTCACTATAAATAGCGGAAAATCCTTTATTAATTCATTTCCTTTCACGTTTCCTCGTAAAAGCTCTGATTTCTCTCAACCTTCAAACTCAGATCTATTCTCCGTTTCTAATCCGATTTCAATTCCGTTTGAGTTTTTGGATTCCTCTCTTCATTCTCTTCATATTGGTACCAAGTTTCTACATTTCCGAGCAGATGAAGGGTTGGTCGAGCATATATGTCACCAGGCAGGTTCCGTCGCTCAGATTCCGGTGAATTTGATGTTGTCCATGCGTAGCCTGCGTCGTTGTGATTCCGAATCTTCTTTCAGATCGTCAATCGGGTTAGTAATGAATAAGTTATGAATTTATTTGTTTTCCGTACTGCGATTTGGCCTAAATTGACTTTAGGCTTGTCAAAATGGATAATTAGAAATTCCATTATGGTCGTTATATTATTCTGGTGATTATGAGTTGTTTGTTTGATGAAATCTGATGACAAGGGGTTTAGAAATTGCCTGCGGGCAAAACGTTATTCTGGTGAAATCTAATTAATTAATTAAAGGTTAATTAATTAAATTAGCATTAGAATTGAGATTGAGGAATGTTGATTAGATACTACCTTGAGATTTGAGGAATTGTGAGTTATGCAGAGATATTGAGGTTTAGTTGGTTATGAGGCTTATAGATTGAGTATGATCCTCATGGATCCCTTTGGGTCTAGGTGTGACCCCTTTGATGAATAGAGTTTGATATATCTTTATGCCTTGTTATTAGGCAGTGCCCTCTCTCAAGATTGGAGGTTGTTGTGGTTGAGCTGAGTACGAGGTTGAGGTAAGTCCATAGGACTTACTTAGCTACCATCCCTATATTGGGTGTTTGCATGAGGGATGTGTGCGTTATATGTTTGCTATGATAGCATGAGATATCGTTTATAATGACCTATGTTTTATTGACTGCTCCGTTGCGTGGTTGTGATAACCCTTCCCTTTCATCCTGCCATGGAGTTTGAGAGGTTCTCTGACGTCAGGCCAGACTGGTTTACAGGAAGGGCGCAATACACTCCCATAGGGTTCACGGGTTGTGTGACCGATACTCGTACAACTGAATATAGCACTCAGAGGCGATGATGTATCGGTCCTCGTGTCACATACTTTCATCTATCTATATATATACAATAGGAGTGAATGACTATTATACAAAGATGATAAAATGGGTAAATGTGTGATAGCATGCTGATGTGTTTATCTTTCATGATTGTGCCTGTGCTTATGCATTACCTTATATATGTATGGTTAGCTAACGGTTTCATACCGTGTTGTAGATGTTTGCAGGATAGGCGCTGCTGGGTGATCTGACAGGGTGACAGGCCGAGGACTCTCGTACATTAGGTGGTTGGTTTTGGGGTTGTTTATGTTTTCCCTCATGCGTGAGGATGATGTCTTGTTTTCCCTCCTGTGTGAGGATGTCGTTTCATACTCGGCTATGTTGTTGTTTACCGTTGGTTATACAGTTTATACGGTTTTATGTATTTGTTTTTATATCTTTCGGTGCCATGTTGTAAGGTCCAGTGAACTTGTTGTCAGACTAGGGTCAGGATCCATTGTGAGATCTGTTACGCTAAGATTGTGACATGCAAAAGTCTTAAATTTATAACTCATCATATTTTTCCTAACTCCTAGCGAACCAGTGTATGGGTCGTTTTGTAGTAAGGATAGTATTCCGAGGTCGAACACGAAGACTAAGGTGAAATCAAATCAACAAGTGATCGTAGATAGTGTGAATCTAGTCTAAGAAAAGAGAAGGAAATAAAGAAATGAAAATCATGATATTTTTTATTGGATTTTTGTGGTGATCAAGCAAAGATCACAAATCAAGCAAGATAATAAAACAAACTAACAACTCAAGCTAGCAAAATAAACAAGTAACACAAGCACAAAATATTTGATCAAAGAGAGAGAAGTGGATTCTAGAGGTCAAGATTTCCGGTTATGGCATTGGACTCAAGCTTCTAAAGATTCTAAGGATAAAGCTGCGGTGTTGGGAAAGGGTGTTTCTCTAATGGAAGCAATTACCGGGTAAGTCTCTCGCTTCACTAATCCCGCATCAAACTCCTATTACCGGGTAGGTCTCAAGGGGTTAAAATAGGAAATTCTACACAAACCGGACTCTACTTAAGGGGCAACCCTCTCCTTACCGGGTAAGTCTCGGAAAAGGGAAGTCTCAAGCAATAATCCTAGCACACTCAATCCAATAGCGGCTTGTGAGGCTCACTACTACCTAGAGTTCATCGTTTTAGGTATCTAAGATCGGAAATCACCGGGTAAGTCTCTTCCCTCGCTTAGGTTGCTAGCATTAGGTGACCCTAAGCTATATTATGCTTAATAAACACTAGGATTTAAACAACCTAACATCCTAACACACAGATTCATCAATTAAAGAGCAACAGAGAGAAAAATCGGATGGATCATAAGAAAAATCGGACGATCTACCCTATGAACAGGTCGATTTTTCTGTGTGAGTTAGGTTTTGTGCATACGAATCATCCTAAACTAACATATAAGTCCATTCTATCATCACCCAAGCCATAACCATCAATCCGTCACTCCAGAATCACAATAAACTAGCCAATAACATGCATTTCAAGATCCAAAATCATCACACAAGCATACATGGTTTTCATAGGTAGACGATGAAAGATAAGCAAGTAAAACAAGAAATCTAAGCTGAATATAAGTTTGGGCAAGACTTACAATCCTTCAAAAGAAGTTCCAAAACGTTCCTAACAATCCTTCCAAAAGTTCTTCAATCAAAGACTCTAAAAATCACTCAAAATCACTCAAAAACTCACTATCACTCTAAGTTTTTGATGTTCTTCTTCTTCCCCAAAATGAGAGAGTTTTTCTTCTTCTCCAAGTCTATCCTCCAATTGGAATGAGGTGTGTGTGAGAGAATGTGGGAGATGCCTCAGCAACAGCTTGCAGGACCACTTATATTCTCCATCAAGAGCAAGGCCGGACAAAGAGATCGTGGGACACGTGGCTTAAGCTGTCAAAGGCCAGAAAATCGACCCAGCCAGATAAATCGGACGATTTTCCTGAGTGCTGGTCCGATTTTCTTCAACAGAGGCTTGTTATGATCGTCTAGCCATGAGTTGCTCCATTGTTTGCACCAATAAGGGTCCTTGTGTCCTTCATTGCTCCAATTATGTTCCTCAAAAGCCTTGGATGTGTACCACCATGAGGCTTGACCCTCGAATGTATCGATTAATGTCCAAAAGATCCCCGAAATACCTACAAAACCGACAAAAGCTCGTGTAGACGTCTTTTCTAGAAATATGCACGAAATGAGTGTAAACGTCGTGAAATAATGCCAAACCGTGCATGAATAACGGGAAAAACTATCTAAATGAATGCCTATACTAACGTCATAAATCACGTTATCAAAATACCCCATACTTAAGATTTGCTCGTCCCCGAGCAAGATCCAACTATAGACTAAGAGATGACATGATTTATGCATGCAGAAAAACAACAAAATCTTTTTGGAATTGTGCTTCTAACATTGGATCACCTTCATAGTCATGTTTCATAGCAATGGACAAGCAATCATGCATAAAATGAATGAAGGCATGGAAAGACAATTATACTTAAATAGAAAGCATGCATGAGAGGTGAATATGAAGAAGTCAAGATGATCATGAGTATGTCCAATCTAGATCACTAAGTCTTACACACATGCATTTAGGTCACAAGGACTTAGAAAAGAAGAAGCTAAGAAACGTTGTGATTAGGTGGGGATTTTTAGGTCATGTGATGCTAATCCGGGAAAGGAACTAACTCCACAATTTCGTTTTTGCTCAACTTTCCAACAAGTGTATAGTTTTCTCCATCATTTCTTTGTTTTCTTTTCTTTTTCACTCATTTTTGAGACAATGGCATTGGTGTATAAAAGCCGAAACCTTGGTGATTAGCCATCCTCGGACTTTTTTATTTTTCAAGGTGCATCCACACCGGGCACTCATACCAAAGCTCGTTAGGACTATCGGTTTATTTGACTTTGGCAAGGCACAAACACCCGATTATGTAAATGGTGCCGAGTTACTCGTCATTTAAACCAACGTCCCCAAACCTATATTTTTTTCTACACTTTTCACAATAAATTCAGCACTTCATTCACATCATTCATTCATCAACAACTTCACCCCACACTTGCTTTTCACACACATCAACACACTAGCATGCTCCTATTCCCGGATGGGTCAAAAGAGGTTAAATTTTATATGAATTGAGGTGCTTAAACAACATGATCAAGATGAGAAGTAGAGAAGGATGAAATGCCTTAATCACTCCTAAATGATGTGCAAGAACTAGCATGTAATTTCGACTATCAATCCTCAATCCAATCAAGGCAAGCATTCATGATCACAATTCACACATGGGATTCAAGATAAATACTTCAAATCCACATATGCATACATCAATTCAACACATAAGGCCATCCATAGCCAATTCACAAGACAATCTCATCATAAGGGTCATATCCAAGCTTAGAAGCACTAAAAATTTTTAAATTTTCTGATTTTCTTGGAATTTTCAAAATATATATGTACAATGCAAGACATAATGAAACATGTGACAATATTAAGTTATCCTAGATGCTAATCATGCAAGTGATCATGAAAACCCCACCCCATACTTAGAAACACATTGTCCCCAATGTGAAAACTAAATAAAGAAGTGAAAGAGAGTCCTCACAATGTAAAATTGGTGATGCTTTGATGTTTCAGTTCACATTGAATGATGATGGTGGATGATCGATCAAGGATGGTAGAGAGCTCTTGATGTTCATTATGATGTCGGAACCCGCGCTTGGCACCGCAAGCCGTCCAAGTTCCACGTCCGCTCCACCCATGCTTGATTGGAGATCATCACTTTCCTTGACAGAAGGAAAAATCGGACCAACTACCCAGGAAAATCGGCCGATTTTGTGCAAGATCAGTCCGATTTTCCTGGGTGCTTTCTTCCTCATCCATGTGCTCGGATCTTGTACCTTCAGCAGTTCTATGAGGTTTTCACATGACCTTCAACATCTCATCACACATGACAATCAACAAGATCTAGCACCCAAAAACAGAAAAGAAAAACAAAGCACACCAAGAGCAAGATCAAACAAAAACAAGAAAAATAAAAGGGAAAAATATGTACCAATGGGTTGCCTCCCATTAAGCACTTCTTTAAGGTCATTAGCTTGACCAAATTCAGGAGCGTTTCACTCAAGGTGAAGTGGGGCAATCACTTCCACCGGGGCTTCCGGGATGTACTTCTTCAAACGGTGTCCATTCACCTTAAAGTTACCACAATGATCTCCTCCTATCTCCACCGCTCCATGAGGAAAGATCTTCCTCACAACATAAGGACCCGCCCATCTTGACTTGAGCTTTCCGGGGAAGAGCTGCAGCCTCGAGTTGAAGAGAAGCACTAAGTCACCCTCATTCAACTCCTTTGGGATAAGACGCTTGTCATGCCAACGCTTGGTCTTCTCCTTGTAAATCCGGGCATTTTCGTAAGCATCCAACCGGATCTCCTCAAGAGCGTTCATGTCTAGCAACCTCTTCTCACCGGCTTCTTTGAGGTCAAAATTCAGCCACCTTATGGCCTAATATGCCCTATGCTCCATCTCCACCGGAAGGTGGCAAGACTTGCCATAAACTAGCTTGTAGGGAGTGGTGCCAATCGGTGTCTTGAAAGCAGTTCCATAAGCCCACAAAGCATCATCGAGCTTCATAGCCCAATCTTTTCTTGTTCTAGAAACCGTCTTCTCAAGTATCCCTTTTATCTCCCAGTTGGAGATCTCCACTTGACCACTAGTTGGGGATGGTAAGGTGTTGCTACCTTATGAGTCACCCTATACTTAGCCAAAAGTTTCCCAAAGTTCCTATTAGTGAAGTGCTTTCCTCCATCACTTATGATCACCCTTGGTGTCCCAAACCTAGGAAAGATCACTCGGTTGAAGAACCGCACCACAACCTTGGCATCATTTGTGGGAGAGACGGTTGCCTCCACCCATCTCGAAACATAGTCCACCGCCAATAGGATGTAGAGGTTGCCACATGAAGAAGGGAATGGTCCCATGAAGTCCACACCCCAAACATCAAATATCTCCACTTCTTGTATGTTGTTCAAGGGAATCTCGTTCCTCCTTGAGATGTTGCCCGTCCTTTGGCAAGCATCACGAGCTACCACAAAATTCTGCACGTCCTTGAACAAACTTGGCCAAAAGAAACCCGATTGCAACACCTTAGCACATGTTTTGTGTGAGCTAGCATGACCTCCACATGGCAAAGAGTGACAATGCCGGATCACACTCTCCACCTCATCCTCCGGTATACATCTCCTAAAGACTCCATCCGGCCCTCTCTTGAACAAAAACGGTTCACTCCAATAGTAATGCCTCACATCCTTGAAGAATTTCTTCCTTTGGGCATAGGATAAACCGGGTGGCACCTCCTCACACACAAGGTAGTTCACAATATCGGCATACCACGACTCATTACCCCTTGACACTTGAAACAAGCACTCCTCTACCATTTGTAATTGCTCATCCCGGAATGAGTCATCAATCGGGATGTCGTCTCTCTCAAGCTCCAATGGTGGGAGCCTACTAAGATGGTCCGCTACAGAATTTTCGGACCCTTTCTTATCCCGGATTTCCAAGTCAAACTCTTGAAGAAGAAGGATCCATCAAATGAGGCGAGGCTAGGCATCTTTCTTGGTGAGGAGGTAACGGATCGCAGCATGATCCGTGTACACAATGACCTTTGCTCCAACAAGATATGACCGGAACTTCTCAAAGGCATACACCACCGCTAGCAACTCCTTCTCGGTTGTGGCATAGTTAAGTTGGGCATCATCTAGCGTCTTGCTAGCATAGTAGATGGCATGTGTACGCCCATCTTTCTTTTGTCCTAAAACAGCCCCAACATCCACATCACTTGCATCACACATCACTTCAAATGGTAAGCTCCAATCCGGAGGTTGCATGATGGGGGCGGTGATCAAAGCATCCTTCAGCCTACAAAAAGCCTCAAGGCAATCCTTGGAGAAAACAAACTCAACATCTTTCATTAGTAGGTTAGTAAGAGGTTTAGAAATCTTAGAGAAATCTTTAATGAATCTCCGGTAAAAACCGGCATGCCCTAGAAAACTCCTTACCCCCTTCACCGAGGTGGGTGGTGGAAACTTCTCTATCGTCTCTATCTTAGGCCTATCGACCTCAATGCCACGGTTGGACACCAAGTGTTCCAACACAATGCCTTCACTTACCATGAAGTGGCATTTCTCCCAATTCAAGACAAGATTTGTCTCCTCACATCTCTTAAGCACCAAAGACAAGTTAGCTAAACAATCATCAAATGAAGATCCATAAACAGAGAAATCATCCATAAACACTTCCATGATGTTTTCAATATATTCAGAAAAGATAGCCATCATACACCTTTGGAAGGTGGAGGGTGCATTACACAACCCAAATGGCATTCTCCTATATGCACATGTACCCCAAGGACATGTAAATGTTGTTTTCTCTTGGTCATCTGGGTGAATAGGAATTTGGAAAAACCCACTATAACCATCTAAGTAACAAAAGTGTGAATGTTGAGCTAATCTCTCTAGCATTTGGTCAATGAAAGGAAGAGGGAAGTGATCTTTCCTAGAGGCCACATTTAGTTTCCTATAGTCTATACACATCCTCCATCCCGTAACCGTTCTAGTTGGGATTAGTTCATTATTCTCATTTGTTACTACGGTCATACCACCCTTCTTAGGAACCACATGTACGGGACTAACCCATTTACTATCCGAAATTGGGTAGATGATTCCCGCATCTAGCAACTTAATGATCTCTTTCTTGACTACCTCTTTCATTATAGGATTCAATCTTCTTTGATGTTCAATAGAGGATTTATGGTCTTCTTCCATCAAAATCTTATGCATGCACAAAGAGGGATTAATGCCAACAAGGTCATCAATGGTGTATCCTATTGCCTTTCTATGCAGTTTCAATTCAGTCAACAATCTATTAAGCTCATCATCATTCAAAGATGCATTCCCAATCACCGGATAGGTAGAATTCGAACCAAGGAAAGCATACTTTAAATGAGAAGGAAGAGGTTTTAGATCAAGTTTAGGAGGACCTTTATCGGTTGGAGATGATCCATACAATGTAGTTTGAGATGAGTCCAAAGCCATGGAAGCCTCACCTAAGTCCTTTGATGATTGCTCACAAACACTTGGATGATGCTCAAAAGACTCAGGAAAATCGACCCTCTGTGAAGAAAATCGGACGATCTGGGGGTCGATTTCAGTTTCTGCATTTGCAAAATCGGATGAAAATTCAGGATTTATGCAAAAATCAGCCGATTTTTGCCCCCTCTGTCCGATTTTTCTACAGGTATTTGTCCCTTCCTCTAGTACTTCAAATCCAACACTTGGTAGCTAATCCAATGCATTCGAGGCCTTGATCACTTCATTGCTACTCTCCTCAACTCCTTCCTCCATCAAACTCGAGCTAAGAACCTTCTCAAGTGGATCCTTGAGCAAGATTGAGCTCACAACTTCTCTAGACTCCTCTTCCTCAACAATGTTGAAGACATCTTCACCTAGGGCTGGCCCCTTCACCATTGTGGACAAATTAAACTTGATGTTCTCTTCTCCAATGTTGAAAGAGAGAATTCCATTTTTGCAATCCACCAAACATCCGGAAGTAGCTAGGAAAGGTCTCCCCAAGATGATAGGAACCGGATAGTCCACCAGGATGTCCAAAACAACGAAGTCTATGGGCACATAGAACTTCCCTAGTTGCACCGGTATGTCTTCCAAGATTCCAACCGGGTGAGTGATTGAACGGTCCGCCATGTAAAGGGTCATCTTGACCGGTTTTGGCTCTCCTAGCCCAACCTTGTTGCATAGTGCAAGCGGGATGATGCTTACACTTGCCCCAAGATCACATAGGGCGCCATACTTCACTTCTCCCACTCCGATTGGCACACAAAAAGATCCCGGATCTCTTAGCTTAGGAGGCATTTCCTCCTTCATGGTTTGAATCAATTTCGAGGACCTCTTTGTCATCCTCACTTCTCCATACTCCTCCAACTTCCTCTTGTTGGAGAGTATTTCCTTCAAAAACTTGCCATACGCCGGCATACCTAGAATAGCATCCATGAACGGAATGTTAATATGCAATTTAGACATAACTTCAAGGAATTTACCGAAGTGTTTGCCCAAACGAGCTCTTGCTCATGATTGTGGGAATGGTAGTGGTGGCTTAAATGGAGGTGGTGCCACATATGATGGCTCATCATCCTTGCTCTTTCCTCCATCTTCTTGCAATGGCTCTTCTTCTATCACCACATATGTTGAAAGAGAGAATTCCATTCTTGTAATCCACCAAACATCCGAAAGTAGCTAGGAAAGGTCTCCCCAAGATGATAGGAACCGGATAGTCCGCCGGGATGTCCAAAACAACGAAGTCTATGGGCACATAGAACTTCCCTAGTTGCACCGGTATGTCTTCCAAGATTCCAACCGGGTGAGTGATTGAACGGTCCGCCATGTAAAGGGTCATCTTGACCGGCTTTGGCTCTCCTAGCCCAACCTTGTTGCAAAGTGCAAGTGGGATGATGCTTACACTTGCCCCAAGATCACATAGGGCATCATACTTCACTTCTCCCACTCCAATTGGCACGCAAAAAGATCCCGGATCTCTTAGCTTAGGAGGCATCTCCTCCTTCATAGTTTGAATCAATTCCGAGGACCTCTTTGTCATCCTCACTTCTCCATACTCCTCCAACTTCCTCTTGTTGAAGAGTATTTCCTTCAAGAATTTACCATATGTCGGCATTCCTAGAATAGCATCTATGAACGGAATGTTAATATGAAATTTAGACATAAGTTCAAGGAATTTACCAAAGTGTTTGTCGAAACGAGCTCTTGCTCATGATTGTGGGAATGGTAGTGGTGGCTTGTATGGAGGTGGTGCCACATATGTTGGCTCATCATCCTTGCTCTTTCCTCCATCTTCTTGCAATGGCTCTTCTTCTATCACCACTTGCTTCCCTTTGTCATTTCCCTTAGGTAAGGGATCCTTCATGCTTAGCCCACTCCTTATTGTAATAGCCAACACTTGGCCTCTTGGGTTATCTTCGGTTCTTCCGGGAAGCTTTCCCGGATCTCTATGAGTTTCACCCGCCTTTTGGAACACTTGTGCTTCCAACACCTTTTGAGCTTTAGAAATGGAAGTCATCGTGCTCTCAAGACCACTCAACCTTCCAAGCAATTGCTCAAACATCATTTCGGTTCTATCCTTTGGGGGTTGAGTAAATCCGGGTGGAGGTTCTTGTGAAGCCTTTGGTGGTGGGGTTGCGCTTGTGTAAGTGGGAGGGTTCAAGGCTCCATCCGGGTTAGAATAGGAAAACCCGAGATGGTTGTGGTTAGGCCGGTAATTGTTGAATTGCCAGTTGTTGTTGAAGTTCCTTGGGCCTTGATAGTTGTTGTAGTTGCCCCTTCCCATGTAGTTCACATCTTCCTCCTTGGAAGACAAGTTTGCTTGCACTTGCACTTGAGGGCTTGCTTGACTCTTCAAAGTTGTAGCACACAACTCCCTCAAAGATTTCAACTCATTGTTGATTGCATCAAGCTTGAAGTTACTCATGGTGACTTCACTCACCTCATATGCTCCCGCTTTCCTCACATCACTCTTCCTATGGGAGTACTTCTCAATTACCAAAGCTTGTTTCTCTACAAACTCCCAAGCTTCATCCACATTCTTTTCCATGAAAGTCCCACCGGAAAGAGATTGAAGCTTGAATTGGCTATCTTCATCAAGTCCCTTGAAGTAGATCTCCAATAGCTCAATTTTCGGTATACCATGGTGTGGACAATCTAGGAGAAGGTCTTTGAACCTCTCCCAAGACTTGAATAGGCTTTCTCTATCCTTCATCACAAAGGCGTTGATCTTCCCTCTTAGCTTGGTAGTCTTGGAAGGTGGGAAGAACTTAGTCAAAAACTCGGTCGTCATCTCCTCCCAAGTACTCACTCGCCCTTGTGAAATAGATTGATACCAAGCCAAGGCTTTATCCTTAAGTGAGAAGGAGAAAGCCCTAAGCTTATGGTTGTTGCTCTCCAATCTAGGCGGTCTAAGAGTCTCCATCAAGATCTCATAGTTCATCAAGTGTTGATGAGGAGACTCTCCTTCCATCCCTCCAAATTGATTATGCCGGATCATTTGTAGAACTTGAGGGCGGAGCTCGTAATCATGGGTTGCGGGATCTCCTAAGTTCACACCCGGACGGTGTGCTCTTTGTGCCGGATCCATACGTTGCCCTAACGTTTGTGGCTCTTCAATAGCAATGGGCACAACCCGAATATTAACCGCCGGCTGCGGTTGTGGTGGAGGTGGAGGTTGTTGACGATTAAGCTCTCTTTGCACAAGAGCTTGCCTAATCTCTTCAATCTCCCTCCTAGTTGCTTCTTGCCTCTCGTTGGCAAGTCTCCTTTCATTCTCCAAGAGCTCATCTCTTAGTCTAATTTGCTCTAAAGCCTCATCCAACTCAGCTTGGAGATCTCTTCCGGCCATCTCTTTTCCCTTTCTAATGCTCTTGGATCTAGATCTAAGGGTTTTCTCCGGTTCGGGATCGAATGGAGCTAAATCCTTGCCACGAGATCTTCGCATACACCTAAAGAGTGAGAGATGTCCTGAAAAGCAAAGACACAAACCAAACGAGATCAAAAGCAACAAGAAAGATCTACGCTATAAACAATCACAAAAATGACTCAATCTAGACCTAGTCCCCGGCAACGGCGCCAAAAACTTGTTACGCTAAGATTGTGACACGCAAAAATCTTAAATTTATAACTTGTTATATTTTTCCTAACTCCTAGCGAACCCACAGTGTATGGGTCGTTTTGTAGTAAGGATAGTATTTCAAGGTCGAACACGAAGACTAAGGTGAAATCAAATCAACAAGTGATCGTAGATAGTGTGAATCTAGTCTAAGAAAAGAGAAGGAAATAAAGAAATGAAAATCATGATATTTTTGGTTGGGTTTTTGTGGTGATCAAGCAAAGATCACAAATCAAGCAAGATAATAAAACAAACTAACAACTCAAGCTAGCAAAACAAACAAGTAACACAAGCACAAAATATGTGATCAAAGAGAGAAAAGTGGATTCTAGAGGTCAAGATTTCCGGTTATGGCATTGGACTCAAGCTTCTAAAGATTCTAAGGATAAAGCTGCAGTGTTGGGAAAGGGTGTTTATCTAATGGAAGCAACTACCGGGTAAGTCTCTCGCTTCACTAATCCCGCATCAAACTCCTATTACCGGGTAGGTCTCAAGGGGTTAAAATAGGGAATTCTACACAAACCGGACTCTACTTAAGGGGAAACCCTCTCCTTACCGGGTAAGTCTCGGAAAAGGGAAGTCTCAAGCAATAATCCTAGCACACTCAATCCAATAGCGGCTTGTGAGGCTCACTACTACCTAGAGTTCATCGTCTTTGGTATCTAAGATCGGAAATCACCGGGTAGGTCTCTTCCCTCGCTTAGGTTGCTAGCATTAGGTGACCCTAAGCTATATTATGCTTAATAAACACTAGGATTTAAACAACCTAACATCCTAACACACAGATTCATCAATTAAAGAGCAACAAAGAGAAAAATCGGATGGATCATAAGAAAAATTGGACGATCTACCCTATGAACAGGTCGATTTTTCTGTTTGAGTTAGGTTTTGTGCATACGAATCATCCTAAACTAACATATAAGTCCATTCTATCATCACCCAAGCCATAACCATCAATCCGTCACTCTAGAATCACAATAAACTAGCCAATAACATGCATTTCAAGATCCAAAATCATCACACAAGCATACATGTTTTCATAGGTAGATGATGAAAGATAAGCAAGTAAAACAAGAAATCTAAGCTGAATATAAGTTTGGGCAAGACTTACAATCCTTCAAAAGAAGTCATAAAACGTTCCTAACAATCCTTCGAAAAGTTCTTCAATCAAAGATTCTAAAAATCACTCAAAATCACTCAAAAACTCACTATCACTCTAAGTTTTTGATGTTCTTCTTCTTCCCCAAAATGAGAGAGTTTTTCTTCTTCTCCAAGTCTATCATCCAATTGGAATGAGGTGTGTGTGAGAGAATGTGGGAGATGCCTCAGCCACAGCTTGCAGGACCACTTATATTCTCCATCAAGAGCAAGGCCGGACAAAGAGATCGTGGGACACGTGGCTTAAGTTGTCAAAGGCCAGAAAATCAACCCAGTCAGATAAATCGGACGATTTTCCTAAGTGCTGGTCCGATTTTCTTCAACAGAGGCTTGTTATGATCGTCTAGCCATGAGTTGCTCCATTGTTTGCACCAATAAGGGTCCTTGTGTCTTTTATTGCTCCAATTATGTTCCTCCAAAGCCTTGGATGTGTACCACCATAAGGCTTGACCCTCGAATGTATCGATTAATGTCCAAAAGTTCCCCGAAATACCTACAAAACCGACAAAAGCTCGTGTAGACGTCTTTTCTAGAAATATGCACGAAATGAGTGTAAACGTCGTGAACTAATGCCAAACCGTGCATGAATAACGGGAAAAACTATCTAAATGAATGCCTATACTAACGTCATAAATCACGTTATCAAGATCCTAGCCCAATGTGACATCCCGAGTCCCGCAGAATCGAGGTGTTACAACCTGCGCCTCAACCTGGGAGCTGGAAGACGAAGAGGCTGTGTCACCGCCCCTGCGTTGACATAGGGACGCCCTGGCGGCTTGGCATCAGAAACGTCAGGAAGTCGAAAGGTCAGACGGTTGAAGAGCATTGAAGATCCGCCCCAACGGAATTGCCTAGCCGCCCCTGCGGCCATGAAGAAGATCAAGCATTTTTGCCTTCATCGCCCCTGCGGGACTGAAGGCCGCCCCTGCGGTTTAACGTCAGAAGCTGTACTCCGGCTGTTTACACCACCTTTATGGCATTAAAGGTGGCTATTTTAGGCCGGCCATTTACTCCTATTTAGTGTCTTTTGTAGTATAAATAGTCCTTGGTTGATTGATAGAATCAACCATCTTGTTAGCCAACAAATTATCCACTTAGATTATCTTTCTTCCTTTGTAATGAGTTGCTAAATTCCTTGCTACATTGGGTTGGTTTGAAGCTGCGTTGTTACTTTGGTTGTAAGTTTTCTTTAATATAAGTTTTTATTCAATAATGCTTTGTGTTTCCTTGATCTCCCTTGTCTAATTGCATGTTTACTATTGCTTGAGATTGATCACCTTAGGTTCTAAAGTGCATGCAAACAACTAGGACTAATAGGTTCCGGGTTTGGGTCTTTAATCTAGTAGCAACTTTAAGTAATAACGGATTGTAATTACTTAAAGAAAAGGAACACAGATATAAAGATAAGTTTAACGGTTTTAATCTTCTCTTTATATCCCTTAGTCTTTGTTTGAAAGCTAACTTGTTATTTGTTTTTGTAGGTTTACGGAATACTAACCTGTTAAGTTGTGTTGATGCCGGTTGGCTCAACACATATATATGATCGAGACAGGAGATTACTTGAAAACTTGTAAAAGGAACTCACCAAAGTAGCAATTGCATGCTTAGAATCAACCTAGTGTAGATTCACCCATCATTGTCTTGTCGCATTAATCGTTTTCATAAGTTTTTGTGTGCATCAATTCAACCAACCTCCCCCCCCCCCTTTGTTACTTGTTACTATAATCGATAATTGCATCTAAAACACCTTAACTCTCTTGGGTTTGACCCTTACTTAACCACTATACTTGTTTTAAGTGCTAAGTTGAGATTTACTTTTGATTGGGTATAGACGACCATAGAAATACCGTCGGTCAATCATCTAAAAAGATAAAAATTATCAATTTGATCCGGGTTATCACTTTTGTCTTTGAAATCCATTTCAAGACCTTGTATTGCATTTCAAGGCCTTGAAATGGAAAAGTAGATTGGATTATAAGGACAAAATAAAACGATTTACTCCCCCTAAAATAATGCTTCCTTGTTCAACATAACAAGCTCCAATCTAATAAATATCTACAAGCTGCAAGTTAGTCGAAATAAATGATATCGATACGTCACCTTTTTCAACATGATCACGTATGAAGTGATGTCTTACGTCGATATGCTTTGTTCTTGAATGATGCACAAGATTTTAGTTATCGAAATAGCAATAGTATTATCACATTTAATATGTATACCTTTGAGATCAAAACCAAGATCACGAAGTTGTTGAGCTATCCAAAAAATTTTTGAACAACAGGCTCCAACAGTTGTGTATTCGGCTTCAACTATGGATAGGGCGCCATAATTTTGCTTCTTGGAGTTCCAACTAATTAAGGACGACCCTAAGAATTGGCAACATCCAAAAGTGCTCTTTGAATCTACCTTATAGCCTACAACGTCTGCATTTGTATAGCCAACGAGGTGAAACGAGTTTTGACGTGGATACCATAACCCTAAATCCTTAGTGCCATTGAGACATCGATATATCCTTTTCACAGCTATCAAGTGTGACTCTTTGGGATCAGCTTTAAATCTTGCACACATGCACACACTAAATGTTGTCCCGCTAGGAGGTGATGCTAAGAAAATCCGAGGCAAGAGTGCCAAGAACTTGTTTGCTCAAATCTTGCACACAAAGTCTTACAATTTATAACTCGATAAGATATCCTAAACTCCTAGCTAACCCGCAGTGTACGGATCGTAAAGTAGAAAGGAAAGCATTCCGAGGTCGAACACAAAGACCGAGGTGAGATTAAATCATGCAATGATCAAGGATAGTTCAAGTGTAAGATAAGGAAAGAGATGGAAACAAAGAAATGAAAATCATATGTTTTTTATGGGTTTTGGGTTGATCAAGCAAAGATCACAATCAAGCAGCAATGTCGACCAAACAACAAAACAGACACAAGATATAAGATCAATGTAAAGAGAGTGGATTCTAGAGATTCGGATGTCCGGTTATGGTATGGACTCAAGCTTCTAATCAACTTTGGAACAAACTGCGGTATGCTAGGAAGGATTGCTTCTCTAATGGGATCAATCACCGGGTAGGTCTCATGGTCCACTAGTCCCGCACCTAAGGTCCTATTACCGGGTAAGTCTCTAGGAACCTAAGGTTGGGAATTGTACACAAACCGGATTATTACTTAGGGCTCAAACCTCTACTTACTGGGTAAGGCTCAAAAAAGTAAGTTCTAAACAACAATCCTAGCACACTCAATCCAATAGCGGTCGTTGAGGCTCACTACTACCTAATGTTTGTCATCTTCTATACCTAAGAGCTGGAATTACCGGGTAAGTCTCATCCCTCACCAAGTTTATTAACATAGGTCACCCTAGTACTATATTAGGCTAAAAAAACACTAGGATTTCAACTCTCAAACTCCCTATCATGAAGATATAGCACTATGGGAACTTTAGCTCACACACCTCGGGTGGATCAAGAACATTTCGGCCGAAATCTTTAAAGAACAGGATGAGATTGCAAATTAGGCTAGGTATTTCGAGCAATAAACTATCCTAAGATACATCTAAGTCCAATCTATCATTATCCTAGCCATAACGTTTCATCCATCTCCCTAGAATCACATGCTACTTAGCCAACAACTATCATCTTAAGTTCATTCATCATCAAAACAACAAACATGCATGCCATAGCTAGATGAAGAGATAGGAAGCAATATAAACCAAGGAACAAGCTAAATATTAAGTTTATAACTAGCTTACAACCATCCAAGAGTAGCTTCAAAACGAGGTCAACAATCTCTACAACTCTCCTCACTACAAACTTATCAAAAACTCACTCCAAGACTATGAAAATGGTGTTCTTCTCTTCTCTTCTCTTCAATGGAGTCTCCTCCCTTCTCTTCTCCACACTTGGGATATTCAAAACTAAAGATTGTTAGGAAATGGAAGCCCCCCTGTAAAAGTGTGTAGGATGCAACAAGACACCTCCCATCCATCATGGGAGACAAAGGTTGTGGCCTAGAAGTTGTGTGCCAAGTGGCACGGTGGTCCTGATGGCGATCTCGGATGGTCCAGAAAGCATCTCAGCCGAGATGGGTGGGGTTTGGACCGAGGTCAATGGCTAGAATGATGGCTAAACACAAGCCGGTGCATGACTCGAACCAACTAAGGTCAATTGCTTCTTCTTTTCTCCATGCTTGCTCCATTGGGACCTTGAATCCGGGTCGTCACGAGGCTTGATCCTCGGATATGATCAATAATGCATGAAAGCTCCCCAAAATACCTACAAAACCGACAAATGCTCGTGTAGACGTCTATTCCGACAAAATAACTCGATAAAGCATAAAATGTCCCGAACATGTGCAAAACCATGCATGAATGAATGTGAAAACTACCTAAAAGAGTGCCTAATCTAGTGTCATAAATCACGTCATCACTAAACATAATGACAGGTCGACTAGGGGTTAAATATAACAAAGAACCGACCATACCTCGATACTCCTTTTGTATGACAATCTTACCATACTTGTCTTGATCTAACGAGAGAGTAGAACTCATCGGAGTTTTTGCTACCTTGTTTTGATCCATTTTATATTTCTTGAGCAAATCCTTGGTATACTTGCATTGGTTAAAAAAGATTTCTTTCTTAGCTTGAGTAACTTGAAGACCAAGAAAGAAATTTAACTCTCCCATCAAGCTGATCATTTCAAACTCTTTACATATAATATCTAAAAATTCCTTATGTAGAGAATCGTTAGTAGCACCAAATAATATATCAGCAACAAAGATTTGTACTACTAATAAATTGTTGCCTTTGGTTTTGACAAACAAAGTTTTGTCAATCAAACCTCTTTTGAAACTACTTTGAAGGAGATACTTGGACAATCTTTCATACCAAGCTCGAGGAGCTTGCTTAAGACCATAGAGAGCTTTGTCCAATTTAAAAACATAATCCGAAAAATCATCATTTTCAAAACCAAGAGTTTGAGCAACGTAGACTTCTTCTTCTAAAATGTAGGTAAAATGACACGTTTTGGACTTAAATGGAGCTAAAGGAGCTAAGGAGTCATTGGAGCTACATTCTGGAGCTTAAGTAAGACCCCAGGAAGCATGAAAATGATTAAGAAGATTAACTTTGAACCAGATTCGAGAGATTTCACATTCAGTTGAGATTCACCTCGGTCAGCTACAGTACCATCTCGACCGAGGTGATCTTGAGGAGCGTCGCGACCGAGGCAAACACCCTGTCTCCGGCGAGATCTTTATTTTTGGCTGAGATCTTTTATTTTTGGAAGGAGGAGATCTTATATATTTTTGGCTGGGTTTTTGGAAGGAAGATATTATTTTTGGGAGATCTATTTTAGAAGATATGGATATATTTTATAGGAAATTATCTTCTTAAGATATTATTATCTTTGTAAGATAATTCTCCAATATAAAGGGTTGGATTTTCCACAAGTTCAACCATGCTTGGAGCATCCAACAATTGAGGGATTTTCTGGACTTTTGAAGGAAGGATTGAAGGATTGAAGTTCAAGGAAGGAAGGAATCATAGTTGGAGTTAGCTTTTGAAGGAGTTTGTAAGACTTTCTTAGATTGTCTTTTTGGTTGATTGTCTTTACTGATTTGTGATTGAGGAACGCTTGTTTGTCACTTATTTGATTCAGTTATTGATACATTTTTTCTTAAGGTTTTCTTGTTCGAATATTGATTCCTTTCTTATAAATTTGATTATTGTTATCATGATGATTGTTGGCTAAGTTTCTTATGCGATTCTAGGGTGATTGGCTGAAAGTTGTAGGGAAGACGATGATAGAATGATCTTAATCCCAGCAGGACCCTGAAAGCTCGAGCCTTTATTTTAACCCTAGAACACCTCGCTCAGTCGATGAACATCTCGGCCGGGGTGGGATCTGACTGAACGAGGTGAACATTTTCCTGAACCTAAACTGAGTTAAGATTCAAAGTTTGCCAAATCCTATCCTTGTTACACCTTTTCTTGTTCAACGCAAACCTAGGATGAGACTTACCCGGTGATTCATTTATTTGTTTACCTAAGATCATGAGTGTAGGTAATAAAGGTTTATCCTTTATTGGGGTTTGAGTGTGCTTTCATCCCATCTTTGTGAGTTAGCCTTAGACTTACCCGGTGAAGGTTGATTCTATTCCCTTGGGTGGTATGTTGGTTTGAGATTATAGTTCCTTTCCTTAGTACATTGAGACTTACCCGGTAATAGGAGCTTCGGTTTGGGATAGTGAGTAGTGAGACTTACCCGGTGATCTATTCCCATCTTGGAAACACCTTCCCTTTGCAAACCTCAGCTTTGTCCGCGTTATCTTTTGAGATCTTGAGTCGGAACCACAACTAGATGCTTTAATACCTAGAATCCGCATTTCCCCTTACTTGACTTTTACATCATCTTTGATTGCTTTAATTACTTTTGGTTAATTGCAATATTTGACAACCGATTTTGTGCTTTGTTTCACCTAAGGCCCTGTGATCGACCCCTGAAATTCTTGCTTTTATTACAATCGATCCGTACACCGCGGGTTCGCATATTTGTTCAAGCATACTTCTTGGATTATAAATTTGAAGCTTGCACACACTTTTGGAGCGAACAAGGTTTTGGCGCCGTTGCCGAGGACTTGGTCTAGACCAAGCCGGTTTCGGTTGTCTTTCGGGGCTATTGCCCTTGTTGCTATTGACTACTTTACTTGAGTGTTTTCGCAGGATCTTTTCTTAGGTGTATGCGAAGAACTCGTGCCGAAAAGGAAATCGTTCCTTACAATCCCGAACCAGAAAAGAATTACAAGCGAAGATTGAAAGAAGCTAAGATGGCCAATAAAAAAAATCGCGATCTTGAGGCCGAATTGAAGGAGGCATTGGAACAGCTACGCCTCAATAAGGAAGAACTACAGCGAGAAAGAGAGTAGACTCGCACTAGAACTGATGAAATTGAAGCAGATATGGCCGCTCTAAGGGCCCAGATTCTGCCTCGACCAGATCCTCGACCAAGGCAAAACCCAGTTCATGTTGCCCCGGCCGAGATACATCCACCTCGGATGCCTATTCGAGATGTTCTTTTTGTTGGAATTCCACAAACCCTAGGACAGAGGATGGAACCCAATCAACAAGTCACGCGTCCAGGAGTCAACCTAGGTGATCCAGCTGAGCATGATTATGACATTCGACCGCAAGTTCTATCTATGATCCAACAATGCCAATTTGGAGGTTTAGAGAGGGAGTCTCCGCATACATTTGCAAAACTATGAGATCTTGATGGAGACCTTGAGACCTTCAAGGCTGGAGAATAACAACTACAAGTTAAGGCCTTTCTATTTCTCTTTGAAAGACAGGGCGCTTGCTTGGTATCAATCTCTTCCGCCCGGAAAAATCAACACTTGGGAAGAGATGACGACGGAGTTTCTTACTAAGTTCTTTCCTCCCTCTAAAACCACTGAAATGAGGGGAAAGATCAATGCTTTTATCATGAAGGACAAGGAGAGTTTGTCCAAGTCATGGGAGAGATTCAAAAATGTTTTATTAGATTGCCCACATCATTGGATTCCAAAGATCAAGTTGCTGGAAATCTACTTCAAAGGTTTACATGGAGCAACTCAATTCAATCTCCAACTACTTTCATCCGGCACATTCATGGATATGCCGATAGATAAAGCTTGAGAATTCATTGAAAAGCAAGCTTTAAATATGGAGAAGTACTCCCATCAAGGAACCGAAAATGGAGCAAGGAGAGTCAGCTTCCAAGACACATCATCAAATGGAGCTCAACTCACCTCGCTTAGCAATGATGTGGAACAATTAAAGGAGCTTTTAGTAGCTCAAACAAAGAAGGAGCATGATGGAGGATATAAAGGAAGAAACAACTACCAAGGGTCACGGAACAATAATCACAACAATAATAGAAACTCCAACAGCAACAATTGGAGATCTAATCAACAAAATCCGGGTAACCCTTATTCTCATGCTAATAATACTTTTAACCCCTCCGCCTCTTCTTCTTCTTCTACTCCATTGAAGATTCAGGAGCCTGGATCAAGTTCATCCCAGCCAGAAAAGAAAGATGCAGTGCTGGAGGCAATTTTTATCAAGCTCAACGCTATGGAGACATCGATGACTTCATGTTCGAAGGCACAAAAAGCCTTAGAGCAACAATTCTTCAACAAGGCAAATGAAGCGCCAAGAGATCCAAGGAAGATCCCAGCAAGGACATAAAGCAACCCTAAGGGACAAATCATGACAATAACGACACGAAGTGGACTAAAAACTGCAGATCCACTACCTCGGTCGATGCTAGAACAGACGAAGAACACCTCGGTCCAAGACCAGACGAGGAACACTTCGGTCGAAATCCCAACCAAGGTGGAGCCCCAGAAAGCAAAGGAGAAATCTGAAGTTTATGTTCCATCTCCTGCTTATAAACCACCACTTCCATTCCCTCAGTCAAGGGCTAGGGCATATCTAGACAAGCATTTCGGTAAGTTTCTAGACCTAATGAATAAACTACACATTAACATCCCTTTCCTTGATTCCGTTCTAGGGATGCCCGCCTATGGGAAGTTCTTGAAAGAGATTCTTTCGAGAAAGAGGAAATTGGAAGATTTTGGGGAAGTAAGGATGACATCTAAGTCTTCGGAGCTCATTCAAATCATGAAGGAGAAGATGCCACCCAAATTAAGAGATCCCGGTTCATTTTGCATTCCCATTCAAGTTGGGGATGTAACTTATGAGGCGTTGTGTGATCTAGGAGCCAGCGTGAGTATCATTCCGCTTGAGCTATGTGAGAGAATCGGAATTGGAGAGCCCAAGCCGGTGAAGGTAAGGCTATACATGGCGGATCGCTCCATGACCCATCCCATGGGAATTTTGGAAGACGTTCTCGTCAAGCTAGGTAATATCTACTTACCTATAGACTTTGTTGTACTTGACATACCCGCAGATTATCCCGTTCCTATCATTCTCGGGAGACCATTTCTAGCAACTTCGGGTTGCAATGTGAATTGTAAGAACGCCAAGTTGAAATTCAACATTGGCGATGATCAAGTGGAGTTCGCATTGCTTGCTGTAATGAAAGGAAAGCCGCTGGAGGATGACATCTTCAACATTTATGATGAAGAAGAATCAAGAGAATTGGTGAGCTCTATCCTTATTAATGACCTTCTTGAAAGAGTTCTTAGTTTTAGTTTAATGGAGGAAGGTATAGATTCTTCTTGTGATGCAGATATACGGAGCTTAAAGGCATTGGAAGCAAATCCAAGAGCTAAGATTGAGAAACTAATCCAGGAGAAGAGAAGCAATTTAAGTTTCGGTCCCAGTTCTAGTACCTCGACCGAGACACTTTCTGGACCAAGCGAGGTGTTCTTATCCGAAGAAGATGTCGGTCACCCACCTTGGACCTCTACCGAGGTCGCAATCGAGATGTTGTCAACTGAGGACAACAAACTTCCTAACTCATTTTCTGAGAGTCACTTGTAGTTGGTGGAGCACTGGCTCCGCCAAATGTCTGATGGTAAAGAACCTTGGTATGCTGATATTGTCAATTACCTTGTTTACGAGGAAATACCACCGGGATTGACGTACGGTCAAAGGAAGAAGTTCTTCAAGGATGTACGTCACTACTACTGGAATAAACCTCTACTCTTTAAGAGAGCTCCGGATGGGATGCTTCGATGGTGCATTCCGGAGGATGAAGTTGCTAGTGTTATACGGCATTGCCACTCGCTTCCTTGTAGAGGACATGCTAGCGCTCACAAAACGTGCGCTAAGGTATTACGTTCTGGTTTCTTTTGGCCTACATTATTTAAGGATGTGCAAACGTTTATTGTTTCTTGTGATGCATGCCAAAGAACATGGAACTTGTCTAGAAGGAATGAGATGCCACTCAACAATATCCAAGAGGTTGAGATTTTCGATGTATGGGGAGTTGATTTCATGGGACCTTTCCCATTATCCGCAGGGAATCTCTATATTTTCCTAGCTATTGACTACGTCTCTAGATGGGTGGAAGTCATTGCCTCTCCCACTAATGACGCCATGTTGGTTGTGAAGTTCTTCAATCGGACTATCTTTCCACGTTTTGGGACACCACGTATCATCATCAGTGATGGAGGGACACATTTCATCAACCGGAAAATTAAGGCACTTCTATCAAAGTATGGGGTAACCCAAAAGGTAGCAACCCCTTATCACCCTCAAACTAGTGGGCAGGTCGAGATCTCGAATAGAGAAATCAAGGCAATTTTGGAGAAGACCGTCTCTAGGACGAGGAAGGATTGGTCCATAAAGTTGGACGACACTCTTTGGCCTTACAGGACCGCATTCAAAACTCCCGTTGGTACCACCCCTTACAATTTGATACATGGGAAGTCTTGTCATCTACCCGTTGAGCTGGAACACAAGGCATATTGGGCAATCAAGTGGTTGAATTTCGATATCAAGGAAGTTGGAGAAAAGAGACTTTTGGACATCAATGAGCTGGAGGAATTGTGCTTAAGCGCTTATGAGAATGCCAAGATCTACAAGGAAAGAACAAAGAGATGGCATGACAAGCATATCATTCCAAAGGAGTTCAAAAAAGGAGATCTAGTCCTACTTTTCAACTCCCGCCTCCGCCTCTTTCCAGGTAAGTTGAAAACTAGATGGACGGGACCTTACGTTGTGAAAAATGTTTTTCCCTATGGTGCAGTAGAGATTTGGGGTGAAACAAGCGGAAGCTTTAAGGTCAACGGTCATAGGCTAAAGAAGTACCGACCGGAAGTCCATGCAAGGAGATTGCACCGATCTACCTTGTCTAGGGATGATGCACGGTCCAGCTAGCGACCTTAAATCAAGCGCTTCTTGGAGGCAACCCAAGGTATTGCTTTTGTTTCCCTTTTCTAGCTTAGTTTTAGATAGTTTGCTTTTGTTTTGCTTTGCTTTGTTTTTGGCGTCCTCTAGACAGAAACCAGGTACTTTCTAAGGAAGGATTACAACTCAGGAGCTACATTGAAAGGAAAGAAGTTCGAGAAATTGAGAATAAGAAGTTTGACTGAGACACATCTCGGTTGCTATCACAGCGCCTCAACCGAGATGTTCTTGGGCTACCGAGGCGACTAGGTCTGACATCCAGTCAGACACCTCGGTACTGTCGGGACCACCTCGAACGAGGTGATATCAGATTCAGCGAGGGGTATAAAAGGCAAAGCAGATTTCTCTCTCCTCACTTTTCCCTCTCAACCGAGTCTCGACCGTGGCGGAGCCCTAGCCTCGTTTCCTCGTTTCTTGCTCGTTTTCCACAATTTTTGGTTCGATTTTCACCGGAGGAAGCGAGAGGATCGGATTTCAAGCACCAAACTGCGGGAAAAAACGCTCCGAATCTGCGGAATTTGGGAATTTCATTCGAAAACCCTTTCTCTCTTTTTTTTTACTGATTTTAGACGGATCCGGCTCTGGTTGCCGATTATTTTTTGCTGAAAAAGATATAATTACCCCATAGGAAGCAATTGGTAGTGATTTTGGGGGAAAATAACTAGAAATTCAGAGAGTTGAATCGCACAGAACTTGCAACCGAGGTGTTCATCAATCAACAGTCATGAGTAATAGATCCGATCGTCATATTGTTTTGAGAGATGGGACCAGTGGTTCTTCCCCTTCTTCTGCAACTCATCCTACTATACTAGTGATCCATGAGCGTCACCATGCCGACTTTGACCGTATTTGTGGGCATCCCATTGTTGCCCCGTGATTTTTAGATATTGCTGCCTTCGAGTGCCTCCTTGTGGTGGAGGAATTGAGGAAGATGATATCAATGGTAGGTGTTAGCATGAAATATTGTGATATTTTAGGCACATTTTCTAAGTATATTTGATTCATATTGATAGTCTTTGATTGAGCATTGTTGCAATTGTGAGCTAGTTTGCCTATATTGTCAATATGGATGTCTACACTAGCTTTATGTTGATTATAGGTGATTTAGAGTCATTTCCGAACGGAATCGAGCAAGGAAGAGTTGATTGAGTATGTCCATGGATTGAGGGCATTCTTAGGAGCAAAAAAGGAGTTCAACTTGAGGAATGCACGAGGCTAGGGAAGAATCACGTTCTTGCCCTAAACCACGCTCTAAAATACGGCCGTACTACAAACCACGTTCAGTTCCACGACCGTGGAACCTTGCAAGAAAGGCGTGATGAATTCCAGTAACTATTACGGTCGTGGAATCCATGGTTCAAACCGTGACACTTTCCACGCTCTAAATTACGGTCGTGGAACCTTCCACGACCGTGATCTTGGCGATCTTTTTCGCCATATTTTGAAGCCACGATCTTTTGAAGATTGGGCCGGGCCGATATTTTATCTTGCCCTATAAAAGGACGGACGAAGAGAGATTCCGTCACCTCGCTTTAGGCTTACGCTTACGACCTCTGCTTAGACGCGTTTACACCCTCGCTTAGAAGAAATTACATCTCGTTGGAGATCGGAGTTCGTGCGGGAATTTGCCCTAATCTCGCACTTTTGGTGGAGATTGCTGTTGAGATTTCCGGATTGGCAGAAGATCGAAGTTTTTGGAAGATTGTTGCAAGAAGATTTCTCTTCTTGTTTAGGTTTGATTTAGAAGACGGATTGACATCCCGTTCTTCCTTCTTTCCTAAGATTGTGTTTGTTTGCCTTATTCTGAATCTATTGACAACATTCGTTCTTGATTGTGACTTTGAGATCGGTTTGAAGTTTATTGGAAGTTTTCGGAAGTTTTCATCTTTTAATCTTTTAATCCTTGAATTTGATATCAACATGATTGTTATTGGCTAAAAACCCTTAACAATTCTAAGGTGAAGGGTTGATAGTTGTGGGTTAGATGATGATAGATCGATCGTAATTAGATTAGACCCTGAAAGTTTGAGAGAATCGTCGACGAACCCTAAATCACGGTTTGTTCTTGAGTTCCACGACTGTGGAATCTCAAGATCCAACCGTAATTTCCCTTAAGTTTACGAACCTGCTTTTACTTAAATCCAAAGTTAAAGATTTGTTTTAACTTAGTTTAGGCTTGCCTTTTCTAGGTGGTAGTGAAGCCTCAACAACCTCTACCTCGATTGTGAGTATCACAACCATAATCGGTTAAGTTAGTCTTGATCCTTGGATTGCAAGTTTGGGTATTTTAACATTAATTCTTACCTTTAGATCCTTTCTATATTGAAGTCTCAACAACTTTTATAGAGAGTGTCTTGTAGGTGAGTCATATAAGGTTTTTGGAACTTCACCGTACGATTACCTTACATTAGCATACCTTTGCATATCTTAACTCTGTTTTTATATCATTAAGAATATCTTGAATCGATTGCCACATCTGGATACTTGGATCTTTAGGATTGTTGTTTTCCCAATACTTGCAAAAACTCTCATATTTACTCGCTTGATAATCTGCAATTGAATTTGTTCCCACCCAAATCCCTGTGTTCGATACTCTGGAATCCTTGCTTAACTATATCGATCCGTACACTACGGGTTCGCTTGCTTGATTCTAGTTTTATAAATTTAAAGCTTATTTGCACGCACGTTTAGGGGCGAACAGTAGGGTTGGAGGAGTTGATGGAGATCCGAGCTCCAGCCTACCTAGAGTCGACCATGGAGTTCATGAGTTCTGTCACTCACGTCCCTGAGAGGAACAACATCAAGTACCGGTTGCTGAACCGGAACTACATAGTACCGATGGATCAGTTCAGGGAGATCTTTGGCCTCCCGACCCCCACCGTGACTGAATTTCCTTCCCGAGTCATAGCTTGAGACTTGTGGGGCGAGATTGCCCATGTGGTGGAGCATAGTGACAGGTGGAGACCCGGGGACTCCAGAGAGCGTATTATCTTCCACCTAGTTTTCCGTCTTGCTCACCGGATATTTAGCGAGACACTTCTACCGCGTACAGAGACGCCCCAGAAGATCAAACAAGGGGAGCTTTTGAGCTTATTTTGTATGGTGACAGGTGGAGTGCCTGACTTTGGAGGCATGCTGGCTGAGGACTTTCATAGGATCAAGGGCAAGTCCAAGGGAGATATGTGCTGCGGAGGCTTGGTGACCCATATTGCTACGGCCATGGGTTTGGATCTGACTGCATGTACAGTGGTAGTGGCTGCGAAGCCGCTTGGACTTCAGGAGATGATCACAAGGCGCATTCTTGTTCCTCGTGGTCTTAGTACGCCGTATGTCGCTATGCCTTGGGAGACGACTGCTCCACAGGGCATTCTTTGGTCAACTTAGTTCTCAGTCTTTGACAAGCAGTACTGGTCTTCTACTTGACTTCCCTACATGCAGGATGCCGGAGACGTTGTTGTAGCTGATGAGGAGGAGCATGATGATGACAGAGCTGCTATGGAGACTGGTACTGATACCGCCGATCCTAATCTGACAGTTGTCGACCTTGATGACGAGGCGACACATGAGGAGGCAGCAACACAATCACGACCAGCCCGGTGCAGAGTCCGTAGGCACAAAGATCCCACAGCTCACCGACGGATTGATGAGCTTACTGAGCAGATGATCGACTCATATGCCGCTATGACAGTGGATATGTCCCAGCGCTTTGATGATGAGCGCCGACATATTGACAGTTGGATTCATCAGATTAGAGAGAGCCAGCACTACCAGCACTGGATGATGGAGAACAACTTCCAACAGATGATGGGGTATCCATTTGATCCTACTCAGCACCCCTACATCCCATATGTTCCACATCCACCACCACCGCCAACTGACGAGGATTAGAGCTGTATGGATTATCTTTTTATTTATTATGCAGATCAGATAGGTCCGGTGAGTATCCTATCATTAGACTTATTTGACCCATTGGGACAATGAGTCCCAAGTATGGGGTATTTGGATGTATTTGCTTGACCTATGTGTATGCTTGTATGACTCTTGATGGATGTTTATGATCTTATTTGGCTCTATGAGCTTATCTGCCATTACATGCATACATACAGGTTTTTGTTTGAGAAAAACGTCGAAAACTGGTGTTCGCTCCAAAAGGTGTGTGCAAGCTTTAAATTTATAACCCAAGAAGTATGCTTGAACAAATATGCGAACCCGTAGTGTACGGGTCAATTGTAATAAAAAGCAAGAATTCCAGGGATCGATCACAGCGACTGAGGTGAAACAAAGCACAAAATCGGTTTTCAAGTATTGCAATTAACAAAAAGCAATTAAAGCAATCAAAAGATGATATAAAGTCAAGTAAGGAAAATGCGGATTCTAGGGATTAAAGCATCTAGTTGTGGTTCCGACTCAAGATATCAAAAGATAACGCGGACAAAGCTGAGGTTTGCAAAGGGAAGGTGTTTCTAAGATGGGAATAGATCACCGGGTAAGTCTCACTACTCACTATCCCAAACCAAAGCTCCTATCACCGGGTAAGTCTTAAGGTACTAAGGAAAGGAACTATAATTTCAAACCAACACACCACCCAAGGGAATAGAATCAACCTTTACCGGGTAAGTCTCAGGCTAACTCACAAAGATGGGATGAAGGCACACTCAAACCCCAATAAAAAATAAACCTTTATTACCTACACTCATGATCTTAGGTAAACAAACAAAGGAATTACCGGGTAAGTCTCATTCTAGGCTTGCATTGAACCAGGAAAGGTGTAATAAGAATAGGATTTGGCAAACTGAAACTCTTAACTTCAAAATAGGTTCAGGAAAGGTTCACCTCGTTCAGTCAAGTTCCACCCCGGCCGAGTTCTTCGACTGAGCGAGGTGTTCTAGGGTTAAGGTTAAAGACTCGAGCTTTCAGGGTCCTGCTGGGATTAAGATCATTCTATCATCGTCTTTCCCACGACTTTCAGCCAATCACCCTAGAACCGCATAAGAAACTTAGCCAACAATCATCATGATAACAATAATCAAATATATGGAAAGGGAATCAATATTCGAACAAGAAAACCTTAAGAAAAAGGTCTCAATAACTGAATCAAATAACAACAAATCAGCGTTCCTCAAATCAAAAACCAGCTAAGACAACAAACCAAAAGGGAATCTAAGAAAGTCTTACAAACTCTCTCAAAAGCTAACTCCAAACTAGATTCCTTCTTTCCATGATCTTCAATCCTTCATACCTTCCTTCAAAGCTTCCAGAAAATCCCTCAATTGTTGGATGTTCTCAGCCTCCAAGCCTAGTTGAACTTGTGGAAAATTCAACCCTTTATATAGGAGAATTATCTTCCAAAGATAATAATATTTTAAAAAGATAATTTCCTATAAAATATATCCATATCTCTAAAATAGATCTCCCAAAAATAATATCTTCCTTCCAGAAATCCAGCCCAAAAAATATAAGATATCTTCTTTCCAAAAATAAAAGATCTCAGCCAAAAATATGGATCTCGCCGGCGCCAGGGTGTTCGCCTCGGTCGGGACGCTCCTCAAGATCACCTCGGTCGAGGTGACAATATAGCTGACCGAAGTGAATCTCAACTGAATGTGAAATCTCTCAAGTCTAGTCCAAAGTAAATCTTCTTAATCATTTCCATGCTTCCCGAGTTCCTCCTTAAGCTCCAGAATGTAGCTTCAATGACTCCTTAGCTCCATTTTAGTCCAAAAACATGCCATTTTACCTACAATTACAATGAAACTAGGTGTAGACCTCGATTTCCGTAAAGGTAGATGAAACAACAATATAATCACATAATATACATCCATACATGCAGATTATTGAAGATAAAACATCTAAACCAACCCCAAAATATAGACTATAATACATGCTATCAATTGGTTTTAAAAAAAATTTATGACCTCGACCGGGATGATTCTGGCCGAACGAGATTGACACCTCGGATGACCTAGAACACCTCGACTGAGGTGGTTTAACTGAGAAGTTTTTGAAACGATTTTTGTGATTTTTCTTTGGATATGACCTCAGTGAATATTTTGTTTGCAGATTGGCTTGAAATCTTTATATGTTCGAAAGGTTTTATGATATGTTTAAGTTGCAAAATGCTTTGTTTGATGTTTTGACATGTTTAATACTTTGTTTTTATCAAAATTATGTTGAATTTGAAGGTTGACACCACATGGTGAGTTCTATCACATTCTTCTTGGAGAGACCAAGGCAATTCATTCTCTTCTCTTCTTCTTCTTGATCATGCTTAGCCCCTCATATACATATTTGCCTCCCTTTACTTATCCGGGAATTTGGAAGCAAGCAAAGAAAAGCAAGTGAAGAGAAGTTGAGATGTTGGCTAAAAGTTTTAGAAAGAAACAATTAGGTTTGGGGAAGTCAATCATGATGATGAGTAACTCGGCACCATTCACATAGCCGGGTGTTTGTGTCTTGCCAAAGTCGGATTGAGCGATATTCCTAACGGGTCATGGTATGTGCATCAAAGGTTTGAGGCATCTCGAGAAAATGATGATTGCTGATCTCCTAGGCTTCGGTTATTGTGCACCTTTGTCCATGCATCCCAAAAAGTAAAGTAAAAAAGTTAAAACAAGCAAAGCTTATTGGTGGATGATGTTGTGATTCAAATAAAGTGAAGATCCTTTTCCCGGATTCTAGCACCACATTACCCTATATACATCCCACCCTGACACGTTTCCTGACCTCTTTTGGAAAGCCCTTGAGAACTCGAGCTTGTTGATTGACTTGGTGGTTTAAACTGGATTATACATGATTTATTTCGATAAATACGATTTATTATGCATTCTATGATTTTATGCAAAGATGAACAACTTTCTTATATTTATAAAATGTTTTGATCATGTCTTGATTTTATTTGCCATGAAGCATTCTCTTAGAGTGATCTATGAGTGGAGCACACCACCAAAAAGGTTTTGAAAGGCTTTTCATTGATCTTTTATGACTTATAATCTATTCTATCTTGTATCTAAGATTTGGAACTTTCTTGGGGACAAGCAAGGGACAAGTATGGGGTATTTTGATAACATGTATTATAGTCTATATTTTGTGGCTAGTTTAGACGTTTTATCTTCATAAATCTGCATGTATGGATGTATATTCTGCGATTATATTGTTGTTTCATCTACCTTTGCGAGAATTGAGGTCTACACCTAGTTTCGTTGTAAATGTAGGTAAAATCGCACGTTTTGGACTTAAATGGAGCTAAAGGAGCTAAGGAGTCATTGGAGCTACATTCTGGAGCTTAAGGAAGACCCCAGGAAGCATGGAAATGATTAAGAAGATTAAATTTGGACCAGATTCGAGAGATTTCACATTCAGTTGAGATTCACCTCGGTCAGCTACAGTACCATCTCGATCGAGGTGATCTTCAGGAGCGTCGCGACCGAGGCGAACACTCAGTCGCCGGCGAGATCTTTATTTTTGGCTGAGATCTTTTATTTTTGGAAGGAGGAGATCTTATATTTTTGGTTGGATTTTTGGAAGGAAGATATTATTTTTGGGAGATCTATTTTAGAAGATATGGATATATTTTATAGGAAATTATCTTTTTAAGATATTATAATCTTTGGAAGATAATTCTCCTATATAAAGTGTTGAATTTTCCACAAGTTCAACCATGCTTGGAGCATCCAGCAACTGAGGGATTTTCTGGAGTTTTGAAGGAAGGATTGAAGGATTGAAGTTCAAGGAAGGAAGAAATCATAGTTAGAGTTAGCTTTTGAAAAAGTTTGTAAGACTTTCTTAGATTGTCTTTTTGGTTGATTGTCTTTACTGATTTGTGATTGAGGAACACTTTTTTGTCACTTATTTGATTCAGTTATTGAGACCTTTTTTCTTAAGGTTTTCTTGTTCGAATATTGATTCCTTTCTTATAAATTTGATTATTGTTATCATGATGATTGTTGGCTAAGTTTCTTATGCGATTCTAGGGTGATTGGCTGAAAGTTGTAGGGAAGACGATGATAGAATGATCTTAATCCCAACAGGACCTTGAAAGCTCGAGCCTTTATTTTAACCCTAGAACACCTCGCTCAGTCGATGAACATCACGGCCGGGGTGGGATCTGACTGAATGAGGTGAACCTTTTCCTGAACCTAAATTGAGTTAAGATTCAAAGTTTGTCAAATCCTATCCTTGTTACACCTTTCCTGGTTCAACGCAAACCTAGGATGAGACTTACCCGGTGATTCCTTTGTTTGTTAACAAAGATCATGAGTGTAAGTAATAAAGGTTTATCCTTTATTGGGGTTTGAGTGTGCTTTCATCCCATCTTTGTGAGTTAGCCTGAGACTTACCTGGTAAAGGTTGATTCTATTTCCTTGGGTGGTATGTTGGTTTGAGATTATAGTTCCTTTCCTTAGTACCTTGAGACTTACCCGGTAATAGGAGCTTCGGTTTGGGATAGTGAGTAGTGAGACTTACCCGGTGATCTATTCCCATCTTAGAAACACCTTTTCTTTGCAAACCACAGCTTTGTCCGCGTTATCTTTTGAGATCTTGAGTCGGAACCACAACTAGATGTTTTAATCCCTAGAATCCGCATTTCCCCTTACTTGACTTTTACATCATCTTTGATTGCTTTAATAGATTTTGGTTAATTGCAATATTTGACAACCGATTTCGTGCTTTGTTTCACCTAAGTCCCTGTGATCGACCCTTGAAATTCTTGCTTTTATTACAATCGATCCGTACACTGCGGGTTCGCATATTTGTTCAAGCATACTTCTTGGGTTATAAATTTAAAGCTTGCACACACCTTTTGGAGCAAAAAATTCTTCACCAAGAACCATTTCATGGGTGATTAACTTTCCAAGTAGGTCGTTGAGAGGTAATGTTGTGAAATTCTGAGCTTCTTCAACGGCGGTCACTTTTGGTCCCCACTTAGCTTTAGGTAGGCTTCTCAAGACTTTCCCTACTTTTTCTTCATTCGTGAAGACCTTTCCAAGTGAAACGAGATTGTTTACAATCTCAGTGAATCTTGTGAACATCTCTTTGACAGTCTCGTTTGAAGTCATCTTGAATAGTTCATATTGCCTGAGGAAGATGCTTATATTTGTCTCCTTGACTTGACTTGACTTGTTCCTTTGTATGTGACTATTATCTTGTCCCATATTTCATGTTTACTCTTGCATGATGAGACACAATTGAATTCATTAGCATCCAATTCACATTAGAGCAAGTTCATGGTCTTGTAATTCTTTGACACGCTATCCTATTTTGTTTGAGTATAGTCAGCTTCCTTATTTTCGACTTGGACTCCTTCAACCATGGTGGTTGGGATTTTTGGACCAGTTTAAATAATGCTCCATAGTTCCATGTCCTGATCAATAATAAACATTTGCATCAGTGCTCTACAATGGGAAAAGTTGTTACCGTAAAAGAGGGGTGGTCGAGATGCGGATCTTCTTTGAGCAAATCCTCCATCACCTATAGAGTTCATGATTAGTCTCATTGATGGTTAAATCAATATATGTGAGTCTAGCTCTGATACCAATTGAAGAACCGAATAGGTGAATAGTAATGATATAAATACTCTAGAAGAGGGGTTGAATAGAGTATGAGAACTTTTCGCAATATCATATATCAAGGCTTTGAAACTAATCTCAAGGCCTTGAAGTCAATCTCTGCGCTTAGTGACAAAATTGTTTCTCAAGGCTTTGAAGTGGATTTCAAGGCCTTGACTTCAAAACCTGTAGAAAGTTGTTAGTTACTATAAAACGGAATAAATAAGTGTAGAATGTAAAAGATCGACACAACGATATGTATACGAAGTTTGGCTCTAACAACCTACTCTCCGCCTAGGGTTTCTACCCCTAGGGTTCTAACTATCTATTATCTGCTTTTTGTGAGTCCTAGATACAACCTAGAAGAACTTTCCTTATTCTCTCAATGTAGCCTCAATGCTACGATCTAGTCAACTCCCTTCTAGCAATAATAGCCTAGTTATTTCGCAGAGTAACACACTCGATTATAACACTATAATGATATGTCAATGAAGCTTATGCATTTATCTCACTGATAGCATGAATTATCGTCCATATTTCGGATATGGTTTTGATGTTTTTTCATCATTATTCAACATGCATGAGTGTATATTACAGATGATATTGGCATTGTTCGTTTACTTTGCAAGAATCAATTAAGGTCTACACCACGTTTGATTGTATTTGTAGGTAATAAGGCATATTTTGGATCGAAATGGAGCATTGGATTCTAAGGAAACTATGGAGCTACATTATGGAGTAGGGTTGTTAACGGTTCCAGAACCGCAATTTTTTATGGAACCGGGAACTGAACCGTTTAAGATAAACGGTTCGGTTCCAAATTTTTTTGGCCGGAACCGTTTAGAACCAGACCGTTCAGGAACCGGTTTTTCCTGAACTGGAACCGGACCGTTTAATAAATGACAGAACCATACAGAACCGGACCGGGAAGAACCATTTAGAACCGGAACCGTGTAAAACCGAATGGAACCGGAACCGGGTAAAACCGTTTTCGAACCGAAACCGTTTGGAACCGAAGCCGTGTAAAACCTTACCTTCTTTAATGTTTGGAATTAAATGTAAATTATATATGTGCATGTCGATCAAATTCTTTTACAATCATTGTAGATAAATGAGAATATGTGAGGGATTGAGTCTTCTTTAATGTTTCAAAAATATTAACCTTACAAAATGTATTGGTTTACCTTGTGATCCATAACATCATCCTTGACTCCTTTGAACCATTCGAAAGATGCGTACTCCCTTGTAACTCAATAAAAGTGAGCACTCTTCGTTCTCATTTGCTTCTTAATTAGTTGGGTCATATTTATAAACATTTGTAACTAAATATAAATTAGCTTTACTCTTTGTGATCTCAATTCCAAGGCTTGTTGAAAGTTAGTCGACCTATAGTTGTCGCTAAGCTGAAGCTCTCGGTGAAGACTCGTTTTAATTCTTGTGTTCAGTCTCCAACTATTGGATGTGAACACTAAGGTAGTTGTACCCTGGTGCTAAAGTGATAGAGAACAGGTGCCTGCAAATTCGATATTTTGTTGGGTTCCTGAAAAGGAGTTGTATTCAGTGACATGTTGGAAAAGTTTTGATCAATGCAAGATAAGATTCACCATTCAAATTTTGAGATTGTAGGGCGTTAAAGGAAGATGTACTAGCCACTTCTCTAGTTGAATCCCTGTGGCTTGGCCATGGATATCCTGAAGATGTAGCATGGTAGTTCCGAGATCTGATATAACAAGAAGCATAGTATGAGTAGAGCATGAAATTCTATGAGAATCTGAACAATACATGCTTAGGATCAGTACCTTTATGATTTTAGTTGGATAAAAAACATCAGGTTTAAGTTGTTCAGTCAATGACAGTAACCAAAGGTTTATGACAATTAAAACAACAAAAAAGTAAATAAAAAAAAACAACAAGCAAAAGCAAGCAAACAACAAGCAACAGAAAACAACAGAACTAAATAACAATACGTGTCATCATCCATACTATACACCTCATCAAATATAAATACTCCTTATAATCACATCTCACACTTTTCATCCGTATTGTAACACTTCCTCTTAACACTTCTATAATCCCTAGACTTTCCTAATCACTACCGTCACTAAAACAACATACTCTACACACTCAAGATACAAAATAATTAATACAATTTAATGAAAATCATTTAAAACATAAATAATATATGTATAATCTCAAAAATATGTTCTACTCACAATCAACAACAAATCTAATCTGAAATAGGACGGAAACTAAGTAAGTCAAAATGACTTACCTCAAAAAGACGGATTCCGGAATCACCGTGATAGTTATTCAAAACAAGTCATCAACATTCAAATCCCTAATATCAATACATAAAACAAAACCCTATCATCAATCAACTCAACAAAATCAAACAATCTACAAGCAAGTCCTCTAGATAATGGATTCTGAGTAAGGCTTAGGAAACCTTACGTATCGAGGGTCAATTGTCGTGCTTCGATGTCAAATACACTCTTTGTTCGTATCCAAATGTGTCCCCAAAGCGTAAGAGACCTAAACAAATCAACTTCACAAGTTTTAGCTCCATTTACCAAAACTTGGGCCATAAAATAAAATTATAATTATATGGGTCATTCCCCGTAATTATAATATCGGGTTAAAATCTGTAATTTATCCTTTTTGAGGCAAATTCTGGAATTTCAGAAACTTGGATTATTTCCTGTAATTATATAACCTTGGATGTATCATGTAATTAACTCTTCAAGGACATACTTGCAACATTTCAAAAACTGGGGCCATAAACACAAATATGAAGTAGGGGGTGAAAGTTATAACTATACCCAAATTTGCCAAGTCCAGATTTAGGGTTCTGGTTGTGCAGATTGGCTGCAGCGGCGGACTGGTGTGCTTCTCTTGGCGGAGGTGCTGGCGGCTAGGGGCGACGTAGACGGCTTTTTCCACGCGTCTCGAGCAGGAGGCGGTGATTGGTGGTTGGAGGAGGCGGCATACATGGGCAGCGAGGCGGCATACCAGGGTAGCGAGGAGGCGGCATACCTGGGCAGCGGGAGGCTCTCCTGGCAATGATGAAGGACGGAAACCACTTCTCCCCTGGTTTCTATCCTAGTGGCGACGGAGGACGGTACGAATGGCTTCCCTCTTGGCGGCGACAAATCAGACGGCCTTGGTTCTTGTTCTCGACTCCACGGGCACAAATGGAAACAAAGATGATGGGGTTGGCGACGACAGTGGGAGAGGGTGGCGATTCTGGCGAATGAGTAATTCCGGAAACAGACCCGACGGGGTATCCTTGCTGGTGTCGGATTTGTTCGAGATGGTTACGGTGTGGCCATGGCTCGAGCGATGCACCGGCGCAACTCGGAGAAGGGGATCCGGTGGTGTTTTCCGGGGGTCTATAGTAACTTCGGAAAAGAGAGGGGTAGATGGAGGACGCTAGGGTTGAGAGGGAGAATCCGTCTTAGCTTTCAGGATTTTGGAGTAATTTTAACGTAATATCTTAATCCCGTAAATAAAGTTTTATTATTTCGCATAATAAAACTCAAAATTCCAAATCAAGTTATCCTTAACACCTCGATTTAATCCAAATTAAATCGATTAGGAAAATTCCGCAACTCGGGTATTACATATACTACCACTAAAAAGAAGTTTTGTCCCGAAACTTAAAATAGAACGAGCAGTCGAAATATCTCCAAATTATCAACACGTTCAAGTTATTTCAAGTGTTTTACCTCACCACTTTCACCAAATCAAACTCGTCCCAGAACATGACCAAACCATGTATATATAACACAATCATTATAATATTTGGTGTAACAAACATATCGGCTCGTTTGCTCTCTTTATCTCCAACACTTGAGGTTGACCCCTCTCCGCTCCCCCAACTTCTTTTTACCCTACCTTCTTCAGGTATGATAATAAGCTGCTCGATGTCCACTCTGACCGCAAATGAAGCAAGTGACTATCCGCCTTGGCCAATCTTTTCTCTTGTGTCTAGAACTTCAACAGCTATATCATCTTCTATCTTCATCTCTTTTTAACATGTCTAACCAACTTTCTCTACATAGAGGTGACACTTACTTTAGAAGTGGGTATCATTTTATCAAGACCACTAGAACCAAACTCGGTCTTAGACTTCTTTCTCTAGCCCAACGAGCTCTCTCTACCTCCCATGCATCGGGTGAGGCGTTGCATAAGTCACTCAAATATCTTGGTATTATATAAACATCATGTACTTAAATTCCGACACTCATGCACAAAATCTTGCCTCAATCACCGGCAAAGGTCTGGATCCGTTGTCTCTCAACCAGGTACTTCTCCGCCACACATACTAAATCTCTTTAGAACTTCCTCACAACCTCAATCTTGGTATGTCCTCCGATCCGATTTTCTGAAATTCACATGACTTAGCATTCATAACAGCGAAGGATAAAATATCTCGTTCATCGACACCCTAAACTCCTTGAGTTCGTCATCTTCTTGTGATGTCCAAAGAACCACAAGAAGAATACATCTACTTCTAGTAATGTAGGTATTAACTCCAATTTCCGTCCCACGAATGTTGTCAACCAGGTTAAGAGCAACATTAACTCGTCCAAATCATAACTCCACATTTATTTCATGTGCTCCAACAAAGGATGAAAACTTTCATATGATGAAATGCATTGAACTACTTATTTATCTCCGGGTCGGGATGCTCTTAACTATCTTTCACCACCTCAACCGACTTCTTTGTTGGATTTAGGTCAACCCTATATTGGGTTCTTTCACTAAGGTGATTCGATAAGCTCCTCGAAAAATCATTCACATACACTCTCTCCAACCGTGTTGTTACTAATTTCAATCTTAGCAAGATTTCAATCAAGACAAATGTGCTGAATCTTATCGCTTGCAAAAACAAAGATCACTCACCAACTAAGTTACTCGTTATCTTCATGTTCTTGAGCATCTCGTCACTTGATAAGATTATCACCATGTAATTTGTCATTCAGTTTGTCTCACATGTTATCCAACATTAGTGAATCCTTACCTCTTTGTTTACTTGTTAAGTATTGTACCTCAAACGATTAATTGTTTCACCGTATTTCTTGTTATGTCCTCAACAACTAAAGTGAACTTGCCACTTTAAGCTTTTTTGTCGCTCCTAGACTTACTCTTGTAAGCGAACTCGGTCATGTCATTGCGCAATTTTCTTATCTTTATCTCAACCTTCATGATACTTGGTTGTCACAGTACGGTGAGTAATCTGAGGGAACTTTTACTTTTGTACATCTTGATCTACTAGTAACTTTTTCCTTTTCAAATCTTCTCCGATCTTCTAGTCACCACTTATCCGAGTTTGGTGATTCTCTGTCCCAACAATCCCATCATCAAAGAAATCTTCAATAATGTGTATGTTGACTTCAAATCCAAGAGTTCCCAAATGCACTTTGGAGTATAAACCACAACCTTGTCCTGAGTTTCACATCAATAACTTGGTTTCCGATTGAACATAATTGCAATATTCTACGTGTTCCTCCTTCAATAACCTCGCTGACCCTTATTCTGGGTTTGGTGGGATTTCTCCATCTTGTCTGTATTTGCTTCCTCCATCCTTCTACACATTCCTCAACTTCACTGGTATGATATGATGTCATTTACTTGTCTTAGGTCGCAACAATAAAACTCGTCATCTCAAACTACTAATATAAACCTATAAGAATATAATATTTAAATGCTCGGCTTTCTTCTAAGGAGAATGGCGATAACCCACGTGCCTTACTACCCAAACAACCCGGCAATCCATCATGCCTTTCAAAATCCAAGAGAACGAGTTCAAAATCCATTAAAGCATTTGTTCCTAAAACGTCAAAACTCGATCTAAGTTTTGTTTAGATCGGATTACCATGTCGCATCTTCAGGTTACAAGTGCCCTTGTTGTCAACCTAAGCACTGATACGATGTTGTAACGCCTCGGATTGGAAAACCCGGAGTGTCACTAGGAAATGAATCACATAGTGGGTTCATTAGATTTAGCCTGACAACAACTTCACTATCGGACCTTCCAACAAGAGCACGACAAAATAATAAAACATAACCAACCTTTAATTTTCAAATAGTAGTTATAACATGCACTTTTAAACCATGTAAATAAATAAGAGAAAGACCGGTACAGCCTTACAACCTTAAACAAAAGACCAAGAGTACAACCACCTTCCCAAATCCTAAGACACACGCGGGTCTGGCTGATCACCAACTCCGAGAAGTTGCTCCGAAACATACCTAAACTTGAAGTTATCCTAAAAAAATTAACAACATATAAAACCATTAGCTAGCGTCCCAAAGTTAGAGCCGAAGCTCAAGAATCAGATCAAACTCGTACGCATCAAATGATGAACGTCAAAACAAATATATATATATATATATATATATATATATATATATATATATATATATATATATATACACTAAAGTTTACCTCATAAACCTATCACAATTAAACCAACCCAACGAGGAAAGTAAAGGTCATGGTTCATCAAATCAAACTTAAGTGTCTAACCTGAGCATATTATGAAGAACTACCCAAAATGCCAATAAAGAATCTAAGCACCACAAACGATAAATAATAATTCATACACTAACCCACTGAACCTGTAAACGCATTAGCTATACAGAAATAATGGAAAACACATTTAATAATAAATGCTCTAAGGCACAAAAATCATGATAATGCTCAAAATGATAATGATTATAATGCCATGCAGATAATGCAATGCAATGCAATGAATGTATCCTCTCTGCACTCTTGACTCCAACTCACAACTCTCAGCAACGCAAAGTAACGCAATCTCTCTCAAATCACATGTGCCCCTCCGGCGTACTAATGTTTACGAAGATCTGTAATCACGTCTCCCATTTTATATATCCACCTTCTTTCCCGGACTCGGTTTCTACTAGAACACCGTCCAAAACATGTATGCAGGTTTTATATATGGAAGGGGCTCCCACCACGTCGCACGGTCATACCAGGGACATCACTCCCTCATCGAGGTTACCGTGCCTATACCATTTGTAAAATACTTTATTCATAACTATATAGTAGATAAATACACATGTGAGTAATAACTTATAGATTATGTTTGAAAAACCGAATAGTCCAACTATTCTCAAATGTAACACGCCCAAACTTACAACACATTATTCTCAACATCTTCCATCAACATATCTGATTTCAACACGTCCTCATATCATCCTTAGAGTCAACTATCACATTCACATTACACAACACATCTAGCCACTCAACTACTAATCTTTGAACTCATAACATTCACACCCCTTACCCATCTATTTATGCAAGGTCTCAAAGAAAAACTTACTAAGCACCGACTTAAACCAAACTCAACTCTTACTTTACAAAAAAAACAATAACTATCTACTCTAGCACTCGCCTAGAAATACACAACTATCACCCCTATCTAACAATTGAGAACCTATTACATATGTTAGTTCCCTCAATTCCCTCCACTAACAAGATCACTACTTGTTCACATAATCGATCAAAATCCTCATCGTACCATGCCACATTTTATCACATTCTCTCATCCGCACTTATTCCCATTCATGACTAACAAGAATTCTAACCTCCAAACTATCACGTAAGTCTCATGGATATCAACCCAACAAAATTACACATACACATCAACATATATTGACATCCTCAACATAAAACTCCACCTTGATTGAAATAGTTTAAAGGTGTTGATGATGATGGAAGACTTCACACAAATATAAGCAGTTGGATATACTAACAATGTACTTGATTATATTTCTAGATATTTGGTTGGTTTGAATTTAATGCAGGTACAACAATGCATATGTAAAGGGCCTTGAGATTAGTTTCAAGGGCCTTGAAGTATAGTTCCAAGGACGAAGGAAGATGACGAATACAAAGGAAGATATCAAGAGCCTTGAAGTTATAATAATGAAAAACAAGAATTCAAAATACGCATCAAGACTTTTCCAGAAGATTTTGATAAGATTCCAGCCGAAGATTTCAGCCGAAGATCTCGTCAACTACAGAATCATCGAAGATCTTAAATGAAGAAAAGAGAATCTTTTCAGAAGATTTTCTTAAACAAACTCAACGGCAACAACATCTTTTCTTCACATAGAACACGAAAAGATCGGAGTAAAAGATCAACTTGTTAATAGGGGTTGTAGTTTTACAACTTCTAACTTATCTCCGAACAAGAAAACGATCTTCATGGAAACAAAGATTCACCTTCAACGGTCATCTTCACAACGGCTAGAAGACCTTTCCATCGAAGAGTATAAATGAAGATGATGGTCGAAGAAGAAAAATACACAAGCCTACATCGTTACATATCTTCTACATCTTCAAGAAACTAGATCATCTTCATTCATTGTTTTTCTTTCTCTCATTCAAAAAGCTTTATCCTCTTAGAGAGAGAAAACATTAGAGCTCCATTGGAATATCTAAATAGTGTTATATTAGAGTGTGTGTTACTCTGCGAAGTAACTAGGCTATTATAGCTAGGTTAAGAGTTGGAGCTAGATCGTAGCATTGGCTACAGTGAGAGAAGAAGAGGATTTCTTCTAGTTTGTATCTAGGACTCTGTGAAGTTGATAATAGATAGTTAGATCCTACGGATATACCCTGGGACGGAGAGTAGGCTATTTAGAGCCGAACTTCGTAAACATATCCTTGTGTCAATCTTTTCAATTCCGCACCATATATACTTTACTATGACTAACTTTGTTTTGCAGGAGAAAGAAGTCAAGGCCCTTGAAAGGAGTTTCAAAGTCCTTGAAATCAAAGTTTCACAAATAGCACAGATTGACATCAAGGCCCTTGAAAGAGGTTTCAAGGCCTTGAGATTTGGGTTTGCGAAAAGTTTCCATACTCTATTCAACCCCTCTTCTAGAGTATTATTTATCCTATTTATATCACCTACCGGTTCTTCATCAACCGTCAACCTTTCATGTCAATCTATATATATATATGCCTCAATACGTGTCATCATCCATACTATACACCTCATCACATATAAATACTCCTTATAATCACATCTCACACTTTTCATCCGTATTGTAACACTTTCTCTTAACACTTCTATAATCCCTAGACTTTCCTAATCACTTTATTGTCTTAAGCAAGCTCAACCTCCTGGTTTTGAAAATGATGATTTTCCAGATTATGTTTTCAAATTAGACAAAGCTCTTTATGGTCTTAAGCAAGCTTCTCGAGCTTGGTATGAAAGATTGTCTAAATATCTTCTTGAAAATAATTTTAAAAGAGGTTTAATTGATAAAACATTGTTTATCAAAACTAGAGGAAACGACATACTAGTAGTACAGATCTATGTTGATGATATATTATTTGGTGCTACTAACGATTCTCTTTGCAAGGAATTTTCAGATATTATGTGCAGGGAATTCGAAATGAGCTTAATGGGAGAGTTAAATTTCTTTCTTGGACTTCAAGTGGCACAGGAAAAGAAAGGAATTTTTTTCAATCAAAGCAAGTATACTAAAGACTTGCTTAAAAAGTACAAAATGGATCAATCTAAGGTTGCAAAGACTCCTATGAGTTCAACACTTTCGCTAGATCATGAAAAAAATGGCAAAAGTGTAGTACAAAAGGAGTATAGAGGTATGATCGGTTCATTATTATATCTAACTGCAAGTCATCCTGGCATTATGTTTAGCGTGTGCATGTGTGCAAGATTTCAAGTTGATCCAAAAGAGTCACACCTGATTGCTGTGAAAAGAATTTTTCGGTATCTAAATGGCACTGAGGATCTAGGGTTATGGTACCCACGTCAAAGCTTGTTTCATCTTGTTGGCTATTCAGATGTAGACTTTGCAGGTTATAAGGTTGACAGAAAGAGTACTTCTGGATGTTGTCAATTTTTAGGGTCATCCCTAATCAGTTGGCACTCCAAGAAGCAAAATTTTGTTGCACTATCCACAGTTGAAGCTGAGTATATAGCGGTTGGAGCCTGTTGTGCTCAATTCCTTTGGATTGCTCAACAACTTCGTGATCTTGGCTTTGATTTAAAAGGTATTCCTATTAAATGCGATAATACTAGTGCTATTTCTATAACTAAAAATCTTGTGCAGCATTCAAGAACTAAGCATATTGATGTGAGGCATCACTTCATTCGTGATCATGTTGAGAAAGGTGATGTTTCGATTTCTTTTATCTCAACTAACTTGCAGCTTGCAGATATCTTTACCAAGCCTCTTCCTGATGAACAATTTAATTTTATTAGATTAGAGCTTGGTATGCTAAACAAGGAAGCATTAAGGTAGGGGGAGTTAACAAGTTTTAATCATCTTACGTATGCAGCCCAATTGATGTTTTCAAGGGTCTTGAAATGAAATTTAAGGGGACCTTGAAACATATTTCAAGGGTAAATAAATAAACGGATCAATTAGATATTCATATCTCTTAGATATTGAATTATCTAATGTTTTAAAAGGAATTTCAAAAGGTTTGTTTCCAGATTCAAAGGTTTTTGAAAAGAGGTTACCAATATTTATGATAAGATTTTTGTTAAGATTTTAGAAAATCCTTTGATCTTACACTGATTAGACTTCTTCCCATAAATACCTCTTCTTTTTCCACTTTCTCTCTTCCGCTTCCCTTGTCTTTTGAAAGAACGGTGCTTTACTCTTCCGTTTGTCCAAAACCTTTCTCATCGTTTTCTCAAAATCTCAAATGGCCCCCAAAAGATCTTCAATCAACACAGCAACATCGTCAGCTCCAAAACGACAAAGGGTCGTTCAAGTTTCATCCAACTCTTCTGGGTCAAGTTCTGACTCAGGGTCTAGTTCTAGTTCTTCAGGATTCTCAGGAGATGCCGATATTTTTGCTAGGACTGGGCTTCCCTCAAATTGGTTCACGAATCCGAGAGCTTCAAAGAAGTGGGTCAAGGAATATGATGACCGCCCTCAGTGCATGTGGGAGGGAGTTCACTGTGAACTGTTTACATGCTCGTTTTTGGCAGGCTTTGAAGTGCTCATGGAAAGCGCTATATGGGTCATGTTAAATCTAGGAGAAGAGACGTTTCCAAGACTAACGAGGTTGTTTTATGCCAATTTAACTGCAAGACATGAGAGAGGGGAATGGATTCTAAACACAGTCATCAAAGGTAAGAAAATTACCCTCACTATTGAAATTCTAGCGGATATTTTTGGTATTTCTCGTTATAGTGCTTCAGAAGACTCAAATCCCGTTTTAACCTTAAGACTAGCTAAAGAACAGCTTCTTCTTCCTACTGCCTTAACACCACCAACCATTACATGTTTAACACTAGAGGCTAGAATAGTTTATTCTATTATAGACAAATGCATTATCCCTAGAGATGGTGACAAAGAAACCATAATCAAGTCAGTGCTGATTTTTACTTACAATGTGTTAAATGGGTTGAAGGTAAATTTGCCTGAAATTCTTCTGTCTCATATGGTGAATACAATCAATTCTCCAAGCACTAGCCATCTACCTTATGGGAATTTGCTTCCCATAATATTCACACACTTTTCAGTCGATTTTTTTTGTGAGGCATGGCATCTTTACAATGATGGTTTAGATGAAATTTTCTTTGAGACGATAGGAATTCGAAAGACTAAGGTGGGGTTTAGTAATGTGTGGGTATTGATGGAGCAGCCTGAGTGGAATTTTACTATACAGTAGAGATTGAATTTTGTTGAAGCATCGTTGAAATCATTAACTCATGAGTTTATAGAGTTTAAAGTGACAATGACTGCTTGGAATCCTAAATCAGAAGATTAATCAGCTATTCCATGTCATTGCTATGTCTCTCACAGCTGCAACTAGCATTAAACCCATATCAGAGGAAGATGGGAAGGAGACTAAAAAGGATGCAGAGAAGGTAATGGATCAGTGTCACAAGATTGTCAAGGACCAGCCTATTAGACAACCATTGCCAAATGATCCTGATATTTTGACAATTGAAGAATTTGGGGTTGTTAAGAAGTATGCAAAGGATTCTACACAAAGGGTAACAGACTTATCCCTAAAGGAGCATGATATTGCCAATGCACAAGGTCGTTGGAGAGACATGTGCATGAAGGATTACTATGGGAAATGAAGCTCCTCAAAGTGGCAAAATGAAGACTGAAGCTTGCTACTTCACATGTTTTAAAAATCTTTTTGTTTTGGAAATACAATTTTTTTTTGGGTCTGTAATCGTATGTTTTTAAACTCCTTGGTTTGACTGCTTTTCCTCCCTTGTTGAAAGATAAAGGGGGAGAAATATGATCCGACATTCCGATATACTGCATTCTGCATTTTAGTTTTTTGAGATTTTCATATGCATTGCTAAACTAACAAATGCAGGTACAAAAATTTGTGTTGTCTTCCATCAAGGGGGAGATTGAAAAATCCACCTTGATTGAAATAGTTTACAGGTGTTGATGATGATGGAAGACTTCACACAAATATAAGCAGTTGGATATACTAACAATGTACTTGATTATATTTCTAGATATTCGGTTGGTTTGAATTTAATGCAGGTACAACAATGCATATGTAAAGGGCCTTGAGATTAGTTTCAAGGGCCTTGAAGTATAATTCTAAGGACGAAGGAAGATGGCGAATACAAAAGAAGATATCAAGAGCCTTGGAGTTATAAGAATGCAAAACAAGAATTCAAAATACGCATCAAGACTTTTCCAGAAGATTTTGATAAGATTCCAGCCGAAGATTTCAGCCGAAGATCTCGTCAACTACAGAATCATCGAAGATCTTCAATGAAGAAAAGAGAATCTTTTCAGAAGATTTTCTTAAACAAACTCAACGGCAACAACATCTTCTCTTCACATAGAACACGAGAAGATCAGAGTAAAAGATCAACGTGTTAATAGGGGTTGTAGTTTTACAACTTCTAACTTATCTCCGAACAAGAAAACGATCTTCATGGAAACGAAGATTCACCTTCAAAGGTCATCTTCACAACGGCTCGAAGACCTTTCCGTCGAAGAGTATAAATGAAGATGATGATCGAAGAAGAAAAATACGCAATCCTACATCGTTAAATATCTTCTACATCTTCAAGCAACTAGATCATCTTCATTCGTTGTTTTTCTTTCTCTCATTCAAAAAGCTTTATCCCTTTAGAGAGAGAAAACACTATAGCTCCATTAGAAGATCTAAATAGTGTTATATTAGAGTGTGTGTTACTCTGCGAAGTAACTAGGGTATTATAGCTAGGTTAAGAGTTGAAGCTGGATCGTAGCATTGGCTACAGTGAGAGAAGAAGGGGATTTCTTCTAGTTTGTATCTAGGACTCTTTGAAGCTGATAATAGATAGTTAGATCCTACGGAAATACCCTGGGACGGAGAGTAGACTATTTAGAGCCGAACTTCGTAAACATATCCTTGTGTCAATCTTTTCAATTCCGCACCATATATACTTTACTGTGACTAACTTTGTTTTACAGGAGCAAGAAGTCAAGGCCCTTGAAAGGAGTTTCAAAGCCCTTGAAATCAAAGTTTCACAAAGAGCACAGATTGACATCAAGGCCCTTGAAAGAGGTTTCAAGGCCTTGAGATTTGGGTTTGCGAAAAGTTTCCATACATTATTCAGCCCCCCTTCTAGAGTATTATTTATCCTATTTATATCACCTACCGGTTCTTCATCAACCGTCAGCCTTTCATGTCAATCCATATATATATATGCCTCAATACGTGTCATCATCCATACTATACACCTCATCACATATAAATACTCCTTATAATCACATCTCACACTTTTCATCCGTATTGTAACACTTTCTCTTAACACTTCTATAATCCTTAGACTTTCTTAATCACTATCGTCACTAAAACAACATACTCTACACACTCAAGATACAAAATAATTAATACAATTTAATTAAAATCATTTAAAACATAAATAATATATGTATAATCTCAAAAATATGTTCTACTCATAATAAACAACATCTAATCTGAAACAGGACGGCAACTAAGTAAGTCAAAATGACTTACCTCAAAAAGACGGATTCCGGAATCACCGTGATAGTTATTTAAAACAAGTCATCAACATTCAAATCCCTAATATCAATACATAAAATAAAACCATATCATCAATCAACTCAACAAAATCAAACAATCTACAAGCAAGTCCTCTAGATAATGGATTCTGAGTAAGGCTTAGGAAACCTTACGTATCGAGGGTCAATTGTTGTGCTTCGATGTCAAATACACTCTTTGTTCGTATCCAAATGTGTCTCCAAAGCGTAAGAGACCTAAACAAATCAATCTCACAAGTTTTAGCTCCATTTACCAAAACTTGGGCCATAAAATAAAATTACAACTATATGGGTCATTCCCCGTAATTATAATATCGGGTCAAAATCTATAATTTATCCTTTTTGAGGAAAATTCTGGAATTTCAGAAACTTGGATCATTTCCTGTAATTATAACCTTGGATGTATCATGCAATTAACTCTTCAGGGACATATTGCAACATTCCAAAAACTCGGGCCATAAACACAAATATGAAGTAGGAGGTGAAGGTTGTAACTATACCCAAATTTGCCAAGTCCAGATTTAGGGTTTTGCTTGTGCAGATTGGCTGCGGCGGCGAACTAGTGTGCTTCTCCTGGCGGAGGTGCTGGCGGCTAGCGGCGACGAGACGGCTTGCTCCAGGCGTCTCGAGCAAGCGGCGGTGATTGGCGGTTGGAGGAGGCGGCATACCTGTGCAGCGAGGCGGCATACCTGGGCAGCGAGGAGGCGGTATACCTAGGCAACGGGAGGCTCTCCTGGCGGTGATGGACGGAAACCACTTCTCCCCTGGTTTCTATCCTGGTGGCGACGGAGGACGGTATGAACAGCTTCCCTCTTGGCGGCGACGAATCAGACGGCTTTGGTTCTGGTTCTCGACTCCACGGACGCAAATGGAAACAAAGATGACGGGGTTGGCGGCGACAGTGGGAGAGGGTGGCGATTCTGGCGAAGGAGTAGTTCCGGAAACATACCCGACGGGGTATCCCTGCTGGTTTGGATTTGTTCGAGATGGTTACGGTGTGGCCATGGCTCGAGCGATGCACCGGCGCAACTCGGAGAAGGGGATCCGGTGGTGTTTTCCGGTGGTCTACAGTAACTTCGGAAAAGAGAGGGGTAGATGGAGGACGCTAGGGTTGAGAGGGAGAATCCGTCTTAGCTTTCAGGATTTTGGACTAATTTTAGCGTAATATCTTAATCCCGTAAATAAAGTTTTATTATTTCGTATAATAAAACTCAAAATTCCAAATCAAGTTATCCTTAACACCTCGATTTAATCCAAATTAAATCAATTAGGAAAATTCCGCAACTCGGGTATTATAAATATCTCAAGGGTCCGATAAATCGGGAACTCAACTTTTCCTTCTTCGTGTCCACCACGTATGACGCTTTGCGTCCATGGTATTCTAGGCCAGATTTATTACATATACAAAAGCTATCGCCGCATCTACCATCCAAATTCCAACGCCAAGGAGTACTAGAATTCCGTTCATAAAATGCCTAACAACGGTCATCACCTACACATTTCGATTATTATAAAATGTGCACTCATTCCCCGGAAGTGTCTAGATGACACTTGTTCTCACTTTAGCGTGGAGGTTCTTAATCCGTCCTTTAAGGCTTGAAAAGCCTTCTCTAACTGGCCATACGTCCGAGGATGAAAACTGTCCTGAAAGATAATCGGGCCTCTAAGAGGTACTATCCCGTTGCCCTACGAATCTCGAGATGAAACGTTCACCTCAAACTACAACGATGGTACTCGATACCCCAGGTAATTAAACTATTACTTAGTGGATTTCATAAATAGCCGACTCGTCGGTCCTAGTTCCAAAGACGTTGTAAAAAGTGTTATCTCCGTCGGTCGGTCGATAATGACCCAAACACGTCACCGCCGTCACATGGTCTCAAACCGGTAATACCCTCTATGGAGGTACACTCCCGCTCCCGCTGCATAACTTGCGGTGGATGAAGTCTTCTTCCTCGTCTTAGGGTTCTCAACTTGACCTACGACGAGCCACATAATGGCTATGTACTTAGCCATTTCGGCCTTAAGACCGTCTCTCCAATGCGAACCTCTCCAACCCCGATACCTCTTACCAGTACAATGGTGAACTAGTAAGGTAACTATAAGGTCTCTCCTCATAACCTTCTACCCCGGATCTTCTTGAAGTCCATTCTATAAATCCCACGATTCTGCCGGATCTCTTCACCGATCATCTACGTTAATAACCCGGATGATATCAAAATCATAAGACCGCCGTCCTGAACAGTCTTTAACCATCACTTCTGATGGGTATTCAACCCTTCAGAGCAAATATAAACACATATCATACTCATCACGCAAGCATCGTCATCTTAAGTATGCGCATTAGAAAGGAGGAAGTGTCAAAACCATCCCGCAACTCAGAGGTTATGGTCCACTAACTTATAGGTTGCATAGCTCCTCTACCTACCTTGGAGGTATGACTAAAACTATCACCTCGTCCCCATTGGATCAACGTGATACTATCAAAATTGTTGAATATGTATTTATATTATCATACCAGAATACTTAATATTTACAAAATTTGTTCTATTGTTTTAGCCCTGAAGAAGACATGCTGGCATTGGCTACATCCCCAGTTGTTGGTGTTGCACCTTCTAGCACTGTTGGGATTGTTGTTGCTCCAGAAATGGATAGCATTGTCCCTACAGATGCTTTGGTTGCACCACCTCTGCCTGATCCCACCACCTCTAATCCAGAAGCTGTGGTTGAACCACCTGTCCCTGATCCCACCACTTCTAACACAGAAGCTGTGGTTGCACCACCTGTCTCTGATCCCACAACCTCCACTATTTCTACCACAAAAATGTAGTTGATATTTTACATACCATAATTTATTAGTTTCATATGCTTATTTGATATCGCATTTTAATCTTTTACTATGTTAATGTATAGTGTGCCTGATTGGGTTGAAGACTTAAAGAAACAACTACAAATCCAAAATCAATTGATTTCTGAGTTGGTCAAGAAGGTTGAGCAACAAGATGCCACTATCAACCAAGTTGTAATGAGGCAGAAGACACAAACGATGACACAACACAGAATAGAAAGTCAATGTTTCAGGATCGTCACTAATGTTCAAAGGATGGCTGGTTCTTCTAAAGGTACCAAAGCCTCTAAAAAGCCGGCCTCCCAACCTCCAGCTGATGCTCCTAAGTTAGAAGTTATTAGGGTTTCTTCATGTTCTGAAGAGACAGTATCTACAGAAAAGCCAATGCCCCAGCCTCAGTCCCAGCCCGAGCCCCAGCCCAAGGAGGAAGCTAAAGTTGATCAGCCAAAGGAAGAAGTTGTTGAAGAGGTATAATACACTACTATTCTTCATGTGTTTTGTTTCTATGCATATTTATTAATGTTTGTGTTATGTTGTCGTTCTGGTACAGAAACCACTACCAGAGGTAGATGTGAAAGGAAAAGGGAAAGTTCAAACCAGAGGACCGAGGAGAATGGGTTTACGTGAAAAGAAACCCAGCGACCTTGTTGTATCACCTTATGTTGTCCCAGTAAAAATCCCCAAGCCCCCCAAGCATTGTTTCTTGAGCAAGAAGGATAGAGATGCTTTTTATGCTTGGTACCTTAACCCGAAGACTAAAAAAGAATTTATTACTGGATTTCAACATTCGGCAAATAAAGAACACTTCAAGCTCTTACTCCAAAAAACTGGCTGGTTGTGGGATTATGTAAGTTAACACTAACCTTACTTTTGTTTAAGTTAATAATTTCTGGTATGATGTTTTCTGGTATGCCTTTCTAAAACTAGCTACTGATGTGTTTCTGGTAAGATGTTGTTTGTACATTTTGTTTTTTACAATTTCTGGTATGATGTGTTGTACTGCTTTCTGGTATGAGCTAGTTGTATAAGAGTCTGGTATGATTGTATTTTTGCTTCTTTTTTTCTGGTATTATGTATTTCATTAGTTTTATGGTATGTAATTCTTTCATTTTGCCATAAATTATCATTTGACTTCCTTAGATGATTTATTGCTTGAGCTTTCTGGTATTTGTTTATTTTTTTTGTTTCTGGTATGATGTGTTTTCATGTATTTGTATCTTGTCTGATGGTTATCATGTCTTGAATTCTGGTATGAACTTTTTATGTTTTTCTGGTATTATTCTCATATTTGCTCTAGTATTGAATTATTAGTTTTTTTTCCTACTTTACAGCAACTGGATGAAATGATTACATACCTCCGAAAAGCTGTAATTGAGTATCCAGAGGTTTATCGCCGTATTACCATTGTTCCCGTACCCTTCGTCGACTACTTCAACGATGTGCGTTATAAACAATACTTAGAGTTTAAAGAAACAGGGACTTTTAATTACGGTGAAGAAATTGCATGTTATATACATGGACTTGATCCTCCCTTTTTTAGCAAGAGCTTTTATGAAGTCGATACAATATACACTGCCATCAACACCTGTGGTAAACACTGGATAGCACTACAGATTGATTTACTTAAATGGTGTGTTGTTGTATATGACTCAATTGTGGACTGTATGTCTGATGGGGACTTGAAAGCTTTGCTCACCCCATTCCATGTTATGTTTCCTTATATTCTGAAACTTAATGGAGAATTTGGGAGGTTTGGGGACAATCTTGATAAGCCATTGGATTATGTTCGAAAGACAACCAAAGAAGTTCCACAGAACAATCCAAGGTGATTTCTACAATACTAGTCATATGTTTCTGGTATGTTCATTAGTATGATGTTTTGGAAAAACACTTATATAATATGTTGTCTACAATTGCAGTGGAAGCTGTGGTGTATTCACAATCAAGCACATTCAGTATTTGTCGTCTGGACGAACTGATTTGTCAAACATATGTCAAGAATGGGTTCCAGCTTTCAAGGAACAATTCTGTTCTATTTTGTACCATAGGGAGTGGGTGAAACCCCACGAGTCCCTTTGAAACTTAATCTGTCCTAAATGATGTGCTAAACTTGTACTTTGGTATTGACTAACTCTGTTGTAATATATTAACTCTTTTGTAATATAATTTACCAGAAGTTTTTATGTTGCTAATTACCAGAAGTGTTTATGTTAATATAGTTTCTTTACCAGAAGTGTTTATGTTGCTATTTAGGATTCTGGTATTTCATTTAAATCCCTCTGGTATGATTATATCTGGTATTTCTTTGTTATTTTTAATGCTTCTGGTATGATTGTTTTTCATATATGTGCCTCTGGTATGAGTAATTACTTACCAGAAATGTTTATTTTGTGATTTTCTGGTATGATATATTGCATTAGTATTTCTGGTATGTGTTTCTGGTATGTGTTCCTTGTAGTTTGTTTCATATATTTGATTCTGGTATGATTATTTGTTTACTAAAAACATTCAATTTGTGATTTTCTTGCCTATGCTTTCTGGTATTCATGTAAATAGCCTAATGGTATACTTTTATTTGATTCTGGTATGAGTTTTTTTATTTAGTTTTTGTTATTACCTATTGTTTTGATTCTGGTAAGTGGACATTTAAACATAAAACAAACATATATTTATATAGTAACTGTTTTCTACATATCTGATAATGACAAATAAGAAAAATTAGTATTTCTGGTATGTGTCTTCATTCTTTCTCCATTGGTTGATTTCGGCAAGTTTTTTTGTTATGGCCTATCCTGCCGCAACAGCTGCATTTCTTCTTCTTGCTTCCTTCCATTGATCCCCGTATCCTAGCTTTAGGCAATCTTCCGGTTCTCTTCCTCTTTATTGGAGGGTTGCATTCAATAGATGTAATGCAACTTGGAATCTCAGAATGCTCATGATCTACAATTGGGTATATTGTCTCCTCATATGCTGTGTTCCAATATTCAGTGCTGTAATATTTCTTACCAGAGAAGCCGGATTCATTTTCGCCATCTTTGTTGCAGCTATTGCATGAACACATGGTATTTCCTCAATATCAAATTCCTTGCAAGTGCAACTCCTATCCACTAAACACACAACTTCCCTTTCCTGGTTCCATTGTACCTCAAACAACAGCCTTTTTGCATCAAGCACATAGCATCCATACTTTGTTGCCTCTCCATATTTAGCTTGTATTAGGGCATCGACGTTTGGTGTTGTCATTTCTATACATGATTCAGCACTTTGCCTTCGCGTTGCAAACCATCTACCCATTGTCTGTCTGATAACATCAATGAGGGCAAGCACTGGATAATCTCTTGCATCACACAGTACACTATTTATACATTCTGCATTGTTGCTTGTCATAATGTTATAACGTTTCGCGTTGCAAAAAGCTCAGGACCAAGCAGCAAATCCAATTTCTTCCAAGAGCTGTGCAACTACTACCTTCTCCTACAAACATTAGCAGGTACACATGAAGTTATATACAATACTAGAAAAAACATACCATACATCTAACATGTTTCAATACCAGAAAAAGGTAATACCATAATCATTGCTCATCAATAATAATGTTGAATACCAGAAACATATCATGTATGATACCAGAAACGATCACAAAAAGCATACCAAAATTCATACTAGAGATTAAATTTAATACCAGAAACTATAATTTTCATACGACAAACCTAACATGCGTTCATACCAGAAACATTCATACCAGAAACACTATAAATGAGAGATAAGGGACAATACCAGAAATAAAATAAACCACCAAAAATTGAAATACCAGAAGCATAATGTGATTGCATACCAGAAAATAATAAAAACCAGAATAAGCATACCATCTTTATATTTTCAAACAGTTCAAGACACTTATCCTTTCTATAGCACCTAGCCGCATCCACGAACATTTGTTGAACTATATTCTTGGTTGATTTTTTCTTGATGTTCCCTTTCAAGTGGTACATGCAAACTCCATGAGATGCTTTTGTGTAGTGTTTAGCAATACCATTCTTGATTGACATGTGTCTGTCCGATATAAATAGTTGTTCCTCGGTATCAGGGACAAACTTGTGTATATGATAGAAGAAGAAATCATACGAGTCATCACATTCACGGTCAACAATTGCAAATGCTAGGGGCTATATTTGTTGGTTTGCATCTTGCGTTGTTGCAAGCAATAGCACCCCACCATATCGTCCTTTTAAAAATGTTCCGTCAACTGATATGACCTTAAACAACAACAACCAAAAATCAATTAGTTTTCTGGTATACCAGAAATGGATAATAGTCATACCAGAAACTTAATTGTTCAAATATATAATACTATACCAGAAAAGAGCATACCAGAAAGATAATTATACTGCTTACCAGAAACACAACATAACTACCAGAATCTAACAATACTAGACACTGGTTACAAACCAGAAAAGAGCATACCAGAAAGATAATTATACTGCTTACCAGAAACACAACATAACTACCAGAATCTAACAATACCAGACACTGGTTACAAACCAGAAAAGAGCATACCAGAAAGATAATTATACTGCTTACTAGAAACACAACATAACTACCAGAATCTAACAATACCAGACACTGGTTATACAAACCAGAAAAAAGCATACCAGAAAGATAATTATACTGCTTACCAGAAACACAACATAACTACTAGAATCTATATCATTCATGCATAATTGATAATACCAGAGGCATAACTTTATTACATACCAGAACAAGGATAATACCTTTCTCATTACTGAATATCCTTTGATTGATTGTCCCAAAGCAAAGAAGACATACTTAAATTTGTTTTCATCATCCAATTGCAGTGCTACAATAGTGTTCGGATTTGCCTCTTGCAATCGATGTAAGTACACCGGCACACCCTTGTAGTTCTCTTCATTTGTTCCTCTTATATTGTCCTTGACAGCCTCTTGTGCCATCCAACATTTCCAGTAGCTAGCTTCTAAACAATGCTCGTTTCTCAAAATTCCAATAATTGTCTTAGGCTCGGGGAGTTTATGTGTATTAGCATACCTGAATAACATAAACAATATGATTTGAATGTATTTCATACCAAAATGGAAGAAAAAAATATAGAATTGAATATTATATGTGATAATAAGCAATGGACTTACATTTTTGCAACTATTTCAGCAATGACAGGATATGAGACCTTTCTGCGATAATTTCTTCTGGTATGGAATGAACAAGTGTGCTCTCTGGTATACTTTGTTAGTGTAAACACTTTCGATTTCTTGATTTTTGAGAACCGCACGCGCCACTTACAATCTTTATCCAGACATCGCGCAAGAATAGCAAGCTTGATAGACTTTGTTATTCAGTATTGTGTACATTCGGCAACAGCATTCAAACACAATGCATTTTTCACTGCGTTTTTATCCTTGAACTTTTGTCCAAGCTTAAGACCCCATTGAGTTTCTTCAGGTTCAACTTCAGTGATTGCATAGCTATTCTCTGTTTCTATTTCAGTCACACTAGGAACAGGAACAATGGCAGTGTGTGGATGATATTCATTAATTTCTTCAATTTCTGGTATAATAATTGTAGACTTTAATCTCACACACAATGGCACACTCCAGCATGGTTGAGTCATTTGATTAACTTCAACAAAATCCTCGAAATCTTTTACCGTCTCAATATCAAACGGTTGCAACGCTTTATTTAAGGTATTCTTGTATGTAAGTTCAAATTTGTTCACTGTCTCATCTACTTGAAAACGTTTTGCAACCAACATCCTAATTTCTGGTATGCTAACTGGATCTCCCATAGTGATGGGTTTGCACACTACTTTATCCCCGAAATATGTCCATTCATTTCCCACAGATTTCCACTCTCCTCCACAATAAACTACAATTTGTAACTGAGCCATGGCTAACAAGTTCTGTATATACCAGAAAAAAAACTAGTATAAGGATACCAGAAGTTAAAAGTATACCAAATTATGCACAACATCACAAATACCAGAAATTAAAGTATACCAGAATTATGCACAACACCACAAATACCAGAAGTTCAAGTATACCAGAAGTTAAAGAATACCAGAATTATGCACAACATCACAAATACCAGAAGTTTAAGTATACCAGAAGTCATTCAATTCATTTTACCAGAGAATTAATGATACCAGAAAGACAATCAGCATACTACAAAAGAGATTATACCAGAACTCATTAATTGATACCAGAATTATTGATACCAGAAAGATAATTATCATATTACAAAGGAGATTATACCAGAACTCATTAATTCATACCAGAATTATGCATAACACACAAATACCAGAGTATTAATGATACCAGAAAAACAATTATCATACTACAAAAGAGAGTATACCAGAACTCATCGATTGATACCAGAATTATGCACAACACCACAAATACCAGAAGTTCAAGTATACCAGACGTTGAAGTAAACCAGAATTATGCACAAGAACATAAATACCAGAAGATCTAGTATACCAGACGTTCAAGTATACCATAATTATGCACAACGCGACAAATACTAGAGAATTAATTATACCAGAACTCATTTTTTCATGTCAGAATTAAGAAAACAAACTAGCAACAATGTTCATACCAGAATCGTAACATACTCATTCATACCAGAAACATACCAGAAACATAATTTAAAACAAAATCAAATATGTCGATACCTTATACCAGAAATACAAGAATCTGATTAAAATTTCACAATGGTGAACAAAATACCAGAATAATACTGAAGAAGATGTCGAGAGAGAGAGAGAGAGTAGAATATTGTTAAAGAGATACCTGTTAGATCGAAGCGAATTCTGGTATTTGAAGTCTTGGATCACAAGTCGATTGCGTTGTATTCGTTTCTGGTGTTTGATTGATTGATACGAGAGAAGATTACTCGATCGATGTCGATTGTGAGAGATAAGAGAGAAAATAACTGTGATACCAGAGAAGCTTGCGAGAAGGGCGAGATCGAAGGAGGAGAAGATTGGATTCTGAGATCGAGATCGAGAGGAGGAGAAGAGTGGATTTTGAGATCGAGATCGAGATCGAGAGGAGGAGAAGAAACCAGATTTGGTTTCTTTGATTGTAATAGAAAAGAGAGAGAAAGAGGGGATTTACCTAATTATTATGGTAATTAATTAGCCTTGAACGGTAAATATGGTTTTGGGGTATATTTTGTTGATGGAAAATATAAAAAAAAGCATACTTTGTATCCCTATTTCTTAATAAAGTCTAGTTAGCAAATTTGCCCAATCTGGTATTCACTCATTAAGTCCGTATTGCTTAATTAGAGGCTACAAACTTTACCTAATTGAATCACTTTAGATAGTCCAGGTTGTATTTCATAATATGTAAGCTTATATAATAAGATTTAAAAATATAAATCTTATATAAATAGTTTAGATTTATTATTTTTCATTTCCATAACAAGGGTCTTGTAGACTTGGTAGTTATAGCCTTGTACGTTGGTAGGCTCCTTTGCTGGGTGGAGAGCAAAATGCTACAAATTCTCTTTCAAAAAAGATAATATAAGAAAACATATGCTATATAATTAAACAGAAAAAAAAAAAAAAAGAAATAGGTTAAGTATCTATTATATAGAGTCTTGAAACTTTAAAATTTGTACAAAAAAGACATAGTTCTAGAGTGTAAACTAAAGTTAAGATAAGTAATGTCTTTATATGATGCCCTCAGATGTTGCTCTCTCTCATAATGTAGACTATAAAACACTTTGGACAATGAGGAAAAGGGATGGTTGTGTTTGTGCGAGGGGCTTTCAATCCATTCAAAACACATTTGGAGGTCAATAAAACAAAAAATAAAGGTGTTTTTAGTGGACCAACTCACATATATTTGACCCCTCATATATATATATATATATATATATATATATATATAGAGGGGGTGTGGTTCCCATGAGAACACACCTAACGTGTATACATGAGAACAATCTTAAACTGTCGGTTGGTGAGTATTAAGTGTCGAGATTTAGTGTAGATATTATAATTAATAATAAATAGGAATAATAATAATTAGGAATAACCACAATAACTACAAATAATCCACTCAACCAACAATAACTACGAATAATACATTAAACGATATGACACATTCGTAACAAAACTAATAATAATTACGAATTTGTTTTCATGTATACACGTTACGGGTGTTCTCATATGATCTACACTCTATATATATATATAGATTTTAGTTCAAGTGAGGAGAGAGCTTGTAGATAGGAATTAGGAGGGCTGCAAGCCATTGGATGGATTCAAATCAAGGGTTCTCACACGCTCATCATTAATGGCATTTTTGTAAATTGACTAAAAATCTGGAAAAATACCCTTACATTCAAAATAGTCATTGATGTTCGTATTTTTATATATCATTGTTCATGTTTTTATACATCGGTGTTCATAGTATTTTTATTCATCAAAGTGTCATGTCCATTTATTTTTTTGTGTTTATTTTATAATGCATAGATGTTCATTTACAGTATATAACCACAAAAAATAAAAAAACTCATCACAAAACGTTAAAAGATTATCACAATATGTTATGTATGTGTCAAAGTTATAGATAAGTAATTGGTGTTCATACTTTTATACGTCATTGTTCATGTTTTTATTCGTCAGTGTTCATACTTTTTATATCATTATTCTTGTGAATATTATAAACTATTTTTCTATAAGGCATTTTACCGAACAGTTTGCGTGCACACTAAAAGGAGCATATAGATTATTCAATTGGAGCTATTAGACCAACTCAACATATGTATATAGATGTATTTTCTCAATCAAACTTATCAAACAAAAAATTATTCAAACAAATTTGATTTCGAACACAAACATCAATCATAATGAAACCTAAACCTAAACCTTAAGAATGGAAATCTAAACAGTGAGAGTAGAAATTCGAAGAAACAAAACCTTAATCGTCTTGTAATCTCTTTGATTTCACAAATTTTTATGTAATCGATCTTTAAATATTATAAACACGATTTTTTAGAGTAGTATAATTTTCAAAAAAAATGAACATCATATTATAAACACCATAACTGTAAAAGAAATGAATACATACTTGTAAAAAAATGACTATCATATTTTATTAACACGATTTGACAAAATAGTATAATTTTTTTTGAAAAAATCCAAAAAAAAATGTCTTACAAAAATACAAAAATGAACAATTAATGTTAAAAAACGAATAGTTAGTGTTAGGAAAAATAAACATTTATTGATAAAAATATGAACAATGACTCTTTTAAAAATGAACACATACTCATAAAAATATGAACACTAATTTTTAATTACAAAAAGAAAAGCTGGAAAAAAAAGGTGATGTGGCATGCCACATGTCACCACCCCGGCTCTCCTCATTCCTATCTGCAAGGGTCCTCCTCACCGGAACTGGACCCTATATATATATATATATATATATATATATATATATATATATATATATATATATATATATATATATATATACACACACACACACTAGACTAAAACATTCCTTAGAGTAAGGAGTGAATATTTTGATATTTGATTAAATAAAGCAACGATCTTGATTCGTCACATATTTCGCGCGTGGTTTTTAAGTGTAAGATCGTGCACCCTTCACTTACGATCATGTACTTTTGTTTTTATGAAGATGTGCACGACCATACACCATGATTGTACACCTTCAGGATCATGAGGTGTACCCTTTTATAAGAGAAAAATTCACAATTGTGCGTAAAGAATGCACAATCGTACCTAAGAACAACGCGCGGGAATTTGGCCAAATCAATATTTTTTTATATATAATCAAGGGTCCGTTCAGTATATTTTGTAATAACCCCATTTCATCCCCTTTATCCCCATAATCCCTCTATTAAAGGTTGAAATGTTTTTTCAATTTTTTCATTCCCTTTCATCCCCATTAATTCCTCTACACCGAACGACCCCAAATCTATTAAACGTTTTCGCTCCTTATCGTAAGAGGAGTTCTTACATGATTTTCTCTTTGTATTGTTAAATTATCTTTTAATATCCGTCGGGTCTAATAATGTGGAGGGTTTGCACGTAAAGGTGAACCTACACACAAGTCTTTCAGGGTTCCATCTTAAAACCAATGGGCAATAGGAGGAGTAGCCCTCGGACTTATATGTTAGGTTTACACGGTATCATATTATCGACGTGGGACACATTTCCACATATTAACATATATAGAGTAAAAGCCATTAAAATTTTATACACAAACTTAATTAAAATTGGTTTATATTCAAGTTAAAATGGTTCCATTTAAAAAATAAAATTGATCTTGTTATTTCTTATGGGATCATTTGTATCAGTGAACTTGATTATACACATAAAGGAACAAATGAGGAACTTCGGTTATTGGGGAAGACATCACCGGAAAGAAATAGGGTAAAATGGGAGAGTGGGTATGTTTTGTAACAATGAGCATATAAAGGGCCCCAAGCTAATAATGGATACAAAATAGGCCCTTCTAATTTATATAAAAAAAGATTTATTAAAATAAAAGGAGGATATTAAGGAAATCATAATATATTTCTCTCTCCATTTATTAAGCAACTAATTATTACAAAATGGGAAAGTAAATATCTTTATCTCTCCGTTTATTAAGAGAATCAAAATATCTCCATTTATTAATGAAATCAAAATATTTTCCGGAATCTTCGTCCTTTCCAACTTGTGTTCATCAATGGCGACGATATTGAGATTTCCGCAGCAACATGTGTACATAATCGTCTGAGACTGCAAACATATGTACATATATAGTTAATCAGTAACATTTTCGCAAGAAAAAATGTACATAATCACTAGAGACTACAGACGTATGTACATGCAAACACAAAAACTGTACATATTCTAATCGACGTCATGTTATATGTATACACATAATATGTCTTTGTATTATCAAACCCCTATCCAAATGTACACGAACTGCATATTTGGTACATATATAGTTATTTAGTAATATTTTCACAGCATCATATGTACATAATCAGCAACATATGTACATAATCAACCCATATCCGAATATATCATACCTGGCTATGACGACCGAAGCTAATCTCAGCTTGCTCACCGTCGAACGCCCTCCACCGCTAGCCGCGGACATCGCTGGTGCTCTTGATCTCTTGTTCTTCATGAACTTGAACTTGAGACGGTTGTTTAGGATAGCGCGACTCCACCTCGTTCTCCCTCTCGCCGCAATCGCCAAAGCACGATCTACGGCCTCCCGCACAGAACGACCTCGGCGCGGAGCCGATGTCGACGAAGAAGAAGGGTTGAGTCGTCGAAATATCGAATCGATTATACTTTGGCGGGGTTCGGAATTATGGGCGATCTCTGCGGGCTAAGCATGGCGGACGGTGACGGTGGAGTCGTTTGTGATGGCGGTGGAGCCGTCGGTGATGGTAGGGTCGCCGGATACGTCACCGCGAGGATGTCATACGACGGCAAAAATGAATTGAAGAAAGTCAGTCTTCCGATAATGGCGGATATATAATACTGGAAAATCTCACGGTTACCTTCTTTAGCTGATCTCCTATTTTATTGCTTAATTAATTTATTTAACCAAATAAATAACTTCCATTAATTTAGTAACTGCCTATTAAAATATAGCCTTAATTACTAGTTTATCTTTTTTTTTTAAATGTAAAATAACAGGGGCCTAGTTTGTTTTTTACAAAAAAAAAGTTACCCTATCCCCTTAATCTTCTCAAAGAAATATGAGATAAAGTGTGAGTTTGTCATATATATTCCATTAGACGGAACTTGGTGATCTTGTACATATGAGTTTACTAGATGTGCATCTTCCACAAATTCACATAACTAGTCCGACGAATATAAAGAAAATTAACGACTCCTGTATTAATTTAATATTGTGAATGCATCGATTGTATTTTTACGTACTACTTTTGGAAATATAAATTTGTAATAAAATGCACGTTTACAACTTATTTACAAACACATAATTTTGTTTTTGTACTACTCACTTAAAAATTATAATAAGTCATCATTGAATGTAAATATGTAGGGACATGGAACATAGACTTGTAAATGAGTTGTCGTCATAATTGGGAAGTGCCTAACCATGAGAGCAATTGCACAAATGCTTCATCATGTACAACTCTCCTCCCATACGAAAGAATCTGTGAACCTTCTACTTTTTTTTTTGGATTTTTCTTCTATTTACATTGATTTTCGATTATATAGTGATGAGGTCTTTTGATGCTTCGTCCTTTTCAGCATGGAGTATTATTATTGTGTTTTTTTAATAATGGGAAACAACTCGATGTGTTGTCTAATAGATTGAAAGACCGAAAAATCGACAAACGCGTTAACCAAGATAAAAAAAAATAAAACAATTAAATACGCAAAAGCACAACATCGTGATCCGAAACATAGATGTCTCCAGGAAAAGGAATTTGAGAACAATTGTGGAACTTCAGTTTTGGACTTGAAGGTAGAGTCATTAGGACCATGTTTTTAGAACTTTTAGTAGTCACACGAGCATTTTTCCTCTAAGGCTAGTGATTTTAAGTATTTTATGGCAAGTTGAATAAGAGAGGGTCATGTGTATCAACAAAGAAGGTGGTGGTTACATCAAAGGCATGATGACGGTTTACGTTGGAGATTGTCTTAACGGGTTTGAGAAATAATAAAAATAAACAAAAAAAAAAGACATCAGTGCTCGGTGACAACATGTTAGAGGGGCTATAGCCTATAGGTGAAGTCCGAATACGAAATACACATAGTATACGGTAAAACCGTAACGGAATATAGCAATATTTTTACTTTTGTCTGAAGATAGGGTCTAAAAGTAATAGGTATTTATTAGAGTTATATGGAAAAAAAAATAGTTTATGAAACTCTAATTTTAGGATGAGATTCTTAATGTAAAATTGAGCATAAATAATAATTAGAAAATCACATAAAAAAACAAATATGAAGTTTCGGAATAAAGATGTTTTATGGTTCCATATTTAACATGGGTTAATTGAAAATTAATAGAAAAGAGAGGGGAATTCGAATTATTATTGAGGTAGGTTCTGTTTTTTTGGTAGGCATGTGATAAGATTTTTTTTTCTTCTTCTTTCGCTTTAATCATTTAAATAACATACTTTTGTAAAGAACCAAAGGTATTTTGAAAAAATGGAAGAACCACTCGTACACCTCGCACAATAATAGTTGTCATGAACCGACGGTCAACCTCATATCACAACTCTTACTAGTCTGCAACACTGACATACGCTTAGGGTTCACATTGAGACCACCCGAAACCACAAAACGAGTGTCGCTACTGTAATCCTCTTCAGAAACTCGATAAACGCACATCATTAACAACTCAAACTTACCAATCGTACTCGTGAGTCCAAAAAGGCTTTGGTTTTTTCGGAACTTTTTTTAACAATTTTTTTCGAGCTTGTTTTTAACATTCTAATGTACATTTTTACGGAACTGAATGCTCTTACCTCTCTACGGAGAGTTGAACGTTCCATTGCAGTGCTTTGATTTATTTTGGAACTGTTTTTAACTTTGATTTTGTTCTCCTCATAACTGTTGTTAACAATTCCCTTCTTGATAAGCCTTTGATTTTAACGTCCTCAACGTACGACTTTGATTTTTTTAGAAATGTTTTTAAAGATTTTTTCTCGATTATATTTTTAACATTCCATTGTATATTTTCTTCGGAACTGTTTTCCTAAAAAATCAGAAATTTTAATAATTATAAAATCATAAACTTTACCATAAATATGGGAAAACTCCACCTACAATCTAGATTCTATTTTTAAAAATCCACCTACAATCTCGATTCAGTTTTTAAAACTCCAAATTATCAATTTCCCTTTTTTATGATTTTTTAAATATGTGGAAATTGGAAAAGAGAGGGGAATTCGGATTATTATTGAGGTAGGTTATGTTGTTTGGTAGACATGCGATAATATTTCTTTTCTTTTTTTTCTTTTTTCGCTTTAATCATTTAAATAACATACTTTAGTAAGCAAATTTCTATCTTTTGTCAATAACCAAAGGTATTTTGAAAAAATAGAAAATTATGAAAATGAAAGCTCATTATGAGGTCATATAATAAGAAACTCAGATTTTAATGTGAGCCTCGATCAAAATATATAAACTCAGTTTTCCAGTACAGTTCCAATTCAGAATGATAAATTTTGTTATGGTTGAAAATATTTCAGCCCGTTTGTTACAATATCCTAACAACACATGAGTTGGGTCTTGATCGTTGCTCGACAAATCGGCCCGAGTTGAGATAGGTATGGTCCGTCAACTGCGATTGCAAATTTGCAATAAACAAGAAAATTTATATTGCAATCCAATTTGGTACAACATTGTTTCCATAAAACAAGCCTATGCACAACAACCCAGCTACTTACTCCCTTTCATGTTTTTACATGAACTGAAATCCCGCAAATGTGTTCTAACCTAATAAGAAACACTTGAACACCACACAATCCTAAGCAAGCAAAAACCCAAGTAAATTATGCTAATATGGACGCAGCAGACTCCAAGGCTTCCAAGAACCTGTGGAAGTAGAAAATCCAGCAATGTGACCCAAAACTTACCAGATCTTTCTCTTGCCTTTCAGACCTTCACCGTCTTCTCTCTCGCCATTGAAGCATTACCTGAATCTGCCATGAAAACCTCCCCTAATATCTTTAGCAGCAATGAAATATTGAATACAAATGATGTTTAAAAATGAGAGAATCCTTGCCTCTTCTCCGGATTCAGGAAATTCCCGAGTTGGTCATGTTGGTTGACTTCACACAATGGATGCGGGCATCGGGGCATGTATGGCTTCAGAAGAGAAAACACAGCAGATTGGTCGGCATCAAAGAGGAAAATTCTGCATGGCACTATGTTATAGCCTTGCTTCTTCAGAAAATGATGTATGATGCTGTTCATACAAAGAGCAATACAGAAAACACAGGCAAAACATGCAATAACATAAAATGTAAAAAGCCAGAACCTCCATTGCCCATCCTCCAGGAAAAACACCACAATCTTCGACTCTGGGCAACTCAGCATCACACTATAATATATACTCAGATGTTGAATGTTGATATCAATGGCAAGTGAATCCTAACAAAATTAATGAGCCACCATGTCAAATAGGAGCTGTGGTGATCAAATAATCTCTATGGTCCTAAGGCAAAATGGACTCATAAAACTGCTGCTTCTTCGCGCTTGGATAGGAATCTCAAATTGTCAACTATGTCAAGAAGAGATAGGAGTTGTGGTAATCTCTTTGGGTCTTAAAGGCAAAATGGGATCACAGAACTGCTGGTTCTTCATGTTTGGGTTGGGATCTCATATTCAAATTGTCAACAATGTCGAAGAAGAGTTGGGGTAATCTATTTGGCTCCAAGGGCAAAATGGGATCACGAACTGCTGCCTCTAAGCTTGGGTTGGGATCTTCAAATCATCACTAGTGTAAAACAGGAGCCGTAGTTGATGAAGAGGGGTAAAACAGAAACAGAATCAACAAAATATTAATTTTGGTCCTGCCACCATCACTCTTTCAAGGCTCAAACATTCTTCTTCAACTTAATGCAAGGTTTTCAGGCACCTCCAAGTCCTGACAATTTCCACCTGTCACGGAAGAAATCTTAGAGCAAGGGGCTGAGAAAGAGACTCCAAATTTATGGCACATACCGTCTCGAGATAGAGTAGGATTGCAATGCCGCCTTTTTTCTAATTGCTTCAAGTTTTCTACCATCACACCACCTTTTCTCTTAAGTTCTCCTCCACCTGATCCTGTAGAGACTAAATTTTCCAGCACTTCTTCAACTCCAAGCCTTAATTGTTGATAACATTTATGACCCTTGGGATGTACGTAACTAGGGAGCTGTCTTCTCCTGACATAGGAAACCGCAAGCTCCATCCCTGGTTTCCAGGAACTAAAAGATCTCAAGCTCTCCCTGAATTCCTCTACAGTGGCACGAAGATCAAACTTTTGAACCTGCCCAATCTCCCCTGTTTTTTGCTGCAAACCGATGAAAAATGCACAATGGCCACACTTCTTAGATGCATCAGCATACTGGTGCGGGTAAGGATGGCACTGCAGTTTCCCAAAAGTACGCTGTTCCATCTGCACAAATAAGAACGTAACTTAGAAATGGCATTAGAGGCAAATTAAAGGAGAGACAAGAGTGGAAAGAAAAATTCCAGAAACTGAATCCTCCATCTGAGCATCACAGGCTGATATATTTTTCTTAACCACTAAGGAACCAAGAAGCATAAATATTACCATCTGAGCCAACACCCTGAGTCGTGATTCCACCAAACCCTTCCAAGGAACCATGTCATACTCGTGCACTGCAAGTATGTCAACCTGTACGTAGCTTTTATAGCTTTCGAAAAACTCATATGGCTCAAATAGAGAACCCCATTGTGCTTTATTCAGCTCTATATCCTGCCAATCGACGTAACACTTCAGGCATCAGAAGTAGCTCAAAGACCACATTTCAGTTAGCATGTTTCAAAACACAGTACCTGGCAAATCTTGTTACCAAAGTGGAACTGCTCCATCATAACTTGGAGAGTAGTTGTGGACACACTGTAACTTGAATTCATACACGGGTAAGCAGGAGTAATGATAGGCATCCGATGCACACGATCCCGGGGATACTTTCGAGGATTCCAAACCACAAATCCAATGTCATCTTCCTCGATATCACAGAGCATCACTGGGTTCGGCCAACGCCACTGTGTAAAGACTCTAAAGAAACGACAAACTAACATACTAGGAGCAGCATTTGGATATAGTTGGCAGATCCGGGCAACAAGAATGGCACAATTCACACCGCCTAGAAATCCAGTCACCTAAGCACAGCAGATAAGATCAGAATATCAGGATAGAATCATTATAAAGCATGTCTAGCCCGAAAAGGAGGAGCAACTTACATTCGAGTAAATTCCACGCCGTTTAGCCCAATATTTGACACAACGGAGAGTTGTTCGGAAGCACTAAAGACAAACAGAAAAGCTCATAGTTAGACCATGGTGATGCTATAACTTAAAGACAATGGATGAACAAGTCAAACTATGTGCCAACTTGATGCCCAGTCAGTGGCTATAGAGATAACAAATAGCAAGTCAAATCACACAGTAACACAAATGTGAACAATCAAAATCACATATTCACCTCTTTATTTGGCACAAGCTTAAGAATTTGATCTGCAACCCTACACCCATTGAGGGAACGAGCAGTTGCTTCATCAACATTGTACATCAGAGATAAATCAGAGACATCCAAGTCCTGCCACAAAAATTGCACGACATTATATACAAAGATTTCTGGAAAGTTGGCATCATCCCCAAAGAGCAGCATTTGTTGTAATTAGGTGAAGTTGAGCTACTAATATCCAGTAACATCATTTCATGAACATAAGAAATCTAAAATATAGTGCAATAGAATCCATGAGCTAGCCAAATTCTACTCCCAACGAATACAAAAATTTGACTGTAAACAACACGTCATCATAAAAAGATACAATAGTGTAGGTGGCCTAAATTTGTTTTGAAAAAGTTTAGAACCCCACATTATACCCTCAAAGAAAAAAGATCAAAATCACTGATTTATATGCAAATCATGCAACAAACTTTTTTCGTTTTGAAATTTAACAATTTTCTGAATTGTAGATCATCTACTCGCAATAGAATTTCAAGTGACACGGTAAAGACAACTACTTCAAATCAAAATTCAAACTTACATCTGGGACAATTAAGCGAGAAATTCTTGCATACAAGAGATCAATAGAAATCCCGTTGAACTTAAATTTCATAACAGGGACATGGGCATCAGGAATGGGATGTAGATCAGTGATCTCCTCTTTCTCTGCAAGGATGGCATGTAACAGATAGAAGAAATCCTCCTGAAAACATAAAACGAGTTAGCCATACCAAAAACAAGTCAAAGAGAGAAAAGAGAAAATGATACAAGCCACATGATTACCTCCCGGTTTACATAAGATGGTCCCACACATAGAGCATCTATGTCAGCCCCTGGACCATGTACCTGTCATTGTAACAAATAATAAGGAATAGGGGCCTCGAGTATTAGAGAGTAGGCAAGCACCTGAAGAATGCCTTTGCATAAACCGCTAACAATAAAAAATAGGCATCTATATTTGATATGTTGAGCCTTGATTGAAAAAACAGTATTGATTTGGCCACAGAATAAGATAAAGGTAATCGTGGAACTAGCTATTTAGGATGTAAAATATTTGATATGTTGAGCCTCATCAAATAAACTTACCCCGAGACGATAGGAACCAAAGGTAAGGATAAGAGCATTTGCATCCTTGACCATCTTCTCTGGATATCCTCTCAGTTGTATAACTTGTTTGACCCATTCCACAACAATCTGCAAAAATTATAAAATAATCAATATTATCAGTAACAACTAAATTTGAAAGAATATAAAATGTCTCACTCTAAACTATGCAATATCAAAAACATAATCAATGGTCTCATCCCACAACATAAAAAGGCAACTACAATATAGACCTTATCAGCAGAAAGGTGCTTCAAAGATAACTACATGACGGTAGCAACAGTAGTTTGATCTCAAACCATTGGAAAATTTCTAGCACTGAATAACAGTTAAATTATAGTTTCACCAACTCAATTGGCATATGAGATATGCACGTTAAAGACATTCGTTAGCTCTTCTTTGACCCCACACAAACATCCAATGATCACCCAAATTATCCACCGACCATCTATCATAGATTCTGATGCACAAAACTGTTTACCTTCCTCAGCCGAAAAAGAATATCCTCCCTTTTAGCAGTTTCTTCTTGGCTCTCATATAGTCCAGCATCTACCATAAACTGAAAATTAAGAGCAAAAAATACATCAATAACCTTATTTGGCGGGTCCAAAGAGGCAGTAAACCCAACCAATTCGCGAGTCTTTTTCAAACCTTTTCCAATTCGCGAGTCTTTTTCAAATCACCCTTGGTGGGCCCCGTCAAAGAAAGTGGTTTCGTCATCCCATCCTGCTTCACCACCGTCGAGGAAGTAGGTGGCATTGCACCAAAACCCTCTGAACAGACCATCCTACGCAGAAAACCCTAGAAGAAAAAACAACAGAAGTCCACGGTGGAACTGAAACGAACAAAGATTGAAGAGAAATTCTCCAGTCGAAAGAACAATCCTTGAACCTCCAAACAAGAACCAAACATGGAATTCGAGAGATTGGGGAGAACGGAAACCCTAGAAACAGGCTATCAGATTTAAGATATATATATATATATATATATATATATATATATATATATATATATATATGTATTTCTTTTCTTGGGCATCACGCGGTAGCTGTTCCTAAATTAAACAAAGTAACGGCCATAATTCATTTTTATTACAATAATATTATTATTTATTACAATAATATTATTATTTTTAATAAAAAATAACGATTGAGATATTGTAATTATTATAAATTATATTTTTATTTATTAATTAAAATTTTTATAATTTATTTTTTTAAAATAAATATTAAGTCTTATCTATTTCTATTTATAAATAAACAAGTGTTTATAATATGTTTACATATAATCTTTTTACCAAATAATAAAAACTTTTCTAATATCTTAATAAATATTTTGCCTTATTTATTTATAAATAAACAAGTATATATAACATATTTACATAAAGTTTCACTAACAACAATCAAAATTATAGTATCTTATTTAATTTAAAAGATTTGATCATATTTGTATCATGTACAATTATCATATACAACAAAATACCAAATTGATAGTAATTTGTGATAAAAAAAATACTAATTAAATAATAAAGATTGGTATATATTTTAATTGTTATAAATTATATATTTATTAATTAATTGAAATTTTCATAATTTTTTTTTTTGCTTTATCTATTCATAAATAAAGAAATATCTGTAATATATTTACATATAATCTTTTTAACAAACGATAATTTTTTTTGATATTTTAATAAATCTTTTGCCTTATTTATAAATAAACAAATGTTTACAACAAGTTTCATTAACAATCAAAATAATATATTTATCTTTACTATTTTAAAAGTGGGAGTTTTCCAAATAAATAGGTTATTTCCCATTTTGTCCTTATTATTTCCGTTTTGTCACTTTTACCCTTATTTGTTCATGATAATCACATATTTGTCTTATTTCTTTTATTTTTGCTTTACATGTGTTACTTTTCAAGTATATTTTTGATACATGTTTTTCTCTCTTGGACTCCTCGCTTCCGTCTGCTTCATCACTGCTCACCTTGTCTCCTTTACACGTGTTACTTTTCAATTTTCATCTAAATCAGTCAAGATCCATATAACAATCTCTAGACACTCAACATTTCACTATCTCATGCCGCTCCAAACGAAATGTATACTTCAACTACAATCATCCAACAGTTGACAAGTCATTTCACCAAGGTGATAACGTCATAATTTTCATCTAAATGAGTCAAGAACCTTCCTAACTTTTTCTTCATTTGTGAAGACCTTTCCTAGTGAGTCCAGGTTGTTCACGATCTCATTGAATCTTGTGAACATTTCTTTGACTGGTTCATTTGGATTCATCTTGAATAGCTCATATTGTCTGAGGAAGATGCTAATTTTTGTTTCCTTGGCTTGACTTGTTCCTTCGTATGTAGCAACAAGTTTGTCCATATTTCTTTTGCACTCTTGCATGATGAGATACTGTTGAATTCATTTGCATCTAATCCGCAGTAGAGTAGGTTCATAGCTTTGTAGTTCTTTGACACACTATCCAAGTCAGTTTGTGTGAAGTCAGCTTCTTTCTTTGGGACTTGGACACCTTCAATTGTCGTAGTTGGGACTTTGGGGTCATTTTGAATGATGCTCCATAGTTCTATGTCCTGATCAATAATGAACATATGCATGAGTGCTCTCCAATGGGCAAAGTTGTTGCCACAGAAAAGTGGTGGTCGAGATGAGGATCTTCCTTGAGCAAATTCTCCATCTCCTTGGGGTTCACTACAGTATGGGATGGTAGTTTTCCCGAGGTTCGAGCTTCGAGCCTCGTGATTGCCTCCGTCATTTGCCCCACTTGCTTCTTAAGGTTCTTGATACTCGATCTGTGCTTTGGACATGAGAAGAAAAATGCTTAGTTAAAACATGAAGCATTTCCTCAGTTGAGTCTAACTTACCTTGGCGGGGTGCAGTTGTTGGTTTTGTTGATCTCCCCACCGGAAGTTTTGTTGATCCCACCATCCCGGCATGTAGTATTTGGCATAGGGGTCATTTCTTTGGTGTTGTTGTTGCTGTCCATATCCAATGGCATTCACCTCAGCAGTAGCGTCATCTTGGACTTATGGACACAAGTCTGTAGGGTAGAAGGGATCGGCACAAACTCCATATGCCTTCAGTTTTTGTGAAATTCCCATAAAGGTGAGTCTCTTGACCATCTCCTTGAGCTCAACTATTTCAGCTGATAGTTCCGGATGGCTGGGATTGATGGCATGAACTCCTCTTTTGGTAAAATTTCTACCAAAGTTTCTCGTGCCTTCCGCCATTTCCTGCATTTTTTCCATAGCAATCTCAGGAGCATAATTAAGAATATTACCTCCACACGCGGCGTCCATGATCCTTCTTTCTTTGTCCAACAAACCGTTGTACAAATACAACACGAGGTCCTTCGTAGAATATCCGTGGAAGGGCAACTCGATCTAAACTTAGCAAACCTTTCGAAATACTGATAAAGAGTTTCGTCCGCCTCTTGCTCGATGTTGCTAATCGCTTTCTTCAAGTTGTTGGCCTTCTTAGCGAGAAAGTACTTCTCCAAGAAAGCCTTATGGAAATTCTCCCAAGTGTCGATGCTTTCGGACGTTTGCCGGCTTCATGCTCATCCAAACGGTGTGGAACTTCCCTAAGTGTTTGATAGGGTCTTCTCGACTCAGCCCATAGAAGGATGGTAGCAAGTGAAGCAAGCCCGGCTTGAGCTCGAAATTGACTTCTTTTTTAATTGCCGGTATGGTCACCGCAAGTGGGTGTTGGGTCAAGTCCGGTTGCGTGAGTTGAAGGAGTGTGTGGTTCAACATTGGTTCTTGATTATGGTGTTGTCTTCGTTGCCGATTGTACGTCCTCTTGATTTCTGGATCAAAAGGCGCAAGTTCAGAGTTAGTAGCACGGGTTTGAACCACAAAAATTGTCCTAACCAATAATTGATAATAAAAATTAAAATAACTTTAAACACTCAAACTCCTCGGCAACGGCGCCAAATTTGACAAGCGTAAAATTGATGGTCGTTGCTTTTAGACTTATCAAAGTAAAGTTCTGAACTAAACACTAACCAAGGTATAGTGAATAAGTAAGGGTCGAACCCAAGAGAGTGAGAAGTGAATTTAAAGTATGATTTAGATCCAGTTATCAATTATATGTAACCAGGGGGGGTTTGGATTGTAATAGTGAACAAGACAAAAGCATGTACTAGCAAAGCAAAGTGGTGATAATTATTAGGAAGAACACTACACTAGGTTAGACTTCCGCATACATATAACTCAATTGGTTATTTTTAGACGTATTCACCAATTGTTCTCATCTTGATCATATTTATGTGTTAAGCCAACCGGAACTAGCGCAACTTAACAAGTTATCGATCCGTAAACCTACAAGACCAAACAACAAGTTAGCATTCATACAAAGATAGAGAGATACATAAAAGAGGAACAACTCGTTAATCTTGTTATGTAGTTATATTCCTTTACCCTTAGATAATCACAACCCGTTATTACCTAGGAGTTTGCTACTAGATTATTAACCCGAACCCGGAACCGAATAATCCTAACCTTTTGCATGCAATTATACAACTTATGTGATCAAACTAAGTGAAAACAAACATGCAAACATAAGTGAAGAACAAAGAATATAACACAATTGTATACTGAATATAAAATTCTATTGAAAAGAACTTACAACCAAATTAAATGTAGCTTCAGTCAATCCAATGTAGCAAGGAGACTTAACACTCCATACAAATGGCAATTTAAACAAAAGAGTTTTTGTGGGAAAATAGGATGATTCTAGCAATCACCCTAGGGTACTATTTATACTAGAAATGACAGTAAATAGGATTAAATAGGTTGTGTAAACAACCACCTTAATGGGCATAAAGGTGGGTCTAAACAGCCGGAGTAAAGTCTTTTGACGATAAACCTCAGGCGCGGGCATGAGGGCCGCAGGGGCGGTTTAGTGCAAAATGCTCCATCTTCAACTGAGCCGTGTGTGGGGGGGGGGGCATGATAGGGCAGCGGGGGAGGTGTCTTTAATGCTTTGGAACGTTTGACTGTTGATCTTCTTGACGTTTCTTGATGTTAATCCGCAGGGGTGGCCTAGTGTCAACGCGGGGGCGGAGACACAAACCGGATGGTATTCTAGGGATCTAACCTCTCCTTACCGGGTAAGTCTCGGGAAGGCAAGTCCTAAACACCTATCCTAGCACACTCAGTCCAATAGCGGCTTGTGAGGCTCACTACTACCTAGAGTTCGTCATCTTCGGTATCTAAGAGCAAGAATCACCGGTTAGGTCTCTTCTAACACTTAGTTGCTAACACTAGGTCACCCTAGGATAGATTTACTCAACAAACACTAGGATTTCAACAATATAACATTCTAGCACTTAGATTCATCAAATCAAACGAGTTAGTCAGAGTTACGGGTTGTTCATCCCTTTCCACGGCCGTGGAGTGGCAAGAACGAACCGTGGTTTCCAACAGTAGCTCGGTTCAAGCAAACGAATCATCCTAAGGTACATCTAAGTCCATTCTATCATAGTCCAAGCCATAACCATCATTTCCTTACCCTAGAATCACATCTATCTAGCCAACAACAAGCATCTCAACAATTAAACTCAACAAGCATACATTCATGGCTTCCATAGCAAGTAGATGAAGTGAAATAGAGATGAACAAGTAGAACAAAGAATACCAAGCTGAATGTATGATAAGAAAAACTTACAACCCTTCAAAAGAAGGTTCAATCTCGTTCCTTACAAATCCGAGCAAATCGTCTTCACAAAAATCACTCAAATTATGAAAAACTAAGAATGATGTTTTCTTCTCTTCTTCTCCAATGGAATCCTTTCTTCTCCTCCAAGAGTAGCTCCAATCCAATCTTGCAATGAGAGAATATGTGTTGTTGAGAGTGTGGGAGAGAATGGAGTGATGGGGTCTGCCATAACAACTTGCAGGACCACCTTACATCCTCAACAAATTACAAGAGTCGGCCATGAAGATCGTGGGACAGCTGTCACAACTGTCTGGGGAAAACCACGGCCCATTTCCACGCCCGTGGCAGTCCCAGTGGCCGTGGTTTTGGTGCCTCAGCTTGTTTTGGATCATTAAGCCACGATTTGGTGCATGACATGCACCAACAAGGTCCCATGTGTCCTTTTTAGCTCCTAACTTGCTTCCCAATGAGTCCGAAGGTGTGTCACCTCGAGGAATGATCTTCAAATGTATCGATTAAGCTCCTAAATCTCCCAAAATACCTACAAAGCATGCAAAAGTCCGTGTAGACGTCTATCTCGACACAATACATGATTTGAGTGCAAACGTCATGAACTAGTGCTGAACCATGCATGAATGAGCGGGAAAACTATCTAAATGAGTGCCTAATCTAACATCATAAATCGTGTTATCACCTATCATACACATTATATGATCCAAGCTATAAACTGAGTTAGGAACTACAACTCTTTCAAAGCCTTCTCTAAGAATGACCACACCACTGAATCATAGACTTTAGCTAAATCAATATTAAGCATGCATTTCCTGGGTCCTTCTTTAGTCTCATATATATGGTCTAATTAACACTTGAACAAGCAAGAAGTGTTCAGACATTGGATGCCCCTTCACAAACCTGATTTGAGCCTTATCAACCACTTTCTCAAGCACTCCACTCATTATATTTGCCAACCTTTTGTATGAGTTTGAACATCACATTATAGCATGTAATAGGTCTGAACTACTCAACCTTTGCAATGAAATTAATAATGGAGTGGTTCCATTGTTTAAGAAGCTTCATAGAGTTAAGAAACTCCTTGACAACTAGACACAAATCTTCACCAACCTCAACATCATTAACAATTCTAACTTGTTCATTGTTATACACAACAGTAATAAAATTTCTCCATTTTTGTTGTCTCATTATATTGTAAAAATACTTTGAAGACCAGTCAACATGCACATTATTATTGGCATTTGCTTGTTGAGTAAAAACTTGAAACTCACATCTTCCCATCAATCAAGCCTGCTTTTTACAAGTTAAGTACACATCCCTCAGGCTAGATGATGTAGGATCATGCAATTAATCCAGTTTAAGAGGACCCTTAAGGAATCTAAGCTTCTTTGTTATCTTGAACTGCTTTGTGCCATAAATAGTGGACTGCCATACAAATTGCACAATGCCCTAATATTTCTCCTTATTTGTCAACATATTATAGAACTTGAAATTCCTTTTCCTAATAATCGATGAGTTGATAGCTGTATAACTGCCGGTTTATGATATGAGAATTTTGCCATGACCAAAAAATTAGTTGAGCAAGTAGTATCGACCCCATTGCATCGTTCATCTATCATCACTCTTTCTACTCTACTCCATCTCTTCCATCAGACGATGTGAACAAGCTAGAATTTGTGTATTGAGCATCTCTTAGTCCCAATTGCTGACCTTAGTCAATCATGGATCTACATTCATACATTGAAGCAACACTTTCATTGCTTCTCTCATTTGGATACATGATATTATTAAAATGACCCAAAACTAACCAAGGGACATCATGTAATGGCAAGGTGGTAGTCAGATATCTAGTTGGATCCCACATCATGACCATTTTGTCAAAGGGATGCAACTCAAAATTGGATATCATATCCCAACCATCAAATAACTTAGAAATAATTTGTCTTATGTTTACCTCAGTACTTCTCATTCTAGTTTCCAAAATAGCATACAAAGTTATATCATGATTCTTCACCAGATTCTTCAATGCTTTTCGTATCAGAGGTGAGCCCAAACTCCTTACATTCCATGAGCATACTGACTATACCTATCTTTGCTTATGTATAACACCCGACATATATATGTAATCATCATCACCGTTCCTTTATGTCCATATTATACACCATCTCTCATTCATAACAATCAAACACCATTTGGTCTCTTGATGTGTAATTGTTAGTGCGTAACATAACTAATTATTCTCTAGGCTTAATATTCAGTGCGTAAATTAACCAATTAGCCTAGTCCAATGTTTCATATATATCTATCTATCGCAATTGAGTCTCTTGAGGCGTAACTGTCAGTGCGTAGCATAACCAATTACCATATTGCCTTAATTGTTAGTGTGCAACATAGCCAATTAGCCTAGTCCAATATATGATATAACCCGTCTATCACAATTGGTTCTCTTGAGGCGCAATTGTCAGTGCGTAAAATAACCAATTACCCTCTAGGCTTAACTGTTAGTGCGCAACATAATCAATTAGCCTAGTCCAATATATCATAAAATCATTTGTCGTAAACCAGCATTTGTAACACCCCGAATCCGCGGGACTCGGGATGCTACGGGCGGAGACCTCACAATGGGTCCCGACCCTTAGCCTGACAACAATTTCACCGGATCTTACAACAAGACACAAATAAAGGCCAAAACCGAAATATATTTTTATGCAATGTTATGAAACCCGAAAATAAAAGAAAGGAAAGACTCCAACCGTCCTTACAACAACATCAACACAATATACAATAACAACAACACAAGAACTCCAAAACCCAACTCAACCTAAAATGTACGGAACCCCGGCTGCCCACTCCTCCGGATCACTCGGCCACATACTATCCTGCACATCAACTACAACAATCGGTATAAAACCGTTAGCTCACATTCTAGGCATTATAAAGATAATATGGCACAAACACACACAGAAGAACACAAGGCACACAACATGAACATTCATTCCATAGTATCTTTTTAGGTCGTTCCATATCTAATTTATTTATTTCAAGTGTGACACAAGAGTCTTATAACTCTTGCCTCTGTCCCCGTGTAACCAACAGGAGTGTGGCGGCGCCCAACCCGTGTACCGTGTGGGAGTGATGAAGAAGCCCGCCCGTATACCGTGTATGGCCTGGTCGCCGAGATCCCCCCAGTCTCCCTCGGGAAACTGAGCGGTGATGTCACCGCCCGATAATAATAATAGTAGTAACGATGGACCAATAAATAAGGTCAAGTAAATCCTAATCCATTTTCATGCTTAAAAGCGGTAAACACACACCACCATATATATCCAAATAAGGCATAAAAGCGGCTAAGTAAGTCCGAGGACTTACCTCGTCTCAAAGCTAAACGAAACCGAAGCACTCTCCGAAGGAAAATAACCAAAGCTTGTTCAAGACAAGGCACGATAATCAATAACTAACCGATAAGTAGAAGCCTCGGCCTTCTAGTCTCCCAAAACCTATATGAGGTCACACCCTAGCATGATAGGTCCAAATCCGAATCTCGAAGATCGTCCTAAGATCGTACCAAACATAACTCGACAAAAACTCATAAACTATCCAACAACCATACACGGTTCAAGGCCACTACTTAGCATTCCCACTAAGTTATGCTAGATCCAAACTAGCATGATTCTACCACTAAACATAACTAGATCGAGGAAGAAGGATACTCACACGACGTCAAAAGACGGAAGACGACCTATGGATGTCGAGTTTGGATTCGATGGCCTTTATCGGGGCGTCTCCGGACCTAAAACCAAAGCTAAGCAAATTTAGCTTATATGCTAAATTTGAACGGAAGATTTAGCTTATATAAGTTTTAAGGAAAACTCGCTTTCAAAACCAAGATTAAAACTCGTTAAAACTTTTTCCCGAGGCAATTATACAAATATGAGAATTTGGTCATAAACCGCAATTAATCATTGAGCCATAAACCAAATTTAATCCAACAAAGGCATAATATATAGTATATAAATATAATAATGTCCCCCGTAATTAAAATTCAAGGTTAAAAACCGCTAACATGTTTTCCGGGCAAATTATAAAATTTCATAAATATGGGACATCATCCTTTATTAAACATTGGGGCATTTTTTGAAAATAACCCAACAGAGGGCATAAATGCAACTATCCAGAAATAGGGGTCAAAACTGCAATTATAAAAATATGGGCCACAACTGTAAATAATCATAAAGAGAGGGGGCCCGATTTAAATCAATAAATAGGGTTTCTGAACCCTTGAAGGCTGCGGGGGAAGCCACTGGCCGTCTTGGCCTTCGGTGGCGCTGCAAGGATCGAGGTGGGGCTCCTTGACGGCACTAGGGCGGCGGCGACGACGGCGAGCTCCGGCCTGAAGACGACAGTGGTCCCTGGGCGAGAGAGGGATGGTTGTAGATTCATGCTTGAATTGTGAAGGGACCTGCAGAGACGTCGATGGAGGAGATTGAGGGCTGTGCAAGGTTCCGGCGGCAGAAAGAAGGCGAAGGCGACGGATCGACACAGGGCGAGCTTCTCCGGCGTCTGGCTTGCTGCTCTCGTGTAATGATTTGACAAAGAGGACGAGTTTTGAGGAGATCTGCTGTGCAGGATGAAACAGAGGGCTGAGAAGGTGAGATGTGCTTGTTTTGGCCGGGAGATGGAGAGAAGATGCTTGGTCGAGAGAAGGGGAGCGAGGTTGCGAGAAATGGGGAACATAGGGAGCTGAAGAGAGGTGAACGTTGCTATGCTTGCAGGGAGGGGTGAAGACAGTTCGCAGAGGTCGAAGGGAGAGTGTGAAAAGAGGTTTCCAAGGTTGTGCTTGCTTGCAAGATAGTCTAGAGGATTCAGTAGAGAGGCATTGCTGAGGGGTAAACGAGGAGATCGAAGTAGCAGGGGACGAGGGGTCGGTTTGCAGAGAGAGGCCAGGCTAGGGGCCAACAATCATGGTGCCGTGTACAGGAAAAAGAAGGAAATAAAGAAGCAATGAAAAAAACAATAATTAAATAAATGAAAATAGGAAAAGAAAAAGAGTGTCATATAACTGGATTAAAATCAATCGGAACGGGATTTTCGGATCGGAAAAATTTTCTGAATGTTTCCGTAAATAAAAAAAGGATATACGTAAACGTACCCAAAATATAAATACACTTGGGGAAAAATAATTTACGCCAAAAAATACTTTTAAAAATTATATAAAAATTATTTAAACTACTAAAATATTAATAAAAGTAGGAGAATAATTATCGCAAACACGCCTAAAAATTTGGGGCGTTACATCATCATGAGGTGTAATTTTCATTGCGTAACATAACCAATTACCCTATTCTCAACACAACTCACAAAATCAGTCTTAACTCGATCTACCACAATCTCAATCACAACTATGTCTGTCATAATCTCAATCACAACTCTATCTATCCCAATCTCAATCATATCTATATCACAATCTCAATCCTTACAAATGTAGTACAACACAACTCTTGACTACTCACACTAACCACAAGTACTATCTAAAACCGTGGATGTAAATAAGTCGACGCAATACTTAATTTAAAACATTTGCAAATATATAAAGAAAGAGAATATAATAATAATATAAGTACTACTCACAATCCACAATAAACTTAAACTGAAATAGAACGACAACTAAGTAAGTCGGTATGACTTACCTCACAAAGATGAACTCAATAATCACCAATACAAACCCAAGCAACCAATCACCTAATAAAATATTACAATTTATAAAAGGATTTAGGAGACTCACGCTCGAAGTTACACAATGTACAAACTCGTGTATCGAAGTCAACAATAATAACTTCTCGTCCATACGTGCCTTTAATAACCTAAACAAATCAACTACACAAGTTCAAACCCTATTTGTAAAAATTTGGGCCAATAACTATAATTATAAATGTATGGGACATTTTTTGTAATTATAAATTTAGATCATGTCCAATAATTATTCAACTCAAAGACATTTTATGCACTTTCAAAAGTTTGGGGTCATTCTTGTAAATATAAACTTGGGTCAATTTCTTTAGTTATCCTTTTCGGGACAACTTTGCAAATTCTGAAAGTTTGGCTCAATTAACACAAGTAAGAAGTATGAATTCGAATATGTAATTTACCCAAAAACTTTACAAACCCAATCTAGGGTTTCTAGAGGTTGTTCAATGGCGATGGAGGTTAGATTCCGGTGAAGCTCGTGCAAGTGAGGCGGCAACACGACGTCTCCGACGACAATCGGTGAAGCTCCTTCAGCGGCTAACGACTACAGTGTGCTAGTGGCTCCACTCCTTAGCAGTTCCGGTCGGGATAAATGACAACCACAACATGGAAAAGACGACTAAGAAGGTTCTTAGTCTCAGGGTGCTACGGGTTAGGACCTCACAATGGGTCCCGATCCTAACTCGAAGACAATATTACCGGACCTTACAACAAGGTACAAAAGTCAAAATACCGAAATTGAATCAAGTAGATGCAATGCCATGTTCAACATAAGACTCACAACCGCTTATAACCATAATATCAAGACTACACGATAACACGATTTATGACTTAGGTTTAGGTAATCATTTAGATAGATTCATCACTCATTCATGCATAGTTTAGCACAAATTCGCGACGTTTGCACTCAATTCGCGTATTTTGTCGAGATAGACGTCTACACGGACTTGTGCGTGGCTTTGTAGGTATTTCGGGGGTCTTTTGGACATTAACCGATAAATTAGAGGGCCAAGCCTCATGATGGTACACATCCAAGGCTAAGGAGGAGCATAAATGGAGCAACAAGGGACACAAAGACCACTATTGGTGCAAGCAATGAATCAACTCATGGCTAGACGATCATAGCACTTTTCTGCTGAAGAAAATCGGACCAATAAGCAGCTAAATCGGTCGATTTTCTCCTACTAGGTCGATTTTTGAGGCTTTGACAGCTTAAGCCACGTGTCCCACGATCTCTTGTCCGTCCTTGCTCTTGGTGGAGAATATAAGTGGTCCTGCAGGTGGATGCTGAGTATCTCTCCTCTCCCACACTCTCATTCACAGCTCATTGATTTTGGAGGAAGATTGGAGGGGAAGAAAAGCTCTCAAAGATTGAAGGAAGAAGAAGGAAACCATTGTAGGAGAATAGTGAGGTTTTGAGTGATTTTGAGTGGCTTTTGTAGTCTTTGATTGAAGAACTTTAGCAAGGATTGTTAGGAACGTTTTGGATCTTCATTCAAGAGTTTGTAAGTCTTGCTAAAGCTTGGGTTTTGCTGAGATTAATTGATTTTGTTTCTCATCTTTCATTACTCATCTATGAACACCATGTATGCTTGTTTGATGATTTTGAATCTTGATATGCATATTATTGGCTAGTTTGTTGTGATTCTGGAGTGATGGATTGATGGTTATGGCTAGGGTGATGATAGGATGAGCTTATATGTTAGTTTAGGATGATTAATATGCACGAAACTCACAACAGAAAGAAAAATCGCCCTGTTCATCAGATAAATCGGCCGATTTATCTGTTGAACAGCCCGATTTATTCTCCTGTTTCTCTTTAAATGATAAATCTGAATGCTAGGGTCCTTGGTTGTTTAAATCCTAGTGTTTATTAAGCCTAATTTAGCTTAGTATCACCTAATGCTACAAATCTAAGTGAGGGAAGAGATCTACCCGATGATTTCCGACCTTAGATACCTAAGATGATGAATGCTAGGTAGTAGTGAGCCTCATAAGCCACTATTGGATCGAGTGTGCTAGGATTATTGCTTGAGATTTCCCTATTCCGAGACTTACCCGGTAAGGAGAGGGTTACCCTTTAGTAGCATCTAGTTTGTGCGGAATTCCTTACTCTAACCTCTTGAGACCTACCCGGTAATAGGAGTTTGATGCGGGATTAGTGAAGTGAAAGACTTACCCGGTAATCGCTTCCATTAGTGAACATTCTTTCCCAAACACCGCAGCTTGTCCTTAGAATCCTTAGAACCTTGAGTCCAATGCCATAACCGGAAATCTTGACCTCTAGAATCTACTTTTCTCTCTTGATCATATACTTGTGCTTTGTGTTACTTACTCGTTTGCTAGCTTAAATTGTTAGTTGTTTTATTTCCTTGCTTGACTTGTGATCTTTGTTTGATCACCATAAAAACCAACAAAAATATTGCGTTTTCCATTTTCTTTGTTCCTCATCTTATCTTAGTCTAGATTCACACTATCTTTGATCATTGCTTGACTCGATTTCACCTTAGTCTTTGTGTTCGATCTCAGAATACTTACCTTTCTACAAACGTCCCGTACACTGCGGGTTCGCTAGGAGTTAGGATAAATATAACGAGTATAAATTTAAGACTTATTGCGTGCACGTCACACGATCTTAGCGTAACAAGTTTTTGGCGCCGTTGCCGGGGACTAGGTCTAGATTGAGTCATTTGCTTTTGATCGTTTTTAGTGTTTATCTTTCTTGTTATTTTTGATCTTGTGTTGTTTTTGTCTTTGCCTTTTCATGTTTGCCATGGACGGATTGTACTTCCAAGAGAACCTTGAAAACATGGAGTATGAGGAGTGGATGGAAAGCCAAGATCTAGGACCTCTCCATGATGAGTTTGAGTATTGGGAGGAGTTTAATGCCTATCATGAGTCCCATGATCAAGATCACATGACTACATTGCCTTATGTGGAACCTCACCATCAACCTCACAATGATCGATTGGAGTCAATGCTAGAAGAAATGTTGAGGAAGATGGATAATCTAGAAAGCAACCTTTCTTCCATTTCGAGTGCCCACATGGTGCTTGAAGCGGAAGTATTTCACCAAGAGGAGGTTCACCATGAGGAGATCCAAGAATTACCCGATTCAACCATAACCAATAGAGACCTTGAGGAAGAGTTGAATGAAGCTCGGGAGCAATTGTGGCTAAGGGATTTGGCCCTGGAGGATGCAAGGAGATTGAATGTCGAGAGAGAAGAACAAATGAGGAGGGAGATTGAGGAGATTAGGCATGCTCTTATGCTAGGAGATCCTACCATCCTTCAAGGCTTACCTCCACCTCCTTCACCTTTGGAGGAGTGCAATGAAGTATTCTCACCCCCGGACATCCTTGCCATCAACCCCGGAACCACACTTGAAGAGCTCACAAGGGAGAGCCCTAAACTAACCTCAACTCCTTCCAATCCCTCCTTGCTTGCCCGGAGTACACACGAAGATTGGAGCCCCTTTCCTAAGGAGTTTCCCATGTTGAATGATGGAGGCAAGCATGATGGATCCATGATGGTTATGGAGCACCTCAATGAAGAATTCTTTCCAAGAACCGGCCTTCTTTGGATCATAGAGGATGAGGATGACAAGCATCTCACCGGTATGACCGCGGAGTACCAATTGCCTAAGTATGGGGTGGCACCTATGGTTGCAACTCCATACTATCATCAAAGGAGCGGTGATGAAGGAGTCTACTACTCACCAGTGAAGAGAGAACTTAAAGCTTATTTGGGCATCAAGTGGCCCTTGCTTGTCATCATGGATGCCGGAAAGCGATGGTTGCTTGGATTCCTCAAGCAAACCATGGTATTCGAGGTGGATTGACACATCCTCGGAGTTTGGTCAAGCTAATGACCTTAAAGAAGCGCTTAATGGGAGGCAACCCATTGGTACATGTCTTTCCCTTTTATTTTTCTTATTTTTGTTTGATTTTGCTTTTGCTTTTGGTGTGCTTTGTTTTTCTTTTGTGTTTTTGGGTGCTAGATCTTGTTGATTGTCATGTGTGATGAGATGTTGAAGGTCATGTGAAAACCTCATGGAACTGCTGAAGGTACAAGATCCGAGCACGTGGACGAGGAAGAAAACACCCAGAAAATCGGACTGTTCTTCAACAGAAATCGGCCGATTTTCTAGGCAGCTGGGGCGATTTTTCCTCTGTAAAGGAAAGTGATGATCTCCAATCAAGCATGGGTGGAGCGGACGTGGAACTTGGACGGCTTGCGGTGCCAAGCGCGGGTTCCGACACCATAATGAACATCAAGAGCTCTCTACCATCCTTGATCAATCATCCACCATCATCATCCAATGTGAACCGAAATACCAAAGCATCACCAATTTTACATTGTGAGGACTCTCTTTCACTTCTTTATTTAGTTTACACATTAGGGACAATGTGTTTCTAAGTATGGGGTGGGGTTTTCATGATCACTTGCATGATTAGCATCTAGAATAGTTTCTTTTTGTCACATCTTCCATTATGTCTTGCATTGTACATACATATTTCGAAAAATCCAAAAAAATTCAGAAAATTTTAAAAAATTTTAGTGCTTCTAAGGCTTGGATATGACCTTAATGATTGAACATTGTCTTGTGGATTGGCTATGGATGGCCTTATGTGTTAAATTGATGAATGTATATGTGGACTTGAAGTACTTATCTTGAATCCCATGAATGATTTGTGATCATGAATGTTTGCCTTGATTGAATTGAGTATTAAAAGTCGAAATTGCATGCTAGTTCTTGCACATCAATTAGGAGTGATTAAGGCAATTCATTTTCCTCTACTTCTCATCTTGATCATGTTGCTTGAGCACCTCAATTGAGATAAATTTGACCTCTTTTGACCCATCCGGGAATAGGAGCATGCTAGTGTGTTGATGCGTGTGAAAAGCAAGTGTGGGGTGAAGTTGTTGATGAAAAGAATGTCATGCATAAAATGCTGAAATTGTTGTGAAAGTGTAGCCAAAAATATAGGCTTGGGGACATTGGCTTAAATGACAAGTAACTCGGTACACTTCACATAATCGGGTGTTGGTGTCTTGCCAAAGTCAAATAAACCAATAATCCTAACGAGTTTTGGTATGTGTGCCCGGTGTGGATGCATCTCGAAAAATAGAAAAAGCCCGAGAAAGGCTAATCACCAAGGTTTCGGCTTTTGCACACCAATGCCATTGTCTCAAAAATAAAAGAAAGAAAAGAAAATGAAGAAAAATATACACTTGAGGGAAGTTGATAAGAAAATTTGAAGTTGTGTTGTTTAGTTCCTTTCCCGGATTAGCATCACATAGCCTAGAAAATTCCCACCTAATCACAACGTTTCTTGGCCTTCTATTTTACAAGTCCTTTTGACCTACTTGCATGTGTGTAAGACTAAGTGATTTAGATTGGATATGTTCATGATCATCTTGACTTCTTCATCTTTACATTTTATTGCATGCTATCAAGTTAAGTGTAATTGTCTTTCCATGCTTTCATTTATTTGATACATAATTGCTTGTCCATTGCCATGAAACATAACTATGAAGGTGATCCAATATTGGAAGCACAAGCCCAAAAAGATTTTGCCATTTTTCTGCATACATAAATCATGTCATCTCTTAGTCTATAGTTGGGAACTTGCTCGGGGACGAGCAAACCTTAAGTATGGGGTATTTTTGATAACACGATTTATGACTTAGGTTTAGGTAATCATTTAGATAGATTCATCACTCATTCATGCATGGTTTAGCACAAATTCGCGACGTTTGCACTCAATTCGCGTATTTTGTCGAGATAGACGTCTACACGGACTTGTGTGTGGCTTTGTAGGTATTTCGGGGGTCTTTTGGACATTAACCAATAAATTAGAGGGCCAAGCCTCATGATGGTACACATCCAAGGCTAAGGAGGAGCATAAATGGAGCAACAAGGGATACAAATACCACTATTGGTGCAAGCAATGAATCAACTCATGGCTAGACGATCATAGCACTTTTCTGCTGAAGAAAATCGGACCAATAAGCAGCTAAATCGGCCGATTTTCTCCTACTAGGTCGATTTTTGAGGCTTTGACAGCTTAAGCCACGTGTCCCACGATCTCTTGTCCGTCCTTGCTCTTGGTGGAGAATATAAGTGGTCCGGCAGGTGGATGCTGAGTATCTCTCCTCTCCCACACTCTCATTCACAGCTCATTGATTTTGGAGGAAGATTGGAGGGGAAGAAAAGCTCTCAAAGATTGAAGGAAGAAGAAGGAAACCATTGTAGGAGAATAGTGAGGTTTTGAGTGATTTTGAGTGGCTTTTGTAGTCTTTGATTGAAGAACTTTAGCAAGGATTGTTAGGAACGTTTTGGATCTTCATTCAAGAGTTTGTAAGTCTTGCTACAGCTTGGGTTTTGCTGAGATTAATTGATTTTGTTTCTCATCTTTCATTACTCATCTATGAACACCATGTATGCTTGTTTGATGATTTTGAATCTTGATATGCATATTATTGGCTAGTTTGTTGTGATTCTGGAGTGATGGATTGATGGTTATGGCTAGGGTGATGATAGGATGAGCTTATATGTTAGTTTAGGATGATTAATATGCACGAAACTCACAACAGAAAGAAAAATCGCCCTGTTCATCAGATAAATCGGCCGATTTATTTGTAGAACAGCCCGATTTATTCTCCTGTTGCTCTTTAAATGATAAATCTGAATGCTAGGGTCCTTGGTTGTTTAAATCCTAGTGTTTATTAAGCCTAATTTAGCTTAGTATCACCTAATGCTACAAATCTAAGTGAGGGAAGAGATCTACCCGATGATTTCCGACCTTAGATACCTAAGATGATGAATGCTAGGTAGTAGTGAGCCTCATAAGCCGCTATTGGATCGAGTGTGCTAGGATTATTGCTTGAGATTTCCCTATTCCGAGACTTACCCGGTAAGGAGAGGGTTACCCTTAAGTAGCATCTAGTTTGTGCGGAATTCCTTACTCTAACCTCTTGAGACCTACCCGGTAATAGGAGTTTGATGCGGGATTAGTGAAGTGAGAGACTTACCCGGTAATCGCTTCCATTAGTGAACATTCTTTCCCAAACACCGCAGCTTGTCCTTAGAATCCTTAGAACCTTGAGTCCAATGCCATAACCGGAAATCTTGACCTCTAGAATCTACTTTTCTCTCTTGATCATATACTTGTGCTTTGTGTTACTTACTCGTTTGCTAGCTTAAATTGTTAGTTGTTTTATTTCCTTGCTTGACTTGTGATCTTTGTTTGATCACCATAAAAACCAACAAAAATATTGCGTTTTCCATTTTCTTTGTTCCTCATCTTATCTTAGTCTAGATTCACACTATCTTTGATCATTGCTTGACTCGATTTCACCTTAGTCTTTGTGTTCGATCTCGGAATACTTACCTTTCTACAAACGTCCCGTACACTGCGGGTTCGCTAGGAGTTAGGATAAATATAACGAGTATAAATTTAAGACTTATTGCGTGCACGTCACACGATCTTAGCGTAACACTACACTACTAAAGTCAATAACAAATGAAATCAACCACCACCCGTCCTACAACGTCCGGGAACCCTGGTTGGCCACACGGCCCACACCATCCGAATCACTCGACAACTACCCTATCTTGTAAGGCATCTAGCAACATGGATAAACAGTTTAGTTAACCATCCATATATAAGAAGAACACATAAGCACAAACACACATAAAAGCGGGAATATAAACAAAGAGCATGCTATCATATAATCCGTTTTATTATATTTCTTAATGTCATACACTCATAATCCAATTACACTTGTGACACGAGAAGTCTAAGACTCTCGCCTTCGTCCCTTTACCCAACTGGAGTGGATCAGCGCACCTTCCCGTATACCATATGGAGTGGATCAGTACCTTTCCTGTATACCATATCTGGCCTTGTCACAAAGAAACTCCAAGTCTCCCTCAGGAGCTGAGCAGATGATGTCACCACCCGATTACATTTGGGCCAATTACACATCGGTTATACTAAAACTAATAACATACTAAAACCACATAAACATCCACCACTCATGTACTCAACCAATATACGATAGCAGCTAAGTAATCCTAAAGGACTTAACTGTAATAGGCTAAGTCTAGCTAACACGCTTCCTAATCCGCACTAGCAACCTCAACTGCCTAATATAATCCAAGGCAACAATATCAATCACATATCCCGTCAACTAACTGTAATTGGCTAAGTCGAGCAGATGATGTCTCCAACTTCTAGTCCTTAAGGATTAACACAAACCAATACTAACGGAAACTAACTCTAAGATATTTTTTGCCAAACTCCCTTATAAATTCACAAACCAACTACTAAGAAGCTTTAGGGAAAGGATCTTATACCTAGCACAAGTTCATAAGTCAAAAGCTCGAACGCAAGAACATTCTGGAGTAATTCTACGACCGTGGAGGAATGAAGATACGACTGCGGGATTGGAGTGTCGGCGCGACCGTAGAGACAATGAGGCTCGACTGCTATGACTTTCTGCGACCGCGGTGGTCTAGAAGTGCGAGGGCGGTGACACACTTTGAGGCACGACTATGGCTGGGCGTAGGCACGACTGTAGCGACAGATGCAGAACGGTTGTCGCCGCCTTCTTCGTCGTGTAGAACGGAATCCTACTCCTTTGCTTACGTTTTCTTTTGTGATCGTCACTCCTAGTCTGTACACTCAACCACAACTACTTGAACAAGCAATTGACACCGTAAGCACGAGGAGAGGAAGATGAATCAATATCAACTTGTTGGAGAGTAAAAACGAAGCAAGAGGAGAAAGAGAACCAACTTACTGTCCGTCAAGAAGAACTCATCAAGAGGTCCCTTGTGTTCCCAACAACGTGAAGAAGTCTGAAGCAGGGATCGATGGAAGATTTATGCGGAAAAGATCGATGAAGAGAGGAAGAGAATTGATAGAGATGGGAGAAAAGTGAGTAGAAGAGAAAGAGGAAAGGCTGCAAGGTTTAGGGTGAGATCAAAGGAAGCAAACTAACCCTAAGACGGCAAAAATCGGGATTTATTCCTAAAAGGAAATAATCCCGACAATTACAAAATAGATAACCACGATCTGTTGTTTATCCGCACCCACGGGAAATAGTAGCCGCACCCGCGGCGACGCGACAGCGGGCCGTCTCCGCGGGTAGGCAATATGCCGCGGTCGTAGGACGCGACTGCGGTGACTCCTCTCGAGTCTCTAAAAACCCAGTTATTACATCAATTTCCCCTAAAAACAAGTTTCATCCCGAAAATTAGATAAAAACGGATCTTCTTGATCTTACACACCGAGGTACTATTATAACATGAATTATGATTTATATTTAGTCATGCATTTAGATAGTTTTTCCTTCAGTTTTGCATTGCTTGGGCATGGATCTATGATATTTAGGCTTAATTTACGTATTATCTCTAGAATAGATGTCTACATAGATTCTTGTCTCATTTTTAGGATTTATGGCGAATTTTGAAGCCAAATGACATATATGAGGATAAAGCCTCAAGGTGGAAGCATGATGGAGCAAGGAAGAACATAAAAGTGAAGCTAGGACATTGCCAAAGGATCAAAACAAGGACCTAAGGAGAAAACACACGTTCAGAACAGAAATCTCGCCCCGATGAAAATCTCGGTCAAGATTTTGTACAAGATCATCCGAGATTTCCTTATTTTTGGCCCAAGGCCCATGCCTTTAAAACCCTAGTTTTTCCTAAAAGTCAAGGAGGAAATCAACGAATTAAAGACGACTTACATACCCTACACATCATTAACACACATTAGAAACGAGTTTACAAGATGCAACATCAAGATCTTTGGCTACAACATTTGGATTGAGAGATGGAAGAATATTCTTGAACAATTTTTAGGTTGTTGGAAAAACTGATATTGGCAGGGTATCCCCCAACAATGGGCCACGAATTATTCCCGTCCCGGATGTAGAGCGGCGAAGCCAATCGAACCGGGAGTTACATACCAACCTTTCAAAAAAATTTTTAGGTTGTTGTTAGTTTTAGTTTCTAGAATTCAAGATTCAGTCTTTGTTATTGTGTTGCTACAAATTTTGAGTTTGGAAGACATATTGCTAAGTTATTCTATCTTTCCTTTTATTTTCTTCTTCATGCTTTTCTTGAATATTTTTTTTTTGCATTTCTTGATTTGAATATGTGTGTTGTTGGCTACAAATTTTGATCCGTAGTTTGCCCAAATCCTAGTATTTCTTCATAGTTCTATACCCTTAGATCCCTCTAAGGCTTACGCTTGAGTTCGGAGAGACTTACCCGGTAATTCCCTTTCTTGAGTATCAAAGATGACGTTTTCTAGGTGATATAGGATTCTATATCCTTCTATTGGTTTGTATGTCAAACCTCTTGCTTGAGTGAGCTTAATATGAGACTTACCCGGTAAAGGTTAGTTCTTGACCCTTAGGTAGAGTGGTTGGTTTGTGCTTTTGTTCCTTTCCTTAGTACCTTGAGACTTACCCGGTAATAGGTGTTTTGGTTAGTGATAGTGGCTTCAAAGTCCAAGATCCAAGAAAAAACATTGACAACACTGTTATCAATAATACGTGTAAAATTAGTAGAAGCAGGTGACCGCTTATCAAGCATCATTTTGAGCACTTTCTAGTAAAAAACATCCACCATGGGACGATCCATAGATGATGATGAAGAAGTGAAGAACCAAATAGGTGAATAATAAGGATATAAATACTCTAGAAGGGGGTTGAATAGAGTATGAGAACTTTTCACAATATCGTATATCAAGACTCTGAAACTAATCTCAAGGCCTTGAAGTCGATCTTTGCGCTTAGTGACAAAATTGTTCCTCAAGACTTTGAAGTGGATTTCCGCCCCTAGGATTCTAACTATCCATTATGTGCTTTTTATGAGTCCTAAATACAATCTAGAAAAACTTCCCTTCTTCTCTTGTTCGCTCCAAACGGTGTGTGCAAGCTTTAAATTTATAACCCTAGATGTAAGCTTAAAACAAGGATGCGAACCCGCAATGTACGGGTCAATCGTAGTAAAAAGCAAGGAATTCCAGGGGTCGATCACAGGGACTTAGTGAAACAAAGTCGGAATAGGTAAGCTTTAGCAATTACTAACCACAAAAGCAATTAAAACAATCAAAGATGATAAAAAGTCAACAAAGGAAATATGCAATTCTAGGGATTAAAGCATCTAGTTGTGGTTCCAACTCAAGATCTAAAGATAAGCGGACAAAGCTGAGGTTTTTGCATAGGGAAGATATTACTAAAGTGGAATAGATCACCGGGTAAGTCTCACTACTCACTAATCCCAAACCGTAACTCCTATTGCCGGGTAAGTCTCAAGGAATTAAGATAAAGAACTATAACCTCAAACTAACACACCATCTAAGGGAATAGAATCAACCTTTACCGGGTAAGTCTCAGGCTAACTCACAAAGATGGGATGAAAGCACACTCAAACCCCAATAAAGGATAAACCTTTATTACCTACACTTATGATCTTTGGTAAACAAACAAAGGAATTACCGGGTAAGTCTCATCCTAGGCTTGCATTGAACCAGAAAAGGTGTAATAAGAATAGGTTTTGGCAAACTCTAGCACTTAACTCTCAGTTTCGGATCAGATAAGTCACCTCGGTCAGCCAAAATCCACCCCGGCCGAGATGTTCATCGATTGAGCGAGATGCTTAGGGTTAAGGTAAAGACTCAAAGTTTCAGGCTCCTACTGTGATTAAGATTATTCTATCATTGTTTTTCCCACAACCTTCAGCCAATCACCCTAGAATCACACAAAGAGATTAGCCACTCATCATCATGAAAGTATTAATCAAATATATGGGAAGAAAGAGAATAATTGAACAAGAAAACCTTAAGAGAAAGACTTCAATTACTGAATCAATTATAAAACCAACAAGCGTTCCTTGGATAGAAATCCAACAAGACAATCGACAAAGAAGAGAATCTAAGATGATCTTACAAAAACCCTTCGAAAAGCTATAAAAGCTATAGACTTTCTTCCTTCAACCTTCAAAAAGGTTCTTCAAATCTCCCAACTGGAGTATGGCTGCAGCGGTGTATAAAACACAATCGGTGGTATAGCATGCTCTGGATTTGTGGAAAATCCAACCCTTTTTATAGGAAAATTACTCTCCAAAGATAAGATATCTTAGAAAGATCTCTTCCCATAAAAATAGGTAAAATATATGGTCTAACTTATCTTCTTCCTTCCAGGAATCCAGCCCAAAAATATAAGATCCTCTTTCCAAAGATAAAAGATCTCAGCCAAGAATAAAATATTCTCGCCGCGTCCCAGGTGTTCGCCTCGGTCGAGTCGACTCCTCTGGATCACCTCGGTCGAGGTGACTCTGTAGTCAACCGAGGTGAATCACAACTGAATGTGAAATCTCTCAAATCTGGTCCAAAGTGAATCTTTAATCCATGGCTATGCTTCCTGGATCATTCTTTAAGTTCCTGAATGTAGCTCCAATGACTCCATAGCTCCCTTTGCTCCTTTTTGATGCAAAACGTGCCATTTTACCTACGATTACAACAAAACTAGGTGTAGACCTCGATTCCCGCAAAGGTAGATGAAACGGTAATATAATCACATAATATACATACAAACATGCAGATTATTGAAGATAAAACGTCTAAACAAACCCCAAAATATAGACAATAATTCATGCTATCAAAATACCCCATACTTAGCCCTTGCTTGTCCCCAAGCAAGTTCCGCATATAAAATACAAGATAGAATGGATTATAAGTCATAAAGATCAATGAAAAAGTCTTTCAAAAACATTTCAATGATGTGCTACAATCATAGATCACTCTAAGAGAATACTTCATGGAATTTAAAATCAAAATATGATCAAAACATTTTATAAATATAGGAAAGTTGTTCATCTTTGCATAAAATCGTAGAATGCATAATAAATCTTAATCATCAAAATTAATTATTTATAATCCAGTTTAAACCACTAAGTCAATCAACAAGCTCGAGGTCTCAAGGGCTTCCCAAAAGAAAGGTCAAGAAACGTGTAGGGTAGGGATGTATATGAGGTAATGTGGTGCTAAAATCCGGGAAAAGGATATCACTTCACTTTCACTTTGACTTTCAACATCTTCCACCAATAAGCTTTGCTTATTTCACACTTTTTCTTTTTTTACTTTACTTTTTGGGATGCATGGACAGAGGTGCACAATAACCGAACCCTAGGAAATCAGCAATCATCAATTTCTTGAGATGCATCAAACCCTTGATGCACATACCATGACCCGTTAGGAATATCGCTCAATCCGACTTTGGCAAGACACAAACACCCGGCTATGTGAATGGTGCCGAGTTACTCATCATCATGATTGACTTCCACAAACCTATTTATTGCTTTCTAACACTTTCACTTCCAGCCAACTTCTCAACTTTTACTTCACTTGCTTTCACCACTTTGCTTGCTTCCAAATTCCCGGATAGGTAAAGGGAGGCAAAAATATATATGAGGGGCTAAGCATGATCAAGAAGAAGAAGAGAGAAGAATGAATTGCCTTGGTCTTTCCAGGAAGAAAGTGAGAGAACTCATAACGTGGTGTCAACCTTCAAATTCAACATAATTTGGATAAAAACAAAGTATTAAACATGCCAAAAATTTCAAACAAAGCATTTAGCAACTTAAACATATCATAAAACCTTTAAAACACATAAAGATTTCAAAACCAGTCAGCAAACAAGATCTTCACTGAGATCATATCCAGATAAGAAGCACAAAAATCGTTTCGAAAACTCTCAGTTAAACCACCTCGGTCGAGGTGTTCTAAGTCAACCGAGGTGAAGTACCTCGTTTGGTCAGAACTGCCCCGGTCGAGGTTAAAATTTTTTTTTTCTGTCCAGTTTTTGACATTTTTCTCAATCAAATAACCTGTATGCATGCATGTAATCTCAGATAAAACCATAGAAGCAAAATAAAGCATAAATATCCGATAATGTCGAGTCATACATCACATAAGTTAATCAATACATAAACACCCCATAGTTGGGACACATTGTCCCAATGGGTCAAATAAGTCTGGAAAATAGAGTACTCACCGGACATAACTGAAGTGCTTGAAGTCCGATCCTCTACTCTTTCCTTGCAGTTTGGAAGCAAGAATCGTCGAAATCGATCAAAGAACGGGATAACGAGGTGAAACTGTGCCGCGGTCGAGAAGGTGAGAGAGGGAAGAGAGAGAATTCGATCCCCCTTTTATGCCCTTTTCTGAAACTGCTGTTACCTCGGTCGAGGTGGTCTCGACTGGACCGAGGTGGTACGGACCGAGGTGGATCTTCAGAAACCCTAATCGCCTCGGTTGCTCAAGAATCATCTCGGTCGAGGTGTTGTGACAGCAACCGAGATGTGTCTCAGTCAAACTCCGTCTTCTCAAATTCTCGAACTTCTGTCCTTCCAGTTGTGCTCCTGGTTTGTATTCCTTCCTTAGATGTCACCTGTTGTCTGTCTAGGACGCCCAAAACAAAAAAAAGCAAAGCAAAAGCAAACTATCTAAAACTCAAACTAAAAAAAGGGAAAGGAGAGCAATACCTTGGGTTGCCTCCCAAGAAGCGCTTGGTTTAAGGTCGCTAGCTGGACCATACGGCATCTCTATGCGTGATAGGAGGTATCCTCACCCCATACTTCACCTTCATCATGGGGTGAGATGAGTAAGTCTATCAAACGCTCCAACAAGTGCAAGTGCTCATTGGATCCATAATGAAACTCTCCCAAAAAGGTTCCAGTTCCTAACTTCACCGGCAAATGGTAGGATCTCCTACGTACAAGCTTGTACGGTTTGGTCCTCACCGGAATCCTACCGGTCTTCCTCTTTTTCCGTGGGACATAACTTAGTCTTTCGTCCCATCCTTTCCTTGATCGAGAAAATAGCTTCTCGAGAATCCTAGTAGCTTCCCCATCTTTAGCTTGGGGATGGTACAAGGTCCTTAGCATGCGAGGGACCCCATACTTGAACAAGAGACACTTCATAGCCTTAACGGTGTAGTGCTTGCAAACTCCACTCCTTATAATCCAAGGAGTATCTTCTTCCAACAGTTTCAAGGGAGGTTTCATCTTGATCTTAGGAGGTTCTTTCGGAAGAGACCTCCAACTCTCCGGTGCATTCCTGAGAAATTCAGAAATTTTAATAGGGATTTCAAATGAAGTAGGAGAATGTACCTTGTAAAGTTCTCCAAAGCTTGAGACAAGTTTCATGTTGGGTTGAAAATCCACGCACGAAATCCCTCCCAACTCAGCTGGTCTTTTGACCACAGTCTCAGTAATTTGGCCAAGGTTCTCCGTATCTTGCAGTTCTACAGATTTTTCCTCCACCTCGGCCGATCTCTCTTTCACCTCGGCCGAGGTCTCAACAGTTAGATCGAAATCTTCCAAATCTTCTTCTCCCTCAAAAGCTTCAGGAGAAACTTCTGGTTTGATTGGAGGGGTGCTTGGAACTTGCAGCACTTCCTTATGCTTCTCTTCCGGCTTAGCATAGGATAGGATGCTTTCCTTGAGCTCCTCCACCTTCTTCATCAACCTCTCCCATCTTGATTCAAGAGAATCTTCAAGGGGTTGCTCACAAATCTTTTTAGGGACATTCAGTTCATCCCACATCGCAAGTTCATGCTTAATGGCCTCTTCTCTTTCCCATTCATTGTTGAACCAATAGAAGGAGTACTTCTCCTCCAAGTATTGATAATGGTCCGCCCTAGCACTTTGTCTTGCTATCCAGGCTAGATCAAATGTAGTCATCGGAAATCCTAAAAACTACAAAACTCATAGAAAGAGTAGTTAGTAGCAACAGGGGCAATAGCCCCGAAAGCAAACCGCAACCGGCTCGGTCTAGACCAAGTCCCCGGCAACGGCGCCAAAAACTTGTTCGCTCCAAACGGTGTGTGCAAGCTTTAAATTTATAACCCTAGATGTAAGCTTAAAACAAGGATGCGAACCCGCAGTGTACGGGTCAATCGTAGTAAAAAGCAAGGAATTCCAAGGGTCGATCACAGGGACTTAGTGAAACAAAGTCGGAATAGGTAAGCTTTAACAATTACTAACCACAAAAGCAATTAAAACAATCAAAGATGATAAAGAGTCAATAAAGGAAATATGTAATTCTAGGGATTAAAGCATCTAGTTGTGGTTCCAACTCAAGATCTAAAGATAAGCGGACAAAGCTGAGGTTTTTGCATAGGGAAGGTATTACTAAAGTGGAATAGATCACCGGGTAAGTCTCACTACTCACTAATCCCTAACCGTAACTCCTATTGCCGGGTAAGTCTCAAGGAATTAAGATAAAGAACTATAACCTCAAACTAACACACCATCTAAGGGAATAGAATCAACCTTTACCGGGTAAGTCTCAGGCTAACTCACAAAGATGGGATGAAAGCACACTCAAACCCCAATAAAGGATAAACCTTTATTACCTACACTTATGATCTTTGGTAAACAAACAAAGGAATTACCGGGTAAGTCTCATCCTAGGCTTGCATTGAACCAGAAAAGGTGTAATAAGAATAGGTTTTGGCAAACTCTAACACTTAACTCTCAGTTTCGGATCAGATAAGTCACCTCGGTCAGCCAAATTCCACCCCGACCGAGATGTTCATCGATTGAGCGAGATGCTTAGGGTTAAGGTAAAGACTCAAAGTTTCAGGCTCCTACTGTGATTAAGATTATTCTATCATTGTTTTTCCCACAACCTTCAGCCAATCACCCTAGAATCACACAAAGAGATTAGCCACTCATCATCATGAAAGTATTAATCAAATATATGGGAAGAAAGAGAATAATTGAACAAGAAAACCTTAAGAGAAAGGCTTCAATAACTGAATCAATTATAAAACCAACAAGCGTTCCTTGGATAGAAATCCAACAAGACAATCGACAAAGAAGAGAATCTAAGATGATCTTACAAAAACCCTTCGAAAAGCTATAAAAGCTATAGACTTTCTTCCTTCAACCTTCAAAAAGGTTCTTCAAATCTCCCAACTGGATTATGGCTGCAGCGGTGTATAAAACACAATCGGTGGTATAGCATGCTCTGGATTTGTGGAAAATCCAACCCTTTTTATAGGAAAATTACTCTCCAAAGATAAGATATCTTAGAAAGATCTCTTCCCATAAAAATAGGTAAAATATATGGTCTAACTTATCTTCTTCCTTCCAGGAATCCAACCCAAAAATATAAGATCCTCTTTGCAAAGATAAAAGATCTCAGCCAAGAATAAAATATTCTCGCCGCGTCCCAGGTGTTCGCCTCGGTCGAGTCGACTCCTCTGGATCACCTCGGTCGAGGTGACTCTGTAGTCAACCGAGGTGAATCACAACTGAATGTGAAATCTCTCAAATCTGGTCCAAAGTGAATCTTTAATCCATGGCTATGCTTCCTGGATCATTCCTTAAGTTCCTGAATGTAGCTCCAATGACTCCATAGCTCCCTTTGCTCCTTTTTGATGCAAAACATGCCATTTTACCTACGATTACAACAAAACTAGGTGTAGAGCTCGATTCCCGCAAAGGTAGATGAAACGGTAATATAATCACATAATATACATACAAACATGTAAATTATTGAAGATAAAACGTCTAAACAAACCCCAAAATATAGTCAATAATTCATGCTATCATCTCTCAATGTAGCCTCAATGCTACAATCTAGTCAACTCTACTTTAGAAATAATAGCCTAGTTACTTCGAAGAGTAACACACTCGAGTATAACACTATAATGATATGCCCATGAAGCTCTTGTGTTCATCTCACTCTAAGGAATAAACTAATGTAAGCTTAAGAGGAAAATAAACTTTTGGATCGATGAAGATGTTCTTGTATGATCACTTGGAAGACTTGGTTTCGTTTACTTGTAAGCTCTTGTTTTCATCTTCAATCGATGTTCTTCATTTATAGTCTTCTATGGAGATCTTCTTTTTATCCCTTGTCCCATAGCCATTGTAACGTCTTTATTTCTCCATAGAATAAGCTGCTTGGTTGAGCAAAATCTTCTCACGTTGTTTGAGAAGTAGCCGTTGCAAGATATTTATCTTCAAAGTTGTTGGAGATCTTTAAGTCCTAGATCTTCTCTTCTTCACTCGAAAGCCGTTGTAGATCTTCAAGAATCTTTGCATAATCTTCTCCTTAATAAACTTATTTTAAGCCATTAGGAGATATTCTCTTAGGATCTTATCTTCAAACTCATTCAACCGAGATCTTCTCTCCTAGATCTTTGCGTCGGTTAGATCGTATCTTCGAAAGCCTTCATCCGAGATCTTCTTAATCTTCTTGTTTAATTTTTAGCTTTTGAAAATCTTCTTCTAAATTTTCTCTCTTGGTTTTTGTAGGTGTTCGTGTGTTGTAATAAAAACTCTTAGCCGAGCTCTTCCGTGGTAATGCTATCAAAGACATACACACACTTTAACAAACAAACCAAGACATGCAATCTAAAAAAATAATCGATATTTTTTAGTTTATAAAACCGTATTTATATGTTAAGTCTTCCATCATTTAAATAAAACAATTCATATCAAAGGTGGAGTTATCAATCTCCCCCTTGATGGAAGACAAAACAAATACCGTATCTGCATTCAATGTTAGATATATGCATGCATATAATTATTTTAAACAAATAAAATGCAGAATGTAGTAATGTCGGATCACATCACATATAATTTCTCCACCTTTGTCTTTCAACAAGGGAGAAAAGTAATTAAAGTACGGGAGTTAAATATTACAAAGCCAAAGTTTCACAAAACAAAGTTTTAAAAACCAGCCCACAAACGCCTTTCAAGGCCTTGAAAATTAAAACAAAGGAAATTTGAAGCATATGTCAAGGCCTTGACATCCAGTTTCAAGGCCTTGAATAGAACATTTACAGCCTTTTCTTGTGTATGTTGAGCTGCATCTTCACTTAAGGGCACGATTTTCCTGTGGTAGTGAAGGTGAGGGCATTTGAGAGAAACATTTGGTTTATCTTGGCATGCATCACCATTAAAACCTCATGACTGGCATCCATCTTGCTGATCATGTCTTACTGGAAGTCACTCATCTCCCTATTTAGAGTATCCAATTCCAACTCTAATCCATCCAGCCTCATTTTTGACACTGAAGGAGATTTGGATGAAAATTTCACAACTAAAGCCTTCCCTTATAATTTCAACTCTCCAGATAGAGTTTTCTCAACCCTTAGACGTTCAAGGCAGTGTTCATCAATTTTCCTAGTCGACACCTGCTCGTCCTCAGTAGAGATGTCGTTGGAAAAATGAGAGAAGATTTTGGGGCGCAGATTTCCATAAGGTAAATGAATGATTTTGGGGCGCATAATTTGATAGATCAACTCTAGTGTTTGATCCGTCAACAGTTCTCTCGAATTAACTCGGGGAATCACACAACGGACCAGCAGAGTAAAAATAATTTTAGCTTCTAGGGTTTAGGAGGTGTGAGTAAGTTGTCGAGAGGAGGAGTTGGGAATCAGAAATTGTTCCTTTGCTAGCCTAATACTTTTATATCGAGACGGATGACTAAAGGATGTAGTGGTGGAAAGCCCTAAAATTTGACATATAATCGTTGGTGTAAGAATGATAGGCGTACCTTTTACCACTGTTTCGAGGGCTAGGGTTCCCCTATCCCTTTTGGCTGTTAGATTCACATAGAAAAGCCTAGTAAGTCTGGTGAAGGCGCCATCTCTAGGGTTAAGGACTTTCCAAACCGAGCAACCTTCCAACAAATAAATGCATGGTAACTAAAGAGTCTTCAAGAACTCTAGATCGACAGAATCACGCATTCATAGAGGTCGATTTTGAAACCCGTCTAAACATGTCCTTGTAGCTTTGAAATTCCAAAACCAAGTTGTCGGCAACCCAATGTTTGTGGAGATCTCAACATCTTCATGAGAGGATGGTGCTACTGATATTGAGGAGATGTGAGCCATAGTTTCTCTGTGAGTTGAAGCAAGACAGTTTGATTTCTTGGGAGCCATGGATGAGCGTTTGTGAGAGAGAGAGTTTTGAAATTGAAAGAGTAAAACACAATAGGGTTCTGTAAAGTTTTTAAACGAAGTAAAGAAGAGATAATATGGAAAGGAGGAGGGATTTTTAAGAGAGAATGACAAATCAATTTAAGGCATATAATGATCTTGATAGAATCAAGGCGTTGATAACCGTATTTTTGATTTGCATGCGTTCCTAATAATTCATAACCAATTTTTAAAACAAAGATTAGAATTTTGATAACAAAATCTTGGTGAAAATTTTTGAAATCAATTTAAAAATTCTTCTTCAAAATGATTTAATGATCAATCATTGATAGGTGATGGAATCACTATCATTTAGGATAGTTTTTAGAGTCTTTTCATTGCATTTGTGTCGGTTTATGCTACTAACTCCTTTGTCCAGAAGAAGAAGACTAAAAGAAGCTAAGGAAGGAGTTATAAGCACTTAGGAGTGAAGATCGTCCACGAAGCAAAGCTTTTGTTGCCTCACCGCCCCAGCGGAGCCTCGCCACCGCCCCTGCGGGTGACGCCTTACACCGGAGCGCTCCCTGTGCCTTCGCCAGCGCCGGCCATGAAGTGTGTCACTGCCCCTGCGCCAGTCCTTGGCGCCCCTACGGTGACTTGCCTTGAAGAGACAAAGACCAGCTCCGCTACGCCTTCCACTGCGCCCTTGTCTACGCCTCAACCTGGGAGTTGGAAGACGAAGAGGATGTGTCACCGCCCCTGCGTTGACATAGGGACACCCCGACGGCTTGGCATCAGAAACGTCAGGAAGTCGAAGGATCAGACGGTTGAAGAGCATTGAAGATCCGCCCCAGCGGAATTGCCTAGCCGCCCCTGCGGCCATGAAGAAGATCAAGCATTTTTGCCTTAACCGCCCCTGCGGGACTGAAGGCTGCCCCTGCGGTTTAATGTCAGAAGCTTTACTCCCGCTGTTTACACCACCTTTATGGCATTAAAGGTGGCTATTTTAGGCCGGCCATTTACTCCTATTTAGTGTCTTTTGTAGTATAAATAGTCCTTGGTTGATTGCTAGAATCAACCACCTTGTTAGCCAACAAATTATCCACCTAAATTATCTTGCTTCCTTTGTAATGAGTTACTAACTTCCTTGCTACATTGGGTTGGTTTGAAGCTGCGTTGTTACTCGGGTTGTAAGTTTTCTTTAATATAAGTTTTTATTCAGTAATGCTTTGTGTTTCCTTGATCTCCCTTGTCTAATTGCATGTTTACTATTGTTTGAGATTGATCACCTTAGGTTCTAAAGTGCATGCAAACAACTAGGATTAATAGGTTCCGGGTTCGGGTCTTTAATCTAGTAGCAACTTTAAGTAATAACGGGTTGTAATTACTTAAAGAAAAGGAACACAAATATAAAGATAAGTTTAACGGTTTTAATCTTCTCTTTATATCCCTTAGTCTTTGTTTGAAAGCTAACTTATTACTTGTTCTTGTAGGTTTACGGAACACTAAACTGTTAAGTTGTGTTGATGCCGGTTGGCTAAACACATATATATGATCGAGACGGGAGATTACTTGAAAAATTGTAAAAGGAACTCACCAAAGTAGCAATTGCATGCTTAGAATCAACCTAGTGTAGATTCAACCATCCTTGTCTTACTTGTCGCGTTAATCGTTTTCATAAGTTTTTGTGTGCATCAATTCAACCAACCCCCCCCTTTGTCACTTGTTACTATAATCGATAATTGCATCTAAAACACCTTAACTCTCTTGGGTTCGACCCTTACTTAACTACTATACTTGTTTTTAGTGCTAAGTCGGGATTTACTTTTGATTGGGTATAGACGACTATAGAAATACCGTCGGTCAAATTTTGGCGCCGTTGCCGGGGAGTTTTAGTATTTTACTGTTATTATTGATTATTGGTTTGAACCATTTTTATGGTTCAAACCCGTCCTACTAACTCCGGCTTTGCTTCTTTTGATCCAGAAATTGAGAGGACGCACATCCGGCAACGAAGACAACAACAACTTCAATAAGAGATGGCTGACCGTACACTTCGTCAACTTACGCAGCCCACCTTGGCTCAAAACCCCCTTGCGGTCACTATACCGGCATTAGGGGAAGGAGTCAATTTTGAGCTCAAGCTGGGCCTCATTCACTTGTTTCCATCCTTCCATGGCTAAGTGGTGAAGACCCCATCAAACACCTTGGGAAGTTCATACCGTGTGTATGAGCATGAAGCCGGCCAACATTACCAAAGAACAAATCAAGATGAGGGCATTCGGCTTCACACTCAAAGATTCCGTGGATGATTGGTATTACCACCTTCCATCCGGGAGTATCAACACTTGGGAGAACCTTCACAAGGCGTTTTTGGAGAAATACTTTCCAGCCAAGAAGGCCAATAGCTTGAAGAAAGCTATAAGCAACATCGAGCAAGAGGCGAACGAAACTCTCTACGAGTACTTCGAAAGGTTTGCACGCCTCCGATCCAACTGTCCTTTTCACGGATATTCAACTCAAGATCTAGTCTTGTACTTGTACAATGGCTTGCTAGACAATGAAAGGAGGATCGTCGATGCAGCTTGCGGAGGTAATATTCTTAATTCTACTCATGACCTTGCTTTGGAAAAGATACAGGAACTAGCAGAAGGGACCCGGAACTTTGGAAGGACCCCGGCTAAGAAAGGAGTCCATGTTGTGAATACCGGGAAGAGTGAGATCTCCAGGATGACGATGCTGAGGTGGACGCAATGGGTTATGGACAACCACAACAACAAAGGCCTAGGAACGATCCCTATGCACAGAATTTTATGCCAAACTAGCGTGACCAACAGAACTTTCGTTGGAGGGATCAACAAAACCAACAACAACAGCCCCGTCAAGGTAAGTATCAATCAACTGAAGATATGTTGCAGGTTTTGACTAAACACTTTGCTACTCATGTCCAAACTACAGAATCTAGCATCAAGAACCTTGAAAAACAGGTTGGTCAAATGGTGGAAGCCATTACAAGAATTGAACCTAGGTGCTCCGGAGGATTACCTTCACAGGCGGTTATAAACCCAAAGGTGATGCAGGAGGAGGCTCAGTCATAGAGGTAGAGCCCTTACGTCGAGCCAACGACGTAAAACAAAGGCGCTGATTCGGGAGGCAACCCCAAGGAATAAAGAAGATGAGCTTCTGTCAAGAAAACCGCCCCTACGGCTGGGTAACCCCGCCCGCGCGGTGACACCATTGCCAGCGCCGCCCCCAACGCTGGGCCAGCGTCTGCAACATACCTGCCACCGCCCCCGCGGTGACACCCCACGCTCCCGCGGCGGCCATCCTTGACACGCATCTTCAGTGCCGCCCTCGGCGTTGAGGCTGCGTACCCCTCTTCCTTGCCACTCCCCTGCGGTGACAACCGCCGCCCCTGCGGTTTTGTTAAGGAAAGAAAAAAAATACACTTTCCAAAAATAACCTACATCTACCGCCCTTTACATTCCCCTTCCATTCACTCTTCGAAACCTAGCCACCTCGCCTCCATACGCCCCTGTGCCCTCCGGAAGCCCTCACACCACCCTATCCAAACACTCCTGCGCCGGCTCCGATGACTACCGCTCCCTTGAGACACCAGCCCTCACCACCACCACACACAAACATCCCCTCAACCCTCTCACTATGCCATCCACTTCCCCACCTCCGGCGACGTCTACAACAGCAAGGAAGACTCCAGAACAGCCCCATCACCACAACCTTCGCCGAACTCCCAAATCGCCCTCTACTCTTCGCCCACCCCTGCGCCTGCAAGCCCCCGCACCTGCGCCTGGCCGCCCCTGCGCCTGCTTCAGCCGCCCCTGCGGAAAATACAACAGAGGGTTCGTTTCTCACTCAATTTTCTGAAATTTCTAATTCCTTTGATTGTTCAAACTGCAAGAGATGGAGAATCATAAGAAATATAAGTTGTCAGAAGCCGTGACGGAGAGGTATAGGATTACACAAGGTTGGGATGTGTATGCAACCCGATTTCTGGACGTTCCTACTTTGGAACGTTTGGGCATGTTGGAGAGCATGCAGGAATTCCTCAACAACGCTAGACTCGGGGATTTTCTGATAACGACCGCCCCAACGTACCCCGAGCTCAGCCGCTAGTTCATTGCCACCTTCAAAATGGAAACGGTGGACCACGGGTGTGTTGGACTTACATTCAAGTTCAACAAAAGAAAATACACATTAGACTACACCCAGCTGCACGAGACATTAGGGGTGACTATAGCTGTAATAGATAGGATTTCCGAATTCTAATTAATGTTGATTAACTTAATCGTTGATAGTAATTGACATATAACTCGCGAAGATTTCGCTAGTGATGAGTAAGAGTCCCACCGTTATGTTCCTGGCGTAATTTTGGACGTTTGGGGAAATTTTTACTTTTTCCCCCGGGTAATTACTTTTACCCTCCGGTGTTATTTGGAGCATTTGGAAGCTCCAATTAATAAAAATGCAGTTGAGAGAAATGATCAGGACATCGGAGATGTCCTAGATATGAAATAACATGGAGAGGCAAAACGGCTAAAAGAGTCGTTATTTCGTTTCTTAACGGCTAAGAAAGACGGCTTAGGAATACACGTTTTCCGATGCAGTTGTGGAATAATTATCCCTACCATATTCCAGATTTAATGTTCCAATCTCGAGAAGTTTGGAGAAAGAGGTTCGACCCGCCTTTGGATCGGTTAAAGGATAATTATCGTCTTTGCTAAAGGATAATTATCGTCTTCACTATAAATAGCGGAAAATCCTTTATTAATTCATTTCCTTTCACGTTTCCTCGTAAAAGCTCTGATTTCTCTCAACCTTCAAACTCAGATCTACTCTCCGTTTCTAATCCGATTTCAATTCCGTTTGAGTTTCTGGATTCCTCTCTTCATTCTCTTCATAACGGTACCGAGTTTTTGCATTTCCGAGTATATGGAGGGCTGGTCGAGCATATATGTCACCAGAACGGTTCCGTCGCTCAGATTCCGATGAATTTGATGATGTCCATGCGTAGCCTGCGTCGTTGTGATTCCAAATCTTCTTTCAGATCGTCAATCGGGTTAGTAACGAATAAGTTATGAATTTATTCGTTTTCCATACTGCGATTTGGCCTAAATTGAGTTTAGGCTTGTCAAATAGGACAACTAGAAATTCCATTATGGTCGTTATATTATTCTGATGATTATGGGTTGTTTGTTTGATGAAATATGATGACAGGGGGTTTAGAAATTGCCTGCGGGCAAAACGTTATTCTGGCGAAATCTAATTAATTAATTAAAGGTTAATTAATTAAATTAGGATTAAAATTGAGATTGAGGAATGTTGATTAGATACTACCTTGAGATTTGAGGAATTGTGAGTTATGTTGAGATATTGAGGTTTAGTTGGTTGTGAGGCTTATAGATTGATTATGATCCTTATGGATCCCTTGGGTCTAGATGTGACCTTTTTGATTGATAGGAGTATTGATATCTCTTTATGCCTTGTTATTAGGCAGTGTCCCTCTCTGGATTGGAGGTCGATCGTGGTTGTGATTGTACGAGGTTGAGGTAAGTCCGTAGGACTTACTTAGCTACCATCCCTATATTGGGTGTTTGCATGAGTGGTGTGTGCTTTATATGTTTTCTATGATAGCATGAGTTGTCGTTTTTACCGACCAATGTTCTATTGACTGCCCCACTGCGTGGCTGTGATAACTTTTCCCTTTCATCCTGCCGTAGAGTCTGGGAGGTTCTCTGATGTCGGGCCAGACTGGTTTACAAGAAGGGCACAATCCACTCCCATAGGGTACACGGATTGTGTGACCGATACTCGTACAGCTGGACATTGCACTCAGAGGCGGGGATGTATCGGTCCTCGTGTCACATACTTTCATCTATCTATATATATATATACATACGGTTTTTGAGTGAATGGTTATTATATAAAGATAATAAATGGGTAAATGTGTGATAGCATGCTGATGTGTTTATCTTCCATGATTGTGTTTGTGCTTATGCATTACCTCATATATGTATGGTTAGCTAACGGTTTCATACCGTGTTGTAGATGTTTACAGGTTAGGCACTGTTGAGTGATCTGGCAGGGTGACAGGCCGAGGACTCTCGTACATTAGGTGGTTGGTTTGGGTTTGTTGTGTTCCCCTCCTGCGTGAGGATGTTCTTTTGTACCTCCTGTGTGAGGTTGTCGTTTTATATACTCGGCTATGTTGTTGTTTACTTTGGGTTGTACAGTTTATACTGTTTTATGTATTTGTTTTATATCTGTCAATGCCATGTTGTAAGGTCCAGTGAACTTGTTGTCAGGCTAGGGTCAGGATCCATTGTGAGATCCTAGCCCAATGTGACATCCCGAGTCCCGCGGATTCGGGGTGTTACAATAGCCGCTTCCGACGACTGGTGGGAACCCATCCCGACACCTGATTTGATGGAGTTTTGGCAGGCCGCCACCAGGTCTGAGTTTCATGTAGGGGGCGAGTACTCCAACAAATTCACTCACCCCTATTTGAGGCTCATCTCGAAGATCTTTATGAGTGTCTTCTGTGGACACAAGGAGGAGAATAAGGTTGCTCTTAAGGACCTTCCACTGCTATACGCCTGCCTCTCCATGAACGACTGGGTACCGGATTGGCCATACCTCTTCCTTACCGCTTTGAAGCGGATTTGGAAGAATGAGCCACGAGATATTGTGGGAGGAGGGATCATCTCCTTGTTAGTTGCACGAGTGATGGATCTCTCTGCCTTGGAGGACGGATTAGAGGTCCCACTATATACGGAGGGCATGTCGAGGAGGTGTAGGCTCCTTAGGAGAGACGGGGAGCACCGCTTTTGGCTCTCTTTAGTAGATGGGAGTCACGTCACATACCTCCCCCGACGACTTCCATTGATAGACGAGCTCTCCGACTTGTACGTACAAGCTGACCCAGTTCCTCCGAGACGGCCTCCGGAGGATATTGTTGGGAGATACGCAACAGGCTTCAGCCGGGCCCACGCCACTAATGAGGAGATGCCGATTGCAGTACACGATAGTCAGGCCATGGAGAGTCTGCAGGATCAGATGGCAGCCTTGACTACACAGCACCAGGGATGGCAGACCGAGTACCAGCGGTCCATGCTTGAGCAACAGCAGGTGTGGCAGTCCAGCTTCGCCTCTTCCATGACCACTCAGTTCGACCACCAACAGGATGCTTGGCAGGCAGCTCATCAGCAGCACTTGGAGACTCAACAGCTGGCTTGGCAAGCCAGCTATGAGACTTCATTTAGAGAGAGGATGGAGGCTCAGGAGAGCCGCATCGACACGCTCTACCGCCAGCAAGAGCACTTTTTCCGCCACTTCCCTTACCCACCGGAGGAGGGTCCTGGTGGTCCATCCGGACCATCCCACTGAGGGGTACATTTCTCTTCCCTTTCCCACATTTATCTTTGACTCATTTCCACTTTGAGAGAAAAGTGATCTTCAAGTATGGTGGGACTCATACTCATCACTTGAGGGATGTGAGTTAAAGTGAGATCATCAAAAGAAGAAGAGTGGCAACGTAAAAACCCGAAAGGGCGCCTTGGCAAAACGAGCAACACCGAGTGTAGGTTTTCCTTCCAGCGTTTGGCGACATAAGAAGGGGAGTCATAAGGAGGTTGTCCGGGTAGGCCACTCTTGTAGCAATACGGATGGTAGTTTCTCCCTTTTTCTCACATTTCCTCTCTTTTCCTTCTTTCTTTCTTGGCTTTTCTCTTGTTTTTATTGTCTTTCTTGCTTACCCATGCTTCCTGAGGTCTTTGAGTCTAATTTCTGTCATTTGTTTTACTCAGGACGAGTAAAATCTCCAAGAATGGGGGAGTTTGATAGGTGATGGAATCACTATCATTTAGGATAGTTTTTAGAGTCTTTTCATTGCATTTGTGTCGGTTTATGCTACTAACTCCTTGGTCCAGAAGAAGAAGACTAAAAGAAGCTAAGGAAGGAGTTATAAGCACTTAGGAGTGAAGATCGTCCACGAAGCAAAGCTTCTGTTGCCTCACCGCCCCAGCGGAGCCTCGCCACCGCCCCTGCGCGTGACGCCTTACACCGGAGCGCTCCCTGCGCCTTCTCCAGCGCCGGCCGTGAAGTGTGTCACCGCCCCTGCGCCACTCCTTGGCGCCCCTGCGGTGACTTGCCTTGAAGAGACGAAGACCAGCTCCCTTGCACCTTCCACTACGCCCCTGCCTGTGTAATAGCCAAGATTTCCGAATTCTAATTAATGTTGTTTAACTTAATCGTTGATAGTAATTGACATATAACTCGCGAAGATTTCGCAAGTGATGAGTATGAGTCCCACTGTTATGTTCCTCGCGTAATTTTGGATGTTTGGGGAAATTTTTACTTTTTCCCCCGGGTAATTATTTTTACCCTCCGGTGTTATTTGGAGCATTTGGGTGCTCCAATTAATAAAAATGCAGTTGAGAGAAATGATCAGGACATCGGATATGTCCAAGATATAAAATAACATGGAGAGGTAAAACGGCCAAAAGAGTCGCTATTTCGTTTCTTAACGGCTAAGAAAGACGGTTTTGGAATGCACGTTTTCCGAAGCAGTTGTGGAATAATTATCCCTACAATATTCCAAATTTAATATTCCAATCTCGAGAAGTTTGGAGAAGGAGGTTCGACCCGCCTTTGGATCGGTTAAAGGATAATTATCGTCTTCACTATAGATAACGGAAAATCCTTTATTAATTCATTTCCTTTCACGTTTCCTCGTAAAAGCTCTGATTTCTCTCAACCTTCAAACTCAGATCTACTCTCCGTTTTTAATCCGATTTCAATTCCGTTTGAGTTTCTGGATTCCTCTCTTCATTCTCTTCATATCGGTACCGAGTTTCTGCATTTCCGAGCAGATGAAGGGTTGGTCGAGCATATATGTCACCAGACAGGTTCCGTCGCTCAGATTCCGGTGAATTTGATGTTGTCCATGCGTAGCCTGTGTCGCTGTGATTCCGAATCTTCTTTCAGATCATCAATCGGGTTGATAATGAATATGTTATGAATTTATTCGTTTTCCATACTGCGATTTGACCTAAATTGACTTTAGGCTTGTCAAAATGGATTATTAGAAATTCCATTATGGTCGTTATATTATTCTGGTGATTATGGGTTGTTTATTTGATGAAATCTGATGAAAAGGGGTTTAGAAATTGCCTGCGGGCAAAACTTTATTCTGGCGAAATCTAATTAATTAATTAAAGGTTAATTAATTAAATTAGGATTAGAATTGAGATTGAGGAATGTTGATTAGATACTACCTTGAGATTTGAGGAATTGTGAGTTATGCAGAGATATTGAGGTTTAGTTGGTTGTGAGGCTTATAGATTGAGTATGATCCTCATGGATCCCTTTGGGTCTAGGTGTGACCCCTTTGATGAACAGAGTTTGATATATCTTTATGCCTTGTTATTAGGCAGTGCCCTCTCTCAGGATTGGAGGTTATCGTGGTTGAGCTGAGTACGAGGTTGAGGTATTTCCATAGGACTTACTTAGCTACCATCCCTATATTGGGTGTTTGCATGAGGGATGTGTGCGTTATATGTTTGCTATGATAGCATGAGATATCGTTTATACTGACCTATGTTTTATTGACTGCTCCGTTGCGTGGCTGTGATAACCCTTCCCTTTCATCCTACCATGGAGTCTGAGAGGTTCTCTGACGTCAGACCAGACTAGTTTACAGGAAGGGCGCAATCCACTCCCATAGGGTACACGGGTTGTGTGACCGATACTCGTACAGCTGGATATAGCACTCAGAGGCGAGGATATATCGGTCCTCGTGTCACATACTTTCATCTATCTATATATATACGATTTGAGTGAATGACTATTATATAAAGATGATAAAAAATGGGTAAATGTGTGATAGCATGCTGATGTGTTTATCTTTCACGATTGTGCTTGTGCTTATGCATTACCTTATATATGTATGGTTAGCTAACGGTTTCATACCGTGTTGTAGATGTTTGCACGATAGGCGCTGCTGGCTAATCTGACAGGGTGATAAACCGAGGACTCTCGTACATTAGGTGGTTGGTTTTGGGGTTGTTTATGTTTTCCCTCATGCGTGAGGATGATGCCTTGTTTTCCCTCCCGTGTGAGGATGTCGTTCCATACTCAGCTATGTTGTTGTTTACCTTTGGTTATACAGTTTATACGGTTTTATGTATTTGTTTTTATATCTTTCGGTGCCATGTTGTAAGGTCCAGTGAACTTGTTGTCAGACTAGGGTCAGGATTCATTGTGAGATCCTAGCCCAATGTGACATCCCGAGTCCCGCAGAATCGGGGTGTTACAGCCTACGCCTCAACCTGGGAGCTGGAAGACGAAGAGGCTATGTCACCGCCCCTGCGTTGACATAGGGACGCCCCGACGACTTGGCATCAGAAACGTCAGGAAGTCGAAGGGTCAGACGGTTGAAGAGCATTGAAGATCCGCCCCAGCGGAATTGCCTAGCCGCCCCTGCGGCCATGAAGAAGATCAAGCATTTTTGCCTTCACCGCCCCTGCGGGACTGAAGGCCGCCCCTGCGATTTAACGTCAAAAGCTTTACTCCGGCTGTTTACACCACCTTTATGGCATTAAAGGTGGCTATTTTAGGCCGGCCATTTACTCCTATTTAGTGTCTTTTGTAGTATAAATAGTCCTTGGTTGATTGCTAGAATCAACCACCTTGTTAGCCAACAAATTATCCACTTAGATTATCTTGCTTCCTTTGTAATGAGTTGCTAACTTCCTTGCTACATTAGGTTGGTTTGAAGCTGCGTTGTTACTTTGGTTGTAAGTTTTCTTTAATATAAGTTTTTATTCAGTAATGCTTTGTGTTTCTTTGATCTCCCTTGTCTAATTGCATGTTTACTATTGCTTGAGATTGATCACCTTAGGTTCTAAGGTTCATGCAAACAACTAGGATTAATAGGTTCCGGGTTCGGGTCTTTAATCTAGTAGCAACTTTAAGTAATAACGGGTTGTAATTACTTAAAGAAAAGGAACACAAATATAAAGATAAGTTTAACGGTTTTAATCTTCTCTTTATATCCCTTAGTCTTTGTTTGAAAGCTAACTTGTTACTTGTTCTTGTAGGTTTACGGAACACTAACCTGTTAAGTTGTGTTGATGCCGGTTGACTCAACACATATATATGATCGAGACGGGAGATTACTTGAAAACTTGTAAAAGGAACTCACCAAAGTAGCAATTGCATGCTTAGAATCAACCTAGTGTAGATTCACCCATCATTGTCTTGTCGCATTAATCGTTTTCATAAGTTTTTGTGTGCATCAATTCAACCAACCCCCCCCTTTGTTACTTGTTACTATAATCGATAATTGCATCTAAAACACCTTAACTCTCTTGGGTTTGACCCTTACTTAACTACTATACTTGTTTTAAGTGCTAAGTCGGGATTTACTTTTGATTGGGTATAGACGACCATAGAAATACCGTCCGTCAATCATCTAAAAAGATAAAAATTATCAATTTGATCCGGGTTATCACTTTTGTCTTTGAAATCCATTTCAAGACCTTGTATTGCATTTCAAGGCCTTGAAATGGAAAAGTAGATTGGATTATAAGGACAAAATAAAACGATTTACTCCCCCTAAAATAATGTTTCCTTGTTCAACATAACAAACTCCAATCTAATAAATATCTACAAGCTGCAAGTTAGTCAAAATAAATGATATCGATACGTCACCTTTTTCAACATGATCACATATGAAGTGATGTCTTACGTCGATATGCTTTGTTCTTGAATGATGCACAAGATTTTAGTTATCGAAATAGCAATAGTATTATCACATTTAATACGTATACCTTTGAGATCAAAACCAAGATCACGAAGTTGTTGAGCTATCCATAAAATTTTTGAACAACAGGCTCCAACAGTTGTGTATTCGGCTTCAGCTATGGATATGGTGCCATAGTTTTGCTTCTTGGAGTTCTAACTAATTAGGGATGACCCTAAGAATTGACAACATCCAAAAGTGCTCTTTGAATCTACCTTATAGCCTACAAAGTCTGCATTTGTATAGCCAACGAGGTGAAACGAGCTTTGACGTGGATACCATAACCCTAAATCCTTAGTGCCGCTGAGACATCAATATATCCTTTTCACAGCTATCAAGTGTGACTCTTTGGGATCAGCTTGAAATCTTGCACACATGCACACACTAAATGATGTCCCGCTAGGAGGTGATGCTAAGTAAATCCGAGGCAAGAGTGCCAAGAACTTGTTTGCCCAAATCTTGCACACAAAGTCTTACAATTTATAACTCGATAAGATATCCTAAACTCCTAGCTAACCTGCAGTGTACGGATCGTAAAGTAGAAAGGAAAGCATTCCGAGGTCGAACACAAAGACCGAGGTGAGATTAAATCATGCAATGATCAAGGATAGTTCAAGTGTAAGATAAGGAAAGAGATGGAAACAAAGAAATGAAAATCATATGTTTTTTATGGGTTTTGGGTTGATCAAGCAAAGATCACAATCAAGCAGCAATGTCGACCAAACAACAAAACAGACACAAGATATAAGATCAATGTAAAGAGAGTGGATTCTAGAGATTCGGATGTCCAGTTATGATATGGACTCAAGCTTCTAATCAACTTTGGAAAAAACTGCGGTATGCTAGGAAGGAATGCTTCTCTAATGGGATCAATCACCGGGTAGGTCTCATGGTCCACTAGTCCCGCACTTAAGATCCTATTACCGGGTAAGTCTCTAGGAACCTAAGGTTGGGAATTGTACACAAACCGGATTATTACTTAGGGCTCAAACCTCTCCTTACTGGGTAAGTCTCAAAAAAGTAAGTTCTAAACAACAATCCTAGCACACTCAATCCAATAGCGGTCGTTGTGGCTCACTACTACCTAATGTTTGTCATCTTCTATACCTAAGAGCTGGAATTACTGGGTAAGTCTCATCCCTCACCAAGTTTATTAACATAGGTCACCCTAGTACTATATTTACTACTACAAAATTGGGTTTATATTCCATAACATATAATCCGGACGTGTAATATATGGATTATAAAATAAGAAATAGGATGAGTAAATAATTATAATCCGGATTTAATTATGATTCGGAATATAAACTTAACTAAGTTATGTGATAAGCAGTACAAATACACCATAATATAAACGCCCGGATTATTTGATAACCCAAATAATCCGGTTTCCTGAAAACTGGATTATTTGATCTATATGTCTAGTGAAAATAAAAGTACGCCCGGATTAATAAGCTCTCTGGATATCAAAAAAAAATACTCTCACGCTTGCTGATAGCATGAATTATAGTCTATATTTTGGGGTTTGTTTGGACATTTTATCTTTAATAATCTGCATGTTTGTATGTATATTATGTGATTATATTACCATTTCATCTACCTTTGCGAGAATCGAGGTCTACACCTAGTTTTGTTGTAATCGTAGGTAAAATGGCACGTTTTGCATAAAAAAGGAGCAAAAGAAGCTATGGAGTCATTGGATCTACATTGAGGAACATAAGGAACCATCCAGGAAGCATAGCCATGGATTAAAGACTCACTTTGGACCAGTTTTGAGAGATTTCACATTCAGTTGTGACTCACCTCGGTTGACTACAGATTCATCTCGACCGAGGTGATCCCGAGAAGCCGACTCGACCGAGGCGAATACCTAGGACGCGGCGAGAATATTTTACTCTTGGCTGAAATCTTTTATATTTGGAAAATGATCTCATATTTTTGGGCTTGGCTCCTGGAAGGAAGAAGATATGCTAGATCATATATTTTACCTATTTTTATGGGAAGAGATCTTTCTAAGATATTTTATCTTTGGAGGGTTATTTTCTTATAAAAAGGGTTGGATTTCCACAAATCCAAGATCATGCTATACCATCGATAAGGGTTTATACGCAGCAGCAGCCATACTCCTGTTGGGAGATTTGAAGAACCTTTTTGAAGGTTGAAGGAAGATTGAAGATCATAGCTTTTATAGCTTTTTGAAGGGTTTTTGTAAGATTATCTTAGATTCCCTTCCTTGTTGTCTTGTCTTGTTCGATTGCTATCCAAGGAACGCTTTTGTTGTGATATTTGATTCAGTTATTGAAGTCTTTCCATTAAATTCTTCTTGTTCAAATATTCACCTTCTTCCCATATATTTGATTAATACTTTCACGATAATGATGAGTGGCTAATTTCCTTGTGTGATTCTAGGGTGATTGGCTGAAGGTTGTGGGAAAAACAATGATAGAATAATCTTAGATTCCAGTAGGACCCTGAAAGTTCGAGTCTTTAAGCTTAACCCTAAGCATCTCGTTCAGTCGATGAACATCTCGGCCGGGGTGGAATTTGGCTGACCGAAGTGACTTATCTGATCCGAAACTGAGAATTAAGTGTTAGAGTTTGCTAAATCCTATTCTTATTACACCTTTCCTGGTCCAATGCAAGCTTAGGATGAGACTTACCCGGTAATTCCTTAGTTTGTGTACCAACGATCATAAGTGTAGGTAATAAAGGTTTATCCTTTATTGGGGTTTGAGTGTGCTTCCATCCCATCTTTGTGAGTTAGCCTGAGACTTACCCGGTAAAGGTTGATTCTATTCCCTTAGATGGTGTGTTAGTTTGTGATTATAGTTCTTTATCTTGATTCCTTGAGACTTACCCGGTAATAGGAGTTACGGTTTGGGATTAGTGAGTAGTGAGACTTACCCGGTAATCTATTCCACTTTAGTAACACCTTCCCCATTCAAAAACCTCAGCTTTGTCCGCTTATCTTTAGATCTTGAGTTGGAACCACAACTAGATGCTTTAATCCCTAGAATTACATGTTTGCTTTATTTGACTTCTTATTCATCTTTGATTGTGTTAATTGCCTTTGTGGTTAGTATTTACATAAGCATACCGTAACTGGACTTTGTTTCACTAAGTCCCTGTGACCGACCCCTGGAATTCCTTGCTTTTACTACGATTGACCCGTACACTGCGGGTTCGCATCCTTGTTTTAAGCTTACGTCTAGGGTTATAAATTTAAAGCTTGCACACACCGTTTGGAGCGAACAAGTTTTTGGCGCCGTTGCTGGGGACTTGGTCTAGACCGAGCTGGTACGGTTTGCTCTTGGGGCACTTGCCCCCGTGTCTACTAACCACTCTACCTGAGTGACTTTTGCAGGTTCTTTCTTAGGTATATGCGAAGAACCCGCACTGGGAAGGAAATCGTTCCTTACGATCCCGAACCAGAAAAGACATACAAGCGACGCTTAAGAGAATCGAAGTTGGCCCAACAAGACAACCGCGATCTTGAGGCCAAATTGAAAGAGGCGTTTTAGCTGCTACGCCTCAGCAGGGAAGAACTAAGGCGAGAGAAGGAAGAAACTCGCACAAAGACTGAAGCAATAGAAGCAGAAATGGCGGTCATACGAGACCAGATTCTACTTCGACCGAGGGAAGATCCAGTCCTAGATCCTCGACCGATGCAGGATCCAGTTGCTGACCCTCGACCGAGGCAGGTCCCAGTACCTGACGCCCCGGCCGAGATACTTCCACCTCGGATGCCAGTCCGAGATGTTCTTCTTGCAGGAATCCCACAAACCCTAGGTCAAAGGATGGACCCTAATCAACAACTGAGGCGTCCAGGAGTCAACCTAGGAGATCCAGCGGACCATGACTACGAACTTCGACCGCAAGTTCTATCCATGATTCGCCAATGCCAATTCGGAGGGATGGAGAAGGAATCACCACATCAACATCTTCAAAACTATAAGATCTTGATGGAAACCTTGAGACCTACGAGGATTGAAAACAACAACTACAAGCTAAGACCTTTTTACTTTTCTTTAAAAGATAGAGCGCTTACTTGGTATCAATCTCTTCCTCCAGGAAAAATCAGCACATGGGAGGAAATGTCTACGGAGTTCTTGACCAAATTCTTTCCCCCCTCAAAGACAGCTGAAATGAGAGGGAAGATTAATGCTTTCATTATGAAGGACAAGGAGAGCTTGTCCAAGTCATGGGAGTGGTTCAAGGACATTCTTTTGGATTGCCCACATCATGGGATTCCAAAGTTAGAGTTATTGGAGATATACTTCAAGGGACTGGACGGAAGCACCCAGTTCAATCTCCAACTACTCTCCGCCGGTACCTTCATGGACATGGCGATTGACGAAGCTTGGGACTTCATCGAGAAGCAAGCTTTGCACATGGAGAAATACACCCACCAAGGAGCTGAAGGTGGAGTTAAAAGAGTTAACTTCCAAGAAACTCAGCCCAACAACAATCAACTCACGTCTTTGAAGAATGACGTGAAGCAATTGAAGGAACTCTTGGTTGCTTAAACCAAGAAGGAAGAGCAAGGACAAAGGAACAACAACAACGGATACCGTAACAACAACAACGGTTCCCGGAATAACAATTACAACAACAACAATAGGGGGTCCAATAGCAACAACTGGAGGGCGAACAACCAAAATAACGGTAACAATCATTCAAACTCCAACTCTAACGATTCCTCTAACCCTTTCCTCTCTTCCCCTTCTTCTTCTTCTACTCCATTGAAAAGCCAGGGGCAAGGATCAAGTTCGTCTCAGCCAGAAAAGAAAGACGCAGTTCTGGAGGCCATCTTGATCAAGCTTAGTGCTATGGAGACTTTTATGACTTCGTTTTCGAAGGCCCAAAAGGCCTTTGAACAACAACTTGCAAGTAGGGCGAATGAAGCGCCAAGAGATCCAGGGAAGCTTCCAGCAAGGACGGAAAGCAACCCTAAGGGCCAGATCATGGCCATAACTATGAGGAGTGGACTAAAAACTGCAGATCCAGTGCCTCGGTCGATGCCAGTACCGACGAAGACCACCTCGGTCCAGGTGCAGTCGAAGAACACTTCGGCCGAGATGCCAACCGAGGTGGAGCCACAGAAAGCGGAGGGGAAAACTGAAGTTTATGTTCCACCTCTTGCATACAAACCACCACTCCCATTCCCCCAGTCAAGGGCCAGAGCACATCTAGACAAGCACTTTGGTAAGTTCCTTGACTTGATGAATAAACTACACATTAACATTCCTTTCCTTGATGCTATTCTAGGGATCCCGCCTATGGGAAGTTCTTAAAGGAGATCCTATCAAGGAAAAGGAAACTGGAAGACTTTTGTGAAGTTAGGATGACATCTAAATCCTCGAAGTTTATTCAAATCATGAAGGAGAAGATGCCACCTAAATTGAGAGATCTCGGCTCATTTTGCATTTCCATTCAAGTTGGGGATGTCACTTGTGAAGCCCTTCGTGATCTAGGAGCCAGCGTGAGCATCATCCCGCTGGAGCTATGTGTGAAGATCGGACTTGGAGAGCCCAAGCCGGTCAAGATTCGACTTTATATGGCGGATCGCTCCATCACCCATCCCGTGGGTATCTTGGAGGACGTTCCGGTCAAGTTAGGTAACTTCTATCTACCTATAGATTTTGTCGTACTTGACATTCCCGCAGATTATCTTGTTCCTATTATTCTCGGGAGACCATTTCTAGCAACTTCGGGTTGCAACGTGGATTGCAAGAACGCCAAGTTGAAATTCAACGTTGGCGGCGATGAAGTGGAGTTCGCATTGCTTGCAGCCATGAAAGGAGAGCAGCTAACTGATGATATCTTCAACATCTATGATGAAGAAGAATCAAGAGAATTGGTGAGCTCTATCCTTATTAACGATCCACTCGAAAGAGTTATTAGCTTCAGTTTAATGGAGAAAGGTATAGATGCTTCTTGTGATGCAGATATACGGAGCTTAAAGGCACTGGAAGAGGATCCAGGAGCAAAAACTGAGAAGCTAATCTAGGAGATGAAGATTTCCAGTTTCGGTTCCAGTTGCAGTACCTCGACCGAGGCACTTCCTGGACTGAGCGAGGTGACCGAAGAACATCTCGGTCAACGCCTCTACGCCTCGACCGAGGTCGATGGCGAGACGTTGTCAACTGAGACTTCCGAAAGTCCAGTTTTTGAATCCATCCCTCTGGAAGGAGGAAGCAAGGATCCCCCTCAGAAAGCACCCCCAGTTGTGGAGCTTAAACAACTCCCTAGTCACTTGAGGTATGTCTTTCTTGGACCAGATTCTACTTATCCCGTTATCGTTAGTGCTTCCCTTTCCGAATCTGAATTGTCTAAGTTAATGCATGTCCTGAGAAAGCATCAAAAGGCTATAGGTTATACCACGGATGATCTTATTGGCATTAAGCCTTCTTTCTGCATGCATAGAATTCTAATGGAGGACAATCATAAGACTTCACGGGAACCTCAAAGACGGTTAAATCCGATCATGAAAGAGGTTGTGAAGAAGGAAATTCTTAAGTTGTTGGATGCAGGTATCATTTATCCTATCTCGGACAGCAAGTTGGTTAGCCCGGTACATGTAGTTCCGAAGAAAGGAGGGATGACCGTTGTGACAAATAAGTACAACGAATTGATCCCAACTAGGATAGTTACGGGATGGAGGGTTTGCATCGATTATAGAAAGCTGAACACGGCCACACGAAAGGACCATTTTCCACTTTCCTTCATCGATCAAATGCTCGAGCGGTTGGCCCATCATTCGCACTTTTGTTACTTAGACGGCTATAGTGGATTCTTCCAGATTCCTATCCATCCGGATGATCAGGAGAAGACCACTTTCACTTGTCCATGGGGGACGTTTGCCTACAGGAGGATGCCATTTGGATTGTGCAATGCACCCGCTACCTTCCAGCGATGCATGATGGCCATCTTTTCCGAGTACATAGAGAATATCATGGAGGTATTATGGATGATTTTTCCGTATATGGATCCTCTTTTGATGATTGCCTATCTAACCTTTTGCTAGTGCTTAAAAGATGTGAAGACACTAATCTCGTTTTGAATTGGGAGACGTGTCATTTTATGGTTAGTGAAGGCATTGTGCTAGGACACCTCGTTTCTAATCGAGGCGTTGAGGTCGATCGCGCTAAGATCGGGACTATTGAGAAACTCCCTCCCCTTGTTCTGTTAAAGGTGTGAGGAGTTTTCTCGGGCATGCAGGTTTCTACAGGAGATTCATCAAGGACTTCTCTAAGATTTTTAAACCTCTAACTAACCTCTTGAATAAAGATGTTGTTTTTGAGTTTTCGCAGGAGTGTCTTGATGCTTTTTACAGGATTAAGGAAGCGTTGATCTCCGCTCCTATTATCCAACCTCCTGATTGGACCTTGCCCTTTGAGATCATGTGCGATGCTAGTGATGTAGCCGTAGGAGCGGTGCTTGGACAGAAAAAGGATGGGCGGACCACCGCCATTTACTATGCTAGCAAGACGCTAGATGTAGCACAACGCAACTACGCTACCACCGAGAAGGAGTTATTGGCGGTTGTATATGCTTTCGAGAAGTTTCGTTCCTATTTAGTAGGGGCGAAAGTCATTGTCTACACCGACCATGCAGCCATTCGTTACTTGTTGGCTAAGAAAGATGCCAAGCCACGCCTTATTCGTTGGATTCTCTTGCTTCAAGAGTTTGACCTAGAGATCCGCGATAAGAAGGGATCCGAGAATTCTGTTGCGGATCACCTCAGCCGGCTACCTGCATCTTCACGTGAGAAGGACGACCCGCCCATAGACGATTCATTCCCCGATGAGCACTTACACTTGTTGGAGCGTTTGATAGGTTTACTTACTTCACCCCACGATGGAGGTGAAGTATGGGGTGAGGGCACCTCCCATCACGTTTGAGACGCATTATGGTCCAGCTAGCGACCTTAAACCAAGCGCTTATTGGGAGGCAACCCAAGGTATTGCTTTCTTTTCCCGTTTTCTAGTCTAGCTTAGATAGTTTTTGCTTTTTGCTTTGCTTTGTTTTGTTTTGTTTTTGGCGTTCTAGACAGATAACAAGAGACATCTAAGGAAGGAGCATAACTGGAAGGACAGAAGTTCGAGAATTTAAGAAGACGGAGTTTGACTGAGGCATCTCGGTTGCCATCAGAGCACCTCAACCGAGATGATTCTTGAGCAACCGAGGCGACTAGGGTTTTTTGAAGAACCACCTCGGTCCATACCACCTCGGTCCAGTCGAGACCATCTCGACCGAGGTGACAGCAGTCCAGAAAAGGGTATAAAAGGCGGAAGATTTCTCTCTCCTCGCTTTACTCTTTCTCCTCGACCGCGGTGACAGTTCACCTCGCCTCCTTCGTTTCTTGCTCGTTTTCGAAGATTTCTGTCTCCAAACTACGATTGAAGGATAGAGGATCGTGTTGCAAGTACAGATCTGTAGAAAATCGAACCGATTCGGCCGAAACAAGGTAAAACGAACCGAAACCCTAACCTCTCCGTTTCGCTTCGATTTGGGCTTTGGTTGCCCCTGCATTTGTTGAGGAAAAGCTTAAGTACCCCATAGGAAGCAATTGTAGTGATTTTTGGGGGAAAAGAACTGAATTTTCAGAAGGAATTGGAACCCAGTTTTTCGCCTCGGTCCAGTCGAGCTGTGCCTCGGCCGAGGTGATTCTTGAGCGTTGTCAGTCGACCGAGGTGACCTGACAGTAGCTGAGTTGAAAATGAGTTCTGAGCGACGCCTCGCCCTTAGGGATAGATCCTCACCTTCCCCTTCTTCCTCTTCTTCCCGACCTTACCGCCCGGTGATCCATGAGCGACACCGGGTGGATTATGAGCGTATTTCCGGCCGTCCAGTGATTGCACCACGTTTCCTGGACGTGTCTGCTATTGATTGCCTCCAGGTCGACGGAGACCTTAGGAGGATGATTTCTACAGTTGGGCTGGATCAGTTTACTGAGATCCGAGCCCCAGCCTATTTGGAGCCGACCCTAGAGTTCGTTAGCTCCTTCACCTACCTTCCCACAGAGCAGTCTGTGAAGTACCGGTTGATGAACCGGAACTTCTTAGTGCCACTTGAGTACTGGAGAGATATTTTTGGCTTTCCGAAGCCCACTGTTGTTGACTTCCCGTCCCGATCAGTAGCTAGGGAGTTTTGGGGGCAGATTGCCCATATTGTTGAGCATGCAGATAGATGGCGCCCTAGAGATTCCAGGGAGAAGGTCATCTTCCACCTAGCCTTTAGGTTAGCCCACCGGATATTCAGCGAGACACTTCTGGCGCGTACTGAGACGCCCTAGAAGATCCGACAGGGAGAGCTTTTTAGTTTATACTGCATGGTTATTGGGGGTTTCCCAGACTTTGGCTTGATGTTGGCAGAGGATCTGCACAAGATCAAGGCCAAGGCAAAGGGAGACATCTGCTGCGGAGGGCTTGTCACCCATATAGCTAGCTATCAGGACATTGATCTCAGTGCTTGTACGATGGTGGCGGCTGCCAAGCCGCTTGGATTGTAGGAGATGATCACTCGACGGATTCTCGTTCCCCGAGGTCTGACTACTCCATATGTGGCTATACCGTGGGAGCTGACTGCGCCACAAGGGATCAGGTAGTCTGCCCAGTTCACTGTTTATGACCCACACTATTGGCAGACCGCTTGGGCTCCACTGATGGAGGATTACAGAGAGGGAGCAGCTGCCCCAGCTGAGGAGGAGGAGGCTGATGATGAGGAGACAGTTGATGAGAGAGAGGGTGGAGTCCCGATGGATACAGGGACAGATACTACAAGGACGAGCGCACCTCCAGTCATAGATCTGGATGAGGAGGACACTGAGCCTGCACCTACTACTTCTCTAGTGAGACCTGCTAGGCGTAGGACACGCCGACACAGAGATCCAGATGCTCACAGACGGATCGATGACCTGACGGATCAGGTTATTGATTCATATGCTGCTTTGTCTTTGGATATCCGCGAGATGCAGGAGCGGCAGCACTACCAGCACATGATGGCCCAGATCCAGTTCGAGCACATCATGGGCTATCCGTTCGACCAAACCTAGTATCCGTACGTGCCACCACCACCACCACCGGATCGTGACTACTGAGAGCTGCAGGATTTTCTTTATTATATTTTTATGCAGTTCAGCTTATTATCCGGTGAGTACTCTTATCTTTAGACTTATTTTGACCCACTGGGACAGTGTGTCCCAAGTATGGGGTATTTGATGTATTATTTGACTTTGATGTATGACTCACTTGATCGGATATTTGATATTTTATGCTTCAGTTGCTTCTACATGTTTATCTGAGATTGCATGCATACTTACAGGTTATTTGATTGAGAAAAACGTCGAAACTGAAAGAAAACTAGTTTTAAAAAAAAAAATTTTGACCTCGACCGGTGGAGTTCTGGCCAAACGAGGCGTTTCACCTCGGTTGACCTAAGAACACCTCGACCGAGGTGGGTTGACTGAGAGTTTTTGAAAACTATTTTTGTGCTTCTTATCTGGACATGATCTCAGTGAAGATCTTGCTTACTGACTGGTTTTAAATTCTTTATGTGTTTGAAAGGTTTTATAATATGTTTAAGTTGCTAAATGCTTTGTTTGAAATTATTGGCATGTTTAATACTTTGTTTTTGTCTAAATGATGATGAATTTGAAGGTTGACACCACATTAAGAGTTCTCTCACTTTCTTCCTGGAAAGACCAAGGCAATTCATTCTTCTCTCTTTTTCTTCTTAATCATGCTTAGCCCCTCATATACATTTTGCCTCCCTTACCTATCCGGGAATTTGGAAGCAAGCGAAGTGGTGAAAGCAAGTAAAGTTAAAGTTGAGAAGTTGGCTGGAAGTGAAAGTGTTAGAAAGTAATAATAGGTTTGGGGAAGTCAATCATGAAGATGAGTAACTCGGCACCATTCACATAGCCGGGTGTTTGTGTCTTGCCAAAGTCGGATTGAGCGATATTCCTAACGGGTCATAGTATGTGCATCAAGGGTTTGATGCACCTCAAGAAATTGATGATTGCGGATTTCCTAGGCTTCGGTTATTGTGCACCTCTGTCCATGCATCCCAAAAAGTAAAGTAAAAAGGAAAAGTGTGAAATAAGCAAAGCTTATTGGTGGAAGATGTTGCAAGTCGAAGTGAAAGTGAAGTTCATCCTTTTCCCGGATTCTAGCACCACATTACCTTACATACATCCCTACCCTACACGTTTCTTGACCTTTCTTTTGGGAAGCCCTTGAGACCTTGAGCTTGTTGATTGACTTGGTGGTTTAAACTGGATTATACATGATTAATTTTGATAATTGTGACTTATTATGCATTCTATGATTTTATGCAAAGATGAACAACTTTTCTATATTTATAAAATGTTTTGATCATATTTTGATTTTAAATTCCATGAAGTATTCTCTTAGAGTGATCTATGATTGTTGCACACCATAAAAATGTTTTTGAAAGACTTTTCATTGATTTTCATGACTTATAATCCATTCTATCTTGTCTTCTATATGCGGAACTTGCTTAGGGACAAGCAAGGGCTAAGTATGGGGTATTTTGATAGCATGAATTATAGTCTATATTTTGGGGTTTGTTTGGACGTTTTATCTTCAATAATCTGCATGTTTGTATGTATATTATGTGATTATATTACCATTTCATCTACCTTTGCGAGAATCGAGGTCTACACCTAGTTTTGTTGTAATCGTAGGTAAAATGACACGTTTTGCATAAAAAAGGAGCAAAAGAAGCTATGGAGTCATTGGAGCTACATTGAGGAACATAAGGAACCATCTAGGAAGCATAGCCATGGATTAAAGACTCACTTTGGACCAGTTTTGAGAGATTTCACATTCAATTGTGACTCACCTCGGTTGACTACAGATTCATCTCGACCGAGGTGATCCAGAGAAGCCGATTCGACCGAGGCGAATACCTAGGACGCGGCGAGAATATTTTATTCTTGGTTGAGATCTTTTATATTTGGAAAGTGATCTTATATTTTTGGGCTTGGCTCCTGGAAGGAAGAAGATATGCTAGATCATATATTTTACCTATTTTTATGGGAAGAGATCTTCCTAAGATATTTTATCTTTGGAGGGTTATTTTCCTATAAAAAGGGTTGGATTTCCACAAATCCAGGATCATGCTATACCATCGATAAGGGTTTATACGCAGCAGCAGCCATACTCTAGTTGGGAGATTTGAAGAACCTTTTTGAAGGTTGAAGGAAGATTGAAGATCATAGCTTTTATAGCTTTTTGAAGGGTTTTTGTAAGATTATCTTAGATTCCCCTCCTTGTTGTCTTGTCTTGTTGGATTGCTATGCAAGGAACGCTTTTATTGTGATATTTGATTCAGTTATTGAAGTCTTTCCATTAAATTCTTCTTGTTCAAATATTCACCTTCTTCCCATATATTTGATTAATACTTTAACGATGATGATGAGTGGCTAATTTCCTTGTGTGATTCTAGGGTGATTGGCTGAAGGTTGTGGGAAAAACAATGATAGAATAATCTTAGATTCCAGTAGGACCCTGAAAGTTTGAGTCTTTAAGCTTAACCCTAAGCATCTCGTTCAGTCGATGAACATCTCGGCCGGGGTGGAATTTGGCTGACCGAGGTGACTTATTTGATCCGAAACTGAGAGTTAAGTGTTAGAGTTTGCTAAATCCTATTCTTATTACACCTTTCCTGGTCCAATGCAAGCTTAGGATGAGACTTACCCGGTAATTCCTTAGTTTTTGTACCAACGATCATAAGTGTAGGTAATAAAGGTTTATCCTTTATTGGGGTTTGAGTGTGCTTCCATCCCATCTTTGTGAGTTAGCCTGAGACTTACCCGGTAAAGGTTGATTCTATTCCCTTAGATGGTGTGTTAGTTTGTGATTATAGTTCTTTATCTTGATTCCTTGAGACTTACCCGGTAATAGGAGTTACGGTTTGGGATTAGTGAGTAGTGAGACTTACCCGGTAATCTATTCCACTTTAGTAACACCTTCCCCATGCAAAAACCTCAGCTTTGTCCGCTTATCTTTAGATCTTGAGTTGGAACCACAACTAGATGCTTTAATCCCTAGAATTACATGTTTGCTTTATTTGACTTCTTATTCATCTTTGATTGTGTTAATTGCCTTTGTGGTTAGTATTTAAATAAGCATACCGTAACTGGACTTTGTTTCACTAAGTCCCTGTGATCGACCCCTGGAATTCCTTGCTTTTACTACGATTGACCCGTACACTGCGGGTTCGCATCCTTGTTTTAAGCTTACGTTTAGGGTTATAAATTTAAAGCTTGCACACACCGTTTGGAGCGAACACTTGCTTTTCCCCTGCGCGCCCTAGCCCCTTTTTTCATCTATCATTGTCGAAATCTAGGGTTCATTCGATCAATTCGTTGGGGGCTTAGAAAGACTTCGATCAATTGCTCCTTGAAGAATCTTAATCTAAGGTAAGTTTATCTCCATCTTTTCACTTCATGTGCTAATAGATCCTTTCGAGTCTAACAACTGTCCACACAAATCTTTGTTTGAGGTTTGGGTTTCAATTTTTTGATTGAAACTGTGGACACTGAAGTGGGTGGCGGATTCGTGCTTGAACTGGTCATTGAAGTTTCATAAATCAGAGGTAAAGTCTTCATATGCTCTGAATTGGATGGCTTGCATTTTTGTCTACCCTAGGCTTCTATTGTTTTCTATGTACAATGTATGCCTATCAGAGCTTATTGAACTGCTTCTTGAATTGATCTTTGAAGAATCATCCGTTTCTAATCTAATCTCTTTTTTGTTTAACATTAATTTGTTTCTTTTTAGCTCTCGTTTGGAGTTTTACTTTGAAAATTTTGGTCATTTGTTTGCTTTTGTACATACAGAGTCTAGACAAGCCCAAAATTATGAGAGAAGAAATTTATATACATAATAGTTGGCTTCGGTTATGAAATTTTGAAGTTGAATTCTTTTAAATTACTAATGAAGCCGTTCCACGTTGTTGACAGTAAGCAGATTTGGTGTTTGGTTTTAGCTATTCTGTAGGATGGAATTCTTGTGTACGTTATGGAATGGTAAAGCAGTAGGTGGAAGACTTAATGGTCACACCAGTGAAGAACTATGGCATTGACATATCTGCTCAAGTATCAAACATATCACGGCTGATTTGCAGCTAGGTCCCTCAACAATACTAAAACTTCTAAGCATATCTCTCATTTTTTCTATTCATCAAAGGAAACTGAAAGATATCAAATGAAACAAATTTTTGTCCATATATATCATTATTTATTCATTAGTCCTTTATCTGATAATGTGATGTTTTGGAAACACATTATCATAATTTTATCACATAATCCACTCATATTGCCAACAACATCCACATATGCAATCAACCCAATCACGTTCTGTTCAGCAAATACATTTTGCTGATAAGTTATCATAGCATTCTGGGTCATTCTTCACAGTAGGTTTTGGTTCGTGTCCTCCATCCACAAAACCCTCGTCTTTAACTGCATTACCCACTTCTTCAGACATCCACTGCGGTCAGCTTCTAATCACTGCTAACCTGATTAGCCTCAAAGTGAGATTTCTCTTCTGGGTACTCAATGTCAACTTTATCTTCATTGATTAACTCGTGCAAGAGATGTGGATTGAGTAGCTTTATATCACTACTAACCTGATTATCCTGAAGGTGAGATTTCTCATATGGATTTTCATTCTTTAATGGACTATCCAACTCGCTCTTATCCATTAAATTTGATCCAGATTCACAATGATGCTTTTGTCCAACTGGTGACTTAGCAGTTTTGTAATTAATTTCTCTTTTAGTCTTTGGTGAGGTTGTCTTAGAAATATATTTACTAGCTCTGAAATTTGAGTTCTTTGAAGCAGCCGATAATCTATGCAAACTAGAGCCATCCTTTGAAACACTATACTCTTGATTAGCAATTAAAGTTGAACTCTGGAGGGGATTCTACTCTTCACAGTAACTCAACTGAATCCCCAAACCGGTTGCCTCATTTTTTGCATTATCTTTGAATATTTTGATTTTCACAAAGCATACTCCCCTTGAGTTTGATGGATATTGGTTATGAGTATCTCTCTAACATTAAAATGTAATTATTTTTGATAATTGAGATTCAATATTAAAAGGAGACGACAATGCAAAGCAGAGCCTCATACAAGCACTCTCTATTTCTAGATAAATTGATATTTAGCACATACATCTGTGATCTTAGACAAGATGAATATTTGATATTTAATATCAATTTCCACTTAAACAATCACTTCTACTTTGCAGCATTTCCAAGGAGCATGGACTCGTGTGAGACTATAGATAACTTCGATCCCATGACAATCAAGGACAGATAAGGTACAAAAGCATGTCTTGGAGATCAAAGTCAATCCTAGCTTGCTTGCCTCAATTTTAGTATCAAATAAGAAAGAAAGAAAAATAACTAAGGTGATGCAGATGCAAATTATATGATGAAGCTCCAACAAGCTTACAGTCCTGATAATGTCTAGTAATTTCTCGAGGAAAGAATTACATTCTGGATTTAAAGTGAAGCCAGCTTTAAAGTGACAAGAGATAAGTAAATAAAGTGATACCTTTTCAAAAAGAAATGGCACTCCCCATTTTATAAATATAAGAAGAAGTAGCCCAATAATGCAGCAGACTATCAAAGCTTTTATCCACCAAAGCAAAGATCTTAATCTTGCTACATCACGTGATTGCACCCCATCAGCTTGAGATAACTTAGTCAAATTCAATGTGACAAGGCCCACGTATTCACTGTTCCCACTGATAGAAGTAGCAGCTTCCAAATCATGTTTGGTGAAATCCTCGGGAGATTCAGGCATCTCTATAAGTTCTCAATATTATTTAAAATTACAACGGCATGAATCGTTATTAATTATTACTTGTTTCTCTGTAGCTATGCCATGAATTTTGCTGGAAACTATTTGAAGTTCCTATATGTGAAGAGAACTCCTGAAACGAACAAAATTGTTCGTGTTGTTTTGGGACATAAAATTCATGATCACTATATTGTAATTTGTGAGGCCAATATTTTTTTTCCTTTTCTAGTTTTTGTCATCTACTTGCTTCAGTAATTGGATTTATGTTCATGTCAATATGAGCAGCTTAGCAAGGCACTCTTGTTGGAATTTATACTTGCACAAAAGTGTTGAATCTCTACTGTATAATTCTACATCGTAACGCTGCTTTGTATGTGCGCTTTCCTGAATTTGTTGATCCACCGCTATCTAAACCACTATCAACTTCTGTATTAGGTTGCTCATCGACTCCTACATTCTTCTCAACTTCATATAAGTTGTTATTTCCCAGCTCCCTAATGCTGCTAGTCAGACTCGAAGCTTCTCCTAGTTGGCTTTCTTTTTGTTTTAATTTGTGCTTCTGAGAATGTTTTGGCTATTTCTTTGGAGATGTGTTCATATGGTTTCAAATTTCATTTGGTTACAATGCCTTTGCCGTAGTTAACAGACAATAAGATGACACTTTCTGATGTGGCTTGTGAAAGTTGACAGAAAATGTTTAGCTTATAAGTGTACTCTGAATTTGAAGACGGTAAAGTTTTCATTGCCGTATGAATTTTCCTAATGTGCCTAGTGCTTCTTGTAGGATTGCTATATCGACATTTGTTCTCCAGAAGTACTCAGTTTGTTCACAAACAGTTTTGATTATCAGCATCTTCGTCGACATTTTGTCAAGACACTACTAGTTGATGATGTAAGTAGTTTCTTATTATAAATCTATTTGTCACAATACTTTTTTGTTCCATTTTACTGTAGTATAAACTCAGTGAGTTTATATGGCTAGATATTGTGACCGTGAAATTTGAATTATTCAAGTGTTGCTATGTTGAGATTAAGCAATTATTATACTTCTGCTTCCACTGACATTATTCTAATCAAAGGAGAAATGAAAATTTGAAATAATAGGTTGATATGATAATGTATACAGCCACTGATATCTCTTCTTTTTTTTTTGTAGAAAAATTTTAAAAATTCCTTTTATCTTTTGACTTTGTTTGTAATTTAATGAAAAGTTTCAGCAAAGTTTTTGATTATGAAGTGCCGTAAGGATACTGATTGTAAAGGACTAAGATGCAAGCCTACAATTATTATCTATGGCCATTTGGAAAAAGGAAGTTCTTAGATTGTGACAAACTAGTTAGCGAGCATATGTTGGGAGGACCGAAGATTAATTTTCTATCTTTATTTGAGGTTTAGGTTTTAAATGTTTGCTTGAAACCGACTGTGGACACTGAAGAGGGTGGCAATTCGTGCTTGAGCATTGGTATAGAAGCAAGTGGAAAGCTGCAACTTGATCCAAGAGGTAATTTTCTATCTTCTTGGTACTCTTGATATCCCTGTAATACAAGTTTGAATATGTTCTTTTGTCTTTGTGTTTTTATATTCGAAACTGCTCGAGATTTATATCGAGTGTAGTTATGACAATTTACTAAACTTAGAATTCAATGGTGATTTACAATATTGATTATGGATCTGTGCACAAGTTGTGGTCAGTGGGCACTTTCTGATGTGGCTTGTTAAATCTTTAGTAGCTTCTCTGCTTTTCATTTTTGTGTAAGGTTATTTGATTAGTTATAAGCTATTTTTACATCATGCATTGGTTTTGAAATAAAATTTAAATAGCAAGCAAAGATTTTTACATCATGCATTTGTTTTCGGTAAATATGTTAATAATTTCTAATGCTCCTAGTAATTTTTAAAGTTGATATTATTTTGGGTTGAAGGTTGTTATTTTAGGTTATTTTTCTAATTTATATGAATAACATTCTATTAATGTTCATAAACGATTAAGGTTTTTGAAAGATCAGATTTAGAGTTTCGATATTAGCCCTTTGTAAGTTGAAGGTATTTTTTTATTTCGAGTTAAATTAATTTTTATTTAGTCAATTTATTATTAGATATCTATCTATTAAAATGTTAATGTTTGTAAAATTCTTAAACAAGGATGTACCTTGTCTCCAACTACAGCTTTATTAAGGACTACAAGTCTACTGTTAACACTCCTAGGAATCCAGGAGAATTTTTAAACAACATTCAAATTGAAGAATAATTTTAATTATAAGGTCTTCATTCTAAAAGTAATGAAGCTTGGTGCTTATAGAACCAAATCTGGTCTGCAAACCCCAATGGCACCATTTAATGGATCCAACGGAGACTTATAACGCAGTGTATCAAATCTCAATATGTCAAGAACCTCAATGCTTTTCAGGGCCATTTGTTGAATAATTTTTTGAGGGAATTCTAGAGCAAAAATGTATGGGAGTGGAACGGTCATTGAACAAAAAGACATCCAAGGAAAAAACTAACAGACTCTACTAAAAAAAATCAGCATGTCCAGATATCCACAATGTTCAATTCAAATTACAGAAGTTGTAGCAATGTTTCTATGGAAACAAGCCAACCAAGATGAAGCATCAAGCACTGTCCACTAGTTCTCTCACCGGTACATGATCCACAATTCTATTCAAAGTTCATCAAACTCAAAGAAAAGCCTATATACTCCAAAACTCATTTTATATATGTTCGTGTATGTATTATGCATGTCTTGTCTCTAACCACAATATATATATTATATATATGAATTGTTTCTGGTTAGCTTAGCAGTACAACTAACAAAGCACTTTATTTCATTCAAATAAAGCATAATTAGATGTTTTAATTATTATAATTCATAGTAGCAACCTGCACGATATGGGCCATTTAAATTAAGTAATTTAGACTTTTCTTAGCCTAGTAGTCGTACATAAATCATTTTACAAAAACTTAATTAATTAATGCCTCTTTATAATTTGTTTTGTTATTATGCATGTCTTGACTATTATTGTTTGTTGTTACTTACTAATAAGCAAATATTATAGTGGTATAGTATTGCATGACATCTCAAGTAACATCACATTTCTTATGTTTTGTCTCAACAGGAATTTTGACAAGTATTTATGCTTAATTTTCTTCACATACAGTGCTTATGACATCTATATTTTTAAGTTTGTTCTTTTATAGTTTGTCTCTATGTGACGTGTTATAGACCTTTGTTTATTGCAGTGCTCAAAATTTTCTGCAAAGTGGTCTTTTGCGATGCCAAAATTTTGCTTACGAGGTCCTTTAGAAGAATCAGAGTACCTTGAACGACTCATATTAGTAATTGTCTTTTGAATCTTGTAACTCATAGACTAAGTTTTTCTAGTTACGTTTGGAGTATGATTTGAAGTTTAGCAATGGCTGTAAACATGTTTTCATGGCACGTTTTAGTTTATGACAGTTAATGAGCAGGTTTATTATGTTTTGGTATAATTCAAATGTCTGAAAAATCAATTACTGGATTTAAATCAAATGTTACAGGTGGTATATTCGAAAAGTAGAATGAAATATATAAAAAAAATAGACAGAAAATAATCCGGATATATGTTGGCGGTGTATAAAGTCAAAATTATAATAATCCGGTTGTAAGTATCCAGTGTATATTAACCTCACCCAATGGCGCCACCACTAAACTTCTTAATCCGTTAATCTTAGTCCGGATTATAAAAAACGAATATTCCGGTGTTTTACACAACTATATAATCCGGATGTTCCTCCGGATTATTTGACATTTTATAATCCGGATATTTGATCACTTATATAATCCGGATATTCTAGATCCGGATTATATGTAGTCAAATATCCGGATTATAAAATGTCAAATAATCCGGTCAAACAAACAATCCAAAAAGGGGCAAAATGAACCTAGCAAATACACCGGTGCTTGGCAAAAACACGCCCGGATTATAAAACCTGTGGGCAAATACACCCCTAACCTTTAATCCGGTGTAGGTCCGGATTATAAATCCTCAACTAACCGGATTATAAAGTCCTTTTTGTAGTAGTGATTAGGCTCAAAAAACACTATGATTTCAACTCTCAAACTCCCTATCATGAGGATATAGCACTATGGGAACTTTAGCTCACACACCTCGGGTGGATCAAGAACATTTCGGCCGAAATCTTTGAAGAACAGGATGAGATTGCAAATTAAGCTAGGTATTTCCAGCAATAAACTATCCTAAGATACATCTAAGTCCAATCTATCATTATCCTAGCCATAACGTTTCATCCATCTCCCTAGAATCACATGCTACTTAGCCAACAACTATCATCTTAAGTTCATTCATCATCAAAACAACAAACATGCATGCCATAGCTAGATGAAGAGATAGGAAGCAATATAAACCAAGAAACAAGCTGAATATTAAGTTTATAACAAGCTTACAACCATCCAAGAGTAGCTTCAAAACGAGGTCAACAATCTCTACAACTCTTCTCACTACAAACTTATCAAAAACTCACTCCAAGACTATGAAAATGGTGTTCTTCTCTTCTCTTCTCTTCAATGGAGTCTCCTCCCTTCTCTTCTCCACACTTGGGATATTCAAAACTAAAGATTGTTAGGAAATGGAAGCCCCCCTGTAAAAGTGTGTAGGATGCAACAAGACACCTCCCATCCATCATGGGAGACAAAGGTTGTGGGCTAGAAGTTGTGTGCCAAGTAGCATGGTGGTCCTGACGGCGATCTCGGATGGTCCAGAAAGCATCTCAGCCGAGATGGGTGGGGTTTGGACCGAGGTCAATGACTAGAATGATGGCTAAACACAAGCCGGTGCATGACTCGAACCAACTAAGGTCAATTGCTTCTTCTTTTCTCCATGCTTGCTCCGTTGGGACCTTGAATCCGGGTCGTCACGAGGCTTGATCCTCGGATATGATCAATAATGCATGAAAGCTCCCCAAAATACCTACAAAACCGACAAATGCTCGTGTAGACATCTATTCCGACAAAATAACTCGATAAATCATAAAATGTCCCGAACATGTGCAAAACCATGCATGAATGAATGTGAAAACTACCTAAAAGAGTGCCTAATCTAGTGTCATAAATCACGTCATCACTAAACATAATGACAGGTCGACTAGGGGTTAAATATAACAAAGAACCGATCATACCTCGATACTCCTTTTGTATGACAATCTTACCATACTTGTCTTGATCTAACGAGTGAGTAGAACTCATCGGAGTTTTTGCTACCTTGTTTTGATCCATTTTATATTTCTTGAGCAAATCCTTGGTATACTTGCTTTGGTTAAAAAAGATTCCTTTCTTAGCTTGAGCAACTTGAAGACCAAGAAAGAAATTTAACTCTCCCATCAAGCTGATCATTTCAAACTCTTTACATATAATATCTAAAAATTCCTTACATAGAGAATCGTTAGTAGCACCAAATAATATATCAGCAACAAAGATTTGTACTACTAATAAATTGTTGCCTCTGGTTTTGACAAACAAACTTTTGTCAATTAAACCTCTTTTGAAACTACTTTGAAGGAGATACTTGGACAATCTTTCATACCAATCTCGAGGAGCTTGCTTAAGACCATAGAGAGCTTTGTCCAATTTAAAAACATGATCCGGAAAATCATCATTTTCAAAACCAAGAGTTTGAGCAACATAGACTTCTTCTTCTAAAAAGCCATTTAGAAAAGCACATTTAACATCCATTTGAAAAAGCATTATGTTCATGAAAGATGCAAAAGCAAGTAGCATACGTATGGCTTCTAACCTGGCAACTGGAGCAAAAGTCTCCTCATAATCATTACCTTCTTCTTGGTTATAGCCTTGAGCAACAAGTCGTGCTTTGTTTCGAATGAGTTTACCATGTTCATCCAACTTGTTTCGAAACACCCATTTTGTTCCTATGGCAGATTGTTGCTTAAGTCTAGATGTGAGAGTTCAGACTTTTTTTCTCTCGAATTCATTTAGCTCATTTTGCATGGCAATGATCCAATCTGGTTCTTTAAGTGCTTGAACATAGTTTTTAGGCTCTACAAGAGACACAAACGTAGAAAACACACACAAATTGTTTACCCTAGATCGGGTTTGCACACCTGCTTTTGGATTTGAGATCACGTTCTCTTGTGGATGATATGAAGAATGTTGGAATTTTCTTCTCTTGAAAAGTGGAACGGATTCTGATGCTTGAGGCTCAGTTACTCGACTTGATTCAGGTACCGTTGGAGTTGTGCCCTTGTTTCCTATGTCAAGACCTTGAAGTTGGGTTTTAAGGCCTTAAAATTGACTTTCAACAGTATTGTTGTTTGTCGTTTCAAGGTCTTGAGGTTGTTCTCCGATATCCAGAATTTGTTCTTGCATGTTCTTATCTTGAGCCTTAGGGTCTTCTTCTCCATTAGAGTTTTGATCTTCATGTCGATTTAGATTCAAATAACCTTCTTTGGTTTGAAGGAACCTCTTGTTTGTTTCCCTTGTGTACAAGCCTTACATAGTTCATCAACCTTGAAGTTTAGGTTTGGTAAACCACATACCAAATCTTTTGAAATGATTTTCTTCATCGTATGCATGCTTACGTGACCAAGTCGTCTATGCCAAATCCTTATATTGTCAGTCAAGGCCTTGAGACACGTTAATCTTGTTCCTAAAACTTGGTTAGTGCTCATTGAATATACATTGTTGCATCTAGGAGATGTAAGCACGACATCACTAGATAATTTATCTTGATCTTCACATTATTCTGAATCAACTTTGGGACCTTTGTCACATATTTGAGAGATGCTAAGGAGGTTATATCTTAAGTCGTCAATAAGATAAACATCATCAATAATGTTCGATGAATTATAACCAATTTTACCAATGCCAATGATGTTACACTTCCCTTATCACCAAGAGTAATGGTTCTAGATGATTGTTTCTTTAAATCTGAAAACAGTGAGCTTTTTCCACTCATATGTCTTGAGCAACCACTATCTAATATCCATTTATGCTCTTTAACCTTGTTGATATCTTGCAAAACAACAAACTTCAACCTTTCCGGGTAGACCAAATGACATATTTTGGTCCATACTTAGGTTCAATGATGTTTGGTGGTCTGTTACCTTTAGGAACCCAGATTTACTTAACTTGTTTCCTTAGACATAGAGGATAGGTGGTTCTAATGATGTAGGGATTATTTCTTCTACATGGGCAAGTTGAATTACATGGCCCTTTTTACAACAATAGAAACATGTGGGAAAATGTGAACTTCCTTTAGCTTTAACAAAAATGGTATTCATTTTTCTTGCAAAATTCATGTGATAACCAATACCACTCTTGTTAAGCGAGGATTTTTGTTCACCCATCTTTCTTTCGAGATTAGCTTTTGAATGAGTGAATTGAATAAGTGCAGCCTTCTGGTCTCTACACGTCACAATTAGATTAATCTTCTCTTTCTCTAGATTAATGTAATATTGATGTAGAGAAGAGAGATTGTCCTTACAAATCGCATTTTTTGATTCTAAGGCCTTGATTCTGTCATCAATGTCTAACTTTTCAGTGTTGAGATTTTCAACTTCTAGAGACAATTCACTTTCTCGTTTCTCTTGTTTGATAAGGTTTTCTCTTAAGGCACTTATCCTAACCCTATGTTCTTTATCACATATGATAATATCTTTAAGGAATTATGTAAGTTCTAGATTAGACTGAGACATAATGGTACTTACTACTCCATCAATGTAGAGGTTTGGATCCTCTTCTTGATCACCCATTAAGCATAAGTTTGCTTGATCATTTTCGTCATCTGACTCATTAGTTGAATCTGAGTCACTCCATGATGCTACAATAGCCTTCTTTTTTCGATCATTCTTCCTAAAGTTGTTCCTCTTCTTTTGTGAACAATACTTTACAAGATGATATGCTTCACCACATTCGAAACAAGTCAATACTTTAGTTTTCTTATTAGGGTTAGAAAACTTATCGTTGGGTCTTGATGATCATGAAAATCCTTTTTTATGAATTGCCTCTTTATTTGAAGAATTCTTGCAAGATCTTTGAAAATCAAGGCAAATGGATATTCCTCCTCCTCATCACTCTTTTCATCATCCGATGGAATGTTATCCTTCTTGGATCTTAAAGCAAGGTTCTTTGTATTTGATGATGGCTTTCCATATTCTTGATAGCATGTATTATAATCTATCTGGTTTAGACATTTTATCTTCATAAATCTGCATGTATGGATGTATATTCTACGATTATATTGTTGTTTCATCTACCTTTGCGAGAATCGAGGTTTACACCTAGTTTCGTTGTAAATGTAGGTAAAATGACACGTTTTGGACTTAAATGGAGCTAAAGGAGCTAAGGAGTCATTGGAGCTGCATTCTGGAGCTTAAGGAAGACCCCAAGAAGCATGGAAATGATTAAGAAGATTAACTTTGAACCAGATTCGAGAGATTTTACATTCAGTTGAGATTCACCTCAGTCAGCTACAGTACCATCTCGACCGAGGTGATCTTGAGGAGCGTCGCGACCGAGGTAAACACCTTGTCGCCGGCGAGATCTTTATTTTTGGCTGAGATCTTTTATTTTTGGAAGGAAGAGATCTTATATATTTTTGGCTGGATTTCTGGAAGGAAGATATTATTTTTGGGAGATCTATTTTAGAAGATATGGATATATTTTATAGGAAATTATCTTCTTAAGATATTATTGTCTTTGTAAGATAATTCTCCAATATAAAGGGTTGGATTTTCCACAAGTTCAACCATGCTTGGAGCATCCAACAATTGAGGAATTTTCTGGACTTTTGAAGGAAGGATTCAAGGATTGAAGTTCAAGGAAGGAAGAAATCATAGTTGGAGTTAGCTTTAGAAGAAGTTTGTAAGACTTTCTTAGATTATCTTTTTGGTTGATTCTCTTTACTGATTTGTGATTGAGAAACGCTTGTTTGTCACTTATTTGATTCAGTTATTGATACTTTTTTTCTTAAGGTTTTCTTGTTCGAATATTGATTCCTTTCTTATAAATTTGATTATTGTTATCATGATGATTGTTGGCTAAGTTTCTTATGCGATTCTAGGGTGATTGGCTGAAAGTTGTGGGGAAGACGATGATAGAATGATCTTAATCCCAACAGGACCCTGAAAGCTCGAGCTTTTATTTTAACCCTAGAACACCTCGCTCAGTCGATGAACATCTCGGCCGGGATGGGATCTGACTGAATGAGGTGAACATTTTCCTGAACCTAAACTGAGTTAAGATTCAAAGTTTGCCAAATCCTATCCTTGTTACACCTTTCCTTGTTCAACGCAAACCTAGGATGAGACTTACTGTAACGCCCCAAATATTTTTTTTAATTTTTATTTTGGCGCGTTTGCGATATTTATTTTCCCGGCTTCTACCGATATATTTATTAGCTTAATTATTCAATTAAAAGTGTTTTACGACGTAAAATATCTTTTGCGAATATAATTTATATTTTGGGTACTGTATTACTATTTTCGGACAAGTCGGAAAATTTTTCCGGTTCCGAAAACCCGTTCTGGATATTGGGTTCTAGGTTATTTGATTTTTTTCCACTTCTTATCTTATCTTAATTTTCTTCTTTTTTATTTATTTTATTTGTCCTTTGCTTCTTCCCCCGCCAGCTGGTGCAAAGCTGCACTCCTTCCCCGCTTTGGAACACGCCAGTAGCTCCCGCCCAGCTACGTTCCTACTGCACCCTATCCCACGACCCCTCGACCTCCCTGGATTGCACCATCCCAAGCGAGCAGCCTTCACACTCTCCCTATCCTCACTCAATCTCGTCATACCTCACATTTCACTCTCACGCCTATCTCCCTCCTCATCCTCTGCACAACGCTCAACCCCCTCTCCTAAATCTCTCACTCAGCAGCTCTACATCTTCTTCGTTGCTTCCTTCACAGATGAGCTCCTCTCTCTCTCTCTCTCGGATCTTTGTTGTCTTTGCCACTACAGCCAACGCCACCTCTCTCGATTGAACGCACCACTACCGGAACAGACTGCAACACTCTATCTCTTTGAGCTTCCCATGGTTTACTCATGTTGCAACCACCTCCATCTACACCCCGAGCGAGCCGCCGCCTGCATCGAACCACAGGAGAGTCCTTGCCACCGGATCTGTTGTCACCGGAGCAGCTCCTCAGCCGCGGAGAAGCCCTCGCCATACCCTGCTCCACTACCTCGCTTTCTGGAGACTACCAGCCACCACCTCGAGCCATCATCGGAGCCCTGCATTTGCCTACCCTGGTGCGTGCCGGACTCGACTGGAGCCCCTGCCACATGCGCCGCCGCCTGTGCAGGTGACCCACTTTCGCCCTGCCGAAGCCCACCGAAGGCCAACGCCGCCGCTAGGGGAAGCCTCCTGGGTTGCCTTTGCGCTGCTGTGGCTAAGGGTTTAGAAATCCTTTTAATTAATTCAAATCGGGCCCCCTCATTTATGGTATAATTGCAATTTGGAACCCAATTTTTATAATTGCAGATTTGACCCACTCTTTTGAATTTAGTGGTATGCCCCTGCTTTTATATAATTACAGATTTTGGCCAGTTTTCTTATTTATTGTTTATGACCCAAATTCTGAGATTTAACTATTATGCCCTTTGTGGGAATATTTTCAGAATATGGCCCAAGGATTTATTTGCGGGTTTTGACCCATGTTTATAATTGTATGAATTTCCCCGGAAAATGTTTTGTGATTTTTAACCTTGGTTTTGAAAACGAGTTACCTTAGATTTATATATATATATTATATATTACTCACTCGTTGGGTTAGTTTCGAGTTATATATATTATATATTCCCCGGGAGGGTTTAATTGCGGGTTTTAGCGTTTGCTTATGAAAATGAGTTTACCTTATTATAATATATCTTATATATATTACAATCAAATTTAGCGTATTAGCTAAATTTGTGTAGCTTTGGTTTTAGGTCCGGAAGCGCCCCGATAAAGGCCTAACGAGTCCAAGATTCGACATCCGTCTTTTGACGTCGTGTGAGTACCTCCTTCCTCGATTTAGTTATGTTTAGTATTAGTATCATGCTAGGTTGGATAATCTATCATAACTTAGAGTGAATACCAAGTAGTGGCCATGAACCTTAGGTGAGTTTTGAGGATTTATTATCGTTATAAAGCTTGAGGTGTTATTATCTTGTGAGGATTGTAAGGCGTTGAGTGTTTGGTTGATCTTGTGAGCTTATGAGGATTGAGATTATGGTTATACGTTTGTTAAGATTATGGTGACTAGGACGAGAGTATCCTAGCATGTGTTGTGATGCTTATGACGTTGTGAGATCGTGAGGATTAGGAGGTTGTTATCCTATCATGGTTATGGTTTATGATCTTGCGAGATCATTGGGACTAGAAGTCTTAGGACTTCTAGCATATGAGAGAGATGTTGATCGTGTGCCTTTTGACAGGCGTTGAGTGTCTTCCTGCGAGAAGCTGAGAGCGGGATATAGCGGGATTATCTTTGGGACGAGGTAAGTCTCCGGACTTACTTAGCTCGTATTCCTTGTATTAGCATTAATGTGTGTTTGGTGGTGTGTGTTTATTGTTTATAACAACCAAACCGGAATTAGGATTACCGACCTTTATATTATTTTGGCCCAAGTGTATGATAACGGGCGGTGACAACTTGCCTAGCTCCCGCGAGAGCTAGGAGGTTCTCGGCGACTATCCCGTGCTGGTAGACGGTCGGATGCATCAGTACCATTCCATGCCGGTAAGTAGGGACCGAGGCGAGTTTCGGTGACTCTCGTGTCATAACCTAAGTTGAATTAGAACGGGATATGACTTAATAATAAAAAAGATAATAAACCGGACTTGTGTGCTTTGGTGTATATTGTGTGTTATGTTGATTTACTTGTGTTTGTGCCTTTCACCTTGATTCTAATGCTTCGAATATTAGCTAACGGTTTTATACCGATTCTTGTAGATTGCCTTGCAGGTTAGGAATGCGGTCGAGAGATCCGGAAGAGTGGGCAGCCGGGGTTCCGTACATTTTAGTATTGGGTTTTGGTTAGAGTCGTGTTTGAGTTTTGTATTCATTATATATTGTATGCCGCGTGTATGGCATTTGGTCTTTTGGTTGTATCTCGGCTGGAGTCTTTGGTTTGTATGGTTTTGGGTTTCTTTGCATTGCATAAAATGTGTTTGGTTTTGGCCTTTATTTGTGCCTTGTTGCAAGATCCGGTGAAATTGTTGTCAAGATAAGGGTCGGGACCCATTGTGAGGTCCCAACCCGTAGCATCCCGAGTCCCGCGGATTCGGGGTGTTACAAAAGTGGTATCAGAGCCCTAGGTTGACAACAATGACACTCGCAATCTTATAAAGGCCGAATAAGGAATAAACAGAACCCCACGGGTTCTGAGTTTTCGTTTTCAAAATCACATGCATGAGTCGGGGTAGAATGTACGGACCACCACTCCTTCCGCGGATCTCGGCAGCTTAGTTTATTGGATTTTGATACATATATGTAGATATGTAGAGATGTATAGTATATGTTGATTGAAGTTGCATGATGACTTGATTTATATGTATAGTTAAAATATGTGGACTATAGTGCATGTTTAGACCTTGTTTTGTCGTTATGGATTTCCGGATGTGATGTATTAGTAGTTATGTGAACATAGGACTTATATATATAATTATATATGCATACACATATGGTATGTCAGTATTATATTAGTAGTAGTGGACTTATTGTTAAGATGATAGGAAGCTATCATCGCCCTTGGGCAAATGCCTTTTGGGATTAGGATAATATATATATACAAGGATGAGTATGCTCAAGTACCGAGTTGAGCATCACGTTCTGGCGAACACCCTGGCGATTCATCGGACTCCTTTTGGGGACGTCAAAGAAACAATTCAAAGATAAAGAGGACATTAGCGGCAAGGACGAACAAATAGAAGGGAACTTTGAGTCAAGTTAAGCAAAACCGAGATTGAAGCTATACAAGAAAGGAAACGACATGAAGTTATGGGAGTGGTTCCAAGGAAGCAAGGATGGACATCAATGAAGCGAATTCGAGACAACAAAATTAAGATTCTTCCAAGTGGCGTGACGATAAACCAAAGACGCATATCGAGAGGAAGAGAAGTACCTACTAGCAAGGGTAGAAATGGTATTCCATTAAAACGTAAAAGTTCTCCCTAGGCGCTCCTAGGTATGGGAGTCGAGATGAGAGACGTGGATGAACAAATCACAAAAGACTTAAGATACCGTAAGTTAAACTTACGAGGTACCAATAAGTGAAGTGTCAACCTTACTAGAGTTATGAGAAGAAGAGCATGGTGGAGATTCACGTGGAGTTGACCGATTTCGGTTATGATGATAAGGCTAAGAAACGCCAAGAAGGAGGAAGAGTGTATAAATGATGACCCTAAGAAGATGAAACACGAAACAAAGAGCTTTGATCGAGAGACTTAAGATATCAACCAAGAGGAACGCGAGTGGATGCTAGCTAGGGCTATAATATTTGGGAAGGGCACCTGAAAGACATCAAGGAAGAACGGTTAAGCTTATGAAGTTGGGTAATATGACACGAAAGAGTTGGGGGAGGTATAGTTATCTTACAGAAGCGGAAGGAAGAGGAGGGCGTAGTCGGAGCGAACGGAGTTGGAAGTAGAGTAAAAAGTGAGCTAGTGAAGTTAAGACAAAATACCACGAAAGGGTATCCTTCAGGAGTATGGTAGCATGGAAGTATGGTAGGAGGGTAAATCGTTAATCTTGAAGAGGGACATCAATGAGTTAATCGGCGACCACCGAGAATGCGTAGGTGCGGGTTGTATACTGGTGACTGTAGGTGGGGAGAGTAACCCAGGAGATGAGATCATGAAGAGGGGTAACAAGAACTTGGACCATTCCTGGTGGTTAAATGTCAACAATAAGGAGTTGTATCAAGAGAAGTGCAAGTGTTTTAATAAAGTAGCATGGATTGAGGTCAAAGCAAGTAACTATAATAGACCTCCTAGGGAGGGATTGTAACGAACCTATGCGACCTTCTTAGGTCATGGAGTTGGCATATGGGAGAATAACACGGATCAGAACATTTAAAGTTTGATTAAGGAGAAGAGAACTAGAAGAAACAAGAGAAAAGTGAGGCTTCTGTTGTTGTTGTGCGTAAAGGGGATGCATGGTATGTTTGATCGAATGAAATGATGGTATATTTTTTTTTTTAGCGATAAAAGCTGAGTCAAATATTTCAGATTCACACAAAAGAGCCATGGTGGCTATGGCGTGAAAGGGATGTGACCTAGATTAGGGAAACACTGCAAGCTTAGAGTTTATGATGTTATTACCTGGAGATGTAATGAGTTTGATATTTTAGTGGTTTCGGATGGGGAATTTCTTCTAGCATTTCCACGGGAATACGGGTACGGTTGTGAAGTTGTTTAGGGAATATCGAGAGATGCATAAGGTGACCAGCAAGAGTAAGAGAAGACCGAAGTTTTGAAGTTTGTTGTCGATCTGGGATGTACAAGGAGTACATGAAAGGTTGAGGTTAGAGCCTCTATGGTCGGTTTGACGTTACATCTACGCCTACTTGAAGAAAGGATGTCTATAATGAAAGTTTATGTAGAATACGAAGAGCTCCCTCCATATGTTGGGATGTCATGGAAAGCGATGAAGATAAGATCAATTGTTTTGAAGCACGGTAAAGTCCTACAGTTTAAACCCTTATGGCTGCACATAAGTGAGAAACCATAGAAGATTTTTACAATCATGTCATCAAAGGGGGAGAATGAGATTAAGATAAAGGAATATTTAAATAAGGCTACAAGAGTCAGAAGACTCGAACAAGTCTCTCGAGTTCAAGAGATGAAGGATCTTAGAAAGAAGACGGTAAACATTGTAGCTAAAGATGGAACAATACACGTGTTTAAAGGGCGTCATCCCAACAGATCGAGGTAGATCATTAGTATCATTACCACTTGTAAAGTGATAAGACAAGATTGTGTCAGTTATTACGATATGTGACGAGAAGAGAAAAGATGAAACCTGAGATATCACGGATTCCAATACGTCGGAATGTGGAATTTTCCACTAAGGTCGACCTTGATTTAATTCCGATGTCTAAGGAACCGTATGAAATGATACTTGTGCAGAGACATGAGTTGTGGAAGCAAGTGAAGGAGGAATTGCAAGAACTTAGTGATAAGATTTCATTAGAATTAGTGAAATGTCATAGAGAACACCAAGCGATATATTAAACTCTTGATTTGAAATTGCTATGGAGAACACCAGTTTGCGAAAAGTGAGACAGTTATCTCCGTCTGTACATCGATTACCATGAGCCGAACAAAATAAAATGAAAAACATGTACCCCTTACCAAGTATGGATGACCGGTTGCAAGAATCGGTGGTCTCTTCTAAAAATTATTTAAGGTTTTATTGTCACCAATTGAGAAGTCGAGAGTGGGATATTGCAAACACGGCACCCCGGATAAACCATGGTCACAATGAGTGGTAATGATTCCATATGGGCTTACCAATGCCCGAATAAGATATTTTTGTCTACTCTCGAAGAAGAGAGAAGTGGCATGACAAGTTGTCTTGCGATGGCAAACCCCGAAAGATGTGAAGGAAGTTACAAGTTTTCTTAGATGTGCCAAGCTTTACCAGATCTGTGAAGGGAGGAGTTGTATAACGCCAATTATGGTAACCTACTACGGATGACGATGAAGTATTGATTGGGACGAAGATTTGATAATAGAGTTTTGAGAGCTAAAGAGGAGTTTTATTGGTACAACTATTTTGATTTGCTTTGAGGAATGATGGGTTTGAAGTGTACAAGTGATTCTTCAAGATAAGGTCTTGATCGAGTATTGCAGAGCAATGTAAGAGTAATAACATATCTGTCTCGTTAGTAGAAGTGGTGTGAAGTAAAATACTTACTTCGTTACTTGGAATTGCAACTAGAATTGAGGAAACGTAACATCAAAGTTTGGTTTGACAAGAACCAAAGCTAATGGTGTAAATTGGAAGTTTGATCTTCTTCGTTAGAGACAATCAAAGAGAAACATAATGGAAGTGTTGTATTGAGAAAGACCCGAGAAGGAAGTTAAGTTTCCGATATAACGGACCTTTTTGAGATCTTAGAGTGAGTTGAGAAAATAGTTTACCGGTTGGCGTGGCCGCCGATAGTAGAGGGTGATCACCCAGTGTTTCATGTGAATCAATCAAGAGAGTACATATATGGATCGAGACATGTTGTTGGTCACGAAGATCTAGTGGCAGACGAGGAACCGATGAAGCTAATTGGAAGACGATGAATAGTGACCTTGATTGAGTTTTACGCTGAGCTAGTAGGTGTGATAGAATCGATGAGTTAGACCATGTTCTTCCCTTAGTTCTGTTATGTGCATGTGTGATGTTATAATTATTTGTGCCCCGCGCAGGAATGTGTTTTACGTCCGGTTATATATATTGTGATGGTGGTTGGAGCAGTTGTGTATATAGATTAGAAGGTCTAAACCTTCTTAGTTGTGACTTCATACCTCGGCCTTAGGGACCAAGAAGTTCGGCGTGTGTCAAGTTTCGGGACGAAACTTGTGTTAGGGGGATCTGATGTAACGCCCCAAATATTTTTTTTAATTTTTATTTTGGCGCGTTTGCGATATTTATTTTCCCGGCTTCTACCGATATATTTATTAGCTTAATTATTCAATTAAAAGTGTTTTACGACGTAAAATATCTTTTGCGAATATAATTTATATTTTGGGTACTGTATTACTATTTTCGGACAAGTCGGAAAATTTTTCCGGTTCCGAAAACCCGTTCTGGATATTGGGTTCTAGGTTATTTGATTTTTTTCCACTTCTTATCTTATCTTAATTTTCTTCTTTTTTATTTATTTTATTTGTCCTTTGCTTCTTCCCCCGCCAGCTGGTGCAAAGCTGCACTCCTTCCCCGCTTTGGAACACGCCAGTAGCTCCCGCCCAGCTACGTTCCTACTGCACCCTATCCCACGACCCCTCGACCTCCCTGGATTGCACCATCCCAAGCGAGCAGCCTTCACACTCTCCCTATCCTCACTCAATCTCATCATACCTCACATTTCACTCTCACGCCTATCTCCCTCCTCATCCTCTGCACAACGCTCAACCCCCTCTCCTAAATCTCTCACTCAGCAGCTCTACATCTTCTTCGTTGCTTCCTTCACAGATGAGCTCCTCTCTCTCTCTCTCGGATCTTTGTTGTCTTTGCCACTACAGCCAACGCCACCTCTCTCGATTGAACGCACCACTACCGGAACAGACTGCAACACTCTCTCTCTTTGAGCTTCCCATGGTTTACTCATGTTGCAACCACCTCCATCTACACCCCGAGCGAGCCGCCGCCTGCATCGAACCACAGGAGAGTCCTTGCCACCGGATCTGTTGTCACCGGAGCAGCTCCTCAGCCGCGGAGAAGCCCTCGCCATACCCTGCTCTACTACCTCGCTTTCCGGAGACTACCAGCCACCACCTCGAGCCATCATCGGAGCCCTGCATTTGCCTACCCTGGTGCGTGCCGGACTCGATTGGAGCCCCTGCCACCTGCGCCGCCGCCTGTGCAGGTGACCCACTTTCGCCCTGCCGAAGCCCACCGAAGGCCAACGCCGCCGCTAGGGGAAGCCTCCTGGGTTGCCTTTGCGCTGCTGTGGCTAAGGGTTTAGAAATCCTTTTAATTAATTCAAATCGGGCCCCCTCATTTATGGTATAATTGCAATTTGGAACCCAATTTTTATAATTGCAGATTTGACCCACTCTTTTGAATTTAGTGGTATGCCCCTGCTTTTATATAATTACAGATTTTGGCCAGTTTTCTTATTTATTGTTTATGACCCAAATTCTGAGATTTAACTATTATGCCCTTTGTGGGAATATTTTCAGAATATGGCCCAAGGATTTATTTGCGGGTTTTGACCCATGTTTATAATTGTATGAATTTCCCCGGAAAATGTTTTGTGATTTTTAACCTTGGTTTTGAAAACGAGTTACCTTAGATTTATATATATATATATTATATATTACTCACTCGTTGGGTTAGTTTCGAGTTATATATATTATATATTCCCCGGGAGGGTTTAATTGCGGGTTTTAGCGTTTGCTTATGAAAATGAGTTTACCTTATTATAATATATCTTATATATATTACAATCAAATTTAGCGTATTAGCTAAATTTGTGTAGCTTTGGTTTTAGGTCCGGAAGCGCCCCGATAAAGGCCTAACGAGTCCAAGATTCGACATCCGTCTTTTGACGTCGTGTGAGTACCTCCTTCCTCGATTTAGTTATGTTTAGTATTAGTATCATGCTAGGTTGGATAATCTAGCATAACTTAGAGTGAATACCAAGTAGTGGCCATGAACCTTAGGTGAGTTTTGAGGATTTATTATCGTTATAAAGCTTGAGGTGTTATTATCTTGTGAGGATTGTAAGACGTTGAGTGTTTGGTTGATCTTGTGAGCTTATGAGGATTGAGATTATGGTTATACGTTTGTTAAGATTATGGTGACTAGGACGAGAGTATCCTAGCATGTGTTGTGATGCTTATGACGTTGTGAGATCGTGAGGATTAGGAGGTTGTTATCCTATCATGGTTATGGTTTATGATCTTGCGAGATCATTGGGACTAGAAGTCTTAGGACTTCTAGCATATGAGAGAGATGTTGATCGTGTGCCTTTTGACAGGCGTTGAGTGTCTTCCTGCGAGAAGCTGAGAGCGGGATATAGCGGGATTATCTTTGGGACGAGGTAAGTCTCCGGACTTACTTAGCTCGTATTCCTTGTATTAGCATTAATGTGTGTTTTGTGGTGTGTGTTTATTGTTTATAACAACCAAACCGGAATTAGGATTACCGACCTTTATATTATTTTGGCCCAAGTGTATGATAACGGGCGGTGACAACTTGCCTAGCTCCCGCGAGAGCTAGGAGGTTCTCGGCGACTATCCCGTGCTGGTAGACGGTCGGATGCATCAGTACCATTCCATGCCGGTAAGTAGGGACCGAGGCGAGTTTCGGTGACTCTCGTGTCATAACCTAAGTTGAATTAGAACGGGATATGACTTAATAATAAAAAAGATAATAAACCGGACTTGTGTGCTTTGGTGTATATTGTGTGTTATGTTGATTTACTTGTGTTTGTGCCTTTCACCTTGATTCTAATGCTTCGAATATTAGCTAACGGTTTTATACCGATTCTTGTAGATTGCCTTGCAGGTTAGGAATGCGGTCGAGAGATCCGGAAGAGTTGGCAGCCGGGGTTCCGTACATTTTAGTATTGGGTTTTGGTTAGAGTCGTGTTTGAGTTTTGTATTCATTATATATTGTATGCCGCGTGTATGGCAATTGGTCTTTTGGTTGTATCTCGGCTGGAGTCTTTGGTTTGTATGGTTTTGGGTTTCTTTGCATTGCATAAAATGTATTTGGTTTTGGCCTTTATTTGTGCCTTGTTGCAAGATCCGGTGAAATTGTTGTCAAGATAAGGGTCGGGACCCATTGTGAGGTCCCAACCCGTAGCATCCCGAGTCCCGCGGATTCGGGGTGTTACACTTACCCGGTGATTCCTTTATTTGTTTACCTAAGATCATGAGTGTAGGTAATAAAGGTTTATCCTTTATTGGGGTTTGGGTGTGCTTTCATCCCATCTTTGTGAGTTAGCCTTAGACTTACCCGGTAAAGGTTGATTCTATTCCCTTGGGTGGTATGTTGGTTTGAGATTATAGTTCCTTTCCTTAGTACCTTGAGACTTACTCGGTAATAGGAGCTTCGGTTTGGGATAGTGAGTGGTGAGACTTACCCGGTGATCTATTCCAATCTTGGAAACACCTTCCCTTTTCAAACCTCAGCTTTGTCCGCGTTATCTTTTGATATCTTGAGTCGGAACCACAACTAGATGCTTTAATCTCTAGAATCCGCATTTCCCCTTACTTGACTTTTACATCATCTTTGATTGCTTTAATTACTTTTGGTTAATTGCAATATTTGACAACCGATTTCGTGCTTTGTTTCACCTAAGTCCCTGTGATCGACCCCTGAAATTCTTGCTTTTATTACAATCGATCCGTACACTATGGGTTTGCATATTTGTTCAAGCATACTTCTTGGGTTATAAATTTGAAGCTTGCACACACTTTTGGAGCGAACAAGTTTTTGGCGCCGTTGCCGGGGACTTGGGCGTTTGCTTGGTATCAATCTCTTTGAAAGACAGGGCGCTTGCTTGGTATCAGTCTCTTCCGCCCCGAAAAATCAACACTTGGGAAGAGATTACAAAGGAGTTTCTTACTAAGTTCTTTCCTCCCTCTAAAACCGCTGAAATGAGGGGAAAGATCAATGCTTTTATCATGAAGGACAAGGAGAGTTTGTCCAAGTTATGAGAGAGATTCAAGGATGTTTTATTAGATTTCTCACATCATTGGATTCCAAAGATCGAGTTGCTAGAAATCTACTTCAAAGGTTTGGATGGAGCAACTCAATTCAATCTCCAATTACTTTCATCCGGCACATTCATGGATATGCCGATAGATGAAGCTTGGGAGTTCATTAAAAAGCAAGTATCTTCTGATACCTTCTGACGCGCCAAAGTATCTTCTGATACCATCTGACGCAGCCCAAAGTATGTTCTGATACCGTCTGACGCGGCCCAAAGTATCATCTGATACCGTCTGACGCGCCAAAGTATTCTCTGATACCGTCTGACGCGGCCCAGAGTATTTTCTGATACCAGCGGCTCGACTTCTTTTCAGCCCAAATATTTAGGGTTTCATCGTTAAACCCTAGATTTATCCCTACATATATTCGATAGCCTTGAACATTGAAAGGCGGACGGTGACAGCCCCAGAACTAGGGGAGCGAAATTCTCCAAAGGGAGACTTAAGGAGGCCGCAGCGGGAAATCTTTAGACGTTTGGGAGAGATTGGAGATTCTTGGAGAAGGATTGAAGGGCTTTTGCCGGGAAGCCAATCTTGATTCTTGTTTTGTGAGATTTCTTTATTCATTGAAGCAATTGTAGTTTTTGAACACGTAATTGAGTTACTTAAGAGATACTTTGATCAGTTTTGACGATTATTTACAGATTTGAGGGTTATTGAGTTTTTATTCAAGAATCGGGTTCATTTGCATTATTTCATTCAATTCTTGATTTGATTTAATTATGAAAATGGTTGGCTAAAACCCTTGTGATTCTGGGGAGAATAGTTGATGATTAAGGCTTAGATGATGATAGACTGAACTCATTCAAACATTAGGACCCTGAGAGTTTAGATTTTAGTTTTGCGATAACAGGAAAATCGGACTGTTCTTGGGTAAATCGGCCGATTTCCTTATGAACAGCCCGATTTATTCTTCTGACGAACCTTAATTGAATCAATCTTTAACCAAAACTAATCCTTGCCTAAATCCCAACATTGATTAACCTTTTTAGCCTCTAATAGAGTGTATGAAGAGATTTCAAACTTAATTCTACATTTAATAGATTAAGGTTATAAGATTTGGGTAATAAAGAGACTCAACATCCTTTATTTAGATTCTAAGTGTGCTTTCTAATCTTTACTTTGGAGAGTCATATCCTGGAGTTTTAGATAGTTAGTTTGAACATAATTATTGTCTTTAGATCTTTCTATATTGCAGCCTCAACAACCCTTATAGAGAGACCCTTTAGATTAGTCATATAGGTTTCGGAACTTCACCGTACGATATCTACCTTTGAACATTTAATCTTGGCAATATAAAATCTGTCCTATATGTATAGAAGTGTCTTGAATCGAAAGCCGAAATCGGATACTTGAATCCTTGGAATCATTTTACCCTTATTTGATCACAAAAGCTTTTCGCATTTTTTCGCTAGATAATTGAAATTGAGTTTACTCTCACCAAATCCCTGAGTTCGACTCTGGAATTCTTACCTCACTACAGCCGATCCGTACACTGCGGGTTCGCTTTGCTTTGAGTTCTAGATATAAATATTAAGACTTTGACGCACACCTTTTTGGGCGAACAAGTTTTTGGCGCCGTTGCTGGGGATTTGGTCTAGACCAATTTCGGTTTTCGGTTGTCTGGCTTGGGAGCTTTTGTTTTTGCTTTTAATCTTTTCGGTATGAGTTTTTGAGTTTTCAGGTTCACCAATGGCTGCATAGTTATGAACCTGCAATTGATCCAGCCTGGTTTGCATGGCAAGGTGCTAGGGCGGACCATTATGAATATTTGGAAGAGAAATACGCCTTCTATTGGTTTGATAGCGAAAGTGAATGTGAACAAACCATTGAATATGAATCTGCAAAATGGGAAAAGCCGCACTACCCAAAGAAGGTTAAGAAGAAACCTCCCAAAGATGCGGAGGACTCGGAATTTGAAGAATTGATGAAGAAATTTGAGATGCTCGAAGAAAGATTCAAAGCCTATGATGAATATAATTTAAAAGTGATAGAAGACGCAAAAAAGAATATTTTTAAGGTTGAAAAAGCCTTGGAAAATCATTCATCCAGCAAGGAAGAATTACAAGTTTTGAGCGTTCCTCCGCTCGAATCTGAAGCTCCTCTAGAAGTTCTCATTGAAGAAGAGGAAGAAGTGGAGAACCTTGACCAAATTACTGAAACTGTGGCCAAGGTTGAAGAGGATCCGGCTGAGTTGGGAGATATTTCATGTGTGGATCATCATCCCAACATGAAACTTGTCCCATGCCTTGATGAACTTTACAAGGTACATTCTCTTACTTCTTTTGAAATTCCTATTAAAATTTCTAATTTTTTCAGGAATGCACTATAGAGTTGGAGGTCTCTTCCAAAAGAACCTCCTAAGGTGAAGATGAAACCTCCATTAAAACTGTTGGAACTAGATGATCCTTGGACTACAAGGAGTGGAGTTAGCAAGCACTTCACCGTTAAGGCGATGAAGTGTCTTTTGTTCAAGTATGGGGTCATTCACATGACCAAGACCATACATCATCCCCAAGCTGGAGATGGGGAAGCTAAGAGGATTGATGAGAAGCTTATTTCTAGATCCAGGAAAGGATGGGACTCAAGGCTAGATTTTGTCCCATTGAAGCGCAAGAAAGATAGAAGGATTCCGGTGAGAATCAAACCGTACAAGCTTGTACGTGGGAGATCTTACCATTTGCCGGTAAAATTAAGAACCGGAACCTTCTTGGAAGAGCTCTATTGTGGATTTGAAGAGCAATCCAAGATGTTCAAGGTGCATTGAGTCATCTATGGAGATTGGTCTAGCTACGGACCTAAAACAAAGCGCTTCTTGGGAGGCAACCCAAGGTAATGCATTTTTTCCCTTTTCTTTTTCTTAGGATAGTTAGCTTGTTTGTTTTGTTTTTGCTTTGTTTTTTTTCCCTCCTCGATGCGCTCTCAGTTTGTTTGTGTCATGGATCGCAGGAACTAGGTATAATCTTGAGGAATTGATGGAAAAAGGCAATACAAATGTGCCTAAGGACGTTTTCAAGGAACAAAAGGCAAGAAATCGACTTACCAAAAGAAGATCGGTCGATTTAGGCTTCAGAACAAGTCGATTTTTTACAACAGAAAGAAAAATCGACCCCCTCAGGAAAAATCGGGCAGAAAACTCGGCCGATTTTTTGAAAAATCGGTCGATTTTTTTTTTCGGAAAATTTTTGTTCGGCCAAAAGACGTTCCCCTTCTTCATTCTTCGACACCGATTGGAATATCCGGAGTTCCCTATTGAGCTTATATAGACTCCCACCATCACCACTCAATGAATGATTCGCCATGCCTGACTTGCCATCTTACATTGTGAGTATCCTTTTCTTCCTTTTCTTTTCTTCACATTGGGGACAATGTGAGTTTTAAGTATGGGGTGAAGGTATTTGCAATACCATTTACATGTTTTATGTCTTGCATCATATGATTTGAAAATTTTGTAAAATTTTGAAAATTTTTTAAAAAAATTTGTGCTTCTAGGATGGATATGATCTCTATGATGAATATTGTTTTGTAGAATATCTATGATGATTTTGATATGCTTGAATTGATTTATGACATATGTGGGATTTGAATACTTTGTTAGAATTTCATGCATGTTTTATAATTTGCTTTCATTCTAAATCATATTGAGTATTGAAGATTGAAACCGCATGATAAGTTCTTACACTTCTTATTGAAATGATTAACGCACCTCGATTTTTCTTGCTTCTTTCCTTATTCATTTAGCCCCTCAATAAAATAATTGCCTTCCTTACCAATCCGGGAACTAAGAAGAGTTAAGTTTTGGCATCTTTGATGTGGGAGGGCCATGAAAGAAAATGCTTCCATTCACAAGTATAGAAAATTGTAGGTTTGGGAAAGTCAATCTTGATGATGAGTAACTCGGCACCATTCACATAGCCGGGTGTTTGTGTCTTGCCAAAGTCGGATTGAGCAATATTCCTAACGGATTATGGTATGTGCATCAAGGGTTTGAGGCATCTCGAAATTCAGAAACGCCGATCTCCTAGGCTTCGGTTTTTGTGCACCGCTGTCCATATTTCCAAAAAGTAAAGTCGAAAAAGAATTTTGTGTTGAAAAGGGAGAGCAAAGCTCTCAATGGTGGTTAGTTCAAATAGTAAAAAAAGAGAGTTTGTGTTGTTCCTTTTTCCCGGATTCATACACCACATTCCTTTATAAGTTTTCCACCTATTCGCGTTTCTTGACCTTTGCTTGAAAGACCTTAAGATCTTTGAGTATGTTGTTTGGCTTTGTGGTCTAAACTGGATTCCTCATGATTGATTTTGATATATTGCAAGTTATGATGCATGTTATGATTTTCTTTCAAAGTGTGATTATTTTTTTCATGATATAATTCTTTTTGATCATATGATGATTTTCATTAGCTATGAAGCAACCATTTGAGAGTGATCTATGAATAGAAGCACAACCAAAATATTGTGGTTTTTCTTTATTTTTGCATATTCATAATTCATATCATCTTTTATTTTAAGTTTCAACCTTGCTTGGGGACAAGCAATAGGCAAGTATGGGGTATTTTGATGATATAAACTATGACCTATTTTTAGGCATGTATTTATATAGATTTTCCTTTTATTTTGCATGCATAGTCATACATTCATGGCATTTATGGTTATATTCACCTACTATGCAACAATAGAGGTCTACACAGAGTTTTATTGCATTTGTAGGTAATTTGGTGAATTATGGAGCGAAATAGCATATTTAAGGATTAAGTCTTGAAGCGGGATAAAAAGGAGCAATAAAAGGAAGTTAGGACGCCCAAAGTATCTTCTGATACCTTCTGACGCGCCAAAGTATCTTCTGATACCATCTGACGCGGCCCAAAGTATGTTCTGATACCGTCTGACGCGGCCCAAAGTATCATCTGATACCGTCTGACGCGGCCCAAAGTATGTTCTGATACCGTCTGACGCGGCCCAAAGTATCATCTGATACCGTCTGACGTGCCAAAGTATTCTCTGATACTGTCTGACGCGGCCCAGAGTATTTTCTGATACCAGCGGTTCGACTTCTTTTCAGCCCAAATATTTAAGGTTTCATTGTTAAACCCTAGATTTATCCCTACATATATTCGATAGCCTTGAACATTGAAAGGCGGACGGTGACAGCCCCAGAACTAGGGGAGCGAAATTCTCCAAAGGGAGACTTAAGGAGGCCGCAACGGGAAATCTTTAGACGTTTGGGAGATATTGGAGATTCTTGGAGAAGGATTGAAGGACTTTTGCCGGGAAGCCAATCTTGATTCTTGTTTTGTGAGATTTCTTTATTCATTGAAGCAATTGTATTTTTTGAACACGTAATTGAGTTACTTAAGAGATACATTGATCAGTTTTGACGATTATTTACAGATTTGAGGGTTATTGAGTTTTTATTCAAGAATCGGGTTCATTTGCATTATTTCATTCAATTCTTGATTTGATTTGATTATGAAAATGGTTGGCTAAAACCCTTGTGATTCTAGGGAGAATAGTTGATGATTAAGGCTTAGATGATGATAGACTGAACTCATTCAAACATTAGGACCCTGAGAGTTTAGATTTTAGTTTTGCGATAACAAGAAAATCGGACTGTTCTTGGGTAAATCGGCCGATTTCCTTATGAACAACCCGATTTATTCTTCTGACGAACCTTAATTGAATCAATCTTTAACCAAAACTAATCCTTGCCTAAATCCCAACATTGATTAACCTTTTTAGCCTCTAATAGAGTGTATGAAGAGATTTCAAACTTAATTCTACATTTAATAGATTAAGGTTATAAGATTTGGGTAATAAAGAGACTCAACATCCTTTATTTAGATTCTAAGTGTGCTTTCTAATCTTTACTTTGGAGAGTCATATCCTGGAGTTTTAGATAGTTAGTTTGAACATAATTCTTGTCTTTAGATCTTTCTATATTGCAGCCTCAACAACCCTTATAGAGAGACCCTTTAGATTAGTCATATAGGTTTCGGAACTTCACCGTACGATATCTACCTTTGAACATTTAATCTTGGCAATATAAACTCAGTCCTATATCTATAGAAGTGTCTTGAATCGAAAGTCGAAATCGGATACTTGAATCCTTGGAATCATTTTACCCTTATTTGATCACAAAAGCTTTTCGCATTTTTTCGCTAGATAATTGAAATTGAGTTTACTCTCACCAAATCCCTGAGTTTGACTCTGGAATTCTTACCTCACTACAGCCGATCCGTACACTGCGGGTTCGCTTTGCTTTGAGTTCTAGATATAAATATTAAGACTTTGACGCACACCTTTTTGGGCGAACAAAGGACAGAAAGCAACCCTAAGGGACAGATCATGGTAATAACGACACAAAGTGGACTAAAAACTGCAGATCCACTACCTCAGTCGATGCCAGATCAGACGAAGAACACCTCGGTCCAAGACCAAACGAGGAACACTTCGGTCGAAATCCCAACCGAGGTGGAGCCCCAGAAAGCGAAGGAGAAATCTGAAGTTTATGTTCCACCTCCTGCTTATAAACAACCACTTCCATTCCCTCAGTCAAGGGCTAGGGCATATCTAGACAAGCATTTCGGTAAGTTTCTAGACCTAATGAATAAACTACACATTAACATCCCTTTCCTTGATTCCGTTCTAGGGATGCCCGCCTATGGGAAGTTCTTGAAAGAGATTCTTTTGAGAAAGAGGAAGCTGGAAGATTTTGGGGAAGTAAGGATGACATCTAAGTCTTCGGAGCTCATTCAAATCATGAAGGAGAAGATGCCACCCAAATTAAGAGATCCCGGTTCATTTTGCATTCCCATTCAAGTTGGAGATGTAACTTATGAGGCGTTGTGTGATCTAGGAGCCAACGTGAGTATCATTCCGCTTGAGCTATGTGAGAGAATCGGAATTGGAGAGCCCAAGCCGGTGAAGGTAAGGCTATACATGGCGGATCGCTCCATGACCCATCCCATGGGCATTTTGGAAGACATTCTCGTCAAGCTAGGTAATATCTACTTACCTATAGACTTTGTTGTACTTGACATACCCGCAAATTATCCCGTTCCTATAAATCTCGGGAGACCATTTCTAGCAACTTCGGGTTGCAATGTGGATTGTAAGAACGCCAAGTTGAAATTCAACATTGGCGATGATCAAGTGGAGTTTGCATTGCTTGCTGCAATGAAAGGAGAGCCGCTAGAGGATGACATCTTCAACATTTTTGATGAAGAAGAATCAAGAGAGTTGGTGAGCTCTATCCTTATTAATGACCTTCTTGAAAGAGTTCTTAATTTTAGTTTAATGGAGGAAGGTATAGATGCTTCTTGTGATGCAGATATATGGAGCTTAAAGGCATTGGAAGCAAATCCAGGAGCTAAGATTGAGAAACTAATCCAGGAGAAGAGAAGCAATTTAAGTTTCGGTCCTAGTTCCAGTACCTCGACCGAGACACTTTCTGGACCAAGCGAGGTGTTCTTATCTGAAGAACATGTCGGTCACCCACCTTGGACCTCTACCGAGGTCGCAATCGAGATGTTGTCAACTGAGGACAACAAACTTCCTAACTCATTTTCTGAGAGTCACTTGTAGTTGGTGGAGCACTGGCTCCGCCAAATGTCTGATGGTAAAGAACTTTGGTATGCTGATATTATCAATTACCTTGTTTGCGAGGAAATACCACCCGGATTGACGTACGGTCAAAGGAAGAAGTTCTTCAAGGATGTACGTCATTACTACTGGAATGAACCTCTACTCTTTAAGAGAGGTCCGGATGGGATGCTTCGTTGGTGCATTCCGGAGGATGAAGTTGCTAGTGTTATACGGCATTGCCACTCGCTTCCTTGTGGAGGACATGCTAGCGCTCACAAAACGTGCGCTGAGGTATTACGTTCTGGTTTCTTTCGGCTTACATTATTTAAGGATGTGCAAATGTTTATTGTTTCTTGTGATGCATGCCAAAGAACAGGGAACTTGTCTAGAAGGAATGAGATGCCACTCAACAATATCCAAAAGGTTGAGATTTTCGATGTATGAGGAGTTGATTTCATGGGACCTTTCCTATTATCCGCAGGGAATCTCTATATTCTCCTAGCTGTTGACTACGTCTCTAGATGGGTGGAAGTCATTGCCTCTCCCACTAATGACGCCATGTTGGTTGTGAAGTTCTTCAATCGGACTATCTTTCCACGTTTTAGGACACCACGTATCATCATCAGCGATGGAGGGACACATTTCATCAACCGGAAAATTAAGGCACTTCTATCAAAGTATGGGCTAACCCAAAAGGTAGCAACCCCTTATCACCCTCAAACTAGTGGGCAGGTCGAGATCTCGAATAGAGAAATCAAGGCAATTTTGGAGAAGACCGTCTCTAGGACGAGGAATGATTGGTCCATGAAAATTAAGGCACTTCTATCAAAGTATGGGCTAACCCAAAAGGTAGCAACCCCTTACAGGACCGCATTCAAAACTCCCGTTGGTACCACCCCGTACAATTTGATAAATGGGAAGTCTTGTCATCTACCCGTTGAGCTGGAACACAAGGCATATTGGGCAATCAAGTGGTTGAATTTCGATATCAAGGAAGCTGGAGAAAAGAGACTTTTGGACATCAATGAGCTGGAGGAATTGTGCTTAAGCGCTTATGAGAATGCCAAGATCTACAAGGAAAGAATAAAGAGATGGCATGACAAGCATATCATTCCAAAGGAGTTCAAAAAAGGAGATCTAGTCCTACTTTTCAACTCCCGCCTCCGCCTCTTTCCATGTAAGTTGAAAACTAGATGGACGGGACCTTACGTTGTGAAAAATGTTTTTCCCTATGGTGCAGTTGAGATTTGGGGTGAAACAAGCGGAAGCTTTAAGGTCAACAGTCATAGGCTAAAGAAGTACCGACCGGAAGTCCAGGCAAGGAGATTGCACCGATCTACCTTGTCTAGGGATGATACACGGTCCAGCTAGCGACCTTAAATCAAGCGCTTCTTGGGAGGCAACCCAATGTATTGCTTTTGTTTCCCTTTTCTAGTTTAGTTTTAGATAGTTTGCTTTTGTTTTGCTTTGCTTTGTTTTTGGTGTCCTCTAGACAGAAACCAGGTACTTTCTAAGGAAGGATTACAACTCAGGAGCTACACTGGAAGGACAGAAGTTCGAGAAATTGAGAAGACGAAGTTTGTCTGAGACACATCTCGGTTGCTATCACAGCGCCTCAACCGAGATGTTCTTGGGCTACCAAGGCGAATAGGTCTGACATCCAGTCAGACATCTCGGTCCTGTCGGGACCACCTCGAACGAGATGATATCAAATTCAGCGAGGGGTATAAAAGGCAAAGCAGATTTCTCTCTCCTCACTTTTCCCTCTCAACCGAGTCTCGACCGTGGCGGAGCCCTAGCCTCGTTTCCTCCTTTCTTGCTCGTTTTCCACAATTTTTGGTTCGATTTTCACCGGAGGAAGCGAGAGAATCGGATTTCAAGCACCAAACTGCGGGAAAAAACACTCCGAATCTGCGGAATCTGGGAATTTCATTCGAAAACCCTTTCTCTCTTTCTTTTACTGATTTTAGACGGATCCGGCTCTGGTTGCCGATTATTTTTTGCTGAAAAAGATATAAGTACCCCATAGGAAGCAATTGGTAGTGATTTTAGGGGAAAATAACTAGAAATTCAGAGAGTTGAATCGCACAACACTTGCAACCGAGGTGTTCATCTATCAACAGTCATGAGTAATAGATCCGATCGTCATATTGTTTTGAGAGATGGGCCCAGTGGTTCTTCCCCTTCTTCTACATCTCATCCTACTATACTAGTGATCCATGAGCGTCACCATGCCGACATTGACCGTATTTGCGGGCATCCCATTATTGCCCCGCGATTTTTAGATGTTGCTGCCTTCGAGTGCCTCCATGTGGTGGAGGAATTGAGGAAGATGATATCGATTGTAGGGTTGGAGGAGTTTATGGAGATCCGAGCTCTAGCCTACCAAGAGTCGACCATGGAGTTCGTGAGTTCTGTCACTCACGTCCCTGAGAGGAACAACATCAAGTACCGGTTGTTGAACCGGAAATACATAGTACCGATGGATCAGTTCAGGGAGATCTTTGGCCTCCCGACCCCCACCGTGACTGAATTTCCTTCCCGAGCCATAGCTCGAGACTTCTGGGGCAAGATTGCCCATGTGGTGGAGCATAGTGACAGGTGGAGACCTGAGGACTCCAGAGAGCGTATTATCTTCCACCTAGCTTTCCGTCTTGCTCACCGGATATTTAGCGAGACACTTCTTCCGCGTACAGAGATGCCCTAGAAGATCATACAGGGGGAGCTTTTGAGCTTATTTTGTATGGTGACACGTGGAGTGCCTGACTTTGGAGGCATGCTGGCTGAGGACTTTCATAGGATCAAGGGCAAGTCCAAGGGAGATATGTGCTACGGAGGCTTGGTGACCCATATTGCTACGACCATGGATTTGGATCTGACTGCATGTACAGTGGTAGCGGCTGCGAAGCCGCTTGGACTTAGGAGATGATCACAAGGCGCATTCTTGTTCCTCGTGTTCTTAGTACGCTGTATGTCGCTATGCCTTGGGAGACGACTGCTCCACAGGGCATTCTTTGGTCAACTTAGTTCTTAGTCTTTGACCAGCAGTACTGGTCTTCTGCTTGACTTCCCTACATGCAGGATGCCGGAGACGTTGTTGCAGCTGATGAGGAGGAGCATGATGATGGCAAAGTTGCTATGGAGACCGGTAGTGATACCGCCGATCCTAGTCTGATAGTTGTCGACCTTGATGACGAGGCGACACATGAGGATGTAGCAACACAATCACGACCAGCCCGGCGCAGAGTCCGTAGGCACAAAGATCCCACAGCTCACCGACGGATTGATGAACTTACTGAGCAGATGATCGACTCATATGCCACTATGACAGTGGATATGTCCCAGCGCTTCGATGATGAGCGCCGACATACTGACAGTTGGATTCATCAGATTAGAGAGAGCCAACACTACCAGCACCGGATGATGGAGAACAACTTCCAACAGATGATGGGGTATCCATTTGATCCTACTCAGCACCTCTACATCCCATATGTTCCACATCCACCACCACCGCCAACTGACGAGGATTAGAGATGTATGGATTTTCTTTTTATTTATTATGCAGATCAAATAGGTCCGGTGAGTATCCTATCTTTAGACTTATTTGACCCATTGGGACAATGAGTCCCAAGTATGGGGTATTTGGATGTATTTGTTTGACCTATGTGTATGCTTGTATGACTCTTGATGGATATTTATGATCTTATTTGGCTCTATGTGCTTATCTGCCATTACATGCATACATGCAGGTTTTTGTTTGAGAAAAACGTCGAAAACTGGTGATCGCTCCAAAAGGTGTGTGCAAGCTTTAAATTTATAAAGAAGTATGGTTGAACAAATATGCGAACCCGCAGTGTACGGGTCAATTGTAATAAAAAGCAAGAATTCCAGGGATCGATCACAAAGACTGAGGTGAAACAAAGCACAAAATCGGTTGTCAAGTATTGCAATTAACAAAAAGCAATTAAAGCAATCAAAAGATGATATAAAGTCAAGTAAGGGAAATGCGGATTCTAGGGATTAAAGCATCTAGTTGTGGTTCCGACTCAAGATATCAAAAGATAACGCGGACAAAGCTGAGGTTTGCAAAGGGAAGGTGTTTCTAAGATGGGAATAGATCACCGGGTAAGTATCACTACTCACTATCCCAAACCAAAGCTCCTATCACCGGGTAAGTCTTAAGGTACTAAGGAAAGGAACTATAATCTCAAACCAACACACCACCCAAGGGAATAGAATCAACCTTTACCGGGTAAGTCTCAGGCTAACTCACAAAGATGGGATGAAGGCACACTCAAACCCCAATAAAGAATAAACCTTTATTACCTACACTCATGATCTTAGGTAAACAAACAAAGGAATTACCGGGTAAGTCTCATTCTAGGCTTGCATTGAACCAGGAAAGGTGTAATAAAAATAGGATTTGACAAACTGAAACTCTTAACTTCAGAATAGGTTCAGGAAAGGTTCAACTCGTTCAGTCAAGTTCCACCCCGGCCGAGTTCTTCGATTGAGCGAGGTGTTCTAGGGTTAAGGTTAAAGACTCGAGCTTTTAGGGTCCTGCTGGGATTAAGATCATTCTATCATCGTCTTTCCCACAACTTTCAGCCAATCACACTAGAACCGCATAAGAATCTTAGCCAACAATCATCATGATAACAATAATCAAATATATGGAAAGGGAATCAATATTCGAACAAGAAAACCTTAAGAAAAAGGTCTCAATAACTGAATCAAATAACAACAAATCAGCGTTCCTCAAATCAAAAACCAGCTAAGACAACAAACCAAAAGGGAATCTAAGAAAGTCTTACAAACTCCCTCAAAAGCTAACTCCAAACTAGATTCCTTCTTTCCTTGATCTTCAATCCTTCATACCTTCCTTCAAAGCTTCCAGAAAATCCCTCAATTGCTGGATGTTCTCAGCCTCCAAGCCTAGTTGAACTTATGGAAAATCCAACCCTTTATATAGGAGAATTATCTTCCAAAGATAATAATATCTTAAAAAGATAATTTCCTATAAAATATATCCATATCTCTAAAATAGATCTCCCAAAAATAATATCTTCCTTTCAGAAATCCAGCCCAAAAAATATAAGATATCTTCTTTCCAAAAATAAAAGATCTCAGCCAAAAATATGGATCTCGCCGGCGCCAGGGTGTTCGCCTCGGTCGGGACGCTCCTCAAGATCACCTCGGTCGAGGTGACACTATAGCTGACCGAAGTGAATCTCAACTGAATGTGAAATCTCTCAAGTTTGGTCCAAAGTAAATCTTCTTAATCATTTCCATGCTTCCCGAGTTCCTCCTTAAGCTCCAGAATGTAGCTTTAATGACTCCTTAGCTCCATTTTAGTCCAAAAACATGCCATTTTACCTACAATTAAAATGAAACTAGGTGTAGACCTCGATTCCCGTAAAGGTAGATGAAACAACAATATAATCACATAATATACATCCATACATGCAGATTATTGAAGATAAAACGTCTAAACCAACCCCAAAATATAGACTATAATACATGCTATCAATTGGTTTAAAAAAAAAATTTTATGACCTCGACCGGGATGATTCTGGCCGAATGAGATTGACACCTCGGATGACCTAGAACACCTCGACCGAGGTGGTTTAACTGAGAAATTTTTCAAACGATTTTTGTGCTTTTTCTTTGGATATGACCTCAGTGAATATTTTGTTTGCAGATTGGCTTGAAATCTTTATATGATCGAAAGGTTTTATGATATGTTTAAGTTGCAAAATGCTTTGTTTGAAGTTTTGACATGTTTAATACTTTGTTTTTATCAAAATTATGTTGAATTGGAAGGTTGACACCACATGATGAGTTCTATCACATTCTTCTTGGAGAGACCAAGGCAATTCATTCTCTTCTCTTCTTCTTCTTGATCATGCTTATCCCCTCATATACATATTTGCCTCCCTTTAACTATTTGGGAATTTGGAAGCAAGCAAAGAAAAGCAAGTGAAGAGAGGTTGAGATGTTGGCTGAAAGTTTTAGAAAGAAACAATTAGGTTTGGGGAAGTCAATCATGATGATGAGTAACTCGGCACCATTTACATAGCCGGGTGTTTGTGTCTTGCCAAAGTCGGATTGAGCGATATTCCTAACGGGTCAAGGTATGTGCATCAAAGGTTTGAGGCATATCGAGAAAATGATGATTGCTGATCTCCTAGGCTTTGGTTATTGTGCACCTCTATCCATGCATCCCAAAAAGTAAAGTAAAAAAGTTAAAACAAGCAAAGCTTATTGGTCGATGATGTTGTCATTCAAAGAAAGTGAAGATCCTTTTCCCGGATTCTAGCACCACATTACCCTATATACATCCCACCCTGACACGTTTCCTGACCTCTTTTGGAAAGCCCTTGAGAACTCGAGCTTGTTGATTGACTTGGTGGTTTAAACTGGATTATACATGATTTATTTCGATAAATATGATTTATTATGCATTCTATGATTTTATGCAAAGATGAACAACTTTCTTATATTTATAAAATGTTTTGATCATGTCTTGATTTTATTTGCCATGAAGCATTCTGTTAGAGTGATCTATGAGTGGAGCATACCACCAAAAAGGTTTTGAAAGGCTTTTCATTGATCTTTTATGACTTATAATCCATTCTATCTTGTATCTAAGATTTGGAACTTGCTTGGGGACAAGCAAGGGACAAGTATGGGGTATTTTGATAACATGTATTATAGTCTATATTTTGTGGCTGGTTTAAACGTTTTATCTTCATAAATCTGCATGTATGGATGTATATTCTGCGATTATATTGTTGTTTCATCTACCTTTGCGAGAATCGAGGTCTACACCTAGTTTCGTTGTAAATGTAGGTAAAATGGCATGTTTTGGACTTAAATGGAGCTAAAGGAGCTAAGGAGTCATTGGAGCTACATTCTGGAGCTTAAGGAAGACCCCAGGAAGCATGGAAATGATTAAGAAGATTAACTTTGGACCAGATTCGAGAGATTTCACATTCAGTTGAGATTCACCTCGGTCAGCTACAGTACCATCTCGACCGAGGTGATCTCGAGGAGCGTCGCGACCGAGGCGAACACCTAGTCGCCGGCGAGATCTTTATTTTTGGCTGAGATCTTTTATTTTTGGAAAGAGGAGATCTTATATTTTTGGTTGGATTTCTGGAACGAAGATATTTATTTTTGGGAGATCTATTTTAGAAGATATGGATATATTTTATAGGAAATTATCTTTTTAAGATATTATAATCTTTGGAAGATAATTCTCCTATATAAAGTGTTGAATTTTCCACAAGTTCAACCATGCTTGGAGCATCCAACAATTGAGGGATTTTCTGGAGTTTTAAAGGAAGGATTGAAGGATTGAAGTTCAAGGAAGGAAGAAATCATAGTTGGAGTTAGCTTTTGAAAAAGTTTGTAAGACTTTCATAGATTGTCTTTTTGGTTGATTGTCTTTACTGATTTGTGATTGAGGAACGCTTTTTTGTCACTTATTTGATTCTGTTATTGAGACCTTTTTTCTTAAGGTTTTCTTGTTCGAATATTGATTCCTTTCTTATAAATTTGATTGTTGTTATCATGATGATTGTTGGCTAAGTTTCTTATGCGATTCTAGGGTGAATGACTGAAAGTTGTGGGGAAGACGATGATAGAATGATCTTAATCCCAGCAGGACCCTGAAAGCTCGAGCCTTTATTTTAACCCTAGAACACCTCGCTCAGTCGATGAACATCACGGCCGGGGTGGGATCTGACTGAATGAGGTGAACCTTTTTCTGAATCTAAACTGAGTTAAGATTCAAAGTTTGCCAAATCCTATCCTTGTTACACCTTTCTTGGTTCAACGCAAACCTAGGATGAGACTTACCCGGTGATTCCTTTGTTTGTTAACTAAGATCATGAGTGTAAGTAATAAAGGTTTATCCTTTATTGGGGTTTTAGTGTGCTTTCATCCCATCTTTGTGAGTTAGCCTGAGACTTACGTGGTAAAGGTTGATTCTATTCCTTGGGTGGTATGTTGGTTTGAGATTATAGTTCATTTCCTTAGTACCTTGAGACTTACCCGGTAATAGGAGCTTCGGTTTGGGATAGTGAGTAGTGAGACTTACCCGGTGATCTATTCCCATCTTAGAAACACCTTCCCTTTGTAAACCTCAACTTTGTCCGCGTTATCTTTTGAGATCTTGAGTCGGAACCACAACTAGATGCTTTAATCCCTAGAATCCGCATTTCCCCTTACTTGACTTTTACATCATCTTTGATTGCTTTAATAGCTTTTGGTTAATTGCAATATTTGACAACCGATTTCGTGCTTTGTTTCACCTAAGTCCCTGTGATCACCCTTGGAATTCTTGCTTTTATTACAATCGATCCGTACACTGCGGGTTCGCATATTTGTTCAAGCATACTTCTTGGGTTATAAATTTAAAGCTTGAACATGTTAGCATGAAATATTGTGATATTTTAGGCACATTTTCTAAGTGTATTTCATCCATATTGATAGTCATTGATTAAGCATTGATGTATTTGTGAGCTAGTTTGTCTATATTGTCGATATAGAGATCTACACAAGCTTTATGTTGATTGTAGGCAATTAAGAGCTATTTCCGAACGGATTGAGAAGGAATGGAGTTTGATTGAGTATGTCCAAGGATTGAGGACATCTCTAGGAGCTAAGGATGTGCTAGCTTGAAGAATATGCACGAGGAAAGGAAGAATCACGGTTTTACCCTAAACCACGCTCTAAAATACGGCCGTACTACATTCCACGTTCAAGTCCACGGCCGTGGAACCTTGGCAAGGGAAGCGTGGTTCATTCCAGCAACTTCTACGGCCGTGGAAAGATTGAGACAAACCGTGACAATATCCACGCTCTAAATTACGGTCGTGGAAGGGTTCCACGACCGTGATCTTGGCGATCTTTTTCGCCACACTTTAAGCCACGGTTCTACGCAATTGGGACGGGCCGATATTTTATCTTACACTATAAAAGGACGGGAGAAGAGAGATTCCGTCACCTTCGCTTACGCTTAGACGCACATCCGCTTACACTTGGATTTGCCCTAATTTCGCATTTTGGCGGAGATTGTGATTGAGAGATTTGTGTTTTGCCATTGAGATTTCCGGATTGACGGAAGAGTTGAAGATTTGGAAGATTGTTTGTGAGAAGATTTCGCTTCTCATTTAGGTTTGATTTGAAGACGGATTGACATCCCGTTCTTCCTTCTTATCTAAGATTCGTGATTGTTTGTGTTATTCCAAATCTATTGACGTTATTGTTCTTAATTTGTGGATTTGAGATTGACTTGAAAGTTATTGAAGGTTTTCGGAAGTTTTCATCTTTCATTCTTTTAAACCTTGAATTTTATATCAATATGACTGTTGTTGGCTAAAACCCTTTAGCAATTCTAAGGTGAAGGGTTGATAGTTGTGGCTTAGATGATGATAGATCGATCGTAAACAGATTGGACCCTGAGAGTTAGAGAGAATCGCCGACGAACCTAAACCACCGTCTGTTCTTGAGCTTCCACGGCCGTGGAACTCAAGAACTACCTGTAATTTTGTGTCAGTTTACGAACTTGCTTTTACTTTAATCCAAAGTTAAAGATTTGCTTTAACTTAGTCTTGGCTTGCCTTTTCTAGATGGTAGTGAAGCCTCAACAACCTCTACCTCGATTCTGAGTGTCACAACCTTAATCGGTTTAGTTAGTCTTGATCCTTGGATTACAAGTTTGGGTATTTGACGTTAATTCTTACCTTTAGAACCTTTCTATACTGAAGCCTCAACAACCTTTATAGAGAGTGTCTTTTAGGTAGGTCATATAAGGTTTTTGGAACTTCACCGTACGATTACCTTACATTCGTATACGTTTGCATACCTTAACTCTGTCCTTATATCCTTAGTATATCTTGAATCGATTGCCACAGCTGGATTCCTGGATCTTTAGGATTGTTGTTTTCCCAATACTTGAAAAGCTTCTCACATTTACTCGCTTGATAACCTATAATTGAATTTGTTCCCCCTAAATCCCTGTGTTCGATACTCTGGAATTCTTGCTCAATTATATCGATCCGTACACTGCGGGTTCGCTTGCTTGATTTCTAGTTTTATAATTAAAGCTTATTTGCACGCACGCTAAGTGGCGAACAAGTTTTTGGCGCCGTTGCCGGGGATTTGGTTTAGGCCGGATTCGGTTTTCGGTTGTCAAGCTTGGGAGCTTCTCCCTTGTTATTTGATATCTCTTCGAGTGTATGCGGAGTCTAGGAACACCGAAGACCTCTTACCTCTTGATCAAGAGCTTGAGAGGACTTTAAGGAGAAAGCGTAAGGAGAAACAAATGGCTCAAGAAAGAGAACGTGATCTCCAATCGGAGTTAGCGGAGAAGGAAGCTCAACTCCAATGGAGTGAGAAAACTCGTAGGGAAGAGATGGATCGTCATCAATCAAAGGTTGATGATCTATCGGACATGATGTTCCAAATAAGGTTGAAGATAAACAACCTTAAGGAGAAAAAGAAAAGGAGGAGACCAGGAAGATCGGTTAGAGCCAACTCATCCAATGAGGATAGCGACTCCTCCATGCCACCGCTAGAGGAAATTGATCCCACGATCAATGTGAATCCATTCTTCCCACGACCAGCTGCAAATCGCCGTGTTCCACCTAGGAATGCAAGGGTCGAACGTGTGGATGATGAGCCAAGAACTCTTGGCCAAAGGATGGATCCAACGCAGCAACCACGCCGTTTAAGTGTGAACTTTGATGCTGACGATGTACAAGGGTTTAGCTTCAACCCGCAGGTTATTACTCTTGTTCGCCAAAACCAATTTGGCGGAACAAGCGCTGAATCTCCACACCAACACTTACAAAACTTTGAGTGTATGATGGAGACAATGAGGCCGAAGAACGCGACTACCAACAACTATAAGCTCAAGCCTTTCTTCTTCTCCTTGAAGGGGAAGGCATTATCTTGGTACCAAGCTCTTCCTAGTGGGAAACTAGACACATGAGAGGACCTTTCCGCGGAGTTCCTCACTAAGTTCTTTCCGCCATCCAAAACGGCGGAGCTAAGAAGTAAGATTAATGCATTTTCCATGAGATCTAACAAAAGTTTGTTTCAATCTTGGGAAAGGTTTCAGGATTTGCTCTTGGATTGCCCACATCATGGCATATCCAAACTTGCACTTTTGGAGATATATACTATAAGGGGCTGGATGTGGAGACACAATTCAAGCTCCAATCCCTCTCATGTGGTACATTCATGGACATGCGGGAAGATGACGCTTGGGACTTCATTGAGAAGCAAGCAAGGGTCATAGAGAAGTATTCTCACCGGAAAGTGGAGGGAAATCGTGTGGAGCAAGGAGCAAAGCTCACACATAAAGCTCAAAATCAAATTTTCTCCCTCAACAATGAGATTAAAGAGTTGAAGGAAGCTATCAAGACCAACTTTCCAAAGCAACAAGGAAAAGATGTTGGCTACTTGGGAACAATAACAACGGTGGTGAGAATACAAACCGCAACAACAACAATAACCGGAACAACAACCGGAATAATTGGAATGACAACAACAACAACCGGAACAATAATTGGAACAACAATAGGGGTTCAAACAACAACAATTGGCGCTCCAATCAACAAAACTCCGGTAACTCTTATCCTTCCAATTCAAATTCACTAACTCCACCTTCCTCTTCCTCTACTCCTTTGAAAAGCCAAGGGCAAACATCTAATGGAGGAAGCATTTCGGGGAAGGAGAAGCCCGATCCCATGTTGGAGACAATTTTGGGGAAGCTTCAAGGTTTGGAGACTCGCATCATTAAGGTTGATGATCAAATTTCTAAGGTTGATAAATCCCAAAAGGTTTTAGAAAACCAAATGTTCAGCCAAGCGGAGGAATTCCTAGGAATCAAGGGAAACTTCCAGGAAAAACGGAGGACAACCCTAAGGGAAGGGTGATGGCAATCACAACTAGGAGCGGTGTTACAACTACCGAACCGCAGCCCAAGTTTGTAGAAGTCCCCGTTGAGAAAGAAAAAGAGAAGGGGAATGAGAAGGAAGATGTCTACGTTCCTCCTCCAGCTTACAAACCTCCCCTACCATTCCCTCAATCTAGAGCAAGAGCGCGCCTAGATAAACAATTCGGTAAGTTTATAGAACTCATGAGCAAGCTGCACATTAATATACCTTTCATTGATGCTATTGTAGGTATGCCGGCTTATGGCAAGTTCTTAAAGGAGATCCTCTCTAACAAGAGAAAATTAGAGGATTTCGGAGAGGTTAAGATGAGTTCGGATTCTTCGGATCTCATCAAGACCATGAAGGAGAAAATGCCCCCAAAGCTAAAGGATCCGGAGTCATTTTGTATTCCCATAGGAGTGGGAGATGTCACATATGATGCATTATGTGACTTGGGAGCAAGTGTGAGCATCATACCACTTGTATTATGTAGGAAGATCGGTTTAGGCGACCCTAAACCGGTGAAGATGACGTTGTACATGGCGGATCGATCCATCACTCGTCCCGTCGGTATTGTAGAGGACGTCCCGGTCAAGCTAGGTAAATTCTTTGTTCCCATTGATTTTGTTGTGCTTGACATTCCTGTAGATAGTCCGTTCCCGATCATACTCGGAAGACCGTTTTTTGCAACTTCTGGCTACATAGTCGATTGCAAGAATGCTAGACTCGCCTTTGACATAGGAGAAGAGAAGGTAGAGTTCGTTCTTTCCACTCTAGTGAAGGAACCAATCTTTGATGAGGATATATTCAATATCCAAGATGAAGAAGGGTTGTCTAGAGAGGAGGTAAGTGCTATTCTCTTCAAAGATCCTTTGCAAAAGGTTATTACTATGAGTCTAATGAATGTAGGGGAAGAAGAGGAGTGCAATGAGGCAATTGAAGCCTTAGAAGCACAAGAAGAAGTGTGTGAAGTGGAGTTTGAGAAGCTCCACAACGAGGCAGAAAACGTGAGAATCCACGGCCATACACTATATTCCACGGCCGTGGATTTCACCAACCAAAGCGTGGCTCACTCCAGAGGGTTACACGGTCGTGGAGGAAACAGAGCAACCGTATTTCCTTTCCACGCCCAAAACCACGGCTGTGGAGGATGCAGGGAAACCGTGATTCTGGCCGTGGAAGAAGGCGATCGTACCTCTTCTTCAACTTCTTTTGATTCTTCTCCTACACCTTCTACTTCCTTAGACACTTCTAAGGAAGCATCGGAAGCTCCACAAGAGCCATTAGAAACTCCTGCAACTATGGAGTTGAAACAACTTCCTACACATCTAAGGTACGCGTTCTTAGGACTTAACTCTACTTATCCAGTAATTGTTAGTTCCGATCTAACCATAGATGAACATAGTAAGCTTATGGTTATCCTTATGAAACATAGGAAAGCTTTAGGTTATACTATAGAAGACTTAGTAGGAATCAAACCTTCCGTATGTATGCATAAAATATTAATGGAAGAGGACTTTAGAACTTCAAGACAACCTTAAAGGCGGTTGAATCCGACCATGAAGGAGGTTGTCAAGAAGGAAATTCTTAAATTGCTTGATGCAGGTATCATCTATCCTATCTCCGATAGTAAGTGGGTGAGTCCAGTTCAAGTAGTTCCGAAGAAGGGAGGAATGACGGTCATCACCAACAAAAACAACGAACTCATTCCTACCCGAACCGTAACAGGATGGTGGATGTGCATAGACTACCGCAAGCTTAATAATGCGACGAGGAAGGATCACTTCCCATTGCCATTCATTGATCAAATGCTTGAAAGGTTAGCAATCAACATTCTCATTTCTGTTATCTTGATGGATATAGTGGTTTCTTCCAGATTCCGATACACCCGGATGATCAAGAGAAGACCACGTTTACGTGCCCGTGGGGTACGTTTGCTTATAGGAGAATGCCGTTCGGGCTTTGCAACGCTCCAACCACCTTTCAAAGGTGCATGATGGCCATCTTCTCCGAATACATAGAGGAAATAATGGAGGTTTTTATGGATGACTTCTCCATTTATGGTTCCTCTTTTGACAATTGTCTTTCTAACCTTGCTCTTGTATTACAAAGGTGTGAAGACACTAACCTAGTTCTTAATTGGGAGAAGTGTCAATTCATGGTTAAGGAAGGAATTGTTTTAGGACACTTAATCTCTAGTAGAGGGATTGTGGTGGATCAGGCGAAAATAGAGACTATAGAAAAGCTTCCTCCCCCAACTTCGGTGAAAGGGATAAGAAGTTTCCTAGGACATGCTGGATTCTATAGGCGCTTCATAAAGGATTTCTCTAAAATATCAAAACCGCTAACTAATCTATTGATGAAGGATGCAGTTTTTGAGTTTTCGCAGGAATGCTTGGATGCGTTTAACATGATTCGGGAAGCTCTAATTTCAGCACCTATTATCCAACCTCCGGATTAGAACCTTCCCTTTGAGGGTATGTGCGATGCTAGTGACGTAGCTATAGGAGCTGTTCTTGGACAAAGAAAGGAAGGGCGAACCCATGCCATATACTACGCTAGCAAGACGCTAGATGAACGGCAGCTCAACTACGCCACCACGGAAAAGGAATTTCTAGCCATTGTTTATGCTATTGACAAATTTCGCTCTTATCTTGTAGGTGCAAAGGTGATTGTCTACACGGATCATGTTGCGATCCGGTACCTCCTTGCAAAGAAGGATGCGAAGCCAAGGCTAATTAGACGGATTCTTCTCCTACAAGAATTCGATCTAGAGATCCGCGACAAGAAGGGTTCGGAAAATTCTGTTGCAGATCATTTGAGTCGCCTAACACATCTAGAGGACGACCACTTACCTATAGATGACTCCTTCCTGGACGAACACTTACATATCATTGAGGAGTGCATTAATGTGATCTCCAAAGGTAACGAACCATGGTTTGCTGATTTTGTTAACTATTTGGTTTGTCAGGAGATACCGCCCGGATTATCCTACGCACAAAGAAATATGTTCTTTAAGATGTCCGGGAATACTTTTGGAATGAACCTCTCCTCTTTAAGAGAGGTCCGGATGGCATTATTCGGCGATGTGTGCCGGAAGATTAGATGCAAAGTGTCATCCGCCATTGTCATTCACTACCATGTGGAGGACACGCTAGTTCGAACAAGACTAGCGGTAAGGTATTGCAATCTGGATTCTTTTGGCCTACTTTATTTAGAGATGTGCAAACCTTTGTTTCCTGCTGCGATGCTTGTCAAAGAACAGGAAATATCTCTAGGAGGAATGAGATGCCTCTCAATAACATCCAAGAGGTGGAGATTTTCGATGTTTGGGGAGTTGATTTTATGGGACCGTTCCCATCATCTTGTGGAAACCAATACATACTCTTGGTGGTGGATTACGTTTCTAGATGGGTGGAAGCAATTGCCTCTCCCACCAATGATGCCATGGTAGTGGTCAAGTTCTTTAACAAGACCATCTTCCCACGATTTGGGACACCAAGGACTATCATTAGTGATGGAGGTTCTCACTTCATTGCCCGGCGCTTTGAAGCTCTTCTAGCTAAGTATGGGGTTACTCACAAGATCGCCACCCCTTATCATCCACAAACTAGTGGACAAGTTGAGATCTCAAACCGGGAGATTAAAGGAATCCTAGAGAAGACGGTTTCAAGGACTAGGAAGGATTGGTCCTTGAAGCTTGATGATGCATTATGGGCATACCGGACTGCGTATAAGACTCCCATAGGAACCACACCATACAACCTTGTGTATGGGAAGTCTTGTCACTTACTGGTAGAGTTGGAGCACAAGGCGTTTTGGGCTATCAAGTGGTTGAATTTCAGCATGAAGGAAGCGGGAGAGAAGCGTCTCTTGAACCTTAATGAGCTTGAAGAACTTCGCTTGAACGCCTATGAGAACGCCAAGATCTATAAGGAGAGAGCAAAGCGTTGGCATGATAAGCATATCATTCCAAAGGACTTCAAAGAAGGAGATCAAGTTCTCCTCTTCAATTCAAGGCTTTGTCTCTTTCCAAGTAAGCTTAAATCTTGTTGGACCGGACCTTTTCTAATCAAATGTATTTTCCCCCATGGTGCAGTTGAAGTATGGGGTGAAGCGGGCGGAAGCTTTAAGGTGAACGGTCAACGACTCAAGAAGTATACGCCGGAACTCCAAGCCGAAGAGTTCGCGCCTACCGCACTCGAATAAGTGCGAATATGGTCTAGCTACGGACCTTAAACAAAGCGCTTCTTGGGAGGCAACCCAAGGTATTGCATTTACGTTTTTTTTGTTTTGGATTCATAGTTTAGCTTAGTTTAGACGTTTTTGCTTTGTTTTGCCTTTGATACCTTCGGTATGTTTGTGTTTTTGGATGTAGGAACAGTGGAAAAGGAAAGGGGGAAGAGAAAGTTTGAAGAAAAGTGACGAAACTTGGACTTTGGAGCATTACAGAGAGTTCCACGGCCTAAACCACAGTCGTGACAGCTACAGTGACCGTAATTTCCAAAAGCCATTGAAAAATCACCAAAACCACGGTTCCGTACATTTCCACGGCCGTGGAACCCCCCGATAGACCGTGGTTTTCAAAAATTTTGCCGGCCACTATATAAACCACACTCTTCACAAAAACACAACATCACAAACCCAATTCCACGCCCTATTTCGCCGATTTACCCCCTCTCACCTCAAATCTTCGTTCGTTAATCGTTTTTAACAATTCTTTGATCCAAACTGAAGCAAATCCAACCACCAACAAGATCCAAGCAACAATTCGAGCGGAAATTCACCAAGGAAAGCAGAATTCGGATTTTAAAATCCAAAACCTAGGTTTTTTTTCACTCTTCTCTATCTTTGTCAATTCGGATCTACATTTGCTAGAATTTTTAGGAATAACTTATTGGAATTGGAAGAGAATTAGTATAGGACTGCTGCTGTGGAATTTGGTGATTGATTGTTGAGATTTGTGAAATTTTGAGAGAAACCACGGTTCCTGAACGTTCCACGGCCGTGGAAATTGAAGAACAAACCGTGGTTTTGAATAGAGAATGGATTTTGTGAGGAGAGTGTCCGGGAGAAATAAGGACAAGAACAAAGAGAAGGATAAGAATAAAAAGAGGAAGGGCAACCCCTCTTCCTCTTCCTCCTCTAGAGCACCACCACCTTCATCCCCTTCACCTCCATCATCACCTTCATCACCATCACCCCCTAGCCCTAGGGTACCCGCCATTCACGAGGATCATCTCGACGCCTTAGAGAGGATCCATAAGAGGGCTGTTATAGGACCTAGGTATCTACTGTTGGAGGATTTAGCTCCTCTACATATCGTAGGAGACCTTACTTGGCTCTTGGATAGAGCCAGTCTTATCGTCTTTTCGGCTATCCGAGAAGACGCATACGAGGAGATTACTAGAGAGGTTGTGACATCTTTTGAGCACAGCCATGTTGATAGGACAATTTCTTTCCGTCTGATGGAAAGAAACTATGATTTCTCCATCCGGGAGTTTGGAGCCTTCTTTGGGTTCCAAGAGACCTTCAATGGTCGTTTCCCCAGCGGCGTTTACGCCAAGGATTTCTGGGAGGAGGTAGCCATGATCTATGCCAGCGAGGACCGCTGGCAACCAGCTGATACCAAGGTTAAGTTGATGTATCACTTAGCCTTGAAGATTGCTCACCGGGTACTTTCTGAGTGTCTCTTCCCTAGGACAGAGACACCTTAGAAGATCAAGACGGATGAGCTCTTTCTTCTCTACTCCATGCTATATGGACGACCTGCTGACTATGCCACCCTCTTAGCTGCTACCATGAGCAAGCTAAAGAACAAGAGGGCTGGCAACATTGGATATGGTGGGATAGTCACCCACCTTGCTAGGGCGTTAGGGGTAGACTTTTCTGCATTTACACGTATAGCTGTTGTACCCCTAGGACTTCAGGCCTTCATGACTAGAGGCCTCATCTTCCCCACCCATAGAGGTCCACCTTACGCTGCTATGCCATGGGAGAGCAGGACGGGAAGAGGCATTGAGTGGCTCCCAGAGTATTCCATTATGGCTGGACGCCATAACTAGAAGGAGACGTTCGCTGCTATGCATGGGAACAGGATTGCAGCCCCTCCATATGTCCCACCACCACCTGTAGTTGAGGAGGAGGAGATGAGAAACCCATATGAGAGAGGAGGAGGAGCTGAGCAGGATTATGGCACGTTTCCGGATCAGCCGGACATAGCTTCTGACATGCCTAGACGTTCTCCACGTCCCGCCAGAGCTTCAGGATCATCTTTTCGCCGCGCCAGCGTGAGCGAGAGACCCACTTGGATGGAGACCCCTCCTGCGTGGTACGGAGCTCCACCACCATGGTCCACACAGGCACCACCAACACCAGCACCAGCACCGTCAGATGCACCGGGATGGTACAACCAACCTCCAGGTTGGTATGAGCAGCTGCCGGATTGGGCCACCAGTCTTTCTGATAGGGTGGGAGCCTTGGAGATTCGAGCCGACACTAGAGATGCACGTATGGACGACCTCGACCATATGATGAGGGATGTCTACCGCCAGCAGTTCGGGCGGTACTACGATGCTAGCTTCTCTCCATTCCTGCCTCCACCACAGTGATGACGATAATGACCGACAGTTTTAGCCGCTCCACCGCCATTTTGTGAGTTTCTTTTTCTTTCTTTCTTTTCTTCTTTTTCTTTTCTTTGAACATTAGGGACAATGTTTGTTCTAAGTATGGGGTGGGGTGTGACTAATCGTCTGTAATAACTCTTACTCACTTTATTTGCTTCTATTGAGACTATCTTGCATGCTTCATTATGTTGTTACACGTTTCATTATTGCATTGCATGAAAAAGAACTTGAAAAACCCATAAAAATTGAAAAATTTTGAAAATTTTGTGCTTCTAAGGATAGAGATGATTTCTATGATAATCACCACTTGTGAATTGAGTTTTGATGACAAATGCATGCTTAAACGAATAGTGAATTGAAAAGAATTTGAATGAATGGATTATCCCTCTTTTGCAAATTTCATAATGTGATGAATGTTACTTAAATCATGTTGAGGAATTAAAGTTGAAATCACACTATAAGTTCTCATGCTTCTTGTTGAGATGATTAAGGCAATTCGATTTTCTTTCTTCTTTCTTTGATCATTTAGCCCCTCATTGAAATATTGACCTCCTTTACCTATCCGGGAATTTGGAGGAGTTGAATGAAAAAGGCATGTTTGATGTGGGAGGGCCATGAAAGCAATACTTTGCATTCAAAGGAATAGAAAGAAATTATAGGTTTGGGGAAGTCAATCATGACGATGAGTAACTCGGCACCATTCACATAGCCGGGTGTTTGTGTCTTGCCAAATTCGGATTGAGCGATATTCCTAGCGGATTATGGTATGTGCGCTAAGGGTTTGAGGCATCTCATAAAAATTGAGAAACGCCAATCTCCTAGGCTTCGGTTTTTGTGCACCTCTATCCATAACTCCAAAAGTAAAGTCGGAAAATGAAAAGAAAGGAGCGAAGCTCTAAGTTGAAAGTGCTGCGAAAACCGCAAGAGAAGAAGAAAAGAGTAGTTATCCACTTTCCCGGATTCATGCACCACATTCCTTAAAGTTTTCCTTCCCTTTCCACATTCTAGACCTTGTTTGAAAGTCCTTAAGATCAAAAGAATGTTATATGACTTGGTGATCTAAATTGAAGTTTCTTATGATTGATTTTGGTAATGTTTGAAGGTTATGATGTTTGTATGGAAGTTTAATTGATTCATGGGCTTTCTTTACTCTTTACTCTTTGATTAAGTGTATGAAAGTCTTATAAACGAATGAAGCAAGATTTGAGAATGATCTATTGATTAGAAGGCACATTCATCCAAAAGAAGTTTTGCATTGAGAAGGTACACATATTTCATTCTAACTTGTGTTTTAAAGCTTTTGAAAGACCTTGCTTAGGGACAAGCAAGTGGAAAGTATGGGGTTATTTGTTAGCATGAAATATTGTGATATTTTAGGCACGTTTTCTAAGTGTATTTCATCCATATTGATAGTCATTGATTAAGCATTGATGTATTTGTGAGCTAGTTTGTCTATATTGTCGATATAGAGATCTACACAAGCTTTATGTTGATTGTAGGCAATTAAGAGCTATTTCCGAATGGATTGAGAAGGAATGGAGTTTGATTGAGTATGTCCAAGGATTGAGGACATCTCTAGGAGCTAAGGATGTGCTAGCTTGAAGAATATGCACGAGGAAAGGAAGAATCACGGTTTTACCCTAAACCACGCTCTAAAATACGGCCGTACTACATTCCACGTTCAAGTCCACGGCCGTGGAACCTTGGCAAGGGAAGCGTGGTTCATTCCAACAACTTCTACGGCCGTGGAAAGATTGAGACAAACCGTGACAATATCCACGCTCTAAATTACGGTCGTGGAACCCTTCCACGACCGTGATCTTGGCGATCTTTTTCGCCACACTTTCAGCACGATCTTCTACGCAATTGGGCCGGGCCGATATTTTATCTTACACTATAAAAGGACGGAAGAAGAGAGATTCCGTCACCTTCGCTTACGCTTAGACGCACATCCGCTTACACTTGGATTTGCCCTAATTTCGCATTTTGGCGGAGAAGTGATTGAGAGATTTGTGTTTTGCCATTGAGATTTCCGGATTGACGGAAGAGTTGAAGATTTGGAAGATTGTTTGTGAGAAGATTTCGCTTCTCATTTAGGTTTGATTTGAAGACGGATTGACATCCCGTTCTTCCTTCTTATCTAAGATTCGTGATTGTTTGTGTTATTCTAAATCTATTGACGTTATTGTTCTTAATTTGTGGATTTGAGATTGACTTGAAAGTTATTGAAGGTTTTCGGAAGTTTTCATCTTTCATTCTTTTAAACCTTGAATTTGATATCAATATGACTGTTGTTGGCTAAAACCCTTTAGCAATTCTAAGGTGTAGGGTTGATAGTTGTGGCTTAGATGATGATAGATCGATCGTAAACAGATTGGACCCTGAGAGTTAGAGAGAATCGCCGACGAACCTAAACCACCGTCTGTTCTTGAGCTTCCACGGCCGTGGAACTCAAGAACTACCCGTAATTTTGTGTCAGTTTACGAACTTGCTTTTACTTTAATCCAAAGTTAAAGATTTGCTTTAACTTAGTCTTGGCTTGCCTTTTCTAGGTGGTAGTGAAGCCTCAACAACCTCTACCTCGATTCTGAGTGTCACAACCTTAATCGGTTTAGTTAGTCTTGATCCTTGGATTACAAGTTTGAGTATTTGACGTTAATTCTTACCTTTAGAACCTTTCTATACTGAAGCCTCAACAACCTTTATAGAGAGTGTCTTTTAGGTAGGTCATATAAGGTTTTTGGAACTTCACCGTACGATTACCTTACATTCGTATACCTTTGCATACCTTAACTCTGTCCTTATATCCTTAGTATATCTTGAATCGATTGCCACAGCTGGATTCCTGGATCTTTAGGATTTTTGTTTTCCCAATACTTGAAAAGCTTCTCACATTTACTCGCTTGATAACCTATAATTGAATTTGTTCCCCCCAAATCCCTGTGTTCGATACTCTGGAATTCTTGCTCAACTATATCGATCCGTACACTGCGGGTTCGCTTGCTTGATTTCTAGTTTTATAATTAAAGCTTATTTGCACGCACGCTAAGTGGCGAACAACACACACCTTTTGGAGCGAACAATTCTTCACCAAGAACCATTTCATGAGTGATTAACTTTCCAAGTAGGTCGTTGAGAGGTAATGTTGTGAAATTCTGAGCTTCTTCAACGGCGGTCACTTTTGGTCCCCACTTAGCTTTAGGTAGACTTCTCAAGACTTTCCTTACTTTTTCTTCATTTGTGAAGACCTTTCCAAGTGAAACGAGATTGTTTACAATCTCAGTGAATCTTGTGAACATCTCTTTGACAGTCTCGTTTGAAGTCATCTTGAATAGTTCATATTGCCTGAGGAAGATGCTTATATTTGTCTCCTTGACTTGACTTGACTTGTTCTTTTTTATGTAACTATTATCTTGTCCCATATTTCATGTTTACTCTTGCATGATGAGACACAATTGAATTCATTAGCATCCAATTCACATTAGAGCAAGTTCATGGCCTTGTAATTCTTTGACACGCTATCCTATTCTGTTTGAGTATAGTCAGCTTTCTTATTTTCGACTTGGACTCCTTCAACCATGGTGGTTGGGATTTTTGGACCAGTTTGAATAATGCTCCATAGTTCCATGTCCTGATCAATAATAAACATTTGCATCAGTGCTCTACAATGGGAAAAGTTGTTACCGCAAAAGAGGGGTGGTCGAGATGCGGATCTTCTTTAAGCAAATCCTCCATCACCTATAGAGTTCATGATTAGTCTTATTGATGGTTAAATCAATATATGTGAGTCTAGCTCTGATACCAATTGAAGAACCGAATAGGTGAATAATAATGATATAAATACTCTATAAGAGGGGTTGAATAGAGTATGGGAACTTTTCGCAATATCATATATCAAGGCTTTGAAACTAATCTCAAGGCCGTGAAGTCAATCTCTGCGCTTAGTGACAAAATTGTTTCTCAAGGCTTTGAAGTGGATTTCAAGGCCTTGACTTCAAAACCTGTAGAAAGTTGTTCGTTACAATAAAACGCAATAAATAAGTGCGGAATGTAAAAGATCAACGCAACGATATGTATACGAAGTTTGGCTCTAACAACCTACTCTCCGCCTAGGGTTTCTACCCCTAGGATTCTAACTATCTATTATTTGCTTTTTGTGAGTCCTAGATACAACCTAGAAGAACTTTCCTTATTCTCTCAATGTAGCCTCAATGCTACGATCTAGTCAACTCTCTTCTAGCAATAATAGCCTAGTTATTTCAGAGAGTAACACACTCGATTATAACACTATAATGATATGTCAATGAAGCTTATGCATTTATCTCACTGATAGCATGAATTATCGTCCATATTTCGGATATGGTTTAGATGTTTTTTCATCATTATTCAACATGCATGAGTGTGAATTACAGATGATATTGGCATTGTTTGTTTACTTTGCAAGAATCAATTAAGGTCTACACCATGTTTGGTTGTATTTGTAGGTAATAAGGCTTATTCTGGATCGAAATGGAGCATTGGAGTCTAAGGAAACTATGGAGCTACATTATGGAGTAGGGCTGTTAACGGTTCCATAACCGCAATTTTTTATGGAACCGGGAACCGAACCGTTTAAGATAAAAGGTTCGGTTCCAAATATTTTTTGGCCGGAACCGTTTAGAACTAGACCGTTCAGGGACCGGTTTTTCCTGAACTGGAACCGGACCGTTTAATAAATGATAGAACCGTACAGAACCGGACCGGGAAGAACCATTTGGAACCGGAACCGTGTAAAACCGAATGGAACCGGAACCGGGTAAAACCATTTTCGAACCGAAACTGTTTGGAACCAAAGCCGTGTAAAACCTTACCTTCTTTAATGTTTGGAATTAAATGTAAATTATATATGTGCATGTCGATCAAATTCTTTTACAATCATTGTAGATAAATGAGAATATGTGAGGGATTGAGTCTTCTTTAATGTTTCAAAAATATTAACCTTACTGTCACGCTAAGATTGTGTGCACGCAAAAGCTTTAAATTTATACTCGTTATATTTCTCCTAACTCCTAGCGAACCCGCAGTGTACGGGACGTTGTGTAGTAGGGATAGTATTCCGAGGTCGAACACAAAGACTGAGGTGAGATTGAATCGATTAGTGATTAAGTTTAGTGAAGATCTAGGCTAAGTAAGGACAAAGAAATAAAGAAATGAAAATCTCAATGTTTTTGGTTGGGTTTTTAGGTGATCAATCAAGGATCACAAATCATGCAAAATAAACAATCAACTAAGCTAACAAATCAACATAAACAAACAAGCTAAACACGAGATACGAGATCAAAGAGAGAAAAACGGATTCTAGGGGTTGGAAATTCCGGTTATGGCATAGGACTCAAGCTATCTAATCATTCCTTGGATTAACTATAATATGTTGGGAGTGAGTGTTTCTAGATTTGGATCAATCACCGGGTAGGTCTCATGGTCCACTAGTCCGTTCCTAAGGTCTCATCACCGGGTAAGTCTCTAAGAGCCTAAGGAATGGAATTCTACACAAACCGGATTGTCACCTAGGGATCTAACCTATCCTCACCGGGTAAGTCTCGGAAGGGTAAGTCCTAAACAACTATCCTAGCACACTTAGTCCAATGGCGGCTTATGAGGCTCACCACTACCTAGAGATTATCATCTTTGAAATCTAAGAGTAAGAATCACTGGGTAGGTCTCTTCTAACACTTAGTTGCTAACACTAGGTCACCCTAGGATAGATTTAACTCAACAAACACTAGGATTTCAACATTCTAACATTCTAGAACTTAAACTCATCAAATCAAACAAATCAGACAAACCACGGGCTGTTCTACCACTTCCACGGCCGTGGACTGGCAAGAACAAACCGTGGACTCCAACAGAGGCTTCGTTCAAGTAAATGCATCATCCAAAGGCAAATCTATGTCCATCCTATCATAGTCCTAGCCATAACCCTCCTTTCCTTACCCTAGAATCGCATCTATTTAGCCGATAACATACATCATCACAATCGAAATCATCAAACATAAAATCATGGCTTCCATTTGCAAGATATTGAAGAGAAAGAGAATGAACAAGTGAAGCAAGTAAAACCAAGCTGAAAGTAAGATTAGAAAGACTCACAACCCTTCAAAAGAAGGTTTAATCGATTCTTACAACCCTAGAAAGCGATTCCGATAATCTTCAATCTAAAATCTATCAAAGGCTAACAATGGTGTTGTGCTCTTCTCTTCTTATTCAATGGAGCTTTTCTCATCCTTCAATGGTAGCTCCCTTCCAAGCTTCTTCTTGAGAGAATCTTCTTGTTGGGAGTGTGGTGGAGAGTGTGGATTTTGATTCTGAGAATTGATGCCCCTCTCGGCCTTGCAGGACCACTTTTTATACACAACTTTGCAAGGGTCGGCCATGAGATTGTGGCACAGCTGTCACAACTGTCTGGCAAAAACCACGGTCCATTTCTACGGTCGTGGAAGTGCCAGTGACCGTGGTTGGGGTGCCTCAGCTTGCTTTGGATCATTGAGTCACGATTTGGTGCATGGCTTGCACCAACAAGGTCCCATTGGTCTTCCTTAGCCTCTAGCTTGCATCCTAATGAGTCCGAAGGTGTGTTGTCTCGATGAACGATCCTCGAATGTATCGATTAAGCTCTCAATTCTCCCAAAATACCTACAAAGCAATGCAAAAGTCCGCGTAGACGTCTATCTCGAGAAAATACGTGAATTGAGTGCATACGTCGTGAACTAGTGCTAAACCATGCATGAATGAGTAGATAAACTATCTAGATGAGTGCCTAATCCTAAGTCATAAATCATATTATCACTTACAAAATGTATTGGTTTACCTTGTGATCCATAACATCATCCTTGACTCCTTTGAACCATTCGAAAGATGCGTACTCCCTTGTAACTCAATAAAAGTGAGCACTCTTCGTTCTCATTTGTTTCTTAATTAGTTGGGTCATATTTATGAACATTTGTAACTAAATATAAATTAGATTTACTCTTTGTGATCTCCATTCCAAGGCTTGTTGAAAGTTAGTCGACCTATAGTTGTCGCTAAGCTGAAGCTCTCGGTGAAGACTCATTTTAATTCTTGTGTTCAGTCTCCAACTATTGGATGTGAACACTAAGGTAGTTGTACCCTGGTGCTGAAGTGATAGAGAACAGGTGCCTGCAAATTCGATATTTTGTTGGGTTCCTGAAAAGGAGTTGTATTCACTGACATGTTGGAAAATTTTTGATCAATGCAAGATAAGATTCACCATTCAAATTTTGAGATTGTAGGGCGTTAAAGGAAGATGTACTAGCCACTTCTCTAGTTGAATCCCTGTGGCTTGGCCATGAGTATGCTGAAGATGTAGCATGGTAGTTCCGAGATCTGACATAACAAGAAGCATAGTATGAGTAGAGCATGAAATTCTATGGGAATCTGAACAATACATGCTTAGGATCAGTACCTTTATGATTTTAGTTGGATAAAAAACATCAGGTTTAAGTTGTTCAGTCAATGACAGTAACCAAAGGCTTATGACAATTAAAACAACAAAAAAGTAAAAAAAATACAACAAGCAAAAGCAAGCAAACAACAAGCAACATAAAACAACATAACTAAATAACAAACATAGGTTTTATGACAGTAAACACTAAATATAAAACAACAAGAACTAAAATTAAGTTGATTTTGGAGGCACATACATTCTCACAGAATTTAAAATCAAGATAATAAAAATTAGATATCTTCCATGTTATCTAACTCGATTAGTTAAAATAAGTTTATTTATCTAATTCTACACTTCAAAACATTCCTCTCTTCATCAACTGTTGTTGTGTTATCTCTATTTTTCTCAAAGGTAGAAGTTGAATGGTGATGAATCAAGGAGAAACAAGCTCAATATGAAAGTGGACATGAATTTCAACACCGTTGTCACCTTCAATTAATTCTACCAAAATAAGAATAGATATTTTTGGAAATTGACGAATTGTTATCGCACAACATCTACGATAGAGAGTGTGGTTTTCAATTTGAATCTACTTTTGATTTGTCATAAAAGTACAACAGAAGAAGAAGAAGAAGAAGAAGAGGAGAAGAAGAAGAAGAAGAAGAAGAAGAAGAAGAAGAAGAAGAAGAAGAAGAAGAAGAATAATGGAAGACTAGAAGACGAGGTTAGAGAATAGAATAAGAAGCGAAGAATCATGTTAGAAACTTACCGGAGGTGATCGACGACGATGAAGGAAGGTGGTGGAAGGGGACAATGATGGAAGACCAGAACTAGAAAGTAGAAACCCTAAATTGCACAAGGGAAAAATCGGGAAAATAGGAATGTTACAACAGTGAAAGAAACTCATACACCAATTTACCCCTTTCCTTTTTTTTTTTTTTCTAAAATGGTTCCAAACGGTTTTTTTTAAAAAAAAGGAACCGGACCGGACCAAACCCCTTTTTCTTGATTTCGGTTGATTATCTTAAATTCTAGAGAGTTCTGCTTGGTTGTTGTGTTGAGAATAACAAGAGAACCCCCTAGGAAGCAATTGGTAGTGATTTTGGGGGTAGAAACTTACAGATTTGAGAGTTCGATTGAAACCAGTTCTGTCTCAGTCAAGCCCAGGCATCTCGACCGAGATACCCTCAAGAACAACCCAAGGTACCCATCTGATATGGAAGGATACGTTGATCCAATCGATAAATTGTGCTTCATGATCGTGCTGAGGCCGGAAAACCTACACCTCCACCGCCTCTGCCTCCATAGCTACCAACCATCCTCCCTAACCTCAAAGAAATATTGTCCGCATTTGCTCCCGCCCGGTCATCACACCTCGTTATATCGACATCGACGATTTTGCTTGCTTGCACCTTATCGATGACCTGAAGAGGATGATCACAACTATAGGGCTTGAAACCTTTGTCTCGATCTGGACCCCGGCTTATGTAGAGCCGACTTATGAGTTCCTAAGCTCCATCATCTATGTGCCGGAAGAGGACTATGTCAAATTCTGCTAGATGAACAAGACCTACACGTACAGTACAAAGACCTTTGGAGCTATATTTGGGTTCTACAATGCCAGAACTACTGATTTCCCTTCTTGCAACCATGCTAGAGCATTTTGGACCCATATTGCCCACATTCCGACTAGCACCAAAAATTGAAAACTAGGAGATTTAAAAGAGAAGTGCATCTTTCATGTAGCCTTTAAGATCACACACCGGACCCTTAGCGAGATGTTACTAGCTCGCAACGAGACACCCTAGAAAATCCGGCAAGGTGAGCTATTCATACTTTTGTGTATGACTACAGATGAGATCCCGGATGTCACCATCATGCTGGTTGAGGATCTTCCTAAGATCAGGAGCAAGAAAAAGGGGGACATTTGTGTAGGTGGATTGGTGACACACATTGCCAACGCCATCGGTCTCGATCTTTCTGCTTGAACTTTGGCCGCTGAGGCAAACCATTAGGGTTACAGAAGTTCATCACTCGCCGTATCTTGGTAACTCGAGGGTGTGGCCCACCATACGTGGCCACGTCTGGGAAGCCAAAGATCCTAGAGGCATGATGTGGACATCCTAGTTTACGGTCTCCGACCTGCGCAAGTGGCACAATATATGAGATCCCCTCGTTAAGGAGGCAGCGAGACTTGTTGAGATGAGGCCAAATGATGAGGATGATGAGGACGGCGCTCCTATGGACACCGGGATGGACACTGCTGGTCCAAGTGCTCCGGTGATTGAGCTCATGGATGATGCGGAGACTAATGATGATCAGCCATGAAAGATGCCACTGCAGCAGCAGGCACGCCATCAGCGCCTCCGCCGTCGTGACCCCGAGGCCCACAGGAGGATTGACGACCTTACTCGTCAGATGGAGGAGTCTTTCACTGATATGCGTGCTGATTTGGATAGACGCCTCGATTCTCAGACACAGGAGATCAACGCTGTGAGGCGCGGGACTGAGGAGAGCTACCACTATCAACGCCGGATGATGGAGCTGCAGTTCCAGCATCTGATGGGCCATCCATTCGATCCCTCCTTGTACCTGTTCCATCCACCTCCTCCTCCGGATGCATGATTGAGCCTTCCACGGAGTTGTTGTTGCTTTATTTTCTCTTCTTATTTTGCGGTTCTACATTTTACATTGTAAGTGCTTTTCTCTAGAATTCTTATACATCGGGACGATGTGTCCTAAGTATGGGGTGCTTTGAGATATTGGTTCTGTAATAACCAACTTATGTGCTTATGACTTACTCTAAGGAATAAACTAATGTAAGCTTAAGAGGAAGATAAATTTTTGGATCGATGAAGATGTTCTTGTATGATCGTTTGGAAGACTTGATTTCTTTCACTTGTAAGCTCTTATTTTTCATCTTCAATCGATGTTCTTCATTTATTGTCTTTTATGGATATCTTCTTTTTATCCGTTGCCCCATAGCTGTTGTAACGTCTTTATTTATCCATAGAATACGCTGCTTGGTTGAGCAAAATCTTCTCACGCTATTTGAGAAGTAGCCGTTGCAAGATCTTCATGTTCAAAGTTGTTTGGAGATCTTTAAGTCCTAGATCTTTTGTTCTTCACTTGAAAGTCGTTGTAGATCTTCAAAAATCTTTATGTAATCTTCTCTTTAACAAATTTTTTTCAAGCCATTTGGAGATCTTCTCTTAGGATCTTATCTTCAAACTCCTTCAACCGAGATCTTCTCTCCTAGATCTTTGTGTCGGTTAGATTGTATGTTCGAAAGCCTTCATCCGAGATCTTCTTAATCTTCTTGTTTGATTTGTTGGCTTTTGAAGATCTTCTTCTAAATCTTCTATCTTGGTTGTTGTAGGTGTTCGTGTGTTGTAATAAAAACTCTTAGCCAAGATCTTCCCTTGTAATGCTATCCAAGACCTACACACACTTTAACAATCAAACCAAGACATGCAATCTAGTAAAAAAATCGATATTTGTTAGTTTATAAAACCGCATTTATATGTTAAGTCTTCCATCATTTAAATAAAACAATTCAAATCAAAGGTGGAGTTATTAAGAAGAATATGTAGAATCCAATAGATTGTCTCTAACAGAAGATTCTAGAACATTAGTTGATATGACAGATTGGTTAGCAACATGTGATTATCTTTAGACTTAAAATCCTTGTACCAGTCAGGGACACCAGTGAGCTTGAAACAAGCTTCTTGAGATGACCTCTCTCTTTACAATATGGACACAACTTGTTAAATTTTTCTTTCTTGTAATCCCTTCTACTCCCACTAACATGTCTATAAGGGACAGTCCTAGAGACAACTAAAGCATCATGTGTGGGAATATTATGACAGGTAATCTCCTTCTGTTTTTCAACTTCAATTAGCATATGAAACACACGATTCATAGTAGGTAAAATATCCAGAGATAAAATATTGCTACGTATATGTTCAAACTGGTCATTCAATCCCATGAGAAATTACATGACACACATCTTAGCTTCCCTTTCTGAGATTTTCTTAATAATGTCACAAGTACATTGTACTATGCATTTGCAAAGACATGAAGGAATAGCATCAACAATTGACAACTCGTCCCATAACTTTTTCATTTTTTCATAATATATGGCTATTGTGTGATTATTTTGTTTAGAGATGCAAGATCTTTATCAATCTGATAGATCAAAGGAGCATTTGATACCTCAAAACGTTCAACAATGTCATCCCAAAGCTCCCTGGAAGATTCTGCATAGGTGAACAAAGCTAACTCTAACTTCATAGAATGCAGGATCGAGCATCTGATCATGAAATCTGCTCTAATCCAACGTGTAAGTTGATCTTCATCATCCGGTGCAGGTTTCTTACATGTTCCAGCAACAAATCCGAGCTTCTGCTTAGCTCCATGGGCCATATGTATGATTCTCCTCTAGGGTACAAAATTGGAACCATTAAACAAGATTGATAATAGCTGCATTCTAGGATTGTCCGAATTGGACAAATGTAAGGGATCATTCATATTGCCAGATGCATTCTGAGTCAGATTTGGATTGAGAGGATTATTTCTTGATCCGAGCATGTCTTTATTTACCATGAAATTGCCTCCGAGAGAAAGGAGAAGATAATATATTCGATTATCTGAGTATGTGTATGTATTTAATTCAAATCAGAGATTGAAGAAGGAGGAGTTAAGGATTTATGAGCAACTTCACCATTATCACGCTCTCATACCATGTGAAGAGGTGAAGGGGTGAAGTAAAATTGAATCTCCATATATGAATCATAAGTATATATATATATATCCTCAAAGAGTTTGTTAGGCTTTTAGCCCTTATTACAAAAGTAACCCTTTCATTACTATATATTGCCTATACCTCAACTCCACAAGCAAACTCATACAACACGAAATAAACAATTTAAAAGAATTACAAAATAAGATTAATTGCAACTTAACCAATGGGAAGAATTCAACAAGAAGCATTCAACAAAATCAATGTAATGATTCTTAGTTCGTTAATCAGCAGAAATGAATGCAATGATTTTTAAAATTTTTAAATAGCTTAGATTAGTTCAATTGGTTTCAATATCCTATAAGTAAATTTGAATAAATATAAGTCGTATGTTAAATGTTCAGGTACGGCCCTTATATTGCGGTACGGCTGTACGGGCGACACGTGTCCCGAAATTTTTTTTTTTTTTTTTTCTTTTCTGAAACGATTTTTTTTCCGGAAAGTAATGAAAATTTATTTGAACTACCATGTTATAATTTATGCACTATTCTCCTATAAACTTTGAATTATTCCCATATAATCCATGAACTATTACTTTTTAATATAATCCATGAACTATTCTATTATAATTCATGAACTATCCCATAATAAGTTTTGAACTATTACTTTCACTACTTTAAAAATTTTTGCACTTTAAAATATTCTATTATAATTCATGAACTATTCTATTATAATTCATGAACTATCCCATAATAAGTTTTGAACTATTACTTTCACTCCTTTATAAATTTTGCACTATGAACTATTCTATTATAATTCATGAATTATCCTTTTAGAAGTTATGAACTATTACTTAATAAGTTTTGAACTATTACTTTTATTCCTTTATAAATTTTATACTATGAACTATTCTATTATAATTCATGAACTATCCTTTTATAAGTTATGAACTATTCCATAATAAGTTTTGAACTATTACTTTAACTCGTTTCAAAAAAAAAAAAAAAAAAAAAGAAATTTTTTTTTTTTTTACGGGACACGTGTCGGCCGTACCGGAATAATGGGCCTTACTTGAACACTTCCCACATATTAATTACATAGCTAACTGTTGGCCCCTCTTGATGAAATTAAAACAAAATTCAACGTAGAAATGTAAGTATAGAGGAAGGATTCAAACAAAGTGTCTTACCAAACATGCATGGACGTAGAAATAAGTACGTACATTGGGCAACTTGCCATGCAACTTTTCAACATTTGTTTGACTATAAATACCAAACCTTCTTTTAGTACTTATCATCACAGCAATCCTAAATATACATTACAAAGTAAGATAAGATATTTACAAAGGGATTGATCGAAAGTAAGCTCAATCTAGCTAGCTAGTACGTAATGGCTTTCAAGATCAGCGGTTTAGTTGTCCTAGTTTTCGTTATGACCGCTCTTGTTGGCCAGTCGAACGGGCAACTTGAATCCGGTTTCTACGAGGGAAAATGCGGAAACACGAGCGTCGAGCAATTCATTCTCAACCTTGTAAAAACCAAGATGCAAAGCAATCCCGGGCTTGTCGGTGATCTTACCCGATTGTCGTTTCATGATTGCTTTGTTAAGGTGAGCATAGCCTTGAATTGCATATATGTATTATTGTTACGTACCTACATTTCATTGATAGTAAGTATACACATTCATATATATTGGTTAAAATATAATTATATCTATGTTTATGTTGCTAGGGATGTGATGCATCGGTGATGCTGGACGGAGCTACATCCGAAAAAACTGCTCCAGAAAACCTAAATCTCGACGGATTTGACGACATTGATGACATAAAGAAATCCGTTGAAGGGGTTTGTCCAGGTGTTGTATCATGTGCAGACATTTTAGTCATGGCAACTAGAGACACACTCAATATAGTAAGTAGCGGCTTGTTTATTTATAATGTTCAATTTAGTTATTTTGGTACTAATTCGAGATTTGGTACGTATATATACGAATGACTTAGGCCGGTGCAGATAGGTATGAAGTTGAGACTGGGAGAAGAGACAGCCTTGTTTCAAAAGCCGCGGATGCTGCCAATGTTCCCGGTGCCAACACCCTCATGTCGGTCGCGATCAGCGACTTCTCTAACATTGGATTAGACGTGAATGATCTTGTTGTTCTTCTTGGTATAAATTCCAATCAATAATCTTATGCAATTGATTTATTCAAGTTAGATAATCATGCGAGACACGAGTGTTTCCTCAACCCGAGGACAACCAACTTATTATATTATAAGCTTAGTGAACCATTCCTCGATTTTATACTTCAAATGTAACTCATATAGAATCATTGAACTTCTATTCGGACTTTAGTTAACAACCATATACTTGATTGCAGGTGCTCACACCGTGGGAGTAGTCCATTGCAACAACTTCCAAGACCGTCTATACAACTTTAGCGGGACAGGCAAACCAGATCCAACCATGGACTCGGGTCTGGTCCAAAGTCTCATGAGCACATGCCCTTCCAATCAAGACGGGACCCAAAGCACAACTTTCTTGGACCAAACCGCCAATAGTGGTGATACATTCGACACAGGCTATTACAACCAAATCCTAGCTAACAGAGGTGTCACCAAGTTTGATCAACGATTAGCAACCGATTCGAACACAAAAGATTTGGTCGGAACTCTTGCACAAGATTCAAGCTACTCTAGCAAATTCGGACAGGCTATGATCAAGATGACGCGAATCGGAGTCTTAACCGGAACTGATGGAGAAATCAGGAAGACTTGTAGTGCAGTGAACAGCTAGAAGGATACAAAATCCTTAACTTGCGCTTGGTTTGCTTCCTAAAAAAATGTCAAAGGATACGTCCTTTTCAATTTATGATATTAGTTATTGACCAATTCATAAAGTTGGTGTTGTTGAATAACATGGAAGTGTTCTTATATTGATGATTAATGATGTTGTGTGGAATAATAAGAGTTGCAGTAAAATTTGAGAAATTGGATTCTATTTATATAATCAGTGTTGATCTTGTTGCTCTTGAGTACCATGAAATCTTTCAAAAATTTAGCTACTTAATATCTCATATAGGGTGACACTTTCTCAAAATTTGAGAAATTTTCTATTTATACAATCAGTGTTGATCTTGTTTGCAACTAGAGGTGTTAAACCGGCATCATCCGGTTGGGTTTGAGTGGGTTACAAAATGCTCGGGTTGAAACGGGTCCAATAAAAACAAGCTTGGTTAATATTAACAATCGTATTGTTTCGAGTCGGGGTTGGGTCGGATATCAATTGTTCGAGTTGAAACGGTTTAAAGTTTAGCCTCGGTTCTTGAATCATAACGGATCGGTTTAGTTTGGTTCTCGGGTCGTAACAGGTTTGTTTAGTTCGGTTCGATACCGGTGTCAAACGAGGCCTACGGGCTAGGTTCATGTCGGTCACAATAGGGTTCAGTCAAAACAAGTTCTCTTTTTAGCGGTTTGTTTCACGTCAGCTCGGTTTGGATCATGAATCAGTTGTTCGGGTTGATACGGTTATCAGATAGTCTTGGTTCTTGCATAATAATTTAGTTCAGTTCTTGAGCCATTCGGGTTAGGTTATTTTCATTTTTAATGGCTTTGGATAGAGATGTCAATTGGGGCGGGTCAATTGGGTTTGAGTAGGTCCAAGTTAAGTTCAAGTCGGGTCAAACCGGGTCGGGTTGCTTAACATCTTGATTTGGGTCGGTTTTAGGTTGGGCAATTTGACTGTTGAATCCGGGTTACTAGGAATACTAGGTTTGTACGGGTTCGAGTAAGTATTAGATATACATTTTTTCATTAAAATTTTTGATAAACTACATAAAACACCCTTTTTTACTCTTTTCTTCCGTTAACAATTAAACACATTATTGATATTTCATCCAGACTAATAGACTATCTAGTTTTCCATCCAAATTGTATGGGCCCACTAAAAACTAATTAATTAGTACGGGTACGGATTATAAATATGGGATAGTTATATTAAAATAAAATATAAGAGGTGGTTAAGTGAATAAGTGAGTACATAATAAGTGCTTTTTGTGTAATTTACTCAAAAATATTTTCGCCCATATTAATTTGATAAAATATTTTTGGGTTATCATCTTTATCTGGGTTAAATGGATTGGGCTATATTAACATGTGACTCAATATATAACTTTTGGCATTTGACTCTCTTGGACGGCCCATAATTTTATTGATTAAAAATTTCTATTGAATTAAAATATTAATCTATTAAAATTAAAAAAATACTTTAAAATTAAAATGTCACCTCTAATGTAATAAGTATTAAAAATGTAATAATAGATCTAATGCATGCATAACAAATAATAATACATTAATGATTTTTTTTAAAAAAATTTACGTATATTAGAATAGAGGGGATATACAAAGCTCACTTGAGCTTAGGAGATACAATCACAAAAGAGAAGAGAGCTGGGGAGAGGTGGTTAGACAAGGTGAATACCAAGCCTTTTAGCATAGGTGATCAAGTCAATAGATCTATCCTTCCAAGTGTGTGCGAGGAAGTTCTTGGTAACATTTATGGCATTGTTCGCACAGTCAATTGCACGGGTGAAGGTGTCACTGTGGACGAAGAAGGTTACGAGCTCGCCAAGTGGTAGATGAAAGAGGTGATGGAGCAGATTTTGACATTGTCACTAAGGCTTTTCTTAGGGTTATGGTAAGAGGCTAACCACGTCCAAGGGTTTTGAAGGGAGGGGGTAAAGGGTTTTGTTCCATCGGGTAATGATGTCCAGGACAAGCGAAGTGTAACTACAGCAGTTCCATAAGTGATTTGCATCCTCGGGGAATGAGGTGCAGAGCTTGCACGTATCGTTGGTAATTAGGTTCCATTGGTGAAGTCTATCAATAGTGGTGAGTCTACTAAGGCTAGCTATCCAGGCGATGCAGCTGCATTTTGGGATGTTATTGCTGAACCAGATAGCCTTGCAAGTGAAGGTGGTGTGAGGAAGTGTAGGTCTTCTGAAGAGCTCATAGGTAGCCTTGGAGGAGAAGAGGCCGATAGGAGAAGTGATAGTGGCCAGACAATTGCGACCGTTACTCAGAGAAACAAGATCGTCCCTAACCTTAATAATACTTCTCCAAGAGTAGCTATGGTTGTTGCAAGCATTGAATGTCCAGATGGATTGACCTTTGAGAATATTACTAGTAACCGATCTACTCCAGAGAGGGTTGATAACACGATTTATGACTTAGGTTTAGGCACTCATTTAGATAGTTTTTCCGCTCATTCATGCATGGTTTGTACTAGTTCGTAACGATTTGCACTCAATTCATGTATTTTGTCTAGATAGACGTCTACACGGACTTTTGCATGCTTTGTAGGTATTTTGGGAGCTTTAGGAGCTTAATCGATACATTTGAGGATCGTTCCTCGAGATGACACACCTTCGGACTCCTTGGGAAGCAAGCTAGGAGCTAAGGGGGACACATGGGACCTTGTTGGTGCATGTCATGCACCAAATTGAGGCTTGATGATCCAAAATAAGCTGAGGCACCAAAACCACGGCCACTGGGACTTCCACGGGCGTGGAAATGGGCCGTGGTTTTCCCCAGACAGCTGTGACAGCTGTCCCACGATCTTCATGGCCGACTCTTGCAATTTGTTGAGGATATAAGGTGGTCCTGTAGGCTGTTAGGGACAGACCCCTCACTTCCATTCTCTCTCACACTCTCAACAACACATATTCTCTCATTGAAAGATTGGATTGGAGCTTCACTTGGAGGAGAAGAAAAGGGTCCATTGAAGAAGAAGAGAAGAACACACCATTCTTAGTTTTTCATAGCTTTGAGTGATTTTGAGTGAGTTTTGTAAAGACGATTTGCTCGTTTTTGTAAGGAACGAGATTGAACCTTCTTTTGAAGGGTTGTAAGTCCTACTTATCATACATTCAGCTTGATTTTCTTTGTTCGACTTGTTCATCTCTATTTCACTTCATTTGCTTGCTGTGGAAGCTATGAATGTATGCTTGTTGAGTTTGATTGTTGAAATGCACGTTGTTGGCTAGATAGATGTGGTTCTAGAGTAAGGATGATGGTTATGGTTTGGACTATGATAGAATGGACTTAGATGTACCATTGGTTGATTCGTTTGCTTTAACCGAGCTGTTGTTGGAAACCACGGTTCGTTCTTACCTTTCCACAGCCGTGGATTGGGATGAACAACCCGTGGTTCTGACTAACTAACTAGTTTTGATGAATCTAAGTGCTAGAATGTTAGATTGTTGAAATCCTAATGTTTGTTGAGCTAAATCTATCCTAGGGTGACCTAGTGTTAGCAACTAAGTGTTAGAAGAGACCTACCCGGTGATTCTTGCTCTTAGATACCGAAGATGACGAACTCTAGGTAGTAGTGAGCCTCACAAGCCGCTATTGGACTGAATGTCCTAGGATAGATGTTTAGGACTTGCCTTCCCGAGACTTACCTGGTAAGGAGAGGTTAGATCCCTAGATAACCATCCGGTTTGTGTAGACATCCCTACCTTAGGCTCCTAGAAACTTACCCGGTGATAGGTTCTTAGGTGCGGGATTAGTGGATCATGAGACCTACCCGGTAATTGACCCCACTTGAGAAACATTCCTTCCCAACATACTATAGTTTATCCAAGGTTGATTAGAAGCTTGAGTCCTATGCCATAACCGGAATTTCCAACCCCTAGAATCCGCTTTTCTATCTTTGATTACATATTTCGTGTTTGCTTGTTTACTTGTGTTTTAGCTTGATTCCTTAGTTTGTTTTGCCATATTGTATCATTGTGATCCTTGATTGATCACCACACAAAACTAATCCAAAAACATTGAGATTTTCATTTATCTGTTTCTTTCTCTTTTCTTAGCCTAGATCAACACTATCCTTAATCACTAATCGATTCAATCTCACCTCAGTCTTTGTGTTCGACCTCGGGATACTATCCTTACTACAAAACATCCCGTACACTGCAGGTTCGCTAGGAGTTAGGAAAAATATAACGAGTATAAATTTAAGACTTTTGCGTGTCACGTTCTTAGCGTAACAAGTTTTTGGCGCCGTTGCTGGGGACTAGGTTAAGATTGAGTCATTGTTTGTGATTGTTTATAGTGTAGGTCTTTCTTGTTGCTTTTGATCTCGTTTGGTTTGTGTCTATTCTTTTCTAATATCTCTACTCTTTAGGTGTATGCGAAGATCTCGTGGCAAGGATTTAGCTCCATTAGATCCCGAACCGGAGAAAACCCTTAGATCTAGATCCAAGAGCATTAGGAAAGGAAAAGAGATGGCCGGAAGAGATCTCCAAGCTGAGTTAGATGAAGCCTTAGAGAAAATTAGGCTAAGGGATGAAGCCTTGGAGAATGAAAGGAGACTTGCCAATGAGAGGCAAGAAGCGACTAGGAGGGAGATTGAAGAGATTAGGCAAACTCTTGTGCAAAGAGAGCTTAATCGTCAACAACCTCCACCTCCACCACAACCGCAGCCGGCGGCGGTTAATATTCGGGTTATGCCCATTGCTATTGAAGAGCCACAAACGTTAGGGCAACGTATAGATCCGGCACAAAGAGCACACCGTCCAGGTGTGAACTTAGGAGATCCCGCAACCCATGATTATGAGCTCCGCCCTCAAGTTCTACAAATGATCCGGCATAATCAATTTGGAGGCATGGAAGGAGAGTCTCCTCATCAACTTTTGATGAACTATGATATCTTGATGGAGACTCTAAGGCCGCCTAGATTGGAGAACAACAACCATAAGCTTAGGGCTTTCTCCTTCTCACTTAAGGATAAAGCCTTGGCTTGGTATCAATCTATTCCACAAGGGCGAGTGAGTACTTGGGAGGAGATGACAACCGAGTTTTTGACAAAGTTCTTCCCACCTTCCAAGACTACCGAGTTAAGAGGGAAGATCAATGCCTTCGTGATAAAGGATAGAGAAAGCTTATTCAAGTCTTGGGAGAGGTTCAAAGACCTTCTCCTAGATTTTCCGCACCATGGTATACCGAAAATAGAGCTTTTGGAGATCTACTTCAAGGGACTTGATGAAGATAGCCAATTCAAGCTTCAATCTCTTTCCGGTGGGACTTTCATGGAGAAGAATGTGGATAAAGCTTGGGAGTTTGTAGAGAAACAAGCTTTGGTGATTGAGAAATACTCTCATAGGAAGAGTGATGGGAGGAAAGCGGGAGCATATGAGGTGAGTGAAGTCACCATGAGTAACTTCAAGCTTGATGCAATCAACAATGAGCTGAAATCTTTGAGGGAGTTGTGTGCTATAACTTTGAAGAATCAAGCAACCCCTCAAGTGCAAGTGCAAGCAAACTTGTCTTCCAAGGAGGAGGATGTGAACTATATGGGAAAGGGAAGCTACAACAACTATCAAGGCCAAAGGAACTTCAACAACAACCGGCAATTCAACAATTACCGGCCTAACCATAACCATCCCGGGTTTTCCTATTCTAACTCGGATGGAGCCTTGAACCCTCCCGCTTCCACAAGCGTAGCTCCACCACCAAAAGCTTCACAAGAACCTCCACCCAGATTTACTCAACCTCCAAAGGATAGAACTGAGATGATGTTTAAGCAATTGCTTGGAAGGTTGAGCGGTCTTGAGAGCATGGTGACTTCCATTTCTAAGGCTCAAAAGGTGTTGGAAGCACAAGTGTTCCAAAAGGCGGGTGAAGCTCATAGAGATCCGGGAAAGCTTCCCGGAAGAACTGAGGACAACCCAAGAGGCCAAGTGTTGGCCATCACAACAAGGAGCGGGTTGAGCATGAAGGATCCCTTACCTAAGGGAAATGACAAGGGGAAGCAAGTAGTGATAGAAGAAGAGACATTGCAAGAAGATGGAGGAAAGAGCAAGGAAGATGAGCCAACATATGTGGCACCACCTCCATACAAGCTACCACTACCATTCCCACAATCACGAGCAAGAGCTCGCTTGGACAAGCACTTCGGTAAACTCCTTGAACTTATGTCTAAATTGCATATTAACATTCCGTTCATGGATGCTATTCTAGGTATGCCGACATATGGCAAGTTTTTGAAGGAAATTCTCTCCAACAAGAGGAAGTTGGAGGAGTATGGAGAAGTGAGGATGACAAAGAGGTCCTCGGAATTGATTCAAACCATGAAGGAGGAGATGCCTCCTAAGCTAAGAGATCCGGGATCCTTTTGTGTGCCAATTGGAGTGGGAGAAGTGAAGTATGAAGCTCTTTGTGATCTTGGGGCAAGTGTAAGCATTATCCCGCTTGCGCTTTGCAACAAGGTTGGGCTAGGAGAACCAAAGCCGGTCAAGATGACCCTTTACATGGCGGACCGTTCGATCACTCACCCGGTTGGAATATTGGAAGACATACCGGTGCAACTAGGGAAGTTCTATGTGCCAATAGACTTTGTTGTTTTGGACATCCCGGCGGACTATCCGGTTCCCATCATCTTGGGAAGACCTTTCCTAACCACTTCCGGATGTTTGGTGGATTGCAAAAATGGAATTCTCTCCTTCAACATTAGAGAAGAGAATAAGTTCAAATTTACCACAATGATGAAAGGGTCAGCCCTTGGTGAAGATGTGTTCAACATTGTCGAGCAAGAGGATTGTAGAGAAGTTGTGAGCTTGATCTTGATCAAGGACCCCTTGGAGAAGGTTCTTAGCTTAAGTTTGATGGAGGAAGGAGTTGAGGAGGCTTGCAATGAAGAAATCAAGGCCTTGGATGCATTGGAAAAGGAGACAAGAGCTGAATTTGAAGTACACGAAGGTGTGCTGAATTGCTGGGTGAACCACGGCCTGGGGGGAGAACCACGCCCGTGGTTTCTCCCGTGGAACTCTCTGGAGTGCTTTGAAGTGCTAGATTTGCAAGTTCCACGGCCGTGGTTGTGCCAGAGCCCATAGTTTTGACCGTGGTTTCTCTAGAAACTGCCTTTGTTGTTGATCAAGCTTCAAGGAGCCTTGAGGAGTCTTCCATGGCTTTGGATTAATCTCAACCAACATTATATGGATCATCTCCAATCAATAAAGGTCCTCCTAAACTTGAACTCAAACCCCTCCCCTCTCATTTGAAGTATGCTTTTCTTGGTGAGAATTCTACATATCCAGTTATTGTGAATGCATGCTTGAATGATGATGAACTTGCTAGATTGTTGCATGAGTTAAGATTGCATAGGAAAGCCATTGGCTATACCATTGATGATTTAGTTGGCATCAAACCTTTTTTGTGCATGCATAAGATCTTAATGGAAGATAATCATAAACCTTCGATTGAACCTCAAAGAAGACTAAACCCGATCATGAAAGAAGTAGTAAAGAAAAAGATCCTTAAATTGCTTGATGCGGGAATCATTTTCCCGATTTTGGATTGTAAATGGGTTAGTCCCGTGCATGTGATTCCTAAGAAGGGTGGGATGACCGTAGTAACCAATGAGAATAATGAACTAATTCCAACTAGAACGGTTACGGGATGGAGGATGTGTATAGACTATAGGAAACTAAATGTGGCCTCTAGGAAAGATCACTTCCCTCTTCCTTTCATTGACCAAATGTTAGAGATATTAGCTCAACATTCCCATTTTTGTTACTTAGATGGCTATAGTGGATTCTTCCAAATCCCTATTCACCCTGATGATCAAGAGAAAACCACATTCACGTGTCCTTGGGGAACATTTGCATATAGGAGAATGCCATTTGGGTTGTGTAATGCACCCGCCACCTTTTAAAGGTGTATGATGGCTATCTTTTCTGAGTATATTGAAAACATCATGGAAATGTTTATGGATGATTTTTCTGTTTATGGATCTTCCTTTGATGATTGTTTAGCTAACTTGTCTCTAGTGCTAAAAAGATGTGAGGAGACTAATCTAGTCTTTAATTGGGAGAAATGCCACTTCATGGTAAGTGAAGGTATTGTGTTGGGACATTTGGTGTCCAACCGTGGCATTGAGGTTGATAGAGCTAAGATAGAAACCATAGAGAAGTTGTCACCACCTACCTCGGTGAAGGGGGTAAGGAGTTTTCTAGGGCATGCCGGTTTTTACCGGAGATTTATTAAAGATTTCTCTAAGATTTCTAAGCCTCTTACTAACCTACTAATGAAAGATGTTGAGTTTGTTTTCTCCAAAGATTGCCTTGAGGCTTTTTGTAGGTTGAAGAATGCTTTGATCACCACTCCCATCATGCAACCTCCGGATTGGAGTTTACCGTTTGAGATCATGTGTGATGCGAGTGATGTAGCCGTTGGGGCTGTTTTATGACAAAGGAAAGATGGGCTAACATATGCTAGCAAGACGCTAGATGATGCCCAACTCAATTATGCTACCACCGAGAAAGAGTTGCTAGCGGTGGTGTATGCATTTGAGAAGTTCCGCTCATACCTTGTTGGAGCGAAGGTCATTGTTTATACGGATCATGCTGCGATCCGTTATCTCCTTACAAAGAAGGATGCTAAGCCTCGTTTGATTCGGTAGATCCTTCTTCTCAAGAGTTTGACTTGGAAATCCGGGATAAGAAAGGGTCCGAAAATTCTGTGGCGGATCACCTTAGTAGACTCCTACCATTGGAGCTTGAGAGAGATGACATCCCGATTGATGACTCATTCCAGGATGAGCAATTGCAAATGGTGGAGGAGTGCTTGTTTCAAGGGTCAAGTGGTAATGAGCCATGGTTTGCCGACATTGTGAACTACCTTGTGTGTGAGGAGGTGCCACCCGGTTTATCCTATTCCCAAAGGAAGAAATTCTTCAAGGATGTGAGGCACTACTATTGGAGTGCACCGCTTTTGTTCAAGAGAGGGCCGGATGGAGTCTTTAGAAGATGCATACCTTAGGATGAGGTGGAGAGTGTGATCCGCCATTGTCACTCCTTGCCATGTGGAGGCCATGCTAGCTCACACAAGACATGTACTAAGGTTTTGCAATCGGGTTTCTTTTGGCCAAGTTTGTTCAAGGATGTGCAGAATTTTGTGGTAGCTTGTGATGCTTGCCAAAGAACGGGCAACATCTCAAGGAGGAATGAAATGCCCTTGAACAACATACAAGAGGTGGAGATATTTGACGTGTGGGGTGTGGACTTCATAGGGCCATTCCCCTCTTTATGTGGAAACCTCTACATCCTCTTGGCGGTGGACTATGTGTCGAGATGGGTGGAGGCAATCGCCTCTCCTACAAATGATGCCAAGGTTGTGGTGCGGTTCTTCAACCGAGTGATCTTCCCTAGGTTTGGAACACCAAGGGTGATCATAAGTGATGGAGGGAAACACTTCACCAATAGGAACTTTGGGGCACTTTTGGCTAAGTATGGGGTGACTCATAAGGTGGCAACACCTTACCACCCCCAAACTAGTGGCCAAGTGGAGATCTCCAACCGGGAGATAAAAGGAATTCTTGAGAAGACGGTTTCTAGGACGAGAAAAGATTGGGCTATGAAGCTCGATGATGCCTTATGGGCTTATAGAACCGCTTTCAAGACACCGATTGGCACCACTCCCTACAAGCTAGTCTATGGCAAGTCTTGCCACCTTCCGGTAGAGATGGAGCATAGAGCGTATTGGGCCATAAGGTGGCTGAGTTTTGACCTTAAGGAGGCCGGAGTGAAGAGGTTGCTTGATATGAACGCCCTTGAGGAGATCCGGTTGGATGCCTATGAAAATGCCCGGATCTACAAAGAAAGGACCAAACATTGGCATGACAAGCGTCTCATCCCGAAAGTGTTGAGTGAAGGCGACCATGTCCTTCTCTTCAACTCAAGGCTGCGGCTCTTCCCCGGGAAGCTGAAGTCAAGATGGACGGGTCCTTATGTGGTGAAGAAGATCTTTCCCCATGGAGCGGTTGAGATAGGAGGGGAGCATTGTGGAGATTTTAAGGTGAATGGGAATCGGTTGAAGAAGTATATCCCGGGAGCTCCGGTGGATATGATTGCCCCACTTCACCTAGAGTGAGACGCCCCCGAGTTTGGTCAAGCTAATGACCTTAAAGAAGCGCTTGATGGGAGGCAACCCATTGGTAGACATCTTTCCCTTTTTCGTTTTTGTTTTTGTTTTGATTTTTCTGTTTTTGTGTGTTTGGTGTGCTTTGTGTGTGTGCTAAAGTCTTGGTAGCATGGAAGCCTTGCATGGCATGTGGATGATGATGATGAATCCCTCATCAATTGTGGGTGGAGCGGACGCGGGACTTGGACGGCTAGCGGCGCCTAGCGCGGATCCCGATGCCATAACAAACACTTTGAGCTCTCCACCATCGTTGATAGAATCATCCGCCATCACTCCACTTGAATGATCCCAAATACCGAAGCAAACCATTTTTACATTGTGAGAACCCTCTTTCACTCTTCTTTACTTCATTTACACATTGGGGACAATGTGTTTCTAAGTATGGGGTGGGGTTTGCGTGATCTTTTGCATGATTAGCATCTAGGGTAGATTCTTTTAGTCACATACTTCATTATGTCTTGCATTGTACATACACATTTTGAAAAATCCAAAAAAAATCAGAAAATTTTAAAAAACTTTTAGTGCTTCTAAGCTTAGGAATGACCCTTTTATGATGAGATTGTTTTGTGAATTGGGTATGGATGGCCTTATGTTTTGAATAGATGAATTCATATGTGGACTTGAAGTACTTATCTTGAATCCCATGAATGGATTGTGATCATGATGTTTGTCTTGATTGGATTGAGTATTGAAAGTCGAAATACATGCTAGTTCTTGCACATCATCTAGGAGTGATTAAGGCAATTCATCTTTCTCTACTTCTCATCTTGATCATGTTGTTTGAGCACCTCAATTGATATAAATTTGACCTCTTTTGACCCATCCGGGAATAGGAGCATGTTAGTGTGTTGAGTGTGTGAAAAGCAAGTGTGGGGTGAAGTTGTTGATGGATGAATGTTATGAATGAAGTGCTGAATTTGTTGTGAAAATTGTAGAAAAAAATATAGGTTTGGGGACGTTGGTTTAAATGACGAGTAACTCGGCATCATTCACATAATCGGGTGTTTGTGCCTTGCCAAAGTCAAACAAACCGATAGTCCTAACGAGCTTTGGTATGTGTGCCCGGTGTGGATGCACCTCGAAAAATAAAAAGCCCAAGGACGGCTAATCACCAAGGTTTCGGCTTTTGTACACCAATGCCATTGTCTCAAAAATAAGTGAAAGAAAAAGAAATGAAAAGAAAGAAAAGATGGAGAAAATATACACTTGTGGGATGTTGATAAAAAAATATGAAGTTGTGAAGTTAGTTCCATTCCCGGATTAGCATCACATGACCTAGAAAAATTCCCACCTGCTCACAACATTTCTTAGCCTCTTATTTCCTAAGCCCTTGTGACCTATTTGCTTGTGTGTAAGACTTAGTGATCTAGATTGAATATGCTCATGATCATCTTGACTTCTTCATTTTTACATTTCATGCATGCCTTCGAGTTAAGTACAATTGTCTTTCCGTGCCTTCATTTATTTGATGCATGATCGCTTGTCCATTGCCATGAAACATGACTATGAAGATGATCCAATATTAGAAGCACAACTCCAAAAAGATTTTGTTGTTTTTCTGCATGCATAAATCATGTCATCTCTTAGTCTATAATTGGGGACTTGCTCGGGGACGAGCAAACCTTAAGTATGGGGTATTTTTGATAACATGATTTATGACTTAGGTTTAGGCACTCATTTAAATAGTTTTCCGCTCATTCATGCATGGTTTGCACTAGTTCGTAACGATTTGCACTCAATTCATGTATTTTGTCGAGATAGACGTCTACACGGACTTTTGCATGCTTTGTAGGTATTTTGGGAGCTTTAGGAGCTTGATCAATACATTTGAGGATCGTTCCTTGAGATGACACACCTTCGGACTCATTGGGAAGCAAGCTAGGAGCTAAGGGGGACACATGGGACCTTGTTAGTGCATGCCATGCACCAAATTGAGGCTTGATGATCCAAAACAAGCTGAGGCACCAAAACCACGGCCACTGGGACTTCCACGGGCGTGGAAATGGGCCGTGGTTTTCCCCAGACAGCCGTGACAGCTGTCCCACGATCTTCATGGCCGACTCTTGCAATTTGTTGAGGATATAAGGTGGTCCTGCAAGCTGTTAGGGACAGACCCCTCACTCCCATTCTCTCTCACACTCTCAACAACACATATTCTCTCATTGGAAGATTGGATTGGAGCTTCACTTGGAGGAGAAGAAAAGGGTCCATTGAAGAAGAAGAGAAGAACACACCATTCTTAGTTTTTCATAGCTTTGAGTGATTTTGAGTGAGTTTTGTGAAGACAATTTGCTCGTTTTTGTAAGGAACAAGATTGAACCTTCTTTTGAAGGGTTGTAAGTACTTCTTATCATACATTCAGCTTGATTTTCTTTGTTCTACTTGTTCATCTCTATTTCACTTCATTTGCTTGCTATGGAAGTCATGAATGTATGCTTGTTTAGTTTGATTGTTGAAATGCATGTTGTTGGCTAGATAGATGTGATTCTAGGGTAAGGAATGATGGTTATGGTTTGGACTATGATAGAATGGACTTAGATGTATGTTCGCCCCTAAAGGTGTGTGCAAATAAGTTTTAAATTTATAAAACTAGAATCAAGCAGCGAACCCGCAGTGTACGGATCGACGTAGCTAAGCAAGAATTCCAGAGTATCGAACACAGGGATTTGGGTGGGAACAAATTTGATTGCAGATTATCAAGCGAGTAAATATGAGAGTTTTGCAAATATTGGGAAAACAACAATCCTAAAGATCCAAGCATCCAGTTGTGGCAATCGATTCAAGATATACTTAATGATATAAAGACAAAGTTGAGATATGCAAAGGTATACTAATGTAAGGTAATCGTACGGTGAAGTTCCAAAAACCTTATGTCACTCACCTACAAGGCACTCTCTATACAGGTTGTTGAGGCTCAATATAGAAAGATTCTAAAGGTGAGAATTAATGTCAAATACCCAAACTTGTAATCCAAGGATCAAGACTAACTTAGCCGATTACAATTATGACACTCACAATCGAGGTAGAGGTTGTTGAGGCTTCACTACCACCTAGAAAAGGCAAGCCTAAACTAAGTTAAAGCAAATCTTTAACTTTGGATTAAAGTAAAAGCAGGCTCATGGACTTAAGGGAAATTACGGTTAGTTCTTGAGGTTCCACGGCCGTGGACTCAAGAACAGGCCGTAATTTATGGTTTGTCGGCGATTCTCTCTAACTCTCAGAGTCTAATCTGTTTGCGATCGATCTATCATCATCTAAGCCACAACTATCAACCCTTCACCTTAGAATTGTTAAGGGTTTTTAGCCAATAACAGTCATGTTGATATCAATTCAAGAATTTAAAGGATATAAAAGATGAAAACTTTTAAGAACTTTCAATAATCTTCAAACCAATCTCAAAGTCACAATCAAGAACGAGTGTTGTCAAAAGATTCACAATAAAGTAAACAATCACAACCTTAGGAAAGAAGGGAAAACGGGATGTCAATCCGTTTTCCGAATCAAACCTAAACAAGAAGAGAGATCTTCTTGCAAAATGTTCCAAAAGCTTCGATCTTCCGCCAATCCGGAGATCTCAACAACAATCTCCACCAAAAGTGCGAGATTAAGGCAATTCCCCCGATGCAAACTTCAATCTCCAATGAGATGATCAATACTTCCAAGCGATGGCGTAAAATGAGGTAGCGGCGTTAACGATCCTAAGCGTCGATAAACGGGGGTAAGCGGGGATGATGGATTCTTGCTTCGTCCGTCTTTTTATAGGGCAAGATAAAATATCGGCCCGGCCCAATCTTCAAAAGATCGTGGCTTCAAAGTGTGGCGAAAAGATTCGCCAAGATCACGGTCGTGGAAGTTTCCACGACTGTAATTTTGGGCGTGGATTAGGTCACGGTTTGTACCATGTATTCCACGACCGTAATAGTTACTGGAATGCATCACGCCTCTCTTGCAGGGTTCCACGGCCGTGGAACTGAACGTGGTTCGTAGTACGGCCGTATTTTAGAGCGTGGTTTAGGGCAAGAACGTGATTCTTCCCTAGCTTCGTGCATTCCTCAAGCTAAAACTCCAATTTGCTTCCTAAGAATGTCCTCAATCTATGGACACACTCAATCAACTCCTCTTTTGCTCGATTCCATTCGGAAATAGCTCCAAATCACCTATAATCAACATAGAACTAGTGTAGACATCCATATCGACAATATAGGTAATACTAGCTCACATATGCACAAAGTTAAATCAAAGACTATCAATATGAATCAAATATGTTTAGAAAACGTGCCTAAAATATCACAATATTTCATGCTAACAAATAACCCCATACTTAACACTTGCTTGTCCCTAAGCAAGGTCTTTCAAAAAGCTTTAAACAAGAGTTAGGATGAAATATGTGTACCTTCTTTTTGGGTGAATGTGACTTCTAAAGAATAGATCATTCTCAAACTTTGCTTCAATCGTTCATCAAACTTTCACACACCCAATCAAAGAGTAAAAAGCAAAGAAAATTCATGAACCAATTTAACTTCTAAACAAGCATTATAACCTTCAAACATTATCAAAATCAATCACAAGAAACTTCAATTTAGACCACCAAGTCATATAACATTCTTTTGATCTTAAGGACTTTCAAAGAAAAGGTCTAGAATACGGAAGGGAAGGGAAAACTTTAAGGGAAAGTGGTGCATAAATCCGGGAAAGTGGACAACTACCTTCTTCTTCTTATGCGGTTCCTGCAACACTTCAACTTAGAGCTTCGCTCTCTTCTTTTCATTTTTCGACTTTACTTTTGGAGTTATGGACAGAGGTGCACAAAAACCGAAGCCTAGGAGATTGGCGTTTCTCAATTTTTATGAGATGCCTCAAACCCTTAGTGCATATACCATAATCCGCTAGGAATATCGCTCAATCCGACTTTGGCAAGACACAAACACCCGGCTATGTGAATGGTGCCGAGTTACTCATCGTCATGATTGACTTCCCTAAACCTATAATTTCTTTCTATTCATTTGATTGCAAATAATTGCTCTCATGGCCCTCCCACATCAAACATGCCTTTTTCATTCACTTCTCCAAATTCCCGGATAGGTAAAAGAGGCTAATATTTCAATGAGGAGCTAGATGATCAAAGAAAGAAGAAAAAAAGTATCGAATTGCCTTAATCATTTCAACAAGAAGTATAGGAACTTATAACGTGATTTCAACTTCAATTTCCTAGCATGATTTAGGTAATATTTTCACATTATAAAACTTGCAAAAGAGGTAAAATTCATTCATTCAAATTCTTTTCAATTCACAATCCTTTTAAGCATGCAATTGTCATCAAACTCAATTCACAAGTAGTGATTATCATGAAAATCATCTCAATTCATTAGGAGCACAAAATTTTCAAAATTTTTAAATTTTTATGGAATTTTTCATGCAATGCAATAAGGAAACGTGCAACACATAATGAACATGCAACGATAGTCTCAAATGAAAGCAAACATAGTAAGTAGAGTTATTACAAACTTTTTAGTACATCCCACCCCATACTTAGGACAAACATTGTCACTAATGTTCAAAAGAAAGAAAGAAAAGAAAGAAAAGAAAAAGAAACTCACAAAGTGGTGGCGGGAATGTCTAAAACGAACGGTCATGCATCGAATCACTGCGGCGCCGGCGGAGGTGGGAATGGGGAGAAGCTGGAGTCGTAGGGCCGCCCAAACTGCTGGCGGTAGACGTCCCTCATCATGTGGTCGAGGTCGTCGAGGCGTCCATCTCTAGCGTCGGCCCGGATCTCTAACGCTCCAACTCTCTCTGAAAGTCCGGTAGCCCAATCCGGCATCTGCTCGTACCATCCCGGGGCGTGACTGTACCATGCAGGGGCGTCGGATGGTGCTGGTGCTGGTGGTGGTACTGCTGGCTGGTCCGTGGACCAAGGAGGGGGAATGCCATACCATCTGGGAGGTGTGGTCATCCACGTGGGCCTCTCACTCACGCTAGCGCGGCGAGATGACGAGCCTGAGGCTCTAGCTGGACGTGGAGAGCGTCTAGGTACATCTGGGGCCGCCTCCGGCTGGTCCGGAAACGTGCCAAACTCCTGCTCCGCTCCTCCTCCACTCTCGAACTGATCTCCCATATCCTCCTCCTCCACAACCGGTGGTGGGACGTAAGGGGGAGCTACTATCCTGTTCGCATGCATCGCAGCGAACGTCTCCTTCCAATTATGGCGTCCCGCCATAATGGAGTACTCCGGCAGCCACTCTATACCCCTGCCTGTCCTACTCTCCCAAGGCATGCCCGCATAAGGCGGACCTCCATGTGTGGGGAAAATGAGATCCCTAACCATGAATGCATGTAGCCCTAAAGGAACGGCCGGTATGCGGGTGCAAGCAGAAAAATCCACACCAAAACTCCTAGCAATGTGGGTAACTATCCCACCATATCCGATGTTTCCCTTCGCCTTATTCTTGAGCTTGCTCATCGTAGCAGCCAAGAGAGTAGCACAATCTACACGGCGTCCATAAAGCATGCAATAGAGCAAGAATAGCTCATCCGTCTTGATCTTTTGGGGCGTCTCCGTCCTAGGAAAGAGACACTCCAAAAGAACGCGGTGAGCTATCTTCAAGGCTAGATGGTACATCAATCTAGCCTTGGTATCAGCGGGTTGCCAACGGTCCTCGTCGGCGTAAATCATTGCAACTTCCTTCCAAAAATCCTTAGGTTAACACCACTCGGAAATCGACCATTGAAGGTCTCATGAAACCCAAAAATATTCCCAAACTCAACGATACTCAAATGGTAGTCTCTTTCCATGAGATGGAAAGAGACGGTCCTATCTACGTGGCTGTGCTCGAAAGACGTCACAACCTCCCGGGTGATCTCTTCATAGGCGTCTTCTCGGATAGCCGAGAAGATAACTAATCCGGATCTATCCAAGAGCCAAGTAAGATCATCAACTATGTTGAGAGGATGTAGATCCTCCAACAACAAATATCTAGGGCCAATTACTGGCCTCTTCGTGATCTTCTCGAAAGCAGCAAGGTGGTTCTCATGTATGGTCGGGATTCTAGGGTGAGGAGGTGAGGATGGAGGTGAAGGTGAAGATGGAGGTGAAGGAGATGAGGGTGGTGGTGCCCTAGAGGATGAGGAGGTGGAGGGGTTGCCTTTCCTTTTCTTATTCTGCTCACCCTTCTTCTCTTTTATCCTTCCCGACACTCTCCTTACAAAATCCATTCTGCAGAAAAATTACGGCCTGTTCTTCAAGAATTACGGCCGTGGTTTACCCAGAGGCCGTAGTTCGTCTCAGAATTTCACGAATCTCAGCAAATCAGCAAGCAATCACCACAACTAGCAGTCCTAGTCTAATTCCTTCCAGTCTTTTTCAGTTCTTCCTAAAAATCTATAGCAAAAACGAACCAAATTGGCGAGAATCAAGAAGGAAGAATAAACCTCTTTTTCGGATTGAAAAACCCGAAATGCGCGTTTGTTGATGGATTTCCGCTCGGTTTGTCGCTTGGATCTTGTTTGTGGTTGAATTTGCTGCAGTTTGGGAAGAAGAATCGTTAGAAACGATTAAGAAACGAAGATTTTGAGGAGGTCGTGGATTTCCGGCAATTAGATCGTGGAAAGAGGGATTTTTGGGATGAGTTTGTGAAGAACGTGGCTTATATAGTTGCAGGCAAAATTTTGAAAATCACGGTCTGTCGGGGTGTTCCACGGCCGTGGAAGTGTACGGAACCGTGGTTTTGGTGATTTTTCAAAGGCTTTTGAGAATTACGGCCACTGTAGCTATGACGACCGTAATTTAGACCGTGGAACCTTCTGTAAAGCTTCAAAGTCTAAATTTCGTCACTCCTCTTCAACATCATCCTCCTCTTTTCCTTTTTCATTGATCCTACAACCAAAAACACGAACATACCGGAAGAAATCGAGGCAAAATAAAGCGAAAATGTCTATTCTAAGCTAAACTATGAATCGAAAAAAAAAACGAAAATGCAATACCTTGGGTTGCATCCCAAGAAGCGCTTTGTTTAAGGTCCGTAGCTAGACCAATCTCGCACTTATTCGAGTGCGGTAGGCGCAAACTCCTCAGCTTGGAGTTCCGGCGTATACTTCTTGAGTCGTTGGCCGTTCACCTTAAAACTTCCGCTAGCTTCACCCTATACTTCAACCGCACCATGGGGGAAAATACGCTTAATTAGAAAAGGTCCGGTCCAACGGGATTTAAGCTTACCTAGAAAGAGGCGAAGTCTTGAATTGACGAGGAGAACTTGATCTCCTTCTTTGAAGTCCTTTGGAATGATATGCTTATCATGCCAACGCTTTGCTCTTTCCTTGTAGATCTTGGCGTTTTCATAGGCGTTCAAGCGAAGTTCATCCAGCTTATTGATGTCTAGGAGACGCTTCTCTCCCGCTTCCTTCATGCCGAAATTCAGCCACTTGATAGCCCAAAACGCTTTGTGCTCCAGCTCCACCGCCAAGTGACAAGACTTCCCATACACAAGGTTGTATGGTGTGGTTCCTATGGGAGTCTTGTACGCAGTCCGGTACGCCCATAATGCATCATCTAGCTTCAAGGACCAATCCTTCCTAGTCCTTGAAACCGTCTTCTCTAGAATTCCTTTGATCTCCCTATTTGAGATCTCAACTTGTCCACTCGTTTGTGGATGGTAAGGGGTAGCGATCTTTTGAGAAACCCCATACTTAGCTAGAAGAGCTTCAAAGCGACGGGCTATGAAGTGAGAACCTCCATCACTAATGATAGTCCTTGGTGTCCCAAATCGCGGGAAGATGGTCTTGTTGAAGAACTTAACCACCACCATGGCATCATTTGTGGGAGAGGCAATTGCTTCCACCCATCTAGAAACGTAATCTACCGCCAATAGTATGTATTGGTTTCCACAAGAAGATGGGAATGGTCCCATGAAATCGACTCCCCAAACGTCGAAAATCTCCACCTCTTGGATGTTGTTGAGGGGCATCTCGTTCCTTCTAGAAATATTGCCTGTTCTTTGACAAGCATCGCAGCAAGAAACAAAGGATTGCACGTCTCTAAATAAAGTAGGCCAATAGAATCCAGATTGCAATACCTTTGCGCTAGTCTTGTTCGAACTAGCGTGTCCTCCACAAGGTAGTGAATGACAATGGCGGATGACACTTTGCATCTCATCTTCCGGCACACATCTCCGAATGATGCCATCCGGACCTCTCTTAAAGAGGAGAGGCTCGTTCCAATAGTATTCCCGGACGTCCTTAAAGAACTTCTTCCTTTGTGCGTAGGATAGTCCGGGCGGTATCTCCTAGCAAACCAAATAGTTAACAAAATCAGCAAACCATGGTTCGTTACCTTTGGAGATCACGTTGATGCACTCCTCTATGATGTGTAGGTGTTCGTCCGGAAAGGAGTCATCAATGGGTAGATGGTCGTCCTCTAAATGTGTTAGGCGACTCAAATGATCCGCAATAGAATTTTTTGAACCTTTCTTGTCGCGGATCTCAAGATCGAATTCTTGTAGGAGAAGAATCCATCTGATTAGCCTTGGCTTCGCGTCTTTCTTCGCGAGGAGGTACCGGATCGCAGCATGATCCGTGTAGACAATCACCTTTGCACCTACAAGATAAGAGCGAAACTTGTCAATAGCGTAGACAATGGCTAGAAATTCTTTGTCGGTGGTGGCGTAGTTGAGCTGCGCTTCGTCTAGCGTCTTGCTAGCATAGTATATGGCATGGGTTCGCCCTTCCTTTCGTTGTCCAAGAACATCTCCAATTGCTACGTCACTAGCGTCGCACATAATCTCAAAGGGGAGAGTCCAATCCGGAGGTTGGATAATAGGTGCTGAAATTAGAGCTTGCCGAATGGTGTTAAACGCATCCAAACATTCCTGCGAAAACTCAAAAACCGCATCCTTCATCAATAGATTAGTGAGAGGTTTTGATATCTTAGAAAAGTCCTTAATGAAACGTCTATAAAATCCAGCATGTCCTAGGAAACTTCTTATCCCTTTCACCGAAATTGGGGGAGGAAGTTTCTCTATGGTCTCTATCTTAGCCTTGTCTACCTCTAACCCTCTACTAGAGACTAAGTGACCTAATACGATTCCTTCCTTAACCATGAATTGACACTTCTCCCAATTAAGAACTAGGTTAGTGTCTTCACATCTTTGCAAAACAAGAGAAAGGTTAGAAAGGCAATCGTTAAAAGAAGAACCGTATACGGAGAAGTCGTCCATGAAGACTTCCATGATTTCCTCTACGTATTCGAAGAAGATGGCCATCATGCACCGTTGAAAGGTGGCTGGGGCGTTGCAAAGCCCGAACAGCATTCTCCTATAGGCGAACGTACCCCAAGGGCACGTGAATGTGGTCTTCTCTTGATCATCCGAATGTATCGGAATCTGAAAGAAACCACTATAACCGTCGAGGTAGCAAAAATGTGAATGTTTTGCTAACCTTTCAAGCATTTGATCGATGAATGGAAATGGAAAGTGATCCTTCCGCGTTGCGTTGTTGAGCTTGCGGTAGTCTATGCACATTCGCCATCCAGTCACGGTTCGGGTAGGAATGAGTTCGTTGTTCTTGTTGGTGATGACCGTCATTCCTCCCTTCTTCGGAACTACTTGAACTGGACTCACCCACCTGCTATCGGAGATAGGATAGATGATACCTGCATCAAGAAGTTTAAGAATTTCCTTCTTGACAACCTCCTTCATGGTCGGATTCAACCGCCTTTGAGGTTGTCTTGAAGTTCTAAAGTCCTCCTCCATTAGTATCTTATGCATACATAGGGAGGGTTTAATTCCTACTAAGTCCTCAATAGTATAGCCTATGGCTTTTCTATGTTTCCTAAGGACAATCATGAGCTGCTCATGTTCATCTATGCTTAATTCGGAGCTAACAATAACCGGAAAGGTAGAATTAGATCCAAGAAAAGCGTACCTTAGATGAGTAGGAAGTGGTTTGAGTTCCATCACTTTTGGAGCTTCCAATGATCCTTGAGGAGCATCCGACGTTTCCTTAGAAGTTTCTAAGGGTGTTGAGTGAGTTGGAGAAGAATCAAAAGAAGTTGAAGAAGTATGCCGATCACCCTCTTCCACAGTCAGAATTACGGGTTCTCCATATGTTCCACGGCCGTGTAATCCACTGGAATGGAGGTCGATTTTGGTTGTGAAATCCATGGTCGTGGAATATAGGGTATGACCGTGGATTCTAACATTCTCAGCCTCATCGTGGAGTTTCTCAAACTCCACTTCATGCATCTCTTCTTGTGCTTCTAAGGCTTCAATTTCCTCTTTGCACTCTTCTTCTTCCCCTACATCTGTTAGACTCATGGTAATGACTTTTTGTAAAGGATCGTTAAAGAGAATCGCACTTACCTCTTCCCTAGATAAACCTTCTTCATCTTGGACATCGTAAATATCCTCGTCGAAGATCGGCTCCTTCACTAGAGTGGAAAGAACGAACTCTACTTTCTCTTCTCCAATATCAAAAGCGAGTCTTCCATTCTTGCAATCGACCATACAGCCGGAAGTTGCAAGAAACGGTGATAACAAGATTTATGACTTAGGATTAGGTAATCATTTAGATAGATTTCTCACTCATTCACGCATGTTTTGGCATTGGTTCATGACGTCTTCGCTCAATTCATGCACATTTCTAGAAAAGACGTCTACACTACCTTTTATCGGTTTTGTAGGTAATTCGGGGATCTATTGGACGTTAATCGATACATTTGAGGGCCAAGCCTCATGATGGTACACATCCAAAGCCTTGGAGGAACATAATTGGATCAACAAAGGACACAAAGACCACCATTGGTGCAAGCAATGGAGCAACTCATGGCTAGACGATCATAGCATGTTTCTGTTGAAGAAAATCGACCTACACCCAGGAAAATCGGCCGATTTATTGCTCTGGGTCGATTTTTAGGCCTTTGACAGCTTAAAGCCACGTGTCCCACGATCTCTTGCCCGTCCTTGCTCTTGGTGGAGAATATAAGTGGTCCTTCAGGTGGTTGCTGAGCATCTCTCCTCTCCCACACTCTCATTGACAGCTCATTGGATCTTGGAGAAAGATTGGAGGAGAAGAAAAGCTCTCAAAGATTGAAGGAAGAAGAAGAAGACCATTCCAAGAGTTTAGAGGGATTTTGAGTGATTTTGCAATCTTGGATTGAAGAACTAATTACAAGGATTGTTAAGAACGTTTTGAATCTTCATTTTAGAGTTTGTAAGTCTTGCTACAACTTGGATTTGGCTGAGATTTATTGATTTTGCTTACTCATCTTTCATACTCATCTATGAACACCATGTATGCTTGTTTGATGATTTCGGATCTTGATATGCATATTATTGGCTAGTTTCTTGTGATTTTAGAGTGATGGATTGATGGTTATGGCTTGGGTGATGATAGGATGGACTTATATGTCAGTTTAGGATGATTTGTATGCACGAAACCCACCCCAGGAAGAAAAATCGACCTGTTCATCAGATAAATCGGCCGATTTATCTGTAGAACAACCCGATTTATTCTCCTGTTGCTCTTTAAATGATAAATCTGCATGTTGGGGTCCTTGGTTGTTTAAATCCTAGTGTTTATTAAGCCTAATTTAGCTTAGAATCACCTAATGCTACCAACCTAAGTGAGGGAAGAGATCTACCCGATGATTTCCGATCTTAGATACCTAAGATGATGAATGCTAGGTAGTAGTGAGCCTCATAAGCCGCTATTGGATTGAGTGTGCTAGGATTATTGCTTGAGATTTCCCTATTCCGAGACTTATCCGGTAAGGAGAGGGTTACCCTTAAGTAGTATCTAGTTTGTGTGGAATTCCTTACTCTAACCCCTAGAGACTTACCCGGTAATAGGAGTTTGATGCGGGATTAGTGAAGTGAGAGACCTACCCGGTAATTGCTTCCATTAGCGAAACATTCTTTCCCAAACACCGCAGCTTGTCCTTAGAATCCTTAGAACCTTGAGTCCAATGCCATAACCGGAAATCTTGACCTCTAGAATCTACTTTTCTCTCTTGATTATATACTTGTGCTTTGTGTTACTTACTCGTTTGCTAGCTAAAATTGTTAGTCGTTTTATTTCTTTGCTTGACTTGTGTTCTTTATTTGATCACCATAAAAACCAACAAAAACATTGCGTTTTCCATTTTCTTTGTTCCTCATCTTATCTTAGTCTAGATTCACACTATCTTTGATCATTGCTTGACTCGATTTCGCCTCAGTCCTTGTGTTCGACCTCGGAATACTTTCCTTTCTACAAAACGATCCGTACACTGCGGGTTTCGCTAGGTAGTTTAGGAGATTAGATCGAGTTTATAAATGTAAAGCTTTTTGTGCTATTTCCTAGCGTGACAAACGGTCTTCCGAGTATGATCGGGACCGGACTATCTGCAGGAATGTCAAGCACGACAAAATCAATGGGGACAAAGAATTTACCTAGCTTGACCAGGACGTCTTCTACAATACCGACGGGGCGAGTGATGGATCGATCCGCCAAGTATAACGTCATCTTCACCGGTTTAGGGTCGCCTAAACCGATCTTCCTACACAATGCAAGTGGTATGATGCTCACACTTGCTCCTAAGTCACATAAAGCGTCATATGTGACATCTCCCACTCCAATGGGAATGCAAAATGACCCCGGATCTTTCAACTTTGGGGGCATTTTCTCCTTCATGGTCTTGATGAGATCCGAAGAATCCGAACTCATCTTGACCTCTCCGAAATCTTCTAGCTTCCTCTTGTTAGAGAGAAGCTCCTTCAAGAACTTACCATAAGCCGGCATACCTACAATAGCATCAATGAAGGGTATATTAATATGCAGCTTACTCATGAGTTCTATGAACTTACCGAATTGTTTGTCTAGGCGCGCTCGCGCTCTAGATTGAGGGAATGGTAGGGGAGGTTTGTAAGCTGGAGGAGGAACATAGACATCTTCCTTCTCCTTCCCCTTTTCCTTGTCCTTTTCTACGGGGACTTCAACGAACGTAGGATGCGGATCGGTGGTAGTCACTCCGCTCCTAGTTGTAATCGCCATCACCCTTCCCTTAGGGTTGTCCTCTGTCTTTCCTGGAAGTTTCCCTTGATTTCTAGGAACTTCCTCCGCGTGGTTGAACATTTGGTTTTCCAAAACCTTTTGAGCTTTGTCAACCTTAGAGACTTGATCATCAACATTGATGAGGCGGTTCTCCAACCCTTGAAGCTTTCCCAAGATCGTTTCCAACATGAAATCGGGCTTCTCCTTCCCCGAAGTGTTTCCTCCATTAGATGATTGCCCCTGGCTTTTCAAAGGAGTAGAGGAAGAGGAAGGTGGAGTTAGTGAATTAGGATTGGAAGGATAAGAGTTACCGGAATTTTGTTGATTGGAGCGCCAATTGTTGTTGTTTGAACCCCTATTGTTGTTCCAATCGTTGTTCCGGTTGTTGTTGTTTCCATTCCAGTTATTATTCCGGTTGTTGTTCCGGTTATTGTTGTTGCCGCCATTGTTGTTGCCCAAATAACCAACATCCTTCCCTTGTTGCTTTGGGAAGTTGGTCTTGATAGTCTCCTTCAACTCTTTGATCTCATTTTTGAGGGAGAAAATCTGATTTTGAGCTTCCTGTGTGAGCTTTGCTCCCTGCTCCACACGATTTCCCTCCACTTTCCGGTAGGAATACTTCTCTATGACTCTTGCTTGCTTCTCGATGAAGTCCCAAGCGTCATCTTCTCTCATGTCCATGAACGTTCCACATGAGAGGGATTGGAGGTTGAATTGCGTTCCCGCATCCAGCCCCTTGTAATAGATCTCCAGCAAGGCAAGTTTGGATATGCCATGATGAGGGCAATCCAAGAACAAGTCCTGAAACCTTTCCCAAGATTGAAACAAACTTTCGTTAGGTCTCATGGAAAAAGCATTAATCTTACCTCTAAGTTCCGCCGTTTTGGAGGGCGGGAAGAATTTGGTGAGAAACTCCACGGAAAGGTCTTCCCACGTGTCTAGTTTCCCATTAGGAAGAGCTTGGTACCAAGACAACGCTTTCCCCTTCAAAGAGAAAAAGAAAGGCTTGAGCTTATAGTTGTTGGTAGTAGCGTTCTTCGGTCTCATCGTCTCCATCATACACTCAAAGTTTTGCAAGTGTTGGTGTGGAGATTCAGCGCTTGTACCGCCAAATTGGTTTTGGCGAACAAGAGTAATAACTTGAGGGTTAAAGCTAAACCCTTGCACATCTTCAGCATCAAATTTCACGCCCAAGCGGCGTGGTTGTTGTGTTGGATCCATCCTCTGGCCAAGAGTTCTTGGCTCATTATCCACACGTTCGATCCTCACATTCCTAGGTGGAATGCGGCGATTAGCAGCTCCTTGTGGATGGAAAGGATTCATATTGATCGTGGGATCAATCTCCTCTAACGGTGGAATGGAAGAGTCACTATCATCAGGGGACGAGTGGCTTCTTCTTCTAGTTCTTGATCCCCTCCTTGAGGATTTCTTGCTTCCTTTATTCTTAAGGTCGCTTAACTCCATCCTCATTTGGAACATCGCATCCTGCAGTTTGCTAACTTCAGATTGATGACGATCCATTTCATCCCGGCGGAGGTTCTCATTCCATTGGAGTTGAGCTTCCTTCTCCGCCAAATCCGTTTGAAGATCACGTTCGTGTTCTTCGGCCATCTTCTTTTCCTTGCGTTTTGGCCTCAAGGTTTTCTCTAGCTCTTGATCAAGAGGTAAGAGATCTTCGGTGTTCTTAGACCTGCACATGCACTCAAAGTAATATCAAATAACGAGAGCAAGCTCCCAAGCTTGACAACCGGCTACGGAATTCGGCTGAAACCAAATCCCCGGCAACGGCGCCAAAAACTTGTTCGCCCCTAAAGGTGTGTGCAAATAAGTTTTAAATTTATAAAACTAGAATCAAGCAGCGAACCCGCAGTGTACGGATCGACGTAGCTAAGCAAGAATTCCAGAGTATCGAACACAGGGATTTGGGTGGGAACAAATTCGATTGCAGATTATCAAGCAAGTAAATATGAGAGTTTTGCAAATATTGGGAAAACAACAATCCTAAAGATCCAAGCATCCAGCTGTGGCAATCGATTCAAGATATACTTAATGATATAAAGACAGAGTTGAGATATGCAAAGGTATACTAATGTAAGGTAATCGTACGGTGAAGTTCCAAAAACCTTATGTCACTCACCTACAAGGCACTCTCTATACAGGTTGTTGAGGCTCAATATAGAAAGATTCTAAAGGTGAGAATTAATGTCAAATACCCAAACTTGTAATCCAAGGATCAAGACTAACTTAGCCGATTACGGTTATGACACTCACAATTGAGGTAGAGGTTGTTGAGGCTTCACTACCACCTAGAAAAGGCAAGCCTAAACTAAGTTAAAGAAAATCTTTAACTTTGGATTAAAGTAAAAGCAGGCTCATGGACTTAAGGGAAATTACGGTTAGTTCTTGAGGTTCCACGGCCGTGGACTCAAGAACAGGCCGTAATTTATGGTTTGTCGGCGATTCTCTCTAACTCTCAAAGTCTAATCTGTTTGTGATCGATCTATCATCATCTAAGCCACAACTATCAACCCTTCACCTTAGAATTGTTAAGGGTTTTGAGCCAATAACAGTCATGTTGATATCAATTCAAGAATTTAAAGGATAAAAAAGATGAAAACTTTCAAGAACTTTCAATAATCTTCAAACCAATCTCAAAGTCACAATCAAGAACGAGTGTTGTCAAAAGATTCACAATAAAGTAAACAATCACAACCTTAGGAAAGAAGGGAAAACGGGATGTCAATCCGTTTTCCGAATCAAACCTAAACAAGAAGAGAGATCTTCTTGCAAAATCTTCCAAAAGCTTCGATCTTCCGCCAATCCGGAGATCTCAACAGCAATCTCCACCAAAAGTGCGAGATTAGGGCAATTCCCCCGATGCGAACTTCAATCTCCAATGAGATGATCAATACTTCCAAGCGATGGCGTAAAATGAGGTAGCGGCGTAAACGATCCTAAGCGTCGATAAACGGGGGTAAACGGGGATGATGGATTCTTGCTTCGTCCGTCTTTTTATAGGGCAAGATAAAATATCGGCCCGGCCCAATCTTCAAAAGATCGTGGCTTCAAAGTGTGGCAAAAAGATTTGCTAAGATCACGGTCGTGGAAGTTTCCACGACCGTAATTTTGGGCGTGGATTAGGTCACGGTTTGTACCATGTATTCCACGACCGTAATAGTTACTGGAATGCATCACGCCTCTCTTGCAGGGTTCCACGGCCGTGGAACTGAACGTGGTTCGTAGTACGGCCGTATTTTAGAGCGTGGTTTAGGGCAAGAACGTGATTCTTCCCTAGCTTCGTGCATTCCTCAAGCTAAAACTCCAATTTGCTTCCTAAGAATGTCCTCAATCTATGGACACACTCAATCAACTCCTCTTTTGCTCGATTCTGTTCGAAAATAGCTCCAAATCACCTATAATCAACATAGAACTAGTGTAGACATCCATATCGACAATATAGGTAATACTAGCTCACATATGCACAAAGTTAAATCAAAGACTATCAATATGAATCAAATATGTTTAGAAAACGTGCCTAAAATATCACAATATTTCATGCTAACAATGTACCCTTGGTTGATTCGTTTGCTTGAACTGAGCTGTTGTTGGAAACCACGAGTCGTTCTTACCTTTCCACGGCCGTGGATTGGGATGAACAGCCCGTGGTTCTGACTAACTCACTTGTTTTGATGAATCTAAGTGTTAGAATATTAGATTGTTGAAATCCTAGTGTTTGAGCTAAATCTATCCTAGGGTGACCTAGTGTTAGCAATTAAGTGTTAGAAGAGACCTACCCGGTGATTCTTGCTCTTAGATACCGAAGATGACGAACTCTAGGTAGTAGTGAGCCTCACAAGCCGCTATTGGACTGAATGTGCTAGGATAGATGTTTAGGACTTGCCTTCCCGAGACTTACCTGGTAAGGAGAGGTTAGATCCCTAGATAACCATCCGGTTTGTGTAGACATCCCTACCTTAGGCTCCTAGAGACTTACCCGGTGATAGGACCTTAGGTGCGGGATTAGTGGATCATGAGACCTACCCGGTAATTGACCCCACTTGAGAAACATTCCTTCCCAACATACTATAGTTTATCCAAGGTTGATTAGAAGCTTGAGTCCTATGCCATAACCGGAATTTCCAACCCCTAGAATCCGCTTTTCTCTCTTTGATTACATATATCGTGTTTGCTTGTTTACTTGTGTTTTAGCTTGATTCCTTAGTTTGTTTTGCCATATTGCATCATTGTGATCCTTGATTGATCACCACACAAAACCAATCCAAAAACATTGAGATTTTCATTTATTTGTTTCTTTCTTTTTTCTTAGCCTAGATCAACACTATCCTTAGTCACTAATCGATTCAATCTCACCTCAGTCTTTGTGTTCGACCTCAGAATACTATCCTTACTACAAAACGTCCCGTACATTGCGGGTTTGCTAGGAGTTAGGAAAAATATAACTAGTATAAATTTAAGACTTTTGCGTGTCACGTTCTTAGTGTAACAAGGGTTAGGGTTGGTGTCAAGGTCATTGAGGAGGTGAGCGAAACACGCCTTGTTTCTAGAGTGGAGTTCTTTGAAGAAAAGCCCGCCACTATCCTTGGGCATGTAGTTGGAGTTCCAGGCAATGAGTGAGGTGTTACTAGACTCCTAACCGTGTAATATCCAGATTTTTTTTGTTTATTATTCCGTTTAATTCCGTAGCAAACCGGATTTCGGTCCGTTGATATTTTCTCGTTCTACCTAGTCGTATACACTATCTCAAAATTTCTATCATTTTATGTAACTTCACTTCACATAAAATGATAGAATTTTTACATCAAACCCTATATTTATTCCACTTCTAGCTCATGCCATTTGACAAGAACATGACGAGACCATGACAACATCACCGACGAGTTTTGACAAGAACATGACGAGACCATGACAACATCACCGACGAGTTTTGACAAGACCAAGACAAAATTTTGACAAGTCTCCTTAACCACTTCAACCAGCTTTTGCCTTTATCTCAGCTCAACTCTTGCCCTTGCTTCAACCCAGAATTTGCTTTGTTTCAGCCCATCTCATGCCAGCCGTAACCCTCCTCTTCTTGGTGAGTGCATGTTATATGCTTATGTGATATGTTGTGTTTTCGTGCTAGCTGTGATATGTGCATATGATTTGTTAGATCTTGTTGCTAGTACGAGATAGGTATAGTTGGAGACAGTTCTTTCCTCCATGCTTGGTGTGTGTTAGGATTAGCTAGAGATGGTTCTTTCCTCCATGCTATCTTTGATGGACATAGTGTGAGTGGAGATGGTTTTCCTCCATGTAGTAGTGTTATATGTACATTGTGGCTGGAGACGGTTTTCCTCCATACCAGTGTGATGTGGTTAGTGTTTGGCTAGAGATGATCTTCCTCTAGGCCTTATGTGGAGTTGTTATACTGAAGTTGTGATTCCTCCATGTTGTGTTGAGGATATGGAATGTTATAGGTTATGACTTGACGTTCTTAAGGAGAGTGTTTTACCTCGGCTTACATGTCCGAGAGGCTTTGGGATTTTGCAAGTTTCGGGACGAAACTAGCAAAATCCCAAAGCTGCCCCAGCGGACCAGGGAGGCCGTCCTTGCGTCTAGGCACCCCTGCGCCTCAGGCTAGCCGCCCCTGCGGCTCTATGGCTGGTGCAACCGCTTTTGTTGAATTTTGACCCGTGCTTTGCGGTTGGCTTCTCTTATAAGCCTCCTTAGACTTCAGAAGAGGGGTTTGCTACCTCATTCCAGCTTCTTCATCCCTTCCACGTTCTTCCTCTTCTTCTTTCTTCTCCTTTGATCTTCTTTGATCTCTCCTTGCTTGTGTGAGTGAGTTCTTGAGAGTTTGGAGGTGTTCTTGGCCTTGGATGCTCTTGTGGATGTTGCTGAGTGTTGTTGCTGTTGTGTTGAGGATGAGAGATGTGTTGATGCTCCTTAGTGCAGCCTAGGGCTTGTGTGGTAAGCTTTTCCTCTTCATCTCTCTTCCTTTCTTCTTTCTTGTTCCTTTCTTCTTCTTTCTAGCTTAGGACCACAAGGTGAGCTTGTGTGGATCCTTTCCTAGCCTTTTGATGATCATATATGTGTGTATGTGCATATCTGTTGTTGTGGTATGTTGAAGACGTGAAGAGAATCGAGAAAGGGGTCGAAGAGAAGTCGGGACCAACCCTCTGCACAGTTGGCCGCCCCTGCGCCTGTCCCGAGCCGCACCTACGCCTAGTGTGGAGCTGCCCCTGCGCCTTTGGTGAGCCGCCCCTGCGTCTCACTGGACCAGCCGTGTGTTCTTGCTTCTGTTAGTGCATACCTTGTTGGTATGTCTTCCTTCCTTCCTTTCCTTTAGTCTTGGCTTAGTTGATAGCTAGGTTAGGATGTGTTGTAAGATAGAGATGTGCCTTAGGCACTTGTGTTGATGTTGAGGTTATGCCATAGGCATATGTGAGCTTGTTATTATCTTGAGGTTGTAGGTTGGTTTTGGTTATGGAGACGAGTCTCCTAACCCTTCCAGGTTGTGATATTGTGTGCCTTGCTCTTGCAGGCATTGGTTTATTCCCCAAGGGGAAGATGTGACGTGGTAGAGGATACGAGTGTATCAGGTAAGTCCATAGGACTTACTTAGCGTTCAGTTATGGATTTGTATGATTGTGATGGTTGTGTGTGTTCATATGATTGTGCATTTATAACCTAAATTGGACTAGGATGACCATATATTACATTTATCTGGCCCAAGTGATAGCATGAATTATAGTCTATATTTTGGGGTTTGTTTGGACGTTTTATCTTTCATAATCTGCATGTTTTTATGAATATTATGTGATTATATTACCATTTCATCTACCTTTGCGGGAATCGAGGTCTGCACCTAGTTTTGTTGTATTTGTAGGTAAAATGGCACGTTTTGCATCAAAAAGGAGCTATGGAGTCGTTGGAGCTACATTCAGGAACATAAGGAACCATCTAGGAAGCATAACCATGGATTAGAGATTCACTTTGGATCAGATTTGAGAGATTTCACATTCAGTTGTGACTCACCTCGGTTGACCACAGATTCACCTCGACCGAGGTGATCCAGAGAAGCCGACTCGACAGAGGCGAATACCTAGGACGCGGCGAGAATATTTTATTCTTGGCTGAGATCTTTTATCTTTGGAAAGTGATCTTATATTTTTGGGCTTGGCTCTTGGAAGGAATAAGATATATTAGATCTTATATTTTACCTATTTTTATGGGAAGACATCTTTCTAAGATATCTTATCTTTGGAGGGTTATTTTCCTATAAAAAGGGTCGGATTTCCCACAATTCCGACATCCGCTATCAGCGCAAAATCTGGGTTTATACACTGCAGCAGCCATACTCCAGTTGGGAGATTTGAAGAACGTTTTTGAAGGTTGAAGAAGGAAGATTATAGCTTTTATAGCTTTTGAAGGGTGTAGTAAGATCATCTTAGGTTACCTTCCTTGTTGTTTTCCTTTGTTGGAATTATATCCAAGGAACGCTTTTTTTGTGATATTTGATTCAGTTATTGAAGTCTTTTTATTAAATTATTCTTGTTCAAATATTCACCTTCTTCCCATATATTTGATAATTGCTTTCATGATGATGAGTGGCTAATTTGTTTGTGTGATTCTAGGGTGATTGGCTGAAGGTTGTGGGAAAAACAATGATAGAATAATCTTAGATTCCAGTAGGACCCTGAAAGTTCGAGTCTTTTACCTTAACTGTAAGCATCTCGCTCAATCGATGAACATCTCGGCCGGGGTGGAATTCTTCTGACCGAGGTGACTTATCCGATCCTAAACTGAGAGTTAAGTGTTAGAGTTTGCCAAATCATATTCTTATTACACCTTTCCTGGTTCAATGCAAGCCTAGGATGAGACTTACCCGGTAATTCCTTAGTTTGTTTACCAACGATCATAAGTGTAGGTAATAAAGGTTTATCCTTTATTGGGGTTTGAGTGTGCTTCCATCCCATCTTTGTGAGTTAGCCTGAGACTTACCCGGTAAAGGTTGATTCTATTCCCTTAGATGGTGTGTTAGTTTGAGGTTATAGTTCTTTATCTTAATTCCTGGAGACTTACCCGGTAATAGGAGTTACAATTTGGGATTAGTGAGTAGTGAGACTTACCCGGTGATCTATTCCACTTTAGTAACACCTTCCCCATGCAAAAATCTCAGCTTTGTCCGCTTATATTTAGATCTTGAGTTGGAACCACAACTAGATGCTTTAATCCCTAGAATTGCATATTTCCTTTATTGACTTCTATATCATCTTTGATTTTTTTAATTGCTTTGTGGTTAGTGATTGCTTAGCATACCGTAATCGGACTTTGTTTCACTAAGTCCCTGTGATCGACCCCTGGAATTCCTTGCTTTTTACTACGATTGACCCATACACTGCGGGTTCGCATCCTTGTTTTAAGCTTACGTCTAGGGTTATAAATTTAAAGCTTGCACACACCGTTTGGAGCGAACAAGTTTTTGGCGCCGTTGCCGGGGACTTGGTCTAAACCGAGCCGGTACGGTTTGCTCTTGGGGCACTTGCCCCCGTGTCTACTAACCACTCTACTTGAGTGACTTTTGCAGGTTCTTTCTTAGGTATATGTGAAGAACCCGCACTGGGAAGGAAATCGTTCCTTACGATCCCGAACCAGAAAAGACATACAAGCGACGCTTAAGAGAAGCAAAGATGGCCCAACAAGACAACCGCGATCTTGAGGCCGAGTTGAAAGAGGCGTTAGAGCTGCTACGCCTCAGCAGGGAAGAACTAAGGCAAGAGAAGGAAGAAACTCGCACCAAGACTGAAGCAATCGAAGCAGAAATGGCGGCCATACGAGACCAGATTCTACTTCGACCGAGGGAAGACCCAATTCCCGATGCTGAACCGAGGCAGGTCCCAGTTGCTGACCCTCGACCGAGGCAGGTCCCAGCACCTAACTCCCCGGCCGAGATACTTCCACCTCGGATGCCAATCCGAAACGTTCTTCTCGTAGGAATCCCACAAACCCTAGGTCAAAGGATGGACCCCAATCAACAACTGAGGCGTCCAGGAGTTAACCTAGGAGATCCAGCGGACCATGACTATGAACTTCGACCGCAAGTTCTATCCATGATTCGCCAATGCCAATTCGGAGGGATGGAGAAGGAATCACCACATCAACATCTTCAAAACTATGAGATTTTGATGGAAACCTTGAGACCTTCGAGGATTGAAAATAACAACTACAAGCTAAGACCTTTTTACTTTTCTTTAAAAGATAGAGCTCTTACTTGGTATCAATCTCTTCCTCCAGGAAAAATCAGCACATGGGAGGAGATGACAACGGAGTTCTTGACCAAATATTTTCCCCCCTCAAAGACCGCTGAAATGAGAGGAAAGATCAACGCTTTTATTATGAAGGACAAGTAGAGCTTGTCCAAGTCATGGGAGCGGTTCAAGGACATTCTTTGGGATTGCCCACATCATGGGATTCCAAAGATAGAGTTATTGGAGATATACTTCAAGGGACTGGACGGAAGCACCCAGTTCAATCTCCAACTACTCTCCGCCGGTACCTTTATGGACATGGCGATTGACGAGGCTTGAGACTTCATCGAGAAGCAAGCTTTGCACATGGAGAAGTACACCCACCAAGGAGCTGAAGGTGGAGTTAAAAGAGTTAACTTCCAAAAAACTCAGCCCAACAACAATCAACTCACGTCTTTGAAGAATGATGTGAAGAAATTGAAGGAACTCTTGGTTGCTAAAACCAAGAAGGAAGAGCATGGAAAAAGGAACAACAACAACGGATACCGTAACAACAATTACAATAACAACAATAGAGGATCCAATAGCAACAATTGGAGGGCGAACAACCAAAATTCGGGTAATCATTCAAACTCCAACTCTAACGATTCCTCTAACCCTTTCCTCTCTTCCCCTTCTTCTTCTTCTACTCCATTTAAGAGCCAGGGGCAAGGATCAAGTTCGTCTCAGCCGGAAAAGAAAGACGCAGTTTTGGAGGCTATCTTGATCAAGCTCAACGCTATGGAGAATTCTATGACTTCATTTTCGAAGGCCCAAAAAGCCTTTGAACAACAACTTGCAAATAGGGCGAATGAAGCGCCAAGAGATCCAGGGAAGCTCCCAGCAAGGACGGAAAGCAACCCTAAAGGCCAGATCATGGCCATAACTACGAGGAGTGGACTGAAAACTGCAGATCCAGTGCCTCGGTCGGTGCCAGTACTGACGAAGACCACCTCGGTCCAGATACAGTCGAAGAACACTTCGACCGAAATGCCAACCGAGGTGGAGCCACAGAAAGCGGAGGGGAAAACTGAAGTTTATGTTCCACCTCCTGCATACAAACCACCACTTCCATTCCCCCAGTCAAGGGCCAGAGCACATCTAGACAAGCACTTTGGTAAGTTCCTTGACTTGATGAATAAACTACACATTAACATTCCTTTCCTTGATGCTATTCTAGGGATGCCCGCCTATGGGAAGTTCTTGAAGGAGATCCTATCAAGGAAGAGGAAACTGGAAGACTTTGGTGAAGTTAGGATGACATCTAAATCCCCGGAGCTCATTCAAATCATGAAGGAGAAGATGCCACCTAAATTGAGAGATCCCGGCTCATTTTGCATTCCCATTCAAGTTGGGGATGTCAATTGTGAAGCCCTTTGCGATCTAGGAGCCAGCGTGAGCATCATCCCGCTGGAGCTATGTGTGAAGATCGGACTCGGAGAGCCCAAGCCGGTCAAGATTCGACTTTATATGGAAGATCGCTCCATCACCCATCCCGTGGGCATCTTGGAGGACGTTCCGGTCAAGTTAGGTAACTTCTATCTACCTATAGATTTTGTTGTACTTGACATTCCCGCAGATTATCCTGTTCCTATTATTCTCGGGAGGCCATTTCTAGCAACTTCGGGTTGCAATGTGGATTGCAAGAACGCCAAGTTGAAATTCAACATTGGCGGCGATGAGGTGGAGTTTGCACTACTTGCAGCCATGAAAGGGGAGTAGCTGAGCGATGATATCTTCAACATCTACGATGAAGAAGAATCAAGAGAATTGGTGAGCTCTATCCTTACTAACGATCCACTCGAAAGAGTTATTAGCTTCAGTTTAATGGAGGAAGGTATAGATGCTTCTTGTGATGCAGATATACGGAGCTTAAAGGCATTGGAAGAGGATCCAGGAGCTAAAATTGAGAAGCTAATCCAGGAGACGAAAAACTCCAGTTTCGGTTCCAGTTGCAATACCTCGACCGAGGCACTTTCTGGACTGAGCGAGGCGACTGAAGAACATCTCGGTCAACGCCTCTGCGCCTCGACCGAGGTCGATGGCGAGATGATGTCAACTGAGACTGCTGAGAATAACAAATTTCTTACTCCCTTCTCTGACATTCATCCTCAGTTGGTGGAACAATCCATCCACCAACTTTCAGATAAAGGACCTTGGTATGCTGATATTGTGAATTATCTTGTTTGCCAGGAAATACTGCCCGGATTGACGTACTCTCAAAAGAAGAGATTCTTCAAAGAAGTACGACATTACTACTGGGACGAGCCGCTACTATTCAAGCGCGGGCCGGATGGGATGCTTCGAAGGTGCATTCCAGAAGATGAAGTCAATAGCGTTATACGGCATTGCCATTCACTTCCTTGTGGTGGACATGCTAGCACCGATAAAACATGCGCTAAGGTATTACGTTCTGGTTTCTTTTGGCCTACATTATTTAAGGATGTGCAATCTTTTGTTGTCTCTTGTGATGCATGCCAAAGAACAGGAAACTTATCAAGGAGGAACGAGATGCCACTTAATAACATTCAAGAGGGGGAAATCTTTGATGTATGGGGGATAGACTTCATGGGACCTTTCCCATCCTCCGGAGGAAACCTCTACATTCTTCTTGCAGTTGATTACGTCTCTAGGTGGGTTGAAGCCATTGCTTCTCCCACTAACGACGCCAAGGTGGTTGTGAAGTTCTTAAACAGAACTATCTTTCCATGGTTTGGAACTCCACGCATCATCATCAGCGATGGAGGAACGCATTTCATCAACCGGAAATTCAAGGCACTTCTATCGAAGTATGGGGTAACCCACAAGGTATCAACCCCTTATCACCCTCAAACTAGTGGACAGGTCGAGATCTCGAATAGAGAAATCAAAGCAATTTTGGAGAAGACCGTCTCTAGGATGAGGAAGGATTGGTCCATGAAATTGGACGATGCTCTTTGGGTGTAGAGGACCGCATTTAAGACTCCCATAGGTACCACCCCTTATAATTTGGTATATGGGAAGTCTTACCATTTGCCCGTTGAATTAGAACACAAAGCACATTGGGCGATCAAGTGGTTGAACTTCGACATTAAGGAGGCCGGCGAGAAGCGACTATTGGAACTCAACGAGCTGGAGGAGCTGCATTTGAACGCTTATGAGAATGCTAAAATCTATAAGGAAAGAACGAAGAGATGGCATGACAAGCGTATCGTCCCAAAGGAGCTTAACGAAGGAGACATAGTTCTACTCTTCAACTCCCGCCTCCGCCTCTTTCCAGGTAAGTTAAAATCTAGATGGACCGGACCTTACGTTGTGAAACATGTTTTTCCTCATGGTGCAGTTGAGATATGGAGCGAAACTAGTGGAAGCTTCAAGGTCAACAGTCATAGACTTAAGAAGTACAAACCGGAAACTCTGGTTGAGGAGGTTGCACCAATATACCTCGTTTGAGGCGCATCATGGTCCAGCTAGCGACCTTAAACCAAGTGCTTCTTGGGAGGCAACCCAAGGTATTGCTTTCTTTCCCTTTTTCTAGTCTAGTTTAGATAGTTTTTGCTTTTGCTTTGCTTTGTTTTGTTTTTGGCGTTTTAGACAGATAACAGGAGACATCTATGGAAGGAGCATAACTGGAAGGACAGAAGATCGAGAATTTGAGAAGACGAAGTTTGATTGAGGCATCTCGGTTGCTATTAGAGCACCTCGACCGAGATGATTCTTGAGCAACCGAGGCGACTAGGGTTTTCTGAAGAACCACCTCGGTCCATACCACCTCGGTCCAGTCGAGACCATCTCGACCGAGGTGACAACAGTTCCAGAAAAGGGTATAAAAGGGGGAGAAGATTTCTCTCTCTTCCATCTCACCCTTCATCGACCGCGGCGACAGTTCATCTCGCCTCCTTCGATTCTTGCTCGTTTTCGAAGATTTTCGCTTCCAAACTGCGATTGAGACTTAGAGGATCCCAGTGCATCATCGATCTGCAAGAAAATCGAACTGATTCGGCCGAACGAGGTAAAACAAAACCGAAACCCTACCTCTCCGATTTCGCTTCAATTTGGGCTTTGGTTGCCCTTGCATTTGCTGAGGAAAGGCTTAAGTACCCCATAGGAAGCAGTTGTAGTGATTTTGGGGGAAAAGAACTGAACTTTCTGAGGAAATTGAGATCCTGTTTTTCGCCTCGGTTTAGTCGAGTTGTGCCTCGGCCGAGGTGTTCTTGAGTGTTGTCAGTCGACCGAGGTGACCTGACAGAAGCTGAATTGAAAATGAGTTCTGAGCGACGCCACGCCCTTAGGGATAGAGCCTCACCTTCCCCTTCTTCCTCTTCTTCCCGACCTTACCGCCTGGTAATCCATGAGCGACACCGGGTGGATAATGAGCGTATTTCTGGCCGTCTAGTGATTGTACCACGCTTGTTGGACGTGTCTGCTTTTGATTGCCTCCAGGTAGACGGAGACCTTAGGAGGATGATTTCTACAGTTGGGCTGGATCAGTTTACTGAGATCCGAGCCCCAGCCTATTTGGAGCCGACCTTAGAGTTCGTTAGCTCCTTCACCTACCTTCCCACAGAGAGATCTGTGAAGTACCGGTTGATGAACCGGAACTTCATAGTTCCACTAGAGTACTGGCGAGAGATTTTTGGCTTTCCTGAGCCCACTGCTGTTGACTTCCCTTCCCGATCTGTAGCTAGGGAGTTTTGGGGACAGATTGCCCACATTATTGAGCACGCAGACAGATGGCGCCCTGGAGATTCCAAGGAGAAGGTCATTTTCCACCTAGCCTTTAGGTTAGCCCACCGGATCTTTAGCGAGACACTTCTGGCGCGTACTGAGACGCCCTAGAAGATCCGACCGGGATAGCTTTTCAGTTTATACTACATGGTTACTGGGGGTATCCCGGACTTTGGCTTGATGTTGGTAGAGGATCTGCACAAGATCAAGGTCAAAGCGAAGGGAGACATCTGCTGCGGAGGGCTTGTCACCTACATAGCTAGTTATCAGGACATGGATCTCAGCGCTTGCACGATGGTGACGGCTCCCAAGCCGCTTGGGCTGCAGGAGATGATCAGTCGGCGGATTCTGGTTCCCCGAGGTCTGACTACGCCGTACGTAGCTATGCCGTGGGAGCTGACTGCGCCACAGGGGATCAGGTGGTCTGCCCAGTTTTCTATTTATGACCCTCACTATTGGCAGACCGCTTGGGCTCCACTGATGGAGGATTACAGAGAGGCAGCAACTCCCCCAGCTGAGGAGGAGGCTGATGATGAGGAGACAGTTGATGAGAGAGAGGGTGGAGTCCCGATGGATATAAGGACGGATACTGTTGGACCGAGTGCGCCTGTCATAGATCTGGACGATGACATTGAGGCTGAGCCCGCACCTGCTACATCACCTGCTAGACCTGCTAGGCGTAGGACATGCCGACGCAGAGATCCAGAGGCTCACAGACGGATCGATGACCTGACGGATCAGATTATTGATTCATATGCTGCTTTGTCATTGGATATCTGCGAGATGTAGGAGCGGCAGCATTACCAGCATATGATGGCCCAGATTCAGTTCGAGCATATCATGGGCTATCCATTCGACCCGACCCAGTATCCGTACGTGCCACCACCACCACCACCAGATCGCGACTACTGAGAGCTGCAGGATTTTTCTTTCTTATTTTTATGCAGTTCACCTAATTATCCGGTGAGTACTTTTATCCTTTAGACTTATTTTGACCCACTGGGACAGTGTGTCCCAAGTATGGGGTATTTGATGTATTATTTGACTTTGATGTATGACTCTATTGACCGGATATTGATATTTATGCTTCACTTTTGCATCAATATGTTTATCTGAGTTTGCATGCATACTTACAGGTTATTTGATTGAGAAAAACGTCGAAAGTGAAAGAAAACTGGTTCAAAAAAAAAATTTTTGGACCTCGACCGGGGCAGTTCTGGCCGAACGAGGAGTTTCACCTCGGTTGACCTAAGAACACCTCGACCGAGGTGGGTTAACTGAGAGTTTTCGAAAATGATTTTTGTGTTACTTATCTGGATATGATCTCAGTGAAGATCTTGCTTACTGACTGGTTTTAAATTCTTTATGTGTTTAAAAAGTTTTATAATATGTTTAAGTTGCTAAATGCTTTGTTTGAAATTATTGGCATGTTTAATACTTTGTTTTTATCCAAATTATGTTGTATTTGAAGGTTGACATTACATTATGAGTTCTCTCACTTTCTTCCTGGAAAGACCAAGGCAATTCATTCTTCTCTCTTCTTTTTCTTGATCATGCTTAGCCCCTCATATACATTTTGCCTCCCTTTACCTATCCGGGAATTTGGAAGCAAGCGAAGTGGTGAAAGCAAGTTAAAGTTGAGAAGTGGGCTGGAAGTGAAAGTGTTAGAAAGTAATAATAGGTTTGGGGAAGTCAATCATGATGATGAGTAACTCGGCACCATTCACATAGCCGGGTGTTTGTGTCTTGCCAAAGTCGGATTGAGCAATATTCCTAGCGGGTCATGGTATGTGCATCAAGGGTTTGATGCATCTCAAGAAATTGATGATTGCTAATTTCCTAGGCTTCGGTTATCGTGCACCTCTGTCCATGCATCCCAAAAAGTAAAGTAAAAAGAAAAAGTGTGAAATAAGCAAAGCTTATTGGTGGAAGATGTTGCAAGTCAAAGTGAAAGTGAAGTTCATCCTTTTCCCGGATTCTAGCACCACACTACCCTACATACATCCCTACCCTACACGTTTCTTGACCTTTCTTTTGGGAAGCCCTTGAGACCTTGAGCTTGTTGATTGACTTAGTGGTTTAAACTGGATTATTCATGATTAATTTTGATAATTATGACTTATTATGCATTCTATGATTTTATGCAAAGATGAACGACTTTTCTATATTTATAAAATGTTTTGATCATATTTTGATTTTAAATTCCATGAAGTATTCTCTTAGAGTGATCTATGATTTTAGCACACCATAAAAAAAATTTTTGAAGGACTTTTCATTAATTTTTATGACTTATAATCCATTCTATCTTGTCTTTTATATGAGGAACTTGCTTGGGGACAAGCAAGGGCTAAGTATGGGGTATTTTGATAGCATGAATTATAGTCTATATTTTGGGGTTTGTTTGGACGTTTTATCTTTCATAATCTGCATGTTTGTATGAATATTATGTGATTATATTACCATTTCATCTACCTTTGCGGGAATCAAGGTCTACACCTAGTTTTGTTGTAATCGTAGGTAAAATGGCACGTTTTGCATAAAAAAGGAGCTATGGAGTCATTGGAGCTACATTCAGAAACATAAGGAACCATCCAGGAAGCATAACCATGGATTAGAGATTCACTTTGGACCAGATTTGAGAGATTTCACATTCAGTTGTGACTCACCTCGGTTGACCACAGATTCACCTCGACCGAGGTGATCCAGAGAAGCCGACTCGACCGAGGCGAATACCTAGGACGCAACGAGAATATTTTATTCTTGGCTGAGATCTTTTATCTTTGGAAAGTGATCTTATATTTTCGGGCTTGGCTCCTGGAAGGAATAAGATATATTAGATCTTATATTTTACCTGTTTTTATGGGAAAAGATCTTTCTAAGATATCTTATCTTTGGAGGGTTATTTTCTTATAAAAAGGGTCGGATTTCCCACAATTCCGACATCCGCTATCAGCGCAAAATCAAGGTTTATACACAACAGCAGCCATACTCCAGTTGGGAGATTTGAAGAACCTTTTTGAAGGTTGAAGAAGGAAGATTATAGCTTTTATAGCTTTTGAAGGGTGTAGTAAGATCATCTTAGATTCCCTTCCTTGTTGTTTTCCTTTGTTGGATTTATATCCAAGGAACGCTTTTGTTGTGATATTTGATTCAGTTATTGAAGTCTTTTCATTAAATTATTCTTGTTCAAATATTCACCTTCTTCCCATATATTTGATTATTGCTTTCATGATGATGAGTGGCTAATTTCTTTGTGTGATTCTAGGGTGATTGGCTGAAGGTTGTGGGAAAAACAATGATAGAATAATCTTAGATTCCAGTAGGACCCTGAAAATTCGAGTCTTTTACCTTAACCGTAAGCATCTCGCTCAGTCGATGAACATCTCGGCCGGGGTGGAATTCTTCTGACCGAGGTGACTTATCCGATCCTAAACTAAGAGTTAAGTGTTAGAGTTTGCCAAATCCTATTCTTATTACACCTTTCCTGGTTCAATGCAAGCCTAGGATGAGACTTACCCGGTAATTCCTTAGTTTGTTTACCAACGATCATAAGTGTAGGTAATAAAGGTTTACCCTTTATTGGGGTTTGAGTGTGCTTCCATCCCATCTTTGTGAGTTAGCTTGAGACTTACCCGGTAAAGGTTGATTCTATTCCCTTAGATGGTGTGTTAGTTTGAGGTTATAGTTCTTTATCTTAATTCCTGGAGACTTAGCCGGTAATAGGAGTTACGATTTGGGATTAGTGAGTAGTGAGACTTACCCGGTGATCTATTCCACTTTAGTAACACCTTCCCCATGCAAAAATCTCAGCTTTGTCCGCTTATCTTTAGATCTTGAGTTGGAACCACAACTAGATGCTTTAATCCCTAGAATTGCATATTTCCTTTATTGACTTCTATATCATCTTTGATTGTTTTAATTGCCTTTGTGGTTAGTATTTACATAAGCATACCGTAACTGGACTTTGTTTCACTAAGTCCCTGTGATCGACCCCTAGAATTCCTTGCTTTTACTACGATTGACCCGTACACTGCGGGTTCGCATCCTTGTTTTAAGCTTACGTCTAGGGTTATAAATTTAAAGCTTGCACACACCGTTTGGAGCGAACACCAAGTGTATTATAATGGGTGGTAACCACTTGCCTGAAGCTCGCCGAGAGTGGAAGGAGGTGCTCGGAAGCCAATAGCTCAGGGGGAGGTAGATCCCCATGCAACACCTGGGTTAAAGGGGAAGAGACGGGGTTCTTTAGGCTCCTCATGTTATAAAAGAAGTTCAATTAGTAATGGAATAACGTAACTAAAGATAATAAATGAATGTGTGTGACATTGCATGTATGAGATGTTGATGTGTGTTTGTGCTATTACCTTCATGCTTATCTATTTCTGTAGCTAACGGTGTATACCGTGTTGTAGATGATCTGTAGGTTAGGAAGACTGCAGTGTGAGCCAGATGGTGTGACCAGCCGAGGACTTATGTACATTAGGATGCGTGGGTTGAGATCTTTTGTATCAGATGTTGTTGTTGTTGTTGTTATGGTTTTGTACTCGGCTTTGAGTTTGTAAACTCTTTTGATGTATCTTACAGCTTTTATGTATTTATTTTTACTCTACTTGTGTCTTGTTGTAAGATCCAGTGAACTTGTTGTCAGGCTAGGGTCAGAATCCATTGTGAGATCCTAGCCCAATGTAACATTCCGAGTCCCGCGGATTCGAGGTGTTACACTGCCCTGCCTCGTTGAAGAGAGATAGGTTTCAAGACTTCATTGAGGCGGGATTTGAGGATATTCCCGTTGCTGAGGCAGTCAAGAAGTTTCAGAAGGAGTTGACACTACTTGGAACAGCTACACCTCCTGAAGAGCAACACGTGTACCTCTTCTCCCGGAGATTGAGAGAGAGCACTCGTTCTTACCTTACAGGATTCCGCTGCGAGTCTCTATCAGACTATCAAGATAGAGCTTCTGCATATGAGAGAGATAGGCCGGTTCCGAGGAGAGCAGTTTAGTCAGGTGATAGCATGAATTATAATCTATATTTTGGGGTTTGTTTGGACGTTTTATCTTTCATAATCTGCATGTTTGTATGTACATTATGTGATTTTACTACCATTTCATCTACCTTTGCGAGAATCGAGGTCTACACCTAGTTTCGTTGTAATTGCAGGTAATATGGTACGTTTTGCATAAAAAAGGAGCAAAAGGAGTCATGAGTCATTTGGAGCTACATCCAGGAAGCATAGCCATGAATTAAGGATTCACTTTGGACCAGTTTTGAGAGATTCTACATTCAGTTGTGAGTCACCTCGGTTGACCAGAGGTTCACCTCGACCGAGGCGATCCAGAGAGACCGACTCGACCGAGGCGAATACCTAGGACGCGGCGAGAATATTTTATTCTTGGCTGAGATCTTTTAAATTTGGAAAGTGATCTTATATTTTTGGGCTGAGCTTCTGGAAGAAAGGAGATATGCAGAATCATATATTTTACCTATATTTATGGGATAATATCTTTCTGAGATTTCTTATCTTTGGAGGGTTATTTTTCCTATAAAAAGGGTTGGATTTCCACGATTCCAACATCCCGCATACAGCACGCTATACCGTCGATCAGGGTTTACACGCGCAGCAGCCGCATCCTACTCCAAGTTTGGAGAGAATTGAAGAACCTTTTTGAAGGTTGAAGGAAGATTGAAGTCCATAGCTTTTATAGTCTTTTTGGAGGGTTTTGTAAGATTGTCTTCAATTCCTTTCCTTGTTGTCTTGTCTTGTTGGATTATTATCCAAGGAACGCTTTGTTGTGATATTTGATTCAGTTATTGAAGTCTTTTCCTTAAATTCTTCTTTGTTCAAATATTCACCTTCTTCCCATATATTTTAATACTTTCATTATGATGATGAGTGGCTAATTTCCTTGTGTGATTCTAGGGTGATTGGCTGAAGGTTGTGGGAAAAACAATGATAGAATAATCTTAGATTCCAATAGGATCCTGAAAGTTCGAGTCTTTAACCTTAACCCTAAGCATCTCGTTCAGTCGATGAACATCTCGGCCGAGGTAGGAACTGGCTGACCGAGATGACTTATCCGACCTTAAACTGAGAGTTAAGTGTTAGAGTTTGCCAAATCCTATTCTTATTACACCTTTCTGGTTCAAAGCAAGCTTAGGATGAGACTTACCCGGTAATTCCTTAGTTTGTATACCAACGATCATAAGTGTAGGTAATAAAGGTTTATCCTTTATTGGGGTTTGAGTGTGCTTCCATCCCATCTTTGTGAGTTAGCCTGAGACTTACCCGGTAAAGGTTGATTCTATTCCCTTAGATGGTGTGTTAGTTTGAGGTTATAGTTCTTTATCTTAATTCCTTGAGACTTACCCGGTAATAGGAGTTACGGTTTAGGATTAGTGTGTAGTGAGACTTACCCGGTGATCTACTCCACTTTAGTAACACCTTCCCCATGCAAAAATCTCAGCTTTGTTCGCTTATCTATAGATCTTGAGTTGGAACCACAACTAGACGCTTTAATCCCTAGAATTGCATGTTTGCTTTATTTGACATCTTATTCATCTTTGATTGTGTTAATTGCTCTTGTGGTTAGCATTGACATTAGCATACCGTATTGACTCTGTTTCACCGAGTCCCTGTGATCGACCCCTGGAATTTTCTTGCTTTTACTACGATTGACCCGTACACTGCGGGTTCGCATCCTTGTTTTAAGCTTAAGTCTAGGGTTATAAATTAAAGCTTGCACACACCGTTTGGAGCGAACAAGTTTTTGGCGCCGTTGCCGGGGACTTGGTCTAGACCGAGCCGGTACGGTTTGCTCTTGGGGCATTTGCCCCGTTTTTCTAACCACTCTACTTGAGTGACTTTTGCAGGTTCTTTCTTAGGTATATGCGAAGAACCCGCACTGGGAAGGAAATCGTTCCTTACGATCCCGAACCAGAAAAGACATACAAACGACGCTTAAGAGAAGCGAAGATGGCCCAACAAGACGATCGCGATCTTGCGGCCCAATTGAGAGAGACGCAGGAGCTGCTACGTCTCAGTAAAGAAGAGCTAAGGCAAGAGAAAGAAGAGAATCAGGCCAGGACTGTAGCAATCGAAGCTGAGATTGCAACCATTCGAGACCAGATTCTACTTCGACCGAGGGAGGATCCAGTAGTTGATCCTCGACCGAGGCAGATTCCAGTACCTGACGCCCCGGCCGAGATACTTCCACCTCGGATGCCAGTCCGAGATGTTCTTCTTGCAGGAATCCCACAAACCCTAGGTCAAAGGATGGACCCTAATCAACAACTGAGGCGTCCTGGAGTGAACCTAGGAGATCCAGCGGATCATGATTATGAACTTCGACCACAAGTTCTAGCCATGATTCGCCAATGCCAATTCGGAGGGCTGGAGAAGGAGTCGCCGCATCAACATCTCCAAAACTACGAGATCTTGATGGAAACCTTGCGACCATCCAGAATTGAGAACAACAACTACAAGCTAAGACCTTTTTACTTTTCTTTAAAAGATAGAGCTCTTACTTGGTATCAATCTCTTCCTCCAGGAAAGATTAGCACATGGGAAGAGATGACTACGGAATTCTTGACCAAATTCTCTCCCCCCTCAAAGACTGCTGAAATGAGAGGGAAGATCAATGCTTTCATCATGAAGGACAAGGAGAGCTTGTCCAAATCTTGGGAGCGGTTCAAGGACATCCTTTTGGATTGCCCACATCATGGGATTCCAAAGATCGAGTTGTTGGAAATCTACTTCAAAGGGCTGGATGGAAGCACCCAGTTCAATCTCCAACTACTCTCCGCCGGTACATTCATGGACATGGCGGTTGACGAAGCTTGGGACTTCATTGAGAAGCAAGCCTTGCACATGGAGAAGTACACCCACCAAGGAGCTGAAGGTGGAGTTAAAAGAGTCAACTTTCAAGAGACTCAACCCAACAACAACCAATTCACGTCCTTGAAGAACGACGTGAAGCAATTGAAGGAGCTCTTGATGGCTCAAACTAAGCAGGAGGAGCAAGGGCAAAGGAACAACAACAACAACAACAAAAACGGGTACCGTAACAACAACAACGGACCCCGAAACAACAACTACAACAACAATAGAGGATCCAATAGCAACAATTGGAGGGCGAATAACCAAAACAACGGTAACAATTATTCAAACTCTAACTCTAATGATTCCTCTAACCCTTTCCTCTCTTCTCCTTCTTCTTCTTCTACTCCATTGAAGAGCCAAGGGCAAGGATCAAGTTCGTCTCAGCCGGAAAAGAAGGACGCAGTCCTGGAGGCAATCTTGATCAAGCTTAGTGCTATGGAGAATTCTATGACTTCATTTTCGAGGGCCCAAAAGTCCTTCGAACAACAACTTGCTAATAGGGCGAATGAAGCGCCAAGAGATCCAGGGAAGCTTCCAGCAAAGACGGAAACTAACCCTAAGGGCCAGTGCATGGCCATAACGACGAGGAGTGGACTCAAAACTGCAGATCCAGTACCTCGCTCGACGCAGACCACCTCGGTCCAGATCCAGTCGAAGAACACCTCGACCGAGATGCCAACCGAGGCGGTGCAACAGAAAACTGGAGGAACGACAAAAACTTATGTTCCACCTCCTGCCTATAAACCACCACTTCCATTCCCCCAGTCCAGAGCCAGAGCACATCTTGACAAGCACTTTGGTAAGTTTCTTGACTTGATGAATAAGCTACATATTAATATTCCTTTCCTTGATGCTATTTTAGGTATGCCCGCCTATGGGAAGTTCTTAAAAGAGATCTTATCAAGGAAGAGGAAGCTGGAGGATGTTGGTGAAGTTAGGATGACATCTAAATCTTCGGAGCTTATCAAGATCATGAAGGAAAAGATGCCACCTAAGTTGAGAGATCCCGGCTCATTTTGCATTCCCATTCAAGTTGGGGATGTCACTTGTGAAGCCCTTTGTGATCTAGGAGCCAGTGTGAGCATCATCCCGCTAGAGCTATGCACTAAGATCGGTCTTGGAGAGCCCAAGCCGGTCAAGATTCGACTTTACATGGCGGATCGTTCTATCACCCATCCAGTGGGCATCTTGGAGGACGTTCCGGTCAAGTTAGGTAACTTCTATCTTCCTATAGATTTTGTCGTACTTGACATTCCCGTAGATTACCCTGTTCCCATCATTCTCGGGAGGCCATTTCTAGCAACTTCGGGTTGCAATGTGGATTGCAAGAACGCCAAGTTGAAATTCAACGTTGGTGGCGATGAGGTGGAGTTCGCACTACTTGCAGCCATGAAAGGAGAGCAACTAACTGATGATATCTTCAACATCTACGATGAAGAAGAGTCAAGAGAATTGGTGAGCTCTATCCTTATTAATGATCCACTCGAAAGAGTTATTAGCTTCAGTTTAATGGCGGAAGGTATAGATGCTTCTTGTGATGCAGATATACGGAGCTTAAGGGCACTGGAAGAAGATCCAGGAGCTAAAACTGAGAAGCTGATCCAGGAAACGAAGATTTCCAGCCTCGGATCCAGTAGCAGTACCTCGACCGAGGCACTTTCTGGTCTGAGCGAGGCGTCTGAAGAACACCTCGGTCAACGCCTTTGCGCCTCGACCGAGGTCGACAGCGAGACAATGTCAACTGAGATTGCTGAGAATAAAAATTTTTCTACTCCCTTCTGTGACATTCACCCACAGTTGGTGGATCATTCCCTCCACCAACTTTCTGATAATAAAGGTCCTTGGTATGCTGATATTGTGAATTATCTTGTTTGCCAGGAAATACCGCCCGGAATGACGTACTCCCAAAAGAAAAGATTCTTCAAGGAAGTACGACATTACTACTGGGATGAGCCGCTGCTATTCAAGCGCGGACCGGATGGGATGCTTCGAAGGTGCATTCCGGAAGATGAAGTTAACAGCGTCATAAGGCATTGTCATTCACTTCCTTGTGGAGGACATGCTAGCACCGATAAAACATGCGCTAAGGTATTGCGTTCCGGTTTCTTTTGGCCTACATTATTTAAGGATGTGCAATCTTTTGTTGTTTCTTGTGATGCATGCCAAAGAACAGGGAACTTATCGAGGAGGAACGAAATGCCACTTAACAACATTCAAGAAGTGGAAATCTTTGATGTATGGGGGATTGACTTCATGGGACCTTTCCCATCCTCCGGAGGAAACCTCTACATTCTCCTTGCCGTCGATTACGTCTCTCGATGGGTTGAAGCCATTGCTTCTCCCACTAACGACGCGAAGGTGGTTGTGAAGTTCTTGAATAGAACTATCTTTCCACGATTTGGAACTCCACGCATCATCATCAGCGATGGAGGGACGCATTTCATCAACCGGAAGTTTAAAGCACTTCTGTCGAAGTATGGGGTAACCCACAAGGTATCAACTACTTATCACCCTCAAACTAGCGGACAGGTCGAGATCTCGAATAGAGAAATCAAGGCAATTTTGGAGAAGACCGTCTCTAGAACGAGGAAAGATTGGTCCATGAAATTGGACGACGCTCTTTGGGCGTACAGGACAGCATTCAAGACTCCCATAGGTACCACCCCTTATAATTTGGTATATGGGAAGTCTTGCCATTTGCCCGTTGAATTGGAGCACAAGGCGTATTGGGCTATCAAATGGTTGAACTTTGACATCAAGGAGGCTGGTGAGAAGCGACTATTGGAACTTAACGAGCTGGAAGAGCTGCGTTTGAACGCCTATGAGAATGCCAAAATCTACAAGGAAAGAACGAAGAGATGGCATGACAAGCGTATCGTTCCATAGGAGCTTAACGAGGGAGATTTAGTTCTACTCTTCAACTCCCGCCTCCGTCTTTTTCCAGGTAAGTTGAAATCTAGATGGACCGGACCTTACGTTGTGAAACATGTTTTCCCTCATGGATCAGTTGAGATATGGGGCGAAACTAGCGGAAGCTTCAAGGTCAACGGTCATAGACTTAAGAAGTACCTACCGGAAACGCCAGTTGAGGAGGTTGCACCGATCTACCTCATTTGAGACGCATCATGGTCCAGCTAGCGACCTTAAATCAAGCGCTTCTTGGGAGGCAACCCAAGGTATTGCTTTCTTTCCCGTTCTCTAGTCTAGTTTAGATAGTTTTTGTTTTTGCTTTGCTTTGCTTTGTTTTTGGGTTTCTGGACAGACAACAGGAAGGAGCACATCTGGAAAGAAAGAAGTTCGAGATTCTGAGAAGATAGAAGCACCTCGGTCACTGTCAGAGCATCTCGACCGAGTTGATTCTTGAGGCAACCGAGGCGACTAGGGTTTCTGCAGAACCGCCTCGGTCCAGACCACCTCGACCGAGGTGACAGCAGATCCAGTAACAGTATAAAAAGAAAAAAATTACAGTTTTCACTTTTTTTAACCCATTTCGACCGCGGCGAACAGAGGCACTTCGCTCCCTCGTTTCTCACTCGTTTCCGACGATTTCTGCTTCCAAACTGCAATTAAAGGGGAGAAGGATCGATTGCAACTACGGATCTGCAAGAAGATTAAGCGCTTCGACCGAAACGAGGTGAAAAGGTTCGAAAACCCTAACTCACTCGTTTACTGCGTATTGGGCTTTGGTTGCCCTTGATTTTGTTGAGGAAATCCATAAGTACCCCTTAGGAAGCATCTGTAGTGATTTTAGGGGGAAAAGAACTGAAAATCAGAGAGTGGAATTCGAACTGCCTTCGCCTCGGTCCAGTCGTCTACACCTCGGTCGAGGTGATTCTTGGTATTTGTCAGTTGACCGAGGTAGTCTGACAGTGTGCATTAGAGATGAGTTCTGACAGATTGCTAGCCCTTAGAGATAGATCCTCTCCTTCCCCTTCTTCTTCCTCATCCCGACCTTCTATCCCGGTGATCCATGAGAGACACCGGGTAGACTATGACCGCATTGCTAGTCGTCCAGTTATCGCTCCCAGATTTTTGGACGTTTCTGCCTTTGACTGTCTCCACGTAGATGGAGAGCTTAGGAGGATGATCACCACAGTCGGGCTGGATCAGTTTACTGAGATCCGAGCCCCAGCCTACCTTGAGCCTACCCTCGAGTTCGTCAGTTCCTTCACTTACCTCCCCACAAAGGGGGCAGTGAAGTACCGGTTGATGAACCGGAACTACATCGTCCCTCTTGCCTACTGGAGAGACATTTTTGGCTTCCCTACCCCCACCGCCGTAGATTTCCCGACCCGAGCAGTAGCTAGAGAGTTCTGGGGCCAAATTGCCCACATTACGAGTCATGCAGACAGGTGGCGCCCTGGTGATTCCAGGGCGAAGCTTATCTTTCACCCAGCCTTCAGACTTGCCCACAGGATCTTCAGCGAGACGCTTCTGGCGCGTACTGAGACGCCCCAGAAGGTCCGACAGGGGGAGCTCTTCTCTTTATACTGCATGGTCACAGGGGGATACCCTGACTTTGGCTTGATGCTGGCAGAGGATCTGCACAAGATCAAGGCCAAGGGGAAGGGGGATATATGCTGCGGAGGGATAGTGACCCATATCGCTAGGTATCAGGATATGGATCTGAGTAGGTGTACCATGGTAGCGGCTGCCAAGCCGCTCGGACTTCAGGAGATGATTACACGGCGGATTCTAGTTCCCCGTGGACTGACTACACCCTACGTTGCTATGCCTTGGGAGCGGACTGCACCTCAGGGCATCAGATGGTCTGCACAGTTCTCGGTCTTCGATCCGCATTTCTGGCAGACAGCATGGGCCCCACTTATGGAGGACTATAGAGAGGGAGCAGCTGCCGCTGCTGCAGCTGCTGAGGAGGCTGAGGAGGCTGAGGAGGCTGATGAGGATGACGACGACGATGATGAGAGAGGTGGTGGAGTCCCGATGGACACAGGGACAGATACAGCTGGGACGAGCGCGCCGCCTATTATTGATTTAGATGATGAGGAGGACACTGAGCCGGCGCCAGCCGCGACGTCTCCAGTCAGACCTGCTGGACGCAGGAGGCGTGGAGTTAGGGACAGAGCTGCACACCGACGGATCGATGACCTGACGGATCAGGTTATCGACTCTTATGCTGCACTTTCGCTGGATATCCGCGAGATGCAGGAGAGGCAGCATCATCAGCACATGATGGCTCAGCTACAGTTCCAGCATATCATGGGCTATCCCTATGATCCGACTCAGTTCCCCTACATACCACCACCACCACCGGATCAGGACTACTGAGGAGCTGCAGAGTTTTATTTATTTATTTTTATGCAGTTCGGCTCTTTATCCGGTGAGTCCTCTTTTATTTAGACTTTTATTATACCCACTGGGACAGTGTGTCTCAAGTATGGGGTATTTGTATGCATTATTTGACTACGTGATGATTTTGATGTATGTTATTCGACTTTCCATGATGTATTTTATTGACCGGATATTTATATCTATGCTTCATTCTGCATTTATATGTTTATCTGAGATTGCATGCATACTTACAGGTTATTTGATTGAGAAAAACGTCGAAACTGAAAAAAAATTGGTTTTAAAAAAAAAAAAAAAATTTTTTACCTCGACCGGGGAGACTCTGGCGAAAACGAGGTATTTCACCTCGGTTGAACCAAGAACATCTCGACCGAGGTGTGTTAACTGAGAGTTTTCGAAAACGATTTTTGTGTTACTTATCTGGATATGATCTCAGTGAAGATCTTGTTTACTGACTGGTTTTAAATCCTTTATGTGTTTGAAAGGTTTTATAATATGTTCAAGTTGCTAAATGCTTTGTTTGAAATTATTGGCATGTTTAATACTTTGTTTTATCCAAATTATGTTGAATTTGAAGGTTGATGTTCGCTCCAAACGGTGTGTGCAAGATTTAAATTTATAACCCTAGACTTAAGCTTAAAACAAGGATGCGAACCCGCAGTGTACGGGTCAATCGTAGTAAAAGCAAGAAAATTCCAGGGGTCGATCACAGGGACTCGATGAAACAAAGTCAATACGGTATGCTAATGTCAATGCTAACCACAAGAGCAATTAACACAATCAAAGATGAATAAGATGTCAAATAAAGCAAACATGCAATTCTAGGGATTAAAGCATCTAGTTGTGGTTCCAACTCAAGATCTATAGATAAGCGGACAAAGCTGAGATTTTTGCATGGGGAAGGTGTTTCTAAAGTAGAGTAGATCACCGGGTAAGTCTCACTACACACTAATCCTAAACCATAACTCCTATTACCGGGTAAGTCTCAAGGAATCAAGATAAAGAACTATAACCTCAAACTAACACACCATCTAAGGGAATAGAATCAACCTTTACCGGGTAAGTCTCAGGCTAACTCACAAAGATGGGATGAAAGCACACTCAAACCCCAATAAAGGATAAACCTTTATTACCTACACTTATGATCGTTGGTACACAAACTAAGGAATTACCGGGTAAGTCTCATCCTAAGCTTGCTTTGAACCAGAAAGGTGTAATAAGAATAGGATTTGGCAAACTCTAACACTTAACTCTCAGTTTAGGGTCGGATAAGTCACCTCGGTCAGCCAGTTACCACCTCGGCCGAAATGTTCATCGACTGAACGAGATGCTTAGGGTTAAGGTTAAAGACTCGAACTTTCAGGATCCTACTGGAATCTAAGATTTTTCTATCATTGTTTTTCCCACAACCTTCAGCCAATCACCCTAGAATCACACAAGGAAATTAGCCACTTATCATCATAATGAAAGTATTAAATATATGGGAAGAAGGTGAATATTTGAACAAAGAAGAATTTAATGAAAAGACTTCAATAACTGAATCAAATATCACACAAAATCGTTCCTTGGATAATAATCCAAAAAGACAAGACAACAAGGAAAGGAATTGAAGACAATCTTACAAAACCCTCCAAAAAGCTATAAAAGCTATGGTCTTCAATCTTCCTTTAACCTTCAAAAAGGTTCTTCAACTATCTCCCAACTTGGAGTAGGATGCGGCCGCTGCGTCGTATGCGACTTCTTCAGGTGTAGGCGGGGTTTAATCGATGTATGCAGCCTCCTTAAATTGTAGAAAATCAACCCTTTTTATAGGAAAAGTAACCCTCCAAAGATAAGAAATCTTAAGAAGATATTATCCCATAAATATAGGCAAAATATATGATTTTGCATATCTCCTTCCTTCCAGAAGCTCAGCCCAAAAATATAAGATCACTTTCCAAATTTAAAAGATCTCAGCCAAGAATAAAATATTCTCGCCGCGTCCTAGGTATTCGCCTCGGTCGAGTCGGCGTCTCTGGATCACCTCGGTCGAGATTAATCTCTGGTCAACCGAGGTGACTCATAACTGAATGTAGAATCTCTCAAAATTGGTCCAAAGTGAATCCTTAATTCATGGCTATGCTTCCTGGATGTAGCTCCAAATGACTCTTGACTTCTTTTGCTCCTTTTTGATGCAAAACGTACCATATTACCTGCAATTACAATGAAACTAGGTGTAGACCTCGATTCTCGCAAAGGTAGATGAAATGGTAGTAAAATCACATAATGTACATACAAACATGCAGATTATGAAAGATAAAACGTCCAAACAAACCCCAAAATATAGACTATAATTCATGCTATCAAAATACCCCATACTTAGCCCTTGCTTGTCCCCAAGCAAGTTCCTCATATAGAAGACAAGATAGAATGGATTATAAGTCAAGAAAATCAATGAAAAGTCTTTCAAAAACATTTTATGGTGTGCAACTATCATAGATCACTCTAAGGGAATACTTCATGGAATTTAAAAACTCAATATGCTCAAAACATTTTATAAATATAGAAAAGTCGTTCATCTTTGCATAAAATCATAGAATGCATAATAAATCATAATTATCAAAATTAATCATGTATAATCCAGTTTAAACCGCTAAGTCAATCAACAAGCTCAAGGTCTCAAGGGCTTCCCAAAAGAAAAGGTCAAGAAACGTGTAGGGTAGGGATGTATGTAAGGTAATGTGGTGCTAGAATCCGGGAAAAGGATGAACTTCACTTTCACTTTGACTTGCAACATCTTCCACCAATAAGCTTTGCTTATCTCACACTTTTTCTTTTACTTTACTTTTTGGGATGCATGGACAGAGGTGCACAATAACCGAAGCCTAGGAGATCCGCAATCATCAATTTCTTGAGATGCATCAAACCCTTGATGCACATACCATGACCCGTTAGGAATATCGCTCAATCCGACTTTGGCAAGACACAAACACCCGGCTATGTGAATGGTGCCGAGTTACTCATCTTCATGATCGACTTCCCCAAACCTATTATTGCTTTCTAACACTTTCACTTTCAGCCACTTCTCATATTTTGACTAGCTTTCACCACTTCGCTTGCTTCCAAATTCCCGGATAGGTGAAGGGAGGCAAAATGTATATGAGGGGCTAAGCATGATCAAGAAGAAGAAGAAGAAGAATATGAATTGCCTTGATCTTTCCAAGAAGAAAGTGAGAGAACTTATCCTGCGGTGTCAACCTTCAAATTCAACATAATTTGGATAAAAACAAAGTATTAAACATGCCAATAATTTCAAACAAAGCATTTAGCAACTTAAACATATTATAAAACCTTTCAAACACATAAAGAATTTAAAACCAGTCAGTAAACAAGATCTTCACTGAGATCATATCCAGATAAGTAGCACAAAAATCGTTTTCGAAAACTCTCAGTTAACCCACCTCGGTCGAGATGTTCTTGGTTCAACCGAGGTGAAACACCTCGTTTCGCCAGAACTGACTCGGTCGAGGTCAAAAAATTTTTTTTTAAAAACCATTTTTTTCAGTTTCGACGTTTTTCTCAATCAAATAACCTGTAAGTATGCATGAAATCTCAGATAAACATATAAATGCAGAATGAAGCATAAATATGAAAAATATCCGATCAATAAAATACATCATAAGTCAAATAATACATCGAAGTCATCATGAAGTCAAGTAGTACATCAAATACCCCATACTTGAGACACACTGTCCCAGTGGGTATAATAAAAGTCTGAATGAAAGAGGACTCACCGAATAAAGAGCCGAACTGCATAAAAATAAATAAGCAAAACCCTGCAGCTCCTCAGTAGTCTCGATCCGGTGGAGGTGGTGGTGGTATGTAGGGGAACTGAGTAGGATCATAGGGATAGCCCATGACATGCTGGAACTGTAGCTGAGCCAACATGTGCTGATGATGCTGTCGCTCCTGCATCTCCCGGATATCCAATGAAAGTGCAGCATAAGAGTCAATAACCTGATCCGTCAGGTCATCGATCCGGCTGTGTGCAGCTCTATCCCTAAATCTCTGCCTCCTGCGCCTAGCGGGCCTGACTGGAGAAGTCTCAGCTGGCGCCGGCTCAGTGTCCTCCTCATCCTCATCTAGATCAATAATGGGAGGTGCGCTCGTCCCAGCAGTATCTGTACCTGTGTCCATCGGGACGCCGCCTCCTCTCTCATCAACAGTCTTGTCGTCGTCATCCTCATCAGCCTCAGCCTCCTCATCAGCTGCAGCAGCTCCCTCTCTATGATCCTCCATAAGCGGTGCCCATGCTGTCTGCCAGAAATGTGGGTCGGAGACAGAGAACTGTGCAGACCATCTGATGCCCTGAGGCGCTGTCCGCTCCCAAGGCATGGCAACGTAAGGTGTAGTCAACCCACGGGGAACTAGAATCCGCCGCGTAATCATCTCCTGCAAACCCAGCGGCTTCGGAGCCGCCGCCAATGTGCAAACGCTGAGGTCCATCCCGTGGTAAGTGGCGATGTGGGTGACTAGACCTCCACAGCAAATATCCCCTTTCCCCTTGGCCTTGATCTTGTGCAGATCTTCTGCCAAGAGCAAGCCAAAGTCGGGGAAACCTCCTGTGACCATGCAGTAAAGCGAAAAGAGCTCCCCCTGTCTGATCTTCTGGGGCGTCTCAGTACGCGCCAGAAGCATCTCACTAAAAATCCTGTGGGCAAGTCTGAAGGCTGGGTGAAAGATGACCTTCTCCCTGGAATCACCAGGGCGCCATCTGTCGGCATGAGTGGTAATGTGGGCTATCTGTCCCCAAAACTCCCTAGCTACGGATCGGGAGGGGAAGTCTACAGCTGTAGGGGTAGGAAAGCCAAAGATCTCTCTCCAGATCTCTAATGGAACTATGAAGTTCCGGCTCATCAGCCGGTACTTCACAGATCCATCTGTGGGAAGGTAGGAGAAGGAGCTAACGAACTCGAGTGTCGGCTCTATGTAGGCTGGGGCTCGGATCTCCATGAACTGATCTAGCCCAACGGTAGCAATCATCCTCCTAAGGTCAGCCTCTAACCCTAGGCAGTCAAAAGCGGATACCTCCAGAAATCGTGGTGCGATAACTGGACGGCCCGCTATCCTCTCATAGTCTACCCGGCATCTCTCGTGGATGACCGGGCGGTAGGGACGGGATGAGGAAGGAGAAGGGGAAGGGGAAGACCTGTCTCTAAGGGTAAGGCGACGATCGGAACTCATCGTCACTAACACTGTGTCAGATCACCTCGGTTGACTGACAACCCTCAGAAATCACCTCGGTCGAGATGCAGGCCGACTGGACCGAGGCGTAGCAGTTTCGATTTCAATTCTCAGATTTTCAGTTCTTTTCCCCCTAAAATCACTACAAATGCTTCCTAAGGGGTACTTATAGATTTCCTCAGCAAAATTAAGGGCAACCAAAGCCCAATAAGCAGTAAACGAGGAGTTAGGGTTTTCGAACCTTTCGCACCTCGTTTCGGTCGAAAACACTCAACCTTCTTGCAGATCTGTAGTTGCAATCGACTCTTCTACCCTTTAATCGCGTTTTGGAAGGAGAAATCGTCGAAAATGAGCGAGAAACGGAGGAGAACGAGGTATGCTGTCGCCGCGGTCGAAATAGGGTAAAAGTGAAAACTGTAAAATTTTTTTCTTTTTATACTGTCATGAGGCCTGCTGTCACCTCGGTCGAGATGGTCTCGACTGGACCGAGGTGGTACGGACCGAGGCAGTTCTGCAGAAACCCTAGTCGCCTCGGTTGCTTCAAGAATCAACTCGGTCGAGGTGTTCTGACAGTGACCGAGATGCTTCTGTCTTCTCAGAATCTCGAACTTCTTCCTTTCCAGATGTTCTCCTTCCTGTTGTCTGTCCAGAAACCCAAAAACAAAGCAAAGCAAAGCAAAAACAAAAACTATCTAAACTAGACTAGAAGAAGGGAAAGAAAGCAATACCTTGGGTTGCCTCCCAAGAAGCGCTTGATTTAAGGTCGCTAGCTGGACCATGATGCGTCTCAAACGAGGTAGGAGGTTCCCTCACCCCATACTTCACCTCCATCGTGGGGTGAAGTAAGTAGATCCATCAAACGCTCCAAGACGTGTAAGTGCTCGTCGGGGAATGAATCGTCTATGGGTGGGCTATCCGTCTCGCGGGAGGATTCCGGTAGCCGGCTGAGGTGATCCGCAACTGAATTCTCGGATCCCTTCTTATCGCGGATCTCTAGGTCAAACTCTTGAAGCAAGAGAATCCATCGAATAAGGCGCGGCTTTGCATCTTTCTTAGCCAACAAGTAACGAATGGCTGCATGGTCGGTGTAGACAATGACTTTCGCTCCCACTAGATAGGAACGGAACTTCTCGAAAGCATATACAACCGCCAATAACTCCTTCTCAGTGGTAGCGTAGTTGCGTTGTGCTACATCTAGCGTCTTGCTAGCATAATAAATGGCGGTGGTCCGTCCATCTTTCTTCTGTCCAAGCACTGCTCCTACGGCTACATCACTAGCGTCACACATGACCTCAAAGGGCAAGGTCCAGTCGGGAGGTTGGATAATGGGAGCGGAGATCAACGCTTCCTTAATCCTGTAAAAAGCATCAAGACACTCCTGCGAAAACTCAAAAACAACATCTTTATTCAAGAGGTTAGTTAGAGGTTTAGAAATCTTGGAGAAGTCCTTGATGAATCTCCTGTAGAAACCTGCATGCCCGAGAAAACTCCTCACACCTTTAACAGAACAAGGAGGAGGGAGTTTCTCAATAGTCTCGATCTTAGCTCGATCGACCTCAATACCTCGATTAGAAACGAGGTGTCCTAGCACAATGCCTTCGTTAACCATAAAATGACACTTCTCCCAATTCAAAACAAGGTTAGTGTCTTCACATCTTTTAAGCACTAGAGAAAGGTTAGATAGGCAATCATCAAAAGAGGAACCGTATACAGAAAAATCATCCATAAATACCTCCATGATCTCCTCAATGTACTCGGAAAAAATAGCCATCATGCATCGCTGGAAGGTAGCGGGTGCATTGCACAATCCGAATGGCATCCTCCGGTAGGCAAACGTCCCCCAAGGACATGTGAAAGTGGTCTTCTCCTGATCATCCGGATGGATAGGAATCTGGAAGAATCCACTATACCCGTCCAAGTAACAAAAGTGTGAATGCTGGGCCAACCGCTCGAGCATTTGATCAATGAAGGGAAGCGTAAAATGGTCCTTCCGAGTAGCCGTGTTCAGCTTCCTATAGTCGATACAAACTCTCCAGCCCGTAACGGTCCTTGTTGGGATCAACTCGTTGTTCTTATTTGTCACAACGGTCATCCCTCCTTTCTTCGGAACGACGTGCACTGGGCTAACCCACTTGCTGTCCGAGATAGGATAAATAATACCTGCATCCAACAACTTAAGGACTTCCTTCTTCACAACCTCTTTCATGACCGGATTTAACCGTCTTTGAGGTTCCCGTGAAGTCTTATGATTATCTTCCATTAGAATTCTATGCATGCAGAAAGAAGGGTTAATGCCAATAAGATCATCCGTGGTGTAGCCTATGGCTTTTCGATGCTTTCTCAGGACATGCATTAGCTTAGATAATTCAGAATCGGAGAGGGAAGCACTAGCAATGACGGGATAAGTAGAATCCGGCCCAAGAAAGATATACCTCAAGTGACTAGGGAGTTGCTTAAGCTCCACAACTGGGGGTGCTTTCTGAGAGGGCTCCGTACTTCCTCTTTCCAGTGGAGTGGTGTCAGAAACTGGATCAATTGAAATCTCAGTTTGAATCGTCTCGCTGTCGACCTCGGTCGAGGCGCAAAGGCGTTGACCGAGGTGTTCTTCAGACGCCTCGCTCAGTCCAGAAAGTGCCTCGGTCGAGGTACTGCTACTGGATCCGAGGCTGGAAATCTTTGTTTCCTGGATCAGCTGTTCAGTTATAGCTCCTGGATCTTCTTCCAGTGTTTTTAAGCTCCGTATATCTGCATCACAAGAAGCATCTATACCTTCCTCCATTAAACTGAAGCTAATAACTCTTTCGAGTGGATCATCAATAAGGATAGAGCTCACCAATTCTCTTGATTCTTCTTCATCGTAGATGTTGAAGATATCATCAGTTAGTTGCTCTCCTTTCATGGCTGCAAGTAGTGCGAACTCCACCTCATCGCCACCAACGTTGAATTTCAACTTGGCGTTCTTGCAATCCACATTGCAACCCGAAGTTGCTAGAAATGGCCTCCCGAGAATGATAGGAACAGGATAATCTGCGGGAATGTCAAGTACGACAAAATCTATAGGAAGATAGAAGTTACCTAACTTGACCGGAACATCCTCCAAAATACCCACGGGATGGGTGATGGAGCGATCTGCCATGTAAAGTCGAATCTTGACCGGCTTGGGCTCTCCAAGGCCGATCTTAGTGCATAGCTCCAGCGGGATGATGCTCACGCTGGCTCCTAGATCACAAAGGGCTTCGCAAGTGACATCCCCAACTTGAATGGGAATGCAAAAAGAGTCGGGATCTCTTAACTTAGGTGGCATCTTCTCCTTCATGATCTTGATAAGCTCTGAAGATTTAGATGTCATCCTAACTTCACCAACATCCTCCAGCTTCCTTTTCCTTGATAAGATCTCTTTTAAGAACTTCCCATAGGCGGGCATACCTAAAATAGCATCAAGGAAAGGAATATTAATATGTAGCTTATTCATCAAGTCAAGAAACTTACCAAAGTGCTTGTCAAGATGTGCTCTGGCTCTGGACTGGGGGAATGGAAGTGGTGGTTTATATGCTGGAGGTGGAACATAAGTTTCTGTTGTTCCTCCAGCTTTCTGTTGCACCGCCTCGGTCGGCATCTCGGTCGAGGTGTTCTTCGACTGGATCTGGACCGAGGTGGTCTGCGTCGAGCGAGGTACTGGATCTGCAGTTTTGAGTCCACTCCTCGTCGTGATGGCCATGCACTGGCCCTTAGGGTTAGTTTCCGTCTTTGCTGGAAGCTTCCCTGGATCTCTTGGCGCTTCATTCGCCCTATTAGCAAGTTGTTGTTCGAAGGACTTTTGGGCCCTCGAAAATGAAGTCATAGAATTCTCCATAGCACTAAGCTTGATCAAGATTGCCTCCAGGACTGCGTCCTTCTTTTCCGGCTGAGACGAACTTGATCCTTGCCCTTGGCTTTTCAATGGAGTAGAAGAAGAAGAGGGAGAAGAGAGGAAAGGATTAGAGGAATCATTAGAGTTGGAGTTTGAATAGTTGTTACCGTTGTTTTGGTTATTATTCGCTCTCCAGTTGTTGCTATTGGATCCTCTATTGTTGTTGTTGTAGTTGTTGTTTCGGGGTCCGTTGTTGTTGTTACGGTACCCGTTTTTGTTGTTGTTGTTGTTGTTCCTTTGCCCTTGCTCCTCCGGCTTAGTTTGAGCCATCAAGAGCTCCTTCAATTGCTTCACGTCGTTCTTTAAGGATGTGAGTTGGTTGTTATTGGTTTGAGTCTCTTGAAAGTTGACTCTTTTAACTCCACCTTCAGCTCCTTGGTGGGTGTACTTCTCCATGTGCAAGGCTTGCTTCTCAATGAAGTCCCAAGCCTCGTCAACCGCCATATCCATGAATGTACCGGCGGAGAGTAGTTGGAGATTGAACTGGGTACTTCCGTCCAGCCCTTTGAAGTAGATCTCCAACAACTCGATCTTTGGAATCCCGTGATGTGGGCAATCCAAAAGGATATCCTTGAACCGCTCCCAAGATTTGGACAAGCTCTCCTTGTCCTTCATGATGAAAGCATTGATCTTCCCTCTCATTTCAGCAGTCTTTGAGGGGGGAAAGAATTTGGTCAAGAATTCCGTAGTCATCTCTTCCCACGTGCTGATTTTTCCTGCAGGAAGAGATTGATACCAAGTAAGAGCTCTATCTTTCAGAGAAAAGTAGAAAGGTCTTAGCTTGTAGTTGTTATTTTCAATTCTGGGAGGTCGCAAGGTCTCCATCAAGATCTCGTAGTTTTGGAGATGTTGATGCGGCGACTCCTTCTCCAGCCCTCCGAATTGGCATTGGCGAATCATGGCTAGAACTTGCGGTCGAAGTTCATAATCATGATCCGCTGGATCTCCTAGGTTCACTCCAGGACGCCTCAGTTGTTGATTAGGGTCCATCCTTTGACCTAGGGTTTGTGGAATTCCTGCAAGAAGAACATCTCGGACTGGTATCCGAGGTGGAAATATCTCGGCCGGGGCGTCAGGTACTGGAATCTGCCTCGGTCGAGGATCAACTACTGGATCCTCCCTCGGTCGAGGTAGAATCTGGTCCCGAATGGTTGCAATCTCAGCTTGAATTGCTGCAGTCCTGGCCTGATTCTCTTCTTTCTCTTGCCTTAGCTCTTCTTTACTGAGACGTAGCAGCTCCATCGTCTCTCTCAATTGGGCAGCAAGATCGCGATCGTCTTGTTGGGCCATCTTCGCTTCCCTTAAGCGTCGCTTGTATGTCTTTTCTGGTTCGGGATCGTAAGGAACGATTTCCTTTCCAGTGCGGGTTCTTCGCATATACCTAAGAAAGAACCTGCAAAAGTCACTCAAGTAGAGTGGTAAGACAAAACGGGGCAAATGCCCCAAGAGCAACCGTACCGACTTGGTCTAGACCAAGTCCCCGGCAACGGCGCCAAAAACTTGTTCGCTCCAAACGGTGTGTGCAAGCTTTAAATTTATAACCATAGACTTAAGCTTAAAACAAGGATGCGAACCCGCAGTGTACGGGTCAATCGTAGTAAAAGCAAGAAAATTTCAGGGGTCGATCACAGGGACTCGATGAAACAAAGTCAATACGGTATGCTAATGTCAATGCTAACCACAAGAGCAATTAACACAATCAAAGATGAATAAGATGTCAAATAAAGCAAACATGCAATTCTAGGGATTAAAGCATCTAGTTGTGGTTCCAACTCAAGATCTATAGATAAACGGACAAAGCTGAGATTTTTGCATGGGGAAGGTGTTTCTAAAGTAGAGTAGATCACCGGGTAAGTCTCACTACACACTAATCCTAAACCATAACTCCTATTACCGGGTAAGTCTCAAGGAATCAAGATAAAGAACTATAACCTCAAACTAACACACCATCTAAGGGAATAGAATCAACCTTTACCGGGTAAGTCTCAGGCTAACTCACAAAGATGGGATGAAAGCACACTCAAACCCCAATAAAGGATAAACCTTTATTACCTACACTTATGATCGTTGGTACACAAACTAAGGAATTACCGGGTAAGTCTCATCCTAAGCTTGCTTTGAACCAGAAAGGTGTAATAAGAATAGGATTTGGCAAACTCTAACACTTAACTCTCAGTTTAGGGTCGGATAAGTCACCTCGGTCAGCCAGTTACCACCTCGGCCGAAATGTTCATCGACTGAACGAGATGCTTAGGGTTAAGGTTAAAGACTCGAACTTTCAGGATCCTACTGGAATCTAAGATTTTTCTATCATTGTTTTTCCCACAACCTTCAGCCAATCACCCTAGAATCACACAAGGAAATTAGCCACTCATCATCATAATGAAAGTATTAAATATATGGGAAGAAGGTGAATATTTGAACAAAGAAGAATTTAATGAAAAGACTTCAATAACTGAATCAAATATCACACAAAATCGTTCCTTGGATAATAATCCAAAAAGACAAGACAACAAGGAAAGGAATTGAAGACAATCTTACAAAACCCTCCAAAAAGCTATAAAAGCTATGGTCTTCAATCTTCCTTTAACCTTCAAAAAGGTTCTTCAACTATCTCCCAACTTGGAGTAGGATGCGGCCGCTGCGTCGTATGCGACTTCTTCAGCTGTAGGCGGGGTTTAATCGATGTATGCAGCCTCCTTAAATTGTAGAAAATCAACCCTTTTTATAGGAAAAGTAACCCTCCAAAGATAAGAAATCTTAAGAAGATATTATCCCATAAATATAGGCAAAATATATGATTTTGCATATCTCCTTCCTTCCAGAAGCTCAGCCCAAAAATATAAGATCACTTTCCAAATTTAAAAGATCTCAGCCAAGAATAAAATATTCTCGCCGCGTCCTAGGTATTCGCCTCGGTCGAGTCGGCGTCTCTGGATCACCTCGGTCAAGATGAATCTCTGGTCAACCGAGGTGACTCATAACTGAATGTAGAATCTCTCAAAATTGGTCCAAAGTGAATCCTTAATTCATGGCTATGCTTCCTGGATGTAGCTCCAAATGACTCTTGACTTCTTTTGCTCCTTTTTGATGCAAAACGTACCATATTACCTGCAATTACAATGAAACTAGGTGTAGACCTCGATTCTCGCAAAGGTAGATGAAATGGTAGTAAAATCACATAATGTACATACAAACATGCAGATTATGAAAGATAAAACGTCCAAACAAACCCCAAAATATATACTATAATTCATGCTATCAGTTGACACCGCAGGATAAGTTCTCTCACTTTCTTCTTGGGAAGACCAAGGCAATTCATTCTCTTCTTCTTCTTCTTCTTGATCATGCTTAACCCCTCATATACATTTTGCCTCCCTTACCTATCCGGGAATTCGGAAGCAAGCGAAGTGGTGAAAGCAAGTTAAAGTTGAGAAGTGGCTGAAAGTGAAAGTGTTAGAAAGCAATAAATAGGTTTGGGGAAGTCAATCATGAAGATGAGTAACTCGGCACCATTCACATAGCCGGGTGTTTGTGTCTTGCCAAAGTCGGATTGAGCGATATTCCTAACGGGTCATGGTATGTGCATCAAGGGTTTGATGCATCTCAAGAAATTGATGATTGCGGATTTCCTAGGCTTCGGTTAATGTGCACCTCTGTCCATGCTTCCCAAAAAGTAAAGTAAAAAAGAAAAAAAGTGTGAAATAAGCAAAGCTTATTGGTGGAAGATGTTGCAAGTCAAAGTGAAAGTGAAGTTCATCCTTTTCCCGGATTCTAGCACCACATTACCTTACATACATCCCTACCCTACACGTTTCTTGACCTTTTCTTTTGGGAAGCCCTTGAGACCATGAGCTTGTTGATTGACTTAGCGGTTTAAATCGGATTATACATGATTAATTTTGATAATTATGATTTATTATGCATTCTATGATTTTATGCAAAGACGAACGACTTTTCTATATTTATAAAATGTTTTGAGCATATTGAGTTTTTAAATTCCAGGAAGTACTCTCTTAGAGTGATCTATGATAGTTTCACACCATAAAATGTTTTTGAAAAGCTTTTTCATGATTTTATTGACTTATAATCCATTCTATCTTGTCTTTTATATGAGGAACTTGCTTGGGGACAAGCAAGGGCTAAGTATGGGGTATTTTGATAGCATGAATTATAATCTATATTTTGGGGTTTGTTTGGACGTTTTATCTTTCATAATCTGCATGTTTGTATGTACATTATGTGATTTTACTACCATTTCATCTACCTTTGCGAGAATCGAGGTCTACACCTAGTTTCGTTGTAATTGCAAGTAATATGGTACGTTTTGCATCAAAAAGGAGCAAAAGGAGTCATGAGTCATTTGGAGCTACATCCAGGAAGCATAGCCATGAATTAAGGATTCACTTTGGACCAGTTTTGAGAGATTCTACATTCAGTTGTGAGTCACCTCGGTTGACCAGAGGTTCACCTCGACCGAGGCGATCCAGAGAGGCCGACTCGACCGAGGCGAATACCTAGGACGCGGCGAGAATATTTTATTCTTGGCTGAGATCTTTTAAATTTGGAAAGTGATCTTATATTTTTGGGCTGAGCTTCTGGAAGAAAGGAGATATGCAGAATCATATATTTTACCTATATTTATGGGATAATATCTTTCTAAGATTTCTTATCTTTGGAGGGTTATTATTCCTATAAAAAGGGTTGGATTTCCACGATTCCAACATCCCGCATACAGCACGCTATACCGTCGATCAGGGTTTACACGCGCAGCAGCCGCATCCTACTCCAAGTTTGGAGAGAATTGAAGAACCTTTTTGAAGGTTGAAGGAAGATTGAAGTCCATAGCTTTTATAGTTTTTTTGGAGGGTTTTGTAAGATTGTCTTCAATTCCTTTCCTTGTTGTCTTGTCTTGTTGGATTATTATCCAAGGAACGCTTTGTTGTGATATTTGATTCAGTTATTGAAGTCTTTTCCTTAAATTCTTCTTTGTTCAAATATTCACCTTCTTCCCATATATTTTAATACTTTCATTATGATGATGAGTGGCTAATTTCCTTGTGTGATTCTAGGGTGATTGGCTGAAGGTTGTGGGAAAAACAATGATAGAATAATCTTAGATTCCAGTAGGATCCTGAAAGTTCGAGTCTTTAACCTTAACCCTAAGCATCTCGTTCAGTCGATGAACATCTCGGCCGAGGTAGGAACTAGCTGACCGAGATGACTTATCCGACCTTAAACTGAGAGTTAAGTGTTAGAGTTTGCCAAATCCTATTCTTATTACACCTTTCTGGTTCAAAGCAAGCTTAGGATGAGACTTACCCGGTAATTCCTTAGTTTGTATACCAACGATCATAAGTGTAGGTAATAAAGGTTTATCCTTTATTGGGGTTTGAGTGTGCTTCCATCCCATCTTTGTGAGTTAGCCTGAGACTTACCCGGTAAAGGTTGATTATATTCCCTTAGATGGTGTGTTAGTTTGAGGTTATAGTTCTTTATCTTAATTCCTTGAGACTTACCCGGTAATAGGAGTTACGGTTTAGGATTAGTGTGTAGTGAGACTTACCCGGTGATCTACTCCACTTTAGTAACACCTTCCCCATGCAAAAATCTCAGCTTTGTTCGCTTATCTATAGATCTTGAGTTGGAACCACAACTAGACGCTTTAATCCCTAGAATTGCATGTTTGCTTTATTTGACTTCTTAATCATCTTTGATTGTGTTAATTGCTCTTGTGGTTAGCATTGACATTAGCATACCGTATTGACTCTGTTTCACCGAGTCCCTGTGATCGACCCCTGGAATTTTCTTGCTTTTACTACGATTGACCCGTACACTGCGGGTTCGCATCCTTGTTTTAAGCTTAAGTCTAGGGTTATAAATTTAAAGCTTGCACACACCGTTTGGAGCGAACATCAGGTGCGCCGGATAAGCGGCAGGGGACAAGGTATGCTAGTAGTAGTGTAGTAGTATCTGGTTATGGGCGAGGACAAACTCAAGAAAGACCTAGCTATCACATTCAGTTCAGACTCCGGGTAGAGATCGGCAGTGTTTTAACTGTGGCAGTCGCGATCATTTCAAGGTAGATTGTAAGAGGCCACGTACTACCTGTTTCACTTGTGGCAAGCCGGGACACAAGGCTAATTTCTACCATCAGGGTAGAGCTCCGTCACAACATGGTTCTTCCCCTACAGGTGCTTGTTAGCATGAAATATTGTGATATTTTAGGCACGTTTTCTAAACGTATTTGATTCATATTGATAGTCTTTGATTGAACTTTGTGCATATGTGAGCTAGTATTACCTATATTGTCGATATGGATGTCTACACTAGTTCTATGTTGATTATAGGTGATTTGGAGCTATTTCCGAACGGAATCGAGCAAAAGAGGAGTTGATTGAGTGTGTCCATAGATTGAGGACATTCTTAGGAAGCAAATTGGAGTTTTAGCTTGAGGAATGCATGAGGCTAGGGAAGAATCACGTTCTTTCCCTAAACCACGCTCTAAAATACGGCCGTACTACAAACCACGTTCAGTTCCACGGCCGTGGAACCTTGCAAGAGGAGCGTGATGCATTCCAGTAACTATTACGGTCGTGGAATATATGATGCAAACCGTGACCTAATCCACGCCCTAAATTACGGTCGTGGAAACTTCCACGACCGTGATCTTGGCGAATCTTTTCGCTACACTTTGAAGCCACGATCTATTGAAGATTGGGCCGGGCCGATATTTTATCTTGCGCTATAAAAAAACGGACGAAGCAAGAATCCGTCATCACCGCTTACATCCGCCATCTTGGCTTAGGAAGGAATTTTGGCAATCCACGCTTCATCTCCGCTTAGAGAATTTCAATGCCGTTTGGCCTTCGCTTGGAAGCATTGATCATCTCATTGGAGATTGAAGTTCGCATCGGGGAATTGCCCTAATCTCGCACTTTTGGTGGAGATTGCTGTTGAGATCTCCGGATTGGCGGAAGATCGAAACTTTTGGAAGATTTTGCAAGAAGATCTCTCTTCTTGTTTAGGTTTGATTCGGAAAACGGATTGACATCCCGTTTTCTCTTCTTTCCTAAAGTTGTGATTGTTTACTTTATTGTGAATCTTTTGACAACACTCGTTCTTGATTGTGACTTTGAGATTGGTTTGAAGATTATTGAAAGTTCTTGAAAGTTTTCATCTTTTTATCCTTTAATTCTTGAATTGATATCAACATGACTGTTATTGGCTAAAAACCCTTAACAATTCTAAGGTGAAGGGTTGATAGTTGTGGCTTAGATGATGATAGATCGATCGTAAACAGATTAGACCCTGAGAGTTAGAGAGAATCGCCGATAGACCATAAATTACAGCCTGTTCTTGAGTCCACGACCGTGGAACACCAAGAACTAACCGTAATTTCTCCTAAATCTACGAGTCTGCTTTTACATTAATCCAAAGTTAAAGATTTTCTTTAACTTAGTTTAGATTTATCTTTTCTAGGTGGTAGTGAAGCCTCAACAACCTCTACCTCGATTGTGAGTGTCACAACCTCAATCGGTTAAGTTAGTCTCGATCCTTGGGTTACAAGTTTGGGTATTTGACACTAATTCTCACCTTTAGAATCTTTCTATATTGAGCCTCAACAACCTGTATAGAGAGTGCCTTGTAGGTGAGTTACATAAGGTTTTTGGAACTTCACCGTACGATTACCTTACATTAGTATACCTTTGCATATCTCAACTCTGTCTTTATATCATTAAGTATATCTTGAATCGATTGCCACAGCTGGATACTTGGATCCTTAGGATTGTTGTTTTCCCAATATTTGCAAAACTCTCATATTTACTCGCTTGATAATCTGCAATCGAATTTGTTCCCACCCAAATCCCTGTGTTCGATACTCTGGAATTCTTGCTTAGCTACGTCGATCCGTACACTGCGGGTTCGCTGCTTGATTCTAGTTTTATAAATTTAAAGCTTATTTGCACACACCTTTAGGGGCGAACAAGTTTTTGGCGCCGTTGCCGGGGATTTGGTTTCGGCCGAATTCGGTAGCCGGTTGTCAAGCTTGGAAGCTTGCTCTCGTTATTTGATATTACTTTGAGTGCATGCGCAGGTCTAGGAACACCGAAGATCTCTTACCTCTTGATCAAGAGCTAGAGAAAACCTTGAGGCAAAAGCGCAAGGAAAAGAAGATGGCCGAAGAACACGAACGTGATCTTCAAACGGAGTTGGCGGAAAAGGAAGCTCAACTCCAATGGAACGAGAACCTCCGCCGGGATGAAATGGATCGTCATCAATCTGAAGTTAGCAAACTGCAGGATGCGATGTTCCAAATGAGGATGGAGTTAAGCGACCTTAAGAATAAAGGAAGCAAGAAATCCTCAAGGAGGGGATCAAGAACTAGAAGAAGAAGTCACTCGTCCGCTGATGATAGTGACTCTTCCATGCCACCGTTAGAGGAGATTGATCCCACGATCAATATGAATCCTTTCCATCCACAAGGAGCTGCTAATCGCTGCATTCCACCTAGGAATGTGAGGGTTGAACGTGTGGATAATGAGCCAAGAACTCTTGGCCAGCGGATGGATCCAACACAACAACCACGCCGCTTGGGCGTGAATTTTGATGCTGAAGATGTGCAAGGGTTTAGCTTTAACCCTCAAGTTATTACTCTTGTTCGCCAAAATCAATTTGGCGGGACAAGCGCCGAATCTCCACACCAACACTTGCAAAACTTCGAGTGTATGATGGAGACGATGAGACCGAAGAGCGCTACTACCAACAGCTACAAGCTTAAACCCTTCTTCTTCTCTTTGAAAGGGAAAGCGTTGTCTTGGTACCAAGCACTTGCTAATGGGAAACTAGACACGTGGGAAGACCTTTCCGCGGAGTTTCTCACCAAATTCTTTCCGCCTTCCAAAACGGCGGAACTTAGAGGTAAGATTAATGCTTTTTCCATGAGACCTAACGAAAGTTTGTTTCAATCTTGGGAAAGGTTTAAGGATTTGCTCTTGGATTGCCCTCATCATGGCATATCCAAACTTGCCTTGCTGGAGATTTACTACAAAGGGATGGATGCGGGAATGTAATTCAACCTCCAATCCCTCTCATGTGGAACGTTCATGGACATGAGAGAAGATGACGCTTGGGACTTCATTGAGAAGCAAGCAAGAGTCATAGAGAAGTATTCCCACCGGAAAGTGGAGGGAAATCATGTGGAGCAAGGAGCAAAGCTCATACACGAAGCTCAAAATCAGATTTTCTCCCTCAACAATGAGATCAAAGAGTTGAAGGAGGCTATCAAGACCAACTTCTCAAAGCAACAAGGGAAGGATGTTGGTTATTTGGGCAACAACAATGGCGGTAATAACAATAACCGGAACAACAACCGGAATAACAATTGGAATGGAAACAACAACAACCGGAACAACGATTGGAACAACAATAGGGGTTCAAACAACAACAATTGGCGCTCAAATCAACAAAATTCCGGTAACTCTTATCCTTCCAACTCAAATTCACTGACTCCACCTTCCTCTTCCTCTACTCCTTTGAAAAGCCAGGGGCAATCATCTAATGGAGGAAACACTTCGGGGAAGGAGAAGCCCGATCCCATATTGGAAACGATCTTGGGAAAGCTCCAAGGGTTGGAGAACCGCCTCATCAAGGTTGATGATCAAGTCTCTAAGGTTGACAAAGCTCAAAAAGTTTTGGAAAACCAAATGTTCAACCACGCGGAGGAAGTTCCTAGAAACCAAGGGAAACTTCCAAGAAAGACGGAGGACAACCCTAAGGGAAGGGTGATGGCGATTACAACTAGGAGCGGAGTGACTACCACCGATCCGCAGCCTACGTTCGTTGAAGTCCCCGTAGAGAAGGACAAAGGGAAGGGGAAGGAGAAGGAAGATGTCTATGTTCCTCCTCCAGCTTACAAACCTCCCCTACCATTCCCTCAATCTAGAGCGCAAGCGTGCCTAGACAAACAATTCGGTAAGTTCATAGAACTCATGAGTAAGCTGCATATTAATATACCCTTCATTGATGCTATTGTAGGTATGCCGGCTTATGGCAAGTTCTTGAAGGAGCTCCTCTCAAACAAGAGGAAGCTAGAAGATTTTGGTGAGGTCAAGATGAGTTCGGATTCTTCGGATCTCATCAAGACCATGAAGGAGAAAATGCCCCCAAAGTTGAAGGATCCGGGGTCATTTTGCATTCCCATTGGAGTGGGAGATGTCACATATGACGCTTTATGTGACTTAGGAGCAAGTGTGAGCATCATACCACTTGCATTGTGTAGGAAGATCGGTTTAGGCGATCCTAAACCGGTGAAGATGACGTTGTATATGGTGGATCGATCCATCACTCGTCCCGTCGGTATTGTAGAAGACGTCCCGGTCAAGCTAGGTAAATTATTTGTTCCCATTGATTTTGTCGTGCTTGACATTCCTGCAGATAGTCCGGTCCCGATCATACTCGGAAGACCGTTTCTTGCAACTTCCGGCTGCATGGTCGATTGCAAGAATGGAAGACTCGCTTTTGATATTGGAGAAGAGAAAGTAGAGTTCGTTCTTTCCACTCTAGTGAAGGAGCCGATCTTCGACGAGGATATTTACAATGTCCAAGATGAAGAAGGTTTATCTAGGGAAGAGGTAAGTGCGATTCTCTTTAACGATCCTTTACAAAAAGTCATTACCATGAGTCTAACAGATGTAGGGGAAGAAGGAGAGTGCAAAGAGGAAATTGAAGCCTTAGAAGCACAAGAAGAGATGCATGAAGTGGAGTTTGAGAAACTCCACGACGAGGCTGAGAATGTTAGAATCCACGGTCATACCCTGTATTCCACGACCGTGGATTTCACAACCAAAATTGACCTCCATTCCAGTGGATTACACGGCCGTGGAATATATGGAGAGCCCGTAATTCTGACCGTGGAAGAGGGTGATCGGCATACTACTTCGACTTCTTTTGATTCTTCTCCAACTCACTCAACACCCTTAGAAACTTCTAAGGAAATGTCGGATGCTCCTCAAGGATCATTGGAAGCTCCGAAAGTGATGGAACTCAAACCGCTTCCTACTCATCTAAGGTACGCTTTTCTAGGATCTAATTCTACCTTCCCGGTTATCGTTAGTTCCGAACTGAGTATAGATGAACATGAGCAGCTCATGATTGTCCTTAGGAAACATAGAAAAGCCATAGGCTATACTATTGAGGACTTAGTAGGAATTAAACCCTCCCTATGTATGCATAAGATACTAATGGAGGAGGACTTTAGAACTTCAAGACAACCTCAAAGGCGGTTGAATCCGACCATGAAGGAGGTTGTCAAGAAGGAAATTCTTAAACTTCTTGATGCAGGTATCATCTATCCTATCTCCGATAGCAAGTGGGTGAGTCCAGTTCAAGTAGTTCCGAAGAAGGGAGGAATGACGATCATCACCAACAAGAACAACGAACTCATTCCTACCCGAACCGTGACTGGATGGCGAATGTGCATAGACTACCGCAAGCTCAACAACGCAACGCGGAAGGATCACTTTCCATTTCCATTCATCGATCAAATGCTTGAAAGGTTAGCACAACATTCACATTTTTGCTACCTCGATGGTTATAGTGGTTTCTTTCAGATTCCGATACATCCGGATGATCAAGAGAAGACCACATTCACGTGCCCTTGGGGTACGTTCGCCTATAGGAGAATGCCGTTCGGGCTTTGCAACGCCCCAGCCACCTTTCAACGGTGCATGATGGCCATCTTCTCCGAATACGTAGAGGAAATCATGGAAGTCTTCATGGACGACTTCTCCGTATACGGTTCTTCTTTTAACGATTGCCTTTCTAACCTTTCTCTTGTTTTGCAAAGATGTGAAGACACTAACCTAGTTCTTAATTGGGAGAAGTGTCAATTCATGGTTAAGGAAGGAATCATATTAGGTCACTTAGTCTCTAGTAGAGGGATAGAGGTAGACAAGGCTAAGATAGAGACCATAGAGAAACTTCCTCCCCCAATTTCGGTGAAAGGGATAAGAAGTTTCCTAGGACATGCTGGATTTTATAGACGTTTCATTAAGGACTTTTCTAAGATATCAAAACCTCTCACTAATCTATTGATGAAGGATGCGGTTTTTGAGTTTTCGCAGGAATGTTTGGATGCGTTTAACACCATTCGGCAAGCTCTAATTTCAGCACCTATTATCCAACCTCCGGATTGGACTCTCCCCTTTGAGATTATGTGCGACGCTAGTGACGTAGCAATTGGAGCTGTTCTTGGACAACGAAAGGAAGGGCGAACCCATGCCATATACTATGCTAGCAAGACGCTAGATGAAGCGCAACTCAACTACGCCACCACCGAGAAAGAATTTCTAGCCATTGTCTACGCTATTGACAAGTTTCGCTCTTATCTTGTAGGTGCAAAGGTGATTGTCTACACGGATCATGCTGCGATCCGGTACCTCCTCGCGAAGAAAGACGCGAAGCCAAGGCTAATCAGATGGATTCTTCTCCTACAAGAATTCGATCTTGAGATCCACGACAAGAAAGGTTCAGAAAATTCTGTTGCGGATCATTTGAGTCGCCTAACACATTTAGAGGACGACCATCTACCCATTGATGACTCCTTTCCGGACGAACACCTACACATCATAGAGGAGTGCATCAACGTGATCTCCAAAGGTAACGAACCATGGTTTGCTGATTTTGTTAACTATTTGGTTTGCCAGGAGATACCGCCCGGACTATCCTACGCACAAAGGAAGAAGTTCTTTAAGGACGTCCGGGAATACTATTGGAACGAGCCTCTCCTCTTTAAGAGAGGTCCGGATGGCATCATTCGGCGATGTGTGCCGGAAGATGAGATGCAAAATGTCATCCGCCATTGTCATTCACTACCTTGTGGAGGACACGCTAGTTCGAACAAGACTAGCGCAAAGGTATTGCAATCTGGATTCTATTGGCCTACTTTATTTAGAGATGTGCAATCCTTTGTTTCTTGCTGCGATGCTTGTCAAAGAACAAGCAATATTTCTAGAAGGAACGAGATGCCCCTCAACAACATCCAGGAGGTGGAGATTTTCGACGTTTGGGGAGTCGATTTCATGGGACCATTCCCATCTTCCTGTGGAAACCAATACATACTATTGGCGGTAGATTACTTTTTTAGATGGGTGGAAGCAATTGCCTCTCCCACAAATGATGCCATGGTGGTGGTTAAGTTCTTCAACAAGACCATCTTTCCGCGATTTGGGACACCAAGGACGATCATTAGTGATGGAGGTTCTCACTTCATAGCCCGTCGCTTTGAAGCTCTTCTAGCTAAGTATGGGGTTACTCACAAGATCGCTACCCCTTATCATCCACAAACTAGTGGACAAGTTGAGATCTCAAATAGGGAGATCAAAGGAATCCTAGAGAAGACGGTTTCAAGGACTAGGAAGGATTGGTCCTTGAAGCTAGATGATGCATTATGGGCGTACCGGACTGCATACAAGACTCCCATAGGAACCACACCATACAATCTTGTGTATGGGAAGTCTTGTCACTTGCCGGTGGAGCTGGAGCACAAAGCGTTTTGGGCTATCAAGTGGCTGAATTTCGGCATGAAGGAAGCGGGAGAGAAGCGTCTCCTAGACATCAATAAGCTGGATGAACTTCGCTTGAACGCCTATGAAAACGCCAAGATCTACAAGGAAAGAGCAAAGCGTTGGCGTGATAAGCATATCATTCCAAAGGACTTCAAAGAAGGAGATCAAGTTCTCCTCTTCAATTCAAGACTTCGCCTCTTTCCAGGTAAGCTTAAATCCCGTTGGACCGGACCTTTTCTAATTAAGCGTATTTTCCCCCATGGTGCAGTTGAAGTATGGGGTGAAGCGAGCGGAAGTTTTAAGGTGAACGGCCAACGACTCAAGAAGTATACGCCGGAACTCCAAGCTGAGGAGTTTGCGTCTACCGCACTCGAATAAGTGCAAGATTGGTCTAGCTACGGACCTTAAACAAAGCGCTTCTTGGGAGGCAACTCAAGGTATTGCATTTTCGTTTTTGTTTTCGATTCATAGTTTAGCTTAGAATAGACGTTTTCGCTTTATTTTGCCTCGATTTCTTCCGGTATGTTCGTGTTTTTGGTTGTAGGATCAATGGAAAAGGAAAAGAGGAGGATGATGTTGAAGAGGAGTGACGAAATTTGGACTTTGAAGCTTTATAGAAGGTTCCACGGTCTAAATCACGGTCGTCATAGCTACAGTGGCCGTAATTCTCAAAAGCCTTTGAAAAATCACCAAAACCACGGGTCCGTACACTTCCAGGGCCGTGGAACACCCCGACAGACCGTGATTTTCAAAATTTTGCCTGCAACTATATAAGCCACATTCTTCACAAACTCATCCCAAAAACCCCTCTTTCCACGACCTAATTGTCGAAAATCCACAACCCCCTCTCAAATCTTCGTTTTCTAATCGTTTTCGACGATTCTTCTTCCCAAACTGCAGCAAATTCAACCACAAACAAGATCCAAGCGACGAATCGAACGGAAATTCACCAACAAACGCGCATTTCGGATTTTTCAATCCGAAAAAGAGGTTTTTCTTTCCTTCTTGATTCTCGCCAATTTGGTTCGTTTTTGCTATAGATTTTTAAGAAGAACTGATAAAGACTGGAAGGAATTAGACTAGGTCTGCTTGTTGTGGTGATTGCTTGTGAATCTGCTGAGATTCGTGAAATTCTGAGATGAACCACGACCTCTGGGTAAACCACGGCCGTAATTCTTGAAGAACAGACCGTAATTTTTGTGCAGAATGGATTTTGTAAGGAGAGTGTCGGGAAGGATAAAAGAGAAGAAGGGTGAGCAGAATAAGAAAAGGAAAGGCAACCCCTCCACCTCCTCATCCTCTAGGGCACCACCACCCTCATCTCCTTCACCTCCATCTTCACCTTCACCTCCATATTCACCTCCTCACCCTAAAATTCCGACCATAAATGAGAACCATCTTGCTGCATTCGAGAAGATCACGAAGAGGCCAGTGATTGGCCCTAGATATTTGTTGTTGGAGGATCTACATCCTCTCAACATATTTGATGATCTTACTTGGCTCTTGGATATAGCCGGATTAGTTATCTTCTCGGCTATCCGAGAAGACGCCTATGAGGAGATCACCCGGGAGGTTGTGACGTCTTTCGAGCACAGCCACGTAGATAGGACCGTCTCTTTCCGTCTCATGGAACAAGACTACCATTTGAGTATCGTTGAGTTTGGGACTATTTTTGGGTTTCATGAGACCTTCAATGGTCGATTTCCGAGTGGTGTTTACCCTAAGGATTTTTGGAAGGAAGTTGCAATGATTTACGCCGACGAGGACCGTTGGCAACCCGCTGATACCAAGGCTAGATTGATGTACCATCTAGCCTTGAAGATAGCTCACCGTGTTCTTTCGGAGTGTCTCTTTCCTAGGACGGAGACGCCCCAAAAGATCAAGACGGATGAGCTATTCTTGCTCTATTGCATGCTTTATGGACGCCGTGCAGATTGTGCTACTCTCTTGGTTGCTACGATGAGCAAGCTCCAGAACAAGTCGAAGGGAAACATCGGATATGGTGGGATAGTTACCCACATTGCTAGGAGTTTTGGTGTGGATTTTTCTGCTTGCACCCGCATACCGGCCGTTCCTTTAGGGCTACATGCATTCATGGTTAGGGGTCTCATTTTCCCCACACATGGAGGTCCGCCTTATGCGGGCATGCCTTGGGAGAGTAGGACAGGCAGGGGTATAGAGTGGCTGCCGGAGTATTCCATTATGGCGGGACACCATAATTGGAAGGAGACGTTCGCTGCGATGCATGCGAACAGGATAGTAGCTCCCCCTTATGTCCAACCACCGGTTGTGTAGGAGGAGGATATGGGAGATCAGTTTGAGAGTGGAGGAGGAGCGGAGCAGGAGTTTGGCACGTTTCCGGACCAGCCGGAGGCGGCCCCAGATGTACCTAGACGCTCTCCACGTCCAGCTAGAGCCTCAGGCTCGTCATCTCGCCGCGCTAGCGTGAGTGAGAGGCCTACGTGGATGACCACACCTCCCACATGGTATGGCGTTCCCCCTCCTTGGTCCACGGAGCAGCCAGCAGCACCACCACCAGCACCAGCACCATCCGACGCCCCAGCATGGTACAGTCACGCCCCGGGATGGTACGAGCAGATGCCGGATTGGGCTACCGGACTTTCAGAGAGAGTTGGAGCGTTGGAGATCCGGGCCGACGCTAGAGACGGACGCCTCGACGACTTCAACCACATGATGAGGGACGTCTACCGCCAGCAGTTTGGGCGGCCCTACGACTCCAGCTTCTCCCCATTCCCACCTCCGCCGACGCCGCAGTGATTTGATGCATGACCGTTCGTTTTAGACATTCCCGCCACCACTTTGTGAGTTTCTTTTTCTTTTCTTTCTTTTCTTTCTTTCTTCTGAACATTAGGGACAATGTTCGTCCTAAGTATGGGGTGGGATGTACTAAAAAGTTTGTAATAACTCTACTTACTATGTTTGCTTTCATTTGAGACTATCGTTGCATGTTCATTATGTGTTGCACGTTTCCTTATTGCATTGCATGAAAAATAACTTGAAAAACCCATAAAAATTGAAAAATTTTGAAAATTTTGAGCTTCTAATGAATTGAGATGATTTCCATGATAATCACTACTTGTGAATTGAGTTTGATGACAATTGCATGCTTAAAAGGATTGTGAATTAAAAAAAAAATTAAATGAATGAATTTTACCTCTTTTGCAAGTTTTATAATGTGAAAATTTTACCTAAATCATGCTAGGAAATTGAAGTTGAAATCACGTTATAAGTTCCTATACTTCTTGTTGAAATGATTAAGGCAATTCGATACTTTCTTTCTTCTTTCTTTGATCATCTAGCTCCTCATTGAAATATTAGCCTCCTTTACCTATCCGGGAATTTGGAAAAGTGAATGAGAAAAAGGCATGTTTGATGTGGGAGGGCCATGAGAGCAATTATTTGCAATCAAATGAATAGAAAGAAATTGTAGGTTTGGGGAAGTCAATCATGACGATGAGTAACTCGGCACCATTCACATAGCCGGGTGTTTGTGTCTTGCTAAAGTCGGATTGAGCGATATTCGTAGCGGATTATGGTATGTGCGCTAAGGGTTTGAGGCATCTCTTGAAAAATCGAGAAACGCCGATCTCCTAGGCTTCGGTTTTTGTGCACCTCTGTCCATAACTCCAAAAGTAAAGTCGAAAAATGAAAAGAAGAGAGCGAAGCTCTAAGTTGAAGTGTTGCGGGGACCGCATAAGAAGAAGAAGGTAGTTATCCACTTTCCCGGATTTATGCACCACTTTCCCTTAAAGTTTTCCCTTCCCTTCCGTATTCTAGACCTTTTCTTTGAAAGTCCTTAAGATCAAAAGAATGTTATATGACTTGGTGATCTAAATTGAAGTTTCTTGTGATTGATTTTGATAATGTTTGAAGGTTATAATGCTTGTTTAGAAGTTAAATTGGTTCATGAATTTTCTTTGCTTTTTACTCATTAATTGAGTGTGTGAAAGTTTGATGAACGATTGAAGCAAAGTTTGAGAATGATCTATTCTTTAGAAGTCACATTCACCCAAAAAGAAGGTACACATATTTCATCCTAACTCTTGTTTAAAGCTTTTTGAAAAACCTTGCTTAGGGACAAGCAAGTGTTAAGTATGGGGTTATTTGTTAGCATGAAATATTGTGATATTTTAGGCACGTTTTCTAAACGTATTTGATTCATATTGATAGTCTTTGATTGAACTTTGTGCATATGTGAGCTAGTATTACCTATATTGTCGATATGGATGTCTACACTAGTTCTATGTTGATTATAGGTGATTTGGAGCTATTTCCGAACGGAATCGAGCAAAAGAGGAGTTGATTGAGTGTGTCCATAGATTGAGGACATTCTTAGGAAGCAAATTGGAGTTTTAGCTTGAGGAATGCACGAGGCTAGGGAAGAATCACGTTCTTGCCCTAAACCACGCTCTAAAATATGGCCGTACTACAAACCACGTTCAGTTCCACAGCCGTGGAACCTTGCAAGAGGAGCGTGATGCATTCCAGTAACTATTACGGTCGTGGAATATATGATGCAAACCGTGACCTAATCCACGCCCTAAATTACGGTCGTGGAAACTTCCACGACCGTGATCTTGGCGAATCTTTTCGCCACACTTTGAAGCCACGATCTTTTGAAGATTGGGCCGGGCCGATATTTTATCTTGCCCTATAAAAAAACGGACGAAGCAAGAATCCGTCATCACCGCTTACATCCGCCATCTTGGCTTAGGAAGGAATTTTGGCAATCCACGCTTCATCTCCCCTTAGAAAATTTCAACGCCGTTTGGCCTTCGCTTGGAAGCATTGATCATCTCATTGGAGATTGAAGTTCGCATCGGGGAATTGCCCTAATCTCGCACTTTTGGTGGAGATTGCTGTTGAGATCTCCGGATTGGCGGAAGATCGAAACTTTTGGAAGATTTTGCAAGAAGATCTCTCTTCTTGTTTAGGTTTGATTCGGAAAACGGATTGACATCCCGTTTTCTCTTCTTTCCTAAGGTTGTGATTGTTTACTTTATTGTGAATCTTTTGACAACACTCATTCTTGATTGTGACTTTGAGATTGGTTTGAAGATTATTGAAAGTTCTTGAAAGTTTTCATCTTTTTATCCTTTAATTTTTTGAATTGATATCAACATGACTGTTATTGGCTAAAAACCCTTAACAATTCTAAGGTGAAGGGTTGATAGTTGTGGCTTAGATGATGATAGATCGATCGTAAACAGATTAGACCCTGAGAGTTAGAGAGAATCGCCGATAGACCATAAATTACGGCCTGTTCTTGAGTCCACGACCGTGGAACACCAAGAACTAACCGTAATTTCTCCTAAATCTACGAGTCTACCTTTACTTTAATCCAAAGTGAAAGATTTGCTTTAACTTAGTTTAGATTTATCTTTTCTAGGTGGTAGTGAAGCCTCAACAACCTCTACCTCGATTGTGAGTGTCACAACCTCAATCGGTTAAGTTAGTCTTGATCCTTGGGTTACAAGTTTGGGTATTTGACACTAATTCTCACCTTTAGAATCTTTCTATATTGAGCCTCAACAACCTGTATAGAGAGTGCCTTGTAGGTGAGTTACGTAAGGTTTTTGGAACTTCACCGTACGATTACATTACATTAGTATACCTTTGCATATCTCAACTCTGTCTTTATATCATTAAGTATATCTTGAATCGATTGCCACAGCTGGATACTTGGATCCTTAGGATTGTTGTTTTCCCAATATTTGCAAAACTCTCATATTTACTCCCTTGATAATCTGCAATCGAATTTGTTCCCACCCAAATCCCTGTCTTCGATACTCTGGAATTCTTGTTTAGCTACGTCGATCCGTACACTGCGGGTTCGCTGCTTGATTCTAGTTTTATAAATTTAAAGCTTATTTGCACACACCTTTAGGGGCGAACAGTGCTGAGAGGAGTGGACAGAGACCACCTCAATACCGAGAGCCGAGACAACAACAACAGCAGTACCGGGCTCCAGGACAACATGCTTCACAAAGTACTGCACAAGGATCAGGCCGTGGTAGGTGACGTAGTGGTACTACTAACACCAGAGGAACCCCGTCGAGAGTGTTTCAGTTGAGGAGTGTTGATCAGCCAGCGGCACCTAGGACCACAGGTAATATCTAGATTCATGATTTACCTGTGCGAGTTTTGTTTGATACAGGTGCTACACACTCCTTTATATCAGATGCATGCGTAGATAGGTTGTCCTTAGCTACGGTAGAGGGAGTGCCTTTTGTAGTTGAGTTACCTGATGGGGGGGGTAAGATTAGAGGATCCCGAGAGATTCATGACTTCCCCATTCATTTGGGAGATTGAGATTGGCTAGTAGATTTCCTAGTCATGCCCTTAGCACATGGGGACGTGATTTTAGGGATAGATTGGATGACTAGACATGGAGCGGTCTTATGGATTGCCAGGCGGACTGTGATTGTCGCCACTGTGGAGGATCACAGAGTGATATTTCGAGGTGGGACCTCGGAAAGTCCGGCACCGTTATCAGCGCAGTGAGAGCAGCGAGACTGATAGCACAAGGTTGCAAGGCCTTCTGGTGTTATGCCATGAAGGAACGCAAGAGTCTGACAGTAGAGGAGATACAAGTTGCATGCGAGTTTGCAGAGGTATTTAGTGACGATCTGCCAGTGTTACCCCCACAGAGGATTGTTGACTTTAGCATCGAGTTAGAGCCGGGCATGAGACCGATCTAGAAGGCCCCGTACCGCATGACACCGATAGAGTTGCTTGAGATGAAGAAGTAGTTGGAGGAATTAGCAAAGAAAGACTTCATATGCCCTAGTGTTTCTCTTTGGGGAGCACGGTTATAGTTTGTGAGGAAGAAAGATGAATCGATGAGGCTATGCATTGACTATAGAGAGTTGAACAAGGTCACCATCAAGAACAAGTATCCACTGCCTCGCATAGATGATTTGTTGGACTAGTTGCATGCAGCGTCAGTGTTTTCGAGGATAGACTTGAGGTCGGGTTATCACCAGCTGAGGGTGAGAGACCAGGACATACCTAAGACGGCATTCCGGACTAGGTATGACCACTATGAGTTTGTAGTGATGCCATTCGGGCTTACTAATGCGCCAGCGGTATTCATGGAGTTGATGAACGGGATTTTCATCGACTTCTTAGACCAGTTTGTAGTAGTCTTCATTGACGACATCCTAGTTTACTCTAGGAGTCGAGAGGAGCATGCCAGACACTTGAGGACAGTGTTACAGATTCTACAAGATATCCAGCTTTATGCTAAGTTGTCCAAGTGCGAGTTCTAGATCTCAGAGGTGGCCTTCCTAGGCCATGTAGTAACTATTGAGGGGATTAAGGTCGATCCGGTGAAGATCGAGTCAGTGTCTTCTTGGCAACCTCGGAAGAATGTTAAGGAGGTTCGCAACTTTCTCGGTTTAGCAAGTTACTACCGCCAGTTTGTGGAAGGGTTTCCCTGATTGCCCGACCATTTACCTGCCTTATGAGGAGGACTACTATGTTCGTTTGGTATGAGCCGTGTCAGCGGAGCTTTGAGGAGCTGAAGAGGAGATTGACGTCTGCTCCGATTAGCACAACCTGATGGTACAGATGACTTTGTGGTATACAGTGACGCATCTAAGCTAGGCTTGGGGTGTGTCTTGATGCAGAGGGGTAAGGTCATAGCCTATGCGTCTCGCTAGCTGAAGACGTATAAGGAGAACTACCCCCCACACAACCTAGAGTTAGATTCAATAGTCCATGCTCTTAAGATTTGGCATCACTATCTATATGGGGCGACATGTCAGATCTTCATAAACCATAAGAGTCTGAAATACATATTCACTCAGCGGGAGTTAAATAACCGCTAGAGGTGGTGGCTAGAGTTGATCAAGGATTTCGACCTTAAGATTCTCTACCACCCCGGAAAGGCGAATGTAGTTGCTGACGCATTGAGTCGGAAGATGCCTCGGGAGAAGGCGATAGCCCGGTTGACAGTACATCCACAGTTGCAGAGGGATTTGGCTTGGTTAGAGGTAGAGATTCAGTTTGTAGATACAGTTCATCAGTTGGCTACCTTGGAGTTACTTCCTGATTTGTTGGGTGAAATCCGGTAGAAGCAGGAGATCTGTTCGACTCTGGCCAAGATCCGAGACAGGATGTCTCGAGATGAGGCACCTCAGTTCACTATTTGTGCTGACGGAGTGATGAGACGTCAGGAACGTATTTGTGTACCATCAGACAGTGAGTTGAGACAGCGGATATTGAGTAAAGTCCATGCTACCCCATACGCAGTACATCTAGGAGCAAGCAAGATGTACAAGGATGTGAGACGTTCCTCCTGGTGGGGTGGTCTGAAGCCCGACGTGGCTCGGTTTGTAGCTCAGTGTACGACCTGCCAGCAAGCAAGATTGAGCATCGTAGGTCCGGAGGAGAGCTCTACCCACTGACAATACCACAATGGAAGTGGGAGGATATCTCTATGAATTTTGTCACAGTATTGAGACTCAGTAGAGGTTTTGATGTTATTTGGGTGGTGGTAGACCGTCTGACGAAGACCGCACGTTTCATTCCGATTAAAGAAACGTGGCCGGTAAGTCGTCAAGCTGAGGAGTTCACCATACACATTGTGAGACTCCATGGAGTACCGAGGACTATCGTCTCCGACAGGGATGGACGTTTCACCTCGAGATTTTGGCAGCAGGTACATACTGCTTTGGGGACGAGTCTCCACTTTATCATTGCCTACCACCCACAGACTGACGGTCAGTCTTAGAGGACCATCCACACGTTAGAGGACATGTTGCGGGCTTGTGTACTTGATTGGGGACAGGTATGGCCAGATCACCTTTCCCTTGTTGAGTTTTCATATAATAACAGTTGGCACGCGTCTATTGCGATGGCCCCTTATGAGGCGTTGTACGGGCAGAGATGCCGTACCCCGTTGTGCAGGAATGAGCCTAGCAGAGCTGATGGAGTAGCTCCAAACCAGATATAGGACGACATCGCTCGGATTGCTCTGGTCCGAGAGCGGATGTTAGCAGCTCAGAGTCGTCAGAATCCTATGCCGACAAGAGGCATCGACCTTTGGAGTTTAGAGTAGGTGTACATATGTGGTTGAGAGTGCCACCGACGAGAGGCGTTCGGCGTTTCGGAATTAAGAGGAAGCTGAGTCCCCGATATGTCGGACCTTTTGAGATCTTGGAGAGAGTCGGAGAGGTTGTCTACCGATTAGCACTACCACCGACATTAGAGGGGGTCCATCCGGTCTTTTATGTATCCCAATTGAGAGAGTATATACCGGACCCGAGACAAATCATCAGCCATGAGGATCTGATAGTTGAGCCCGACCACACTTTTGTGGAGTATCTAGTATCCGTCCTAGAGCGCAGTACTAGACGTCTGTGTTCCAAGGAGATACCGATGTTGAGGATCCAGTGGTCTAGACGAGGAATTGAGGAGGCCACCTGGGAGACAGAGGAGAGCATTAGATGTAGTTATCCCGAGTTCTTTGCGGAGTTAGCCGCTACATCTGTACCGACGGGTTAGTACTTGGACGTTGTTTATGTGAATTCTATGATTATACATTAGATTGAGTGATTATGTTTGATATGTTGCCTGATTATGACAATTGAGTAGTCTTGCATGCTAGGAAGTGAGAGTGAAGCTTTTATAGTTACTGAGTTAAACCCTTTTATTAGTAGAAGACACGGATTAATGCTTTATTCTAAGTTTCGGGACGAAACTTAATTTAAGGGGGTACTAATGTAATATCAGGAATTTTTTTTATAATTCCGTTTAATTCCATAGCAAACCGGATTTCGATCCGTTGATCTTTTCTCGTTCTACCTAGTCGTATACACTATCTCAATTTTCTATCATTTTATGTAACTTTACTTCACATAAAATGATAGAATTTTCACATTAAACCCTAGATTTATTCCACTTCTAGCTCATGCCATTTGACAAGAACATGACGAGACCATGACAACATCACCGATGAGTTTTGACAAGAACATGACGAGACCATGACAACATCACCGACGAGTTTTGACAAGACCAAGACACAATTTTGATAAGTCTCCTTGACCACTTCAGCCAGCTTTTGCCTTTACCTCAGCCCAATTCTTGCCCTTGCTTCATCCAAGAATTTGCTTTGTACATCCCATCTCATGCCAGTCGCATCCCTCCTCTTCTACAGCCGTGCAACATCTCTCCAGCCCAGCCCAAGACATGCTCAGCCCACGAAGAAGCAACCCGGCCTCCTTCTTTTGCACCACGTCAGCCAGAAGATCCGCTCCATGATCTGCAAACGGCTGATCTCTCTTTCGATTCCCACGTAACGCCCGCAGAAGATCTCCTCCTGTAACCGCCTGAAATAGAGCAGCCAAATCCGTCTTCTTTCCTTCCTTCTATCCACGATTCTACAATCTTCTCTTTCTGCAACAAATCTGTCCATCTCGATCGAGCGCTTCAACGCAGCAACAAGCAACACAGGTCTGCGTCGCTTCCTCCTTATCCCTCCCTTGGTGATCTACGAAAAGAGCCTAAGTTCTACACGCAGGGGGTCCGTCCTAAGTGAGTCTTCGTCCCTTCCCCTCTCCTTTCGTTTTTACTCGATCTGAGCTTGGCTAGTGTGCAACAACAACCGAGACTTCCTAGCAGAGGTGCGAGTACAAAACCTGGTGGACTTCCTAGAGTTGCAGCATAAGCCTTAGCCTGATCTTTTTGTCCCTATTCTCGATCCCTATCTATAGACACGCACATCTTACTTCTGTGTGTGCAACAGTAGGAGCACCTCTAGAGTCTCGCAAGCAAGAAACCGGACACCCTCCACACGTAGCTGAACACAAGCTGCTTTGGTTAAGACTCGAAGCCTGAACCTATAGCTTGTCCTTGTGTTTTTCATTTCTAGAAACTGTGTTAAGTAGTCATGTTCAAGCCTCTTTTTCGACACCTTAGAAGAATGATCCACCGTTCAATTTTTAATATGTATATTGTAATGTATCAAAATTTGAGACTTATCCAACAGTTAGATTTAGATCTGCGAAGGTTCAAAGTGGACTAGTTAGGCTGTTTGTGAAATGACCCAGAAAAATACCAAGTATAGAATTACTTGTTCTGTCTTCAACTTTAGAGAATTTTGTAGAAGTGATGGTTGTACAGTTTTAAAAAATTCTTGCTTCTATGAGTAGAATGCATATCATAGGAGACATACAGATTTATATTAGAATTTTTATAAATTTATTCGAGCTTCATATTTGGAGCCAAAGTTGGATCCTAGTGACTTTTTAGGAAGTAGGAAAAATGTGTAGTTTTCTAAGTTCTACCTCAACTCACTCTTAGGAGTTAGAATTATGATATTTAGTCCCAAGCAAGAGTTTAAGCATGTATTATGAGATTTTTGGAAGATTCGGGACCAAGGTTAAAATGGTCCTTTTGCCCTAGATGTGTATTTTGATAGTTTCCCTTCTGATAGGATCTTACATCTTAGAAGTCTTAGACTTCTAAGTATATGGGAAATGTGTTGATCCACTTGTCTCCTATGACAGACAATTGAGTTTCGATGGTTACAAATTGAGTTGTGATTAGGAGAGTCGAGAACTGATTCAGGTAAGTCCTTTGGGCTTACTTAGCTAGCTCTTAGATATGAGTGTGAATAGTGGTGTGTCAATGATGTGTTTATAGTTGTACTTAGTAGTAATTATCTACCGACTTATACATTGGCCTAAGAGTAACGAGCGGTGACATTCTGCTCAGTTAGCTTGTGGGCGCTTGGGGTTTCTTTAGGGAGTAGTCCACACTTGGTTTGCAGTAATGCTACCGGCGGAGGTAAGCTAGACCTACACCAAGTTGGATAAGGAACTGAGGCGAGAACTGTTAAGATTTCTCGTGCCATAACTGTAAAATGGAATAAAGTCAATCACCTAAACTATCCGATGATAACCGGTTGGTGTGCCAACATGATGATTTTTTATTTTATCTTGGGTGTGTTTGTGCTATTCTTATTCTGCTTATATCTAGTTAGTTAGCTAACTGTTGTATTGTTGTTTAGACGTGCCAGAGTTTAGAGAAGATGCCGAGTGATCCGGATGGTAGTGGTGAGCTGGGGTGTCGTACTTCATAGGACGGGTTGCAGTCTTTTCTTTATGTTGGTCTTTCAGTTATGACTTTTTCATGTTCTCAGATTGTGAGATATTATTATTACCGGATGTTAGTGCTTTTGGTCACATTCACGACATTGTTAAACATATTTCATGATTTCTGATTCTCCTTAGATGTGCCTTGTTGTAAGATCTAGTTAAGTTGTTGTCAAAACAAGGTCGGGACCCGCTGTGAGGTCCTAACCAGTAGCTCCCCGAGTTCCAAAAACTTGAGGTGTTACAAACCGGACCAGAGGAGTCCCTAGATATTGTTAATGATGGTGGGATGGATGAGACAAACAGTGCACCAATAATGGTACATAGATTGGAGGATGGAGGTTATGATTTGAACCCTGCCGGTGTAAGAGAGGAGCTTGGCGCTCCTGAATTGGATTTGTTTTGTGATCTTGTGAACTAAAGGGTGGTAATCATTTAGGTTGAGTCTTTTGCTACCAACAAAAACGCCCAAGTAATGAAGTGGTAGGGAACCGATGGAGAACCTAGTAATCTGGGAGGACGAGCTTTGGGTGTGAGTGGGATGCCTCCAAGGTACATAGAAGTTTTCTGCAGGCTAATGATTGTATATTAAACACTTGTGTTAATGAAGTGTTGTACACTATATATTTTTATTTAAAAAATAAATAAAAGTTTCAATATAAGACATGAATAAAATAAAATATAATTAGAATTTATAATAATACAATTGTACCAATAAAAGTTTAATACAATGACATGAACTAATAAATTTGCGACCATAGGGATGTATGTGACCACTTCTTTGATATTCTTATGTATTAGGTGGTAGATTTGAGAAAAATCATTGATTTATGGGAGAGCTTGTTTTTATTTTTTTTTTATATGACTAAGAAGAGATTGTTTTAACTCAATCTTATTGTGACCGACTAATAATATGAATATCAAAAATGTGGTCTAACATTTCTCATAAATTCAATCAAAAAAAAACTTTTGTTAGACCACTTCTTTATTTAGACAGTGATTATGTACTAATCTAACAATTTATTCAACAAATGTATATTATCAGTTGGTTTGACCAAATCTAAATAAAAGGAGAAAATTTCAGTTAAATTAAATAAATTCAATCACGAATCAACTTTAAAAATCAAGTGAAGATCCATAATTGTAGACCCGAGGAAGAGACGTTCAAATGGCCTCCCACGTCCGTGGTCTACCTGTAGCCAACCCGCGCTCAGACCGTGGTGTAGCCTGTGACCACCCTGTGGCCGTGGTTGGACATAGTGGTGGCAGCCTGTTACCACCTTGTGACCTCCCGTGGCCTCTAACTAAACACTTTTAAAAAAAAATAAGTGGACCGTACATTAAAATTTATAGTCAATTATGTTACTAACTTCTTAAGAAGTAGCAGTAATATAATTAAATTGATAACATTTCTAATAAATATTTTGTAACCAAACAATGGGAAATTTTTTTTTTTTTTTGACATTTGTAATTGCTAATTATTCATAACAATCTATCATGTAACAATAATAGGTTTGTCTTGGGAATGAACACAAAGATTTTTGTTCAAAAACAACCCAAAAAAGTCAGAGTTGGACACAATATCTGCAAATTTATACCTTGTCTCGGTATCATTTCAAATCCGTTGGAATTTCATTCAAAAATTACAGTATTATACCATCAGAAATAAATTATAAATCCGGGAATTTCATACTTTTCATGGTGCTCTCACCAGCGAATTCATGATGCTCACCATTCTCGGTTTTCGCTCGACTTTTCAAATAGGGTTATAGCGATTTGTCAGTTTCCGCTTCGTCGATTGTTTATGTTCATACTATCCCTGATTGGTCTCGTTCCGATCCCAAAGGAAATAAAACCCAGATAGATTCAACCTAAATACTACAAGACTCATCCTGATCTCGTCCAATGTATAATAGCCCCGGACGTGAGATTGCCTCAATTCCGATCATCCCGTCTCATGTCTAACCCTACTAAAAAAAATTTCAACATACTAATCATTCATATAACTACCAAGAATAATAAGCATTTGGATCAATAAGATAACTGGTCTATACATTTAAAATATAAAATATAAAATATGTTAATATGCTTTAAGTTTGACTAATTCCTAAAAAATAAGTCAACCTAACCGTTTTTTATTATATAAATAAAATTAAAACATATATATTAGATCTCTACACTAATACACTATATATATAATTAATCAATATAATAAAATAGGATAAAAAGAGATAATATATAGAGTAATATTGTTTGCTTAGAATTACGGATTTACATAATAGCCAAAGGACGAAGACTAGGGAAGCAGCAATCTTGGACTACAAATTTATGGATGTAATTAACAAGTTGATTTGCATGGAGTTCTAGTAGAGGGGTAGACCGTAGACATATCGCTTCAACTCAGGGATATATTGTGCCAGGTCAAATATATGAGATATGTGAGTTATGATTATATACTTTTTACGAGTTACTTTTTAGAATTTATACAAACTAGTTTAGTGCCATCACCTTGTGCGGAATTGTCTAAATAAATATTATATTTTCACTTCCATGTATCATATATTTGATATCAATTTATAATATAAATTATTTTTATTAATTAATATGACTAACATATGAGATTAACTTTTTTTAAATAAATAAAAGAACATAATTAAAATTCTATTACAAAGATTATTATTCGAGTATTATATTTATATCTTAATATATTATCACTTTTACTTAGATTTAGATAGAGGAGCAAAATTTGATTTAGTTTTAAATTAAACAAATGTTTCAAATCTTGTTAGAAGATTTACGTTAGATTTTCTCAACAAATCGAGTTACAATATATTTAATTTTGATTGGTAAATAGGTAGATTTATATTTTTTTAATTATTTATTTTAATAAAATTGACGTGGCATGATGACTGTTTACAAATTCTAATAAAAATTTTTTTTATAAAATAATTAATGGCAAATCTGTAAATAAGTTATGGCAAATCTGTAAATAAATTGGAAAAAAGCTTATGTGGACAACCTTAGAGGTTGACACGTGGACAAAATGGGTGCTGCTTTAGTAGTATATATAGATGGCTCATCCGGCCCACAAAAAAAATTATTGTGCATGCAGGGACGGAGTAGAAATTATAGTAGGGTGGACAGAAACTTTAAAATCAAAAATAAAATTTTAATTATATATTTGTATAATTTTAAACAATTAGTTTATAATATACTAATTAAAAAATTAAAACAAAAGCGTTTTTGTCTTATGTTTAATCGAACTTATTTCAATTTTACTCATTTTCTTTAATTTCTAAGCAATAAAAAATTAATTAATTAAGAATTTAATCAATTTTACATTATGCTAGTTGTTTATCTAAATTTTGTTATGGATCAAGTCTAAATTTTAGTTAGCTAATATAAATTATTTTTTAATTAACAAGATTAAGAGATTTTTGTTTATAATTAATAAAACTAAACCTTATTATAAGAAAAGGAAAAATTAATAAAAAGAATTTTTAAAAGTCAAACAAATTCTTAAAATAACAGTATTTAAAATATAAAACCAAATACATAAAGTTGTATGATCATATATCAAATCATATACAAAACCGCAACTGACTACAAAACGGCAACATCAAACATATGTGTACAACAACATCCCCCAAACCCATATGCATCCTAATGTGCGGAAGCCCTCGGCTGATCACCCAACTGGATCACTCTGCAGTCTTCCTATCCTGTAGAATATCTACAACACAGTATAAAACCGTTAGCAAATGTTCGCCACTTAGCGTGCGTGCAAATAAGCTTTAATTATAAAACTAGAAATCAAGCAAGCGAACCCGCAGTGTACGGATCGATATAGTTAAGCAAGAATTCCAGAGTATCGAACACAAGGATTTGGGGGAACAAATTCAATTATAGGTTATCGAGCGAGTAAATGTAAGAAGCTTTTCAAATATTGGGAAAACAACAATTCTAAAGATTCAGATATCCAGGTGTGGCAATCGATTCAAGATATACTAAAGATATAAGGATAGAGTTGAGGGTTGCAAAGGTATGCGAATGTAAGGTAATCGTACGGTGAAGTTCCAAAAACCTTATATGACCCACCTAAAAGACACTCTCTATAAAGGTTGTTGAGGCTTCAGTATAGAAAGGTTCTAAAGGTAAGAATTAACGTCAAATATCCAAACTTGTAATCCAAGGATCAAGACTAACCTAACCGATTAAGGTTGTGACACTCAGAATCGAGGTAGAGGTTGTTGAGGCTTCACTACCACCTAGAAAAGGCAAACCAAGACTAAGTTAAAGCAAATCTTTAACTTTGGATTAAAGTAAAAGCAAGTTCGTAAACTAACACAAAATTACGGGTAGTTCTTGATGTAACACCCCGAATCCGCGGAACTCGGGATGTCACATAGGGCTAGGATCTCACAATGGATCCTGACCCTAGCCTGACAACAAGTTCACTGGACCTTACAACATGGCACTGACAGATATGAAAACAAATACATAAAACTGTACCTCCCAAAAGGTAAGACCACATAGCCGAGTACAAACATCACACCTCACGCAGGAGGTAACAAAAGATCAACCTCACACAGGAGGGAAAAGATAAACAAACCCAAAAGCCCACAACAACCTATGTACGAGACGTCCTCGGCCGGCCACCCTGCTAGATCACCCAGCAGTATGCCTATCCTGTAGGGCATCTACAACATGGTAATAACCATTAGCTATCCATACACATATATAGAGTAATGCATAAGCACAATCACACATAGGGAAAGATAAACATATCAGCATGCTTTCACTCATTTACCCATTTATTCATCTCAATATAATGGTCATTCACTCAAATCGTATAGATATAGTATATATGAAACTAGGTGACACGAGGACCGATACATCCTCGCCTCTGAGCCTGCTAGCCAGCCGTACTAGTATCGGTCACACAATCCGTGTACCCTATGGGAGTGGATTGCGCCCTTCCTGTAAACCGGTCTGGCCTGACATCAAAGAACCTCCCAGACTCCACGGCGGGATGAAAGGGAAAGGTTATCACAGCCACGCAGTGGGGCAATCAATAAAACATAGGTCGGTACATACGACATCACATGCTATCATAGCAAACATATAAAGCACACACCACTCATACAAACACCCAATATAAGGATGGTAGCTAAGTAAGTCCTACGGACTTACCTCAACCTCGTATAAAGCTCAACCACAACTGGATCACCTCAACACTGGAGGGACAACACAGCCTATAGACAAGGCATAAAGAGATGTCACATCTCTTATCAAACAAAGGGTCACACCTAGACCCAAAGGGATCCATAGGGATCATATACATCCTATAACCTCGAATAACATGCTAAACCTAAAAGCCACATCAGGGCATAAATCCAACTCATGATATCATCACCAAATAAAATCCCATAATTACCAGAATAATGTAACGAGCATAAGTGGAAATTCCAATTATCCATTTTAACCAACTCAAGGTCAATTTATACTAACCCGCAATACGGAAAACGAATAAATTCATAACTTATTCGTTACTAACCCGATATACGAACCGGAAGAAGATCCAGACTCCTAGCGATACGGGGAGTAAGAGCGCGGTATGAAACCTTACATTTGATGACTTACGGTGGTCCGTCGGCGTTCCGATAGCGGTAAACGGAAGCTTTACCAAAAAGCTAACAAACGGGAAATAAGTTGGTACCACGTTGAAGAGAACAAGATAAGGGACTCGTTGGTACAAACGGATTTGAAAATGGATCGAAAGTGAAAGGTTTGTGAGTGACCGAAGTTGAGCGTACCTTGGTTCTTCGCTCTCGCTTTTCTTCTTCTGCAATATTGGAAGTGGAGGATGAAATGGTGAGCTTCTCACTTATTTTTTGTATATATATATATATATATAATATAATATAATTATATATATATATATATACACTAGCCGACTTTGGCTGTAGTTTGCAATTCAAATTGCAATATATAAGCATATGCACAACCGTACTAAGTATGAATTCATATATTATATATAATATTATATTATATTATATTATATATAAAGTTTATCCAAATGATTTAATTAAAACGAGGTTATATTTTCGGTCTCCAAACTTTATTAAATTGGAATATAAAATCCGGAATAATATCGAGATAATTAATCCATAACTATCTCGTAAAATGGGCATTCCTAAGCCACATTTCTTAACCGCTAAGAATCGAAGTAGCGACTCTTTTGGCCGTTTCGTCTTTTTATATTATTTCACATCTAGGACATATCCGATGTCCCGATCATTTCTCTCAACTACAACTTTATTTATTGGAGCTCTCAAATACTCCAAATAACACCGGTTGTTACATCATATCGCCCTAAAAACAAGTTTCGTCCCGAAACTTGAACAAACCCAAAACCTCTCAGGCCCATATGCCAAGGTGTAACTCTATCTATCGGAGGTATCACATCTCCGCTCAAAAAGGTTAAAACCTATAACAAATCTATAACCTCAAACATCAACATGGAGGAATCATCCACTCTAGAAAGCAGGGCCATAACGCTACCCAAGGCAGAGAGGAATCACATCTCTCGCTATACCACATCATAGGGCATAGAGGAAGCACATCTCTAGCCAACCATAAATATATACATCGTATGGTGGAATCACATCTCCACTTAACTATGTCCATCAAAGTAGCATGGAGGAAAGAACCATCTCCAGCTGAATCCTAATCACACTCAAATAGCATGGAGGAAAGAACCATATCCAGCTAAACATACATCATACTAGCACAACAAGGTCTAACAAGATCATAAAGCATATCACAGCTAGCATGGAATAAACATATCAAGGCATGTAAGCATATAAGCACATAATCACATACTCACCAAGATAGCACTAAGATCTACTCGTCGACCCTAGATGCATCTATCTCAGCATAAAACTCTGGATAGTTTCTCTAGATACTATCCTCAGTCTCCCATGTAGCCTCCTCAGGTCCACGTCTAGACCACTGTATCCTCATCATAGGAATGTCCTTAGAACGCAGGCGTCTCACACCTCGCTCTAAGACTGCAATAGGATGCTCAGCAAAGGTGTGGTCTGGCTCCACCACCAAATCATCATAACTCACAATGTGCCGCGGATCTGGTATGTACTCTCTCAGCTGGGACACATGGAACACAGGGTGAACACCCTCTAATCTCGGAGGCAATGCTAATCTGTAGACTGCTCTCCCAACTCTGTCCAGAATCTCAAAAGGACCGACATATCGGGGGCTCAACTTCCCCTTTATGCCAAAACGTCTGACGCCACGCGTCGGGGATACTCTCAACCAGACATGAACTCCTACTCTAAACTCTAGAGGCCGACGCCTCTTGTCTGCATATGAGTTTTGGCGACTCTGTGCCGCCAGCATCCTCTCTCTAATCAGTGCTACCCGAGCCATGTCATCATGAATCTGCTCTGGCGCTATCCCGCTGACACTGCTAGGCTCATCCCAGCATAAAGGTGTACGACATCTACGTCCATACAGTGCCTCATAGGGAGCCATCCCAATAGATGCATGCCAGCTGTTGTTGTATGAGAACTCAACAAGCGGGAGGTAGTCAGACCATCCCTGTCCCCAATCCAACACACAAGCTCGCAGCATATCCTCCAAAGTCTGGATAGTCCTCTCTGATTGTCCATCAGTCTGGGGGTGAAACGCAGTCGTGAAGTGCATACTCGTTCCCAAAGCAGTCTGAATCTGCTGCCAGAACCTCGAGGTGAATCGCCCATCTCGATCAGAGACGATTGTCCTCGGTACACCATGAAGTCTCACTATCTGTCTAGTGTACTCCTCAGCTAATCTACTCACAGGCCACGTCTCTCTAATAGGAATGAAACGTGCCGTCTCCGTCAGTCTATCAACAACAACCCAAATGGCATCAAAACTCCTACTGGGTCTCAAACCAGTCACAAAATCCATGGAGACGTCCTCCCACTTCCACTGCGGTACTAGCAGTGGATGGAGCTCACCTCCAAGTCTGCAATGCTCTATCTTGACCTGCTGACAGGTCGCACACTGAGCCACAAATCTGGCTACATCGGGCTTCAGCCCTCCCCACCAATATGAACGTCTCACATCATGGTACATCTTACTCGTACCTGGATGTACAGAGTAAGGTGTACTGTGAGCCTCCTGTAAGATCCTCTGTCTCAATTCTGCATCAGCAGGAACACAAATGCGATCATGTCGCCTCATCACTCCATCAGCTCCAATGGAAAACTGTGGTGCCTCTCCACGAGACATCCTCTCTCTAATCCTCATCAAGGTCGGGCAGGTCCCCTGCTTCTGTTGGATCTCATCCAACAGACCAGGTAAAACCTCTAAGGCATACAACTGGGCATCCTCATCAGGAAACTGGATGTCCATCTCAAGCCAAGCTAGATCCCTCTGAAGTTGAGGCTGTACAGTCAATCTCGCAATCGCCTTCTCTCGAGGCGTCTTCCTGCTCAAGGCGTCAGCAACCACGTTCGCCTTTCCAGGATGATACAAAATCTCAAGGTCAAAGTCCTTGATCAACTCAAGCCATCGACGCTGGCGGTTGTTCAACTCCCGCTGCGTGAAAATATACTTCAGACTCTTATGGTCTGTGAAGATCTGGCATGTAGCACCATACAAGTAATGTCTCCAGATCTTCAAAGCATGCACTACCGCTGCTAACTCCAAATCATGAGTCGGGTAGTTCTCCTCATACGTCTTCAACTGTCGAGACGCATATGCAATCACTCTACCTCTCTGCATCAACACACATCCCAAGCCTAGCTTAGATGCATCACTGTAGACCACAAAATCATCATATCCCTCTGGTTGTGCCAGGACAGGAGCAGAAGTCAAATGCCTCTTCAACTCCTCAAAGCTCTGAGCACACTGGTGGGTCCACGCAAACCTGGTAGTCTTCCTCAGAAGACTCGTCAGTGGACGGGCAATCACAGAAAAACCCTCCACAAAGCGTCTATAGTAACCGGCTAGGCCAAGGAAGCTACACACTTCCTTGACGTTCGTCGGTGTCGTCCATGCAGCAACAGACTCGATCTTCGCCGGGTCAACCATAACCCCATCTACGGAGACGATGTGTCCAAGGAAAGCAACCTCAGACATCCAAAACTCACACTTAGAGCTTGGCATACAGCTCTCTATCCCTCAAAATCTGCAAAACCGTCCTCAAATGACCGGTATGCTCCTCTCTACTACGAGAGTACACTAAAATATCATCAATAAAGACCACCACAAACTGATCAAGGAAGTCGATGAATATACTGATCATCAACTCCATAAAGACTGTTGGGGCATTTATCAGCCCAAATGGCATCACTACAAACTCGTAGTGTCCATAACGGGTACGAAATGCCATCCTGTGTACATCCTGCTCTCTCACCCTCAACTGGTGATATCCTGAGTGCAAATCAATCCGGGAGAAAACTGTAGCTCCCAGAAGCTGATCAAGTAGATCGTCAATACGAGGCAATGGATACCTGTTCTTGACGGTCACCTTGTTCAACTCTCTGTAATCTATGCATAACCTCAGAGATCCGTCCTTTTTCCGCACGAAGAGGACAGGTGCACCCCATGGTGAAACACTAGGGCGTATGAAGCCCTTCTCAGCCAACTCCTCGAGTTGCTTCTTCAGCTCCAACATCTCGACAGGTCCTTCGAGATGGGTCGTGTGCCAGACTCTAACTCTATGCTGAAGTCCACACTCCGCTGAGGCGGCAAACTCGACGGCTCAGCAAACACATCTCTAAACTCGCAGACTACTGGAATATCCTCCAGAGCTGGACTCTCTCCATCCTTCATGGTGTAGCACCAGAAGGCATCACATCCCTGTGCAATCAACCTAGCTGCCCGTACGGCACACCTAACTTATAAGGCTCTATATAGGCCATAGGTATAGATATATATACTCAACACAACACATACATAATCCATCATACATATATATATATCATATCTATACTGTAGAGATCCATAGCAAGAGTGGCGACTTCTCGTACATCTAACCCAAAACCATATTTAAAACCAAAACCTTTTGAAAAAGTCAGACCCCCGTCGGGTTTTGTTTAATTTACCTATCAGACCTCATTGCAGGTAGCAAGTGCCATTGTTGTCAACCTGGGCTCTGATACCAACTCTGTAACACCCCGAATCCGCGGAACTCGGGATGTCACATAGGGCTAGGATCTCACAATGGATCCTGACCCTAGCCTGACAACAAGTTCATTGGACCATACAACATGGCACTGACAGATATGAAAACAAATACATAAAACTGTACCTCCCAAAAGGTAAGACCACATAGCCGAGTACAAACATCACACCTCACGCAGGAGGTAACAAAAGATCAACCTCACACAGGAGGGAAAAGATAAACAAACCCAAAAGCCCACAACAACCTATTTACGAGACGTCCTCGGCCGGCCACCCTGCTAGATCACCCAGCAGTATGCCTATCCTGTAGGGCATCTACAACATGGTAATAACCATTAGCTATCCATACACATATATAGAGTAATGCATAAGCACAATCACACATAGGGAAAGATAAACATATCAGCATGCTTTCACTCATTTACCCATTTATTCATCTCAATATAATGGTCATTCACTCAAATCGTATAGATATAGTATATATGAAACTAGGTGACACGAGGACCGATACATCCTCGCCTCTGAGCCTGCTAGCCAGCCGTACTAGTATCGGTCACACAATCCGTGTACCCTATGGGAGTGGATTGCGCCCTTCCTGTAAACCGGTCTGGCCTGACATCAGAGAACCTCCCAGACTCCACGGCGGGATGAAAGGGAAAGGTTATCACAGCCACGCAGTGGAGCAATCAATAAAACATAGGTTGGTACATACGACATCACATGCTATCATAGCAAACATATAAAGCACACACCACTCATACAAACACCCAATATAAGGATGGTAGCTAAGTAAGTCCTACGGACTTACCTCAACCTCGTATAAAGCTCAACCACAACTGGATCACCTCAACACTGGAGGGACAACACAGCCTATAGACAAGGCATAAAGAGATGTCACATCTCTTATCAAACAAAGGGTCACACCTAGACCCAAAGGGATCCATAGGGATCATATACATCCTATAACCTCGAATAACATGCTAAACCTAAAAGCCACATCAGGGCATAAATCCAACTCATGATATCATCACCAAATAAAATCCCATAATTACCAGAATAATGTAACGAGCATAAGTGGAAATTCCAATTATCCATTTTAACCAACTCAAGGTCAATTTATACTAACCCGCAATACGGAAAACGAATAAATTCATAACTTATTCGTTACTAACCCGATATACGAACCGGAAGAAGATCCAGACTCCTAGCGATACGGGGAGTAAGAGCGCGGTATGAAACCTTACATTTGATGACTTACGGTGGTCCGTCGGCGTTCCGATAGCGGTAAACGGAAGCTTTACCAAAAAGCTAACAAACGGGAAATAAGTTGGTACCACGTTGAAGAGAACAAGATAAGGGACTCGTTGGTACAAACGGATTTGAAAATGGATCGAAAGTGAAAGGTTTGTGAGTGACCGAAGTTGAGCGTACCTTGGTTCTTCGCTCTCGCTTTTCTTCTTCTGCAATATTGGAAGTGGAGGATGAAATGGTGAGCTTCTCACTTATTTTTTGTATATATATATATATATATATATAATATACTATAATTATATATATATATATACACTAGCCGACTTTGGCTGTAGTTTGCAATTCAAATTGCAATATATAAGCATATGCACAACCGTACTAAGTATGAATTCATATATTATATATAATATTATATTATATTATATTATATATAAAGTTTATCCAAATGATTTAATTAAAACGAGGTTATATTTTCGGTCTCCAAACTTTATTAAATTGGAATATAAAATCCGGAATAATATCGAGATAATTAATCCATAACTATCTCATAAAATGGGCATTCCTAAGCCACATTTCTTAACCGCTAAGAATCGAAGTAGCGACTCTTTTGGCCGTTTCGTCTTTTTATATTATTTCACATCTAGGACATATCCGATGTCCCGATCATTTCTCTCAACTATAACTTTATTTATTGGAGCTCTCAAATACTCCAAATAACACCGGTTGTTACACTTGAGTTCCACGGCCGTGGAAGCTCAAGAACAGACCGTGGTTTAGGTTCGTCGGCGATTCTCTCTAACTCTCAGGGTCCAATCTGTTTACGATCGATCTATCATCATCTAAGCCACAACTATCAACCCTTCACCTTAGAATTGCTAAAGGGTTTTAGCCAACAACAGTCATATTGATATCAAATTCAAGGTTTAAAAGAATGAAAGATGAAAACTTCCGAAAACCTTCAATAACTCTTAAGTCAATCTCAAGTTCACAAATCAAGAACAATAACGTCAATAGATTTGGAATAACACAAACAATCACGAATCTTAGATAAGAAGGAAGAACGGGATGTCAATCCGTCTTCAAATCAAACCTAAATGAGAAGCGAAATCTTCTCACGAATGATCTTCCGAATCTTCAACTCTTCCGTCAATCCGGAAATCTCAATAGCAAAGCGCAAATCTCTCAATCACAATCTCCGCCAAAATGCGAAATTAGGGCAAATCCAAGTGTAAACGGAAGTGTGTCTAAGCGTAAGCGAAGGTGACGGAATCTCTCTTCTTCCGTCCTTTTATAATGCAAGATAAAATATTGGCCCGGCCCAATTGTGTAGAAGATCGTGGCTTAAAGTATGGCGTAAAAGATCGCCAAGATCACGGTCGTGGAAGGGTTCCACGACCGTATTTTAGAGCGTGGAAATTGTCACGGTTTGTCTCAATCCTTCCACGGCCGTAGAAGTTGCTGGAATGAACCACGCATCCCTTGTCAAGGTTCCACGGCCGTGGACTTGAACGTGGAATGTAGTACGGCCGTATTTTAGAGCGTGGTTCAGGGCTAAACCGTAATTCTTCCTTTCCTCGTGCTATTCTTCAAGTTAGCACATCCTTAACTCCTAGAGATGTCCTCAATCCTTGGATATGCTCAATCAAACTCCATTCTCGCTCAATCCGTTCGGAAATAGCTCTTAATTGCTTACAATCAACATAAAGTTTGTGTAGATCTCTATATCGACAATATAGACAAACTAGCTCACAAATGCATCAATGCTTAATCAATGACTAACAATATGGATGAAATACACTTAGAAAACGTGCCTAAAATATCACAATATTTCATTCTAACAAATAACCCCATACTTGGCACTTGTTTGTCCCTAAGCAAGATCTTTCAAAAGCTTTAAAACACAAGTTAGGATGAAATATGTGTACCTTTTTAAAGCAAAACTTCTTTTGGATGAATGTGCCTTCTAATCAATAGATCATTCTCAAATCTTGCTTCATTCGTTTATAAGACTTTCATACACTTAATCAAAGAGTAAAGAGTGAAGAAAGCTCATGAATCAATTAAACTTCCATACAAACATCATAACCTTCAAACATTATCAAAATCAATCATAAAAAACTTCAATTTAGATCACCAAGTCATATAACCTTCTTTTGATCTTAAGGACTTTCAAACAAGGTCTAGAATGTGGAAAGGGAAGGAAAACTTTAAGGAATGTGGTGCATGAATCCGGGAAAGTGGATAGCTATTCTTTTCTTCTTCTCTTGCGGTTTCCGCAGCACTTTCAACTTAGAGCTTCGCTCTTTTCTTTTCATTTTTCGACTTTACTTTTGGAGTTATGGATAGAGGTGCACAAAAACCGAAGCCTAGGAGATCGGCGTTTCTCAATTTTATGAGATGCCTCAAACCCTTAGCGCACATACCATAATCCGCTAGGAATATCGCTCAATCCGACTTTGGCAAGACACAAACACCCGGCTATGTGAATGGTGCCGAGTTACTCATCGTCATGATTGAATTCCCCAAACCTATAATTTCTTTCTATTCCTTTGAATGCAAAGTATTGCTTTCATGGCCCTCCCACATCAAACATGCCTTTTTCATTCAACTCCTCCAAATTCCCGGATAGGTAAAGGAGGTCAATATTTCAATGAGGGGCTAAATGATCAAAGAAAGAAGAAAGAAAATCGAATTGCCTTAATCATCTCAACAAGAAGCATAAGAACTTATAGTGTGATTTCAACTTTAATTCCTCAACATGATTTAAGTAACATTCATCACATTATGAAATTTGCAAAAGAGGGATAATCCATTCATTCAATTTCTTTTCAATTCACTATTTATTTAAGCATGCAATTGTCATCAAAACTCAATTCACAAGTGGTGATTATCATAAAAATCATCTCTATCCTTAGAAGCACAGAATTTTCAAAATTTTTCAATTTTTATGGGTTTTTCAAATTCTTTTTCATGCAATGCAATAATGAAACGTGTAACAATATAATGAAACATGCAAGATAGTCTCAATAGAAGCAAATAAAGTGAGTAAGATTTATTACAGATGATTAGTCACACCCCACCCCATACTTGGAACAAACATTGTCCCTAATGTTCAAAGAAAAGAAAAAGAAGAAAAGAAAGAAAGAAAAAGAAACTCACAAAATGGCGGTGGAGCGGCTAAAGCTGTCGGTCATCATCGTCATCACTGCGGTGGAGGTGGGAATGGAGAGAAGCTAGGATCGTAGTACCGCCCGAACTGCTGGCGGTAGACATCCCTCATCATATGGTCGAGGTCGTCCATACGTGCATCTCTAGTGTCAGCTCGAATCTCCAAAGCTCCCACCCTATCAGAAAGACTTGTGGCCCAATCCGGCAGCTGCTCATACCAACCTGGAGGCTGGCTGTACCACCCCGGTGCATCTGACGGTGCTGGTGCTGCCTGAGTAGACCATGGTGGTGGAGCTCCGTACCACGCAGGAGGGGTCTCCATCCAAGTGGGTCTCTCGCTCACGCTGGCGCGGCGAGAAGATGATCCTGAAGCTCTGGCGGGACGTGGAGAACGTCTAGGCATGTCAGGAGCTGCATCCGGCTGATCCAGAAATGTGCCAAAATCCTGCTCAGCTCCTCCTCCTCCTCCCTCATACTGGTCTCTCATCTCCTTCTCCTCAACTACAGGTGGTGGTGGGACATATGGAGGGGCTGCAATCCTGTTCGCATGCATAGCAGCGAACATCTCCTTCCAGTTATGGCGTCCAGCCATAATGGAATACTCTGGGAGCCACTCAATGCCCCTCCCCGTCCTGCTCTCCCATGACATAGCTGCGTAAGGTGGACCTCTATGGGTGGGGAAGATGAGGCCTCTAGTCATGAAGGCCTGAAGTCCTAGGGGTACAGCGGGAATACGTGTGCAAGCAGAAAAGTCTACCCCTAACGCCCTAGCAAGGTGGGTGACTATCCCACCATATCCAATGTTGCCAGCCCTCTTGTTCTTTAGCTTGCTCATGGTAGCAGCTAAGAGGGTGGCGCAGTCAGCAGGTCGTCCATATAACATGGAGTAGAGAAGAAAGAGCTCATCCGTCTTGATCTTCTGAGGTGTCTCTGTCCTAGGGAAGAGACACTCAGAAAGTACCCGGTGAGCAATCTTCAAGGCTAAGTGATACATCAACTTAACCTTGATATCAGCTGGTTGCCAGCGGTCCTCGCTGGCATAGATCATAGCGACCTCTTCTCAGAAATCCTTGGCGTAAACGCCGTTGGGGAAACGACCATTGAAGGTCTCTTGGAACCCAAAGAAGGCTCCAAACTCCCGGATGGAGAAATCATAGTTTCTTTTTATCAGACGGAAAGAAACTGTCCTATCAACATGGCTGTGCTCAAAAGATGTCACAACCTCTCTAGTAATCTCCTCATATGCGTCTTCTCGGATAGCCGAAAAGACGATAAGACCGGCTCTATCCAAGAGCCAAGTAAGGTCTCCTACGATATGTAGAGGAGCTAAATCCTCCAACAGTAGATACCTAGGTCCTATAACATCCCTCTTATGGATCCTCTCTAAGGCGTCGAGATGATCCTCGTGAATGGCGGATACCCTAGGGCTAGGGGGTGATGGTGATGAAGGTGATGATGGAGGTGAAGGGGATGAAGGTGGTGGTGCTCTAGAGGAGGAAGAGGAAGAGGGGTTGCCCTTCCTCTTTTTATTCTTATCCTTCTCTTTGTTCTTGTCCTTATTTCTCCCGGACACTCTCCTCACAAAATCCATTTCTCTGGCAGAAACCACGGTCTGTTCTTGGTGTTCCACGGCCGTGGAAGTTAAAGAGACCGTGGTTCGTCTCGACTTTTCTCAAAACTCAACAAACAATCACCAAACTCAGCAATCAATCAGTCCTAGACTAATTTCTTCCAATTCCAATCAGTTCTCCTACAAATTCTATCAAAATTAAGGCCGAATCGACAAAGATAGAGAAGAGCGAAAAAACCTAGGTTTTCGGATTTTAAAATCCAAATTCTGCTTTCCTTGGTGATTTAACGCTCGAATCGTTGCTTGGATCTCGTTGGTGGTTGGATTTGCTTCAGTTTGGGTCGAAGAATCATTAAAAACGATTACCGAACGGAGAATTGAGGTGAGGGGCGTGGAATCGGCGTTTTTGGGCGTGGTTTGGGTATGTGATGTTGTGTTTTTGTGAAGAACGTGGTTTATATAGTGGCCGGAAAAATTTTTGAAAACCACGGTCTGTCGGAGGGTTCCACGGCCGTGGTTTTGTACGGAACCGTGGTTTTGATGATTTTTCAAAGACTTTTGGAAATTACGGTCACTGTAGCTGTCACGACCGTGGTTTAGGCCGTGGAACTCTTTGTAATGCTCCAAAGTCCAAGTTTCGTCACTTTTCTTCAAACTTTTTCTTCCCCTTTCCTTTTGCACTGTTCCTACATCCAAAAACACGAACATACCGGAGGTATCGAAGGCAAAACAAAGCAAAAATGTCTAAACTAAGCTAAACTATGAATCAAAGGCAAAAATGTAAATGCAATACCTTGGGTTGCCTCCCAAGAAGCGCTTTGTTTAAGGTCCGTGGCTAGACCATATTCGCACTTATTCGAGTGCGGTAAGCGCGAACTCTTCGGCTTGGAGTTCCGGCGTATACTTCTTGAGTCGTTGACCGTTCACCTTAAAGCTTCCGCCCGCTTCACCCCATACTTCAACTGCACCATGGGGGAAAATACGTTTGATTAGAAAAGGTCCGGTCCAACGAGATTTAAGCTTACCTGGAAAGAGACGAAGCCTTGAATTGAAGAGGAGAACTTGATCTCCTTCTTTGAAGTCCTTTGGAATGATATGCTTATCATGCCAACGCTTTGCTCTTTCTTTGTAAATCTTAGCGTTTTCATAGGCGTTCAAGCGGAGTTCTTCAAGCTCATTAAGGTCCAAGAGGCGCTTCTCTCCCGCTTCCTTCATGCCGAAATTCAACCACTTGATGGCCCAAAACGCCTTGTGTTCTAACTCTACCGGTAAGTGACAAGACTTCCCATACACAAGTATTAGTAGCATAGCAAAAAAGCGTTCCTCGTCATTAATCTGTTTTATGTTTGCTCGCGGTAATTGTAGCCTCTCCGGAGAATCGATGACTCCATCTTTGATGCACTCCTAGTACATCTGAGAATTCTTAATTGGCTAGTTGTAAAAAGCCCCAGGACTACGGAACAAAGGATTATCCCGGGCCTACATCGAGGTATTGACGGAGATTCTCAAAAATCGCAGAACAGAATGTCATACGATGAGATAGAATACAATAGAAACAAAGACAGGGAACGGGTACTCTTAACGGTCAAAGCGAGCCCTTTCATTCTCATTCTGAATTCTTTAATTCAGAACGAATAAAATCTCCCCAAGTAGGATTCGAACCTACGACCAGTCAGTTAACAGCCGACCGCTCTACCACTGAGCTACTGAGGAACAACGGGGGATTTGATCTCATAGAGTTAAATTTCCGTTCTCAACCCATGACCCATATGAGCTCGAAGCTTCCTTCGTAACTCCCGAAACTTCTTTGTAGCGGCTCCCTTCCATGCCGCATTTCATAGGGAACCTCAAAGTGGCTCTATTTCATTATATTCCATCCATATCCCAATTACATTCAGTTAATGTCTCTTTTGTGTCATTGACATAAGAGATCTCGTTTCTAGTCTATCTCTTTCTATTTCTATCTAGAATAAGATAAGAAGGTAAAAACTTATCTTATTCTAGATAGAAATAGAATAATATAAATAATAAATCGAATTTTATAAGGTCAAAGATTATCTTATAATAAGAAGGTAAAAACTTATTATATAATAATCATAATTCAGAAATTGCAAAATCACAAAGGGGGTTTGTCATGATTTTTTTTCTACCAGGTAACTTATGTATGAAGATAGTCAATTCGGTTGTTGTGGTCGGACTCTATTATGAATTTCTGACCACATTCTCCATAGGGCCCTCCTATCTCGTCCTTCTCCGAACTCTGGTTATGGAAGAAGGAGAAGAAGGAACCGAGAAGAGGGTAGCAGCAACAACCGGTTTTATTATGGGACAACTCATGATGTTCATATCGATCTATTATATGCCTCTGCATCTAGCATTGGGTAGACCTCATACAATAACTTTCCTAGCTCTACCCTATCTTTTGTTTAATTTCTTCTGGAGCAATCATTTTGATTATGGATCTACTACCAGAAATTCAATGCGTAATCTCAGCATTCAATGTGTATTCCTGAATAATCTCATTTTTCAATTATTCAACCATTTCGTTTTACCAAGTTCAATGTTAGCCAGATTAGTCAACATTTATATGTTTCGATGCAACAACAAGATGTTATTTGTAACAAGTAGCTTTGTTGGTTGGTTAATTGGTCACATTTTATTCATGAAATGTGTTGGCTTGGTATTAGTCTGGATACGGCAAAATTTTTCTATTCGATCGAATACGTACCTTCTTAATGTACTTATTCGAGCTATTAATGTAACTATTCGATCGAATAAGTACATTAATAGAATTATTCGATCTAAGAGGTATAAGAAGTACAAGTACTCTGTGTCAGAATTAAAGTACCTTGTGTCAGAATTGAAGTACTTTGTTTTAGACTTGATAGATTCTATGGATCGAATCTTTAGTATTCTCTTATTTATTAGCTGTGTCTACTCTTTAGGCAGAATGTCGTCACCCATTTTGAGTAGGAAACTGCAAGAAACCTCAAAAACGACAGAAAGGGGGGAAAGTGAGAAAGAAAGAGATGTAGAAATAGAAACAACTTTCGAAACGAAGGGGACTAAGCAGGAACAAGAGGGATTCACCGAAGAAGATTCTTCTCCTTCCCTTTTTTCGGAAGAAAGGGAGGATCCGGACAAAATCGATGAAATGGAAAGGATCCGAGTGAATGGAAAGGACAAAACAAAGGATGAATTCCACTTTCACTTAAAAGAAGAAGATAAAGACCTCTTCTGGTTTGAAAAACCCCCTGTAAGTCTTCTTTTCGACTATAAACGATAGAATCGTCCATTGCGATATATAAAAAATTATCGATTCGAACATGCTGTAAGAAATGAAATGTCACAATATTTTTTTTATACATGTCAAAGTGATGGAAAACGAAGAATTTCTTTTACATATCCATCCAGTTTATCAGCTTTTTTTGAAATGCTACGACAAAAAATGTATTTTTATTTTTTTACAACAAAAAAATTCGTCTGTGATGAACTGGATAAATTCTTCTATGATGAACTGCATAATTATTATTGTTGGATTTATACCAACGAAAAAAAATGGAGGAACCTAAGGAACGAGTTTAGAGATAGAAATGAAACCCTAGACAAAGGATCTCCTTATCTGGATGTACTCGAAAAAAAGACTCGATTATGCAATACTAAAACGAAAGAAGAATACTTGCTTAAAATATATGATCCTCTATTAAACGGATCCTATCGTGGAATAATGAATTTTTTTTTTTACCTTCAATCCTAAATGAAACTGCAGTCAAAAATTCGATAGAGACAAATTTTATAAATAAACTCAATAAAGTTCATAGTATCCTTCTTTTTAAGGGTAAAGAACTTAATGTTCATAATTTTGAAGAATTGTACCAGAAATTGGAAGGGAAAATAGCGACATTGGAAGAGAAATTGGGACAGAAAATAGATACATTGGAAAAAAAATCATTAGCAAGAGAATTGAGTCTTTTAATCGATGAATTTGCTGAAGAATCAACATCAAATTTGAAAGGAATTTCTTTATTTTCGGAACAAATACGAATTGATTCAGAAGATCCAAAAAAAGTTTTGAAATTTTTAATCGAAAGAGTCATAATGGATCCCATCATTCAAACAATATGCGATACAACCATAATTCCTCCCATGAAAAAAACAACTCGAAAAAAATCAATTGGAATAAATAAAAAAGTCCCCCGATGGTCATACAAATTATTCAGCGAGGTAGAACAACTCGGAAAAACTGCAACAACGGAAGAGGGGGAAGAATGGATAATAGATCATCAAATTCGCTCGAGGAAAGCGAAACGTATAGTTCTTTTTACGCAGAGTCTAGACCCTAGTACCAAAACTATGACGAAGCCTGATCAAAAAGAAGAAGTGAATATGATAGATTATCCCTATGAAGCGGATTTTCGTCGAGACATAATCACAGGCTCTATGCGTGTTAAAAGACGTAAAATCCTTACGGGGAAAATGTTTCCCTTATATCCGTATTCCCCACTTTTTTTCGACAGAGTAGGATTTTCTTGGGATGTTCTTTTCGAACCATTCATATTATCAGTAATTGAGATTTCCGACCTAATACAAGACATTTTTCGAAAGGGTATAAAAGGAAGCGTAGAAAAAAGAATAAAGAGGTTGAAAAAAAAAATGTACATGGAGGAAAACAAAAGCTACGAAGAAATTAAAAAAGAAGTCAATGAAATGGAAAAGGGGCGGGACGGGCAGACGGAAATGGAACGAATAGAAAGGACACGAGAAAGAATATCAGAACTCTATGATATCCTTATTTATGCTCATGGAATAAGAGCTTTTATTTTACTAATTCAGTCGAGGCTTAGACAATCTATTGTATTACCTTCATTGATACTAGCTAAAAATATTGTCCGTTTCTTATTACGCCAAGATTCCGAGTGGGAGCAGGATATAAGGGAGATGAATAAAGAAGTGTATGTTATATGCACCTATAATGGTATGCCATTACTAAAACCAGGAAGAAACGGAATTTTTCCTAAAAACTGGGCCACAGAGGGTATACAACTAATGATACGATTTCCTTTCCGTCTGAAACCTTGGCACCGATCTAAGATACGACCTTCTCGTAGGGATCCAAATCCAAAGCAGGAAGGTCCTGCTGCTTTTTTAACGATTTGGGGCCTAGAAACTGACCGTCCTTTTGGTTCTCCTCTCGTAGGACTTGGTATTTTGTTTTGTTATTATTTTGGACCCCCTTTGAAAAAACTCCAAAAAACAACTATAAAATGGAGTTTTCGAGTTCTAAAAAGTTTCAAAGAAAGAACAAAATTTTTGTTTCTAAAGGTCCAAAAAGAACCAAAAAAATTGAGAGAGGATTCGAGTGAAATAAAAAAAGATTCTATAATCAATAATCAGATTATTCATGAATCAGCCATTCAAACCCGACCTATGGATTGGACAAATTATTCACTGACAGAAATCAAAATGAAAGATCTGACTGATAGAACAAGCACAATCAGAAATCAAATCGAAAGAATTACAAAAGACAAGAAAAATGGATTTCGAACTCTAACGATAAATATTAGTCCTAACAAAACAAGTTATGGTGTTCAAAAATTAGCACCACTAAAAAAGATTTTTCAGATATTAAAAAGAAGAAATGATCGATTAATCCGTAAATCACATTTTTTTTAAATGGATCGTGGAAAGGATATACACGGATATCCTTCTAGAGAGCTTTCCATATATCATTAATCGTCTTATTAATAGTCTTTATAGGCCCATGATCATTATAAAACTTTTTCGTAAATTCAAAACAAAAATAATTTTTGATACAAAAGAGAAAAAGATAATTGAGCGTATTTCAACTATAGAAAAAAAACTTTCACCTTCTCGTATTCGTCATAAGATTCAGGCGAAATCGGAGGTTTCTTTTAAATTATCCCTAGTGTCACAGGCCTATGTATTTTACAAATTATCACAAACCCAGGTTATTAACTTGTATAAGTTAAGATCTGTCCTTCAATATGACGGAGCATCTTTATTTCTTAAGAATGAAATAAAAGATTCTTTTCGAAGACAAGGAATAATTTCTTCCGAATTAAAGCATAAGAAACTTCAGAATTCTAGAATGAATCAATGGAAAAATTGGTTAAAGAGTCATTATCCGTACGATTTATCTGAGCGAAAATGGTCTAAATTAGTACCGCAAAAATGGCGAAATAGAGTCAATCAACATTGTAGGGTTGAAAATCCAAATTTAATCAAACGGGATTCATCTGAAAGAGAGGAAAAGGTTTCGTTATTGCTAAATAAAAACGATCATTTTCAAAAAATGTGTAGATATGATCTTTTAGCATATCAATCGATTTATTATGAAGATAAGAAGGACTCATATGATTACAACATACATAAACCGAAATTTGTTGATATGGGGGGGAGTATCCCTATTACTAATTTTATAAGAAAAGATTTTTTTATGTATATAAAAAATCCAGATAGAAAATATTTTGATACGAAAGGTCTTTCTTATCTCAAAATTTATAAAGATAAAGAAATCAACCCATCCAATCAAAAAAAGAAAAGAAACCCTTTTGATTGGATGGGAATGAATGAAGAAAGACTAAATCGTCCTGTATCGAAGCCGATACCTTGGTTATTCCCACAATTTGAGTTCTTTTTAAATGTATATAAAATAAAACCCGGGTTTATACCAATTCATTCACTTATTTTTCATTTTAATGAAGATGGTAATCAAAATAAAAATATCACTCAAAATAAAAAAGCGGATCTTATACTATCAAATGAAAAAAATCTTTTGAATTAGAGAATCAAGAAGAAAAAAAAACCATAGGTCAAAGAGATCTTGCATCAGATGCCCAAAACCGAGGGAACCCCCAATCTGTTCTCTCAAACCGACAAAAATTTATGGAAGAACTTTATACGAAATCAGATATGAAAATGGGTAGAACGAAAAATCAACCCAAAAGTATTTGGACTTGAGAAATAGACTTAGATGCGTTCATGAAAAGATCTTTTGCTTTGCAATTGAAATGGCTACTGAGTCCTTTGACTATGGAATTATTCGATTATGCGCTGGCCGTACTTGAATGGGAAAAGGAAAGCAGAATGACAACAAAGTTTGGTTTCGGCATTATTAAGAAGGAGGAGTTAACTCTGGATCCAATGCTAATCCGGGATTTGAATCTTTTAAAAATCCTAAAAGAGGGAATATTTATTATCGAACCAGTTCGTATACCTGTAAAACATAATGTAGAATTTATTATGTATCAAACCATAAGGATTTCTTAGGTTCATGAGATTAAACAAAAAAATAATCAAAAAAGATATAGAGAAAATATGGATAAGAATCATTTTGAGGAATCTATTGCAAGACATCAAATGCTGACGCAAAATAGAAACAAAAATCATTATGATTTGCTTGTTCCTGAAAATATTTTATCGTCTAGACGGCGTAGAGAATTGAGAATTCTAAGTTGTTTCAATTTAAGGAATACTAATTGTGTGGATAAAAATGCAGTATTTTGCAATGGGAACAAGGTAAAAACCTGTGGTCAATTTTTGGATGAAAGCAAAGATCTTGATAGAGATAAAATGAAATTAATTCAATTTAAATTCTTTCTTTGGCCCAATTATCGATTAGAAGATTTAGCTTGTATGAATCGCTTGGTTTGATACTAATAATGGTAGTCGTTTCAGTATATTAAGGATACATATGTATCCACGATTGAAAATTGATTGATGATACAATTGTCTTATATATCCCCTACCATATATATATATGGTGGATAAAAAGCAGCGCACATGCCTTGTCTTACATCCTGTTTTGATACATTGAATACTAATTCAATGGTGTATCAATTAGATCATAAAATGAATCAATAAGGAAATTCGGATTGATTATTGTGTATACCAGATCAAAATACCTCGCATTATTATTACTGATCAGTAAAATTTATATTAATATTCGTAAAATCAAAATAGTAAATTAATAAAAAAATTGACGCATATAATAAATACAAAAAAAGATAAGAAGAAATGCGGCCCCCACCTACATACTTGAGACCTTCTCCTACAAAAAACTTGTAACACCTAATCCATTTGGAATTCCATCAATTACTCGTCTGTCAAAAAAATTTATGAATTGGGACAATCCTCTTACACTCCGAATTATGTATCTTGTATAAAAAGCATCTATGTAACCACGATGATGGGCCCAATCATATATTACATTTTTTATTTTGTCCGAAAAAAACCTCTTTGGATGCCTTTTGGCAAAAAAATTAATTAAGGCAAAATTTTGTAAAGATGAATATGAATAAATGAGTTTATATAAAAAAGACGCTAGAACTATTCCAGAATAGGCTATACTAACCGAAAGGGTTGCATTTGTCAAAAATTCAGACCAGTCAAAAGAATTTTTATTATTTAATTTAAGATGTAAAAGATTTACAGATGGGGTTAACCAGTTGGACAATATATCAAAATCCATGTTTTCTTGATCGAAAGGAATTCCTATGAATCCAATGACCCCAGTAAAAATAATCAATACAAGTAGAGGGAATAACATAGTATTACCCGATTCGTGAGGATATGGCGCAATTTTTTTATTGTCGCAATTATTAGTAATAAGAAAGGATTGTATCGTTTTTTTTATATCGCCGTGTGGATTCTTATAAAAACTTTCATTATTTTTTATTGGTAACAAAGTGAATAAACTTAAATTCTTGTTAATAGGTTTCAGCCCTTCGTGACCCCATAAGGAGATTGAATAGACGGAACTACTTTTTTTCCCATTGTAATTTTAAAAATGAACGTTTAAATGTCCTTCAAACGTAAGTAAATAGATGCGAAACATATAAAATGCGGTGAATCCTACTGTAGCCCAGGATATGATTGCAAAAATGGGTGAATACAACCAAGTGTCATTAATAATTTCATCTTTCGACCAAAAACAAGCAAGAGGTGGAATACCAGAAAGAGAAAGTGTACCTAATAAAAAAGCCGTTTTTGTGATTGGAACGTGTTTTTTTAACCCCCCTATAAAAACCATATTTTGGCTTTTATCTGGAGAATACCCAACAATAGCTTCCATAGAATGAATAACGCATCCAGATCCTAAAAACAACAATGCTTTTGAGTAAGCATGAGTAATCAAATGAAATAAAGCTGCTCGATAAGACCACATACCTAGAGCTAACATCATATACCCCAATTGAGACATTGTAGAATAAGCTAAACCTCTCTTAATGTCTTTTTGAGCAAGAGCTAAAGTAGCTCCTAAAAATACTGTTATTATACCTACTAAAGCGATTAAATTTAGTATGAAGGGGGTTACTATCAAAAGAGGAAAAAGTCGAGCGACACGAAAAATCCCTGCAGCTACCATAGTAGCTGCGTGGATAAGAGCCGAAATCGGAGTAGGCCCCTCCATAGCATCAGGTAACCATACATGAAGGGGAAATTGGGCGGATTTGGCAACTACACCGACAAATAATAAAAAAGTACATACAGTTCCAACTAAAAAATGGACTTCATTATTATAAATCAAGGTATTGAATATTTCGAACAAGTCTCGAAACTCAAAACTGCCTGTTAGCCAATAAAGACCCAAAATTCCTAATAATAAACCAAAATCCCCTACACGATTAGTCACAAACGCTTTTTGACAAGCATTCGCTGCAATAGGTCGTGTAAACCAAAAGCCTATTAATAGATACGAGCACATTCCAACTAATTCCCAAAAAATATAAATTTGTATAAAATTTGAACTAGTAACTAAGCCAAGCATAGAAGTGTTGAAAAAACTCAGATAAGCAAAAAATCTCAAATATCCTTGATCATGAACCATATAATTGTCACTATAAATAAGAACTAGAATACCGACAGTAGTGATTAACATTGACATAATAGAAGTAAGTGGATCAACCAAGTAACCGAACTCTAAAGAAAAATCATTATTGATGGTCCAAGACCATACAGATTGATAGATATAATGGCTATTTATTTGCTGAATAGACAATTTAGTTGAAAAAAGCATAACTAGACTTAACAACAAAATACTAGGAAAAGCCCACATCCGTCGAAGATTTTTTGTTGTCGTCGGAAAAATAATAAGTCCTGCTCCGATTAACAAAGGGACTGTAAGTGGAATAAAAGGTATGATCCATGTATATTGGTATATATGTTCCATAAAAAATAAAATTTGATTTTTGATTCATCGGCTCTTACCTCTTTCGAAAGAGGTCAGTAAAAAAAATTAAGATATGCAATAATTGAATTCTATTTCGATTCGAAATCGCAATTATTAAAATAAACCTTTTTAAAATATTAAACTCAAGAAGTTCTAATTGGTCAAATGACTAAATAGTTATTAGTGAAAGTTAATACTTAGTTATTAATTAAACTATTGAAACTTATTAATATAGGTAATATCCAAACTTTATACTTTTCATTATTATTGTGAAAAATCCGTAGATAGAACAAAAATTAGACCAAACAAAAAGTACTTAAGTCTGATACTAATATGAAGAAAAGAATCTACAAAAATGCATAACCTAATTTAAGTTAAAAACGAGGAACTATTTTCATTAGATTATAGTTTATTCGAAATTTGTTATTTAATTATTAGTTCTATGCAAACCTTTTTGATTGATTGTCGTTTATTTCAATAAATCATATTTTTATTTTTCTATGCTAGCCAAGACTTTACTTTCGACTTTACATAACATAAAATAAAAAAAAGGATAAAAACATATTCAATTATGTCACTTTAACTAAATAACAAGTTTCGTTTCAATACATATTCAATACATAAATAATAAGAAAATAAAAATAGCATGTATTTGTTAAAAAGAGTCCAGTTTTTCCATTAAGTAATTGGGTATGGTATAGAGTAACTTAACTCTAAATTTAAAGCTTGCTTCTTTATTTTCTTTTTTACTAAAAAAAGGACTCTCTCAAAATCTGATATGTAATTAACATATATTTCCAGTTTGGGGAATCTTTTTTAAAAAACGTAGAATCGAAACTGGATCTATAACTAAAAAAATGGGTCAAAAAGATTCTTTTGCTTTCAACAATAGATGTCTTTCACATCCAACTAGAACAATGAATAACCTATTAATTTTTGAATGGCAGTTCCAAAAAAGCGTACTTCAATTTCCAAAAAGCGTATTCGTAAAAATATTTGGAAAAGCAAAGGATATTCGGCAGCATTAAAAGCTTTTTCATTAGCGAAATCCCTTTCGACCGGAAATGCTCAAAGTTTTTTTATACGAAAAATGAGTAATAAAATGTTAGAATAATATGAATCAATCTGACTCAAAAAAACTTCTAGAAAATTTACTTTCGCATTTATATTCATAAAAAAATAAATAATTTCAATTTAAAATAGAAAATGAATGCTTTGTATTCATTCATTTTTTGAGTATTTTGTTATTTCTGAGATGGGGATTCTATTTTAAACTTTCCCCATCAACCGGACGGTCCCAATAGAAAATTCGTAGGTTTTTCTATCTATGTAAGAGCAAACAAAAAATCTTTAATAAAAAAGGGATCCTTAATCGAGTGGTAATTCTATTTAAAATTATAACTTTCCCTCCTTTATTCATTATGTCTCTGAATTGTTATATATCTCTTTTTTTTCTCTTCACTTCTTCACTTCTATTATAGAGTATAATTTTGAAAATTTGGATTGATTTTCGGGGATATTATGTACGAATAATTTCGCTTGGGCAATCAAAAAAGTTCTTTAGAACTTTATAAAAAGTGTTTCGGTATGTTTTCCATGTTTCTAAAAATTTTACTAGATGAATCCAATATTTACTCAGTTTGTTGAAATTTTTAGAAAAAAAAAAATGGAGTTCCCTCGATGGCTTGAAGGTGGATTTGTCTAGTTACAAGAGTTCAATTCCAAGAAACCGGAAACTATAGAAAATCTTATTGACTATAACTGACACTAACCGCCAAACGGATTCTTATTGAACATTTCAATTTTGATTTCAACAACTTTTTTTTATTCAAAATTTTTTTAATGTTTTATTTTTTATAAAAATAGCGCCATTGAATTGACTCTTTTAATCTCGACGATTAAAGACAAATAGGCTATTATGATTTCAAACAAGCCGCTATGGTGAAATTGGTAGACACGCTGCTCTTAGGAAGCAGTGCTAAAGCATCTCGGTTCGAGTCCGAGTAGCGGCACAACTTTTTTTAGAGATTCTAAAAAAGAATCGAATAGTCCTAGAATGAATAATAATCACAATGAATTTAATTCCTAATTTCGATTTAATGGCATAGCAAGTATTAGTAGCAGAGCAAGTACAAGTATTGGATTCATCTAGTAAAATTGGGAATTCCTTTGATCTCCCGGTTTGAGATCTCAACTTGTCCACTAGTTTGTGGATGATAAGGGGTGGCGATCTTGTGAGTAACCCCATACTTAGCTAGAAGAGCTTCAAAGCGCCGGACAATGAAGTGAGAACCTCCATCACTAATGATAGTCCTTGGTGTCCCAAATCGTGGGAAGATGGTCTTGTTAAAGAACTTGACCACTACCATGGCATCATTGGTGGGAGAGGCAATTGCTTCCACCCATCTAGAAACATAATCCACCGCCAAGAGTATGTATTGGTTTCCACAAGATGATGGGAACGGTCCCATAAAGTCAACTCCCCAAACATAAAAAATCTCCACCTCTTGGATGTTATTGAGAGACATCTCATCCCTCCTAGAGATATTTCATGTTCTTTGACAAGCATCGCAGCAGGAAACAAAGGTTTGCACATCTCTAAATAAAGTAGGCCAAAAGAATCCAGATTGCAATACCTTAGCGCTAGTCTTGTTCGAACTAGCGTGTCCTCCACAAGGTAGTGAATGACAATGGCGGATGACACTTTGCATCTCATCTTCCGGCACACATCGCCGAATAATGCCATCCGGACCTCTCTTAAAGAGGAGAGGTTCATTCCAAAAGTATTCCCGAACATCCTTAAAGAACTTCTTTCTTTGTGCGTAGGATAATCCGGGCGGTATCTCCTGAAACCAAATAGTTAACAAAATCAGCAAACCATGGTTCGTTACCTTTGGAGATCACATCGATGCACTCCTCAATGATATGTAAGTGTTCGTCCGAGAAGGAGTCATCTATAGGTAAGTGGTCGTCCTCTAGATGTGTTAGGCGACTCAAATGATCCGCAATAGAATTTTCCGAACCCTTCTTGTCGCGGATCTCTAGATCGAATTCTTGTAGGAGAAGAATCCATCTAATTAGCCTTGGCTTCGCATCCTTCTTTGCAAGGAGGCACTGGATCGCAGCATGATCCGTGTAGACAATCACCTTTGCTCCTACAAGATAAGAGCGAAATTTGTCAATAGCATAAACAATGGCTAAAAATTCCTTTTCCGTACTGGCGTAGTTGAGCTGCGCTTCATCTAGCGTCTTGCTAGCGTAGTATATGGCATGGGTTCGCCCTTCCTTTCTTTGTCCAAGAACAGCTCCTATAGCTACGTCACTAGCATCGCACATAACCTCAAAGGGAAGGTTCCAATCCGGAGGTTGGATAATAGGTGCTGAAATTAGAGCTTCCTGAATCATGTTAAACGCATCAAAGCATTCCTGCGAAAACTCAAAAACTACATCCTTCATCAATAGATTAGTTAGCGGTTTTGATATTTTTGAGAAATCCTTTATGAAGCGCCTATAGAATCCAGCATGTCCTAGGAAACTTCTTATCCCTTTCACCGAAGTTGGGGGAGGAAGCTTTTCTATAGTCTCTATTTTCGCCTTATCCACCTCAATCCCTCTACTAGAGATTAAGTGTCCTAAAACAATGCCTTCCTTAACCATGAATTGACACTTCTCCCAATTAAGAACTAGGTTAGTGTCTTCACACCTTTGTAATACAAGAGCAAGGTTAGAAAGACAATTGTCAAAAGAGGAACCATAAACGGAGAAGTCATCCATAAAAACCTCCATTATTTCCTCTATGTATTCGGAGAAGATGGCCATCATGCACCTTTGAAAGGTGGCTGGGGCGTTGCAAAGCCCGAACGACATTCTCCTATAAGCAAACGTACCCCACGGGCACGTAAACGTGGTCTTCTCTTGATCATCCGGATGTATCGGAATCTGAAAGAAACCACTATATCCATCAAGATAACATAAATGAGAATGTTGTGCTAACCTTTCAAGCATTTGATCAATGAATGGCAATGGGAAGTGATCCTTCCTCGTCGCATTGTTAAGCTTGCGGTAGTCTATGCACATCCGCCATCCTGTTACGGTTCGGGTAGGAATGAGTTCGTTGTTTTTGTTGGTGATGACCGTCATTCCTCCCTTCTTCTGAACTACTTGTACCGGACTCACCCACTTACTATCGGAGATAGGATAGATGATACCTGCATCAAGTAATTTAAGAATTTCCTTCTTGACAACCTCCTTCATGGTTGGATTCAACCTCCTTTGAGGTTGTCTTGAAGTTCTAAAGTCCTCTTCCATTAAAATTTTATGCATGCATAGGGAAGGTTTGATTCCTACTAAGTCCGCTATAGTGTAACCTAAAGCTTTCCTATGTTTCCTAAGGACAACCATAAGCTTACTATGTTCATCTATGGTTAAATCGGAACTAACAATCACCGGATAAGTAGAGTTAGGTCCTAAGAACGCGTACCTTAGATGTGTAGGAATTTGTTTCAACTCCATAGTTGCAGGAGTTTCCAATGGCTCTTGTGGAGCTTCCGATGCTTCCTTAGAAGTGTCTAAGGAAGTAGAAGGTGTAGGAGAAGAATCAAGAGAAGTTGAAGAAGAGGCACGATCACCTTCTTCCACGGCCAGAATCACGGTTTCTCTGCATCCTCCACGACCGTGGTTTTGGGCGTGGAAAGGGAATACGGTTGCTCTGTTTCCTCCACGACCGTGTAACCCTCTGGAGTGAGCCACGCTTTTGTTGGTGGAATCCACGGCCGTGGAATATAGTGTATGGCCGTGGATTCTCACGTTTTCTACTTCGTCGTGAAGTTTCTCAAACTCCTCTTCACATACTTCTTCTTGTGCTTAGGCTTCAATTGCCTCATTGCACTCCTCTTCTTCCCCTACATTCATTAGACTCATAGTAATAACCTTTTACAAAGGATCTTTGAAGAGAATAACACTTACCTCCTCTCTAGACAACCCTTCTTCATCTTGGATATTGAATATATCCTCATCAAAGATTGGTTCCTTCACTAGAGTGGAAAGAACGAACTCTACCTTCTCTTCTCCTATGTCAAAGGCGAATCTAGCATTCTTGCAATCGACTATGCAGCCGGAAGTTGCAAGAAACGGTCTTCCGAGTATGATCGGGACCAGACTATCTGCAGGAATGTCAAGCACAACAAAATCAATGGGAACAAAGAATTTACCTAGCTTGATTGAGACGTCTTCTACAATACCGACGGGACGAGTGATGGATCAATCCGCCATGTACAACGTCATCTTTACCGGTTTAGGGTCGCCTAAACCGATCTTCCTACATAATGCAAGTGGTATGATGCTCACACTTGCTCCCAAGTCACATAATACGTCATATGTGACATCTCCCACTCCTATGGGAATACAAAATGACCCCGGATCCTTTAGCTTTGGGGGCATTTTCTCCTTCATGGTCTCGATGAGATCCGAAGAATCCGAACTCATCTTCACCTCACCGAAATCCTCTAGCTTTCTCTTGTTAGAGAGGATTTTCTTCAAGAACTTGCCATAAGCCGGCATACCTATAATAGCATCAATGAAAGGTATGTTAATATGCAATTTGCTCATGAGTTCTATAAACTTACCGAATTGTTTATCTAGGCACGCTTTCGCTCTAGATTGAGGGAATGGTAGTGCAGGTTTGTAAGCTGGAGGAGGAACGTAGACATCTTCCTTCTCCTTCCCCTTCTCGTTTTCTTTCTCAACGGGGACTTCTACAAACTTAGGGATCGGTGGTTGTCACTCCGCTCCTAGTTGTGATTGCCATCACCCTTCCCTTTGGGTTGTCCTCCGTTTTTCCTGGAAGTTTCCCTTGATTCCTAGGAACTTCCTCCACATGAGTAAACATTTGGTTTTCTAAAACCTTTTGGGCTTTATCAACCTTTGTTATGTGATCATCAACTTTGATGATGTGAGTCTCTAACCCTTGAAGCTTTCCCAAAATTGTCTCCAACATGGGATCGGGCTTCTCCTTCCCCGAAGTGCTTCCTCCATTAGATGTTTGCCCCTGGCTTTTCAAAGGAGTAGAGGAAGAGGAAGGTGGAGTTAGTGAATTTGAATTGGAAGGATAAGAGTTACCGGAGTTTTGTTGATTGGAGCGCAAATTGTTGTTGTTTGAACCCCTATTGTTGTTCCAATTATTGTTCTGGTTGTTGTTGTTGCCGTTCCAATTATTCCGGTTGTTGTTCCGGTTGTTGTTGTTATTGCGGTTTGTATTCTCACCACCGTTGTTGTTGTTGCCCAAGTAGCCAACATCTTTTCCTTGTTGCTTTGGAAATTTGGTCTTGATAGCTTCCTTCAACTCTTTGATCTCATTGTTGAGGGAGAAAATTTGATTTTGAGCTTCATGTGTGAGCAAATTGGTTTTGGATATGCCATGATGAGGGCAATCCAAGAGCAAATCCTGAAACCTTTCCCAAGATTGAAACAAACTTTCGTTAGATCTCATGGAAAATGCATTAATCTTACCTCTAAGTTCCGTCGTTTTTGATGGCGGAAAGAACTTAGTGAAAAACTCCGCGGAAAGGTCTTCCCACGTGTCTAGTTTCCCACTAGGAAGAGCTTGATACCAAGACAATGCCTTCCCTTCAAGGAGAAGAAGAAAGGCTTGAGCTTATAATTGTTGGTAGTCGCGTTCTTCGGCCTCATCGTCTCCATCATACACTCAAAATTTTGTAGGTGTTGGTGTAGAGATTCAGTGCTTGTTCCGCCAAATTGGTTTTGGCGAACAAGAGTAATAACCTGCGGGTTGAAGTTAAACCCTTGTACATTGTCAGCATCGAAGTTCACACCTAAACGGCGTGGTTGCTGCGTTGGATCCATCCTTTGGCCAAGAGTTCTTGACTCCTCATCCACACGTTCGATCCTCGCATTCCTAGGTGGAACACGGCGATCCACAGCTGGCCGTGGAAAGAATGGATTCACATTGATCGTGGGATCAATTTCCTCTAGCGGTGGCATGGAGGAGTCGCTATCCTCATTGGATGAGTTGGCTCTAACTGATCTTCCCGGTCTCCTCCTTTTCTTTTTCTCCATAAGGTTGTTTATCTCCAACCTCATTTGGAACATCATGTCCGATAGATCATCAACCTTTGATTGATGACGATCCATCTCTTCCCTACGAGTTTTCTCACTCCATTGGAGTTGAGCTTCCTTCTCCGCTAACTCCGATTGGAGATCACGTTCTCGTTCTTCAGCCATTTGTTTCTCCTTACGCTTTCTCCTTAAAGTCCTCTCAAGCTCTTGATCAAGAGGTAAGAGGTCTTCGTTATTCCTAGACCTGCGTATGCACTTGAAAAGATATCAAATAACAAGGGAGAAGCTCCCAAGCTTGACAACCGATATCCGAATTCGGCCTAGACCAAATCCCCTTCAACGGCGCCAAAACCTTGTTCGCCACTTAGCGTGCGTGCAAATAAGCTTTAATTATAAAACTAGAAATCAAGCAAGCGAACCCACAGTGTACGGATCGATATAGTTAAGCAAGAATTCCAGAGTATCGAACACAGGGATTTGGGGGGAACAAATTCAATTATACGTTATCAAGAGAGTAAATGTAAGAAGCTTTTCAAATATTGGGAAAACAACAATCCTAAAGATCCAGATATCCAGCTGTGGCAATCGATTCAAGATATACTAAAGATATAAGGACAGAGTTGAGGGTTGCAAAGGTATGCGAATGTAAGGTAATCGTACGGTGAAGTTCCAAAAACCTTATATGACCCATCTAAAAGACACTCTCTATAAAGGTTGTTGATGCTTCAGTATAGAAAGGTTCTAAAGGTAAGAATTAACGTCAAATACCCAAACTTGTAATCCAAGGATCAAGACTAACTTAACCGATTAAGGTTGTGACACTCGAAATCAAAGTAGAGGTTGTTGAGGCTTCACTACCACCTAGAAAAGGCAAACCAAGACTAAGTTAAAGCAAATCTTTAACTTTGGATTAAAGTAAACGCAAGTTCGTAAACTAACACAAAATTACGGGTAGTTCTTGAGTTCCACGGCCGTGGAAGCTCAAGAACAGACCGTGGTTTAGGTTCGTCGGCGATTCTCTCTAACTCTCAGGGTCCAATCTGTTTACGATCGATCTATCATCATCTAAGCCACAACTATCAACCCTTCACCTTAGAATTGCTAAAGGGTTTTAGCCAACAACAGTCATATTGATATCAAATTCAAGGTTTAAAAGAATGAAAGATGAAAACTTCCGAAAACCTTCAATAACTCTTAAGTCAATCTCAAGTTCACAAATCAAGAACAATAACGTCAATATATTTGGAATAACACAAACAATCACGAATCTTAGATAAGAAGGAAGAACGGGATGTCAATCCGTCTTCAAATCAAACCTAAATGAGAAGCGAAATCTTCTCACGAATGATCTTCCGAATCTTCAACTCTTCCGTCAATCCGGAAATCTCAATAGCAAAGCGCAAATCTCTCAATCACCATCTCCGCCAAAATGCGAAATTAGGGCAAATCCAAGTGTAAGCGGAAGTGTGTCTAAGCGTAAGTGAAGGTGACGGAATCTCTCTTCTCCCGTTCTTTTATAGCGAAAGATAAAATATTGGCCCGGCCCAATTGCGTAGAAGATCGTGGCTTAAAGTATGGCGTAAAAGATCGCCAAGATCACGGTCGTGGAAGAGTTCCACGACCGTATTTTAGAGCGTGGAAATTGTCACGGTTTGTCTCAATCCTTCCACGGCCGTAGAAGTTGCTGGAATGAACCACGCTTCCCTTGCCAAGGTTCCACAGCCGTGGACTTGAACGTGGAATGTAGTACGGCCGTATTTTAGAGCGTGGTTTAGGGCTAAACCGTAATTCTTCCTTTCCTCGTGCTATTCTTCAAGTTAGCACATCCTTAACTCCTAGAGATGTCCTCAATCCTTGGACATGCTCAATCAAACTCCATTCTCGCTCAATCCGTTCGGAAATAGCTCTTAATTGCCTACACTCAACATAAAGCTTGTGTAGATCTCTATATCGACAATATAGACAAACTAGCTCACAAATGCATCAATGCTTAATCAATGACTATCAATATGGATGAAATACACTTAGAAAACGTGCCTAAAATATCACAATATTTCATGCTAATAGCTAACAATTCATTAATAAGAATAATAACAACACATACAGTTATGCAATCACATCATCATATGAAATGCTCACACAAATCCGTTTATTATCTTCATTTCGCTATACCATTACTAATTTAACTTATTTTGTGACACGAGGAGCACCCAGAACCTTGCCTTTGTCCCCTTTAACCACACAAGTTTGAAATAGGGGATCAAGCCTCCCCTCTTGGTGGACTGGTCACAAAGAACCCCCACACTCTCGGCGAGCTTTAGGCAAGTTGTCACGACCCGGTTATAATGCACTTGGGCCAACTAATACATATATGGTCGTCCTAATCCGGTTTAGGTTATAAATGCAACATTCATATGCACACACACCACTATCACAATCACTCAAACTCATAAACACTAGCTAAGTAAGCCCAAAGGACTTACTTGTCACACTTACTTGTCACAGTTTCCCCTCGAGGAAACGATCAGTGCCTGCATCAGCAAGACAAATAAAATCAAACTCTATCAAAGACTAGGAGATTCCACCTCTTACACCCCAAGATCATGCGAGATCCCAACCCATAACTAAACCTCGATAACTCATCATAACTCACAAATACCTAAGGAATTACTTCAACAAACACATCATCAAACTCAACATAAACAACACTATCACAACCTTGCACTCTAATTAAAGCCATAAGGAAAGGAAGACACATACCACACTTGGTATGTCCTAGACAAAGACGCACCTGCGTAAACGGAAAGGCGTAGGAGCTGTGACAAGCCGCGGTCGTGGTGGCTCACAATTGTAGGGGCGGTGACACAGCTCAGCCGTGGGGGCGGCGCTGACAAGGCAGGGGGCGGCCAACACTGCAGAAGGCGATTTCTGGCTTCTCTTCGATCCTTCTTTTGATCTCTTCTCTTCTTCCGGTGCCAAAGGCAACCAGCAACATACACATACATATACACACACACACAAACACACACACACACACACACACACACACACACATATATATATATATATATATATATATATATATATATATATATATATATATATATATATATCATTTGTCTAGAAAAACGTATACAAGATCAACTTGTGGGAATTCCAACCTAAAGAAGAGAACAGGAAGGAAGAAGAAGAAGAAGAAGGAACTCACCACTCCAGAATCAGGCAAAGGAAAGGAAACCCACAACAACAGCTACACAACCTCAACACAACACAAACTCGTCCTCATCATCATCATCATCAAAATCACTTCCAAAAGCCAACACTTGAAAATGATCAAAGAATAAACCAAGGAAATAAGATGGAGAAAGGAAGAACTTGAGGAGAGGAAGAAGATGAAGTCTGAAGCAACCCTCTCACATGAGAGAGAAGAGGAACCTTATAGATGAAGAAAGGGAAAAGCAAGATGGATAAAAAGACGGTGCCCACCCAGCAAAACCGTAGGGGCAGGTCACCAGAGCCGCGAGGGCGGCACTGCGCCTACGGCCAAGCCCAGGCACATGGGCAGGATCCTGAAGACTAAGGATAGTACATCAGATCCCCCTAACAAAAAGTTTCATCCCGAAACTTGATGGATTCCCAAATCCTCTCGGACCCATATGCCGATGTATAAACACTCTTTCTATCGGAGGCATGACATCTCCGTTCATAAGGTATCAACCTATAAACTTTATAACCTCAAAACACAAGCATGGAGGAATCATCTACTCCAGTAGCATAATCACAAATACTACCCAACGACATAGAGGAAAACCATCTCTAGCCCACTCATAACCACATCACAAGGGCATGGAGGAAAACTATATCCATAACACAATAGCAAGGAGGAATAACCATCGCTAGCTAGACTATAACCCTATCTCGATAACATGGAGGAAGAACCATCTCAAGCTATAATCACAACTCGCGCTTGCAAAACAAGATCTATGAAGATCATACATATCACAGCTAGTACGAAAATATATCAAAACACATGAATACATAACTCACCAAGATAGCACTAAGATCTACTTGTCGATCCTATAGGCACATCCATCTCGGCATAAAACTCTGGATAGTTCCTCTAGATACTATCCTTTGTCTCCCATGTGGTCTCATTTGGTCCTCGTCTTGACCATTGTATTCTCAACATATGAATGTCCTTCGAATTTAGGCGTCTCACACCTCGCTCTATGACTGCTATTGGATGCTCAACAAACGTGTGGTCCGGCTCAACCACTAAGTCATCATAGCCGGTGATGTGTCTCGAATCTGGTATGTACTCCCTGAGCCGAGACACATGAAACACAAGGTGAACACCCTCTAACCTCGGGGGAAAGCAAGTATGTACGCTGTTCTCCCAACTCAATCCAAAATCTCAAAAGGTCCGACATATCGGATGCTCAACTTCCCCTTAATGCCAAAACATCTAACACCACGCGTCGGTGATACTCTCAGCCAAACATGAGCTCCAATCATGAACTCTAGAAGTCGACACCTCTTGTCTGCATATGACTTGTGGCGACTCTATGAACCTAGCATCCGCTCTCTGATCAGTGCCACTCGGGCAATATCATCCTGAATATACTTAGGTACTATACCACTAACACTACTAGGCTCATCTCAACATATCGGTGTATGACACCTCTGCCCATACAGTGCCTTATATGGGCCATCCCAATCGATGCATGCTAACTATTGGTGTACGAAAACTCAACATATGGGAGGTGATCTGACCACACCTGCCCCCAATCCAACATGCAAGCTCTCAACATATCCTCCAAGGTCTGAATAATCCTCTTTGACTAATCATCTATCTGAGGATGAAATGCAGTCGTTAAATGCAAACTAGTCCCCATGGCAGTCTGAATCTCCTACCAAAATCTCGAGGTAAATCGCCCATCTCGATTTGAAATTATCGTCCTCGGTACACCATGGAGCCTCACTATCTGCCTAGTGAACTCCTCAGTCAACAGGCTCACTGGCCACGTTTTCCAATTGGGAAAAAACGTGCAGTCTTTGTCACCCTATCAATAACAACCCATATGGCATCAAAGCTCCTACTCAGCCTCAATCCCGTCACAAAGTCCATGAAGATGCCCTCTTACTTCCATTGTGGCACTGGTAGTGGATGGAGCTCTCCTCCAGGTCTACAATGCTCCATCTTGACTATTTGACAAGTCGCACATTGTGCCACAAATCTGGCCACATCGGGTTTCAACCGTTCCTACCAATATGAACGTCTCACATCTTAATACATCTTACTCGCACTTGGTGCATTGAGTAAGGTGTGGAGTGAGCCTCTTGTAGAATCCTCTATCTCAGCTTCGCATGAGCGGGTACACAGAGGTGCTCGCGGCGTCTTATCACTCCATCTGCTCCTATGGAGAACTGTGGGGCCTCGCCACGAGACATCTTAATTCAGATCCTCGTCAACGTCGGTCAGATCTCTTGATTCTGTTGGATCTCCCCCAACAGATCAAGTAGAACCTCTAAAGCAAACAAATGTCCATTCTCGTCAGGAAACTGGATGTCCAACTCTAGCCACGCTAGATCTCTCTACAATTGAGGCTGAACTGTCAGTCGTGCAATCGCCTTCTCTCAAGGCGTATTCCTAATAAGGGCATCAACGACAACATTTGCCTTTCCCAGATGGTACAAAATCTCAAGGTCAAAGTCCTTAATCAGCTCAAGCCATCTAAGCTGGCGTTTATTCAATTCCCACTGCGTGAAAATATACTTCGGACTCTTATGGTCTGTGAAGATTTAGCATGTAACGCCATTCAAGTAATGTCTCCAAATCTTCAACGCATGAACCACCGCGGCCAACTCCAAGTCATGTGTTGGGTAGCTATCCTCATATGTCTTCGATCAGCTATCGAGACACATAGACAATCACTCTACCTCGCTGCATCAAAACACATCTCAACCTAGCTTGGATGCGTCACTATAGACTACAAAGTCCTTTGTGCCCTCCGGCTACGCTAAAATGCGATCAAAAGTCAAATGTCTCTTCAGCTTCTCAAAACTCCGAGTACACGGCTCGGACCATACAAACCGGGTAGTCTTCCTCAACAGACCGGTAAGTGGACGGGCAATCATAGAGAATCCCTCCACAAACCGACGGTAATATCCGGCTAACCCAAGGAAGCTACGTACTTCTTTGACGTTCTTCAGTGTCGTCCATGCTGGTACAGACTCAATCTTTTCCGGATCAACCTTGATCCAAAACTCATACTTAGATAACTTGGCATACAGTTCTCTATTTTGCAAAACTCGCAAAACTGTCCTCAGATGTCGTGCATGCTTCTCTATGCTACGAGAGTACACCAGGATATTGTCTATGAAGATCACCACAAAATGATCCATGAAATCTATGAATATGCCATTTATCAACTCCATAAAGACGGTGGGCGCATTCGTGAGCCCGAATGACATCACTACCAACTCGTAGTGGCCATACCGAGTCCGAAATTCCGTCTTATGCACATCCTACTCTCTCACCCTCAAATGGTGATATCTAGAGTGCAGGTTGATCCTGGAGAACACAGTCACTCCCTGAAGCTGATCCAACAAGTCCTCAATACGGGGCAAAGGATATTTGTTCTTGATGGTCACCTTGTTCAGCTCTTTATAGTCGATACACAACCACAACGATTCACCCTTCTTCGGCACGAAGAGGACAGATTCACCCCACGGGGATACGCTAGGGAGTATAAAGCCCTTCTCATTCAGCTCCTTGAGTTGCTTCTTTAGCTCTAATAACTTGTGTGAATTCCAACCTAAAGAAGAGAAGAGGAAGGAAGAAGAAAAAAGGAAGAAGAGGAAGAAGAAGGAACTGTTCGCTCCAAACGGTGTTTGCAAGCTTTAAATTTATAACCCTAGATGTAAGCTTAAAACAAGGATGCGAACCCGTAGTGTACGGGTCAATCGAAGTAAAAAGCAAGAAATTCCAGGGGTCGATCACAAGGACTTAGTGAAACAAAGAAGGAATAGGAAAGCTATGTAATTACTAACCACAAAAGCAATTAAAACAATCAAAGATGATAAAAAGTCAATTAAGGAAATATGCAATTCTAGGGATTAAAGCATCTAGTTGTGGTTCCAACTCAAGATCTAAAGATAAGCGGACAAAGCTGAGATTTTTTGCATAGGGAAGGTGTTACTAAAGTGGAATAGATCACCGGGTAAGTCTCACTACTCACTAATCCCAAACCGTAACTCATATTACCGGGTAAGTCTCAAGGAATTAAGGAAAAGAACTATAACCTCAACCCAACACACCACTTAAGGGAATAAAATCAACCTTTACCGGGTAAGTCTCAGGCTAACTCACAAAGATGGGATGAAGGACACTCAAACCCCAATAAAGGATAAACCTTTATTACCTATTGCTTATGATCTTAGGTAAACAAACAAAGGAATCACCGGGTAAGTCTCATCCTAAGCTTGCATTGAACCAGGAAAGGTGTAATAAGAATAGGATTTGGCAAACTCTAACACTTAACTCACAGTTTCGGATCAGAAAAGTCACCTCGGTCAGACGAATTCCACCCCGGCCGAGATGTTCATCGACTGAGCGAGATGTTCTATGGTTAAGGATAAAGACTCGAACTTTCAGGGTCCTACTGGAATTTAAGATTATTCTATCATTGTTTTTCCCACAACCTTCAGCCAATCACCCTAGAATCACACAAGGAAATTAGTCACTCATCATCATGAAAGCAATAATCAAATATATGAGAAGAAAGAGAATAATTAAACAAGAAAACCTTAAGAGAAAGGCTTCAATAACTGAATCAATTATCAAACAACAGCGTTCCTTGGATCAAAATCCACCAAGACTAACAACAATGAAGGGAATCTAAAGGAATCTTACAAAAACCCTTCAAAAAGCTATAAAAGCTATCAACTTCCTTCCTTCAACCTTCAAAAAGGTTCTTCAAATCTCCCAACTATGGGGTATGCGGTTGTTTTGCGCGATGTGCAGCCCTAAACGGTGGTATAGCAGGTCTTGGATTTGTGGAAAATCCAACCCTTTTTATAGGAAAATTACTCTCCAAAGATAAGATATCTTATAAAGATCTTATCCCATAAAAATAGGTAAAATATATGGGCTAAATTATCTTCTTCCTTCCAGGGATCCAACCCAAAAATATAAGATCCTCTTTCCAAGAATAAAAGATCTCAGCAAAGAATAAAATATCCTTGCCGCTTCCAAGGTGTTCGCCTCAGTCGAGTCAGCTCCTCTGGATCACCTCGGTCGAGGTGACTCTGTAGTCAACCGAGGTGAATCACAATTGAGTGTGAAATCTCTCACATCTGGTCCAAAATGAATCTCTAATCCAATTCCATGATTCCTGGATTCTTCCTTCAGCTCCTGAATGTAGCTCCAATGACTCCTTAGCTCCTTTAGCTCCATTTTGATGCAAAACGTGCCATTTTACCTACGATTACAACGAAACTTGGTGTAGACCTCGATTCCCGCAAAGGTAGATGAAACGACAATATAATCACATAATATACATCCAAACATGCAGATTATTGAAGATAAAACGTCTAAATAGGCCCCAAAATATAGACAATAATTCATGCTATCAAAATACCCCATACTTAGCCCTTGATTGTCCCCAAGCAAGTTCTGAATATAAAATACAAGATAGAATGGATTATAAGTCATGAAGAATCAATGAAAAAGTCTTTCAAAACATTTTATGGTGTGCTACGATCATAGATCACTCTAAGAGAATGCTTCATGGAATTTAAAATCAAAATATGATCAAAACATTTTATAAATATAAGAAAGTTGTTCATCTTTGCATAAAATCATAGAATGCATAATAAATCATTATTATCGAAATTAATCATGCATAATCCAGTTTAAACCACTAAGTCAATCAACAAGCTCGACGTCTCAAGGGCTTTCCAAATGAAGGTCAAGAAACGTGTGAGGGTGGGATGTATATAGGGAATGTGGTGCTAGAATCTTGGAAAAGGATCTTTTACTTCACTTCCTTTGAACTTCAACATCTTCCACCAATAAGCTTTGCTTATTTACTTTTTACTTTACTTTTTGGGATGCATGGACAGAGGTGCACAATAACCGAAGCCTAGGAAATCAGCAATCATCAATTTCTCGAGATGCCTCAAACCCTTGATGCACATAACATGACCCGTTAGGAATATCGCTCAATCCGACTTTGGCAAGACACAAACACCCGGCTATGTGAATGGTGCCGAGTTACTCATCATCATGATTGACTTCCCCAAACCTATTTGTTTCTTCTAACACTTTCTCTTCCAGCTAATATCTCAACTTTTCTTTCACTTGCTTTTCACTTGCTTGCTTCCAAATTCCCGGATAGGTAAAGGGAGGCAAATATGTTTATGAGGGGCTAAGCATGATCAAGAAGAAGAAGAGAAAATAATGAATTGCCTTAATCATCCCAGGAAGAAAGTGAGAGAACTCATCATGTGGTGTCAACCTTCAAATTCAACATAATTTGGATAAAAATAAAGTATTAAACATGCCAAAATTTCAAACAAAGCATTTAGCAACTTAAACATATCATAAAACTTTTCAAACATATAAAGATTTCAAAACCAGTCAGCAAAAATCTTCACTGAAGTCATATCCAGATAAGAAGCACAAAATTTTAATTTCGAAAACAATCTCAGTTAACTCACCTCGGTCGAGGTGATCTAAGCAACCGAGGTGAAGTACCTCGTTTGGCAAGAATCACTTCGGTCAAGGCCATAAAAAGGTTTTTCTTAACCAGTTTTTGACGTTTTTCTCAATCGAATAACCTGTATGCATGCATGTAGTCTCAGATAAACACATAACGCTAAATAAAGCATAAATATCTGATAAAGTCGAGTCATATAACCACATAAGTCATAAAAGTACATCCACATACCCCATACTTGGGACACATTGTCCCAATGGGTCAAATAAGTCTAAAGAAATAAAGTACTCACCGGACATAGTCGAGCTGCATAATAAATAAATAAAGAAAATCCTGCAAGCTCTCAATAATCCTGATCCGGTGGTGGTGGTGGTGGCACGTACGGGTACTGGGATGGGTCAAATGGATAACCCGTAACCTGCTCAAAATGGATCTCCGTCATCTGTCGCTGATAGTGCTGGCCCTCTAGCATCCGATGAGTCAAGCTATCGATCTCTCGGTGCTGGGCGTCAAATCTCTCCTGGATGTCTACAGTCAGGGCAGCACAGGAGTCTATAAGTTGATCGGTGAGGTCATCGATCCGTCGGTGAGCATCTGGATCCCTTTGTCGGCGCACCCTACGCCTAGCGGGACGTTCTGGTGCTGCAGCCGGCTCGGTCTCTTTCTCGTCATCATCCAAATCGATGACCGGCGCACTAGGCCCAGCTGTATACGTGCCCGTATCCATAAGGGCACCACCATCCTCAGCAACATCATCATCATCATCATCAGCCTCGTCATCCTCAGCTGGCCCCTGAGCTGCTGCAGCTGCCGCCTCTCTAGCATCCTCCATAAACGGGATCCACGCGGTCTGCCAATAATGTGGATCAAACACGGAGAATTGAGCTGACCATCTGATCCCCTGCGGTGCAGTCGGCTCCCATGGCATTGCCACATATGGCGTATTGAGTCCTCGGGGAACCAGTATCCTCCGAGTGATCATCTCCTGAAGTCCAAGCGGCTTGGTAGCCGCCACCATGGTACAAGCACTGAGGTCCATATCCATGTAACTCGCTATATGAGTCACAATGCCTCCACAGCAGATGTCGCCCTTCGCCTTTGCCTTTATCCTATGCAGATCCTCTTCCAGCATCAAACCAAAATCTGGGTTCCCTCCCGTCACCATGCAGTATAAGCTCAGAAGCTCCCCTTGTCTGACCTTCTGGGGTGTCTCAGTACGCGCCAGAAGAGTCTCACTGAATATCCTGTGGGCCAATCTGAAAGCAAGATGGAATATAATCCTCTCCCTGGAATCTCCAGGTCTCCATCTGTCGGCATGCTCAACCACATGAGCTATCTGTCCCCAGAACTCCCTAGCTACAGCTCGGGAGGGAAAATCAGCAACTGTCGGGATCGGGAAACCAAAGATGTCCCGCCAGTGATCCAAGTGAACTATGTAATTCCGGTTCATCAACGAGTACTTCACGGCGCGCTCGGTGGGCAGGTAGGTAAAGGAGCTGACAAACTCCAATGTAGGCTCTAGATAGGCTAGAGCTCTAATCTCCATGAACTACTCCAGCCGAACAGCAGAAATCATACGCCTCAAATCATCATCAACGTAGAGGCAGTCAAAAGCTGAGATGTCCAAGAAGCGAGGTGCAATCACTGGACGGGCCGCTATGCGGTCATAATCGACCTGGTGTCTCTCGTGGATCACCGGTCTAGTACGTCGAGAAGAAGAAGAAGGAGAAGGAGAAGATCTGTCCCTCAAGACCAACTGCCTGTCAGAACTCATCTTTCTGTAATCTGTCAAGTCACCTCGGTTGCTCTGACAACTCTATAGAACACCTCGGCCGAGGCACAGGCCGACTGGACCGAGGCGAAAAACTGTTCGATCGATTCCCTCAAAAATTCAGTTCTTTTCCCCCAAAATCACTACCACAGGTTCCTATGGGGGTACTTAATCTGTTTCTCAGCAAATGTGGGGGCAACCAAAGCCCAAATCGAAAGGAAACAGTGGAAAAGAGGAGGGTTAGGGTTTTTTCGATTTTTACACAGATTCGGCCGATTCGATTCGTTCTTTTTGCAGAATGGTGCTTGAAATGCGATCCTCGATGCTTTCCTCTCAGTTTGGAAGCAAGAATCGTCGAAAATGAGCAACGAACGGAGGAGCGAGGTGGAAGATGTGCCGCGGTCGAGAAGAGGGTAAAGAGAGGAGAGAAAAATTTTCAGCCCTTTTTATACCCTTTTCTGGAACTGCTGTCACCTCGGTCGAGATGGTCTCGACTGGACCGAGGTGGTACGGACCGAGGTGGATCTTCAGAAACCCTAGTCGCCTCGGTTGCTCAAGAATCATCTCGGTCGAGGTGCTGTGACAGCAACCGAGATGTGTCTTTGTCAGACTCCGTCTTCTCAAATTTTTGAACTTTTGTCCTTCCAGTTGTGCTCCTGGGTTGTATTCCTTCCTTAGGTGTCACCTGTTGTCTGTCTAGGACGCCAAAAACAAAACAAAGCAAAGCAAAAGCAAACTATTTAAACTAGACTAGAAAAAGGGAAAAGAAAGCAATACCTTGGGTTGCCTCCCAAAAAGCGCTTGATTTAAGGTCGCTAGCTGGACCGTACGGCCTCTCTATGCGTGATGGGAGGTATCCTCACCCCATACTTCACCTTTATCATGGGGTGAGATAAGTAAGTCTATCAAATGCTCCAACAAGTGCAAGTGCTCATCGGGGAATGAATCGTCTATGAGTGGGTCGTCCTTCTCGCGTGAAGATGGAGGTAGCCGGCTGAGGTGATCCGCAACAGAATTTTCGGATCCCTTCTTATCGCGGATCTCTAGGTCAAACTCTTGAAGCAAGAGAATCCATCAAATAAGGCGTGGCTTGGCATCTTTCTTAGCAAGCAAGTAACGAATGGCTGCATGGTCGGTGTAGACAATGACTTTCGCTCCTACTAAGTAAGAACGAAACTTCTCAAAAGCATATACAACCGCCAATAGCTCCTTCTCGGTGGTAGCGTAGTTACGCTGGGCTTCATCTAGCGTCTTGCTAGCATAGTAAATGGCGGTGGTCCGGCCATCCTTCTTTTGTCCAAGCATCGCTCCTACTGCTACATCACTAGCATCACACATGATCTCAAAGGGCAAGGCCCAATCCGGAGGTTGGATAATGGGACCGGAGATCAACGCTTCCTTAATCCTATAAAATGCATTAAGACACTCCTGCGAAAACTCAAAAACAACATCTTTATTCAAGAGGTTAGTTAGAGGTTTAGAAATCTTCGAGAAGTCCTTGATAAATCTCCTATAGAAACCTGCATGCCCAAGAAAACTCCTCACACCTTTAACAGAACAAGGGGGAGGGAGTTTCTCAATAGTCTCGATCTTAGCGCGATCGACCTCAATACCTCGATTAGAAATGAGGTGTCCTAGCACAATGTCTTCATTAACCATAAAATGACACTTCTCCCAATTTAAGACAAGATTAGTGTCTTCACATCTTTGTAGCACTAGAGAAAGGTTAGATAGACAATCATCAAAAGAGGAACCATATACTGAAAAATCATCCATAAATACCTCCATGATCTCCTCTATATACTCGGAAAAGATTGCCATCATGCATCGCTGGAAGGTAGCGGGTGCATTGCATAATCCAAATGGCATCCTCCTATAAGCGAATGTCCCCCATGGACAAGTGAAAGTGGTCTTCTCTTGATCATCTAGGTGGATAGGAATCTGGAAAAAACCACTATAGCCGTCTAAATAGCAGAAGTGTGAATGCTGGGCCAACCGCTCGAGCATTTGATCAATGAAGGGAAGTGGAAAATGGTCCTTCCGGGTGGCCACGTTTAGCTTCCTATAGTCGATGCAAACCCTCCAGCCTGTGACGGTCCTGGTTGGGATTAACTTGTTGTTCTTATTCATCACAACGGTCATCCCTCCTTTCTTCGGAACTACATGTACTGGGCTAACCCATTTGCTGTCCGAGATAGGATATATGTTACCTGCATCCAATAACTTAAGAATTTCTTTCTTCACAACCTCTTTCATGATCGGATTTAACCGTCTTTGAGGTTCCCGTGAAGTCTTATGATCGTTCTCCATTAGAATTCTATGCATGTAGAAAGAAGGCTTAATGCCAATAAGATCATCCATACTATAACCCAAAGCCTTTTGATGCTTTCTGAGGACATGCATTAGTTTAGACAATTCAGATTTGGAGAGGGAAGCACTAACAATAACGGGATAAGTAGAATCCGGTCCAAGAAAGACATACCTCAAGTGATTTGGGAGTTGTTTAAGCTCCACAACTGGGGGTGCCTTCTGAGGGGGATCCTTGCTTCCTCCTTCCAGTGGAGTAGATTGAAGAACTGGACTTTTAGAAGTCTCAGTTAACATCATCTCGCTTTCGACCTCAGTCGAGGTCCAGAGAGGTGGACCGAGTTGTTCTTCGGTCACATCGCTTGATCCAGAAAGTGCCTCGGTCGAGGTACTACAATTGGAACAGAAACCGGAGATCTTCTTCTCCTGGATTAGTCTTTCAGTTTTAGCTCCTGGATCTTCTTCCAGTACCTTTAAGCTCCGTATATTTGCATCACAAGAAGCATCTATACCTTCCTCCATTAAACTAAAACTAATAACCTTTTCAAGTGGATCTTTAATAAGGATAGAGCTCACCAATTCTCTTGACTCTTCTTCATCATAGATGTTGAAGATATCATCTGCTAGCTGCTCTCCTTTCATAGCCGCAAGTAATGCGAATTCCACTTCATCTCCGCCAATATTGAACTTCAGTTTGGCGTTCTTACAATCCACATTGCAACCCGAAGTTGCTAGAAATGGTCTCCCGAGAATGATAGGAACGGGATAATCTGTAATATCCAGAAATTTTTTATTTCCGTCTATTACCGAGTCAAACGGGTTTTCGACTCCTCGACCATTTATATGATACGTAAGACTTATACCCACACAAATTTATATCATTTTATGTAACCTTAACTCACACAAAATGATGAATTCCAAACCCTAATCTAAGTCATGACATATCTTGGACAAGACCATGGCAACTTTTGACGAGGCCATGACGAGATCATGACGAAGCCATGACAAGACTTCCGGGCTGGTTGACAAACCCATCTCCGCACATCATGCCAGCCCATTTCTTCTCCCCCTCCATTGTGGTTCCAACCAGCTTTCTTCAGCCCAGCAGCCTATCCAGCCCGTCAGCTTCAATCCTTCAGCCCAACAGCCCCTCCAGCCGTCAACTTCAACCTCTTCAGCACAGAAGCCCAACCAGCCCAGCAATATACCTATCACCAGCGAGCCCAACAAACCCCAGTCCAACGATGAAGGAAGAGATGGAGGCGGATGAGATCTCATGTAGTTACTGCTCCCACAAATCCCACCGCAAATGATACGTTTCCCTTATACAACTTCCACGTCTACCTCTTTCTTTCTTGGTTGCCATCATCGACCTTCAACGCATCAAACAGCCCCACTACTCGCTGCCTTTAGTTGTAACCGTAAACCACAGAACCACGCTGCACCTCCGACCTGCTGCACGCCTTCATCGAAAATCTGGGCTCTATTCTGCTGCAGAATTCAATCCTGGTAAGCAGCCTTCCATAGTTCCACCCTTCCCTTCCTGAGTCAAACAATCTACTGAGGGTTTTTCTATTGTACAGTAGACGAACTACAACCAGGCAGTAGACGCCACCCACAATCACTTCCCTACCGCCTTCTGCACTGGACGTTGGAGCCTTGACGCTGAGCCCAAGTCACTGCCGACTCCATCGAAAATGAGACAAGGGTAGGATCGAGCCTTCTTTAACTCGTTGTAGACGACAATTACGCACCCCATGGATCATCCTTAGCACTTGATCGAGACCTCCTTGCCGCCCTGTCATAAGCAGCACCCTAGGTGCCTCTCCTTGCGTCGTTACCGGGTAAGTAAACCCTGCTGCTTGTTGTGTTCTTCCAGTCATGCCAAGGTAGAGAGTAACCGATATCTGTAGATGTGTAGTCTGCTAGGTTCGTTTTTGGGGACTCTTGATTATTAGTTTTTGGAAGTCTCAGTCTTGCAAACAGCTAGTTTCGAACCTTAGACGTGTAGGGTAATTATATTAGTGTTTAGGTGAGCAGCAGGAATCGAAGTGTAGACCTATCCCACCTTCTTTTTTTTTTTTTAGAATCTCAGTTAGGAACTGCCGACTTTAAGAATAGTTTTCAGAACTCTAGGCTTATCATTCACCGTTGAATTTTGGATATGTGGTAGATAGATATAGGTAGTTTACTGTGTTAAAATTTGGGAGAAAGTTAACGGTCGGATTAAAACTTATAAGGTTTCAAAGCAGGGCAGTTGAGCTGTTTTTACAGCAGGGAAAAATTGACTAAGTATGGGGAATTTTAGCTTTTATATCAACTTTGGAGATTTTTGAGAGAGTTATGATTAAGTATTTTTGAGAGATATTTATTCCTATGTTTAGTAAGTATACCATAGAGGATCTAGGATTTTATCTCGGAATTTTTACATCCTTATCCAAGCCGTGTATATGAACCCAAAGTCGAGCCTTGATGACTTTTGTGTAAACTAAGAATGTTGGGTAACTTTTATAAAACCTTACTGAACTTTTCTATGAGAAATAGGTTTAAGACATTGGTCCTAGAAGAGAATATTAGAAATAAATGATAGACTTTTTCGGAGTTTCGAAACCAGGGGTAAATTAGTTTTTTCACCTAAAGAGAGACTTCTTCGTAATTACTCTTCATGAGATTGTACAACATAGAAGTTTATAACTTCTAAGAGTTTAGGGTGTGATTTTGATCCACATGCCTTGTTTGACAGGCGTTTGAGTTACCACGAGTACGGACCGAGTTGAGATTTGATAGAGTGTGATTTGATTCAGGTAAGTCCTTGCGACTTACTTAGCTGGTTTCTCAATATTAGTTGGGTGATAATGGTTGTGTGTGTGCAATGTGTGTTATAATAAAAATAACAACTTGTTAGGACGACCGTGGTTATTATGTTTTAAGGCCCAAGTGTATGTATAACGGGCCGTGACATCACTACCCAGCTCTGCCAGGAGACTGGGAGGTTCTCTATACCCAGACCATACAGGTACACGGTGAGATGCATCGATCCACTCTTGATGGGTACACGGGGGCGGAGGCGAGGTTTGGGAATCCCTCGTGTCACAAAATAAGTATCATTAGTAAGAGTGAATAACCTAAGTAAAGATAATAAATGGATTGTTTGAAAGCATGATGAGTGTTTACTTTTGCTTTGATGTGTGTGTGTGATATTATTATTTATCTAATGTTTGGATAGCTAGCTAATGGTTGTTCTATTGTGTTTTTTTTAGATTCACCACAGGTTAGAGCATCAGCTGAGTGATCCGAAAGTAGTTGTCAGCCGGGTCTCTGTACTCCTTATAGATTGGGGTTGGGTGTTTACCTTGTTGTTTCTTTATTCTTGTTAAAGATAGTTAGTCTTTTACGTTGTTTAAGTACTATAGGCTGTTAGACGTTGTTGCATTCCTCCCTTGAAAATACTACTTTATGAATTTCGATTTTTCTTGATTGTGTCTTGTTGCAAGATCCTAGTAAAATTGTTGTCAAACTAAGGTCGGGACCCATTGTGAGGTCCTAACCAGTAATGTCCCGAGTTCTGAGAATTCGGGGTGTTACATAATATGCGGGAATATCAAGCACAACAAAGTCTATAGGTAAATAGAAGTTACCTAACTTGACCGGAACGTCTTCCAAAATGCCCATGGGATGGGTGATGGAGCGGTCCGCCATGTATAACCGTATCTTCACCGGCTTGGGTTCTCCAAGTCCGATCTTAACACATAACTCCAGCGGAATGATGCAAAACGAGCCGGGATCTCTCAATTTAGGTGGCATCTTCTCCTTCATGATTTGAATAAGCTCCGAGGATTTAGATGTCATCCTAACTTAACCAAAGCCTTCCAACTTCCTCTTCCTTGATAGAATCTCTTTCAAGAACTTCCCATAGGCGGGCATCCCTAGAATAGCATCAAGGAAAGGGATATTAATGTGTAGTTTATTCATTAAGTCAAGGAACTTACCAAAATTCTTGTCTAGATGTGCTTTGGCCCTTGACTGGGGGAATGGAAGCGGTGGTTTATATGCAGGAGGTGGAATATAAACTTCCGTTTTCTCCTTCGCTGTCTGTGGCTCCACCTCGGTTGGCACCTCGGCCGAAGTGTTCTTCGACTGTACCTGGACCGAGGTGGTCTTCGTCTGTGATGGCATCGACCGAAGCACTGGATCTGCAGTCTTCAGTCCACTCCTCGTCGTTATTGCCATAATATGTCCTTTAGGGTTGCTTTCCGTCCTTGCTGGAAGCTTCCTTGGATCTCTTGGTGTTTCATTCGCCCTACTAGCAAGTTGTTGTTCAAAGGCTTTTTGTGCCTTCGAAAATGATGTCATATATGTCTCCATAGCGCTAAGCTTGATCAAGATGGCCTCCAGCACTGCGTCTTTCTTTTCTGGCTGGGACGAACTCGATCCTTGCTCCTGGCTCTTTAATGGAGTAGAAGAAGAAGAGGAAGAGAGGAAAGGATTAGAGGAATCATTCGAATTGGAGTTAGAGTAAGGGTTACCCGAATTTTGGTTGTTTGCCCTCCAATTATTGATGTTGGATCCTCTATTGTTATTGTAGTTGTTGTTCTAGGATCCGTTGTTGTTATTACGGTATCCATTGTTGTTCCTTGATCCTTGATCTTCCTTCTTGGTTTGAGCAACTAAGAGTTCCTTCAATTGTTTCACGTCATTTTTCAAAGACGTGAGTTGCTTATTGTTAGGTGGAGCATCTTGAAAGTTGACTCTTTTAACTCCACCTTCAGCTCCTTGGTGGGAGTATTTCTCCATGTGCAAAGCTTGCTTCTCTATAAACTCCCAAGCTTCGTCAATCGGCATGTCCATGAACGTGCCGGCGGATAGTAGTTGAAGGTTGAACTAGGTGCTTTCGTCCATTCCTTTGATGTATATCTCCAACAACTCTATCTTTGGAATCCCATGATGTGGGCAATCCAAAAGAATATCTTTAAATCTCTTCCATGACTTGGACAAGCTCTCTTTGTCCTTCATGATGAATGCATTAATCTTTCCTCTTATTTTAGCGGTTTTAGAGGGGGGAAAGAATTTAATCAAGAATTCCGTAGTCATCTCCTCCCAAGTAGAGATTTTTCCTGGAGGAAGAGATTGATACCAAGTAAGAGCTCTATCTTTCAAAGAAAAGTAAAAAGGTCTTAGCTTGTAATTGTTGTTTTCTATTCTTGAAGTCTCAAAGTCTCCATCAAGATCTCATAGTTTTGTAGATGGTGATACGGAGATTCCCTCTCTAGCCCTCCAAACTGGCATTGGCGGATCATGGAGAGAACTTGCGGTCGAAGTTCGTAATCATGGTCCGCTGGATCTCCTAGGTTAACTCCTGGACGCCTCAGTTGCTGATTGGGGTCCATCCTCTACCCTAGGGTTTGTGGAATTCCTGCAAATAGAGCGTCTCGGTCTGGCATCCGAGGTGGAAGTATCTCGGCCGGGGCAACAGGTACTGGGACCTGCCTCGGTCGAGGGTCTGGAACAGGATCTTGCCTCGGTCGAGGATCTGGGTTCGGTCGAGGTAGATACTAGTCTCGTAAAGCTACCATATCTGCTTCGATCGCCTCAGTCCTTGTGCGAGTTTCTTCCTTCTCCAGTCTCAGTTCTTCTTTGCTGAGGCGTAGTTGTTCTAACGCCTCCTTCAATTCGGCCTCAAGATCTCGATTGTCTTGGTTGGCCATCTTTGCTTCTTTCAAACGTCTTTTGTATGTCTTTTCTGGTTCGGGATCGTAAGGAACGATTTCCTTTCCAGCGCGGGTTCTTCGTATAAACCTATGAAAAAGAACCTGCGAAAGTCACTCAAGTAGAGTGGTTAGTAGAAACAAGGGCAAGTGCCCCGAAAGCGATCCGCAACTGGCTTGGTCTAGACCAAATCCCCACCAACGGCGCCAAAAACTTTGTTCGCTCCAAACGGTGTGTGCAAGCTTTAAATTTATAACCCTAGATGTAAGCTTAAAACAAGGATGCGAACCCGCAGTGTACGGGTCAATCGTAGTAAAAAGCAAGAAATTCCAAGGGTCGATCACACGGACTTAGTGAAACAAAGCAGGAATAGGAAAGCTATGTAATTACTAACCACAAAAGTGATTAAAACAATCAAAGATGATAAAAAGTCAATTAAGGAAATATGCAATTCTAGGGATTAAAGCATCTAGTTGTGGTTCCAACTCAAGATCTAAAGATAAGCGGACAAAACTGAGATTTTTTGCATAGGGAAGGTGTTACTAAAGTGGATTAGATCACCGGGTAAGTCTCACTACTCACTAATCCCAAACCGTAACTCCTATTACCGGGTAAGTCTCAAGGAATTAAGGAAAAGAACTATAACCTCAAACCAACACACCACTTAAGGGAATAGAATCAACCTTTACCGGGTAAGTCTCAGGCTAACTCACAAAGATGGGATGAAGGCACACTCAAACCCCAATAAAGGATAAACCTTTATTACCTATTGCTTATGATCTTAGGTAAACAAACAAAGGAATCACCGGGTAAGTCTCATCCTAAGCTTGCATTGAACCAAGAAAGGTGTAATAAGAATAGGATTTGGCAAACTCTAACACTTAACTCTCAGTTTCGGATCAAAAAAGTCACCTCGGTCAGACGAATTCCACCCCGGCCGAGATGTTCATCGACTGAGCGAGATGTTCTAGGGTTAAGGATAAAGACTCGAACTTTCAAGGTCCTACTGGAATTTAAGATTATTCTATCATTGTTTTTTCCACAACCTTCAACCAATCACCCTAGAATCACACAAGGAAATTAGCCACTCATCATCATGAAAGCAATAATCAAATATATGGGAAGAAAGAGAATAATTGAACAAGAAAACCTTAAGAGAAAGGCTTTAATAACTGAATCAATTATCAAAGAACAGCGTTCCTTGGATCAAAATCCAACAAGACTAACAACAATGAAGGGAATCTAAAGGAATCTTACAAAAACCCTTCAAAAAGCTATAAAAGCTATCAACTTCCTTCCTTCAACCTTCAAAAAGGTTCTTCAAATCTCCGAACTATGGGGTATGCGGCTGTTCTGCGCGATGTGCAACCCTAAACGGTGGTATAGCAGGTCTTGGATTTGTGGAAAATCCAACCCTTTTTATAGGAAAATTACTCTCCAAAGATAAGATATCTTAGAAAGATCTTTTCCCATAAAAATAGGTAAAATATATGGGCTTAATTATCTTCTTCCTTCCAGTGATCCAGCCCAAAAATATAAGATCCTCTTTCCAAGAATAAAAGATCTCAGCCAAGAATAAAATATCCTTGCCGCATCCAAGGTGTTCGCCTCGGTCGAGTCAGCTCCTCTAGATCACCTCGGTCGAGGTGACTCTGTAGTCAACCGAGGTGAATCACAACTGAGTGTGAAATCTCTCACATCTGGTCCAAAGTGAATCTCTAATCCAATTCCATGATTCCTGGATTCTTCCTTAAGCTCCTGAATGTAGCTCCAATGACTCCTTAGCTCCTTTAGCTCCATTTTGATGCAAAACGTGCCATTTTACCTACGATTACAACGAAACTTGGTGTGGACCTCGATTCCCGCAAAGGTAGATGAAACGACAATATAATCACATAATATACATCCAAACATGCATATTATTGAAGATAAAATGTCTAAACAGGCCCCAAAATATAGACAATAATTCATGCTATCAGGAACTCACCACTCCAAAATCATGCAAGGGAAAGGAAACCCACAATAGCAGCTACACAACCTCAACACAGCACAAACTCGTCCTTAACATCATCATCATCAAACACACTTCCAAAAGCCAACACTTGAAGATGATCAAAGAAGAAACCAAGGAAAGAAGATGGAGAAAGGAAGAACGTGAGGAGAGGAAGAAGATGAAGTCTAGAGCAACCCTCTCACATGAGAGAAAAGAGGAACCTTATAGAGAAAGAAAGAAAAAATCAAGACGGCTAAAAAGATGGCGCCCACCTTGCAAAACCGTAGGGGTGGGTCACCAAAGCTGCGGGGGCGGCACCGCTCCTGCGGCCAAGCCTAGGTGCAGGGCGGGGTCCCTAAAAGACTAAGAATTTTACAATCCATGGCCACGATTGGTCTCAATATTGTTCAATGGATCCAATTTTGCATCCTAAGCGTGGAATCCATATGGCACTCGGAGAAAAGTTTAAGCTAGGCTTCATTAATGGATCTTGCACAAAAGACGATGATGATTTAGAGAAGTCTGCACGATAGATTCATACAGATTACATGATTCATTTCCGGATCATCCATTCCATGAAGCATAAGGTTGCTGAACAATTCTCTTACATCGAATCCACTAAGGAACTTTGGGATGAAATCATCAAGCACTATCAAGTATCGAATGCTCCCTTGATCCATCAAATACACTAGAATCTTATTTATATGAAGCAAGATAAAGTGACTATGTGTGTTTACTATGGGAGACACAAGAAATTATGGGATGAACTACAAGCACAAGATGCTTTGCCAGTTTGTAAATGTGTTGGAAATATTCACTATGAGATTCTTAAGAACTTAGATGAGCGTGACGCCAAAGACAAGCTTAATTGAAGTATTGATGGGATTAACTAATCAATTTGATCACATCCAATCTACTATTATGTCTCTTGAAACCTGAATTTCTTTTAATCGAGTCTTTCACATGATTCTCCAAGTTGAGAAGCAAACAGAAATTACATCTACCATGTCTATTCCTTATGAAGCCTTAGTTGCCAACAAGAAATTTCCTAATAGACAAACAAGGGGAGTAGACAAGAAATTCATAAGGATAAGTGGGACAGGAAGTGTGATCATTGTAAAGAAAAGGGGCACTTGAAGGAAGCTTGGTTTAAACTTCATGGCTTCCCAAACCGGTACAAAGGACCGAAGAATTCCAACAAAGAGAGACCAAAAACCCACCAAGTAATACTCATACCAATCAATTTGTTGGTAATGCTTTTCAAAGTCCAATAGGTAACACTCCCTTCGATTATGCAAGTGGTAAGGGCCTGAATCATACTACATTTTTTGCTATATTTCAAGAAATGCTAAGGTTGATACAAAACAAACCTGGCAATGATTATCTAATTCTATCAATTTTGGAGGTACTACACATTTTCTTATTACTCCTGTGTTATCACCACCTTATATATGGATTATTGAATTAGGAGTAACATATCATATTTGTTTTGTCAGGAGCTTTTCTCTACTATGAATATATTACCTAAACAAATTCAGATTGGTCTCCCTGATGGTTCAGTCAAGATTGTCACGCATTCAGGGATTGGGTCAATCTCTTCTACTCTTACACTAGAAGATGTTGTATTCACGTCTGAGTTCAAGCACAACCTTGTTTTTGTCGTTCATCTAGTTTCTCACTCAATGTGTACAACTACTTTTAACTTCACCAATCGGTTCTTTCAGGTCCCTATCGATAAGACTCTCATAGCTCAAGGATTACTGGATGGAGGTTTGCACAAGCTAACTATTCATTTGCATTCTACCATACATCATGAGATTTTTGTTTGTAATAATGTTGAAAAACCATCTTTACATGCTCAGTTAGGTCATTCCTCTTTGATAAAACTTGAACACAATGTTGTTTGTCCTTCTACTTTTGCATCTTTCATTGATTGTGACACTTGTATTGTTACAAAGCAGCACAAACCACGTACCATTCCCACGTAGTTCTTATGCTTTTCATGCTTCTACTTTACCGCATGTGGATATATGGGGATCATATCATACTATATATGATAACTCCACCTTTATTATTAATTGTTTTATTTATTTAATGATGAAAGACTTAACATAAAATGCAGTTTTTATACTAAAAACTATCGATTAGATTGTGTAGTTTTAGTTTGCTACATTTATTGTAGATTGTGTGGATCTAACCTTTTGGACTACAACAAGAAGAAATCGATCTAAAGGTGGTTGAATATTTCAAACGGCTAGCAAGAAAATCTAGGAGAGTGAAGATCTCGATTGGCTAAACATGAAGATCTTGAACGGCTAAAACAAGAAGATTTCGGAGAAGATATTTGTGAAGAGATACTCAAACGACCACAACAAACAAATCGGAGATCTTGAAAAGAGAAGATTGACGTTTGAAGAGAAGATCTCCTTCAAGATATCAAATGGCTATCCAGAGTTTGTTGAGAAGATTTCGTACAAACAAACAAAGATTATGTGGAGCATGAACGTTACAACGGCTATGAAAGCAATGACTAGAAGAAGTTACTCCCACATAAAGTATAAAAGAAACCATCGATGGAAGAAGAAGATGCCTAGCTTACAAGTGAACAATCCAAATCTTCTTCATCGATCCAAAAGTTTATCTTCCTCTTTGAGCTTACTTAGTTTTATTTGTTAGAGTGAGATCACCAATACAGATATACATTTCCATGACATTTGAAAAACGTTATGCAAACTGTTTCATGGCATTTTCAAACGCCATGGGCTAACGCCATGGGCTAACGCCGTCTTTATAGACGTCATGCTTTTGTCCACAATTTGAGGGCATTTTGGACAACACCACGATATATAAATTTAATGACGTTTGTTAACGTCCATAGATTGCATTTTAATGGCGTTTGACAAACATCATAAACCTGATATTTCATGGCTTTTAAAAGTCACCTTAAGTTCTATCTCCAAGTCGTTTAATACCACTAATTTTTATTAGCCTGTTTTCATTTACAAATCCAAATAAACTATTTTCATGCACACAAAATCCACCCAATATTCTAATATCACAAAATCTAAATGATAGAATCTATATTGCCTAATAAAAGATGACAATTCTAGCATAAATATTCTCGATGAACACAATTTTTGACCATTACAAAAGTTGTTCCACAATTCTCAAAATCAAAACATAGTGTACGCAAATGTTTTCATGATCTTGCTAGCAAGTTTGATCACCAAGCGAGGTACTTCATTTATCACCTATGACAACTCTCTACAGTATAAGCAGCAAGGCAAACATATTTCTTAGTCATTTTTGAAACTTGAAGGAGCAAGGCAGCAAAGAATATTGAATAAGTCAGAAGCTCTTACTGCAAAAAGAACTCAAGGTTGTCCCCATTTGTTGGAAGGAAAAGTTTCAAAAATCCAGCCCCTTCAAAGCAAGAATTATGCCATGGGTTATTGAGGAGAGGACTGCCAATTAAAAATTTTGAATAAGAATAAAGGGCATAAAGTGAACGGAGAAAATTTATAGCCTTGACGTAAACAAAGCTTCAGAAAAAATAATTCTAAAAATATAACAATATGGAAAGTTACCTAAATTCATACCAAATTTGTTGGGAACCTGGTAGAAAGAACCTTCTACAAGATTGAACAAGTGATGTAACTGCCTCGAAATGCCTCTGCTTTATTCTCTAGCCTTCAGGGCCAGCGGTTCTGTACAAATGGTAGACAGTTTCAAAAGAGAAAATTGATAACCTACTCTTGCCCATGAGGCCAAACTAAGAATGGAAGGACTATCATGAATCATCCCAATTAAACACCTTCTAATCTCATCACAGAGGAGAAGATTGAAAACAAAAGAACAAATATGAAAACAAGATCATGATAGAAATCAAAGTACACAACTAGGCTTCATCAGAGCCAAGGGGAGAATGGCATACTTCAACTTGGAACTCAATTAAACAGAAGATAGTGGTAGCCTGTAGGGGGATACTAGTTATCATCATAAACAAAATTTCACTCACATCCATCAACCAATTTGTCATTTTGGGCTTAACAAAAGAAAATTCGGGATTTATTTCATTTTGATTTTCACATCAAAAGAAGATGAAAATAGGCTATCCTTACGTTCTTAGTAGCGAGATAATCAGCTCGCTTTCGACAAAACACGCATCAGGAAACAATACATAAAGATAAATATATAATGATCATGCTCATACTATCATACACCAGTTACTTCCGTTTTCCCCAAAAATTAACAAGCAGATTACCCAAAATGGTGAGTGAAAGTAACAACCGCTTTCTGGTCCTTCCACAAATCAGTGATTACAAACTGAATTCCCTCCTGATCGAGCAATATGATCTCATCTAAAGCTTCTACGGTGCTCGAAGTAACTCCTGTTACAAAATTTAGATGATTGAAGAGCTTCATAGTCTTGTAGGGTTCATAAGGATGACATATACAAAATAAAAAGAGACATGAGGGAAGAAGAAGAAGAAGAAGAAGAAGAAGAAGAAGAAGAAGAAGAAGAACATACCCAAATTGGGACTCTCCAACAAATCAGATTGGGATATGAGGTTGAATTGAAGAGAAGAATGGAAGAAAATCATACTTTGAAGACTGAGCGCGCCGTCGAAGATCTGCGAAGAAGAGGATGTCCAAATTTAGATAGTGCAAGGTCAGAAGAAACCTACGTCGAAAGATGATGTTGAGACCGATCAATGCATCACAGTTAAGTAAATAGGATCGTGATTGCCTTCACTTCCAAGGAGGACGCCGATCCATCCGATGAACCCTAGGTTGATGGAAGCAAGAGGGATAGAAAATGGTGAGCCGAAGAGAGGAAGGTAAAAGGGTTGTCAAGAAGAACGACGCATGTAAGAAGTAAAGATATGATATAGAACCGGCAGCGTACTATAAGATAAATTAGGGTTTAAGGTGGTTCTTTTCAAAACTTAACTTTTAAAATTTGGCTTAAATTTTGTGTAAACAAAGTCCGCCAAAATTTATGACGTTTGAAAAACGTCATAAAATTTGGATGACATTTATAGCAAAAACGTCATTGTAAAGAAAGCGCCATCAAAAGTTTTGATGACGTTAGAAAATGCCATCAAAACTTTTATGACGTTTGAAAACGTCATATAATGTTATGGCGTTTCACAAATGTCATCTACAATTTGGAAAAAAACAAATTAAATGAAAATACTTTGATAAAACGTCATTGTAAAGAATTTTAATGACATTTATAGCAAAAAAAATGTCATCATTTAAATGTCATTGTAATGTCAGTTTGTAGGATCTTTTGACCCTCTTAAATTTAAAGAAAAATTAGTTGCTAAGGGTTTTACTCAAAGAGAAAGTGGAGATTATAATAAAACATTTGCTCATGTTGTTAACTATAAGAGCTTAAGGTTTCTTATTTCCATTGTTTTTGTTTATGGTTATGATATAGGGCAAATGGATGTTAAGACTACACTCTTCCATGATGATCTTGATGGAACTATATATATATGCGCCAACCTAAAGGCTTTATTAATATCAAATATCATGATCATGCTTGTCTATTAAATAAGTTCATCTATGATTTAAAGCAATTTTCTAGACAATGGAATACAAAGTTTGATAGTTGTTTGAAAAAGTTAGGATTTGTACATAGTTCTTATGATTCTTATCTATATCTAAAGTATCTTAAGACTGATGCTCCTTTGAAATATTCTTTAAAATATTCTTTTGGTGTGAACGATTTTAGTCCAGCTTAAAAACTTCTTGGTATTATGCTTCGTGATATGTCTAAAAGAAAATTCTAGTTGTCTCAGCATGATTATCTTTTTTAATTAAGTTCTAGATACATTCAATGTAAATATTGATAATCATGCTAACTACTGAATATATATCAGCTACTGAAGCTGCAAAGGAAGTTGTGTGATTATAAAGATATTGAAAGAACTTGAGAAATACTCAATATATAACTACTCTACACACAAATAGTTTGTTTGCTCTGTATCTATTCAAAGATCATGTATACCCTAAAAAGGACTAAGCATGGAGATGTCATATATCATTACATTAGACATAACCTAGAGAAATAAAGAAGAAGAAGAAGAAGAAGAAAGAAATGTATATGAAGAAAAATAGATGTTGAGGTAAACTTTGTATATTTTAGAACTGAAATTGTCATTAGTGATAAGTTTGTGTTTTATAGGAACTTCCTCCAATTGGAGGGAATCACTTGATTAACCTTTAAAAAATGGCAGCGATGATAGAATTTCAATCCACTACAAAATGTTTCTAAAACTTAGCCCACAAGAACTAGGAGGGTGAATTGTAGTGTAATTCATATTTGTGTATTTTTACACTTTGGTTATATATGATCAAGATTTGGTAACACTAATTACCCTTGCTCGGAGAATCCCAATTCCACCGGAAGAGTAATTGGGCTTGTTGTTGGCCTAATAAGGAAGAAGCTACCATGATATTGGGCCTTGTCCTAAGAAGCCCACAAGCACCCGCTCCTGAAGCCTTCCGAATGAGTTAAACCGTATGAGGAATAATAGATATGAGCCGGGTTTGTTGTGATTGGGTTCAATGTTTATAAGTGGGACGACGGCGTGTTTTGTAGTTGAGAGATATAACAATTTAGCTATGTGGAGCTGTAAACCCTAATCTCGCCACTTCCTTTCTCCGTTTCTTCTTCTCCTTTGAGAGTTCCTCAAATCCAGAAGTGATATCGAGTGCTTCATGAAGCTTGAACGTTCCTTGACCCGTGTTTGTGGGCACGAAGAATATCTTGGGATCTTCATGTTCGTGTGGTACCTTGTCCTTTTACCTCCTCTACTCTTACTTTTCTTTATGTTTTCTATCAAACACGTTTACTCTTTGTAGTTATGCTTGTTGTTGGTTTTGTTTTTGAGACGATAGTGAATTTGATTTTCTTGAGATCTCGTGGCCGTAGTTTACTTTTACTCTTGTACATGCGTCCACACAATTGGTATAAACATGTGTTTTTTAATTTTTCATTTGTGGAAATATAACATAATAGTTAATATCATTGTTGCATGTTATTTTCTTGTATTTTAGTAACTTGTTAAAAAATATCTTCGTATAAAAGATTTTACAAATGTTACCAAAAACACTAACAAAATGTTTGTTACTATTTTTCTTATAATCTATAATACATATATGCTATGGACTATGGACTAATGGGCTAAGATTGAATCTACCGTAATCTGGATTTGAGTTTGTTTAGGTCAATAGGCTTCAATAAATCTAAGTCGTACATACTTTAGAAGAAAAAAAAAGTCTAAAAACAAAATTAATGGTAGACAAAAACTCTATATGGGCGAAGGATTCAAACAAGGTGTCTTACTAAACATTTCTGGTAAACAAAATCAATGTAATGATTCTTAGTTCGGAATGCAATGATTTTTAGTTTATTAAATGGCTTGGATTAGGTCAATTGACATCCATATCTCTATCTACATGTAAAATAGGAATTTGGAGTAATAGATGAGTTAAGCATTAATTATTAACTTTTTTTTTTTATTATATTGATCAAATAAGCTCTTTAAAAACCTAATAATCATAATATAAAACTAACAATAAATGAATTAAAATTAGCATTTAACCTCTTCCGAAAAACAACTTTATGTATAATATTAATCATTTTTTCATATATACAATTCATATCAAAATAATAAATGATTTACTCATTAATATTTAATCCCTTCCTATAATTAAACTCATATAGTTATAAAATTATAAAGGTCGTATTAATCAATTAACCAGTAAAAAGAGAACAAATTAGAAATTTTGGTAAATTCCATATTTATTTTAGAAAATAAAGCATAATGGGGATACACTTCCTTTGGTAGTTGGTACACCAACAAAATAACGAAGTTAATTAGCGGGTAAAAAGAAAGAAAACTAGAGACTTGAGTAAGTTTCGTATATACTTTTGTTCAATAAAAACAAACAGAATTTAGAAAGTCGGATTTCTATCTACATGTAAAATAATGTTTTAGAGAATTAAATAATTCAAATTATAAATATCATCTTTCAAAATCATGTAAAATAAGATTTAGAGCACCAAATGAGTTAAGTCAATAAAGTAATTTCAAGGCTTCTTTAAATTGAATAACAACTAGGTAAGATTCCAGTTTTGACCTTCACCGTCCCCGCGGTGAAGAAGGCCGCCCCAGCGGCCTTGAGGTCTGTCACCGCCCCCGCGGTGACAATGGGCCGCCCCTATGGCTAGCAGCCCCCGCGGCTGAGGCGATCCACCCCTGCGGATGCGCTGCAAATCGCGCCCGATCTGTTTTCGTTCGTTTTATCTTTATTTCATAGATAAAATATCCGATCTTCTATCTTATGGGCCGGTTTCCTTCTCTTCATTCTAATCCTAGACGCCCTTCCTTTTATCTTTTCCGCCTCTCCTATATATTCCCGTCTTTTCTTATTTTCTCCGTTTCTTGCTTACGACTTCTTCAACCCTATAGTGTTGCAGCCTTGCCATTGTGTTCTTGCTGAACGTGTAAGTTCTTTCTCCCTTGTTCTTCATCACGTTCCTGCACTGCTGCACCTTGCTTCTCTTCTGTTTCATTTCCTTCTTTGTTCTTCCCTTTTCTTCTTCTCTAAAGATCAAGCTTGAGCCTTGATTCTTGTGGAACGTTCCGTTTATGATCTTTCGATGTTCACATGCTCCCATGGCTGAGTTGTGAAGTGTGAGGGTGTTGGAAGAACAAGCTTTGGCCTTGTCGTGGTTCTTCTGTCGTCCAGAAGTCGACAGTGCCTCTGCACCGTAACCGCCCCCGCGCCTCTATTGTGCCACCCCTGCGCCTGTCCAGCCGCCCTGCGGTTTTCTCTACAGTAACTCCCGTTCTTGTGAGTTGCTTCCTTCCTCCCTTTCCTCGCTCCGTTCCTTGTTCCTTCTGGTTATTCCTTGACCCCTGATCATGTTGAAAGACTAGGGTTGAGCCCTTAGCTTGCGGAGATCTCTTAGAGATCATTGAGACTAGAAGTTATAGACTTCTAGCAACCGTTTCGTTCCTAATTCGTGATGCTTGAGTGAACGGGCTTTCCCTGCTCCTTTCCTGAGGTAAACTGAGTCGTCTCTGAGTTGTTTGTTGAGCTTTGAGCTACCTTTGAGAGAGGTAAGTCCCTTGGACTTACTTAGCTTCATTCCGTGTATTGGTTTGAGTGTTTTGGCTTGTTTGTGTTGTTTATCATGTTTATAACGGATAACCGGAATAGGATTCACCCTTTATAACCTTAACTGGCCCAAGTGCAAAATAACCGTGCGGTGACCACTTGTCTAGTTCTTTAGGAGACTAGATGTGCTCTTGCAACCCAGGCCCGTAGGTAACGGATAGTACTGATCTTATCCTGTTGGTAGACGGAAGCGGAGGCGAGTTTCGGGAGATTCTCGTTTGACAAAAGAAGTTGAATTAGAAATGGAAAACTTTAAGAAAGATGATAACCGGTTGTGTGCGAGCATGCTATATGTTTATTTTACCTTATGTGTGTTTGCGCCTTTACGCTCTTGCTAGTATCTAGAATGTTAGCTAACGGTTTATACCGTTGTTGTAGATGTTCCACAGGTTCAGGATGTTTTTGAGTGATCCAGATGGTGTGGTCAGTCAGGGTTCCCGTACATTATAGGACGGGATTGGGTTTATGTTTATGTTGTTGCTTTTCCCTTTTGTTTTGAACTCGGCTGCTAGTCTTTTATGTTTTCTTTTGCTTAAACCTTGGTTTTAATTGAGTTTTGGTTTTCATTCGTTTGTGCCTTGTTGTAAGATCTGTTGTGTTGTTGCTACTCTGAGGGATGGGACCCATTGTGCAGTCCTAGCCCGTTGCGCTTCAAGTTCCCAAAACTTGGGGTGTTACAATATGGTATCAGAGGGAGGTTGACAACAATGAAACTCGAAATATTCTAAAGGTCGGATGGATAAATAAATAGAACCCACAAGGGGTCTAACTTTTTCAAAATGGGGGTTTTGTTTTAAACTTGTCGGTCAGGGATAAATGTACGGGCGACCACCACTACCTCCGTGGATCTCAGCTGTGTAGTTTCTTACATGTTGGCCTTTATATGTGCTATTTCTTGGATTTCTACTTTACCTATAGCGTGACCTTATATATATATAGTCTTATATATCTATCCTTATAGCAGATGACACGCACTAGAGCTACCGCTGTTATAGGGCGAAGAAGGGGTTGACCACCTCTTCCACGTGCCGTCCGTGGACGAGGACGTACAGGAAGACCTCCACTAGCGGCCCCAACTGTTAATCCGCCTATCGTTGAGGCGTTTGCTGAGGAGGTTGTTGAGAGTGTTGTTCCTAAGGCTAGGAACGGGACCGCTGCTAGGTCCGGAGCATAGAGAGCGCCATCGACAGAGTCCGTTTAAGTGTCCGTAGGAGCTTCTACATATCGCGACTATGTGCAGAGAGTTCAAGAGGCTATCACGACTGGAGGATCAACACCAGTGCCGCCAGTTCCCGCGAGATCAGCTGAGGTTTAGCAGAGAGTTACGCAGGTTATAACCCCGCTTGCTAGAGTTGTTGAGCTTGCTAGAGTGCCGGTTGAGGCGAAGGAGCCGAAGCCCGACAGTTGGTTGAAGGCTTTCGACCAGCTGAAGGTTTCCACTTTCATAGGGAAGACTATATTGGAGGTGGAGAAGTGGCTAGGACAGCAGAATTCTGCTATGGAGGCTATCGGTCACCTAGAGGGACGTCGAGTCAACATAGCATAAATGCTGCTAAAGGATCAGACTCATTCTTGGTGGAGGACTGCTCGTAGTAAGGTCACTAGTTATGAGCAGATGAAGACGGTGATTAGAGATCGTTACTGCCCTGCGGCTATCAGGAGAGACCGTCTTCAGGATTTTGTTGAGGTTGAATATGAGGATTTACCTATTATTGAGATCATTAGTAAGTTTTAGAATGAGTTATCTTTGTTGGTTTTGTCTGCACCACCGGAGGATCAGCATGTTTACCTTTTTCTTTCGGAGGTTGAAGGAGTGGACACGCTCTTATCTTGTTGGTTTCCGTTGTGATTCTTTGACGGACTATCAAGATAGAGCTTCTGCTTATGAGAGAGACCGACCAGGTCAGAGGAGAGCTTTTCAGACGGGAGGTCCTGAGAAGAGGCAGAAGACTAGATCAGCCAATGATGGAGTTGGAGCAGCTGGGTTTGGGCGTAGTCAGACGCCGGGACGTTCTGGTTTCTAGCAATGTTCTGACAGAGGACAACAGTGTCACAACTGCGGAGGAGCTGGTCACATCCGAGCTGATTGCAAGAAGCCTGTAGTGACTTGCTTTTCTTGTGGCAAGCCCGGACACAAAGTTGTGTTTTGTCGTCAAGGTAAGGCATTATCTCAGCAGGGTTCTTCACATGTCAGTGTTACAGGAGGAGGACAGATATCTCAGTATTAGATTGAGAGGACGTGATTGGCCAGCTAACTTCTTCATTATGTACTTTGTACATGAAGAAGTTATTCTGGGTATGGACCGAGATCTCGGGAAGGCTGGTACAGTCATCAGTGCAGTGCGAGCTGCGAGAGTTATCAGTCAAGGTTGCGAGGCTTTTTGGTGCTATGCCATGAAGGATAGTACGAGTCTGGCTTTGAAGTACATTCTAGTAGCTTACGAGTTAACTGACGTCTTTGGAGAGCCATCAGGTTTACCTCCAGAGAGAAGTGTAGACTTTGGCATTGATTTAGAGCCCAGTATGAGCCCGATCTCTAAGACTCCTTATCGTATAGCGCCTATCGAGATGCTTGAGTTGAAGAAGCAACTCGAGGAGTTAGCGGAGCAGGGCTTCATCCGCCCTAGTGTATCTTCTTGGGGCGCACCAGTTCTCTTCCTCAGGAAGAAAGAAGGGTCAATGAGGTTATGTATCGACTACCGAGAGCTGAACAAGGTGACGATCAAGAACAAATATCCATTTCCCCGTATCGACGATCTTTTGGATCAGTTGTATGTAGCTTCAGTGTTTTCGAGGATCGATATGAGATCTGGATATCACCAATTGAGAGTGAGAGAGCAGGACATAGCCAGACGGTATTTCAGACAAAGTATGGCCACTACGAGTTTGTAGTGATGCCATTTAGGCTTACGAATGCGTCCGCAGTCTTCATGGAGTTGATGAACAACATCTTCATCGACTTCCTAGATCAGTTTATAGTTGTCTTCATAGACGACATTCTAGTATCCTCTCGCGGCAGAGAAGAGCATGCATGACACTTGAGGATCGTTCTTCAGGTTTTACAGGACAGAGAGCTTTACGCAAAGCTCTCTAAGTGCGAGTTTTGGATGTCCGAGGTAGCATTCCTTGGTCATATCATTTCAGCTGAAGGGATCAACGTAGATCCTGCAGAGATCGAGTCAATAGCACCGTGACCGCCTCCGAATAACGTCAAGGAGCTTCTTATGATTGGCGGGCTACTACCGGCGTTTTGTTGAGGGCTTTTCAGTTATTGCCCAACCACTCACTTCCTTGTTGAGGAAGTCTACGAGGTTTGTATGGTCCGAGCCGTGTCTGTAGAGCTTCGAGGAGCTGAAGAAGACGTTGACCTCTGCTCCTATCCTAACTCAGCCAGAGGGCATTGAGGACTTTGTGGTTTATAGCGACGCATCCAAGCTGGGCTTGGGATGTGTTCTTATGCAGAGGGGTAAGGTGATTGCTTACGCATCTCGACAACTCAAGACGTACGAGGAGAATTACCCTACCCATAATTTGGAGTGGCTGTTAGGGTTCACGCTTTGAAGATTTGGAGGCATTATCTGTACGGAGCTACGTGTCAGATATTCACGGACCACAAGAGTCTGAAGTATATATTCACTCAGCAGGAGTTGAATAACCGTCATAGGAGATGGTTGGAGTTGATCAAGGACTTCGATCTTGAGATCTTGTACCACCCGGGGAAGGCTAATGTGGTAGCAGATGCCCTCAGTAGGAAGACTCCCCGGGAGATGGCGATTGCTAGGCTGACAGCTAAGCCATAGTTACAACAAGATCTTGCATGGCTAGAGATGGATATCCACTTCCCGGATTGTGACAACCATTTGTTCACCTAGGAGATAGTACCTGATTTGTTGACCGAGATTCGACAGAAGCAAGGGAGTTGCCCAGCTTTGACACAGATCCGAGACTAGATGTCTCGAGGAGAGGCACCACAATTTGTAGTTGGTGCTGATGGGATCTTGAGACGTCAGGGGCGGGTTTGTGTCCCTTCAGATCAAGAGTTGAGACAGAGGATCCTTCAGAAGGCTCACTCTTCACCTTACTCAATGCACCCTGGCGCGAGTAAGATGTATCAGGATATCAAATGCTCTTTTGGGTTGGGAGGTCTGAAGCTAGACGTCACGAGATGTATAGCTCAGTGTGCGACTTGTCAGCAGGTCAAGATCGAGCATCATAGACCAGGAGGCGAGCTACACCCACTTCCCGTTCCTCAGTGGAAGTGGGAGGACATCTCTATGGATTTCGTTACTGGTTAGAGATCGAGTCGAGGTTTTGATGCCATCTCGACAACTCAAGACGTACGAGGAGAATTACCCTACCCATAATTTGGAGTGGCTGTTAGGGTTCACGCTTTGAAGATTTGGAGGCATTATCTGTACGGAGCTACGTGTCAGATATTCACGGACCACAAGAGTCTGAAGTATATATTCACTCAGCGGGAGTTGAATAACCGTCATAGGAGATGGTTGGAGTTGATCAAGGACTTCGATCTTGAGATCTTGTACCACCCGGGGAAGGCTAATGTGGTAGCAGATGCCCTCAGTAGGAAGACTCCCTGGGAGATGGCGATTGCTAGGCTGACAGCTAAGCCATAGTTACAACAAGATCTTGCATGGCTAGAGATGGATATCCACTTCCCGGATTGTGACAACCATTTGTTCACCTAGGAGATAGTACCTGATTTGTTGACCGAGATTCGACAGAAGCAAGGGAGTTGCCCAGCTTTGACACAGATCCGAGACTAGATGTCTCGAGGAGAGGCACCACAATTTGTAGTTGGTGCTGATGGGATCTTGAGACGTCAGGGGCGGGTTTGTGTCCCTTCAGATCAAGAGTTGAGACAGAGGATCCTTCAGAAGGCTCACTCTTCACCTTACTCAATGCACCCTGGCGCGAGTAAGATGTATCAGGATATCAAATGCTCTTTTGGGTTGGGAGGTCTGAAGCTAGACGTCACGAGATGTATAGCTCAGTGTGCGACTTGTCAGCAGGTCAAGATCGAGCATCATAGACCAGGAGGCGAGCTACACCCACTTCCCGTTCCTCAGTGGAAGTGGGAGGACATCTCTATGGATTTCGTTACTGGTTAGAGATCGAGTCGAGGTTTTGATGCCATCTGGGTCATAGTAGATCGGCTTACGAAGACCGCACGTTTCATTCTGATCAAGGAAATGTGGCCGTTGGGTCGTCTAGCAGAGGAGTTCACTAGAAATATAGTGAGACTTCATCTGTACCTAGGACTATTGTCTTTGATAGAGACGGATGGTTCACATCTAGGTTCTTGCAGCAGGTTCATGCGCCCTAGGTACGAGTATACAGTTCACGACTGCCTATCATCCTTAGGACGATAGTCAGTCTGAGCGGACCATCCAGACTCTAGAGGACATGTTGCGAGCCTGCGTGTTAGACTGGGGAGAGGTGTGGCCAAATCGCCTTCCCTTAGTGGAGTTTTCATATAACAACAGTTGTCACGCATCGATCCGGATGGCTCCTTAAGAGGCTTTATACGGACAGAGATGCCGTACACTGCTGTGTTGGGACGGGCCTAGTAGTGCTAGCGGAGTAGCACCTGAGCAGATTCAAGATGACATAGCTCGAGTAGGAGTGATCCGCGAGAGGATGTTAGTAGCACAGAGTCGACATAAGTCTTATGCAGATGAGAGGCGTAAACCTTTGGAGTTCAGAGTTGGAGCTCATGTTTGGTTGAGAGTATCCCCGACACGAGGCATCAGACGTTTCGGAGTCAAGGGGAAGTTGAGTCCTAGATACGTCGGATCGTTCAAGATTCTTGAGCGAGTTGGAGAGGCAACATACAAACTTGCCTTGCCACCGAGACTCGAGAGTATTCACCACGTTTTCCATGTGTCTCAGTTACGGGAGTACATACCAGACCCGAGGCACATCGTCAATCATGAGGATCTAGTGATCGAGCCAGACCACATGTTTGTTGAGTACCCGGTGGTTGTCCTAGAGCATAGTACGAGACGCTTGCGCTCGAAGGACATACTGATGATGAAGATTCAGTGGTCGATGCGAGGAGATAATGAGGCAACTTGGGAGACAAAGGATATTATCCAAAGGAACTATCCGGAGTTTTTGATAGCATGAATTATAGTCTATATTTTGGGGTTTGTTTGGACGTTTTATCTTTCATAATCTGCATGTTTGTATGTATAATATATGATTACATTACCATTTCATCTACCTTTGCGGGAATCGAGGTCTACACCTAGTTTTGTTGTAATCGTAGGTAAAATGGCACGTTTTGCATCAAAAAGGAGCAAAAGAAGCTATGGAGTCATTGGAGCTACATTCAGGAACATAAAGAACCATCCAGGAAGCATAGCCATGGATTAAAGATTCACTTTGGACCAGATTTGAGAGATTTCACATTCAGTTGTGACTCACCTCGGTTGACCACAGATTCACCTCGACCGAGGTGATCCAGGGAAGTCGACTAAACCGAGGCGAATACCTAGGACGCGGCGAGAATATTTTATTCTTGGCTGAGATCTTTTATCTTTGGAAAGTGATCTTATATTTTTGGGCTTGGCTCCTGGAAGGAAGAAGATATTATAGATCTCATATATTACCTATTTTTATGGGAAGAGATCTTTCTAAGATATCTTATCTTTGGAGGGTTATTTTCCTATAAAAAGGGCTGGATTTCCACAAATCCAAGAACCCGCTCACACCGAAAGATCCGCTATCACCTATTACGCAGCAGCAGCCATACTCCAGTTGGGAGATTTAAAGAACCTTTTTGAAGGTTGAAGGAAGATTGAAGATTGTAGCTTTTATAGCTTTTGAAGGGTTTTGTAAGATTATCTTAGGTTCCCTTCCTTGTTGTCTTGTCTCATTGGATTTCTATCCAAGGAACGTTTTTGTTGTGATATTTGATCCAGTTATTGAAGTCTTTTCATTAAATTCTTCTTGTTCAAATATTCACCTTCTTCCCATATATTTGATTATTGCTTTCATGATGATGAGTGGCTAATTTCCTTGTGTGATTCTAGGGTGATTGGCTGACGGTTGTGGGAAAAACAATGATAGAATAATCTTAGATTTCAGTAGGACCCTGAAAGCTCGAGTCTTTAACCTTAACCGTAAGCATCTCGCTCAGTCGATGAACGTCTCGGCTTTGGTGGAATTTGGCTGACCGAGGTGACTTATCTTATCGGAAACTGAGAGTTAAGTGTTAGAGTTTGCCAAATCCTATTCTTATTACACCTTTTCTGGTTCAACGCAAGTCTAGGATGAGACTTACCCGGTAATTCCTTAGTTTGTTTACCTAAGATCATAAGTGTAGGTAATAAAGGTTTATCCTTTATTGAGTTTGAGTGTGCTTCCATCCCATCTTTGTGAGTTAGCCTGAGACTTACCCGGTAAAGGTTGATTCTATTCCCTTAGATGGTGTGTTAGTTTGAGGTTATAGTTCTTTATCTTAATTCCTTGAGACTTACCCGGTAATAGGAGTTACGGTTTAGAATTAGTGAGTAGTGAGACTTACCCGGTGATCTATTCCACTTTAGTAACACCTTCTCCATGCAAAAATCTCAGTTTTATCCGCTTATCTTTAGATCTTGAGTTAGAACCACAACTAGATGCTTTAATCCCTAGAATTGCATATTTCCTTTATTGACTTCTTATTCATCTTTGATTGTTTTAATTGCTCTTGTGGTTAGTATTTACATAAGCATACCATGATTGGACTTTGTTTCACTAAGTCCCTGTGATCGACCCCTGGAATTCCTTTCTTTTTACTACGATTGACCCGTACACTGCGGGTTTGCATCCTTGTTTTAAGCTTAAGTCTAGGGTTATAAATTTAAAGCTTGCACACACCGTTTGGAGCGAACAGTTTTACACTGATTTGGATGCACCTATAGCGTAGTTGTGTGTTTCAGTTTTCCTTTTGTTGAGTTGCGTACGCTTTTGTGACGTTTTGAGTTACGTGCCCCGAGTGGGAATATATGAGTTTTGTTCAGTTTTGTGTGTTGTTTTGTGTTCGTACGGGCTTTTGCAAATTTCGGGGCGAAACTTCTTTTTAGGGAGATCTGATGTAATATCCCAGTTTTGACCTTCACCGCCCCCGCGGTGAAGAAGGCCGCCCCAGGGGCCTTGAGCTTTGTCACCACCCCCGTGGTGACAATGGGCCGCCCCCACGGCTGAGGCGATCCGCCCTTGCGGATGCACTGCAGATCGAGTCCGATCTATTTTTGTTCGTTTTATCTTTATTCCATAGATAGAATATCTGATCTTCTATCTTATGGGCCGGTTTCCTTATCTTCTTTTTAACCCTAGACGTCCTTCCTTTTATCTTTTCAGTCTCTCTTATATATTCCCGTCTTTTTCTTCTTTTTCCTGTTTCTTGCTTACTTCTTCTTCAACCCTAGAGTGCTGCAGTCTTGCCCTTGTGTTCTTGTTGAACGTGTAATTTCTTTCTCCCTTGTTCTTCATTACGTTCATGTGCTGTTACACCTTTCTTCTCTTCTGTTTCATTTCCTTCTTCATTCTTCCCTTTTCTTCTTCTCCAAGGATCAAGCTTGAGCCTTGATTCTTGTGGAACGTTTCGTTGATGATCTTTCGATGTTCACATGCTCCCTTGGCTGAGTTGTGAAGTGTGAAAGTGTTCGAAGAACAAGCTTTGGCATTGTCGTGGTTCTGCCTTCGTCGAGAAGTCGGCAGTGCCTCTGCACCGTAACTGCCCCCGCGCCTCTCCTGTGCCGCCCCTGCGTGTTGCCGCCCCTGTGCCTATCCAGGCGTCCCGCGGTTTCCTCTACAGTAACTCCCATTCTTGTGAGTTTCTTTCGTCCTCCCTTTCCTCGTTCCGTTCCTTGTTCCTTCTAGTTATTCCTTGACCCCTGAGCATGCTGTAAGACTAGGGTTGAGCCCTCAGCTTGTGGAGATCTCTTAGATATCATTGAGACTAGAAGTTATAGACTTCTAGCAACCGTTTCGTTCCTGATTCGTGATGCTTGTGTGAACAGGATTTCCCTGCTCCTTCCATGAGGGAAACTGAGCCGTCTCTGAGTTGTTTGTTGATCTTTGAGTTACCTTCGAGAGAGGTAAGTCCTTAGAATTACTTAGCTTCATTCTGTGTATTGGTTTGAGTGTTTTGGATTGTTTGTGTTGTTTGTCATGTTTATAACGGATAACCGGAATAGGATTCACCCTTTATAACCTTAATTGGCCCAAGTGCATGATAACCGGGCGGTGACCACTTGTCTAGTTCTTCAGGAGACTAGAATGTGCTCTTGCAACCCAGGCCCGTAGGTAACGGATAGTGTTGATCTATTCCTATTGGTAGATGGAAGCGGAGACGAGTTTCGGGAGATTCTCGTGTGACAAAAGAAGTTGAATTAGTAATGGATAGCTTTAAGAAAGATGATAACCGGTTGTGTGTGAGCATGCTATATGTTTATTTTACCTTATGTATGTTTGTGCCTTTACGCTCTTGCTAGTATCTAGAATGTTAGCTAACGGTTTATACCGTCGTTGTAGATGTTCCGCAGGTTCAGGATGTTGTCGAGTGATCCGGATGGTGTGGTCAGCCGGGGTTCCCATACATTATAGGACGGGGTCGGGTTTATGTTTATGTTGTTGCTTTTCCCTTTTTTATGAACTTGCCTGCGAGTCTTTTATGTTTTCTTTTTCTTAAACCTTGGTTTTATATTGAGTTTTTGTTTTCATTCGTTTGTGCCTTGTTGTAAGATCCGTTGTGTTGTTGCTACTCTGAGGGTCGGAACCCATTGTGCGGTTCTAACCCATAGCGCTTCGAGTTCCCATAACTTGTGGTGTTACAATACCTAAACATACAAAATGATTTATGACCTTAAATACAATGAGTAATCTCTTCCAAAGGCAAGTAATATAAGATTTTAGAACACTAAATGATTTAAGCCATGGATATGCTCTTCAAAAACCGTATAAAATAGGATTTTAGAGCACTAAATGATTTAGCAAATAATTTGGTACCTTTTTTAAACAGCATAAAAACTACCTAAAAACTACCAGATGGTTTTAGACCTTCTATCAAACTGCATAAAAAGAAGTAAAATTTTAAGTCATTATTCACTTGTTTACCTTTTATAAAACTACATCAAAATAGTAAGTTACAAACCTTTGACCACATTAAATTACAAACCTTTGATGTATGAGTCTCAATGTTACACACGTTTTTTTTTTCCATTCCAATGTTAGTATAAATCGAAGGAATGTTTTTCACCAAAACAACACTCATTCTACTTTTTCTATAGCCTAGCTGAAGCATCTACAAATTTGTCATCTTTGAGAAGGTTATAATTTTCTAAAAAATTTCTATATTTAGTAGATTGATGGTTTTATGTGCTATCATTTTCCTTTGAACAAATTATGTTATCCAACAACAATTTCTTCATTGCCAAGTTATGACTTATCGGAAAGAAAATACTTATTAAAACTTACCTAAGTTACCTAACTTACTAAAGGTCCCCTATTGTTTAATTTTGGGGTGCGTTAACTACTTGAGTTTCAATTTAAAATGTTACCGGAAAAATTCACATGGAGCCGACACCAAAATATAGACTATTTTTCTTTTTTAACCGTGCATGATATTGTTGTCTTTAAAAAATGGGTTTAAAATTTTGAGCGCCAACACCAATAGCCGGTGCTCAAAACCCTAATATAAAAAAATTCAAAAAAGGTGCGCCGCCACCAGGCGTCCGAACTCAATGAACGCCGTCAAAATATGAAGTTTTTAGTCCCTTAGTAAAATTTAAGATTGTGTATATAGTTGTTTTTCGTTACTTTCATATACGTTTTTTTTAAGTTTACGTTTATAAGAAAGAAGATAGAATGTACAAAAAGTCTATCAGACATGAGAAGGCATACGTAAGATAAAGAATAAGAAAGGGAGGGAGATCAAGAGTAGACAAGAGAGAGGGGGAATCAATGTATATAGATCTCAAGCGCCTTTACTCAAAAGATGGTGTTAGGGGATCGATCATTCCAATGGTAAGAGGAGAAATTCTTGATCATGAGGATGATGTTGTTAACACAAGTGATGGAATTGGCTGGGATGTTATTGCAGATAAGATCGTTCCTCGTCTTCCAAGTGAAGTAGATGAAGGTGGTAATGCTTGAGACTCGAACATTTTTTATGAAGCTTCGTTGATTTCTAGTTTGAGAACTAAGCCAGTTCTAAAGATCAGGTTGATAGGGGGTGATGAAGGGAGACGGGTCCAGCTTGAGATGATGTCAAGAACCAAAGAGGTGAAAGAGCAGTTTGTCAAAAGGTGGCGTTCATCGCGATCTTTAGGGTGACGGAGGCAAAGCTTATAGGTGTTACTAGGGATGAGGAGCCATTTGTGTAATTTTATGAGAGTGAGGAGTCTTTGTTGACCAACAAACCAAGAAATGAAGTTGTTACATATAAAGGTGCATCAAGGGGTGGTAGGGCTAGAGGTTTTGAAATGTTTATATGACATGGCCAAGGAGAAGGAGCCATTGGGGTTGGTGATAATGCTCATGTAGACAGTAGGAGTCCAGGTAGAGAGGATTTCATCACGAATCTTAATGATCATGTTCTAGTTGTAGTTGAAGGAGGTTTTGGGAGGACAATTCCAGATGGTGCAATTTTTGAGAATGTTCTTCGAAATACAAGAGCGCCACATGTTAGGGGTATTAGACACCAACTCAAAGATGAAGCGGGTGATGTTCATTGGTGGAGCCAGAAAGTTTTCGTTGGGGGCACAACTTTTTTCTTTTATAAGATATGTCGCATATTAAGTTTGAAATTAAACAATAAAATCGATAAATTAAATAAATAAAATAATTTTACTAAAGTTTTGTAGTATAAATTAGAGCTTTTAATTTTTTTTTTACTTAGATGAAATTTAAAGTTATTTATATATTTAGTTTGTTTTATAAATATATTGTCAAATAAATTAGATTGTGGTTGATGAATTATTGTATTAAAAATTATATTAAATTTATTGTATTAGTTAAGACTTAATGAAATAATAAACATCACTTGATCAATCCATCTAAATATATTGTCATTTGTTTAAAATAAAATCCATAAAACAAAAGGAACCTTTTGCTACTCCGGGAAGTCGAACATGTAACTCCAAGAACCCCCTTCCCTCTCTCTACCGAATGAGCTAGTAGAACAATATATATCACATTCCGTTTTAAGGAGGGTTGTTTTTCCTTCCTAAGGCAAAACGATGTCGCAAGCCGGGACACCATACCTCCGTTACCCCCTAGATCTGCCACTATGATGTTATCCTTGTTCCAAGAAAAAGCTCTTTGAAGCCAAGGCCTCCAGCATTCAAGGGATTGCACACAGTGTTCCAAGAAAGGGATTTGTTGCTACATTCTTTGCCCGACCACAAAAATGAACAGATTATACTTTGGATTATGTCAAGGATAGATGAAAGAATAAGGAAGACTGAGCTCCAATAAGACTGCATCGACATGAGGACAAATGAAATAGGTTGCTTCCTCCTAACATATGATAGGATTTTGTCACTCCAAGATTGCAGTCTTTTGGTGATGTTGGAGATGAGTAGTTGGTGTTAGAGATTTGGGCTAAGTCTTCATTGTAACCGTTGAGCTTGTCTTGAGACAAGGTGCAATGATTTGTTCACATGTGTGTCACTATGGTCCGGGTTGCGGGAGGCAAGCCATATGACCGGCACTAAGAACAACTAGTATTATAAAGGGAGTCGAATCAAAGCAAGGTGATTCACGACAAGGTCAACTTGTGCTAGATTTAGAAGGCCGACGTTTGAGGCTTTTTAGCCACATTTTATCGTCACACCTTTGGTTCTTAGGCCTTATATTGGATAAAGAATATGTGGTTAAAAATTGGGAGCAATCCAAGCTCAAATGCTTAGTGTATGTCAATGAAACAGCTAATGAGCTTCTTAAAGAGCTACACTAGTTTGAGCTAAGATGTTGAGTATTTGAGGATCTTGGAACTTACCCTAACTATATTGAAGTGAATGAAGTTCATTGGAAGTGTTTGGACCAAGAAAAATAAGCTAGCTCTAAGCTAGCTCTGGGGAGCGGTTTTGGGCTCCCTATGTGGGCCTCGGGCCTCGGGCTTTCTAGGGCTTCAAGGCCCATCTTCCAAGTAACTTCCATAACCGATTTTAACCGCCTTTAACTCCCCAAAACCGTGGCCCCCTATGCCTATAAAAGGGAGAGCCATTTACACTTGATTCCACATTCGTTTTTACAACAAAAAAGCTTTTAGTTCCATTGTATTGACATTGGATAGGCCTTCTTATAAACTTGTTTGCAAAACTCGAAAGACCAGTATAGTTTCTTTGTGTTGACAAAGGATAGGCATCCATCTTAGTTTTGTTTTGTATTGACAAAACCTAGGAATACCCTTTCTACAAAGTAAGACAAGTAAGTCTCTTACTTAGTCTTTATAACGTGTAACGTTTTATCCCACTAAGGTAATTGGATATTCCCGGTGTAGGGGAGAATACACTTAGAAGGAAAATTCATTTATGAATGACTCATTACATTATCCAAGTCAATGGTTTTAACATATAACAACCGGTTTATAAGACGTGCAATTGAACATAACTTCTATTAGAGTTTTGTCTACTCCTTTTCGGAGATTACAAACTCTTGATTGGGTTTTGTCTACTCCTTTGTGGAGATTACAAACCCTTGGTTAATAATTTGTTTTTAGTTTAAGATAATTATATTAAATTGATTGGCAATTGGAAGAACCGTCTACTCACATAAGTGAGACTACAGCCATTTGGTCTAAAACCGGACACCAAAACTCCAACAATCTTCTAAGTGTATTTATTGTTAATTGGTTTTGTAGGATTGGATTGATCAACAATGAGTAAGACGTTAATGACAGAAATGACTTCTCGTTTTCGGAAGTTGGATAAGTTTGAGGGTGTAGACTTTAGGAGGTGGCAAAAGAAAATGCACTTCCTCTTGACTACACTAAAAGTCGCTTATGTACTCACTACACCTAGACCGGCCGAGCCGGTTGATGATATGGTGGAGGAGATAGAGGCTGCCCGACGAAGGAGAAAATGGGATAATGATGACTACATATGTCGTGGTCATATTCTCAATGACATGAGTGATGCATTGTTTGATGTCTACCAAAGTGTAGAGTCATCAACATCAAGCAAGGGCTAAGTATGGGGTATTTTGATAACATGAATTATTGTCTATATTTTGAGGTTTGTTTAGACGTTTTATCTTCAATAATCTGCATGTTTGTATGTATATTATGTGATTATATTGTCGTTTCATCTACCTTTGCGGGAATCGAGGTCTACACCTAGTTTTGTTGTAATAGTAGGTAAAATGGCACATTTTGCATCAAAAGGGAGCAAAAGGAACTATGGAGTCATTGGAGCTACATTAAGGAACTTAAGGAATGATCCAGGAAGCATAGCCATGGATTAAAGATTCACTTTGGACCAGATTTGAGAGATTTCACATTCAGTAGTGATTGACCTCGGTTGATTACAGAGTCACCTCGACCGAGGTGATCCAGAGAATTCGACTCGACCGAGGTGAACACCTGGGACACGGCGAAAATATTTTATTCTTGGCTGAGATCTTTTATCTTTGGAAAGAGGATCTTATATTTTTGGGCTGGGTTCCTGGAAGAAAGAAGATAAGTTAGACCATGTATTTTACCTATTTTTATGGGAAGAGATCTTTTTAAGATATCTTATCTTGGGAGAGTAATTTTCCTATAAAAAGGGTTGGATTTTCCACAAATCCATAGCATGCTATACCACCGATTGTGTTTTATACACCGCTGCAGCCATACTCCAGTTGTGAGATTTGAAGAACCTTTTTGAAGGTTGAAGGAAGAAAGTCTATAGCTTTTATAGCTTTTTGAAGGGTTTTTGTAAGATCATCTTAGATTCCCTTCTTTGTCGATTGTCTTGTTGGATTTCTATCCAAGGAACGCTTGTTGGTTTTATAATTGATTCAGTTATTGAAGCCTTTTTCTTAAGGTTTTCTTGTTCAATTATTCTCTTTCTTCCCATATATTTGATTAATACTTTCATGATGATGAGTGGCTAATCTCTTTGTGTGATTCTAGGGTGATTGGCTGAAGGTTGTAGGAAAAACAATGATAGAATAATCTTAATCACAGTAGGACACTGAAAGTTCAAGTCTTTACCTTAGCCCTAAGCATCTCGCTCAGTCGATGAACATCTCGGCCGGGGTGGAATTCTTCTGACCGAGGTGACTTATCTTATCCGAAACTGAGAGTTAAGCGTTAGAGTTTTCCAAATCCTATTCTTATTACACCTTTCCTGGTTCAATGCAAGCTTAGGATGAGACTTACCCGGTAATTCCTTCATTTGTTTACCTAAGATCATACGTGTAGGTAATAAAGGTTTATCCTTTATTGGGGTTTGAGTGTGCTTTCATTCCATCTTTGTGAGTTAGCCTGAGACTTACCCGGTAAAGGTTGATTCTATTCCCTTAGGTGGTGTGTTGGTTTGAGGTTATAGTTCTTTATCTTAATTACTTGAGACTTACCCGGTAATAGGAGTTACGGTTTGGGATTAGTGAGTAGTGAGACTTACCCGGTGATCTATTCCACTTTAGTAACACCTTCCCTATGCAAAAACCTCAGATTTGTCCGTTTATCTTTAGATCTTGAGTTGGAACCATAACTAGATGCTTTAATCCCTATAATTGCATATTTCCTTTATTGACTTTTATTATCTTTGATTGTTTTAATTGCTTTGTGGTTAGTAATTGCTAAAGCTTACCTATTCCGACTTTGTTTCACTAAGTCCCTGTGATCGACCCTTGGAATTTCTTGCTTTTTACTACGATTGACCCGTACACTGCGGGTTCGCATCCTTGTTTTAAGCCTACATCTAGGGTTATAAATTTAAAGCTTGCACACACCGTTTGGAGCGAACAAGTTTTTGGCGCCATTGCCGGGGACTTGGTCTAGACCGAGCCAGTTGCAGTACCCTTTTGGGGCACTTGCCCCCGTGTCTACTAACCACTCTACTTGAGTGACTTTCGCAGGTTCTTTCTTAGGTTTATGCGAAGAACCCGCGCTGGGAAGGAAATCGTTCCTTACGATCCCGAACCAGAACAGACATACAAACGACGCTTAAGAGAAGCGAAGACGGCCAACCAAGACAATCGCGATCTTGAGGCCGTATTGAAGGATGGCCGGACCACCGCCATTTGCTACGCTAGCAAGACGCTAGATGTAGCCCAACGCAACTACGCTACCACCGAGAAGGAGTTATTGGCGGCTGTATATGCTTTCGAGAAGTTTCGTTCTTTCTTAGTAGGGGCGAAAGTCATTGTCTACACCGACCATGCAGCCATCCGTTACTTGCTTGCTAAGAAAGATGCCAAGCCACGCCTTATTCGATGGATTATCTTGCTTCAAGAGTTTGACCTAGAGATCCGCGATAAGAAGGGATCCGAGAATTCTGTTGCGGATCACCTCAGCCGGCTACCTCCATCTTCACGCGAGAAGGACAACCCACCCATAGACGATTCATTCCCCGATGAGCACTTGCACTTGTTGGAGCGTTTGATAGACTTACTTACTTCACCCCATGATGGAGGTGAAGTATGGGGTGAGGGCACCTCCCATCACGCATAGAGACGCAGTATGGTCCAGCTAGCGACCTTAAATCAAGCGCTTCTTGGGAGGCAACCCAAGGTATTGCTTTCTTTTTCCCTTTTTCTAGTCTAGCTTAGATAGTTTGCTTTTGCTTTGCTTTGTTTTATTTTTGGCGTCCTAGACAGACAACAGGTGACATCTAAGGAAGGAGTACAAACCAGGAGCATAACTGGAAGGACATAAGTTTGAGAATTTGAGAAGACGGAGTTTGACTGAGGCACATCTCGGTTGTTGTCAAACCACCTCGACCGAGATGATTCTTGAGCAACCGAGGCGACTAGGGTTTCTGAAGATCCACCTCGGTCCGTACCACCTCGTTCCAGTCGATACCACCTCGACCGAGGTGACAGCAGTTCCAGAAAAGGGTATAAAAAGGGGGCTGAATTTCTCTCTCCTCCTTTACCTTCTCCTCGACCGCGGCAGCCTCTTCGCCTCGCTTCGCCGTTCTTGGATCGTTTTCGACGATTCTTGCTTCCAAATTGCAAAGAAAGGGTAGAGGATCCCAATGCAAGTGCTAATCTGCGAGAAAAACGAACTGAATCGACCGAATCAAGGTAAAATCAGAAAAACCCTAACCTCGCTCCTCTCCACTGTTTTCCTTCAAATTGGGCTTTGGTTGCCCCTACATTTGCTGAGGAACAGATTAAGTACCCCATAGGAACCAATTGTAGTGATTTTGGGGGAAAAGAACTGAATTTTTGAGGAAATTCGTCGCACAGTTATTCGCCTCGGTCCAGTCGGTCTGTGCCTCGGCCGAGGTCTTCTTGAGATTTGTCAGGCCGACCGAGGTGATCTGACAGGTTGTTTGAGAGATGAGTTTAGATAGACAGCTAGTCCTGAGGGACAGATCCTCTCCTTCCCCTTCTTCTTCTTCCTCTAGACCTATTAGACCGGTGATCTACGAGAGACACCGGGTCGACTATGACCGCATCGCAGCCCGTCCAGTGATTGCACCTCGTTTCCTGGACGTATCAGCTTTTGATTGTCTCCATGTGGATGGAGATTTGAGACGGATGATTTCGATGGTAGGGCTAGATCAGTTTACTGAGATCCGCGCACCTGCCTACTTAGAGCCTACTTTGGAGTTTGTTAGCTCCTTCACCTACCTTCCTACAGAGCGTTTTGTGAAGTACCGGTTGATGAACCAGAACTTCATAGTTCCTTTAAAGTACTGGCAGGACATCTTTGGTTTCCCGGCTCCGACTGCTGTTGATTTTCCCTCCCGAGCTGTAGCTAAGGAGTTCTGGGGTCAGATTGCTCATGTAGTTGAGCACGCAGACAGATGGCGCCCTGGAGACTCCAGGGAGCGTATTATTTTCCACCTAGCTTTTAGGTTAGCTCACAGGATTTTTAGTGAGATGCTTCTGGCGCGTACTGAGACGCCCCAGAAGGTCAGACAAGGTGAGCTATTCAGCCTTTACTGCATGGTGACTGGAGGGATTCCAGACTTTGGCTTGATGTTGGCAGAGGATCTCCACAGGATCAAGGCCAAGGCGAAGGGGGATATCTACTGCGGAGGCATTGTGACTCACATAGCGAGTTACCAGGATATGGATCTTAGCGCATGTACCATAGTGGCGGCTGCCGAGCCGCTAGGACTTCAGGAGATGATCACTCGGCGGATACTGATTCCCCGAGGACTCACTACGCCGTATGTAGCTATGCCATGGGAGCCGACTACACTACAGGGGATCAGATGGTCACCCCAGTTCTCAGTTTATGATCCGCACTATTGGAAGACTGCTTGGATCCCCTTGATGGAGGATGCTAGAGAGGCAAGAACTGCACCAGCTGAGGAGGATGAGGTTGAGGAGGAGACTGCTGATGATGATAGGGATGGTGGAGTTCCTATGGATACAAGGACTGATACTGCTGGGACGAGTGCGCCGGTCATTGACTTAGACGATGACGATACTGAGACCGCGCCGTCTGCATCACCAGTGAGACCTGCTAGGCGTAGGGTACGCCGACAGAGAGATCCAGAGGCTCACCGTCGGATCGATGATCTGACGGATCAGATGATAGACTCCTATGCTGCTCTTACGGTGGACATCCATGAGAGGTTTGACGCCCATCACCGTGAGATCGACTGCTGGACTCATCAGATGCTAGAGGGCCAGCATTATCAACGCCGGATGATGGAGATCCAGTTTCAGCAGACTATGGGTCATCCATTTGACCCATCCCAATATTCATACATGCCACCACCACCACCACCACCACCGGATCGCGATCATTGAGAGCTTGCAGAATTTCTTTATTTATTTATTATGCAGCTCATCTATTGTCCGGTGAGTACTTTATTTCTTTAGACTTATTCTGACCCACAGGGACAGTGTGTCCCAAGTATGGGGTGTTTATGTATTATTTGACCTATGTGACGTATGACTCGATATTATCGGATATTTATGCTTTATTTTGCTTCTATGGTTTTATCTGAGATTGCATGCATGCATACAGGTTATTTGATTGAGAAAACGTCAAAAACTGGTTTAGAAAAAAAAAAATTTTTAACCTCGACCGGGACAGTTCTGGCCGAACGAGGTACTTCACCTCGGTTGACCTAGAACACCTCGACCGAGGTGGTTTAACTGAGAGTTTTCAAAACGATTTTTGTGCTTCTTATCTGGATATGATCTCAGTGAAGATCTTGTTTGCTGACTGGTTTTGAAAACTTTATATGTTTGAAAGGTTTTATAATATGTTTAAGTTGTTAAATGCTTTGTTTGAAATTTATTGGCTTGTTTAATACTTTATTTTTATCCAAATTATGTTGAATTTGAAGGTTGACACCACATTATGAGTTCTCTCACTTTCTTCGTGGAAAGACCAAGGCAATTCATTCTTCTCTCTTCTTCTTCTTGATCATGCTTAACCCCTCATATACATTTTTTCCTCCCTTTACCTATCCGGGAATTTGGAAGCAAGCAAAGTGGTGAAAACAAGTGAAGTAAAAGTTGAGAAGTTGGCTGGAAGTAAAAGTGTTAGAAAGCAATAAATAGGTTTGGGGAAGTCAATCATGATGATGAGTAACTCGGCACCATTCACATAGCCGGGTGTTTGTGTCTTGCCAAAGTCGGATTGAGCGATATTCCTAACGGGTCATGGTATGTGCATCAAGGGTTTGATGCATCTCAAGAAATTGATGATTGTTGATTTCCTAGGCTTCGGTTATTGTGCACCTCTGTCCATGCATCCCAAAAAGTAAAGTAAAAAAGAAAAAGTGTGAAATAAGCAAAGCTTATTGGTGGAAGATGTTGAAAGTCAAAGTGAAAGTGAAGTGATATCATTTTCCCGGATTCTAGCACCACATTACCTTATATGCATCCCTACCCTACACGTTTCTTGACCTTTCTTTTGGGAAGCCCTTGAGACCTCGAGCTTGTTGATTGACTTGGTGGTTTAAACTGGATTATACATGATTAATTTCGATGATTATGATTTATTATGCATTCTATGATTTTATGCAAAGATGAACAACTTTCTCATATTTATAAAATGTTTTAAGTATGTTTTGATTTTAAATTTCATGAAGTATTCTCTTAGAGTGATCTATGATTGTAGCACACCATAAAAATATCTTTTGAAAGACTTTTTCATTAATCTTTATGACTTATAATCCATTCTATCTTGTATTTTATATGCGGAACTTGCTTGGGGACAAGCAAGGGCTAAGTATGGGGTATTTTGATAGCATGAATTATTGTCTATATTTTGGGGTTTGTTTAGACGTTTTATCTTCAATAATCTGCATGTTTGTATGTATATTATGTGATTATATTGTCGTTTCATCTACCTTTGCGGGAATCGAGGTCTACACCTAGTTTTGTTGTAATAGTAGGTAAAATGACACGTTTTGCATCAAAAAGGAGCAAAAGGAGCTATGGAGTCATTGGAGCTACATTCAGGAACTTAAGGAATGATCCAGGAAGCATATCCATGGATTAAAGATTCACTTTGGACCAGATTTGAGAGATTTCACATTCAGTTGTGATTCACCTCGGTTGATTACAGAGTCACCTCGACCGAGGTGATCCAGAGAAGTCGACTCGACCGAGGCGAACACCTGGGACGCGGCGAGAATAATTTATTCTTGGCTGAGATCTTTTATCTTTGGAAAGAGGATCTTATATTTTTGGGTTGGGTTTCTGGCAGGAAGAAGATAAGTTAGACCATATATTTTACCTATTTTTATGGGAAGAGATCTTTCTAAGATATCTTATCTTGGGAGAGTAATTTTCCTATAAAAAGGGTTGGATTTTCCACAAATCCATAGCATGTTATACCACCGATTGTGTTTTATACACCGCTGCAGCCATACTCCAGTTGGGAGATTTGAAGAACCTTTTTGAAGGTTGAAGGAAGAAAGTCTATAGCTTTTATAGCTTTTTGAAGGGTTTTTGTAAGATCATCTTAGATTCCCTTCTTTGTCGATTGTCTTGTTGGATTTCTATCCAAGGAACGCTTGTTGGTTTTATAATTGATTCAGTTATTGAAGCCTTTTTCTTAAGGTTTTCTTGTTCAATTATTCTCTTTCTTCCCATATATTTGATTAATACTTTCATGATGATGAGTGGCTAATCTCTTTGTGTGATTCTAGGGTGATTGGCTGAAGGTTGTAGGAAAAACAATGATAGAATAATCTTAATCACAGTAGGACCCTGAAAGTTCAAGTCTTTACCTTAGCCCTAAGCATCTCGCTCAGTCGATGAACATCTCGGCCGGGGTGGAATTCTTCTGACCGAGGTGACTTATCTTATCCGAAACTGAGAGTTAAGCGTTAGAGTTTGCTAAATCCTATTCTTAGTACACCTTTCCTGGTTCAATGCAAGCTTAGGATGAGACTTACCCGGTAATTCCTTCGTTTGTTTACCTAAGATCATAAGTGTAGGTAATAAAGGTTTATCCATTATTGGGGTTTGAGTTTGCTTTCATTCCATCTTTGTGAGTTAGCCTGAGACTTACCCGGTAAAGGTTGATTCTATTCCCTTAGGTGGTGTGTTGGTTTGAGGTTATAGTTCTTTATCTTAATTCCTTGAGACTTACCCGGTAATAGGAGTTACGGTTTGGGATTAGTGAGTAGTGAGACTTACCCGGTGATCTATTCCACTTTAGTAACACCTTCCCTATGCAAAAACCTCAGCTTTGTCCGCTTATCTTTAGATCTTGAGTTGAAACCACAACTAGATGCTTTAATCCCTAGAATTGCATATTTCCTTTATTGACTTTTATCATCTTTGATTGTTTTAATTGCTTTGTGGTTAGTAATTGCTAAAGCTTACCTATTCCGACTTTGTTTCACTAAGTCCCTGTGATCGACCCTTGGAATTTCTTGCTTTTTACTACGATTGACCCGTACACTGCGGGTTCGCATCCTTGTTTTAAGCTTACATCTAGGGTTATAAATTTAAAGCTTGCACACACCGTTTGGAGCGAACAAAATCCAAGAAGGATAATTTTGACAAGAAACCAAAAGTATCTTGTTGGAAGTGTGGCAAGTCTGGCCACTTCAAGCGGGATTGCAAGGTTAAGGACAATGGATCCAAGGGTGGAGGCCAAAGTGGCCAAAACCCCTCAAACCAAGGTGACTCACTTATGAGTCTTGATTATAACTTTGATATAAATTCTGATTTGAATTATGTGTCATTGAATTTTGAATGTTTGTCCATACAAGATGATGACCTTGGATGGTGGGTGAACTCGGGTGCAACAACTCATGTTTGCAAAGATCGCCGTTGGTTCAAGACATACGTTATTGCTAACGATGGAGAACTCATACATATGGACAACGAGTCTACCACCCCTGTTATAGGAAAAGGACGGTTTGATCTATAATTCACAAGTAGCAAGACTCTTGTCTTGTCAAATGTACTACATGCACCGGCCATTAGAAAGAATGTGGTTTCTGCTGGTCTACTCAATAGGCTTGGCTTCAAACAAGTCATAGAAGCCGACCGCTATGTATTATCTAGGGGAGGAACATTTGTAGGCTTTGGTCATTGGAACACTAATATGTTTCTTCTCTCTTTATGTAATAAACGTTCTAATACTAATATAAACAAGAATAGTTTGTTTACATTGTCTTCTTCTTCCAATTGTGATTTTGTTAAATGACATGCACGACTTGGACATGTTCATTTTAAGCGTATAATAACATGACTAAGGATGGTATTTTACCTAAACTTGACTTGCCGAAAGACAAGTGTAAAACATGCATGTTGACCAAGATAACAAGACTTCCATTTCCTAGAGTTGAAAGAGAACAATCAATGCTCCGCTTAGTCCACTCGGATCTAGGCGACTTGCACTCTACTCCATTAGGCAATAAGAAGTATTACGTAACATTCATAGATGATTACTCTAGGTATTTTTACGTATATCTACTCTTTGCAAAGAGTGATGCCTTAGACAAATTCTATGTATTCAAGAATGAATCTGAGTTGCAAAAAGGTACCTTAATAAAAAGACTACGCACGGATCGTGGTGGTGAATTTATGGATAAGGAGTACATTGAGAGTATCTGGATCATACATGAGACCACGGCACCTTACACACCACAATCAAATGGTGTGGCCGAACGAAAGAACCGAGTGCTTAAAGAGATGGTCAATCTCATGTTGTCTTACTCGGGTCTTAAGAATTCGTTTTGGGTGAAGCTATGCTCACGGCAAACTACTTGCTTAATCGTGTTCCAAACAAAAGAAGCAAGAAGACTCCTTACGAACTATGGTTCAAAAGGAAGCCAAACCTACATTACTTACGAATTTGGGGATGTCGAGCCATAGTAAGGCTAAATGACAACAAACGTAAGACGTTAGGTGAAAGAGGTGTTGAGTGTGTGTTCATTGGCTATGCCGAACACTCCAAAGCTTATAGGTTCTATGTGATAGAACCAAATGACTTTATCTCGGTTAATACCGTAATAGAGTCTAGGGATGTCATCTTTGATGAAGATCGCTTCACCTCGGCTCCTAGGCCTAGGGAAGTGATCAACATGACCTTAGATGAGGAATACCCAAACAAGCATCATAGGATTCAAGATGAATCCCGGCAAGGGTCCCACGGGCTTGACTTGCCAGAGATTGCTCTTATGAGCACTAATTTGTCCCAAAAATCGATTTTCCAAGTGTTCTTGGTTGAAGGGTCAAGGGATAATGAAATGGATTGTCACTCTTACTTTCATATAGATGAGGATCCAAAGACATTTGACGAGGCCATAAAGTCTTAAGATGTTGCCTTCTGGAAGGAAGCAATCCAAGAGGAGATGGACTCCATTATGTGTAACCATACATGGGAGTTAGCCAACCTTCCTTCCGGTTACAAACCTTTGGGATGCAAATGGATTTTCAAGAGGAAGATGAAAGTTGACGGTTCCATTGACAAGTTTAAAGCACACTTGGTCATCCAAGCCTTTAGACAAAGGGAAGGTGTCGATTACTTTAACACATATGCTCCGGTGGCTAGGATTACAACCATTAGGTTATTAATAGCTATGGCGGCTATACATAATCTAGTGATTCATCAAATGGATGTCAAGACAACATTCCTTAATGGTGATGTAGATGAGGAAGTGTATATGAGACAACCTGAATGGTTTGTTTTAAAAGGACAAGAGCACAAAGTGTGTCGCTTGGTCAAATCCTTGTATGGACTAAAGCAAGCTCCAAAACAATGGCATCAAAAGTTTGATGATGTCGTATTGTCAAATGGATTTAAGATAAATCAAGCTGACAAGTGTGTCTATAGTAAGTTTGATCATACCGGTAAAGGTGTGATCATATGCTTATATGTTGATGACATGTTGATCTTTGGAACAAACCAAAGACAAGTAGATCTCACTAAGGATTTCATGTCCACTAAGTTTTCTATGAAAGACTTAGGTGAGGCGGATGTGATTCTAGGCATAAGAATCAAACGTGATGCTAAAGGCTTAAGCCTCACACAATCACACTACATTGAGAAGATTGTCAAACGCTTCCAATGTGATAAAAGTTCAACTGTTCGTACTCCTATGGACTCAAGTGAAAAATTGATGCCCAACCAAGGATCAGTTGTCTCTCAACTTTAGTATGCACAAGTAATAGGATGTTGCATGCATGCAATGACTAGCACTAGGCCAGATATTGCTTTTGCTATTGGTAAATTGAGTAGGTACACAAGTTGTCCTAGCTCACAACATTGGAAGGCACTAAGGCGTGTGCTTAGGTACCTCAAGGGGACCATGGGTTTTGGCATCTTGTACAGTAAGTATCCTTCAGTGATAGAAGGCTACTCGGATGCGTCATGGATCACTAATCTAGATGATCACTCATCCACCACAGGATGGGTTTTCTTGTTAGGTGGTGGTGCCATTTTGTGGGCTTCAAAGAAGCAAACATGCATCACAACCTCGACCATGGAGTCCGAGTTTGTGGCACTTGCCGCTACCGATAAGGAAGCTGAATGGCTAAGAAATTTGGTTCTAGAAATTCCTCTATGGCCAAAACCGGTTTCTTCTATCTCAATTCATTGTGATAGTGCAGCTACGTTGGCTAAAGCTTATAGCCAAATGTACAATGGGAAATCAAGACATCTTGGTGTGAGACATAGCTCGGTTAGAGAGCTCATAACTCACGGTATAGTATCGGTCGATTTTGTGAGAACACACAATAACCTAGCCGATCACTTAACCAAGAGCTTGGCTAGGGACTTAGTTCAAAAGTCAGCCAAGGGGATGGGGTTAACGACCTAAATTGAAAATGACTTGTGGTGGGACACCCAATTCGCCTATGGATTGATGCCTTAGCCGAATTCAATGAGGAAATCTCATTCCAAGAAGTTGTGAGCATAAAATGTCCATCCAAAGTAATGCTCTATGCCTATATAATATGTATAGTTTGAAATTTTATTTCTTAACAACTCTTTTGAAAAATTGCAATTATAGGTGCAAGATCAAAAGAGAGTTGGTTGCGTGAACGTGAAGTGTCAAGGCTTCTTCAAGGGAGTAGATGGTCGACTCGCCTATATGTTCATTAGAAGATTAGGACACAATAGCCTATAAATGTGTCATTTATTTGTAAAGGAAATGTAAATTTCGTGTATGTTAACTTCATGTACTTAAACAAGTTAAGTGGTTCAATCCATTAGGACACCACAATTCTTTAGTGTAGAATGTGTAATTATACAAAATCAATAAATTCAATCGAAAGATATTTATGATTATGCGAATATTTTGTTTGGATGTATGTCTATTAAAAGTTTCTGGACTTTGCTGAGGAATGTTGGAGATTTGGGCTAAGTCTTCATTGTAACCGTTGAGCTTGTCCTGAGACAAGGTGCAATGAGTTGTTCACATGTGTGTCACTATGGTCCGGGTTGCGGGAGGCAAGCCATATGACCGGCACTAAGAACAACTAGTATTATAAGGGGAGTCGAATCAAAGCAAGGTGATTCACGACAAGGTCAACTTGTGCTAGATTTTAGAAGGCCAACGTTTGAGGCTTTTTATCCATATTTTATCGTCACACCTTTGGTTCTTAGGCCTTATATTGGCTAAAGAATATGTGGTTAAAAATTGGGAGCAATCCAAGCTCAAATGCTTAGTGTATGTCAATGAAGCAGCTAGTGAGCTTCTTAAGGAGCTACACTAGTTTGAGCTAAGATGTTGAGTATTTGAGGATCTTGGAGCTTACCCTAACTATATTAAAGTGAATGAAGCTCATTGGAAGTGTTTGGACCAAGAAAAATAAGCTAGCTCTAAGCTAGCTCCGGGGAGCGGTTTTGGGCTCCCTATGTGGGCCTTGGGCCTCGGGCTTTCTAGGGCTTCAAGGCCCATCTTCCAAGTAACTTCCAAGTAACTTCCATAACCGATTTTAACCGCTTTTAACTCCCCAAAACCGTGGCCCCCTAAGCCTATAAAAGGGAGAGGCATTTGCACTTGATTCCACATTCGTTTTTGCAACAATAAAGCTTTTAGTTCCATTATATTGACATTGGATAGGCCTTCTTATAAGCTTGTTTGCAAAACTCGAAAGACCAGTATAGTTCCTTTGTATTGACAAAGGATAGGCATCCATCTTAGTTTGGTTTTGTATTGACAAAACCTAGGAATACCCTTTCTACAAAGTAAGACAAGTAAGTCTCTTACTTTGTGTTCGCCACTTAGCGTGCGTGCAAATAAGTCTTAAATTTATAAAACTAGATTCAAGCAAGCGAACCCGCAGTGTACGGATCGACGTAGTTAAGCAAGAATTCCAGAGTATCGAACACAGGGATTTGGGGGGTTAAATCCAATTATAAGATTGTCAAGCAAGTAAATGTATGAGCTTTGCAAATATTAGGGAAAACAGCAACCCGAAAGATCCAGGTATCTAATTGTGGCAATCGGTTCAAGATATACTAAAGAACTAAGGACAGAGCTAAGAGTTGCAAAGGTATACTAAGGTAAAGCAATGTACGGTGAAGTTCCAAGGCTTTATATGACTTATCTAAAGACACTCTCTATAAAGGTTGTTGAGGCTTCAGTATAGAAAGGATCTAAAGAAAAGAATTAATATCAAATACCCAAACTTGTAACCCAAGGATCAAGACTAACTAAACCGATTAAGGTTGTGACACTCGAAATCGAAGTAGAGGTTGTTGAGGCTTCACTACTATACCTAGAAAAGGCAAGCCAAGATTAAGTTAAAGCAAATCTTTAACTTTTGATCAAAGTAAAAGCAAGGTTTGTAAACTGACACAAATTACGGGCAGATCTTGAGTTCCACGGCCGTGGAACCTCAAGAACAGACCGTGGTTTGGGGCGTCGGCGAATTCTCTCTAACTCTCAGGGTCCAATCTGTTTACGATCGATCTATCATCATCTAAGCCACAACTATCAACCCTTCACCTTAGAATTACTAAAGGGTTTTAGCCAACAACAGTCATTATGATATCAAATTCAAGATTAAGAAGAATGAAAGATGAAAACCTTCGAAAACCTTCAATAAACTTCAAATCAATCTCAAATCCACAAACAAGGGTAATAATGTAACAGATTTGGAATAACACAAACCAAAATCAATCCTTGATAAGAACGAAGAGCGGGATGTCAATCCGTCTTCTAATCAAACATAGGAACAAAAGCGCAACTTCCAAATCTTCAAGCCTTCGTAAATCTCCGTTACAAGAATGCAATTCTCCGCACGTCCAATGAAACCCTAGGCATGTGTAAGCGAGCGTAAGCGAAGGTCCCGAATTCTCCCTCCTTCAGTCCTTTTATAAGGAAGGATAGAATAACCGTCCGGCCCATATGCGTAAACAATGTGTCCATATTTTATTCGTCAAAAGATTGCCTAAATCACGGTTTCATGGAGTTCCACGGCCGTGGTTTAGAGCGTGGAAGTGGGTTACGGTTCTTCACAACTTCCACGACCGTACTTTATACCGTGTAACTCTCTGGAATGCTCCACGTTCATGTTGCCAAGTTCCACGGCCGTGGTTTTGGGCGTGGACTTCTCTACGACCCTATTTTAGAGCGTGGAAGCGTAGATTGCTCGTAGTTTCCTTTGTGTCGTGCCATTCCTCCTCCTAGCATCTCCCTTGGCTTCCTTGGTGTGTCCTCAATCCTTGGATGTGCTCAATTCATCTCCATCCTCTCTTAATTTGTTCGGTTTTAGCTCTTATTCGCCTACAATAAACACAAAGCTTATGTAGACCTCTATATCGACAATATAGACAAACTAGCTAACAATTGCTTCAATGCCTTATCAAGGAACACTATAATGGATGAAAAACATCTAGAAAACGTGCCTAAAATATCACAATATTTCATGCTAACAAAATACCCCATACTTGCCACTTGCTTGTCCCCAAGCAAGGTCTTTCAAAAGCTTTAGAACTCAAGTTAGGTTGAAATATGTATGCAATCTCAAAAACAAAACATCTTTTAGGTAAATGTGCTTCTAGTCAATAGATCATTCTCAAACCTTGCTTCATTCATTCACGAGACTCTCATATACATAAGCAAAGAATAAAGAGAAAGAAAACATCGTGAATTGATCAAACTTCAATGTAAGCATCATAACCTTCAAACATTATCAAAATCAATCATAAAAAACTTTAATTTAGATCACCAAGTCATATAACATCCTCTTGATCTTAAGGACTTTCAAATAAGGTCTAGAATGCGAAAAGGGAAAGGAAACTATAAGGAATGTGGTGCATGAATCCGGAAAAGTGGATAACTAACTCTTTTCTTTTTCTCTTGCGGTTTCGCAAGACTTTCAACTTAGAGCTTTGCTCTCTTCTTTTCACATTATTTTTCGACTTTACTTTTGGAGTTATGGACAGAGGTGCACAAAAACCAAAGCCTAGGAGATTGGCGGTTCTCAATTTTTGCGAGATGCCTCAAACCCTTGATGCACATACCATAATCCGTTAGGAATATCGCTCAATCCGACTTTGGCAAGACACAAACACCCGGCTATGTGAATGGTGTCGAGTTACTCATCGTCATGATTGACTTCCCCAAATCTATAAGTTCTTTCTATTCTTTGAATGCAAAATTTTGCTTTCATGGCCCTCCCACATCAAACATGCCAAATATCAACTCCTCCAAATTCCCGGATAGGTAAGGGAGGCCATTATTACATTGAGGGGCTAAATGATCAAAGAAAGAAGAAAGAAAATCGAATTGCCTTAATCATTTCAACAAGAAGTATAAGAACTTATCATGTGATTTCAACCTTGATTTCTCAATATGATTTAGATAAAACTCTTCACATTATGAAACTTGCAAAAGAGGAATAATTAACTCATTCTATATCTTTTCAATTCACTATTTGTTTAAGCATACAATAGTCATCAAAAACTCAATTCACAAGTAGTGATTATCATAAAAATCATCTCAATTCTTAGAAGCACAAAATTTTCAAAATTTTTCGATTTTTATGGGTTTTTCAAAAGCTTTTTCATGCAATGTGATAATGAAACGTGTAACAATAGAATGAAACATACAAAGTGTTCTCGATCAAAGCAAGCAAAAGTGAGTAGAATTATTACAAACGAATAGTCACACCCCACCCCCTACTTGAGACAAACATTGTCCCTAATGCTCAAAAAGAAATAAAGAAAAGAAAGAAAGAAAATGAACTCACAAGACGGTGGTGGAGTGGCTAATGCGGTAGATCATCATCATCCTCACTGGGGTGCCGGTGGTGGTGGAAATGAGAAGAAGCTGGGGTCGTAGTTTCGCCCAAACTGCTGGCATTAGATGTCTCTCATCATCCGGTCATGTACATCTGCTCGTGCATCTCTAACATCCGCCTGGATCTCCAAAGCTCCGACTCTCCTGGAAAGGTCGGTAGCCCACTCCGGCAGCTGCTCGTACCACTCCGGCGCCTGGCTATACCAAGTTGGTGCATCTGATGGTGCTGGTGCAGGTGGTGGCTGTGCATGCCAAGTCGGTGGAGCTCCCATCCAATCTGGCTGCGTGCTATACCAGTCAGGAGGGGTCGCCATCCATGTCGGCCTCTCACTCACGCTGGCGCGGCGAGAGGAAGAACCGGAAGCTCTAGCAGGGCGGGGAGAATGTCTAGGGAGGTCGGGAAATGTGTCCGGCTGATCCGGAAAGGTACCAAAATCGTGCTCCTCACCTCCTCCCTCAAACTCATCATCTCCTCTCATCTCCTCCTCATCTATAGCAGGTGCCTCAGGGGGAACGTAAGGAGGTGCTACCAATCTATTCGCATGCATGGCAGCGAATGTCTCCTTCCAGTTATGGCGTCCGGCCATAATGGAGTACTCGGGAAACCATGCTACACCTCTACCTCCTCTATCCTCCCAAGGCATGGCGGCGGTGGGTGGACCTCTATGCCTAGGGAAAATCAACCCTCTAGTCATGAGACTCTGAAGTCCTAACGGCCTCGTCGCTATCCTAGTGCAGGCGGAGAAGTCTACTCCTAACTGTCTAGCAAGGTGGGTAACTATCCCACCATATCCAATATTGCCGGCCCTCTTGTTCTTTAGCTTACTCATGGTAGAAGCTAAGAGGGTGGCACAATCAGCAGGCCTCCCATGCAGCATCGAATACAACAAAAATAGCTCATTTGTCTTGATCTTCTAAGGAGTCTCCGTCCTAGGGAAGAGACACTCAGAAAGCACTCGGTGGGCAATCTTCAAGGCTAAGTGATAGATCAACTTAGCCTTGGTATCAGCAGGTTGCCAGCGGTCCTCGCTGGCGTACACCATGGCAATATCCTCCCAAAAATCTTTGGCGTACACGTCACTAGGAAATCGACCACTGAAGGTCTCATGGAACCCAAAGAAGGCTCCAAACTCTCGGGTCGAAAACTCATAGTTCCTCTCCATCAGCCGGAAAGAAACTGTCCTATCCACATGGCTATGCTCAAATGAGATCACAAACTCTCTAGTGATCTCCTCATACGCATCTTCCCGAATAGCGGAGAAGATGATCAAACCGGCTCTATCAAGTAACCAAGTAAGGTCACCTACCACATTCAGTGGCTCTAACTCCTCAAGAAGCAAATATCGAGGTCCTATGACCGGTCTCTTCTCGATTCTCTCTAAAGCATCTAGATAGTCCTCATGAATCTTAGGAATTCTAGAGGGTGGGGGTGATGGTGGTGATGGTGGTGATGGTGGTTCACTAGGGGGTGCCTGAGAGGAGGAGGAAGCACTAGCTTTCCTCTTCTTGGTCCTATTAGACATTCTCCTAACAAAGTCCATATTCTGTTCAACACCACGGTCTATTCTTCAATTTCCACGGCCGTGGAATGCCCAGGAACCGTGGTTCGGTTCGTAAATCCTCAAAAATCACTCAATCAACACCACAATCAGCAGATAGCAGCCCTATACTAATTTCAATCCAGTTCCAATCAGTTCTCCTAATATATCTTGCAAAAACTGAATCGAATCGACAAAGTGACAGAAGAGAAGAAAAACCTAGGTTTTTGGATTTTAAAATCCAAATTCTGTCTTTTCCGGCGATTGTTCACTCTAATCGTTGCTTAGATCTTGTAGATGATCGAATTTTCTCCAGTTTGGGTTAAAGAATCGTTCGAAATGATTAACGAACGGAGATTTGAGAGAGGGGGATCAATTCGGCGTTTTTGGTCGTGGAAAATGGTGTTTTGGTGTGTTTTATGAAGAAACGTGGTTTTTATAGTGGCCGTAAATTTTTTCGAAAATTACGGTCACTCGAGGGTTTCCACGGCCGTGGAAATGTACGGAACCGTGGTTTTGGTGATTTTTCTCAGGCTTTTGCAAATTACGGTCACTGTAGCTGTCACGGCCGTGGTTTTGGCCGTGGAACTCTCTGTAATGTGCCAAAGTCCAAGTTTCGTCAATTTTCTTCAAACTTTTCCTTCTCTTTTCCTCTTCCAATGATCCTACATCCAAAAACACGAACATACCGGAAGGTATCGAAGGCAAAACAAAACAAAAACGTCTAAACTATTGTAATCTACGAATCAATAAAAACAAAAACATAAGTGCAATACCTTGGGTTGCCTCCCAAAAAGCGCTTGTTTATGGTCCGTAGCTAGACCATATTCGCACTTATTCGAGTGCGGTGGGCGCGAACTCTTCAGCTTGGAGTTCCGGTGAATACTTCTTGAGTCGTTGACCGTTCACCTTAAAGTTTCCGCCCTTTTCACCCCATACTTCAACTGCACCATGGGAAAAAACACGTTTGATTAGATAAGGTCCAGTCCAACGAGATTTAAGCTTACCTGGAAAGAGATGAAGCCTTGAACTGAAGAGGAGAACTTGATCTCCTTCTTTGAGGTCCTTTGGGATTATATGCTTATCATGCCAACACTTCGCTCTTTCTTTATATATCTTGGCGTTTTCGTAGGCGTTCAAGCGAAGTTCTTCAAGCTCGTTAAGGTCCAAGAGACTCTTCTCTCCCGCTTCCTTCATGCTGAAGTTCAACCACTTTATTGCCCAATACGCCTTATGCTCCAATTCTACCGGCAAGTGAAAAGACTTCCCATACACAAGGTTGTATGGTGTTGTTCCGATGGGAGTCTTATATGCAGTCCGGTATGCCCATAATGCGTCATCTAGCTTCAAAGACCAATCCTTCCTTGTCCTTAAAACCGTCTTCTCGAGGATTCCTTTAATCTCTCGGTTCGAGATCTCTACTTGTCCACTAGTTTGTGGATGATAAGGGGTGGCGATCTTGTGAGTCACCCCATACTTAGCTAATAGAGCTTCGAATCGTCGGGCAATGAAGTGAGAACCTCTATCACTAATGATAGTCCGTGGTGTCCCAAATCGTGGGAAAATGGTCTTGTTAAAGAACTTAACCACAACCATGGCATCATTAGTGGGAGAGGCAATTGCTTCAACCCATCTCAAAACATAATCTACGGCTAAAAGTATGTATTGGTTTCCACAAGATGATGGTAAAGGTCCCATAATGTCTACTCCCCAAACGTCAAAGATCTCCAACTCTTGAATGTTGTTAAGAGGCATCTCGTTTCTCCTAGATATGTTCCCTGTTCTTTGACAAGCATCGCAGCAGGAAACAAAGATTTTCACATCTTTAAATAAAGTAGGCCAAAAGAATCCAGATTGCAATACCTTAACGCTAGTCTTGTTCGAACAAGCGTGTCCTCCACAAGGTAGTGAATGACAATGACGGATGACACTTTGCATCTCATCTTCCGGCACACATCGTCAAATGATGCCGTCATGACCTATCTTAAAGAGGAGAGGTTCATTCCAAAAGTATTCCCGAACATCCTTAAAGAACTTCTTTCTTTGTGAGTAGGATATTCCGGGTGGTAATTTCTGGCAAACCAAATAGTTAACAAAATCAGCAAAACATGGTTCGTTACCTTTGGTGATCACGTCAATGCACTCCTCTATGATATGTAAATGCTCGTCCGGAAAGGAGTCATCTACAGGTAGATTTTCGTCCTCTAGATGTGGTAGACGACTCAAATGATCCGCGACAGAATTTTCCGAACCATTCTTGTCACGGATCTCTAGATCGAATTCTTGTAGGAAAAGAATCCATCTAATCAGCCTTGGTTTTGCATCTTTCTTTGCAAGCAAATACTGGATCGCAGCATGATCCGTGTACACAATCACCTTAGCACCTACAAGATAAGAGCGAAACTTTTCAAATGCATATACAATTGCTAAAAATTCCTTCTCGGTAGTGGCGTAGTTGAACTGCGCTTCATCTAGCGTCTTGCTAGCGTAGTAGATAGCGTGGGTTCGTCCTTCCTTTCTTTGCCCAAGCACAGCTCCTATAGCTACGTCACTTGCGTCACACATAACCTCAAATGGAAGATTCCAATCCGGAGGTTGAATAATCGGGGCTGAGATTATAGCTTCCCGAATCATATTAAACGCATCTAAGCATTCCTGCGAAAAATCAAAAACTGCATCCTTCATTAATAAATTAGTAAGCGGTTTTGATATTTTGGAGAAATCCTTTATAAAACGTCTATAGAATCCAGCATGTCCTAGAAAACTTCTTATCCCTTTCACCGAAGTTGGGGGAGGAAGCTTTTCTATAGTCTCTATCTTAGCCTTATCCACTTCAATCCCTCTACTAGAGATTAAGTGTCCTAATACAATGCCTTCTTTCACCATAAATTGAAACTTCTCCCAATTAAGAACTAGGTTAGTGTCTTCACACCTTTGTAACACAAGAGCAAGGTTAGAAAGACAATTATCAAAAGAGGAACCATAAACGGAGAAATCATCCATAAAGACCTCCATGATCTCCTCTATGTACTCCGAGAAGATAGCCATCATGCACCTTTGAAAGGTGGCTGGGGCGTTGCAAAGCCCAAACGGCATTCTCCTATAAGCAAACGTTCCCCACGGACACGTGAATGTGGTCTTCTCTTGATCGTCCGGATGTATCGGGATCTGAAAGAAACCACTATAACCGTCAAGATAGCAAAAGTGTGAGTGTTGTGCTAACCTCTCAACCATTTGGTCGATGAAGGGTAGTGGGAAGTGATCCTTCCTCGTTGCGTTGTTTATCTTTCGGTAATCTATGCACATACTCCATTCAGTTACGGTTCGTGTGGGAATGAGTTCATTGTTTTTATTGGTGATGACCGTCATTCCTCCCTTCTTTGGAACCACATGTACGGGACTCACCCACTTGCTATCGGAGATAGGGTAGATGATACCTGCATCAAGTAGTTTAAGAATTTCCTTCTTGACAACCTCCTTCATGGTCGGATTTAACCGCCTTTGAGCTTGTCGCGAAGTTCTAAAGTCTTCTTCCATTAGGATCTTATGCATGCATAGTGAAGGTTTGATTCCTACTAGATCCTCTATAGTATACCCTAAGGCCTTCCTATGTTTCTTAAGAACAACCATAAGCTTACTATGTTCATCAGTAATCAAATCGGAACTAACAATTACCGGAAAGGTAGAATTAGGTCCTAGAAATGCGTACCTTAGATGTGTAGGAAGTGGCTTCAAGTCCATCACTATAGGAGTCTCTAATCTCTCTTGAGGAGTATCCAATGCTTCCTTAGAAGTGTCTATGGATGTAGAAGATGTTGGAGAAGAATTAAAAGAAGTGGCGGAGAAGATACAATCTCCTTCAGATTCACCCAAAATTACGGCTCCCCTGTTTCCTCCACGGCCGTGGTTTTGGGCGTGGAAATCAATTACGGTGCCTCTGTTTGTTCCACGGCCATGGTTTTGGCCGTGTAACTTACTGGAGTACTTTGAATAGCTGATTACAGTCATGTTGGTAAATTCCACGGCCGTGGAATAGCACGACTGGCCGTGGTTTCTTACGTTTTCTGACCCATCGTAGAGTTTCTCAAATTCTTCTTCATACATTTCTTTTTGCTTCTCTAAAGCTTCAATTTCCTCATTGCATTCCTCTTCTTCCCCTATATCCATAATGCTCATAGAGATAACCTTTTGCAAGGGATCTTTGAAGAGAATCGAACTTACCTCCTCTCTAGATAGCTCTTCGTCGTGGATGTTGAATATGTCTTCATCGAAAGCTGGTTCCTTCACCAAAGTGGAGATAACGAACTCTACCTTTTCTTCTCCTATGTCGAAGGCGAGTCTAGCATTCTTGCAATCAACTATACAACCGGATGTTGCAAGAAACGCTCTTCTGAGTATGATCGGGACCGGACTATCTGCAGGAATGTCAAGCACAACAAAATCTATAGGAACATAGAACTTACCAAGCTTGACCGGGACGTCTTCAACTATACCAACGGGACGAGTTATGGATCGATCCGCCATGTACAACGTCATCTTCACCGGTTTAGGTTCGCCTAAACCGATCTTCCTGCATAAGGCAAGCGGAATGATACTCACGCTTGCTCCTAAATCACATAATGCATCATATGTGACATCTCCCACTCCTATGGGAATACAAAATGACCCCGGATCCTTAAGCTTTTGGGGCATCTTTTCCTTCATTGTCTTGATGAGATCCGATGAATCCAAACTCATCTTAGCCTCTCCAAAATCCTCTAATTTTCTTTTGTTAGAGAGGATCTCCTTTAGTAACTTTCCATAAGCTGGCATACCTACAATTGCATCAATGAAAGGTATATTAATATGGAGTTTTCTCATGAGTTCAATAAACTTACCGAATTGCTTGTCTAGACGCGCTCTTGCTCTAGACTGCGGGAATAGTAGGGGAGGTTTGAAAGCTGGAGGAGAAACGTAGACGTCTTCCTTCTCCTTCCCCTTCTCTTTCTCCTTTTCGACGGGAACTTCTACAAATTTAGGCTACGGGTCAGTGGTTGTTGCTCCGCTCCTAGTTGTGATTGCCATCACCCTTCCTTTTGGGTTATCCTCCGTCTTTCCTGGAAGTTTTTCTTGATTCCTAGGAACTTCCTCAGCATGGCTAAACATTTGGTTTTCTAAAACCTTTTGGGCTTTATCAACCTTAGTGATGTGATCATCGACCTTAATGATGTGACTCTCCAATCCTTGAAGCTTTCCCAAGATTGTTTCCAACATGGGATCGGACTTCTCTTTCCCCGAAGTGCTTCCTCTATTAGATGCTTGTTCCTGACTTTTCAAGGGAATGGAAGAAGAAGAAGAAGGTGGAGTTAGTGAATTTCCTGAATTGGGATAAGAATTACCGGAATTGTGTTATTGGTTGGACTGCCAATTGTTGTTTTTTGAACCCATATTGTTGTTCTAACTGATATTCCGGTTGTTGTTGTTGTTGTTCCAATTGTTCCGGTTGTTTTTCCGGTTGTTGCGGTTTGTATTCTCATTCCCATTGTGGTTATTGTTGTTTCCCAAATAACCCACATCTTGCCCCTTTTGCTTTGGAAAGTTGGTTTTAATGGCTTCCTTCAACTCTTTAATCTCAGTATTGAGAGAAAAGATTTGAGTTTGAGCAGCTTGTGATAACTTTGCTCCTTGCTCCACTTGACTTGCTTCTACTTTCCGGTGAGAATACTTTTCTATGACTCGGGCTTGCTTCTCAATGAAGTCCCAAGCGTCATCTTCCCTCATGTCCATGAATGTACCACATGAAAGGGATTGGTGCTTGAATTGTGTTTCCACATCCAGCCCCTTATAGTATATCTAATAAACCCAGTTTGGAAATGCCATGATGTGGGCAATCCAATAATAAGTCCTGAAATCTTTCCCAAGATTGAAACAAACTTTCGTTAGATCTCATAGAAAATGCATTAATCTTACCTCTCAACTCCGCCGTCTTGGATGGCGAAAAGAATTTGGTAAGGAATTCCGCAGAAAGATCCTCCCATGTGTTAAGTCTTCCATTTGGAAGAGCTTGATACCAAGATAAAGCTTTCCCTTTCAAAGAGAAGAAGAATGGCTTGATCTTGTAGTTGTTAGTGGTTCCATTCTTTGGCTTCATTGTCTCCATCATGATCTCGAAATTCTGTAAATATTGATGTGGAGATTCAACACTCGTTCCTCCAAACTGATTTTGGCGAACGATGGTAATAACTTGTGGGTTGAAGCTAAACCCTTGCATATCATCAGTATCAAAGTTCACACCTAAACGGCATGGTTGCTGAATTGGATCCATTCTTTGGCCAAGAGTTCTTTGCTCTCCATCTATACGAGCAACTCTCGCATCACCAGCTGGAACATGACGATTGGCAGCCGGTCTTGGAGCAAATGGGTTCAAATTGATCGTCGGATCAATGTCCTCTAATGGTGGCATGGAAGAGTCGCTATCCTCGTCGGAAGAATTGGTTCTAACCAATCTTGACGATTTCCTGCTCTTCTTCTTCTTAAGGTCGCTCAATTCCAACCTTATTTGAAATATCATATCTGTTAGATCATCAACTTTCGATTGATGACGCTCCGATTCCTCCTTGCGAGTCTTCTCGCTCCATCTAAGTTGAGCTTCGGACTCCGCTAACTCCGTTTGGTAATATCGTTCACTTTCTTCAGCCATCTTTCTTTCTTTGAGCTTCTTCCTCAAAGTCTTCTCAAGTTCTTGATCAAGAGGTAAGAGGTCCTCGTTGTTCCTAGACATGCCCATAAACCTAAAGTAACCTGCCAATATCACTCACAAAAGATATCAAATAACAAGAGCTAAGCTCCCAAGCTTGACAACCGGTAACCGAATTCGGCCTAGACCAAATTCCCGGAAACGGCGCCAAAAACTTGTTCGCCACTTAGCGTGCGTGCAAATAAGTCTTAAATTTATAAAACTAGAATCAAGCAAGCGAACCCGCAGTGTACGGATCGACGTAGTTAAGCAAGAATTCCAGAGTATTGAACACAAGGATTTGGGGGGTTAAATCCAATTATAAGATTGTCAAGCAAGTAAATGTATGAGCTTTGCAAATATTAGGGAAAACAACAACCCTAAAGATCCAGGTATCTAATTGTGGCAATCGATTCAAGATATACTAAAGAACTAAGGACAGAGTTAAGAGTTGCAAAGGTATACTAAGGTAAAGCAATGTACGGTGAAGTTCCAAGGCTTTATATGACTTATCTAAAGACACTCTCTATAAAGGTTGTTGAGGCTTCAGTATAGAAAGGATCTAAAGACAAGAATTAATATCAAATACCCAAACTTGTAACCCAAGGATCAAGACTAACTAAACCGATTAAGGTTGTGACACTCGAAATCGAAGTAGAGGTTGTTGAGGCTTCACTACTACCTAGAAAAGGCAAGCCAAGACTAAGTTAAAGCAAATCTTTAACTTTGGATCAAAGTAAAAGCAAGGTTCGTAAACGAACACAAATTACGGGCAGATCTTGAGTTCCACAGCCGTGGAACCTCAAGAACAGACCGTGGTTTGGGGCGTCGGCGAATTCTCTCTAACTCTCAGGGTCCAATCTGTTTACGATCGATCTATCATCATCTAAGCCACAACTATCAACCCTTCACCTTAGAATTGCTAAAGGGTTTTAGCCAACAACAGTCATTATGATATCAACTTCAAGATTAAGAAGAATGAAAGATGAAAACCTTCGAAAACCTTCAATAAACTTCAAATCAATCTCAAATCCACAAACAAGGGTAATAATGTAACAAATTTGGAATAACACAAACCAAAATCAATCCTTGATAAGAACGAAGAGCGGGATGTCAATCCGTCTTCTAATCAAACATAGGAACAAAAGCGCAACTTCCAAATCTTCAAGCCTTCGTAAATCTCCGTTGCAAGAATGCAATTCTCCGCACGTCCAATGAAACCCTAGGCATCTGTAAGCGAGCGTAAGCGAAGGTCCCGAATTCTCCCTCCTTCAGTCCTTTTATAAGGAAGGATAGAATAACCGTCCGGCCCATATGCGTAAACAATGTGTCCATATTTTATTCGTCAAAAGATTGCCTAAATCACGGTTTCATGGAGTTCCACGGCCGTGGTTTAGAGCGTGGAAGTGGGTTACGGTTCTTCACAACTTCCACGACCGTACTTTATACCGTGTAACTCTCTGGAATGCTCTACGTTCATGTTGCCAAGTTCCACGGCCGTGGTTTTGGGCGTGGACTTCTCTACGACCGTATTTTAGAGCCTGGAAGCGTAGATTGCTCGTAGTTTCCTTTGTGTCGTGCCATTCCTCCTCCTAGCATCTCCCTTGGCTTCCTTGGTGTGTCCTCAATCCTTGGATGTGCTCAATTCATCTCCATACTCTCTTAATTTGTTCGGTTTTATCTCTTATTCTCCTACAATCAACACAAAGCTTATGTAGACCTCTATATCGACAATATAGATAAACTAGCTAACAATTGCTTCAATGCCTTATCAAGGAACACTATAATGGATGAAAAACATCTAGAAAACGTGCCTAAAATATCACAATATTTCATGCTAACACTTAGTCTTTGTAACGTGTAACATTTTATCCCACTAAGGTATATGGATATTCCCGGTGTAGGGGAGAATACACTTAGAAGGAAAATTCATTTATGAATGACTCATTACATTATCTAAGTCAATGGTTTTAACATATAACAACCAGTTTATAAGACGTGCAATTGAACATAACTTCTATTAGAGTTTTGTCTACTCCTTTTCGGAGATTACAAACTCTTGATTGGGTTTTGTCTACTCCTTTGTGGAGATTACAAACCCTTGGTTAATAATTTGTTTTTAGTTTAAGATACACTACAAAAAATAATTCAATTAGCCACGGATGTTGGCGACGGCAAAAATGCTATTTGCCGTCGCTAACTATCAACGGCGACGGCTTGGCGACGGCAAAACGGAGCGTAGCCAGAACAGGCGACGCGAAAATTTTTGCGACGGCCTATTGCCGTCGCTAAATTTTCGCGTCGGATGTTGGCGACGGGTTTTTACCGTCGCCAAATTATCGCGTCGGCTATAGCCGTCGCCGTCATATGTCGCAAACTGTAAATTTTGGTGCGAAATTTGAGTTTAGGCGACGGCAATAGCCGTCACAAATTGTAAATTTGGTCGGAAATTTAGATTATGAGCATTGGTAAAAAGCCATCGTAAATTGTTAAAATATTTTAAATATATTGATCTTTGACAACGGTAACATCCGTCACATACGTCGCATATATTGTAAATTTGGTGGGAAAATTCTACCACAACTGTATTATTTTAAAACATCTAAATGACTACGTCAAGTTGCACCAACAATTTCAATAAACCAAGAAAGAATATATATCATTAAAAGAAAGAATATTTAATATTCAAAACATTAAAATTAACAAAATTCGAAGAGTAAAGAAGTTCACAATTTCAAAATACAACTTTGATGCACAACATTGGTCATAGCAGACTTCCCATCATGAGGAATACCAACCACCGTTCCGGTCTTCCTTTCATCAACTATCTTTGACAAACCTCTCATTTGGACTTGTTGAAAGTTTAAGAACCGGAAACTATAAGATCCAAGGAGTATTACAGGAAAAAAATTCCTTAAGCCATGACCATTAATTACACAATCACTTATGTGAATCAAAACTCTCATAAGGTCGATAAATTTTGACAGCTCTAACCATTCATGAAACTCATTAGAACATACACTTCGCATCTTTAATATGTGGGCTACCAAAGCATAAGAATAACAAATTACTACAGATCATTGTAATATTCTTTGTTCATTATCAGCACTCTTATTTTGTGAAATAGCATAGTGGTTAGTGAAGTTCACTAAAACTGAAATTTAGTATATATGTACATGCTCAGAATTACTTCCTTTGATATTTCTTAGTGACATTGTATTATTCAAAAGTCTAGCATCCAACATGTTGTAAACAGTTAGATATCATTTTCATGGTTTTCATCTTTCTTTCATAGAAATAAAGTTTTGACATTAAGCAATATTCCCCTTTTTAGAACTTTAGTTATCATCAAATTAAAGTAAATAAGGAGGATTAATATCATACTAATTACTAACAAATCTCTTACCTGGTATGTTGGTATCCTCAAGCTTTCTGGCCTCATTTGTAAGTAGTCACAACAGGAAAAGCAGCTTTAAATAAAGGAAGAATATGGTATCGGGCATCTCCATTCTAGTTACATACCTGCTTATCATATATTGAAAAAAAAAGGAATTAGATTTTAATAGTAAACTAATGTAAGCAGAGAATAATCTGGATCTTGTTAGTTGATATGGTTTTCAAGCTTAAAAAGTTGTCCAATAACCACATCTCTGCTAAGCTAAGTTTGCAGTCTAGTTTCATTTCAAGACATGATCCTCATCTTTCATGCAGATTTTCACTTGAAAATTAAACATACCAACACTCTCGAGGTACACCATTATAAGGCATCTTTATACACAAAAACGTCAAATACTATTTTATTATTTTTAATGAGCACTTTGTAAAATAGATATATTTTGAGCATGGAATAATGCCTTGGACTTTTCATTAGTGAGTCAATTTTTAGAAGAAAAAAAACAAGATGTAATTTTGCCATAGCTTCTCAAAGTTGAGCACCTCTTACGCAGTTATCGGATGTTGGTAATTTTATTAACTTTTTGCTAAAACTTTCAACATAATATATCAAAAAATTCAAAGGTCAGTTTCTCTTTAGTGGTCGCAAATTAGACAGGTCAAGTTTGCAGTCTTGTTGAAGAATATATATAGCACTAACATGATAATTGGTTAGAATCATAACACGATAAGACTTATATCTATTTCTTTTCTCAATAAGCATCTAGTACCGAAATGCATTGTTATAAAATGTAAACATAAGATTCTACTCTTTAGATCAAAAGAAAAATAGGGAACTAGTTAGTTTAAACCGCAGCAAATCATTAACCTTAAGGTCTCCTTTGTAGCCTTTCGGATCTTGCAAAGAATTGTTGGAAGGCCTAGCTGTTGATGAGCTTCATAGCGATGACAACCTGAGAACCCTATACAGAAATGATCAAGGCTTACCACAACTTCATTCAGTATATTATTTTTCTTCATTGCAAAGGTTTTGTAATTGGAAATCGAATTATTACCATAGTAAACTCCGTCAACCTCAAGAACATCAACCTGCAAACATTCACACAACCATTGGTGAAAGTTACTCAAATCCCAACTTGTTCTACATATACTGAAGTTTACTGAGGAGAAATGTGAATCATACTGGTACTTGCAGGCCAATTTCATTGATACTATCCATGAGTTGTTGCACTTTCTGTTGATCATTAGATCTCGTTCGCAACAAAGGCCTTCAAATCTGACCCACAAGGATCTCCTTGATCACTGGCCCCTTCGATTGTGAAGGTAATGAACTCCCTGAATGAATTGAGAAGACATCATCCAAAGATTATATACACAGATGTATTAACAGCTTTTATACAAAAAAGAGGATTACCATTAGATGAAGTTGATATTGTGAAATTCCTGAAACCAATAGGGGGTCTAACGAGGTAAAAAACTTGCCATCTTCGATTCTTCTTCTTCTTCCACGTGAAAATTGACGACAAGTTAATCGTAATTGACCAAAATACAGTGAAAATCGAATTGTTACCGACACAATCTCTTCTGAAACAGACAAATTGACGCTGATTTGAAAACCTCACCCAATAGCAAAATCGAATTCGGATCTGTAGAAGAGAGGGGAATAAAGCTTGCTGGTGTCTCATGAGAGAAAGGGCGTCGCCGGAATCTAGATATGTGTGGAGAAGGCACAAGTCGACGACAACAGCAACCGCGGCGGCGGACGAGGCTCCTGCGCCGGAATGGCGGCGAAGACCCGAACACGACCTGTGTTCCTAGCGTCGGAACTGGTAGCTGAAGATCCCATGGCGACAAAGTGCTGCTCCTCGGGCGTCGTCACCGGACTCTAGACAGGGGCTGAAGAAGACGACTCGGTCTAGGGTAGGTTAGGGCGGAGAGTTGGATTTCCCGGACGATTGATGAAGAACTCGATCAGGGAAGGGATATGAAGAAGCTCCGGACAGGGGAGAAATTAGAGAAGAAGAAATAGAGAAGGGATAGGCTAGGGTTAGGATTAGGAAGGCAATCGGGAAAGGTAAAGGGAGGGGCGCAAGAGGGTTAAATTGTTCAATATAATTGTTCAATATAATTTTTGATGGTTTTGTTCTAGGGTTAAATTGTTCAATATAATTTTTTGATGGTTTTGTTGTTTCGGTTTATAGATGAATAATTTTTTGCGGCTTTGGATCAATTCAGTGAACTGAACCGAAGTCTGGTCAACCATAGTCGAAGATGTCGAACGGAAGGGCGCAAGAGAGAAGGCTAATTTTTTGCGGAATAGAATTTGGAATGAATTTTAAATTATTCTAAGAATATTTTTTTTAATTTTTTTAGCCCAATATTTTCATACGGCGCCAAATAACTTGGTTGTTGGCGTCGACGACATAATGCCGTCGCCAATGGTCCTTTTTATTAGCCACGGTAAGATTACCCGACGCCAATTACATGACTATTAGCGACGGTCTTATACCACCGACGCAAATAATTTGTTTTTTCCTGCCATGCTGATGTTGCCGTCGCTTGGCCGTCGCCAAATCAAGGTCAATGGCGACGGCAAACCCTTGCCGTCGCCAACAAGCGTGGCTAATTGAATTATTTTTTGTAGTGATAATTATATTAAATTGATTGGCAATTGGGAGAACCGTCTACTCACATAAGTGAGACTACGGCCCTTTGGTCTAAAAGTGGACACCGAAACTCCAACAATCTTCTAAGTGTATTTATTGTTAATTGGTTTTGTAGGATTGGATTGATCAATAATGAGTAAGACGTTAATGACAGAAATGACTTCTCGCTTTGGAAAGTTGGATAAGTTTGAGGGTGTTGACTTTAGGAGGTGGCAAAAAGAAAATGCACTTCCTCTTGACTACACTAAAAGTCGCTTATGTACTCACTACACCTAGACCGGCCGAGCCGGTTGATGATATGGTGGAGGAGATAGAGGCTGCCCGACGAATGAGCAAATGGGATAATGATGACTACATATGGCGTGGTCATATTCTCAATGACATGAATGATGCATTGTTTGATGTCTACCAAAGTGTAGAGTCATCAACATCAATGTGGGATCAACTAGAGTCTAAGTACATGGCGGAGGATGCTTTATCTCGCAAATTCTTAGTCTTGGATTTTAACTCATATAAAATGATGGACTCAAGGCCGGTAATGGAACAATACAATGAATTGCTCCGGATTCTTGGGAGGTTCACTCAACATGCCATGCATATGGATGAGGCCATTGCGGTTTTGTCTATAATGGATAAGCTCCCCCCTTTGTGGAAGGACTTCCACCATGTGTTAAAGGACAAGAAGGAAGAACTCACATTGGTGGAACTTGGCTCTCACCTTCAAATTGAACAAGGCCTTAGGGCACAGAAGGGGGACTCAAGAAGGAGGATAAAACTTCTACTTCCCACAAGGCCAACATGGTTGATGGTAAGGGCAAAAGGAAGAGGTTCAAAGGAAAGGACAAAGACAAGGACGAGGGAAATAAGCCCAAGAAGTCCAAGAAGGATAATTTTGACAAGAAACCAAAAGGATCTTGTTGGAAGTGTGGCAAGTGTGGCCACTTCAAGAGGGTTTGCAAGGTTAAGGACAATGAATCCAAGGGTGGAGGCCAAAGTGGCCAAAACCCCTCAAACCAAGGTGACTCACTTATGAGTCTTGATTCTAACTTTGATATAAATTCTGATTTGAATTATGTGTCATTGAGTTTTGAATGTTTGTCCATGCAGGATGATGACCTTGGATGGTGGGTGGACTCGGGTGCAACAACTCATGTTTACAAAGATCGGCGTTGGTTCAAGACATACGTTATTGCTAACGATGGAGCACTCATGCATATGGGAAACGAGTCTACCACCCCCGTTCTAGGAAGAGGACGGGTTGAAGAAATGAGCATTGAATCCGTCAAAGGCTAAGAGACTTGTCGTTACCAATGGAAAAGATAGTGTCCTTGGCTTCTTCAGGCGTGATGAGATGGTAAGAGATTGAATGTTCTCTTGGGAGAGTGATGGGAGAGTAAGGGTGAGATAGTGGTGAAGGTTGGCATAGGTTTTAGGTCCAAGGATTGAGGTGACGTGGTTTATTAAAGAGGTGGATATTTGGTTTAGGTCATGGGAGATGGCATTGTTACAGTCACTCAAGGTATAAATTTTGTTGGAGCATCTTCTAGCTTTGATGCTTCTGATGAAGTAAGAGTTGTATTGGTCACCATAGTTGATCCATTTGGCTTTGGCAAGCTGGGAAGTGGTGGTGCAAAGGAGATCAAGAGTAGTGTTGAGCTTCTTTCAGCATCAATGAGGGTAAGATCATGGGGGGTGGGTTCGGAGGGATATTGGGCTTTGTTGACTTGGTTTTTGCAATCATCGAAGGTTGTGTGTAGGTTCTCTAGATTGGCACTCGGGTATCTTTTGAGGAGGGGTTTGAGGAGTTTAAGTTTATGGACAAGTCTATACACCGGTTTGCCAAGGACTGGCACATTCCAAGCATTAGCAACATAGGAGGGGAAATCTTCGTACTTAGACCAAACATTGTTGAAGCGGAAAGGTGGGTTGGATTTCATAGTGATGTTAGAGGTGGAAACTATGGAAGGAGAGTGATCGAAGATATATGGTTGGTTAAAGAAGGCCGTGTAGTTGGGGAAGGAAGAACACCAATGGTGGTTGGTAAGAATTCTATCAAGGTTGCACCAAATTCTAATGTATATTTGAATGTTGCCCCCATGTGATTTACAACCAGAATAGGGGTGATCAGAGCGATTGTTTAGACTGAGGTAATGGGTGAGCTCTGAGGACTCTTAGGTAACGGTGGGGGAAGAGTTAACGGTCTTCTCATCAGGTGAAAGAGTGACATTGAAGTTGTCAAGGAGAGCCCAAGGGTTGAAGAAGTTAAGGAGATGGATGGTGTTAATGAAATCCCAAAGAGAAGAGCGGTCATTGGGGATGTTTTGGGTGTAGATGAAGGTGCATTCAAGAAGAGGGGGGAGGTATTAGGGCTAATGTTAGGAAGAAAGATGTGGAAGTGGATTAGTTGATCGGTAATGTTGATGGGGGGTGATGTGGAGCTTGTAGGGGTTCCACCAAATCCAGATGCGAGAGTTGTAGGAGTAAGAGGAGTTTAAAAGGTGCTTTAAATGAGGAAATAAGTGAGAGGCAATTCTATCTTGTTCATATTAAGCCTTGTTTCAATAATGGAAAGAATATCAACGTGGTGCTTCTTGGTAATCTCTTTGATTCCTTTTTGTTTGTTAGGGTGGTTGAGACCACAAATGTTCCAAGCACATGGCTTATAATTCATCAAAAATATCAAGGGATGTCTCTAGACAATCGTTGTTGTCAAACGATGTGTTGTGAGGGAGGGGTGATAAGGGGGATGTGAGAGAGATGGGCCACCAAGGCCAAAGGAGTGAAAAGATGGTGACGGTGGAGACACCAAGGGTGTGTGGTGGGGGAGGAGGGGGAAAATGAGCTTGAGAGATGGTATCAGGAAGCAAGATAGCGGGTGAGGAGTTGAAGGGTGGAGGAGGAAGAGGTTGATATAAGGAGTGGACAGGTGGGGTCTTGGCACTCTTCGGTAGGTTTTAAGGGTGAGAGATGAGGTAAGAAGGTTCATTCCCGATATATGTTCCCGATTTAGTTTGAGTCATGGTAGAAACCATAGATGAGAGAAGTGTGTGTAAGAGAAGTTCACGATGGGCAACATCAAAACATCGACCATTTTTTAGTGAGGTAGAAGGGAGGTTTGCCTAGAGGCTAGATTTGGACTTATCTCCGAAAACCATGCATTTAGAGCAGTGGTTGGGGAGCCAGTTATACGTGATTCTTTTTGAGAGATGGATTCACCACTGGCCCTTTAAGGAGGACAACACGAAAAGGGGCTTAGAGGCAGGGATATCCACAAGTATCTTAACAAAGCCAAGCCGGTTTTGGTGAGTTGAGTGAGAGTTTGTGGGGATTGGAGTTTCAATAGATGATCCAATTTTAGCAAGCATATTTTGTCACCAAAATTTGTAGTCAAGGTTGGGAAAGAGTGACCCATATTGGTAGGGATGTCCGACGCTGGTCTTGTTATGTTTGAGAGTGGCCTTGTCATGACCTTGTTATACCAGAGGCTGACCTTCTTATGCCCGACGATGGTCTTGTCATGCCTGACGTTGGCCTTGTCATATCCGAGAGTGGTCTTGTCATGCCCGACATTGACCTTGTCAAACTATTTCTAACGGAGTCTGAAAAATTGTAGGTAAACAAAATCAGTGTAATGATTCTTAGTTCGTTAATCAGCAGAAATGAATGCAATGATTTTAAAATTTGTTAAATGGCTTAGATTAGGTCAATTGGTTTCAATATCCTATAAGTAAAGTAAATTTGAATAAATATAAAGTCGTATGTACATATTAATTACATAGCTAGGAGAGAAAAATGACTAAAAACAAAATTCAACGTAGAAATATAAGGATAGAGGAAGGATTCAAAGAAAGTGTCTTACCAAACATGCATGGACGTAGAAATAAGTACGTACGTTGGGCAATTTGCCATGCAACTTTTCAACACTTGTTTGACTATAAATACCAAACCTTCTTTTGCTTATCATCACAACAATCCTAAATATACATTCTAAATTAAGATAAGATATTTACAAAGGAATTGATCGAAAGTAAGCTCAATCTAGCTAGCTAGTACGTAATGGCTTGCAAGATCACCGGTTTAGTTGCCCTAGTTTTCGTTATGGCCGCTCTTGTCGGCCAGTCGAACGGGCAACTTGCATCGGGTTTCTACGAGGGAAAATGTGGAAACACGAGCATCGAACAATTCATTCTCAGCCTCGTTAAAACAAAGATGCAAAACAATCCCGGGCTTGTCGGGGATCTTACCCGATTGTCATTTCATGATTGCTTTGTTAAGGTGAGCATCGCCGTGAATTGCATATATGTCTTATATATTATTACGTACGTACCTACATTTCATTGATAGTAAGTATACACATTAATATATATTGGTTAAAACATAACTATATCTATGTTTACGTTGCTAGGGATGTGATGCATCGGTGATGCTGGACGGAGCTACATCTGAGAAAACTGCTACGGAAAACCTAAATCTCGACGGATTTGATGACATTGATGATATAAAGAAATCCGTTGAAGGGGTTTGTCCCGGTGTTGTATCATGTGCAGACATTTTAGTCATGGCAACTAGAGACACACTCAATATAGTAAGTAGCGGCTTGTATATTTATAATGTTCAATTTAGTTATTTTGGTACTAATTCGAGATTTGGTACGTATATATACGAATGACTTAGGCCGGTGCGGATAGGTATGAAGTCGAGACCGGGAGAAGAGACAGCCTTGTTTCAAAAGCCTCGGATGCTGCCAATGTTCCCGGTGCCAACACCCTCATGTCAGTCGCGATCAGCGACTTCTCTAACATTGGATTAGACGTGAATGATCTTGTTGTTCTTCTTGGTATAAATTCCCATCTATAATCTTACGCAATTGATTTATTCAAGTTAGATAATTATGCGAGACACGAGTGTTTTCTCGACACGAGGAGTAAAAAGTAACAACCAGGTTATTATATTATAAGATTGGTGAACTAGTTCTGGATTTTGTACTTCAAATGTAAATGATATAGACTCCTTGAACTTATATTGGGACTTTAGTTAACAACCATATACTTGATTGCAGGTGCTCACACCGTGGGAGTAGTCCATTGCAACAACTTCCAAGACCGTCTATACAACTTTAGCGGGACAGGCAAACCGGATCCAACCATGGACTCGGGTTTGGTCCAAAGTCTCATGAGCACATGGAAGTGTTGTTGAATAACATGGAAGTGTTCTTATATTGATGATTAATGATGTTGTGTGGAATAATAAGATTTGCAGTAAAATTTGAGAAATTGGATTCTATTTATATAATCAGTGTTGATCTTGTTGCTCTTGAGTACCATGAAATCTTTCAAAAATGTAGCTACTTAATATCTCATATAGGTTGACACTTTCTCAAAATTTTCTAACTTTCTTCAACCCAAAATGCTCGGCATCATCGGGTTGGGTTTGAGTCGGGTTACAAAATGCTCGGGTTGAAACGGGTCCATTAAAAACAAGCTTGGTTAATAATCGGTTTGTTTTGAGTCGGGGTTGGGTCGGATATCAATTTTTCGAGTTGAAACGGTTTAAAGGGTAGCCTCTAGTTCATGCCGGTCACAATAGGGTTGAGTCAAAACAAGCTATCTTTTTAGCGGTTTGTTTCACGTCAGCTCGGTTTGGATCAAGAATCAGTTGTTCGGGTTGATACGGGTTATCATATAGTCTTGGTTCTTGCATTATAATTTAGTTCAGTTCTTGAGTCATTCGGGTTAGGTTACTTTGGTTTTTAATGGCTTCGGATAGAGATGTCAGTTGGGGCGGGTCAATTGGGTTTGCGTCAGTCCAAGTTAAGTTCAAGTCGGGTTGAAACAGGGTCGGGTTGCCTAACATCTTGATTTGGGTCGGTTTTAGGTCAGGCAATTTGACGGTTGAATCCGGGTTACTAGAAATACTAGGTTTGCATGGGTTCGAGTAAGTCTTAGATATACATTGTTTCATTAAAATTTTTGATAAACTACATAAAACACCCTTATTTACTCTTTTCTTCCTTTAACAATTAAACACATTATTGATATTTCATTCAGACTAATAGATTATCTAGTTTTCAATCCAAATTGTATGGGACCATTAAAAACTTATTAATTAGTTCAGGTACGGATTATAAATATGTATGGGATAGTTAAATTAAAATAAAAATATAAGAGGGGGTTAAGTGAATAAGTGAGTACATAATAAGTGTTTTTTGTGTAATTTACTCAAAAATATTTTCGATATTAATTTGATAAAATAGTTTTGGGTTATCATCTTTATTGGGGTTAAATGGATTAAACTATATTAATGTAACACCCCGAATCCGCGGGACTCGGGATGTCACATTGGGATAGGATCTCACAATGGATCTTGACCCTAACCTGACAACAAGTTCACTGGACCTTACAACTAGGCACTGGCATATATAAAACAAATACATAAAACAGTATAAATTGTACAACCCAAAGTAAACAACAACATAGCCGAGTATATAAAACGACATCCTTACACAAGAGGCACAAAAGATCATCCTCACGCAAAGGGGAAACACAACAACCCCAATCCAACCACCTAATGTACGAGAGTCCTCGGCCTGTCACCCTGCCAGATCACCTAGTAGCGCCTAACCTGTAAACATCTACAACACGGTATGAAACCGTTAGCTAACCATACATATATGAGGTAATGCATAAGCACAAACACAATCATGAAAGATAAACACCTCAACATGCTATCACACATTTACCCATTTATTATCTTTATATAATAACCATTCACTCAAAAACCGTATATGTATAGATAGATGAAAGTATGTGACACGAGGACCGATACATCCCCGCCTCTGAGTGCAATGTCCAGCTGTACGAGTATCGGTCACACAATCCGTGTACCCTATGGGAGTGGATTGCGCCCTTCCTGTAAACTAGTCTGGCCCGACATCAGAGAACCTCCCAGACTCCACGGCGGGATGAAAGGGAAAGGTTATCACAGCCACACAGTGGGGCAGTCAATAAAACATAGGTCGATAAAAACGACAACTCATGCTATCATAGCAAACATAAAAAGCACACACCACTCATGCAAACACCCAATATAGGGATGGTAGCTAAGTAAGTCCTACGGACTTACCTCAACCTCGTACAAACTCAACCACGATCACCTCTACACTGGAGGGACAACACGGCCTATAAACAAGGCATAAAGAGATATATCAACCTCTATTCATCAAAGGGGTCACACCTAGACCCAAAGAGATCCATAAGGATCATACTCAATCTATAAGCCTCACAACCAACTAAACCTCAATATCTCAACATAACTCACAATTCCTCAAATCTCAAGGTAGTATCTAATCGACATTCCTCAATCTCAATTCTAATCCTAATTTAATTAATTAACCTTTAATTAATTAATTAGATTTTGCCAGAATAACTTTTTGCCCGAAGGCAATTTCTAAACCCCCTGTCATCAGATTTCATCAAACAAACTATCCATAATCACCAGAATAATATAACGACCATAATGAAATTTCTATTTATCCATTTTGACAAGCCTAAAGTCAATTTAGGTCAAATAGCAGTACGGAAAACGAATAAATTCATAACTTGTTCGTTACTAACCCAATTGATGATCTGAAAGAAGATTCGGAATCACAACGACGCAGGCTACGTATGGACAACATAAGATTCATCAGAATCTGAGGGACGGAACCGTCCTGGTGACATATATGCTCGACCAGCCCTCCATATACTTGGAAATGCAGAAATTCGGTACCGATATGAAGAGAATGAAGAGAGGAATCCAGAAACTCAAACGGAAATGAAATCGGATTAGAAACGGAGAGTAGATCAGAGTTTGAAGGTTGAGAGAAATCAGAGCTTTTACGAGGAAACGTGAAAGGAAATGAATTAATAAAGGATTTTCCGCTATTTATAGTGAAGACGATAATTATCCTTTAGTAAAGTCGATAATTATCCTTTAACCGATCCAAAGGCGGGTCGAACCTCTTTGTCCAAACTTTTCGAGATTGGAACATTAAATCTGGAATATTGTAGGGATAATTATTCCACAACTGCCTCGGAAAACGTGTAATCATAAGCCGTCTTTCTTAGCCGTTAAGAAACGAAATAGCGACTCTTTTGGCCGTTTTGCCTCTCCATGTTATTTCATACCTAGGACATATCCGATATCCTGATCATTTCTCTCAACTGCATTTTTATTAATTGGAGCTCCCAAATGCTTCAAATAACACCGGAGGGTAAAAATAATTACCCGGGGAAAAAGTAAAAATTTCCCCAAATGTCCAAAATTACGCCAGGAACATAACGGTGGGACTCTTACTCATCACTTGCGAAATCTTCGCGAGTTATATGTCAATTACTATCAACGATTAAGTTAATCAACATTAATTAGAATTCGGAAATCCTAGCTATTACATCACACACCCCTTAAAAAAAAGTTTCGTCCCGAAACTTGAACAATTCCCAAATTCTCTCGGACCCATACGCCGAGGTATAACTCTCACTCTTTCTATCGGAGGTATCACATCTCCGTTCAAAAGATCACAACCTATAACAATCTATAACCTCAAGTATAAACATGGAGGAATCATCATCTCCAGGAAATAGGGCCATAACGCTACCCAAAGGCATAGAGGAATCACGTCTCTCGCCATACCACATCACAAGGCATAGAGGAGGCACATCTCTAGCCAACCCACACATCTCTAGCCAACCCATAAACATATATATCGCATGGAGGAATCACATCTCCACTGAACTATGTCCATCAAGGTAGCATGGAGGAAAGAACCATCTCCAGCTGAATCCTAATCCCACTCAAATAGCATGGAGGAAAGAACCATCTCCAGCTATAAATATAATCATAACGTGGAGGAAGTAATCATCTCCAGCTATAGCTTACATCACGCTAGCACATCAAGATCTAATAAGATCATAAATCACATCACAACTAGCATGAAATAACACATCAAGGCATATAAGCACATAAGCACAACATTCATCAAGATAGCACTAAGATCTACTCGTGCTCCCACAAATGGGTCTGTCCCAACATATACTCTAGATAGTTCCTTAGGACACTATCCTCAATCTCTCACATAGCCTCTTCACATCATATCCTCAATATGGGAATGTCTTTCGAATACAAGCATTTCATATCTCATTTCAAGAATGTAATCGAATGCTCAACAAAAGTGTGGTTGGACTCAACCATCAAATCATCGTAACTCACAAGGTGTCTCGAGTCTGGTATATACTTCCTCAGTTGAGACATATGAAACATTGGGTGGATATCCTCTAATCTTAGAGACAAAGCTAAACATCAAGCTACCTTCTCCGTACTGGTCGATCTCAAATAAACCATCATATTGGAAACTCGGTTCCCTTTCCATATTAACACGTCTAACGTCTCGCAGCTGAGATACTTACAGCCGGACATGAACTCTCTCTTGAACTTTAGAGGTTAACGCCTCTTGTCTACATATAATATCTGGCGACTCTGTACAACCAACATTCTTCCTTTAATCAACGTTACTTGAACTATAAAATCCTGAATCTGGTAAGGTGTTATTCCACTACTACTGCTAGATCACTTCTAGCACAAGGATATACGACATCAATGTCTGTATATATTGCCTCATAGGGCCATCCCAGAAAGATGCACGTCCTTCATTGTTATATAATAAACTCATTAATGGAAGGTAATATAACCATCCACGTTTCCCATTCAACTTACAACTCATAATTGATCTTTAAGATCTAGATGATCCTCTCTAACTGACCATCTGTTAGGGGGTGAAGTGTAGTCATGAGGTACAGACTCGTCCCAAAGCAGTCTGAATCTGCTGCCTAAAATCTCAAAGTAAAACATCCATCTCGATTAGAAAATGATCGTTCTCGGTATACCATGGAGTCTCAATATCTATCTAGTGTACTCCTCAGCCAATTCATTCACTAGTCACGTCCTTCTGATAGAAATGAAACGTGCCGGTTGCATTAATTTGTTACCAACAATCCAGATAACATAAATCTTCTACTGGGTCACAATCCCATAAAAAAGTCCATAAAGATGTCCTCCCAAATTCTACTACTGTACTGGTAGTGGGTGAGACTTATCTCTAGATCGGAAATACTCTATCTGGACCTGCTAACAGGTAACACACTGTATCACAAATCTGGTTATATCGGCTTCATACAATATAATCGTATCATCTCGTGGTCCATCTTACTCGTACCTGAATGTACTGAATAAGGCGTATAGTGTAATATTCTCTGTCTCCATCTGCATCAGCAAGTACACAAAAGTGGTCATGACTCTTCATCAGTCCATCTACTCCCATGGAGAACTATGATGCCTCAGTACGAGACATCCTTTCTCTAAACCTTGTCAAGGCCGGGCAAGTCTCATGCTTTTGTTGGACCTCATCCAACAGACCAGGTAGAACCTCTGAGGTATAACTGGGTATCCTCATCAAGGAACTGATTGTCAAACTCTAGCCAAGCTAGATCTCTCTGAAGGTGAGGCTGAACTATTAGTCTCACAATCATCTTCTCTTGGAGCGTCTTTCCATTCAAGTTATTGGCGATAACATTCAACTTCTCTGAATGATATGGAATCTTCAAGTCAAAGTCTTGATCAACTTAAGCTCTTAACACTGGCGGTTATTCAACCCCTGTTGCATAAAATATACTTCAGATTTCTATGATCTATAGAAATCTGACATGAAGATCACACCGGTACGCTCTTCAAAACTTAAAGGCTTGAACTACCACTACTAACTCTAAATCGTGAGTCGGGTAGTTCTCATCATACGTTCTCAACTGTAAACACACATATCAATAACCCTACTGCTTTGTAGTAATACACATCTCAGACTTAGCTGGGATGTATCACCGTAAATCACGGGATCCCAAAAATCTTCTAACTACAACAAAATGGAAGCAGAGGTCAAATGCCTCCTCAACTCTTCAAAACATAGACACACTGCTTTCATCACATATTTATGGTGGTCTTCCCAAAAGACTCGCAAATGAATACGTAATCATATAAAATCCTTACTCAAAGCATTGGTAGCAATCGGTTGAGCCGAGAAAACTACGTATTCCTTAATGTTCATCAATATTTCCCATGTTACAACATACTTAATTCTTGCCAGGTCAACCATGATCCCACTGGCGGAGACAACATGGCCTAAAAAGGCTACCACTGGACTTACACTTAGAGAGCGTAGCATACAACCCTCTATCTCTTGAAATCTGTAGAACGGTCCTTAGACGATCGGTCTATTATTCTCTACTATGAGAGTATACCGACATGTCATCCATGAAGTCCACCACCAACTAATCAAGGAAGTCGATGAAGATACTATTCATCAACTCCATAAAAACTACTAAAACATTCGTCGTCCACCTTGAATCATCTTATTCCGAGAGGCAAATTGTAAAGGCAACGCCTTGTCCTGTCAACAAAACTTCGCTCTATGCCCTGCTTTACCACACGTAAAGCATATTATGGGCGCCTTTGGGCACACAGCTCGCCGGTGTCCAAACTTCCCGCAATTAAAACACTGTAGTTCCGTGCCAGTCGTCTTCATGGCCAAAGGACCACTTGGTTGTCCTAGTATCTGACTTGGTTCACCATTCATCATCTTTGCTTCTCCACTAACTGATTCAATCCGTTGCTTCTTCTCTGATCCAGAAGCTTCAGTTGATCTCACAGATGTTGGTAAACCCGGTGTAGGTCTACCCGCTATCACCGCCTCATATACTTGCTGCATATACTCTTGAAACTCGGATCTACTCATGGAGACACAATCAGCCTCTTCAAACTCGTTCTCTGCCATAGGCGAAACAACAGCGGAAACTGGTCCCTGACTTATCACTATTGGAGGAAGAGGGGGTGTACCCCTACCTCATCCCACTACAGATACTACTCTAGTCTGAGTCATCTGTAGGATATACGCACCTAATCTTATAAGGCTATATATATATATGCCATAGGTATCGATATGTATATAATACATCCACATAATCCATATTACAAACAGATATATATACATATCTACGCTGCAGAGATCCATGGCAGAGGTGACGACTTCTCGTACATTCTATCCCAAAACCACACTTAAAACCAAAACCTTTGAAAACGTCAGATCCCATGTGGGCTCTGCTTATTTTACCTATCAGACCTTATTGCAGGTAGCAAGTGCCATTTTTGTCAACCTGGGCTCTGATACCAACTCTGTAACACCCCGAATCCGCGGGACTCGGGATGTTACATTGGGCTAGGATCTCACAATGGATCCTGACCCTAGCCTGACAACAAGTTCACTGGACCTTACAACATGGCACTGACAGATATAAAACAAATACATAAAACAGTATAAACTGTACGACCCAAAGTAAACAACAACATAGCCGAGTATATAAAACGACATCCTTACACAGGAGGTACAAAAGATCATCCTCACGCAAAGGGGAAACACAACAACCCCAAACCAACCACCTAATGTACGAGAGTCCTCGGCCTGTCACCCTGCCAGATCACCTATTAGCGCCTAACCTGTAAACATCTACAACACGGTATGAAACCGTTAGCTAACCATACATATATGAGGTAATGCATAAGCACAAACACAATCATGAAAGATAAACACCTCAGCATGTTATCACACATTTACCCATTTATTATCTTTATATAATAACCATTCACTCAAAAACCGTATATATATAGATAGATAAAAGTATGTGACACGAGGACCGATACATCCCCGCCTCTGAGTGCAATGTCCAGCTGTACGAGTATCGGTCACACAATCCGTGTACCCTATGGGAGTGGATTGCGCCCTTCCTGTAAACTAGTCTGGCCCGACATCAGAGAACCTCCCAGACTCCACGGCGGGATGAAAGGGAAAGGTTATCACAGCCACGCAGTGGGGCAGTCAATAGAACATAGGTCGATAAAAACGACAACTCATGCTATCATAGCAAACATAAAAAGCACACACCACTCATGCAAACACCCAATATAGGGATGGTAGCTAAGTAAGTCCTACGGACTTACCTCAACCTCGTACAAACTCAACCACGATCACCTATACACTAGAGGGACAACACGGCCTATAAACAAGGCATAAAGAGATATATCAACCTCTATTCATCAAAGGGGTCACACCTAGACCCAAAGGGATCCATAAGGATCATACTCAATCTATAAGCCTCACAACCAACTAAACCTCAATTTCTCAACATAACTTACAATTCCTCAAATCTCAAGGTAGTATCTAATCGACATTCCTCAATCTCAATTCTAATCCTAATTTAAATAATTAACCTTTAATTAATTAATTAGATTTTGCTAGAATAACGTTTTGCCCGCAGGCAATTTCTAAACCCCTTGTCATCAGATTTCATAAAACAAACTATCCATAATCACCAGAATAATATAACGACCATAATGAAATTTCTATTTATCCATTTTGACAAGCCTAAAGTCAATTTAGGCCAAATCGCAGTATGGAAAACGAATAAATTGATAACTTATTCGTTACTAACCCGATTGACGATCTGAAAGAAGATTCGGAATCACAACGACGCAGGCTACGTATGGACAACATAAGATTCATAAGAATCTGAGCGACGGAACCGTCCTGGTGACATATATTCTCGACCAGCCCTCCATATACTCGGAAATGCAGAAACTCGGTACCGATATGAAGAGAATAAAGAGAGGAATCCAGAAACTCAAACGGAATTGAAATCGGATTAGAAACGGAGAGTAGATCTGAGTTTGAAGGTTGAGAAAAATCAGAGCTTTTACGAGGAAACGTGACAGGAAATGAATTAATAAAGGATTTTCCGCTATTTATAGTGAAGACGATAATTATCCTTTAGTAAAGTCGATAATTATCCTTTAACCGATCCAAAGGCGGGTCGAACCTCTTTCTCCAAACTTCTCGAGATTGGAACATTAAATCTGGAATATTGTAGGGATAATTATTCCACAACTGCCTGGGAAAACGTGTAATCCTAAGCTGGCTTTCTTAGCCGTTAAGAAACGAAATAGCGACTCTTTTGGCCGTTTTGCCTCTCCATGTTATTTCATACCTTGGACATATCCGATATACTGATCATTTCTCTCAACTGCATTTTTATTAATTGGAGCTCCCAAATGCTCCAAATAACACCGGACGGTAAAAATAATTACCCGGGGGAAAAAGTAAAAAATTCCCCAAACGTCCAAAATTACGCCAATCACTTGCGAAATCTTCGCGAGTTATATGTCAATTACTATCAACGATTAAGTTAATCAACATTAATTAGAATTCGAAAATCCTAGCTATTACAATTAACACGTGACTCAATTTATAACTTTTGCCCTTTGACTTTCATGGGCGACCCATAATTTTATTGATTAAAACTTTCTATTGAATTAAAATATTAATATGTTAAAATTAGAAAAATACTTTAAATTAAAATGTCACCTCAAAGGTAATAAATATTAAAAATGTAATAATAGATCTAATGCATGCATAATAAATAATAATACATTAATATTTTTTTTTTTGAAAATTTACGTATATTAGAATAGAGGGGATATACAAAGCTCACTTGAGCGTATGAGATACAATCACAAAAGAGAATATAGTAGAGGGAGGAGTTAGACAAGGTGAATACCAAGCCTTTTAGCATAGGTGATCGAGTCAATAGATCTATCCTTCTAAGTGTGAGCGAGGAAGTTCTTGGTAACATTTTTTCATTGTTCGCACAATCAATTGCACGGGTGAAGGTGTCATTATGGGCGAGAAGATTACGGGCTCGCCAAGTGTAGTAGATGAAAGAGTTGATGGAGTAGATTCTGACACTGTCACTAAGGTTTTTCTTAGGGTTAGGGTAAGAGGCTAACCACGTCCAAGGGTTTTGAAGGTAGGGGATAAAGGGTTTTGTTCCATCGGGTAACAATGTCCAGGACACGCAAAGTGTAGTTGCAGCGGTTCCATAAGTGATTTGCATCATCGGGAAAAGAGGTGCAGAGCTTGCACGTATCATTGGTGATCAGGTTCCATTGGTGAAGTCTATCAATAGTGGTGAGTCTACCAAGGCTAGTTATCCAGGCGATGCAGCTGCATTTCGGGATGTTAATGCTGAACCAGATAGCCTTGCAAGTGAAGGTGGTGTGAGGTAGTGTAGGTTTTCTAAAGAGCTCATTGGTAGCTTGGAGGAGAAGAGGCTGATAGGGGAAGTGAAGTGGCCAGGCAATTGCGACCGTTACTCAGAGAAACAAGATCGTCCCTAACCTTAATAATTCTTCTCCAAGAGTAGCTATGGTTGTTGCAAGCGATGATGGTCCAGATGGATAGGCCTGTGAGATATTACTAGTAATCGATCTACTCGAGAGGGTCAGGGTTGGTGTCAAGGTCATTGAGGAGGTGCGCGAAACAAGCCTTGTTTCTAGAGTGGAGTTCTTTGAAGCCAAGCCCGCCATTATCCTTAGGCATGTAGTTGGAGTGAGTTGTTACTAGACTCCTAACCGGACCAGAGGAAGGACCTGAGGAGTCCCCGAATCTTGTTAATGATGGTGGGAGGGATGAGACAAACATTGCACCAGTATGGTACATAGATTGGAGGATGGAGGTAATAATTTGAACCCTGCCGGCGTGAGAGAGGAGCTTGGCACTCCTGGATTGGATTCGTTTTTTAATTTTTGAACTAAAGGGTAGTAATCACTTAGGTTGAGTCTTTTGCTGCCAATAGGACCGCCCAAGTAATCTGGGAGGAGGAGCTTTGGGTGTGAGTGGGGATACCTCTAAGGTACATAGAAGTTTTCTACAGGTTAATGATTGTATATTAAACACTTGTGTTTATGAAGTGTTGTGCACTATATATTTTTTATTTAAAAAATAAAAGTAAATAAAAATTTCAAAATATGACATGAATAAAATAAAAAATAATTGGAATTTATAATAATACAATTGTACCAATAAAAGTTTAATACAATGACATGAACTAATAAATTTGCGTCAATAGGGATGTATGTGACCACTTCTTTAATATTCTTATGTATTAGGTGGTAGATTTGAGAAAAATCATTGATTTCTAAGAGAGCTTGTTTTTATTTTTTTTTAATATGACTAAGAAGAGCTTATTTTGACTTAACCTTATTGTGACCGACTAATAATATGAATATCAAAAAAGTGGTCTAACATTTCTCATAAATTCAATCAAAATATAACTTTTGTTAGACCACTTCTTTGTTTAGACAGTGATCACTAACAATTTATTCAACAAATTGATAACACGATTTATGACTTAGGATTAGACACTCATTTAGATAGATTTTCCACTCATTCATGCATGGTCTAGCATTAGTTCACGACGTTTGCACTCAAATCATGTATTTTGTCGAGATAGACGTCTACGCGGACTTTTGCTTGCTTTATAGGTATTTTGGGAGATTTAGGAGCTTAATCGATTCATTCGAGGGTCGCTCCTCGAGATGACACACTTTCGGACTCATTGGAATGCAAGCTAAGGGCTAAGGAGGACTCATGGAACCTTGCCAACACAAGCCATGCACCAAATCGAAGCTTAATGATCCAAGGCAAAGCTGAAGCACCAAACCACGGTCACTGGCAAGACCACGGCCGTGGAAACCAACCGTGGTTTTTGCCAGACGGTTGTGACAGCTGTGCCACGATCTCATGGCCAACTCTTGCAAAGATTGGTATAAAAAGTGGTCCTGCAAGGCTGAGAGGGGAATCAAATTTCAGAATCAAAATCCACACTCTCCAATACTCTCTCAACAAGAAGACTCTCTCAAGAGAAGAGCTACCATTGGAGGAAGAGAAGAGCTCCATTGGAGAAGAAAAGAAGAAGCACACCATTGCCAGTCCTTGATAAGTTTTGTAGTGAAGATTTTCGGAATCGATTTTTAGGGTAGTAACAATCGTTTAAACCTTCTATTGGAAGGATTATGAGTCTTTCTAATCTTATTTTCAGCTTGGTTTTGCTTACTTCACTTGTTCATCTCTTTCTCTTCATCATCTTGCAAATGGAAGCCATGATTCTATGTTTGATGATTTCGATTGTTAAGATGTATGTTGTAGGCTAATTAGATGCGATTCTAGGGTAAGGAAAGGATGGTTATGGCTAAGACTATGATAGGACGGACTTAGATTTGCCTTTGGATGACTTGTTCACTTGAACGAAGCCTCTGTTGCAATCCACGGTTTGTTCTTGCCAGTCCACGGCCGTGGAAGTGGTAGAACAGACCGTGGTTTGTCTGATTTGTTGAGTCTAAAGTTCTAGAACGTTAGAATGTTGAAATCCTAGTGTTTGTTGAGTCTAATCTATCCTAGGGTGACCTAGTGTTAGCAACTAAGTGTTAGAAGAGACCTACCCGGTGATTCTTACTCTTAGATTTCAAAGATGACAAACCCTAGGTAGTGGTGAGCCTCGTAAGCCGCCATTGGACTAAGTGTGCTAGGATAGTTGTTTAGGACTTACCCTTCCGAGACTTACCCGGTGAGGATAGGTTAGATCCCTAGGTGACAATCCGGTTTGAGTAGAATTCCGTTCCTTAGGCTCTTTGAGACTTACCCGGTGATAAGACCTTAGGATTGGACTAGTGGACCATGAGACCTACCCAGTGATTGATCCCAATCTAGAAACACTCACTCCCAACATATTGTAGTGAATCCAAGGAATGATTAGATAGCTTGAATCCTATACTATAACCGGAATTTCCAACCCCTAGAATCCGCCTTTTCTCTCTTAGATCTCATATCTCGTGTTAGCTTGTTTGTTTGTGTTGATTTGTTAGTTTAGTTGATTGTTTATTTCGCATGAATTGTGATCCTTGATTGATCACCTAAAAACCAACCAAAAACATAGAGATTTTCATTTCTTTATTTCTTTCTCTTTTCTTAAGCTTAGTTCTTCACTAAACTTAATCACTAATCGAGTCAATCTCACCTCAGTCTTTGTGTTCGACCTCGGAATACTATCCCTACTACAAACGTCCCGTACACTGCGGGTTCGCTAGGAGTTAGGAGAAATATAACGAGTATAAATTTAAAGCTTATTGCGTGCACACGTTCTTAGCGTAACACAAATGTATATTATCAGTTGGTTGGGCATAGTGTGGCAGCTTGTTACCACCTTGTGGCCTCTAACTAAACACTTTTAAAAAAAAAGTGGACCCTACATAAAAATTTATAGTCAATATCTATTATACATACTAAAAGAGAGTGCATGATTTGATGACGTGATACGCTGTGGAAGCAGCAATCAAATGGAGCTTCCACAATTTTTTGGCCAATAAATCTTTATTTTTTAAGTTATAAAATTTTTTTTTCCTAAACTAACATAATGCTCTTCAAAATTTTACGTAACTTTTTTTTGTTGGAGATTCTCCAAGATTTTACAGGCCAATAAATTTTTATTTTTCGTGCCAGAAAACAAACTGGTCAAAAAATCTTTTTTGTTAAAGTATATAAATTTTTATAAAACAAATTGTTAAACACTTTTCCAACACAAATAAGTAAGAGTGTTAAAAAATAAATCCTTCTTTTATGTTTTTAAAAGATTTGTTTAAAAGATAACCAGAATTTTTGATTATTTTGTAAAAAAGAAATTAAGACTCCATATTTTTATCGGATTAAATTTTTTTACTAAATCTCGAATTAAGTCAATAACTTTTTTTTACTAAACCTTAATTATTTTGTAAAATATGAATTTTGTTATCCCACATCGGTTATCAGAGAAGGATTACACTTTGACAATATGTATAAATAGACCTCAAATGTTTGAAGATTATACAAATCATACAATTCCGGACCTTTTGGTCAGAATCAAATATAATACTTATTGATACCGGATTAGTATTTATATGTGGATTATTGTGACTTACTAATTCGTAGGTCGTTTTGATTTAATGATTTTTGGGTTGTTTTGATCTAATGATTTTTGGGTCGTTTTGATCTAATAATTTTTGGATCGTTTTGACCTACAGATTTTTGGATCGTTTTGACCTACAGATTTTTGGGTCGATTTGACCTAATAATTTGTGGGTCGTTGTGACCCACTGATTTGTGGGTCGTTGTAAACCACTGATTTGTGGGTCGTTGTGACCCAATAATTTATGGGTCGTTGTGACCCAATAATTTGTGGGTCGTTGTGACCCAATAATTTATGGGACGTTATGACCCACTCATTTGTGGGTCGTTGTGACCTATTGATTTGTGGGTCATTGTGACCTACTGATTCGTGGGTCGTTTTGACCTACTTATTCGTGGTTCGTTGTGACCTACTAATTCGTGGGTCGTTGTGACCTATTGATTTGTGGGTCGTAGTGACCTACTGATTTATGGGTCCTTGTGACCTACTAATTCGTAATATTATTTTATCAATATAATAAATATACATCTATATACTTTACTAAAATAAAAAACATTAAATCTTGACGTACCGCCCCATGTTTTTTCTCGAATTAAACTTTTTATTAAATCACAAATTAAACTAAAGAATCTTATTTTACTAAACCATAATTAGCCTAAATCTTTTTTAATTAGTTCTAATTTTAAAATATTTTATTTGGATTACTAATTAATTCCGATTACAATACCATTTTCTCTTCTTTTAATTTTTTTCCCAAATATTTAAAATTAAAAGATATTGTTCATAAGCCTATCTCATACCCGTAAGATTAACTTCCTTCCTATCTATATACTTTACTAAAACAGAATACACTAATCCTGACGTGGCACTCCACGTTTTTATCGTATTAAATCTTTTACTAAATCACGAATTAAGCCAATAATTTTTTTTACTAAATCTTAAATATTTTGTATAATATGAATTTTGTTATCCCACATCGGCCATCAGAGAAGGATGACTCTTTAACAACATGTATAAATAGACCTACAAGGTTTGAAGATTATACAAATCATACATTTCTAGACCTTTTGGGTCGTTGTAACCGACTGATTTTTGGGTCATTGTAACCTAATGATTTGTAGTTCATTTTGACCTAATGATTCGTGGGTCGATTTCATCAAATAATTTGTGGGTCGTTGTGACCCACTGATTTGTGGGTCATTGTGACCTATGAATTTGTGGGTCGTTGTGACCTATGAATTTGAGGGTAGATCGACCTATGAATTTGTGGGTCGTTGTGACCTATTGATTCGTGGGTCGTTGTGACCTACTGATTCGTGGGTCGTTGTGACCTACTGATTCGTAGGTCGTTATGACCTACTGATTCGTGGGTCGTTGTAACCTACTGATTTGTGGTCGTTTGTGACCTACTGATTGTGGTCGTTTGTGACCTACTAATTTGTGGACCGTTGAATTATTAAATTCGTAATTCTTATTTTATCAATATACTAAATATACATCTATATACTTTACTAAAACAAAAGACAATAATTCTGACATGGCACCCCACGTTTTTGTTTGGATTAAAATTTTTACTAAATCACGAATTAAGCTAACAAATCCTTTTTTTACTAAACTATAATTATTTTGTAAATTTAAATTTTGTTATCCCACATCGGTTATCAGAGAAAGATGATAGTTTGACAACATTTATAAATAGACCTATAAGGTTTGAAGATTATACAAAGCATACATTTCTGGACCTTTTGATGAGAATCAAGTATAATACTTACAAAATATACATCTACGCTGGTCCTCAAGCTTGTTCAGAAGGGAGTGGAGCCTAGCCATCCACTCTTCAGCCTGGTCTTTAGATGCCAAGGCTCTATTAATAGGGGCTGGACCATCCGGTTCGATCATACCTTTCGCGAGGGCAATAGAGTAGCGGATTCGCTTGCAAACTTTGCCTCCACTTTTCCCTTGGGTGTTCATTTTTGTTCTTCTCCTCCGGATATTGTTAGGAGTTTTCTTTCGGATGATTTACGGGGTGTTCGTTTTCCCCATATGACGTTGGTGTAATTTGCTTCTTTTATTTGAGCATCCTTTGCGGTGCGGGGAGTGCCTTGCCTCTCCTTTCTTTACCAAAAAAAACTAACCCGTAGGTCGTTTTAACCTAATGATTTGTGAGTTGTTTTAATCTAATACTTTGTGGGTCGTTGTGACCTACTGATGCTTAGGTCCTTGTGACCTAATGATTTGTGGTTCTTTGTGACCTAATGATTTGTGGGTCCTTGTGACCTATTAATTTGTGTGTCGTTTGTGACCTATTGATATGTGGGTCGTTTGTGACCAACTGAGCTACTGATTTTTGGATCGTTGTGACCTACTTATTTGTGGGTCATTGTGACCTACTGATTTGTGGGTCGTTGTGAGTTGTGACCTAATGATTTGTGGGTCCTTGTGATCTACTAATTTGTGGTGGTCATTGTGATCTACTAATTTTAGTTGTGACCTACTGATTTGTGGGTCGTTTGTGACCTACGAATTTGTGGACCGTTGAACTATTAAATTCGTAATTCTTATTTTATAAATATACTAAATATGCATATATATATATATATATATATATATATATATTCTATATACTTTACTAAAACAAAAGACACTAATTCTGACGTGGCGCTCCCACGTTTTTCTCGGATTAAACTTTTTACTAAATCACGAATTAAGCTAATAAATCTTGTTTTTAATTAAACCATAATTATTTTGTAAAATATGATTTTTGTTCCCCACATCGATTATGAGGAAAGGATGACACTTCGAAAACATGTATAACTAGATCTAGAGGGTTTGAGAGTTATAAAATTCATACATTTCTGAACCTTTTGGTCAAAATCAAATATAATACTTATTAATATCGGATTAGTATTTGTATGTAATCTTTGTGACCTACTAAATTTTGGGTCGTTTTGACCAAATGATTTTTGGGTCGTTGTGACCTAATGATTTGTGGGTCGTTGTGCTCTTGTGGGTCCTTGTGATCTACTAATTTGTGGGTCCTTGTAACCTACTGATTTGTGGACCGTTGAACTATTAAATTCGTAATTCTTATTTTATCAATATACTAAATATACATCTATATTCTATATACTTTACTAAAACATACGAAACTAATGTTGACGTGGCGCTCCTATGTTTTTTCTCGGATTAAATCTTTTACTAAATCACAAATTAAGTCAATTAATCTTTTTTACTAATTGAATTCGTATCAGATTATGGTATTTTTAAATTATATCATTATGTTTTTTTATTTAAATTATTATTTATTAAATAATAAATTAGATTTAAAAAAAATTATTAGCATAAAACTGAATAATGATCAACACATGGGCTACGTGGTCTCATTCACTATGTAACACTTGACACGTTATTTATATGAGCTTATAACATATAACTAATAAACTTAACAACATATAATATAGTAAAAAATGTAATATGATAAGCTATTTTATTAACAAACCCGCACAAGGTGCGGGCTATACACTAGTTGTTACTAACTTCTTAAAAAGTAGCAGTAATATAATTTAAATTGATAACATTTCTCATAAATATTTTGTAACCAAACAATGAAAAAAAAACTTTTGACATCTATAATTGTTAATTATTCATGATAACAATAATCGGTTTGTCTTGGGAATCAACACAAAGATTTTTGTTCAAAAACAACCCCAAAAAGTCGGAGTTGGACACAATATGTACAAGGTTATTGATTTTTTTGGCAATGTTGTACACAAAAGTTGCAAACAATGGGGTTCAACCTCCTAAACGGAATAAACAAATTTGTATGGGATGGGCAAATATAGGCTACTAACAAGAAAAGGCCCAAAATAAGTGTTCATGTTACTTAAAAAGTTATTTGGGCTTAAGTGAATTTATTGGTCCGGGTGGGCGACGGCCTAGTCAAGCCCACCCTAGGATCCGCCAATGGTTGCATGGACAACGAGTTTTGCTCTCCTATCTCCATGGCTCCCACATAGTCCGTTTCTTCATGGAATGGGTTAGTGTTAGTCTTTTAGCCCGTTGTTTCATGGACACCGACTTTTTTTTTGTAAAACTTTCTTTCCAAACACATTGAGCTTGCTAATCATTCAATAAACAAGCAATTTTTATTCCGATCCTCCACAGATGATTAGAGTGTTATTGAGAATAACACAGTTCCGAACCTTGATCATGTGAAAACCGGGAGGAATGTTGCGAATGTCGAAGTTGGTAACGATACCAATCCAATCATCGAACGTAATAATCATGGAAAATCCATTGATCCGCTCTTTTTGGCACTTTCCGACAATCCATGTAACACCCCAAATCTGCAGGACTAGGGGCGCTACGGGCTAGGATCTCACAATGGATCTTGACCCTAGCCTGACAACAAGTTCACTGGATCTTACAATAAGGCACAAATAAATATAAAACCAAATACATAAAGTTGTATGATCATATATCAAAACATATACAAAACCGCAACTGACTGCAAAACGACAAATCAAACATATGTGTACATCAACATCCCCCAAACCCATACGCATCCTAATGTGCGGAAGCCCTCAGCAGATCACCCAATTGGATCACTCAACAATCTTTCTATCTTGTAGAATATCTACAACACGGTATAAAACCCGTTAGCTAACAGTTCATGAATAAGAATAATAACAACAACGCATACAGTTATGCAAGCACAACATCATATGCAATGCTCACATAAATCCATTTATTATCTTCATTTCGCTATATGTTCGCTCCAAAAGGTGTGTGCAAGCTTTAAATTTATAACCCAAGAAGTATGCTTGAAAAAATATGCGAACTCGCAGTGTACGGGTCAATTGTAATAAAAGCAAGAATTCTAGGGGTCGATCACAGGGACTTAAGGCGAAGCCAAAAACATAATCGGTTGTCAAATAATGCAATTAAACAAAAGCAATCAAAACAATCAAAGATGATATAAGCCAAATAAGGTAAAATGCGGATTCTAGAGATTAAACCATCTAGTTGTGGTTCCAACTCAAGATTTCTAAAGATAAGCGGACAAACATGAGATTTTTGCAAGGGAAGGTGTTTCTAAGGTGGGAATAGATCACCGGGTAAGTCTCACTACTCACTATCCCAAACCGTAATTCCTATTACCGGGTAAGTCTCAAGGAACTAAGGAAAAGAACTATAACCTCAAACCAACACACCACCCAAGGGAATAGAATCAACCTTTACCGGATAAGTCTCAGGCTAACTCTCAAGGATGGGATGAAGGCACACTCAAATCCCCAAGGATAAACCTTTATTACCTATCGCTCATGATCTTGGGTAAACAAGCAAAGGAATCACCGGATAAGTCTCATCCCTAACTTGCATTGAACCAGGAAAGGACTAACAAGGATAGGGTTTGGCAAACTAGATCTTAACTACGAAAAGGATGAGGAAAACGTTCACCTCGTTCAGCCAAATTCCACCCCGGCCGAGATGTTCATCGACTGAGCGAGGTGTTTGTCAGTTAAGTAAAAGGCTCAAGCTTTCAGGGTCCGACTGGGATTAAGATCATTCTATCATCGTCTTTCCCACAACTTTCAGCTAATCAACCTAGAATCGCATAAGAAACTTCGCCAACAATCATCATGATAACAATATTCAATATATAAGGAAGGAATCAATAATCGAACAAGAAGACTTCAATAAAAAAGGCTTCAATAACTTAATCAAACAAGTGACTAATCAATGTTTCAAGAGTCACCAACCAACAAAGACGACAAACCAAAAGTAGCCTAAGAAGATCTTACAAACTCCTTCCTTGAACTCTTCCTTCAAACTTCCTTCAACTCCGGAGAGTAATAATCTGCCAACTGCAGGATAATAGGTGATCCGTAGATAATCCGAAGATGGGTGAATTGTGGAAAATCCAACCCTTTATATAGGAGAATTATCTTCCAAAGATAAAATATCTTAAAAGATAATTTCCTCTAAAATATATCCAAATAAATCAGCTGAATATCTTATCTTCCTTCCAGAAATCCAACCCAAAAATATAAGATATCTTCCTTCCAAAAATAAAAGATCTTAGCCAAAAATATGATCTCGCCGGCGACAAGGTGGCCGCCTCGGTCGGGGCGCTCCTCAAGATCACCTCGGTCGAGGTGGTATTGTAGCCGACCGAGGTGAATCTCAACGTAATATGAAATCTCTCAAATCTAGTCCAAAATCAAATCTCTAATCCATTTCAATGCTTCCTAAGCCTTCCTGAGTATCCCTGAATGTACCTCCAATGTCTCCTTAGCTCCCTTAACTCCTTTTTAGTCCAAAACGTGCTATTTTACCTACATTTACAAAGAAACTAGGTGTAGACCTCGATTCCGCAAAGGTGGATAAAACAACAATATAACATGCAGAATGTACATTTATACATGCAGATTTATGAAGATAAAACATCTAAATTGGTCCCAAAACATCGACTATAATACATGCTATCAAAATACCCCATACTTGTCCCTTGCTTGTCCCCAAGCAAGTTCCGAATATTAGATAGAGGATAGAATGGATTATAAGTCAAAAAGATCAATGAAAAATCCCTCAAAAACCTTTTGATGGTGTGCTCCACTCATAGATCACCCTAAGAGAATGCTTTATGACAAATAAAATCAAGACATGGCAAAAACATTTCATGAATATAAGAAAGTTGTTCATATTTGCTTAAAATCATAGAATGCATAATAATTCATGTATCGAAATCAATCATGTATGATCCAGTTTAAACCACTAAGTCAATCAACAAGCTCGAGGTCTCAAGCGCTTTCCAAAAGAGGTCAAGAAACGTGTCAGGGTGGGATGTATAGAAGGTAATGTGGTGCCAGAATCCGGGAATAGGATCTTACTTCACTTTCCCTGCATTTGAACATCTTCCACCAATAAGCTTTGCTTATTTCATTTTTTACTTTACTTTTTGGGATGCATAGACAGAGGTGCACAATAACCGAAGCCTAGGAGATTAACAATCATCAATTTCTTGAGATGCATCATGTAATAGCTAGGATTTCCGAATTCTAATTAATTTTGATTAACTTAATCGTTGATAGTAATTGACATATAACTCGCGAAGATTTCGCAAGTAATGACTATGAGTCCCACCGTTATGTTCCTGGCGTAATTTTGGACGTTTGGGAAAATTTTTACTTTTTCCTCCGGGTAATTATTTTTACCCTCCGGTGTTATTTGGAGCATTTGGGAGCTCCAATTAATAAAAATGCAGTTGAGAGAAATGACCAGGACATCGAATTTATCTTAGATATGAAATAACATGGAGAGGCAAAATGATCAAAAGAGTCGCTATTTCGTTTCTTAATGGCTAAGAAAGACGGCTTAGGAATACACGTTTTCCGAGCGAGTTGTGGAATAATTATCCCTACAATATTCCAGATATATTATTCCAATCTCGAGAAGTTTGGAGAAAGAGGTTCGACCCGCCGTTGGATTGGTTAAAGGATAATTATCAACTTCGCTAAAGGATAATTATCGTCTTCACTATAAATAGCGGAAAATCCTTTATTAATTCATTTCCTTTCACGTTTCCTCGTAAAAGCTCTGATTTTTCTCGACCTTCAAACTCAGATCTACTCTCCATTTCTAATCTGATTTCATTTCTGTTTGAGTCTATGGATTCCTCTCTTCATTCTCTTCATATCAGTACCGATTTTCTGCATTTCCGAGTATATGGAGGGTTGGTCGAGCATATATGTCACCAGGACGGTTCCATCGCTCAAATTCCGGTGAATTTGATGTTGTCCATGCGTAGCCTGCGTCGCTATGATTCCGAATCTTCTTTCAGAGCGTCAATCGGGTTAGTAACGAATAAGTTATGAATTTATTCGTTTTCCGTACTACGATTTGGCCTAAATTGACTTTAGGCTTGTCAAAATGGATAGTTAGAAATTTCATTATGGTCGTTATACTATTCTGGTGATTATGGGTTGTTTGTTTGATAAAATCGAATGACAGGTGGTTTAGAAATTGCCTGCGGGCAAAACGTTATTTTGGAGAAATCTAATTAATTAATTAAAGGTTAATTAATTAAATTAGGATTAAAATTGAGATTGAGGAATGTTGATTAGATACTACCTTGAGATTTGAGGAATTGTGAGTTATGCTGAGATATTGAGGTTTAGTTGGTTGTGAGGCTTATAGATTGATTATGATCCTTATGGATCCCTTGGGTGTAGGTGTGACCTTTTTGATTGATAGGAGTATTGATATCTCTTTTTGCCTTGTTATTAGGCAGTGTCCCTCTCAGGATTGGAGGTTGATCGTGGTTGTGATTGTACGAGGTTGAGGTAAATCCGTAGGACTTACTTAGCTACCATCCTTATATTGGGTGTTTGCATGAGTGGTGTGTGCTTTATATGTTTGCTTTGATAGCATGAGTTGTTGTTTTTATCGACCTATGTTCTATTGACTGCCCTACTCCGTGGCTGTGATAACCTTTCCTTTCATCCTGCCGTGGAGTCTGAGAGGTTCTCTTGAGACAGGCCAGACCTAGTATACGGGGAGGGCACAACACCACTCCCATAGGGTACACGGGTTGTGTGACCGATTCCACTCCAGATGACTATCATTCTCAGAGGCGAGGATGTATCGGTCCTCGTGTCACATACTTTCATCTATCTATATATATATAAATATATACGGTTTTTGAGTAAATGGTTATTATATAAAGATAATAAATGGGTAAATGTGTGATAGCATGCTGATGTGTTTATCTTTCATGATTGTACTTGTGCTTATGCATTACCCCATATATGTATGGTTAGCTAACGGTTTTATACCGAGTTGTAGATATTTGCAGGATAGGCGCTGCTGGGTGATTTGGCAGGGTGACATGCCGAGGACTCTCGTACATTAGGTGGTTGGTTTTGGGGTTGTTTATGTTTTCCCTTCTGCATGAGGATGATGTCTTGTTTACCTCCTGTGTGAGGATGTCGTTTCATACTCGGCTATGTTGTTGTTTACCTTTGGTTATACAGTTTATACGGTTTTATGTATTTGTTTTTTTTATATCTGTCAGTGCCATGTTGTAAGGTCCAGTGAACTTGTTGTTAGGCTAGGGTCAAGATCTATTGTGAGATTCTAGCTCAATGTGGCATCCCGAGTCCCACGGAATTGGGGTGTTACACATCAAACCCTTGATGCACATACCATGACCCGTTAGGAATATCGCTCAATCTGACTTTGGCAAGACACAAACACCCGGCTATGTGAATGGTGCCGAGTTACTCATCGTCATGATTGACTTCCCCAAACCTAATATTTCTTTCTAACACTTTCACTTCCAAATTCAACATAATTTTGATAAAGACAAAGAATTAAACATGCTAGCATTTTAGAACAAAGCAATTAGCAAAGTCAATCTGCAAACTTTATCTTCACTGAGATCATATCCAGAGAAGAAGCATAAAAATTTATTTCGAAAATCCTTTCAGTTAACCCACCTCGGTCGAGGTGTTCTAGGTCATCCGAGGTGTTCTACCTCGTTAGGCCTGAATAATCCCTGTCGAGGTCATAATTTTTTTTTTAAAACCAGTTTTCGACGTTTTTCACAAACAAAAACCTATATGTGTGCATTTAATGACAGATAAACACATAAAGCCAAATAAGACAATAAAATCATAATATCCAGGAGTCATACAAGTCATACACACATAAGTCAAGAAAGATACATCCAAATACCCCATACTTGGGCACCAGACATTGCTGAGCTGCAAAATAAATAAAGAAAATCCATGCTGCTCTAGTCCTGATCCGTTAGTGGTGGTGGTGGATATGGGATGAAGGGATGCTGAGATGGATCAAATGGATATCCCATCGTATGCTGAAACTAGATCTCCATCATCCGGTGCTGGTAGTGCTGACTCTCTCTAATCTCCATAACCTCTACTGTCAGGGCTGCGTAAGAGTCGATCATCTGGTCAGTTAGCTCATCAATCCATCGGTGAGCTGGTCGTGATGGTGTTGCTGCCTCCTCCTCTGTCGCCTCATCATCCAGGTCGATAACTAGAACACTCGGACCACTGGTATCAGTACCGGTCTCCATGGTAGCTCCTCCATCATCATACTCCACCTCCTCAGTAGCAACGTCGGCATCTCGGGCATCCTACATATATGGAAGCCAATCAGAAGACTAGTACTGCGAATCGAAAACTGTAAACTGTGCTGACCATAGGATACCCTGAGGAGCAGTCTGCTCCCAAGGCATAGCGACATATGGTGTACCGAGGCCACAAGGAACCAAAATCTGCCTCGTGATCATTACCTGAAGTCCAAGCGGCTTCGTAGCCGCAACTACAGTACATGCACTCAAATCTAAACCAATGTAACCCGCAATATGGGTCACTAGCCCTCCACATCAAATATCCCCCTTGGACTTGCCCTTGATCCTATGCAAGTCCTCAGCCAGCATGCCTCAAAAGTCAGGCACTCCACTAGTCACCATGCAAAACAAACTCAGCAACTCTCCCTGTCTGATCTTCTGGGGCATCTCAGTACGCGCCAAAAGAGTCTCACTAAAAATGCGGTGGGCAAGACGGAAAGCTAAGTGAAAAATAATGCGCTACCTAGAGTCTCTAGGTCTCCATCTGTCACTGTGCTCCACCACGTGGGAAATCTGCCCCCAAACTCTTGACCCACTGCTCGGGAAGGAAAATCGGGAACCGTGGGAGTCGGGAAGCCAAAGATATCTCTAAAATGATCCAATGGTATTATTTAGTTCCGGTTCATCAACCGGAACTTGATGTTGTTCCTCTCAGGGACGTGAGTAACGGAACTCACAAACTCCATAGTAGGCTCAAGGTAGGCTAGAGCTCGAATCTCCATAAAACTCTTCAGCCCTACCATGGAAATCATCCTCCTCAAATCCTCCGCCACGTGGAGGCACTCGAAAGAAACTACATCCAAGAACCGCGGGGAAACTATGAGACGCCTGCATGTACGGTAAAAATCTGCCTGGTTGTAATATCCGGAAAATTTTAATTACGTTTAGTCCGAGTCAAACCAGTTTTTCGATCCGTTGATCTATCCTAATTCTACCTAGGGTTATACTAATACATATTCTATCATTTTATGTACTGTTTTAGTAACATAAAATGATGAATTTTATCAAACCCTAATCTAAGTCGTAACGACACCTTTTGACGAGACCATGACAATCTTATGACGAACCCATGACGAGACCATGATGACATTTGACGAGTTTAAGACGAAGACATGACAAGTTATTGACAAGGCCATGACTAACCTTGACAAACCTTCAGCCATGCTTTTGCCTATGTATTTCAGCCCACACAAATACTCAGCCCATTCCTCTTGCTTGTAATCAACCCGGACTGCCTGTACACATCAGCCAGCAGGCCCGTCGAGACACCGGCCCATCGAGCTGAAGCCTACTTCCTCTCGTACGTGTGTTGAGCTGGAGCCAAGAGGGATCTTCAACGTGCAGACCGCAAATCACGCAGCAGGGTTACGATTCTTTCCAATCTGCACGTCTACGGATCTTCTACCTTTCCAGCCGTTACATCTCTCTCTCTCCTTCGTGGCTGCATTCTTCGAGCTTCTCCCCTGCGTCCCGATCTGCTGCAACCTGGGGCGACTCAGCGTTCCTACACCTAGCCTCGACATAGATGAGTCCTTCCCTCTTCCTTCTCCTATTTGTTACGGATCTCCACACCAGTATCCGCCTCATCTGAAATCTACAGCCGGGCGAGGAAGTCTTCAGCATCCGGGTGCTAAACTCCTGCACTTGACTCGTCTGCACAAGCCGCTAGACTCCTGCATTCGACTCGAAGAGAGGGGATCTGGACTCCTGCACTCGACTCGTCTGCACATGCCGCTGGACTCCTGCACTCGACTCGTCTGCACATGCCGCTGGACTCCTGCACTTGACCCATCTGCACAAGCGCTGGACTCCTGTGCTCGACCCATCTGCACAGCCGGCGGGACTACTACAATCGACCAGCTGCATCCACAGGAGTCGATCGGCCGCCAGGCTGCTGTAGAAGGGGACCAGCCATCAGTAGCAATAACCTCCCGAGTTCAGTACCGGACCCGATCGTAGTTCATCAACAACTACGGTGCCTTCTTTGCTGGTGTGAGTAAACTTTTCCCCTCCTACTTGTTGTAATGTTTAGAGAGTTGTTTTGAGTTGTTATGCGGAACGAGAATTAGTGCAGATGTCGGCAGGCTAAACTTTGTTAGTTTACGAGAGGGGAGTAGGTTGGTTTAGAGGGTTTAAAGAATCAGTAGAAGGGATTCGAACTAGGGACCTGTTGATCCTGGTGATTTTGAGGACTGCTGGAGGAGAGACTCGAACCTAGGACTTTCTGCACACCTAATAATTCAGATTCGACCTGCTGAATTTAGGACCTAATTTCTATAGCTTAAATCGAGAATCCACCGTTGAATTTTTGATATGTCGTAGACGAATACATATAGTTTAATGTGTTAAAATTTGGGAGAAAGTTAACGGTCGGATTAGGTTTTATAAGGTCTCGAAGTAGAACACTTGAGCTGTTTTTACAGCAGGGGAAAATTGACTAAGTATGAGAAACTTCAGCTTTTATCTCAACTTTGGGGATTTATGAGAGAGTCGTGGTTAAGTATTCTTGTGAGATCTTTACCCTATGTTTAGTATGTATATCATAGAAGATTTAGAATTTATTCCGAAATTTTTATCTCCTTATCCAAGCCGTGTAGATGAACCCAAAGTCCAACCGTAACGACTTTTGTGTTAACTAAAAATGTTGGTAACTCTTATAAATCCTTACCAAACTTTTCAATGAGAACTAGATTATGGACATAGGTTCTAAAATAAAATATTAGAACTAAATGATAGACTTTGAGAATTTTCGGCACTAAGGGTAAAATGGTCTTTTACCGTAAGAGAGCTTTTTCCGTAATTCCTTCGCATGAGGTTGGACATCTGGATGTGATTTTGATCCACATGCCTTATTTGACAGGCGTTTGAGTTACCACGGGTTCGGACCGAGTTGAGATTTGAGAAAACGATTTTGATCAAGGTAAGTCCTTGCGACTTACTTAGCTGGTTTCTGGATATTAGTTGAGTGATAATGGTTGTGTGTGTGCAATGTGTGTTATAATAAAAATAACAACTTGCTAGGACGACCGTGATTATTATGTGTTAAGGCCCAAGTGTATGTATAACGGGCCGTGACATCACTGCCCAGCTCTGCCAGGAGACTGGGAGGTTCTCTATACCCAGACCATACAGGTACACGGTGAGATGCATCGGATCCACTCCTGATGGGTACACGGGGGCGGAGGCGAGGTTTGGGAATCCCTCGTGTCACAAAATAAGTATCATTAGAGTGAATGACTTAAATGAAGATAATAAATGGATTGTTTGAAAGCATGATGAGTGTTTATTATTTTATGTGTGTGTGTGCTATTATTATTCTCCTAATGTTTAGATTACTAGCTAATGGTTGTTTTGTTGTGTTTTTAGATTTACCGCAGGTTAGAACATCAGCTGAGTGATCCGGAAGTAGTGGTCAGCCGGGTCTCCGTACTCTTTACAGTGGGGGTTTGGGTTGTTGCTTTGTTGTCTTTGCCTTTTGTTAAGACTGTTAGTCTTTTCCGCTATTTAAGTACGATAGGCTGTTAGACCTTGTTGCATTCATCCTCTTACAAATAACTTTTATAAATTTCGGTTTTTCTTATTTGTGTCTTGTTGCAAGATCCTAGTAAAATTTTTGTCAAACTGAGGTCGGGACCCATTGTGAGGTCCTAACCAGTAATGTCCCGAGTTCTGAGAATTCGGGGTGTTACAACATGGTATCAGAGCTCTAGGTTGGCAACAATGGCACTTGAAATCTTCTGAAAGACCGAATAAGTACTTAAGCAGAACCCGAAAAGGGATCTGAGTTTCAAAAAGAACTTTTGGTTTTCAAATGCATGCATAGCCTGGTTGGGGATAGAAAAGTACGGCTGACCACCACTACTACCGCGGATCTCAGTATGCTTAGTATATGGACTTTAGGTTTTACTTTAGTTGGACGTTTTAGCTTGATTATAAGGATATGTGATACATATAAATATATGCCGAAGACTAGTAGAAATAATATTTATGTTATGTCCTTAACGGAGATAGCATAATGAGTTTCTCACCCCAATGACACAACTCAATAGATTTTGAAGGGTGTCAACGTGAGGATTAGTATGCACATCTTATGTGCATTAGGGTAGATGAACGGCGGACAACTCATTCGAGTTTGTTGAGGAACGTCGAGACGGAAAAGTGAAGCCTAAAAGACAACACCAACTACGATAACAAGAAGGGAATTCCGAGTCAACTCAATAAGATCAAATGAAGAATATACATGAGAGTAGTTCCAACAACGCGTTGGATGACCGGAAAGTATACAAATTGGGAGAGACAACCCATAAGTTCTTTCAAGATGGTGTAATGCAACGTTGCAAACAAAGGGGATGCCTACAGAAACACACATAGGCATGAAGGTCAAGGTGAAACATAGCAAGCGATCCAGACAAGAGACATTGAATCTAAGCTTACTGACGGACCAGAAGGTGAAAGTTTGAGGCTAGAAGCAAAGCGGAATATGATCACTCTTGACAAACTGTTTGCCGCCATAATCAAGATGGAAAACCGAGACAATCATAAGCATAGGAGTCAAGATGAGATACATTGTCCATTCCGATACGAAGAATTTAAGAGCCGCAAAAAGAAAGCTTACAGGTTACTAGAAAGGGGAAGACCGATTTCACCAACATAAAAGTGGTGTGACCTCCTAGAATGTACAAGAACTTCAACAAGGATCGGGATACCACAAAGACCGGATTTCTATAAAGGCAGAAGTATAAACAACACCCTAAGCAAGAAGGGTGTAGGAGATTAATCTTAGGGAAAAGGAGGGTCTTTGATAACTTCTCACTCACGAAGGATTTAAGTTAGTAACACTGGCGGGTCATAAATGAGAACCACAAGTGGACAATAACTCGGTTAAAATGAATCAGGGAGAAATGCGTACAAATTATCGTAGAAGAATTGATAAGTCCGTTGACGGGAGACGGAGATACAACTAGACTCATAAGAGTATAGTACTCTTATAGGAGTGTAATTTGTAGAAGGAACTAAAGGAAAATAAAAGAAAGAGATATATGTCCACCTTGTATATCAAACCTCAAAAGAGATAGAAGAAAAGTAAGTCTACGATCTTATAGAAGGTCAACTCCAGATTAGTTGGTAACAACAGAGAATTTACACGTGCTGGCTAACTAGTGATGGTTGGTTGACAGATAAGAAGGATAACCACAAGGTTATAAAGGAAATTTACTAACATGTGGTGAATTTCTTCCAGGGATCAACGACGACAATGGTGAAGTTAAATCAGTACAAGTACTAGTAGCCTTGATGGTAACATTGAATGAGTCCAGTATGACAACTCCAATAAAGAAATTAAATAGAAGCTCTTGACGGACGGTAAGGACCATTGATGATAGTAATGGTGTAAAGAGGACGTTGTGAGTAGTTGCTTACTACTAACTAAGGAAATATACATATCAAAGCTAGTATGTAGGGATCCTTGTAAGAAGAACTAGAAGAGTAAGAAAAAAAAAATAGATGATTGTGGATATGTCCTAGGTCTTGGCATTCCACACAAGATGGACTGATGGGGCTCCTCCGAGAAAAAATGAGGTCAAACTGTCTAGATTGACAGAGGAAGCCCTTGTGATTAAAGTTGTGGCACAGAATAATTGGAATGGTAGAGGCGGCACAAACACAGAGAGTATGACTTACAGTCTTGGTGAAATGTATGATCGAGTTGTGAGGTGATTGCATATGGAATCTGCATGTTGGCAAGAACAGACATGAGAAGGAGTAGAGTTGAATGACTAAAGGTTTCTAAATAGACCCGATATTACCCCAATAAGATAATTATCGAAAGGTGTCTATATAAGAGTAATGAGAAATGGTGGTACTCCGATGAAAATTCAAGCTTGACTGATGGCATAAGAGTTGATAAAGTAATAAGACCAATCAACGTGGTCCGTAAGGTGTATACGAGGAAACACAAAGGGAATTAACTATCCTACTGGGAGGGTAAAAATTTAAAGAAGGTAAAGCGACACGAGCATAAGGACAACATAATAAAGGCGAGTCAAGAACTTTGATTTTTGAGAAAATCATATACAACTGAGGTTCTTATGCAAATGGCACCAATAGGGGGTGTAATAAAAGTCATACGTATCGAACCAATAACGCTAGGTTGGATGAAGTGTAAACCAAAAGAATAACTTGACCAGTAAGAAAGAAAGTCATGTATCGAAAGGCGGGTCTTGCTAAATTGGGATGAAGTGTTGAGATGATGATGCCTTTGTAGAATCTATGCAAGAGTACAACGTCACTAAGGTTCCAAAATGAAATGGGTAGTCATGATCATCAAACAGTTATAGACCGATGCGGAGAAGAAAAAAAAAATGTATAAGGTGAGTCACTTAGTAGAAGAATTCACAAGACGAGCTTGAGAGACCAAAAGAGATAAAATGCCGACCCGGATATGAGGGTCTAAGGTATATGGAATGGATACCTACAAGGGAGTGTAGAAGCAAGATGTAGACTATACAAGTGTGAAGAGGCTCTGACCTCCTCAAAGATATAGGAATTTAAAAGAAATTACAATGCCGGTATCAAAGAGTTGAAGCCCTATAGCAGAAACAACGAAGTTTCACGAAGGCAATATTGCCGGTAACACCAACTAAGGAATATATATATATATATATATATATATATATATATATATATATATATATATATATATATATATATATATATATGAGAACGGCCTTGGTGGAGTCGAAAGTTCAAGGTAACCCCACTTATCACAAGACCTAGGTCATCAACACCGACGGTCCATTCAAGAGGAACTGCAAGGGGATGATAACTAAAATCAACAGAACTACCGAGACACTCGCCAGTTATCGTTGAAGACTTGGGAGGACTATTTATGTCCAGATGAATGACCCAATTGGGCTCGAGAAGTAGAGTTAGTCTAAGGAAAACAGAAGTGTGGAAGATAAAACGAATTAGCGAAGCATGAAAGGATTAAGCGAGCAGATGATGCTCACCAAGATTTTAACGCCATTATAGGTATGAGAAGAGTAAGTCCGGGATATTGAGATAAGTCAATTATAGACTGACCGACATCAACTGAGGACGTGTAAGTGATGGTTGGTACTGACGAGTAGGTATCGTTAAGAAGAGATATTAGTGATTGCGGATTTAAGAAGTACCTTAACCGATGCCTTAGAGAATTCCCCAAGTAGGCAACGACAACCTTCTGGGATGATCTAAGGATATGGAGAGAATTGGGTTAGAGGTTGCTTACTAGTTGGTTAAGAACAGACTACGGTTGAGTAAGAGAGTAAGGGTCTATTTGAAGAGGATCTTGCTAATATTAGAAGGGAAGTATAGGCGGGAGTTGGGTAAATCATGTTGACCCTTAGAAAGACGCCATTGTGACTAATGGATGTTACACCAGAAGCGTGGTAGGCCCACAGACGAAGAAAATCAATGTTAGGTTAACTATGATTTCCAGTTAAGAATTTGAGATCTATATGAAAAGGTCCACTTGGGAGTGTGATTTGTTTTGAGTTATATAAATTTGGAAGCTTGACAAGAAGTAGGTGAAAACTACTAATTAAGGAACGACCGATTAGGTCACATTGAGGAAACCGGGCCAAGCAGTTTGTATTACAAAGAGCATTAAGCACTTACTAAAGTGCCGACAGAAGTTCAAGATCATTATTTCAGAATCGATAGTTGGTAACTTTTGAAAAAAAAAAAAAAAAAACTATCGATAGTGGGCCAATGGGAGGAAAAGTTTGGTAGAGTCATCAGGAGAGCTGAAAATAAGTTTAGAAAACCAATCCGTTGACAGGGTAATTCCCGAATCCGAGACACGTCATCAGCTATGAAGATCAGAAAATATAGCCGGTTTATGTTTTTGTAGAGTTCTAGTGGTCTAGACGAGGAATCGATGAGGCTGCTTAGGAAACGGAGGAGAGAATTAGAAATGGTTACCTTGATTACCTTGCGGAGTTAGCCGCTACTTCTGTATCGACGAGTTTGTACTCGGATGCTATTTGTTTGACTTTTCATGTGTTACCTTGGAGTGAGTAATTGTGTTTTATGTGTTGTATTGTCTGATTATGATGACTGAATAGTTGCATGCTAAGAGACTAGATATAAAATTTAATGAGACCAAGTTATACAAATCCATTACGCAAGTCGTTAATTAGATATCTTATTCTAAGTTTCGGGACGAAACTTATTTTAAGGGGGTACTGATGTAATATCCGGAAAATTTTAATTACGTTTAGTCCGAGTCAAACCAGTTTTTCGATCCGTTGATCTATCCTAATTCTACCTAGGGTTATACTAATACATATTCTATCATTTTATGTACTGTTTTAGTAACATAAAATGATGAATTTTATCAAACCCTAATCTAAGTCGTAACGACACCTTTTGACGAGACCATGACAATCTTATGACGAACCCATGACGAGACCATGATGACATTTGACGAGTTTAAGACGAAGCCATGACAAGTTATTGACAAGGCCATGACTAACCTTGACAAACCTTCAGCCATGCTTTTGCCTATGTATTTCAGCCCACACAAATACTCAGCCCATTCCTCTTGCTTGTAATCAACCCGGACTGCCTGTACACATCAGCCAGCAGGCCCGTCGAGACACCGGCCCATCGAGCTGAAGCCTACTTCCTCTCGTACGTGTGTTGAGCTGGAGCCAAGAGGGATCTTCAACGTGCAGACCGCAAATCACGCAGCAGGGTTACGATTCTTTCCAATCTGCACGTCTGCGGATCTTCTACCTTTCCAGCCGTTACATCTCTCTCTCTCCTTCGTGGCTGCATTCTTCGAGCTTCTCCCCTGCGTCCCGATCTGCTGCAACCTGGGGCGACTCAGCGTTCCTGCACCTAGCCTCGACATAGATGAGTCCTTCCCTCTTCCTTCTCCTATTTGTTACGGATCTCCACACCAGTATCCGCCTCATCTGAAATCTACAGCCGGGCGAGGAAGTCTTCAGCATCCGGGTGCTAAACTCCTGCACTTGACTCGTCTGCACAAGCCGCTAGACTCCTGCATTCGACTCGAAGAGAGGGGATCTGGACTCCTGCACTCGACTCGTCTGCACATGCCGCTGGACTCCTGCACTCGACTCGTCTGCACATGCCGCTGGACTCCTGCACTTGACCCATCTGCACAAGCGCTGGACTCCTGTGCTCGACCCATCTGCACAGCCGGCGGGACTACTACAATCGACCAGCTGCATCCACAGGAGTCGATCGGCCGCCAGGCTGCTGTAGAAGGGGACCAGCCATCAGTAGCAATAACCTCCCGAGTTCAGTACCGGACCCGATCGTAGTTCATCAACAACTACGGTGCCTTCTTTGCTGGTGTGAGTAAACTTTTCCCCTCCTACTTGTTGTAATGTTTAGAGAGTTGTTTTGAGTTGTTATGCGGAACGAGAATTAGTGCAGATGTCGGCAGGCTAAACTTTGTTAGTTTACGAGAGGGGAGTAGGTTGGTTTAGAGGGTTTAAAGAATCAGTAGAAGGGATTCGAACTAGGGACCTGTTGATCCTGGTGATTTTGAGGACTGCTGGAGGAGAGACTCGAACCTAGGACTTTCTGCACACCTAATAATTCAGATTCGACCTGCTGACTTTAGGACCTAATTTCTATAACTTAAATCGAGAATCCACCGTTGAATTTTTGATATGTCGTAGACGAATACATATAGTTTAATGTGTTAAAATTTGGGAGAAAGTTAACGGTCGGATTAGGTTTTATAAGGTCTCGAAGTAGAACACTTGAGCTGTTTTTACAGCAGGGGAAAATTGACTAAGTATGAGAAACTTCAGCTTTTATCTCAACTTTGGGGATTTATGAGAGAGTCGTGGTTAAGTATTCTTGTGAGATCTTTACCCTATGTTTAGTATGTATATCATAGAAGATTTAGAATTTATTCCGAAATTTTTATCTCCTTATCCAAGCCGTGTAGATGAACCCAAAGTCCAACCGTAACGACTTTTGTGTTAACTAAAAATGTTGGTAACTCTTATAAATCCTTACCAAACTTTTCAATGAGAACTAGATTATGGACATAGGTTCTAAAATAAAATATTAGAACTAAATGATAGACTTTGAGAATTTTCGGCACTAAGGGTAAAATGGTCTTTTACCGTAAGAGAGCTTTTTCCGTAATTCCTTCGCATGAGGTTGGACATCTGGATGTGATTTTGATCCACATGCCTTATTTGACAGGCGTTTGAGTTACCACGGGTTCGGACCGAGTTGAGATTTGAGAAAACGATTTTGATCAAGGTAAGTCCTTGCGACTTACTTAGCTGGTTTCTGGATATTAGTTGAGTGATAATGGTTGTGTGTGTGCAATGTGTGTTATAATAAAAATAACAACTTGCTAGGACGACCGTGATTATTATGTGTTAAGGCCCAAGTGTATGTATAACGGGCCGTGACATCACTGCCCAGCTCTGCCAGGAGACTGGGAGGTTCTCTATACCCAGACCATACAGGTACACGGTGAGATGCATCGGATCCACTCCTGATGGGTACACGGGGGCGGAGGCGAGGTTTGGGAATCCCTCGTGTCACAAAATAAGTATCATTAGAGTGAATGACTTAAATGAAGATAATAAATGGATTGTTTGAAAGCATGATGAGTGTTTATTATTTTATGTGTGTGTGTGCTATTATTATTCTCCTAATGTTTAGATTACTAGCTAATGGTTGTTTTGTTGTGTTTTTAGATTTACCGCAGGTTAGAACAGCAGCTGAGTGATCCGGAAGTAGTGGTCAGCCGGGTCTCCGTACTCTTTACAGTGGGGGTTTGGGTTGTTGCTTTGTTGTCTTTGCCTTTTGTTAAGACTGTTAGTCTTTTCCGCTATTTAAGTACGATAGGCTGTTAGACCTTGTTGCATTCATCCTCTTACAAATAACTTTTATAAATTTCGGTTTTTCTTATTTGTGTCTTGTTGCAAGATCCTAGTAAAATTATTGTCAAACTGAGGTCGGGACCCATTGTGAGGTCCTAACCAGTAATGTCCCGAGTTCTGAGAATTCGGGGTGTTACAACATGGTATCAGAGCTCTAGGTTGGCAACAATGGCACTTGAAATCTTCTGAAAGACCGAATAAGTACTTAAGCAGAACCCGAAAAGGGATCTGAGTTTCAAAAAGAACTTTTGGTTTTCAAATGCATGCATAGCCTGGTTGGGGATAGAAAAGTACGGCTGACCACCACTACTACCGCGGATCTCAGTATGCTTAGTATATGGACTTTAGGTTTTACTTTAGTTGGACGTTTTAGCTTGATTATAAGGATATGTGATACATATAAATATATGCCAAAGACTAGTAGAAATAATATTTATGTTATGTCCTTAACGGAGATAGCATAATGAGTTTCTCACCCCAATGACACAACTCAGTAGATTTTGAAGGGTGTCAACGTGAGGATTAGTATCCACATCTTATGTGCATTAGGGTAGATGAACGGCGGACAACTCATTCGAGTTTGTTGAGGAACGTAGAGACGGAAAAGTGAAGCCTAAAAGACAACACCAACTACGATAACAAGAAGGGAATTCCGAGTCAACTCAATAAGATCAAATGAAGAATATACATGAGAGTAGTTCCAACAACGCGTTGGATGACCGGAAAGTATACAAATTGGGAGAGACAACCCATAAGTTCTTTCAAGATGGTGTAATGCAACGTTGCAAACAAAGGGGATGCCTACAGAAACACACATAGGCATGAAGGTCAAGGTGAAACATAGCAAGCGATCCAGACAAGAGACATTGAATCTAAGCTTACTGACGGACCAGAAGGTGAAAGTTTGAGGCTAGAAGCAAAGCGGAATATGATCACTCTTGACAAACTGTTTGCCGCCACAATCAAGATGGAAAACCGAGACAATCATAAGCATAGGAGTCAAGATGAGATACATTGTCCATTCCGATACGAAGAATTTAAGAGCCGCAAAAAGAAAGCTTACAGGTTACTAGAAAGGGGAAGACCGATTTCACCAACATAAAAGTGGTGTGACCTCCTAGAATGTACAAGAACTTCAACAAGGATCGGGATACCACAAAGACCGGATTTCTATAAAGGCAGAAGTATAAACAGCACCCTAAGCAAGAAGGGTGTAGGAGATTAATCTTAGGGAAAAGGAGGGTCTTTGATAACTTCTCACTCACGAAGGATTTAAGTTAGTAACACTGGCGGGTCATAAATGAGAACCACAATTGGACAATAACTCGGTTAAAATGAATCAGGGAGAAATGCGTACAAATTATCGTAGAAGAATTGATAAGTCCGTTGACGGGAGACGGAGATACAACTAGACTCATAAGAGTATAGTACTCTTATAGGAGTGTAATTTGTTGAAGGAACTAAAGGAAAATAAAAGAAAGAGATATATGTCCACCTTGTATATCAAACCTCAAAAGAGATAGAAGAAAAGTAAGTCTACGATCTTATAGAAGGTCAACTCCAGATTAGTTGGTAACAACAGAGAATTTACACGTGCTGGCTAACTAGTGATGGTTGGTTGACAGATAAGAAGGATAACCACAAGGTTATAAAGGAAATTTACTGACATGTGGTGAATTTCTTCCAGGGATCAACGACGACAATGGTGAAGTTAAATCAGTACAAGTACTAGTAGCCTTGATGGTAACATTGAATGAGTCCAGTATGGCAACTCCAATAAAGAAATTAAATAGAAGCTCTTGACGGACGGTAAGGACCATTGATGATAGTAATGGTGTAAAGAGGACGTTGTGAGTAGTTGCTTACTACTAACTAAGGAAATATACATATCAAAGCTAGTATGTAGGGATCCTTGTAAGAAGAACTAGAAGAGTAAGAAAAAAAAAAGATGATTGTGGATATGTCCTAGGTCTTGGCATTCCACACAAGATGGACTGATGGGGCTCCTCCGAGAAAAAATGAGGTCAAACTGTCTAGATTGACAGAGGAAGCCCTTGTGATTAAAGTTGTGGCACAGAATAATTGGAATGGTAGAGGCGGCACAAACACAGAGAGTATGACTTACAGTCTTGGTGAAATGTATGATCGAGTTGTGAGGTGATTGCAGATGGAATCTGCATGTTGGCAAGAACAGACATGAGAAGGAGTAGAGTTGAATGACTAAAGGTTTCTAAATAGACCCGATATTACCCCAATAAGATAATTATCGAAAGGTGTCTATATAAGAGTAATGAGAAATGGTGGTACTCCGATGAAAATTCAAGCTTGACTGATGGCATAAGAGTTGATAAAGTAATAAGACCAATCAACGTGGTCCGTAAGGCGTATACGAGGAAACACAAAGGGAATTAACTATCCTACTGGGAGGGTAAAAATTTAAAGAAGGTAAAGCGACACGAGCATAAGGACAACATAATAAAGGCGAGTCAAGAACTTTGATTTTTGAGAAAATCATATACAACTGAGGTTCTTATGCAAATGGCACCAATAGGGGGTGTAATAAAAGTCATACGTATCGGACCAATAACGCTAGGTTGGATGAAGTGTAAACCAAAAGAATAACTTGACCAGTAAGAAAGAAAGTCATGTATCGAAAGGCGGGTCTTGCTAAATTGGGATGAAGTGTTGAGATGATGATGCCTTTGTAGAATCTATGCAAGAGTACAACGTCACTAAGGTTCCAAAATGAAATGGGTAGTCATGATCATCAAACAGTTATAGACCGATGCGGAGAAGAAAAAAAAAATGTATAAGGTGAGTCACTTAGTAGAAGAATTCACAAGACGAGCTTGAGAGACCAAAAGAGATAAAATGCCGACCCGGATATGAGGGTGTAAGGTATATGGAATGGATACCTACAAGGGAGTGTAGAAGCAAGATGTATACTATACAAGTGTGAAGAGGCTCTGACCTCCTCAAAGATATAGGAATTTAAAAGAAATTACAATGCCGGTATCAAAGAGTTGAAGCCCTATAGCAGAAACAACGAAGTTTCACGAAGGCAATATTGCCGGTAACACCAACTAAGGAATATATATATATATATATATATATATATATATATATATATATATATATGAGAACGGCCTTGGTGGAGTCGAAAGTTCAAGGTAACCCCACTTATCACAAGACCTAGGTCATCAACACCGACGGTCCATTCAAGAGGAACTGCAAGGGGATGATAACTAAAATCAACAGAACTACCGAGACACTCGCCAGTTATCGTTGAAGACTTGGGAGGACTATTTATGTCCAGATGAATGACCCAATTGGGCTCGAGAAGTAGAGTTAGTCTAAGGAAAACAGAAGTGTGGAAGATAAAACGAATTAGCGAAGCATGAAAGGATTAAGCGAGCAGATGATGCTCACCAAGATTTTAACGCCATTATAGTTATGAGAAGAGTAAGTCCGGGATATTGAGATAAGTCAATTATAGACTGACCGACATCAACTGAGGACGTGTAAGTGATGGTTGGTACTGACGAGTAGGTATCGTTAAGAAGAGATATTAGTGATTGCGGATTTAAGAAGTACCTTAACCGATGCCTTAGAGAATTCCCCAAGTAGGCAACGACAACCTTCTAGGATGATCTAAGGATATGGAGAGAATTGGGTTAGAGGTTGCTTACTAGTTGGTTAAGAACAGACTACGGTTGAGTAAGAGAGTAAGGGTCTGTTTGAAGAGGATCTTGCTAATATTAGAAGGGAAGTATAGGCGGGAGTTGGGTAAATCATGTTGACCCTTAGAAAGACGCCATTGTGACTAATGGATGTTACACCAGAAGCGTGGTAGGCCCACAGACGAAGAAAATCAATGTTAGGTTAACTATGATTTCCAGTTAAGAATTTGAGATCTATATGAAAAGGTCCACTTGGGAGTGTGATTTGTTTTGAGTTATATAAATTTGGAAGCTTGACAAGAAGTAGGTGAAAACTACTAATTAAGGAACGACCGATTAGGTCACATTGAGGAAACCGGGCCAAGCAGTTTGTATTACAAAGAGCATTAAGCACTTACTAAAGTGCCGACAGAAGTTCAAGATCATTATTTCAGAATCGATAGTTGGTAACTTTTGAAAAAAAAAAAAAAAAAACTATCGATAGTGGGCCAATGGGAGGAAAAGTTTGGCAGAGTCATCAGGAGAGCTGAAAATAAGTTTAGAAAACCAATCCGTTGACAGGGTAATTCCCGAATCCGAGACACGTCATCAGCTATGAAGATCAGAAAATATAGCCGGTTTATGTTTTTGTAGAGTTCTAGTGCTCTAGACGAGGAATCGATGAGGCTGCTTAGGAAACGGAGGAGAGAATTAGAAATGGTTACCTTGATTACCTTGCGGAGTTAGCCGCTACTTCTGTATCGACGAGTTTGTACTCGGATGCTATTTGTTTGACTTTTCATGTGTTACCTTGGAGTGAGTAATTGTGTTTTATGTGTTGTATTGTCTGATTATGATGACTGAGTAGTTGCATGCTAAGAGACTAGATATAAAATTTAATGAGACCAAGTTATACAAATCCATTACGCAAGTCGTTAATTAGATATCTTATTCTAAGTTTCGGGACGAAACTTATTTTAAGGGGGTACTGATGTAATATCCGGAAAATTTTAATTACGTTTAGTCCGAGTCAAACCAGTTTTTCGATCCGTTGATCTATCCTAATTCTACCTAGGGTTATACTAATACATATTCTATCATTTTATGTACTGTTTTAGTAACATAAAATGATGAATTTTATCAAACCCTAATCTAAGTCGTAACGACACCTTTTGACGAGACCATGACAATCTTATGACGAACCCATGACGAGACCATGATGACATTTGACGAGTTTAAGACGAAGCCATGACAAGTTATTGACAAGGCCATGACTAACCTTGACAAACCTTCAGCCATGCTTTTGCCTATGTATTTCAGCCCACACAAATACTCAGCCCATTCCTCTTGCTTGTAATCAACCCGGACTGCCTGTACACATCAGCTAGCAGGCCCGTCGAGACACCGGCCCATCGAGCTGAAGCCTACTTCCTCTCGTACGTGTGTTGAGCTGGAGCCAAGAGGGATCTTCAACGTGCAGACCGCAGATCACGCAGCAGGGTTACGATTCTTTCCAATCTGCACGTCTGCGGATCTTCTACCTTTCCAGCCGTTACATCTCTCTCTCTCCTTCGTGGCCGCATTCTTCGAGCTTCTCCCCTGCGTCCCGATCTGCTCCAACCTGGGGCGACTCAGCGTTCCTGCACCTAGCCTCGACATAGATGAGTCCTTCCCTCTTCCTTCTCCTATTTGTTACGGATCTCCACACCAGTATCCGCCTCATCTGAAATCTACAGCCGGGCGAGGAAGTCTTCAGCATCCGGGTGCTAAACTCCTGCACTTGACTCGTCTGCACAAGCCGCTAGACTCCTGCATTCGACTCGAAGAGAGGGGATCTGGACTCCTGCATTCGACTCGTCTGCACATGCCGCTGGACTCCTGCACTCGACTCGTCTGCACATGCCGCTGGACTCCTGCACTTGACCCATCTGCACAAGCGCTGGACTCCTGTGCTCGACCCATCTGCACAGCCGGCGGGACTACTACAATCGACCAGCTGCATCCACAGGAGTCGATCGGCCGCCAGGCTGCTGTAGAAGGGGACCAGCCATCAGTAGCAATAACCTCCCGAGTTCAGTACCGGACCCGATCGTAGTTCATCAACAACTACGGTGCCTTCTTTGCTGGTGTGACTAAACTTTTCCCCTCCTACTTGTTGTAATGTTTAGAGAGTTGTTTTGAGTTGTTATGCGGAATGGGAATTAGTGCAGATGTCGGCAGGCTAAACTTTGTTAGTTTACGAGAGGGGAGTAGGTTGGTTTAGAGGGTTTAAAGAATCAGTAGAAGGGATTCGAACTAGGGACCTGTTGATCCTGCTGATTTTGAGGACTGCTGGAGGAGAGACTCGAACCTAGGGCTTTCTGCACACCTAATAATTCAGATTCGACCTGCTGACTTTAGGACCTAATTTCTATAGCTTAAATCGAGAATCCACCGTTGAATTTTTGATATGTCCTAGACGAATACATATAGTTTAATGTGTTAAAATTTGGGAGAAAGTTAACGGTCGGATTAGGTTTTATAAGGTCTCGAAGTAGAACACTTGAGCTGTTTTTACAACAGGGGAAAATTGACTAAGTATGAGAAACTTCAGCTTTTATCTCAACTTTGGAGATTTATGAGAGAGTCGTGGTTAAGTATTCTTGTGAGATCTTTACCCTATGTTTAGTATGTATATCATAGAAGATTTAGAATTTATTCCGAAATTTTTATCTCCTTATCCAAGCCGTGTAGATGAACCCAAAGTCCAACCGTAACGACTTTTGTGTTAACTAAAAATGTTGGTAACTCTTATAAATCCTTACCAAACTTTTCAATGAGAACTAGATTATGGACATAGGTTCTAAAATAAAATATTAGAACTAAATGATAGACTTTGAGAATTTTCGGCACTAAGGGTAAAATGGTCTTTTACCGTAAGAGAGCTTTTTCCGTAATTCCTTCGCATGAGGTTGGACATCTGGATGTGATTTTGATCCACATGCCTTATTTGACAGGCGTTTGAGTTACCACGGGTTCGGACCGAGTTGAGATTTGAGAAAACGATTTTGATCAAGGTAAGTCCTTGCGACTTACTTAGCTGGTTTCTGGATATTAGTTGAGTGATAATGGTTGTGTGTGTGCAATGTGTGTTATAATAAAAATAACAACTTGCTAGGACGACCGTGATTATTATGTGTTAAGGCCCAAGTGTATGTATAACGGGCCGTGACATCACTGCCCAGCTCTGCCAGGAGACTGGGAGGTTCTCTATACCCAGACCATACAGGTACACGGTGAGATGCATCGGATCCACTCCTGATGGGTACACGGGGGCGGAGGCGAGGTTTGGGAATCCCTCGTGTCACAAAATAAGTATCATTAGAGTGAATGACTTAAATGAAGATAATAAATGGATTGTTTGAAAGCATGATGAGTGTTTATTATTTTATGTGTGTGTGTGCTATTATTATTCTCCTAATGTTTAGATTACTAGCTAATGGTTGTTTTGTTGTGTTTTTAGATTTACCGCAGGTTAGAACAGCAGCTGAGTGATCCGGAAGTAGTGGTCAGCCGGGTCTCCGTACTCTTTACAGTGGGGGTTTGGGTTGTTGCTTTGTTGTCTTTGCCTTTTGTTAAGACTGTTAGTCTTTTCCGCTATTTAAGTACGATAGGCTGTTAGACCTTGTTGCATTCATCCTCTTACAAATAACTTTTATAAATTTCGGTTTTTCTTATTTGTGTCTTGTTGCAAGATCCTAGTAAAATTATTGTCAAACTGAGGTCGGGACCCATTGTGAGGTCCTAACCAGTAATGTCCCGAGTTCTGAGAATTCGGGGTGTTACAACATGGTATCAGAGCTCTAGGTTGGCAACAATGGCACTTGAAATCTTCTGAAAGACCGAATAAGTACTTAAGCAGAACCCGAAAAGGGATCTGAGTTTCAAAAAGAACTTTTGGTTTTCAAATGCATGCATAGCCTGGTTGGGGATAGAAAAGTACGGCTGACCACCACTACTACCGCGGATCTCAGTATGCTTAGTATATGGACTTTAGGTTTTACTTTAGTTGGACGTTTTAGCTTGATTATAAGGATATGTGATACAGATAAATATATGCCGAAGACTAGTAGAAATAATATTTATGTTATGTCCTTAACGGAGATAGCATAATGAGTTTCTCACCCCAATGACACAACTCAGTAGATTTTGAAGGGTGTCAACGTGAGGATTAGTATGCACATCTTATGTGCATTAGGGTAGATGAACGGCGGACAACTCATTCGAGTTTGTTGAGGAACGTCGAGACGGAAAAGTGAAGCCTAAAAGACAACACCAACTACGATAACAAGAAGGGAATTCCGAGTCAACTCAATAAGATCAAATGAAGAATATACATGAGAGTAGTTCCAACAACGCGTTGGATGACCGGAAAGTATACAAATTGGGAGAGACAACCCATAAGTTCTTTCAAGATGGTGTAATGCAACGTTGCAAACAAAGGGGATGCCTACAGAAACACACATAGGCATGAAGGTCAAGGTGAAACATAGCAAGCGATCCAGACAAGAGACATTGAATCTAAGCTTACTGACAGACCAGAAGGTGAAAGTTTGAGGCTAGAAGCAAAGCGGAATATGATCACTCTTGACAAACTGTTTGCCGCCACAATCAAGATGGAAAACCGAGACAATCATAAGCATAGGAGTCAAGATGAGATACATTGTCCATTCCGATACGAAGAATTTAAGAGCCGCAAAAAGAAAGCTTACAGGTTACTAGAAAGGGGAAGACCGATTTCACCAACATAAAAGTGGTGTGACCTCCTAGAATGTACAAGAACTTCAACAAGGATTGGGATACCACAAAGACCGGATTTCTATAAAGGCAGAAGTATAAACAACACCCTAAGCAAGAAGGGTGTAGGAGATTAATCTTAGGGAAAAGGAGGGTCTTTGATAACTTCTCACTCACGAAGGATTTAAGTTAGTAACACTGGCGGGTCATAAATGAGAACCACAAGTGGACAATAACTCGGGTAAAATGAATCAGGGAGAAATGCGTACAAATTATCGTAGAAGAATTGATAAGTCCGTTGACGGGAGACGGAGATACAACTAGACTCATAAGAGTATAGTACTCTTATAGGAGTGTAATTTGTAGAAGGAACTAAAGGAAAATAAATAAAGGAGATATATGTCCACCTTGTATATCAAACCTCAAAAGAGATAGAAGAAAAGTAAGTCTACGATCTTATAGAAGGTCAACTCCAGATTAGTTGGTAACAACAGAGAATTTACACGTGCTGGCTAACTAGTGATGGTTGGTTGACAGATAAGAAGGATAACCACAAGGTTATAAAGGAAATTTACTGACATGTGGTGAATTTCTTCCAGGGATCAACGACGACAATGGTGAAGTTAAATCAGTACAAGTACTAGTAGCCTTGATGGTAACATTGAATGAGTCCAGTATGGCAACTCCAATAAAGAAATTAAATAGAAGCTCTTGACGGACGGTAAGGACCATTGATGATAGTAATGGTGTAAAGAGGACGTTGTGAGTAGTTGCTTACTACTAACTAAGGAAATATACATATCAAAGCTAGTATGTAGGGATCCTTGTAAGAAGAACTAGAAGAGTAAGAAAAAAAAATAGATGATTGTGGATATGTCCTAGGTCTTGGCATTCCACACAAGATGGACTGATGGGGCTCCTCCGAGAAAAAGTGAGGTCAAACTGTCTAGATTGACAGAGGAAGCCCTTGTGATTAAAGTTGTGGCACAGAATAATTGGAATGGTAGAGGCGGCACAAACACAGAGAGTATGACTTACAGTCTTGGTGAAATGTATGATCGAGTTGTGAGGTGATTGTAGATGGAATCTGCATGTTGGCAAGAACAGACATGAGAAGGAGTAGAGTTGAATGACTAAAGGTTTCTAAATAGACCCGATATTACCCCAATAAGATAATTATCGAAAGGTGTCTATATAAGAGTAATGAGAAATGGTGGTACTCCGATGAAAATTCAAGCTTGACTGATGGCATAAGAGTTGATAAAGTAATAAGACCAATCAACGTGGTCCGTAAGGCGTATACGAGGAAACACAAAGGGAATTAACTATCCTACTGGGGGGGTAAAAATTTAAAGAAGGTAAAGCGACACGAGCATAAGGACAACATAATAAAGGCGAGTCAAGAACTTTGATTTTTGAGAAAATCATATACAACTGAGGTTCTTATGCAAATGGCACCAATAGGGGGTGTAATAAAAGTCATACGTATCGGACCAATAACGCTAGGTTGGATGAAGTGTAAACCAAAAGAATAACTTGACCAGTAAGAAAGAAAGTCATGTATCGAAAGGCGGGTCTTGCTAAATTGGGATGAAGTGTTGAGATGATGATGCCTTTGTAGAATCTATGCAAGAGTACAACGTCACTAAGGTTCCAAAATGAAATGGGTAGTCATGATCATCAAACAGTTATAGACCGATGCGGAGAAGAAAAAAAAATGTATAAGGTGAGTCACTTAGTAGAAGAATTCACAAGACGAGCTTGAGAGACCAAAAGAGATAAAATGCCGACCCGGATATGAGGGTCTAAGGTATATGGAATGGATACCTACAAGGGAGTGTAGAAGCAAGATCTAGACTATACAAGTGTGAAGAGGCTCTGACCTCCTCAAAGATATAGGAATTTAAAAGAAATTACAATGCCGGTATCAAAGAGTTGAAGCCCTATAGCAGAAACAACGAAGTTTCACGAAGGCAATATTGCCGGTAACACCAACTAAGGAATATATATATATATATATATAATATATATATATATATATATATATATATATATGAGAACGGCCTTCGTGGAGTCGAAAGTTCAAGGTAACCCCACTTATCACAAGACCTAGGTCATCAACACCGACGGTCCATTCAAGAGGAACTGCAAGGGGATGATAACTAAAATCAACAGAACTACCGAGACACTCGCCAGTTATCGTTGAAGACTTGGGAGGACTATTTATGTCCAGATGAATGACCCAATTGGGCTCGAGAAGTAGAGTTAGTCTAAGGAAAACAGAAGTGTGGAAGATAAAACGAATTAGCGAAGCATGAAAGGATTAAGCGAGCAGATGATGCTCACCAAGATTTTAACGCCATTATAGGTATGAGAAGAGTAAGTCCGGGATATTGAGATAAGTCAATTATAGACTGACCGACATCAACTGAGGACGTGTAAGTGATGGTTGGTACTGACGAGTAGGTATCGTTAAGAAGAGATATTAGTGATTGCGGATTTAAGAAGTACCTTAACCGATGCCTTAGAGAATTCCCCAAGTAGGCAACGACAACCTTCTGGGATGATCTAAGGATATGGAGAGAATCGGGTTAGAGGTTGCTTACTAGTTGGTTAAGAACAGACTACGGTTGAGTAAGAGAGTAAGGGTCTGTTTGAAGAGGATCTTGCTAATATTAGAAGGGAAGTATAGGCGGGAGTTGGGTAAATCATGTTGACCCTTAGAAAGACGCCATTGTGACTAATGGGTGTTACACCAGAAGCGTGGTTGGACCACAGACGAAGAAAATCAATGTTAGGTTAACTATGATTTCTAGTTAAGAATTTGAGATCTATATGAAAAGGTCCACTTGGGAGTGTGATTTGTTTTGAGTTATATAAATTTGGAAGCTTGACAAGAAGTAGGTGAAAACTACTAATTACGGAACGACCGATTAGGTCACATTGAGGAAACCGGGCCAAGCAGTTTGTATTACAAAGAGCATTAAGCACTTACTAAAGTGCCGACAGAAGTTCAAGATCATTATTTCAGAATCGATAGTTGGTAACTTTTGAAAAAAAAAAAAAAACTATCGATAGTGGGCCAATGGGAGGAAAAGTTTGGTAGAGTCATCAGGAGAGCTGAAAATAAGTTTAGAAAACCAATCCGTTGACAGGGTAATTCCCGAATCCGAGACACGTCATCAGCTATGAAGATCAGAAAATATAGCCGGTTTATGTTTTTGTAGAGTTCTAGTGGTCTAGACGAGGAATCGATGAGGCTGCTTAGGAAACGGAGGAGAGAATTAGAAATGGTTACCTTGATTACCTTGCGGAGTTAGCCGCTACTTCTGTATCGACGAGTTTGTACTCGGATGCTGTTTGTTTGACTTTTCATGTGTTACCTTGGAGTGAGTAATTGTGTTTTATGTGTTGTATTGTCTGATTATGATGACTGAGTAGTTGCATGCTAAGAGACTAGATATAAAATTTAATGAGACCAAGTTATACAAATCCATTACGCAAGTCGTTAATTAGATATCTTATTCTAAGTTTCGGGACGAAACTTATTTTAAGGGGGTACTGATGTAATATCCGGAAAATTTTAATTCCGTTTAGTCCGAGTCAAACCAGTTTTTCGATCCGTTGATCTATCCTAATTCTACCTAGGGTTATACTAATACATATTCTATCATTTTATGTACTGTTTTAGTAACATAAAATGATGAATTTTATCAAACCCTAATCTAAGTCGTAACGACACCTTTTGACGAGACCATGACAATCTTATGACGAAGACATGACGAGACCATGATGACATTTGACGAGTTTAAGACGAAGCCAAGACAAGTTATTGACAAGGCCATGACTAACCTTGACAAACCTTCAGCCATGCTTTTGCCTATGTATTTCAGCCCACACAAATACTCAGCCCATTCCTCTTGCTTGTAATCAACCCGGACTGCCTGTACACATCAGCCAGCAGGCCCGTCGAGACACCGGCCCATCGAGCTGAAGCCTACTTCCTCTCGTACGTGTCTTGAGCTGGAGCCAAGAGGGATCTTCAACGTGCAGACCGCAAATCACGCAGCAGGGTTACGATTCTTTCCAATCTGCACGTCTGCGGATCTTCTACCTTTCCAGCCGTTACATCTCTCTCTCTCCTTCGTGGCTGCATTCTTCGACCTTCTCCCCTGCGTCCCGATCTGCTGCAACCTGGGGCGACTCAGCGTTCCTGCACCTAGCCTCGACATAGATGAGTCCTTCCCTCTTCCTTCTCCTATTTGTTACAGATCTCCACACTAGTAACCGCCTCATTTGAAATCTACAGCCGGGCGAGGAAGTCTTCAGCATCCGGGTGCTAAACTCCTGCACTTGACTCGTCTGCATAAGCCGCTAGACTCCTGCATTCGACTCGAAGAGAGGGGATCTGGACTCCTACACTCGACTCGTCTGCACATGCCGCTGGACTCCTGCACTCGACTCGTCTGCACATGCCGCTGGACTCCTGCACTTGACCCATCTGCACAAGCGTTGGACTCCTGTGCTCGACCCATCTGCACAGCCGGCGGGACTACTACAATCGACCAGCTGCATCCACAAGAGTCGATCGGCCGCCAGGCTGCTGTAGAAGGGGACCAACCATCAGTAGCAATAACCTCCCGAGTTCAGTACCGGACCCGATCGTAGTTCATCAACAACTACGGTGCCTTCTTTGCTGGTGTGAGTAAACTTTTCCCCTCCTACTTGTTGTAATGTTTAGAGAGTTGTTTTGAGTTGTTATGCGGAATGAGAATTAGTGCAGATGTCGGCAGGCTGAACTTTGTTAGTTTACGAGAGGGGAGTAGGTTGGTTTAGAGGGTTTAAAGAATCAGTAGAAGGGATTCGAACTAGGGACCTGTTGATCCTGGTGATTTTGGCGACTGCTGGAGGAGAGACTCGAAACTAGGACTTTCTGCACACCTAATAATTCAGATTCGACCTGCTGACTTTAGGACCTAATTTCTATAGCTTAAATCGAGAATCCACCGTTGAATTTTTGATATGTCGTAGACGAATACATATAGTTTAATGTGTTAAAATTTGGGAGAAAGTTAACGGTCGGATTAGGTTTTATAAGGTCTCGAAGTAGAACACTTGAGCTGTTTTTACAGCAGGGGAAAATTGACTAAGTATGAGAAACTTCAGCTTTTATCTCAACTTTGGAGATTGATGAGAGAGTCGTGGTTAAGTATTCTTGTGAGATCTTTACCCTATGTTTAGTATGTATATCATAGAAGATTTAGAATTTATTCTGAAATTTTTATCTCCTTATCCAAGCCGTGTAGATGAACCCAAAGTCCAACCGTAACGACTTTTGTGTTAACTAAAAATGTTGGTAACTCTTATAAATCCTTACCAAACTTTTCAATGAGAACTAGATTATGGACATAGGTTCTAAAAGAAAATATTAGAACTAAATGATAGACTTTGAAAATTTTCGGCACTAAGGGTAAAATGGTCTTTTACCATAAGAGAGCTTTTTCCGTAATTCCTTCGCATGAGGTTGGACATCTGGATGTGATTTTGATCCACATGCCTTATTTGACAGGCGTTTGAGTTACCACGGGTTCGGACCGAGTTGAGATTTGAGAAAACGATTTTGATCAAGGTAAGTCCTTGCGACTTACTTAGCTGGTTTCTGGATATTAGTTGAGTGATAATGGTTGTGTGTGTGCAATGTGTGTTATAATAAAAATAACAACTTGCTAGGACGACCGTGATTATTATGTGTTAAGGCCCAAGTGTATGTATAACGGGCCGTGACATCACTGCCAAGCTCTGCCAGGAGACTGGGAGGTTCTCTATACCCAGACCATACAGGTACACGGTGAGATGCATCGGATCCACTCCTGATGGGTACACGGGGGCGGAGGCGAGGTTTGGGAATCCCTCGTGTCACAAAATAAGTATCATTAGAGTGAATGACTTAAATGAAGATAATAAATGGATTGTTTGAAAGCATGATGAGTGTTTATTATTTTATGTGTGTGTGTGCTATTATTATTCTCCTAATGTTTAGATTACTAGCTAATGGTTGTTTTGTTGTGTTTTTAGATTTACCGCAGGTTAGAACAGCAGCTGAGTGATCCGGAAGTAGTGGTCCGCCGGGTCTCCGTACTCTTTACAGTGGGGGTTTGGGTTGTTGCTTTGTTGTCTTTGCCTTTTGTTAAGACTGTTAGTCTTTTCCGCTGTTTAAGTACGATAGGCTGTTAGACCTTGTTGCATTCATCCTCTTACAAATAACTTTTATAAATTTCGGTTTTTCTTATTTGTGTCTTGTTGCAAGATCCTAGTAAAATTGTTGTCAAACTGAGGTCGGGACCCATTGTGAGGTCCTAACCAGTAATGTCCCGAGTTCTGAGAATTCGGGGTGTTACACTGGTGACGCTCATAAATCACCGGTATATAAGGGCGAGAAGTAGAAGAAGGGGAAGAACCACTAGGAAAATCTCTCAAAACAAGCTGACGATCAGATCGGGAACTCATGATTGCTGACAAGAAGAATACCTCGGTTGGTCTGACAAGCTGAAGAACACCTCGGCCGAGACACAACTTGACTAGACCGAGGCGAAGTGCTGCACGATTCCACTCTCTAATTTTCAGTTCTTTTCCCCCAAAATCACTACTAATTGCTTCCTATGGGGTACTTATACTCTTTTTAACAATAATAGATGGCAACCAAAACCAAATTTCTCCTAAATCAGCAAAGAGAGGGAAGTTAGGGTTTTTGGACAAATTACCCAAATTACGCAAATTCGAGGCATTTATCTTGCAGTTTGTTGCTTGCAATCCGATCCTTTTGCTTTCCTTGGTAAAATTGGAGCAGAAATTGTGGAAATCGAGGAAGAAACGAAGAAACAAGGTGAAGATGCATCGCGGTGGGTGAGAGGGAAAAGTGAGGAGAGAGAAATCTGCTTCGCCTTTTATACCTCTCGCTGAATCTGATGTCACCTCGTTCGAGGTGGTCCCGACTGGACCGAGGGGGCTGACTGGATTGTCAGACCTAGTCGCCTCAGTTACCCAAGAACATTTCGGTCGAGGCGCTGTGACAGCAACCGAGATGTGTCTCAGTCAACTTCATCTTCTCAATTTCTCGAACTTTTGTTCTTCGAGTGTAGTTCCTGAGCTGGGATCCTTCCTTAGGGAATACCTGGTTTCTATCTAGAAGAAGCCAAAACAAAACAAAGCAAACTATCTAAAACTAAACTAGAAAAGGAAAAAGAAAGCAATACCTTGGGTTGCCTCCCAAGAAGCGCTTGGTTTAAGGTCGCTAGCTGGACCAATCATCATCCTCAAACAAGCTGGAGGGATTCCTCACCCCATACTTCATCTTCATCATGGGGTGAGAGAAAGAAATCTATCCAACGTTCCAGCAAATGCAAGTGCTCGTCAGGAAACAAATCGTCTATATGTAGGTCATCGTTCTCGAGTAAGGAGAGAGGTAGCCGGCTGAGGTGATCCGCAACTAATTTCTCGGATCCCTTCTTATCGCGGATCTATAGGTCAAACTCTTGAAGCAAGAGAATCCAACGAATGAGGCGCGGCTTTGCATATTTCTTGGCAAGCAAATAGCGGATGGCTGCATGGTCGGTGTAAACAATCACTTTCGCTCCCACTAGGTAAGAGCGGAACTTCTCAAAAGCATATACAACCGCCAAGAGCTCTTTTTCAGTGGTGGCGTAGTTTTGTTGAGCTGCATCTAGCGTTTTGCTAGCATAGTAAATGGCGTTGGTCCGGCCATCCTTCTTTTGTCCTAGCACCGCTCCTACGGCCACATCACTTGTATCACACATGACTTCAAAGGGCAAGGTCCAATCGGGAGGTTGAATGATGGGAGCAGTAATCAATGCTTCCTTTATCCTATAAAAAGCATCAAGGCATTCATGCGAAAACTCAAAAACAACATCCTTATTCAAAAGATTAGTGAGCGGTTTAGAGATTATTGAGAAATCCTTGATGAACCTCCTGTAGAAACCTGCATGCCCGAGAAAACTCCGCAGACCCTTAACAGAACAAGGAGGAGGAAGTTTCTCAATAGTCTCGATCTTAGCTCGATCGACCTCAATACCTCGGTTAGAAACGAGGTGTCCTAGAACAATCCCTTCACTAACCATAAAGTGACACTTCTCCCAATTTAGAACAAGATTAGTGTCTTCACAACGTTGAAGTACTAGAGAAAAGTTAGCTGTTAATCATCAAAAGAGGAACCATATACCGAAAAATCATCCATGAATACCTCCATGATCTCCTCAATGTACTCGGAAAAGATAGCCATCATACAACGCTGAAAAGCCGCAAGCGCGTTACACAATCCGAATGGCATCCTCCGATAAGCGAATGTCCCCCAAGGACCAGTGAAAGTGGTCTTCTCTTGATCATCCGGGTAGATAGGAATCTGAAAGAAGCCACTATAACCATCTTGATAGCAAAAATGGGAGTGTTGAGCTAACCGTTCGAGCATTTGATCGATGAAGGGAAGCGGAAAATGGTCCTTCCAAGTGGCCGTATTCAACTTCCTATAATCGATGCACACCCTCCAGCCTGTGACGGTCCTAGTTGGAATCAACTCATTGTTCTTATTCGTTACAACGGTCATCCCTCCTTTCTTCGGGACTACATGCATCGGGCTCACCCATTTGCTATCCGATATGGGAAATATGATACCTGCATCCAACAACTTAAGAATTTCTTTCTTCACAACCTCTTTCATGATCGGATTTAACAGTCTTTGAGGTTCCCGTGAAGTCTTATGATCGTCTTCCATTAGTATTCTATGCATGCAGAAAGAAGGCTTAATGCCAATTAGATCATCAATAGTATAATCCAAAGCCTTTCGATATTTTCTCAAGACATGCATCAGTTTAGATAGTTCAGTTTCGAAAAGGGAAGCACTTACGATAACGGGATAAGTAGAATCCAGTCCAATGAAAGCATACCTCAAGTGACTTGGAAGTGGTTTAAGCTCCACAACCGGGGGTGCTTTCTGAGGAGGATCCGTGCTTCAGCCTTCCAGTGAAGCAGACTTGGATCGAAGAACTGGACTTTCGGAAGTCTCAGTTGTAAACATCTCGCTTGATGTCTCGGTCAGCGTCCGAGGTGAGTGACCGAGGTGTTCTTCAGATATGAACGCCTCGTTTGGTCCAGAAAGTGCCTCGGTCGAGGTACTGGAACTAGGACCGAAACCTAAATTTCTTCTCTTCCTCTGAATTAGTGTCCCAATCTTAGCTCCTGGATCTTCTTCCAGTGCTTTTCAGCTCCGTATATTTGCATCACAAGAAGCATCTATACCTTCCTCCATTAAACTAAAACTAAGAACTTTTTCAAGAGGATCTTTAATAAGGATAGAGCTAACCAATTCTCTCGATTCTTCTTCATCATAGATGTTGAAAATGTTATCTTCCAACGGTTATCCCTTCATTGCAGCAAGCAATGCAAACTCCACTTGGTCTCCACTAATGTTGAATTTTAACTTGGCGTTCTTACAATCCACTTGCAACCCGAAGTTGCTAGAAATGGTCTCCCGAGAATGATAGGAACGGGATGATCTGCGGGTATGTCAAGTACAACAAAGTCTATAGGTAAATAGAAATTACCTAGCTTGATGGGAACATCCTCCAAAATGCCCACGGGATGGGTAATGGAGCGATCCGCCATATATAACCTTATCTTCACCGGCTTGGGCTCTCCAAGACCGATCTTCTCACATAGCTCCAACAGAATGATCCTCATGTTGGCTCCTAGATCACACAAAGCTTCATAAGTTACATCCCCAACTTGAATGGGAATGCAAAATGAACCGGGATCTCTTAATTTGGGTGGCATCTTCTCCTTCATGATTTGAATGAGCTCCGAGGATTTAGATGTCATCCTTGCTTCTCCATAATCTTCCAGTTTCCTCTTTCTTGATAGAATCTCTTTCAAGAACTTCCCATAGGCGGGCATTCCTAGAATAACATCAAGGAAAGGGATGTTAATGTGTAGTTTATTCATTAGGTCAAGAAACTTACCAAAATGCTTGTTTAGATGTGCTTTGGCCCTTGACTGGGGGAATGGAAGTGGTGGTTTATAAGCAGAAGGTGGAACATAAACTTCAGATTTCTCCTCCGCTTTCTGTGGCTCCACCTCGGTTGGCACCTCGAGTGAAGTGTTCCTCGTCTGCACCTGGACCGAGGTGTTCTTTGTCTATTCTGGCAAACCCTATTATCCTGCAGTGTATGAGTCAATTGTAATAAAAGCAAAAATTCCAGGCGTCGATCACAGGGACTTAAGGTGAAACCAAACACAGAATCGGTTGTCAAATAATGCAATTAACCAAAAGCAATCAAAACAATCAAAGATGATATAAGTCAAATAAGGGAAATGCGGATTCTAAAGATTAAAGTATCCAGTTGTGGTTCTAACTCAATATTTCTAAAGATAAGCGGACAAAGCTAAGATTTTTACAAGGGAAGGTGTTTCTAAGGTGGGAATAGATCACCGGGTAAGTCTCACTACTCACTATCCTAAACCGTAATTCCTATTATCGGGTAAGTCTCAAGGAACTATAGAAAAGAACTATAACCTCAAACCAACACACCACCCAAGGGAATAGAATCAACCTTTACCGGGTAAACAAGCAAAGGAATCACCAGGTAAGTCTTATCCTTAACTTTCATTGAACCAGAAAAGGAATAACAAGGATAGGGTTTGGCAAAGTGGATCTTAACTCAGAAAAGGATCACGAAAACGTTCACCTCGTTCAGCCAAATTCCACCCCGGCCGAGATGTTCATCGACTGAGCGAGGTGTTCATCAGTTAAGTAAAAGGCTCAAGCTTTCAGGATCCGACTGGGATTAAGATCATTCTATCATCGTCTTTCCCACAACTTTCAGCTAATCACCCTAGAATCGCATAAGAAACTCAGCCAACAATCATCATGATAACAATAATCAAATTTATAAGGAAGGAATCAATAATCAAACAAGAAGACTTTAATAAAAAGGCTTCAATAACTGAATCAAACAAGTGACTAATCAGTGTTTCAAGAGTCACAAACCAACAAAGACGACAAACCAAAAGTAGCCTAAGAATATCTTACAAACTCCTTCAGAAGCTAACTTCCAACAAGGATTCCTCCCTTCCTTGAACTCTTCCTTCAAATTTCCTTCAACTCCGGAGAGTAATAATCTGCCAACTGCAGGATAATAGGTGATCCGTAGATTATCCGAAGATGGGTGAATTGTTGAAAATCCAACCCTTTATATAGGATAATTATCTTCCAAAGATAAAAATATCTTAAAAGACAATTTCCTATAAAATATATCCAAATAAATCAGCTGAATATCTTATCTTCCTACCAGAAATCCAGCCCAAAAATATAAGATATTTTCCTTCCAAAAATAAAAGATTTCAGCCAAAAATATGATCTCGCCGGCGACATGGTGTCTGCCTCGGTCGGGGCGCTCCTCAAGATTACCTCGGTCTAGGTGGTACTGTAGCTGACCGAGGTGAATCTCAACTGAATGTGAAATCTCTCAAATCTGGTCAAAAATCAAATCTCTAATCCATTTCAATGCTTCCTGAGCCTTCCCGAGTATCCCTAAATGTAGCTCCAATGTCTCCTTATCTCCCTTAGCTCCTTTTTAGTCCAAAACGTTCTATTTTACCTACATATATTTACAAAGAAATTAGGTGTAGACCTCGATTCCTGCAAAGGTGGATAAAACAACAATATAACATGTAGAATGTACATTTATACATGCAGATTTATAAAAATAAAACGTCTAAACTGGTCCCAAAACATAGACTATAATAGATGCTATCACTATATCATTACTAATTCAACTTATTTAATTACACAAGGAACACCCAAAACCTCGCCTCTGTCACCTTTAACCACACACGTTTGGAATAGGGGACCAAGCCTCCCCTCTTGATGGACTGGTCACAGAGAACCCCCACACTCTCGGCGAGCGTTAGGCAAGTTGTCACGACCCAATTATAATGCACTTGGGCCAACTAATACATATATGGTCGTCCTAGTCCGGTTTAGGTTATTAATGCAACATTCATATGCGCACACACCACTATCACAATCACTGAAACACATAAACGCTAGCTAAGTAAGCCCGAAGGACTTACTTGTCAAACTTACCTATCACAGTTTTCCCTCGAGGAATCAGTGTCTGCATCAGCAAGACAAATAACATCAAACTCTATCAAAGGCTAGGAGATTCCACCTCCTACACCCCAAGATCATACCAGATCCCAACCCATAACTAAACCTCGATAACTCATCATAACTCACAAATACCTAAAGCATTACTTCAGCAAACACATCATCAAACTCAACATAAACAACACTATTACAGCCTCACACTCTAGCTAAAGCAATAAGGAAAGAAGACACATACCACACTTGGTATGTCCTGGACAAAGACGCACCTGCATAAATGGAAAGACGTAGGAGCGCTGACAAGACACGATCGTGGTGACTCACAACTGCAGGAGCGGTGACACAACTCAGCCGCGGGGGCGGTGCTGATAGGGCGCGGGGCAACCAACACTGCAAAAGGCGATTTCTGGCTTCTCTTCGATCCTTCGTTCGATCTCTTCTCTTCTTCTGGTGCCAAAGGCAACCAACAATATACGCATACATACACACACACACACACACACACACACACACATATATATATATATATATATATATATATATATATATATATATATATATATATATATATATATATATATATATATATATATATCATTTATCCAGGAAAACGTACACAAGATCAACTTGTTGGAATTCCAACCTAAAGAAGAGAAGAGGAAGGAAGAAGAAGGAACTCACCACTCCAGAATCCGACAAGGGAAAGGCAACCCACAACAACAGCTACACAACCTCAACACAGCATAAAATCATCCTTAATATCATCATCATCATCATCAAAATCACTTCCAAAAGCCAACACTTGAAGATGATCAAAGAATAAACCAAGGAAAGAAGATGGAGAAAGGAAGAACGTGAGGAGAGAAAGAAGATGAAGTCTAGAGCAACCCACTAACAAGAGATATAAGATGAACCTTATAGAGGAAGAAAGGAAAAGGCAAGATGGCTAAAAATACGGCGCCCACCCTACAAAACCGCAGGGGCGGATCACTAGAACCGCGAGGGCGGCACCATGCCTACGGCCAAGCCCAGGCACATGGGCGGGGTCCTTAAAGACTAAGGGTATTACATCATATCCCCCCTAACAACAAGTTTCATCTTGAAACTTGAACGATTCCCAAATCCTCTCGGACCCATATGCCGAGGTATAAACACTCTTTCTATCAGAGGTATCACATCTCCGTTCATAAAGTATCAACCTATAAACTCTATAACCTCAAAACACAAGCATGGATGAATCATCTACTCCAACAACATAATCACAAATACTACCGAACGACATAGAGGAAAACCATCTCTAGCCCACTCATAACCACATCACAAGGGCATGAAGGAAAACTATATCCATAACACAATAGCATGGAGGAATAACCATCGCTAGCTAAACTATAACCCTATCTCGATAGCATGAAGGAAGAACCATCTCCAGCTATAATCACAACTCGCGCTAGCAAAACAAGATCTATCAAGATGATACATATCACAGCTAGCACGAAAACATATTAAAACACATAAACACATAACTCACCAAGATAGCACTAAGATCTACTCGTTGATCCTACAGGTGCATCCATCTCGGCATAAAACTCTGGATAGTTCCTTTGGATACTATCCTCTATCTCCCATGTGCTCTCATTTGATCCTCGTCTCGACCATTGTATCCTCAACATAGGAATGTTCTTCGAATGTAGGTGTCTAACACCTCGCTCTATGGCTGCTATTGGATGCTCAACAAATGTGTGGTCCGGCTCAACCACTAAGTCATCATAGCCGATGATGTGTCTCGAATCTGGTATGTACTCCCTCAGCCGATACATGTGAAACACAAGGTGAACACTCTCTAACCTCGGGGGAAAGCAAGTTTGTATGTTGTTCTCCCAACTCAATCCTGAATATCAAAAGGTCCGACATATCGGGTGCTCAACTTCCCCTTAATGCCAAAACATCTAACACCACGCCTCGGTGATACTCTCATCCAAACATGAGCTCCAACCCTGAACTCTAGAAGTCGACGCCTCTTGTTTGTATATGACTTCTAGCGACTCTATGCAGCTAGCATCCGCTCTCTGATCAGTGCAACTCGGGCAATATCATCATGAATCTACTTAGGTACTATACCACTAACATTACTAGGCTCATCTCAACATATCGGTGTACGACACCTCTGCCCATACAATGCCTCATATAGAGTCATCCCAATCGATGCATGCCAACTATTACTGTACGAAAACTCAACCTATGGGAGGTGATTTGACCACACCTGCCCCCAATTTAGAATGTAAGCTCTCTACATATTCTCAAAAGTCTGAATAATCCTCTCTGATTGACCATCTGTCTGAGGATGAAATGCAGTCATCAAACTAGTCCCCAAGGTAGTTTGAATCTACTACCAAAATGTCGAGGTAAATTGCCCATCTCGATTTGTGATGATCGTCCTCGGTACACCATGGAGCCTCACTATCTGCCTAGTGAACTCCTCAGTCAACAAGCTCACTGGCCATATTTCCCAAATAGGGATAAAACGTGTAGTCTTTGTCAGCCTATCAACAACAACTTAGATGGCATCAAAGCTCCTGCTCGGCCTCAATCCCGTCACAAAGTCCATGAAGATATCCTCCCACGTCCACTGTGGCACTAGCAGTGGATGGAGCTCTCTTTCAAGTCTACAATGCTCTATCTTGACCTGTTGAAAGGTCGCACACTGTGCCACAAATCTGGTCACATCGGGTTTCAAATGTACCCACCAACATGAACATCTCACATCTTGATACATCTTACTCGCACCTGGTGCACTGAGTAAGGTGTGGAGTGAGCCTCTTGTAAAATCCTCTATCTCAACTTCGTATGAACGGGTACATAGAGGCGCTCGCGGCGTCTCATCACTCCATCTGCTCATATGGAGAACTATGGGGCCTCGCCACGAGACATCCTATCTCGGATCCTCGTCAGCTTGATTTTGTTGGATCTCCCCCAACAGATCAAGTAGAACCTCTAAAGCAAAAAAATGTCCATTCTCATCAAGAAACTAGATGTCCAACTCTAGCCACGCTAGATCTCTGTACAACTGAGGCTGAACTGTCAGTCGTGCAATCACCTTCTCTCGAGGCGTATTCCTAATAAGGGCATCAGCGACAACATTCTCCTTTCCCACATGGTACAAAATCTCAAGGTCAAAGTCCTTGATCAGCTCAAGCCATCTACATTGGCGGTTATTCAATTCCCGCTGTGTGAAAATATACTTCAGACTCTTATGGTCTGTGAAGATCTAACATGTAGCGCCATACAAATAATGTCTCCAAATCTTCAACGCATGAACCACCGCGGCCAACTCCAAGTCATGTGTCGGGTAGCTGTCCTCATACGTCTTAAACTATCGAGAAACATAGGCGATCACTCTACCTCGCTGCATCAAAACACATCCCAACCTAGCTTGGATGCATCAGTATAGACTACAAAGTCCTTTGTGCCCTCCAGCTGTGCTAAAATGAGATCGAAACTCAAACGTCTTTTCAGCTTCTCAAAACTATAAGTACACGTCTCGGACCATACAAACCGGGTAGTCTTCCTCAACATACCGGTGAATGGACGGACAATCATAGAGAATCCCTCCACAAACCGACGGTAATATCCGGCTAAGCCAAGGAAGCTACGTACTTCCTTGACGTTTGTCAGTGTCGTCCACGCTGGTACAGACTCAATGTTTGTCGGATCAACCTTGATCCAGAACTCACACTTAGAGAACTTGACATACAGTTCTCTATCATGCAAAACTCGCAAAACAGTCCTCAAATGTTTTCCGGATCAACCTTGATCCAGAACTCACACTTAGGATACTTGTTCTTGATAGTCACCTTGTTCAACTCTCCGTAGTCGATACACAACCGCAACGATTTGCCCTTCTTGCGCACGAAGAGGACAGGTTCACCCCACGGGGATACGCTAGGGCGTTTGAAGCCCTTCTCATCCATCTCCTTGAGTTGCTTCTTTAGCTCTAATAAGTTGTGGGAATTCCAACCTAAAGAAGAGAAGAGAAAGGAAGAAGAAAGAAGAAAGAAGAGAAAGAAGAAGGAACTCACCACTCAAGAATCAGGCAAGGGAATGGCAACCCACAATAGCAGCTACACAACCTTAACACAACACAAACTTGTCCTTAACATCATCATCATCAAACACACTTCCAAAAGCCAACACTTGAAGATCATCAAAGAAGAAACCAAGGAAAGAAGATGGAGAAGGGAAGAACATGAGAAGAGTAAGAAGATGAAGTCTAGAGCAACCCTCTCACATAAGAGAAAAGAGAAACCTTATAGAGAAAGAAAGGAAAAATCAAGACGGCAAAAAGGACGGCGCCCACCTTGCAAAACCGCAGGGGTGGGTCACTAGAGCCGCGGGGGTGGCACCGCACCTGCGGCCAAGCCTAGGCGTAGCGGTGGGGTCCCTAAAAGACTAAGGATATTACAATCCATGGCTACAATTGGTCTCAAAATTGTTCAATGGATCCAATTTTGCATCCTAAGTGTGGAATCCATATGACACTCGGAGCAAAGTTAAAGCTAGGCTTCAATAATGGATCTTGCACCAAAGACGATGATGATATAGAGAAGTCTGCACGATAGATTCATACAGATTAAATGATTCGTTTCCGGATCATCCATTCCATAAAGCATAAGGTTGCTGAACAATTCTCTTACGTAGAATCCAGTAAGGAACTTTGGGATGAAATCATCAAGCACTATCAAGTATCGAATGCTCCCTTGATTGATCAAATACACTAGAATCTTATTTATATGAAGCAAGATAATGTGACTATGTCTGTTTACTATGGGAGACACAAGAAATTATGGAATGAACTACAAGCACAAGATGCTTTGCCAATTTGTAAATGTGTTGGAATCATTCACTATAAATGTGATATTCTTAAGAACTTAGATGATCGTGACGCCAAAGACAAGATTAATTCAATTATTGATGGGATTAACTAATCAATTTGATCACATCCGATCTACTATTATGTCTCTTGAAACCTGAACTTCTTTTAATCGAGTCTTTCACATGATTCTCCAAGTTGAGAAGCAAAGAGAAATTACATCTACCATGTCTATTCCTTATGAAGCCTTAGTTGCAAACAAGAAATTTCCTAATAGACAAACAAGGGGAGTAGACAAGAAATTCATAAGGATAAGTGGGAAATGAAGTGTGATCACTGTAAAGAAAAGAGGCACTTGAAGGAAGCTTGGTTTTAAACTTCATGGCTTCCCAAACCGGTTAAAAGGACCGAAGAATTCCAACAATAAGAGACCAATAATCCACCAAGTAATACGCATACTAATCCATTTGTTGGTAATGCTTTTCAAAGTCTAATGGGCAACACTCCCTTCGATGATGCAAGTGGTAAGGGCCTGAATCATACTACATTTGTTGCTATATTCCAAGAAATGCTCAAGTTCATACAAAACAAACCTGGCAATGATTATCTAATTCCATCAATTTTGGAGGTAGTACACATTTTCTTATTACTCATGTGTTATCACCACCTTATGTATGGATAATTGAATTAGGAGCAACATATCATATTTTTTTTGTCATGAGCTTTTCTCTACTATGAATATATTACCTAAAAAAATTAAGATTGGTCTCCCTAATGGTTCAGTCAAGATTGTCATGCATTCAGGGATTGTGTCAATCTCTTCTACTCTTACACTAGAAGATGTTCTATTCACGTCTGAGTTCAAGCACAACCTTGTTTTTGTCCTTCACCTAGTTGCTCACTCAATGTGTACAACTACTTTTAACTTCACCAATCGGTTCTTTCAGGTCTCTATCAATAAGACTCTCATAGCTCAAGGATTAGTGAATGGAGGTTTGCACAAGCTAACTATTCATTTGCATTCTCCCATACACCATGAGATTGTTGTTTGTAAAAGTATTGAAAAACCATCTCTATATGCTCAATTAGTTCATTCCTTTTTGATAAAACTTGAACACAATGTTGTTTGTCTTTCTACTTTTGCATCTTCCATTGATTGTGCCACTTGTATTGTTGCTAAGCAACACAAACCACCATTCCCACGTAGCTTTTATGCTTTTCATGCTTCTACTTTACCACATGTGGATATATGGGGATCATATCATACATTATATGATAACTCCACCTTTATTGTTAATTGTTTAATTTATTTAATGATGGAAGATTTAACATAAAATTAAGTTTTTATACTAACAATATCGATTAGATTGTGTAGTTTTAGTTTGTTACGTTTAATGTAGATTGTGTGGATCTAACCTTTTGGACTACAACAAGAAGAATTCTATCTACACATGGTTGAAGATTTCAAAGGGCTAGCAAGAAAATCTAAGAGAGTGAACATCTCGATTGGCTAAACAAGAAGATCTTGAACGGCTAAAACAAGAAGATCTCGGAGAAGATCTTTGTGAAGAGATACTCAAACGAACACAACTAACAAATCGGAGATCTTGAAAAGAGAAGATCTCCTTCAAGATATCAAACGGCTATCAAGAGTTTGTTGAGAAGATTTCGTATAAACAAACAAAGATTTTGTGGAGCATGAACGTTACAACGGCTAAGAAAGCAACGACTAGAAGAAGATGCTTCCACAAAAATTATAAAAGAAGCCATCGATGGAAGAAGAAGATGCCAAGCTTACAAGTGAACAATCCAAATCTTCTTCATCGATCCAAAAGTTTATTGATGACACGATTTATGACGTTAGTTTAGGCATTCATTTAGATAGTTTTTTCCATTATTCATGCATGGTTTGGCATTAGTTCGTGACGCTTACACTTAATTCATGCATATTGTCGAAATAGACGTCTACACGGGCTTTTGTCGGTTTTTGTAGGTATTTTTGGGAGCTCTTGAACTTAAGCGACACATTCGAGGATCATTCCTTGTGATGGCACACTTCCGGACTCATCAAGGAGCAAGCTAGGAGCAAAGGAGAACACATAGGACCGTGTTGGTGCATGCCTTGCACCAACTCATGACTTGATGATCCAAGGAGAAGTTTTTATGAGAAACAACGGCCCAGAGGAAAATCTCGACCGTGGTTTTGGCCGTGGTTTTCTCTGGACAGCCTTGACACGTGTCCCACGATCTCTTTGCCCGACCCTTGCTCTTGGTGGAGAATATAAGTGGTCCTGCAGGCTGTTGCTAGGGGATTCCAACATTCCATACACCTCATCATTATCCACATTGGGAATTTCTTGGAGAGGAAGAACACTCTTATTTTGGAGGAAGATCAACACATCAAAAATTAGATTTAGAGTGAACTTTTGAGTGATTTTTGAGTGATTTTAGTTAAGGAACATTTTGGAGCTGTGTTTGAAGGGCTGTAAGTCTTGTTTAATCTCACATTCAGCTAAGATTGCTTGTTTCTTTTCACTCTCATTTCATTTTCTTGCTATGGAAGCCATGAATGCTTGTATGATGAGTTTGGATCTTAAAATACTTGTTATTGGCTAAATAGTTGTGATTCTAGGGTGATGGAATGATAGTTATGGCTTGGACTATGATAGAATAGACTTGAATGTACATTTGGATGACTTGCTTGCTCCAAACCTAACTCCCGATAGAAATCACAGTCAGTTCCTCAAGAACCACGGCCGTGGTTTAGTATGAACAACCCGTGATTTGCTCTGTTTTGCTTGTATTGATAAATCTGATTGTTAGGATGTTAGATTGTTGAAACCCTAGCGTTTGTTAAGCCTTATCTAGCTTAGGGTGACCTAATGTTAGCAAGATAAGTGAGGGAAGAGACTTACCCGGTAATTCCCGATCTTAGGTACCAAAGATGACAAACTCTAGGTAGTAGTGAGCTTCACAAGCCGCTATTGGACTGAGTGTGCTAGGATTGTTGCTTAGGACTTGCCTTCCCGAGACTTACCCGGTAAGGAGAGGTTTGACCCCTAGCTAACAATCTATCAAGGGGTTAAACATTTAGAAGCTAGGAAAGCTTTCTTGAACCTTTAAGAGCTCAAGAACATGATAAGAAAAGGAGGGAGGGAACAACAGCCTACAACTTATAAGAGATCAAGCACAAACCAAGCTGGACTAAGGAGGTAAGAGGAAGAGAGAACACAAGGCCTTTACACACACAAGCTCACTAAAGATTCAAGGGCACCTAGGTTAAAGCCACTAGATGGTATTCTCATAGTCCTAGGTCCAACCTAACCATGCTTCTAACTAGGAAACAACATAATGTCTTAGGAAGGAACGAAGAGGAATGGAGGAAGGAACCTACTGATGAACAAAATGCAGCCGCGGAAGCAAGTTGGCGCTCCCGGCGGAACCTGTCGATGCCCCTACGGATCTTTGGGGCCGCCCTTGCACCTGGTGGCCACCCCTGCGGTGGGTCTCAAAAGGGTGTGCGTCAAAGTCTTAAATTTATATCTAGAACTCAAAAGCAAAGTAAACCCGCAGTGTACGGATCAGCTGTAGAAAGGTAAGAATTCCAGAGTCGAACTCAGGGATTTGGTGAGAATAATTCCGATTTCAATTATCTAGCAAAAAGTGCGAAAAGCTTTTGGGATCAAATAAGAGTGAAATGATTCCAAGGATTCAAGTATCCGATTTCGGCTTTCGATTCAAGACACTTCTATAGATATAGGACAGAGTTTATATTGCCAAGATTAATTGCTCAAAGGTAGGATTCGTACGGTGAAGTTCCGAAACCTATATGACTAATCTAAAGATTCTCTCTATAAGGGTTGTTGAGGCTGCAATATAGAAAGATCTAAAGACAAGAATTATGTTCAAACTAACTATCTAAAACTCCAGGATATGACTCTCCAAAGTAAAGAATAGCAAGCACAATTAAAATCTCAATAAAGGATGTTGAGTCTCTTTATTACCCAAATCTTGAAACTTAATCTAATAAACGTAGAATCAGGTTTGAAGTGTCTTCATACATTCAATTAGAGGGTAAAAAGATTAAACAAGATTAGGATTTAGGCAAGGATTAGTTTTGGTTAAAGATTGATTCAATTAAAGTTCGTCAGAAGAATAAATCGCCCTGTTCATAAGGAAATCGGCCGATTTTCCTCAAGAACAGTCCGATTTTCCTGTTTGTCGCAAAACTAAAATCTAAACTCTCAGGGTCCTAATGTTTGAATGAGTTCAGTCTATCATCATCTAAGCCTTAATCATCAACTATCCTCCCCAGAATCACAAGATTTTTAGCCAACCATTTTCAAAATCGAATCAAATTAATTATTGAGAAAGATATCGTAAAGAAACCAATTCTTGAATGAAAAAATCAATAACTTTCAAATCTGTAAACAATTGTCAAATCTGCTCAATGTATCTCTCAAACAACTCAATTTCGTGTTCACAAATCACAAACAATGCAATGGATAAAGAAATCTCACAATCAAAGATCAAGAATAACTTTCCGGCAAAAGCTCTTCAATCTCTCTCCAAGAATCGTTGATTTCTCCAAAACGTGTAAAGATTTTCCAGTGCGGCCTCCTCGTCTTCGTTCGTAGGGTTCTCTTCCATAGTTTCTTGCAGATGGGCCGTTTGGAAAAACTCTCCTCTAGCCCAAAATAATTGGGCTTTGTGTCATCTATCCATTTGGCCGAATTGTGAAGAAAATCGACCCAGTCGATTTAGGTGCAAAACCGTTCGATTTCAAGGTATGAAAATCGTCCGATTTATATATGTATTAGCACGATTTTCTTCGACAGAAAGTGCTCTTTCTTTGGTTCGTCTTCTATGCTTCTCCTTTGCAATTCCTTAGCTCTTAGTGATCCTTCTAAGACTCCTTTAGCTTCCTTAACATCCTTAGATGCTTCTTGCTCCATTCTTGCTTCTAATTCCGCTCCATTTACCTATAATTCATCAAAATCTCGTGTAGACCTCTATTTCCGACAATTGATTGAATAGAACATAAAAAGCATACAAAATCTCTCTAAATGCAAGGTAAACTGAGACAATCTTTTACAATATGCATGAATATGATGGTACATAATTCATGTCATCAAAATACCCCATACTTGCCTCTTGCTTGTCCCTAAGCAAGACTCAAATTTAGAATGTAAGATGTCATGGATTATGCATGTATGAAAACTCAAAAACTCTTCTTTTGGGTAGTGCTTCTTCTTATTGGATCACCCTCAAAGTGATATTTCAAGGCACAAAAGGGCAAAGCATGTATCAATGATGACTATAAGATGTACAAATTCCCTTTTCTTCCTTGAAAGCATAAATAAAGAACATGATAAAGGTGTATAGGCAATCAAAGTCAAACAAATCTAAGCCATTAAGTCTTAAACACATACATAAAAGTCTCAAGGTCTTCTAATCAAAGGAAAGGTTCAAGAAGCGTATTAAGGGAAGGAGTTCTTTTTGGCAATTGTGGTGCTAATCCGGGAAAGAGGAACACATAACACCTTCAAGAATTTTCTTCACCGCACATGCTTCGCATGTGGAAAGCTTTGCTTTCATTATACTTTACTTTTTGAGAGTATGGACAGCGGTGCACAAAAACCGAAGCCTAGGAGATCGGCGTTTCTCAATTTCGAGATGCCTCAAACCCTTGATGTACATACCATATACCGTTAGGACTTGTCGTTCAATCGGACTTTGGCAAGACACAAACACCCGGCTATGTGAATGGTGCCGAGTTACTCATCCTCATGTTCAACGTCCCCAAACTTATGAAATTTTGCACTTTTTCAATATATTTTTGTTGGCCCTCCCACATCAAACATGCCTTTTTCAATCACCTATCCTAATTCCCGGATGGTAAAAGGAGGGTTACATATTTCATTGAGGAGCTAGCATGATCAAGATATGAGAAAAGAAAAGAAGTGAATTGCCTTAGTAATCCTTAAATGATGTAAAAGAACTTGCAATATAGCTTCGACTATTATTTCATTCTCTTATCAAAACAACTAAATCATATAACTTATTCATGTGTTCAAGTAACAAAAGCAAATTCATTCATGCTATAATCAAAATCTCTACACAACTAAGCATCTTTTTGCCTATCCATATACACAATTCTCATCATAGAGGTCATTTCCATATAAGAAGCACTTAAAATTTTTTGAAAATTCATAGGTTTTGAAAAAGATCATGCAAATGCAAGTGTCATAATAGAAAGCAAGTAGTGCAAGAGTTATTCAAGCCAAATTGTCAAGAGTAGTGCAAGTGTCATAAAGTGCTAAAGTGAAACATAAGGTATTGTAAGTACCCCCACCCCATACTTGACATCCACATTGTCCCCAATGTGAAAATCAAGCATAGAAAGGAGAAAAATACTTACAATGTAAAAGAAGTGGAAGCTCATCAATCCTCTGTCGGCGGTGGAGGTGGTGGATAGGGATACATCGGTGCGCTAGGGTCGTAGAAGTGGCCGAACTGGTGGTAGTATATGTCTCTCATCTGGCCATCATAGGATGAATGCCTAGCGTCTGTCTCCTCCCTGTAGTTCCTGAACTGAGTGTTCAGGGTGTCATAATCGGTGCGGAGGGCACGGTAGTCGGTGCTGAGGCTCTGGAAGCTAGTGACTAGCTCCATGAAGTGGCGTGGAGCTCGGCGTCCTTGTCTAGGTCCTGGAGCATGTGCATAAGAATGTCGAGGTGGCTGTATGTCATCCTCCGTCTCCTCATCCTGCCTACTAGTCCTGCTCGGTCCTGCTCCATGAGTGTCAGTGTCCATGGCATCCGTAGCATGCCCGCTATGAGTATCACTTTCAAACTCGAGCATGGTCTCCTGTCCTCCATCCTCATCCTCCTCGTCTGAATCACCTGCATCATCATCATAATAAGTAGGAGGTGAGAACTCCTCAAGCATTGCCTCAAAGGTCTCCTTCCAGTTCCTCTTGTTCCGAATGGTGTATTCGGATTTCCATATGATCTCGGATGGCTTCTTCTTCGGATCTCTGTGCCATGGCATCAGCACATGAAGAGTTCCTCTCCCTCGAGGAATCAAGACCTGTCGAACCACCAACCTTTGTGAGCCTAAAGGAAGGGCACTCTCAGCTAGAGTGCATCCCGAGAAGTCATAACCTAGAGTCTTAGCCATATGAGTGACAAGACCTCCTGCACAAATGTCGCCCTTAGCTTTGTTGGCTATCTTTCCTAGATAGTCAGCAAGCATGGTGGCGATGTCGGGAATGGTGGTAGATGTCATGCAGTAGAGAATGAAGAGCTCATCAGCCTTGAGCTTCTGTGGAGTCTCTGTCTTGGCAAATAAACTCTCGCTAAGTATCCTATGCACTACCTTAAAGGAAAGGATGTACATACTTGTCTCCTTGGAGTTTCCGGGTCTCCACTTATCCCCTCCGTACTCACCTACGGAAATAGCCTCCCAAAAATCACTAGCACTGAGACCTCTAGCAAATGTGCATGCATCTGAATAAGAGAAACCAAACAAGTCGCCAAAAGTGTCAATGGACATAGTGTGGTCTTGGCTCATGAGGCGGAAAGTGACCATCCTTTCCCTAGGGTCGTGCTCAAACGTGCTAAGGAATTCTAGGGTGATCTCTCTATAGGCATCCTCCCTAATCGTAGCAAACTGTCTCAACCCAGCTCTGTCTAGCATCATATCAACATCCTCTCGAACATACAACGAATCTAAGTCATCAAGCACTATGTAGCGAGGAGGGGTGAATGGGCGATCTACAATGCGTTCATAGCGTTTCTTGTGCTTGGATAGGGGAGGGGGAAGCTTAGGGATGTTGGTAGGTGGTGGTGGATGTGGGGCAGGGGCTTTGGAAGAAGATCCCTTCTTCTTCCCCGTGTTTCTAGTTATCCTCTTTACAAGATCCATTCTAAGTCCTAAAAATCGACCTGTTCTTCACAAAAATCGGCCGATTTATCTGGGCTGGGTCGATTTTTGTCTCGATTTTCAATGATTCTCACAATTTTGTAAAGTTCTGTTCAATCTATCACCACACACAGTTCTCTACAATGATATCTAAGCAAATTCCTCTATCAATTCCAACAAACAAACACTTCTTAAGCAAACTTCAATTTCGAATGAGAAACTTAGGTTTTGGAAAGAAAAACCTGAATTCCTTATGGAGGAGTCGATTGCCGTGTGTGCTGTTGTTAGATCCTTGTTCCTTGTTGAAAATGCTTCAGTTTGGGGCCAAGAATCACTCGAAATGGTTAAGGAATGAAGATTGTAGGGTGTGGCGATTTTTCGGCTTTCTTGAGAGAAGGAAATCGAGAATTGGAGGTTTTGGAATGAAGAAGATCGAGTGTAATGTCCTTATATAGGGTCGATGATTTCTGAAGAAAATCGGCCGATTTATCTGGTCGATTTATTTTTCGGGGCGATTTTTGTTTCTGTCGAAAAAAATCGGCCGATTTATTTTGGCAGGTCAATCTCCAGGTCGATTTATGTTTCTGTTGAAAAAAATCGACTTGCTCTGTTACTGAATCGGACGATTTCCTTATGGTAACTCGATTTCCTTCCTTGTTTTTCTTGAATCTAGAAGATATAACTCATTTGTGCTCCATTCTCCATGAATCTCTCACATTTGAACCTAATTTCCTGGGATTAATGACACGACAAACCAAAAGTGCATCGAGGAATAGAAAAAACGAAAAAACGAAGAAACAAAGCAATTAATCTATTCTAACTAAGTGAGGGAAAGAAGGGAAACTATACTATCATGGGTTGCCTCCCAAGAAGCGCTTTATTTATCGTCTTTAGCTGGACGGTGTATGATGTTGTGTTCAATGGAGGAGGATAGGAGCTATCTCCTCGACCGGAGCTTCCGGTGTGTATTTCTTCAACCGTTGGCCATTAACCTTAAAACTTCCGCTTTGTTCACCCCATACTTCAACTGCACCATGGGGGAAAATTCTTTTAATTACAAAAGGTCCTGTCCAACGGGATTTGAGCTTACCTGGAAATAGACGTAGCCTTGAGTTGAATAGGAGGACTTGGTCTCCCTCCTTCAAGTCTTTTGGAATGTTGTGCTTATCATGCCAGCGCTTTGTCCGTTCCTTGTAAATCTTTGCGTTCTCATATGCGTTTCGCCGGATCTCATCCAACTCATTGATGTCGAAGAGCCGCTTCTCTCCGGCTTCTTTCATGTCAAAGTTGAGCCACTTGATAGCCCAATAAGCCTTATGCTCTAACTCTACAGGAAGATGACATGATTTACCATAAACAAGATTATAGTTTGTTGTACCTATTGGTGTCTTGAAGGCTGTTCTGTATGCCCATAGCGCATCCTCAAGCTTCATTGACCAGTCTTTCCTCGTTTTAGAGACGGTTTTCTCTAAAATCCCTTTAATCTCTCTATTGGATATCTCGACTTGTCCGCTGGTTTGCGGATGGTAAGGTGTAGCTATCTTATGGGTCACCCCATACTTAGCCAATAGAGTCTCAAATCGACGGGCCGTGAAGTGCGTTCCTCCGTCACTAATGATGGTTCGGGGAGTTCCGAACCTTGGGAAGATCGTTCTATTGAAGAACTTCACCACTACCATTGCATCATTAGTAGGAGAAGCGATTGCCTCTACCCATCTTGAGACATAGTCTACGGCAAGAAGTATATATTGGTTGCCACATGAAGATGGGAAAGGTCCCATAAAATCGATGCCCCATACATCAAAGATCTCTACTTCTTGTATGTTGTTGAGAGGCATCTCATTCCTCCTAGATATATTACCTGTCCTTTGACAAGCATCACAAGAAACAACAAACTTTTGCACATCTTTGAAAAGTGTAGGCCAATAAAAGCCGGAACGAAGTACCTTAGCACAAGTCTTGTGGGAACTAGCATGTCCGCCACATGGTAGAGAATGGCAATGTCGGATGACACTATCTATCTCATCTTCGGGAATACATCTACTGTAAATGCCATCTGGACCTCTTTTGAATAGAAGAGGTTCGTTCCAGTAGAATTGCCGGACGTCTCTAAAGAACTTCTTCTTTTGAGCATATGAAAGTCCGGGTGGAATTTCCTGACAAACAAGGTAATTTACAATGTCAGCAAACCATGGATCATTACCTTGTGATATGTGTTGAAGACACTCTTCAATCTCTTGTAGCTGCTCGTCAGGGAAGGAATCGTCTATCGCAAGTTCATCCGACTCGCCAGTGAGTTGCGAAAGACGACTAAGGTGATCGGCAACGGAGTTCTCCGATCCTTTCTTATCACGGATCTCTAAATCGAACTCTTGCAAGAGTAAGATCCATCTTAGAAGCCTTGGCTTCGCATCCTTCTTCGTGAATAAGTATCGAATTGCTGAATGGTCCGTGTAGACTATCACCTTCGCACCTACAAGATAGGAACGAAATTTCTCAAAAGCGTATACTACGGCTAAAAGTTTCTTTTCCGTAGTTGCATAATTGTATTGAGCCTCATCTAGCGTTTTGCTAGCGTAGTAGATGGCATGAGTGCGACCATCTTTCTTCTGTCCAAGAACGGCTCCTATAGCGACGTCTCTTGCGTCGCACATGACCTCGAAAGGAAGAGTCCAATCGGGTGGTTGAATGATTGGTGCCGAAATCAAAGCTTCTTTGATCCTGCAAAAAGCATCTAAACAATCTTTCGAGAATTCGAAAGTCGCATCTTTCATCAAAAGATTAGTCAAAGGTTTTGAAATCTTAGAAAAATCCTTTATGAATCTCCTATAGAAGCGCGCATGTCCTAAGAAGCTTCTAATTCCTTTTACTGATGAAGGGGGAGGTAACTTCTCAATGGTTTCTATCTTTGATCGATCTACCTCTATTCCCCTTTGTGACACTAAGTGACCTAACACAATTCCTTCGGTGACCATGAAATGACACTTTTCCCAGTTTAAGACTAAGTTAAAGTCCTCACATCTCTTAAGAACTAGTGAAAGGTTATAGAGACAATTATCAAAGGAAGAACCATATACTGAAAAGTCGTCCATGAATACTTCCATGATATTCTCTACATATTCGGAGAAGATTGTCATCATACACCTTTGAAAAGTGGCTGGAGCGTTGCATAAGCCGAATGGCATTCTTCTATAAGCGAACGTACCCCACGGGCACGTAAAGGTTGTCTTCTCTTGATCATCCAGATGAATTGGGATCTAAAAGAAACTGCTATATCCATCTAAATAACAAAAGTAAGCATGTTGGGCTAACCTTTCCAACATTTGATCGATAAAAGGAAGGGGAAAGTGGTCCTTCCTGGTGGCCACGTTCAGTTTGCGGTAGTCGATGCACATTCGCCACCCTGTAACTATCCGTGTAGGGATGAGTTCGTTGTTCTTGTTGGCAACAACGGTAATGCCTCCTTTATTGGGTACTACTTGTACCGGACTCACCCATTTGCTATCAGAAATAGGGAAGATGATACCTGCATCAAGTAGCTTAAGGATTTCTTTCTTCACGACCTCTTTCATTGCCGGGTTTAACCGTCTTTGAGGTTGGCGTGAAGGTTTGTAATCCTCTTCCATTAATATTTTGTGCATACATAGAGAAGGCTTTATTCCTACTAAATCATCAATGGTGTAACCTAGTGCTCTCCTATGTTGCTTCAAAACATGCATGAGTTTCTCTAATTCATCATCATTCAAATTTGCATTGACTATAACCGGGTATGTGGAATTAGTGCCAAGGAATGCGTACCTTAAATGCGTGGGAAGTTGCTTCAATTCTAATGATGGAGGTACCTTGGTTGGTGATGAATCGTGGCCTTCGGGTGTTGTGGAAGAGGTCTCTAGAGGTGGGGGTACTTCATCATTAGATTCGGAAGCGGCTGCGGTGAAGTTTGGAGAATCCAGAGAATTACTCATTGAATCGACCTCCCCTGTAATAAATCGGTCGATCTACTATACGATTTTTCTTTCTGTCGGAAAAAATCGGGTTACCTCTTCATGAATCGGACGATTTAATGTTGTCAGGTCGATTTTTGATTCTGTCGAGAAAAATCGGATTGCATCTTCAGAAATCGGACGATTTATTTCTGGCAGGTCGATTTTCTTCACAGTTTCCGGAGTCCACTCAAGTTCTTCAATTTTTTCTCCTAGTTCTTCCTCCACATCATTTAATGCTTTCACATCCTCATTGCAGTCATGTTCCACCCCTTCCTCCATGATGCTCATGCTAAGAACCTTTTGAAGAGGGTCTTTCATCAAGATCGAACTTACTACCTCTCTAGACTCTTCTTCATCAACAATTTCAAAAACGTCATCTTTCAAGGCTGGCTCCTTGATTAAGGAGGATAGTATGAATTCTATCTTTTCTTCACCAATATGAAAGGATAGCTGGCCGTTCTTGCAATCTACCATGCATCCAGATGTGGCAAGGAATGGTCTCCCAAGAATGATGGGAACTGGGTAATCTGCAGGTATGTCAAGAACGACAAAATCTATAGGAATGTAAAACTTACCTAGCTTTACCGGAATGTCTTCTAATATTCCCACCGGTGTAGTGGTAGAACGATCAGCCATGTAGAGTGTGATCTTCACCGGTCTAGGCTCTCCTAGACCAACTGCCTTGCATAGAGCGAGAGGTATGATACTCACACTTGCTCCAAGGTCACAAAGAGCATCATAGGTAGCTTCTCCCAAAGTGATGGGTATGCAAAAGGATCCTGGATCACGGAGTTTGGGTGGCATATTCTCCGTCATAGTCTTGATGAGTTCGGATGACTCCATACTCATCTTGACCTCTCCTATGTCTTCCAACTTCCTCTTGTTAGAGAGGATCTCCTTGAGGAATTTCCCGTAAGCTGGCATACCTAAAATCGCATCCATAAAAGGTATGTTAATATGGAGCTTACTCATAAGTTCAACAAACTTACCAAAGTGTTTATCTAGGCGTGCACGCGCTCTAGATTGAGAAAAAGGTAGAGGTGGTTTGTAAGCGGGAGGAGGAACATAGACTTCTTCCTTCTCTTTCGCCTCTCCTTCTTTTGTGGTGGTATCAACTACTTTGGGTTGAGGGTCGGTAGTTGTCTTGCCGCTCCTAGTAGTTATTGCCATAACCCTTCCCTTTGGGTTATCTTCTGTCTTTCCGGGAAGCTTCCCTTGATCTCTTGGAACTTCTTCGGCCTTGTTGAGTACTTGGTTTTCTAAAGCTTTGTGAGCTTTGTCAACCGAAGTTATGTAACTCTCCAATCCTTGTAGCTTGCCTAGGATCGTTTCTAGCATGGGATCGGGTATGCTTGATCCGCTTGATTGTCCCTGGCTTGTTGAAGGAGTAGAAGAAGATGGAGGTGTTAGAGCCTTTTCAACATAAGAGTAAGGATTAGCTGGACTTTGCTGATTTGACCTCCAATTGTTGTTATTTGAGTTCCTATTGTTGTTGTTATTCCAATTGGAGTTTCGGTTGTTATTGTTGTTGTTGCTCCAATTGGAATTCCGGTTATCATTCCTTTGATTGTTGTCCCGCCCCATGTAGTTGGCTTCTTGCTCCTTAGTCTTTTGAAGACTCGTTTTGAGCACTTCCCTCAATTCTTTGATGTCATCCTTGAGGGAGAATATTTGTGTTTGAGCCGCTTGATTCAACTTGGCTCCCGTGTCGCCTTGATTCCGGCTATTTGATTCCACCTTCCGGTGGGAATATTTCTCAATCACTTGGGCTTGCTTCTCAATGAAGTCCCAAGCATCATCTTCTCTCATATCCATGAATGTACCACAAGAGAGAGATTGGAGGTTGAATTGTGTCTCCACATCCAACCCTTTGTAGTAGATCTCCAATAATTCCAGCTTGGAAATGCCATGGTGTGGGCAATCCAACAAGAGATCTTGAAACCTTTCCCAAGATTGAAACAAGCTTTCATTAGGTTTCATAGAAAAAGCATTTATTTTACCTCTCAATTCCGCCGTTTTGGATGGCGGAAAGAACTTGGTGAGGAATTCCGAAGACAATTCCTCCCATGTAGCTAACTTCGCAGCTGGAAGTGTTTGGTACCAAGCTAGAGCCTTGTCCTTCAAAGAAAAGAAGAACGGTTTGATCTTGTAGTTGCTTGTAGTAGCCTTCTTTGGCTTCATAGTCTCCATGAGAATCTCAAAATTCTGCAAGTGTTGATGCGGAGATTCTGTACTTGCTCCGCCATATTGACTTTGGCGAACCATGGTGATGACTTGTGGTGAGAAGCTAAACTCTTGGATGTCTTCAGCTCCGAAATCCACACCTAGACGGCGTGGTTGCTGAATTGGATCCATCCGTTGCCCCAAAGTTCGGGGTTTATCTTCGTTATTATCAGCTCTAACGTTCCTAGTTGTAATGCGAGGGACGACCTTTGGTGTTGGGGTGTTTCGGGTAGGACGAAGTGATGGATCAATCTCCTCAAGTTCCGGCATGTCCGGATCAATCTCTTCATCATCGGATGAGTCATTTCGAATGGATTTAGTTGGTGTCTTGACTTTCTTCTTCTTCTTGGAGTCGTTCAACTCCAACTTCATGTCCAACATCATAGCTCTTAGTTTATCAATCTGAAATTAATGACTTATTTCAGCTTCTTTTCGAGCTTTCTCACTCAACTGGAGTTGGCGTTGAGCTTCGTTCAGTTCAGCCTTGTAGTTTCTCTCATCGTTTTCAGCCATTTTCTTCTCCTTCAACTTTCTCCTCAAAGTTCTTTCTAATTCGGGATCGAAAGGAATTAGATCTTTAGTGGATCTAGTCTTTCGCATATACCTAAAGAACCTGCAAAGATCACTCAAATAGACAATTCAAATCACAAGAGCAAGAGCTCTCAAGCTAGACAACCGAAAACCGGATTCGATCTAGACCAAATCCCCGGCAACGGCGCCAAAAACTTGTTCGCTCAAAAGGGTGTGCGTCAAAGTCTTAAATTTATATCTAGAACTCAAAAGCAAAGCGAACCCGCAGTGTACGGATCAGCTGTAGAACGGTAAGAATTCCAGAGTCGAACTCAGGGATTTGGTGAGAATAATTCCGATTTCAATTATCTAGCAAAAAGTGCGAAAAGCTTTTGTGATCAAATAAGAGTGAAATGATTCCAAGGATTCAAGTATCCGATTTCGGCTTTCGATTCAAGACACTTCTATAGATATAGGACAGAGTTTATATTGCCAAGATTAATTGCTCAAAGGTAGGATTCCTACGGTGAAGTTCCGAAACCTATATGACTAATCTAAAGATTCTCTCTATAAGGGTTGTTGAGGCTGCAATATAGAAAGATCTAAAGACAAGAATTATGTTCAAACTAACTATCTAAAACTCCAGGATATGACTCTCCAAAGTAAAGAATAGCAAGCACAATTAAAATCTCAATAAAGGATGTTGAGTCTCTTTATTACCCAAATCTTGAAATCTTAATCTAATAAACGTAGAATCAGGTTTGAAGTGTCTTCATACATTCAATTAGAGGGTAAAAAGATTAAACAAGATTAGGATTTAGGCAAGGATTAGTTTTGGTTAAAAATTGATTCAATTAAAGTTCGTCAGAAGAATAAATCGCTCTGTTCATAAGAAAATCGGCCGATTTTCCTCAAGAACAGTCCGATTTTCCTGTTTGTCGCAAAACTAAAATCTAAACTCTCAGGGTCCTAATGTTTGAATGAGTTCAGTCTATCATCATCTAAGCCTTAATCATCAACTATCCTCCCCAGAATCACAAGAATTTTAGCCAACCATTTTCAAAATCGAATCAAATTAATTATTGAGAAAGATATCGTAAAGAAACCAATTCTTGAATGAAAAAATCAATAACTTTCAAATCTGTAAACAATTGTCAAATCTGCTCAATGTATCTCTCAAACAACTCAATTTCGTGTTCACAAATCACAAACAATGCAATGGATAAAGAAATCTCACAATCAAAGATCAAGAATAACTTTCCGGCAAAAGCTCTTCAATCTCTCTCCAAGAATCGTTGATTTCTCCAAAACGTGTAAAGATTTTCCAGTGCGGCCTCCTCGTCTTCGTTCGTAGGGTTCTCTTCTATAGTTTCTTGCAGATGGGACGTTTGGCAAAACTCTCCTCTAGCCCAAAATAATTGGGCTTTGTGTCGTCTATCCATTTGGCCGAATCGTGAAGAAAATCGACCCAGTCGATTTAGGTGCAAAACCGTTCGATTTCAAGGTATGAAAATCGTCCGATTTATATATGTATTAGCATGATTTTCTTCGACAGAAAGTGCTCTTTCTTTGGTTCGTCTTCTATGCTTCTCCTTTGCAATTCCTTAGCTCTTAGTGATCCTTCTAAGACTCCTTTAGCTTCCTTAACATCCTTAGATGCTTCTTGCTCCATTCTTGCTTCTAATTCCGCTCCATTTACCTATAATTCATCAAAATCTCGTGTAGACCTCTATTTCCAACAATTGATTTAATAGAACATAAAAAGCATACAAAATCTCTCTAAATGCAAGGTAAACTGAGACAATCTTTTACAATATGCATGAATATGATGGTACATAATTCATGTCATCAGGTCTGGCCACCCATGTAGTGGCCTTGGTCCGTCCATGAGCCTTTGGTGGTCCGCCCTTGTGGTTGAGAAGCAGAAACTTCATCTTCTTCGTTTCTTCGACAGGTTCTTTGCTCCTAGTGCCTCCTTCTCTTGTTGGGCCTTCTCCAAACTCTCACCACAGGTCCAAGCTTCCTCACCACGACCTAAACGAGCTAAAGAAAGGGACATCTAAGGGTTTACTAGATCTCCCTTCAAAAGCTTCCTCCATAGCCATGGAGGTGAAGAGAAGAGGAAGAAGAGAAAATAAGCAGTAAGAGGAAGAGGGAAGGAGACCACTTACCACAACAGATCCGGGATACCCAAGCTGCAGCTCCTACCCAACTCTTCCAAGGGACAAGAAGATGAGAGCAAGCAAGAAGGAAGAGAAGAGTAGAAGGAAGAGAAATGAACGTGAAAGGAAAAGTGGGGAAGAGAGGAGAGAGTACTGAGCTAACAAAAAGAGGTGGGATATCCAAGGTTCAGCCCCCTTGTCCCCTCACTCCTCTTCCCAAGGTCGGAATTGTAAAAGATGTCACCATCTTGCGTTAAAATCCGTACTCAGCAAACGTGCCAGTGGAAAATAAGCCGCAGACGCGGAAAGGTCGGAAACCACTCAACTTCCGGAAATAAAATTTCCGGATGTTACAACTAACCCCCCTAAAAACAAGTTTCGTCCCGAAACTTGCTAAAAGTACTTGCAAAGCACACTCGAAAACGCAAGGAACTCATAATGCTAACTATCGATCTCAAGCCAAACGTCACTCTCATACTCATGAACGTCTCACGAGGTAATCACATATACACACAAACATATCACATTACAAGCACATAGGTAAAGATCAAGGAAGAAGCTCGGGACTAACCCGACTGTCCTATCGGTGTCTCTAAACCCGCATAAAACTCGGGATAGTTCCTCAGGACACTATCCTCCGTGTCCCAGGTAGCCTCGTCGGCTCCTCGCCTCGACCACTGCACCCTCAACATCGGTATCTCCTTCGATCGAAGGCATCTCGTACTCCGCTCTAAAACGGCTATCGGATGCTCAATAAAAGTATGGTCCGGCTCGACCACTAGATCCTCGTGGCTAATGATGTGTCTTAGGTCATGGATGTACTCTCTTAGTTGAGACACATGGAATACCGGATGTTGATAGGTGATGGAATCACTATCATTTAGGGTAGTTTTTAGAGTCTTTTTATTGCATTTGTGTCGGTTTATGCTACTAACTCCTTGGTCCAGAAGAAGAAGATTAAAAGAAGCTAAAGAATGAGTTATAAGCACTTAGGAGTGAAGACCATTCATGAAGCAAGGCTTCTGTTGCATCACCGCCCCAACGGGTCCTTGTCCCCGCCCCTGCGGGTGACGCCTTCCACTAGAGCGCCCCCTGCGCCTTCACCAGCGTCAGTCAAGAAGTGTGTTACCGCCCCTGCGCCACTCCATTGGCGCCCCTGCGGTGACCTACCATGACGAGACGAAGACCAGCTCCCCTGCGCCTCCCACTGCGCCATGCTTGCGCCTCAACCTGGGAGCTGGAAGACGAAGAGGTTGTGTCACCGCCCCTGCACTGACATAGGGGCACCCCTGCGCCTTGGCATAAAAAACGCCAAGAAGTTGTGTCACGCTAAGGATGTATGCACGCAAAAGTCTTAAATTTATACTCAATATATTTCTCCTAACTCCTAGCGAACCCGCAGTGTATGGGACGTTTTGTAGTAGGGATAGTATTCCAAGGTCGAACACAAAGACTGAGGTGAGATTGAATCGATTAGTGACTAAGGATGGTGTTGATCTAGGCTAAGAAATGAGAAAGAAACAAATAAATGAAAATCTCAATGTTTTTGGATTGGTTTTGTGTGGTGATCAATCAAGGATCACAATGATGCAATATGGCAAAACAAACTAAGGAATCAAGCTAAAACACAAATAAATGAGCAAACACGAAATATGTAATCAAAGAGAGAAAAGCGGATTTTAGGGGTTGGAAATTCCGGTTATGGCATAGGACTCAAGCTATCTAATCATTCCTTGGATAAACTATAGTATGTTGGGAGTGAGTGTTTCTAGATTGGGATCAATCACCGGGTAGGTCTCATGGTCCACTAATCCGTTCCTAAGGTCTTATCACCGGGTAAGTCTCAAAGAGCCTAAGGATAGGAATTCTACACAAACCGGATGGTTATCTAGGGATCTAACCTCTCCTTACCGGGTATGTCTCGGGAAGGCAAGTCCTAAACATCAATCCTAGCACACTCAATCCCATCGCGGCTTATGAGGCTCACTACTACCTAGAGTTCGTCATCATCAGTATCTAAGAGCAAGAATCACCGGCTAGGTCTCTTCTAACTCTTAGTTGCTAACACTAGGTCACCCTAGGATAGATTTAGCTCAACTAACACTAGGATTTCAACAAATCACCAACCTAAACTTAGATTTATCAATACAAGCAAGTTAATCAAAATTACGGGGTGTTCGTCCCTTTCCACGGCCGTGGAAAGGCAAGATCCAACCGTGGTTTTAAACAGTGACAAGGTTCAATCAAGCGAGTCATCTAAGTATTCATTTAAGTCTATTCTATCATAGTCCAAGCCATAACCATCTTTTCCTTACCCTAGAATCGCATCTATTTAGCCTACAACATGCATCTTAACAATCAAACTCAACAAGCATAAAATCATAGAATCCATGGCAAGAAGATGAATTGAAAGATGGATTAAGCAAATGAAACAAGTAAAACAAGCTAAATCAAGGTTCAAGAAGGACTTACAACCCTTCAAAAGAAGGTTCGAATCGTTTCTTACAAACCCTTGCAAAACGTTTCACAAAGCTCACTCAAAATCACTCAAAAAGACTATGGAACTATGAACTAGTGTGCTTCTTCTTCTTCTCCAATGGAAGCCTTTCTTCTTCTCCAATGATAGCTCCAATCAAATCTTCTAAATGAGAGAATATTGTTGTTGAGAGTGTGGGAGAGAATGGGAGTGAGGGGTCTGTCCCTAACAGCCTTGCGGGACCACCTTTTATCCTCCAAATTTGCAAGAGTCGGCCATGAAGATCGTGGGACAGCTGTCACAGCTGTCTAGGGAAAACCACGGCCAAAACCACACCCGTGGAAGTCCCAGTGGTCGTGGTTTTGGTGCCTCAGCTTGTTTTGGATCATTAAGCCTCAATTTGGTGCATGGCATGCACCAAGGTCACATGTGTCCTCCTTAGCCCCTAGCTTGCATCCCAATGAGTCCGAAGGTGTGTCATCTCGAGGAACGATCCTGAAATGTATCGATTAAGCTCCTAAAACTCCTAAAATACCTACAAAGCATGCAAAAGTCCGTGTAGACGTCTATCTCGACAAAATACATGAATTGAGTGCAAATCGTCACGAACTAGTGCCAACAATGCATGAATGAGCGGAAAACTATCTAAATGAGTGCCTAAATCTAAGCCATAAATCGTGTTATAAAAAATACCCCATACTTAATGTTTGCTCGTCCCCGAGCAAGTCCCCAACTATAGACTAAGAGATGACATGATTTATGCATGCAGAAAAACAACAAAATCTTTTTGGAGTTGTGCTTCTAAAATTGGATCACCTTCATAGTCATGTTTCATGGCAATGGACAAGCAATCATGTGTCAAATAAGTGAAGGCATGGAAAGACAATTATACTTAACTCGAAGGCATGCATGAAATGTAAAAATGAAGAAGTCAAGATGATCATGAGCATATGCAATCTAGATCACTAAGTCTTACACACATGCAAATAGGTCACAAGGACTTGTGAAATAAAAGGCTAAGAAACGTTGTGATTAGGTGGGAATTTTTCTAGGCTATGTGATGCTAATCCGGAAATGGAACTAACTTCACAACTTCACATTTTTATCAATTTCCCACAAGTGTATATTTTCTCCATCTTTTCTTTCTTTTCTTTTCTTTTTCTTTCACTTATTTTTGAGACAATGGCATTGGTGTACAAAAGCCGAAACCTTGGTGATTAGCCGTCCTCGGGCTTTTTTATTTTTCGAGGTGCATCCACACCGGGCACACATACCAAAGCTCGTTAGGACTATCGGTTTATTTGACTTTGGCAAGGCACAAACACCCGATTATGTGAATGGTGCCGAGTTACTCGTCATTTAAACCAACGTCCCCAAACCTATATTTTTGTCTACACTTTCACAACAAATTCAACACTTCATTCAGAACATTCATCCATCAACAACTTCACCCCACAATTGCTCCTCACACACATCAACACACTAACATGCTCCTATTCCCGGATGGGTCAAAAGAGGTCATATTTATATCAATTGAGGTGCTCAAACAACATGATCAAGATGAGAAGTAGAGAAAGATGAATTGCCTTAATCACTCCTAGATGATGTGCAAGAACTAGCATGTAATTTCGACTTTCAATACTCAATCCAATCAAGACAAACATCATGATCACAATCCATTCGTGGGATTCAAGATAAGTACTTCAAGTCCACATATGCATTCATCAATTCAACACACAAGGCCATCCTAGCCAATTCACAAGACAATTTCATCATAAGGGTCATTCCCAAGCTTAGAAGCACTAAAATTTGTTTAAGTTTTCTGATTTTTTTGGAATTTTTGAAATATGTATGTACAATGGAAGACATAATGAAGCATGTGACTAAAAGAAACTACCCTAGATGCTAATCATGCAACAGATTATGCAAACCCCACCACATACTTAGAAACACATTGTCCCCAATATGGTATTCAAGTAAAGAAGAGTGAAAGAGGGTTCTCACAATGTAAAAATGGTTTGCTTTGGTATTTGGGATTACTCAAATGAAGTGATGTCGGATGATCCTATAAACGATGGTAGAGAGCTCAAAGTGTTTGTTATGGCGTCGGGATCCGCGCTAGGCACCGCTAGCCGTCCAAGTCCCACGTCTGCTCCACCGACAATTAATGAGGGACTCATCATAATCATCGACATTCCATGCAAGGCTTTCATGCAACCAAGACTCTAGCACACAAACAAAGCACACCAAACACACAAAAGCACACAAAAACAGAAAAAATCAAAACAAAAACAAAAACGAAAAAGGGAAAAATGTCTACCGATGGGTTGCCTCCCATCAAGCGCTTCTTTAAGGTCATTAGCTTGACCAAACTCAGGAACGTCTCACTCAAGGTGAAGTGGCGCAATTATGTCCACCGGAGCTCCCGGGATATACTTCTTCAACCGGTGCCCATTCACCTTAAAATCTCCACAATGCTCCCCTCCTATCTTAACCGCTCCATGGGGAAAGATCTTCTTCACCACATAAGGACCCGTCCATCTTGACTTTAGCTTTCCGGGGAAGAGCCGCAGCCTTGAGTTGAAGAGAAGGACAAGGTCGCCTTCACTCAACTCCTTCGGGATGAGACGCTTGTCATGCCAACGTTTGGTCCTTTCCTTGTAGATCCGGGCGTTTTCATAGGAATCCAACCGGATCTCCTCAAGAGCGTTCATATCTAGCAATATCTTCTCTCCGGCCTATTTGAGGTCAAAATTCAACCACCTTATAGCCCAATATGCTCTATGCTCCATCTCTACCGGAAGGTGGCAAGACTTGCCATAGACTAGCTTGTAAGGAGTGGTGCCAATCGGTGTCTTGAAAGCGGTTCTATATGCCCACAAAGCATCATCGAGCTTCATAGCCCAATCTTTTCTCGTCCTAGAAACCGTCTTCTCAAGAATTCCCTTTATCTCCCGGTTGGAGATCTCCACTTGGCCACTAGTTTGGGGATGGTAAGGTGTTGCCACCTTATGAGTCACCCCATACTTAGCCAAAAGTGCCCCAAAGTTCCTATTAGTGAAGTGCTTCCCTCACCCTTGGTGTTCCAAACCTAGGGAAGATCACTCGGTTGAAGAACCGCACCACAACCTTGGCATCATTTGTAGGAGAGGCGATTGCCTCTACCCATCTTGAAACATAGTCCACCGCCAATAGGATGTAGAGGTTGCCACAAGAAGAGGGGAATGGTCCCATGAAGTCCACACCCCACACATCGAATATCTCCACCTCTTGTATGTTGTTCAAGGGCATCTCATTCCTCCTTGAGATGTTGCCCGTCCTTTGGCAAGCATCACAAGCTACCACAAAATTCTGCACATCCTTGAACAAACTTGGCCAAAAGAAACCCGATTGCAACACCTTAGCACATGTCTTGTGTGAGCTAGCATGGCCTCCACATGGCAAGGAGTGACAATGGCGGATCACACTCTCCACCTCATCCTCCGGTATGCATCTTCTAAAGACTCCATCCGGCTCTCTCTTGAACAAAAGCGGTTCACTCCAATAGTAATGCCTCACATCCTTGAAGAACTTTTTCCGCTGGGCATATGACAAACCGGGAGGCACCTCCTCGCACACAAGATAGTTCACAATGTCGGTATACCATGGCTCATTACCCCTTGACACTTGAAACAAGCACTCCTCCACCATTTGCAATTGCTCATCCCGGAATGAGTCATCAATCGGGATGTCATCTCTCTCAAGCTCCAATGGTGGGAGTCTACTAAGGTGATCCGCCACAGAATTTTCGGACCCCTTCGTATCCCGGATTTCCAAGTCAAACTCTTGAAGAAGAAGGATCCACCGAATCAACCGAGGCTTGGCATCCTTCTTTGTAAGGAGATAACGGATCGCAGCATGATCCGTATAAACAATGACCTTCGCTCCAACAAGATATGATCTGAACTTCTTAAATGCATATACAACAGCTAGCAACTCCTTCTCGGTGGTAGCATAATTGAGTTTGGCATCATCTAGCGTCTTGCTAGCATAATAGATGGCATGTGTTAGCCCATCTTTCCTTTGTCCCAAAACATCCCCAACGGCTACATCACTCGCGTCACACATGATCTCAAACGGTAAACTCTAATCCGGAGGTTGCATGATGGGAGCGGAGATCAAAGCATTCTTCAACCTACAAAAAGCTTCAAGGCAATCCTTGGAGAAAACAAACTCAACATCTTTCATTAGTAGGTTAGTAAGAGGCTTAGAAATCTTAGAGAAATCTTTAATGAATCTCCGGTAAAAACCGGCATGCCCTAGAAAACTCCTTACCCCCTTCACCGAGGTAGGTGGTGGCAACTTCTCTGTGGTTTCTATCTTAGCCCTATCAACCTCAATGCCTCGGTTGGACACCAAGTGTCCCAACACAATACCTTCACTTACCATGAAGTGGCATTTTTCCCAATTTAAGACAAGGTTTGTCTCCTCACATCTCTTAAGCACTAGAGACAAGTTAGCTAAGCAATTATCAAATGAAGATCCATAAACGGAAAAATCATCCATAAACACTTCCATGATGTTTTCAATATACTTAGAAAAGATGGTCATCATACACCTTTGAAAGGTGGCGGGTGCATTACACAACCCAAACGGCATTCTCCTATATGCAAATGTACCCCAAGGACATGTGAACGTGGTTTTCTCTTGATCATCAGGGTGAATAGGGATTTGGAAGAATCCACTATAGCCATCTAAGTAACAAAAATGGGAATATTGAGCTAATCTCTCTAGCATTTGGTCAATAAAAGAAAGAGGGAAGTGATCTTTCCTAGAGGCCACATTTAGTTTCCTATAGTCAATGCACATCCTCCATCCCGTAACCGTTCTAGTTGGGATTAGTTCATTATTCTCATTAGTCACTACGGTCATTCCACCCTTCTTAGGAACCACATGCACGGGACTAACCCATTTACTATCGGAAATCGGGAAAATGATTCCTGCATCTAGCAATTTGAGGATCTCTTTCTTGACTACTTCTTTCATGATAGGGTTTAGTCTTCTTTGAGGTTCAATAGAAGGTTTATGATTATCTTCCATTAAGATCTTATGCATGCACAAAGAAGGTTTAATGCCAACTAAGTCATCAATGGTATAGCCAATGGCTTTCCTATGCAATCTCAACTCATGCAACAATCTAGCAAGTTCATCATCGTTCAAGCATGCATTCACAATCACCGAATATATAGAATTCTCACCAAGGAAAGCATACTTCAAATGAGAGGGGAGGGGTTTGAGTTCAAGTTTAGGAGGACCTTTATCGAGTGGAGACGATCCGTATAATGTTGGTTGAGATGAATCCAAAGCTTTGGAAGACTCCCCAAAGCTCCTTGAAGCTTGATCAACAACCAATACAGTTTTTGGAGAAACCACGGGAAAAATTACGGGCTCTGGCACCACCACGGCCGTGGAACTTGCAAAGCTAGCCTTTTGGATCATTCCAGAGAGTTCCACGGGACTTTCCACGGGCGTGGTTTCCCCTACCTGGCCGTGGTTTTCACAGAAATTCAGCACACCTTCGTGTGCTTCAAATTCAGCTCTTGTCTCCTTTACCAATGATTCCAAAGCCTTGATTTCTTCATTGCAAGCCTCCTCAACTCCTTCCTCCATCAAACTTAAGCTAAGAACCTTCTCCAAGGGTCCTTGATCACGATCGAGCTCACAACTTCTCTAGACTCCTCTTGCTCGACAATGTTGAACACGTCTTCACCAAGGGCTGGCCCTTTCATCATTGCGGATAATTTGAACTTGATATTCTCTTCTCCAATGTTGAAGGAGAGAATTCCATTTTTGCAATCCACCAAACATCCGGATGTAGCCAAGAAAGGTCTCCCTAAGATGATGGGAACCGGATAGTCCGCCGGGATGTCCAAGACAACAAAATCAATCGGCACATAGAACTTCCCTAGTTGCACCGGTATGTCTTCCAATATTCCAACCGGGTGAGTGATCGAACGGTCCGCCATGTAAAGGGTCATCTTGACCGGCTTTGGCTCTCCTAGCCCAACTTTGTTGCAAAGTGCAAGCGGGATAATGCTTGCACTTGCCTCAAGATCACATAGGGCTTCATACTTCACTTCTCCCACTTCAATTGGCACACAAAAGGAACCCGGATCTCTTAGCTTAGGAGGCATCTCCTCCTTCATGGTTTGGATCAATTCCGAGGACCTCTTTGTCATCCTCACTTCCCCATACTCTTCCAACTTCCTTTTGTTTGAGAGTATTTCCTTCAAGAACTTGCCATATGCCGGCATTCCTAGAATAGCATCCATGAACGGAATGTTAATATGCAATTTAGACATAAGTTCAAGGAATTTACCAAAGTGCTTGTCCAAGCGAGCCCTTGCTCGTGATTGTGGGAATGGTAGTGGTGGCTTGAATGGAGGTGGTGCCACATATGTTGGCTCATCATCCTTACTCTTGCCTCCATCTTCTTGCAATGTCTCTTCCTCTATCACCACTTGCTTCCCCTTATCATTTCCCTTAGGTAAGGGATCCTTCATGCTTAGCCCACTTCTTGTTGTAATGGCCAACACTTGGCCTCTTGGGTTATCTTCGGTTCTTCCGGGAAGTTTTCCCGGATCTCTATGAGCTTCAGCCGCCTTTTGGAACACTTGTGCTTCCAACACCTTTTGAGCCTTTGAAATGGAAGTCACCGTGCTCTCAAGACCACTCAACCTCCCAAGAATTGCTCAAACATCATCTCGGTTCTATCCTTTGGAGGATGAGTAAATCCGGGTGGAGGTTCTTGTGAAGCCTTTGGTGGTGGAGCTGCGCTTGTGGAAGCGGGAGGGTTCAAGGCTCCATCCGGGTTAGAATAGGAAAACCCGGGATGGTTGTGGTTAGGCCGGTAATTGTTGAATTGTCGGTTGTTGTTGAAATTCCTTGGGCCTTGATAGTTGTTGTAGTTGCCCCTTCCCATGTAGTTCACATCTTCCTCCTTGGAAGACAAGTTTGCTTGCACTTGCACTTGCACTTGAGGGCTTGCTTGATTCTTCAAAGTTGTAGCACACAATTCCATCAAAGATTTCAGCTCATTGTTGATTGCATTAAGCTTGAAGTTACTCATGGTGACTTCACTCACCTCATATGCTCTCGCTTTCCTCCCATCACTCTTCCTATGGGAGTACTTCTCAATCACCAAAGCTTGTTTCTCTACAAACTCCCAAGCTTCATCCACATTCTTTTCCATGAAAGTCCCACCAGAAAGAGATTGAAGCTTGAATTGGCTATCTTCATCAAGTTCCTTGAAGTAGATCTCCAATAGCTCAATTTTCGGTATACCATGGTGTGGACAATCTAGGAGAAGGTCTTTGAACCTCTCCCAAGACTTGAATAAGCTTTCTCTATCCTTCATCACGAAGGCATTGATCTTCCCTCTCAACTCGGTAGTCTTGGAAGGTGGGAAGAACTTTGTCAAAAACTCGGTTGTCATCTCCTCCCAAGTACTCACTCGCCCTTGTGGAATAGATTGATACCAAGCCAAGGCTTTATCCTTAAGTGAGAAGGAGAAAGCCCTAAGCTTATGGTTGTTGCTCTCCAATCTAGGCGGTCTTAGACTCTCTATCAAGATCTCATAGTTAATCAAGTGTTGATGAGGAGACTCTCCTTCCATCCCTCCAAATTGATTATGCCGGATCACTTGTAGAACTTGAGGGCGGAGCTCGTAATCATGGGCTGCGGGATCTCCTAAGTTCATACCCGGACGGTGTGCTCTTTGTGCCGAATCCATACGTTTCCCTAACGTTTATGGCTCTTCAATAGCAATGGGCACAACCCGAATATTAACCGCCGGCTGCGGTTGTGGTGGAGGTGGAGGTTGTTGACGATTAAGCTCACTTTGCACAAGAGCTTGCCTAATCTCTTCAATCTCCCTCCTAGTTGCTTCTTGCCTCTCATCGGCAAGTCTCCTTTCATTCCCCAAGGCTTCATCCCTTAGCCTAATTTGCTCTAAAGCTTCATCTAACTCAGCTTGGAGATCTCTTTCGGCCATCTCCTTTCCCTTCCTAATGCTCTTGGATCTAGATCTAAGGGTTTTCTCCGGTTCGGGATCGAATGGAGCTAAATCCTTACCACGAGATCTTCGCATACACCTAAAGAGTGAGAGATGTCCTGAAAAGCAAAGACACAAACCAAACGAGATCAAAAGCAACAAGAAAGACCTACACTATAAACAATCACAAACAATGACACAATCTTAACCTAGTCCCCAACAACGGCGCCAAAAACTTGTCACGCTAAGGATGTATGCACGCAAAATTCTTAAATTTATACTCGATATATTTCTCCTAACTCCTAGTGAACCCGCAGTGTACGGGACATTTTGTAGTAGGGATAGTATTCCGAGGTCGAACACAAAAACTGAGGTGAGATTGAATCGATTAGTGACTAAGGATAGTGTTGATCTAGGCTAAGAAAAAAGAAAGAAAAAAATAAATAAAAATCTCAATGTTTTTGGATTGGTTTTGTGTGGTGATCAATCAAGGATCACAATGATGCAATATAGCAAAACAAACTAAGGAATCAAGCTAAAACACAAATAAATGAGCAAACACGAAAAATGTAATCAAAGAGAGAAAAGCGGATTCTAGGGGTTGGAAATTCCGGTTATGGCATAGGACTCAAGCTATCTAATCATTCCTTGGATAACCTATAGTATGTTGGGAGTGAGTGTTTCTAGATTGGGATCAATCACCGGGTAGGTCTCATGGTCCACTAATCCGTTCCTAAGGTCTTATCACAGGGTAAGTCTCAAAGAGCCTAAGGATAGGAATTCTACACAAACCGGATGGTTATCTAGGGATCTAACATCCCCTTACCGGGTAAGTCTCGGGAAGGCAAGTCCTAAACATCAATCCTAGCACACTCAATCCAATAGTGGCTTATGAGGCTCACTACTACCTAGAGTTCTTCATCATCGGTATCTAAGAGTAAGAATCACCGGGTAGGTCTCTTCTAACTCTTAGTTGCTAACACTAGGTCACCCTAGGATAGATTTAGCTCAACTAACACTAGGATTTCAACAAATCACCAACCTAACACTTAGATTTATCAATACAAGCAAGTTAATCAAAATTACGGGGTGTTCATCCCTTTCCACGACCGTGGAAAGGCAAGATCCAACCGTGGTTTTAAACAGTGACTAGGTTCAATCAAGCGAGTCATCCAAGTATTCATTTAAGTCTATTCTATCATAGTCCAAGCCATAACCATCTTTTCCTTACCCTAGAATCGCATCTATTTAGCCTACAACATGCATCTTAACAATCAAACTCAACAAGCATAAAATCATAGAATCCATGGCAAGAAGATGAATTGAAAGATGGATTAAGCAAATGAAACAAGTAAAACAAGCTAAATCAAGGTTCAAGAAGGACTTACAACCCTTCAAAAGAAGGTTCGAATCGTTTCTTACAAACCCTTGCAAAACGTTTCACAAAGCTCACTCAAAATCACTCAAAAAGACTATGGAACTATGAACTAGTGTGCTTCTTCTTCTTCTCCAATGGAAGCCTTTCTTCTTCTCCAATGATAGCTTCAATCAAATCTTCCAAATGAGAGAGTATTGTTGTTGAGAGTATGGGAGAGAATGGGAGTGAGGGGTCTGTCACTAACAGCCTTGTAGGACCACCTTTTATCCTTCAAATTTGCAAGAGTCGGCCATGCAGATTGTGGGACAACTGTCACAACTGTCTGGGGAAAACCACGGCCAAAAGCACGCCCGTGGAAGTCCCAGTGGCCGTGGTTTTGGTGCCTCAGCTTGTTTTGGATCACCAAGCCTCAATTTGGTGCATGGCATGCACCAGCAAGGTTCCATGTGTCCTCCTTAGCCCCTAGCTTGCATCCCAATGAGTCCGAAGGTGTGTCATCTCGAGGAATGATCCTCAAATATATCGATTTAGCTCCTAAAACTCCTAAAATACCTACAAAGCATGCAAAAGTCCGTGTAGACGTCTATCTCGAAAAAATACATAAATTGAGTGCAAATCGTCACGAACTAGTGCAAACCATGCATGAATGAGCGGAAAAACTATCTTAATGAGTGCCATAACCTAAGCCATAAATCGTGTTATCAAGTTGAAGGGTCAGACGTTGAAAATCATTAAAGATCCGCCCCAGCGGAATGTCTTAGCCACCCCTGCGACATTGAAGAAGATCAACCGATTCTACCTAAACCGCCCCTGCGGTCCATGAAGGCCGCCCCTGCGGTTTAACGCCAGAAGCTTTACTCCGGCTATTTACACCACCTTTATGGCATTGAAGGTGGCTGTTTAAGGCCGGCCATTTACTCCTAATTAAGTGTCTTTTGTAGTATAAATAGTCCTTGGCTGATTGCTAGAATCATCCATGCTTTTCCCACAAAAATCCATTTTAGAATTGAGTTTTCCATTGTAATGGGTTGCTAACTCCCTTGCTACATTGGGTTGGTTTGAAGCTGCTTTGTTACTTTGGTTGTAAGTTCTTTTTAATATAAGTTTTTATTCAGTAATACTTTGTGTTTCCTTGATCTCCATTGTCTAATTGTATGTTTACTATTGCTTAACATTGATCACCTTAGGTTCTAAAGTGCATGCAAATAACTAGGATTAATAGGTTCCGGGCTCGGGTCTTTAATCTAGTAGTAACTTTAAGTAATAACGGGTTGTAATTACTTAAAGAAAAGGAACACAAATATAAAGATAAGTTTAACGGTTTTAATCCTGTCTTTATATCCCTTAGTCTTTGTTTGAAAGCTAAATTGTTATTCCTTCTTGTAGGTTTACGGAACTTTAACTTGTTAAGTTGTGTTGATGCCGGTTGGCTCGACACATATATATGATCGAGATGGGAGATTACTTAAGAACTTGAAAAAGGAACTCACTAAAGTAGTAATTGCATGCTTAGAATCAACCTAGTGTAGATTCACCTATCATTTTCTTACTTGTCGCGTTAATCGTTTTTTGTGTGAATCAATTCATCCAAAACCCCCACTTTTTGTTACTTGCTAGTGAAACCAATAATTGCATCTAAAACACCTCAACTCTCTTGGGTTCGACCCTTACTTATCTACTATACTTGTTCTTAGTGCTAAGTTGGGATTTACTTTTAATTGGGTATAAACGACCATAGAAATACCTTCAGTCAAATTTTGGCGCTGTTGCCGGGGATTTTGAGTGTTCTATTGTTATTATTGGTTTTGTTTGGTTTGAACCATTTTTATGGTTCAAACCCATGCTACAAAATCCAGCTTTGCTTCTTTTGATCCAGAAATTGAGAGGACGCACATCCGGCAGGGAAGACAACAACAACTTCAGCAAGAGATGGCTGACCGTACACTTCGTCAACTCACGCAACCCACTTTGGCTCAAAATCCTCCTGCGGTCACTATACCGGCATTAGGGGAAGGAGTTAATTTTGAGCTCAAACCGGGCCTCATTCACTTGCTTCCATCCTTCCATGGGCTAAGCGGTGAAGACCCCATCAAGCACTTAGGGAAGTTCCATACCGTGTGTATGAGCATGAAACCGGCCAACATTACCGAAGAACAAATCAAGATGAGGGCATTCGGTTTCACACTAAAAGATTCCGCGGATGACTGGTATTATCACCTTCCATCCGGGAGCATCGGCACATGGGAGAACCTCCACAAGGCATTTTTGGAGAAGTACTTTCCAGCCAAGAAGGCCAATAGCTTGAAGAACGCTATAAGCAACATCAAGCAAGAGGCAAACGAAACCCTTTACGAATACTTCGAGAGGTTTGCGCGTCTCCGATCCAGCTGTCCTTTTCACGGATATTCAACTCAAGATCTAGTTTTGTACTTGTACAATGGCTTGCTAGATAACAAAAGGAGGATTGTCGATGCTGCTTGCGGAGGTAATATTCTTAACTCTACACCTGAACTTGCTTTGGAAAAGATACAGGAACTAGCAGAAGGACTCGGAACTTTGGAAGAAAACCGTCCAAGAAAGGAGTTCATGTTGTGAGTTCCGAGAAGAGCGAGATTTCCACCGAGCTGGCGGAATTGAAGGAAATGGTGAAAAGGCTAACACTTATGGGAACCCCACAACAGCTCAAAGCTTGTGGAGTATGTGCCGACCCATATCATCGAACGGACATGTGTCCACAAGTCTAGGATGACGACGTTGAGGTGAATGCGATGGGTTATGGACAACCACAACAGCAAAGACCTAGGAATGATCCCTATGCTCAGAATTTCATGCCGAACTGGCGTGACCAACAAAATTTCCGTTGGAGGGATCAACAAAACCAACAACAACAGCCCCGTCAAGGTAAGTATCAAACAACTAAGGATATGTTACAGGTTTTGACTAAACATTTTGCTACTCATGTCCAGACAACAGAATCCAACATCAAGAACCTTGAAAAGCAGGTTGGTCAAATGGCGGAAGCCATTACTCGAATTGAAACAAGATCCTCCGGAGGGTTACCTTCTCAAACGGTTGTAAACCCAAAGGGATGTTGTAAGAAGCTAAATCATAGAGGAAGAGCCCCTACGTCGAGCCAACGACGTAAAACAAAGGCGCTGATTCGGGAAGCAACCCGAAGGAATAAAGAAGAGGGGCTTCTGTCAAGAAAACCGCCCCAGCGGCCTAGTGACACCGCCCCCGCGGTGACATCCTTGCCCAACGCCGCCCCTAGCGTTGAGTTAGCGCCAACGACTTGTTTGTCCCCGCTCCCGCGGTGACTCCCCTACGCCCCTGCGGCGGCCCACCTTGACGCACGCCCTCAGCTCCACACCCGGCGCTGAGGCTGCGTGCCCCCTCTACCTTGTCACCGCCCCCGCGGTGACAAACGCCACCCCTGCGATTCTATTAAGGAAAGAAAAAAATACACTTTCCAAAAATAACCTACATCTACCCCTTTTCTCAACTCCCCTCCATTCATCCTTCGAACCCTAGCCGCCTCGCCTCTTACGCCCTTGCACCTCCAGAAGCCCTCGCACCGCTACTGTCCGGACGCTGTTGCGCCTCCTCCGGCAACACCGCGTCATTACCTTCACTCAACCACCACATTGACCGTCTCCCCTCCTTCACATAAACGCCACCTCGACCCTCTCACTCTCAACCACCGACCTTCCCTCCGGTGACAGCAACCAAGATGCCGGAACAGCCCTCATCGCGACCACTTTCGCCGAATTCAAAAAATCACCCTCTGATCTTCGCCCGCCTCTACGCCTGCAAGCTGCCGCCCCCGTGTCGAGCCGCACCTGCGCCTTCTTCAGCCGCACCTGCGCCTTCTTCAGCCGCACCTGCGGAAATCACAACAGTAGGTTCGTCTTTTGAGGAAATTTCTGAACTTTCTAACTCCTTTGCTTGATTCACTGCAAGAGATGGAAAATCAAAGGAAATACAAGTTAACAGAAGGTGAGAAGGATCGGTATCGGATTGCTCAAAGTCGGGAAGTGTACGCAACTCGATTCCTAGACGTTCCCACCTTGGAACATTTGGGCATGTTGGAGAGCATGCAGGAATTCCTCATCAACGCTGGGCTCGGGGATTTCCTGATAATGACCGCCCCAACATACCCCGAACTCAACCGGCAATTCATAGCCAAATTCAAAATGGAGACGGAAGACCAATAGTGTGTTGGACTTTCATTCAAGTACAACAAGAGAAAATACACATTGGATTATACCCAACTACAGGAGGCATTAGGGGTGACTATAGCAGCTTCTGATGACTAGATGGAACCCATTCCGACGCCTGATTTGTTGGAATTTTGGCAGGCCACTACTAGGTCTGAGTTTCATGCAGGAGGTGAGTACTCCAACAAATTCACTCACCCCTGTTTGAGGCTCATCTCAAAGGTCTTCATGAGTGTCTTTTGTGGACACAAGGAGGAGAATAAGGTCGCTCTCAAGGACCTTCCATTGTTGTACGCCTGTCTCTCCACAAACGATTGGGTTCCGGATTGGGCATATCTCTTCCTTACCGCTCTAAAGCGGATTAGGAAGAATGAGCCTCGTGACATTGTGGGAGGCGGGATCATCACCTTATTAGCTGCACGGGTGATGGATCTTGATACCCTGGAGGATAGACTGGAGGCCCCACTTTATACGGAGGATATGTTGAGGAGGTGCAGGCTCTTCAAGAGAGACGGGGAGCATCGGTTTTTGATATCACTCGCAGATGGGAGTCATATCACGTACCTACCCCGACGACTTCAATTAGGAGATGAGCTCTCCGACCTATATGTACCAGCTGACCCAGTTCCTCCAAGACGGCCACATGTCGATACTGTTGGGAGATATGCAGCGGGCTCCAGCCGGGCCCACACGGCAGCACAAGATTGGCAAGCTAGCTATGAGGCTTCATTTAGAGAGAGGATGGAGGCTCAGGAGGGCCGTATTGACACGCTCTACCGGTGGCAGGAGCATTTCTTCAGCCACTTCCCGTACCCGCCGGAGGAGGGTCTAGATGGTCCAACTGGACCATCCATTGAGGGGTACACTTCTTTTCTCTCTCCCACATTTATCTTTGCTCATTTCCACTTTGGGGGCAAAGTGCACTTCAAGTATGGGGGAGGGACATGTCCTTGCATGTACAGTTCATTTGTTTTTTTTTAAGTTGTTTGAGTCGTTTTGTCATTGAGTCTTATGATTTGTAATTCATTTTCGAATTCATACAAAAAAAAGAGAGAAAAAGCCAAAGAAAATGAAAAAAGGGATGAAAATCCTTGGATAAACCGAAAACCCAAAAGGGCGGTTTAGGTAAAAAGAAGGTAGTCCGACCAACCTTAGGTTGGTGCAAAATTGGACTTGAGGGATGTGAGTTCAAGTGAGAAAAGAAGAAGAGTGGCAAGGCGAAAACCCGAAAGGACGCCTTGGCAAAATGAGCGACACCGAGTGTAGGATTCCCTTCCGGCGTTTGGCGACATAAGAAGGGGAGTCATAAAGAGGTTGTCCGGGTAGGCCACTCTTGGAGTGATAAGGATGGTAGTATTTTCTTTTCTCACATTTCCTCTCTTTTCTTTCTTTCTTTCTTTCTTTCTTTCTTTCTTGGTTTTTCTTTTGTTTGCATTATCTTTCTTGCTTTCCCTTGCTTCCTGAGACCTTGAGTTTAAGTGTTGTCATTTGTTTTACTCGGGACGAGTAAAAGGTCTAAGTATGGAGGAGTTTGATAGGTGATGAAATCACTATCATTTAGGGTAGTTTTTAGAGTCCTTTTATTGCATTTGTGTCGGTTTATGCTACTAACTCCTTGGTCCAGAAGAAGAAGACTAAAAGAAGCTAAAGAAGGAGTTATAAGCACTTAGGAGTGACGACCATTCACGAAGCAAGGCTTCTGTTGCATCGCCGCCCCAGCGGGTCCTTGTCCCCGCCCCTGCGGGTGACGCCTTCCTCTAGAGCGCCCCTTGCGCCTTCACTAGCGCCAGCCAAGAAGTGTGTCACCGCCCCTGCGCCACTCCATTGGCGCCCTTGCGGTGACCTACCCTGAAGAGACGAAGACTAGCTCCCCTGCGCCTCCCACCGCGCCATGCCTGCGCCTCAACCTAGGAGCTGGAAGACGAAGAGGTTGTGTCACCGCCTCTCCGCTGAAATAGGGGCACCCCTGCTCCTTGGCATCAGAAACGCCAGGAAGTTGAAGGGTCAGAAGTTGAAGAGCATTGAAGATCCGCCGCAACGGAATGTATTAGCCGCCCCTGCGGCCTTGAAGAAGATCAACCGATTATGCCTAAACCACCCCTGCGGGCCCTGAAGGCCGGCCATGCGGTTTAACGCCAGAAGCTTTACTCCGGCTATTTACACCATCTTTATGGCATTGAAGGTGGCTATTTAAGGCCGGCCATTTACTCCTACTTAAGTGTCTTTTGTAGTATAAATAGTCCTTGGCTGATTGCTAGAATCATCCATGCTTTTCCCACAAAAATCCATTTTAGAATTGAGTTTTCCATTGTAATGAGTTGCTAACTCCCATGCTAAATTGGGTTGGTTTGAAGCTGTGTTGTTACTCTGGTTGTAAGTTCTTTTTAATATAAGTTTTTATTTAGTAATACTTTGTGTTTCCTTGATCTCCATTGTCTAATTGTATGTTTACTATTGCTTAAGATTGATCACCTTAGGTTCTAAAGTGCATGCAAATAACTAGGATTAATAGGTTCCGGGTTCGGGCCTTTAATCTAGTAGTAACTTTAAGTAATAACGGGTTGTAATTACTTAAAGAAAAGGAACACAAATATAAAGATAAGTTTAATGGTTTTAATCCTGTCTTTGTTTGAAGCTAACTTGTTATTCGTTCTTGTAGGTTTACGGAACTTTAACTTGTTAAGTTGTGTTTATGCCGGTTGGCTCGACACATATATATGATCGAGACGGGAGATTACTTAAGAACTTGAAAAAGGAACTCACTAAAGTAGTAATTGCATGCTTAGAATCAACCTAGTGTAGATTCACCTATCATTCTCTTACTTGTCGTGTTAATCGTTTTCTTAAGTTTTGTGTGAATCAATTCAACCAAAACCCCCCCTTTTTGTTACTTGCTGGTGAAACCAATAATTGCATCTAAAACACCTCAACTCTCTTGGGTTCGACCCTTACTTATCTACTATACTTGTTCTTAGTGCTAAGTTGGGATTTACTTTTGATCGGGCATAGACGACCATAGAAATACCTTCAGTCAGATGCATACCCTCCAATCGTGGTGGAAATGCTAGTCGGTATGCCACCTCACCAAATCTCTCTACTATCTCGAATGGACCGTCATATTGGGGGCTCAACTTCCCTTTAATGCCAAATCGTCTAACACCCCAAGTCGGTGACACCCTCAGGGCCTCAGCCACACCTGGGCTCCTACCCTGAACTCGAGAGGTCTACGCCTCCTATCCTCGTACGATCTCTAACGAATCTGGGTGGTCAACATCCTCTCTCGTATCAAAGCAACCCTAGCCATGTCATCCTACACGTGATCCGGAGCTACAACACTATAACTCCCCGGCTCGTCCCAACATAAGGGAGTGTGGCATCTCCGCCCATACAATACCACATACAGTGCCATCCCAATCGCCGCATGCCAGCTATTATTATACGAAAACTCCACCAATGGGAGATGGTCTGGCCATACATGCCCCCAGTCTAGTACACATGCACGCAACATGCCCTCTAAGGTCTGAATAGTCCGCTCAAACTGGCCGTCAGTTTGTGGATGGTATGCGGTGGTGAAATGAAGACTCAAACCTAGGGCGGCGTGTACCTGCTGCCAAAACCTCGAGGTAAAACGCCCGTCCCTATCCGAGATAATGGTCCTAGGTACTCCGTGCAATCTCACAATCTGACGGGTAAACTCCTCGGCTAGACGACTCAGCGGCCACGTCTCTCGGATGGGGATGAAACGTGCGGTCTTCGTCAACCGATCTACTACTACCCAAATCGCGTTGAAGCTCCTACTCGGTCTCAACCCGGTAACGAATTCCATCGATATATCCTCTAACTTCCACTACGGCACGGGCAGTGGGTGAAGCTCTCCTCCGTGTCTCTAGTGCTCGATCTTGACCTGCTGGTAGCTCGCGCATCGGGCCACATATCTCGCTACATCGGGCTTAAGCCCGCCCAACTAGTAAGATCTCCTAAGGTCCTGGTACAACTTACTCGTATCCGGATGCACAAAGTAAGGTGTAGGATGTGCCTCACACAAAATCCGCTCTCTCAACTATGGGTCCGACGGTACACAAATACGCCTTTGGCGTCTCTATTAGCCATCTGCTCCTACCGTAAACTGCGGTGCCTCACCTCGGGTCATCCTATCTCTAATCCTCCTCAAAAATCGGACAAACGACCGTTTATATCCGGGAATCGGATATCCATATCTAACTCTATCAAATCCCTCCTCAACTTTTGTTGAACCGTAAGCCGTGCTATAGCCTCCTCTCGAGTAGTCTTCCTACTCATAGCATCGGCGACTACGTTTGCCTTCCCTGGATGGTACAAAATCTCCAAATTAAAATCCTTAATCATCTCAAACCATCTCCTCTTGCGGTTATGCAACTCCCACTGAGTCAATATATACTTCAGACTCTTATGGTCTTTGAAGATCTAGCACGTAGCCCCGTACAAGTAGTGTCGCCAGATCTTCAAGGAATGAATCACTGCCGCTAGCTCAAGATCATGGGTGGGACAATTCTCCTCGTACGGCTTCAGTTGCCGAGAAGCGTACGCAATAACCCTACTCTTCTGCATCAAAACGCATCCCAAGCCCAGCTTGGAGGCGTCACTATATACAACAAAATCCTCTACGCTCTCGGGCTGGGCCAAAACAGGAGCGGAGGTCAACCTCCTCTTCAGCTCCTCAAAGTTGCTCTGGCAAGGCACAGACCAAATGAACCTAGTAGACTTCCTCAGAAAGGAAGTAGGCATGCAATCACGGAGATACCCTCAACAAATCAGCGGTAATGAGCCGCTAAGCCCAAGAAACTGCACACCTCCTTGACTGTCCTAGGAGGCGGCCATGAAGAAATGGACTCTATCTTCGTCGGGTCAACCATGATACCCTCGACGGAAACTATATGACCTAGGAATGCTACCTCGCGCATCCAAAACTCGCACTTTGAGAGTTTTGCATAAAGCTCTCTATCTTGAAGCACCCGAAGAACCGTCCTCAGGTGTCCTACATGCTCCTCCCTACTCCGGGAGTAGACTAAGATATCATCTATAAACACCACCACGAATTGGTCCAAGAAGTGGATGAAGATGCCGTTCATCAACCTCATGAAGCCGACGGGTGCATTCGTGAGCCCGAAGGGAATCACGACAAACTCATAATGGCCATATCTCGTCCTGAATGCCGTCTTCGACAAGACCTCCTCTCTTACCCTCAACTGGTGATAGCCCGACCTCAAATCAATGCGTGAAAACACGGAGGCTCCCTGTAACTCGTCTATAAGATCATCGATGCACGGTAAAGGGTACTTGTTCTTGATGGCGACTTTGTTACAATTCCCGATAATCGATATAAAGCCTCAAAGATTCGTCCATCTTCCTGATGAAGAGGACAGGTGCACCCCAAGGGGAAACACTCGGGCATATAAAACATCTCTCAGCTAACTCCTCGAGCTGCTTCTTCAACTCTAGCAACTCGATCGGCGTCATGCGGTATGGAGCCTTGGAGATCGGCCTCGTGCCGGGCTCCAACTCAATAGAAAAATTAACGCTCCTCTACAGTGGTAATCCGGGTGGCTCCCTAAATACGCTCTCAAACTCGCACGCCACGGAAGTCTCCTCCAGCAATGGTCCCGTCTCTTCCTTTATGGTATAGCACTAGAAGACCTCGCATCCCTGCCCGATCAGTCTTGCGGCTCGGACCGCACTAGTCACTGTACCGGTCTTCCGGAGGTCCCATCCTCAGAAAATCACCTCGTGTCCCGTCTCCGTGGTAACTGTCACGGTCCTCCGGCTGATGTCCAAAACGGCTCGATGGCGGTCCATCCAGTCCATGCCAAGGATGACTTTTTCATGCACTAAGTGCATGACATAGAAGTCAGCCAACCAATCTCAGTTTCCCAAACTTATGGGACAACCGTGTACTTCTCGGGTACCAATAACCCTACCCCGATCGGGTAACCCCAGAAGGAAGGGTCTCCCCTCTACCGTAACTAAGGAAAACCTAGCTACACAATCATTAGACATAAAAGAGTGTGTCACACCCGTATCAAATAAAACTCAAACCGGAAGTCAATGGATATGAATAGTACATGTAGCTTCCGGCGCTATTGGATCCACGGCGCTCCTCACCACAAACACCCTGGCCTGTGTGCCACGGGTCTCTTGTGTATCTCCACCACGGCCTCTACCACGGCCCTGACCTTGAGTTGACCCTTGTGTACGCGTTTTACTTTGTCCCCGCTGCTGGGAACTCTGAGTTTGAACCTGAGGCGGCCTCTATCCTCCACCTGCCCAGCTAGTAGGTGAGGATCCTTGCAGTGATGGTGCACCGCCCTGTCTGTAATAAACTTCCTTGTGGCTTGTCTGAACGCAAGAGAAACACGTCACTAGAGGCTTCCTACAATCGGGCCTAAGATTATCATGTCCTCCGCAGTTATAACATTTCCTCCCTCTGTCTAGCGCCTGAGTAACAGGCGGACGACCTGTATGTCCCTGGGCCGGACTACAGCCCTGTCCCGAGGCTCTTGCCCCTAAACTAGTAGGTCCCGTCCTCTGACCCTTGTCCGGTCCTCCGGACTGCGCCACTCTCCTAGCTCCTGGTTTGTCTCTCTCATATGCCGATGCTCGATCTTGGTACTCGGCCAGGGAATCACAACTGAATCCAGCAAGGTATGCACGGGTGGACTCCCTCAATCTCATAGAAAAGAGATACACGTGTTGGTCCGCCGGAGGTGCGGCGGGCCCCAGCAAGGCCAACTCCATATGGGACGTCCTCAAACCCAGCCTCCAAGAAATCTTGGACTCAGTCTCTCCTCAAAGAATCTAGGCAGAAAGTCTCTTTAAAAAGTCTCAACAGTTTGTCCATCCTAGTCACACCTCCTCGTACCGACCTCCACCAATAGTGGACCTGTTCTCTACCAAAGTTTGAACCACCTCGACCTGCCTCTCCTCTAGGCAACGGATAAGCTCAAGTGCTATCTCCACGTGCCCAATCCAATGCTCAACCTCCAACTCTACTTTCCCGTTGAAGTAAGGCACATGTTTCTGGTTGAAAGCCTTCAACCAGGAATCAGGTCCAGGAGACCTCAGCTTGTCTCTAACCCTTACAATCTCCACAACCGGCCCGGATGCAACTATTGCTGGTGTAACAATCTCTAGTACGACCCTGGTTTGTGTAACCATCTGTGAGACCTCAATCGATCTCGCAGGTGCAGGTGCAGGCACCGGTTCGGGTGGCGTTAGAGGTGGTGCTCCAATCCTATACGCCTCCTCAACTCGACGTACATAATCCTCAAACACGGTAGCCCCAATCGATGCTCCCCCGGTCCCAGTAGATGAGGAACCACGCGCCCCAAACCTCACAACTCTCATTTCCCTTCCCTCGGGAATGTCACTCTCCACCACGTCCTCTATTGGAACCCTCAACTACTGACGGATCCACTGCTAGTGGGTCCACAATAGGGATACGTCCCCGACCTCTTGCGCCTGGAGGTCTTCCTACTCGTCCCCGTCTCAGGATGGTAGGAAGAAGTGGTGCTCTACCCCGGACGGGTCCTACATAAGCAATCGCTCTCGTACGTGTCATCTATATCGTTTAGCGTTTATTTAGGTGTAATTAACTCAATATGAAGGTCATACTTATAATATTACTTATGAAAGAAGACTTATAAAAGCATGGTAAGTAAGAAGCCGAAATCCAAGGTGCAACCAAGGCATAAAAGCCCAATCATCCTAATGTCACATGAATATCTAAGTACATACATGTCCGAAATCATCCTAAGACCACACACATAAATATAACTATGCAAATATATATACATCAAATACAGAAATCTACGTCGCCGAGGTTTGCGTGAGGAGTGGAGGTCCCGTACATTCTAACCCAATCCCGACTCATGCATTGAATTTTGAAAATGAAAAGTCAGAATCCTTGGGGTTCTGTTTATTCCTCGTTCGGCCTTTAGAAGGTTGCGAGTGCCATTGTTGTCAACCTAGGGCTCTGATACCAATTTGTAACACCCCAAATCTGCGGGATTTCAAAATGCTACGGGCGAGACCACGCAATGAGTCCCGACCCTTAGCTTGACAACAATCTAACCGGACCTTTCCAACTTGGCACAAATAAAGGCGTAAAACTCAAAATAGCTATAATGTATGCAAGAAAAGAAAGGAAGGGATACAAGTTGGAAACTCAGCCGAGTCCTCAAAACGACATAAAACGTAAAGGAATCCAAAACGTATGACATGACATAATCCGAAAATACAAGAAAAACTCCAAAAACGCCCCCGTCCTACAATGTACGGAGACCACTCGGTTGTCCACTCCTCCACCTCACTCGGCGGCATCCCTAACCTACAAGGCATCTACACAAAACAGTTTGAAACTGTTAGGTCACATTCTAGGCATTATAAGAATAATATGGCAAAAACACACAAGGAAGCACACATAACACACAACATACACATTCATTACTTAATATCTTTTTAGATTATTCCATAACTAATCCATTCATTCAAGTGTGACACGAGAGTCTTATAACTCTCGCCTTTGTCCCCGTGTAACCAAACCGTAAACCCTGAGGGAGTGATGAAGAAGCCCGCCCGTATACTATGTATGGCCTGGTCGCAGAGATCCTCCCAGTCTCCCTCGGGAGCTGGGAAGTAATGTCACCACCTTATATTAATAGTAACAATGGGCCAATAATACATTAGGTCAAGTAGATCCTAATCCGTTTTCATGCTCAAAAGCGATAAACACATACCACCATAATATATCCGATAAGGCATAGAAGCGGCTAAGTAAGTCCGAAGACTTACCTCGTCTCAAGCTAATCAAATCAACGATCTAACTTTCCGAATAGGACAACCAAAGCCTGATCACCAAGATATATATACAACATCAAACTCACAACACAACTCCAAAACTCTCCCAAGCTAACAGCCTATCAAGGGGTTAAACAACTAGAAGCTAGGAAAGCTTTCTTGAACCTTTAAGAGGTCAAGAACATGATAAACAAAGGAGGGAGGGAACAGAAGCCCACAACTTATAAGAGATCCAGCACAAACCAAGCTGGACTAAGGAGGTAAGAGGAAGAGAGACCACAAGGCCTTCACACACACAAGCTCACTAAAGATTCAAGGGCACCTAGGTTCAAGCCACTACATGGCATTCTCATAGTCCTAGATCAACCTAAACATGCTTCTAACTACGCAACAACATAAGTTCTAAGGAAGGAACAAAGAGGAAGGGAGGAAGGAACTTACTGGTGAAGAAAACGCAGCCGCGGAAGCAAGCTGGCACTCCCGGCGGAACCTGTCGCCGCCCCTGCGCCTGGTGGCCGCCCCTGCGATTGCCTTGGTCCACCCCAGCGCCTCTGGTGGTCCGCCCCTGCGGTCGAGCAAGAGAAACTTCGTCTTCTTAGTTTCTTCGACTGGTTCTTTGCTCCTAATCCCTCCTTCTCTTGTTGGGATTTCTCCAAACTCTCACCACAGGTCCTAGCCTCCTCACCACTACCTAAACAAGCTAATGAAAGGGACATGGAAGGGTTTACTAGATCTCCCTTCAAAAGCTTCCTCCATAGCAATGGAGATGAAGAGAAGAGGAAGAAGAGAAAACAAGCATCAAGAGAAAGAGGGAAGGAGACCAATTACCACAGGATGATCCGGAATACCCAAGTTCCAACTCCTACCCAACTCTTACAAGGCACAAGAAGATGAGAGCAAGCAAGAAGGAAGAGAAGAGTAGAAGGAAGAGAAATGAACGTGAAAGGAAAAGTGGGGAAGAGAGGAGAGAGTAATGAGCTGACAAAACGAGGTGGGTTATCCATGGGTCAGCCCCCTTGTCCCCTCACTCCCAAGGTCAGAATGTTAAAAGATGTCTCCATCCCGTGTTAAAACCCATACTCAGCAAACGTGCATGCGGGAAATAAGTCGTAGACGCGGAAAGGTTGGAAACACAACTCAACTTCCGGAAATAAAATTTCCGGATGTTACATCGATAACATGTTAACAATCCGTAATAAAAATTCCAGATGTTACAACTAATCCCACTAAAAACAAGTTTCGGCCCGAAACTTGCGAACACAAAACTCTCGGTATAAGAACTCGGTAACCACTCAAATCCATAACGTGCAAACTTCCGTAATCGATAACCTTCACACAATCGTGTAACCAAGTCAAGACCTCGCAAGTCCTACACACAAACTTGCATAAACCGCATAATAAGACAAAAGCTAACCAATAATACAACACATTCCCGCTCGGGGCACAAAACATGTAAACTCGCATATGTACGTAAACTCTAACCAATAGGTCAACTCGACGTAACTAGATCATCGTGAAACTCCGACAAAGATACTATACCACGTCCTCCCGGTAGCTTCATCGGCTCCTCGTCTATCCCTTGATCATCACAACTAAGATCATATCTCGAGCCATAAACGTGTTCCATCGATCGTCACACCTGAAATCTGGTGAACATTCTCCACTCTCAGAGGCCACGCCGACCGGTAAACTACTTCCCAACTCGCGTCAATATCTCAAAAAAAGTCCGATATATATATTGGAACCCAACTCCCTTCTCATGACCAACACGTATGATGCCTCGCGTCCTTGATACTCTTAACTCGACTCATCGCATATCCGAGACCAAGAGGTCCGTACCTCTTTTCAGTACATACTTTCTCGTGACCTAGCTTATCTAACATCTGCCTTTGGACCACCGCTATCCAAGCGAGGTCATTACGTATTTGTTTAGCTAATCTTACATATACTCACCAATTCTAACATCACAAGGTACCACATTACCGTCCACAACTTGCTTCAAACTAGGCCATCACAATGGTACCTCTCAGTTGTCATAACGATAACTCAACCCAAAGGAGGATATCAGGTCCACCTTTACCCCCTTATTGTTCGCTCCAAAAGGTGTGTGCAAGCTTTAAATTTATAACCGAGGAAATGTGCTTAAACAAGGATGCGAACCCGCAGTGTACGGGTCAATTGTAATAAAAGCAAGAGATTCCAGGGGTCGAACACAAGGACTTAGGCGAAACCAAGCACAAAATCGGTTGTCAAATAATGCAATCAACAAAAGCAATCAAAGTAATCAAAGATGATATAAGTCAAATAAGAGGAAATGCGGATTCTAGAGATTAAGACATCCAGTTGTGGTTCAAACTCAAGATCTAAAGATATAGCGGTCAAAGCTGAGATTTTGCAAAGGGAAGGTGTTTCTAAGATGGGAATAGTTCACCGGGTAAGTCTCACTACTCACTATCCCAAACCGTAATTCCTATTACCGGGTAAGTCGCAAGGAACTAAGTATAAAACTAAAACCTCAAACTAATACACCAACCAAGGGAATAAAATCAACCTTTACCGGGTAAGTCTCAGGTTAACTCTCAAGATTAGAACGGAAGCACACTCAAACCCCAATAAAGGATAAACCTTTATTATCTATCGCTTATGATCTTAGGTAAACATACAAAGGAATTACCGGGTAAGTCTCATCCTAGGCTTGCATTGAACCGGGAAAGGATTAACATGTATAGGGTTTGGCAAACTAGTTCTTAACTCGGATTTGGATCAGGGAAACGTTCACCTCGGTCAGACAGAATCCACCCTGGCCAAGGTGTTCATCGACTGAGCGAGATGTTCGTCGGTTAAGATAAAGACTCGAATTTTCAAGGTCCGGCTAGTATTAAGATCATTCTATCATCGTCTTTCCCACAACCTTCAGTCAATCACCCTAGAATTGCAAAAGAAACTTAGCCAACAATCATCATGATGACAATAATAAACTTTATAAGGAAAGAATCAATTATCAAACAATAAGACTTTAATAGAAAGACTTCAATAACTGGATTCAATATGTGACAAATCAGTGGTTTCAAGTCACAAATCAAGCAAGAACAACCAACCAAAAGTAACCAAAGGTAGCCTAGAGAAATCTCATAAAACTCCTTCAAAGGCTATCTTCAACAAGGAAATCTTCCTTCTTCCTTCAAGTCCGAAGGGAAATCTTCTGCAATCGCAGGACTTTGATGCAGCGGCTGTCTCAGCACGTCTAAGCATGGATTGAATTTGTGGAAAATCCAACCCTTTAAATAGGAAAATTATCTTCCAAAGATAAAATATCTTAAAAGATATTTTCCTATAAAATATATCCAATTAAATCAGCTGAATATCTTTTCTTCCTTCCAGAAATCCAGCCCAAAAATAAGATATCTTTATTCCATAAATAAAAGATCCCAGCCATAAAATATATCTCCTCGCCGGCGACAGGGCATCCACCTCGGTTGGGGAGCTCCTCAGAATCACCTCGGTCGAGGTGGTACTGTAGCTGAACGAGGTGACTCTGAACTGAATGTGAAATCTCTCAAATCTGGTCCAAAGTAATTCTCTAATCCATTTTCATGCTTCCTGAGTTCCTCCTTAACCTCCTAAATGTAGCTCCAATGACTCCTTAGCTCCCTTAGCTCATTTTTAGTCCAAAATGTGCCGTTTTACCTACGATTATAACGAAACTAGGTGTAGACCTCGATTCCTGCAAAGGTAGATGAAATAGAAATATAATCACAGAATGTATGCTCATACATGCAGTCTTATGAAGATAAAACGTCTAAACCGGTGTCAAAACATAGACTATAATACATGCTATCAAAATACCCCATACTTGTCCCTTGCTTGTCCCCAAGCAAGTTCCGAATATTAGGTAGAGGATAGGATGGATTATAAGTCTAAAAGATCAAAAAAAATCCTTCAAAAACCTTTTGATGGTGTGCTTCAATTCCCCCTTAGATCACCCTAAGAGAATGCTTCATAGAAAATAAAATCAAACATGGTCAAAACATTTCATGAATATAAGAAAGTTGTTCATCTTTGCATAAAATCATAGAATGCATCATAATTCATGTTTATCGAAATCAATCATGTATAATCCAATTTAAACCACTAAGTCAATCAACAAGCTCGAGGTCTCAAGGGTTTTCCAAAGAGAAAGGTCAAGAAACGTGTAGGGTAGGGATGTATAGAAGGTAATGTGGTGCCAGAATCCGGGAATAGGATCTTACTTCACTTTTACTTGAACTTCAACATCCTACACCAATAAGCTTTGCTTATTTCACGCTTTTTTTTTACTTTACTTATTGGAATGCATGGACAGAGGTGCACAATAACCAAAGCCTAGATGATTAGAAATCATCAATTTCTTGAGATGCATCAAACCCTTGATGCACATACCATGACCCGTTAGGAATATCGCTCAATCCGACTTTTGCAAGATACAAACACCCGGCTATGTGAATGGTGCCGAGTTACTCATCATCATTATTGACTTCCCAAAACCTATTATTACTTTCTAACACTTTCACTTCCAGCCAACTTCTCAACTGTTACTTCATTTGCTTTCACCACTTGCTTCCACATTCCCGGATAGGCAAAGGGAGGCAAAAAATGTATATGAGGGGCAAAGCATGATCAAGAAGAAGAAGAGAAGAGAATGAATTGCCTTGGTCTTTCCAGGGGAAGAGAGTGAGAGAACTTATTATGTGGTGTCAACCTTCAAATTCAACATAATTTTGATAAAGACAAAGAATTAAACATGCTAGCATTTTAAAACAAAGCAAATAGCAACTTAAACATATCGTAAAACCTTTCAAGCATGTAAAGATTTTAAATCCAATCTACAAACTTTATCTTCACTAAGATCATATCCAGAAAAAAAAACACAAAAACTTTTTTCGAAAATTTTCAGTTAGAAACCCTACCTCGGTCGAGGTGTTCTAAGTCAAACGAGGTGGTCAACCTCGTTTGGCCATAACCATCCCGGTCGAGCAAAAATTTTTTTTTTATAAACCAGTTTTTTTTGACGTTTTTCTCAAACAAAAACCTACATGTATGCATGAAATGACAGGTAACCACATAAAGCATAAAAATCATCATAAATATCCATCATAGTCATCATACAAATCATAGTAGCAAGTAAGTCATATAAATACATCCACAATACCCCATACTTGGGACACATTGTCCCAATGGGTCAAAATAAGTCTAAGAAAAAGAGAGTACTCACCGGACATAAGCTGAGCTGCATAATAAATAAAGAAAAGAAATCCCTGCAAGCTCTAGTCCTGATGTGCTGGTGGTGGTGGTGGATATGGCACGTACGGATGCTGGGATGGATCAAAAGGATAGCCCATCGTTTGCTGGAACTGGATCTCCATCATCCGGCGCTGGTAGTGTTGGCTCTCCCTCAACTCCATCATCTCCAGGGATAAGGCGGCGTAGGAGTCGATCATCTGGTCCGTCACCTCATCAATCCGACGATGAGCTACTGGGTCCCGCTGCCTACGAGGCCTGCGCCTAGCTGGTCGAGATAGTACTGCTGCCTCCTCCTCTGTCGCCTCCATACCGAGGTCGACACTGGCACGCTAGGACCGGCGGTATCAGTCCTGGTCTCCATGGCAGCACCGCCATGATCATACTCCTCCTCATCAGCTGCAGCATCAGCATCTCGGGCATCCTGAATATAAGGCATCCAGGCGGAAGACCAGTACTGAGAACCGAAGAATGTGAATTGATTTGACGATGGTATAACCTGAGGTGCAGTCTGCTCCCAGGGCATGGCTACGTACGGAGTAGTAAGTCTACGAGGAAATAGAATCCTCCTCGTGATCATCTCCTGCAATCCTAGCTGCTTCACAGCCGCGACAACCGTACAAGCTTTGAGGTCCAGACCTATGCAACTCGCGATGTGAGTCACAAGTCCTCCGCAGCAGATATCCCCCTTCGCCTTTGCCTTGATCCTGTGCAGATCCTCAGCTAACATACCCCCAAAGTCGGGTACTTCACCAGTAACCAATAAGAAGAGACTCAACAACTGTCCTTGTCTAATCTTCTGAGGCATCTCAGTACGCGCCAGAAGGGTCTCACTAAAAATCCGGTGGGCCAATCTGAAAGCTAGGTGGAAAATAATCCGCTCCCTGGAGTGTCCAAGTCTCCACCTGTCTACATGCTCCACAACGTGGGTTATCTGCCCCCAAAACTATCGAGCCACCGCTCGAGAAGGAAACTCAATCATTGTAGGAGTCGGGAAGCCAAAAATATCTCTAAAATCATCCAAAGGAATGATGTAGTTCCGGTTCATCAACCGGAACTTGATGCTCCTCGTCTTAGGAACGTGAGTCACAGAACTCACGAACTCTATGGTCGGCTCAAGGTAAGCCGGTGCCCGGATCTCCATGAACTGCTCCAGTCCAACCATGGAGATCATCCTCCTCAGATCCTCCATCGCATAGAGGCAATCAAAAGTTGTAACATCTAAAAACCACGGGGCAATGATAGGACGCCCGCAAATATGATTATAGTCTGTCTGGTGACGCTCATGAATCAACATAATAAAAGGTTTAGAAGCAAAAGAAGGTAAGGAACCATCCCTCAGAACTAGCTGGCGATCAGATCTGGAACTCATCTTTCTCCTCTGACAGGTCACCTCGGTCGGGCTGACAACTCTCAAGAACACCTCGGCCGAGGCGCAGGTCGAATGGACCGAGGTCGAACGCTGTTTGATTTCAACTTTGTGATTTCCAGTTCTTTTTCCCCAATTTCACTAGCAGTTTTTCCTAAGGGGTACTTAAGTCTTTTCCAATACAAATGATTGGAAACCAAAGCCAATTACATCCCAAAACAGTGAAGAGAGAACGAGTTAGGGTTTTCGAGTTCTTACCCCAGATTCGGTCAATTCGAGGCGTTTTTTGTTGCGGTTTCTTGCTTGCAAATTGATCCTCTTGATTTTCCTTGCAAAACCAGAGCAAGAATCGTAGAAAACGATCGAGAAACAAAGAAACGAGGTGGGAGAAGCGCCGCGGTCGAGGGGTTAAATGGGAAGGAAGAGGGAGAAATTGTTTCTCCTTTTATACCCTTCACCGATTCTGTTGTCACCTCGGTCGAGGTGGTCCCGACCGGACCGAGGTGGCTGGACTGAGGTGGGTTTTTGTCAGCCCTAGTCGCCTCGGTTTCCTCAAAAACATCTTGGTCGAGGCGCTGTGTCAACAACCGAGATGTATCTTATTCGAACTTTGTCTTCTTAATTTATCGAACTTTTGTCCTTCCAGTGTAGCTCCTCAGTTGTGATCTTTCTTTTTGGAATACCTGGTTGTTGTCCTAGAAGAAAACAAAAACAAACAAAACAAACTATCTAAAACTAGACTACAAAGAGAAAAGAAAGTAATACCTTGGGTTGTCTTCCAAGAAGCGCTTGGTTTCAGGTCGCTAGCTAGACCATACGTCATCCCTAAAGAAGGTGTAGGGTAGCAATCTCCTCCTCCGGAACATCCGGCCGGTAAATCTTCAATCTATGGCCATTGACCTTGAAGCTTCCGCTTGATTCACCCCAAATTTCCACTGCACCATGGGGAAAATAGTTTTAACAACGTAAGGTCCTGTCCATCTAGATTTCAACTTACCTGGAAAGAGGCGGAGGCGGGAGTTGAAGAGTAGAACTAGATCTCCTTCTTTGAACTCCTTAGGAATAACACGCTTGTCATGCCATCTCTTTGTTCTTTCCTTGTATATCTTGGCATTCTCATAAGCGTTTAAGCGCAACTCTTCCAACTCATTGATGTCCAATAGCCTCTTATCTCCGGCTTCTTTGATGTCAAAATTTAGCCACTTGGTTGCCCAATACGCCTTGTGCTCTAGCTCAACGGGTAGATGACAAGACTTCCTATATACCAAATTATAAGGGGTGGTACCTATGGGGTCTTCAATGCAGTCCTATAAGCCTAAAGAGCGTCGTCCAACTTCATGGACCAATCCTTCCTTGTTCTAGAGACGGTCTTCTCCAAGATTGCCTTGATTTCTCTATTCGAGATTTTGTCCTGTCCACTAGTTTGAGGGTGATAAGGGGTTGCTACCTTGTGGGTGACCGCATACTTCGATAGAAGTGCCTTAAACTTCCGGTTGATGAAATGTGTCCCTCCACCGCTGATGATGATACGTGGTGTCCCAAAACGTGGGAAGATAGTCCGATTAAAGAACTTCACGACCACCTTGGCATCATTAGTGGGAGAGGCAATGGCTTCCACCCATCTAGAGACAGAGTCAACAACTAGGAGAATGTAGAGGTTTCCTCCGGATGATGGGAATGGTCCCATGAAATCGACTCCCCATACATCAAATATCTCAACCTCTTGGATATTGTTGAGTGGCATCTCATTTCTCTTGGATAGGTTCCCTGTTCTTTGGCATGCATCACAAGAGACAACAAATGCTTGTACATCTTTAAATAATGTAGGCCAAAAGAAACCGGAACGCAATACCTTAGCGCACGTTTTATGTGCGCTAGCATGTCCTCCACAGGGAAGTGAATGGCAGTGTCTTATGACGCTGGCTACTTCCTCTTCCGGAATGCATCATCGAAGCATCCCATCTGGACCTCTCTTGAACAATAGAGGTTCATCCCAATAAAAGTGGCGTACGTCTTTAAAGAATTTCTTCCTTGGAGAGTACGTCAATCCGGGTGGTATTTCTTGGCAAACAAGATAATTAACAATGTCAGCATACCAAGGCTCTTTATTATCAGTGGCTTGGTGAAGCCAGTGCTCCACAAACTGTAAATTGATTATCAGAAAAGGGTTTAAGAGATTAGTCGTCCTTAGTTGACAACATCTCATTTGCCGTCTCGGTCAGTGTCCGAGGTGGGTGACCGAGGTGTTCTACACATATGAACACCTCGCTTGGTCGAGAAAGTGCCTCGGTCGAGGTACTGCAACTGGAAACGAGATCTAAATCTCTCTTCTTCCTCTGAATTAGAGTTTCAATCTTAGCTCCCGGATCTTCCTCCAGTGTCTATAAGCTCCGTATATTTGCATCACAAGAAACATCTATATCTTCCTCCATTAAGCTAAAACTAATAACTCTTTCAACAGGGTCTTTAGTAAGGATAGAGCTCACCAATTCCCTTGATTCTTCTTTGTCGTAGATGTTGAAGATATCATCCTCCAGCGGCTCTCCCTTCATTGCATCAAGCAATGAAAACTCCTGTTGATCTCTACCAATGTTGAATTTTAACTTGGTGTTCTTGCAATCCACGTTGCACCCGAAGTTACTAGGAATGGTCTCCCGAGAATGATAGGAACGGGATAAGTAGAAGTTACCAGATTTGACGGGAACATCCTCCAAAATGCCCACGGGATGGGTAATGGAGCGATCCGCCATGTACAATCTTATCTTGACTGGTTTGGGCTCTCCAAGACCGATCTTCTCACATAGCTCCAGCGGGATGATGCTCACACTGGCTCCTAGATCACACAAGGCTTCATAAGTTACCTCCCCAACTTGAATGGGAATGTAAAATGAACCGGGATCTCTTAGTTTTGGTGGCATCTTCTCCTTCATGATTTGGATGAGCTCCGAGGATTTAGATGTCATCCTTACTTCTCCATAGTCTTCCAGTTTCCTCTTCTTTGAAAGAATCTCTTTCAAGAACTTCCCATAGGCGGGCATCCCTAGAATAGCATCAAGGAAACTAATGTTAATGTAAAGCTTATTCATTAAGTCCAAGAACTTACCAAAATGCTTGTCTAGATGTGCTTAGTCTCTTGACTGGGGGAATGGAAGTGGTGGTTTATAAGCAGGAGGTGGAACATAAACTTCAGATTTCCCCTCCGCTTTCTGAGGCTCCACCTCTGTTGGTACCTCGGCCGAAGTGTTCTTCGACTGTACCTGGACCAAGGTGTTCTTCGACTGATCTGGCATCGACCGAGGCACTGGATCCGCAGTCTTCAGTCTACTTCTCGTCGTTATTGCCATGATATGTCCCTTAGGGTTGCTCTCTATTCTTGCTGGGAGCTTCCCTGGATATCTTGGCACTTCATTCGCCTTGTTGTAGAATTGTTGCTCTAAGGCTTTTAGTGCCTTCGAAAATGAACTCATGGACGTCTCCATAGCCTTAAGCTTGACCAATATCTCCTCCAGCACTGTATCTTTCTTTGCTGGCTGGGACAAACTTGGTCTAGGCTCCTGGCTTTTCAATGGAGTGGAAGAGGAGGAGGAGGGGTTATAAGTGTTATGAGAGTGAGAGTTAACGGGAACTTGTTGATTAGACCTCCAATTGTTGTTGCTTCAATTGTTGTTGTTGTTTTTGTTGTTGGAGTTTCTATTGTTGTTGTTGTTCCGCAGTCCTTGATAGTTGTTTCTTCCTTGGTACCCTTCGTCTTGCTCCTTCGTTGGAGCTACTAAAAGCTCCTTTAATTGCTTGACTTCATTGCTAAGCGAGGTGAGTTGAGCTCAATTTGATGAAGTGTCTTGGAAGCTAACTCTCCTTGCTCCATTATCAGTTCCTTGGTGGGAGTATTTCTCCATGTGCAAAGCTTGCTTTTCAATGAACTCCCAAGCTTCGTCTATCGGCATGTCCATGAATGTGCCAGCGGAAAGTAACTGGAGATTGAATTGAGCATCTCCATTAAGTCCCTTGAAGTAGATCTTAAGCAACTCGATCTTCAGAATCCCATGATGTGGGCAATCCAACAAAAGATCCTTGAATCTCTCCCATGACTTGGACAAACTTTCCTTGTTCTTCATGATGAAAGCAATAATTATTCCCCTTAACTCAACGGTTTTAGATGGGGGAAAGAATTTAGCTAAGAACTCCGTCGTCATCTCTTCCCAAGTGTTGATCTTTCCATCGGGAAGAGATTGATACCATGCAAGTGCCTTGTCCTTCAAAGAGAAATAGAAAGGACGTAGCTTGTAGTTGTTATTATCAAACCTTGATGGCCTCAAGGTCTCCATCAGAATCTCGTAGTTTTGCAAATGTTGGTGCGGAGACTCCCTCTCCAAACCTCCAAATTGACATTGTCGGATCATGGTTTGAACTTGCGGTCGAAGTTCATAATTGTTCTTAGCTAGATCACCTAGGTTGGCTCCTGGACGCCTCACTTGCTGATTAGGGTTCATCCTCTATCCTAGGGTTTGTGGAATTCCAGCAATAAGAACATCTCGGACTAGCATCCGAGGTGGATATATCTCGGCCGGGGCGTCTGGAACTGGGTCCTGCCTCGGTCGAGGATCTGGATCTGGTCAAGGTAGATATTGGTTCCTTAGAGCCGCCATATCTGCTTCGATCGCCTCCGTTCTTGCGCGAGTTTCTTCCTTTTCTCACTGTACTTCTTCCTTACTGAGGCGTAGCTATTCTAGCGCCTCCTTCAATTCAGCCTCAATATCGCAATCGTCTTGGTTGGTCATCTTATCTTCTCTCAAGCGTCGTTTGAATGTCTTCTCTGGTTCGGGATCGTAAGGAACGACTTCCTTCCCAGCACGGGTTTTCGCATAAACCTAAGAAAAGATTCTACGAAAGCACTCAAGTAGAGTGGTTAGTAGCAACAAGGGCAATTTGCCCCAAAAGACAACCGCAACCGGCTTGATCTAAACCAAGTCCCCGGTAACGGCGCCAAAAACTTGTTCGTTCAAAAGGTGTGTGCAAGCTTTAAATTTATAACCGAGGAAATATGCTTAAACAAGGATGGGAACCCGCAGTGTATGGGTCAATTGTAATAAAAGCAAGAAATTCCAGTGGTCGAAGACAGGGACTTAGGCGAAACCAAGCACATAATCGGTTGTCAAATAATGCAATCAACAAAAGCAATCAAAGTAATCAAAGATGATATAAGTCAAATAAGAGGAAATGCGGATTCTAGAGATTAAGACATCGAGTTGTGGTTCAAACTCAAGATCTAAATATATAGCGGACAAAGCTGAGATTTTTCAAAGGGAAGGTGTTTCTAAGATGGGAATAGATCACCGGGTAAGTCTCGCTACTCACTATCCCAAACCGTAATTCCTATTACTAGGTAAGTCGCAAGGAACTAAGGTATAGAACTAAAACCTCAAACTAACACACCAACCAAGGGAACAGAATAAACCTTTACCGGGTAAGTCTCGGGTTAACTCTCAAGATTGGATCGGAAGCACACTCAAACCCCAATAAAGGATAAACCTTTATTACCTATCACTTATGATCTTAGGTAAACAAACAAAGGAATCACCGGGTAAGTCTCATCCAAGGCTTGCATTGAACCGGGAAAGTATTAACAAGGATAGGGTTTGGCAAACTAGATCTTAACTCGGATTTGGATCAGGGAAATGTTCACCTCGGTCAGACAAAATCCACCCCGGCCGAGGTGTTCATTGACTGAGCGAGATGTTTGTCGGTTAAGATAAAGACTCGAGCTTTCAGGGTCCGGTTGGGATTAAGATCATTCTATCATCGTCTTTCCCACAACCTTCAGTCAATCACCCTAGAATCGAAAAAGAAACTTAGCCAACAATCATCATGATGACAATAATAAACTTTATAAGGAAAGAATCAATTATCAAACAAGAAGACTTTAATAAAAAGACTTCCATAAGTGGATTCAATATGTGACAAATTAGTGTTTCCAAGTCACAAATCAAGCAAGAACAACCAACCAAAAGTAACCAAAGGTAGCCTAGAGAAATCTCACAAAACTCCTTCAAAGGCTATCTTCAACAAGGAAATCTTCCTTCTTCCTTCAACTCCGTAGGGAAATCTTCTGCAATCGCAGGACTTTGATGCAGCGGCTGTCTCAGCACGTCTAAGCATGGATTGAATTTGTGGAAAATCCAATTCCTTATATAGGAAAATTATCTTCCAAAGATAAAATATCTTAAAAGATATTTTCCTATAAAATATATCCAAATAAATTAGCAGAATATATTTTCTTCCTTCTAAAAATCCAGCCCAAAAATAAGATATCTTCTTTCCACAATTAAAAGATCTCAACCATAAAATATATCTCCTCGCCGGCGATAGGGTGTCCACCTCGGTCGGGGCGCTCCTCAAAATCACCTCGATCGAGGTGGTACTGTAGCTGACCGAGGTGATTCTGAACTGAATTTGAAATCTCTCAAATCTGGTCCAAAGTAAATCTCTAATCCATTTTCATTCTTCGTGAGTTCCTCCTTAAACTCCTGAATGTAAATCCAATGACTCCTTAGCTCCCTTAGCTCATTTTTAGTCCAAAATGTGCCGTTTTACCTACGATTACAACGAAACTAGGTGTAGACTACGATTCTCGCAAAGGTAGATGAAATAGAAATATAATCACATAATGTATGCTCATACATGCAGTCTTATGAAGATAAAACGTCTAAACCGGTCTCAAAACATAGACTACAATACATGCTATCACTTACCTCGCACACATACCCTTTGCATGGCATCGACTGGTCACCAAAGTCCTTTCTACTCGATCCATTATCCAAGGTGAAACTATCATGTAAGACATATGGTCTCTTATGCGGCACGATCCTACAACCTACAAATTCCCGAAACGAAACGCTCATCTCAAACCGAGATAACGATAATCGGTATACCAAAGCATATTGTTATCACATAGGGGACTTCACAACTAACCAAATCATCGGCTCGGTTTCCCAATAGGGTGTAAAAACACATAGTCTCCATCGGTAGGTCTATGCGACCCACACTCGTCACCACTGTCACAAGGTCTCAAACCGGTACTAATCTCTCTCGAGGTATCTTACCATTCTCAGTGCCTAACTCGCGGTGGTGAAGTCTTCTTCCTCGCCATATGGTGTTCAACTCGTTTGGATGACGGTTTACATAAGGGCTATGTACTTAGCCACCTCGGCCTTAAGCCCGTCTCACTATTGTGAATGTCATAAACCGGATATCTCTTACCAACATCATGGTCTTAACAACAATCAACCCATAAAGGTAGCTATGGGGTCTCTCCTCGGAACCTTCTATCCTGGATCCTTCTCCGAACCAACGAAAGACCATCTACGGCCCAAGTCCTTAACCATCGCTACCCATCCCCTCTACGGGATACTCAACTCTTGCTGAGTGAGTATACATTCACGTATCATATTCTTATTGTTCATACATGCCTAGCATGTTTCTCCGTAGTCAAACCGACATCACCATACACACGCGCCCTAAAGTGGAAAACTTTCGACCCTTAGTCGGTCATTCTTCTTACATACCAGCAATTGTCCTTGTACACCCGAAACCTCTCTTGTTACCTTATACGCTTCCCAAGCCCCGCTTGGATGTATCCACAATATCGTAAGTCCCCATAACTCAATGTTGTTGCAAAAACAAACGGACTAGAGGTCACTCACCTCTTCGGCTTCTAATAAAACTCCACGGATACGTCTCGGATCCCACGATCTAATTGTCTTCTTCAGAAGGTGTTATGACCCGCCAACTTATAAGCTTCACATCTCCTCCACGTACCTTGAAGGTATTACTGTACTATCTTCTCGTTCTTCTCCGATCTACTAGTTATCCTCAACCCACTATGTTTCTTAGGAGGTCGCCTCGGACGTCCCAGTAGGCCTGGATAACCCTAGTTATCCTCTTACCATGCATAACCGGTATCCTTAACGTCCCATGTCACGCTCGTTCCTCTCAATTATGAGAGTATAACAAGGCATCGTCATATCCCATCATAAGAATCATTAGCGCAACTCATGCATCATAATTGTCATAACACTCTTAGGTTAGGGTTAACCTTTGAGCCACTTGAAACAACCCAAATGCCGACTTCATCGTAACACGATTCCAAAACCGATGGATACTCATTTGTGTAAACTCCCACTCATCAATCACACTTGTGATCTCAAATGGCTTCCTATACTTGTAGCAACCATATCGACCCTAAATGCCGCCATATGAAGGTCCTTTCTTCTCATCATCAAAAATTAATGATGTCTCAACTCCAAGTCTATCTAATCAATATCGCACTCATATGCAACTAGTCTTAACGGGCCATCCACTACAAGGAAGATACCCTTACTCGTCGTTCACCATACATATCCCTTGGAAATTAAAGTGCAACTTACTAGCTCGTATCTTTCCTCAAAACTCATACCAGAATGCTTTGAAGGAAAGACTAGAAGAATTCTTCCCCCCTACCATGGAACTTCTGACTCATGATCCCTCAGGTACCACCACCTCAAACTTAAAGCTTACAACGCTACCGTAGCTTTGGTCCTTCGTTTCACATCGTAGCCTTCATGGCTCCTTTGGGTGAGTCTAACAACTTTGGCCCATCTCTTGTTCGCGTCACTTATCATTCGTTCCTTAAGAATGAAACATCTTGCATTTCCTTTCCATATCTTCCCATTTTCTTTAAGCAACTCGGGCAACTTCACTTTCCTCTTCATCCACTACGTCCTTATGTGATTAAACCTTTAAGGTTCCAAACCGCGCCATTCCTCCATATGCCAAAACTCTAGACCTATAAAGACCGCAAAAAGGATCATTATCATCCCTCTCCGGGAGGTCTATTACCATCACTTGCTTTAACCATTCAAAGTTATATTGCTCAAGACGATCACGATTCTGCTGATGTACTTCTTACCATTGACATCTAACCATGGGGAAAACTCCAAGCTTTTGTTACCGTTCCTTTATAGTCTCTGCTCAAGAGTATACCTCCCGTCTACCACTTCTTCATGATTGGGCTGAACGAGGCTCCTCCGGCGGTGCCTGTGGAAATCGAAGGAGACCCAACCGAGGTTGCTCTCTTGCAGTCGAGCGATAGTAGATGGTAGGTGTTACGCTAAGATTGTGACACGCAAAAGTCTTAAATTTATACTCGTTATATTTTTCCTAAGTCCTAGCGAACCCACAGTGTATGGGTCGTTTTGTAGCAAGGATAGTATTCTGAGGTCGAACACGAAGACTAAGGTGAAATCAAATCAACAAGTGATCATAGATAGTGTGAATCTAGTCTAAGAAAAGAGAAAGAAATAAAGAAACGAAAATCATGATATTTTTGGTTTGGTTTTTGTGGTGATCAAGCAAAGTTCACAAATCAAGAAAGATAATAAAACAAACTAGCAACTCAAGCTAGCAAAACAAACAAGTAACTCAAGCACAAAATATGTGATCAAAGAGAGAAGAGTGGATTCTAGAGGTCAAGATTTCCGGTTATGGCATTGGACTCAAGCTTCTAAAGATTCTAAGGATAAAACTGCGGTGTTGGGAATGGGTGTTTCTCTAATGGAAACAATTACTGGGTAAGTCTCTTGCTTCACTAATCCCGCATCAAACTCCAATTACCGGGTAGGTCTCAAGGGGTTAAAGTAGGGAATTCTACACAAACCGGACTCTACTTAAGGGGCAACCCTCTCCTTACCGGGTAAGTCTCGGAAAAGGGAAGTCTCAAGCAATAATCCTAGCACACTCAATCCAATAGCGGCTTATGAGGCTCACTACTACCTAGAATTCATCATCTTAGGTATCTAAGATCGGAAATCACCGGGTAGGTCTCTTCCCTCACTTAGGTTGCTAGCATTAGGTTACCCTAAGCTATATTATGCTTACTAAACACTATGATTTAAACAACCTAACATCCTAACATACAGATTCATCAATTAAACAGCAACAGAGAGAAAAATCGGATGGATCATAAGAAAAATCGGACGATCTACACTATGAACAGGTCGATTTTGTGCATACGAATCATCCTAAACTAACATACAAGTCCATTCTATCATCACCCAAGCTATAACCATCAATCCATCACTCCAGAATCACAATAAACTAGCCAATAACATGCATTTCAAGATCCAAAATCATCACACAAGCATACATGGTTTTCATAGGTAGATGATGAAAGGTAAGCAAGTAAAACAAGAAATCTAATCTGAATATAAGTTTAAGCAAGACTTATAACCCTTCAAAAGAAGTTCCAAAACGTTTCTAACAATCCTTCCAAGAGTTCTTTAACCAAAATCTCTAAAAATCACTCAAAAGTTCTCAAAAACTCACTACCACTCTAAGCTTTTGATGTTCTTCCTCTTCTCCAAAATGAGAGAGTTTTTCTTCTTCTCCAAGTCTATCCTCCCAATGGAATGAGGTGTGTGTGAGAGAATGTGGGAGAGATCCCTTAGCCACAGCAAGCAGGACCACTTATATTCTCCATCAAGAGCAAGGGCCGGACAAAGAGATCGTGGGACACGTGGCTCAAGCTGTCAAAGGCCAAAAAATCGACCCGGACAGAAAAATCGGACGATTTTCCTGAGTGTTGGTCCGATTTTCTTCAACAGAGGCTTGTTATGATCGTCTAGCCATGAGTTGCCCCATTGCTTGCACCAATAAGGGTCCTTGTGTCCTTCATTGCTCCAATTATGTTCCTTCAAAGCCTTGGATGTGTACCACCATGAGGCTTGACCCTCGAATGTATCGATTAATGTCCAAAAGATCTCCGAAATACCTACAAAACCGACAAAAGCTCGTGTAGACGTCTTTTCTAGAAATATGCACGAAATGAGCGTAAACGTCATGAACTAATGCCAAACCGTGCATGAATAACGGGAAAAACTATCTAAATGAATGCCTATACTAACGTCATAAATCACGTTATCAATAGGTTGTAGATCTTTCCGTTGTAACTCGAGGAACACATTCAGAAGGATGTCGATCCGGTGGTGTGTGTAAGGATGAGAGGAAGGAAGATGGCGGATGTGATCTTGCTTCACGTAGGAACTGTCTGAGGAGCAGCCAGGGAACGTGAAAAGAGAAGGTAGGTTTCTAGGGTTTGATACGTGGAAGAGGTGGAGAAAGAAGGACTTCTTAACGGACCCAGCTAGCTCATTCCTGACGGGCTAGGATATAAAATCTTGATGGGCCCACCTGGCTCACATAAATTAATAAAAAATATCGAAGCACTCGGTGTCACATAAAATGACAAAAAAGACGGAAAGGTCCAAACCGGTCGAGTTCCGCTTTGTCTCGAAAATAACGGAAATAAAATTTCCGAATGTTACATAAGTACCCCTTAAAATAATTTTCGTCCCGAAACTTAAAAGTAGACCTCATAAAGTCGGAGTCTAGACAAAAGAAATAAGGCGCCAGAAAAAGTCACAAACATACAGGATCAAAGTTTCTCATCGAATTGCGAGATCCCGTAAGATCTCAAGTCTCCAAGTTTCTCATCGAAGCCAAATAGCCTTTCACCATCCGATAGGAAGCCGACATTGGCCGATGGGTTCTTCATTCGCGAGGGAAAGTGGTGGTGTTGTTCATGTCTTTAGGGATTCTTCGGTTGCCGACAAGGGTCAAAGGAGTTGGGTTTTTTATTTGGTTGCTATAGAAGAGAGGTAAAAGTGGTGGCCTCACCATAAAAGTAGCGCAGTGGCGGTGCCGAACTTCATTCGCGAGGTAGGAAGGTCGAAGGAATTTGGTGTTGTTGTTCTTGTCTTTATCACTTCGCCGGAAGTGGCCAAAGATCAGTGATGATGCCAATCTTGATTTTTCTTTGGTTCATTACACCACAAGTGTTTGGATAGGTTTTGGTTTAGTTTATGCTTGCGGCTGCTAGGGTTTTTACATGATTCTCTCTTTGTATATAGAGTAAAAACCATTAAAATTTTGTACACAAACTTAATTAAAATTGGTTTATATTCAAGTTAAAATGGTTCCATTTAAAATTAAAATTGATCTTGTTATTTCTTATGGGAGCATTTGTATCAGTGAATTTGATTATAAACATAAATGATCAAATGAGGAATTTAGGTTATTGGGGAAGACATCACCGGAAAGAAATATGAGATAAAGTGTGAGTTTGTCATATAAATTCTATTAGACGGAACTTCGTGGTCTTGTATATATGAGTTTACTAGATGTGCATCTTCCACCAATCCACATAACTAGTCCGACATATATAAAGAAAATTAACAACTCCTGTATTTTATATTGCGCATGCATCGGTCGTATTTTTTACGTACTACTATTGAAAATATAAATTTGTAAAGAAATGCATGTTTACATCTGATTTCCATACACATAATTATGTTTTTGTACTATTCACTTAAAAATTATAATAAGTCATCATTGAATGTAAATATGTAGGGACATAGAACATAGACTTGTGAATGAGTTGTCGTCATAATTGAGAAGTGCCTAACCATGAGAGCAATTGCACAAATGCTTCATCATGTACAACTCTCCTCCCATTTGAAAGAATCCGTGAACCTTCAACTGTTTTTTTTTGGTGTCATCTATGTTGTTATAAACTCGCTCTTCGCCAAATCAACTGTAACACCCCAAATTTTGAGAACTCGGGGAGCTACTGGTTAGGATCTCACAATGGGTCCCGACCATAGTTTGACAACAATTTTACTTGGATCTTACAACAAGGCACAAAAGTATTTAAAATATTTGAAAACTGTAAACAATATATACATGGAGAATATGTATCAGCCTTACAAGAAACGCTACTAAAATGATGCATATGAAGAACAGAAGACATCCCTGTCCCCAACTAAATGAGTACGTGGACCCGGCTGACTATTTCCTCCGGATCTCTCTACAACTGTCTTAACCTGCAAGGCATCTACAAGCGGTATAAAACCGTTAGCTAACATTCTATGCATAAGTATAAAGGTAAAAGCACAATCACACATCATACACAATCAACATGCAACACTCAATCCTTTTATTATCTTTAATTAGGTGATAGGTCATTACTAATGATACTTATTTTGTGACACGAGGGATTCCCAAACCTCGCCCCTGTCCCCGTTTACCAACGCGGAATCGTACTAATGCATCTGACCGTCTACCGGACTAGGCTGGTCGCAGGGAACCTCCTAGACTCTCGCAAGAGCTAGGCAGATGATGTCACGACCCGTTATCATACACTTGGGGCAATTACGTAAATAGTAAAGTCGGCCAAATCCGGTTTCGTTGTTTATCATAAATAGCAAACACCACTCATACACATTACACTCATACAAGAAAGCCAGCTAAGTAAGTCTGTGGACTTACCAGAATCAAATCTCGACTCTCTTAATCACAACTCAATCTGTAACTGTATAACTCGGTTTCCTGTCAAAGGAGACAAGTGTGTCAGCACACTTTCTAGGTAATTAGAAGTCTAAGACTTCTATGATAGTAGATCCTATTAGAACAGAATTTAATACAGTACCAATTTATGGTAAAATGACTATTTTACCCTTGGTCCCGAAACATCAAAAAATTCCATATATCATGCCTAAACTCTTATTTGAGACTAAAAAGTCCTATTCTAACTCCTAAAGATGAGTTTGGTTACAAACTGGCAATTTGCCTATTTTCCTATTTTCCGAAAGATCGTTAAGGTCCAACTTCAGCTTCAAATATGAAATTCGAATAAACTTATAAAAATTCCGAAATAATTATCTAGATCATCTATGATATCCATTCTACTCATAGGAGAAAGAATTTCTAAAAACTGTTAAAGCATCACTTCTACAAAAATTTCTAAAGTTGGTTACAACACTTAACAAACGACACACTGTCTTAACTTTGAAAAATCATAACTCCTAAACTACTCTCTGGATTTATCCCAAATTTTGATATGTACTACTATAAAATCGTATCTATAATATATCCAAAATTCAGCCGCAAAGGAGATCAAAATCCTATTTAAAACTATCTCACAAAACCGAATTTCAGCACTACAGAAAAACTGCTTACGACTCCATCTTTGAAAAATCATAAATCCCAAACCACTCGCTGGATTCCTCTCAAATTTTCATATGTTCTATAACAATAGGTCAACCATATCATATCCAAAATTCAATCCCAACGGAGATCAAGAGCTTATTCAAAACCATCTCACAAAACAACATCACTTGCTGTTTTCCCAACACTCAGCACATATATAAAAACTGCATGAGGCGTCAACTTTGGAAAACAATAACTCTCAAACCGTAACTCCGATTCTTCCCAAATTTTAGTATGTTATACTATGTACTACTGTCTATGACATATCCGAAAACCAGCCAAAAAGAAGTAGTCTAGCTTACCCAAATTGGGCCCGAAGTTGACTGCTCGTCACTTCCGAAAACTCAGAAAACTGAGAGATGTAACAACTCTCTGAAGTTGCTCCTTTGGCTGAAATGTATGGGTTTAAAGATGGTTTAGAGGCACCCATTGACACGTAAACATGGAGGGGATGTAAGGAGGTAGATGTAGGTCTTACCCGGCTCCAAACTCGAAGGCATGAAGGATGAGGATGGCTCTCGCGTTCATAGCTTTGTCGGAAACTGAAGAGGTCCGATAGGAGGCTGCTGTGCACGACTCCAGGGGCTGGAAGGCAACTGGAGAGGAGGGTACGCCTGCACTTCTGGCTCGACAAAAGCGAGGAGAGGGCTGCTGCTGCCTGCAACTAGGATCTTGGAAAATGCGTGAGAAAATAATCTATTCAACTTCCTTCCCTTCGTTATGACCACTTGCTTCCAGCCTGCTGAAAAGGTTCTGACTACACACTCAAGCCAAAGGTCTTAGACATCCACCAACACTTACCAAGTACCCAATGCTCTTCGCAGCACGACCCACTTGGTCTTGTCTTTTAATATTACTCAGTCGTCTTATTCCTCCGGTAAGGAATCGTCACCTTTACCCTTTTCTGGTCTACACTCGGGGCAACTAAGAATCAAATCTAGTGGTCATCCTCTTTGTTCACTTGGCATTGTTATATTATTTACAGATCTCTAATACATCGTTAGCTCAAACTTAGGTTTCTCACGCATTTTCCAAGATCTTAAGTAAAATAGAATATGTCCGAAATGACGGCATTAGACACAAAGTGATCCCATGTCCGAAACCACTCTAACGTACTCCGTTAGGGATATAAAATTCCAAAACTACTTGCATGGCAACATGTACAAAGCCATCACTCTTCACTCGGATCCATAAAAGTGTACCAGTCTCCTTCTATTACCTCTACATGCTCATAAGTTTCCTTACGATATTTCTAGTCACTTCACATGGCCTATCTCACGATCCTTCCAACTAGAATGCATTTCACCAACTATCACCATCTTAAACTCGACACGACATCCATCAGTACCATTGAGCTTCTTGCTCTGTGGGTTAGGACCCACCACGCTTCCGCTGCGCTACTCTGATTATTTTGTTGTCACCCCTTAATCATAAGGACTTGTTCTGTGAGTCCAAAATGATTAACCGGATGAAGTACCAAGTACTTTCCTTACTTGTTTTCCTGAAATAAAATCATTATTGGAATGCAACCATCTTCCGTTTACTTCCTTAATTCTTGCAACACCGATCCAAACTCCCTAACTCGGCCAGAGTTTGGTCTTAACCAGACAAGAAATAACCTTTAACGCAATCCTCTCGATACCTTTTGCTCATCCCAGACGGTTGACGTTGCCTACTTGAGGAAATCCTCCAAGGCGCCGGTAAAGCTACTCCATAGATCCACCGTCACAATTATCTCTTCTTAACGGCACATAACTCGTCAATACTAAACAATACTTGCACGTCCTTGGTTGACATCGGATAGTCTATAATTGACTTATCGCCATTTCATACCTCTACTGATATTAAACTTTTGGTGCATACCACCTACTAGATTAATCCTTTTATCCTTCTTTAGTTCATCTTATCTTTCCCTCTTCTGCTTCCTTTGGGACACTATCTTTCTCAAGTCTCATTGTGCCATTCGTCTGACGTCAAAAGTCGTTCCTAACACTCCACGATAGATGGTAAGCGTCTTGTAATTCCGATGATTTTTAATGACCTCCCAATTGTAGTCCCCTTACAAGGACCGTCTGTGTTGATGACCTATGTTTTGTTATAAATGGGGTTACCCTGGACTCTTGAGTCCACCATACGATTCTCACAAGCACACGTTCCTTAATCGGCGTTGTTTGTAATATTTCCTCCCAAATCTCTGTTGACTATGTTACAGGGCTTCGATCCTTTCGATACTGGCGTTGTGATTCCTCTTAAAATTCTTATCTTTAAAGAAGACAAAACGTCTCCAGGCTTGTGAAGTCTACCCTTCGCTCTTACATTAAGTTGTAAGTATCCATTCCGTGTTAATTGTGATCTGTCAAAATTTCCTTAGCTAGTAGGTAAACAGTTGCTCACCACAATCCTTTTATACTTCTTTAGTTCGTTCTACCTTCCACCCTTCCGCTTCTTATGGCTAACTCTATTTCTCTAGTCCGCTTGTCTCATTCATCTGGCATAAATAGTCGTTTCAAGTTTCCACGGTCGCTTGCAAGTGTCTTTGAAATTCTTATGGCCGTAATGATCATCCACTTGCAGTTCCTTTTGCATGGACCATCTGTGTTGATGGCTTAGGTCCCGTGATAATTCGGGTTACCCTAGACTCTCGAGTATAGCAAGGCCGTTCTCTCATACAGATTTCTTCACTGGTGTTGGTGGTAATATCGCCTTCCTGAAACTCCGTTGCCTGCTACCGTTTCCATTTTTGGATATTAGCGTCGCGGTTTCTTTCCAACTTCTTATGTCTCTGAGGAGGTCAAAACCCTCCACGCTTGTGGGGTCTGCCTTTTCGCTTTTACACTCAATTGTAAGTCTTCATTCCATGCACCTTAGATTCTCACACCCGGATTGACACTTTGTCTCTTCTGGTTTCTCATGCCCACAATGGTCTATGCGGCATCCGCCTCGATTATAATGTCCTTGATTCCGCAATCTTGGTTGTACTCAATTCTACTTGTCCCGTTCCAATATTGTTATCTCTACTCCGCACTATTGTAGTCTCTTGCATGGTTCTTCTAATTCCGTCTCTCGGCCTCGTATGCCCGATTTCCATGTACAACCTTCTATTCCTTCTAACTGAACTGGCCCAGCGATTTCTTCCTCATCTAATTGTGCTTGTGGTAAAAATTATCTTCACAACTTTACTTCCTTGCTCACTTGTTCTCTGGATGATTTGTTCGGATCACCAAGCGGCCCACCCGAGTATAATACTCAATTCAAGGTCTGATTCCATTGCCTCGTTTTGGAGACTCTTCAAGTCCGCTACTGATTTATCATGAGGCGATAATCGCTTCGTGATATCACGACTAAAGGATATAAAGTATCCTTTAGGGTATTAACAAGCTACGCATACACTTGTATATAACATATAATAGTAAACCTCATAAAAAGTCTAAATACTCACCCCTACCGATCCAAGTTGCAGAGATCCACGGAGAGCGATGGTGGTCCGACGTACTACTAACCCAACAACCCGACTATGCGTCTGTGTAAAAACAGAAATCCGTTTTTGAAAACTTTAGACCTCTTTCGGGTTCTAGTTATTTTATACATTTGGTCTTTCAGAAGATTTCAAGTGCCATTATTGTCAACCCAGTGCTCTAATACCATATTGTAACACCCCAAATTCTGAGAACTCGGGGAGCTACTGGTTAGGACCTCACAATGGGTCCCGACCATAGTTTGACAACAATTTTACTTGGATCTTACAACAAGGAACAAAAGTATTTAAAACATTTGAAAACTGTAAACAATATATACATGGAGAATATGTATCAGCCTTACAAGAAACGCTACTAAAATGATGCATATGAAGAACAAAAGGCATCCCCGTCCCCAACTAAATGAGTACGTGGACCCGGCTGACCATTTCCTCCGGATCTCTCTACAACTGTCTTAACCTGCAAGGCATCTACAAGCGGTATAAAACCGTTAGCTAACATTCTATGCATAAGTATAAAGGTAAAAGCACAATCACACATCATACACAATCAACATGCAACACTCAATCCTTTTATTATCTTTAATTAGGTGATAGGTCATTACTAATGATACTTATTTTGTGACACGAGGGATTCCCAAACCTCGCCCCTGTCCCCGTTTACCAACGCGGAATGGTACTAATGCATCTGACCGTCTACCGGACTGGGCTGGTCGCAGGGAACCTCCTAGACTCTCGCAAGAGCTAGGCAGATGATGTCACGACCCGTTATCATACACTTGGGGCAATTACGTAAATAGTAAAGTCGGCCAAATCCGGTTTCGTTGTTTATCATAAATAGCAAACACCACTCATACACATTACACTCATACAAGAAAGCCAGCTAAGTAAGTCCGTGGACTTACCAGAATCAAATCTCGACTCTCTTAATCACAACTCAATCTGTAACTGTATAACTCGGTTTCCTGTCAAAGGAGACAAGTGTGTCAGCACACTTTCTAGGTAATTAGAAGTCTAAGACTTCTAAGTTAGTAGATCCTATTAGAACAGAATTTAATACAGTACCAATTTATGGTAAAATGACTATTTTACCCTTGGTCCCGAAACTTCCAAAAATTCCATATATCATGCCTAAACAAATATTTGAGACTAAAATGTCCTATTCTAACTCCTAAAGATGAGTTTGGTTACAAACTGGCAATTTACCTATTTTCCTATTTTCCGAAAGATCGTTAAGGTCCAACTTCAGCTTCAAATATGAAATTCTAATAAACTTATAAAAATTCCGAAATAATTATCTAGATCATCTATGCTATCCATTCTACTCATAGGAAAAAGAATTTCTTAAAACTGTTAAAGCATCACTTCTACAAAAATTTCTAAAGTTGGTTACAACACTTAACAAACGACACACTGTCTTAACTTTGAAAAATCATAACTCCTAAACTACTCGCTGGATTTATCCCTAATTTTGATATGTTCTACTATAAAATCGTATCTATAATATATCCAAAATTCAGCCGCAAAGGAGATCAAAATCCTATTTAAAACTATCTCACAAAACCGAATTTCAGCACAACAGAAAAACTGCTTACGACTCCATCTTTGAAAAATCATAAATCCCAAACCACTCGCTGGATTCCTCTCAAATTTTAATATGTTCTATAAAAATAGGTCAACCATATCATATCCAAAATTCAATCCCAACGGAGATCAAGAGCTTATTCAAAACCATCTCACAAAACAGCATCACTTGCTGTTTTCCCAACACTCAGCACATATATAAAAACTGCATGAGGCGTCAACTTTGGAAAACAATAACTCTCAAACCGTAACTCCGATTCTTCCCAAATTTTAGTATGTTATACTATGTACTACTGTCTATGACATATCCGAAAACCAGCCAAAAAGAAGTAGTCTAGCTTACCCAAATTGGGCCCGAAGTTGACTGCTCGTCACTTCCGAAAACTCAGAAAACTGAGAGATGTAACAGCTCTCTGGAGTTGCTCCTTTGGCTGAAATGTATGGGTTTAAAGATGGTTTAGAGGCACCCATTGACACGTAAACATGGAGGGGAAGTAAGGAGGTAGATGTAGGTCATACCCGGCTCCAAACTCGAAGGCATGAAGGATGAGGATGGCTCTCACGTTCATAGCTTTGTCGGAAACTGAAGAGGTCCGATAGGAGGCTGCTGTGCACGACTCCAGGGGCTGGAAGGCAACTGGAGAGGAGGGTACGCCTGCACTGCTGGCTCGACAAAAGCGAGGAGAGGGCTGCTGCTGCCTGCAACTAGGAACAAAGCGATCTGTAGCAATCGTGTATGTGTGCAGCGCGATGGGGGTTCTGTAGCAAACAGAAGGAGCAGCGGTCGACAGAAGATGAATCCGGACATCCTTGGCAGCAGATGTAGCGTGATTTCAGGAGGAGGAGTCACCGGATGTTGCGTACGGGAGGAAGAGTTGAATGTAGACGGGAAAGATGGGAAGTGGCTACTGCTGAGTTTACTCTCTGTTTAGCGTGAATTCAGAAGTTGTTACAGAAGATCTCTTTCCTATAAATCAGCAGCTGTTACGTAATATGAGGAAGGAGAAACGCTGGCTGCTAATACGTAGGAGATAGGAGGGAATTGTTGTGCTTCCTGGGCTGCAAGACAAGGAGCAACAGGCCCGCAACATGATTGTGTTCTGGGCTGGAAACATTGTATCTCTGGGCTGCAGCAGGCATCACTAGGTGGCTGAAGATCCGGGTTGCTGAAGGTATGGCTGTTGGCAACAGAAGTTGGTGTGGGCTGGAGCAAGGTAAGTAAAAGAGGTGGGCTGAAACAAGGTAAAAATAAGAGTGGGTTGAGTTGTTTGTCAAAATCTGTCAAAACTCATCATGGCCTTGTCAGGCCCATGAATGAGTTTGTCATAGATTTGTCGGGCTTTGTCATGGCGTCGTCTCAGCTTAGTCATGATCTCGTCACAGCTTGTCATGATCTCGTCTAAAGTCATCGATACGAAAGAATTATAATAACTAGGGTTTGATATAAATCTATCATTTTATGTGAATTAAATTCTACATAAAATAATAAATAATTATAAGAATTAGAGCTTGATATAATTTTATCATTTTGTGTGAATTAAATTCTACATAAAATAATAAAATTTATGAAGAAAGAAATACTAGATAGAATGGGAAACCGTCAACGGTTCGAAGTCCGATTTGATTCAGAATTAAACGGAATAAAAATTCCGGATATTACATCAGTACCCCCTTAAAATAAGTTTCGTCCCGAAACTTAGAACAAGGTACTTAATTAAGCAACTTCCATAAATAAACTTGTATATCCTAGTCTCACTAAATTTTAATTTTGTTTTCTAAACTCCTGTAACCCTATCAAAACGTAACGAAAAAATTCGGTCGTTACCTCAAATCCCCCTCAAAATAAGTTTCGTCCCGAAACTTAGGGTAAGACAATCCTGATCAACCTTTAAGGCACTGAATGGGTGTGTTTGATCGCTATACAAAAGTCTCGTCGTTTCCACATCTAAGTATCCCGTACATCAAGGTTACCAAAAGAACACATCACTGACTAAATACTCAATCATGAAATAAACAAGCAGCCAAACAATATCACACATACAAGGTCAAACCCTAACTAGTCACTCCCAAGGTTGCAACTATCGCTACATAGGTCTTTGAAAGGTTACGTCTCTTATTATCCCGCATATCTTAGGTAACCTTATCAGCTTTTCCTAAAACCACTAAATCTTAAATCTTTTCAGGTACTTAGATCACAAGCATCTGCTACCACGTTCTAGAGTGGTTACCGGGTATCTCACCGATATCATCCGGCTCAACTATCTGATCTTCTAATCTGATGACCTAACTCGTGTCTGGTATGTATTTCTCCAACAGAAAATCTCAAACTCAGTTCCCAGACTTAGTCTCCGTGGAAAACTGAAGCTGCACTCTCCAATAGGGTGAGGAATATTAATCCATCAGTCACTTTTAAACCGCTTTAAAACTTCCAATGGTTGTCTTACACAACTCACTTCCAGATCCTTTGATGACCCTACGGAAAATAATCTATTCAACTTCCTTCCCTTCGTTATGACCACTTGCTTCCAACCTGCTGAAAAGGTTCTGACTACACACTCAAGCCAAAGGTCTTAGACATCCACCAACACTTACCAACTACCCAATGCTCTTCGCAGCACGACCCACTTGGTCTTGTCTTTTAATATTACTCAGTCGTCTTATTCCTCCGGTAAGGAATCGTCACCTTTACCCTTTTCTGGTCTACACTTGGGGCAACTAAAAATCAAATCTAGTGGTCATCCTCTTTGTTCACTTGGCATTGTTATATTATTTATAGATCTCTAATACATCGTTAGCTCAAACTTAGTTTTCTCACGCATTTTCCAAGATCTTAAGTAAAATAGAATATGTCCGAAATGACGGCATTAGACACAAAGTGATCCCATGTCCGAAACCACTCTAACGTACTCCGTTAGGGATATAAAATTCCAAAACTACTTGCATGGCAACATGTACAAAGCCATCACTCTTCACTCGGATCCATAAAAGTGTACCAGTCTCCTTCTATTACCTCTACATGCTCATAAGTTTCCTTACGATATCTCTAGTCACTTCACATGGCCTATCTCACGTTCCTTCCAACTAGAATGCATTTCACCAACTATCACCATCTTAAACTCGACACGACATCCATCAGTACCATTGAGCTTCTTGCTCTGTGGGTTAGGACCCACCACGCTTCCGCTGCGCTACTCTGATTATTTTGTTGTCACCCCTTAACCATACGGACGTGTTCTGTGAGTCCAAAATGATTAACCGGATGAAGTACCAAGTTCTTTCCTTACTTGTTTTCTTGAAATAAAATCATTATTGGAATGCAACCATCTTCCGTTTACTTCCTTAATTCTTGCAACACCGATCCAAACTCTCTAACTCGGCCAGAGTTTGGTCTTAACCAGACAAGAAATAACCTTTAACGCAATCCTCTCGATACCTTTTGCTCATCCCATACGGTTGACGTTGCCTACTTGAGGAAATCCTCCAAGGCGTCGGTAAAGCTACTCCATAGATCCACCGTCCCAATTATCTCTTCTTAACGGCACATAACTCGTCAATACTAAACAATACTTGCACGTCCTTGGTTGACATCGGACAATCTATAATTGACTTATCGCCATTTCATACCTCTACTGATATTAAACTTTTGGTGCATACCACCTACTAGATTAATCCTTTTATCCTTCTTTAGTTCATCTTATATTTCCCTCTTCTACTTCCTTTGGGACACTATCTTTCTCAAGTCTCATTGTGTCATTCGCCTGACGTCAAAAGTCGTTCCTAACACTCCACGATAGATGGTAAGCGTCTTGTAATTCCGATGATTTTTAATTACCTCCCAATTGTAGTCCCCTTACAAGGACCGTCTATGTTGATGACCTATGTTCTGTTATAAATGGGGTTACCCTGGACTCTTGAGTCCACCACACGATTCTCACAAGCACACGTTCCTTAATCGGCGTTGTTTGTAATATTTCCTCCCAAATCTATGTTGACTATGTTACAGGGCTTCGATCCTTTCGATACTGGCGTTGTGATTCCTCTTAAAATTCTTATCTTTAAAGAAGACAAAACGTCTCCAAGCTTGTGAAGTCTACCCTTCGCTCTTACATTAAGTTGTAAGTCTCCATTCCGTGTTAATTGTGATCTGTCAAAATTTCCTTAGCTAGTAGGTAAACAGTTGCTCACCACAATCCTTTTATACTTCTTTAGTTCGTTCTACCTTCCACCCTTCCGCTTCTTATGGCTAACTCTATTTCTCTAGTCCGCTTGTGTCATTCAAATGGTATAAATAGTCGTTCCAAGTATCCACGATCGCTTGCAAGCGTCTTTGAAATTCTTATGGCCGTAATGATCATCCACTTGCAGTTCCTTTTGCATGGAACATCTGTGTTGATGGGTTAGGTCCCGTGATAATTCGGGTTACCCTAGACTCTCGAGTATAGCAAGGCCATTCTCTCATACAGATTTCTTCACTGGTGTTGGTGGTAATATCGCCTTCCTAAAACTCCTTTGCCTACTACCGGCTTCCATTCTTTGGATATTGGCGTCGCAGTTTCTTTCCAACTTCTTATATCTCTGAGGAGGTCAAAACCCTCCACGCTTGTGGGGTCTGCCTTTTCACTTTTACACTTAGTTGTAAGTCTTCATTCCGTGCACCTTAGATTCTCACACCCGGGTTGACACTTTGTCTCTTCTGGTTTCTCATGCCCACAATGGTCTATGCGGCATCCGCCTCGATTATAATGTCCTTGATTCCGCAATCTTGGTTGTACTCAATTCTACTTGTCCCGTTCCAATATTGTTATCTCTACTCCGCACTATTGTAGTCTCTTGCATGGTTCTTCCAATTCTGTCTCTCGGCCTCGTATGCCCGAGTTCCATGTACAACCTTCTATTCCTTCTAACTGAACTGGCCCAGCGATTTCTTCCTCATCTATTTGTGCTTGTGGTAAAAATTATCTTCACAACTTTACTTCCTTGCTCACTTGTTCTCTGGATGATTTGTACGGATCACCAAGCGGCCCACCCGAGTATAATACTCAATTCAAGGTCTGATTCCATTGCCTCGTTTTGGAGACTCTTCAAGTCCGCTACTGATTTATCATGAGGCGATAATCGCTTCGTGATATCACGACTAAAGGATATAAAGTATCCTTTAGGGTATTAACAAGCTACGCATACACTTGTATATAACATATAATAGTAAACCTCATAAAAAGTCTAAATACTCACCCCTACCGATCCAAGTTGCAGAGATCCACGGAGAGCGATGGTGGTCCGACGTACTACTAACCCAACAACCCGACTATGCGTGTGTGTAAAAACAGAAATCGGTTTTTGAAAACTTTAGACCCCTTTCGGGTTCTAGTTATTTTATACATTTGGTCTTTCAGAAGATTTCAAGTGCCATTGTTGTCAACCCAGTGCTCTAATACCATATTGTAACACCCCAAATTTTGAGAACTCGGGGAGCTACTGGTTAGGACCTCACAATGGGTCCCGACCATAGTTTGACAACAATTTTACTTGGATCTTACAACAAGGAACAAAAGTATTTAAAACATTTGAAAACTGTAAACAATATATACATGGAGAATATGTATCAGCCTTACAAGAAACGCTACTAAAATGATGCATATGAAGAACAGAAGACATCCCCGTCCCCAACTAAATGAGTACGTGGACCCGGCTGACCATTTCCTCCGGATCTCTCTACAACTGCCTTAACCTGTAAGGCATCTACAAGCGGTATAAAACCGTTAGCTAACATTCTATGCATAAGTATAAAGGTAAAAGCACAATCACACATCATAAACAATCAACATGCAACACTCAATCCTTTTATTATCTTTAATTAGGTGATAGGTCATTACTAATGATACTTATTTTGTGACACGAGGGATTCCCAAACCTCGCCCCTGTCCCCGTTTACCAACGCGGAATGGTACTAATGCATCTGACCATCTACCGGACTAGGCTGGTCGCAGGGAACCTCCTAGACTCTCGCAAGAGCTAGGTAGATGATGTCACGACCCGTTATCATACACTTGGGGCAATTACGTAAATAGTAAAGTCGGCTAAATCCGGTTTCGTTGTTTATCATAAATAGCAAACACCACTCATACACATTACACTCATACAAGAAAGCCAGCTAAGTAAGTCCGTGGACTTACCAGAATCAAATCTCGACTCTCTTAATCACAACTCAATCTGTAACTGTATAACTCGGTTTCCTGTCAAAGGAGACAAGTGTATCAGCACACTTTCTAGGTAATTAGAAGTCTAAGACTTCTAAGATAGTAGATCCTATTAGAACAGAATTTAATACAGTACCAATTTATGGTAAAATGACTATTTTACCCTTGGTCCCGAAACTTCCAAAAATTCCATATATCATGCCTAAACTCTTATTTGAGACTAAAAAGTCCTATTCTAACTCCTAAAGATGAGTTTGGTTACAAACTGGCAATTTACCTATTTTCCTATTTTCCGAAAGATCGTTAAGGTCCAACTTCAGCTTCAAATATGAAATTCGAATAAACTTATAAAAAAATTCCGAAATAATTATCTAGATCATCTATGCTATCCATTCTACTCATAGGAGAAAGAATTTTTTAAAACTGTTAAAGCATCACTTCTGCAAAAATTTCTAAAGTTGGTTACAACACTTAACAAACAACACACAGTCTTAACTTTGAAAAATCATAACTCCTATACTACTCGCTGGATTTATCCCAAATTTTATATGCTCTACTATAAAGTCGTATCTATAATATATCCAAAATTCAGCCACAAAGGAGATCAAAATCCTATTTAAAACTATCTCACAATACCGAATTTCAACACAACAGAAAAACTGCTTACGACTCCATCTTTGAAAAATCATAAATCCCAAACCACTCGCTGGATTCCTCTCAAATTTTAATATGTTCTATAACAATAGGTCAAACATATCATATCCAAAATTCAATCCCAACGGAGATCAAGAGCTTATTCAAAACCATCTCACAAAACAGCATCACATGCTGTTTTCCCAACACTCAGCACATATATAAAAATTGCATGAGGCGTCAACTTCGGAACACAATAACTCTCAAACCGTAACTCCGATTCTTCCCAAATTTCAGTATGTTATACTATGTACTACTGTCTATGACATATCCGAAAACCAGCCAAAAATAAGTAGTCTAGCTTATCCAAATTGGGCCCGAAGTTGACTGCTCGTCACTTCCGAAAACTCAGAAAACTGAGAGATGTAACAGCTCTCTGAAGTTGCTCCTTTGGCTGAAATGTATGGGTTTAAAGATGGTTTAGAGGCACCCATTGACACGTAAACATGGAGGGGAAGTAAGGAGGTAGATGTAGGTCATACCCGGCTCCAAACTCGAAGGCATGAAGGATGAGGATGGCTCTCACGTTCATAGCTTTGTCGGAAACTGAAGAGGTCCGATAGGAGGCTGCTGTGCACGACTCCAGGGGTTGGAAGGAAACTGGAGAGGAGGGTACGCCTGCACTGCTGGCTCGACAAAAGCGAGGAGAGGGCTGCTGCTGCCTGCAACTAGGCACAAAGCGACCTGTAGCAATCGTGTATGTGTGCTGCGCGATGGGGGTTCTGTAGCAAACAGAAGGAGCAGCGGTCGACAGAAGATGAATTCGGACATCCTTGGCAGCAGATGTAGCGTGATTTCAGGAGGAGGAGTCACCGGATGTTGCGTACGGGAGGAAGAGTTGAATGTAGACGGGAAAGATGGGAAGTGGCTACTGCTGAGTTTACTCTCTCTTTAGCGTGAATTCAGGAGCTGTTATAGAAGATCTCTTTCCTATAAATCAGCAGCTGTTACGTAATATGAGGAAGGGGAAACGCTGGCTGCTAATACGTAGGAGATAGGAGGGAATTGTTGTGCTTCCTGGGCTGCAAGACAAGGAGCAACAGGCCCGCAACATGATTGTGTTCTGGGCTGGAAACATTGTATCTCTGGGCTGCAGCAGGCATCACTAGGTGGCTGAAGATCCGGGCTGCTGAAGGTGTGGTTATTGGCAACAGAAGTTGGTGTGGGCTGGAGCAAGGTAAGTAAAAGAGGTGGGCTGAAACAAGGTAAAAATAAGAGTGGGTTGAGTTGTTTGTCAAAATCTGTCAAAACTCGTCATGGTCTTGTCAGGCCCATGAATGAGTTTGTCACAGATTTGTTGGGCTTTGTCATGGCGTCGTCTCAACTTAGTCATGATCTCGTCACAGCTTGTCATGATCTCGTCTAAAGTCATCGATACGAATGAATTATAATAACTAGGGTTTGATATAAATCTATCATTTTATGTGAATTAAATTCTACATAAAATAATAAATAATTATAAGAATTAGAGCTTGATATAATTTTATCATTTTATGTGAATTAAATTCTACATAAAATAATAAAATTTATGAAGAAAGAAATACTAGATAGAATGGGAAACCGTCAACGGTTCGAAGTCCGATTTGATTCAGAATTAAACTGAATAAAAATTCCGGATATTACATCAACCTTGATCCCTTTAGCGGAAATCACATGACTTCAAAAGGCAACCTCAAACATTCAAAACTCGCACTTAGAGAGCTTGACATACAACTCTCTACCTTGTAAAATTTGTAAACCCGTCCTTAATATCGTGCGTGTCCCTCTTTGTTATGAGAGTACACTAAAATATCATCAATGAAGACCACCACAAACTGATCCAGAAAGTCGATAAATATGTTATTCATAACTCTATAAAGATGAAAAGCGCACCCTTTTATAAGAGCAAAATGTACGATCGTGCGTGAAGGATACACGATCGTACCAAAGAGCGACCCGCGAGAATTTGGCCAAATCAATATTGGTTTTTTTTATATATAACCAAGGGTCCGTTCAGTATATTTTGTAATAACCTCATTTCATTCCCTTTATCCCAATAATCCCTCTAATAGAGGTTGAATTTTTTTCTTTTAATTTTTCCGTTTCCTTTCATCCCCCTTAATTCCTCTATACCGAACGACCCCAAATCTCTTAAACGTTTTCGCTCCTTATCGCAAGAAGAGTTCTTACATGATTCTCTCTCTTTTTTTCTTTTTTTTCTTTCATAATGGAAAGCGGTTCAAAACCATTAGCCGGCACGCCGACTAGTGAGTCGAAAGGCCGAAATAATCGGAAGACGGTCAAACCGTCATGAATAAATAGATAGAGGAGAAAAGAAATACACAAAAATACATCAAAATGAAACCGAAACCAAAAAAGTCTTCAAGGGAAAGCAGGATGATCCAATCAGCAGGAAGCAACGAGCATAAACATTCATCTTCGAAGGAAGTACACACGGAGGAATCCTGGGGAACAACTGTGGACACCTCAGATTTGGACTGCAATAGAGCCGTCAGGGGTCGATCACAAATTAACGTCCCCTTCTTGACAAACGCACATAACCGCCAACAAAAGACTAAATCAAACATCGGAAGACGAGATTGCAGAATACGGTTATCTTGATGAATAGAGGTGTAGGACTTGCCAGATTGAGAGAAAGATGATTTGTAGGGAAAGATTTTGTTTTTAGACTTGTAGTTGGAAATTTTTTACGGATTGATAAAAGAAAGATGATTTGTAGGGACAGGTTTTGATTTTTGATTTTTGACTTGTAGTTGGTAATTTTTGAAGGATTGATAAAATAAAGATGATTTGTAGGGAGAACTGAGAGGATTTTTCAAAGGTGTCCAAGTGAATTTGCTCACAAAAACTTTTTGAACCTCCAACCGAATCTCAATTTCTTTGTTCAGAGTTCTTCCGTCACTAGTTTTTAATTCCTTAAATTGTTTCTTGTTTCTTTTTCTCGTGGATATATCAATTAGTTTATATCCACATTTCTCAATTTGTTGTTTTTGATTCTTTGCGGCCAATATCTTTGTGTTTATTTGGGAAGCTTATTTGGGTAGTTTTCTAAGCATTGTTGACCAGTGGAGGATTATGCCCAACAATGACAGTTCATCAAGTTAGATACCAAGTTAAAAAAAAAAGTAGGATGTGATTCCATCAAAAATTTGTATGCTTTTTGGCACAAAGCAATAATCAATATCTTGGAAGAAAATTGATTCAGATTGGATGAACTAAGAACATTTGTTGGTATCAAGGACACTCAAATTACTTTGAAAAGCAAAGACTGAGTCAACTTTACTGGGTTGCAGCCCAAGAGCAAAGAGATGAACTCGGTTGATAGTAGTATATCATAAGAAGCAATGTCATTGCTAGTAGTGTAAAACAAAACACCATGTGTTCTCAAGGTCTTAATTCAAGAGGGGTTTGTGTATGTATGAAAACTCAAAAACTTTTCTTTTGGTAGTGCTTCTTCTTATTGGATCACCCTCAAAGTGATATTTCAAGGCATAAAAAGGCAAAGTATGTATCAATGATAATTATAAGATGAACTAACTTCCTTTTCTTTCTTGAAAACACAAATAAAGGACATGATAAAGATGTAGAGGTAATCAAAGTCAAACAAATCTAAGCCATGAAGCCTTAAACACATGCATAAAAGTCTCAAGGTCTTCTAATCAAAGAAAAGGTTCAAGAAACGTATTAAGGGAAGGAATTCTTTTTGGCAATTGTGGTGCTAATCCGGGAAAGAGGAACACATAATACCTTCAAAATTTTTCTTCACCGCACATGCTTCGCATGTAGAAAGCTTTGCTTTCATTATACTTTACTTTTTGAGAGTATGGACAGCGGTGCACAAAAACCGAAGCCTAGGAGATCGGCGTTTCTCAATTTTGAGATGCCTCAAACCCTTGATGCACATACCATATCCCGTTAGGACTTGTCGTTCAATCGGACTTTGGCAAGACACAAACACCCGGCTATGTGAATGGTGCCGAGTTACTCATCCTCATGTTCAACGTCCCCAAACTTATGAATTTATGCACTTTCTTTTAATACATTTTTCTTGGCCCTCCCACATCAAACATGCCTTTTTCTATCACTTATCCTGATTCCCGGATGGTAAAAGGAGGGTTACATATTTCATTGAGGAGCTAGCATGATCAAGATATGAGAAAAGAAAAGAAGTGAATTGCCTTAGTCATCCTTATATGATGTAAAAGAACTTGCAATATAGCTTCGACTATTATTTCATTCTCTTATCAAAACAACTAAATCATATAACTTATTCATGTGTTCAAGTAACAAAAGTAAACTCATTCATGCTATGATTAACATCTCAACACCATTAAGCATCTTTTTGCCTATCCACATACACATTTCTCATCATAGAGGTCATTTCCATCATAAGAAGCACAAAAAATTTTAAAATTTTTCAAAAATTTCAAATCATATGATGCAAGACATAAAACATGCAAATGGTATTGCAAATACCTCCACCCCATACTTAAAACTCACATTGTCCCCAATGTGAAGAAAAGAAAAGGAAGAAAAGGATACTCACAATGTAAGATGGCGAATCAGGCATGGCGAATCATTCATTGAGTGGTGATGGTGGGAGTCTATATAAGCGCAATAGGGAACTCCGGATATTCCAATCGGTGTCGAAGAATGAAGAAGGGGAACGTCTTTTGGCCGAACAAAAAGTTTCCCAAAAAAAAAAATTTTTTTTTTTTTTTTTTTTTTTTGAAAAAATCGACCGATTTTTCAAAAAATCGGCCGAGTTTTCTGCCCGATTTTTTCGTCGGCCCGATTTTTCCTGAGGGGGTCGATCTCTGGGTCGATTTTTCTTTCTGTTGTCAAAAATCGACCTGTTCTGAAGCCTAAATCGACCGATCTTCTTTTGGGTAGTCGATTTCTTGCCTTTTGTTCCTTGAAAACGTCCTTAGGCACATTTGAATTGCCTTTTTCCATCAATTCCTCAAGATTATACCTAGTTCCTGCGATCCATGACACAAACAAACCGAGAGCGCATCGAGAAGGAAAAAAAACAAAGCAAAAACAAAACAAACAAGCTAACTATCCTAAGAAAAAGAAAAGGGAAAAAGATGCATTACCTTGGGTTGCCTCCCAAGAAGCGCTTGGTTTAACGTCGCTAGCTGGACCTATCTCCATAGATGACTCAATGTACCTTGAACATCTTGGATTTCTCATCAAACTCATCAATTAATTCCACAAAAAAGGTTCCTAATTTCACCGGCAAATGGTAAGATCTCCCACGTACAAGCTTGTACGGTTTGATTCTCACCGGGATTCTCCTAGCTTTCATATGCTTCAATGGGACATTATTCAGCCTTGCGTCCCATCCTTTCCTGGATAGAGAAATCAGTTTCTCGAGAATCCTCCTAGCTTCCCCATCTCCAGATTGGGGATGATGTATGGTGTTCGTCATGTGAATGACCCCATACTTGAACAAAAGACACTTCATCGCCTTAACGGTGAAGTGCTTGCTAACTCCACTCCTTGTAGTCCAAGGAGCATCTACTTCCAACAGTTTTAATGGAGGTTTCATCTTCATCTTAGGAGGTTCTTTTGGAAGAGACCTCCAACTCTCCGGCGCATTCCTACAAAAATAAGAATTTTTAATAAGAATTTCAATGGAAGTAAGAGAATGTACCTTATAAAGTTCCTCAAGGCTTGGGACAACTTTCATGTTGGAATGATGATCCACACATGAAATATCTCCCAACTCAGCTGGATCCTCTTTAACCTAGGCCACAGTTTCAGCAATTTGGCTAAGGTTCTCCACGTTCTCTTCTTCTTCCAGCTCAACCATTTCTTCCTCCACCTCGACCGCAGCTATAACAGATAGTTCGAGGTCTTCCACACCTTCCTCTTTTTCATTGAGGACTTCAAGAGGGGTTTCAAGCTCAATAGGAGGAAGGCTTAAGACTTGGAATTCTTCCTCGCAGGATAAATGATTTTCCAAAGTTTTTTGAGCTTCAGAAATAGCCTTCATTTTGTCTTCCATCTTGTCCAACACTTTTAACATATTTTCCAACATCGTCTGTGTCCCATCCTCGGATGGTTGTTGTGGAGGCTGCACTTGAGGAGGTTGCTCATAATAGTTATGAGGGGGATTGAGCTCATCCCAATAGGCAAGCTCATCCTCAATAACTTCATCTCTTTCTCTTTCATTGTCGAACCAATGAAAGGCGTATTTCTCTTCCAAGTATTCATAATGGTCCGCCCTAGCACCTTGCCATGCAAACCATGCTGGATCAAATGCAGGTTTATGGCTACATGCAGCCATTGGTGAACCTGAAAACTCAAAAACTCATACCGAAAAGATTAAAAGAAAAAACAAAAGCTCCCAATCCAGACAACCGAAAACCGAAATTGGTCTAGACCAAATCCCCGGCAACGGCGCCAAAAACTTGTTCGCCCCGAAAGGTGTGTGCGTCAAAGTCTTAAATTTATATCTAGAACACAAAGCAAAGCGAACCCGCAGTGTACGGATCAGCTGTAGTAAGGTAAGAATTCCAGAGTCGAACTCAGGGATTTGGTGAGAATAAATCCAATTTCAATTATCTAGCGAAAAGTGCGAAAAGCTTTTGTGATCAAATAAGAGGGAAATGATTCCAAGGATTCAAGTATCCGATTTCGGCTTTCGATTCAAGACACTTCTATAGATATAGGACAGAGTTTATATTGCCAAAATTATTTGTTCAAAGGTAGGATTCGTACGGTGAAGTTCCGAAACCTATATGACTAATCTAAAGGTTCTCTCTATAAGGGTTGTTGAGGCTGCAATATAGAAAGATCTAAAGACAAGAGTTATGTTCAAACTAACTATCTAAAACTCCAGGATATGACTCTCCAAAGTAAAGAATAGCAAGCACAATTAAAATCTTAATAAAGGATGTTTACCCAAATCTTGAAATCTAATCAGGTTTGAAGTGTCTTCATACATTCAATTAGAGGGTAAAAAGGTTAATCCAGGTTGGGATTTAGGCAAGGATTAATTTTGGTTAAAGATTGATTCAATTAAGGTTCGTCAAAGGAATAAATAGGGCTGTTCATAAGAAAATCGGCCGATTTACTCAAGAACAGTCCGATTTTCCTGTTATCGCAAAACTAAAATCTAAACTCTCAGGGTCCTAATGATTGAATGAGTTCAGTCTATCATCATCTAAGCCTTAATCATCAACTATTCTCCCCAGAATCACAAAGGTTTTAGCCAACCATTTTCAAAATCGAATCAAATTAATTATTGAGAGAAATATCACAAAGAAACCGAATCTTGACTAAAGAATTCCAATAACCTTCAAATCTGTAAACGATTGTCAAAATAAATTAATGTATCTCTTAAACAACTCAAATTCGTGCTCAAAAACAGCAAGTACTTCAATGAACAAAGAAATCTCACAACTAGAATCCAAATTTACTTCCCGGCAAAGAATACTTCAATCTTCCTCCAAGAATCTTCGAATTCTCTCAAACGTGTAAAGATTTCCCGCTGCGGCCTTCAACGTCGGGGATCCAAATCCTGGGGTTGTAACCGTCCTACCTTCAATGTTGAAGGCTCTCGAATATATGTAGGGATCTATCTAGGGTTTAAAGATAAAACCCTAAATATTTGGGCTGAAAAGAAGTCGAATCCGCTGGTATCAGAAGATACTCTGGCGCGTCAGACGGTATCAGAGAATACTTTGGGCCGCGTCCGACGGTATCAGAAAATACTTTGGGCCGCGTAACTTCCTTATATTGCTCCTTTTTGTCCCGCTACAAGGCTTAATCCTTAAATATGCTATTTCGCTCCATAAGTATAAAGGTAAAAGCACAATCACACATCATACACAATCAACATGCAACACTCAATCCTTTTATTATCTTTAATTAGGTGATAGGTCATTACTAATGATACTTACTTTGTGACACGAGGGATTCCCAAACCTCGCCCCTGTCCCCGTTTACCAACGCGGAATGGTACTAATGCATCTGACCGTCTACCGGACTGGGCTGGTCGCAGGGAACCTCCTAGACTCTCGCAAGAGCTAGGTAGATGATGTCACGACCCGTTATCATACATTTGGGGCAATTACGTAAATAGTAAAGTCGGCCAAATCCGTGTAACACCCCGAATCCGCGGGACTCGGGATGCCACATTGGGCTAGGATCTCACAATGGATCCTGACCCTAGCCTAACAACAAGTTCACTGGACCTTACAACATGGCACTGACAGATATAAAAACAAATACATAAAACCGTATAAATTGTACAACGAAAGGTAAACAACAACATAGCCGAGTATATAAAACGACAACCTCACACAGGAGGTACAAAAGAACATCCTCGCACAGGAGGGGAACACAACAAACCCAAACCAACCACCTAATGTACGAGAGTCCTCGGCCTGTCACCCTGCCAGATCACTCAACAGCGCCTAACCTGTAAACATCTACAACACGGTATGAAACCGTTAGCTATCCATACACATATATAGAGTAATGCATAAGCACAATCACACATAGGGAAAGATAAACATATCAGCATGCTTTCACTCATTTACCCATTTATTCATCTCAATATAATGGTCATTCACTCAAATCGTATAGATATAGTATATATGAAACTAGGTGACACGAGGACCGATACATCCTCGCCTCTGAGCCTGCTAGCCAGCCGTACTAGTATCGGTCACACAATCCGTGTACCCTATGGGAGTGGATTGCGCCCTTCCTGTAAACCGGTCTGGCCTGACATCAGAGAACCTCCCAGACTCCACGGCGGGATGAAAGGGAAAGGTTATCACAGCCACGCAGTGGGGCAATTAATAAAACATAGGTCGGTAAATACGACATCACATGCTATCATAGCAAACATATAAGGCACACACCACTCATACAAACACCCCATATAAAGATGGTAGCTAAGTAAGTCCTACGGACTTACCTCAACCTCGTACAAACTCAACCACGATCACCTCTACACTGGAGGGACAACACGGCCTATAAAAAGGCATAAAGAGATATATCAACCTCTATTCATCAAAGGGGTCACACCTAGACCCAAAGGGATCCATAAGGATCATACTCAATCTATGAACCTCACAACCAACTAAACCTCAATATCTCAGCATAACTCACAATTCCTCAAATCTCAAGGTAGTATCTAATCAAAATTCCTCAATCTCAATTTTAATCCTAATTTAATTAATTAACATTTAATTAATTAATTAGATTTCTCCAGAATAACGTTTTGCCCGTAGGCAATTTCTAAACCCACATGTCATCAGATTTCATCAAACAAACTATCCATAATCACCAGAATAATATAACGACCATAATGGAATTTCCAATTATCCATTTTAACCAATTTAAGCTCAATTTATACTAACCCGCAATACGGAAAACAAATAAATTCATAACTTATTCGTTACTAACCCGATATACGAACCGGAAGAAGATCCAGACTCCTAGCGATACGGGGAGTAAGAGCGCGGTATGAAACCTTACATTTGATGACTTGCGGTGGTCCGTCGACGCTCCGATAGCGGTAAACGGAAGCTTTACCAAAAAGCTAACAAACGGAAAATAGATTTGTACCACGATGTAGAGGACAAGATAAGGGACTCGTTGGTATAAGCGGATTTGAAAATGGATCGAAAGTGAAAGGTGGGTGAGAGATCGAAGTTGAGCGTACGGTGGCTCTCGCTTCTCTCTGTAACTTCAATTTGAAAGTGTAAGGTAAGGATGAAGGTATAAGGCAGCAGCCTTCTTATCATCATATATAAATATATATTTAAATAATATAAGATGAAAGTGGAGATATGCAAGTTTAGCCGCCTTCATTTATATATATATATATATATATATATATATATATATATATATATATATATATGTATGTATATATATATATATATGTATGTATGTATATCCATTTAATTGAAACGTGGTTATAATTTCTGATTTTCAAATTTTACCAAATTGGAATATAAAATTCAGAATATTATCGGGATAATTAATCCATAACTATCTCGTAAAATGGGTATTCTTAAGCCACATTTCTTAACCGCTAAGAAACGGAATAGCGACTCTTTTATCCGTTTCGTCTTTTCATGTTATTTCATATCTAGGACATGTCAGATGCCCTGATTATTTCTCTCAACTGTATTTTTATTAATTGGAGCTCCCAAATGCTCCAAATAACACCGGAGTGTAAAAATAATTACCCGGGGGAAAAAGTAAAATTTTCTCCAAACGTCCAAAATTACGTCAGGAACATAACGGTGGGATTCTTACTCATCACTTGCGAAGTCTTCGCGAGTTATATGTTAATTACTATCAACGATTAAGTTAATCAACATTAATTAGAATTCGAAAATCCTAGCTATTACATCACACACCCCTTAAAAAAAAGTTTCGTCCCGAAACTTGAACAATTCCCAAATCCTCTCGGACCCATACGCCGAGGTATAACTCTCACTCTTTCTATCGGAGGTATCACATCTCCGTTCAAAAGATCACAACCTATAACAATCTATAACCTCAAGTATAAACATGGAGGAATCATCATCTCCAGAAAACAGGGCCATAACGCTACCCAAAGGCGTAGAGGAATCACGTCTCTCGCCATACCACATCACAAGGCATAGAGGAAGCACATCTCTAGCCCAAACATATCACAAGCATAGAGGAAATACGTCTCTAGCAAACCATAAACATATATATCGCATGGAGGAATCACATCTCCACTGAACTATGTCCATCAAGGTAGCATGGAGGAAAGAACCATCTCCAGCTGAATCCTAATCTCACTCAAATAGCATGGAGGAAAGAACCATCTCCAGCTATAAATATAATCATAACGTGGAGAAAGTAATCATCTCCAGCTATAGCATACATCACGCTAGCACATCAAGATCTACTAAGATCATAAATCACATCACAACTAGCATGAAATAACACATCAAGGCATATAAGCACATAAGCACAACATTCATCAAGATAGCACTAAGATATACTCGTATTTCCACAAATGGGTTTGTCCCGACATATACTCTGGATAGTTCCTCAGAACACTATCCTCAGTCTTTCACATAGCCTCTTCAGGTCTTCATCTCGACCATTATATCCTCAATATGGGAATGCCTTTCGAATGCAAGCGTTTCATATCTCATTCCAAGAATGTAATCGAATGCTCAACAAAAGTTTGGTTGGACTCAACCATCAAATCATCGTAACTCACAAGGTGTCTCGAGTCTGTATATACTTCCTCAGTTGAGACATAAGAAACACTGGGTGGATATCCTCTAATCTCAGAGGCAAAGCTAAACATCATGCTGCCTTCTCAGTACTAGTCGATCTCGAATAAACCATCATATTGGAAACTCAGTTCCCTTTCCATATTAACATGTTTAACGTCTCGCAGCTGAGATACTTACTGCCGGACATGAACTCTCGCTTGAACTTTAGAGGTTAACGCCTCTTGTCTACATATAATATCTGGCGACTCTGTAAAACCAGCATTCTTCTTTCAATCAACGTTACTTGAACTATAAAATCCTGAATCTGGTCAGGTCTTATTCCACTACTACTGCTAGATCACTTCTAGCATAAGGATATACGATATCTATGTCTATATATATTGCCTTATAGGGCCATCCCAGAAAGATGCACGTCCTTCATTGTTATATAATAAAATCAGTAATGGAAGGTAATATAACTATCCACGTTTCCCATTCAACTTACAATTAATAATAGATCTAGATGATCTAGATGATCCTCTCTAACTGACCATCTGTTAGGGGGTGAAGTGCAGTCATGAGGTACAGACTCATCCCCAAAGCAGTCTGAATCTGCTGCCTAAAATCTCAAAGTAAAAACATCCATCTCGATAAAAAAAATGATCGTTCTCGGTATACCATGGAGTCTCACTATCTGTCTAGTGTACTCCTTAGCCAATTCATTCACTAGCCACGTCCTTCTGATAGAAATGAAACGTGCCGGTTTCATTAATTTGTTACCAACAATCCAGATAACATAAATCTTCTACTGGGTCACAATCCCATAAAAAAGTTCATAGAGATGTCCTCCCAAATTTTACTACTGCACTGGTAGTGGGTAGGGCTTATCTCTAGATCGGAAATACTCTATCTGGACCTGCTGACAGGTCACACACTATATCACAAATCTGGTTATATCGGCTTCATACAATATAATCGTCTCATCTCGTTGTACATCTTACTCGTACCTGAATTTACTGAATAAGGCGTACAGTGGGTATACCATAATATTCTATGTCTCCATCTGCATCAGCAGGTACACAAAGTGGTCATGACTCTTCATCAGTCCATCTACTCCCATGGAAAACTATGGTGCCTCAGTACGAGACATCCTTTCTCTAAACCTTATCAAGGCCAGGTAGGTCTCCTGCTTCTGTTGGACCTCATCCAACAGACCAGCTAGAATCTTTGAGGTATAACTGGGTATCCTCATCAAGGAACTGATTGTCCAACTCTAGCCAAGCTAGATTTCTCTGAAGCTGAAGCTGAACTATCTGTCTCACAATAATCTTCTCTTGGAGCGTCTTTCCGTTCCAATTGTCGGCGACAACGTTCAACTTCTCGGAATGATATGGAACCTCCAGGTCAAAGTCTTGATCAACTTAAGCTCTTAACACTAGCGGTTATTCAACCCCTGTTGCATAAAATATACTTCAGATTTCTATGATCTATAGAAATCTGACATGAAGATCACACCGGTACGATCTTCAAAACTTAAAGGCTTGAACTACCACTACTAACTCTAAATCATGAATCGGGTAGTTCTCATCATACGTTCTCAGCTGTAAATACACATATCAATAACCCTACTCCTCTGTAGTAATACACATCTCACACTTAGTTGAGATGTATAACCGTAAATCACGGGATCCCAAAAATCTTCTAACTACAACAGAATGGAAGCAGAGGTCAAATGCCTCCTCAACTCTTCAGAACATAGACACACTGCTTTCATCACGTAGTTATGGTGGTTTTCTCAAAAGACTCGCAAATGAATACATAATCATATAAAATCCTTCGTCAAAGCATTGGTAGCAATCGGCTGAGCTGAGAAAACTACGTATTCCTTAATGTTCATCAGTATCTCCCATGTTACAACATACTTAATTCTCGCTGGGTCAACCATGATCCCACTGGCGGAGACAACATGGCCTAAAAAGGCTACCACTAGCATCTCAACTTACACTTAGAGAGCGTAACATACAACCCTCTATCTCTCGAAATCTGCAGAACAGTCCTCAAACGATCGGTCTACTATTCTCTGCTATGAGAGTATACCGACATGTCATCAATGAAGTCCACCACCAACTAATCAAGGAAATCGATGAAGATAATGTTCATCAACTCCATCAAAACTACTAAAACATTCGTCACCCAAATGACATCACTACAAACTCATAGTGTCCATAACGGGTATGGGATGCTATCTCATACACATGTTGCTCTCTCATCCATGACTAGGGATATCTTGATCATAAAGGAATCCCGAAAACACAATTGCTTCTTGAAGTTAACTCGTCAGGTCGTCAATACGGAACATGGAACCCACTAGGGTAAACCCGTTTCAGTAAACTTTTCAAGTTATCAGTACAATATCTCAACAAGCACCATATAGTGTGACTTTCCCATTCAATCTTGTATCATACTTCAACTCGATAACAATGTCCACACTCCGTTGAGGTGACAGCTAGACGGTTCACTATCACGTCTATAAACTCATAAACAGCTGGAATACCTTCCAATGTTGGACTATCAAGCTCCTTCATTGTATAACACTAGAAGGCGTCACATCCCTGTGCTATCAGCTCGATGCTCGTACAGTCCTGATGACAAACCCGTCTCTTCAAAGGTCTTAACCTCAGAAGACCTCTATTTAACTCAACTCAGTAAAGACTATAATAGTCTTACTATTAAAAGCTAACACCACATGATATCTATTCATCCAAACCGTACACATAATGACTTCCTCATGCACCTACGACATGACAAAGAAGTCTGCAACCATACACGGGTCCCTGAAATAAGGGAACAAACACGCATCTCACGGGTATCTCAGACCCAAAAAGGTAATCCTGTAAAGGAAAATCCACCTTCTACTATATACAAAAAGTCAACCATTAACGCATGCATCGAAAGACATGAAGTGCATAACACTCACAACAAGCAAAACTCCACCAGGTAAACCATTAACGAGAATGGTACCTATAACAGCTAACACTCGTAGCTCCACTACATATCATCACTCAATGACAGATTCATGCTCCTCAGGTATCACTGAGGTCATTACTATAGCCTCCACTTCCACTCTTTCTGCACCGGAAAGAGGAAGGTCTTGATGGGAAGAAACACCACCGTGCTGACAGAAAGGGCCATATGGCCTAGCTCACCACAAGTGAAACAAGCTATCAGTGCCAAAGGGCACACAGAACGCAAATGATCTGGATAGCCACAACTGAAACATAACCATCCCATCCTTGCAACCTGTGCAACTGAAGGGTAACTCGACCTTCGTCGTCCACCTGGAATGATCTCACTCTTGAAGGGAACCTGTAAAGGCAATGCCTTGCCCTGTCGACAAAACTTCGCTCTATGCCCTGCTTTACCACACGTAAAGCATATGATGGGCGCCTTTGGGCACACAACTCGCCAGTGTCCCAACTTCCACGCAATTAAAACACTGTAGTTCCTTGCCAGTCATCTTCATGGCCAAAGGATCACTAGATTGTCCTGATATCGGACTTGGTTCCCCATTCATCATCTTTGCTTCTCTAGTAACTGATTCAGTCCATTGCTTCTTTCCGGATCTAGAACCTTCAGTTGATCTCACAATTGTTGGTAAATCCGGTGTGGATCTACCCGCTATCACCACTTCATATACTTGTTACATATATTCTTGAAACTTGGATCTACTCATGGAGACACGATCAACCTCTTCAAACTCGTTCTCTACCATAGGCGAAACAACAACGGAAACTAGTCCCTAACGTATCACCACTGGAGGAAGAAGGGGTGTACCCCTACCTCATCCCACTACAGATACTACTCTAGTCTGAGTCATCTGTAGGATATACGCACCTAATCTTATAAGGCTATATATATGCCATAGGTATCGATATGTATATAATACATCCACATAATCCATAGTACACACAAATATATATACATATCTACGCTGCAGAGATCCATGGCAGAGGTGACGACTTCTCGTACATTCTATCCCAAAACCACACTTAAAACCAAAACCTTTGAAAACGTCAGATCCCATGTGGGCTCTGTTTATTTTACCTATCATACCTCATTGCAGGTAGCAAGTGTCATTGTTGTCAACCTGGGCTCTGATACCAACTCTGTAACACCCCGAATCCGCGGGACTCGGGATGCCACATTGGGCTAGGATCTCACAATGGATCCTGACCCTAGCCTAACAACAAGTTCACTGGACCTTACAACATGGCACTGACAGATATAAAAACAAATACATAAAACCGTATAAATTGTACAACGAAAGGTAAACAACAACATAGCCGAGTATATAAAACGACAACCTCACACAGGAGGTACAAAAGAACATCCTCGCACAGGAGGGGAACACAACAAACCCAAACCAACCACCTAATGTACGAGAGTCCTCGGCCTGTCACCCTGCCAGATCACTCAACAGCGCCTAACCTGTAAACATCTACAACACGGTATGAAACCGTTAGCTATCCATACACATATATAGAGTAATGCATAAGCACAATCACACATAGGGAAAGATAAACATATCAGCATGCTTTCACTCATTTACCCATTTATTCATCTCAATATAATGGTCATTCACTCAAATCGTATAGATATAGTATATATGAAACTAGGTGACACGAGGACCGATACATCCTCGCCTCTGAGCTTGCTAGCCAGCCGTACTAGTATCGGTCACACAATCCGTGTACCCTATGGGAGTGGATTGCGCCCTTCCTGTAAACCGGTCTGGCCTGACATCAGAGAACCTCCCAGACTCCACGGCGGGATGAAAGGGAAAGGTTATCACAGCCACGCAGTGGGGCAATTAATAAAACATAGGTCGGTAAATACGACATCACATGCTATCATAGCAAACATATAAGGCACACACCACTCATACAAACACCCCATATAAGGATGGTAGCTAAGTAAGTCCTACGGACTTACCTCAACCTCGTACAAACTCAACCACGATCACCTCTACACTGGAGGGACAACACGGCCTATAAAAAGGCATAAAGAGATATATCAACCTCTATTCATCAAAGGGGTCACACCTAGACCCAAAGGGATCCATAAGGATCATACTCAATCTATGAACCTCACAACCAACTAAACCTCAATATCTCAGCATAACTCACAATTCCTCAAATCTCAAGGTAGTATCTAATCAAAATTCCTCAATCTCAATTTTAATCCTAATTTAATTAATTAACATTTAATTAATTAATTAGATTTCTCCAGAATAACGTTTTGCCCGCAGGCAATTTCTAAACCCACATGTCATCAGATTTCATCAAACAAACTATCCATAATCACCAGAATAATATAACGACCATAATGGAATTTCCAATTATCCATTTTAACCAATTTAAGCTCAATTTATACTAACCCGCAATACGGAAAACAAATAAATTCATAACTTATTCGTTACTAACCCGATATACGAACCGGAAGAAGATCCAGACTCCTAGCGATACGGGGAGTAAGAGCGCGGTATGAAACCTTACATTTGATGACTTGCGGTGGTCCGTCGACGCTCCGATAGCGGTAAACGGAAGCTTTACCAAAAAGCTAACAAACGGAAAATAGATTTGTACCACGATGTAGAGGACAAGATAAGGGACTCGTTGGTATAAGCGGATTTGAAAATGGATCGAAAGTGAAAGGTGGGTGAGAGATCGAAGTTGAGCGTACGGTGGCTCTCGCTTCTCTCTGTAACTTCAATTTGAAAGTGTAAGGTAAGGATGAAGGTATAAGGCAGCAGCCTTCTTATCATCATATATAAATATATATTTATATAATATAAGATGAAAGTGGAGATATGCAAGTTTAGCCGCCTTCATTTATATATATATATATGTGTATATATATATATATATATATATATATATATATATATATATATATATATATATATATATATATATATATGTATGTATGTATATCCATTTAATTGAAACGTGGTTATAATTTCTGATTTTCAAATTTTACCAAATTGGAATATAAAATTCAGAATATTATCGGGATAATTAATCCATAACTATCTCGTAAAATGGGTATTCTTAAGCCACATTTCTTAACCGCTAAGAAACGGAATAGCGACTCTTTTATCCGTTTCGTCTTTTCATGTTATTTCATATCTAGGACATGTCAGATGCCCTGATTATTTCTCTCAACTGTATTTTTATTAATTGGAGCTCCCAAATGCTCCAAATAACACCGGAGTGTAAAAATAATTACCCGGGGGAAAAAGTAAAATTTTCTCCAAACGTCCAAAATTACGTCAGGAACATAACGGTGGGATTCTTACTCATCACTTGCGAAGTCTTCGCGAGTTATATGTTAATTACTATCAACGATTAAGTTAATCAACATTAATTAGAATTCGAAAATCCTAGCTATTACAATCCGGTTTCGTTGTTTATCATAAATAGCAAACACCACTCATACACATTACACTCATACAAGAAAGCCAGCTAAGTAAGTCCGTGGACTTACTAGAATCAAATCTCGACTCTCTTAATCACAACTCAATCTGTAACTGTATAACTCGGTTTCCTGTCAAAGGAGACAAGTGTGTCAGCACACTTTCTAGGTAATTAGAAGTCTAAGACTTCTAAGATAGTAGATCCTATTAGAACAGAATTTAATACAGTACCAATTTATGGTAAAATGACTATTTTACCCTTGGTCCCGAAACTTCCAAAAATTCCATATATCATGCCTAAACTCTTATTTGAGACTAAAAAGTTCCATTCTAACTCCTAAAGATGAGTTTGGTAACAAACTGGCAATTTACCTATTTTCCAATTTTCCGAAAGATCGTTAAGGTCCAACTTCAGCTTCAAATATGAAATTCTAATAAACTTATAAAAATTCCGAAATAATTATCTAGATCATCTATTCTATCCATTCTACTCATAGGAGAAAGAATTTCTTAAAACTGTTAAAGCATCACTTCTACAAAAATTTTTAAAGTTGGTTACAACACTTAACAAACGACACACTGTCTTAACTTTGAAAAATCATAACTCCTAAACTACTCACTGGATTTATCCCAAATTTTGATATGTTCTACTATAAAATCGTATCTATAATATATCCAAAATTCAGCCGCAAAGGAGATCAAAATCCTATTTAAAACTATCTCACAAAACCGAATTTCAGCACAACAGAAAAACTGCTTACGACTCCATCTTTGAAAAATCATAAATCCCAAACCACTCGCTGGATTCCTCTCAAATTTTAATATGTTCTATAACAATAGGTCAACCATATCATATCCAAAATTCAATCCCAACGGAGATCAAGAGCTTATTCAAAACCATCTCACAAAACAGCATCACTTGCTGTTTTCCCAACACTCAGCACATATATAAAAACTGCATGAGGCGTCAACTTTGGAAAACAATAACTCTCAAACCGTAACTCCGATTCTTCCCAAATTTTAGTATGTTATACTATGTACTACTGTCTATGACATATCCGAAAACCAGCCAAAAAGAAGTAGTCTAGCTTACCCAAATTTGGCCCGAAATTGACTGCTCGTCACTTCCGAAAACTCAGAAAACTGAGAGATGTAACAGCTCTCTGAAGTTGCTCCTTTGGCTGAAATGTATGGGTTTAAAGATGGTTTAGAGGCACCCATTGACACGTAAACATGGAGGGGAAGTAAGGAGGTAGATGTAGGTCTTACCCGGCTCCAAACTCGAAGGCATGAAGGATGAGGATGGCTCTCGCGTTCATAGCTTTGTCGGAAACTGAAGAGGTCCGATAGGAGGCTGTTGTGCACGACTCCAGGGGCTGGAAGGCAACTGGAGAGGAGGGTACGCCTGCGCTGCTGGCTCGACAAAAGCGAGGAGAGGGTTGCTGCTGCCTGCAACTAGGCACAAAGCGATCTGTAGCAATCGTGTATGTGTGCAGCGCGATGGGGGTTCTGTAGCAAACAGAAGGAGCAGCGGTCGACAGAAGATGAATCCGGACATCCTTGGCAGCAGATGTAGCGTGATTTCAGGAGGAGGAGTCACCGGATGTTGCGTACGGGAGGAAGAGTTGAATGTAGACGGGAAAGATGGGAAGTGGCTACTGCTGAGTTTACTCTCTCTTTAGCGTGAATTCAGGAGCTGTTACAGAAGATCTCTTTCCTATAAATCAGCAGCTGTTACGTAATATGAGGAAGGGGAAACGCTGGCTGCTAATACGTAGGAGATAGGAGGGAACTGCTGTGCTTCCTGGGCTGCAAGACAAGGAGCAACAGGCCCGCAACATGATTGTGTTCTGGGCTGGAAACATTGTATCTCTGGGCTGCAGCAGGCATCACTAGGTGGCTGAAGATCCGGGCTGCTGAAGGTATGGCTGTTGGCAACAGAAGTTGGTGTGGGCTGGAGCAAGGTAAGTAAAAGAGGTGGGCTGAAACAAGGTAAAAATAAGAGTGGGCTGAGTTGTTTGTCAAAATCTGTCAAAACTCATCATGGCCTTGTCAGGCCCATGAATGAGTTTGTCACAGATTTGTCGGGCTTTGTCATGGCGTCGTCTCAGCTTAGTCATGATCTCGTCACAGCTTGTCATGATCTCGTCTAAAGTCATCGATACGAAAGAATTATAATAACTAGGGTTTGATATAAATCTATCATTTTATGTGAATTAAATTATACATAAAATAATAAAATAATTATAAGAATTAGAGCTTGATATAATTTTATCATTTTGTGTGAATTAAATTCTACATAAAATAATAAAATTTATGAAGAAAGAAATACTAGATAGAATGGGAAACCGTCAACGGTTCGAAGTCCGATTTGATTCAGAATTAAACGGAATAAAAATTCCGGATATTACATCAGTACCCCCTTAAAATAAGTTTCGTCTCGAAACTTAGAACAAGGTACTTAATTAAGCAACTTCCATAAATAAACTTGTATATCCTAGTCTCACTAAATTTTAATTTTGTTTTCTAAACTCCTGTAACCCTATCAAAACGTAACGAAAAAATTCGGTCGTTACATCAGATCCCCTCAAAATAAGTTTCGTCCCGAAACTTAGGGTAAGACAATCCTGATCAACCTTTAAGGCACTAAATGGGTGTGTTTGATCGCTATACAAAAGTCTCGTCGTTTCCACATCTAAGTATCCCGTACATCAAGGTTACCAAAAGAACACATCACTGACTAAATACTCAATCATGAAATAAACAAGTCGTCAAACAATATCACACATACAAGGTCAAACCCTAACTAGTCACTCCCAAGGTTGCAACTATCGCTACATAGGTCTTTGAAAGGTTACATCTCTTATTATCCCGCATATCTTAGGTAACCTTATCAGCTTTTCCTAAAACCACTAAATCTTAAATCTTTTCAGGTACTTAGATCACAAGCATCTGCTACCACGTTCTAGAGTGGTTACCGGGTATCTCACCGATATCATCCGGCTCAATTGTCTGATCTTCTAATCTGATGACCTAACTCGTGTCTGGTATGTATTTCTCCAACTGAAAATCTCAAACTCAGTTCCCAGACTTAGTCTCCGTGGAAAACTGAAGCTGCACTCTCCAATAGGGTGAGGAATATTAGTTCATCAGTCACTTTTAAACAACTTTAAAACTTCCAATGGTTGTCTTACACACCTCACTTCCAGATCCTTTGATGACCTTACGGAAAATAATCTATTCAACTTCCTTCCCTTCGTTATGACCACTTGCTTCCAGCCTGCTGAAAAGGTTCTGACTACACACTCAAGCCAAAGGTCTTAGACATCCACCAACACTTACCAACTACCCAATGCTCTTCGCAGCACGACCCACTTGGTCTTGTCTTTTAATATTACTCAGTCGTCTTATTCCTCCGGTAAGGAATCGTCACCTTTACCCTTTTCTGGTCTACACTCGGGGCAACTAAGAATCAAATCTAGTGGTCATCCTCTTTGTTCACTTGGCATTGTTATATTATTTATAGATCTCTAATACATCGTTAGCTCAAACTTAGTTTTCTCACGCATTTTCCAAGATCTTAAGTAAAATAGAATATGTCCGAAATGACGGCATTAGACACAAAGTGATCCCATGTCCGAAACCACTCTAACATACTCCGTTAGGGATATAAAATTCCAAAACTACTTGCATGGCAACATGTACAAAGCCATCACTCTTCACTCGGATCCATAAAAGTGTACCAGTCTCCTTCTATTACCTCTACATGCTCATAAGTTTCCTTACGATATTTCTAGTCACTTCACATGGCCTATCTCACGTTCCTTCCAACTAGAATGCATTTCACCAACTATCACCATCTTAAACTCGACACGGCATCCATCAGTACCATTGAGCTTCTTGCTCTGTGGGTTAGGACCCACCACGCTTCCGCTGCGCTACTTTGATTATTTTGTTGTCACCCCTTAATCATAAGGACGTGTTCTGTGAGTCCAAAATGATTAACCGGATGAAGTACCAAGTTCTTTCCTTACTTGTTTTCCTGAAATAAAATCATTATTGGAATGCAACCATCTTCCGTTTACTTCCTTAATTCTTGCAACACCGATCCAAACTCTCAAACTCGGCCAGAGTTTGGTCTTAACCAGACAAGAAATAACCTTTAACGCAATCCTCTCGATACCTTTTGCTCATCCCATACGGTTGACGTTGCCTACTTGAGGAAATCCTCCAAGGCGTCGGGAAAGCTACTCCATAGATCCACCGTCCCAATTATCTCTTCTTAACGGCACATAACTCGTCAATACTAAACAATACTTGCACGTCCTTGGTTGACATCGGACAATCTATAATTGACTTATCGCCATTTCATACCTCTACTGATATTAAACTTTTGGTGCATACCACCTACTAGATTAATCCTTTTATCCTTCTTTAGTTCATCTTATCTTTCCCTCTTCTACTTCCTTTGGGACACTATCTTTCTCAAGTCTCATTGTGCCATTCGCCTGACGTCAAAAGTCGTTCCTAACACTCCACGATAGATGGTAAGCGTCTTGTAATTCCGATGATTTTTAATTACCTCCCAATTGTAGTCCCCTTACAAGGACCGTCTGTGTTGATGACCTATGTTCTGTTATAAATGGGGTTACCCTGGACTCTTGAGTCCACCACACGATTCTCACAAGCACACGTTCCTTAATCGGCGTTGTTTGTAATATTTCCTCCCAAATCTATGTTGACTATGTTACAGGGCTTCGATCCTTTCGATACTGGCGTTGTGATTCCTCTTAAAATTCTTATCTTTAAAGAAGACAAAACGTCTCCAAGCTTGTGAAGTCTACCCTTCGCTCTTACATTAAGTTGTAAGTCTCCATTCCGTGTTAATTGTGATCTGTCAAAATTTCCTTAGCTAGTAGGTAAACAATTGCTCACCACAATCCTTTTATACTTCTTTAGTTCGTTCTACCTTCTACCCTTCCGCTTCTTATGGCTAACTCTATTTCTCTAGTCCGCTTGTCTCATTCATCTGGCATAAATAGTCGTTTCAAGTTTCCACGATCGCTTGCAAGCGTCTTAGAAATTCTTATGGCCGTAATGATCATCCACTTGCAGTTCCTTTTGCATGGACCATCTGTGTTGATGGCTTAGGTCCCGTGATAATTCGGGTTACCCTAGACTCTCGAGTATAGCAAGGCCGTTCTCTCATACAGATTTCTTCACTGGTGTTGGTGGTAATATCGCCTTCCTGAAACTCCTTTGCCTGCTACCGGCTTCCATTCTTTGGATATTGGCGTCGCAGTTTCTTTCCAACTTCTTATATCTTTGAGGAGGTCAAAACCCTCCACGCTTGTGGGGTCTGCCTTTTCGCTTTTACACTTAGTTGTAAGTCTTCATTCCTTGCACCTTAGATTCTCACACCCGGGTTGACACTTTGTCTCTTCTGGTTTCTCATGCCCACAATGGTCTATGCGGCATCCGCCTCGATTATAATGTCCTTGATTCCGCAATCTTGGTTGTACTCAATTCTACTTGTCCCGTTCCAATATTGTTATCTCTACTCCGCACTATTGTAGTCTCTTGCATGGTTCTTCCAATTCCGTCTCTCGGCCTCGTATGCCCGAGTTCCATGTACAACCTTCTATTCCTTCTAACTGAACTGGCCCAGCGATTTCTTCCTCATCTATTTGTGCTTGTGGTAAAAATTATCTTCACAACTTTACTTCCTTGCTCACTTGTTCTCTGGATGATTTGTACGGATCACCAAGCGGCCCACCCGAGTATAATACTCAATTCAAGGTCTGATTCCATTGCCTCGTTTTGGAGACTCTTCAAGTCCGCTACTGATTTATCATGAGGCGATAATCGCTTCGTGATATCACGACTAAAGGATATAAAGTATCCTTTAGGGTATTAACAAGCTACGCATACACTTGTATATAACATATAATAGTAAACCTCATAAAAAGTCTAAATACTCACCCCTACCGATCCAAGTTGCAGAGATCCACGGAGAGCGATGGTGGTCCGACGTACTACTAACCCAACAACCCGACTATGCGTCTGTGTAAAAACAGAAATCCGTTTTTGAAAACTTTAGACCTCTTTCGGGTTCTAGTTATTTTATACATTTGGTCTTTCAGAAGATTTCAAGTGCCATTATTGTCAACCCAGTGCTCTAATACCATATTGTAACACCCCAAATTCTGAGAACTCGGGGAGCTACTGGTTAGGACCTCACAATGGGTCCCGACCATAGTTTGACAACAATTTTACTTGGATCTTACAACAAGGAACAAAAGTATTTAAAACATTTGAAAACTGTAAACAATATATACATGGAGAATATGTATCAGCCTTACAAGAAACGCTACTAAAATGATGCATATGAAGAACAAAAGGCATCCCCGTCCCCAACTAAATGAGTACGTGGACCCGGCTGACCATTTCCTCCGGATCTCTCTACAACTGTCTTAACCTGCAAGGCATCTACAAGCGGTATAAAACTGTTAGCTAACATTCTATGCATAAGTATAAAGGTAAAAGCACAATCACACATCATACACAATCAACATGCAACACTCAATCCTTTTATTATCTTTAATTAGGTGATAGGTCATTACTAATGATACTTATTTTGTGACACGAGGGATTCCCAAACCTCGCCCCTGTCCCCGTTTACCAACGCGGAATGGTACTAATGCATCTGACCGTCTACCGGACTGGGCTGGTCGCAGGGAACCTCCTAGACTCTCGCAAGAGCTAGGCAGATGATGTCACGACCCGTTATCATACACTTGGGGCAATTACGTAAATAGTAAAGTCGGCCAAATCCGGTTTCGTTGTTTATCATAAATAGCAAACACCACTCATACACATTACACTCATACAAGAAAGCCAGCTAAGTAAGTCCGTGGACTTACCAGAATCAAATCTCGACTCTCTTAATCACAACTCAATCTGTAACTGTATAACTCGGTTTCCTGTCAAAGGAGACAAGTGTGTCAGCACACTTTCTAGGTAATTAGAAGTCTAAGACTTCTAAGTTAGTAGATCCTATTAGAACAGAATTTAATACAGTACCAATTTATGGTAAAATGACTATTTTACCCTTGGTCCCGAAACTTCCAAAAATTCCATATATCATGCCTAAACAAATATTTGAGACTAAAATGTCCTATTCTAACTCCTAAAGATGAGTTTGGTTACAAACTGGCAATTTACCTATTTTCCTATTTTCCGAAAGATCGTTAAGGTCCAACTTCAGCTTCAAATATGAAATTCTAATAAACTTATAAAAATTCCGAAATAATTATCTAGATCATCTATGCTATCCATTCTACTCATAGGAAAAAGAATTTCTTAAAACTGTTAAAGCATCACTTCTACAAAAATTTCTAAAGTTGGTTACAACACTTAACAAACGACACACTGTCTTAACTTTGAAAAATCATAACTCCTAAACTACTCGCTGGATTTATCCCTAATTTTGATATGTTCTACTATAAAATCGTATCTATAATATATCCAAAATTCAGCCGCAAAGGAGATCAAAATCCTATTTAAAACTATCTCACAAAACCGAATTTCAGCACAACAGAAAAACTGCTTACGACTCCATCTTTGAAAAATCATAAATCCCAAACCACTCGCTGGATTCCTCTCAAATTTTAATATGTTCTATAAAAATAGGTCAACCATATCATATCCAAAATTCAATCCCAACGGAGATCAAGAGCTTATTCAAAACCATCTCACAAAACAGCATCACTTGCTGTTTTCCCAACACTCAGCACATATATAAAAACTGCATGAGGCGTCAACTTTGGAAAACAATAACTCTCAAACCGTAACTCCGATTCTTCCCAAATTTTAGTATGTTATACTATGTACTACTGTCTATGACATATCCGAAAACCAGCCAAAAAGAAGTAGTCTAGCTTACCCAAATTGGGCCCGAAGTTGACTGCTCGTCACTTCCGAAAACTCAGAAAACTGAGAGATGTAACAGCTCTCTGGAGTTGCTCCTTTGGCTGAAATGTATGGGTTTAAAGATGGTTTAGAGGCACCCATTGACACGTAAACATGGAGGGGAAGTAAGGAGGTAGATGTAGGTCTTACCCGGCTCCAAACTCGAAGGCATGAAGGATGAGGATGGCTCTCGCGTTCATAGCTTTGTCGGAAACTGAAGAGGTCCGATAGGAGGCTGCTGTGCACGACTCCAGGGGCTGGAAGGCAACTGGAGAGGAGGGTACGCCTGCACTGTTGGCTCGACAAAAGCGAGGAGAGGGCTGCTGCTGCCTGCAACTAGGCACAAAGCGACCTGTAGCAATCGTGTATGTGTGCTGCGCGATGGGGGTTCTGTAGCAAACAGAAGGAGCAGCGGTCGACAGAAGATGAATCCGGACATCCTTGGCAGCAGATGTAGCGTGATTTCAGGAGGAGGAGTCACCGGATGTTGTGTACGGGAGGAAGAGTTGAATGTAGACGGGAAAGATGGGAAGTGGCTACTGCTGAGTTTACTCTCTGTTTAGCGTGAATTCAGAAGCTGTTATAGAAGATCTCTTTCCTATAAATCAGCAGCTGTTACGTAATATGAGGAAGGAGAAACGCTGGCTGCTAATACGTAGGAGATAGGAGGGAACTGTTGTGCTTCCTGGGCTGCAAGACAAGGAGCAACAGGCCCGCAACATGATTGTGTTCTGGGCTAGAAACATTGTATCTCTGGGCTGCAGCAGGCATCACTAGGTGGCTGAAGATCCGGGCTGCTGAAGGTGTGGTTATTGGCAACAGAAGTTGGTGTGGGCTGGAGCAAGGTAAGTAAAAGAGGTGGGCTGAAACAAGGTAAAAATAAGAGTGGGTTGAGTTGTTTGTCAAAATCTGTCAAAACTCGTCATGGTCTTGTCAGGCCCATGAATGAGTTTGTCACAGATTTGTTGGGCTTTGTCATGGCGTCGTCTCAGCTTAGTCATGATCTCGTCACAGCTTGTCATGATCTCGTCTAAAGTCATCGATACGAAAGAATTATAATAACTAGGGTTTGATATAAATCTATCATTTTATGTGAATTAAATTCTACATAAAATAATAAATAATTATAAGAATTAGAGCTTGATATAATTTTATCATTTTATGTGAACTAAATTCTACATAAAATAATAAAATTTATGAAGAAAGAAATACTAGATAGAATGGGAAACCGTCAACGGTTCGAAGTCCGATTTGATTCAGAATTAAACTGAATAAAAATTCCGGATATTACATCAACCTTGATCCCTTTAGCGGAAATCACATGACTTCAAAAGGCAACCTCAAACATTCAAAACTCGCACTTAGAGAGCTTGACATACAACTCTCTACCTTGTAAAATTTGTAAACCCGTCCTCAATATCGTGCGTGTCCCTCTTTGTTATGAGAGTACACTAAAATATCATCAATGAAGACCACCACAAACTGATCCAAAAAGTCGATAAATATGTTATTCATAACTCTATAAAGATGAAAAGCGCACCCTTTTATAAGAGCAAAATGTACGATCGTGCGTGAAGGATACACGATCGTACCAAAGAGCGACCCGCGAGAATTTGGCCAAATCAATATTGGTTTTTTTTATATATAACCAAGGGTCCGTTCAGTATATTTTGTAATAACCTCATTTCATTCCCTTTATCCCAATAATCCCTCTAATAGAGGTTGAATTTTTTTCTTTTAATTTTTCCGTTTCCTTTCATCCCCCTTAATTCCTCTATACCGAACGACCCCAAATCTCTTAAACGTTTTCCCTCCTTATCGCAAGAGGAGTTCTTACATGATTCTCTCTCTTTTTTTCTTTTTTTTCTTTGATAATGGAAAGCGGTTCAAAACCATTAGCCGGCACGCCGACTAGTGAGTCGAAAGGCCGAAATAATCGGAAGACGGTCAAACCGTCATGAATAAATAGATAGAGGAGAAAAGAAATACACAAAAATACATCAAAATGAAACCGAAACCAAAAAAGTCTTCAAGGGAAAGCAGGATGATCCAATCAGCAGGAAGCAACGAGCATAAGCATTCATCTTCGAAGGAAGTACACACGGAGGAATCCTGGGGAACAACTGTGGACACCTCAGATTTGGACTGCAATAGAGCCGTCAGGGGTCGATCACAAATTCACGTCCCCTTCTTGACAAACGCACATAACCGCCAACAAAAGACTAAATCAAACCTCGGAAGACGAGATTGCAGAATAGGACTTGCCAGATTGAGAGAAAGATGATTTGTAGGGAAAGATTTTGTTTTTAGACTTGTAGTTGGAAATTTTTTACGGATTGATAAAAGAAAGATGATTTGTAGGGAAAGGTTTTGATTTTTGATTTTTGACTTGTAGTTGGTAATTTTTGAAGGATTGATAAAATAAAGATGATTTGTAGGGAGAACTGAGAGGATTTTTCAAAGGTGTCCAAGTGAATTTGCTCACAAAAACTTTTTGAACCTCCAACCGAATCTCAATTTCTTTGTTCAGAGTTCTTCCGTCACTAGTTTTTAATTCCTTAAATTGTTTCTTATTTCTTTTTCTCGTGGATATATCAATTAGTTTATATCCACATTTCTCAATTTGTTGTTTTTGATTCTTTGCGGCCAATATCTTTGTATTTATTTGGGAAGCTTATTTGGGTAGTTTTCAAAGCATTGTTGACCAGTGGAGGATTATGCCCAACAATGACATTTCATCAAGTTAGATACCAAGTTAAAAAAAAGTAGGATGTGATTCCATCAAAAATTTGTATGCTTTTTGGCACAAAGCAATAATCAATATCTTGGAAGAAAATTGATTCAGATTGGATGAACTAAGAACATTTGTTGGTATCAAGGACACTCAAATTACTTTGAAAAGCAAAGACTGAGTCAACTTTACTGGGTTGCAGCCCAAGAGCAAAGAGATGAACTCGGTTGATAGTAGTATATCATAAGAAGCAATGTCATTGCTAGTAGTGTAAAACAAAACACCATGTGTTCTCAAGGTCTTAATTCAAGAGGGGTTTGTGTATGTATGAAAACTCAAAAACTTTTCTTTTGGTAGTGCTTCTTCTTATTGGATCACCCTCAAAGTGATATTTCAAGGCATAAAAAGGCAAAGTATGTATCAATGATAATTATAAGATGAACTAACTTCCTTTTCTTTCTTGAAAACACAAATAAAGGACATGATAAAGATGTAGAGGTAATCAAAGTCAAACAAATCTAAGCCATGAAGCCTTAAACACATGCATAAAAGTCTCAAGGTCTTCTAATCAAAGAAAAGGTTCAAGAAACGTATTAAGGGAAGGAATTCTTTTTGGCAATTGTGGTGCTAATCCGGGAAAGAGGAACATATAATACCTTCAAAATTTTTCTTCACCGCACATGCTTCGCATGTAGAAAGCTTTGCTTTCATTATACTTTACTTTTTGAGAGTATGGACAGCGGTGCACAAAAACCGAAGCCTAGGAGATCGGCGTTTCTCAATTTTGAGATGCCTCAAACCCTTAATGCACATACCATATCCCGTTAGGACTTGTCGTTCAATCGGACTTTGGCAAGACACAAACACCCGGCTATGTGAATGGTGCCGAGTTACTCATCCTCATGTTCAACGTCCCCAAACTTATGAATTTATGCACTTTCTTTTAATACATTTTTCTTGGCCCTCCCACATCAAACATGCCTTTTTCTATCACTTATCCTGATTCCCGGATGGTAAAAGGAGGGTTACATATTTCATTGAGGAGCTAGCATGATCAAGATATGAGAAAAGAAAAGAAGTGAATTGCCTTAGTCATCCTTATATGATGTAAAAGAACTTGCAATATAGCTTCGACTATTATTTCATTCTCTTATCAAAACAACTAAATCATATAACTTATTCATGTGTTCAAGTAACAAAAGTAAACTCATTCATGCTATGATTAACATCTCAACACCATTAAGCATCTTTTTGCCTATCCACATACACATTTCTCATCATAGAGGTCATTTCCATCATAAGAAGCACAAAAAATTTTAAAATTTTTCAAAAATTTCAAATCATATGATGCAAGACATAAAACATGCAAATGGTATTGCAAATACCTCCACCCCATACTTAAAACTCACATTGTCCCCAATGTGAAGAAAAGAAAAGGAAGAAAAGGATACTCACAATGTAAGATGGCGAATCAGGCATGGCGAATCAGGCATGGCGAATCATTCATTGAGTGGTGATGGTGGGAGTCTATATAAGCGCAATAGGGAACTCCGGATATTCCAATCGGTGTCGAAGAATGAAGAAGGGGAACGTCTTTTGGCCGAACAAAAAGTTTCCGAAAAAAAAAAAATTTTTTTTTTTTTTTTTTTTTTTTTGAAAAAATCGACCGATTTTTCAAAAAATCGGCCGAGTTTTCTGCCCGATTTTTTCGTCGGCCCGATTTTTCCTGAAGGGGTCGATCTCTGGGTCGATTTTTCTTTCTGTTGTCAAAAATCGACCTGTTCTGAAGCCTAAATCGACCGATCTTCTTTTGGGTAGTCGATTTCTTGCCTTTTGTTCCTTGAAAACGTCCTTAGGCACATTTGAATTGCCTTTTTCCATCAATTCCTCAAGATTATACCTAGTTCCTGCGATCCATGACACAAACAAACCGAGAGCGCATCGAGAAGGAAAAAAAACAAAGCAAAAACAAAACAAACAAGCTAACTATCCTAAGAAAAAGAAAAGGGAAAAAGATGCATTACCTTGGGTTGCCTCCCAAGAAGCGCTTGGTTTAACGTCGCTAGCTTGACCTATCTCCATAGATGACTCAATGTACCTTGAACATCTTGGATTTCTCATCAAACTCATCAATTAATTCCACAAAAAAGGTTCCTAATTTCACCGGCAAATGGTAAGATCTCCCACGTACAAGCTTGTACGGTTTGATTCTCACCGGGATTCTCCTAGCTTTCATATGCTTCAATGGGACATTATTCAGCCTTGCGTCCCATCCTTTCCTGGATAGAGAAATCAGTTTCTCGAGAATCCTCCTAGCTTCCCCATCTCCAGATTGGGGATGATGTATGGTGTTCGTCATGTGAATGACCCCATACTTGAACAAAAGACACTTCATCGCCTTAACGGTGAAGTGCTTGCTAACTCCACTCCTTGTAGTCCAAGGAGCATCTACTTCCAACAGTTTTAATGGAGGTTTCATCTTCATCTTAGGAGGTTCTTTTGGAAGAGACCTCCAACTCTCCGGCGCATTCCTACAAAAATAAGAATTTTTAATAGGAATTTCAATGGAAGTAAGAGAATGTACCTTGTAAAGTTCCTCAAGGCTTGGGACAACTTTCATGTTGGAATGATGATCCACACATGAAATATCTCCCAACTCAGTTGGATCCTCTTTAACCTGGGCCACAGTTTCAGCAATTTGGCTAAGGTTCTCCACGTTCTCTTCTTCTTCCAGCTCAACCATTTCTTCCTCCACCTCGACCGCAGCTATAGCAGTTAGTTCGAGGTCTTCCACACCTTCCTCTTTTTCATTGAGGACTTCAAGAGGGGTTTCAAGCTCAATAGGAGGAAGGCTTAAGACTTAGAATTCTTCCTCGCAGGATAAATGATTTTCCAAAGTTTTTTGAGCTTCAGAAATAGCCTTCATTTTGTCTTCCATCTTGTCCAACACTTTTAACATCTTTTCCAACATCGTCTGTGTCCCATCCTCGGATGGTTGTTGTGGAGGCTGCACTTGAGGAGGTTGCTCATAATAGTTATGAGGGGGATTGAGCTCATCCCAATAGGCAAGCTCATCCTCAATAACTTCATCTATTTCTCTTTCATTGTCGAACCAATGAAAGGCGTATTTCTCTTCCAAGTATTCATAATGGTCCGCCCTAGCACCTTGCCATGCAAACCATGCTGGATCAAATGCAGGTTTATGGCTACATGCAGCCATTGGTGAACCTAAAAACTCAAAAACTCATACCGAAAAGATTAAAAGCAAAAACAAAAGCTCCCAAGCCAGACAACCGAAAACCGAAATTGGTCTAGACCAAATCCCCGGCAACGGCGCCAAAAACTTGTTCGCCCCGAAAGGTGTGTGCGTCAAAGCCTTAAATTTATATCTAGAACTCAAAGTAAAGCGAACCCGCAGTGTACGGATCAGCTGTAGTAAGGTAAGAATTCCAGAGTCGAACTCAGGGATTTGGTGAGAATAAATCCAATTTCAATTATCTAGCGAAAAGTGCGAAAAGCTTTTGTGATCAAATAAGAGGGAAATGATTCCAAGGATTCAAGTATCCGATTTCGGCTTTCGATTCAAGACACTTCTATAGATATAGGACAGAGTTTATATTGCCAAAATTAATTGTTCAAAGGTAGGATTCGTACGGTGAAGTTCCGAAACCTATATGACTAATCTAAAGGTTCTCTCTATAAGGGTTGTTGAGGCTGCAATATAGAAAGATTTAAAGACAAGAGTTATGTTCAAACTAACTATCTAAAACTCCAGGATATGACTCTCCAAAGTAAAGAATAGCAAGCACAATTAAAATCTTAATAAAGGATGTTTACCCAAATCTTGAAATCTAATCAGGTTTGAAGTGTCTTCATACATTCAATTAGAGGGTAAAAAGGTTAATCAAGGTTGGGATTTAGGCAAGGATTAATTTTGGTTAAAGATTGATTCAATTAAGGTTCGTCAAAGGAATAAATCGGGCTGTTCATAAGAAAATCGGCCAATTTACTCAAGAACAGTCCGATTTTCCTGTTATCGCAAAACTAAAATCTAAACTCTCAGGGTCCTAATGATTGAATGAGTTCAGTCTATCATCATCTAAGCCTTAATCATCAACTATTATCCCCAGAATCACAAAGGTTTTAGCCAACCATTTTCAAAATCGAATCAAATTAATTATTGAGAGAAATATCACAAAGAAACCGAATCTTGACTAAAGAATTCCAATAACCTTCAAATCTGTAAACGATTGTCAAAATAAATCAATGTATCTCTTAAACAACTCAAATTCGTGCTCAAAAACAGCAAGTACTTCAATGAACAAAGAAATCTCACAACTAGAATCCAAATTTACTTCCCGGCAAAGAATACTTCAATCTTCCTCCAAGAATCTTCGAATTCTCTCAAACGTGTAAAGATTTCCCGCTGCGGCCTTCAACGTCGGGGATCCAAATCCTGGGGCTGTCACCGTCCTACCTTCAATGTTGAAGGCTCTCGAATATATGTAGGGATCTATCTAGGGTTTAAAGATAAAACCCTAAATATTTGGGCTGAAAAGAAGTCGAATCCGCTGGTATCAGAAGATACTCTGGCGCGTCAGACGGTATCAGAGAATACTTTGGGCCGCGTCCGACGGTATCAGAAAATACTTTGGGCCGCGTAACTTCCTTATATTGCTCCTTTTTGTCCCGCTTCAAGGCTTAATCCTTAAATATGCTATTTCGCTCCATAATTCGCCAAATTACCTACAAATGCAATAAAACTCTATGTAGACCTCTATTCTTGCAAAGTAGGTGAATATAACCATAAATGCCTTGAAAGTATGTCTATGCATGCAAAATAAAGGGAAAATCTATATAAATACATGCCTAAAAATAGGTTATAATTCATGTCATCAGTTTGGCCCTAGGTTTGATTGATTTGTCTTGGAAGTTCCGTCAAAACACCAACAAACCAAAACTTGTTCTTTTCAGGGTGGAGGAGGAGTGTAAGGCAAGAAAAGATGCGCTTGAGAAGACCGAAGTCACTGGAACAACGATCTACCAATCGAGATATTGGTTAAAGTTTCAGTTACGCTAAAAACCGGCGAGCAGGACGACGCATATGACTAGGATCTGGTCGGATCCGTCTAGAAAGCTTTGTTACTTGAGCGAGGAGGGCGAAATCGCGAGATCCCGTAAGATATCAAGTCTCCAAGTTTCTCATCGAAGTCAAATAGCCTTTCACCATCTGACAGGATGCCGACATTGGTCGATGGGTTCTTCATTCACGAGGGAAAGTGGTGGTGTTGTTCATGTCATTAGGGATTCTTCGGTTGCCGACAAGGGTCGAAGGAGTTGGGTTTTTTATTTGGTTGCTATAGAAGAGAGGTAAAAGTGGTGGTCTCGCCATAAAAGTAGCACAGTGGCGGTGCCGAACTTCATTCGCGAGGTAGGAAGGTCAAAGGAAGGTGGTGGTGTTGTTCTTGTCTTTATCACTTCGCCAGAAGTGGCCAAATATCAGTGATGATGTCGATCTTGATTTTTCTTTGGTTCATTAGACCACAAGTGTTTGGCTAGGTTTTGGTTTAGTTTATGATTGCGGCTGCTAGGGTTTTTACATGATTAGCTCTTTGTATATAGAGTAAAAGCCATTAAAATTTTGTACACAAACTTAATTAAAATTGGTTTATATTCAAGTTAAAATGGTTCCATTAAAAAATAAAATTGATCTTGTTATTTCTATGGGAGCATTTGTATCAGTGAACTTGATTATAAACATAAATGATTAAATGAGGAATTTAGGTTATTGGGGAAGACATCACCTAAAAGAAATATGAGATAAAGTGTGAGTTTGTCATATAAATTCTACTAGACGGAACTTCGTGTTCTTGTATATATGAGTTTACTAGATGTGCATCTTCCACAAATCCACATAACTAGTCCGATATATATAAAGAAAATTAACGACTCCTGTATTTTATATTGCACATGCATCGGTCGTATTTTTTACGTACTACTATTGGAAATATAAATTTGTAAAGAAATGCATGTTTACAACTGATTTACAAACACATAATTATGTTTTTGTACTATTCACTTAAAAATTATAATAAGTCATCATTGAATGTAAATATGTAGGGACATGGAACATAGACTTGTGAATGAGTTGTCGTCATAATTGGGAAGTGCCTAACCATGAGAGCAATTGCACAAATGCTTCATCATGTACAACTCTCCTCCCATTTGAAAGAATCCGTGAACCTTCAACTTTTTTTTTGGTGTCATCTATGTTGTTATAAACTCGCTCTTCGCCAAATCAACCTTGATCCCTTTAGCGGAAATCACATGACTTCAAAAGGCAACCTCAAACATCAAAACTCGCACTTAGAGAGCTTGACATACAACTCCCTACCTTGTAAAATTTGTAAACCCGTCCTCAATATCCTGCGTGTTCCTCTTTGTTACGAGAGTACACTAAAATATCATCAATGAAGATCACCACAAACTGATCCAGAAAGTCGATAAATATGTTATTCATAACTCTATAAAGATGAAAAGCGCACCCTTTTATAAGAGCAAAATGTACGATCGTGCGTGAAGGATGCACGATCTTAGCAAAGAACGACCCGCGAAAATTTGGCCAAATCAATATTGGTTTTTTTTATATATAATCAAGGGTCCGTTCAGTATATTTTGTAATAACCTCATTTCATTCCCTTTATCCCAATAATCCCTCTAATAGAGGTTGAATTTTTTTCTTTTAATTTTTCCGTTCCCTTTCATCCCCCTTAATTCCTCTATACCGAACGACCCCAAATCTCTTAAACGTTTTCACTCCTTATCGCAAGAGGAGTTCTTACATGATTCTCTCTCTTTTTTTTCTTTTTTTCTTTGATAATAGAAAGCGGTTCAAAACCATTAGCCGGCACGCCGACTAGTGAGTCGAAAGGCCGAAATAATCGGAAGACGGTCAAACCGTCATGAATAAATAGATAGAGGAGAAAAGAAATCCACAAAAATACATCAAAATGAAACCGAAACCAAAAAAGTCTTCAAGGGAAAGCAGGATGATCCAATCAGCAGGAAGCAACGAGCATAAACATTCATCTTCGAATGAAGTACACAGGGAGGAATCCTGGGGAACAACTGTGGACACCTCAGATTTGGACTGCAACAGAGCCGTCAGGGGTCGATCACAAATTCACGTCCCCTTCTTGACAAACGCATATAACCGCCAACAAAAGACTAAATCAAACCTCGGAAGACGAGATTGCAGAATACGGTTATCTTGATGAATAGAGGTGTAGGACTTGCCAGATTGAGAGAAAGATGATTTGTAGGGAAAGATTTTGTTTTTAGACTTGTAGTTGGAAATTTTTTACGGATTGATAAAAGAAAGATGATTTGTAGGGAAAGGTTTTGATTTTTGATTTTTGACTTGTAGTTGGTAATTTTTGAAGGATTGATAAAATAAAGATGATTTGTAGGGAGAACTGAGAGGATTTTTCAAAGGTGTCCAAGTGAATTTGCTCACAAAAACTTTTTGAACCTCCAACCGAATCTCAATTTCTTTGTTTAGAGTTCTTCCGTCACTAGTTTTTAATTCCTTAAATTGTTTCTTGTTTCTTTTTCTCGTGGATATATCAATTAGTTTATATCCACATTTCTCAATTTGTTGTTTTTGATTCTTTGCGGCCAATATCTTTGTATTTATTTGGGAAGCTTCTTTGGGTAGTTTTCTAAGCATTGTTGACCAGTGGAGGATTATACCCAACAATGACAGTTCATCAAGTTAGATACCAAGTTAAAAAAAGTAGGATGTGATTCCATCAAAAATTTGTATACTTTTTGGCACAAAGCAATAATCAATATCTTGGAAGAAAATTGATTCAGATTGGATGAACAAAGAACATTTGTTGGTATCAAGGACACTCAAATTACTTTGAAAAGCAAAGACTGAGTCAACTTTACAGGGTTGCAGCCCAAGAGCAAAGAGATGAACTCGGTTGATAGTAGTATATCTTAAGAAGCAATGTCATTGCTAGTAGTGTAAAACAAAACACCATGTGTTCTCAAGGTCTTAATTCAAGAGGGGTTTGGCCCTAGGTTTGGTTGATTTGTCTTGGAAGTTCCGTCAAAACACCAACAAACTAAAACTTGTTCTTTTCAGGGTGGAGGAGGAGTGTAAGGCAACAAAAGATGCACTTGAGAAGACCAAAGTCACTAGAACAACGATCTACCAATCGAGATATTGGTTAAAGTTTCCGTTACGCTAAAAACCGGCAAGCAGGACGACGCAGATGACCAGGATCTGGTCGGATCCGTCTAGAAAGCTTTGTTACTCGAGCGAGGAGGGCAAAATCGCGAGATCCCGTAAGATCTCAAGTCTCCAAGTTTCTCATCGAAGCCAAATAGCCTTTCACCATCTGACAGGATGCCGACATTGGTCGATGGGTTCTTCATTCACGAGGGAAAGTGGTGGTATTGTTCATGTCATTAGGGATTCTTCGGTTGCCGACAAGGGTCGAAGGAGTTGGGTTTTTTATTTGGTTGCTATAGAAGAGAGGTAAAAGTGGTGGTCTCACCATAAAAGTAGCACAGTGGCGGTGCCGAACTTCATTCGCGAGGTAGGAAGGTCGAAGGAAGGTGGTGGTGTTGTTCTTGTCTTTATCACTTCGCCATAAGTGGCCAAATATCAGTGATGATTTCGATCTTGATTTTTCTTTGGTTCATTTGACCACAAGTGTTTGGCTAGGTTTTGGTTTAGTTTATGCTTGCGGCCGCTAGGGTTTTTACATGATTCTCTCTTTGTATATAGAGTAAAAGCCATTAAAATTTTGTACACAAACTTAATTAAAATTGGTTTATATTCAAGTTAAAATGGTTCCATTTAAAAATAAAATTGATCTTGTTATTTCTATGGGAGCATTTGTATCAGTGAACTTGATTATAAACATAAATGATGAAATGAGGAATTTAGGTTATTGGGGAAGACATCACCGGAAAGAAATATGAGATAAAGTGTGAGTTTGTCATATAATTCTATTAGACGGAACTTCGTGGTCTTGTATATATGAGTTTACTAGATGTGCATCTTCCACAAATCCACATAACTAGTCCGACGAATATAAAGAAAATTAACGACTCCTGTATTTTATATTGTGCATGCATCGGTCATATTTTTTACGTACTACTTTTGGAAATATAAATTTGTAAAGAAATGCATGTTTACAACTGATTTACAAACACATATGTTTTTGTACTATTCACTTAAAAATTATAATAAGTCATCATTGAATGTAAATATGTAGGGACATGGAACATAGACTTGTGAATGAGTTGTCGTCATAATTGGGAAGTGCCTAACCATGAGAGCAATTGCACAAATGCTTCATCATGTACAACTCTCCTCCCATTTGAAAGAATCCGTGAACCTTCAACCTTTTTTTTTGGATTTTTCTTCTCATTTACTTTGATTTTCGATTATATAGTGATGAGGTCTTTTGATGCTTCCTCCTTTTCAGCATGGAGTATTATTATTGTGTTTTTTTAATAATGGAAAACAACTCGATGGGTTGTCTAATAGATTAAAAGACCGAAAAATTGACAAACGCGTTAACCGAGATAAAGAAATAAAATCAATTAAATACACAAAAGCACAACATCGTGATTCGAAAACATAGATGTCTCCAGGAAAAGGAACTTGAAAACAATTGCGGAACTTCAATTTTGGACTTGAAGGTAGAGTCATAGGACCATGTTCTTAGAACTTTTAGTAGTCACACGAGCATTTTTCCTTTAAGACTAGTGATTTTAAGTATTTTATGGCAAGGTAAATAAGAGAGGGTCATGTGTATAAACAAAGAAGGTGGTGGTTACGCCAAAGGCGTGACGACGGGTTACGTTGGAGATTGTCTTAACGGGATTGAGAAATAATAAAAATGAACAATAAAAAAAAAAGACATTAGTTTTCGGTGACAACATATTAGAGGGGCTATAACCTATAGGTGAAGCCCGAATACGAAATACACATAAGTATATTTAAATAACATACTTTAGTAAGCAAATTTCTATCTTTTGTCAAGAACCAAAGGTATTTTGGAAAAATGGAAAATTATGAATATGAAAGCTCATTATGAGGTCATATTATTAGAAATGTGATGATACAATGTCATTTCATCTGATAAAAAAAACTTAGAGGTACCACACATGATGATATGAATATTAGAGATTTTAATGAGAGCCTTGATAAAAATATATAAACTCAGTTTTCCAGTACAGTTCCGATTCAGAATGATAAATTTTGTTTTGGTTTGTTACGTAGCCTAACAACACATGAGTTGGGTCTTGATCGTTGCTCGACAAATCGGTCCGAGTTGAGATAGGTATGGTCCATCAACTGCCAATAAACAAGAAAATTTATATTTGCAATCCAATTTGGTACAACATTGTTTCCATAAAACAACCCTATGCCTAGCAACCCAGCTATTTACTCCCTTTCATGTGTTCTAACCTAATAAGAAACACTTGAACACGTCATTCTAACACACAAGCCTAAGCAGGCAAAAACCAAGTAAATTATGCTAATATTGACGCAGCAGACTCCAAGGCTTCCAAGAACCTGTGGAAGTAGAAAATCCAGCAACGTGACCCAAAACTTGCCAGATCTTTCTCTTGCCTTTCAGACCTTCACCGTCTTCTCTCTCGCCATTGAAGCATTACCTGAATCTGCCATGAAAACCTCCCCTAATATCTTTAGCAGCAATGAAATATTGAATACAAATGATGTGTAAAAATGAGAGAATCCTTGCCTGTTCTCCGGATTCAGGCAATTCCCGAGTTGGTCATGTTGGTTGACTTCACACAATGGATGCGGGCATCGGGGCATGTATGGCTTCAGAAGAGAAAACACAGCAGATTGGTCGGCATCAAAGAGGAAAATTCTGCATGGCACTATGTTATAGCCTTGCTTCTTCAGAAAATGATGTATGATGCTGTTCATACAAAGAGCAATACAGAAAACACAGGCAAAACATGCAATAACATAAAATGTAAAAAGCCAGAACCTCCATTGCCCATCCTCCAGGAAAAACACCACGATCTTCGACTCTGGGCAACTCAGCATCACACTATAATATATACTCAGATGTTGAATGTTGATATCAATGGCAAGTGAATCCTAACAAAATTAATGAACCACCATGTCAAATAGGAGCTGTGGTGATCAAATAATCTCTATGGTCCTAAGGCAAAATGGACTCATAAAACTGCTGCTTCTTCGCGCTTGGATAGGAATCTCAAATTGTCAACTATGTCAAGAAGAGATAGGAGTTGTGGTAATCTCTTTGGGTCTTAAAGGCAAAATGGGATCACAGAACTGCTGGTTCTTCATGTTTGGGTTGGGATCTCATATTCAAATTGTCAACAATGTCGAAGAAGAGTTGGGGTAATCTATTTGGCTCCAAGGGCAAAATGGGATCACGAACTGCTGCCTCTAAGCTTGGGTTGGGATCTTCAAATCATCACTAGTGTAAAACAGGAGCCGTAGTTGATGAAGAGGGGTAAAACAGAAACAGAATCAACAAAATATTAATTTTGGTCCTGCCACCATCACTCTTTCAAGGCTCAAACATTCTTCTTCAACTTAATGCCAGGTTTTCAGGCACCTCCAAGTCCTGACAATTTCCACCTGTCACGGAAGAAATCTTAGAGCAAGGGGCTGAGAAAGAGACTCCAAATTTATGGCACATACCGTCTCGAGATAGAGTAGGATTGCAATGCCGCCTTTTTTCTAATTGCTTCAAGTTTTCTACCATCACACCACCTTTTCTCTTAAGTTCTCCTCCACCTGATCCTGTAGAGACTAAATTTTCCAGCACTTGTTCAACTCCAAGCCTTAATTGTTGATAACATTTATGACCCTTGGGATGTACGTAACTAGGGAGCTGTCTTCTCCTGACATAGGAAACCGCAAGCTCCATCCCTGGTTTCCAGGAACTAAAAGATCTCAAGCTCTCCCTGAATTCCTCTACAGTGGCACGAAGATCGAACTTTTGAACCTGCCCGATCTCCCCTGTTCTTTGCTGCACACCGACGAAAAATGCACAATGCCCACACTTCTTAGATGCATCAGCATACTGGTTCGGATAAGGATGGCACCGCAGTTTCCCAAAAGTACCCTGTTCCATCTGCACAAATAAGAACGTAAATTATAAATGGCAGTAGAGGCAAATTAAAGGAGAGACAAGAGTGGAAAGAAAAATTCCAGAAACTGAATCCTCCTCTGAGCATCACAGGCTGATATATTTTTCTTAACCACTAATGAACCAAGAAGCATAAATATTACCATCTGAGCCAACACCCTGAGTCGTGATTCCACCAAACCCTTCCAAGGAACCATGTCATACGCATGCACTGCAAGTATGTCAACCTGCAGGTAGCTTTTATAGCTTTTGAAAAACTCATATGGCTCAAATAGAGAACCCCATTGTGCTTTATTCAGCTCTATATCCTGCAAATGGACGTAACACTTCGGGCATCAGAAGTAGCTCAAAGACCAGATTTCAGTTGGCATGTTTCAAAACACAGTACCTGGCAAATCTTGTTACCAAAGTGGAACTGCTCCATCATAACTTGGAGAGTAGTTGTGGACACACTGTAACTTGAATTCATACACGGGTAAGCAGGAGTAATGATAGGCATCCGATGCACACGATCCCGGGGATACTTTCGAGGATCCCAAACCACAAATCCAATGTCATCTTCCTCGATATCACAGAGCATCACTGGGTTCGGCCAACGCCACTGTGTAAAGACTCTAAAGAAACGACAAACTAACATACTAGGAACAGCATTTGGATATAGTTGGCAGATCCGGGCAACAAGAATGGCACAATTCACACCACCTAAAAATCCAGTCACCTAAGCACAGCAGATAAGGTCAGAATCTCAGGATAAAATCATTATAAAGCATGTCTAGCCCGAAAAGGAGGAGCAACTTACATTCGAGTAAATTCCACGCCGTTTAGCCCAATATTTGACACAACGGAGAGTTGTTCGAAAGCACTAAAGACAAACAGAAAAGCTCATAGTTAGACCATGGTGATGCTATAACTTAAAGACAATGGATGAACAAGTCAAACTATGTGCCAACTTGATGACCAGTAAGCGGCTATTGAGATAACAAATAGTAAGTCCAATCACACAGTAACACAAATGTGAACAATCAAAATCACATATTCACCTCTTTATTTGGCACAAGCTTAAGAATTTGATCTGCAACCCTACACCCATTGATGGAACGAGCCGTTGCTTCATCAACATTGTACATCAGAGATACATCAGAGACATCCAAGTCCTGCCACAAAAATTGCACGACATTATATACAAAGATTTCTGGAAAGTTGGCATCATCCGCAAAGAGCAGCATTTGTTGTAATTAGGTGAAGATGAGCTACTAATATCCAGTAACATCATTTCATGAACATAAGAAATCTAAAATATAGTGCAATAGAATCCATGAGCTAGCCAAATTCTACTCCCAACGAATACAAAATTTGACTGTAAACAACGCGTCATCATAAAAAATTAAAAAGATACAATAGTGTAGGTGGCCTAAATTTGTTTTGCAAAAGTCTAGAAAGGAAAAGATCAAAATCACTGATTTATATGCAAATCATGCAACAAACTTTTTTGGTTTTGAAATTTAACAATTTTCTGAAATGTAGATCATTTACTCGCAATAGAATTTCAAGTGACACGGTAAAGACAACTACTTCAAATCAAAATTCAAAACTTACATCTGGGACGATTAAGCGAGAAATTCTTGCATACAAGAGATCAATGGAAATCCCGTTGAACTTAAATTTCATAACAGGGACATGGGCATCAGGAAAGAGAAAATGATACAAGTCAAAGAGAGAAAAGAGAAAATGATACAAGTCACATGATTACCTCCCGGTTCACGTAAGATGGTCCCACACATAAAGCATCTATGTCAGCCCCTGGACCATGTACCTGTCATTGTAACAAATAATAAGGAATAGGGGCCTCGAGTATTAGAAAGTAGGCAAGCACCTGAGAAATGCCTTTGCATAAACTGCTAACAATAAAAAATAGGCATGCATATAGGAATCTACATTAATACATGAACCAGAAATAAACTATGAAGTAGTTGAAAAGGGCTTTGTCCACAGAATAATATAAAGATAATCTTGGAACTAGCTATTTAGCATGCAAAATATTTGATATGTTGAGCCATATCAAATAAGCTTACCCCAAGACGATAGGAACCAAAGGTAAGGATAAGAGCATTTGCATCCTTGACCATCTTCTCTGGATATCCTCTCAGTTGTATAACTTGTTTGACCCATTCCACAACAATCTGCAAAAATTATAAAATAATCAATATTATCAGTAACAACTAAATTTGAAAGAATATACAATGTCTCCCAATATCAAAAACATAATCAATGCTCTCATCCCACACAAACATCCAATCAAACTTATGATCACCCAAATTATCCACCGACCATCTATCATAGATTCTGAAGCACAAAACTGTTTACCTTCCTCAACCGGAAAAGAATATCCTCCCTTTTAGCAGTTTCTTCTTGGCTCTCATATAGTCCAGCATCTACCATGAACTGAAAATTAAAGGCAAAAAATACATCAATAACCTTATTTGGCGGGTCCAAAGAGACAGTAAACCCAACCAATTCGCGAGTCTTTTTCAAACCTTTTCCAATTCGCGAGTCTTTTTCAAATCACCCTTGGTGGGCCCCATCAAAGAAAGTGGTTTCGTCATCCCATACTGCTTCACCACCGTCGAGGAAGCAGGTGACATTGCACCAAAACCCTCTGAACAGACCATCCTACGCGGAAAACCCTAGAAGAAAAAACAACAGAAGTCCACGGTGGAACTGAAACGAACAAAGATTGAAGAGAAGTTCTCCAGTCGAAAGAACAATCCTTGAACCACCAAACAAGAACCAAACATGGAATTCGAGAGATTAGGAAGAACGGAAACCCTAGAAACAGGGCAATTAGATTTTAAGCGATATATTTCTTTTCTTGGGAATCACGCGGTAGCTTTCTTGGGAATCACGCGATAGCTTTTCTAATATCTTAATAAACATATTGCCTTATTTATTTATAAATAAACAAGTATACATAACATATTTACATAAAGTTTCGCTAACAACAATCAAAATTACAGTATCTTATTTAATTTAAAAGATTTGGTCATATTAAAATTTATAAACTGTATCATGTACAATTATCATATACAACAAAATACCAAATTATCATATGTTGTAATAAAAATACTAATTAAAAATAAAGATGGGTATATATTTTAATCGTTATAAATTATATATTTATTGATTACTTGAAAATTTCATAATTTTAGTTTTTCAATAAATACTTTACTTTATCTATTTATAAATAAATAAATATCTAAAATATATTTGTGTATAATCTTTTTAACAAGATAATTTTTTTTATATTTTAATAAATATTTTGCCTTATTTATAAATAAACAAATATATAGCATGTTTACAACAAAGCTTCATTAACAACAATCAAAATAATATATTTATCTTTATTATTCTAAAAGTGGGAGTTTTTCAAATAAATAGGTTGTTTCCCATTTTGCCCTTATTATTTCGTTTTGTCACTTTTACCCTTATTGGTTGATGATAATCACATATTTGTCTTATTTCTTTTATTTCTGCTTTACACGTGTTATTTGTCAAGTATATTTGTGATACATGTTTTCCTCTCTTGGACTCCTCGCTACCATCTGCTTCATGACCGCTCACCTTCTCTCCTTTAAACGTGTTACTTTTCAATTTTCATCTAAATCAGTCAAGATCCATATAAAAATCTCTAGACACTCAACATTTCACTATCTCATGCCGCTCCAAACGAAATGTATACTTCAACTACTATCATCCAACACTTGACAATTCATTTCACCAAGATGATAACGTCATAACTGTTGTATCTACACCGCCGCTATAAATCCTTTTTATTCCATTTCACATCATCAGCTACAATGACTTCCTTTGTGAGTTTGGGATATTAACCCAACTCCCGTTCGTGAGGATACATCATTAGGACAAAACGTTATGCACCCTTTTTACCTGCCTACATTGACGTAAACAATAATTAGAAGTGACCATCCTCTTCTTACTCCTCTAGTTAAACTTTACACGTGTTACTTTTCGGTCAATTTTCATGAAACAGTAGAGAGGAGAATTGACTGATTTAGATGATTTAATCCTAGGTTTATAAGTCGATCATTAGTGCTCAATCTCCCTTTAACTAATAATCAAGCTGTGGAATTATGTCGAGGGGCATTTCCTTCATTCCAGATAATATCCTTCCAGACAACAAACTATTGTTGGCTCTGATTTGGCATAAACTTTGCTCATATCTATCTTATCTTCATGCATCCATTTATTAATCTCATCTTTTGCATGTGTAACATTTCCATCAGATTTCGCCACACATTATCTCTAGCTTGGATAATTCTCCTCAGAATACCAAAAACTCTCTTCCATGGATGTCAATCTTGACTACTATGAACAGTGAGAGACTCCTTATGTACCCACTACACCCACAAAGAATTTATATTGCATTCGATATCCCAAAAACATCTGAACATACAAGCTTGATGTTAGTCACCAAGTTCTGGTACTCCAAGTCCTCCTTCTTTTTTAGAAAGACACAAAACATTCCAAGCAACTTTTGTCCATGTCCATAATAACTTCTTACCCATAATTTTCAACTGCTCCATGATTGTATGTGGAATTGTCAGAGCCGAGAGCCAATAAGCCTCCATACCTTGTAAAACAGACTTTTTCAGTTCCACACACCCAACAAAGGAAAGATGCTTCCTAATCCAAGGACTTATTCGAGTAGCAATCTTGTTCAGAAGAGGCTGATATTGAGTTACCTTCAATCTAGCAAGTGTTATAGGGCTTCCCACGTATTTAAAAGGAAAAACACCATGACTGAAACCATTGATTTGATGGAGTTGTTCAACTAACTGACTATCCATGCCTGCCACAAAAATACTAGATTTTGGGATGTTCACTTTCAAACCTGACATAGCTTGAAACCTCCTCAAACAATTCATCAAGATCTGCACTAAATGCTCATCCGCATGATAGAAAAGCAGAATATCATCTATAAAGGTCAAGTGAGTGATATCACTACCTCAACACCTGTGATGAATACTAAACTCATATCTCTATGCTTCTTGTGTTGAGCATTCTTGATAGCACACACAAACCACAAACAAGAATGGAGACAAGGGATCACCTTGCCTCCTCTAAGGTGGAGCACTCTCCTACCAATGCATTTTTTACATTCCACAGCTTCAGCAAATCTCTTAGCCCCAATTCAGCTAGCTTTCATTAACCGGTTACTAACGTCGAAGATCTTCGTCAGGTGTCGGAATCACATTTAGATTGTAGTCTATGAACTCAATACCAGATAAAGAAGCAAGACTTCCTTCCCTTTAAAGAAACCATGGATACCAACATTGATCTTCAAGGAATAAGTAGCAGTACTGTAACACCCCGAACCTGTGGGACTCGGAGTGCCACATTGGGCTAGGATCTCACAATGGATCCTGACCCTAACTTGACAACAAGTTCACTGGACCTTACAATATGGCACTGACACATATAAAACAAATACATAAAACTGTATAAAATTGTACAACCAAAAGGTAAAGACATAATATCCAAGTATAAAAAACAATATCCTCACATAGGAGGTAACAAAAGATCATCCTCACGCAGGAGGAAAACGTAAAGAACCCCAAAAGACCACAACCATCCTATGTACGAGAGGTCCCCGGCCTGCCACCCTACTAGATCACTCAGCAGCACGCCTATCTTGTAGGGCATTTACAACATGGTAATAAACCATTAGCTAACCATACATATATAAGGTAATGCATAAACACAAGCACAGTCATGAAAGATAACACATCAGCATGCTATCACACATTTACCTATTTATCATCTTTATATAATAGTCATTCACTCAAATCGTGTATATATAGATAGATGAAAGTATGTGACATGAGGACCGATACATCCTCGCCTTCGAGTGTTATATCTAGCTGTACTAGTATCGGTCACACAACCCGTGTACCCTATGGGAGTGGATAGCGCGCTTCTTATAAACCAATCTGGCCTGACGTCAGAGAACCTTCTAGACTCCACGGGGGATGAAAGGGGAAGGTTATCACAGCCACGCAACGGGGCAATCAATAAAACATAGGTCGGTATAAACGACATCTCATGCTATCATAGCAAACATATAACACACACATTACTCATGCAAACACCCAATATAGGGATGGTAGTTAAGTAAGTCCTATGGACTTACCTCAACCTTGTACAAAGCTCAACCTCAAACAACCTCCAATCTTGAGAGATACACTGCCCAATAACAAGGCATAGAGATATATCAATCTCATATCAATCAAAGGGGTCACACCTAGATCTAAGGGATCCATAGGATCATCCTCAACCTAACCTCATAACCTAATAAACCTCAAGAGCCATACATGGCATATACCGATCATAACCTCATCAAAACCCATCCTTACACATCTAGCATGAACTTATACTCTTATAATAGGAAGAGAGGGAACAGAGGCATCCTAAAGCAAGCCTAGAAGCAACACACGCCTGCAAATCAAAACCAACACAAGGTTGGACTATAGGTGGCCGCAGGGGCGGCCATTAGGTCACGCAGGGGAGGTCTAGGCCTAATCTGGGTCCTCAGCTCACACTCTCAGCAACTTAGCAACTAGGATCTTACATCTCACCCCCCTAAAAACAATTTTCGTCCCGAAACTTGCAAAATCCCAAATCCCCTTGGACCCACAAGCCGAGGTATAACTCTCTCTCTCTCTCTCTCTCTCTCTCTCTCTATCGGAGGTATAACATCTCTGTTCAGAAGGTCATAACCTATATCAATCTATAACCTCAAACATGAACATGGAGGAATCATCAACTCTAGAAAACAAGGCCATAACGCTACCCAAAGGCGTAGAGGAATAACATCTCTCGCCATACCACATCACAAGGCATAGAAGAAGCACATCTCTAGCCAAACCATACTCATATACATCGCATTGAGGAATAACATCTCCAATGAACTATGTCCATCAAGGTAGCATGGAGGAAAGAACCATCTCTAGCTAGATCCTAATCACGCTCAGATAGCATGGAGGAAAGAACCATCTCCACCTATAATCATACATCACGCTAACACATCAAGATCTAGTAAGATCATATATCACATCATAGCTAGCATGGAATAAACATCTCAAGGCATGTAAGCATATAAGCACATAATCACATACTCACCAAGATAGCACTAAGATCTACTCATCGACCCTAGGTGCATCTATCTCAGCATAAAACTTTGGATAGTTCCTCTGGATACTATCCTCAATCTTCCATGTAGCCTCCTCAGGTACTCATCTAGACCATTGTATCCTCAACATAGGAATGTCCTTCGAACGTAGGCGTCTCACACCTTGTTCAAAAACTGCAATAGTTAGCAAAGGTGTGGTCCGGCTCAACCACCAAATCATTATAACTCACAATGTGTCTCGGATCTGGTATATAATCCCTCAATTGAGATACATGGAACACAGGGTGAACACCCTCTAACCTCGGAGGCAATGCTAATCTGTAGGCTTCCCTCCTAACTCTATCCAATATCTCGAAAGGACCAACATATCGGGGACTCAACTATCCTTTTATGCCAAAACATCTGACGCCTCGCGTTGGAGATACTCTCAACCAGACATGATGATGTGGGACCATCTTCGACACTTTTCATACAAGGACCCATCACTAGGTCAAGAGCTAGAAGGATCCAAGAGAATACATCATCAAGGAATATCAAGGGGAGTTGGAAATGAAGAAATCGATCCACAACATGAAGAAATCGGTCTATTTTCTTATTATAGGAAAATCAAGTCAAATGTAAGAAAAATTGGTCGATCTCTTCTTCTACAAGTCGATTTTCTCCTTTCCAACGTATCTAGAAGATCCGACCATGATTTTTATCTTTTGGCAATTATATCTTGTAAATAATTTCTTAAATCTCTCAAACTATCTTAAGGGATTGTTTAGATTCTATCTTTTTAAATTTTATATTTTATATCTTTTAAAAGATATCTTCCCTAAATTATCTTTTCAAAGGATATATTTTATAGATCATATCTTTTTTAGTTTTTCCTAGTTTTAATAGGTTTAATCTCCCTTATAAATAGCCTTAGAGGGGGAGATTGTTAGGGAGTTGAGTTGTAATTATTAATTCCACATTATTGTGAGATACTTGTGACTTCGCTCACGGGGTTTAAATTTTATCATTTCTATTCAATCAAAAGGAGAGTTTTTGGTTGAAAAGTTGTGAATTTTTGCTAGGTTGTTCTTGTGTGTGTTAATCTTTTGAAGGTTGGTGCTACAAGTCAAACTAGTCCCTCCTTGTGCTTGTCTTATCTAGAAGGCTTGTGTAAGGTTAAAGAAGGAAGGGTGAAAGGTATTTCTTTGTTAAGGGTTTTGATGCATCGAGTTCAAGGTTCTTTGCAAGTCTTATAATAGTCCTATCTTCCTATATTAATAATTTATCATTCCATAATCATCTTCTTATGTTTTCATATCATTCACTAATCCGTGTTCTGAGTTCATCGAAAAATCGACCTGTTATTGAGATAAATCAACCGATTTTTCTATAGAACAACCAGATTTTTATTCTAGTTAAGAACTTTCAATCTAGAGCAGGAACTACAACTTATCCCCGCATCAAAGTGGTATCAGAGCTAAGCGATTGAAGTCCGAACGTTCATCAAAACGTTTGATTTTTTATTTGAGTTTTCTTTGAGTCTTTAAAAGTCAAGTCTTTTCTTGTTCGCCATCTTTGCGAGATTATTTGAGTTTAACGTGCGTTGATTTGTGTAAGTTTGGAAGAGAGAAACGCCATCAACCAAACACAAGCCAGCCATTAACCTTTGAAACCTCGCCAATACCAAAAAAAAAGAAGAAAGAAAAAAAAGAAAATTCTTGAACGTCGAATTTTTACAAAGAAAATCGGCCTGTTCTTCACCAGATCGACCTATTTTTCACCCGATTTTTGCTACTGTTGCCAAAATTCGAAGAAAATTTTGAGGCATACTTTGCAAAATTGAAGTGCACCCTATGCAAGAGTATTTCAACTGAAGAGTTCCAGTATATACCTTGAAGCAATCAAAGAGATTTAACCAAACCTAAACCTAAATCGGGCTATCTCTCTTTTTAACTTCGCAACTCATGGTACGTTATTCTCTCTTCTTAGTCTCTTGTGTGCTTTTCTTAGCCCTTTCTACTCTAAACACATTGAGTCTTTTCTTTGGGTGTGTTAGTTAGTCTCTTTGGTTTCTAACATACTAGTTGTGTCATACTTGCAATACTTCTTTCTACCTTAAATCTTTGTGTGAAGAGACATACAACAAGAAACCTTGCGCTAACTTCCAACACAAGAACCTTTCTTCCGAACACAAGTTAACTACTTGAGACACCCAAGGGAGTTCTAGTGGACGCTAGTGCATTGATTAGTAAATGAGCATTAATCCATCTAAGGCAACTATGTCAAACCAGCTTGTGATTCACAACGAGTGTGAGTGCGAGAGAAGACAAGTAAGAAACCCTTGTTTTCACTACTATCACACATTTGTTGTTACTTTATGTGTTTGTGCAGGATGTCTAAAAGTTCACAAGGATCACCACGAGGTGACCTAAATAACCCCGGAACCAATGACCAACTGTCCCAACTTATAAAGATGGTCCCGGGATTAACTGAACGGATGAAAAAGCTAGAAACTCGTCCCAGAGAGGAAAAATCAACCCAAAAAATCGACCCTCGCCCGATTTTTCGTCCGATTTTCTCTTATGGAATGGTCAAAAGCTCACAAAATCCTCCCCTACCTCCATCCCCGGATCCAAGACGTCATCGAGGATCAGGTACACCTCATCATAATCCAAATTTTCATGTTCCTAATGCAACCAATGTTGTTTATGAATTTCAGGAACTAGAAGAGGAGGTTGATGACGAGAGGTGGAGAGGTTACCCTAGGCGCAATCCGCAACCTAGGAGAAGACAAGACTTGGAACCGTATAGACCTTACCAAGATAACGATGGAATGGGAAGGGTGAAGGTCAAGATTCCGAGTTTTGAGGGCAAGGTAGATCCGGACATTTACATGGAATGGGAGACTAAAATTGAATAAATTTGGTCTTGCCATACTTTTAGTGAGCAAAGAAAAGTCCAACTTGCTGCGTTGGAATTCCAAGGATATGCCTTAATTTGGTGGGATCACCTCCTCAAAGAACGGAGACGAACTTTAGAGCCGGAGATCCACACTTGGGAACACATGAAGGCATTAATGAAAGCAAGATTCATACCTCCATATTACGCTAGGAAAGCAAGGCAAAGGTTGGAGAACTTCAAACAAGATACCCACAACGTAGAGGAAACTTACACCTTCATTCATATGGCGATGATCAAGGCTAATGTTCATGAGGATGAGGAGTCTACTATGGCTCGATTTTTAAGAATATTGCGTCCATCATTAGCTAATGAAATTGATCTATATCCCTATGATAATATGACTAACTTGATGCACTTGGCTATTAGGGTGGAAAAGAAGCTCCAAGGACGGAACCAAGAGACGGACTATTGGAACCAGAACAAAAATCGACCTAGTCAGGAGAAAATCGGCCGATCTCTGGACCGATTTTCTTCCCAGAGAGAGTCTCGAAGTGGGAGCAACAACCACGAAGTCGTAAAAATGTCATCATCTAGTCCCCAAACTTCTAAACCTTTGAATGAGCCTTCAAAGAACCCTAAAGGGAGTACTTCTAACTCTACTTTGCATTCTAGAGACATTGTATGTTTTAAATGCCAAGGTAGAGGTCATTATAAGAAGGATTGTCCTAACAATAAGGTTTTATTCATTAATCAACATGGGGAATATGAAAGTGAAGAAGATCCTAAAAGTGCTAGTGAAAGTGATGAGAGTTGCGAATTTGAACATGGAGAATCTTTGATTGCTAGAAGAACGTTGCATGTTAACTTTTCTCTTAGTGAAAATGCCCAACGAGAAAACCTCTTTCATACTAGATGTCTTGTTAAGGGAAAGGTGTGTAATATGATCATTGATGGAGGTAGTTGTTGTAATATTGCTAGCATTGAAATGGTTAATAAGTTGCAATTTCCTACGTTTCATCACCCTAAACCCTATAACTTACATGGATGAATGATTGTAGAACTTTGAAAGTCAACAAACAAGTTAAGGTGACTATCACAATAGGACATTAGACTGATGAAATCATATGTGATGTGGTACCTATGCAGGCTTGTCATATTTTATTAGGTCGTCCATGGCAATATGATTGGAAAGTAGAACATGATGGTCCTACCAATAAATACATGTTCACTTTCAATGGAAAAGGGATGAAACTGAAGCCTATGACCCCTTTATAGATCATTGAGACCTATGAGAAGTAGAATAAAGGAGGCAAGGAACGAGCATTGGAAAAAGAAGTGGTCAAAGAACCATCCAGTGAAGAAAATCGACATGTTCTTAGCACCAGACCGGTCGATTTTCCTGGAGGTCATCCGATTTTTCCTGAAAATCGATCCACTACAGCCACCAATGCAACACCTTCAAGGTCTCCTTTGGTTGAGCTAGAACCACTACAGATTGAGCACAATCCCATGGATTTTCAGGTTATATCATTCATGTCTTTGGATGAATTCATTGAATGATTTGTGCTTAAGAAAGTTAGGAATTATCTTTCTTTTCTATCTTTCCGTTGTCATGGCTATTCGATTCAGTTATTTTCCTTAACCTCTAATGATCTTATACCGTTGTCTTTCGGGAAGCAAGTAAGTGTCTTTGTAGGAAGTTTAGGAGAGAGAAAAGGAGATCAAATGGATATGACATTGCTAATCCCGGAGATATTAAGGAACCACCACCGGGAGAGGATGGAATAGTAGTACATTCTCAATTACCATCATCTACATCGACATGTGAATACTTAGTAAATATCGCGGCCATTCCTGAAGCAAACTCTCGTTCGAGATGTATGTTTGATGACCGAGATTCATTGATGTTGAGTGTTGCACGGCTCGTCTTCAAGGCACGAGTTCTACAAACCTCCAGAGATCCTCCAGGAGAAGGAATATTGTTGTCCTTTTTATTGCAAGACTTGAATTCCGAGGTGACTAGTGATGATCAAGACGAAGGTTCGAGGATGGATCCTTTTCAAGAAGGGGAGTCTTCATCTTCGACACTTTCCATACAAGGACCCATCACTAGGTCAAGAGTTAGAAGGATCCAAGAGAAGACATTATCAAGGAATATCAAGGGGAGTTGGAAATGAAGAAATCGATCCACAACTTGAAGAAATCGGTCGATTTTCTTATTACAAGAAAATCGAGTCACATGTAAGAAAAATCGGTCTATCTCTTCTTCTACAAGTCGATTTTCTCCTTTCCAACGTATCGAGAAGATCCGGCCATGATCTTTATCTTTCGGAAATTATATCTAGTAAATAATTCCTTAAATCTCTCAAACTTTCTTAAGAGATTGTTTAGATTCTATCTTTTTCAATTTTTGATTTTATATCTTTTAAAAGATATCTTCCCTAGATTATTTTTTCAAAGGATATATTTTATAAATCATATCTTTTCAGTTTTTCCTAGTTTTAATAGGTTTAATCTCCCTTATAAATATCCTTAGAGGGGGAGATTGTTAGGGAGTTGAGTTGTGATTATTAATTCCACATTATTGTGAGATACTTGTGACTTCGCTCACGGGGTTTGCATTTTATCATTTCTATTCAATCAAAAGGAGAGTTTTTGGTTGAAAAGTTGTGAATCTTTACTAGGTTGTTCTTGTGTGCGTTAATCTTTTGAAGGTTGGTGCTACAAGTCAAACTAGTCCCTCCTTGTACTTGTCTTATCTAGAAGGCTTGTGTAAGGTTAAAGAAGGAAGGCTGAAAGGTATTTCTTTGTTAAGGTTTTGGTCCATCGAGTTCAAGGTTCTATGCAAGTCTTATAATAGTCCTATCTTCCTATATTAATTATTTATCATTCCATAATCATCTTCTTATCTTTCCATATCATTCACTAATCCGTGTTCTGAGTTCATCAAAAAATCGACCTGTTCTTGAGATAAATCGACCGATTTTTCCATAGAACAACCCGATTTTTATTCTAGTTAAGGACTTTCAATCTAGATCGAGAACTGCGGCTTATCCCCGCATCACATGAGCTCCTACCCTGAACTCTAGAGGTCGACGCCTCTTGTCTCCATATGACTTCTGGCGACTTTGTGCAGCCAACATCCTATCTCTAAACAGCGCTACTCGAGCCATATAATCCTGAATCTGCTCTGGCGTTATCCTACTGATACTGCTAGGCTCATCCCAGCATAAAGGTTTACGACATCTACGTCCATACAGTGCCTCATATGGAGCCATCCCAACAGATGCATGTCAGTTGTTGTTGTATGAGAACTCAACTAGTGGGAGGTAATTAGACCATCCCTGTCCCCAATCCAACACACAAGCTCTTAACATATCCTCCAAGGTCTGGATGGTCCTCTCTGACTGAACATCTGTCTAGGGGTGAAACGTAGTCGTGAAGTGTAGACTCGTCCCCAAAGCAGTCTGAATTTGTTGTCAAAACCTCGAGGTAAACCATCCATCTTGATCAGAGACGATCGTCCTCGGTACACCATGGAGTCTCACTATCTGTCTAGTGTACTCCTCAGCTAATCTGCTCACTAGACACGTCTCTTTGATAGGAATGAAACGTGTTGTATTTGTCAATCTATCAACAACAACCTAGATAGCAACAAAACTCCTATTGGGCCTCAATCCAGTCACAAAGTCCATGGAGACATCCTCCCACTTCCACTGCGGTACTGGTAGTGGATGAAGCTCACCTCCAGGTCGAAAATGCTCGATCTTGACCTGCTGACAGGTCGTGAACTATGCCACAAATCTGGCTACATCAGGCTTCAGCCCTCCCCACCAATATGAGCGTCTCACATCATGGTACATCTTACTCGTACCTGAATGTACTGAGTAATGTGTATAGTGAGCCTCTTGTAAGATCCTTTGTCTCAACTCTACACCAGCAGGTACACAGATGCGCCATGGCACCTCATCACTCCATTTGCTCCAATAGAGACCTATGGTGCCTCTCCGCGAGACATCCTCTCTCTGATCCTCATCATGGTCGTGAGGTCCCCTGCTTATGCTAGATCTCATCTAACAAACCAGGTAAAACCTCTAGAGCATACAACTGGGCATCCTCATCAGGAAACTGGATGTCCAGCTCTAGCCAAGCTAGATCTCTCTGAAGTTGAGGCTGAATTGTCAGTCTCGCAATCGCCTTCTCTCGAGGCGTCTTCCTGCTCAAGGCGCCAACTCCAACATTCGCCTTTCCAAGATGATATAGAATCTCAAGGTCAAAGTCCTTAATCAACTCAAGCCATCGATGCTGGCGGTTACTCAACTCCCGATGCGTGAAAATATACTTCAAACTCTTATGGTCTGTGAAGATCTGACATATGGTACCATACAGGTAATGTCTCTAGATCTTCAAAGCATGAACTACCACTGCTAATTCCAAATCATGAGTCGAGTAGTTATCCTCATACGTCTTCAACTATCATGACACATATGCAATCACTCTGCCTCTCTGCATCAATACACATCCCAAGCCTAGCTTGGATGCATCATTATAAACAACAGAACCCTCTGGCTGTGCCAAGACAAGAGTAGAAAAGAAATGCCTCTTTAACTCCTCAAAACTCTGGGCACATTGATCAATCCATACAAATCTGGTAGTCTTCCTCAAAAGACTCGTAAGTGGACGAGCAATCACAGAAAATCCCTCCACAAAGCGTTGGTAATATCCGGCTAGGCCAAGAAAGCTACGCACTTCCTTGACGTTCGTAGGTGTCGTCCATGCAGCAACAAACTCAATCTTCGCCTGATCAACCATGATCCCAACGGTGGAGACAATGTGTCCAAGAAAAGCAACCTTAGACATCCATAACTCGCACTTAGAGAGCTTGACATACAACTCTCTATCCCTCAAAATCTGCAAAACTGTACTCAGATGACCGGCATGCTCCTCAAGTTGAAGATGTTCATCAACTCCATGAAGACTGCTGGGGAATTCGTCAGCCAAAATGGCATCACTACAAACTCGCAGTGTCAATAACAGGTATGAAATGCCGTCATGTGTGCATCCTGCTCCTCACCCTCAACTGGTGGTATCTTGAGCATAAATCGATATGGGAGAATATTGTCGCTCCTTCAAGCTGATCAAGTAGATCATCAATACAAGGTAGTGGATACTTGTTCTTGATGGTCACCATGTTCACCTCTCTGTAGTCAATACACAGTCTCAACGATCCGTCCTTCTTCCACATGAAGAGGACAAGTGCTCCCTAGAGAGATACGCTAGGGCGGATAAAGCCCTTCTCAGCCAACTCCTAGAGTTACTTCTTCAGCTCCAACATCTCGACAAGGGCCATATGATATGGGGCCTTCGAGATGGGTCTTGTACCAAGCTCCAACTCGATACTTAAATCCACACTCCTTTGAGGCGACAAGCTCGACGGCTCAACAAATACGTTTTCAAACTCGCAGACCACTGGTATGTCCTCTAATGTTGGACTCTCTCCATCCTTCATGGCATAGAACCAGAAGGCATCACATCCTTGTGCTATCAGTCTAGCTGCTCGTACGACACTGATGACAGAACCCTTCTTCCCAAGGTCCCAACCTCGGAAGACCTCTATCTGACCTACCTTGGTAGAGATTGTAACAGTCCTCCTACCAACATCTAAAACCGCACGGTGTCTACACATCCAATACATTCCTAATATGACCTCTTCATGCATCAATGACATGACTACGAAGTCAACAAGCAATACACGAGTCCCTAAACGAAGGGGACAACTACGTATCTCACGGGTACCTCTGACCCGACTACCATCAGGTAACCCTATAGTAAAGGGTATCCCCTCAGAGTAGCTCTACCCTGAGCTCCTTTGGTGCCAGTGGTACTCCCACCACGACCTCTACCTCTACTCGGCCCAGGAGCAGATCCCTGAGTAGAAGGCCGATATGGGACTCTCTATTGTCCATGTGTCTACTGCTGAGGTGTCCAAAGACCACCTCCTGCTACACTGGCAGGAGAAGAACCCCGTTGAGGTCCAACTCTATCCTTGCCTACAGAAGGCAACTCGATGTCCAAGTCTACCACATGTAAATCAAGTCACAAATGACCTGGTATACTCAGGCTTCAAATGCCCAGTATCACCACAGCTATAACACTGTCATCCCTTATCTATAGTCAATGCAGACGAGGGGTAACTCTGACATCTCTAGTCTCGTCTAGAACCAGATGCTCCTCCAACTCCACTAGTCTGTCCAGTGCGCTGCCTCTTCTCAAACCATCCCCTCTAAGAAGCCCTCCTTTGATTGGCTCGCTCTCTCTCATAAGAGGCTGATGGCGTTTGCAATAGGTACATCCTCAAAGCCGGCCTCCACAAAATCCTGCAACTTCTCCCTCCTCCGTGAGGTAGGGCAGAACTGCTCTCTGATCATACTCCTCATGTGATCATAGCTGTGGCTCTAGCTCGAACAGTCCTCCACCACTGATGTGCAAGGTGACAGAATAGAGATTGTACTAACTCTATCCGTCTGTCCTCAGGACATCTGATAGACTCTAAAGCTGAGTCTACATGCCCTATCCAAGCCTCTATCTCCAGCCCTACCTTTCCAAAGAAAGGTGGTACGCCCAGCTGATGAAATGCCTTCAACTAGGTATCTGGTCTAGGCCCTCTAGTCTTCTTTGGAACTCAAACAGTCTCAACAACACGTGCCGGCATAACTGGCACCCGTGTGGCTTCTTGAGACATCTTTGAAGATCCCTCATGCACTAGTAGATCTGGGGCCCATCTGCCAGCTCTGGCAACCTCCTCAACATGTCTAATGTACTATCTAAACTGTGGCCTCCCATGTAGACACGATCCGAGTCATCTGATTGGACTCGATGTGAATGTTGTCTCCTAGATCCACCACTTCTCGTCTTTGGGACGACACTCTCAGCAATCTCCTCATGTACCTCTTCCACCACTAGTGGGTCAACAGCGGGAACTGGTCCCTCTCGTATCACGCCCGGAGGAAGAGGTGGTCTACCTCTACCTCGGCCTACAAAAGGAGTAGCTCTAGTCCGAGCCATCTGGGGTATGCACACCTAACTTATAACGCTCTATATAGGCCATATGTATAGGTGTGTGTGTATATATATATATATATATATATATATATATATATATATATAACACATATACAAACATTATCCACAATACATATATATACATATCTATACTGCGGAGATCCATAGCAGAGGTGGCGACTTCTCGTACATTCTAACCAAAAACCACACTTAAAACCAAAAATATTTTTGAAAATATCAGACCCCTTTCGGGTTCTGTTTATTTTACCTATCAAACCTCATTGTAGGTAGCAAGTGTCATTGTTGTCAACCTAAGGCTCTGATACCAACTCTGTAACACCCCAAATCCGTGGGATTCGGAGTGCCACATTGGACTAGGATCTCACAATTGATCTTTACCCTAGCATGACAACAAGTTCACTGAACCTTACAACATGAAACTGGCAGATATAAAACAAATGCATAAAACTGTACAACCAAAAGGTAAAGACATAATAGCCGAGTTTAAACAACAACATCTTCACATAGGAGGTAACAAAAGATCATCCTCACGCAGGAGGGAAACGTAAATAACCCCAAAAGACCACAATCATCCTATGTACGAGAGGTCCTCGGTCTTCCACCCTGCTAGATCACTCAACAGCACGCCTATCCTGTAGGGCATCTACAACATGGTAATAAACCATTAGCCAACCATACATATATAAGGTAATGTGATAGCATGAATTATAGTCTATATTTTGGGACCTGTTTAGACGTTTTATCTTCAATAATCTGCATGTTTGGATGTATATTATGCGATTATATTGTCGTTTCATCTACCTTTGCGGGAATCGAGGTCTACACCAAGTTTCGTTGTAATCGTAGGTAAAATGGCATGTTTTGCATCAAAATGGAGCTAAAGGAGCGAAGGAGTCATTGGAGCTACATTATGGAGCTTAAGGAAGAATCCACAAAGCATGGAAATGATTAAAGATTCACTTTGGACCAGATTTGAGAGATTTCACATTCAGTTTAGAGTCACCTCGGTCAGCTACAGTACCATCTCGACCGAGGTGATCCAGAGGAGCGTCCCGACCGAGGCGAACACGTTGGACGCGGCGAGATATATTTTATTCTTGGCTGAGATCTTTTATTTTTGAAAGGAGGGATCTCATATTTTTAGGCTGGATTTCTGGAAGGAAGATCATATATTTTGGGGATTTATTTATGAGAGATAGATATATTTTATTAGGAAAATATCTTTTCAAGATATTTTATCTTTGGAGGGTAGTTTTCCTATATAAAGGGCTGGATTTTCCACAAATCATAACCGGCACATCACCGGAAAACCCGCTACAACCGGCGCATCACCGGAAAACCCGCTACAACCGGCGCATCACCGGAAAATACATGCTTAGAGCATCCACCAGTTGGGAAGGATTTTTGGAAGATTGAAGGAATGAAGTTGATAGCTTTTATAGCTTTTGTGAAGGGTTTTGTAAGATTCCCTTCTTTGTTGATTGTCTTATTGGATTTTGATCCAAGGAACGCTTGTTTGTTTGATAATTGATTCAGTTATTGAAGCCTTGTTCTTAAGGTTTTTGTGTTCAGTTATTCACCTTCTTCACTTATATTTGATTAATGCTTTCATAATGATGATTGACTAATTTCTTTGTGTGATTCTAGGGTGATTGGCTGAAGGTTGTGGGAAAAACAATGATAGAATAATCTTAAATTCTAGTAGGTCCCTGAAAGCTCGAGTCTTTAACCTTAACCCTAGAACATCTCTCTCTGTCGATGAACATCTCGGCCGGGGTGAAATTCGTCTGACCGAGGTGACCTTTTCTGATCCGAAACTGAGAGTTAAGTGTTAGAGTTTGCCAAATCCTATTCTTATTATACCTTTCCTGGTTCAATGCAAGCCTAGGATGAGACTTAACCGGTAAATCCTTTGTTTGTTTACCAAAGATCATAAGTGTAGGTAATAAATGTTTATCCTTTATTGGGGTTTGAGTGTCCCTTCATCCCATCTTTGTGAGTTAGCCTGAGACTTACCCGATAAAGGTTGATTCTATTCCCTTAGGTGGTGTGTTGGTTTGAGGTTATAGTTCTTTTCCTTAATTCTTTGAGACTTACCCGGTAATAGGAGTTACAGTTTGGGATTAGTGAGTGGTGAGACTTACCCGGTGATCTATTCCACTTTAGTAACACCTTCCCTTTGCAAAATCTCAATTTTGTCCGCTTATCTTGAGATCTTGAGTTGGAACCACAACTAGATGCTTTAATCCCTAGAATTGCATATTCCTTAATTGACTTTTTATCATCTTTGATTGCTATAATTTCTTTTGTGGTTAGTTGCGACATAGACTACCTATACTTGCTTTGTTTCACCAAGTCCCTGAGATCAACACCCCGGAATTTCTTGCTTTTACTACGATTGCCCCGTACACTGCGGGTTCGCATCCTTGTTTTAAGCTTACATCTAGGGTTATAAATTTAAAACTTGCACACACCGTTTGGAGCGAACAAGTTTTTGGCGCCGTTGCCGGGGACTTGGTCTAGACCGAGCCGGTTGCGGTAGGCTTTCGGGGCGCTTGTCCCTGTTTCTACTAAACACTCTACTTGAGTGACTTTCGCAGGTTCTATTTCTTAGGTTTATGCGAAGAACCCGCGCTGGGAAGGAAATCGTTCCTTACGATCCTGAACCAGAAAAGACATACAAAAGACGCTTGAAAGAAGCGAAGATGGCCAACCAAGACGATCGCGATCTTGAGGCCGAATTGAAGGAGGCGTTGGAACAACTACGCCTCAGTAAAGAAGAACTGTGACTGGAAAGGGAAGAAACTCGCACAAGGACTAAGGCTATCGAACCAGACATGGCAGCTTTACGGGACCAATATCTACCTCGACCGAACCCAAATCCTTGACCGAGGCAAGACCCAATTCCAGATCCTCGACCGAGGCAGAATCCAGTACCTGCTGCCCCGGCCGAGATACTTCCACCTCGGATACCACTCCAAGATGCTCTTTTTGCAAGAATTCCACAGACCCTAGGGCAGAGGATGGACCCTAATCAACAACTGAGGCGTCCAGGAGTCAACCTAGGAGATCCAGCGGACCATGATTACGAACTTCGACCGCAAGTTCTTTCTATGATTCGCCAATGCCAGTTTGGAGGGCTAGAGAGGGAGTCTCCACATCAACATCTACAAAACTATGAGATCTTGATGGAGACCTTGAGACCTTCAAGGCTGAAAAACAACAATTACAAGCTAAGGCCTTTCTACTTCTCTTTGAAAGATAGAGCGCTTACTTGGTATCAATCTCTTCCTCCAGGAAAAATCAATACTTGGGAGGAGATGACGACGGAGTTCTTGACTAAATTCTTTCCCCCCTCTAAGACCGCTGAAATGAGAGGGAAGATCAATGCATTTATCATGAAGGACAAGGAGAGCCTGTCCAAGTCATGAGAGAGATTTAAAGACATTCTTTTGGATTGCCCACATCATGGGATTCCAAAGATAGAGTTGTTGGAAATATACTTCAAGGGACTGGACGGAAACACCCAGTTCAACCTTCAACTACTATCCGCCGGCACGTTCATGGACATGCCGATTGACGAAGCTTGAGAGTTCATAGAAAAGCAAACTTTGCACATGGAGAAGTACTCCCACCAAGGAGCTGAAGGTGGAGTTAAAAGAGTTAACTTTCAAGAGGCTCACCCAAACAATGATCAACTAACCTCTTTGAAGAATGATGTGAAGCAATTGAAAGACCTTTTGGTTGCTCAAACAAAGAAAGAAGATGAAGGATATCAAGGTTCGAGAAACAACAATGGGTACCGGAACAACAAAAACGGTTCCCGGAACAACAACTACAACAACAATAGAGGATGCAACAACAATAATTGGAGGGCAAACAACCAAAATTCGGGTAACCCTTACTCTAACTCCAATTCGAATGACTCCTCTAATCCTTTCCTCTCTTCTTCTTCTTCTTTTTCTACTCCATTGAAGAGCCAGGAGCAAGGATCAAGTTCGTCCCAGCCGGAAAAGAAAGATGCGGTGCTGGAGGCCATCTTGATCAAGCTTAACTCTATGGAGACGTCCATGACTTCATTTTTGAAGGCACAAAAAGCCTTAGAACAACAATTCTTTAACAAGGCGAATGAAGCGCCAAGAGATCCAGGAAAGCTTCCAGCAAGGACGGAAAGCAACCCCAAGGGACAGATTATGGCAATAACGACAAGGAGTGGACTGAAGACTGCAGATCCAGTGCCTCGGTCGATGCCAGTACAGACAAAGACCACCTCGGTCCAGGCACAGTCGAAGAACACTTCGGCCGAGATGCCAACCGAGGTGGAGCCACAAAGAGTGGAGGAGAAAACTGAAGTTTATGTTCCACCTCCTGCATATAAACCACCACTTCCATTCCCCCAATCAAGGTCCAGAGCACATCTAGACAAGCACTTTGGTAAGTTCCTTGACTTGATGAATAAACTACACATTAATATCCCTTTCCTTGATGCTATTCTAGGGATGCCCGCCTATGGGAAGTTCTTGAAAGAGATTCTATCAAGGAAGAGGAAGTTGGAAGACTTTGGTGAAGTAAGGATGACATCTAAATCCTCGGAGCTCATTCAAATCATGAAGGAGAAGATGCCACCCAAGTTGAGAGATCCGGCTCGTTTTGCATTCCCATTCAAGTTGGGGATGTCACTTGTGAAGCCTTGTGTGATCTAGGAGCCAGCGTGAGCATCATTCCGCTGGAGCTATGTGTTAGGATCGGACTTGGAGAGCCCAAGACGGTGAAGATACGGCTATACATGGCGGACTGCTCCATTACCCATCCCGTGGGCATTTTGGAAGACGTTCCGGTCAAGTTAGGTAACTTCTATTTACCTATAGACTTTGTTGTACTTGACATTCCCGCAAATTATCCCGTTCCTATCATTCTCGGGAGGCCATTTCTAGCAACTTCGGGTTGCAATGTGGATTGTAAGAACGCCAAACTAAAGTTCAACATTAGCGGAGATAAAGTGGATTTTGCATTACTTGCCGCAATGAAGGAAGAGCAGCTAGGAGATGATATCTTCGACATCTATGATGAAGAAGAATCAAGAGAATTGGTGAGCTCTATCCTTATTAACGATCCACTTGAAAAAGTTATTAGTTTTAGCTTAATGGAGGAAGGTATAGATGCTTCTTGTGATGCAGATATACGGAGCTTGAAAGCACTGAAAGAAGATCCAGGAGCTAAATTTGAAAAATTAATCTAGGAGAAGAAGATCTCCAGTTTCGGTTCCAGTTGCAGTACCTCGACCGAGGCACCTTCTGGACCAAGCGAGGTGTTCTTGACTAAAGAACATCTCGGTCACCCTCTCTGGACCTCGACCGAGGTCAATAGTGAGATGATGTCGACTGAGAATAACAAATCTCTTACTCCCTTTTCTTACATTCATCCTCAGTTGGTGGAACATTCTCTCCACCAAATTTTTGATAATAAAGGACATTGGTATGCTGATATTGTTAATTATCTTGTTTGCCAGGAAATACCACCCGGATTGACGTACGCTCAAAGGAAGAAATTCTTCAAGGATGTACGCCATTACTACTAGGATGAACCGCTGCTATTCAAGAGAGGTCCGGATGGGATGCTTCGAAGATGTATTCCGGAAGATGAAGTTAATAGTGTCATACGGCATTGTCACCCACTTCCTTGTGGAGGGCATGTTAGCGCCCACAAGACGTGCGCTAAGGTATTACGTTACGGTTTCTTTTGGCCTACATTATTTAAGGATGTGCAATCGTTTGTTGTCTCTTGTGATGCATGCCAAAGAATAGGGAATTTATCTAGGAGGAACGAGATGCCACTCAATAACATACAGGAGGTTGAGATCTTTGATGTATGGGGGTAGATTTCATGGGGACCTTTCCCATCATCCGGAGGGAACCTCTACATCCTCCTAGCGGTCGACTACATCTCTAGATGGGTTGAAGCCATTGCCTCTCCCACTAACGACGCCATGGTGGTTGTGAAGTTCTTTAACATGACTATCTTTCCACGTTTTGGGACTCCACGCATCATCATCAGCGATGGAGGGACACATTTCATCAACCGGAAGTTCAAGGCACTTTTATCGAAGTATGGGGTAACCCACAAGGTAGCAACCCCTTATCACCCTCAAACTAGTGGACAAGTCGAGATCTCAAATAGAGAAATTAAAGCAATCTTGGAGAAGACCGTCTCTAGGACGAGGAAGGATTGGTCCATGAAGTTGGACGACGCTCTTTGGGCTTACAGGACCGCATTCAAGACTCCCATTGGTACCACCCCTTATAATTTGGTATATGGGAAGTCTTGTCACTTGCCCGTAGAGTTAGAACACAAGGCATATTGGGCAATCAAATGGTTGAACTTCGACATCAAGGAAGCCGGTGAGAAGCGGCTATTGGATATCAATGAGTTGGAAGAGCTGCGTTTGAACGCTTATGAGAATGCCAATATCTATAAAGAAAGGACGAAGAAATGGCATGACAAGCGTATCATTCCTAAGGAGATTAAAGAAGGAGACCTAGTTCTACTCTTCAACTCCCGCCTCCGCCTCTTTCCAGGTAAGTTGAAATCTAGATCGACAAGATCTTATGTTGTGAAACATGTTTTCCCTTATGGTGCAGTGGAGATTTGGGGAGAAACAAGTGGAAGCTTCAAGGTCAATGGTCATAGACTTAAGAAATACAAACCGGAAGTTCCGGTTGAGGAGGTTGCACCACTATACCATGTCTAGGGATACCATACGGTCCAACTAGCGACCTTAAATCAAGCGCTTCTTGGGAGGCAACCCAAGGTATTGCTTTCTTTTCCCATTTTTCTAGTCTAGCTTTAGATAGTTTGCTTTTGCTTTGCTTTGCTTTGTTTTTGGCGTCCTAGACAAACAACAGGTGACATCTAAGGAAGGAATACAACCCAAGAGCAAAACTGGAAGGACAGAAGTTCGAGAATTTGAGAAGACAGAGTTTGACTGAGACATATCTCGGTTGCTGTCACAGAACCTCGACCGAGATGATTCTTGAGCAACCGAGGCGACTAGGGTTACTGAAGACCCACCTCGGTCTGTACACCTCATTCCAGTCGAGACCATCTCGACCGAGGTGACAACAGTTCCAGAAAAGGGTATAAAAGGGGGCTGAGATTTCTCTCTTCTCCCTCTACCTCCTTCTCGATCGCGGCGCATATCTCGCCTCGTTTCTTCGTTCTTCGCTCCTTTTCGATGATTCTCGCTTCCAAACTGCAAGGAAAGGGTAGAGGATCGATTTGCAACCATCAATCTGCAGCAAAAACTCTCCGAATCGACCAAATCTGGGGTAAAATCGAAAAAACCCTAACTCCCTCTTCTTCCACTGATTTCATTCGATTTGGGCTTTGGTTGCCCCTGCATTTTGCTGAAAAAGGATTAAGTACCCCATAGGAACCTTTGGTAGTGATATTGGGGGAAAAGAACTGGATTTTTGAGAGAATCGATCGCACAGCACTTCGCCTCGGTCCAGTCGGCCTGTGCCTCGGCCGAGGTGTTCTTGATATTTGTCAGAGAGACCGAGGTGGTCTGACAGAGTACAGAAAAGATGAGTTCTGACAGGTAGTTAGTTCTGAGAGACAGATCTTCTCCTTCCCCTTCTTCTTCTTCACGCCGCTCTAGACCGGTGATTCACGAGCGTCACCAGGTCGACTATGACCGCATAGCGGCACGTCCAGTGGTTGCACCACGGTTCCTGGACATTTCCGCTATTGATTGCCTCTATGTGGATGAGGATTTGAGGCGGATGATATCTGCGGTGGGGCTGGAGCAGTATACTGAGATTAGAGCTCCAGCCTATCTTGAGCCGACACTGGAGATTGTTAGCTCCGTCACCTACTTGCCCACCGAGCGCGCCATCAAGTACCGGTTGATAAACCGGAACTATTTAGTTCCCATGGACCACTAGAGGGACATTTTCGGTTTCCCAGCCCCTACAGTTGCTGATTTTCCTTCTTGAGCTGTAGCTCGAGAGTTTTGGGGATAGATTTCTCATGTGGTTGAGCACGCTGATAGGTGGAGACTTGGAGACTCCAGGGAGAAGATTATCTTCCACCTAGCTTTTAGACTTGCTCACAAGATCTTTAGCGAGACTCTTTTGGCGCGTATTGAGACGCCTTAGAAGATCAGACAAGGTGAGCTGCTGAGTGTGTACTACATGGTGACCGGCGGAGTTCCCGATTTTGGAGTTATGCTGGTAGAGGATTTGCACAAGATCAAGGCCAAGGCGAAGGGAGACATCTGCTGTGGAGGTATAGTGACTCACATTGCGAGTTACATGGACCTCAATCTTAGTGCATGTACTATGGTGGCGGCTGCCAAGCCGCTCGGGCTTCAGGAGATGATCACTCGGAGGATACTGGTTCCTCGCGGTCTTACTACGCCATATGTGGCGATGCCCTGGGAGCAGACTGTACCTCAGGGTATTAGGTGGTCACCTCAGTTCTCTGTTTATGACCCGCACTACTGGCAGACCGCATGGATTCCGCTTATGGAGGATGCCAGAGAAGTAGCAGCTCCGAGACAAGACGAGGATGAGGAGGCTGAGGAGCAGGAGGATGATGATGAGGATGGCGGTGCTGCCATGGACACATGCACAAATACAGCTGGGACTAGCGTGCTAGTCGTCGATTTAGACAACGACGAGACTGAGGAGGAGCCAGCTGCAGTACCAGCACGTCCCGCTAGGCGTAGGGTACGCAGGCAGAGGGATCCAGTTGCTCACCGCCGGATCGATGATCTGACGGATCAGATGATAGATTTTTACGCCGCCCTATCCCTGGATATCAGAGAGATGCAGGAGAGCCTACACTACCAGCACACGATGGCTGAGATTCAGTTTCAGCATATCATGGGCTATCCATTTGACCCATCTCAGTACCCGTACGTACCACCACCACCACCACCGGATCGGGATTATTGAGAGCTTACAGGATTTTCTTTATTTATTTATTATGCAACTCAGCTTTATTCGGTGAGTATTCTGTTTTCTTAGACTTATTTGACCCATTGGGACAATGTGTCCCAAGTATGGGGTATGTGGGTTTGTATTTATTTGACTTATGTGGATGTATGACTTGACTCTTGATGGATATCTACTGTTTTATTTTGCTCTATGTGTTTATCTGAGATTACATGCATGCATACAAGTTATTTGATTGAGAAAAACGTCAAAAATTGGTTTGAAAAAAAAAATTTTTGTGACCTCGACCGAAGTGACTCTGACCAATCGAGGTGCAGTACCTCGGTTGCTTAGAACATCTCGACCGAGGTGGCTTAAATGAGAGAGTTTTCGAAACGATTTTTTGTGCTTCTTATCTAGATATGACCTCAGTGATGATTTTGTTTGCTGACTTGTTTTGAAATCTTTATATGTTTAAAAGGTTTTATGATATGTTTAAGTTGCTAAATGCTTTGTTTGAAATTTTGGCATGTTTAATACTTTGTTTTTATCCAAATTATGTTGAATTTGAAGGTTGACACCACATGATGAGTTCTCTCACTTTCTTCCTGGAAAGACCAAGGCAATTCATTCTCCTCTCTTCTTCTTCTTGATCATACTTTAGCCCCTCATATACATATTTGCCTCCCTTTACCTATCCGGGAATTTGGAAGCAAGCAAGTGAAAAGCAAGTGAAGAAAAAGATGAGATGTTGGCTGAAAGTTAGAAACAAATAGGTTTGGGGAAGTCAATCATGATGATAAGTAACTCGATATCATTCACATAGCCGGGTGTTTGTGTCTTGTCAAAGTCTGATTGCGCGATATTCCTAACGGGTCATGGTATGTGCATCAAGGGTTTGAGGAATCTCGAGAAATTGATGATTGCTGATCTTCTAGGCTTCGGTTATTGTGCACCTCTGTCCATGCATCCCAAAAAGTAAAGTAAAAAGTAAATAAGCAAAGCTTATTGGTGGAAGATGTTGAAGTTCAAAAGGAAGTAAAGTAAAGATCCTTTTCCCGGATTCTAGCACCACATTCCCTATATACATCCCACCCTTACACGTTTCTTGACCTTCTCTTGAAAAGCCCTTGAGACCTCGAGCTTGTTGATTTACTTGGTGGTTTAAACTGGATTATACATGATTAATTTCGATGATTATGATTTATTATGCATTCTATGATTTTATGCAAAGATGAACAACTTTCTTATATTTATAAAATGTTTTGATCATGTATTGATTTTAAATTCCATGAAGCATTCTCTTAGAGTGATCTATGATTGTAGCACGCCATTAAAATGTTTTGAAATACTTTTCATTGATCTTTATGACTTATAATCCATTCTATCTTGTATCTAAGATTTGGAACTTGCTTGGGAACAAGCAAGGGCTAAGTATGGGGTATTTTGATAGCATGAATTATAGTCTATTTTTGGGACCTGTTTAGACGTTTTATCTTCAGTAATCTGCATGTTTGGATGTATATTATGTGATTATATTGTCGTTTCATCTACCATTGCGGGAATCGAGGTCTACACCAAGTTTCGTTGTAATCGTAGGTAAAATGACACGTTTTGCATCAAAATGGAGCAAAAGGAGCGAAGGAGTCATTGGAGCTACATTCTGGAGCTTAAGGAAGAATCCAAGAAGCATGAAAATGATTAAAGATTCACTTTGGACCATATTTGAGAGATTTCACATTCAGTTTAGAGTCACCTCGGTAAGCTACAGTACCATCTCGACCGAGGTGATCCAGAGGAGCGTCCCGACCGGGGCGAACACCTTGGACGCGGCGAGATATATTTTATTCTTGGTTGAGATCTTTTATTTTTGGAAGGAGGGATCTCATATTTTTAGGCTTGATTTCTGGAAGGAAGATCATATATTTTGGGGATTTATTTATGAGAGATAGATATATTTTATTAGGAAAAAATCTTTTCAAGATATTTTATCTTTGGAGGGTAGTTTTCCTATATAAAGGGTTGGATTTTCCACAAATCATAACCGGTGCATCACCGGAAAACCCGCTACAACCGGCGTATCACCGGAAAACCGCTACAACCAGCGCATCACCGGAAAACCCGCTACAACCGGAGCATCACCGGAAAATCCGCTTACAACCGGCGCATCACCGGAAAATACATGCTTAGAGCATCTAGCAGTTGGGAATGATTTTTGGAAGATTGAAGGAAGGAAGTTGATAGCTTTTATAGCTTTTGTGAAGGGTTTTGTAAGATTCTCTTAGATTTCCTTCTTTGTTGATTGTCTTATTGGATTTTGATCCAAGGAACGCTTGTTTGTTTGATAATTGATTCAGTTATTGAAGCCTTGTTCTTAAGGTTTTTGTGTTCAATTATTCACCTTCTTCCCTTATATTTGATTATTGCTTTCATAATGATGATGGACTAATTTCTTTGTGTGATTCTAGGGTGATTGGCTGAAGGTTGTGGGAAAAACAATGATAGAATAATCTTAAATTCCAGTAGGACCCTGAAAGCTCGAGTCTTTAACCTTAACCCTAGAACATCTCGCTCAGTCGATGAACATCTCGGCCGGGGTAGAATTCGTCTGATGAGGTGACCTTTTCTGATCCGAAACTGAGAGTTAAGTGTTAGAGTTTGCCAAATCCTATTCTTATTATATCTTTCCTGGTTCAATGCAAGCCTAGGATGAGACTTACTCGGTAATTCCTTTGTTTGTTTACCAAAGATCATAAGTATAGGTAATAAAGGTTTATCCTTTATTGGGGTTTGAGTGTGTCTTCATCCCATCTTTGTGAGTTAGCCTGAGACTTACCCGGTAAAGGTTGATTCTATTCCCTTAGGTGATGTGTTAGTTTGAGGTTATAGTTCTTTTCCTTAATTCCTTGAGACTTACCCGGTAATAGGAGTTACGGTTTGGAATTAGTGAGTGGTGAGACTTACCTAGTGATCTATTCCACTTTAGTAACATCTTCCCTTTGCAAAATCTCAGCTTTGTCCGCTTATCTTGAGATCTTGAGTTGGAACCACAACTAGATGCTTTAATCCCTAGAATTGCATATTCCTTTAATTGACTTTTTATCATCTTTGATTGCTATAATTGCTTTTGTGGTTAGTTGCGACATAGACTACCTATACTTGCTTTGTTTCACCAAGTCCCTGAGATCGACACCCTAGAATTTCTTGCTTTTACTACGATTGACCCGTACACTGCGGGTTCGCATCCTTATTTTAAGCTTACATCTAGGGTTATAAATTTAAAGCTTGCACACACCGTTTGGAACGAACATAATGCATAAGCACAAGCACAATCATGAAAGATAACACATCAGCATGCTATCACACATTTACCCATTTATCATCTTTATATAATAGTCATTCATCCAAATCGTGTATATATAGATAGATGAAAGTATGTGACACGAGGACCGATACATCCTCGCCTCTGAGTGCTATATCCAGCTGTACTAGTATTGGTCACACAACCCGTGTACCCTATGGGAGTGGATTGCGCCCTTCCTGAAAACCAGTTTGGCGTGACGTCAAAGAACCTCCCAGACTCCACGGCGGGATGAAAAGGGAAGGTTATCACAGCCACGCAACGGGACAATCAATAAAACATAGGTCGTTATATACGACATCTCATGCTATCATAGCAAACATATAACTCACACACCACTCTTGCAAACACCCAATATAGGGATGGTAGCTAATTAAGTCCTACGGACTTACCTCAACCTCGTATAAAGCTCAACCTCAAACAACCACCAATCCTGAGAGGTACACTGCCCAATAACATGGCATAGAAATATATCAATCTCCTATCAATCAAAGGGGTCACACTTAGATCCAAGGGATCCATAGGATCATCCTCAACCTAACCTCATAACCTAATAAACCTCAAAGGCCATACATGGCATATACCGATCATAACCTCATCAAAACACATCCTCACATATCTAGCATGAACCTATACTCTCATACTAGGAAGAGAGGGAACAGAGGCATCCTAAAGCAAGCCTAGAAGCAACACACGCCTGCAAAGCAAAACCAACACAAGGTTGGACTGTAGGTGGGCGCAGGGGCGGCCATTTGGTCACGTAGGGGCGGCTGTAGATGGTGCAGGGGCGGACTTTGGCCAGCGCAGGGGCGGCTGGAAGGTGGTGCAAGGGTGGCTGGATAGTAGTGGACACCAAGTCAGCCCCTTCTTCACTTTTTCATTCGATTCCTTCACTCCTTCTTCATCTAACACATATGTATACATGAACATAGTTATATATTCATCAACATATGCCAATCATGGCTGGAACAAGATCCAATCCTAAGGGAATCTAACTAGAAGAAGAAAAGAGAAGAGAAGATGAAAGAAATAAGGAAGATAGGAGGAGATGGAAGAAAGCTCACCAAACTGAACCTATGCAGATGCAGAAACTCCCACCAATACCTCCAAGCTGGCTCAACAAGGCACAACAACATCAACCATCACAATCAGCAATAAAGCCAAACATAAAAGCTCTCAAACTCACACAAACCTAAACCAATCTCAAGAAGAGAGGAGAAGATGAACGTAGGGAGAGAGATGAAGCTGCAATGAAGAACCCTCATCAAAAGGGAGAGAGAAGAAGCTTATAAAGGGAGGAAAAGGGTAAAACACGGGTCAAAGGGTCAACAAAGACGGCTGCAACCACTCAGAGCCGCCGGGGAGGACCCTATGAGGCGCAGGTGCAGCCCAGGCAAACCGCAGGGGCGGCCACTAGGTCACGCAGGGGCGGTCTAGGCGTAATCTGGGTCCTCAGCTCACACTCTCAGCAGCTCAGCAATTAGGCTCTTACAAGTACGTACACTGACAAGCGTAAAATCGATGGTCGTTGCTTTCAGACTTATCAAAGAAAATTTCCGAACTCAACACTAACTAAGGTATAATGAATAAGTAAGGGTCGAACCCAAGAGAGTGAGAAGTGAATTTAAAGTATGATTTAGATTCAATTATCAATTATATGTAACCGTGGGGGGTTTTGGATTGCACTAGTGAACAAGACAAAAGCATGTACTAGCAAAGCAAAGATGGTGATAATATTAGGAAGAACACTACACTAGGTTAGACTTCCGCATACATATAACTTGGTTGGTTATTTTTAGAAGTATTCACCAATTGTTATCATCTTGATCATATTTATGTGTCTTTAATGCTTTTGAACGTCTGACGGTTGATCTTCTTGACGTTTTGAATGTCAATCCATAGGGGCAACCCAGTGTCAACGCGGGGGCGGTGACACAGACTCTTCAGCTTCACAGGTCCGCAAACATAGGCGTAGGGGTGCCATCATTGATATTCAAGGGGTGTCACCGCAAGGGTGGCTAGGAGGTGCCGCCGGGGCGATGACAACCTTGCTCTTGGGGCGTTGGTGGGGCGTTGGGTGCGGCGTCGGTCACCGCAGGGGCGGTGTGGCACCAGAAACTTGTCTTTGTCAATCTTCTTCTTCTCCCAAGATCCTTTGTTTACTTCATTGTGAACTTCTTCATCTGGATTAATACACTAGCAACACAACACAACTAAAAGACTCTAAAACTACCTAGAAACGACAATGATTCCATCACCAATCAAACTCCCCCATACTTAGACTCTTTACTCGTCCCGATTAAACCACACATCTAATCAATATCAAACATAAGTCTCAAGAAGCATGGTGTAGCAGAGAGGTGAGACATGCTAACAAGAAACTACCAAAGAAAAGCGAGAAAAAGAAAGGTGAAAAAAGAGAGAAACTACCATCCTTATCGCTCCAAGAGTGACCTACCTACACTCCTCCTTATGTCTCCCCTTCTTATGTCCCCAATGTTGGAAAGAGGAGAACCTATCACTCGGGTTTCTCTCATTTTTCCAAGGAGCCCTTTAGGGTTTTAACCTTGTCACTCTTTTTCTTTCTATGATGATCTCACCAATTCTCACATCCCTCAAGTCTATTTTTACACCAACCTAGTGTTGGTCAGACTACCTTCTTTTTGCCTAAACTGCCCTTTTGGGTTTTCGGTTTATCCAAGGATTTTCATGCCTTTTTCTCATTTTCTTTGGGATTTATCTTCTTTTTTTTACTGAATAAAAGACGGAATTACAACTGAAATTTTCAAACACACAAACTATACAAGCAAGATATAATCCCTCCGCCATACTTGAAGATCACTTTGCCCTCAAAGTGTGAAAAACGAAGGCAAATCATAATGTGTTGAGAAGGGAAAGAGGAGACTCACGAGTGGGATGGTCCGGCTGGACCATCCGGATCCTGCGGTGGATACGGGAAGTGAGAAAAGAAGTGCTCCTGGCGCGGTAGAGGTCATCGAGGCGGCGACTCTGCGCATCCATCCGATCACCAAACGAGTGCTTAAAGCCGGCCTGCCAAGCCTGCTGTTGTGAGTCAATGTGGGTCCTCATCCTCTACTCAGCATCCCTCTGCCAAGCCTCCTGTCGCTTGTCAAAATGAGTAGTCATGCTCAGCTGAAAACTGGTGTGCAAGCTCTGCTGCTACTCTAGCATCATCCTCTAGTAACCGGTCCACTACGCCTCATGTTGAGTGGACAAAGATCTCATCTGAGCTAGCAAACCGGCATGTGTCGGGTCATCATCCTCATCAGTGGGCATCTCCATGTCATCAGGGATGGGTTGATGGTCCTTGGCCGGTCTTCAACTCGAGCTCGCCGCATGCCGCTCAATGATGTCAACCGGTGGTCGCCTCGGCACGTATGGGTCAACGGCAATGTAGAGGTTGGAAAGGTCCGACCCAAATGGAAAGATCCGGGGAAAGTAAATGACATGGCACCTATCATGGAATAAAAGCCAAAACCGATGCTCCTCGTCCACCCTCAGCAACTTGCAACGCGAAGAAGGCCTTCATTGTAGAACGGTATCGCCTTCCCGTCCTCTAAATCTGTCAAATCCATAACCTGAGTTGCTATGAGGGTAATGAACCCTCCTCCAACAATATCCTAAGGCTCGTCTATCCTAACCGCTTCAAAGTGGAAAAGAAAAGGGAAATCCAATCCGGCACAATCTCACAAGCCGGAACGAATGAGTATAGCAAGTTAAGGTCCTTAAGGGTGACCTTGTTCTCCTCCTTGTATCCACGGAAGACACTGATGATGATCTTGCTCAACAGCCTCAAACAGGGGTGAGCGAGCTTGTTGTTGTACTTACCCCTACATGGAAATCTTACCTTGTGGCAGCTTGCCAAAACTCGAACAACTCCGGTATAGGAGTGGGATCCCACTAGTTCTTAGAAGGGTTTTTTGTCACCCCAAAAGCCATCTCTCATTTGGTCCAAATCCATATTATACCTCCTCTTGTTGAACTTGAATGACACACCAACAATTATGTGATCTTCCATCTCAAGGTTGAAGGTTGCCATAAACTGCCTTGAAAGCTCGGGATACAAAACATCATGTTTTTCAAGGAATTTCCCAAGCCCAACATGCTCAAGGAACTACTGCATACACTCCAACATTCCCAAACTATCCAATGTCGGATCATGCAAGAACCGAGTTGCAATCATGTTCCAGTTTGCACAATCTCATACCTCTCAAACTCCCTAGTGTTCATCTTTGTTTTCCTTCCTCTCTCTATTCTAGCAACACACTAAGCAATAAGAATTAGAATTCACAAAGAAACAGAAAAGAGGACCTTTTTGTTGTAGAAACCGCGGGGCGGCTTGACAGATGCGCAGGGGTGGTGAGGCACAAGGCCGGGTCACTGGAGGCACGGGGGTAGGCAAAGACAATAAGGCGATTTCTTCAGTTCTTCAAATAGAACGTTGGAGGCGTTGGTGGAGCAACCTTCTCTGGTTGTTATTGATGCCGAAGATGGTGATGTGGCTGTTGGAGTTGGGGGAAGGTAGTGAATGTGGTGGTGGAGGAATGTTTAGATTTAGGGTTTGGTGAGAAGATTGGTGGTGAGTGAGAGTGGTTGTAGTGGGAGACAAGGGTGGCATTAGGGCGGTGATAGGGGCGGTGGTGCAGCGTGGTGGTGCGCAGAGGACATGAGGAGGGCGTCGGTGAGCGAGTATGAGAGTTGGGAGGTTGAATGTGAGAGGGAAAATCACGGAGGAGTTAGTTGATGGAGACAGAGAGAGGTGGGTGGGGGTAGGTGTAGGAGGGTTAGGGTATTTTTGAAAATTTTTTTCCTTTCTTGGGTAATACCGCGGGGGCGGGAGGTTGTCACCGCGGGGGCGGTGACCAAGTTGGAGCGGCCGCTGGCGCAACGCCGGGTGCGGCACTGGGAGTGCAGTGTCACCATTGGAGCGGTGACATGGGGCCGCGGGGGCGGTTTTCATGACAAAACCTCCTCCTTTTATTTCCTCGGGTCTGCCTCCTGAGCAACACCTTTGTTTTACGTCGTTGGCTCGATGTAAGACCTTTATCTCTAAGATTGGGCTTCCTCCAAGACCATCTCGTCTATTGGTTCGTTTGACACTCCCTCATGGTACACCTTGAGTCTTTCCCCATTGAATTTGAAAACTTTGTGTGATTGTGGATCATATAGATCCACAACACCATGTGGATAGACTTCGACAATGACGTATGGGCCAGTCCACCTAGTGCGGAGTTTCCCTCAAAAAGATTTAGATGGGATTAAAATAGAAGGACCTTATTACCTAGTTGGAAATCCTTTTGGATGATGTTCCGGTCATCCCGCGCTTTGGTTTTCTCTTTATATGCAGTAGCATGGTCGTAAGCGTCAAGCCTCAGTTCCTCTAGTTCTTGCAGTTGGAGTTTCCGAAATTCACCGACCTTGTTCATTTGCATACTGCACCTCTTCACCGCCCACCAATCTTTCTCTTCTAGCTCCACCGGTAGGTGGCAAGCTTTGCCAAACACGAGCCAGAATGGCGACATTCTAATAGGGGTCTTGTAAGTTGTACGGTACGTCCACAAGGCGTCATTGAGTCTTAGACTCCAATCCTTCCTTCTAGGAGTCACCGTTTTTTCGAGAATCATCTTGATCTCTCTATTTGACACTTCTGTTTGCCCATTGTTTTGTGGATGATATGCCGTGGAGACTCTTAGGTGGACAAGATACTTCTTAAGAAGGGCGGTGATCGTCTTGTTGCAAAAGTGCGTTCCCTTATCGCTTATTAAGGCTTTAGGGATTCAGAACCGTGCAAAAATGTTATCTTGAGGAAATCTACCATAACTTTTCTGGTGGCCTTTGCTTCGACCCACTTGAAAACATAGTCCACCACAAGTAAGATATAGGTATTACCAAAAGAGTTAGTAAAGGGTCCTATAAAATCAATCCCCCAAACATAAAAAATTTTGCAAAAAATAAGAGACGATTGCGGCATTTCATTTCTCCTAGAGATAATACCTATGCGTTGACATCTATCACACACTTTACAAAATGCAAATGCATCTCGAAAGATGTGTGGCCAAAAGAAACCAGCATCTAATACCTTCCTAGCCGTTTTGTTAGCCCCAAAGTGTCCACCACATGCTTCTGAATGACAAAAAGAAAGGACATATTGTACCTCATTATCCAGGATGCAACGGCTAATTACTTGATCACTACAATGTTTCCATAAGTAGAAATCGTCCCAAACATAGTGCCTAACCTCGGCTTTTACCTTTTCCTTCTGACTTTTGGTGAAGTATGGGGGATACTCTCCTTTGACAAGAAAGTTCACAAGGTCAGCAAACCAAGGCTTAAAGGAATGAAGCTTATACAATACCTCTGCAGGGTTTGCCGCAGGGGAGACCAGAGCAAGCCGCAAGGGCGGTGACAAGGGAGACACAGGGGCGGTGTTTTCCAGCCGCAAGGGCGGCTTGGCGCAAGTGAGGTTCCCTTTGGTTGCGGTACGGTTATACAACAAAGGGTTGTATAAAATGTGTCGTTTGAAAAAACTACAAGAATGGCTTTCTCTTCTCTTGGATTTTCATCCTCCTTCACCAATCTACTCAAGTGATCAACTACTAGGTTCTTCGCTCCCTTCTTGTCCCAAATTTCTAAGGTTGAATTCACTTAGAAGTAGGACCCAACGAATCAACCTTGGCTTGGTCTCCTTCTTTGTCATGAGATAGCGTAGCGCTGTATGATCAGTGTACACTATTACCTTCACACCTAATAGGTATTGCTTGAATTTCTTCAGGGCAATGACCACCGCCAACATTTACTTTTCGGTGGTGGAGTAGTTCCTTTGAGCTCCGTTCAAGGTCATTGATGCATAGTGAGTCACATGTGAAGCACTCCCATCCTTTTGACCCAACACTGCACCTACAACATAGTCACTAGCGTCACACATTATCTCAAAAGGTTTCTCCCAATTCGGTGATTGGATTATCGGGGCACTTGTGAGGCAATTTTTTAATTTGTCGAACACCTTCTTGCATTTATCATCCACTATGAACGCGGCATCTTTCTTGAAGAGTTCACATAGCGGTGCAAAATCGTGAAGAAGTCTTTGATGAACCACCGGTAGAACCTTGCATGGCCTAAAAAGGAACGGATTTCATGCACGTTAGTAGGATAAGGTAGAGTTTGGATAACGTCAATTTTAGCCTTATCTACTTCTATTCCGTTAGATGAGATTATGTGGCCTAGTACAATACCTTGCTTCACCATAAAAGACATTTTTCCGAGTTGAGAACTAAATTAGTTTCTAAACATCTTTTAAGAACAAGTTTCAAGTGTCCTAAACATGCATAAAAACTATTTCCATGAATGGTGAAATCATCCATGAAAACTTCAGTAAAATTCTCAATATACTCAGAAAAAAATACTTAGCATGCATCGTTGGAAAGTGTTGGGAGCATTACATAATTCAATTGGCATTTTACGGTATGCAAAAGTGCCAAAAGGACAAGTAAAGGTCGTTTTGTCTTGGTCCTTTGGAGCGATGGCTATTTTAAAATAACGTGAATTACCATCTAAGCAACAATAGTAAGGGTGTCGTGCAAGACGTTCCAGCATTTGGTCAATGAATGTAAAGGGAAGTGGTCCTTTCGGGTCACCGTGTTTAACTTACGGTAGTCGATACAAACTCTCCACCCGGTTTGGGTTTTGCTTGAAACCATTTCTCCGTGTTGGTTCTCCACCATGGTGATCCCTCCCTTTTTCGGAATAATTTGGGTTGGGCTAACCCATTTGCTATATGAGATTGGGAAGATCATGTCTGCTTGAAGGAGCTTCAAAACCTCTTTTTTCACTACGTCCTTCATAAGCGGATTGAGCCTCCTTTGAGGTTTCCTTGACGGTTTTGCATCTTCCTCAAGGAGGATCCGGTGCATACAAGTCGAGGGTGTAACGACCATTTTTTTCGTTACGCTTTGATAAGGTTAGAGAAGTTTAGAAAAGGAAATTTCATTTTAGTGAGACTAGGACATACCCGTTTATTTATGGAAGTCGTTTAATTAAGTACCTTGTCCTAAGTTTCGGGATGAAACTTATTTTAAGGGGGTACTGATGTAATATCCGAAATTTTTATTCCGTCTAATTCCACTGTTGACGGTTTCCCATTCTATCTAGTATCTCTTCCTTCACAAATTTCATTATTTTATGTAGAAGTTAATTCACATAAAATGATAAAATTATATCAAACTCTAATCCTTAGAAATATCCATTATTTTATGTAGAATTTAATTCACATAAAATGATAAAATTATATCAAACTCTAATCCTTATAATTATCTATTATTTTATGTAGAATTTAATTCACATAAAATGATAGATTTATATCAAACCCTAGTTATTATAATTCATTCTTATCGATGACAAGCTGTGACGAGGTCATGACTAAGCTGAGACGAGATCATGACAAGCTGTGACGAGTTCAGGACTAAGCTGAGACAAGGCCATGACAAAGCCCGACAAATCTGTGACAAACTCATTCATGGGCCTGACAAGGCCATGACGAGTTTTGACAGATTTTTGACAAGCAATTTAGCCCATCTTTCTTGCATGTTTCAGCCACTATTCTTACCTTAATTTCAGCCCAGCATGACTTCGAGCCCAGCCTGCAGCAGTCCAAGAGAGGCTGGTTACGAGCCCATTAACAGCCCCCTCCAGCCAGCTCGTTTGCTTGCCTTGCCCCAGCCCACACCGAATTTATGCTGCCCAGTAATCACACCTTCAGCAGCCCATACACTCAGCTGCCTAATGAGACTTACAGCAGCCCAGAACTCCATCAGCCTGCTCCTTACTTCGCAGCCCAAGAAGCACAACGTTACCCTATCTTCCACGTTTTAATTGCCAGCTTTTCCCCTTCCTTATATCCCGTAACAGCAGCATAAATGAGGCAAATTAACATCTGAAACAACCCCTATTTTTTTCACGCCAGAAGGGACGATAGTTGCAACGCCATTGTCCCATTTCCCAGTCCACATTCACGCTGCATCTAGCTGGCTTCTGCACACATTCAGCAACATTCCAACCACAAGAAATTGCAAGGAAAGGAGCCAGCAGAGGAGAGAACTTACAACAGCTAGTCGTCTATCTCTTTTGGGGTTGCTCGCTACAAAGCCTCGCCAGAAGCCGGAGTAGTGTAAGTGAATTTCATTCAACCCTTGCTACACTACACTTCAGCCCACCTTTTCCTTGCCTAACTTGTACCCGTTTCGTCTGTTAAACCTACTCAGAACAACCGTAGGAGAGCTGTACAAATTCTTGCGTTTTCTAGAATTTTCGGAAGTGTGGAGCAGTCAACTTCAGGTCCATTTTTCGGTATGCTAGACTCTTCCTTTTTGGTTGATTTTTGGATATGTTTTAGTCGATATTGTATAGTATAACATACTAAAATTTGGGAAGAATCGGAGTTAAGGTTTGAGAGTTAATGTGTTTTGTATATATGTGCTGAGTGTTGGGGAACACAGCAAGTGATGCTGTTTTGTGAGATGGTTTTGAATAAGCTCTTGATCTCCGTTGGGCTTAAATTTTGGATATGATATAGTGGACATATTGTTGTAGAACATATTAAAATTTGAGAGATATCCAGCGAGTGGTTTGGGATTTATGATTTTTCCAAGATTGAGTCGTAAGCAGTTTTTCTGTTGTGCTGAAATTCGGTTTTGTGAGATGGTTTTAAATAGGATTTTGATCTCCTTTGCATCTGAATTTTGGATATATTATAGATAATATTTTATAGTAGAACATATCAAAATTTGGGATAAATCCAGCTAGTAGTTTAGGAGTTATGATTTTTCAAAGTTAAGACAGTGTGTTGTTTGTTAAGTGTTGTAACCAACTTTAGAAATTTTTGTAGAAGCGATGCTTTAACAGTTTTAAAAAATTCTTTCTCCTATGAGTAGATGGGATATCATATATGATCTAGGAAATTATTTCGAAATTTTTATAAGATTATTCGAATTTTATATTTGAAGTTGTAGTTGGACTTTAGTGACTTTTCGGGAAATAGAAAATGGGTAATTTTTCTAGTTGCTACCTAAAATCATCATAGGGAGTAGAATATGGTTAGTTAGCCTCAAATTATAATTTAAGTACATATTTCGAGTTTTTGGAAGTTCCGGGACTAAGGGTAAAATAGTCATTTTACCTTAAATAAACACTGTAATAACTTCTACACATAGAATCGTATATCTTAAGAGTTTTAGACTTATAAGTATCCAGGAAAATGTGTTGACCCACGTGCCTCCTCTGACAGGCAACTGAGTTCTGCACTTACGGATTTAGTGGTGGTTAAGAGAGAGTCGAGATTTGATTCTGGTAAGTCCACGGACTTACTTAGCTGGCTTCTTGCATGTGTGTGATGTGTATGAGTGGTGTTTGCTAGTTAAGATAAATAACGAAACCGGAATAGGCCGACTTTAGTATATTGTGTAATTGACCCAAGTGTATGATAACGGGTCGTGACATCATCTGCCTAGCTCTTGCGAGAGTCTAGGAGGTTCCCTGCGACCAGCCCAGCCTGGTAGACGGTCAAATGCATTAGTACCATTCCGCGTTGGTAAACGGGGACAGGGGCGAGGTTTGGGAATCCCTCGTGTCACAAAATAAGTATCATTAGTAATGACATATCACCTAATTAAAGATAATAAAAGGATTGATTGTTGCATGTTGATTGTGTATGTTGTGTGTTTGTACTTTTACCTTTATACTTATGCATAGAATGTTAGCTAACGGTTTTATACAGCTTGTAGATGCCTTGCAGGTTAAGACAGTTGTAGAGAGATCCGGGGGAAATGGTCAGCCGGGTCCACATACTCATTTAGTTGGGGACGGGGATGTCTTATGTTCTTCATATACGTCGTTTTAGTATCTTTTCTTGTAAGGCTGATACATATTCTCCATGTATATATTGTTTAAAGTTTTCAAATGTTTTAAATACTTTTGTGCCTTGTTGTAAGATTCTAGTGAAATGGTTGTCAAACTAAGGTCGGGACCCATTGTGAGGTCCTAACCAGTAGCTCCCCGAGTTCCCAGAATTTGGGGTGTTATAGAGGGACTAATCCCTTTTATGTCCACCCAAGGGCCGCCTTATGCTACTTAAGAATGTTCACCAACTTCTCCTCTTGTTGTGGAGACAACTTGCTAGACATAATCACGGGCAATGTGTTATTTTTGCCAAGGAATGCATACTTGAGATGTTGGGGAAGTTCCTTTAGTTCAATCTCCGGATCCTGCACAATAGACGAAACAAGCTTATCGCTTGGGATTACTAAAGTGGGCCCAATGGCCAAAGGGGTGATGGGGAGCCTTTTATGCCCATGCAATTGAGCTAGAACCTCCTGCATGTTAAATGTCAAAGCATATTCTGATTCACGAGTATTAATGTCATTTTTAGTTATACTTTTCAATTCATCAATATCGAAAATATCAAACACATCTTGCACAATGGGTTCAATTATGTTAATAAAGCAAATAGAATGGTCATCACAGGGGTGTTTCATGGGATCATAAATATTAAACTCAACAACCTCACCATCAAATTCCATGGTCAACTTTCCACTTACATAATCTATTTCGGTTCTAGCCGTTTTCAAGAAAGATCACCCTAACAAGATAGGTGCAACATGCGTATCATGTTCCATGTCTAAAACATAGAAATCAGCCGGGAAAATCTAGTTGTCAACCATTACTAGCACATCTTCAATTATTCCTTTAGGATATACGTTAGACCTATCAGCTAGTTAGACGACAATTCGAGTTTCATGGAGTGGTCCAAGACCAAGAGATTGATAAACAAAATATGGAAGCACATTAATCGAAGAACCTAAATCTAGCATGGCTTTGTAAATGCGAGTTTCGCCAATGACACAAGGGATACTTACCATTCCCGGGTCGCTACACTTCTTGGGCATCCTTCGTTGGAAAACCACAGAGACATGCTTGCTTACTTTGACCTTCTGTTTCCCCTTTAGCTTCTGGTTCCTCATTATAGTGCACAACTCCTTTGAAGAACCGGTAGGTGAATAAAAAGGATAAAGGATACTCTAAGGGGGGGGGGTGTTGAATAGAGTATGAGAACTTTTCGTAAAACCAATCTCAAGGCTTTGAAATCAATTTCAAGAGCCTTGATGTTTATTTGAGCTCTTTGTGATACACATTAATTTCAAGAGCTTTGAAACAACTTTCAAGGGCCTTGACTTTGTAATCCTGCAAAACAATGTTAGTCACAATAAAGTAAGATAAAATGCGGAATGTAGAAGATCGACACGAGGATATGTTTACGAAGTTCGGCTCAAATAGCCTACTCTCCATCCCAGGGTATGACCTTAGGATTTAACTATCTATTATCAGCTTCAAAGAGTCCTAGATACAAACTAGAAGAAATCCCCTTCTTCTCTCACTGTAGCCAATTCTACGATCTAGCTCCAACTCTTCACCTTGCTATAATAGCCTAGTTACTTCGCAGAGTAACACACACTCGAGTATAACACTCTTTAGATATACCAATGGAGCTCTCGAGTTTTATCTCTCTCTAGGGAATAAAGCTTTTAGTGAAAGAGAGAAAAAAAAACTATTTGATCGAATGAAGATGTTTTGGACCGCTTGAAGACTATTGATGCTTCCGTGTAAGCTTGTGTACTTGTTCTTCAATCGCCATCTTCAATTATAGCCTTCTATGGAGAGGTCTTCTAGCCGTTGGAAAGATGACCATTTGAAATTAATTCTTCTTCTCCATGAAGATCGCTTCTTTGTTGAGATGAGGTAGACGTTGTGAATCTTCATCTCCTAGAAACACGTTAATCTCCTCATATTTGTTTTGATGATATCAATTTCTATGGGAGAGGATCTTCGTGCTTTTCAGTTGAGGATCGTTGCAAGATCTTTCATTGGTCGGTTGAGATCTTCGTTCAAACATATCTTCTTGTTGAGCAAATCTTTCCAAGAAGATCTTCTTTGAAATCCTTTAGCGTGCAGGCTTGACGTATTTGTTCTCTTGAAATGAATTTCAAGGCCTCCGTCTTTTACTCACTCTAAACTCCTTGTCTTTCCTTGCATCCGAAGGTCTTCCAAGGTCCTTTGAGTGTCTTTCAAAACCTGCACTTACTCAATACAAACCACCAAACCAAACCAAGCAACTCGATATATAATAAATAAATTATTAGTGTATTAAACTAATTCATTTGTGTTTAAGTCTTCCATCGTCATCACCTGTAAAATTATATAATCAAGGTGGAGTTTCAATCTCTCCTTGATGGAAGACAACACAAATGTTTCGTACCTGCATTGTAAAGTTAGCAATGCATATATGAATATCAAACTAACTTAAAATGCACAATGCACAATATCGAAAATGTCGGATCACATTTATTTCTCCCCTTTTGTCTTTCAACAAGGGAGAAAAATAGTCAAAGCAAGAAAGTTTTAAAGGTTTACAACCCAGAAAATTTTTACACAAAACCACAAAAACAAACAAGTTCCCTCAAACGTCAAACTTAATCCTCCTCATAGAACCTCCTTTTTCCCTTAGATGAAGACTTCTTGGGGCTCCAATCATCCATTTCAGCTACTAAGCGTCGTCTCTTTTCTTCAGCTCTTCGTTTCTTAACCACCTCATATTCGATTACTGGCAAAATAGTTGGCTCAACATGAGTTGGATACAAAATAGATCTATTTTGTACACGTCATTTGCAATTCATCAGCACATTTTCAACTTTCTCTTGAGTATGTTGAGCAACATCTTCAGTCATGGGTAGAATCCTTCCCATAGTGGTCAGAGTAAGAGCATTCATCAACTACATTTCATTAAACTTAGCATTTATGGTAGATATCAGTTCATGATTAGCATCCATTCTTTTCTTAGTGTCAAACTGGAAATCAGACAATTCATGATTCAGACATACCAATTCTTTCTCACAACCTTCTAACCTGATTTCAGGAGTAGGAGTAGAAGATGTTGGAGCTTCTTGAGTTGGAATTGTAATAGCTCCTTTCCCTTTTAATGGCAATGTGCCTGCAAGAGTCTTCTCAGTGCCTAGTCGTTCTAAGCAGGTCTCATCAATCTTGCTAGAAATTGTTGTCGATCTTCAAAGGATGTATCAATTTTGAAATAATCAAAGATCTTGGGTAGCAAATTTCCATAAGGCAAAGGGATTGCTCGCTTAGAGTTAACAGAGTGTATCATATGATTGAGGATGAGGTTTGGTACATCAATGTCTAACCCAGACATATCAGATAAACTAGCTCCAGGGATTGATCGGTCAAAAGTTCTCTTGAGTTTGCACGAGGAACAACACATCGAACCAGAATGGTAAACATAATTTTAGCGTCTAGGGTTAGGGAAGTATGAGTAAGTTGGTGTGAGGTTGAATTTGGAACTAGAAACTTCTCCTTAGCAAGATGAACACTCTCTAATCGTGAAGGATGATTGAAAGCAATATCTGTAGAAATTCCAAAAATCTCACTTAAAATAGAAGAAGTGAGCAATATTGGGGTACCTTTTATAAAAGATTCAAGAGTGATAACTCCTTTGTCCCGTTTTGTGACGAGATTGACATAGAACAATCTTGTGAGCCTTGGGAAAGAGAAATCTCCAAGGTTTAAGACTTCCCATACTATCGAACTCTTGAGCTTGTTAATGCACGAGATCTGAAGAGTTTCGAGAAATGCAGTGTCCACCAAATCACACATACAAAGCGGTCGATTGTGAAACGCATCAAGCCAAGATCGTGAGGCTTGAAAATTGATGAACCAAGATGTGGGTATACCGGTCGTCTGAGAGATGTCCAAATTTTCGGAAAGTGTTTCTTCTTTTGTAATCGACGAGCTCTGAACAAATTTCTTTTTGGGGGCTTGAGGAGCAGATTTCTTGCTTGTGGGTGCCATGGATGTTGTTGAGAGAGAAAACAAGGGGTTTTTGAAAAAGGGTTTATGTGAAAGAGAAAAATGAAAAAGATAGGAGATTTTGGCCTTTTAAAAGAATGCAAATAATAACAAGATTTTGAGGAGATCAAGCTTTTTTAAAGACCAAAGAAGAATTTCCAATAAAAACTCAACAAATTTTTTTCAATCCTTTAAAACAAAATAAAACCATAAAAACAATTTAAGAAATGAAATATCTAAAATATATTAATTCTTAAATAGATCCGTATTTCTTAATTTACCCTTGAATCTTGTTTCAAGGCCCTTGAATTGCCTTTCAAGGCCCTTGAATTGCCTTTCAAGGCCCTTGAAAGAGATAATTGGGCTGCATACGAAGGAGAAAATAAAATGATTTACTCCCCCTACGTTAATGCTTCCTTGTTCAACATACCAAGCTCCAATCTAATAAAATTAAATTTCTCTTTAGGAAGAGGCTTGGTAAAGATATCTACAAGCTGCAAGTTAGCAGATATAAAAGAGATTGAAACATCACCTTTCTCAACATGATCACGTATGAAGTGATGCCTTACATCGATATGCTTAGTCCTTGAATGCTGCACATGATTTTTGGTTATTGAAATAACACTAGTATTATCACATTTTATAGGAATACCTTTCAAATCAAAGCCAAGATAACGAAGTTGTTGAGCAATCCATAGAATTTGTGTACAACAGGCTCCTGTAGCTATATATTCAGCTTCAGCTGTGGATAGGATGACATAATTTTGCTTCTTGGAGTGCCAACTGATTAGGGATGACCCTAATCAGTTGGCGAACTCATAGGAGTCTTTGCGAACTTAGATTGATCAATCTTATACTTCTTAAGCAAGTCTTTAGTATACTTGCTTTGATTGAGAAAAATTCATTTCTTTGCTTGTGTAACTTGAAGTCCAAGAAAGAAATTTAGCTCACCCATTAAGCTCATTTCAAATTCCCTGCACATAATATTTGAAAATTCCTTGCAAAGGGAATCATTAGTAGCACCGAATAATATATCATCAACAAAGATTTGTACTACTAATATATCGTTGCCTCTAGTTTTGATAAATAAAGTTTTATCAATCAAACCTCTTTTGAATTTGTTTTCAAGAAGATACTTGGACAATCTTTGATACCAAGCTCGAGGAGCTTGCTTAAGACCATAAAGAGCTTTGTCCAGCTTAAAAATATTATCAGGAAATTCATCATTTTCAAAACGAGGGGGTTGAGCAACATAGACTTCTTCTTCTAAGAATTCGTTTAGGAAAGCACATTTTACATCCATCAGAAACAATTTTATACTCATGAAAGATGCAAATGTGAGTAGCATACGTATGGCTTCTAACCTGGCAACTGGAGCAAAAGTCTCCTCATAATCAATACCTTCTTCTTGGTTATAGCCTTGTGCTACAAGTCGTGCTTTATTTCGTATGACTTTGCCACTTTCATCCAACTTATTTCGAAAGACCCATTTTATGCCGATGACGGATTGATGCTTTGGTCTTGTATTAAGAGTCCAAACCTTGTTTCTCTCAAACTCATTTAGGGCTCATTTGGTTACAGCTGCGGAAACGGAAACGGAATGAAAACGAATTTTGTCCATATGTATATCCTTATTCATAAAATTTTGTGGAATCATTCTTTGTGGATTAATGCAATATGCACTTGTTTCCCCACATTTGTTACCCTATAGGGTATCAAAAGTAATCAAACTCTACTTCAATTTCATCACACCACAAGAAATGATTCCACAAACTTTCATGAACAATGGTATACATATGGACTAGATTCGTTTCCATTCCGTTTCCGATTCCGGAGTTAAAACCAAACGGGCCCTTAGTTCGTTTTGCATGGCAATGATCCAGTTAGGTTCTTGAAGAGCTTTAACATAATTCTTTGGCTCAACAAGAGACACGAACACAGAGAATGCACACAGATTGTTTACTTTAGATCGAGTTTGAACTCCTGCGTTTGGATTTGAGATCACATTCTCTTGTGGATGGTATGAAGAGTGTTGAAATTTTCTTTGTTTGAAAGATGGAGCAAATCCTGAAGGTTGAGCCTCATATGCTAGACTAGATTCAAGTATCGTTGATGTATTACCCTTGGATCCTATTTCAAGGCCTTGAAGTTGGGTTTCAAGTCCTTGAAACAGAGTTCTGACATCGCATTTTTCTGTTTCAAGGTCTTGAAGATGTGTTTCAAGGTCTTGAGGGTTTTCTTCGGTATCTTGAATCTTTTCTTGGATATTATTTTCTTGATCTTTAGGATCTTGATCTTTATCCGGATTGTGATCTTCTCGTTGATTCAGTTTTAGATTTGCAAAACTTTCATTCAAAGTACCATCATTGCTTTCATAAAAAATAACATGAATACTTTCCTCAACAATTTTGGTACGTTTGTTATAAACACGATAAGCTTTTCTATTTGAAGCATATCCAATGAATATAGCTTCATCACTACGTGCATCAAATTTCCTAAGGTTATCTTTGCAATTGTTATGAACAAAACAAGTACATCCAAAGGGTTTGAAATATGAAATATTTGGTTTCTTTCCTTTAAAGAGTTCATAAGGAGTCTTTTTCCAAATAGGGCGAATTAAACATCTATTTAAAATGTAATTAGCCGTGTTTAGTGCTTCAGCCCAAAAACTTTTTGGCAAACTGTTTTCCAAAAGCATAGTCCTAGACATATCCTCAAGAGTGCGGTTCTTACGTTCCACAACTCCATTCTGTTGAGGAGTTCTAGGAGCTGAAAAGTTATTTGAAATACCATATTTTGCACAAAACAAATCAAACTTTAGTTGATCAAATTCTCTACCGTGATCACTTCTTATAGAAACGATTGGTAGGTTTTTCAAAGTTTGCAACTCCTTACATAATTTTGAAAACTCAAACAATGCTTCAGATTTTTCTCATAGGAAGGAAATCCATGTGAAACGAGAGAAATAATCCACAATAACAAGGATGTATTGCTTGCCTCTGCGAGATTTGACACGCATAGGTCCACAAAGATCCATATGTAAGAGTTCAATGGGTCTAGAAGAACTTACAATTTTCTTAGGTTTGAATGAACCTCTTGTTTGTTTACCTTGTGTACAAGCTTTACATAGTTCATCTACCTTGAAATTTAGGTTTGGCAAGCCACGTACCAAATCTTTTGAAAGTAGCTTCTGCATTGTGTGCATACTTACGTGACCAAGTCTTCTATACCGAAACCTTGGATCATCCGTCAAGGCCTTGAGACATTTTAGCTTAGTTCTTGAAACTTGGTTAGTACTCATAGAATAAACTCTGTTACATCTAGGAGCGGTAAGCACAATGTCACCCGTCGTTTTGTCTTGAACTTCACATTTCTCTGAATCAAACAATACTTTGTTGCCCTTATCACATATTTGAGAGATACTAAACATGATTGTACTTTAAACCGTCAACCGGATATACATCATCAATGAAGTTAGATGAATTATAACATATTTTGCCAATGTCAATAATGTCACACTTTCCTTTATCACCAAGCGTAGTAGTTCCAAATGATTGCTTCTTTAAATTTGAGAATAGTGAGCTTTTTCCACTCATGTGTCTTGAGCAACCACTATCTAATATCCATTTATGCTCCTTTACCTTGGTGATATCTTGAAAAATAGCAAACATCAACCTTTTCGGGTCGACCAAATGACATATTTTGGTCCATATTCAAGTTCGATCATGTTTGGTGGTCTAGTACCTTTAGAAACCTAGATTTGTTTGACCTATTTCCTTAAGCATAGAGGATAGGTGTTTCTAATAATATAAGGGTCATTTCTTCTATATGAACATGTAGATTTAACATGACCCTTTTTACAACAGTAAAAGCAAGTAGGCATATGAATACTTCCTTTGGCTTTGACAAAAGTGGTAGTTGATTTTCTAGGAAAGATCCTATGATAACCTATACCATTTTTGTTAAGTGAGGACTGTTGTTCACCCATCATTCTTTCAAGATTAGCTTTTGAACGAGTAAATTTAACAAGTTCAGCCTTCTGGTCTTGACACGTCAAAGTTAGATCAACTTTCTCTTTCTCTAGATCAATATAATTTAGATGAAGAGAGGAGAGGTCCTTGAGAATCGCATTTTCTGATTCTAAGGCCTTGATATTGTCATGGTCTACCTTTTCTGTGTTAAGATTTTCAATATCCAGAGACATTTCACTTAGTTGTTTTACTTGTTCAAGAAGCTTTTCTTTTAGATAATTTATCCTTATTCTATGCTCTTTCTCACATATAATAATGTCTTCTAAGGAATTGTTTTAGGTCACATTCAGGTTGAGACATAATAGTACTTACCACATTGTCAACATAGAGATTTGAATCTTCTTCATGATCGGTCATTAGACATAAGTTTGCTTGTTCTTTTTCGTTTTCCGATTCATATGAGAATTCTGAATCACTCCATGAAGCTACCATAGCTTTCTTCTTTTGATCATTTTTCTTGAAGTTGGTCCTCTTCTTTTGTGGGCAATCCTTAACAAGATGATCTGTTTCACCACATTCAAAACAAGTCAGCACTCTTGTTTTCTTGTTAGAGTTAGAAAACTTACCTTGGGTTTTTGATGTTCTTGGAAATTCTCTATTGTTTGTAGATTGTTTCTTTATCTTGAGAATTCTCGCGAGACCCTTAGAGATCATGGCTATTACATCTTCTTCATCATCATCATCATCATCATCATCATCATCATCATCATCATCATCATCATCATCATCATCATCATCATCATCATCATCATCATCATCATCATCATCATCATCATCATCATCATCATCATCATCATCATCATCATCATCATCATCATCATCATCATCATCATCATCATCATCATCATCATCATCATCATCATCATCATCATCATCATCATCATCATCATCATCATCATCATCATCATCATCATCATCATCATCATCATCATCATCATCATCATCATCATCATCATCATCATCATCATCATCATCATCATCATCATCATCATCATCATCATCATCATCATCATCATCATCATCATCATCACTATCTTCCTCTTCTGATGGTAATTCATCCTTTCTTGATTTTAATGCCAGATTCTTAGTGTTGAACGAGAGCTCTCCATCTTCTTCACCCAGAACCATTTCGTGAGTGATGAGTTTTCCAAGGATGTCATCAAGAGGAAAAGTTGAGAGATTCTGAGCTTCTTCTACTGCAGTCATCTTTGGTCCTCACTTGGCTTTAGGTAAGCTCCTTAGAACCTTCCTAACCTTTTCTTCATTTATGAAGACCTTTCCTAGTGAGTCCAAGTTGTTCACAATCTCAGTGAATCTTGTGAACATTTCTTTGACTAGTTCATTTGGATTCATCTAGAATAGCTCATATTGTTTGAGGAAGATGCTAATCTTTGTTTCCTTAACTTGACTTGTTCCTTCGTATGTGATAACTAGTTTGTCCCATATTTCCTTTGCACTCTTGCATGATGAGATGCGGTTGAATTCGTTGGCATCTAATCCGCAATAGAGTAAGTTTTTAGCTTTGTAGTTCTTTGACACACTGTCCAGGTCAGCTTGTGTGAAGTCAGCTTTCTTCTTTGGGACTTGGACACCTTCAACTGTCGTAGTTGGGACTTTGGGGCCATTCTGGATGATGCTACATAGTTCCATGTCCTGATCAATAATGAACATACGCATGAGTTCTGTCTAATGGGCAAAGTTTTTGCCACAGAAGAGTTGTAGTCGAGATGAGGATCTTCCTTGAGCAAATCCTCCATCACCTACAGGATTCATGATTAGTCTCACTGATGGTTAAATTAATATACATGAGTCTAGCTCTGGTACCAACTGAAGAACCGGTAGGTGAATAAAAATGATAAAAGATACTCTTAAAGGGGGGTTGAATAGAGTATGAGAACTTTTTGCAAAACCAATCTCAAGGCTTTGAAATCAATTTCAAGAGCCTTGATGTCGATTTGAGCTCTTTGTCATACACTTTGATTTCAAGGGCTTTGAAACAACTTTCAAGGGCCTTGACTTTGTAATCTTGCAAAACAAAGTTAGTCACAATAAAGCAAGATAAAATGAGGAATGTAGAAGATCGTCACGAGGATATGTTTACGAAGTTCGGCTCAAATAGCCTACTCTCCATCCCAAGGTATGGTCTTAGGATCTAACTATCTATTATCAGGTTCAAAGAGTCCCTAGATACAAACTAGAAGAAATCCCCTTCTTTTCTCATTGTAGTCAATGCTACGATGTAGCTCTAACTTTTCACCTTGCTATAATAGCCTAGTTACTTCGTAGAGTAACACACACTCAAGTATAACACTCTTTAGATATACCAATAGAGCTCTCGAGTTTTATCTTTCTCTAGGGAATAAAGCTTTTAGTGAAAGAGAGAAAGAAAAACTATTTGATCGAATGAAGATGTTTTGGATCGCTTGAAGACTATTGATGTTTCCGTGTAAGTTTGTGTACTTGTTCTTCAATCGCCATCTTCATTTATAGCCTTCTATGGAGAGGTCTTCTAGCCGTTGGAAAGATGACCATTTGAAAATGGTTCTTCTTCTCCATGAAGATCGCTTCTTTGTTGAAATGAAGTAGACATTGTGAATCTTGATCTCCTAGAAACATGTTAATCTCTCCGTCCCATAATCTCCTCATATTTGTTGTGATGATATCAATTTCTATGAGAGAGGATCTTCGTGCTTTTCGGTTGAGGATCGTTGCAAGATCTTTCATTGGTCGGTTGAGATCTTCGTTCAAACATATCTTCTTGTTGAGCAAATCTTTCCTAGAAGATCTTCTTTGAAATCCTTTAGCATGCAACCTTGACGTATTTGTTCTCTTGAAATGAATTTCAAGACCTCCGTCTTTTAATCACTCTAAACTCCTTGTCTTTCCTTGCATCCGATTTCAAGGTCTTCCAAGGTCCTTTGAGTGTCTTTCAAAACCTGCACTTATTCAATACAAACCACTAAACCAAACCAAGCAACTCGATATATAATCAATAAATTATTAGTGTATTAAACTACTTCATTTGTGTTTAAGTCTTCCATCGTCATCACCTGTACAATTATATAATCAAGGTGGAGTTTCATCCTTTAAAACATGAGCATACTTAGGAATACTTTTCACTAGTTTAAGAAGAGGGATATTTACCTCACATTTGGAGAAATTCTCAAAAAGATTTTTGTCTTCTATCACTCTCCTCTCCTTGAGTGCCTCCAAGAAGGGGGTTGGTGGTTTCTCAGAGTAGAGAGGTGGAAAACTTGGACGGACATAAAGATCCTCTTCAAATGCACTTTTTGTGGCTTTGGCTGCGGGGAGGGTTCTTGTAGCCGTAGGGGCGGCACTGGCTCTGTTACCGTGGGGGCGGCTGACTCAAGCCACGAGGCGGCGACACAATAGGCGAAGGCGCCACTAGAGGCACAGGGACGGCTGTGGGGGCTGTTGGGCTGTCAAAAACCAGTTTTTCCGACTTCAATGCTTGTTTTGAGTGCAATTGCTTTCCGCATCTCAATGTTAGTGCACTAACATTCTCCTTCAGGTTCACTACAGTCTAGGATGATAAGTTTTCTGAGGTTCGAGCTTCGATCCTCGTGATTGCCCCTGCCATTTTCCTCACTTGCTTCTCAAGGTTCTTGATACTCAATTTTGTGCTTTGAACATGAGAAGCAAAATGCTTAGTTAAAATATGAAGCATTTCATCAGTTCAGTCAGACTTAACTTGCCGAGTTGTTGTTGTTGGTTTTGTTGATCTCTCCACCGGAAGTTTTGTTAATCCTGCCATCCCGGCATGCAGTATTTGGCATAGGAGCCATTTCTTTGGCGCTGCTGCTGCCCATATCTCATGGCATTCACCTCAGCAGTAGCGCCCTCTTGGACTTGCGGACACAAGTCCGTCGGGTGGAAGGGAACGGCATAAAATCCACATGCCTTCAGTTGTTGTGGAGTTCCCATCGAGGTGAGTCTATTGACCATCTCCTTGAGCTCAACTATTTCATGTGATAGTTCCGGACGGCTAGGATTGATTGCATGGACTCCTCTTTTGGTATTCTACCAAAGTTTCCCATGCCTTCTGTCATTTCCTGCATTTTTTCCATAGCAATCTCAGGAATGGAATTAAGAATATTACCTCCACACCGGCGTCCACAATCCTTCTTACATTGTCCAACAACCCGTTGTACAAGTACAACACGAGGTCTTGCGTGGAATATCCGTGGAAGGGAAACGCGAACCCGGACAAAACTCATAAAGAGTTTTGTTCGCCTCTTGCTCGATGTTGCTAATTGCTTTCTTCTAGCTGCTGGCCTTCTTAGTGGGAAAGTACTTCTCCAAGAAGGCCTTATGGAGATTCTCCCAATTGATGATGCTTCCGGACGTTTTCCGGCTTCATGCTCATGCAAATGGTGTGGAACTTCCCTAAGTGTTTGACAGGGTCTTCTCCACTCAGCCCATGGAAGGATGGTGACAAGTGAATCAAGCCCGGCTTGAGCTTGAAATTGACTTCTTCTTTAATTTCCGGTATGGTCACTACAAGTGGGTGTTGGGTCAAGTCCGGTTGTGTGAGTTGACGGAGTGTGCGGTTCGCCATTGGTTCTTGATTCTGGTGTTGTCTTCGTGGCCGATTGTATGTCCTCTCGATTTCTGGATCAAAAGGCGCAAATTCAGAGTTAGTAGCACGGGTTTGAACTATAAAAATGGTCCCAACCAATAATTGATAATAAAAATTAAAGTAACTTTAAAACACTCAAACTCCCCGGCAACAGCGCCACATTTGACAAGCGTAAAATCGATGGTCGTTGCTTTTAGACTTATCAAAGTAAAGTTCCGAACTAAACACTAACCAAGGTATAGTGAATAAGTAAGGGTCGAACCCAAGAGAGTGAGAAGTGAATTTAACAGTATGATTTACATTCAATTATCAATTATATGTAACCAAGGGGGGGTTTTGGATTGTAATAGTGAACAAGACAAAATCTTGTACTAGCAAAGCAAAGATTGTGATAATTCTAGGAAGAACACTACACTAAGTTAGACTTCAACATACATATAACTCGGTTGGTTCTTTTTAGAAGTATTCACCAATTGTTCTCATCTTGATCATATTTATTTGTTAAGCGAACCGACATTAGCACAACTTAAGAAGTTATCGATCCGTAAACCTACAAGACCAAACAACAATTTAACATTCATACAAAGATAGAGAGATACATAAAAGAGGAAAAAATTGTTAATCTTGTTATGTAGTTATATTGCTTTACCCTTAGATAATCACAACCCATTATTACCTAGGAGTTTTCTACTAGATTATTAACCCGAACCCGGAACCGAATAATCCTAGCCTTTTGCATTCAATTATACAACTTATGTGATCAAACTAAGTGAAAACAAACATGCAAACATAAGTGAAGAACAAGGAATATAATACAATTGTATACTGAATATAAACTTCTATTGAAAAGAACTTACAACCAAATTATATGCAGCTTCAATCAACCCAATGTAGCAAGGAGACTTAGCACTCCATACAAATGGCAATTTACACAAAAGAGTTTTTGTGGGAAAATAGGATGATTCTAGCAATCAGCCTAGGGCTCTATTTATACTAGAAATGACAGTAAATGGGATTAAATAGGCTGTGTAAACAACCACCTTAATAGGAATAAATTGGGTCTAAACAGCCGGAGTAAAGTCTTCTGACGCTAAACTGCGGGCACGGGCATGAGGGCCGCAGGGGCGGTTTAGTGCATAACACTCCATCTTCAACTGAGTCGCGGGGGCGGCATGGCAGGGCCGCGGGGGCGTGTCTTTAATGCTTTAGAACGTCTGACTGTTGATCTTCTTGATGTTTCTTGATGTCAATCCGCAGGGGTGGCCCAGTGTCAACGCGGGGGCGGTGACACAAACTCTTTAACTTCGCAGGTCCGCAGGCATAGGCGCAGGGGCGCCGACATTGATCTTCAAGGGGTGTCACCGTAGGGACGGATAGGAGGTGCTGTGGAGGCGGTGATAACCTTGCACTCGGTGCACTGGCGGCGTGCTGGGTGTGGCGTCGGAGGAGTCGGTCACCGCAGGGGCAGTGACCTCAGATGCGGGGGTGGTGTGGCACTAGAAACTTGTCTTCGTCAATTTTCTTCTTCTCACAAATATTGCTAGATCCTTTGTTTACTTCATTGTGGACTTCTTCAACTGGATCTATACATTAACAACACAACACAAATAAAAGACTCTAAAAAGGCTCTAAAACTACCTAGAAACAATAGTGATTCCATCACCTATCATACACATTCTATGATCCAAGCTATAAACTGAATTAGGAACTACAAGCCTTTCAAAGCCTTCTCTAAGAATGACCACACCACTGAATCATAGACTTTAGCTAAATCAATATTAAGCATGCCTTTCCTGGGTCCTTCTTTAGTCTCATATTTATGGTCTAATTAACTCTTGAGCAAGCAGGATGTGTTCAGACATTTGGCGGCCCTTCACAAACCCATTTGAGCCTTATCAACCACTTTCTCAAGCACTTCACTCAGTATATTTACCAACCTTTTATATGAGGTCGAACATCACATTATAGCATGAAATAGGTATGAACTGCTCAACTTGTTAAGGTTGATCAATCTTTGCAATGAAATTAATAATGGTGTGGTTCCATTGTTTAAGAAGCTTCCTAGAGTTAAGAACCTCCTTGACAACTAGACACAAATCTTCACCAAATACCTCAACATCATTAACAATTCTAACTTGTTCACTGTTATACACAACAGTAATAAAATTTCTCCATTTTTACTGTCTCATTGTGTTCTAAAAATACTTTGAAGATCAATCAGCATGCACATAATTCTTGGCATTTGCTTGTTGAGTAAAAAATTGAAACTCACATCTTCCCATCAATCGAGCCTGCTTTTTACAAGTCAAGTACTCAGCCCTCGGGCTAGATGATGTAGGATCATGCAATAAATTCAGTTGAGCCTTTTAGATTTTCATGTGTTGATATAACTCGAGCAGTGATGTATGAAAAATATATAACATTAAGATGTTTAAGAGGACCCTTAAGTAATCTGAGCTTCTTTGTTATCTTGAACTGCTTTGTGCCATAAATAGTGGACTGCCATACAAATTGCACAATGCCCTAATATTTCTCCTTATTTGTCAACATATTATAGAACTTGGAATTCCTTTTCCTAATATTTCTCTTAGTCCCAATTGCTGACATTAGTCAATCATGAATCTACATTCATACATTGAAGCAACACTTTCATTGCTTCTCTCATTTGGATACATGATATTATTAAAATCACCCAAAACTAACCAAGGGACATCATGTAATGGTGGGGTGGTAGTCAGATATTGCTATAACCCTCTTTTTCTTCTAGAGTCCTGGCTTCATATACAAACATGATGCCAAACTTGAACTTGTGACTAGGTATGTCAAAATGCATCCTATAGTCTGAATAGTAGTAGTAATCACAATCATTGCATATCTATTGGATCCCACATTATGACCATTTTGTCAAAGGGATGCAACTCAAAATTGTATATCATATCCCAACCATCAAATAACTTAGAAATAATTTGTCTTATGTTTACCTCAGCTTCTCATTCTAGTTTCCAAAATAGCATACAAAGTTATATCATGATTCCTCACCAGATTCTTCAAGGCTTTTTGTATAAGAGGTGAGACAAAACTCCTTACATTCCATGAGCATACTGACTATACCTATCTTTGCTCATGTATAACACCCAACATATATATGTAATCATCATCGCCGTTCCTTTATGTCTATATTATACACCATCTCTCATTCATAACAATCAAACACCATTTGGTTTCTTGATGTGTAATTGTTAGTGCGTAACATAACCAATTACCCTCTAGGCTTAATTCAGTGCGTAGATTAACCAATTAGCCTAGTCCAATGTATCATATATATCCGTCTATCACAATTGGGTCTCTAGAGGCGTAACTGTCAGTGCGTAACATAACCAATTACCCTCTTGGCTTGATTGTCAGTGTGTAACATAGCCAATTAGCCTAGTCCAATATATCATATAACCCTTCTATCACAATTGGGTCTCTTGAGGCGTAATTGTCAGTGCGTAAAATAATCAATTACCCTCTAGGCTTAACTGTCAGTGCGTAACATAATCAATTAGCCTAGTCCAATATATCATAAAATCATTTGTCGTAAACCTGCATCATTAGGTGTAATTTTCATTGCGCAACATAACCAATTACCCTCTAGGCGTAAGTGTCAGTGCGTAACATAACCAATTACCCTATTCTCAACACAACTCACAAAATCAGTCTTAACTCGGTCTACCACAATCTCAATCACAACTATGTCTGTCATAATCTCAATCACAACTCTATCTACCCCAGTCTCAATCATATCTATATCACAATCTCAATCCTTGCAAATGTAGTACAACAAAACTCTCGCCTACTCACACTAACCACAAGTACTATCTAAAACCGTGGATGTAAATAAGTCAACACAATACTTAATTTAAAACATTTGCAAATATATAAAGAAAGAGAATATAAAAATAATATAAGTCCTACTCACAATCCACAATAAACTTAACCTGAAATAGAACGACAACTAAGTAAGTCGGTATGACTTACCTCACAAAAACGAACTCAATAATCACCAATACAAACTCAAGCAACCAATCACCTAATAAAATATTACAATATATATATATATATATATATATATATATATATATATATATATATATATATATATATATATATATAACCCATCAACTCAAGCAAATATACCAACCTATATTAAACGCCCAAAGGGAACAATATTTATATACAGATTTAGGAGACTCACGCTCGAAGTTACACAATGTAGAAACTCGTATATCGAAGTCAACAATAATATCTTCTCGTCCAAATGTGGCTTTAAGAACCTAAGCAAATCAACTACACAAGCTTAACCCTATTTGTAAAAAGTTGGGCCATTAACTATAATTATAAATATTTGGGATATTTTTTGTAATTATAAATTTAGACCATGTCTGATTATTATTCAACTCAAAGACATTTGATGCCCTTACAAAAGTTTGGGGTCATTCTTGTAAATATAAACTTGGGTCAATATCTGTAGTTATCCTTTTCGGGACAACTTTGCAAATTCTGAAAATTTGGCTCAAGTAACACAAGTAAGAAGTATGAGTTCAAATCTATAATTTACCCAAAAAAATTTACAAACCCGATCCAGGGTTTCTAGAGGTTGTTCAACGACGACGGCGGTTAGATTCCGGTGAAGCTCGTGCAGGCGAGGCGGCAACGCGACGTCTCCGACGACAATCGGTGAAGCTCCTTCAGCGGTTAACGACTACGGTGTGCTAGTGGCTCCACTCCTTAGCAGTTCCGGTCGGGATAAATGACAACCAAAACATGGAAAAGACGACTGAGAAGGTTCTTAGACGTTGGTTTGTGCGGCTTCGTTTTGTAACACCTAAAATCTTAGTCACATGGTGCTACGGGTTAGGACCTCACCATGGGTACTGATCTTAACTCGATGACAAATATTACCGGACCTTACAACAAGGCATAGTTTCAAAATACCGAAATTGAATCAAGTAGATGCAATGACATGTTCAACATAAGACTCACAGCTGCGTATAACCATAATATCAAGACTACATTACTAAAGTCGATAAACAACAAAAATCAAATAAACCACCACCCGTCCTACAACGTACGGTAACCGGTTGGCCACACTATCCGGATCACTCGGCAGCTACCCTATCCTGCAAGGCATCTAGCAACATGGATAAACCGTTTAGTTAACTATCTATATATAAGAAGAACACATAAGCACAAACACACATAAAAGCGGGAATATAAGCAAAGAGCATGCTATCATATAACCCGTTTTTATTATCTTTCATAAGGTCATACACTCATAATCAAATTACATTTGTGACACGAGAAGTCTATGACTCTCGCCTCCGTCCCTTTATCCAGCTGGAGTGGATCAGCGCACCTCCCCGTATACCATATGGAGTGGATCAGTACCCTCCCCGTATACCATATATGGCCTTGTCACAAATAAACTACAAGTCTCCCTCAAGAGCTGAGTAGATGATGTCACCACCTAATTACACTTGGACCAATTACACGTCGGTTATACTGAAACTAATAACATACTAAAACAACATAAACAACCACCACTCATGTACTCAACCAATATACGATAGCAACTATGTAATCCTAAAGGACTTAACTGTAATCGGCTAAGTATAGCTAACACGCTTCCTAATCCGCACTAGCAACCTCAACTGCCTGATATAATCCAAGGCAACAATATCAATCACATATCCCGTCACTAGAAGTCTCCAACTTCTAGTCCTTAAGGATTAACATAGACCAATACTAACGGATACTAACTCTAACACATTGTATGCCAAACTCCCTTATAAATTCATAAACCAACTACTAGGAAGCTTTAGGGAAGGGATCTAATACCTAAAACAAGTTCATAAGTCGAAAGCTCGAACTTTTGTGGAGGAATGAAGGCACGACCGCGGGATTGGAGTGTCGGCGTGACCACGGAGACAATGAGGCACGACCGCTATGACTTTCTGCGACCACGGTGGTCTAGAGCGCGGGGACGGTAACACACTTCGAGGCGCGACTATGGCTGGGCGTAGGCGCGACTGCAGCGTCAGATGTAGAACGGTTGTCGCCGCCTTCTTCGTCGTGCAGAATGGAATCCAACTCCTTTGCTTACGTTTTCTTCTGTGATCGTCACTCCTAGTCTGTACACTCAACCATAACTCCTTGAAAAATCAATTGACACCGTAAGCACGAGGAGAGGAAGATGAATCAAAATCAACTTGTTGGAGAGTAAAAAAGAAGCAAGAGGAGAAAGAAAACCAACTTACTCTCCGTCTAGAGGAACTCACCAAGAGGTCCCTTGTTTCCCAACAACGTGAAGAAGTCTGAAGCAAGGCTCGATGGAAGATTTATGCGGAAAAGATCGATGAAGAGAGGAAGAGAATGGATAGAGATTGGAGAAATGAGTAGAAGAGAAAGAGGAAAGGCTGCAAGGTTTAGGGTGAGATCAAAGGATGCAAACTAACCCTAGGACGGCAAAAATCGGAATTTATTCTTAAAAGGAAATAATCCCGACAGTTACAAAATAGATAACCACAATCTGCTGTTCATCCGCACCCACGGGACATAGTAGTCGCACCCGCGGTGGCGCAACAGCAGGCCGTGCCCGCGGGAAGGCAATATGCCGCGGTCGTTGGACGCGACTGCGGTGACTCCTCTTGAGTCTTCAAAAACCCAATTATTACATCAGTTTCCCCTAAAAACAAGTTTCATCCTGAAACTTAGATAAACACGAATCTTTTCGATCTTACACACCGAGGTATAATTATAACATTAATTATGATTTATATTTAGTCATGCATTTAGATAGTTTTTCCTTCAGTTTTAGATTGCATAGGCATGAATCTATGACATTTAGGCTTAATTCACGTATTAATTATCTCTAGAATAGATGTCTACATAGATTCTTGTCTCGTTTTTAGGATTTATGGCGGATTTTAGAGCCAAATGACATATATGAGGATAAAGCCTCAAGGTGGAAGCATGATGGAGCAAAGAAGAAGATAAAAGTGAATCTAGGACATTACCAAAGGATCAAAACAAGGATCTAAGGAGAAAACACACGTTCAGAATAGAAATCTCGCCCCAATGAAAATCTCGGTCGAGATTCTGTATAAGATCATCCGAGATTTCCTTATTTTTTGCCCAAGGCCCATGCCTTTAAAACCCTAGTTTTTTCTATAAGTCAAGGAGGACGTCAACGAATTAAAGACGACTTACATACCCTACACATCATTAACACACATTGGTAACGAGTTTACAAGATGCAACATCAAGATCTTTGGCTACAACATTTGGATTGAGAGATTGAAGAATATTCTTGAACAATTTTTAGGTTCTTGTTAGTTTTAGTTTTTAGAATTCAAGATTCAATCTTTGTTATTGCGTTGCTACAAATTTGGAGTTTGGAAGACATATTGCCAAGTTATTCTATCTTTTCTTTTATTTTCTTGTTCATGCTTTTCTTGAATTCTTCTTTTGCATTTATTTATTTGAATATGCTTGCGATTCTAGGGTGATTGGTTGATGGTTGTGGTTTAGATGATGAAAGACTGAGCCTTTAAGTTAGATTAGACCTTGAAATATGGTTTAACCTTCGAGTAGGCAAATCTCGACCTGTTATACAGGAATCTCGGCTGAGATTTCTCAAGAACATCATTGATCCGTAGTTTGCCCAAATCCTAGTCTTTCTGGATAGTTCTATACCCTTAGATCCCTATAAGGCTTACGCTTGAGTTCGGATAGACTTACCCGGTGATTTGTCAAGAACATCATTGATCCGTACTTTGCCCAAATCCTAGTCTTTCTTGATAGTTCTATAGCCTTATTTGTAAGAGCCTGAGTATTTGGAGTCTAGGAGCCTTGCTCAGCCTTAGCTGAGCTGGCTTTGACACTGCCAACTGCCTCAGCGGACCCTGTGAGCCGCACCAGCGCCTCAGGTGAACCGCCCCTGCGCCTTACTTGATCTGCCCTTGCGGTTTTGTGCGGTTGTAGCCACCTTTGTTTACCTCTTGACCTTTCTTTTGGGGCAGCTTCCTATATAAGCTTCCTTACCTTCAGATGAAGGGTTTCTTCATCTCTCTAGCTTCTCTCTTCCTCCTCACGTTCTTCTTCTTTTCCCTTCTTCTTTGATCTTCTTTGATCTCTTCTTGATCTTGTGTGTGTGAGTTTGAGAGTTGCTTGTGGTTTGAGGATTGGATGATCTTGAGCTTGTGGTTGAGTGTTGTTGTTGTTGTGTTGAGGATTGTGTGACGTGTGTCGATACACCTAGTCGCTGCTTAGGGTTGTTGTGGTAAGCTCTTCAGCTTCCATATTCTTTCTTTCTTCTTCTTTGCTTCTTTCTTACTTTCCTAGCTTAGGGTCACAAGCTAAACTTGTGTGGATCCCTTCCTAGCTTTTTTGATGATCATATATGTGTATGTATACAAATGTGTTGTTGTGGTGTGTTGAAGAAGTGAAGAGAGTCAAGAAAGAGATCGAAGAGAAGTCGGGGCAAACATTCTGCACAGACAGCCACCCCTGCGCCTAAGTCTGGCCGCCCCTGCGCTTGTTGTGGACCGCCCCTGCGCTTGTTGTGGACCGCCCCTGCGCCTGGTTTGAGCCGCCCTTGCGCCTCACTATATCAGCCTTGTGTTCTTGCTTCTGCTAGTGCATACCTTGTTGTTATGTCTTCCTTCCTTCCTTTCCTTTGGCCTTGGCTTAGATGTAGGCTAGGCTAGCTTGGTTAGGATGTGATGTATGTTGGATATGTGCCTTAGGCACTCGGGTTGATGTTAAGGTTATGCCTTAGGCATTTGTGAGCATGTTATGATCTTGAGGTTTAGTTTGAGGTTATAGGATGGTTTTGTTATGGAGACAAGTCTCCTAACCCTTACAATATGTGATGTGTGTGTCTTGCTATTGCAGGCGTTGATTCTTCCCCAAGGGGAAGTTGTGACGTGGTATTGGATACGAGTGTTACAGGTAAGTCCATAGGACTTACTTAGCGTACAGTTGTGGATTGTATGATTGTGATGGTTGTGTGTGTTCATATGATTGTGCATTTATAACCAAACCGGACTAGGATTACCATTTATTACATTTAAATGGCCCAACTGTATTATAACGAGTGGTGACCGCTTGTCCATTCCAAAATGGGGATGACTGGAGGTGCCTTGCGACCAGTCCAACGGGTGATGTTGATCCGTATCAAGTACCAACCCGTTTGGTGAAAGGGGACAAGGGCGAGATCGTTAAGATTCTCGTCTCACACCATAAATGTATTTACTAATGGAATAATTTAATGAAAGATAATAAATGAATGTATGTGGCATTGCATGTATGAGATGTTGATGTGTGGCTGTGCTATTACCTTCATGCTTTCCATTGCTGTAGCTAATGGTGTATAGGTGTTGTAGTTGTTCTGTAGGTTAGGAAGACTACAGAGTGAGCCAGATGGTGTGACCAGCTGAGGACTTCTGTACATTAGGATGCGTGGGATATGGGATCTTTTGTATCAGATGTTGATGTTTGATGTTTTGTACTCGGCTTTGAGTTTGTAAACTCTTTTGATGGATCATACACAACTTTTATGTATTTGTTTTTAATCTACTTGTGCCTTGTTGTAAGATCTAGTGAACTTGTTGTCAGGCTAGGGTCAGGATCCATTGTGAGATCCTAGCCCAATGTAGCACTCCAAGTCCCGTGGATTTGGGGTGTTACAGAGTTGGTATTAGAGCCTTAGGTTGACAACAATGGCACTTGCTATCTGCAATAAAGGTAGAGTGAATAAATAAACAGAACCCACATGGGGTGTGGCTTTTTTAAGGATTTTGGTTTTTAAGTGAGTACAAATGTTTTGGGATAGTATGTACAGAAGTCGTCACCCATCTGAGGATCTCGACAATGTAGATATATATACATATATATATAGATATCTTTTATGTGCTGATGTGTATGCATGTAATAATGAGTATTATATATATATATATATCGATACTTATGGCATATGTTTAGCCTCATAGGTTTAGGTGCGTATATTCTACAGATGGCTCAGACTAGAGCAGTATCTGTAGTGGGATGAGATAGGGGCACACCCCCTCTTCCTCCAGCAGCGCCAAGTCAAGGACCAGTTTCCGCTGCTGTGTTGCCTATGGCAGAGAACGAGTTTGAAGAGGTTGATCGTGTCTCCATGAGTAGATTCGAGTTTCAAGAGTATATGTAGCAAGTATATGAGGCAGTGATAACGGGTAGACCTACACCGGATTTACCAACATCTGTGAGATCAACTGAAGCTTCTAGATCAAAGAAGAAACAACGGGTTGAGTTAGTGAAAGACGAGGTTGGATTTTCGGGTTGCAAACTGAGCCCGACTTGTGGACGTTTGAGAAATTCTCGTTTCACACGGACTTCTAGTGAGACGAGGACTTGTTATAATTGTGGGAAGTCTGGACATATACGACCATAGTGTCCAAGATCGCTAGTGACTTGCTTTACCTGTGGTAGCCACGGTCATAAAGCTGCCTTCTGTAAGCAAAATGGAGTAGCATCACGACAGGGTTTTACTTCTGCTAGTGTGACAGGAGGTGGTCAGAAGACACCTCAGCAGCAGACGCGAGGACAATAGAGAGTCCCAGATCATCCTTCTACTCAGGGATCCGTTCCTAGGGTGAGTAGAGGTAAGGGTCGTGGTAGGAGTACCACGGACACTAGAAGAGCTCATGGTAGAGCCTTTGAGATGGGCAGTGCAGAGGAATTACCCGTACTAGTGGTAAGGATGGGACGTATATGTCTCAACTGTGGTTATCTAGATCATTTGCGCTCTGAGTGCCTCATGGCACCGATAGCTTGCTTCACTTGTGGTGAACTAGGCCATCTGGCCCCTTTCTATCAACAAGGTAGTGTTTCTTCTCATCAAGACCTTCCTCTTTCCGATGCAGAAAGAGTGGAAGTGGAGGTTATGACGCTGACCTCAGTGATACCTGAGGAGCATAGGTCTGAGATTGAGTGATGATATGTAGTAGAGCTTCGGGAGTTAACTGTTATAGGTACCATTCTTGTTAATGGTTTACCTAGTGGAGTTTCGTTTGTTGTGAGTGCTATGCACCTCTTGTCTTTCGATGCATGCGTCAATAGTTAACTGTGGATACAGTAGAAGATAGATCTTCCTTTATAGGATTACCAGTTACGGGTCTGAGGTACCCGCGAGATATGTGGTTGTCCCCTTTGTACAGGGACTTGTGTATGGCTTGTAGACTTCTTTGTCATGCCTTAGGTGCATGAAAAGGTCTCTATGTGTGTGGTGGACGAATAGATATCATGTTGGTTAGGTAGTAGTAGGAAGACTATTATGGTCTCTACTGAGATCGGCTAGGTAGAGGTTTTTTCAAGGTTATGAACTTTGAAGAGGCAAGTTTGCCGACAGTACCGTATGAGCAGCGAGGTTAATAAGGAGGTGATGATTTCTAATGTTATATCGTGAAGGAAAGAGATAGTTCTACGCTGAAGAGTGTTCCAGTGGTTTATGATCTTATAGACGTGTTACTGAACCGTCTAATCTACCACCTTAGTGGAGTGAGGACTTTTATATTGCGTTGAAATATGGTACGAGACTGGTTGGGAGAAGGCCTATGAGGTATATGGTTTGTTGAGTTGTTAGAAATTGAAGAAGCAACTTATAGAGCAGAGTGAGACATGTTTCGTTCGTCCTAGCCTATTAATTGCTATGTATTGACAACTTGTTGGGACAGATTGTAGGAGCAATGGTGTTTCCAAGATTCCGTATGCTTAGATATCATCAGTTAAGGATGAGAGACCAACGTGGGCATACGATAGCATCTCATACCTGTTATGGACACTACAAGTTGTAGTGATGTCATCGGAGTTGAAGAGTGCTCTAATGATATTTATAAGAGTTGATGAACAGTATCTTCATCGACTTCTTAATCAGTTGGTGGTGAACTTCATTGATGACGTTCTAATGTATTCTCATAGCCAAGAGGGATGTACGGTCGTTGAGGATGGTTTTGTAGAATTTGAGAGATAGAGGTCTATATGCTGTGCTCTCCAAACGCAAATTGAGGTGCCCGAAGTAGCCTTCAAGATCATGTTGTTCCGCCTGTAGGATTATGGTTATTGTGGCGAGGAATGAGTATGATGTCTTATGGATGATACTGATGAACGTTAAAGGAATGCGTAGTTTTCTTGGCTCAGCCGATTGTTACCAACGCTTTGATTGAATGATTTTATGTGATTGCGTATATATTTATGAGTCTTCAGAGGAAGACCACCATAATTGCGTGGTTAAACTAGTATGTTGGAGTTTTGAAGAATAGAGGAAGCACTTGACCTCTGCTTCTGTTCGGCGATAATCAGAAGATTTTGGGAATCATATGATTACGGTGGTACATTCCAGATAAGTTTAAGACGTGTATATATACAGTAGAGTAGACAATACGTGTGTTTACAGCTGAGAACGTATGAGGAGAACTGTCCGACTCATGATTTTGAGTTAGTGGTGGTAGTCCAAGTTCCAAAATTTGAAGACAATACATGTGTGACATTTCATGTCAGATTTCCACCGATCATAGGAGTTTGAAGCATATTTTTATGCAATAGAAGTTCAATAACCGCCAGCGTCAATGGCTTGAGTTGATCAGGGACGTTGACCTTGAGATTTTGTACCATCCAAGCAAGGCGAATGTGGTAACTGATGCCTTGAACAAGAAGATGCCTCGAGAGAAGGCGATTGTTGGAATTCCTGTACCGCCTCGGTTGTAGAATGATCTAGCTTGGCTAGAATTGGACCTACAGCTGCTGCTAGGAACGCTAGTTTCATGTTTAGGGATTTTACCTGGTTTGTTGGATGAGGTCCAACAAAAAAGCAGGGGACTTGCCTGACCCTGAGGGAACTTGATGGAAGGATGTCTCATGGTGAGGCACCACAATTATTTAATGGAGCAGAAGGAGTATGAGGCGCCGCAATTGCGTCTGTATAACCGCTTATGCGAAGTTGAGTGGAGAAAATTACAGTACACTCATAGTACACCTTCTTTAGTACATCCGTGTACGAATAAGAGGTACCACAAATTAGTTGTTCAAGATAAAGTGTCATTGACCTGGAGATGAGCTCATCCACTACCAGTGTTGTAGTGGAGGTGAGAGGATTTTTTTCCATGGACCTTGTGATGGGATTGAGACCCAGTAAGAGTGTTGGTGTTATCCAGATTATTAGTAACAGATTTACGAAGCCGACACGTTCTATCTCTATAGAGAGATGTGGCCAGTAAATGGAGTAACGGAGGAGTACACTAGATAGACGGTGGGACACCATAAGTGTACCGAGGACGATCGACTCTAATCGTAATGGACGGTTTACATGAGGTTTTGATAGCAGATTCAAACTGCTTGGGGGACGAGTCTACACTTCATGACTGAGTTTCACCCCCAGACAGACGGTCAGTCTGAGAGGACCCTCCAAACCGTAGAGAACATGTTGCGAGCTTGTGGGATGGATTGAGAACAGGGACGGTCTGTTTACCTCCCACTCGTCGAGTTCTTATACCACGACCGTTGGCATGCGTCTATAGGGATGGCCCCTATGAGGCACCGTATGGACATAGGTGTCGTACACCTTTATGTTGGGATGAGCCTAGCAGAATTAGTGGGATAGCGCCAGAGCAGATTCAGGATGATATGACTTGAGTAACACTGATCAGAGAAAGGATGCTGGGTGCACTGAGTCGCCAGAAGTCGTATGCAGATAGAAGACGTCGACCTCTATGAGTTCAGGGTAGGAGCTCATGTTTGGTTGAGAGTATCTCCAATGCGAGGCGTCAGACGTTTTGGCATAAAGGGGAAGTTGAGTCCCCGATATGTCGGTCCTTTCGAGATACTGGATAGAGTTGGGAGAGCAGCCTACAGATTAGCTTTGCCACCGAGGTTAGAGGGTGTTCATCCTGTGTTTCATGTGTCTCAACTAAGGGAGTACGTACCAGATCTGAGGCACATCGTGAGTTATGATGATCTAATGGTTGAGCCGGACCACATTTTTGTAGAACACTCTATTGCAAGCTTAGAGAGAGAGGTGTGAGACTCCTGCATTTGAAGGACTTTCCTATGCTGAGGATACAGTGGTCTAGATGAGGACCTGGTGAGACTACCTGGGAGACTGAGGATAGTATCCAGAAGAACTATCCAGAGTTTTACGCTGTGATAGATACACCTACAGGATCCACGATTAGATCTTGGTGTTATCTTAGTGAATATATGTTATGTTATGCGCTTGTGTGATATGTTGTATTTTCGTGCTATTTATGAGTTGTGCATATGATCTTCTAGATCTTGTTTGCTAGTGCGAGATAAGTATAGCTAGAGATGGTTCTTTCCTCCATGTTATGGTGTATGTGTTAGGATTATAGGAGATGGTTCTTTCCTCCATGCTATCTTTGGTGGACATAGTGTGAGTGGAGATGGCTTTCCTCCACGTAGTAGTGTTATGTGTACGTTGTGGCTGGAGACGGTTTTCCTCCATGCTAGTGTGATGTGGTTAGTGTTTGGCTATAGATGATATTCCTCTAGGCCTTGTGTAGAGTTGTTATTCTGGAGTTGTAATTTCTTCAAGCTGTGTTTTGAGGATATAGAATGTTATAGGTTGTGACCTAATGTTCTTGAGGAGAGAGTGTACATCGGCTTATGGGTCCGAGAGATTTTGGGATCTTGCAAGTTTCGGGACGAAACTTGTTTTTAGGGAGTGTGATGTAAAAGCCTGAGTCTTTGGAGCCTAGGACCCTTGCTGAGCCTTAGCTGAGCTAGCTTTGAAACTACCAGCCGCCCTAGCGGACCTTGTGAGCCGCACCTGCGCCTCAGGTGAACCGCCCCTGTGCCTTACCTGGTCCGCCCCTGTGGTTTTGTGCGGCTGCAACCACCTTTGTTGACCTCTTGACCTTGCTTTTCGGGCAGCTTCCTATATAAGCTTCCTTACCTTCAGATGAAGGGTTTCTTCTTCTCTCCAACTTCTCTCTTCCTCCTCACGTTCTTCTTTTTCTCCCTTCTTCGTTGATCTTCTTTGATCTCTTCTTAATCTTGTGTGTGTGAGTTTGAGAGTTGTTAGTGGTTTGAGGCTTGGATGATATTGAGCTTGTGGCTGAGTGTTGCTGCTATTGTGTTGAGGATTATGTGAGGTGTGTTGATACTCCTAGTCACTGCTTAGGGTTGTTGTGGTAAGCTCTTCAGCTTCCATCTTCTTTCTTTCTTCTTCTTTGCTTCTTTATTACTTTACTAGCTTAGGATCACAAGCTAAGCTTGTGTGGATCCCTTCCTAGCTTTTTTGATGATCATATATGTGTATGTATACATATGTGTTGTTGTGGTGTGTTGAAGAAGTGAAGAGAGTTGAGAAAGAGATCGAAGAGAAGTCGGGGCAAACATTCTGCACAAACAGCCGCCCATGCGCCTGAGTTTGGCCGCCCATACGCCTGTTGTGGACCGCCCCTGCGCCTGGTGTGAGCCGCCCCTACGCCTGCTATGGACCGCCACTGCGCCTGGTGTGAGCCGTCCTTGCGCCTCACTGGATCAGCCTTGTGTTCTTGCTTCTGTTGGTGCATACCTTGTTGGTATGTCTTCCTTCCTTCCTTTTCTTTGGCCTTGGCTTAGATGTAGGCTAGGCTAGCTTGGTTAGGATGTGATGTATGTTGGATATGTGCCTTAGGCACTCGGGTTGATGTCAAGGTTATGCCTTAGGCATTTGTGAGCATATTATGATCTTGACGTTTAGTTTGAGGTTATAGGATGGATTTGGTTATGGAGACAAGTCTCCTAACCCTTACAGTATGTGATGTGTGTGTCTTGCTATTGCAGGCGTTGATTCTTCCCCAAGGGGAAGATGTGATGTGGTATTGGATACGAGTGTTACAGGTAAGTCCATAGGACTTACTTAGCGTACATTTGTGGATTGTATGATTGTGATGGTTGTGTGTGTTCATATGATTGTGCATTTATAACCTAAACCGGACTAGGATGACCATTTATTACATTTAAATAGCCCAAGTGTATTGTAACGGGCGGTGACCGCTTGTCCAGTCCAAAATGGGGATGACTGAAGGTGCCTTGAGACTAGTCCAACGGGTGATGCTGATCCGCATCAAGTACCAACCCGTTTGGTGAAAGGGGACAAGGGCGAGATCGTTAAGATTCTCGTCTCACACCATAAATGGAATTAGTAATGGAATAATGTAATGAAAGATAATAAATGAATGTGTGTGGCATTGCATGTATGAGATGTTGATGTGTGGTTGTGCTATTACCTTCATGCTTTCCATTGCTGTAGTTAACGGTGTATACCGTGTTGTAGTTGTTCTGCAGGTTAGGAAGACTGCAGAGTGAGCCAGATGGTGTGACCAGCCAAGGACTTTTGTACATTAGGATGCGTGGGATATGGGATCTTTTGTATCAGATGTTGATGTTTTGTACTCGGCTTTGAGTTTGCAAACTCTTTTGATGTATCATACACAAGTTTTATGTATTATATTTTAATCTACATGTGCCTTGTTGTATGATCCAGTGAACTTGTTGTCAAGCTAGGGTCAGGATCCATTGTGAGATCCTAGCCCAATGTAGCACTCCATGTCCCGTGGATTTGGGGTGTTACATTATTAAGCATCATTTTGAGCACTTCTTGGTAAACAACATTCACCATGGGATGATCCATAGATGATGATGAAGAAGTGAAGAACCAAATAGGTGAATAATAAGAATATAAATACTCTATAAGGGAGTTGAATAGAGTATGAGAACTTTTCATAATATCGTATATCAAGACTTTGAAACTAATCTCAAGGCCTTGAAGTCGATCTCTGCGCTTAGTGACAAAACTGTTTCTCAAGACTTTGAAGTGGATTTCAAGGCCTTGACTTCGAAACCTGGAGAAAGTTGTTAGTCACAATAAAACGCGATAAATAAGTGCGGAATGTAAAATATCGATGCAACGATATGTTTACGAAGTTCGGCCCTTACAACGTACTCTCCGCCTAGTGTTTCAGCCCCTAGAATAAATCTAACTATCCATTATCTGCTTTTTATGAGTCCTAGATACAATCTAGAAGAACTTCTCTTCTTCTCTCAATGTAGCCTCAATGCTACAATCTAGTCAACTCTATTCTAGAAATAATAACGTAGTTACTTCGCAGAGTAACGCACTCGAGTATAACACTATAATGATATGATAATGAAGCTCTTGTGTTCATCTCACTCTGAGGAATAAACTAATGTAACCTTAAGAGGAAGATAAAGTTTTAGATCGATGAAGATGTTCTTGTATGATCGCTTGGAAGACTTGGTTTCTTTTACTTGTAAGCTCTTGTTTTCATCTTCAATCGATGCTCTTCATTTATATTCTTCTATGGAGATCTTCTTTTTTTCCGTTGTCCCATGGTCATTGTAACGTGTTTATTTCTCCATAGAATATGTTGCTTGGTTGAGCGAAATCTTCTCATGTTGTTTGAGAAGTAGCCGTTACAAGATCTTCATCTTTAAAGTTGTTGGAGATCTTTAAGTCTTAGATCTTCTCTTCTTCACTTAAAAGCCGTTGTAGATCTTCAAGAATCTTTGCGTAATCTTCTCCTTAATAAACTTATTTTAAGCCATTAGGAGATCTTCTCTTAGGATCTTATCTTCAAACTCATTCAACCGAGATCTTCTCTCCTAGATCTTTGCGTCGGTTAGATCGTATCTTCGAAAGCCTTCATCCGAGATCTTCTCAATCTTCTTGTTTAATTTGTTGGCTTTTAAAGATCTTCTTCTAAATCTTCTCTCTTGGTTTTTGTAGGTTTTCATGTGTTGTAATAAAAACTCTTAGCCGAGCTCTTCCGTGAGTAGTGCTATCCAAGACATACACACACTTTAACAAACAAACCAAGACATGCAATCTAGAAAAATAATCGATATTTGTTAGTTTATAAAACCGCATTTATATGTTAAGTCTTCCATCATTTAAATAAAATAATTCATATCAAAGGTGGAGTTATCAATCTCCCCTTTGATGGAAGACAAAACAAATATCGTACCTGCATTTAATGTTAGATATATGCATGCATATAATTGTTTTGAAAAAATAAAATGCAGAATGCAGTAATGTCGGATCACATCACATATAATTTCTCCCCCTTTTTCTTTCAACAAGGGAGAAAAATAATTAAAGTACAGGAGTTAAATATTACAAAGCCAAAGTTTCACAAAATAAAGGTTTAAAACCAGCTCACAAACGCCTTTCAATGCCATGAAAATTAAAACAAAGGAAATTTGAAGCACATGTCAAGGCCTTGACATCCAGTTTTAAGGCCTTGAAATCGATTTCAAGAATTTGAAATCTATTTCTGGTTGTCTTCGTAGAACTTCTTCCTCCGTCTTGATTGGGTTGTACCTTTGCTTTTGTCTCTGACCTCTACCTCTAGTCTCCTTTTCCTCTCTACATTACGATACTCCTTGACGATTACATATTGTTCGGTGGTCAGGATGATTGGTTCAACATGAGTAAGATGAAGGACAGATTTATTCTGCACACATTGTTGACAATTCAATAGAACATTTACAGCCTTTTCCTGTGTATTCTGAGCTACATCTTCAGTTAAGGGCATGATTTTTCCTGTTGCAGTGAAGGTGAGGGCATTCAAGAGAAACATTTGGTTTATCTTGGCATGCATCACCATTAAAACGTCATCTTTTAAATGTCATTGTAATGTCAGTTTGTAGTAGTGTCTTTTGACCCTCTTAATTTTAAAGACAAATTAGTTAAGGGTTTTACTCAAAGAGAAAGTGAAGATTATAATAAAACATTTGCTCATGTTGTTAAGTATATGACCTTAAGGTTTCTTATTTCCATTGTTGTTGTTTATGGTTATGATCTAGGAAAAATTGATGTTAAGACTACACTCTTCCATGATGATCTTGATGGAACTATATATATATGCGCCTACCTAAAGGATTTATTAATATCAAATATCTTGATCATGTTTGTGTATTAAATAAGTTCATCAATTGTTTAAAGCGATTTTCTAGACAATGGAACACAAAGTTTGATAGTTGTTTGAAAAAATTAAGATTTGTACATTGTTCTTATGATTCTTATCTAAATCTAAAGTATCTTAAGACTGATGCTTCTTTGTATGTTCTACTTTATGTTGATGATATTTTAATTGTTTGTCAATCTAAAATTAGAATAGACGAGATTAATTTTTCTTTGAAATATTCTTTTGGTGTGAAGGATTTTAGTCCAGCTCCAAAACTTCTTGGTATTATGCTCCGTGATATGTCTAAAAAAAATTTCTAGTTGTCTCAACATGATTATAGTTTTTTAATTAAATTTTAGATAGATTCAATGTGAATATTGATAATCATACTAACTATTGAATATATATCAGCTACTGAAGCTGCAAAGGAAGTTGTGTGGTTACAAGGTTATTTAAAGAACTTGAGAAATACTCCATATATAGCTACTCTACACACAAATAGTTAGTTTGCTTTGTATCTATTCAAAGGTCATGAATACCCTAAAAAGGACTAAGCATGAAGATGTCATTTACCATTATATTAGACATAAACTAGAGAAGAAAAATAAAAGAAGAAGAAAGAAATGTATATGAAGAAAATAGATGTTGAGGTAAACCTTATAGATTTTGAAACTGAAATTGTCATGAGTGATAAGTTTGTGTTTTATAGGAACTTCCTCCAATTGGAGAGAATCACTTGATTAACCTTCAAGAAATGGCAGCGATGATAGAATTTCAATCCACTACAAAATGTTTCTAAAACTTAGCCCACAAGAACTAGGAGGGTGAATTGTAATGCAATTCATATTTGTGCATTTTTACACTTGGGATATATATGATCAAGATTTGGTAACACTGATTACCCATGCTCGGAGAATCTCAATTCCACCGGAAGAGTAATTTGGCTTGTTGTTGACTTGCTAAGGAAGAAGCTACCATGATATTGGGCCTTGTCCTAAGAAGCCCACAAGCACACCCTCCTGAAGCCTGCCGAATGAGTTAAACCGTATAAGGAATAATAGATATGAGCCGGGTTTGTTGTGATTGGATTCAATGTTTATATGTGGGACGACGACGTGTTGTGTAGTTGAGAGATATAATAGTTTAGCTATGTGGAGCTCTAAACCCTAATCTCGCCACTTCCTTTCTCCGTCTCTTCTTCTCCTTTGTGAGTTCCTCAAATCCAGATGGTTTTAGTTCGTTAATCAATGTAATGATTCTTAGTTCGTTAATCAGCAGAATTGAATGTAATGATTTTTAGTTTATTAAATGGCTTGGATTAGATCAATTGGCATCTATATCTCTATCTACATGGAAAATAGGAATTTGGAGTAATAGATGAGTTAAGCATTAATAATTAACATTTTTTTTTTTATTATATTGATCAAATAAGTTCTTTAAAAACCTAATAGTCATAATATAAAACTAACAATAAATGAATTAAAAGTAACATTTAACCTCTTCCAAAAAACAACTTTATATATAGTATTAATCATTTTTTCATATATACAATTCATATTAAAATAATAAATAATTTACTTATTATATTTAATCCCTTCCTATAATTAAACTCATATTGTTATAAAATTATAATGGTCGTATTAATCAATTAACCAGTAAAAAGAAAACAAATTAGGAATTTCGGTAAATTCCATATTTTTGTTCGAAAATAAAACAAAATGGACATACAATTCCTTTGGAAGTTGGTACACCAACAAAATAACGAAGTTAATTAACAGGTAAAAAGAAAGAAAACTAGAGACTTGAGTAAGTTTCATATATATTTTTGTTCAATAAAAAACAAACAGATTTTAAAAAGTCGAATTTCTATCTACGTGTAAAATAGTGTTTTAGAGCATTAAATAATTCAAATTATCAATGTGTATCATCTTTTAAAATCACCTAAAATAAGATTTTAGAGCACTGAATGATTTAAGCCAATAAAGTAATTTCAAGGGTTCTTTGAATTGAATAACAACTACCTAGACATACAAAATGATTTAAGACCTTTTGTCAAACTACAATGAATAATCTCTTCCAATGTCAAGTAATATAAGATTTTAGAACACTAAATGATTTAAACTATGGATATGCTCTTCAAAAACCATATAAAATATGATTTTTGAGCACTAAATGATTTAGCAAATAGTTTCATACCTTATTTTAAACTGCGTAAAAACTACCTAAAAACTACTAGATGGTTTTAGACCTTCTATCAAACTACATCAAAATAGTAAGTTACAAACCTTTGACCACATTAAATTATAAACTTTTGATGTATGAGTCTCAACATTACACATGTTTTTTTTCCATTCCAATGTCACTATAAATCGAAGGAATTTTTTTCACCAAAACAACACTCATTCTACTTTTTCTATAGCCTAGCTGAATCATCTACAAATTTGTCATCGCTGAGAAGGTTACAATTTTCTAAAATTTCTATATTTAGTAGATTGATGATTTTATGTGCTACCATTTTCCTTTGAACAAATTATGTTATCTGACAACAATTTCTTCATTGACAAGTTATACCTTATCGGAAAGAAAAAACCTATTAAAACTTACCTAACTTACTAAAGGTCCCCTATAGTTTAATTTTGGGGTGTGTTAACTACTTGAGTTTCAATTTAAAATTGTTATCGGAAAAAATCGCATGGAGCCGACGCCCAAATATAGACTATTTTCTTTTTTTAACCGTGCGTGATAGTGTTGTCTTTAAAAAATGGGTTTAAATTTGAGCTCCAACTCAAAACCCTAAAATTAAAAAAATTCAAAAAAATGTGCGCCGTCACAAGGCGTCCGAACTCAATGAACGCCGTCAAAATACAAAGTTTTTAGTCCCTTAGTAAATTTAAGATTGTGTATATAGTTGTTTTTCGTTACTTTCATATATGTTTTTTTTAAGTTTACGTTTATAAGAAAGAAGATAGAATGTACAAAAAGTCTACTAGACAAGAGAAGGCATAAGTAAGATAAAGATTAAGAAAGGGAGGGAGAGATCAAGAGTGGACGAGAGAGAGGGGGAATCAATGCATATAGATCCCAAGCGCCTTTACCCAAAAGATGGTGTTAGGGGATCGATCATTCCAATGGTATGAGGAGAAATTCTTGATCATGAGGATGATGTTGTTAACACAAGTGATGGAATTGGCTGAGATGTTATTGCAGATAAGATCATTCCTCGTCTTCCAAGTGCAGTAGATGAAGGTGATAATACTTGAGACTCGAACATTGTTTATGAAGCATCGTTGATTTCTAGTTTAAGAACTAAGCCACTTCTAAAGATCAGGTTGATGGGGGTGATGAAGGGAGGCGGGTTCTTGAGTTGATGTCAAGAATCAAAGAGGTGAAATAGAAGTTTGTCAAAAGGTGGCGTTCATCGCAATCTTTAGGGTGATGGAGGCAAAGCTTATAGGTGTTACTAGGGATGAAGAGCCATTTGTGTAATTTTATGAGAGTGGGGAGTCTTTGATGACCAACAAACCAAGAAATAAAGTTGTTACATATAAAGGTGCACCAAGGGGTGGTAGGGCTAGAGGTTTTGAAATGTTTATATGACATGGCCAAGGAGAAGGAGCCATTGGGGTTGGTGATAATGCTCATGTAGATAGTAGGAGTCCAAGTAGAGAGGATTTCATCACGAAACTTAACGATCATGTTCTAGTTGTAGTTAAAGGAGGTTTTGGGAGGACAATTCCCGATGGTGCAATTTTTTAGAATGTTCTTCGAAATGCAAGAGCTCCACATGTTAGGGGTATTAGACGCCAACTCAAAGATGAAGCGGGTGATGTTCATTGGCGGAGTCAGAAAGTTTTTGTTGGGGGAACAACTTTTTTTTATAAGATATGTCGCATATTAAGTTTGAAATTAAACAATAAAATCGATAAATTAAATAAATAAAATAAGTTTACTAAAGTTTTGTACTATAAATTAGAGCTTTAATTTATTTTTTTAACTTAGATGAAATTTAAAGTTATTTTATATATTTAGTTTGTTTTATAAATATATTGTCAAAGAAATTAGATTGTGGTTGATGAATTATTGTATTAAAAATCATATTAAATTTATTGTATTAGTTAAGAGTTAATGAAATAATAAATATCACTTGATATCTCCATCTAAATATATTGTCATTTGTTTAAAATAAAATCCATAAAACAAAAGGAACCTTTTGCTACTCCGGAAATTCGAGCATGTAACTCCAAGAACCCCTTACCCTCCCTCTACCAAATGAGCTAGTAGAACAATATGTATCACATTCCATTTTAAGGAGGGTTTTTTTCCTTCATAAGGCAAAACGATGTCACAAGCCGGGGCACCATACCCCCGTTATTCCCTACATCCATCGCTGGTGATGTTAGCCTTGTTGCAAGGAAAAGCTCTTTGAAGCCAAGGCCTCCAACATTCAAGGGATTGCACACAGTGTTCCAAGAAAGGGATTTGTTGCTACGTTCTTTGCCCGACCACAAAAATGAACATATTATACTTTGGATTATGTCAAGGATAGATGAAGGAAGAAGGAAGATTGAGCTCTAATAAGACTGCATCAACATGAGGGAAAATGAAATAGGTTACTTCCTCCCAACATATGATAGGAGTTTGTCACTCCAAGATTGCAGTCTTTTGGTGATGTTGGAGATGAGTAGTTGGTAGTCAGCAATGTTGAATCTTTTGCATCCGACGAGGACCCCCATATAATGGAAAGGGAGGATACCTTTGGTCATGCTAGTTTGGTTGGTGATGTGGTCTTGTTTAGGGTCCGGAAGGCCACCAAGGAAAATGGTGGATTTGGTAAGGTTGATTCTAAATCCAGAAAGGTCACCATAGGTGTCGAGGGTATGTTTTAAGGTCAAGAGGAGGTGAGATCACCTCTGCAGAAGAGCATGAGATCGTCTACAAAGTAACGGCGGGTGATCCGGGGGTTAGAGCATTTAGGGCGGAGGTTGAAATTAGGGTCAGATGTGTTGTTATTGAGCATAAAGGAGAGAGGGAGAGAGAGAGAGAGAGAGAGAGAGAGAGAGAGAGAGAGAGAGAGAGAGAGGGAACCTCTATCAAAGCCCTCAAGTGCCTTTGAAGTAGCCTTCAAATGAACCAATGAAGTTGATCAAGAAGGAAGTTGTGATGATGTAGACTTTGATGAGATTGATGAAGCTAGTGGGGAAGCCTAAGAAATTGAGGATATGAAGAATGCCGTTATGATCAATAGTAGCAAAGGCCTTACTAATATCAACTTCGATAGCTCTACATGGCGAGATGTGCTTTATGTTGTAACTTTTAAGGAGCTCTTGACAAATAACGATGTTGTGTTTGATAGATCGACCACTAACAAACTCACTTTGATAGGATCTAATGATGTGAGGAAGGAAATTCTTGAAGCGATTGGATATGATCTTAGCTATGGTTTTGTATATGGTGTTGCAACAAGAGATTGGGTGGTAGTATGTTGGTGAAGAAGGGTTGTTAGTTTTGGCAATGAGAGAGAGGGAGGTGTGGTTGATTTGTTTCTGGATTTTACCCGAGTCAAAGAAGTCAATGATGGCACTAGTGAAGTCGTCTTTGATAGTACTCCATGCGTCTTTGAAGAAATAAGCATTGAATTTGTCAAGGCTAGGAGACTTGTCGTTACCAATGCAGAAGATAGTGTCCTTGGCTTCTTCAGGCGTGATGAGATGGTAAGAGATTGCATATTCTCTTGGCAGAGTGATGGGAGAGTGAGGGTGGGATAGTGGTGAAGGTTGTCATAGGTTTTAGGTCCAAGGATTGAGGTGGAGTGGTTTATCAAAGAGGTGGATATTTGGTTTAGGTCATGGAAGATGGCATTGTTACAGTCACTCAAGGCATAAATTTGTTGGAGCATATTCTAGCTTTGATACTTCTGATGAAGTAAGAGTTGTATTGGTCACCATAGTTGATCCATTTGGCTTTGGCAAGCTGGGAAGTGGGGGTGCAAAGGAGATCAAGAGTAGTGTTGAGCTTAAGAAAAGCAGTTCTTTCAGCATCAATGAGAGTAAGATCATGGGGGGTGGGTTCGGAGGGATATTAGGCTTTGTTGACTTTGTTTTTGCAATTATCGAGGGCAGTGTGTAGGTTCTCTAGGTTGGCACTCGGGTATCTTTTGAGGAGGGGTTCGAGGAATTTAAGTTTATGGACAAGTCTATACACCGGTTTGCCAAGGACTGGCACATTCCAAGCATTAGCGACACAAGAGGGAAAATCTTCGTGCTTAGACCAAACATTGTTGAAACGGAAAGGTGGGTTGGATTTCTTAGTGATGTTAGAGGTGGAAACTATGGAAAGAGAGTGATCGAAGATATATGGTTGGTTAAAGAAGGCCGTGTAGTTAGGGAAGGAAGAACACCAATGGTGGTTGGTAAGAATTCTATCAAGGTTGCACCAAATTCTAATGTCTATTTGTTTGTTGCCCCATGTGAATCTACAACCAAAATAGGGGTGATCAGAGAGATTGTTTAGACTGAGGCAATGGTGAGCTCTGAGGACTCTTAGGTAATGGTGGGGGAAGAGTTAACGGTCTTCTCATCAGGTGAAAGAGTGACATTAAAGTTTTCAAGGAGAGCTCAAGGGTTGAAGGAGTTAAGGAGATGGATGGTGTTAATGAAATCCCAAAGAAAAGAGCTGTCATTGGGGAGATTTTAGGCATAGATGAAGGTGCAATCAAGAAGAGGGGGGAGATAATAGGGCTAATATTAGGAAGAAAGATGTGGCAGTGGATTAGTTGATCGGTGATGTTGATGGGGTGATGTGGAGCTTGTAGGGGTTCCACCAAATCCAGATGCGAGAGTTGTAGGAGTAGGAAGAGTTTAAAAGGTGCTTTAAATGAGGAAATAAGTGAGAGGCGATTCTATCTTGTTCTTCTTAAGCCTTGTTTCAATAATGGCAAGAATATCAGCGCGATGCTTCTTGGTAATCTCTTTGATTGCTTTTTGTTTGTTAGGGTGGTTGAGACCACGAATGTTTCAAGCACATGACTTATGATTCATAAAAAATATCAAGGGGGTCTCTAGACAATCCTTGTTGTGAACCGATGTGTTGTGAGGGAGGGGTGATGAGGGGGGATGTGAGAGAGATGGGCCACCAAGGTCAGAGGAGTGAGAAGATGGTGACGGTGGAGACACCAAGGGTGTGGGGTGGGGAAGAGGGGGAAAATGAGCTTGAAAGATGGTATCAGGAAGCAAGATAGCAGGTGAGGAGTTGAGGGGTAGAGGAGGAAGAGGTTGCTATAAGGAGTGAAGACGTGGAGTCTTGGCACTCTTCGGTAGTTTTTAAGGGTGAGAGATGAGGTAAGAAGGATCATGCCCAATATCTGTTCCCGATTTAGTTTGAGTTATGGTAGAAACCATAGACGAGAAAAGTGTGGGTAAGAGAAGTTCACGATGAGTAACATCAAAAGATCGACCATTTTTTAGTGAGGTAGAAGGGATGTTAGCCTAGAGGCTAGATCTGCACTTATGTCCGAAAACCATGCATTTAGAGTTGTGGTTGGGGAGCCAGTCATACGTGATCCTTTGAGAGATGGATTCACCATCTGGCTCTTCAACGTGATCCTTTGAGAAATGGATTCACCATCTGGCCCTTTGAAGAGGACAACACGAAAAGGGGCTTAGAGGTAGGGATATCCACAAGTATCTTAACAAAGTCAAGCCAGTTTTGGTGAGTTGAGTAAGAGTTTGTGGGGATTGGAGTTTCAATAGATGATCCAATTTTAGCAAGCATATTTTGTCACCAAAATTTGTAGTCAAGGTTGGGAAAGAGTGACCCATATTCGTAGGGATGTCCAATGCTGGTCTTGTTATGTTTGAGAGTGGCCTTGTCATGACCTTGTTATACCAGAGGTTGACCTTCTTATACCCGACGATGGTCTTGTCATGCCTGACGTTGGCCTTGTCATATCCGAGAGTGACCTTGTCATGCCCGACATTGACCTTGTCAAACTATTTCTAACGGAGTCTGAAAAATTGTAGGTAAACAAAATTAGTGTAATGATTCTTAGTTCGTTATTCAGCAGAAATGAATGCAATGATTTTTAAATTTGTTAAATGGCTTAGATTAGGTCAATTGGTTTCAATATCCTATAAGTAAAGTAAATTTGAATAAATATAAAGTCGTATGTACATATTAATTACATAGCTAGGAGAGAAAAATGACTAAAAACAAAATTCAACGTAGAAATATAAGGATAGAGGAAGGATTCAAAGAAAGTGTCTTACCAAACATGCATGGACGTAGAAATAAGTACGTACGTTGGGCAACTTGCCATGCAACTTTTCAACACTTGTTTGACTATAAATACCAAACCTTCTTTTGCTTATCATCACAACAATCCTAAATATACATTCTAAATTAAGATAAGATATTTACAAAGGAATTGATCGAAAGTAAGCTCAATCTAGCTAGCTAGTACGTAATGGCTTGCAAGATCACCGGTTTAGTTGCCCTAGTTTTCGTTATGGCCGCTCTTGTCGGCCAGTCGAACGGGCAACTTGCATCGGGTTTCTACGAGGGAAAATGTGGAAACACGAGCATCGAACAATTCATTCTCAGCCTCGTTAAAACAAAGATGCAAAACAATCCCGGGCTCGTCGGGGATCTTACCCGATTGTCATTTCATGATTGCTTTGTTAAGGTGAGCATCGCCGTGAATTGCATATATGTCTTATATATTATTACGTACGTACCTACATTTCATTGATAGTAAGTATACACATTAATATATATTGGTTAAAACATAACTATATCTATGTTTACGTTGCTAGGGATGTGATGCATCGGTGATGCTGGACGGAGCTACATCTGAGAAAACTGCTACGGAAAACCTAAATCTCGACGGATTTGATGACATTGATGATATAAAGAAATCCGTTGAAGGGGTTTGTCCCGGTGTTGTATCATGTGCAGACATTTTAGTCATGGCAACTAGAGACACACTCAATATAGTAAGTAGCGGCTTGTATATTTATAATGTTCAATTTAGTTATTTTGGTACTAATTCGAGATTTGGTACGTATATATACGAATGACTTAGGCCGGTGCGGATAGGTATGAAGTCGAGACCGGGAGAAGAGACAGCCTTGTTTCAAAAGCCTCGGATGCTGCCAATGTTCCCGGTGCCAACACCCTCATGTCAGTCGCGATCAGCGACTTCTCTAACATTGGATTAGACGTGAATGATCTTGTTGTTCTTCTTGGTATAAATTCCCATCTATAATCTTACGCAATTGATTTATTCAAGTTAGATAATTATGCGAGACACGAGTGTTTTCTCGACACGAGGAGTAAAAAGTAACAACCAGCTTATTATATTATAAGATTGGTGAACTAGTTGTGGATTTTGTACTTCAAATGTAAATGATATAGACTCCTTGAACTTATATTGGGACTTTAGTTAACAACCATATACTTGATTGCAGGTGCTCACACCGTGGGAGTAGTCCATTGCAACAACTTCCAAGACCGTCTATACAACTTTAGCGGGACAGGCAAACCGGATCCAACCATGGACTCGGGTTTGGTCCAAAGTCTCATGAGCACATGCCCTTCCAATCAAGACGGGACCCAAAGCACAACTTTCTTGGACCAAACCGCAAATAGTGGTGATACATTCGACACAGGCTATTACAACCAAATCCTAGCTAACAGAGGTGTCACCAAGTTTGATCAACGATTAGCAACCGATTCGAACACAAAAGATTTGGTCGGAACTCTTGCACAAGATTCAAGCTACTCTAGCAAATTCGGACAGGCTATGATCAAGATGACGCGAATCGGAGTCTTAACCGGAACTGATGGAGAAATCAGGAAGACTTGTAGTGCAGTGAACAGCTAGAAGAATACAAAATCCTTAACTTGCTCTTGGTTTGCTTTTTAAAAATATTTCAGAGGGTATGTCCTTTTCAATTTATGAGATTAGGTATTGACCAATTCATAAAGTTGGTGTTGTTAAATAAAATGAAGTGTTCTTATATTGATTATTAATGATGTTGTGTGGAATAACAAGAATTGCAGTAATTTGAGAAATTGGATTCTACTTATACAATCAGTGTTGATCTTGTTGCTCTTGAGTACCATGAAATCTTTCAAAAATGTAGCTACTTAATATCTCATATAGGTTGACACTTTCTCAAAATTTTCTAACTTTCTTCAACCCAAATAAGTCTCTCAACCGAACAACCTCATGGCACACCTGCAACTAGAGGTGTTAAATCGGCATCATCGGGTTGGGTTTGAGTCGAGTTACAAAATGCTCGGGTTGAAACGGGTCCATTAAAAACAAGCTTGGTTAATAATCGGTTTGTTTTGAGTCGGGGTTGGGTCGGATATCAATTTTTCGAGTTGAAACGGTTTAAAGGGTAGCCTCTAGTTCATGCCGGTCACAATAGGGTTGAGTCAAAACAAGCTATCTTTTTAGCGGTTTGTTTCACGTCGGCTCGGTTTGGATCAAGAATCAGTTGTTCGGGTTGATACGGGTTATCATATAGTCTTGGTTCTTGCATTATAATTTAGTTCAGTTCTTGAGTCATTCGGGTTAGGTTACTTTGGTTTTTAATGGCTTCGGATAGAGATGTCAGCTGGGGCGGGTCAATTGGGTTTGCGTCAGTCCAAGTTAAGTTCAAGTCGGGTTGTAACAGGGTCGGGTTGCCTAACATCTTGATTTGGGTCGGTTTTAGGTCAGAAAATTTGACGGTTGAATCCGGGTTACTAGAAATACTAGGTTTGCATGGGTTCGAGTAAGTCTTAGATATACATTGTTTCATTAAAATTTTTGATAAACTACATAAAACACCCTTATTTACTCTTTTCTTCCGTTAACAATTAAACACATTATTGATATTTCATTCAGACTAATAGATTATCTAGTTTTCAATCCAAATTGTATGGGACCATTAAAAACTTATTAATTAGTTCAGGTACGGATTATAAATATGTATGGGATAGTTAAATGAAAATAAAAATATAAGAGGTGGTTAAGTGAATAAGTGAGTACATAATAAGTGTTTTTTGTGTAATTTACTCAAAAATATTTTCGATATTAATTTGATAAAATATTTTTGGGTTATCATCTTTATTGGGGTTAAATGGATTGAGCTATATTAATGTAACACCCCGAATCCGCGGGACTCGGGATGTCACATTGGGCTAGGATCTCACAATGGATCCTGACCCTAGCCTGACAACAAGTTCACTGGACCTTACAACATGGCATTGACATATATAAAACAAATACATAAAACAGTATAAACTGTACAACCCAAAGTAAACAACAACATAGCCGAGTATATAAAACGGCATCCTTACACAGGAGGTACAAAAGATCATCCTCACGCAAAGGGAAAACACAACAACCGCAAACCAACCACCTAATGTACGAGAGTCCTAGGCCTGTCACCCTGCCAGATCACCTAGTAGCGCCTAACCTGTAAACATCTACAACACGGTATGAAACCGTTAGCTAACCATACATATATGAGGTAATGCATAAGCACAAACACAATCATGAAAGATAAACACCTCAGCATGCTATCACACATTTACCCATTTATTATCTTTATATAATAACCATTCACTCAAAAACCGTATATATATAGATAGATGAAAGTATGTGACACGAGGACTGATACATCCCCGCCTCTGAGTGCAATGTCCAGCTGTACGAGTATCGGTCACACAATCTGTGTACCCTATGGGAGTGGATTGCGCCCTTCTTGTAAACCAGTCTGACCCGACATCAGAGAACCTCCCAGACTCCACGGCGGGATGAAAGGGAAAGGTTATCACAGCCACACAGTGGGGCAGTCAATAGAACATAGGTCGATAAAAATGACAACTCATGCTATCATAGCAAACATAAAAAGCACACACCACTCATGCAAACACCCAATATAGGGATGGTAGCTAAGTAACTCCTACGGACTTACCTCAACCTCGTACAAACTCAACCACGATTACCTCTACACTGGCGGGACAACACGGCCTATAAACAAGGCATAAAGAGATATATCAACCTCTATTCATCAAAGGGGTCACACCTAGACCCAAAGGGATCCATAACGATCATACTCAATCTATAAGCCTCACAACCAACTAAACCTCAATATCTCAACATAACTCACAATTCCTCAAATCTCAAGGTAGTATCTAATCGACATTCCTCAATCTCAATTCTAATCCTAATTTAATTAATTAACCTTTAATTAATTAATTAGATTTTGCCAGAATAACGTTTTGCCCGCAGGCAATTTCTAAACCCCCTGTCATCAGATTTCATCAAACAAACTATCCATAATCACCAGAATAATATAACGACCATAATGAAATTTCTATTTATCCATTTTGACAAGCCTAAAGTCAATTTAGGTCAAATCGCAGTACGGGAAACGAATAAATTCATAACTTATTCGTTACTAACCCGATTGACGATCTGAAAGAAGATTCAGAATCACAACGACACAGGCTACGTATGGACAACATAAGATTCATCAGAATTTGAGGGACGGAACCGTCCTGGTGACATATATGCTCGACCAGCCCTCCATATACTTGGAAATGCAGAAACTCGGTACCGATATGAAGAGAATGATGAGAGGAATCCAGAAACTCAAACGGAATTGAAATCGGATTAGAAACGGAGAGTAGATCTGAGTTTGAAGGTTGAGAGAAATCAGATCTTTTACGAGGAAACGTGAAAGGAAATGAATTAATAAAGGATTTTCCGCTATTTATAGTGAAGACGATAATTATCCTTTAGTAAAGTCGATAATTATCCTTTAATCGATCAAAAGGCGGGTCGAATCTCTTTCTCCAAACTTCTCGAGATTGGAACATTAAATCTGGAATATTGTAGGGATAATTATTCCACAATTGTCTCGGAAAACGTGTAATCATAAGCCGTCTTTCTTAGCCGTTAAGAAACGAAATAGCGACTCTTTTGGCCGTTTTGCCTCTCCATGTTATTTCATACCTAGGACATATCCGATATCCTGATCATTTCTCTCAACTGCATTTTTATTAATTGGAGCTCCCAAATGCTCCAAATAACACCGGAGGGTAAAAATAATTACCCGGGGGAAAAAGTAAAAATTTCCCCAAACGTCCAAAATTACGCCAGGAACATAACGGTGGGACTCTTACTCATCACTTGCGAAATCTTCGCGAGTTATATGTCAATTACTATCAACGATTAAGTTAATCAACATTAATTAGAATTCGGAAATCCTATCTATTACATCACACACCCCTTAAAAAAAGTTTCTTCCCGAAACTTGAACAATTCCCAAATCCTCTCGGACCCATACGCCGAGGTATAACTCTCACTCTTTCTATCGGAGGTATCACATCTCCGTTCAAAAGATCACAACCTATAACAATCTATAACCTCAAGTATAAACATGGAGGAATCATCATCTCCAGGAAATAGGGCCATAACGCTACCCAAAGGCATAGAGGAATCACGTCTCTCGCCATACCACATCACAAGGCATAGAGGAAGCACATCTCTAGCCAACCCATAAACATATATATCGCATGGAGGAATCACATCTCCACTGAACTATGTCCATCAAGGTAGCATGGAGGAAAGAACCATCTCCAGCTGAATCTTAATCCCACTCAAATAACATGGAGGAAAGAACCATCTCCAGCTATAAATATAATCATAACGTGGAGGAAGTAATCATCTCCACCTATAGCATACATCACGCTAGCACATCAAGATCTACTAAGATCATAAATCACATCACAACTAGCATGAAATAACACATCAAGGCATATAAGCACATAAGCACAACGTTCATCAAGATAGCACTAAGATCTACTCGTGCTCCCACAAATGGGCCTGTCCCAACATATACTCTGGATAGTTCCTCAGGACACTATCCTCAGTCTCTCACAAAGCCTCTTCACATCATATCCTCAATATGGGAATGTCTTTCGAATACAAGCATTTCATATCTCATTTCAAGAATGTAATCGAATGCTCAACAAAAGTGTGGTTGGACTCAACCATCAAATCATCGTAACTCACAAGGTGTCTCGAGTCTGGTATATACTTCCTCAGTTGAGACATATCAAACATTGGGTGGATATCCTCTAATCTTAGAGGCAAAGCTAAACATCATGCTACCTTCTCCGTACTGGTCGATCTCAAATAAACCATCATATTGGAAACTCGGTTCCCTTTCCATATTAACACGTCTAACGTCTCGTAGCTGAGATACTTACAACCGGACATGAACTCTCTCTTGAACTTTAGAGGTTAACGCCTCTTGTCTACATATAATATCTGGAGACTCTCTACAACCAGCATTCTTCCTTTAATCAACGTTACTTGAACTATAAAATCCTGAATCTGGTAAGGTGTTATTCCACTACTACTGCTAGATCACTTCTAGCATAAGGATATACGACATCAATGTGTGTATATATTGCCTCATAGGGCCATCCCAGAAAGATGCACGTCCTTCATTGTTATATAATAAACTCATTAATGGAAGGTAATATAACCATCCACGTTTCCCATTCAACTTACAACTCATAATTGATCTTTAAGATCTAGATGATCCTCTCTAACTAACCATCTGTTAGGGGGTGAAGTGTAGTCATGAGGTACAGACTCATCCCCAAAGCAGTCTGAATCTGCTGCCTAAAATCTCAAAGTAAAACATCCATCTCGATTAGAAATGATCGTTCTCGGTATACCATGGAGTCTTAATATCTATCTAGTGTACTCCTCAGCCAATTCATTCACTAGCCACATCCTTCTGATAGAAATGAAACGTGCCGGTTGCATTAATTTGTTACCAACAATCCATATAACATAAATCTTCTACTGGGTCACAATCCCATAAAAAAGTCCATAGAGATGTCCTCCCAAATTCTACTACTGTACTGGTAGTGGGTGGGACTTATCTCTAGATCGGAAATACTCTATCTGGGCCTGCTAACAGGTAACAAACTGTATCACAAATCTGGTTATATCGGCTTCATACAATATAATCGTATCATCTAGTGGTCCATCTTACTCGTACCTGAATGTACTGAATAAGGCGTATAGTGTAATATTCTCTGTCTCCATCTGCATCAGCAGGTACACAAAAGTGGTCATGACTCTTCATCAGTCCATCTACTCCCATGGAGAACTATGATGCCTCAGTATGAGACATCCTTTCTCTAAACCTTGTCAAGGCCGGGCAGGTCTCATGCTTCTGTTGGACCTCATCCAACAGACCAGGTAGAACCTCTGAGGTATAACTGGGCATCCTCATCAAGGAACTAATTGTCCAACTCTAGCCAAGCTAGATCTCTTTGAAGGTGAGGCTGAACTATCAGTCTCACAATCATCTTCTCTTGGAGCGTCTTTCCATTCAAGTTATTGGCGATAACATTCAACTTCTCTGAATGATATGGAATCTTCAAGTCAAAGTCTTGATCAACTTAAGCTCTTAACACTGGCGGTTATTCAACCCCTGTTGCATAAAATATACTTCAGATTTCTATGATCTATAGAAATCTGACATGAAGATCACACCGGTACGGTCTTCAAAACTTAAAGGCTTGAACTACCACTACTAACTCTAAATCGTGAGTCGGGTAGTTCTCATCACACGTTCTCAACTGTAAACACACATATCAATAACCCTACTGCTCTATAGTAATACACATCTCAGACTTTGCTGGGATGTATCACCGTAAATCACGGGATCCCAAAAATCTTCTAACTACAACAAAATGGAAGCAGAGGTCAAATGCCTCCTCAACTTTTCAAAACATAGACACACTGCTTTCATCACATATTTATGGTGGTCTTCTCAAAAGACTCGCAAATGAATACGTAATCATATAAAATCCTTACTCAAAGCATTGGTAGCAATCGGCTGAGCCGAGAAAACTACGTATTCCTTAATGTTCATCAATATTTCCCATGTTACAACATACTTAATTCTTGCCAGGTCAACCATGATCCCATTGGCGGAGACAACATGGCCTAAAAAGGCTACCACTGGCATCTCAACTTACACTTAGAGAGCGTAGCATACAACCCTCTATCTCTTGAAATCTGCAGAACGGTCCTCAGACGATCGGTCTATTATTCTCTGCTATGAGAGTATACCGACATGTCATCCATGAAGTCCACCACCAACTAATCAAGGAAGTCGATGAAGATACTATTCATCAACTCCATAAAAACTACTAAAACATTCGTCGTCCACCTTGAATCATCTTATTCCGAGAGGCAAATTGTAAAGGCAACGCCTTGTCCTGTCGATAAAACTTCGCTCTATGCCCTGTTTTACCACACATAAAGCATATTATGGGCGCCTTTGGGCACACAGCTCGCCGGTGTCCAAACTTCCCGCAATTAAAACACTGTAGTTCCGTGCCAGTCGTCTTCATGGCCAAAGGACCACTTGGTTGTCCTAGTATCTGACTTGGTTCACCATTCATCATCTTTGCTTCTCCACTAACTGATTCAATCCGTTGCTTCTTCTTTGATCCAGAAGCTTCAGTTGATCTCACAGATGTTGGTAAATCCGGTGTAGGTCTACCCACTTTCACCGCCTCATATACTTGCTGCATATACTCTTGAAACTCGGATCTACTCATGGAGACACGATCAGCCTCTTCAAACTCGTTCTCTGCCATAGGCGAAACAACAACGGAAACTGGTCCTTGACTTATCACTACTGGAGGAAGAGGGGGTGTACCCCTACCTCATCCCACTATAGATACTACTCTAGTCTGAGTCATCTGTAGGATAAACGCACCTAATCTTATAAAGCTATATATATATATGCCATAGGTATCGATATGTATATAATACATCCACATAATCCATAGTACACACAGATATATACATATCTACGCTGCAGAGATCCATGGCAGAGGTGACGACTTCTCGTACATTCTATCCCAAAACCACACTTAAAACCAAAACCTTTGAAAACGTCAGATCCCATGTGGGCTCTGTTTATTTTACCTATCAGACCTTATTGCAGGTAGCAAGTGCCATTTTTGTCAACCTGGGCTCTGATACCAACTCTGTAACACCCCGAATCCACGGGACTCGGGATGTCACATTGGGCTAGGATCTCACAATGGATCCTGACCCTAGCTTGACAACAAGTTCACTGGACCTTACAACATGGCACTGACAAATATAAAACAAATACATAAAACAGTATAAACTGTACGACCCAAAGTAAACAACAACATAGCCGAGTATATAAAACGACATCCTTACACAGGAGGTACAAAAGATCATCCTCACGCAAAGGGGAAACACAACAACCCCAAACCAACCACCTAATGTACGAGAGTCCTCGGCCTGTCACCCTGCCAGATCACCCAGTAGCGCCTAACCTGTAAACATCTACAACACGGTATGAAACCGTTAGCTAACCATACATATATGAGGTAATGCATAAGCACAAACACAATCATGAAAGATAAACACCTCAGCATGCTATAACACATTTACCCATTTATTATCTTTATATAATAACCATTCACTCAAAAACTGTATATATATATAGATGAAAGTATGTGACACGAGGACCGATACATCCCCGCCTCTGAGTGCAATATCCAGCTGTACGAGTATCGGTCACACAATCCGTGTACCCTATGGGAGTGGATTGCGCCCTTCCTGTAAACTAGTCTGGCCCGACATTAGAGAACCTCCCAAACTCCACGGCGGGATGAAAGGGAAAGGTTATCACAGCCACGCAGTGGGGCAGTCAATAGAACATAGGTCGATAAAAACGACAACTCATGCTATCATAGCAAACATAAAAAGCACACACCACTCATGCAAACACCCAATATAGGGACGGTAGCTAAGTAAGTCCTACGGACTTACCTCAACCTCGTACAAACTCAACCACGATCACCTATACACTAGATGGACAACACGGCCTATAAACAAGGCATAAAGAGATATATCAACCTCTATTCATCAAAGGGGTCACACCTAGACCCAAAGGGATCCATAAGGATCATACTCAATCTATAAGCCTCACAACCAACTAAACCTCAATATCTCAACATAACTCACAATTCCTCAAATCTCAAGGTAGTATCTAATCGACATTCCTCAATCTCAATTCTAATCCTAATTTAATTAATTAACCTTTAATTAATTAATTAGATTTTGCTAGAATAACGTTTTGCCCGCAGGCAATTTCTAAACCCCTTGTCATCAGATTTCATAAAACAAACTATCCATAATCACCAGAATAATATAACGACCATAATGAAATTTCTATTTATCCATTTTGACAAGCCTAAAGTCAATTTAGGCCAAATTGCAGTACGGAAAACGAATAAATTCATAACTTATTCGTTACTAACCCGATTGACGATCTGAAAGAAGATTCGGAATCACAACGACGCAGGCTACGTATGGACAACATAAGATTCATAAGAATCTGAGCAACGGAACCGTCCTAGTGACATATATGCTCGACCAGCCCTCCATATACTCGGAAATGCAGAAACTCGGTACCGATATGAAGAGAATGAAGAGAGGAATCCAGAAACTCAAACGGAATTGAAATCGGATTAGAAACGGAGAGTAGATCTGAGTTTGAAGGTTGAGAGAAATTAGAGCTTTTACGAGGAAACGTGAAAGGAAATGAATTAATAAAGGATTTTCCGCTATTTATAGTGAAGACGATAATTATCCTTTAGTAAAGTCGATAATTATCCTTTAACCGATCCAAAGGCGGGTCGAACCTCTTTCTCCAAACTTCTCGAGATTGGAACATTAAATCTGGAATATTGTAGGGATAATTACTCCACAACTGCCTGGGAAAACGTGTAATCCTAAGCCGTCTTTCTAAGCCGTTAAGAAACGAAATAGCGACTCTTTTGGCCGTTTTGTCTCTCCATGTTATTTCATACCTAGGACATATCCGATATACTGATCATTTCTCTCAACTGCATTTTTATTAATTGGAGCTCCCAAATGCTCCAAATAACACCGGACGGTAAAAATAATTACCCGGGGGAAAAAGTAAAAATTTCCCCAAACGTCCAAAATTACGCCAGGAACATAACGGTGGGACTCTTACTCATCACTTGCGAAATCTTCGCGAGTTATATGTCAATTACTATCAACGATTAAATTAATCAACATTAATTAGAATTCGGAAATCCTAGCTATTACAATTAACACGTGACTCAATATATAACTTTTGCCCTTTGACTTTCTTGGGCGACCCATAATTTTATTGATTAAAACTTTCTATTGAATTAAAATATTAATATGTTAAAATTAGAAAAATACTTTAAATTAAAATGTCACCTCAAAGGTAATAAATATTAAAAATGTAATAATAGATCTAATGCATGCATAATAAATAATAATACATTCATATTTTTTTTTTGAAAATTTACGTATATTAGAATAGAGGGGATATACAAAGCTCACTTGAGCGTATGAGATACAATCACAAAAGAGAATAGAGTAGAGGGAGGAGTTAGACAAGGTGAATACCAAGCCTTTTAGCATAGGTGATCGAGTCAATAGATCTATCCTTCTAAGTGTGAGCGAGGAAGTTCTTGGTAACATTTTTTCATTGTTCGCACAATCAATTGCACGGGTGAAGGTGTCATTATGGGCGAGAAGATTACGGGCTCGCCAAGTGTAGTAGATGAAAGAGTTGATGGAGTAGATTCTGACACTGTCACTAAGGTTTTTCTTAGGGTTAGGGTAAGAGGCTAACCACGTCCAAGGGTTTTGAAGGTAGGGGATAAAGGGTTTTGTTCCATCGGGTAACAATGTCCAGGACAAGCAAAGTGTAGTTGCAGCGGTTCCATAAGTGATTTGCATCATCGGGAAAAGAGGTGCAGAGCTTGCACGTATCATTTGTGATCAGGTTCCATTGGTGAAGTCTATCAATAGTGGTGAGTCTACCAAGGCTAGTTATCCAGGCGATGCAGCTGCATTTCGGGATGTTAATGCTGAACCAGATAGCCTTGCAAGTGAAGGTGGTGTGAGGTAGTATAGGTTTTCTAAAGAGCTCATTGGTAGCTTGGAGGAGAAGAGGCTGATAGGGGAAGTGAAGTGGCCAGGCAATTGCGACCGTTACTCAGAGAAACAAGATCGTCCCTAACCTTAATAATACTTCTCCAAGAGTAGCTATGGTTGTTGCAAGCGATGAAGGTCCAGATGGATAGGCCTGTGAGATATTACTAGTAATCAATCTACTCGAGAGGGTCAAGGTTGGTGGCAAGGTCATTGAGGAGGTGCGCGAAACAAGCCTTGTTTCTAGAGTGGAGTTCTTTGAAGCCAAGCCTGCCATTATCCTTAGGCATGTAGTTGGAGTTCCAGACAATGAGTGAGTTGTTACTAGACTCCTAACCGGACCAGAGGAAGGACCTGAGGAGTCCCCGGATCTTGTTAATGATGGTGGGAGGGATGAGACAAACATTGCACCAGTATGGTACATAGATTGGAGGATGGAGGTAATAATTTGAACCCTGCCGGCTTAAGAGAGGAGCTTGACACTCTTGGATTGGATTCGTTTTTTAATTTTTGAACTAAAGGGTAGTAATAACTTAGGTTGAGTCTTTTGCTGCCAATAGGACCGCCCAAGTAATCTGGGAGGAGCTTTGGGTGTGAGTGGGGATGCCTCTAAGGTACATAGAAGTTTTCTACAGGTTAATGATTGTATATTAAACACTTGTGTTAATGAAGTGTTGTGCACTATATATTTTTTATTTAAAAAATAAAAGTAAATAAAAATTTCAAAATATGACATGAATAAAATAAAAAATAATTGGAATTTATAATAATACAATTGTACCAATAAAAGTTTAATACAATGACATGAACTAATAAATTTGCGTCAATAGGGATGTATGTGACCACTTCTTTAATATTCTTATGTATTAGGTGGTAGATTTGAGAAAAATCACTGATTTCTAAGAGAGCTTGTTTTTATTATTTTTTTTTAATATGACTAAGAAGAGCTTGTTTTGACTTAACCTTATTGTGACCGACTAATAATATGAATATCAAAAAAGTGGTCTATCATTTCTCATAAATTCAATCAAAATATAACTTTTGTTAGACCACTTCTTTGTTTAGACAGTGATCACTAACAATTTATTCAACAAATTGATAATACGATTTATGACTTAGGATTAGACACTCATTTAGATAGATTTTCCACTCATTCATGCATGGTCTAGCATTAGTTCACGACGTTTGCACTCAAATCATGTATTTTGTCGAGATAGACGTTTATGCGGACTTTTGCTTGCTTTATAGGTATTTTGGGAGATTTAGGAGCTTAATCGATGCATTCGAGGGTCGCTCCTCGAGATGACACGCTTTCGGACTCATTGGAATGCAAGCTAAGGGCTAAGGAGGACTCATGGAACCTTGCCAACACAAGCCATGCACCAAATCGAAGCTTAATGATCCAAGGCAAAGCTGAAGCACCAAACCACGGTCACTGGCAAGACCACGGCCGTGGAAACCAACCGTGGTTTTTGCCAGACGGTTGTGACAGCTGTGCCACGATCTCATGGCCAACTCTTGCAAAGATTGGCATAAAAAGTGGTCCTGCAAGGCTGAGAGGGGAATCAAATTTCAGAATCAAAATCCACACTCTCCAATACTCTCTCAACAAGAAGACTCTCTCAAGAGAAGAGCTACCATTGGAGGAGGAGAAGAGCTCCATTGGAGAAGAAAAGAAGAAGCACACCATTGCTAGTCCTTGATAAGTTTTGTAGTGAAGATTTTCGGAATCGATTTTTAGGGTAGTAAGAATCGTTTAAACCTTCTATTGGAAGGATTGTGAGTCTTTCTAATCTTATTTTCAGCTTGGTTTTGCTTACTTCACTTGTTCATCTCTTTCTCTTCATCATCTTGCAAATGGAAGCCATGATTCTATGTTTGATGATTTTGATTGTTAAGATATATGTTGTAGGCTAATTAGATGCGATTCTAGGGTAAGGAAAGGATGGTTATGGCTAAGACTATGATAGGATGGACTTAGATTTGCCTTTGGATGACTTGTTCACTTGAACGAAGCCTCTGTTGCAGTCCACGGTTTGTTCTTGCCAGTCCACGGCCATGGAAGTGGTAGAACAGACCGTGGTTTGTCTGATTTGTTGAGTCTAAAGTTCTAGAACGTTAGAATGTTGAAATCCTAGTGTTTGTTGAGTCAAATCTATCCTAGGGTGACCTAGTGTTAGCAACTAAGTGTTAGAAGAGACCTACCCGGTGATTCTTACTCTTAGATTTCAAAGATGACAAACCCTAGCTAGTGGTGAGCTTCGTAAGCCGCCATTGGACTAAGTGTGCTAGGATAGTTGTTTAGGACTTACCCTTCCGAGACTTACCCGGTGAGGATAGGTTAGATCCCTAGGTGACAATCCGGTTTGAGTAGAATTCCGTTCCTTAGGCTCTTTGAGACTTACCCGGTGATAAGACCTTAGGATTGGACTAGTGGACCATGAGACCTACCCGGTGATTGATCCCAATCTAGAAACACTCACTCCCAACATATTGTAGTGAATCCAAGGAATGATTAGATAGCTTGAGTCCTATGCCATAACCGGAATTTCCAACCCCTAGAATCCGCCTTTTCTCTCTTAGATCTCATATCTCGTGTTAGCTTGTTTGTTTGTGTTGATTTGTTAGTTTAGTTGATTGTTTATTTCGCATGAATTGTGATCCTTGATTGATCACCTAAAAACCAACCAAAAACATAGAGATTTTCATTTCTTTATTTCTTTCTCTTTTCTTATGCTTAGATCTTCACTAAACTTAATCACTAATCGAATCAATCTCACCTCAGTCTTTGTGTTCGACCTCGGAATACTATCCCTACTACAAACGTCCCGTACACTGCGGGTTCGCTAGGAGTTAGGAGAAATATAACGAGTATAAATTTAAAGCTTATTGCGTGCACACGTTCTTAGCGTAACACAAATGTATATTATCAGTTGGTTGGGCATAGTGTGGCAGCTTGTTACCACCTTGTGGCCTCTAACTAAACACTTTTAAAAAAAAGTGGACCCTACATTAAAATTTATAGTCAATATCTATTATACATACTAAAAGAGAGTGCATGATTTGATGACGTGACACGTTGTGGAAGCAGCAATCAAATGGAGCTTCCACAATTTTTTGGCCAATAAATCTTTATTTTTTAAGTCATAAAATTTTTTTTTCCTAAACTAACATAATGCTCTTCAAAATTTTACGTAAATTTTTTTTGTTGGAGATTCTCCAAGATTTTACAGGCCAATAAATCTTTATTTTTCGTGCCAGAAAACAAACTGGTCAAAAAATCTTTTTTTGTTAAAGTATATAAATTTTTATAAAACAAATTTTTAAACACTTTTCCAACACAAATAAGTAAGAGTATTAAAAAATAAATCCTTCTTTTATGTTTTTAAAAGATTTGTTTAAAAGATAACCAGAATCTTTGATTATTTTGTAAAAAAGAAATTAAGACTCCATATTTTTATCGGATTAAATTTTTTTACTAAATCTCGAATTAAGTCAATAACTTTTTTTTACTAAACCTTAATTATTTTGTAAAATATGAATTTTGTTATCCCACATCGGTTATCAGAGAAGGATAACACTTTGACAATATGTATAAATAGACCTCAAATGTTTGAAGATTATACAAATCATACAATTCTGGACCTTTTGGTTAGAATCAAATATAATACTTATTGATACCGGATGAGTATTTGTATGTGGATTATTGTGACTTACTAATTCGTAGGTCGTTTTGATTTAATGATTTTTGGGTCGTTTTGATCTAATGATTTTTGGGTCGTTTTGATCTAATAATTTTTGGATCGTTTTGACCTACAGATTTTTGGATCGTTTTATCCTACAGATTTTTGGGTCGATTGACCTAATAATTTGTGGGTCGTTGTGACCCATTGATTTGTGGGTCGTTGTAAACCACTGATTTGTGGGTCGTTGTGACCCAATAATTTATGGGTCGCTGTGACCCAATAATTTGTGGGTCGCTGTGACCCAATAATTTATGGGACGTTATGACCCACTCATTTGTGGGTCGTTGTGACCTATTGATTCGTGGGTCATTGTGACCTATTCATTCGTGGGTCGTTTTGACCTACTTATTCGTGGTTCGTTGTGACCTATTGATTCGTGGGTCGTTGTGACCTACTAATTCGTGGATTGTTGTGACCTATTGATTTGTGGGTCGTAGTGACCTACTGATTTATGGGTCCTTGTGACCTACTAATTCGTAATATTATTTTATCAATATAATAAATATACATCTATATACTTTACTAAAACAAAAAAACTAAATCTTGACGTGCCGCCCCATGTTTTTTCTCGAATTAAACTTTTTATTAAATCACAAATTAAGCTAATAAATCCTTTTTTACTAAACCATAATTAGCCTAAATCTTTTTTAATTAGTTCTAATTTTAAAATATTTTATTTGGATTACTAATTAATTCCGATTACAATAACATTTTCTCTTCTTTTAATTTTTTCCCAAATATTTAAAATTAAAAGATAATGTTCATAAGCCTATCTCATACCTCTAAGCTTAACTTCCTTCCTATCTATATACTTTACTAAAACAGAATACACTAATCCTGACGTGGCACTCCACGTTTTTATCGGATTAAATCTTTTACTAAATCACGAATTAAGCCAATAATTTTTTTTTACTAAATCTTAATTATTTTGTATAATATGAATTTTGTTATCCCACATCGGCCATCAGAGAAGGATGACTCTTTAACAACATGTATAAATAGACCTACAAGGTTTGAAGATTATACAAATCATACATTTCTAGACCTTTTGAGTCGTTGTAACCGCCTGATTTTTGGGTCATTGTAACCTAATGATTTGTAGTTCGTTTTGACCTAATGATTCGTGGGTCGATTTCATCAAATAATTTGTGGGTCGTTGTGACCCACTGATTTGTGGGTCATTGTGAACTATGAATTTGTGAGTCGTTGTGACCTATGAATTTGAGGGTAGAATTACCTATGAATTTGTGGGTCATTGTGACCTATTGATTTGTGGGTCGTTGTGACCTACTGATTCGTGGGTCGTTGTGACCTACTGATTCGTAGGTCGTTGTGACCTACTGATTCGTGGGTCGTTGTAACCTATTGATTTGTGGTCGTTTGTGACCTGCTGATTGTAGTCGTTTGTGACCTACTGATTTGTGGACCGTTGAACTATTAAATTCGTAATTCTTATTTTATCAATATACTAAATATACATCTATATACTTTACTAAAACAAAAGACAATAATTCTGACATGGCACCCCACGTTTTTGTTTGGATTAAAATTTTTATTAAATCACGAATTAAGCTAACAAATCCTTTTTTTACTAAACCATAATTATTTTGTAAATTTAAATTTTGTTATCCCACATCAGTTATCAGAGAAAGATGATAGTTTGACAACATTTATAAATAGACCTATAAGGTTTGAAGATTATACAAAGCATACATTTCTGGACCTTTTGATGAGAACCAAGTATAATACTTACTAAATATACATCTACGCTGGTCCTCGAGCTTGTTCAGAAGGGAGTGGAGCCTAGCCATCCACTCTTCAGCCTGGTCTTTAGATACCAAGGCTCTATTAATAGGGGTTGGACCATCCGGTTCGATCATACCTTTCGCGAGGGCAATAGAGTAGCGGATTCGCTTGCAAACTTTGCCTCCACTTTTCCCTTGGGTGTTCATTTTTGTTCTTCTCCTCCGGATATTGTTAGGAGTTTTCTTTCGGATGATTTACGGGGTGTTCGTTTTCCCCGTATGACGTTGGTGTAATTTGCTTCTTTTATTTGAGCATCCTTTGCGGTGCGGGGAGTGCCTTGCCTCTCCTTTCTTTACCAAAAAAAACTAACCCGTAGGTCGTTTTAACCTAATGATTTGTGAGTTATTTTAATCTAATACTTTGTGGGTCGTTGTGACCTACTGATGCTTAGGTCCTTGTGACCTAATGATTTGTGGTTCTTTGTGACCTAATGATTTGTGGGTCCTTGTGACCTATTAATTTGTGTGTCGTTTGTGACCTATTGATATGTGGGTCGTTTGTGACCAACTGAGCTACTGATTTTTGGATCGTTGTGACCTACTTATTTGTGGGTCGTTGTGACCTACTGATTTGTGGGTCGTTGTGAGTTGTGACCTAATGATTTGTGGGTCCTTGTGATCTACTAATTTGTGGGGGTCATTGTGATCTACTAATTTTAGTTGTGACCTACTGATTTGTGGGTCGTTTGTGACCTACGAATTTGTGGACCGTTGAACTATTAAATTCGTAATTCTTATTTTATAAATATACTAAATATGCATATATATATTCTATATACTTTACTAAAACAAAAAACACTAATTCTGACGTGGCGCTCCCACGTTTTTCTCGGATTAAACTTTTTACTAAATCACGAATTAAGCTAATAAATCTTGTTTTTAATTAAACCATAATTATTTTGTAAAATATGATTTTTGTTCCCCACATCGATTATGAGGAAAGGATGACACTTCGAAAACATGTATAACTAGATCTAGAGGGTTTGAGAGTTATAAAATTCATACATTTCTGAACCTTTTGGTCAGAATCAAATATAATACTTATTAATATCGGATTAGTATTTGTATGTAATCATTGTGACCTACTAATTTTTGGGTCGTTTTGACCAAATGATTTTTGGGTCGTTGTGACATAATGATTTGTGGGTCGTTGTGCTCTTGTGGGTCCTTGTGATCTACTAATTTGTGGGTCCTTGTAACCTACTGATTTGTGGACCGTTGAACTATTAAATTCGTAATTCTTATTTTATCAATATACTAAATATACATCTATATTCTATATACTTTACTAAAACATACGAAACTAATGTTGACGTGGCGCTCCTATGTTTTTTCTCGGATTAAATCTTTTACTAAATCACAAATTAAGTCAATTAATCTTTTTTTACTAATTGAATTCGTATTAGATTATGGTATTTTTAAATTATATCATTATGTTTTTTTTATTTAAATTATTATTTATTAAATAATAAATTAGATTTTAAAAAAATTATCAGCATAAAACTGAATAATGATCAACACATGGGCTACGTGGTCTCATTCACTATGTAACACTTGACGCGTTATTTATATGAGCTTATAACATATAACTAATAAACTTAACAACATATAATATAGTAAAAAATGTAATATGATAAGCTATTTTATTAACAAACCCACACAAGGTGCGGACTATACACTAGTTGTTACTAACTTCTTAAAAAGTAGCAGTAATATAATTTAAATTGATAACATTTCTCATAAATATTTTGTAACCAAACAATGAAAAAAAACTTTTGACATCTATAATTGTTAATTATTCATGATAACAATAATCGGTTTGTCTTGGGAATCAACACAAAGATTTTTGTTCAAAAACAACCCCAAAAAGTCGGAGTTGGACACAATATGTACAAGGTTATTGATTTTTTTGGCAATGTTGTACACAAAAGTTGCAAACAATGGGGTTCAACCTCCTAAACGGAATAAACAAATTTGTATGGGATGGGCAAATATGGTCTACTAACATGAAAAGGCCCAAAATAAGTGTTCATGTTACTTAAAAAGTTATTTGGGCTTAAGTGAATTTATTGGTCCGGGTGGGCGACGGCCTAGTCAAGCCCACCCTAGGATCCGCCAATGGTTGTATGGACAACGAGTTTTGCTCTCCTATCTCCATGGCTCCCACATAGTCCGTTTCTTCATGGAATGGGTTAGTGTTAGTCTTTTAGCCCGTTGTTTCATGGACACCGACTTTTTTTTTGTAAAACTTTCTTTCCAAACACATTGAGCTTGCTAATCATTCAATAAACAAGCAATTTTTATTCCGATCCTCCACAGATGATTAGAGTGTTATTGAGAATAACACAGTTCCGAACCTTGATCATGTGAAAACCGGGAGGAATGTTGCGAATGTCGAAGCTGGTAACGATACCAATCCAATCATCGAACGTAATAATCATGGAAAATCCATTGATCCGCTCTATTTGGCACTTTCCGACAATCCATGTGACACCCCAAATCTGCAGGACTAGGGGCGCTACGGGCTAGGATCTCACAATGGATCTTGACCCTAGCCTGACAACAAGTTCACTGGATCTTACAATAAGGCTCAAATAAATATAAAACCAAATGCATAAAGTTGTATGATCATATATCAAAACATATACAAAACCGCAACTGACTGCAAAACGAGAACATCAAACATATGTGTACATCAACATCCCCCAAACCCATACGCATCCTAATGTGCGGAAGCCCTCAGCTGATCACCCAATTGGATCACTCAACAATCTTTCTATCTTGTAGAATATCTACAACACGGTATAAAACCCGTTAGCTAACAGTTCATGAATAAGAATAATAACAACAACACATACAATTATGCAATCACAACATCATATGCAATGCTCACACAAATCCATTTATTATCTTCATTTCGCTATATGTTCGCTCCAAAAGGTGTGTGCAAGCTTTAAATTTATAACCCAAGAAGTATGCTTGAACAAATATGCGAACCCGCAGTGTACGGGTCAATTGTAATAAAAGCAAGAATTCTAGGGGTCGATCACAGGGACTTAAGGCGAAGCCAAAAACATAATCGGTTGTCAAATAATGCAATTAAACAAAAGCAATCAAAACAATCAAAGATGATATAAGTCAAATAAGGGAAAATGCGGATTCTAGAGATTAAACCATCTAGTTGTGGTTCTAACTCAAGACTTCTAAAGATAAGCGGACAAAGATGAGATTTTTGCAAGGGAAGGTGTTTCTAAGGTGGGAATAGATCATGTAACACCCCAAATTCTGAGAACTCAGGAAGCTACTGGTTAGGACCTCAAAATGGGTCCCGACCTTGGTTTAACAACAACTTCACTAAGATCTTACAACAAGGCACAAATGTAATTAAAAACAATTTCCAAAATATAATATTTTTACTGGTATGAAAGTACACATGTGACAGCCTTACAAACATATATAAAGATACATAACATGCATGACGTATGGAAGACTCCCCCGTCCCCATCTAATGAGTACGTGGACCCGGCTGACCATCCGTTCCGGATCACTCTGCAACTATCTATCTCTACAAATCTACAACACGGATAAACCGTTAGCTAACAATCCAAATATAAGTAGAATAACAACAGCACAAACACACGTAGAAACAAAATAAACAAACATCATGCTGGCACTCAACCGTTTATTATCTATTAATTAGGTGATTCATCTTATTCAATTTTACAGTTGTGGCACGAGAGCTATTAACAGTTCTCGCCTCCGTTCCTTATCCAACTGGGTGTAGGTCTAGCTGACCTCCGCCGGTAGCATCACTACAAACCGAGTATTGACTAGTCCCTAAAGAAACCCCCAGCGCCCTCAAGCTAACTGAGCAGAATGCCACCGCCCGTTACTCTTAGGCCAAGTATAGGTCGGTAAATATCTATCACAACCTATAACTCTAAACATCTCAATCACACACCACTATCATCATTCATGCTCATATTTAGAAGTCAGCTAAGTAAGCCCAAAGGACTTACCTGTTATAAATCTCGACTCTCTGTAAACCAAACTCGCTCTGTAAACTGTAGCAACTCAGTTGCCTGCCAAAGGAGATAAGTGCATTAGCACACTCCCACGTAATTAGAAGTCTAAGACTTCTAAGATAGAAGATCGTAATAGGACATAACCAATTACAGTACTAATTTATGGTAAAATGACTATTTTACCCTTGGTCCCGAAACTCCCAGAATTTCCAAAACTCAAGTCTAAACTTCTATTTGAGACTATAAAGTCATATTCTAAGTCCTAAAGTTTAGTTTGGTTACAAACTGTCACTTTTCTTATTTCCTATTTTCCGAAAGATCGTAAAGGTCCAACTTCGGTTTCAAATATAAAATTCGTAAAAGCTTATAAAAATTCTAAAACAATTCTCTAGATCATCTATGATGTTCCCTCTACCCTTAGGAGCAAGAATTTCTCAAAACTGTTCATCCGTCATTTTTATAAAAATTCCAAAGTTGATTACAACACTTGAAGTTTCCTATACTTAGCCAAAATCTGAGTACACTTTGAAAAATCATAACTCCTAAACCACTCACTGGATTTATCCCAAATTTTGATATGTTCTACTATAAAATCTTATCTATAATATATCCAAAATTCAGCCGCAAAGGAGATCAAAATCCTATTTAAAACTATCTCACAAAACCGAATTTCAGCACCACCGAAAAACTGCTTACGACTCAATCTTTGAAAAATCATACATCCCAAACCACTCGCTGGATGCCTCTCAAATTTTAATATGTTCTACAACAATATGTAAACTATATCATATCCAAAATTCAAGCCCAACGGATATCAAGAGCTTATTCAAAATCATCTCACAAAACAGCATCACTTGCTGTTTTCCCCAACACTCAGCACATATATAAAAACGTCAACTTTGAAACACAATAACTCTCAAACCGTAACTCCGATTCTTCCCAAATTTTAATATGATCTACAACAAGATGTCAACTATATAATATCAAAAATTCAAGCCTAACAGAGATCAAAAGCATATTCAAAACTATCTCACAAAACAGCATCCCATGCTGTTTTTCTCAACTCAGCACATTTATAAAACTGAACTTTGAAACCCCATATCTCTCAAACCATAACATGGATTCCTCTGAAATTTTAGTATGATTTACTTTGAAATACCATCTATAACATATCCGAAAACTAGCCAAAAAGGAAGAGTATAGCTTACCCAAAATTGGACCCAAAGTTGACTGCTTGTAAATGTTGGAAAGCTGAAAAAGAAGTAACAGCTCCTTGTAATTGCTCCTTTGGCTGCAAAGTATGGGTTCTAGGATGGCTTAGCAGCAGCTACGCATATATATATAAACGGAGGGAAGGAAGAGCATGTCATACTCACTATAATCTCGACAAGGAGGGAGGAGGGGCGCCTTGGTCTGTTGTGCTTACCCAATGGCTCCACAACAAGCAGGGAAGACCATTGCATGCAGAAGGATGGCGTCGGTTTGTGCTGGTTGGTGACAGAAAGATGAAGAGTGAAGAGGATACATGTGCTCAAGAAGGGAGGATGCAATGGATCTCGTACAGAAGGACGGACCGATCGTCAAATCTCGCTCAGCAGACTGGGCGTGCTTCTGTATATCGATGGTGCTGATTAGGATGCAAGGGAGCTGCATAGACTGGGCGTGCTTCTGTAGATCGATGGGGCTGCACGTGATCCTGGAGCAGTTGAGGTAAACCGATCGTCAAATCTCGCTCAGCAGATCGTGGGAAGAAGGAGTGAAGGCCGGCGTGATCTTGTGCATTTTGGGGAAAAGATTTGCTCCTAATTTCCAGTTACGTAAGATAGGAGAGAGGAGTAAATTATGAGATCCGCATGGCCTTCTCCAGCTGTTGGGCCGCGTCATAGGGTTGGGCTGAAGTAAGGGAGAGCTGGACTGAAACAAGGTAAATGTATGGGCTGGGCAAGATGGCGCTGCTGGGCTGAGGCGGACACTGGGCGCTGGGCAAGCTGATGGCGGCTTCTGGGCTTGTCACAGACTCGTCACAGACTTGTCTGGCCTTGTCACAGACTCGTCACAGACTTGTCTGGCCTTGTCACAGCTTCGTCACAGACTTGTCCAGACCTTGTCACAGCTTCGTCACACACTTGTCCAGACCTTGTCACAGCTTCGTCACAGACTTGTCCAGACCTTGTCACAGCTTCGTCACAGACTTGTCAACGACGAATCATATTCTATATTAGGGTTTGGGGCTAAACTTATTATTTTATGTGAAGTCAAGGGATCGGAACTGGTAGGCTACGGAATAGACGGATACGGATCATGTTATAGTTTAGGATTGGTTATAATAATCCTATCATTTTATGTGAAGGTAAGCTACATAAAATGATAAAATTTTATAAAGATCCTATCATTTTATGTGAAGGGAAGCTACATACAATGATAAATTTTATAATAATGTGTCTAACTAAGTAGACGGATATGGGTCAACTGATCGAGATCGGGTTTGTTACAGAAATAAACGGAGTAAAAATTCCGGATATTACATCAGTACCCCCTTAAAATAAGTTTCGTCCCGAAACTTAAAAGAAGACTCGTAATGTCGGAGTCCATGCAAAAGAATTTAAGCGCCGTAAAGAGGTCACAACGGTCGAGTTCTGATTTGTTTCTGAAATAGCCGGAAGAAATATTCCCGGGTATTACATCAATCCCCCCTTAGGATAAGTTTCGCCCCGAAACTTAAAGTACGTCAGTCATAAGGTCAGTCCTCAAGGTACGAATCTAGTGTATCTACTTGTTACTGTACAAGAGTCATCGTTTCCACATATAAGTATCCCGCATATTAAGGTAACCAATAACACACATCCCGACTAAGCACTCGAGTCTGAAAATAAACAAGTAGTCAGACAATATAACACAGATATAAGGCCAAACCCTAACTCGTCGCTCCCTAGATTACACTATCTCCACAAAGGTCTCTGAAAGGTTATGTCTCATACTACCCACAGTATCCAAGGTGGCCTCGTCGGCTTTTATAAAACCACTAACTCTGAAATCTTTTCATGTACAGACTTCACAAGTGCCTACTACCACGTTCTAGTGTGGTAACTAGATATCTCACCGGTATCATCCGGCTTCATTGCCCGATTCTCTAAGCCGATGTCCTAACTTTTGTCTGGTAAGTATACCTCTAACTGAAACCGTAGAAAACTAGGGTTACACTCTCCAATGGGGTGAGGTTTACTAGTCCATCAATCACTTATAAACCACTTTACAACCTCGAGTGGTCACATTTTGCAACTCACCTCCAGGTCTTTTGATGACCGTACAGAAAATAACCTAGTCAACTTTCTTCCCTTCGTTATGTTTACTTGACTACACACTCAGGCCAAAGGTCTTGGACCTCCGCTAGCACTTCACCAAGTGTCTAATGCTCTTTGTATCACGACTCACTTGTCTTTTAATATGTCTCGGTCATCTTATTCCTCAGGTAAGGAGTCATCCCTTTACCCTTTTCCGGTCTAGTAGTGGAGACACAATCTAGTGGTCATCATCTGTATTCACTTGGCATTATTATAATATTTATGGATATCTAATATATTGTTAGCTCAACCTTAGGCTTCTCACGTATTATTTTTTTTTTGTGTCTTGAGTGACATACAATATGTCCGGAATGACGGTATTAGATACAAGGTGATCTCACATCACCGTCATTTGCTCACACTACTTAATAGTTGTTAACATTGTATTGTGTCCTATAATATTCCTCTTACTCAAAACGCAACTCGACTCCGTTCCGAGATAAAATTCTTCTTATACTCCATTCTTGAGATTATGTTTTCTATATGTACGAGTACTGGTCTGTAAGTACACTCCCGTAGCTTCCTTTTCTTATTTGTCTTTCGATTCAACTTGATAGTCACTCCCTTGAGCTTGTTAGTGCAGGCCCTACACAATACCTTTATTACATCGTTTACTTCCTTTTTCATTCCATCAAGAAACTCATTCTAAAGTACCCTGCTAAGTATTAAGTTCCAAATTTATTTGTCTACCGACATGTGACGAGGTCGGCATGCTTCACTTGTATCTATAATGGGATACCACTCTCTTTCTATACTTCTATGTGCACATACTTTCTCGTCTATCTAGATGGTGATACAGTTCCTCTACAAAATTTCCTGTCCCTCCATGTAGCCTATTTCACGTTCCTTCCAAACGAAATGCATTTTACCAATTATCACCGTCTTACACTCGACACATCATTTTCTGTACTCTCGAATTCCTTGTTATGTGGGTTAGGACCCATCACGCTTCCGCTGTGTTGCTTTGATAATTATGTCGTCACCCATTAATCATAAGGGCCTTTTCCCGTGAGTCCAAAATGATTGACCCCAAAACTCTTCCTCTCAATTACACCATATGTCCTATCCGGATGAAGTACCCAATACCTTCCTTATTTGCCTTAAGGAACTAAGATAACGGTTGGAAGACGACCTCTTCCGTTTACTGTTGGAATTCTTCTAACATGGATCTAAAACTCTCTGACTCAACCGGAGTTGATCTTAACCAGCCAGTAAGAAATCTCTAATTCAATTCTCTCCATGCCTTTAGTTAATCAAAGAAGGTTGTCATTACCTACTTGAGGAAATTCTCCAAGGTGTCGGTAAGGCTAATTTTTATAATTCTACAGTCACAATTATCTTTTCTTAACGGCACCATATTCCTCAATACCAAAAGAAACACTTGTACGTCCTCCGTTGACGTCAGTCAGCTTATAGTTGACTTATTTCAATATCCTGAACTCTCTCTTCTCATGCTCTACTGGCATAAAATTTGGTAAGCACCAACTACTTGGTTAATCCCTTTCCCTTCGTTAGCTCGTTCTATCTCTTTCACTGCCGTTTTCCTTAGAGTCAACTCTCTTTCTCGAGTCCCCTAGGTCATTCTCACATGTTCCTTCATTTGTGTTGTTTAATTTATTTCTCTGTTGAACTCCATTGACTCGGCTACCGGCCTCCTACTCCTTTTGATACTGACTTCGTGATTCCTCACCACTTTTTATCTCTCTGACGAGGTCAAAACTTCTCTACACTTGTGGGTTCTATCTTGGCTCTTACACTCAATTGTAACCCTTCTCTCCATGCATCTCTTAGTCACAAGAGTTTCTTCCGCATATATCACAGGAGAATCATCATTCTTCCTTGTATGAAATGATACGCACAATCTGTCTTGGCGGACATAGAACTTTATCTAAAGTGTATACTTCTTACTCCTCTAGTTCCCCTTTTAAAATCCGTCTGTACTAGTTGTGATATGTACCTTTTTCCTAGCCAGTAGGTAGTAAATCCCTTACACCATTCCCTTGGTCTCAAATAACAAAAGGGGTTCATTCCTGTTCGCCTAATCTTTCTTCTTAAGTTCTTAATTAACGTGACTGACGCGACTCGATATGTGTTATTTATTAGGTAACTAGTACGTGTACCAATTTAACTTCACATTTGTCGCCGTTGATCTCTTGAAGGATCCTCCAGATGTCTATAAAATTCTTTCATAAGTCTTTGGTTATCCTCCTTATCTGTCAACCAGTTACTACTAGTTGACCCGCACGTTTTATGTCTCCGATTTTACCAACCAGTCTGTAGTTGACCTTCTATAAGATTCCGGACTTATTGTTCTTCGATCTCTTTGAAGTTTGATACACTTGGTGAAATCTATATCCTCCAATTTCTTGGTTAACACTCCTCCAACTCCTTCCAAGTCTGCACTTCTCTTGTTCTCTTATGGAATCACTATACTCTTCTGAGTCTAGTCCTAACATTCATATGTCTTCAAAGGGTTTATTAAGTCTTCCACGATAACTTGTAAGCGTCTCTTCACAATTCTTCTTACTTTGTTCATCGTTTGTTCGTGTTTCCCTGATATGACCGTTAATGTTGGTAACTTAAATCTTTATGTGAATGAGAAGTTATTATGGACTCTCTAGTCCACCAAAATAACTTTCCCACATTCTTCCATTAGTTTGGTGTTGTGTTGTAATGCCACATTTATAGAATTCCGTTGTCTTAATTTCAGACTTCTACTGTATTTGATACTTACGTCATGATTTCTTGCAAACTCTTGCATCTCTGAGTAGGTCAAACCGTCTCTATGATGATGAAATTTATTTCACGTCTTTAAACTCATTTGTCAATGGTTGTCTTGTACTCCTTTAATTCTTCGCCTCAGGTCAGCACCTTATCTTCTTTGTACTCTCATGCCCATGCTTACATGTGGCGGCGTTTGCCTTGATTGTAACATCTTTGATTCTGCAAATCTTGGTTGTACTCCGTTCTGTATGATTCTTGTTCCCTTATCGTTATCTCTAATCCGACCTCTCGTAGTCTCTTACATGATTCTTCTAATTCATCTCTCAGCCTCATACGACCAAGTCCCTTGTATGACTTCCTGTTCCTTCTGCCTGAGTTGACTCGGGGATTCCTTTCCCATCGGACGGTACTTATGGTGAAAATTGTCTCCACATCTGTACTTCTTTGCCCACTCGTTCTTCGGATGATTTATATGGTCACAAGGACGCCCACCAGAGTATAACACTTAATCCTCGGTCTGAATCCATTATCTTGTGTTGAAAGCTCTTCAAGTCCGTTACCGATTTATCATGAGGCAATAAGCGATTCATGATATCATAACTAAAGGATATAGGGTATCCTTTAGGATACTAACATGCTAAACATACATATTTATATAATCATACATTAAAACATATCAATATAACTCTATATACTAACATCTATCATTCCAAGTTGCAGAGATCCACGGAGAACGATGGTGGTCCGACGTACTACTAACCCAACAACCCGACTATGCACGTGTGTAAAAACAGAAATCCGTTTTGAAAATCTTAGACCCCTTTTGGGTTCTAGTGATTTTATACATTCAGTCTTTTAGAAGATTTCAAGTGCCAGTGTTGCCAACCCAGAGCTCTGATACCATGTTGTAACACCCCAAATTCTGAGAACTCAGGGAGCTACTGGTTAGGACCTCACAATGGGTCCCGACCTTGGTTTAACAACAACTTCACTAAGATCTTACAACAAGGCACAAATGTAATTAAAAACAATTTCCAAAATATAATATTTTTACTGGTATGAAAGTACACATGTGACAGCCTTACAAACATATATAAAGATACATAACATGCATGACGTATGGAAGACTCCCCCGTCCCCATCTAATGAGTACGTGGACCCGGCTGACCATCCGTTCCGGATCACTCTGCAACTGTCTATCTCTACAAATCTACAACACGGATAAACCGTTAGCTAACAATCCAAATATAAGTAGAATAACAACAACACAAACACACGTAGAAACAAAATAAACAAACATCATGCTGGCACTCAACCGTTTATTATCTATTAATTAGGTGATTCATCTTATTCAATTTTACAGTTGTGGCACAAGAGCTATTAACAGTTCTCGCCTCCGTTCCTTATCCAACTGGGTGTAGGTCTAGCTGACCTCCGCCGGTAGCATCACTACAAACCGAGTATGGACTAGTCCCTAAAGAAACCCCCAACGCCCTCAAGCTAACTGAGCAGAATGCCACCGCCCGTTACTCTTAGGCCAAGTATAGGTCGGTAAATATCTATCACAACCTATAACTCTAAACATCTCAATCACACACCACTATCATCATTCATGCTCATATTTAGAAGTCAGCTAAGTAAGCCCAAAGGACTTACCTGTTATAAATCTCGACTCTCTGTAAACCAAACTCGCTCTGTAAACTGTAGCAACTCAGTTGCCTGCCAAAGGAGATAAGTGCATTAGCACACTCCCACGTAATTAGAAGTCTAAGACTTCTAATATAGAAGATCGTAATAGGACATAACCAATTACAGTACTAATTTATGGTAAAATGACTATTTTACCCTTGGTCCCGAAACTCCCAGAATTTCCAAAACTCAAGTCTAAACTTCTATTTGAGACTATAAAGTCATATTCTAAGTCCTAAAGTTTAGTTTGGTTACAAACTGTCACTTTTCTTATTTCCTATTTTCCGAAAGATCGTAAAGGTCCAACTTCGGTTTCAAATATAAAATTCGTAAAAGCTTATAAAAATTCCAAAACAATTCTCTAGATCATCTATGATGTTCCCTCTACCCTTAGGAGCAAGAATTTCTGAAAACTGTTCATCCGTCATTTTTATAAAAATTCCAAAGTTGATTACAACACTTGAAGTTTCCTATACTTAGCCAAAATCTGAGTACACTTTGAAAAATCATAACTCCTAAACCACTCACTGGATTTATCCCAAATTTTGATATGTTCTACTATAAAATCTTATCTATAATATATCCACAATTCAGCCGCAAAAGAGATCAAAATCCTATTTAAAACTATCTCACAAAACCGAATTTCAGCACCACCGAAAAACTGCTTACGACTCAATCTTTGAAAAATCATACATCCCAAACCACTCGCTGGATGCCTCTCAAATTTTAATATGTTCTACAACAATATGTAAACTATATCATATCCAAAATTCAAGCCCAACGGATATCAAGAGCTTATCAAAATCATCTCACAAAACAGCATCACTTGCTATTTTCCCCAACACTCAGCACATATATAAAAACGTCAACTTTGAAACACAATAACTCTCAAACCGTAACTCCGTTTCTTCCCAAATTTTAATATGATCTACAACAAGATGTCAACTATATCATATAAAAAATTCAAGCCTAACAGAGATCAAAAGCATATTCAAAACTATCTCACAAAACAACATCCCATGCTGTTTTTCTCAACTCAGCACATTTATAAAACTTAACTTTGAAACCCCATATCTCTCAAACCATAACATGGATTCCTCTGAAATTTTAGTATGATTTACTTTGAAATACCATCTATAACATATCCGAAAACTAGCCAAAAAGGAAGAGTATAGCTTACCCAAAATTGGACCCGAAGTTGACTGCTCGTAAATGTTGGAAAGCTGAAAAAGAAGTAACAGCTCCTTGTAATTGCTCCTTTGGCTGCAAAGTATGGGTTCTAGGATGGCTTAGCAGCAGCTACGCATATATATATAAACGGAGGGAAGGAAGAGCATGTCATACTCACTATAATCTCGACAAGGAGGGAGGAGGGGCGCCTTGGTCTGTTGTGCTTACCCAATGGCTCAACAACAAGCAGGGAAGACCATTGCGTGCAGAAGGATGGCGTCGGTTTGTGCTGGTTGGTGACAGAAAGATGAAGAGTGAAGAGGATACATGTGCTCAAGAAGGGAGGATGCAATGGATCTCGTACAGAAGGACGGACCGATCGTCAAATCTCGCTCAGCAGACTGGCGTGCTTCTGTATATCGATGGTGCTAATTAGGATGCAAGGGATCTGCGTAGACTGGGCGTGCTTCTGTAGATCGATGGGGCTGCACGTGATCCTGGAGCTGTTGAGGTAAACCGATCGTCAAATCTCGCTCAGCAGATCGTGGGAAGAAGGAGTGAAGGCCGGCGTGATCTTGTGCATTTAGGGGAAAAGATTTGCTCCTAATTTCCAGTTACGTAAGATAGGAGAGAGGAGTAAATTCTGAGATCCGCTTGGCCTTCTCCAGCTGCTGGGCCGCGTCATAGGGTTGGGCTGAAGTAAGGGAGAGCTGGACTGAAACAAGGTAAAGGTATGGGCTGGGCAAGATTTCGCTGCTGGGTTGAGGCGGACACTGGGCGCTGGGCAAGCTGATGGCGGCTTCTGGGCTTGTCACAGACTCGTCACAGACTTGTCTGGCCTTGTCACAGACTCGTCACAGACTTGTCTGGCCTTGTCACAGCTTCGTCACAGACTTGTCCAGACCTTGTCACAGCTTCGTCACAGACTTGTCCAGACCTTGTCACAGCTTCGTCACAGACTTGTCAACGACGAGTCATATTCTAAATTAGGGTTTGGGGCTAAACTTATTATTTTATGTGAAGTCAAGGGATCGGAACTGGTAGGCTACGGAATAGACGGATACGGATCATGTTATAGTTTAGGATTGGTTATAATAATCCTATCATTTTATGTGAAGGTAAGCTACATAAAATGATAAAATTTTATAAAGATCCTATCATTTTATGTGAAGGGAAGCTACATAAAATGATAAATTTTATAATAATGTGTCTAACTAAGTAGACGGATATGGGTCAACTGATCGAGATCGGGTTTGTTACAGAAATAAACGGAATAAAAATTCCGGATATTACAGATCACCGGGTAAGTCTCACTACTCACTATCCCAAACCGTAATTCCTATTACCGGGTAATTCTCAAGGAACTAAGGAAAAAAACTATAACCTCAAACCAACACACCACCCAAGGGAATGGAATCAACCTTTACCGGATAAGTCTCAGGCTAACTCTCAAGGATGGGATGAAGGCACACTCAAATCCCAATAAAGGATAAACCTTTATTACCTATCGCTCATGATCTTGGGTAAACAAGCAAAGGAATCACTGGGTAAGTCTCATCCTTAACTTGCATTGAACCAGGAAAGGACTAACAAGGATAGGGTTTGGCAATCTGGATCTTAACTACGAAAGGATGAGGAAAACGTTCACCTCGTTCAGCGAAATTCCACCCCGGCCGAGATGTTCATCGACTGAGCGAGGTGTTTGTCGGTTAAGTAAAAGGCTCAAGCTTTCAGGGTCCGACTGGGATTAAGATCATTCTATCATCGTCTTTCCCACAACTTTCAGCTAATTAACCTAGAATCGCATAAGAAACTTAGCCAACAATCATCATGATAACAATATTCAATATATAAGGAAGGAATCAATAATCGAACAAGAAGACTTCAATAAAAAAGGCTTCAATAACTTAATCAAACAAGTGACTAATCAATGTTTCAAGAGTCACAAACCAACAAAGACGACAAACCAAAAGTAGCCTAAGAAGATCTTACAAACTCCTTCAAAAGCTAACTCCCAACAAGGATTCCTTCCTTCCTTGAACTCTTCCTTCAAACTTCCTTCAACTCCGGAGAGTAATAATCTGCCAACTGCAGGATAATAGGTGATCCGTAGATAATCCGAAGATGGGTGAATTGTGGAAAATCCAACCCTTTATATAGGAGAATTATCTTCCAAAGATAAATTATCTTAAAAGATAATTTCCTATAAAATATATCCAAATAAATCAGCTGAATATCTTATCTTCCTTCCAGAAATCCAACCCAAAAATATAAGATATCTTCCTTCCAAAAATAAAAGATCTTAGCCAAAAATATGATCTCGCCGGCGACAGGGTGTCCGCCTTGGTCGGGGCGCTCCTCAAGATCACCTCGGTCGAGGTGGTATTGTAGCCGACCGAGGTGAATCTCAACGTAATGTGAAATCTCTCAAATCTTGTCCAAAATCAAATCTCTAATCCATTTCAATGCTTCCTAAGCCTTCCTGAGTATCCCTGAATGTACCTCCAATGTCTCCTTAGCTCCCTTAGCTCCTTTTTAGTCCAAAACGTGCTATTTTACCTACATTTACAAAGAAACTAGGTGTAGACCTCGATTCCGCAAAGGTGGATAAAACAACAATATAACATGCAGAATGTACATTTATACATGCAGATTTATGAAGATAAAACATCTAAATTGGTCCCAAAACATCGACTATAATACATGCTATCAAAATACCCCATACTTGTCCCTTGCTTGTCCCCAAGCAAGTTCCGAATATTAGATAGAGGATAGAATGGATTATAAGTCAAAAAGATCAATGAAAAATCCCTCAAAAACCTTTTGATGGTGTGCTCCACTCATAGATCACCCTAAGAGAATGCTTTATGACAAATAAAATCAAGACATGGTAAAAACATTTCATGAATATAAGAAAGTTGTTCATATTTGCTTAAAATCATAGAATGCATAATAATTCATGTATCGAAATCAATCATGTATGATCCAGTTTAAACCACTAAGTCAATCAACAAGCTTGAGGTCTCAAGCGCTTTCCAAAAGAGGTCAAGAAACGTGTCAGGGTGGGATGTATAGAAGGTAATGTGGTGCCAGAATCCGGGAATAGGATCTTACTTCACTTTCCCTGCATTTGAACATCTTCCACCAATAAGCTTTGCTTATTTCATTTTTTACTTTACTTTTTGGGATGCATGGACAGAGGTGCACAATAACTGAAGCCTAGGAGATTAACAATCATCAATTTCTTGAGATGCATCATGTAATAGCTAGGATTTCCGAATTATAATTAATTTTGATTAACTTAATCGTTGATAGTAATTGACATATAACTCGCGAAGATTTCGCAAGTAATGAGTATGAGTCCCACGTTATGTTCCTGGCGTAATTTTGGACGTTTGGGAAAATTTTTACTTTTTCCTCCGGGTAATTATTTTTACCCTCCGGTGTTATTTGGAGCATTTGGGAGCTCCAATTAATAAAAATGCAGTTGAGAGAAATGATCAGGACATCGAATTTATCTTAGATATGAAATAACATGGAGAGGCAAAATGACCAAAAGAGTCGTCATTTCGTTTCTTAATGGCTAAGAAAATTAGGAATACACGTTTTCCGAGCGAGTTGTGGAATAATTATCCCTACAATATTCCAGATATATTATTCCAATCTCGAGAAGTTTGGAGAAAGAGGTTCGACCCGCCTTTGGATTGGTTAAAGGATAATTATCAACTTCGCTAAAGGATAATTATCGTCTTCACTATAAATAGCGGAAAATCCTTTATTAATTCATTTCCTTTCACGTTTCCTCGTAAAAGCTCTGATTTTTCTCGACCTTCAAACTCAGATCTACTCTTCATTTCTAATCTGATTTCATTTCCGTTTGAGTTTCTGGATTCCTCTCTTCATTCTCTTCATATCGGTACCGATTTTCTGCATTTCCGAGTATATGGAGGGTTGGTCGAGCATATATGTCACCAGGACGGTTCCGTCGCTCAAATTCCAGTGAATTTGATGTTGTCCATGCGTAGCCTGCGTCGCTGTGATTCCGAATCTTCTTTCAGATCGTCAATCGGGTTAGTAACGAATAAGTTATGAATTTATTCGTTTTCCGTACTACGATTTGGCCAAATTGACTTTAGGCTTATCAAAATGGATAATTAGAAATTTCATTATGGTCTTTATACTATTCTGGTGATTATGGGTTGTTTGTTTGATAAAATCGAATGATAGGGGGTTTAGAAATTGCCTGCGGGCAAAACGCTATTCTGGCAAAATCTAATTAATTAATTAAAGGTTAATTAATTAAATTAGGATTAGAATTGAGATTGAGGAATGTTGATTAGATACTACCTTGAGATTTGAGGAATTGTGAATTATGTTGAGATATTGAGGTTTAATTGGTTGTGAGGCTTATAGATTGATTATGATCCTTATGGATCCCTTGGGTGTAGGTGTGACCTTTTTGATTGATAGGAGTATTGATATCTCTTTTTGCCTTGTTATTAGGCAGTGTCCCTCTCAGGATTGGAGGTTGATCGTGGTTGTGATTGTACGAGGTTGAGGTAAGTCCGTAGGACTTACTTAGCTACCATCCTTATATTGGGTGTTTGCATGAGTGGTGTGTGCTTTATATGTTTTCTATGATAGCATGAGTTGTTGTTTTTATCGACCTATGTTCTATTGACTGCCCTACTCCGTGGCTGTGATAACCTTTCCTTTCATCCTGCCGTGGAGTTTGGGAGGTTCTCTTGAGACAGGCCAGACCTAGTATACGGGGAGGGCACAACACCACTCCCATAGGGTACACGGGTTGTGTGACCGATTCCACTCCAGATGGCTATCATTCTCAGAGGCGAGGATGTATCGGTCCTCGTGTCACATACTTTCATCTATCTATATATATATATACGGTTTTTGAGTGAATGGTTATTATATAAAGATAATAAATGGGTAAATGAGTGATAGCATGCTGATGTGTTTATCTTTCATGATTGTACTTGTGCTTATGCATTACCCCATATATGTATGGTTAGCTAACGGTTTCATACTGAGTTGTAGATATTTGCAGGATAGGCGCTGCTGGGTGATTTGGCAGGGTGACATGCCGAGGACTCTCGTACATTAGGTGGTTGGTTTTGGGGTTGTTTATGTTTTCCCTTCTGCATGAGGATGATGTCTTGTTTACCTCCTGTGTGAGGATGTCGTTTCATACTCGGCTATGTTGTTGTTTACCTTTGGTTATACAGTTTATACGGTTTTATGTATTTGTTTTTTTTATATCTGTCAGTGCCATGTTGTAAGGTCCAGTGAACTTGTTGTTAGGCTAGGGTCAGGATCTATTGTGAGATTCTAGCTCAATGTGGCATCCCGAGTCCCACGGAATCAGGGTGTTACACATCAAACCCTTGATGCACATACCATGACCCGTTAGGAATATCGCTTAATCTGACTTTGGCAAGACACAAACACCCGGCTATGTGAATGGTGCCGAGTTACTCATCGTCATGATTGACTTCCCCAAACCTAATATTTCTTTCTAACACTTTCACTTCCAGCCAACTTCTCAACTTTACTTCACTTTCTTTTTATCATTTGCTTCCAAATTCCCGGATAGGTTAAGGGAGGCAAAAATATATATGAGGGGTTAAGCATGATCAAGAAGAAGAGGAGAAGAGAATGAATTGCCTTGGTTTTTTCAAGAAGGGAGTGAGAGAACTCATCATGTGGTGTCAACTTTCAAATTCAACATAATTTTGATAAAGACAAAGAATTAAACATGCTAGCATTTTAGAACAAAGCAATTAGCAATTTAAACATATCATAATACCTTTCGAGCATATAGAGATTTCAAAGTCAATCTGCAAACTTTATCTTCACTGAGATCATATCCAGAGAAGAAGCATAAAAATTTATTTCGAAAATCCTTTCAGTTAACCCACCTCGGTCGAGGTGTTCTAGGTCATCCGAGGTGTTCTACCTCGTTAGGCCTGAATAATCCCAGTCGAGGTCATAATTTTTTTTTTAAAACCAGTTTTCGACGTTTTTCACAAACAAAAACCTATATGTGTGCATTTAATGACACATAAACACATAAAGCCAAATAAGACAATAAAATCATAATATCCAGGAGTCATACAAGTCATACACACATAAGTCAAGAAAGATACATCCAAATACCCCATACTTGGGCACCGGACATAGCTGAGCTGCAAAATAAATAAAGAAAATCCATGCTGCTCTAGTCCTGATCCGTTAGTGGTGGTGGTGGATATGGGATGAAGGGATGCTGAGATGGACCAAATGGATATCCCATCGTGTGCTGAAACTAGATCTCCATCATCCGGTGCTGGTAGTGCGGACTCTCTCTAATCTCCATAACCTCTACTGTCAAGGCTGCATAAGAGTCGATCATCTGGTCAGTTAGCTCATCAATCCATCGGTGAGCTGGTCGTGATGGTGTTGCTGCCTCCTCCTCTGTCGCCTCATCATCCAGGTCGATAACTAGAACACTCGGACCACCGGTATCAGTACCGGTCTCCATGGAAGCTCCTCCATCATCATACTCCTCCTCCTCAGTAGCAACGTCGGCATCTCGGGCATCCTGCATATATGAAAGCCAATCAGAAGACCAGTACTACGAATTGAAAACTGTAAACTGTGCTGACCACAGGATACCCTGAGGAGCAATCTGCTCCCAAGGCATAGCGACATATGGTGTACCGAGGCCACGAGGAACCAAAATCTGCCTTGTGATCATTACCTGAAGTCCAAGCGGCTTCGTAGCCGCAACTACAATACATGCACTCAAATCTAAACCAATGTAACCCGCAATATGGGTCACTAGCTCTCCACAGCAGATATCCCCCTTGGACTTGCCCTTGATCCTGTGCAAGTCCTCAGCCAGCATGCCTTAAAAGTCAGGCACTCCACTAGTCACCATGCAAAACAAACTCAGCAACTCTCCCTGTCTGATCTTCTGGGGCATCTCAGTATGCGCCAAAAGAGTCTCACTAAAAATGCGGTGGGCAAGACGGAAAGCTAAGTGAAAAATAATGCGCTACCTAGAGTCTCTAGGTCTCCATCTGTCACTGTGCTCCACCACGTGGGAAATCTGCCCCCAAACTCTTGAGCCACTGCTCGGGAAGGAAAATCGGGAACCGTGGGAGTCGGGAAGCCAAAGATATCTCTAAAATGATCCAATGGTATTATTTAGTTCCGGTTCATCAACTGGAACTTGATGTTGTTCCTCTCAGGGACGTGAGTAACGGAACTCACAAATTCCATAGTAGGCTCAAGGTAGGTTGGATCTCGAATCTCCATAAAACTCTTCAGCCCTACCATGGAAATCATCCTCCTCAAATCCTCCGCCATGTGGAGGCACTCGAAAGAAACTACATCCAAGAACCGCGGGGCAACTATGAGATGCCTGCATGTACGGTAAAAATCTGCCTGGTGACGCTCATAAATCACCGGTATAGAAGGGCGAGAAGCAGAAGAAGGGGAAGAACCACTAGGAACATCTCTCAAAACAAGCTGACGATCAGATCGGGAACTCATGATTGCTGACAAGAAGAACACCTCGGTTGGTCTTACAAGCTGAAGAACACCTCGGCCGAGACACACTTGACTAGACCGAGGCGAAGTGCTGCACGATTCCACTCTCTAATTTTTCAGTTCTTTTCCCCCAAAATCACTACTAATTGCTTCCTATGGGGTACTTATACTCTTTTTAACAATAATAGATGGCAACCAAAACCAAATTTCTTCTAAATCAGCAAAGAGAGGGAAGTTAGGGTTTTTGGATAAATTACCCAAATTACGCAGATTCGAGGCGTTTATCTTGCAGTTTGTTGCTTGCAATCCGATCCTTTTGCTTTCCTTGGTAAAATTGGAGCAGAAATTGTGGAAATCGAGGAAGAAACGAAGAAACGAGGTGAAGATGCATCGCGGTCGAGAAGAGGGTGAGAGGGAAAAGTGAGGAGAGAGAAATCCGCTTCGCCTTTTATACCTCTCGCTGAATGTGATGTCACCTCGGTCAAGGTGGTCCTGACTGGATCGAGGTGGCTGACTGGATTGTCAGACCTAGTCGCCTCAGTTACCCAAGAAAATTTCGGTCGAGGCGCTGTGACAGCAACCGAGATGTGTCTCAATCAACTTCATCTTCTCAATTTCTCGAACTTTTGTTCTTCGAGTGTAGTTCCTGAGCTGGGATCCTTCCTTAGGGAATATCTGGTTTCTATCTAGAAGAAGCCAAAACAAAACAAAGCAAACTATCTAAAACTAAACTAGAAAAGGAAAAAGAAAGCAATACCTTGGGTTGCCTCCCAAGAAGCGCTTGGTTTAAGGTCGCTAGCTGGACCAATCATCATCCTCCAACAAGTTGGAGGGATTCCTCACCCCATACTTCATCTTCATCATGGGGTGAGAGAAAGAAATCTATCCAACATTCCAGCAAATGCAAGTGCTCGTCAGGAAACAAATCGTCTATATGTAGGTCATCGTTCTCGAGTAAGGAGGGAGGTAGCCGGCTGAGGTGATCCGCAACTAATTTCTCGGATCCCTTCTTATCGCGGATCTCTAGGTCAAACTCTTCAAGCAAGAGAATCCAACGAATGAGGCGCGGCTTTGCATCTTTCTTGGCAAGCAAATAGCGGATGGCTGCATGGTCGGTGTAAACAATCACTTTCGCTCCCACTAGGTAAGAGCGGAACTTCTCAAAAGCATATACAACCGCCAAGAGCTCTTTTTCAGTGGTGGCGTAGTTTTGTTGAGCTGCATCTAGCGTTTTGCTAGCATAGTAAATGGCGTTGGTCCGGCCATCCTTCTTTTGTCCTAGCACCGCTCCTACGGCCACATCACTTGCATCACACATGACTTCAAAGGGCAAGGTCCAATCGGGAGGTTGAATGATGGGAGCAGTAATCAATGCTTCATTTATCCTATAAAAAGCATCAAGGCATTCATGCGAAAACTCAAAAACAACATCCTTATTCAAAAGATTAGTGAGCGGTTTAGAGATTATTGAGAAATCCTTGATGAACCTCCTGTAGAAACCTGCATGCCCGAGAAAACTCCGCACACCCTTAATAGAACAAGGAGGAGGAAGTTTCTCAATAGTCTCGATCTTAGCTCGATCGACCTCAATACCTCGGTTAGAAATGAGGTGTCCTAGAACAATCCCTTCACTAACCATAAAGTGACACTTCTCCCAATTTAGAACAAGATTAGTGTCTTCACAACGTTGAAGTACTAGAGAAAGGTTAGATGTTAATCATCAAAAGAGGAACCATATACAGAAAAATCATCCATGAATACCTTCATGATCTCCTCAATGTACTCGGAAAAGACAGCCATCATACAACGCTGAAAAGTCACAAGCGCGTTACACAATCCGAATGGCATCCTCCGATAAGCGAATGTCCCCCAAGGACCAGTGAAAGTGGTCTTCTCTTGATCATCCAGGTAGATAGGAATATGAAAGAATCCACTATAACCATCTAGATAGCAAAAATGGGAGTGTTGAGCTAACCGTTTGAGCATTTGATCGATGAAGGGAAGCGGAAAATGGTCCTTCTAAGTGGCCGTATTCAACTTCCTATAACCGATGCACACCCTCCAGCCTGTGACGGTCCTAGTTGGAATCAACTCGTTGTTCTTATTCGTTACAACGGTCATCCCTCCTTTCTTCGGGACTACATGCATCGGGCTCACCCATTTGCTATCCGATATGGGAAATATGATACCTGCATCCAACAACTTAAGAATTTCTTTCTTCACAACCTCTTTCATGATCGGATTTAACAGTCTTTGAGGTTCCCGTGAAGTCTTATGATCGTCTTCCATTAGTATTCTATGCATGCAGAAAGAAGGCTTAATGCCAATTAGATCATCAATAGTATAATTCAAAGCCTTTCGATATTTTCTCAAGACATGCATCAGTTTAGATAGTTCAGTTTCGAAAAGGGAAGCACTTACGATAACGGGATAAGTAGAATCCAGTCCAAGGAAAGCATACCTCAAGTGACTTGGAAGTGGTTTAAGCTCCACAACCGGGGGTGCTTTCTGAGGAGGATCCGTGCTTCATCCTTCCAGTGAAGCAGACATGGATCGAAGAACTGGACTTTCGGAAGTCTCAGTTGTAAACATCTCGCTTGATGTCTCGGTCATCGTCCGAGGTGAGTGACCGAGGTGTTCTTCAGATATGAACGCCTCGATTGGTCCAGAAAGTGCCTCGGTCGAGGTACTGGAACTAGGACCAAAACCTAAATTTCTTCTCTTCCTCTGATTTAGTGTCCCAATCTTAGCTCCTGGATCTTCTTCCAGTGCTTTTCAGCTCCGTATATTTGCATCACAAGAAGCATCTATACCTTCCTCCATTAAACTAAAACTAAGAACTTTTTCAAGAGGATCTTTAATAAGGATAGAGATAACCAATTCTCTCGATTCTTCTTCATCATAGATGTTGAAAATTTTATCTTCCAACGGCTATCCCTTCATTGCAGCAAGCAATGCAAACTCCGCTTGGTCTCCACTAATGTTTAATTTTAACTTGGCGTTCTTACAATCCACTTGCAACCCGAAGTTGCTAGAAATGGTCTCCCGAGAATGATAGGAACGGTATGATCTGCGGGTATGTCAAGTACAACAAAGTCTATAGGTAAATAGAAATTACCTAGCTTGATGGGAACATCCTCCAAAATGCCCACGGGATGGGTAATGGAGCGATCCGCCATGTATAACCTTATCTTCACCGGCTTGGGCTCTCCAAGACCGATCTTCTCACATAGCTCTAGCAGAATGATCCTCACGCTGGCTCCTAGATCACACAAAGCTTCATAAGTTACATCCCCAACTTGAATGGGAATGCAAAATGAACCTGGATCTCTTAATTTGGGTGGCATCTTCTCCTTCATGATTTGAATGAGCTCCGAGGATTAAGATGTCATCCTTGCTTCTCCATAATCTTCCAGTTTCCTCTTTCTTGATAGAATCTCTTTCAAGAACTTCCCATAGGCGGGCATTCCTAGAATAACATCAAGGAAAGGGATGTTAATGTGTAGTTTATTCATTAGGTCAAGAAACTTACCAAAATGCTTGTTTAGATGTGCTTTGGCCCTTGACTGGGGGAATGGAAGTGGTGGTTTATAAGTAGAAGGTGGAACATAAACTTTTGATTTCTCCTGCGCTTTATGTGGCTCCACCTCGGTTGGCACCTCGAGTGAAGTGTTCCTCGTCTGCACCTGGACCGAGGTGTTCTTTGTCTATTCTGGCAAACCCTATTATCCTGTAGTGTACGGGTCAATTGTAATAAAAGCAAAAATTCCAGGGGTCGATCACAGGGACTTAAGGTGAAACCAAACACAGAATCGGTTGTCAAATAATGCAATTAACCAAAAGCAATCAAAACAATCAAAGATGATATAAGTCAAATAAGGGAAATGCGGATTCTAAAGATTAAAGCATCCAGTTGTGGTTCTAACTCAATATTTCTAAAGATAAGCGGACAAAGCTGAGATTTTTGCAAGGGAAGGTGTTTCTAAGGTGGGAATAGATCACCGGGTAAGTCTCACTACTCACTATCCTAAACCGTAATTCCTATTATCGGGTAAGTCTCAAGGGACTTAAGGTGAAACCAAACACAGAATCGGTTGTCAAATAATGCAATTAACCAAAAGCAATCAAAACAATCAAAGATGATATAAGTCAAATAAGGGAAATGCGGATTCTAAAGATTAAAGCATCCAGTTGTGGTTCTAACTCAATATTTCTAAAGATAAGCGGACAAAGCTGAAATTTTTGCAAGGGAAGGTGTTTCTAAGGTGGGAATAGATCACCGGGTAAGTCTCACTACTCACTATCCTAAACCGTAATTCCTATTATCGGGTAAGTCTCAAGGAACTAAGGAAAAGAACTATAACCTCAAACCAACACACCGCCCAAGGGAATAGAATCAACCTTTACCGGGTAAACAAGCAAAGGAATCACCAGGTAAGTCTCATCCTTAACTTTCATTGAACCAGAAAAGGAATAACAAGGATAGGGTTTGGCAAACTGGATCTTAACTCAGAAAAGGATCACGAAAACGTTCACCTCGTTCAGCCAAATTTCACCCCGGCCGAGATGTTCATCGACTGAGCGAGGTGTTCATCAGTTAAGTAAAAGGCTCAAGCTTTCAGGATCCGACTGGGATTAAGATCATTCTATCATCGTCTTTCCCACAACTTTCAGCTAATCACCCTAGAATCGCATAAGAAACTCAGCCAACAATCATCATGATAACAATAATCAAATTTATAAGGAAGGATTCAATAATCGAACAAGAAGATTTTAATAAAAAGGCTTCAATAACTGAATCAAACAAGTGACTAATCAGTGTTTCAAGAGTCACAAACCAACAAAGACGACAAACCAAAAGTAGCCTAAGAATATCTTACAAACTCCTTCAAAAGCTAACTTCCAACAAGGATTCCTTCCTTCCTTGAACTCTTCCTTCAAATTTCCTTTAACTCCGGAGAGTAATAATCTGCCAACTGCAGGATAATAGGTGATCCGTAGATTATCCGAAGATGGGTGAATTGTTTAAAATCCAACCCTTTATATAGGAGAAGTATCTTCCAAAGATAAAATATCTTAAAAGACAATTTCCTATAAAATATATCCAAATAAATCAGCTGAATATCTTATCTTCCTACCAGAAATCCAGCCCAAAAATATAAGATATCTTCCTTCCAAAAATAAAAGATCTCAGCCAAAAATATGATCTCGCCGGCGACATGGTGTCTGCCTCGGTCGGGGCGCTCCTCAAGATCACCTCGGTCTAGGTGGTACTGTAGCTGACCGAGGTGAATCTCAACTGAATGTGAAATCTCTCAAATCTGGTCCAAAATCAAATCTCTAATCCATTTCAATGCTTCCTGAGCCTTCCCGAGTATCCGTAAATGTAGCTCCAATGTCTCCTTATCTCCCTTAGCTCCTTTTTAGTCCAAAACGTTCTATTTTACCTACATATATTTACAAAGAAACTAGGTGTAGACCTCGATTCCCGCAAAGGTGGATAAAACAACAATATAACATGTAGAATGTACAATTATACATGCAAATTTATGAAAATAAAACGTCTAAACTAGTCCCAAAACATAGACTATAATAGATGATATCACTATATCATTACTAATTCAACTTATTTAATTACACGAGGAACACCCAAAACCTCGCCTCTATCACCTTTAACCACGCACGTTTGGAATAGGGGACCAAGCCTCCCCTCCAGATGGACTTGGCACAGAGAACCCCCACACTCTCGGCGAGCTTTAGGCAAGTTGTCACGACCCAATTATAATGCACTTGGGCCAACTAATATATATATGGTCGTCCTAGTCCGGTTTAGGTTATTAATGCAACATTCATATGCACACACACCACTATCACAATCACTCAAACTCATAAACGCTAGCTAAGTAAGCCCGAGGGACTTACTTGTCAAACTTACCTATCACAGTTTTCCCTCGAGGAAACGATCAGTGCCTGCATCAGCAAGACAAATAACATCAAACTCTATCAAAGGCTAGGAGATTCCACCTCCTACACCCCAAGATCATACCAGATCCCAACCCATAACTAAACCTCGATAACTCATCATAAATCACAAATACCTAAAGCATTACTTCAGCAAACACATCATCAAACTCAACATAAACAACACTATCACAACCTCACACTCTAGCTAAAGCAATAAGGAAAGAAGACACATACCACACTTGGTATGTCCTGGACAAAGACGCACCTGCATAAATGGAAAGACGTAGGAGCGCTGACAAGCCACGATCGTGGTGACTCACAACTGCAGGAGCGGTGACACAACTCAGCCGCGGGGGCGGCGCTGATAGGGCGCGGGGGCAACCAACACTGCAAAAGGCGATTTCTAGCTTCTCTTCGATCCTTCGTTCGATCTCTTCTCTTCTTCTGGTGCCAAAGGCAACCAGCAATATACGCATACATACACACACACACACACACACACACACACACACACACACACACACACACATATATATATATATATATATATATCATTTATCCAGGAAAACGTACACAAGATCAACTTGTGGGAATTCCAACCTAAAGAAGAGAAGAGGAAGGAAGAAGAAGGAACTCACCACTCCAGAATCTGGCAAGGGAAAGGCAACCCACAACAACAGCTACACAACCTCAACACAGCATAAAATCATCCTTAATATCATCATCAAAATCACTTCCAAAAGCTAACACTTGAAGATGATCAAAGAATAAACCAAGGAAAGAAGATGAAGAAAGGAAGAACGTGAGGAGAGAAAGAAGATGAAGTCTGGAGCAACCCTCTCACAAGAGATATAAGATGAACCTTATAGAGGAAGAAAGGAAAAGGCAAGATGGCTAAAAATACGGCACCCACCCTACAAAACCGCAGGGGCGGATCACTAGAACCGCGAGGGCGGCACCACGCCTACGGCCAAGCCCAGGAACATGGGCGGGGTTCTTAAAGACTAAGGGTATTACATCATATCCCCCCTAACAACAAGTTTCATCCTGAAACTTGAAAGATTCCCAAATCCTCTCGGACCCATATGCCGAGGTATAAACACTCTTTCTATTGGAGGTATCACATCTCCGTTCATAAAGTATCAACCTATAAACTCTATAACCTCAAAACACAAGCATGGATGAATCATCTACTCCAACAACATAATCACAAATACTACCGAACGACATAGAGGAAAACCATCTCTAGCCCACTCATAACCACATCACAAGGGCATGAAGGAAAACTATATCCATAACACAATAGCATGGAGGAATAACCATCGCTAGCTAAACTATAACCCTATCTCGATAGCATGAAGGAAGAACCATCTCCAGCTATAATCACAACTCGCGCTAGCAAAACAAGATCTATCAAGATGATACATATCACAGCTAGCACGAAAACATATTAAAACACATAAACACATAACTCACCAAGATAGCACTAAAATCTACTCGTCGATCCTACAGGTGCATCCATCTCGGCAAAAAACTCTGGATAGTTCCTCTGGATACTATCCTCTATCTCCCATGTGGTCTCATTTGGTCCTCGTCTCGACCATTGTATCTTCAACATAGGAATGTTCTTCGAATGTAGGCGTCTAACACCTCGCTCTATGGCTGCTATTGGATGCTCAACAAATGTGTGGTCCGGCTCAACCACTAAGTCATCATAGCCGATGATGTGTCTCGAATCTGGTATGTACTCCCTCAGCCGAGACATGTGAAACACAAGGTGAACACTCTCTAACCTCGGGGGAAAGCAAGTTTGTATGTTGTTCTCCCAACTCAATCCTGAATATCAAAAGGTCCGACATATCGGGTGCTCAACTTCCCCTTAATGCCAAAACATCTAACACCACTCCTCGGTGATACTCTCATCCAAACATGAGCTTCAACCCTGAACTCTAGAAGTCGACGCCTCTTGTTTGTATATGACTTCTAGCGACTCTATGCAGCTAGCATCCGCTCTCTGATCAGTGCAACTCGGGCAATATCATCATGAATCTACTTAGGTACTATACCACTAACATTACTAGGCTCATCTCAACATATCAGTGTACGACACCTCTGCCCATACAGTGCCTCATATAGAGTCATCCCAATCGATGCATGCCAACTATTGTTGTATGAAAACTCAACCTATGGGAGGTGATTTGACCACACCTGCCCCCAATTTAGCATGTAAGCTCTCTACATATCCTCAAAAGTCTGAATAATCCTCTCTGATTGACCATCTGTCTGAGGATGAAATGCAGTCATCAAACTAGACCCCAAGGCAGTTTGAACCTACTACCAAAATGTCGAGGTAAATTGCCCATCTCGATTTGAGATGATCGTCCTCGGTACACCATGGAGCCTCACTATCTGCCTAGTGAACTCCTCAGTCAAAAAGCTCACTGGCCATATTTCCCAAATAGGGTAAAACGTGTAGTCTTTGTCAGCCTATCAACAACAACTCAGATGGCATCAAAGCTCCTACTCGGCCTCAATCCCGTCACAAAGTCCATGAAGATATCCTCCCACGTCCACTGTGGCCCTAGCAGTGGATGAAGCTCTCTTTCAAGTCTACAATGCTCTATCTTGACTTGTTGAAAGGTCGAACACTGTGCCACAAATCTGGTCACATCGGGTTTCAACTGTACCCACCAACATGAACATCTCACATCTTGATACATCTTACTTGCACCTGGTGCACTGAGTAAGGTGTGGAGTGAGCCTCTTGTAAAATCCTCTATCTCAACTTCGTATGAACGGGTACACAGAGGCGCTCGCGGCGTCTCATCACTCCATCTGCTCCTATGGAGAACTATGGGGCCTCGCCACGAGACATCCTATCTCGGATCCTCGTCTGCTTGATTTTGTTGGATCTCCCCCAACAGATCAAGTAGAACCTCTAAAGCAAAAAAATGTCCATTCTCATCAAGAAACTAGATGTCCAACTCTAGCCACGCTAGATCTTTATACAACTGAGGCTGAACTGTCAGTCGTGCAATCACCTTCTCTCGAGGCGTATTCCTAATAAGGGCATCAGCGACAACATTCTCCTTTCCCACATGGTACAAAATCTCAAGGTCAAAGTCCTTGATCAGCTCAAGCCATCTACATTGGCGGTTATTCAATTCCCACTGTGTGAAAATATACTTCAGACTCTTATGGTCTGTGAAGATCTAACATGTAGCGCCATACAAATAATGTCTCCAAATCTTCAACGCATGAACCACCGCGGCCAACTCCAAGTCATGTGTCGGGTAGCTGTCCTCATACGTCTTAAACTATCGAGAAAAATAGGCGATCACTCTACCTCGCTGCATCAAAACACATCCCAACCTAGCTTGGATGCATCAGTATAGACTACAAAGTCCTTTGTGCCCTCCGGCTGCGCTAAAATGAGATCGAAAGTCAAACGTCTTTTCAGCTTCTCCAAACTATAAGTACACGTCTCGGACCATACAAACCGGGTAGTCTTCCTCAACAGACCGGTGAATGGACGGACAATCATAGAGAATCCCTCCACAAACCGACGGTAATATCCGGATAAGCCAAGGAAGCTACGTACTTCCTTGACGTTTGTCAGTGTCGTCCACGCTGGTACAGACTCAATGTTTGCCGGATCAACCTTGATCCAGAACTCACACTTATAGAACTTGGCATACAGTTCTCTATCATGCAAAACTCGCAAAATAGTCCTCAAATGTTTGCCGGATCAACCTTGATCCAAAACTCACACTTAAGATACTTGTTCTTGATGGTCACCTTGTTCAACTCTCCGTAGTCGATACACAACCGCAACGATCCGCCCTTCTTACGCACGAAGAGGACAGGTTCACCCCACGGGGATACGCTAGGGCGTTTGAAGCCCTTCTCATCCATCTCCTTGAGTTGCTTCTTTAGCTCTAATAAGTTGTGGGAATTCCAACCTAAAGAAGAGAAGAGAAAGGAAGAAGAAAGAAGAAAGAAGAGAAAGAAGAAGGAACTCACCACTCAAGAATCAGGCAAGGGAATGGCAACCCACAATAGCAGCTACACAACCTCAACACAGCACAAACTTGTCCTTAACATCATCATCACCAAACACACTTCCAAAAGCCAACACTTGAAGATCATCAAAGAAGAAACCAAGGAAAGAAGATGGAGAAGGTAAGAACATGAGAAAAGTAAGAAGATGAAGTCTAGAGCAACCCTCTCACATAAGAGAAAAGAGAAACCTTATAGAGGAAGAAAGGAAAAATCAAGACGGCAAAAAGGACGGCACCCACCTTGCAAAACCGCAGGGGTGGGTCACTAGAGCCGCGGGGGTGGCACCGCACCTGCGGCCAAGCCTAGGCGTAGCGGTGGGGTCCCTAAAAGACTAAGGATATTACAATCCATGGCTACAATCGGTCTCAAAATTGTTCAATGGATCCAATTTTGCATCCTAAGTGTGGAATCCATATGACACTCGGAGCAAAGTTGAAGCTAGGCTTCAATAATGGATCTTGCACCAAAGACGATGATGATATGGAGAAGTCTGCACGATGGATTCATACAGAGTACATGATTCGTTTCCGGATCATCCATTCCATAAAGCATAAGGTTGCTGAACAATTCTCTTACATAGAATCCAGTATGGAACTTTGGGATGAAATCATCAAGCACTATCAAGTATCGAATGCTCCCTTGATTGAGCAAATACACTAGAATGTTATTTATTTGAAGCAAGATAATGTGACTATGTCCGTTTACTATGGGAGACACAAGAAATTATGGAATGAACTACAAGCACAAGATGCTTTGCCAATTTGTAAATGTGTTGGAATCATTCACTATAAATGTGATCTTCTTAAGAACTTAGATGATCGTGACGCCAAAGACAAGATTAATTCAATTATTGATGGGATTAACTAATCAATTTGATCACATCCGATCTACTATTATGTCTCTTTAAACTTGAACTTCTTTTAATCGAGTCTTTCACATGATTCTCCAAGTTGAGAAGCAAAGAGAAATTACATCTACCATGTCTATTCCTTATGAAGCCTTAGTTGCAAACAAGAAATTTCCTAATAGACAAACAAGGGGAGTAGACAAGAAATTCATAAGGATAAGTGGGAAATGAAGTGTGATCACTGTAAAGAAAAGAGGCACTTGAAGGAAGCTTGGTTTTAAACTTCATGGCTTCCCAAACCGGTTAAAAGGACCGAAGAATTCCAACAATAAGAGACCAATAATCCACCAAGTAATACGCATACTAATCCATTTGTTGGTAATGCTTTTCAAAGTCTAATGGGCAACACTCCCTTCGATGATGCAAGTGGTAAGGGCCTGAACCATACTACATTTGTTGCTATATTCCAAGAAATGCTCAAGTTGATACAAAACAAACCTGGCAATGATTATCTAATTCCATCAATTTTGGAGGTAGTACACATTTTCTTATTACTCATGTGTTATCACCACCTTATGTATGGATAATTGAATTAGGAGCAACATATCATATTTTTTTTTGTCATGAGCTTTTCTCTACTATGAATATATTACCTAAAAAAATTAAGATTGGTCTCCCTAATGGTTCAATCAAGATTGTCATGCATTTAGGGATTGTGTGAATCTCTTCTACTCTTACACTAGAAGATGTTCTATTCACGTCTGAGTTCAAGCACAACCTTGTTTTTGTCCTTCATCTAGTTGCTCACTCAATGTGTACAACTACTTTTAATTTCACCAATCGGTTCTTTCAGGTCTCTATCAATAAGACTCTCATAGCTCAAGGATTAGTGAATGGAGGTTTGCACAAGCTAACTATTCATTTGCATTCTCCCATACACCATGAGATTGTTGTTTGTAAAAATATTGAAAAACCATCTCTATATGCTCAATTAGTTCATTCCTCTTTGATAAAACTTGAACACAATGTTGTTTGTCTTTCTACTTTTGCATCTTCCATTGATTGTGCCACTTGTATTGTTGCTAAGCAACACAAACCACCATTCCCACGTAGCTCTTATGCTTTTCATGCTTCTACTTTACCACATGTGGATATATGGGGATCATATCATACTATCTATGATAACTCCACCTTTATTGTTAATTGTTTAATTTATTTAACGATGGAAGACTTAACATAAAATTAAGTTTTTATACTAACAATATCGATTAGATTGTGTAGTTTTAGTTTGTTACGTTTAATGTAGATTGTGTGGATCTAACCTTTTGGACTACAACAAGAAGAATTATATCTACACATGGTTGAATATTTCAAAGGGCTAGCAAGAAAATCTAAGAGAGTGAACATCTCGATTGGCTAAACAAGAAGCTCTTGAACGGCTAAAACAAGAAGATCTCGGAGAAGATCTTTGTGAAGAGATACTCAAATGAACACAACTAACAAATCGGAGATCTTGAAAAGAGAAGATCTCCTTCAAGATATCAAACGGCTATCAAGAGTTTGTTGAGAAGATTTCGTACAAACAAACAAAGATTTTGTGGAGCATGAATGTTACAACGGCTAAGAAAGCAACGACTAGAAGAAGATGCTCCCACAAAAATTATAAAAGAAGCCATCGATGGAAGAAGAAGATGCCAAGCTTACAAGTGAACAATCCAAATCTTCTTCATCGATCCAAAAGTTTATTGATGACACAATTTATGACGTTAGTTTAGGCATTCATTTAGATAGTTTTTTCCATTATTCATGCATGGTTTGGCATTAGTTCGTGACGCTTACGCTTAATTCATGCATATTGTCGAAATAGACGTCTACACGGGCTTTTGTCGGTTTTTGTAGGTATTTTTGGGAGCTCTTGAACTTAAGCGACACATCGAGGATCATTCCTTGTGATGGCACACTTCCGGACTCATCAAGGAGCAAGTTAGGAGCAAAGGAGAACACATAGGACCTTGTTGGTGCATGCCTTGCACCAACTCATGACTTGATGATCTAAGGAGAAGTTTTTATGAGAAACCACGGCCCAGAGGAAAATCTCGACCGTGGTTTTGGCCGTGGTTTTCTCTGGACAGCCTTAACACGTGTCCCACGATCTCTTTGCCCGACCCTTGCTCTTGGTGGAGAATATAAGTTGTCCTGCAGGCTGTTGCTAGGGGATTCCAACATTCCATACACCTCATCATTATCCACATTGGGAATTTCTTGGAGAGGAAGAACACTCTTATTTTGGAGGAAGATCAACACATAAAAAATTAGATTTAGAGTGAACTTTTGAGTGATTTTTGAGTGATTTTAGTTAAGGAACATTTTGGAGCTGTGTTTAAAGGGTTGTAAGTCTTGTTTAATCTCACATTCAGGTAAGATTGCTTGTTTCTTTTCACTCTCATTTCATTTTCTTGCTATGGAAGCCATGAATGCTTGTATGATGAGTTTGGATCTTAAAATACTTGTTATTGGCTAAATAGTTGTGATTCTAGGGTGATGGAATGATAGTTATGGCTTGGACTATGATAGAATAGACTTGAATGTACATTTGGATGACTTGCTTGCTCGAAACCTAACTCCCGATAGAAATCACAGTCAGTTCCTCAAGAACCACGGCCGTGGTTTAGTATGAACAACCCGTGATTTGCTCTATTTTGCTTGTATTGATAAATCTGATTGTTAGGATGTTAGATTGTTGAAACCCTAGCGTTTGTTAAGCCTTATCTAGCTTAGGGTGACCTAATGTTAGCAAGATAAGTGAGGGAAGAGACTTACCCGGTAATTCCTGATCTTAGGTACCAAAGATGACGAACTCTAGGTAGTAGTGAGCTTCACAAGCCGCTATTGGACTGAGTGTGCTAGGATTGTTGCTTAGGACTTGCCTTCCCGAGACTTACCCGGTAAGGAGAGGTTTGACCCCTAGCTAACAATCTATCAAGGGGTTAAACATTTAGAAGCTAGGAAAGCTTTCTTGAACCTTTAAGAGGTCAAGAACATGATAAGAAAAGGAGGGAGGGAACAACAGCCTACAACTTATAAGAGATCAAGCACAAACCAAGTTGGACAAAGGAGGTAAGAGGAAGAGACCCCACAAGGCCTTTACACACACAAGCTCACTAAAGATTCAAGGGCACCTAGGTTAAAGCCACTAGATGGTATTCTCATAGTCCTAGGTCCAACCTAAACATGCTTCTAACTAGGAAACACATAATGTCTTAGGAAGGAACGAAGAGGAAGGGAGGAAGGAACCTACTGATGAACAAATGCAACCGCGGAAGCAAGTTGGCGCTCCCGGCGGAACCTGTCGATGCCCCTACGGATCTTTGGGGCCGCCCTTGCACCTGGTGGCCACCCCTGCGGTGGGTCTGGCCACCCATGTAGTGGCCTTGGTCCGTCCCTGCGCCTTTGGTGGTCCGCCCTTGTGGTTGAGCAGCAGAAACTTCATCTTCTTCGTTTCTTCGACAGGTTCTTTGCTCCTAATGCCTCCTTCTCTTGTTGGGCCTTCTCCAAACTCTCACCACAGGTCCAAGCTTCCTCACCACGACCTAAACGAGCTAAAGAAAGGGACATCTAAGGGTTTACTAGATCTCCCTTCAAAAGCTTCCTCCATAGCCATGGAGGTGAAGAGAAGAGGAAGAAGAGAAAATAAGCAGCAAGAGGAAGAGGGAAGGAGGCCATTTACCACAACAGATCCGGAATACCCAAGCTGCAGCTCCTACCCAACTCTTCCAAGGGACAAGAAGATGAGAGCAAGCAAGAAGGAAGAGAAGAGTAGAAGGAAGAGAAATGAACGTGAAAGGAAAAGTGGGGAAGAGAGGAGAGAGTACTGAGCTGACAAAAAGAGGTGGGATATCCAAGGTTCAGCCCCCTTGTCCCCTCACTCCTCTTCCCAAGGTCGGAATTGTAAAAGATGTCACCATCATGTGTTAAAATCCATACTCAGCAAACGTGCCTGCGGGAAATAAGCCGTAGACGCGAAAAGGTCGGAAACCACTCAACTTCCGGAAATAAAATTTCCGGATGTTACAACTAACCCCCCTAAAAACAAGTTTCGTCCCGAAACTTGCTAAAAGTACTTGCAAAGCACACTCGAAAACGCAAGGAACTCATAACGCTAACTATCGATCTCAAGCCAAACGTCACTCTCATACTCATGAACGTCTCACGAGGTAATCACATATACACACAAAACATATCACATTACAAGCACATAGGTAAAGATCAAGGAAGAAGCTCGGGACTAACCCGACTGTCCTATCGGTGTCTCTAAACCCGCATAAAACTCGGGATAGTTCCTCAGGACACTATCCTACGTCTCCCAGGTAGCCTCGTCGGCTCCTCGCCTCGACCACTGCACCCTCAACATCGGTATCTCCTTCGATCAAAGGCGTCTCGTACTCTGCTCTAAAACGGCTATCGGATGCTCAATAAAAGTATGGTCCGGCTCGACCACTAGATCCTCGTGGCTAATGATGTGTCTTGGGTCATGGATGTACTCTCTTAGTTGAGACACATGGAATACCGGATGTTGATAGGTGATGGAATCACTATCATTTAGGGTAGTTTTTAGAGTCTTTTTATTGCATTTGTGTCGGTTTATGCTACTAACTCCTTGGTCCAGAAGAAGAAGACTAAAAGAAGCTAAAGAATGGGTTATAAGCACTTAGGAGTGAAGACTATTCACGAAGGAAGGCTTCTGTTGCATCACCGCCCTAACGGGTCCTTGTCCCCGCCGCTGCGGGTGACGCCTTCCACTAGAGCGCCCCCTGCGCCTTCACTAGCGTCAGCCAAGAAGTGTGTTACCGCCCCTGCGCCACTCCATTGGCGCCCCTGCGGTGACCTACCCTGACGAGACGAAGACCAGCTCCCCTGCGCCTCCCACTGCGCCATGCCTGCGCCTCAACCTGGGAGCTGGAAGACGAAGAGGTTGTGTCACCGCCCCTACGCTGACATAGGGGCACCCCTGCGTCTTGGCATAAAAAACGCCAGGAAGTTGTGTCACGCTAAGGATGTATGCACGCAAAAGTCTTAAATTTATACTCAATATATTTCTCCTAACTCCTAGCGAACCCGCAGTGTATGGGACGTTTTATAGTAGGGATAGTATTCCAAAGTCGAACACAAAGACTGAGGTGAGATTGAATCGATTAGTGACTAACGATAGTGTTGATCTAGGCTAAGAAAAGAGAAAGAAACAAATAAATGAAAATCTCAATGTTTTTGGATTGGTTTTGTGTGGTGATCAATCAAGGATCACAATGATGCAATATGGCAAAACAAACTAAGGAATAAAGCTAAAACACAAATAAATGAGCAAACACGAAATATGTAATCAAAGAGAGAAAAGCGGATTCTAGGGGTTGGAAATTCCGGTTATGTTATAGGACTCAAGCTATCTAATCATTCCTTGGATCAACTATAGTATGTTGGGAGTGAGTGTTTCTAGATTGGAATCAATCACCGGGTAGGTCTCATGGTGCACTAATCCGTTCCTAAGGTCTTATCACAGGGTAAGTCTCAAAGAGCCTAAGGATAGGAATTCTACACAAACCGGATGGTTATCTAGGGATCTAACATCTCCTTACCGGGTAAGTCTCGGGAATGCAAGTCCTAAACATCAATCCTAGCACACTCAATCCAATAGTGGCTTATGAGGCTCACTACTACCTAGAGTTCTTCATCATCGGTATCTAAGAGCAAGAATCACCGGGTAGGTCTCTTCTAACTCTTAGTTGCTAACACTAGGTCATCCTAGGATAGATTTAGCTCAACTAACACTAGGATTTCAACAAATCACCAACCTAACACTTAGATTTATCAATACAAGCAAGTTAATCAAAATTACTGGGTGTTCATCCCTTTCCACGGCCGTGGAAAGGCAAGATCCAACCGTGGTTTTAAACAGTGACTAGGTTCAATCAAGCGAGTCATCCAAGTATTCATTTAAGTCTATTCTATCATAGTCCAAGCCATAACCATCTTTTCCTTACCCTAGAATCGCATCTATTTAGCCTACAACATGCATCTTAACAATCAAACTCAACAAGCATAAAATCATAGAATCCATGGCAAGAAGATGAAATGAAAGATGGATTAAGCAAATGAAACAAGTAAAACAAGCTAAATCAAGGTTGAAGAAGGACTTACAACCCTTCAAAAGAAGGTTCGAATCGTTTCTTACAAACCCTTGCAAAACGTTTCACAAAGCTCACTCAAAATCACTCAAAAAGACTATGGAACTATGAACTAGTGTGCTTCTTCTTCTTCTCCAATGGAAGCCTTTCTTCTTCTCCAATGATAGCTCCAATCCAATCTTCTAAATGAGAGAATATTGTTGTTGAGAGTGTGGGAGAGAATGGGAGTGAGGGGTCTGTCCCTAACAGCCTTGCAGGACCACCTTTTATCCTCCAAATTTGCAAGAGTCGGCCATGAAGATCGTGGGACAGCTGTCACAGCTGTCTGGGGAAAACCACGGCCAAAACCACACCCGTGGAAGTCCTAGTGGCTGTGGTTTTGGTGCCTCAGCTTGTTTTGGATCATCAAGCCTCAATTTGGTGCATGGCATGCACCAAGGTCACATGTGTCCTCCTTAGCCCCTAGCTTGCATCCCAATGAGTCCGAAGGTGTGTCATCTCGAGGAACGATCCTCAAATGTATCGATTAAGCTCCTAAAACTCCTAAAATACCTACAAAGCATGCAAAAGTCCGTGTAGACGTCTATCTCGACAAAATACATGAATTGAGTGCAAATCGTCACGAACTAGTGCCAACAATGCATGAATGAGCGGAAAAACTATCTAAATGAGTGCCTAAACCTAAGCCATAAATTGTGTTATCAAAAATACCCCATACTTAATGTTTGCTCGTCCCCGAGCAAGTCCCCAACTATAGACTAAGAGATGACATGATTTATGCATGCAGAAAAATAACAAAATCTTTTTGGAGTTGTGCTTCTAATATTGGATCACCTTCATAGTCATGTTTGATGGCAATGGACAAGCAATTATGTGTCAAATAAGTGAAGGCATGGAAAGACAATTATACTTAACTCGAAGGCATGCGTGAAATGTAAAAATGAAGAAGTCAAGATGATCATGAGCATATTCAATCTAGATCACTAAGTCTTACACACATGCAAATAGGTCACAAGGACTTGTGAAATAAAAGGCTAAGAAACGTTGTGATTAGGTGGGAATTTTTCTAGGCTATGTGATGCTAATCCGGGAATGGAACTAACTTCACAACTTCACATTTTTATCAATTTCCCACAAGTGTATATTTTCTCCATCTTTTCTTTTCTTTTTCTTTCACTTATTTTTGAGACAATGGCATTGGTGTACAAAAGCCGAAACCTTGGTGATTAGCCGTCCTCAGGCTTTTTTATTTTTCGAGGTGCATCCACACCGGGCACACATACCAAAGCTCGTTAGGACTATCGGTTTATTTGACTTTGGCAAGGCACAAACACCCGATTATGTGAATGGTGCCGAGTTACTCGTCATTTAAACCAACGTCCCCAAACCTATATTTTTGTCTACACTTTCACAACAAATTCAGCACTTCATTCAGAACATTCATCCATCAACAACTTCACCCCACAATTGCTCCTCACACACATCAACACACTAACATGCTCCTATTCCCGGATGGGTCAAAAGAGGTCAAATTTATATCAATTGAGGTGCTCAAACAACATGATCAAGATGAGAAGTAGAGAAAGATGAATTGCCTTAATCACTCCTAGATGATGTGCAAGAACTAGCATGTAATTTCGACTTTCAATACTCAATCCAATCAAGACAAACATCATGATCACAATCCATTCGTGGGATTCAAGATAAGTACTTCAAGTCCACATATGCATTCATCAATTCAACACACAAGGCCATCCTAGCCAATTCACAAGACAATTTCATCATAAGGGTCATTCCCAAGCTTAGAAGCACTAAAATTTGTTTAAATTTTCTGATTTTTTTGGAATTTTTGATATATGTATGTACAATGCAAGACATAATGAAGCATGTGACTAAAAGAAACTACCCTAGATGCTAATCATGCAATAGATTATGCAAACCCCACCCCATACTTAGAAACACATTGTCCCCAATGTGGTATTCAAGTAAAGAAGAGTGAAAGAGGGTTCTCACAATGTAAAAATGGTTTGCTTTGGTATTTGGGATTACTCAAATGAAGTGATGTCGGATGATCCTATAAACGATGGTAGAGAGCTCAAAGTGTTCGTTATGGCGTCGGGATCCGCGCTAGGCACCGCTAGCCGTCCAAGTCCCACGTCTGCTCCACCCACAATTGATGAGGGACTCATCATAATCATCCACATTCCATGCAAGGCTTCCATGCCACCAAGACTCTAGCACACAAACAAAGCACACCAAACACACAAAAGCACACAAAAACAAAAACAATCAAAACAAAAACAAAAACGAAAAAGGGAAAAATGTCTACCGATGGGTTGCCTCCCATCAAGCTTTTCTTTAAGGTCATTAGCTTGACCAAACTCAGGGGCGTCTCACTCAAGGTGAAGTGGGGCAATTATGTCCACCGGAGCTCCCGGGATATACTTCTTCAACCAGTGCCCATTCACCTTAAAATCTCCACAATGCTCCCCTCATATCTCAACCGCTCCATGGGGAAAGATCTTCTTCACCACATAAGGACCCGTCCATCTTGACTTTAGCTTTCCGGGGAAGAGCCGCAGCCTTGAGTTGAAGAGAAGGACAAGGTCGCCTTCACTCAACTCCTTCGGGATGAGACGCTTGTCATGCCAACGTTTGGTCCTTTCCTTGTAGATCTAGGCGTTTTCATAGGAATCCAATCGGATCTCCTCAAGAGCGTTCATATCTAGCAATCTCTTCTCTCCGGCCTCTTTGAGGTCAAAATTCAACCACCTTATAGCCCAATATGCTCTATGCTCCATCTCTACCGGAAGGTGGCAAGACTTGCCATAGACTAGCTTGTAAGGAGTGGTGCCAATCGGTGTCTTGAAAGCGGTTCTATATGCCCACAAAGCATCATCGAGCTTCATAGCCCAATCTTTTCTCGTCCTAGAGACCGTCTTCTCAAGAATTCCCTTTATCTCCCGGTTGGAGATCTCCACTTGGCCACTAGTTTGGGGATGGTAAGGTGTTTCCACCTTATGAGTCACCCCATACTTAGCCAAAAGTGCCCCAAAGTTTCTATTAGTGAAGTGCTTCCCTCACCCTTGGTGTTCCAAACCTAGGGAAGATCACTCGGTTGAAGAACCACACCACAACCTTGGCATCATTTGTAGGAGAGGCGATTGCCTCTACCCATCTTGAAACATAGTCCACCGCCAATAGGATGTAGAGGTTGCCACAAGAAGAGGGGAATGGTCCCATGAAGTCCACACCCCACACATCAAATATCTCCACCTCTTATATGTTGTTCAAGGGCATCTCATTCCTCCTTGAGATGTTGCCCGTCCTTTGGCAAGCATCACAAGGTACCACAAAATTCTGCACATTCTTGAACAAACTTGGCCAAAAGAACCCCGATTGCAACACCTTAGCACATGTCTTGTGTGAGCTAGCATGGCCTCCACATGGAAAGGAGTGACAATGGCGGATCACACTCTCCACCTCATCCTCCGGTATGCATCTTCTAAAGACTCCATCCGGCCCTCTCTTGAACAAAAGCGGTTCACTCCAATAGTAATGCCTCACATCCTTGAAGAACTTTTTCCGCTGGGCATATGACAAACCGGGAGGCACCTCCTCGCACACAAGATAGTTCACAATGTCGGCATACCATGGCTCATTACCCCTTGACACTTGAAACAAACACTCCTCCACTATTTGCAATTGCTCATCCCGGAATGAGTCATCAATCGGGATGTCATCTCTCTCAAGCTCCAATGGTGGGAGTCTACTAAGGTGATCCGCCACAGAATTTTCGAACCCCTTCTTATCCCGGATTTACAAGTCAAACTCTTGAAGAAGAAGGATCCACCGAATCAACCGAGGCTTGGCATCCTTCTTTGTAAGGAGATAACGGATCGCAACATGATCCGTATAAACAATAACCTTCGCTCCAACAAGATATGAGCTGAACTTCTCAAATGCATATACAACCGCTAGCAACTCCTTCTCGGTGGTAGCATAATTGAGTTGGGCATCATCTAGCGTCTTTCTAGCATAATAGATGGCATGTGTTAGCCCATCTTTCCTTTGTCCCAAAACAGCCCCAACGGCTACATCACTCGCGTCACACATGATCTCAAACGGTAAACTCCAATCCGGAGGTTGCATGTTGGGAGCAGAGATCAAAGCATTCTTCAACCTACAAAAAGCTTCAAGGCAATCCTTGGAGAAAACAAACTCAACATCTTTCATTAGTAGGTTAGTAAGAGGCTTAGAAATCTTAGAGAAATCTTTAATGAATCTCCGGTAAAAACCGGCATGCCCTAGAAAACTCCTTACCCCCTTCACCGAGGTAGGTGGTGGCAACTTCTCTATGGTTTCTATCTTAGCCCTATCAACCTCAATGCCTCGGTTGGACACCAAGTGTCCCAACACAATACCTTCACTTACCATGAAGTGGCATTTTTCCCAATTTAAGACAAGGTTTGTCTCCTCACATCTCTTAAGCACTAGAGACAAGTTAGCTAAGCAATTATCAAATGTAGATCCCTAAACGGAAAAATCATCCATAAAAACTTCCATGATGTTTTCAATATACTCAGAAAAGATGGTCAACATACACCTTTGAAAGGTGGTGGGTGCATTACACAACCCAAACGGCATTCTCCTATATGCAAATGTACCCCAAGGACATGTGAACGTGGTTTTCTCTTGATCATCAGGGTGAATAGGGATTTGGAAGAATCCACTATAGCCATCTAAGTAACAAAAATGGGAATATTGAGCTAATCTCTCTAGTATTTGGTCAATAAAAGGAAGAGGGAAGTGATCTTTCCTAGAGGCCACATTTAGTTTCCTATAGTCAATGCACATCCTCCATCCCGTAACCGTTCTAGTTGGGATTAGTTCATTATTCTCATTAGTCACTATGGTCATTCCACCCTTCTTAGGAACCACATGCACGGGACTAACCCATTTACTATCGGAAATCGGGAAAATGATTCCTGCATCTAGCAATTTGAGGATCTCTTTCTTGACTACTTCTTTCATGATAGGGTTTAGTCTTCTTTGAGGTTCAATAGAAGGTTTATGATTATCTTCCATTAAGATCTTATGCATGCACAAAGAAGGTTTAATGCCAACTAAGTCATCAATGGTATAGCCAATGGATTTTCTATGCAATCTCAACTCATGCAACAATCTAGCAAGTTCATCATTATTCAAGCATGCATTCACAATCACCGGATATATAGAATTCTCACCAAGGAAAGCATACTTCAAATGAGAGGGGAGGGGTTTGAGTTCAAGTTTAGGAGGACCTTTATCGAGTGGAGACGATCCGTATAATGTTGGTTGAGATGAATCCAAAGCTTTGGAAGACTCCCCAAAGCTCCTTGAAGCTTGATCAACAACCAATGCAGTTTTTGGAGAAACCACGGGAAAAGTTACGGGCTCTGGCACCACCACGGCCGTGGAACTTGCAAAGCTAGCCTTTTGGATCATTCCAGAGAGTTCCACGGGACTTTCCACGGGCGTGGTTTCCCCTACCTGGCCGTGGTTTTCACAGAAATTCAGCACACCTTCGTGTGCTTCAAATTCAGCTCTTGTCTCCTTTTCCAATGATTCCAAAGCCTTGATTTCTTCATTGCAAGCCTCCTCAACTCCTTCCTCCATCAAACTTAAGCTAAGAACCTTCTCCAAGGGTCCTTGATCAAGATCGAGCTCACAACTTCTCTAGACTCCTCTTGCTCGACAATGTTGAACACGTCTTCACCAAGGGCTGGCCCTTTCATCATTGCGGATAATTTGAACTTGATATTCTCTTCTCCAATGTTGAAGGAGAGAATTCCATTTTTGCAATCCACCAAACATCCGGATGTAGCCAAGAAAGGTCTCCCTAAGATGATGGGAACCGGATAGTCCGCCGGGATGTCCAAGATAACAAAATCAATCGGCACATAGAACTTCCCTAGTTGCACCGGTATGTCTTCCAATATTCCAACCGGGTGAGTGATCGAACGGTCCGCCATGTAAAGGGTCATCTTGACCGGCTTTGGCTCTCCTAGCCCAACCTTGTTGCAAAGTGCAAGCGGGATAATGCTTGCACTTGCCTCAAGATCACATAGGGCTTCATACTTCACTTCTCCCACTTCAATTGGCACACAAAAGGAACCCGGATCTCTTAGCTTAGGAGGCATCTCCTCCTTCATGGTTTGGATCAATTCCGAGGACCTCTTTGTCATCCTCACTTCCCCATACTCTTCCAACTTCCTTTTGTTTGAGAGTATTTCCTTCAAGAACTTGCCATATGCCGGCATTCCTAGAATAGCATCCATGAACGGAATGTTAATATGCAATTTAGACATAAGTTCAAGGAATTTACCAAAGTGCTTGTCCAAGCGAGCTCTTGCTCGTGATTGTGGGAATGGTAGTGGTGGCTTGAATGGAGGTGGTGCCACATATGTTGGCTCATCATCCTTACTCTTGCCTCCTTCTTCTTGCAATGTCTCTTCCTCTATCACCACTTGCTTCCCCTTATCATTTCCCTTATGTAAGGGATCCTTCATGCTTAGCCCACTTCTTGTTGTAATGGCCAACACTTGGCCTCTTGGGTTATCTTCGGTTCTTCCGAGAAGCTTTCCCGGATCTCTATGAGCTTCAGCCGTCTTTTGGAACACTTGTGCTTCCAACACCTTTTGAGCTTTTGAAATGGAAGTCACCGTGCTCTCAAGACCACTCAACCTCCCAAGCAATTGCTCAAACATCATCTCGGTTCTATCCTTTGGAGGATGAGTAAATCCGGGTGGAGGTTCTTGTGAAGCCTTTGGTGGTGGAGCTGCGCTTGTGGAAGCGGGAGGGTTCAAGGCTCCATCCGGGTTAGAATAGGAAAACCCGGGATGGTTGTGGTTAGGCCGGTAATTGTTTAATTGCCGGTTGTTGTTGAAATTCCTTGGGCCTTGATAGTTGTTGTAGTTGCCCCTTCCCATGTAGTTCACATCTTCCTCCTTGGAAGACAAGTTTGCTTGCACTTGCACTTGAGGGCTTGCTTGATTCTTCAAAGTTGTAACACACAATTCCCTCAAAGATTTCAGCTCATTGTTGATTGCATTAAGCTTGAAGTTACTCATGGTGACTTCACTCACCTCATATGCTCCCACTTTCCTCCCATCACTCTTCCTATGGGTGTACTTCTCAATCACCAAATCTTGTTTCTCTACAAACTCCCAAGCTTCATCCACATTCTTTTCCATGAAAGTCCCACCGGAAAGAGATTGAAGCTTGAATTGGCTATCTTCATCAAGTCTCTTGAAGTAGATCTCCAATAGCTCAATTTTTGGTATACCATGGTGTGGACAATCTAGGAGAAGGTCTTTGAACCTCTCCCAAGACTTGAATAAGCTTTCTCTATCCTTCATCACGATGGCATTGATCTTCCCTCTCAACTCGGTAGTCTTGGAAGGTGGGAAGAACTTTGTCAAAAACTCGGTTGTCATCTCCTCCCAAGTACTCACTCGCCCTTGTGGAATAGATTGATACCAAGCCAAGGCTTTATCCTTAAGTGAGAAGGAGAAAGCCCTAAGCTTATGGTTGTTGCTCTCCAATCTAGGCGGTCTTAGAGTCTCTATCAAGATCTCATAGTTCATCAAGTGTTGATGAGGAGAATCTCCTTCCATCCCTCCAAATTGATTATGCCGGATCATTTGTAGAACTTGAGGGCGGAGCTCGTAATCATGGGCTGCGGGATCTCCTAAGTTCATACCCGGACGGTGTGCTCTTTGTGCCGGATCCATACGTTGCCCTAACGTTTGTGGCTCTTCAATAGCAATGGGCACAACCCGAATATTAACCGCCGGCTGCGGTTGTGGTGGAGGTGGAGGTTGTTGACGATTAAGCTCTCTTTGCACAAGAGCTTGCCTAATCTCTTCAATCTCCCTCCTAGTTGCTTCTTGCCTCTCATCGGCAAGTCTCCATCCCTTAGCCTAATTTGCTCTAAAGCTTCATCTAACTCAGCTTGGAGATCTCTTCCGGCCATCTCCTTTCCCTTCCTAATGCTCTTGGATCTAGATCTAAGGGTTTTCTCCGGTTCGGGATCGAATGGAGCTAAATCCTTACCACGAGATCTTCGCATACACCTAAAGAGTGAGAGATGTCCTGAAAAGCAAAGACACAAACCAAACGAGATCAAAAGCAACAAGAAAGACCTACACTATAAACAATCACAAACAATGACTCAATCTTAACCTAGTCCCCAGCAACGGCGCCAAAAACTTGTCACGCTAAGGATGTATGCACGCAAAAGTCTTAAATTTATACTCGATATATTTCTCCTAATTCCTAGCGAACCTGCAGTGTACGGGACGTTTTGCAGTAGGGATAGTATTCCGAGGTCGAACACAAAAACTGAGGTGAGATTGAATCGATTAGTGACTAAGGATAGTGTTAATCTAGGCTAAGAAAAAAGAAAGAAAAAAATAAATGAAAATCTCAATGTTTTTGGATTGGTTTTGTGTGGTGATCAATCAAGGATCACAATGATGCAATATGGCAAAACAAACTAAGGAATCAAGCTAAAACACAAATAAATGAGCAAACACGAAAAATGTAATCAAAGAGAGAAAAGCGGATTCTAGGGGTTGGAAATTCCGGTTATGTCATAAGACTCAAGCTATCTAATCATTCCTTGGATCAACTATAGTATGTTGGGAGTGAGTGTTTCTAGATTGGGATCAATCACCGGGTAGGTCTCATGGTGCACTAATCCGTTCCTAAGGTCTTATCACAGGGTAAGTCTCAAAGAGCCTAAGGATAGGAATTCTACACAAACCGGATGGTTATCTAGGGATCTAACCTCTCCTTACCGGGTAAGTCTCGGGAATGCAAGTCCTAAACATCAATCCTAGCACACTCAATCCAATAGTGGCTTATGAGGCTCACTACTACCTAGAGTTCTTCATCATCGGTATCTAAGAGCAAGAATCACCGGGTAGGTCTCTTCTAACTCTTAGTTGCTAACACTAGGTCATCCTAGGATAGATTTAGCTAAACTAACACTAGGATTTCAACAAATCACCAACCTAACACTTAGATTTATCAATATAAGCAAGTTAATCAAAATTACGGGGTGTTCATCCCTTTCCACGGCCGTGGAAAGGCAAGATCCAACCGTGGTTTTAAACAGTGACTAGGTTCAATCAAGCGAGTCATCCAAGTATTCATTTAAGTCTATTCTATCATAGTCCAAGCCATAACCATCTTTTCCTTACCCTAGAATCGCATCTATTTAGCCTACAACATGCATCTTAACAATCAAACTCAACAAGCATAAAATCATAGAATCCATGGCAAGAAGATGAAATGAAAGATGGATTAAGCAAATGAAACTAGTAAAACAAGCTAAATCAAGGTTGAAGAAGGACTTACAACCCTTCAAAAGAAGGTTCGAATCGTTTCTTACAAACCCTTGCAAAACGTTTCACAAAGCTCACTCAAAATCACTCAAAAAGACTATGGAACTATGAACTAGTGTGCTTCTTCTTCTTCTCCAATGGAAGCCTTTCTTCTTCTCCAATGATAGCTCCAATCCAATCTTCCAAATGAGAGAGTATTGTTGTTGAGAGTGTGGGAGAGAATGGGAGTGAGGGTTCTGTCACTAACAGTCTTGCAGGACCACCTTTTATCCTCCAAATTTGCAAGAGTCGGCCATGAAGATCGTGGGACAGCTGTCACAGCTGTCTGGGGAAAACCACGGCCAAAACCACGCCCGTGGAAGTCCCAGTGGCCGTGGTTTTGGTGCCTCAGCTTGTTTTGGATCATCAAGCCTCAATTTGGTGCATGACATGCACCAACAAGGTCCCATGTGTCCTCCTTAGCCCCTAGCTTGCATCCCAATGAGTCCGAAGGTGTGTCATCTCGAGGAACGATCCTCAAATGTATCGATTTAGCTCCTAAAACTCCTAAAATACCTACAAAGCATGCAAAAGTCCGTGTAGACGACTATCTCGAAAAAATACATAAATTGAGTGCAAATCGTCACGAACTAGTGCAAACCATGCATGAATGAGCGGAAAAATTATCTTAATGAGTGCCTAAACCTAAGCCATAAATCGTGTTATCAAGTTGAAGGGTCAGACGTTAAAAATCATTAAAGATCCGCCCCAGCGGAATGTCTTAGCCACCCCTGCCGCATTGAAGAAGATCAACCGATTCTGCCTAAACCGCCCATGCGGTCCATGAAGGCCGCCCCTGCGGTTTAACGCCAGAAGCTTTACTCCGGCTATTTACACCACCTTTATGGCATTGAAGGTGGTTGTTTAAGGCCGGCCATCTACTCCTAATTAAGTTTCTTTTGTAGTATAAATAGTCCTTGGCTGATTGCTAGAATCATCCATGCTTTTCCCACAAAAATCCATTTTAGAATTGAGTTTTCCATTGTAATGGGTTGCTAACTCCCTTGCTACATTGGGTTGGTTTGAAGCTGCTTTGTTACTTTGGTTGTAAGTTCTTTTTAATATAAGTTTTTATTCAGTAATACTTTGTGTTTCCTTGATCTCCATTGTCTAATTGTATGTTTACTATTGCTTAAGATTGATCACCTTAGGTTCTAAAGTGCATGCAAATAACTAGGATTAATAGGTTCGGGGTTCGGGTCTTTAATCTAGTAGTAACTTTAAGTAATAACGGGTTGTAATTACTTAAAGAAAAGGAACACAAATATAAAGATAAGTTTAACGGTTTTAATCCTGTCTTGATATCCCTTAGTCTTTGTTTGAAAGCTAAATTGTTATTCCTTCTTGTAGGTTTACGGAACTTTAACTTGTTAAGTTGTGTTGATGCCGGTTGGCTCGGCACATATATATATGATCGAGATGGGAGATTACTTAAGAACTTGAAAAAGGAACTCACTAAAGTAGTAATTGCATGCTTAGAATCAACCTAGTGTAGATTCACCTATCATTTTCTTACTTGTCGCGTTAATCGTTTTTTGTGTGAATCAATTCAACCAAAACCCCCCTTTTTGTTACTTGCTAGTGAAACCAATAATTGCATCTAAAACACCTCAACTCTCTTGGGTTCGACCCTTACTTATCTACTATACTTGTTCTTAGTGCTAAGTTGGGATTTACTTTTGATTGGGTATAGACGACCATAGAAATACCTTCAGTCAAATTTTGGCGCCGTTGCCGGGGATTTTGAGTGTTCTATTGTTATTATTGGTTTTGTTTGGTTTGAATCATTTTTATGGTTCAAACCCGTGCTACAAAATCCAGCTTTGCTTCTTTTGATCCAGAAATTGAGAGGATGCACATCCGGTAGGAAAGACAACAACAACTTCAGCAAGAGATGGCTGACCGTACACTTCGTCAACTCACGCAACCCACTTTGGCTCAAAATCCTCTTGCGGTCACTATACCGGCATTAGGGGAAGGAGTTAATTTTGAGCTCAAACCGGGCCTCATTCACTTGCTTCCATCCTTCCATGGGCTAAGTGGTGAAGACCCCATCAAGCACTTAGGGAAGTTCCATACCGTGTGTATGAGCATGAAACCGGCCAACATTACCTAAGAACAAATCAAGATGAGGGCATTCGGTTTCACACTAAAAGATTCCGCGGATGATTGGTATTAAAACCTTCCATCCGGGAGCATCGGTACATGGGAGAACCTCCACAAGGCATTTTTGGAGAAGTACTTTCCAGCCAAGAAGGGCAATAGCTTGAAGAACGCTATAAGCAACATCGAGCAAGAGGCAAACGAAACCCTTTACGAATACTTCGAGAGGTTTGCGCGTCTCCGATCCAGCTGTCCTTTTCACGGATATTCAACTCAAGATCTAGTTTTGTACTTGTACAATGGCTTGCTAGATAACAAAAGGAGGATCGTCGATGCTGCTTGCGGAGGTAATATTCTTAACTCTACACCTGAACTTGCTTTGGAAAAGAACCAGGAACTAGCAGAAGGGACTCGGAACTTTGGAAGAAAACCGTCCAAGAAAGGAGTTCATGCTGTGAGTTCCGAGAAGAGCGAGATTTCCACCGAGCTGGCGGAATAGAAGGAAATGGTGAAAAGGCTAACACTTATGGGAACCCCACAACAGCTCAAAGCTTGTGGAGTATGTACCGACCCATATCATCAAACGAACATGTGTCCACAAGTCCAGGATGACGACGTTGAGGTGAATGCGATGGGTTACGGACAACCACAACAGCAAAGACCTAGGAATGATCCCTATGCTCAGAATTTCATGCCGAACTGGCGTGACCAACAGAATTTCCGTTGAAGGGATCAACAAAACCAACAACAACAGCCCCGTCAAGGTAAGTATCAAACAACTAAGGATATGTTACAAGTTTTGACTAAACATTTTGCTACTCATGTCAAGACAACAGAATCCAACATCAAGAACCTTGAAAAGCAGGTTGGTCAAATGGCGGAAGCCATTACTCGAATTGAAACAAGATCCTCCGGAGGGTTACCTTCTCAAACGGTTGTAAACCCAAAGGGATGTTGTAAGAAGCTAAATCATAGAGGAAGAGCCCCTACGTCGAGCCAACGACGTAAAACAAAGGCGCTGATTCGGAAAGCAACCCGAAGGAATAAAGAAGAGGGGCTTCTGTCAAGAAAACCGCCCCAACGGCCTGGTGACACCGCCCCCGCGGTGACATCCTTTCCCAACGCCGCCCCTAGCGTTGAGTTTGCGCCAACGACTTGTTTGTCCCCGCTCCCGCGGTGACTCCCCTACGCCCCTGCGGCGGCCCACCTTGACGCACGCCCTCAGCTCCACACCCGGCGCTGAGGCTGCGTGCCCCCTCTACCTTGTCACCGCCCCCGCGGTGACAAACGCCACCCCTGCGGTTCTATTAAGGAAAGAAAAAAATACACTTTCCAAAAATAACCTACATCTACCCCTTTTCTCAACTCCCCTCCATTCATCCTTCGAACCATAGCCGCCTCGCCTCCCACGCCCTTGCACCTCCGGAAGCCCTCGCACCGCTACTGTCGGGACGCTGTTGCGCCTCCTCCGGCAACACCGCGTCATTACCTTCACTCAACCACCATATTGACCGTCTCCCCTCCTTCACATAAACGCCACCTCGACCCTCTCACTCTCAACCACCGACCTTCCTTCTGGTGACAGCAACCAAGATGCCGGAACAACCCTCATCGCGACCGCTTTCGCCGAATTCAAAAAATCACCCTCTGATCTTCGCCCGCCTCTACGCCTGCAAGCTGCCGCCCCCGTGTCGAGCCGCACCTGCGCCTTCTTCAGCCGCACCTGCGGAAATCACAACAGTAGGTTCGTCTTTTAAGGAAATTTCTGAACTTTCTAACTCCTTTGCTTGATTCACTACAAGAGATGGAAAATCAAACGAAATACAAGTTAACAGAAGGTGAGAAGGATCGGTATCGGATTGCTCAAAGTCGGGAAGTGTACGCAACTCGATTCCTAGACGTTCCCACCTTGGAACATTTGGGCATGTTGGAGAGCATGCAGGAATTCCTCATCAACGCTGGGCTCGGGGATTTCCTGATAATGACCGCCCCAACATACCCCGAACTCAACCGGCAATTCATAGCCAAATTAAAAATGGAGACGGAAGACCAATAGTGTGTTGGACTTTCATTCAAGTACAACAAGAGAAAATACACATTGGATTATACTTAACAACTGGAGGCATTAGGGGTGACTATAGCAGCTTCTGATGACTAGATGGAACCCATTCCGACGCCTGATTTGTTGGAATTTTGGCAGGCCACTACTAGGTCTGAGTTTCATGCAGGAGGTGAGTACTCCAACAAATTCACTCACCCCTGTTTGAGGCTCATCTCAAAGGTCTTCATGAGTGTCTTCTGTGGACACAAGGAGGAGAATAAGGTCGCTCTCAAGGACCTTCCATTGCTGTACGCCTGTCTCTCCACAAACGATTGGGTTCCGGATTGGGCATATCTCTTCCTTACCGCTCTAAAGCGGATTAGGAAGAATGAGCCTCGTGACATTGTGGGAGGCGGGATCATCACCTTATTAGCTGCACGGGTGATGGATCTTGATACCTTGGAGGATAGACTGAGGCCCCACTTTATACGGAGGATATGTTGAGGAAGTGCAGGCTCCTCAAGAGAGACGGGGAGCATCGGTTTTGGATATCACTCGTAGATGGGAGTCATATCACGTACCTACCCCGACGACTTCAATTAGGAGATGAGCTCTCCGACCTATATGTACCAGCTAACCTAGTTCCTCCAAGACGGCCACATGTCCATACTGTTGGGAGATATGCAGCGGGCTCCAGCCGGGCCCACACGGCAGCACAAGGTAGGCATACATTGGAGGGTCTGCAGGCTCAGATGACTGCTTTGACTACACAGCATCAGGCATGGAAGACCGAGTATCAGCAGTCCATGCTCGAGTAGCAGCAAGCATGGCAGTCCAGCTTCGCCTCTTCATTGACCTCGCACTTTGACCGTCGTCAGGATGCTTGGTAGGCAGCTCATCAGCAGCAGTTGGAGACTCAGCACCTAGCTTGGCAAGCTAGCTATGAGGCTTCATTTAGAGAGAGGATGGAGGCTCAGGAGGGCCGTATTGACACGCTCTACCGGTGGCAGGAGCATTTCTTCAGCCACTTCCCGTACCCGCCGGAGGAGGGTCCAGATGGTCCAGCTGGACCATCCATTGAGGGGTACACTTCTTTTCTCTCTCCCACATTTATCTTTGCTCATTTCCACTTTGGGGGCAAAATGCACTTCAAGTATGGGGGAGGGACATGTCCTTGCATGTACAGTTCATTCGTTTTTTTTAAGTTGTTTGAGTCTTTTTGTCATTGAGTCTTATGATTTGTAATTCATTTTCCAATTCATACAAAAAAAAAAGAGAAAAAGCCAAAGAAAATGAAAAAAGGCATGAAAATCCTTGGATAAACCGAAAACCCAAAAGGGCGGTTTAGGTAAAAAGAAGGTAGTCCGACCAACCTTAGGTTGGTGCAAAATTGGACTTGAGGGATGTGAGTTCAAGTGAGAAAAGAAGAAGAGTGGCAAGGCGAAAACCCGAAAGGACGCCTTGGCAAAATGAGCGACACCGAGTGTAAGATTTCCTTCCGGCGTTTGGCGACATAAGAAGGGGAGTCATAAAGAGGTTGTCCGGGTATGCCACTCTTGGAGCGATAAGGATGGTAGTATTTCCTTTTCTCACATTTCCTCTCTTTTCTTTCTTTCTTTCTTTCTTTCTTGGTTTTTCTTTTGTTTGCATTATCTTTTCTTGCTTTCCCTTGCTTCCTGAGACCTTGAGTTTAAGTGCTGTCATTTGTTTTACTCGGGACGAGTAAAAGGTCTAAGTATGGGGGAGTTTGATAGGTGATGAAATCACTATCATTTAGGGTAGTTTTTAGAGTCCTTTTATTGCATTTGTGTCGGTTTATGCTACTAACTCCTTGGTCCAGAAGAAGAAAACTAAAAGAAGCTAAAGAAGGAGTTATAAGCACTTAGGAGTGACGACCATTCACGAAGCAAGGCTTTTGTTGCATCACCGCCCCAGCGGGTCCTTGTCCCCGCCCCTGCGGGTGACGCCTTCCACTAGAGCGCCCCCTGCGCCTTCACTAGCGCCAGCCAAGAAGTGTGTCACCGCCCCTGCGCCACTCCATTGGCGCCCTTGCGGTGACCTACCCTGAAGAGACAAAGACTAGCTCCCCTGCGCCTCCGACCGCGCCATGCCTGCGCCTCAACCTGGGAGCTGGAAGACGAAGAGGTTGTGTCACCGCCTCTGCGCTGACATAGGGGCACCCCTGCGCCTTGGCATCAGAAACGCCAGGAAGTTGAAGGGTCAGACGTTGAAGAGCAATAAAGATCCGCCCCAACGGAATGTATTAGCCGCCCCTGCGGCCTTGAAGAAGATCAACCGAATATGCCTAAACCACCCCTGCGGTCCCTGAAGGCCGGCCATGCGGTTTAACGCCAGAAGCTTTACTCCGTCTATTTACACCACCTTTATGGCATTGAAGGTGGCTATTTAAGGCCGGCCATTTACTCCTAATTAAGTGTCTTTTGTAGTATAAATAGTCCTTGGCTGATTGCTAGAATCATCCATGCTTTTCCCACAAAAATCCATTTTAGAATTGAGTTTTCCATTGTAATGAGTTGCTAACTCCCATGCTAAATTGGGTTGGTTTGAAGCTGCGTTGTTACTTTGGTTGTAAGTTCTTTTCAATATAAGTTTTTATTTAGTAATACTTTGTGTTTCCTTGATCTCCATTGTCTAATTGTATGTTTACTATTGCTTAAGATTGATCACCTTAGGTTCTAAAGTGCATGCAAATAACTAGGATTAATAGGTTCCGGGTTCGGGCCTTTAATCTAGTAGTAACTTTAAGTAATAACGGGTTGTAATTACTTAAAGAAAAGGAACACAAATATAAAGATAAGTTTAACGGTTTTAATCCTGTCTTTGTTTGAAAGCTAACTTGTTATTCGTTCTTGTAGGTTTACGGAACTTTAACTTGTTAAGTTGTGTTTATGCCGGTTGGCTCGACACATATATTTGATCGAGACGGGAGATTACTTAAGAACTTGAAAAAGGAACTCACTAAAGTAGTAATTGCATGCTTAGAATCAACCTAGTGTAGATTCACCTATCATTCTCTTACTTGTCGTGTTAATCGTTTTCTTAAGTTTTGTGTGAATCAATTCAACCAAAACCCCCCCTTTTTATTACTTGCTAGTGAAACCAATAATTGCATCTAAAACACCTCAACTCTCTTGGGTTCGACCCTTACTTATCTACTATACTTGTTCTTAGTGCTAAGTTGGGATTTACTTTTGATTGGGCATAGACGACCATAGAAATACCTTCAGTCAGATGCATACCCTCCAATCGTGGTGGAAATGCTAGTCGGTATGCCACCTCACCAAATCTCTCTACTATCTCGAATGGACCGTCATATTGGGGGCTCAACTTCCCTTTAATGCCGAATCGTCTAACACCCCAAGTCGGTGACACCCTCAGGGCCTCAACCACACCTGGGCTCCTACCTTGAACTCGAGAGGTCTACGCCTCCTATCCTCGTACGATCTCTAACGAATCTGGGTGGTCAACATCCTCTCTCGTATCAAAGCAACCCTAGCCATGTCATCCTACACGTGATCCGGAGCTACAACACTATAACTCCCCGGCTCGTCCCAACATAAGGGAGTGTGGCATCTTCGCCCATACAATACCTCATACAGTGCCATCCCAATCGCCGCATGCCAGCTATTATTATTCGAAAACTCCACCAATGGGAGATGGTCTGGCCATACATGCCCCCAGTCTAGTACACATGCACGCAACATGCCCTCTAAGGTCTGAATAGTCCGCTCAAACTGGCCGTCAGTTTGTGGATGGTATGCGGTGGTGAAATGAAGACTCAAACCTAGGGCAGCGTGTACCTGCTGCCAAAACCTTGAGGTAAAACGCCCGTCCCTATCCGAGATAATGGTCCTAGGTACTCCGTGCAATCTCACAATCTGACGGGTAAACTCCTCGGCTAGACGACTCAGCGGCCACGTCTCTCGGATGGGGATGAAACGTGCGGTCTTCGTCAACCGATCTACTACTACCCAAATCGCGTTGAAGCTCCTACTCGGTCTCAACCCGGTAACGAATTCCATCGATATATCCTCTCTCTTCCACTACGGCACGGGCAGTGGGTGAAGCTCTCCTCCATGTCTCTAGTGCTCGATCTTGACCTGCTGGTAGCTCGCGCATCGGGCCACATATCTCGCTACATCGGGCTTAAGCCCGCCCAACTAGTAAGATCTCCTAAGGTCCTGGTATAACTTACTCGTGTTCGGATGCACAAAGTAAGGTGTAGGATGTGCCTCACACAAAATCCGCTCTCTCAACTATGGGTCCGACGGTACACAAATACGCCTTTGGCGTCTCTATTAGCCATCTGCTCCTACCGTAAACTGCGGTGCCTCACCTCGGGTCATCCTATCTCTAATCCTCCTCAAAAATCGGACAAACGACCGTCCATATCCGGGAATCGGATATCCATATCTAACTCTATCAAATCCCTCCTCAACTGTTGTTGAACCGTAAGCCGTGATATAGCCTCCTCTCGAGTAGTCTTCCTACTCAAAGCATCGGTGACTACGTTCGCCTTCCCTGGATGGTACAAAATCTCCAAATTAAAATCCTTAATCATCTCCAACCATTTCCTCTTGCGGTTATGCAACTCCCGCTGAGTCAATATATACTTCAGACTCTTATGGTCTTTGAAGATCTAGCACGTAGCCCCGTACAAGTAGTGCCGCCAGATCTTCAAGGAATGAATCACTGCCGCTAGCTCAAGATCATGGGTGGGATAATTCTCCTCGTACGGCTTCAGTTGCCGAGAAGCGTACGCAATAACCCTACTCCTCTGCATCAAAACGCACCCCAAGCCCAGCTTGGAGGCGTCACCATATACAACAAAATCCTCTACGCTCTCGGGCTGGGCTAAAAAAGGAGCGGAGGTCAACCTCCTCTTCAGCTCCTCAAAGTTGCTCTGGCAAGGCTCGGACCAAATGAACCTGGTAGACTTCCTCAGAAAGGTAGTAGGCATGCAATCATGGAGATACCCTCAACAAATCAGCGGTAATGCCCCGCTAAGCCCAAGAAACTGCACACCTCCTTGACCGTCCTAGGAGGCGGCCATGAAGAAATGGACTCTATCTTCGTCGGGTCAACCATGACACCCTCGGCGGAAACTATATGACCTAGGAATGCTACCTCGCGCATCCAAAACTCGCACTTTGAGAGTTTTGCATAAAGCTCTCTATCTTGAAGCACCCGAAGAACCGTCCTCAGGTGTCCTGCATGCTCCTCCCTACTCCGGGAGTAGACTAAGATATCATCTATAAACACCACCACGAATTGGTCCAAGAAGTGGATGAAGATGCCGTTCATCAACCTCATGAAGCCGACGGGTGCATTCGTGAGCCCGAAGGGAATCACGACAAACTCATAATGGCCATATCTCGTCCTGAATGCCGTCTTCGACAAGACCTCCTCTCTTACCCTCAACTGGTGATAGCCCGACCTCAAATCAATGCGTGAAAACACGGAGGCTCCCTGTAACTCGTCTATAAGATCATCGATGCACGGTAAAGGGTACTTGTTCTTGATGGCGACTTTGTTAGAATTCCCGATAATCGATATAAAGCCTCAAAGATTCGTCCATCTTCCTGACGAAGAGGACCGGTGCACCCCAAGGGGAAACACTCGGGCGTATAAAACCTCTCTCAGCTAACTCCTCGAGCTACTTCTTCAACTCTAGCAACTCGATCGGCGTCATGCGGTATGGAGCCTTGGAGATCGGCCTCGTGCCGGGCTCCAACTCAATAGAAAAATTAACGCTCCTCTGCAGTGGTAATCCGGGTGGCTCCCCAAATACCCTCTCAAACTCGCACGCCACGGAAGTCTCCTCCAGCAATGGTCCCGTCTCTTCCTTTATGGTATAGCACTAGAAGACCTCGCATCCCTGTCCGATCAGTCTTGCGGCCCGGACCGCACTAATCATTGTACCGGTCTTCCGGAGGTCCCATCCTCGGAAAATCACCTCGTGTCCCGTCTCCGTGGTAACTGTCACGATCCTCCGGCTGATGTCCAAAACGGCTCGATGACGGTCCATCCAGTCCATGCCAAGGATGACTTCTTCATGCACTAAGTGCATGACATAGAAGTCAGCCAACCAATCTCAGTTTCCCAAACGTATGGGACAACCGTGTACTTATCGGGTACCAATAACCCTACCCCCATTGGGTAACCCCACAAGGAAGGGTCTCCCCTCTACCGTAACTAAGAAAAACCTAGCTACACAGTCATTAGACATAAAAGAGTGTGTCGCACCCGTATCAAATAAAACTCAAACCGGAAGTCAATGGATATGAATAGTACATGTAGCTTCCGGCGCTATTGGATCCACGGCGCTCCTCACCACAAACACCCTGGCCTGTGTGCCACGGGTCTCTTGTGTATCTCCACCACGGCCTCTACCACGGCCCTGACCTTGAGTTGACCCTTGTGTACGCGTTTTACTTTGTCCCCGCTGCTGGGAACTCTGAATTTGAACCTGAGGCGGCCTCTATCCACCACCTGCCCAGCTAGTAGGTGAGGATCCTTGCAGTGATGGTGCACCCCCCTGTCTGCAATAAACTTCCTTGTAGCCCGTCTGAACTGTTACTCTAGGAAATAGCACAAAAAGCATTACATTTATAAACTCGAACTAAAATCCTAAACTACCTAGCGAAACCCGCAGTGTACGGGTCGTTTTGTAGAAAGGAAAGTATTCCGAGGTCGAACACAAGGACTGAGGCGAAATCAAGTCATTCAATGATCAAAGATAGTGCAAATCTAGTCTAAGAAAAGAGAAAGAAATAAAGAAATGAAAATGATGATATTTTTGGTTGAGTTTTTGTGATGATCAAGCAAGGATCACAAATCAAGCAAGGTAATGAAACAAACTAACACTCAAGCTAGCAAAACAAACAAGTGACACAAATACAAGATATGAGATCAAAGATAGAAAAAGAGGATTCTAGAGGTCAAGATTTCCGGTTATGGCATTGGACTCAAACTTCTAAAGATTCTAAGGATAAAGCTGCGGTGTTGGGAAAGGGTGTTTCACTAATGGAAGCAATTACCGGGTAGGTCTCTCACTTCACTAATCCCGCACCAAACTCCTATTACCGGGTAAGTCTCAAGGAGGTAAAGTTAGGAATTCTGCACAAACCGGACACTACCTAAGGGGCAAACCTCTCCTTACCGGGTAAGTCTCGGAAAAGGTAAGTCTCAAGCAATAATCCTAGCACACTCAATCCAATAGCGGCTTGTGAGGCTCACTACTACCTAGAATTCATCATCTTAGGTATCTAAGATCGGAAATCATCGGGTAGATCTCTTCCCTCACTTAGGTTGATAGCATTAGGTGATCCTAAGCTAAATTAAGCTCAACAAACACTAGGATTTCAACAATCTAACATCCTAACATACAGATTCATCAATTAAAGAGCAACAGAAGGAAAAATCGGGTGGATCATAGTAAAAATCGGCCGATTTACTATGAAGAACAGGTCGATTTTTATGTCTGAGTTAGGTTTTGTGCATACGAATCATCCTAAACTAACATATAAGTCCATTCTATCATCACCCAAGCAATAACCATCAATCCATCACTCCAGAATCACAACAAACTAGCCAACAACATGCATTTCAAGATCTAAAATCATCATACAAGCATACATGGAATCCATAGCAAGAAGATGAAGTAAGGAAATGAAAGCAATGAAACTTAGCTAGATTTGAGCTCAAAACAAGTCTTTCAACACACCAAATGTAGCTCCAAGTCGGATCTTACAACCTTCAACAAGCTTCTTCACAAAAATCACTCAAATCTCACTATGAAATTGAAATCTACACTAATCTCCCTCAAGAACACCCACAAGGGTGTCTTGAAGAGAGCTCCCAATTGGAAGATTCTTTTTTGGGAAGATGCTAGAGGATGTTGGAGAGGAGGAGAATGAATGGGAATGAGCCAGCAACAGCTTTGAAGGACCACTTATATTCTCCACCAAGAGCAAGGCCGGACAAGAGATCGTGGGACACGTGGCTTAAGCTGTCAAAGGCCCAAAAATCGACCCAGAGGAAAAAATCGGCCGATTTTCCTGGGTGTAGGTCGATTTTCTTCAACAGAAGCATGCTATGATCGTCTAGCCATGAGTTGCTCCATTGCTTGCACCAATAGTGGTCTTTGTGTCCTTTGTTGCTCCAATTATGCTCCTCCAAGGCTTTGGATGTGTACCATCATGAGGCTTGGCCCTCAAATGTATCGATTAACGTCCAATAGATCCCCGAATTACCTACAAAACCGATAAAAGGTAGTGTAGACGTCTTTTCTAGAAATGTGCATGAATTGAGCGAAGACGTCATGAACCAATGCCAAAACATGCATGAATGAGTGAGAAATCTATCTAAATGATTACCTAAACCTAAGTCATAAATCGTGTTATCAAAAATACCCCATACTTAAGGTTTGCTCGTCCCCGAGCAAATTCCCAACTATAGACTAAGAGATGACATGATTTATGTATGCAGAAAAATGGCAAAATATTTTTGGGTTTGTGCTTCTAATATTGGATCACCTTCATAGTCATGTTTCATTGCAATGGACAAGCAATATGCATAAAATGAATGAAGGCATGGAAAGACAATTACACTTAACTAGAAAGCATGAAATGAAGTGTAAAGATGAAGAAGTCAAGATGATCATGAGCATATCCAATCTAAATCACTTAGTCTTACACACATGCAAGTAGGTCATAAGGACTTGTGAAATAGAAGGCCAAGAAACGTTGTGATTAGGTGGGAATTTTCTAGGCTATGTGATGCTAATCCGGGAAAGGAACTAAACAACCACAACTTCACATTTCTTATCAACTTCCCTCAAGTGTACATTTTTCTTCATTTTCTTTTCTTTCTTTTATTTTTGAGACAATGGCATTGGTGTACAAAAGCCGAAACCTTGGTGATTAGCCATTCTCGGGCTTTTTCTATTTTTCGAGATGCATCCACACCGGGCACACATACCAAAGCTCGTTAGGACTATCGGTTTATTTGACTTTGGCAAGGCACCAACACCCGATTATGTGAAGTGTACCGAGTTACTTGTCATTTAAACCAACGTCCCCAAACCTATATTTTTGTCTACACTTTCACAACAATTTCAGCATTTCATTCACATCATTCTTTCATCAACAATTTCACCCCACACTTGCTTTTCACACACATCAACACACTATCATGCTCCTATTCCCGGATGGGTCAAAAGAGGTCAAATTTTTCATCAATTGAGGTGCTCAAGCAACATGATCAAGATGAGAAGTAGAGAAAGATGAATTGCCTTATTCATTCCTAATTGATGTGCAAGAACTAGCATGTAATTTCGACTTTCAATCCTCAATTCAATCAAGGCAAACATTCATGATCACAAATCATTCATGGGATTCAAGATAAGTACTTCAAGTCCACATATGGATTCAGCTATTCAACACATAAGGCCATCCATAGCCAATTCACAAGACAATTTTCATCATAAGGGTCATTCCCAAGCTTAGAAGCACTAAAATTTTTAAAATTTTCTGATTTTTTTGGATTTTTCGAAATATGTATGTACAATGCAAGACATAATGAAACATGTGACAAAATTAAACTATCCTAGATGCTAATCATGCAAGTGATCATGAAAACCCCACCCCATACTTAGAAACACATTGTCCCTAATGTGTAAACTAAATAAAGAAGTGAAAGAGAGTCCTCACAATGTAAAATTGGTGATGCTTTGGTATTTCGGTTCTCATTGGATGATGATGGTGGATGATCGATCAAGGATGGTAGAGAGCTCTTGATGTTCGTTATGATGTCGGAACCCGCGCTTGGCACCGCAAGCCGTCCAAGTTCCACGTCCACTCTACCCATGCTCGATGGAGATCATCACTTTCCCTTATACAAAGGAAAAATCGGACTAGCTACCCAGGAAAATCGGCCGATTTTCTGTGAAGAACAGTCCGATTCCTGGGTGCTTTCTTCCTTGTCCATGTGCTCGGATCTTGCACCTTCTACTAGTCCATGAGGCTTTCACATGTCCTCCAACGTCTCATAACTCACGACAATCAACAAGATCTAGCACCCAAAAACACAAAAGAAAAACAAAGCACACCAAAAGCAAAATGAACAAAAACAAGAAAAATAAAAGGGAAAAACATGTACCAATGGGTTGCCTCCCATTAAGCGCTTCTTTAAGGTCATTAGCTTGACCAAACTCCAAGGATATGTCAATCCACCTCGAATACCATGGTTTGCTTGAGGAGTCCAAGCAACCATCGCTTTCCGGCATCCATGATGACAAGCAAGGGCCACTTGATGCCCAAATAAGCTTTAAGTTCTCTCTTCACCGGTGAGTAGTAGACTCCTTTATCACCGCTCCTTTGATGATAGTATGGAGTTGCAACCATAGGTGCCACCCCATACTTAGACAATTGGTACTCCGCGGTCATACCGGTGAGATGCTTGTCATCCTCATCCTCTATGATCCAAAGAAGGCCGGTTCTTGGAAAGAATTCTTCATTGAGGTGCTCCATAACCATCATGGATCCATCATGTTTGCCTCCATCATTCAACATGGAAAACTCCTTAGGAAAGGGGCTCCAATCTTCGTGTGTACTCCGGGCAAGCAAGGAGGGATTGGGAGGAGTTGAGGTTATCTTAGGGCTCTCCCTCGTGAGCTCTTCAAGTGTGGTTCCGGGGTTGATGGCAAGGATGACCGGGGGTGAGAATACTTCATTGCACTCCTCCAAAGGTGAAGGAGGTGGAGGTAAGCCTTGAAGGGTGGTAGGATCTCCTAACATAAGAGCATTCCTAATCTCCTCAATCTCCCTCCTCATTTGTTCTTCTCTCTCGGTATTCAATCTCCTTTCTTCCTTCAAGGCCAAATCCCTTAGCCACAATTGCTCTCGAGCTTCATTCAACTCTTCCTCAAGGCTTCTATTGGTTATGGTTGAATCGGGCAATTCTTGGATCTCCTCATAGTGAACCTCCTCTTGATGACATACTTCCCCTTCAAGCTCCATGTGGGAACTAGAAATGGAAGCAAGGTTGCTTTCTAGATCATCCATCTTCCTCAACATTTCTTCTAGCATTGATTCCACTCGGTCATTGTGAGGTTGATGGTGAGGTTCCACATAAGGCAATGTAGTCATGTGAGCTTGATCATGGGACTCATGATACGCATTAAACTCCTCCCAATACTCAAACTCATCATGGAGAGGTCCTAGATCTTGGCTTTCCATCCACTCCTCATACTCCATGTCGTCAAGGTCGTCTTGGAGGTACAATCCGTCCATGGCAAACATGAAAAGGCAAAAACAAAAACAACACAAGATCAAAAGTAACAAGAAAGATAAACACTAAAAACGATCAAAAGCAAATAACTCAATCTAGACCTAGTCCCCGGCAACGGCGCCAAAAACTTGTTACGCTAGGAAATAGCACAAAAAGCATTACATTTATAAACTCGAACTAAAATCCTAAACTACCTAGCGAAACCCGCAGTGCACGGGTCGTTTTGTAGAAAGGAAAGTATTCCGAGGTCGACACAAGGACTGAGGCGAAATCAAGTCATTCAATGATCAAAGATAGTGCAAATCTAGTCTAAGAAAAGAGAAAGAAATAAAGAAATGAAAATGATGATATTTTTGGTTGAGTTTTTGTGATGATCAAGCAAGGATCACAAATCAAGCAAGGTAATGAAACAAACTAACACTCAAGCTAGCAAAACAAACAAGTGACACAAATACAAGATATGAGATCAAAGATAGAAAAAGAGGATTCTAGAGGTCAAGATTTCCGGTTATGGCATTGGACTCAAACTTCTAAAGATTCTAAGGATAAAGCTGCGGTGTTGGGAAAGGGTGTTTCACTAATGGAAGCAATTACCGGGTAGGTCTCTCACTTCACTAATCCCGCACCAAACTCCTATTACCGGGTAAGTCTCAAGGAGGTAAAGTTGGGAATTCTGCACAAACCGGACACTACCTAAGGCGCAAACCTCTCCTTACCGGGTAAGTCTCGGAAAAGGTAAGTCTCAAGCAATAATCCTAGCACACTCAATCCAATAGCGGCTTGTGAGGCTCACTACTACCTAGAATTCATCATCTTAGGTATCTAAGATCGGAAATCATCGGGTAGATCTCTTCCCTCACTTAGGTTGATAGCATTAGGTGATCCTAAGCTAAATTAAGCTCAACAAACACTAGGATTTCAACAATCTAACATCCTAACATACAGATTCATTAATTAAAGAGCAACAGAAGGAAAAATCGGGTGGATCATAGTAAAAATCGGCCGATTTACTATGAAGAACAGGTCAATTTTTATGTCTGAGTTAGGTTTTGTGCATACGAATCATCCTAAACTAACATATAAGTCCATTCTGTCATCACCCAAGCAATAACCATCAATCCATCACTTCAGAATCACAACAAACTAGCCAACAACATGCATTTCAAGATCTAAAATCATCATACAAACATACATGGAATCCATAGCAAGAAGATGAAGTAAGGAAATGAAAGCAATGAAACTTAGCTAGATTTGAGCTCAAAACAAGTCTTTCAACACACCAAATGTAGCTCCAAGTCGGATCTTACAACCTTCAACAAGCTTCTTCACAAAAATCACTCAAATCTCACTATGAAATTGAAATCTACACTAATCTCCCTCAAGAACACCCACAAGGGTGTCTTGAAGAGAGCTCCCAATTGGAAGATTCTTTTTTGGGAAGATGCTAGAGGATGTTGGAGAGGAGGAGAATGAATGGGAATGAGCCAGCAACAGCTTTGAAGGACCACTTATATTCTCCACCAAGAGCAAGGCCGGACAAGAGATCGTGGGACACGTGGCTTAAGCTGTCAAAGGCCCAAAAATCGACCCAGAGGAAAAAATCGGCCGATTTTCCTGGGTGTAGGTCGATTTTCTTCAACAGAAGCATGCTATGATCGTCTAGCCATGAGTTGCTCCATTGCTTGCACCAATAGTGGTCTTTGTGTCCTTTGTTGCTCCAATTATGCTCCTCCAAGGCTTTGGATGTGTACCATCATGAGGCTTGGCCCTCAAATGTATCGATTAACGTCCAATAGATCCCCGAATTACCTACAAAACCGATAAAAGGTAGTGTAGACGTCTTTTCTAGAAATGTGCATGAATTGAGCGAAGACGTCATGAACCAATGCCAAAACATGCATGAATGAGTGAGAAATCTATCTAAATGATTACCTAAACCTAAGTCATAAATCGTGTTATCATGAACGCAAGAGAAACACGTCACTAGAGGCTTCCTACAATCGGGCCTAAGATTATCATGTCCTCCGCAGTTATAACATTTCCTCCCTCTGTCTAGCGCCTGAGTAACAAGCGGACGGCCTGTATGTCCCTGGGCCGGACTACAGCCCTGTCCCGAGGCTCTTGCCCCTAAACTAGTGGGTCCCGTCCTCTGACCCTTGTCCGGTCCTCCGGACTGCGCCACTCTCCTAGCTCCTGGTTTGTCTCTCTCATATGCCGATGCTCAATCTTGGTACTCGGCCAGGGAATCACAACTGAATCCAGCAAGGTATGCACGGGTGGACTCCCTCAATCTCCTAGAAAAGAGATACACGTGTTGGTCCGCCGGAGGTGCGGCGGGCCCCAGCAAGGCCAACTCCGCTCGGAAACGCCTGATCGCCTTGATATATGGGACGTCCTCAAACCCAGCCTCCAAGAAATCTTGGACTCGGTCTCTCCTCAAAGAATTTGGGCAGAAAGTCTCTTTAAAAAGTCTCAACAGTTTGTCCATCCTAGTCACACCTCCTCGTACCGACCTCCACCAATAGTGGACCTGCTCTCTACCAAAGTCTGAACCACCTCGACCTGCCTCTCCTCTAGGCAACGGATAAGCTCAAGTGCTATCTCCACGTGCCCGATCCAATGCTCAACCTCCAACCCTACTTTCCCGTTGAAGTAAGGCACATGTTTCTAGCTGAAAGCCTTCAACCAGGAAATAGGTCCAGGAGACCTCAGCTCGTCTCTAACCCTTACAATCTCCACAACCGGCCCGGATGCAACTATTGCTGGTGTAACAATCTCTAGTACGACCTTGGTTTGTGTAACCATCTGTGAGACCTCAGTCGATCTCGCAGGTGCAGGTGCAAGCACCGGTTCTGGTGGCGTTAGAGGTGGTGCTCCAATCCTATACGCCTCCTCAACTCGACGTACATAATCCTCGAACACGGTAGCCCTAATCGATGCTCCCCCGGTCCTAGTAGATGAGGAACTACGCGCCCCAAACCTCACAACTCTCATTTCCCTTCCCTCGAGAATGTCACTCTCCGCCACGTCCTCTATTGGAACCCTCAACTACTGACGGATCCACTGCTGGTGGGTCCACAATAGGGATACGTCCCCGACCTCTTGTGCCTGGAGGTCTTCCTACTCGTCCCCGTCTCAGGACGGTAGGAGGAAGTGGTGCTCTACCCCGGACGGGTCCTACATAAGCAATCGCTCTCGTACGTGTCATCTATATCGTTTAGCGTTTATTTAGGTGTAATTAACTCGATATGAAGGTCATACTTATAATATTACTTATGAAAGAAGACTTATAAAAGCATGGTAAGTAAGAAGCCGAAATCCAAGGTGCAACCAAGGCATAAAAGCCCAATCATCCTAATGTCACATGCATATCTAAGTACATACATGTCCGAAATCATCCTAAGACCATACACATAAATATAACTATGCAAATATATATACATCAAATACAGAAATCTACGTCGCCGAGGTTTGCGTGAGGAGTGGAGGTCCCGTACATTCTAACCCAATCCCGACTCATGCATTGAATTTTGAAAATGAAAAGTCAGAACCCTTGGGGTTCTGTTTATTCCTCGTTCGGCCTTTAGAAGGTTATGAGTGCCATTGTTGTCAACCTAGGGCTTTGATACCAATTTGTAACACCCCAAATCCGCGGGATTTCAAAATGCTACGGGCGAGACCACACAATGGGTCCCGACCCGTAGCTTGACAACAATCTCACCGGACCTTTCCAACTTGGCACAAATAAAGGCGTAAAACTCAAAATAGCTATAATGTATGCAAGAAAAGAAAGGAAGGGATACAAGTTGGAAACTCAGCCGAGTCCTCAAAACGACATAAAACGTAAAGGAATCCAAAACGTATGACATGACATAATCCGAAAATACAAGAAAAACTCCAAAAACGCCCCCGTCCTACAATGTACGGAGACCACTCGGTTGTCCACTCCTCCACCTCACTCAGCGGCATCCCTAACCTACAAGGCATCTACACAAAACAGTTTGAAACTGTTAGGTCACATTCTAGGCATTATAAGAATAATATGGCACAAACACACAAGGAAGCATACATAACACACAACATACACATTCATTACTTAATATCTTTTTAGATTATTCCATAACTAATCCATTCATTCAAGTGTGACACGAGAGTCTTATAACTCTCGCCTCTGTCCCCGTGTAACCAAACCGTAAACCCTGAGGTAGTGATGAAGAAGCCCGCCCGTATACTATGTATGGCCTGGTCGCAGAGATCCTCCCAGTCTCCCTCGGGAGCTGGGCAGTAATGTCACCACCATATATTAATAGTAACAATGGGCCAATAATACATTAGATCAAGTAGATCCTAATCCGTTTTCATACTCAAAAGCGATAAACACATACCACCATAATATATCCGATAAGGCATAGAAGCGGCTAAGTAAGTCCGAAGACTTACCTCGTCTCAAGCTAATCAAATCAACGATCTAATTTTCCGAATAGGACAACCAAAGCCTGATCACCAAGATATATATACAACATCAAACTCACAACACAACTCTAAAACTCTCCCAAGCTAACAACCTATCAAGGGGTTAAACAACTAGAAGCTAGGAAAGCTTTCTTGAACCTTTAAGAGGTCAAGAACATGATAAACAAAGGAGGGAGGGAACAAAAGCCCACAACTTATAAGAGATCCAGCATAAACCAAGCTGGACTAAGGAGGTAAGAGGAAGAGAGACCACAAGGCCTTCACACACACAAGCTCACTAAAGATTCAAGGGCACCTAGGTTCAAGCCATTAGATGGCATTCTCATAGTCCTAGATCAACCTAAACATGCTTCTAACTACGCAACAACATAAGTTCTAAGGAAGGAACAAAGAGGAAGGGAGGAAGGAACCTACTGGTGAAGAAAACGCAACCGCGGAAGCAAGCTAGCACTCCCGGTGGAACCTGTCGCCGCCCCTACGGACCTCTGGCGCCGCCCCTGCACCTGGTGGCCGCCCCTGCGATTGCCTTGGTCCACCCCAGCGCCTCTGGTGGTCCGCCCCTGCGGTCGAGCAACAGAAACTTCGTCTTCTTAGTTTCTTCGACTGGTTCTTTTCTCCTAATGCCTCCTTCTCTTGTTGGGATTTCTCCAAACTCTCACCACAGGTCCTAGCCTCCTCACCACTACCTAAACAAGCTAATGAAAGGGACATGCAAGGGTTTACTAGATCTCCCTTCAAAAGCTTCCTCCATAGCAATGGAGATGAAGAGAAGAGGAAGAAGAGAAAACAAGCATCAAGAGAAAGAGGGAAGCAGACCACTTACCACAGGATGATCCGGAATACCCAAGTTCCAACTCCTACCCAACTCTTCCAAGGCACAAGAAGATGAGAGCAGGCAAGAAGGAAGATAAGAGTAGAAGGAAGAAAAATGAACGTGAAAGGAAAAGTGGGGAAGAGAGGAGAGAGTAATGAGCTGACAAAACGAGGTGGGTTATCCATGGGTCAGCCCCCTCGTCCCCTCACTCCCAAGGTCAGAATGTTAAAAGATGTCTCCATCCCGCGTTAAAACCCGTACTCAGCAAACGTGCATGCGGGAAATAAGTCGTAGACGCGGAAAGGTTGGAAACAACTCAACTTCCGGAAATAAAATTTCCGGATGTTACATCGATAACATGTTAACAATCCGTAATAAAAATTCCAGATGTTACAACTAATCCCACTAAAAACAAGTTTCGGCCCAAAACTTGCGAACACAAAACTCGCGGTCTAAGAACTCGGTAACCACTCAAATCCATAACGTGCAAACTTCCGTAATCGATAACCTTCACACAATCGTGTCACCAAGTCAAGACCTCGCAAGTCCTACACACAAACTTGCATAAACCGCATAATAAGACAAAAGCTAACCAATCATACAACACATTCCCGCTCGGGGCACAAAACACGTAAACTCGCATATGTACGTAAACTCTAACCAACAGGTCAACTCGACGTAACTAGATCATCGTAAAACTCCGACAAAGATACTATACCACGTCCTCCCGGTAGCTTCATCGGCTCCTCGTCTATCCCTAGATCATCACAACTAAGATCATATCTCGAGCCATACACGTGTTCCATCGATCGTCACACCTGAAATCTGGTGAACATTCTCCACTCTCAGAGGCCACACCGACCGGTAAACTACTTCCCAACTCGCGTCAATATCTCCAAAAAGGTCTGATATATATATTGGAACCCAACTCCCTTCTCATGACCAACACGTATGATGCCTCGCGTCCTTGATACTCTTAACTCGACTCATCGCATATCCGAGACCAAGAGGTCCGTACCTCTTTTCAGTACATACTTTCTCGTGACCTAGCTTATCTAACATCTGCCTTTGGACCACCGCTATCCAAGCGAGGTCATCACGTATTTGTTTAGCTAAACTTACATATACTCACCAATTCTAACATCACAAGGTACCACATTACCGTCCACAACTTGCTTCAAACTAGGCCATCACAATGGTACCTCTCAATTGTCATAACGATAACTCAACCCAAAGGAGGATATCAGGTCCACCTTTACCCCCTTATTGTTCGCTCCAAAAAGTGTGTGCAAGCTTTAAATTTATAACCAAGGAAATGTGCTTAAACAAGGATGCGAACCCGTAGTGTACGGGTCAATTGTAATAAAAGCAAGAGATTCCAGGGGTCGAACACAGGGACTTAGGCGAAACCAAGCACAGAATCGGTTGTCAAATAATGCAATCAACAAAAGCAATCAAAGTAATCAAAGATGATATAAGTCAAATAAGAGGAAATGCGGATTCTAGGGATTAAGACATCCAGTTGTGGTTCAAACTCAAGATCTAAAGATATAGCGGTCAAAGCTGAGATTTTGCAAAGGGAAGGTGTTTCTAAGATGGGAATAGTTCACCGGGTAAGTCTCACTACTCACTATCCCAAACCGTAATTCCTATTACCGGGTAAGTCGCAAGGAACTAAGGTATAAAACTAAAACCTCAAACTAATACACCAACCAAGGGAATAGAATCAACCTTTACCGGGTAAGTCTCAGGTTAACTCTCAAGATTGGAACGGAAGCACACTCAAACCCCAATAAAGGATAAACCTTTATTACCTATCGCTTATGATCTTAGGTAAACATACAAAGGAATCACCGGGTAAGTCTCATCCTAGGCTTGCATTGAACCGGGAAAGGATTAACATGTATAGGTTTTGGCAAACTGGTTCTTAACTCGGATTTGGATCAGGGAAACGTTCACCTCGGTCAGACAGAATCCACCCTGGCCAAGGTGTTCATCGACTGAGCGAGATGTTCGTCGGTTAAGATAAAGACTCGAATTTTCAAGGTCCGGCTAGTATTAAGATCATTCTATCATCGTCTTTCCCACAACCTTCAGTCAATCACCCTAGAATCGCAAAAGAAACTTAGCCAACAATCATCATGATGACAATAATAAACTTTATAAGGAAAGAATCAATTATCAAACAATAAGACTTTAATAGAAAGACTTCAATAACTGGATTCAATATGTAACAAATCAGTGTTTTCAAGTCACAAATCAAGCAAGAACAACCAACCAAAAGTAACCAAAGGTAGCCTAGAGAAATCTCATAAAACTCCTTCAAAGGCTATCTTCAACAAGGAAATCTTCCTTCTTCCTTCAAGTCCGAAGGGAAATCTTCTGCAATCGCAGGACTTTGATGCAGCGGCTGTCTCAGCACGTCTAAGCATGGATTGAATTTGTGGAAAATCCAACCCTTTATATAGGAAAATTATCTTCCAAAGATAAAATATCTTAAAAGATATTTTCCTATAAAATATATCCAATTAAATCAGCTGAATATCTTTTCTTCCTTCCAAAAATCCAGCCCAAAAATAAGATATCTTTATTCCATAAATAAAAGATCTCAGCCATAAAATATATCTCCTCGCCGGCGAAAGGGCATCCACCTCGGTTGGGGAGCTCCTCAGAATCACCTCGGTCGAGGTGGTACTGTAGCTGAACGAGGTGACTCTGAACTGAATGTGAAATCTCTCAAATCTGGTCCAAAGTAATTCTCTAATCCATTTTCATGCTTCCTGAATTCCTCCTTAACCTCCTAAATGTAGCTCCAATGACTCCTTAGCTCCCTTAGCTCATTTTTAGTCCAAAATGTGCCGTTTTACCTACGATTATAACGAAACTAGGTGTAGACCTCGATTCCTGCAAAGGTAGATGAAATAGAAATATAATCACAGAATGTATGCTCATACATGCAGTCTTATGAAGATAAAACGTCTAAACCGGTGTCAAAACATAGACTATAATACATGCTATCAAAATACCCCATACTTGTCCCTTGCTTGTCCCCAAGCAAGTTCCGAATATTAGGTAGAGGATAGGATGGATTATAAGTCTAAAAGATCAAAAAAAATCCTTCAAAAACCTTTTGGTGGTGTGCTTCCCCCTTAGATCACCCTAAGAGAATGCTTCATGGAAAATAAAATCAAACATGGTCAAAACATTTCATGAATATAAGAAAGTTGTTCATCTTTGCATAAAATCATAGAATGCATCATAATTCATGTTTATCGAAATCAATCATGTATAATCCAATTTAAACCACTAAGTCAATCAACAAGCTCGAGGTCTCAAGGGTTTTCCAAAGAGAAAGGTCAAGAAACGTGTAGGGTAGGGATGCATAGAAGGTAATGTGGTGCTAGAATCCGGGAATAGGATCTTACTTCACTTTTACTTGAACTTCAACAACCTCCACCAATAAGCTTTGCTTATTTCACGCTTTTTTTTTACTTTACTTTTTGGATTGCATGGACAGAGGTGCACAATAACCAAAGCCTAGATGATTAGCAAGATACAAACACCCGGCTATGTGAATGGTGCCGAGTTACTCATCATCATGATTGACTTCCCCAAACCTATTATTACTTTCTAACACTTTCACTTCCAGCCAACTTCTCAACTGTTACTTCATTTGCTTTCACCACTTGCTTCCACATTCCCGGATAGGCAAAGGGAGGCAAAAAATGTATATGAGGGGCAAAGCATGATCAAGAAGAAGAAGAGAAGAGAATGAATTGCCTTGGTCTTTCCAGGAAGAGAGTGAGAGAACTTATTATGTGGTGTCAACCTTCAAATTCAACATAATTTTGATAAGGACAAAGAATTAAACATGCTAGCATTTTAAAACAAAGCAAATAGCAACTTAAACATATCGTAAAACCTTTCAAGCATGTAAAGATTTTAAATCCAATCTACAAACTTTATCTTCACTAAGATCATATCCAGAAAAGAAACACAAAAACTTTTTTCAAAAATTTTCAGTTAGAAACCCTACCTCGGTCGAGGTGTTCTAAGTCAAACGAGGTGGTCAACCTCGTTTGGCCATAACCATCCCGGTCGAGCAAAATTTATTTTTTTTTATAAACCAGTTTTTTTTGACGTTTTTCTCAAACAAAAACCTGCATGTATGCATGAAATGACAGATAACCACATAAAGCATAAAAATCATCATAAATATCCATCATAGTCATCATACAAATCATAGTAGCAAGTAAGTCATATAAATACATCCACAATACCCCCGTACTTGGGACACATTGTCCCAATGGGTCAAAATAAGTCTAAGAAAAAGAGAGTACTCACCGGACATAAGCTGAGCTGCATAATAAATAAAGAAAAGAAATCCCTGCAAGCTCTAGTCCTGATGTGCTGGTGGTGGTGGTGGATATGGCACGTACGGATGCTGGGATGGATCAAAAGGATAGCCCATCGTGTGCTGGAACTAGATCTCCATCATCCGGCGCTGGTAGTGCTGGCTCTCCCTCAACTCCATCATCTCCAGGGATAAGGCGGCGTAGGAGTTGATCATCTGGTCCGTCACCTCATCAATCCGTCGATGAGCTACTGGGTCCCGTTGCCTACGAGGCCTGCGCCTAGCTGGTCGAGATAGTACTGTTGCCTCCTCCTCTGTCGCCTCCATATCAAGGTCGACACTGGCACGCTAGGACCGGCGGTATCAGTCCTGGTCTCCATGGCAGCACTGCCATGATCATACTCCTCCTCATCAGTAGTAGCATCAGCGTCTTGGGCATCCTGAATATAAGGCATCCAGGCGGAAGACCAGTACTGAGAATCGAAGAATGTGAATTGATTTGACGATGGTATACCTTGAGGTGCAGTCTGCTCCCAGGGCATGGCTACGTACGGAGTAGTAAGTCTACGAGGAAATAGAATCCTCCTCGTGATCATCTCCTGCAACCCTAGCGGCTTCACAGCCGCGACAACCATACAAGCTTTGAGGTCCAGACCTATGTAACTCGCGATGTGAGTCACAAGTCCTCCGCAGCAGATATCCCCCTTCGCCTTTGCCTTGATCCTGTGCAGATCCTCAGCTAACATACCCCCAAAGTCGGGTACTCCACTAGTAACCAATAAGAAGAGACTCAACAACTGTCCCTGTCTAATCTTTTGAGGCATCTCAGTACGCGCCAAAAGGGTCTCACTAAAAATCCGGTGGGCCAATCTGAATGCTAGGTGGAAAATAATCCGCTCCATGGAGTGTCCAAGTCTCCACCTGTCTACATGCTCCACAACGTGGGTTATCTGCCCCCAAAACTATCGAGCCACCACTCGAGAAGGAAACTCAGTCATTGTAGGAGTCGGGAAGCCAAAAATATCTCTGAAATCATCCAAAGGAATGATGTAGTTCCGGTTCATCAACCGGAACTTGATGCTCCTCGTCTTAGGAACGTGAGTCATAGAACTCACGAACTCTATGGTCTGCTCAAGGTAAGCCGGTGCCCGGATCTCCATGAACTGCTCCAGTCCAACCATGGAGATCATCCTCCTCAGATCCTCCATCGCATAGAGGCAATCAAATGTAGTAACATCTAAAAACCACGGGGCAATGATAGGACGCCCGCAAATATGATTATAGTCTGTCTGGTGACGCTCGTGAATCAACAGAATAAAAGGTTTAGAAGCAAAAGAAGGTGAGGAACCATCCCTCAGAACTAGCTGGCGATCAGATCTAGAACTCATCTTTCTCCTCTGACAGGTCACCTCGGTCGGGCTGACAACTCTCAAGAACACCTCGGCCGAGGCGCAGGTCGAATGGACCGAGGTAGAATGCTGTTTGATTTCAACTTTCTGATTTCCACTTCTTTTCCCCCAATTTCACTAGCAGTTTTTCCTAAGGGGTACTTAAGTCTTTTCCAATACAAATGATTGGCAACCAAAGCCAATTACATCCCAAAACAGTGAAGAGAGAACGAGTTAGGGTTTTCGAGTTCTTACCCCAGATTCGGTCAATTCGAGGCGTTTTTTTGTTGCGGTTTCTTGCTTGCAAATTGATCCTCTTGATTTTCCTTGCAGAACCAGAGCAAGAATCGTAGAAAACGATCGAGAAACGAAGAAACGAGGTGGGAGAAGCGCCGCGGTCGAGGGGTTAAATGGGAAGGAAGAGGGAGAAATTGTTTCTCCTTTTATACCCTTCACCGATTCTGTTGTCACCTCGGTCGAGGTGGTCCCGACCGGACCGAGGTGGCTGGACTGAGGTGGGTTTTTGTCAGCCCTAGTCGCCTCGGTTTCCTCAAGAACATCTTGTTCGAGGCGCTGTGACAACAACCGAGATGTATCTTATTCGAACTTTGTCTTCTTAATTTATCGAACTTCTGTCCTTCCAGTGTAGCTCCTCAGCTCTGATCTTTCTTTTTGGAATACCTGGTTGTTGTCCTAGAAGAAAACAAAAACAAACAAAACAAACTATCTAAAACTAGACTAGAAAGAGAAAAGAAAGCAATACCTTGGGTTGCCTTCCAAGAAGCGCTTGGTTTAAGATCGCTAGCTAGACCATACGTCATCCCTAAAGAAGGTGTAGGGCAGCAATCTCCTCCTCCGGAACATCCGGCCGGTAAATCTTCATCTATGGCCATTGACCTTGAAGCTTCCGCTTGATTCTCCCCAAATTTCCACTGCACCATGGGGAAAATAGTTTTAACAATGTAAGGTCCTGTCCATCTAGATTTCAACTTACCTGGAAAGAGGCGGAGGCGGGAGTTGAAGAGTAGAACTAGATCTCCTTCTTTGAACTCCTTAGGAATAACACGCTTGTCATGCCATCTCTTTGTTCTTTCCTTGTAGATCTTGGCATTCTTATAAGCGTTTAAGCGCAACTCTTCCAACTCATTGATGTCCAATAGCCTCTTATATCCGGCTTCTTTGATGTCGAAATTTAGCCACTTGGTTGCCCAATACGCCTTGTGCTCTAGCTCAATGGGTAGATGACAAGACTTCCTATATACCAAATTATAAGGGGTGGTACCTATGGGGTCTTGAATGCAGTCCTATAAGCCTAAAGAGCGTCGTCCAACTTCATGGACCAATCCTTCCTTGTTCTAGAGACGGTCTTCTCCAAGATTGCCTTGATTTCTCTATTCGAGATTTTGTCCTGTCCACTAGTTTGAGGGTGATAAGGGGTTGCTACCTTGTGGGTGACCCCATACTTCGATAGAAGTGCATTAAACTTCCGGTTGATGAAATGTGTCCCTCCACCGCTGATGATGATACGTGGTGTCCCAAAACGTGGGAAGATAGTCCGATTAAAGAACTTCACGACCACCTTGGCATCATTAGTGGGAGAGGCAATGGCTTCCACCCATCTAGAGACAGAGTCAACAACTAGGAGAATGTAGAGGTTTCCTCCGGATGATGGGAATGGTCCCATGAAATCGACTCCCCATACATCAAATATCTCAACCTCTTGGATATTGTTGAGTGGCATCTCATTTCTCTTGGATAGGTTCCCTGTTCTTTGGCATGCATCACAAGAGACAACAAATGCTTGTACATCTTTAAATAATGTAGGCCAAAAGAAACCGGAACGCAATACCTTAGCGCACGTTTAATGTGCGCTAGCATGTCCTCCACAGGGAAGTGAATGGCAGTGTCTTATGACGTTGGCTACTTCCTCTTCCGGAATGCATCATCGAAGCATCCCATCTGGACCTCTCTTGAACAATAGAGGTTCATCCCAATAAAAGTGGCGTACGTCTTTAAAGAATTTCTTCCTTGGAGAGTACGTCAATCCGGGTGGTATTTCTTGGCAAACAAGATAATTAACAATGTCAGCATACCAAGGCTCTTTATTATCAATGGCTTGGTGAAGCCAGTGCTCCACAAACTGTAAATTGATTATCAGAAAAGGGTTTAAGAGATTCGTCGTCCTTAGTTGACAACGTCTCATTTGCCGTCTCGGTTAGTGTCCGAGGTGGGTGACCGAGGTGTTCTACACATATGAACACCTCGCTTGGTCCAGAAAGTGCCTCGGTCGAGGTACTGCAACTGGAAACGAGATCTAAATCTCTCTTCTTCCTCTGAATTAGAGTTTCAATCTTAGCTCCCGGATCTTCCTCTAGTGTTTACAAGCTCCGTATATTTGCATCACAAGAAACATCTATATCTTCCTCCATTAAGCTAAAACTAATAACTCTTTCAACAGGGTCTTTAGTAAGGATAGAGCTCACCAATTCCCTTGATTCTTCTTCGTCGTAGATGTTGAAGATATCATCCTCCAGCGGCTCTCCCTTCATTGCATCAATCAATGAAAACTCTTGTTGATCTCTACCAATGTTGAATTTTAACTTGGTGTTCTTGCAATCCACGTTGCAACCCGAAGTTAGTAGGAATGGTCTCCCGAGAATGATAGGAACGCGATAATCTACGGGAATATCGAGTACTACAAAGTCTATAGGTAAGTAGAAGTTACCAGATTTGACGGGAACATCCTCCAAAATGCCCACGGGATGGGTAATGGAGCGATCCGCCATGTACAATCTTATCTTGACTGGTTTGGGCTCTCCAAGACCGATCTTCTCACATAGCTCCAGCGGGATGATGCTCACACTGGCTACTAGATCACACAAGGCTTCATAAGTTACCTCCCCAACTTGAATGGGAATGTAAAATGAACCGGGATCTCTTAGTTTTGGTGGCATCTTCTCCTTCATGATTTGGATGAGCTCCGAGGATTTAGATGTCATCCTTACTTCTCCATAGTCTTCCAGTTTCCTCTTCTTTGAAAGAATCTCTTTCAAAAACTTCCCATAGGCGGGCATCCCTAGAATAGCATCAAGGAAACTAATGTTAATGTAAAGCTTATTCATTATGTCCAAGAACTTACCAAAATGCTTGTCTAGATGTGCTTAGTCTCTTGATTGGGGGAATGGAAGTGGTGGTTTATAAGCAGGAGGTGGAACATAAACTTCAGATTTTCCCTCCGCTTTCTGAGGCTCCACCTCTGTTGGTACCTCGGCCGAAGTGTTCTTCGACTGTACCTGGACCAAGGTGTTCTTCGACTGATCTGGCATCAACCGAGGCACTGGATCCGCAGTCTTCAGTCTACTTCTCGTCATTATTGCCATGATATGTCCCTTAGGGTTGCTCTCTATTCTTGCTTGGAGCTTCCCTGGATATCTTGGCACTTCATTCGCCTTGTTGTAGAATTGTTGCTCTAAGGCTTTTAGTGCCTTCGAAAATGAACTCATGGATGTCTCCATAGCCTTAAGCTTGACCAATATCTCCTCCAGCACTGTATCTTTCTTTGCTGGCTGGGACGAACTTGGTCTAGGCTCTTGGCTTTTCAATGGAGTGGAAGAAGAGGATGAGGGGTTATAAGTGTTATGAGAGTGAGAGTTAACGGGAACTTGTTGATTAGACCTCCAATTGTTGTTGTTTCTATTATTGTTGTTGTTTTTGTTGTTGGAGTTTCTATTGTTGCTGTTATTCCGCAGTCCTTGATAGTTGTTTCTTCCTTGGTACCCTTCGTCTTGCTCCTTCGTTGGAGCTACTAAATTTGATGAAGTTTCTTGGAAGCTAACTCTCCTTGCTCCATTATCGGTTCCTTGGTGGGAGTATTTCTCCATGTGTAAAGCTTGCTTTTCAATGAACTCCCAAGCTTCGTCTATCGGCATGTCCATGAATGTGCCGGCGGAAATTAACTGGAGATTGAATTGAGCATCTCCATTAAGTCCCTTGAAGTAGATCTCAAGCAGCTCGATCTTCAGAATCCCATGATGTGGGCAATCCAACAAAAGATCCTTGAATCTCTCCCATGACTTGGACAAACTTTCCTTGTTCTTCATGATAAAAGCAATAATTCTTCCCCTTAACTCAACGGTTTTAGATTGGGGAAAGAATTTATCTAAGAACTCCGTCGTCATCTCTTCCCAAGTGTTGATCTTTCCATCGGGAAGAGATTGATACCAATCAAGTGCCTTGTCCTTCAAAGAGAAATAGAAAGGACGTAGCTTGTAGTTGTTATTATCAAACCTTGATGGCCTCAAGGTCTCCATCAGAATCTCGTAGTTTTGCAAATGTTGGTGCGGAGACTCCCTCTCCGAACCTCCAAATTGACATTGTCGGATCATGGTTAGAACTTGCGGTCGAAGTTCATAATCGTTCTCAGCTAGATCACCTAGGTTGGCTCCTGGACGCCTCACTTGCTGATTAGGGTTCATCCTCTATCCTAGGGTTTGTGGAATTCCAGCAATAAGAACATCTCGGACTAGCATCCGAGGTGAATGTATCTCGGTCGGGGCGTCTGGAACTGGGTCCTGCCTCGGTCGAGGATCTGGATCTGGTCAAGGTAGATATTGGTTCCTTAGAGCCGCCATATCTGCTTCGATCACCTCCGTTCTTGCGCGAGTTTCTTCCTTTTCTCACTGTACTTCTTCCTTACTGAGGCGTAGCTATTCTAGCGCCTCCTTCAATTCGGCCTCAATATCGCAATCGTCTTGGTTGGTCATCTTAGCTTCTCTCAAGCGTCGTTTGTATGTCTTCTCTGGTTCGGGATCGTAAGGAACGACTTCCTTCCCAGCACGGGTTTTCGGATAAACCTAAGAAAAGATTCTACGAAAGCACTCAAGTAGAGTGGTTAGTAGCAACAAGGACAATTTGCCCCAAAAGACAACCGCAACCGGCTTGATCTAAACCAAGTCCCCGGCAACGGCGCCAAAAACTTGTTCGTTCCAAAAGGTGTGTGCAAGCTTTAAATTTATAACCGAGGAAATATGCTTAAACAAGGATGGGAACCCGCAGTGTATGGGTCAATTGTAATAAAAGCAAGAAATTCCAGTGGTCGAAGACAGGGACTTAGGCGAAACCAAGCACATAATCGGTTGTCAAATAATGCAATCAACAAAAGCAATCAAAGTAATCAAAGATGATATAAGTCAAATAAGAGGAAATGCGGATTCTAGAGATTAAGACATCGAGTTGTGGTTCAAACTCAAGATCTAAATATATAGCGGACAAAGCTGAGATTTTGCAAAGGGAAGGTGTTTCTAAGATGGGAATAGATCACCGGGTAAGTCTCGCTACTCACTATCCCAAACCGTAATTCCTATTACTAGGTAAGTCGCAAGGAACTAAGGTATAGAACTAAAACCTCAAACTAACACACCAACCAAGGGAACAGAATAAACCTTTACCGGGTAAGTCTCGGGTTAACTCTCAAGATTGGATCGGAAGCCCACTCAAACCCCAATAAAGGATAAACCTTTATTACCTATCGCTTATGATCTTAGGTAAACAAACAAAGGAATCACCGGGTAAGTCTCATCCAAGGCTTGCATTGAACCGGGAAAGTATTAACAAGGATAGGGTTTGGCAAACTGGATCTTAACTCGGATTTAGATCAGGGAAATGTTCACCTCGGTCAGACAAAATCCACCCCGGCCGAGGTGTTCATTGATTGAGCGAGATGTTCGTCGGTTAAGATAAAGACTCGAGCTTTCAGGGTCCGGTTGGGATTAAGATCATTCTATCATCGTCTTTCCCACAACCTTCAGTCAATCAGCCTAGAATCGCAAAAGAAACTTAGCCAACAATCATCATGATGACAATAATAAACTTTATAAGGAAAGAATCAATTATCAAACAAGAAGACTTTAATAAAAAGACTTCCATAAGTGGATTCAATATGTGACAAATTAGTGTTTCCAAGTCACAAATCAAGCAAGAACAACCAACCAAAAGTAACTAAAGGTAGCCTAGAGAAATCTCACAAAACTCCTTCAAAGGCTATCTTCAACAAGGAAATCTTCCTTCTTCCTTCAACTCCGTAAGGAAATCTTCTGCAATCGCAGGACTTTGATGCAGCGGCTGTCTCACCACGTCTAAGCATGGATTGAATTTGTGGAAAATCCAATTTTTTATATAGGAAAATTATCTTCCAAAGATAAAATATCTTAAAAGATATTTTCCTATAAAATATATCCAAATAAATTAGCAGAATATATTTTCTTCCTTCTAGAAATCCAGCCCAAAAATAAGATATCTTCTTTCCACAATTAAAAGATCTCAACCATAAAATATATCTCCTCGCCGGCGATAGGGTGTCCACCTCGGTCGGGGCGCTCCTCAAAATCACCTCGATCGAGGTGGTACTGTAGCTGACCGAGGTGATTCTGAACTGAATGTGAAATCTCTCAAATCTGGTCCAAAGTAAATCTCTAATCCATTTTCATTCTTCGTGAGTTCCTCCTTAAACTCCTGAATGTAAATCCAATGACTCCTTAGCTCCCTTGGCTCATTTTTAGTCCAAAATGTGCCGTTTTACCTATGATTACAACGAAACTAGGTGTAGACTACGATTCTCGCAAAGGTAGATGAAATAGAAATATAATCACATAATGTATGCTCATACATGCAGTCTTATGAAGATAAAACGTCTAAACCGGTCTCAAAACATAGACTACAATACATGCTATCACTTACCTCGCACACACACCCTTTGCATGGCATCGACTGGTCACCAAAGTCCTTTCTACTCGATCCATTATCCAAGGTGAAACTATCATGTAAGACATATGGTCTCTTATGCGGCACGATCCTACAGCCTACAAATTCCCGAAACAAAACGCTCATCTCAAACCGAGATAACGATACTCGGTATACCAAAGCATATTGTTATCACATAGGGGACTTCACAACTAACCAAATCATCAGCTCGGTTTCCCAATAGGGTGTAAAAACACATAGTCTCCGTTGGTAGGTCTATGCGACCCACACTCGTCACCACTGTCACAAGGTCTCAAACCGGTACTAATCTCTCTCGAGGTATCTTACCATTCTCAGTGCCTAACTCGCGGTGGTGAAGTCTTCTTCCTCGCCATATGGTGTTCAACTCGTTTGGATGACGGTTTACATAAGGGCTAAGTACTTAGCCACCTCGGCCTTAAGCCCGTCTCACTATTGTGAATGTCATAAACCGGATATCTCTTACCAACATCATGGTCTTTTCAACAATCAACCCATAAAGGTAGCTATGGGGTCTCTCCTCGGAACCTTCTATCCTGGATCCTTCTCCGAACCAACCAAAGACCATCTACGGCCCAAGTCCTTAACCATCGCTACCCATCCCCTCTACGGGATACTCAACTCTTGCTGAGTGAGTATACATTCACGTATCATATTCTTATTGTTCATACATGCCTAGCATGTTTCTCCGTAGTCAAATCGACATCACCATACACACGCGCCCTAAAGTGGAAAACTTTCGACCCTTAGTCGGTCATTCTTCTTACATACCAGCAATTGTCCTTGTACACCCGAAACCTCTCTTGTTACCTCATACGCTTCCCAAGCCCCGCTTGGATGTATCTACAATATCGTAAGTCCCCATAACTCAATGTTGTTGCAAAAACAAATGGACTAGAGGTCACTCACCTCTTCGGCTTCTAATAAAACTCCACGGATACGTCTCGGATCCCACGATCTAATTGTCTTCTTCAGAAGGTGTTATGACCCGCCAACTTATAAGCTTCACATCTCCTCCACGTACCTTGAAGGTATTACTGTACTATCTTCTCGTTCTCCTCCAATCTACTAGTTATCCTCAACCCACTATGTTTCTTAGGAGGTCGCCTCGGACGTCCCAGTAAGCCTGGATAACCCTAGTTATCCTCTTACCATGCATAACCGGTATCCTTAACGTCCCATGTCACGCTCGTTCCTCTCAATTATGAGAGTATAACAAGGCATCGTCATATCCCATCATAAGAATCATTAGCGCAACTCATGCATCATAATTGTCATAACACTCTTAGGTTAGGGTTAACCTTTGAGCCACTTGAAATAACCCAAATGCCGACTTCATCGTAACACGATTCCAAAACCGATGGATACTCATTTGTGTAAACTCCCACCCATCAATCACACTTGTGATCTCAAATGGCTTCCTATACTTGTAGCAACCATATCGACCCTAAATGCCGCCATATGAAGGTCCTTTCTTCTCATCATCAAAAATTGATGATGTCTCAACTCCAAGTTGATCTAATCAATATCGCACTCATATGCAACTAGTCTTAACGGGCCATCCACTACAAGGAAGATACCCTTACTCGTCGTTCACCATACATATCCCTTGGAAATTAAAGTGCAACTTACTGGCTCGTATCTTTCCTCAAAACTCAAACCAGAATGCTCTAAAGGAAAGACTAGAAGAATTCTTCCCCCTACCATGGAACTTCTGACTCATGATCCCTCAGGTACCACCACCTTAAACTTAAAGCTTACAATGCTACCGTAGCTTTGGTCCTTCGTTTCACATCGTAGCCTTCATGGCTCCTTTGGGTGAGTCTAACAACTTTGGCCCATCTCTTGTTCGCATCACTTATCATTCGTTCCTTAAGAATGAAACATCTTGCATTTCCTTTCCATATCTTCCCATTTTCTTTAAGCAACTCGGGAAACTTCACTTTCCTCTTCATCCACTACGTCCTTATGTGATTAAACCTTTAAGGTTCCAAACCGCGCCATTCCTCCATATGCCAAAACTCTAGACCTATAAAGACCGCGAAAAGGATCATTATCATCCCTCTCCGGGAGGTCTATTACCATCACTTGCTTTAACCATTCAAAGTTATATTGCTCAAGACGATCACGATTCTGCTGATGTACTTCTTACCATTGACATCTAACCATAGGGAAAACTCCAAGCTTTTGTTACCGTTCCTTTATAGTCTCTGCTCAAGAGTATACCTCCCGTCTACCACTTCTTCATGATTGGGCTGAACGAGGCTCCTCCTGCGGTGCCTGTGGAAATCGAAGGAGACCCAACCGAGGTTGCTCTCTTGCAATCGAGCGATAGTAGATGGTAGGTGTTACGCTAAGATTGTGACACGCAAAAGTCTTAAATTTATACTCGTTATATTTTTCCTAACTCCTAGCGAACCCACAGTGTATGGGTCGTTTTGTAGCAAGGATAGTATTCCGAGGTCGAACATGAAGACTAAGGTGAAATCAAATCAACAAGTGATCATAGATAGTGTGAATCTAGTCTAAGAAAAGAGAAAGAAATAAAGAAATGAAAATCATGATATTTTTGGTTTGGTTTTTGTGGTGATCAAGCAAAGTTCACAAATCAAGCAAGATAATAAAACAAACTAGCAACTCAAGCTAGCAAAACAAACAAGTAACTCAAGCACAAAATATGTGATCAAAGAGAGAAGAGTGGATTCTAGAGGTCAAGATTTTCGGTTATGGCATTGGACTCAAGCTTCTAAAGATTCTAAGGATAAAGTTGCGGTGTTGGGAATGGGTGTTTCTCTAACGGAAACAATTACCGGGTAAGTCTCTTGCTTCACTAATCCCGCATCAAACTCCAATTACCGGGTAGGTCTCAAGGGGTTAAAGTAGGGAATTCTACACAAACCGGACTCTACTTAAGGGGCAACCCTCTCCTTACCGGGTAAGTCTCGGAAAAGGGAAGTCTCAAGCAATAATCCTAGCACACTCAATCCAATAGCGGCTTATGAGGCTCACTACTACCTAGAGTTCATCATCTTAGGTATCAAAGATCGGAAATCACCGGGTAGGTCTCTTCCCTCACTTAAGTTGCTAGCATTAGGTTACCCTAAGCTATATTATGCTTAATAAACACTATGATTTAAACAACCTAACATCCTAACATACAGATTCATCAATTAAAGAGCAACAGAGAGAAAAATCGGATGGATCATAAGAAAAATCGGACGATCTACACTATGAACAGGTCGATTTTTCTGTCTGGGTTAGGTTTTGTGCATACGAATCATCCTAAACTAACATACAAGTCCATTCTATCATCACCCAAGCCATAAGCATCAATCCATTACTCCAGAATCACAATAAACTAGCCAATAACATGCATTTCAAGATCCAAAATCATCACACAAGCATACATGGTTTTCATAGGTAGATGATGAAAGGTAAGCAAGTAAAACAAGAAATATAATCTGAATATAAGTTTAAGCAAGACTTACAACCCTTCAAAAGAAGTTCCAAAACGTTTCTAACAATCCTTCCAAGAGTTCTTCAACCAAAATCTCTAAAAATCACTCAAAAGTTCTCAAAAACTCACTACCACTCTAAGCTTTTGATGTTCTTCCTCTTCTCCAAAATGAGAGAGTTTTTCTTCTTCTCCAAGTCTATCCTCCCAATGGAATGAGGTGTGTGTGAGAGAATGTGGGAGAGATCCCTTAGCCACAGCAAGCAGGACCACTTATATTCTCCATCAAGAGCAAGGGCCGGACAAAGAGATCGTGGGACACGTGGCTCAAGGTGTCAAAGGCCAAAAAATCGACCCGGACAGAAAAATCGGACGATTTTCCTGAGTGTTGGTCCGATTTTCTTCAACAGAGGCTTGTTATGATCGTCTAGCCATGAGTTGCCCCATTGCTTGTACCAATAAGGGTCCTTGTGTCCTTCATTGCTCCAATTATGTTCCTTCAAAGCCTTGGATGTGTACCACCATGAGGCTTGACCCTCGAATGTATCGATTAATGTCCAAAAGATCTCCGAAATACCTACAAAACCGACAAAAGCTCGTGTAGACGTCTTTTCTAGAAATATGCACGAAATGAGCGTAAACGTCATGAACTAATGCCAAACCGTGCATGAATAACGGGAAAAACTATCTAAATGAATACCTATACTAACGTCATAAATCACGTTATCAGTAGGTTGTAGATCTTTCCGTTGTAACTCGAGGAACACATTCAGAAGGATGTCGATCCGGTGGTGCGTGTAAGGATGAGAGGAAGGAAGATGGCGGATGTGATCTTGCTTCACGTAGGAACTGTCTGAGGAGCAGCCAGGGAACGTGAAAAGAGAAGGTAGGTTTCTAGGGTTTGATACGTGGAAGAGGTGGAGAAAGAAGGACTTCTTAACGGACCCAGCTAGCTCATTCCTGACGGGCTAGGATATAAAATCTTGATGGGCCCACCTGGCTCACATAAATTAATAAAAAATATCGAAGCACTCGGTGTCACATAAAATGACAAAAAAGACGGAAAGGTCCAAACCGGTCGAGTTCCGCTTTGTCTCGAAAATAACGGAAATAAAATTTTCGAATGTTACATAAGTACCCCTTAAAATAATTTTCGTCCCGAAACTTAAAAGTAGACCTCATAAAGTCGGAGTCTAGACAAAAGAAATAAGGCGCCGGAAAAAGTCACAAACATAAAGGATCAAAGTTTCTCATAGAATTGCGAGATCCCGTAAGATCTCAAGTCTCCAAGTTTCTCATCGAAGCCAAATAGCCTTTCACCATCCGATAGGAAGCCGACATTGGCCGATGGGTTCTTCATTCGCGAGGGAAAGTGGTGGTGTTGTTCATGTCTTTAGGGATTCTTCGGTTGCCGACAAGGGTCAAAGGAGTTGGGTTTTTTATTTGGTTGCTATAGAAGAGAGGTAAAAGTGGTGGTCTCACCATAAAAGTAGCGTAGTGGCGGTGCCGAACTTCATTCGCGAGGTAGGAAGGTCGAAGGAATTTGGTGTTGTTGTTCTTGTCTTTATCACTTCACCGGAAGTGGCCAAAGATCAGTGATGATGCCGATCTTGATTTTTCTTTGGTTCATTACACCACAAGTGTTTGGATAGGTTTTGGTTTAGTTTATGCTTGCGGCTGCTAGGGTTTTTACATGATTCTCTCTTTGTATATAGAGTAAAAACCATTAAAATTTTGTACACAAACTTAATTAAAATTGGTTTATATTCAAGTTAAAATGGTTCCATTTAAAATTAAAATTGATCTTGTTATTTCTTATGGGAGCATTTGTATCAGTGAACTTGATTATAAACATAAATGATCAAATGAGGAATTTAGGTTATTGGGGAAGACATCACCGGAAAGAAATATGAGATAAAGTGTGAGTTTGTCATATAAATTCTATTAGACGGAACTTCGTGGTCTTGTATATATGAGTTTACTAGATGTGCATCTTCCACCAATCCACATAACTAGTCCGACATATATAAAGAAAATTAACAACTCCTGTATTTTATATTGCGCATGCATCGGTCGTATTTTTTACGTACTACTATTGAAAATATAAATTTGTAAAGAAATGCATGTTTACAACTGATTTACATACACATAATTATGTTTTTGTACTATTCACTTAAAAATTATAATAAGTCATCATTGAATGTAAATATGTAGGGACATGGAACATAGACTTGTAAATGAGTTATCGTCATAATTGAGAAGTGTCTAACCATGAGAGCAATTGCACAAATGCTTCATCATGTACAACTCTCCTCCCATTTGAAAGAATCCGTGAACCTTCAACTGTTTTTTTTTGGTGTCATCTATGTTGTTATAAACTCGCTCTTCGCCAAATCAACTGTAACACCCCAAATTCTGAGAACTCGGGGAGCTACTGGTTAGGATCTCACAATGGGTCCCGACCATAGTTTGACAACAATTTTACTTGGATCTTACAACAAGGCACAAAAGTATTTAAAATATTTGAAAACTGTAAACAATATATACATGGAGAATATGTATCAGCCTTACAAGAAACGCTACTAAAATGATGCATATGAAGAACAGAAGACATCCCTGTCCCCAACTAAATGAGTACGTGGACCCGGCTGACCATTTCCTCCGGATCTCTCTACAACTGTCTTAACCTGCAAGGCATCTACAAGCGGTATAAAACCGTTAGCTAACATTCTATGCATAAGTATAAAGGTAAAAGCACAATCACACATCATACACAATCAACATGCAACACTCAATCCTTTTATTATCTTTAATTAGGTGATAGGTCATTACTAATGATACTTATTTTGTGACACGAGGGATTCCCAAACCTCGCCCCTGTCCCCGTTTACCAACGGGAAATGGTACTAATGCATCTGACCGTCTACCGGACTAGGCTGGTCGCAGGAAACCTCCTAGACTCTCGCAAGAGCTAGGCAGATGATGTCACGACCCGTTATCATACACTTGGGGCATTTACGTAAATAGTAAAGTCGGCCAAATCCGGTTTCGTTGTTTATCATTAATAACAAACACCACTCATACACATTACACTCATACAAGAAAGCCAGCTAAGTAAGTCCGTGGACTTACCAGAATCAAATCTCGACTCTCTTAATCACAACTCAATCTGTAACTGTATAACTCGGTTTCCTGTCAAAGGAGACAAGTGTGTCAGCACACTTTCTAGGTAATTAGAAGTCTAAGACTTCTAAGATAGTAGATCCTATTAGAACAGAATTTAATACAGTACCAATTTATGGTAAAATGACTATTTTACCCTTGGTCCCGAAACTTCCAAAAATTCCATATATCATGCCTAAACTCTTATTTGAGACTAAAAAGTCCTGTTCTAACTCCTAAAGATGAGTTTGGTTACAAACTGGCAATTTACCTATTTTCCTATTTTTCGAAAGATCGTTAAGGTCCAACTTCAGCTTCAAATATGAAATTCGAATAAACTTATAAAAATTCCGAAATAATTATCTAGATCATCTATGATATCCATTCTACTCATAGGAGAAAGAATTTCTTAAAACTGTTAAAGCATCACTTCTACAAAAATTTCTAAAGTTGGTTACAACACTTAACAAACGACACACTGTCTTAACTTTGAAAAATCATAACTCCTAAACTACTCGCTGGATTTATCCCAAATTTTGATATGTTCTACTATAAAATCGTATCTATAATATATCCAAAATTCAGCCGCAAAAGAGATCAAAATCCTATTTAAAACTATCTCACAAAACCGAATTTCAGCACAACAGAAAAACTGCTTACGACTCCATCTTTGATAAATCATAAATCTCAAACCACTCGCTGGATTCCTCTCAAATTTTAATATGTTCTATAACAATAGGTCAACCATATCATATCCAAAATTCAATCCCAAAGGAGATCAAGAGCTTATTCAAAACCATCTCACAAAACATCATCACTTGCTGTTTTCCCAACACTCAGCACATATATAAAAACTGCATGAGGCGTCAACTTTGGAACACAATAACTCTCAAACCGTAACTCCGATTCTTCCCAAATTTTAGTATGTTATACTATGTACTACTTTCTATGACATATCCGAAAAACAGCCAAAAAGAAGTAGTCTAGGTTACCCAAATTGGGCCCGAAGTTGACTGCTCGTCACTTCCGAAAACTCAGAAAACTGAGAGATGTAACAGCTCTCTGAAGTTGCTCCTTTGGCTGAAATGTATGGGTTTAAAGATGGTTTAGAGGCACCCATTGACAAGTAAACATGGAGGGGAAGTAAGGAGGTAGATGTAGGTCTTACCCGGCTCCAAACTCGAAGGCATGAACGATGAGGATGGCTCTCGCGTTCATAGCTTTGTCGGAAACTGAAGAGGTCCGATAGGAGGCTGCTGTGCACGACTCCAGGGGCTGGAAGGCAACTGGTGAGGAGGGTACACCTGCACTGCTGGCTCGACAAAAGCGAGGAGAGGGCTGCTGCTGCCTGCAACTAGGCACAAAGCGATCTGTAGCAATCGTGTATGTGTGCAGCGCGATGGGGGTTTTGTAGCAAACAGAAGGAGCAGCGGTCGACAGAAGATGAATCCGGACATCCTTGGCAGCAGATGTAGCGTGATTTCAGGAGGAGGAGTCACCGGATGTTGCGTACGGGAGGAAGAGTTGAATGTAGACGGGAAAGATGGGAAGTGGCTACTGCTGAGTTTACTCTCTCTTTAGCGTGAATCCAGGAGCTGTTACAGAAGATCTCTTTCCTATAAATTAGCAGCTGTTACGTAATATGAGGAAGTGGAAACGCTGGCTGCTAATACGTAGGAGATAGGAGGGAACTGTTGTGCTTCCTGGGCTGCAAGACAAGGAGCAACAGGCCCGCAACATGATTGTGTTCTGGGCTGGAAACATTGTATCTCTGGGCTGCAGTAGGCATCACTAGGTGGCTGAAGATCCGGGCTGTTGAAGGTATGGCTGTTGGCAACAGAAGTTGGTGTGGGCTGGAGCAAGGTAAGTAAAAGAGGTGGGCTGAAACAAGGTAAAAATAAGAGTGGGCTGAGTTGTTTGTCAAAATCTGTCAAAACTCATCATGGCCTTGTCAGGCCCATGAATGAGTTTGTCACAGATTTGTCGGGCTTTGTCATGGCGTCGTCTCAGCTTAGTCATGATCTCGTCACAGCTTGTCATGATCTCGTCTAAAGTCATCGATACGAAAGAATTATAATAACTAGGATTTGATATAATTCTATCATTTTATGTGAATTAAATTCTACATAAAAAAATACATAATTATAAGAATTAGAGCTTGATATAATTTTATCATTTTGTGTGAATTAAATTCTACATAAAATAATAAAATTTATGAAGAAAGAAATACTAGATAGAATGGGAAACCGTCAACGGTTCGAAGTCCGATTTGATTCAGAATTAAACGGAATAAAAATTCCGGATATTACATCAGTACCCCCTTAAAATAAGTTTCGTCCCGAAACTTAGAACAAGGTACTTAATTAAGCAACTTCCATAAATAAACTTGTATATCCTAGTCTCACTAAATTTTAATTTTGTTTTCTAAACTCCTGTAACCCTATCAAAACGTAACGAAAAAATTCGGTCGTTACATCAGATCCCCTCAAAATAAGTTTCGTCCCGAAACTTAGGGTAAGACAATCCTGATCAACCTTTAAGGCACTGAATGGGTGTGTTTGATCGCTATACAAAAGTCTCGTCGTTTCCACATCTAAGCATCCCGTACATTAAGGTTACCAAAAGAACACATCACTGACTAAATACTCAATCATGAAATAAACAAGCAGTCAAACAATATCACACATACAAGGTCAAACCCTAACTAGTCACTCCCAAGGTTGCAACTATCGCTACATAGGTCTTTGAAAGGTTACGTCTCTTATTATCCCGCATATCTTAGGTAACCTTATCAGCTTTTCCTAAAACCACTAAATCTTAAATCTTTTCAGGTACTTAGATCACAAGCATCTGCTACCACGTTCTAGAGTGGTTACCGGGTATCTCACCGATATCATCCGGCTCAACTGTCTGATCTTCTAATCTGATGACCTAACTCGTGTCTGGTATGTATTTCTCCAACTGAAAATCTCAAACTCAGTTCCCAGACTTAGTCTCCGTGGAAAACGGAAGCTGCACTCTCCAATAGGGTGAGGAATATTAGTCCATCAGTCACTTTTAAACCGCTTTAAAACTTCCAATGGTTGTCTTACACAACTCACTTCCAGATCCTTTGATGACCCTACGGAAAATAATCTATTCAACTTCCTTCCCTTCGTTATGACCACTTGCTTCCAGCCTGCTGAAAAGGTTCTGACTACACACTCAAGCCAAAGGTCTTAGACATCCACCAACACTTACCAAGTACCCAATGCTCTTCGCAGCACGACCCACTTGGTCTTGTCTTTTAATATTACTCAGTCGTCTTATTCCTCCGGTAAGGAATCGTCACCTTTACCCTTTTCTGGTCTACACTCGGGGCAACTAAGAATCAAATCTAGTGGTCATCCTCTTTGTTCACTTGGCATTGTTATATTATTTACAAATCTCTAATACATCGTTAGCTCAAACTTAGGTTTCTCACGCATTTTCCAAGATCTTAAGTAAAATAGAATATGTCCGAAATGACGGCATTAGACACAAAGTGATCCCATGTCCGAAACCACTCTAACGTACTCCGTTAGGGATATAAAATTCCAAAACTACTTGCATGGCAACATGTACAAAGCCATCACTCTTCACTCGGATCCATAAAAGTGTACCAGTCTCCTTCTATTACCTCTACATGCTCATAAGTTTCCTTATGATATTTCTAGTCACTTCACATGGCCTATCTCACGTTCCTTCCAACTAGAATGCATTTCACCAACTATCAGCATCTTAAACTCGACACGACATCCATGAGTACCATTGAGCTTCTTGCTCTGTGGGTTAGGACCCACCACGCTTCCGCTGCGCTACTCTGATTATTTTGTTGTCACCCCTTAAATCATAAGGACGTGTTCTGTGAGTCCAAAATGATTAACCGGATGAAGTACCAAGTTCTTTCCTTACTTGTTTTCCTGAAATAAAATCATTATTGGATTGCAACCATCTTCCGTTTACTTCCTTAATTCTTGCAACACCGATCCAAACTCCCTAACTCGGCTAGAGTTTGGTCTTAACTAGACAAGAAATAACCTTTAACGCAATCCTCTCGATACCTTTTGCTCATCCCAGACGGTTGACGTTGCCTACTTGAGGAAATCCTCCAAGGCGTCGGTAAAGCTACTCCATAGATCCACCGTCACAATTATCTCTTCTTAACGGCACATAACTCGTCAATACTAAACAATACTTGCACGTCCTTGGTTGACATCGGACAATCTATAATTGACTTATCGCCATTTCATACCTCTACTGATATTAAACTTTTGGTGCATACCACCTACTAGATTAATCATTTTATCCTTCTTTAGTTCATCTTATCTTTCCCTCTTCTGCTTCCTTTGGGACACTATCTTTCTCAAGTCTCATTGTGCCATTCGCCTGACGTCAAAAGTCGTTCCTAACACTCCACGATAGATGGTAAGCGTCTTGTAATTCCGATGATTTTTAATTACCTCCCAATTGTAGTCCCGTTACAAGGACCGTCTGTGTTGATGACCTATGTTCTGTTATAAATGGGGTTACCCTGGACTCTTGAGTCCACCACACGATTCTCACAAGCACACGTTCCTTAATCGGCGTTGTTTGTAATATTTCCTCCCAAATCTCTGTTGACTATGTTACAGGGTTTCGATCCTTTCGATACTGGCATTGTGATTCCTCTTAAAATTCTTATCTTTAAAGAAGACAAAACGTCTCTAGGCTTGTGAAGTCTACCCTTCGCTCTTACATTAAGTTGTATGTCTCCATTCCGTGTTAATTGTGATCTGTCAAAATTTCCTTAGCTAGTAGGTAAACAGTTGCTCACCACAATCCTTTTATACTTCTTTAGTTCGTTCTACCTTCCACCCTTCCGCTTCTTATGGCTAACTCTATTTCTCTAGTCCGCTTGTCTCATTCATCTGGCGTAAATAGTCATTTCAAGTTTCCACGATCGCTTGCAAGCGTCTTTGAAATTCTTATGGCCGTAATGATCATCCACTTGCAGTTCCTTTTGCATGGACCATCTGTGTTGATGGCTTAGGTCCCGTGATAATTCGGGTTACCCTAGACTCTCGAGTATAGCAAGGTCGTTCTCTCATACAGATTTCTTCACTGGTGTTGGTGGTAATATCGCCTTCCTGAAACTCCGTTGCCTGCTACCGGTTTCCATTCTTTGGATATTGGCGTCGCGGTTTCTTTCCAACTTCTTATATCTCTGAGGAGGTCAAAACCCTCCACGCTTGTGGGGTCTGCCTATTCGCTTTTACACTCAATTGTAAGTCTTCATTCCGTGCACCTTAGATTCTCACACCCGGATTGACACTTTGTCTCTTCTGGTTTCTCATGCCCACAATGGTCTAGGCGGCATCCGCCTCGATTATAATGTCCTTGATTCCGCAATCTTGGTTGTACTCAATTCTACTTGTCCCGTTCCAATATTGTTATCTCTACTCCGCACTATTGTAGTCTCTTGCATGGTTCTTCTAATTCCGTCTCTCGGCCTCGTATGCCCGAGTTCCATGTACAACCTTCTATTCCTTCTAACTGAACTGGCCTAGCGATTTCTTCCTCATCTAATTGTGCTTGTGGTAAAAATTATCTTCACAACTTTACTTCCTTGCTCACTTGTTCTCTGGATGATTTGTACGGATCACCAAGCGGCCCACCCGAGTATAATACTCAATTCAAGGTCTGATTCCATTGCCTCGTTTTGGAGACTCTTCAAGTCCGCTACTGATTTATCATGAGGCGATAATCGCTTCGTGATATCATGACTAAAGGATATAAAGTATCCTTTAGGGTATTAACAAGCTACGCATACACTTGTATATAACATATAATAGTAAACCTCATAAAAAGTCTAAATACTCACCCCTACCGATCCAAGTTGCAGAGATCCACGGAGAGCGATGGTGGTCCGACGTACTACTAACCCAACAACCCGACTATGCGTGTGTGTAAAAACAGAAATCCGTTTTTGAAAACTTTAGACCCCTTTCGGGTTCTAGTTATTTTATACATTTGGTCTTTCAGAAGATTTCAAGTGTCATTGTTGTCAACCCAGTGCTCTGATACCATATTGTAACACCCCAAATTCTGAGAACTCGGGGAGCTACTAGTTAGGACCTCACAATGGGTCCCGACCATAGTTTGACAACAATTTTACTTGGATCTTACAACAAGGAACAAAAGTATTTAAAACATTTAAAAACTGTAAACAATATATACATGGAGAATATGTATCAGCCTTACAAGAAACGCTACTAAAATGATGCATATGAAGAACAGAAGACATCCCCGTCCCCAACTAAATGAGTAAGTGGACCCGGCTGACCATTTCCTCCGGATCTCTCTACAACTGTCTTAAGATGCAAGGCATCTACAAGCGGTATAAAACCGTTAGGTAACATTCTATGCATAAGTATAAAGGTAAAAGCACAATCACACATCATACACAATCAACATGCAACACTCAATCCTTTTATTATCTTTAATTAGGTGATAGGTCATTACTAATGATACTTATTTTGTGACACGAGTGATTCCCAAACCTCGCCCCTGTCCCCGTTTACCAACGCGGAATGGTACTAATGCATCTGACCGTCTACCGGACTGGGCTGGTCGCAGGGAACCTCCTAGACTCTCGCAAGAGCTAGGCAGATGATGTCACGACCCGTTATCATACACTTGGGGCAATTACGTAAATAATAAAGTCGGCCAAATCCGGTTTCGTTGTTTATCATAAATAGCAAACACCACTCATACACATTACACTCATACAAGAAAGCCAGCTAAGTAAGTCCGTGGACTTACCAGAATCAAATCTCGACTCTCTTAATCACAACTCAATCTGTAACTGTATAACTCGGTTTCCTGTCAAAGGAGACAAGTGTGTCAGCACACTTTCTAGGTAATTAGAAGTCTAAGACTTCTAAGATAGTAGATCCTATTAGAATAGAATTTAATACAGTACCAATTTATGGTAAAATGACTATTTTACCCTTGGTCCCGAAACTTCCAAAAATTCCATATATCATGCCTAAACTCTTATTTGAGACTAAAAAGTCCTATTCTAACTCCTAAAGATGAGTTTGGTTACAAACTGGCAATTTACCTATTTTCCTATTTTCCGAAAGATCGTTAAGGTCCAACTTGTAACGCCCCAAAATTTTGGCGCGTTTCCGATATTTATTTTTCTGTCGGTTATCGATATTTTAAAAACTTAGGTATGTTTTATGAGTATTTTCCATCGTAAAATTTGATTTTACGAGTATACTTTTATATAATATTTTAACGGTATTTTAAGTATTATTGGAATCTCGTAATATTAGTTACAAGATTTATTTCTATGTCGCAAAGGATATTTTGTGAGTTACCTTCTTCCTCAATCTAGTTATGATTAGTATTAGTATCATGCTAGGATGGTTCTAACATGACTTAGAGTGAATGCCAAGTAGTGGCCTTGAACCTCGGGATCATGGATTGTTTTATGAGCTTTTGTCGAGTTATATTCGGTACGAACTTAGGACGATCTTCGAGATTAGAAGTTGGACCTAGCATGATAGGGTGTGACCTCATATAGGTTTTGAGAGACTAGAAGTCCGAGGGCTTCTAGCTTATCGACTAGTTATTGATTGTGTGCCTTGTCTGATCAGGCGTTGAGTTATATTCTTGCGGGGAATTGAGTACGAGATTTAGCGGGTTTAGCTTTGGGACAGGTAAGTCTTCGGACTTACTTAGCTCGTATTCTCTGTATTAGTTTCAATGCGTGTTTGGTGGTGTGTGTTTATTGTTTATGTGCGTGTTTATTGCTTATGTTATAACATCTAAACCGGTAATAGGACCACCGACTTTATATGTTTATATTTGGCCCAAGTGTATGATAACGGGCGGTGACCGCTATGTCCGGTCCAAAATGGGGATGACTGGGAGGTGCCTTGCGACCAGTCCATCGGGTGATGCTGATCCGCATCAAGTACAAACCCGTATGGTGAAAGGGGACAAGGGCGAGATCTTTACGATTCTCGTGTCACAAAAGAAGTGAATTAGAACGGGATATGACCTAATAATAAAAAGATAATAAACCGGATTGTGTATTTTGGAACATGTTGTGTGTTTATGATGCCTTATGTGTGTGTGTGTGTGCCAATACCATGATTCTAATGCCTTGAATGCTAGCTAACGGTTTTATACCGATATTGTTGTAGATTGCATTGCAGGTTAGGAATGCGGCCGAGAGATCCGGAAGAGTGGGCAGCCGGGGTTCCGTACATTTTAGGAGTGAGTTTGGGTTAGAGTCGGGTTGTATTTTATTCTTTGTTTATTATGTTGGTATGCCGCGTGTATGGCGTTTTGGTCTTTAATGTTGTTTATCGGCTGAAGTCCGTTGTCTGTTTTCTTTTGGGTTTTCTTACATTGCATAAAATGTATTTCGGTTTTGCCTTTATTTGTGTCATGTTGAAAGATCCGGTGAAATTGTTGTCAGGCTAAGGGTCGGGACCCATTGTGAGGTCCCAACCCGTAGCGCCCCGAGTCCCGCGGATTCGGGGTGTTACAAAAGTGGTATCAGAGCCCTAGGTTGACAACAATGGCACTCGCAATCTTCTAAAGGCCGAATAAGGAATAAACAGAACCCCGCGGGTTCTGAGTTTTCGTTTTCAAAATCACATGCATGAGTCGGGGTAGAATGTACGGACCACCACTCCTTCCGCGGATCTCGGCAGCATAGTTTATTGGATTTTTAGTATATATATGTATATATGTAGATATGTATTGTGGATTTGGATTTTTTTTTTTGGACTATTATTGTATATGGATTGTAGTTGCATGAAGGACATGATTTATGTGTATAGTTGTATATGTGAACGATTATATGTTTTGGACCTTGTATTGTTGTAATGGAATGCCGAATGCGTGATATTAGTAGTACTATGGACTTAGGACTTATATAGTTATGGATACATATTCCTATTATATATAGTAGCATATGGAGATATAGGACCTTTTAGTTAAGATGCTATTATGATATCATCGCCTTGGACGACGTCGTTTTACATAGGATAGTGTACATACATACGAGGACGAATATGCTCAAGTATCGAGTTGAGAGCTACGTTGGGGCGAACACCTTGGAGTTCTTGTACTCCTTTCAAGAGGATGTCGAAGAGGGGGATTAGAGATGACGTAAACGAAGGACAACCAAGTAAAAGAACACCACGAGACAACTTAAGAGGAATCAAGATAGAAGCAATACAAGTAATCGGGAGCAAAATTAAAGTGCAGAAGTGGTTCTAAAGAAGCCATGATTGAATGACAACGAGAACAATAGAGATAACGAACTTAAGTTCCTCAAGAAGACGCGTGGACAACTAAAGATGCAAATCGAAGAGGAGATGAGTACGTTCTAGCAAGGTTAAGGTGGTGTTCCATTAAGATGCAAAGCTTTCATTAGACGTTTCCAACCATTGGAGTTAAGATGAGAGAAGTGAATGAAACATGTGAGAAGGATTTAAAATACCGTAAGTTAAGCTTACGAGGTACCAAAAAGTAAAGTTAAAACATTACTAGAGTTATGAGAAGAAGGGCATGGTGGGGTTTCACGTAGAGTTGACTGATTTCCGTTATAATAGTAAGACTAAGAAACGCCAAGAAGGAGGAAGTGTGTGTAGATGATGATCTTTAGAAGATGAAAGGTGAAACAAGGAGTTTGGATTGAAAGACTCAAGCTACCAACCAAGAGAAGAGAGAGTGGTTACTAACGATAGAGGTGTGGGGAAGATAGATTTACAAGATACTATGAAGATCAGTTAAGCTTATGAAGTTGGGTCATATGACATGAAAGAGTTGGGGAGGTATAGTTATCTTACAGAAGCGGAAGGAAGAGGGGAGCTTAATAGGAGCTAACAGAGTGGGAAGTAGAGTAAAATGAGCTAATGAAGTTTAAGACAGAGTGCCCCGGGACAGTATCCTTCAGAAGTATGGTAACATGGAAGTATGATAAGAGGGTAAGTCGTTGACCTTAGAGAGGGTTTTCGATGAGTTAATCGGTGACCACAGAGGGTGCACAAGTGCGGGTTATATACTGGTGATTGTAGGTGGGGAGAGTAGCCTAGGAGATGGGATAATGAAGAGGGGTAACAAGGACGTGGAATATTCGTGGTGGTTGAATGTCGGCAATTAGGGGTATATCCAGGGAAGTGCAAATCTCTTACTCATGTAGCAAATTATCGATTCCAGCAAGTGATAGTAACGTACCGTGTGGAGAGGGATTGTAACGAACTGGTGCGACTTTCTTAGATCATGGGATCGGCATAGGGGGAAACGACACGGATAAGAACTGTTAAGGTTTGATAAGAGTTAAGGGGATAGAGGAGCGAGAGGAAGGGAGGCTTTTCTATAGTTGATATACGTAAATGGAAATACATAAATAGGATGCATGATTGTTTGTGGTAATGAAATGAAGGGTATGTTTTTGCGGGCAAAAGATGAGATAGATGCTTCAAACACACATGGACGAGACATGGTGGTTATGGCGTGAAAGGGAGGACCTAGATTAGGGCAACGCTGCAAGCTTAGAGTTTATGATTTTAGTACCTGAAGATGTAATGAATTTGATATTTCAGTGGTTTTGGATGGGGAATTTCTTCTAGCGTTCTCCACGGAGCATACTAGTACGGTTATGAAGATTGTTCATGAAATACTAAGAGATGCATAAGGTGACCAACAAGAGTAAGAGATACCAAAGTTTTGAAGTTTGATGTCGACATGTGATGTACGAGAAGTATATGAAAGATTGAGGTTAGAACCTCTAGGGTCGGAATGACGTTACATAAGGAAAATGAAGTGTAAATTTCTACGCTTACTTGAAGAGGGAAAGTCTATTGTAAAGTTTATGTAGAATACGGGAAGCTCCTCCCATAGGTTGGGAGGTCAGAAGAAGCGAAGAATTTGTGTCGGTTTACCTTAAGGCGTGGTTAAGACCTTTGTGATGGAACACATGCGAGAGATCAAGAGATGTTGTCCCTTTCTTTTAAAAGTGAAAAGAGGGATGAAGTTGGATTATGGCTTAACCAACGCTTCAAGAGTCGGAAGACTTTAGCAATTTCCACGAGTTCAAGAGGTGAAGGAAGTGTATGAGAAAGACGATCGACCTTGTAGTTACAGATGGAACAATACACGTGTTAAAGGATGTTACCCCAACAGATCGGGGTAAACCATTAGTACCATGACCAGCTGCCAGTTTTAAGACAAGATTGTGTAGGTCCTACGTTATGTGATGAAAGAGGAAAAGGTGAAGACCGAGATATCACGGATTCCAATACGTCAAAATCTGGATTTTGCCACTAAGGTCGAGCTTGATTCAATCCTGATATCTAAGGTGCCGCATGGAATGACACTCGTGCAGAGGCATGTGTTGTGGAAACAAGTGAAGGAGCAATCGCCAGAACTTATTAATAGGATTTCACTAAAAATTGGTAAAATGCTATGGGGAACTCCGAATGTTATCTTGAACTCTTGATTTGAAGTTCATATTGGAATATATCTTAAACTCTTGATTTGAAGTTGTTTGGAGAACACCAGTTTGCGAAAAGAGAGACGGTTATCTCCGGTTGTACATCGATTACAGTGAGCTGAACAAGATAACAATGAAGAACAAGTATCCCTTACCACGTATAGATGATCTACTCGATCGGTTACGGGGGTCGGTAGTCTCTTATGAGAATGATTTAATGTATGATTGTCACCTATTGAGAATTCGAGATTGGGATATTGCAAATACGGCTTCCGGACAAACCATGGTCACTACGAGTTGTACAGATTCAAAATGGGCTTATCAATGCCCTAGATAAGATATTTTGGTATACTCTCGAAGAAGAGAGAAGATGTATGACAAGATGTCTCGGGATAACAACCTCGAAGAACGTGGAAGAAGTTACAAGATATCTTGGAAGTGCCGGTCATTGCCGGATTTGTGGGGGGACCCTCCAAAGTAATAGCATCAATGGCTAACCTACTTTGGAAGACAAAGGAGTTTTGGAAATGGACAAGGGTCATAAGAGTTAAGAGTTTATAAAAGAATCATTGAGAAACTGTCTTGACATTTCCTCGAGGTATGAGGGATTCAGTGTTGTACAAATGATTCTCCAAGCCAAGGTCTTGCTTGGGTACTGAGGAGTGATATAAAAGTATAGCATACTGGTATCGTTAGTAGAAGCGGTGCGAAGTAAGTTACTTCCTTCATTACTTAGAATTTGAAACAAGAATTGAGAAAAACGTAATATCAAGGTTTGGTTTAGCGAGGCCAATTAAGAAGTTTGACCTTCTGTGTTAGAGGAAATAAAGGAGAAACATAATGGAAATATTGCATTTAGAAAGACCCCAAAAAAAAAAAAAAAAAAAAAAAAAAAAAAAAAAAAAAAAAAAGTTAAGTTCCGACATATCGGACCCTTTAGAGATCTTAGCGCGAGTTGGAGAAGTGACATACAAGTTGGTGTTTCCACCCGGTGTTTCATGGGTGTCAATCTAGAGAGTACATACATGACTCGAGACATGTTGTCAGTCATGAGGTTCTAGTGGATGACGAGGAACCATTGAGTCTAGCAGGAAGACGGAAGATAGTATCCTTAGGTGATTTCTACGCTAAGCTAGTAGCTTCGATAGAATCGACGGGTTAGACCCAGTTCTTCCCTTAAGGGAGTTGTTTATATATATGTGATGTTATGTGTAGTTTGTGCTCCGTGCGAGAACGTGTGATATGTCTTGATATTTTTTTTGCGATGACGAATTGAGTAGTTAGTGTATATAGATAACAAGTTCTAAGTCTTCCTAGTTTGAGTTTATGCCTCGGCCTTATGGGACCGAGAAGTTCGGCATATGGCAAGTTTCGGGACGAAACTTGTTTTTAGGGGGGTCTAATGTAACGCCCCAAAATTTTGGCGCGTTTCCGATATTTATTTTTCTGTCGGTTATCGATATTTTAAAAACTTAGGTATGTTTTATGAGTATTTTCCATCGTAAAATTTGATTTTACGAGTATACTTTTATATAATATTTTAACGGTATTTTAAGTATTATTGGAATCTCGTAATATTAGTTACAAGATTTATTTCTATGTCGCAAAGGATATTTTGTGAGTTACCTTCTTCCTCAATCTAGTTATGATTAGTATTAGTATCATGCTAGGATGGTTCTAACATGACTTAGAGTGAATGCCAAGTAGTGGCCTTGAACCTCGGGATCATGGATTGTTTTATGAGCTTTTGTCGAGTTATATTCGGTACGAACTTAGGACGATCTTCGAGATTAGAAGTTGGACCTAGCATGATAGGGTGTGACCTCATATAGGTTTTGAGAGACTAGAAGTCCGAGGGCTTCTAGCTTATCGACTAGTTATTGATTGTGTGCCTTGTCTGATCAGGCGTTGAGTTATATTCTTGCGGGGAATTGAGTACGAGATTTAGCGGGTTTAGCTTTGGGATAGGTAAGTCTTCGGACTTACTTAGCTCGTATTCTCTGTATTAGTTTCAATGCGTGTTTGGTGGTGTGTGTTTATTGTTTATGTGCGTGTTTATTGCTTATGTTATAACATCTAAACCGGTAATAGGACCACCGACTTTATATGTTTATATTTGGCCCAAGTGTATGATAACGGGCGGTGACCGCTATGTCCGGTCCAAAATGGGGATGACTGGGAGGTGCCTTGCGACCAGTCCATCGGGTGATGCTGATCCGCATCAAGTACAAACCCGTATGGTGAAAGGGGACAAGGGCGAGATCTTTACGATTCTCGTGTCACAAAAGAAGTGAATTAGAACGGGATATGACCTAATAATAAAAAGATAATAAACCGGATTGTGTATTTTGGAACATGTTGTGTGTTTATGATGCCTTATGTGTGTGTGTGTGCCAATACCATGATTCTAATGCCTTGAATGCTAGCTAACGGTTTTATACCGATATTGTTGTAGATTGCATTGCAGGTTAGGAATGCGGCCGAGAGATCCGGAAGAGTGGGCAGCCGGGGTTCCGTACATTTTAGGAGTGAGTTTGGGTTAGAGTCGGGTTGTATTTTATTCTTTGTTTATTATGTTGGTATGCCGCGTGTATGGCGTTTTGGTCTTTAATGTTGTTTATCGGCTGAAGTCCGTTGTCTGTTTTCTTTTGGGTTTTCTTACATTGCATAAAATGTATTTCGGTTTTGCCTTTATTTGTGTCATGTTGAAAGATCCGGTGAAATTGTTGTCAGGCTAAGGGTCGGGACCCATTGTGAGGTCCCAACCCGTAGCGCCCCGAGTCCCGCGGATTCGGGGTGTTACAAAAGTGGTATCAGAGCCCTAGGTTGACAACAATGGCACTCGCAATCTTCTAAAGGCCGAATAAGGAATAAACAGAACCCCGCGGGTTCTGAGTTTTCGTTTTCAAAATCACATGCATGAGTCGGGGTAGAATGTACGGACCACCACTCCTTCCGCGGATCTCGGCAGCATAGTTTATTGGATTTTTAGTATATATATGTATATATGTAGATATGTATTGTGGATTTGGATTTTTTTTTTTGGACTATTATTGTATATGGATTGTAGTTGCATGAAGGACATGATTTATGTGTATAGTTGTATATGTGAACGATTATATGTTTTGGACCTTGTATTGTTGTAATGGAATGCCGAATGCGTGATATTAGTAGTACTATGGACTTAGGACTTATATAGTTATGGATACATATTCCTATTATATATAGTAGCATATGGAGATATAGGACCTTTTAGTTAAGATGCTATTATGATATCATCGCCTTGGACGACGTCGTTTTACATAGGATAGTGTACATACATACGAGGACGAATATGCTCAAGTATCGAGTTGAGAGCTACGTTGGGGCGAACACCTTGGAGTTCTTGTACTCCTTTCAAGAGGATGTCGAAGAGGGGGATTAGAGATGACGTAAACGAAGGACAACCAAGTAAAAGAACACCACGAGACAACTTAAGAGGAATCAAGATAGAAGCAATACAAGTAATCGGGAGCAAAATTAAAGTGCAGAAGTGGTTCTAAAGAAGCCATGATTGAATGACAACGAGACCAATAGAGATAACGAACTTAAGTTCCTCAAGAAGACGCGTGGACAACTAAAGATGCAAATCGAAGAGGAGATGAGTACGTTCTAGCAAGGTTAAGGTGGTGTTCCATTAAGATGCAAAGCTTTCATTAGACGTTTCCAACCATTGGAGTTAAGATGAGAGAAGTGAATGAAACATGTGAGAAGGATTTAAAATACCGTAAGTTAAGCTTACGAGGTACCAAAAAGTAAAGTTAAAACATTACTAGAGTTATGAGAAGAAGGGCATGGTGGGGTTTCACGTAGAGTTGACTGATTTCCGTTATAATAGTAAGACTAAGAAACGCCAAGAAGGAGGAAGTGTGTGTAGATGATGATCTTTAGAAGATGAAAGGTGAAACAAGGAGTTTGGATTGAAAGACTCAAGCTACCAACCAAGAGAAGAGAGAGTGGTTACTAACGATAGAGGTGTGGGGAAGATAGATTTACAAGATACTATGAAGATCAGTTAAGCTTATGAAGTTGGGTCATATGACATGAAAGAGTTGGGGAGGTATAGTTATCTTACAGAAGCGGAAGGAAGAGGGGAGCTTAATAGGAGCTAACAGAGTGGGAAGTAGAGTAAAATGAGCTAATGAAGTTTAAGACAGAGTGCCCCGGGACAGTATCCTTCAGAAGTATGGTAACATGGAAGTATGATAAGAGGGTAAGTCGTTGACCTTAGAGAGGGTTTTCGATGAGTTAATCGGTGACCACAGAGGGTGCACAAGTGCGGGTTATATACTGGTGATTGTAGGTGGGGAGAGTAGCCTAGGAGATGGGATAATGAAGAGGGGTAACAAGGACGTGGAATATTCGTGGTGGTTGAATGTCGGCAATTAGGGGTATATCCAGGGAAGTGCAAATCTCTTACTCATGTAGCAAATTATCGATTCCAGCAAGTGATAGTAACGTACCGTGTGGAGAGGGATTGTAACGAACTGGTGCGACTTTCTTAGATCATGGGATCGGCATAGGGGGAAACGACACGGATAAGAACTGTTAAGGTTTGATAAGAGTTAAGGGGATAGAGGAGCGAGAGGAAGGGAGGCTTTTCTATAGTTGATATACGTAAATGGAAATACATAAATAGGATGCATGATTGTTTGTGGTAATGAAATGAAGGGTATGTTTTTGCGGGCAAAAGATGAGATAGATGCTTCAAACACACATGGACGAGACATGGTGGTTATGGCGTGAAAGGGAGGACCTAGATTAGGGCAACGCTGCAAGCTTAGAGTTTATGATTTTAGTACCTGAAGATGTAATGAATTTGATATTTCAGTGGTTTTGGATGGGGAATTTCTTCTAGCGTTCTCCACGGAGCATACTAGTACGGTTATGAAGATTGTTCATGAAATACTAAGAGATGCATAAGGTGACCAACAAGAGTAAGAGATACCAAAGTTTTGAAGTTTGATGTCGACATGTGATGTACGAGAAGTATATGAAAGATTGAGGTTAGAACCTCTAGGGTCGGAATGACGTTACATAAGGAAAATGAAGTGTAAATTTCTACGCTTACTTGAAGAGGGAAAGTCTATTGTAAAGTTTATGTAGAATACGGGAAGCTCCTCCCATAGGTTGGGAGGTCAGAAGAAGCGAAGAATTTGTGTCGGTTTACCTTAAGGCGTGGTTAAGACCTTTGTGATGGAACACATGCGAGAGATCAAGAGATGTTGTCCCTTTCTTTTAAAAGTGAAAAGAGGGATGAAGTTGGATTATGGCTTAACCAACGCTTCAAGAGTCGGAAGACTTTAGCAATTTCCACGAGTTCAAGAGGTGAAGGAAGTGTATGAGAAAGACGATCGACCTTGTAGTTACAGATGGAACAATACACGTGTTAAAGGATGTTACCCCAACAGATCGGGGTAAACCATTAGTACCATGACCAGCTGCCAGTTTTAAGACAAGATTGTGTAGGTCCTACGTTATGTGATGAAAGAGGAAAAGGTGAAGACCGAGATATCACGGATTCCAATACGTCAAAATCTGGATTTTGCCACTAAGGTCGAGCTTGATTCAATCCTGATATCTAAGGTGCCGCATGGAATGACACTCGTGCAGAGGCATGTGTTGTGGAAACAAGTGAAGGAGCAATCGCCAGAACTTATTAATAGGATTTCACTAAAAATTGGTAAAATGCTATGGGGAACTCCGAATGTTATCTTGAACTCTTGATTTGAAGTTCATATTGGAATATATCTTAAACTCTTGATTTGAAGTTGTTTGGAGAACACCAGTTTGCGAAAAGAGAGACGGTTATCTCCGGTTGTACATCGATTACAGTGAGCTGAACAAGATAACAATGAAGAACAAGTATCCCTTACCACGTATAGATGATCTACTCGATCGGTTACGGGGGTCGGTAGTCTCTTATGAGAATGATTTAATGTATGATTGTCACCTATTGAGAATTCGAGATTGGGATATTGCAAATACGGCTTCCGGACAAACCATGGTCACTACGAGTTGTACAGATTCAAAATGGGCTTATCAATGCCCTAGATAAGATATTTTGGTATACTCTCGAAGAAGAGAGAAGATGTATGACAAGATGTCTCGGGATAACAACCTCGAAGAACGTGGAAGAAGTTACAAGATATCTTGGAAGTGCCGGTCATTGCCGGATTTGTGGGGGGACCCTCCAAAGTAATAGCATCAATGGCTAACCTACTTTGGAAGACAAAGGAGTTTTGGAAATGGACAAGGGTCATAAGAGTTAAGAGTTTATAAAAGAATCATTGAGAAACTGTCTTGACATTTCCTCGAGGTATGAGGGATTCAGTGTTGTACAAATGATTCTCCAAGCCAAGGTCTTGCTTGGGTACTGAGGAGTGATATAAAAGTATAGCATACTGGTATCGTTAGTAGAAGCGGTGCGAAGTAAGTTACTTCCTTCATTACTTAGAATTTGAAACAAGAATTGAGAAAAACGTAATATCAAGGTTTGGTTTAGCGAGGCCAATTAAGAAGTTTGACCTTCTGTGTTAGAGGAAATAAAGGAGAAACATAATGGAAATATTGCATTTAGAAAGACCCCAAAAAAAAAAAAAAAAAAAAAAAAAAAAAAAAGTTAAGTTCCGACATATCGGACCCTTTAGAGATCTTAGCGCGAGTTGGAGAAGTGACATACAAGTTGGTGTTTCCACCCGGTGTTTCATGGGTGTCAATCTAGAGAGTACATACATGACTCGAGACATGTTGTCAGTCATGAGGTTCTAGTGGATGACGAGGAACCATTGAGTCTAGCAGGAAGACGGAAGATAGTATCCTTAGGTGATTTCTACGCTAAGCTAGTAGCTTCGATAGAATCGACGGGTTAGACCCAGTTCTTCCCTTAAGGGAGTTGTTTATATATATGTGATGTTATGTGTAGTTTGTGCTCCGTGCGAGAACGTGTGATATGTCTTGATATTTTTTTTGCGATGACGAATTGAGTAGTTAGTGTATATAGATAACAAGTTCTAAGTCTTCCTAGTTTGAGTTTATGCCTCGGCCTTATGGGACCGAGAAGTTCGGCATATGGCAAGTTTCGGGACGAAACTTGTTTTTAGGGGGGTCTAATGTAACGCCCCAAAATTTTGGCGCGTTTCCGATATTTATTTTTCTGTCGGTTATCGATATTTTAAAAACTTAGGTATGTTTTATGAGTATTTTCCATCGTAAAATTTGATTTTATGAGTATACTTTTATATAATATTTTAACGGTATTTTAAGTATTATTGGAATCTCGTAATATTAGTTACAAGATTTATTTCTATGTCGCAAAGGATATTTTGTGAGTTACCTTCTTCCTCAATCTAGTTATGATTAGTATTAGTATCATGCTAGGATGGTTCTAACATGACTTAGAGTGAATGCCAAGTAGTGGCCTTGAACCTCGGGATCATGGATTGTTTTATGAGCTTTTGTCGAGTTATATTCGGTACGAACTTAGGACGATCTTCGAGATTAGAAGTTGGACCTAGCATGATAGGGTGTGACCTCATATAGGTTTTGAGAGACTAGAAGTCCGAGGGCTTCTAGCTTATCGACTAGTTATTGATTGTGTGCCTTGTCTGATCAGGCGTTGAGTTATATTCTTGCGGGGAATTGAGTACGAGATTTAGCGGGTTTAGCTTTGGGATAGGTAAGTCTTCGGACTTACTTAGCTCGTATTCTCTGTATTAGTTTCAATGCGTGTTTGGTGGTGTGTGTTTATTGTTTATGTGCGTGTTTATTGCTTATGTTATAACATCTAAACCGGTAATAGGACCACCGACTTTATATGTTTATATTTGGCCCAAGTGTATGATAACGGGCGGTGACCGCTATGTCCGGTCCAAAATGGGGATGACTGGGAGGTGCCTTGCGACCAGTCCATCGGGTGATGCTGATCCGCATCAAGTACAAACCCGTATGGTGAAAGGGGACAAGGGCGAGATCTTTACGATTCTCGTGTCACAAAAGAAGTGAATTAGAACGGGATATGACCTAATAATAAAAAGATAATAAACCGGATTGTGTATTTTGGAACATGTTGTGTGTTTATGATGCCTTATGTGTGTGTGTGTGCCAATACCATGATTCTAATGTCTTGAATGCTAGCTAACGGTTTTATACCGATATTGTTGTAGATTGCATTGCAGGTTAGGAATGCGGCCGAGAGATCCGGAAGAGTGGGCAGCCGGGGTTCCGTACATTTTAGGAGTGAGTTTGGGTTAGAGTCGGGTTGTATTTTATTCTTTGTTTATTATGTTGGTATGCCGCGTGTATGGCGTTTTGGTCTTTAATGTTGTTTATCGGCTGAAGTCCGTTGTCTGTTTTCTTTTGGGTTTTCTTACATTGCATAAAATGTATTTCGGTTTTGCCTTTATTTGTGTCATGTTGAAAGATCCGGTGAAATTGTTGTCAGGCTAAGGGTCGGGACCCATTGTGAGGTCCCAACCCGTAGCGCCCCGAGTCCCGCGGATTCGGGGTGTTACAAAAGTGGTATCAGAGCCCTAGGTTGACAACAATGGCACTCGCAATCTTCTAAAGGCCGAATAAGGAATAAACAGAACCCCGCGGGTTCTGAGTTTTCGTTTTCAAAATCACATGCATGAGTCGGGGTAGAATGTACGGACCACCACTCCTTCCGCGGATCTCGGCAGCATAGTTTATTGGATTTTTAGTATATATATGTATATATGTAGATATGTATTGTGGATTTGGATTTTTTTTTTTGGACTATTATTGTATATGGATTGTAGTTGCATGAAGGACATGATTTATGTGTATAGTTGTATATGTGAACGATTATATGTTTTGGACCTTGTATTGTTGTAATGGAATGCCGAATGCGTGATATTAGTAGTACTATGGACTTAGGACTTATATAGTTATGGATACATATTCCTATTATATATAGTAGCATATGGAGATATAGGACCTTTTAGTTAAGATGCTATTATGATATCATCGCCTTGGACGACGTCGTTTTACATAGGATAGTGTACATACATACGAGGACGAATATGCTCAAGTATCGAGTTGAGAGCTACGTTGGGGCGAACACCTTGGAGTTCTTGTACTCCTTTCAAGAGGATGTCGAAGAGGGGGATTAGAGATGACGTAAACGAAGGACAACCAAGTAAAAGAACACCACGAGACAACTTAAGAGGAATCAAGATAGAAGCAATACAAGTAATCGGGAGCAAAATTAAAAGTGCAGAAGTGGTTCTAAAGAAGCCATGATTGAATGACAACGAGACCAATAGAGATAACGAACTTAAGTTCCTCAAGAAGACGCGTGGACAACTAAAGATGCAAATCGAAGAGGAGATGAGTACGTTCTAGCAAGGTTAAGGTGGTGTTCCATTAAGATGCAAAGCTTTCATTAGACGTTTCCAACCATTGGAGTTAAGATGAGAGAAGTGAATGAAACATGTGAGAAGGATTTAAAATACCGTAAGTTAAGCTTACGAGGTACCAAAAAGTAAAGTTAAAACATTACTAGAGTTATGAGAAGAAGGGCATGGTGGGGTTTCACGTAGAGTTGACTGATTTCCGTTATAATAGTAAGACTAAGAAACGCCAAGAAGGAGGAAGTGTGTGTAGATGATGATCTTTAGAAGATGAAAGGTGAAACAAGGAGTTTGGATTGAAAGACTCAAGCTACCAACCAAGAGAAGAGAGAGTGGTTACTAACGATAGAGGTGTGGGGAAGATAGATTTACAAGATACTATGAAGATCAGTTAAGCTTATGAAGTTGGGTCATATGACATGAAAGAGTTGGGGAGGTATAGTTATCTTACAGAAGCGGAAGGAAGAGGGGAGCTTAATAGGAGCTAACAGAGTGGGAAGTAGAGTAAAATGAGCTAATGAAGTTTAAGACAGAGTGCCCCGGGACAGTATCCTTCAGAAGTATGGTAACATGGAAGTATGATAAGAGGGTAAGTCGTTGACCTTAGAGAGGGTTTTCGATGAGTTAATCGGTGACCACAGAGGGTGCACAAGTGCGGGTTATATACTGGTGATTGTAGGTGGGGAGAGTAGCCTAGGAGATGGGATAATGAAGAGGGGTAACAAGGACGTGGAATATTCGTGGTGGTTGAATGTCGGCAATTAGGGGTATATCCAGGGAAGTGCAAATCTCTTACTCATGTAGCAAATTATCGATTCCAGCAAGTGATAGTAACGTACCGTGTGGAGAGGGATTGTAACGAACTGGTGCGACTTTCTTAGATCATGGGATCGGCATAGGGGGAAACGACACGGATAAGAACTGTTAAGGTTTGATAAGAGTTAAGGGGATAGAGGAGCGAGAGGAAGGGAGGCTTTTCTATAGTTGATATACGTAAATGGAAATACATAAATAGGATGCATGATTGTTTGTGGTAATGAAATGAAGGGTATGTTTTTGCGGGCAAAAGATGAGATAGATGCTTCAAACACACATGGACGAGACATGGTGGTTATGGCGTGAAAGGGAGGACCTAGATTAGGGCAACGCTGCAAGCTTAGAGTTTATGATTTTAGTACCTGAAGATGTAATGAATTTGATATTTCAGTGGTTTTGGATGGGGAATTTCTTCTAGCGTTCTCCACGGAGCATACTAGTACGGTTATGAAGATTGTTCATGAAATACTAAGAGATGCATAAGGTGACCAACAAGAGTAAGAGATACCAAAGTTTTGAAGTTTGATGTCGACATGTGATGTACGAGAAGTATATGAAAGATTGAGGTTAGAACCTCTAGGGTCGGAATGACGTTACATAAGGAAAATAAAGTGTAAATTTCTACGCTTACTTGAAGAGGGAAAGTCTATTGTAAAGTTTATGTAGAATACGGGAAGCTCCTCCCATAGGTTGGGAGGTCAGAAGAAGCGAAGAATTTGTGTCGGTTTACCTTAAGGCGTGGTTAAGACCTTTGTGATGGAACACATGCGAGAGATCAAGAGATGTTGTCCCTTTCTTTTAAAAGTGAAAAGAGGGATGAAGTTGGATTATGGCTTAACCAACGCTTCAAGAGTCGGAAGACTTTAGCAATTTCCACGAGTTCAAGAGGTGAAGGAAGTGTATGAGAAAGACGATCGACCTTGTAGTTACAGATGGAACAATACACGTGTTAAAGGATGTTACCCCAACAGATCGGGGTAAACCATTAGTACCATGACCAGCTGCCAGTTTTAAGACAAGATTGTGTAGGTCCTACGTTATGTGATGAAAGAGGAAAAGGTGAAGACCGAGATATCACGGATTCCAATACGTCAAAATCTGGATTTTGCCACTAAGGTCGAGCTTGATTCAATCCTGATATCTAAGGTGCCGCATGGAATGACACTCGTGCAGAGGCATGTGTTGTGGAAACAAGTGAAGGAGCAATCGCCAGAACTTATTAATAGGATTTCACTAAAAATTGGTAAAATGCTATGGGGAACTCCGAATGTTATCTTGAACTCTTGATTTGAAGTTCATATTGGAATATATCTTAAACTCTTGATTTGAAGTTGTTTGGAGAACACCAGTTTGCGAAAAGAGAGACGGTTATCTCCGGTTGTACATCGATTACAGTGAGCTGAACAAGATAACAATGAAGAACAAGTATCCCTTACCACGTATAGATGATCTACTCGATCGGTTACGGGGGTCGGTAGTCTCTTATGAGAATGATTTAATGTATGATTGTCACCTATTGAGAATTCGAGATTGGGATATTGCAAATACGGCTTCCGGACAAACCATGGTCACTACGAGTTGTACAGATTCAAAATGGGCTTATCAATGCCCTAGATAAGATATTTTGGTATACTCTCGAAGAAGAGAGAAGATGTATGACAAGATGTCTCGGGATAACAACCTCGAAGAACGTGGAAGAAGTTACAAGATATCTTGGAAGTGCCGGTCATTGCCGGATTTGTGGGGGGACCCTCCAAAGTAATAGCATCAATGGCTAACCTACTTTGGAAGACAAAGGAGTTTTGGAAATGGACAAGGGTCATAAGAGTTAAGAGTTTATAAAAGAATCATTGAGAAACTGTCTTGACATTTCCTCGAGGTATGAGGGATTCAGTGTTGTACAAATGATTCTCCAAGCCAAGGTCTTGCTTGGGTACTGAGGAGTGATATAAAAGTATAGCATACTGGTATCGTTAGTAGAAGCGGTGCGAAGTAAGTTACTTCCTTCATTACTTAGAATTTGAAACAAGAATTGAGAAAAACGTAATATCAAGGTTTGGTTTAGCGAGGCCAATTAAGAAGTTTGACCTTCTGTGTTAGAGGAAATAAAGGAGAAACATAATGGAAATATTGCATTTAGAAAGACCCCAAAAAAAAAAAAAAAAAAAAAAAAAAAAAAAAGTTAAGTTCCGACATATCGGACCCTTTAGAGATCTTAGCGCGAGTTGGAGAAGTGACATACAAGTTGGTGTTTCCACCCGGTGTTTCATGGGTGTCAATCTAGAGAGTACATACATGACTCGAGACATGTTGTCAGTCATGAGGTTCTAGTGGATGACGAGGAACCATTGAGTCTAGCAGGAAGACGGAAGATAGTATCCTTAGGTGATTTCTACGCTAAGCTAGTAGCTTCGATAGAATCGACGGGTTAGACCCAGTTCTTCCCTTAAGGGAGTTGTTTATATATATGTGATGTTATGTGTAGTTTGTGCTCCGTGCGAGAACGTGTGATATGTCTTGATATTTTTTTTGCGATGACGAATTGAGTAGTTAGTGTATATAGATAACAAGTTCTAAGTCTTCCTAGTTTGAGTTTATGCCTCGGCCTTATGGGACCGAGAAGTTCGGCATATGGCAAGTTTCGGGACGAAACTTGTTTTTAGGGGGGTCTAATGTAACGCCCCAAAATTTTGGCGCGTTTCCGATATTTATTTTTCTGTCGGTTATCGATATTTTAAAAACTTAGGTATGTTTTATGAGTATTTTCCATCGTAAAATTTGATTTTACGAGTATACTTTTATATAATATTTTAACGGTATTTTAAGTATTATTGGAATCTCGTAATATTAGTTACAAGATTTATTTCTATGTCGCAAAGGATATTTTGTGAGTTACCTTCTTCCTCAATCTAGTTATGATTAGTATTAGTATCATGCTAGGATGGTTCTAACATGACTTAGAGTGAATGCCAAGTAGTGGCCTTGAACCTCGGGATCATGGATTGTTTTATGAGCTTTTGTCGAGTTATATTCGGTACGAACTTAGGACGATCTTCGAGATTAGAAGTTGGACCTAGCATGATAGGGTGTGACCTCATATAGGTTTTGAGAGACTAGAAGTCCGAGGGCTTCTAGCTTATCGACTAGTTATTGATTGTGTGCCTTGTCTGATCAGGCGTTGAGTTATATTCTTGCGGGGAATTGAGTACGAGATTTAGCGGGTTTAGCTTTGGGATAGGTAAGTCTTCGGACTTACTTAGCTCGTATTCTCTGTATTAGTTTCAATGCGTGTTTGGTGGTGTGTGTTTATTGTTTATGTGCGTGTTTATTGCTTATGTTATAACATCTAAACCGGTAATAGGACCACCGACTTTATATGTTTATATTTGGCCCAAGTGTATGATAACGGGCGGTGACCGCTATGTCCGGTCCAAAATGGGGATGACTGGGAGGTGCCTTGCGACCAGTCCATCGGGTGATGCTGATCCGCATCAAGTACAAACCCGTATGGTGAAAGGGGACAAGGGCGAGATCTTTACGATTCTCGTGTCACAAAAGAAGTGAATTAGAACGGGATATGACCTAATAATAAAAAGATAATAAACCGGATTGTGTATTTTGGAACATGTTGTGTGTTTATGATGCCTTATGTGTGTGTGTGTGCCAATACCATGATTCTAATGCCTTGAATGCTAGCTAACGGTTTTATACCGATATTGTTGTAGATTGCATTGCAGGTTAGGAATGCGGCCGAGAGATCCGGAAGAGTGGGCAGCCGGGGTTCCGTACATTTTAGGAGTGAGTTTGGGTTAGAGTCGGGTTGTATTTTATTCTTTGTTTATTATGTTGGTATGCCGCGTGTATGGCGTTTTGGTCTTTAATGTTGTTTATCGGCTGAAGTCCGTTGTCTGTTTTCTTTTGGGTTTTCTTACATTGCATAAAATGTATTTCGGTTTTGCCTTTATTTGTGTCATGTTGAAAGATCCGGTGAAATTGTTGTCAGGCTAAGGGTCGGGACCCATTGTGAGGTCCCAACCCGTAGCGCCCCGAGTCCCGCGGATTCGGGGTGTTACACAACTTCAGCTTCAAATATGAAATTCTAATAAACTTATAAAAATTCCGAAATAATTATCTAGATCATCTATGCTATCCATTCTACTCATAGGAGAAAGAATTTCTTAAAACTGTTAAAGCATCACTTCTACAAAAATTTCTAAAGTTGGTTACAACACTTAACAAACGACACACTGTCTTAACTTTGAAAAATCATAACTCCTAAACTACTCGCTGGATTTATCCCAAATTTTGATATGTTCTACTATAAAATCGTATCTATAATATATCCAAAATTCAGCCGCAAAAGAGATCAAAATCCTATTTAAAACTATCTCACAAAACCGAATTTCAGCACAACAGAAAAACTGCTTACGACTCCATCTTTGAAAAATCATAAATCCCAAACCACTCGCTGGATTCCTCTCAAATTTTAATATGTTCTATAACAATAGGTCAATCATATCATATCCAAAATTCAATCCCAACGGAGATCAAGAGCTTATTCAAAACCATCTCACAAAACAGCATCACTTGCTGTTTTCCTAACACTCAGCACATATATAAAAACTGCATGAGGCGTCAACTTTGGAACACAATAACTCTCAAACCGTAACTCCGATTCTTCCCAAATTTTAGTATGTTATACTATGTACTACTGTCTATGACATATCCGAAAAACAGCCAAAAAGAAGTAGTCTAGCTTACCCAAATTGGGCCCGAAGTTGACTGCTCGTCACTTCCGAAAACTCAGAAAACTGAGAGATGTAACAGCTCTCTGAAGTTGCTCCTTTGGCTGAAATGTATGGGTTTAAAGATGGTTTAGAGGCACCCATTGACAAGTAAACATGGAGGGGAAGTAAGGAGGTAGATGGAGGTCTTACCCGGCTCCAAACTCGAAGGCATGAACGATGAGGATGGCTCTCGCGTTCATAGCTTTGTCGGAAACTGAAGAGGTCCGATAGGAGGCTGCTGTGCACGACTCCAGGGGCTGGAAGGCAACTGGTGAGGAGGGTACACCTGCACTGCTGGCTCGACAAAAGCGAGGAGAGGGCTGCTGCTGCCTGCAACTAGGCACAAAGCGATCTGTAGCAATCGTGTATGTGTGCAGCGCGATGGGGGTTTTGTAGCAAACAGAAGGAGCAGCGGTCGACAGAAGATGAATCCGGACATCCTTGGCAGCAGATGTAGCGTGATTTCAGGAGGAGGAGTCACCGGATGTTGCGTACGGGAGGAAGAGTTGAATGTAGACGGGAAAGATGGGAAGTGGCTACTGCTGAGTTTACTCTCTCTTTAGCGTGAATTCAGGAGCTGTTACAGAAGATCTCTTTCCTATAAATCAGCAGTTGTTACGTAATATGAGAAAGGGGAAACGCTGGCTGCTAATACGTAGGAGATAGGAGGGAACTGCTGTGCTTCCTGGGCTGCAAGACAAGGAGCAACAGGCCCGCAACATGATTGTGTTCTGGGCTGGAAACATTGTATCTCTGGGCTGCAGCAGGTATCACTAGGTGGCTGAAGATCCGGGCTGCTGAAGGTATGGCTATTGGCAACAAAAGTTGGTGTGGGCTGGAGCAAGGTAAGTAAAAGAGGTGGCCTAAAACAAGGTAAAAATAAGAGTGGGTTGAGTTGTTTGTCAAAATCTGTCAAAACTCATCATGGCCTTGTCAGGCCCATGAATGAGTTTGTCACAGATTTGTCGGGCTTTGTCATTGCGTCGTCTCAGCTTAGTCATGATCTCGTCACAGCTTGTCATGATCTCGTCTAAAGTCATCGATACGAAAGAATTATAATAACTAGGGTTTGATATAAATCTATCATTTGATGTGAATTAAATTCTACATAAAATAATAAATAATCATAAGAATTAGAGCTTGATATAATTTTATCATTTTGTGTGAATTAAATTCTACATAAAATAATAAAATTTATGAAGAAAGAAATACTAGATAGAATGGGAAACCATCAACGACTAAATACTCAATCATGAAATAAACAAGCAGTCAAACAATATCACACATACAAGGTCAAACCCTAACTAGTCACTCCCGCATATCTTAGGTAGCCTTATCAGCTTTTCCTAAAACCACTAAATCTTAAATCTTTTCAGGTACTTAGATCACAAGCATCTGCTACCACGTTCTAGAGTGGTTACCGGGTATCTCACCGATATCATCCGGCTCAACTGTCTGATCTTCTAATCTGATGACCTAACTCGTGTCTGGTATGTATTTCTCCAACTGAAAATCTCAAACTCATTTCCCAGACTTAGTCTCCGTGGAAAACTGAAGCTGCACTCTCCAATAGGGTGAGGAATATTAGTCCATCAGTCACTTTTAAACCGCTTTAAAACTTCCAATGGTTGTCTTACACAACTCACTTCCAGATCCTTTGATGACCCTACGGAAAATAATCTATTCAACTTCCTTCCCTTCGTTATGACCACTTGCTTCCAGCCTGCTGAAAAGGTTCTGACTACACACTCAAGCCAAAGGTCTTAGACATCCACCAACACTTACCAAGTACCCAATGCTCTTCGCAGCACGACCCACTTGGTCTTGTCTTTTAATGTTACTCAGTCGTCTTATTCCTCCGGTAAGGAATCGTCACCTTTACCCTTTTCTGGTCTACACTCGGGGCAACTAAGAATCAAATCTAGTGGTCATCCTCTTTGTTCACTTGGCATTGTTATATTATTTACAGATCTCTAATACATCGTTAGCTCAAACTTAGGTTTCTCACGCATTTTCCAAGATCTTAAGTAAAATAGAATATGTCCGAAATGACGGCATTAGACACAAAGTGATCCCATGTCCGAAACCACTCTAACGTACTCCGTTAGGGATATAAAATTCCAAAACTACTTGCATGGCAACATGTACAAAGCCATCACTCTTCACTCGGATCCATAAAAGTGTACCAGTCTCCTTCTATTACCTCTACATGCTCATAAGTTTCCTTATGATATTTCTAGTCACTTCACATGGCCTATCTCACGTTCCTTCCAACTAGAATGCATTTCACCAACTATCAGCATCTTAAACTCGACACGACATCCATGAGTACCATTGAGCTTCTTGCTCTGTGGGTTAGGACCCACCACGCTTCCGCTGCGCTACTCTGATTATTTTGTTGTCACCCCTTAATCATAAGGACGTGTTCTGTGAGTCCAAAATGATTAACCGGATGAAGTACCAAGTTCTTTCCTTACTTGTTTTCCTGAAATAAAATCATTATTGGATTGCAACCATCTTCCGTTTACTTCCTTAATTCTTGCAACACCGATCCAAACTCCCTAACTCGGCTAGAGTTTGGTCTTAACCAGACAAGAAATAACCTTTAACGCAATCCTCTCGATACCTTTTGCTCATCCCAAACGGTTGACGTTGCCTACTTGAGGAAATCCTCCAAGGCGTCGGTAAAGCTACTCCATAGATCCACCGTCACAATTATCTCTTCTTAAAGGCACATAACTCGTCAATACTAAACAATACTTGCACGTCCTTGGTTGACATCGGACAGTCTACAATTGACTTATCGCCATTTCATACCTCTACTGATATTAAACTTTTGGTGCATACCACCTACTAGATTAATCCTTTTATCCTTCTTTAGTTCATCTTATCTTTCCCTCTTCTGCTTCCTTTGGGACACTATCTTTCTCAAGTCTCATTGTGCCATTCGCCTGACGTCAAACGTCGTTCGTAACACTCCACGATAGATGGTAAGCGTCTTGTAATTCCGATGATTTTTAATTACCTCCCAATTGTAGTCCCGTTACAAGGACCGTCTGTGTTGATGACCTATGTTCTGTTATAAATGGGGTTACCCTGGACTCTTGATTCCACCACACGATTCTCACAAGCACACGTTCCTTAATCGGCGTTGTTTGTAATATTTCCTCCCAAATCTATGTTGATTATGTTACAAGGCTTCGATCCTTTCGATACTGGCGTTGTGATTCCTCTTAAAATTCTTATCTTTAAAGAAGACAAAACGTCTCCAAGCTTGTGAAGTCTACCCTTCGCTCTTACATTAAGTTGTAAGTCTCCATTCCGTGTTAATTGTGATCTGTCAAAATTTCCTTAGCTAGTAGGTAAACAGTTGCTCACCACAATCCTTTTATACTTCTTTAGTTCGTTCTACCTTCCACCCTTCCGCTTCTTATGGCTAACTCTATTTCTCTAGTCCGCTTGTCTCATTCATCTGGCATAAATAGTCGTTTCAAGTTTCCACGATCGCTTGCAAGCGTCTTTGAAATTCTTATGGCCGTAATGATCATCCACTTGCAGTTCCTTTTGCATGGACCATCTGTGTTGATGGCTTAGGTCCCGTGATAATTCGGGTTACCCTAGACTCTCGAGTATAGCAAGGCCGTTCTCTCATACAGATTTCTTCACTGGTGTTGGTGGTAATATCGCCTTCCTGAAACTCCTTTGCCTGCTACCGGCTTCCATTCTTTGGATATTGGCGTCGTAGTTTCTTTCCAACTTATATCTCTGAGGAGGTCAAAACCCTCCACGCTTGTGGGGTCTGCCTTTTCGCTTTTACACTTAATTATAAGTCTTCATTCCGTGCACCTTAGATTCTCACACCCGGGTTGACACTTTGTCTCTTCTGGTTTCTCATGCCCACAATGGTCTATGCGACATCCGCCTCGATTATAATGTCCTTGATTCCGCAATCTTGGTTGTACTCAATTCTACTTGTCCCGTTCCAATATTGTTATCTCTACTCCGCACTATTGTAGTCTCTTACATGGTTCTTCCAATTCCTTCTCTCGGCCTCGTATGCCCGAGTTCCATGTACAATCTTCTATTCCTTCTAACTGAACTGGCCCAGCAATTTCTTCCTCATCTAATTGTGCTTGTGGTAAAAATTATCTTCACAACTTTACTTCCTTGCTCACTTGTTCTCTGGATGATTTGTACGGATCACCAAGCGGCCCACCCGAGTATAATACTCAATTCAAGGTCTGATTCCATTGCCTCGTTTTGGAGACTCTTCAAGTCCGCTACTGATTTATCATGAGGCGATAATCGCTTCGTGATATCACGACTAAAGGATATAAAGTATCCTTTAGGGTATTAACAAGCTACGCATACACTTGTATATAACATATGATAGTAAACCTCATAAAAAGTCTAAATACTCACCCCTACCGATCCAAGTTGCAGAGATCCACGGAGAGCGATGGTGGTCCGACGTACTACTAACCCAACAACCCGACTATGCGTGTGCATAAAAACAGAAATCCGTTTTTGAAAACTTTAGACCCCATTTGAGTTCTAGTTATTTTATACATTTGGTCTTTCAGAAGATTTCAAGTGTCATTGTTGTCAACCTAGTGCTCTAATACCATATTGTAACACCCCAAATTCTGAGAACTCGGGGAGCTACTGGTTAGGACCTCACAATGGGTCCCGACCATAGTTTGACAACAATTTTACTTGGATCTTACAACAAGGCACAAAAGTATTTAAACATTTGAAAACTGTAAACAATATATACATGGAGAATATGTATCAGCCTTACAAGAAACGCTACTAAAATGATGCATATGAAGAACAGAAGACATCCCCGTCCCCAACTAAATGAGTACGTGGACCCGGCTGACCATTTCCTCCGGATCTCTCTACAACTGTCTTAACCTGCAAGGCATCTACAAGCGGTATAAAACCGTTAGCTAACATTCTATGCATAAGTATAAAGGTAAAAGCACAATCACACATCATACACAATCAACATGCAACACGCAATCCTTTTATTATCTTTAATTAGGTGATAGGTCATTACTAATGATACTTATTTTGTGACACGAGGGATTCCCAAACCTCGCCCCTGTCCCCGTTTACCAACGCGGAATGGTACTAATGCATCTTACCGTCTACCGGATTGGGCCGGTCGCAGGGAACCTCCTAGACTCTCGCAAGAGCTAGGCAGATGATGTCACGACCCGTTATCATACACTTGGGGCAATTACGTAAATAGTAAAGTCGGCCAAATCCGGTTTCGTTGTTTATCATAAATAGCAAACACCACTCATACACATTACACTCATACAAGAAAGCCAACTAAGTAAGTCCGTGGACTTACCAAAATCAAATTTCGACTCTCTTAATCATAACTCAATCTGTAACTGTATAACTCGGTTTCCTGTCAAAGGAGACAAGTGTGTCAGCACACTTTCTAGGTAATTAGAAGTCTAAGACTTCTAAGATAGAAGATCCTATTAGAACAGAATTTAATACAGTACCAATTTATGGTAAAATGACTATTTTACCCTTGGTCCCGAAACTTCCAAAAATTCCATATATCATGCCTAAACTCTTATTTGAGACTAAAAAGTCCTATTCTAACTCCTAAAGATGAGTTTGGTTACAAACTGGCAATTTACCTATTTTCCTATTTTCCGAAAGATCGTTAAGGTCCAACTTCAGCTTCAAATATGAAATTCGAATAAACTTATAAAAAATTCCGAAATAATTATCTAGATCATCTATGCTATCCATTCTACTCATAGGAGAATGAATTTCTTAAAACTGTTAAAGCATCACTTCTACAAAAATTGTTAAAGTTGGTTACAACACTTAACAAACGACACACTGTCTTAACTTTGAAAAATCATAACTCCTAAACTACTCGCTGGATTTATCCCAAATTTTGATATGCTCTACTATAAAGTCGTATCTATAATATATCCAAAATTCAGCCGCAAAGGAGATCAAAATCCTATTTAAAACTATCTCACAAAACCGAATTTCAGCACAACAGAAAAACTGCTTACGACTCCATCTTTGAAAAATCATAAATCCCATACCACTCGCTGGATTCCTTTCAAATTTTAATATGTTCTATAACAATAGGTCAACCATATCATATCCAAAATTCAATCCCAACGGAGATCAAGAGCTTATTCAAAACCATCTCACAAAACAGCATCACTTGCTGTTTTCCCAACACTCAGCACATATATAAAAACTGCATGAGGCGTTAACTTTGGAACACAATAACTCTCAAACCGTAACTCCGATTCTTCCCAAATTTTAGTATGTTATACTATGTACGACTGTCTATGACATATCCGAAAACCAGCCAAAAAGAAGTAGTCTAGCTTACCCAAATTGGGCCCGAAGTTGACTGCTCGTCACTTCCTAAAACTCAGAAAACTGAGAGATGTAACAGCTCTCTGAAGTTGCTCCTTTGGCTGAAATGTATGGGTTTAAAGATGGTTTAGAGGCACCCATTGACACGTAAACATGGAGGGGAAGTAAGGAGGTAGATGTAGGTCTTACCCGGCTCCGAACTCGAAGGCATGAAGGATGAGGATGGCTCTTGTAACACCCCGAATTCTCAGAACTCGGAGCGTTAATGGTTAAGACCTCACAATGGGTCCCGACCTTAGTTTGACAACAATATTACTAGGATCTTGCAACAAGACACAAATAAGAAAAGCCGAAATTTATAAAATAGTATTTTTATAGGAATGAATGCAACAACGTCTAACAGCCTAAAGTACTTAAACATCGAAACAAACCAACTGTCTTAACAAGATGAAAGAACCACACAGGAAAATCCCAACCCCATTCTAAGCAGTACGGAGACCCGGCTGACAACTACTTCCGGATCACTCAGCTGGTGCTCTAACCTGCAGTAAATCTAAAAACATAACCAAACAACCATTAGCTAGTTATCTAAACATTAGAAGAATAATAATAACACACACATAAAGTAAGAAACACTCATCATGCTTTCAAACAATCCATTTGTTAACTTCATTTAAGTCATTCACTCTAATGATACTTATTTTGTGACACGAGGGATTCCCAAACCTCGCCTCCGCCCCCGTGTACCCATCAGGAGTGGATCTGATGCATCTCACCGTGTACCTGTATGGTCTGGGTATAGAGAACCTCCCAGTCTCCTGACAGAGCTGGGCAGTGATGTCACGGCCCGTTATACATACACTTGGGCCTTAACATATAATAACAACGGTCGTCCTAACAAGTTGTTATTATAAACACACATCGCACACACCACCATTATCATTCAACTAACATCCAGAAACCGGCTAAGTAAGTCGCATGGACTTACCTGAATCAAATCTCAAATCCCGTTATCTCGACTCGGTCTGTAACCGTAGAAACTCAATCGCTTGTTATACAAGGCAAGTGGATCAATAATGTATCTCTCTTTCTTAGAAGTCTCCAACTTCTAAGATATATAATCGATCATAAAGAAAATTCCAAAATACCCTTATACGGATAAATGACCATTTTACCCCTGGTCCCGAAACTGTATAAAATTCTATAATAAAGTTCCAACTATTCTTTGGAACTCAAAACCACACTCAAAACTCTCAAAGGGAAGTTTCCCAAAGATTTAGAAGAGTTAATTACATTCTTGACTTTCATAAAAAGTCGCTAAGGTCCAACTTCGGCTTAAGATATGAGAACCGAATAAAAATAAAAAAATCTACAAAAATATTCTAGGTCTTCTATGTTATTCCCTCTACACATAGAAGCAAATATTTCTCAATAATACCCAACAACAACGTCTACACAATTCTCCAAAGTTTGCTCCAAAACTAGAAATTTTATACTTAGCCAAAATTCTGAATGTTTTCACAAACTGCACAACTAGTCTACTTTAGGACCATATAAGTCTAGATCCGGCCTTTGGATCAACTCCATATTTTAATAGATACTACTATGCACATCCCTCTATGACATATCAAAAATTGAACGGTAAAATATACATCTAAGACATCGAAATATAAGCTCGAAGATCACTACTCAACTGATTTTCTGGAACACAAAATAGGGTCAACAATTGGTTTAGATACCGAGTCTCACCAGAGCAGTTTCGGTCACAAAACACTAATCAGGACAATTATCCTACTAACCGTATAAATCTTAAAGTCCATAACAACTAACCTCTCTTCCTGTACACATAAACTCATGAGTGATACAACACTAAGGTGACACCCCTCCCACAGCATACCAAACCCATCTACAGCCTCTCTAATTCTATATCCACAACACAAAAAAAAAGGAAGCTTGAGAGGAGGAAATGACTCACCGTTGAAGGCTATTGTTCGATCGAACCCACCCATGGCAACTAGGACGAAGAGAGGGGATGACGACTGATTCGGGTCTAGACGGAACGATGATGGTTCGATTTGTGTGTAGGGTCAGAAGGTGATGTTGGATCTGTGCAGAGACTCGAGTCAAGTTGCTGCATCCATTTAAGGTTTACAACGGTAGGAGGAAACTTACCCGACGCCTGATGTGGTGTTCCCGAGGCTACCCGGGCTGCTGGCGTGCAAGCAAGAGGCGGAAGAGCGGAGCACCGCCACTATCTACGTCTCCCCTTGCGGTTGGTGCGAAGAGGGTGGCACGAGGAGACCGACTGGTGAAGCGGTGGCTTGGCGTCGTCTGTGCAGAAGAGGGCGGAGTCGTGGTCTGATGCGCGCCGCCAACGAAGGTTCCTAGTTGCTGCAATTTAGTGATGAAGACCTCAACACCACTACCGTCTTCAGTCGGCATGAAATGCGTGGACGAGCCCGGCAATAGAGCCGACTGGGAAGGCTGGAATGACGTGATTGCCTCAGTCAAAAGAAGAAAGGTGAGATTGTCACAGCTTGAGAGAAGGGACGTTGTGGATAGGGAGGTGGCGGCTTACGTGGGAGAGAGGAAGAAAGGGTTTGCAAGGTAAGGTTGGACGGTTGCATCTCTTCACTGCTGGGCCCAGGTGGTAAGCAGGTGAAAGGTTGCCCGTTGAGGCTTGCGGGCTGCCTCTTGCTGGGCCTAGTCTTGACAATGTTTAACGGGCCCGGAAGACTTGTCTTAGTATTGTCTTGATGGTCTAATTACTCCATTATTGTAAGAGTGAGAAGTTCTGATTTTGATCATTTTATGTGAGTAATAGTCTTACATAAAATGATAAAAATTTGTTGACTCGTAATTTTAAGTATCATGTAAAAATCTCAAGTTGGTTCAAAACCGATCCGGCTCTTAAATAGACGGAAATAAATTTCCGGGTAATACATCAGTTCCCCCTTAAAATAAGTTTCGTCCCGAAACTTAGAACCACAACATCACTCAAGTACCTTTTATAAATAGAATCGGGATATCTAACTCTTTTTCTAAATAATCTTTATTCTAACTTCCTAACATGCCAGAAACACTCAAATATTATCACCAAGCACACACGAAAACAAAACTCTCAAATAAAAAAATAAAAAAATAAAAAAAAAAAAGTCATGTAGGTTACACAAGATAACATGCAAGTACAAACTCGTCGATATCGGGGTTGCGGCTGACTCCGCAAGGACCTCAACATAACTACTCCTAACGTTATCTTCCGTCTCCCGGGTAGCCTCATTGGCTCCTCGTCTAGACCACTGGATCTACAATATCGGTGTTTCTTTAGAGCGTAAGCGTCTAGAACTACGCTCTCGGATGGTCACCGGATACCCTACAAAAGTATGCATTGGCTCAATTATCCGATTCTCCAAGCTGATTACGTGTCTCAGGTCCGGTAGGTATTCTCTCAATTGAGACATGTGGAACACTAGGTATACTCCCTATGTAATGGGTGGTAGAGTTGGTCGATAATTAACTTTTCCATCCGCTTTAAGATATCAATGGTAGCTTTTCCAAACTCACTTCCCAATCTTTTGGTGACTCTACTACATAACTGTAAAACTTTATTCCTTCCGTTAAATCCACTTGCTCCTGACCTTTCGGAAGATCCAGACTCCTTTCTGAAACAAGGGTTTGAGACATCTCCCGACACTTTAGTAAGTGCCTAATGCTCTTGTAAGACCACTCACTTGGTCTTGTCTCCCTAATATAACTCAGTCAAACTGCTCCTTAAATGCTGACTTAACACCTACTTTTTGTCAAGCTTCTAACTTGTTGTAATCCAAATCACACTCTCAGCGAAGACTTTCACATAGATATCTAATTCTTTAACTTGATGAGGTCATAAATAAAATAACATTGGGTTTCCTGGTATGTGGGTTATGTGCCCACCACGCTTCCGTTGCGTTACTTTGACTAATATATTGTCACCCTTAATCATAGTGGTGTCTTCCGTGAGTCAGGATGATTTACCAAACTCTCGCCTGTAACTTCCCTTCTAATAATGGCAAGATCCTCTTTAAATAGATCGTTAGTCTAGAGATGGTTACTATAGTAAAAGGGAGACTCATACGCTAGTCGTTACTACTGGTTGTCCAAAATCTCGAAATAAAATTGTCCATCTTTGTCACCACTATGGTCCTTGACCTCATGGAGTTCCATAATTGACCTAGAGAACTCCTCCGTCTTCTTGAAATGATTGGAACGTACGTCTTATAAATTCCTGGAATTCACTTTTGTCTCATCATAACTCGGCTTACTACTCGCCAAGGCTACTCCATGTGGTTATCCTTCTACCATCCTTTTGACCTCCAACTTAGGGTACCACACATTGACTTACAAGTTCTTATCTTGATCTATTACAATCTTGACATGATATTTTCCAGTTAGCTCCCAATTCTCGAGGTGCGGTAATACGTTTACACCGAGACGATAATACCAATCACATGATGATTTCTCATGTTTGTCTTGTGGACTCTTCTACTAGGTGACTCCTCTTATAGCATTTTCCTTCTCTGAATCGGTCTCTAACTGTTAGTTGATCATTACTACTCATTCCGTGTTGAAACCTTAATTACGTTGTACTCTAGCATAGATTTCATAAAGGCATCCTCATTTCAACACTTTATTTAAATTTAGCAAGACCCACCTTTTGATACATGAATTTCCTTCTCACTAGTTACGCTACTCGCTTGGTCCACACTTTGTTCACCATAGTGTTATCGGTCCGATAGTATGACTTTTATTAAACATCTACCGGTACTATTGATATAAGAAATATCAAATGCATCTAATTTTCTCAAAAATCAAATTTCTCGACCCGCGTTTATCATGTTGTTCTTAAACTCATGTCGTTTTACCTTCTTTAACTCTTTATACACCGTATAGTAGTTACATCCCTTGTAATTTTCTCATAGGGTCTTTACGGACTACGTTGATTATCTTCCATAATTTTGTTGTCATCAGTCGAGGAGGGATTTTATGGTACACCCTTTTGTACGCGGTATCACAACTACTCAATCATCTTTATATTACGGAATTGTACGGATTAACTAGAATTTACGTTGGGCTACTCCCATTTGTCCTGAAACTCCTAAATAAACGCTTTTCGCTACCTATCTTACAGGTGTAATACCGGATCCGTATAATAACCTTCAGTCTAACCATCATATAGACTCTATCTTCAGTCAATTCACAATTCAACGATACATTCACCAAAGCACCAAGTCCAAAACACTATGTTTGCACCGTCTCTATAACTCTAGTTATTCTCTGTCACCTCTTAGTCACAAGGCTTTATTTGTAAATTCAGAAAAAATTGACCCCCACCTTTGCTCAGGGTGGACCATCCATCCCATTTGTGTGGAATGTTAAGCATCTTATGTCATGGTTGACGTAGGACATGATCCCAATCATTTGCTTATTCTTACTCCTCTAGTTCTCCTTATACTAATCCATCTGTACTAGCTGTGATCTGCAAAATTTTCCTTAGCCAGTAGGTAAGCAACTACTCACAATAATTATCTTTGTACCATTACTTATATAAGGCGGTCATTTCTGACCGTCAACTCTTCCAAATTTATTTATTTATTTATTTATTTATTATTATTTTTTTTAATTTAATTAATTAATTTAGTTATTTATTTTTTTTTTTTAATATTATTAGAGTTACTGCCTTGCCTTGTTCAGTGTTACACGCACTCGTAATGATTTAACTGCACAATTGTCGCATTTGATCTCTTGAAGGATTTCTCCGGATGTTGATAAAATTCTTTTATAAACCTAAGGTTATTCTCCTTATCTACCAACTAGTTACCACTAGTTAGCCTGCACGTATAAAGTATCAGTTGTTACCAATTTGTCTGTAGTTGACCTTCTACAAGATCGTATACTTACTTTTCTTCTATCTCTTTTAATGTGGAGGTACTTGGTAAAAAGCTATCCCCTCTAGGTTATCGGTTTATACTCCTTTGACTCCTCCTACAGCTTTCACTGTAAGCTCACTTATACTCTTCCAAGTCCGGTTAAATCATTCATCTACCGTCGATGAACTTATCAATTCTTCCACAATAGTTTGTAAACGCTTCTTCGCGATTCCTCTTACATTAGTCATCATCTGTTTGCAGTTCTCTGATATAAACTATTAATGTTGGTAACTTAAATCTCCCTGTGAATGAGAAGTTATTGTGGGCCCTCGAATCCACCAATATCATTCTTCTACATTATTCCTCCTTGGCTGGTGTAGTTCTATAATACCACCTTTATAGAAATCCATTGTCTTAATTTCAAACTTCTATTGTATTTGATATTTGCGTCCCGATTTCCTTCAAAATTCTTGCATCTTTGAGGAAGTCAAACCGTCTTTATGATGATGAAATTTATTTCTCGTCTTTAAACTCATTTTCCAATGTCTGTCTTGGTACTCCTTTAAGTCTTCACATCGGGGTCAACACCATATCTCTTCGGTACTCTCATGCTCATACTTGCCTATCGCGGCATCCACCTTAGTTGAAATTTTCATTCAACCCAAGTGTAGTTGTACGCTACCCTGCTTGATTTGTGTTCCTATGTTGTACTCTTCAATCTGCGCTCTTATTAGTCCTTACATGCATCCTTGATTTTCACCTCTCGTATTCATGCCACTAAGTTCCTTGTAAGGTTTTACTTCTATTGGAGTTGATTGATATTCCTTTCTCGCCCGATTGTTCTTGTTGTTAACATCACTTCGTAGTCCTCAACTCCGTGGCCACTCTCTCTTCGGAAAATTGTAGGAATCACCAAGATATCCGCCATAATGTAATGTTGTAATCCAGGGTCCGAGTCCACTATCTTCTTACAGATACTCTTTAAGAGCTACAAACGTGTTACTATGAGGCAATGGTCGCCTCATGATGACTCAACTAAAGGATAAGAAATATCCTTTAGGGTAATAACATGGTACATATATATAGATTTATATTGCATAAATAAATGTATCAACTGTAAGTCCATATACTATTTTCTATCATATCCAGCTGCAAAGATCAACGAAGGTAGTGGTGATCATCCGTACTCTCTATCCCATCCCGACTCATGCATGAAACTGGAAAACCAAAAGTTTCGTTGAAAAAAAAATTTTCAGACCCCTTTCGGGTTCTATTTATTTACTTATTCGGTCCTTTAGAAGATTTCAAGTGTCATTGTTGCCAACCTAGAGCTCTGATACCATATTGTAACACCCCGAATTCTCAGAACTCGGAGTGTTACTGGTTAGGACCTCACAATGGGTCCCGACCTTAGTTTGACAACAATATTACTAGGATCTTGCAACAAGACACAAATAAGAAAAGCCGAAATTTATAAAATAGTATTTTTATAGGAATGAATGCAACAACGTCTAACAGCCTAAAGTACTTAAACATCAAAACAAACCAACTGTCTTAACAAGATGAAAGAACCACACAGGAAAATCCCAACCCCATTCTAAGCAGTACGGAGACCCGGTTGACCACTACTTCCGGATCACTCAGTTGGTGCTCTAACCTGCAGTAAATCTAAAAACATAACCAAACAACCATTAGCTAGTTATCTAAACATTAGAAGAATAATAATAACACACACATAAAGTAAGAAACACTCATCATGCTTTCAAACAATCCATTTGTTATCTTCATTTAAGTCATTCACTCTAATGATACTTATTTTGTGACACGAGGGATTCCCAAACCTCGCCTCCGCCCCCGTGTACCCATCAGGAGTGGATCCGATGCATCTCACCGTGTACCTGTATGGTCTGGGTATAGAGAACCTCCCAGTCTCCTGGCAGAGCTGGGCAGTGATGTCACGGCCCGTTATACATACACTTGGGCCTTAACACATAATAACAACGGTCGTCCTAACAAGTTGTTATTATAAACACACATCGCACACACCACCATTATCATTCAACTAACATCCAGAAACCGGCTAAGTAAGTCGCATGGACTTACCTGAATCAAATCTCAAATCCCGTTATCTCGACTCGGTCTGTAACCGTAGAAACTCAATCGCCTATTATACAAGGCAAGTGGATCAATAATGTATCTCTCTTTCTTAGAAGTCTCCAACTTCTAAGATATATAATCGATCATAAAGAAAATTCCAAAATACCCTTATACGGATAAATGACCATTTTACCCCTGGTCCCGAAACTCTATAAAATTCTATAATAAAGTTCCAACTATTCTTTGGAACTCAAAACCACACTCAAAACTCTCAAAGGGAAGTTTCCCAAAGATTTAGAAGAGTTAATTACATTCTTGACTTTCATAAAAAGTCGCTAAGGTCCAACTTCGGCTTAAGATATGAGAACCGAATAAAAATAAAAAAATCTATAAAAATATTCTAGGACTTCTATGTTATTCCCTCTACACATAGAAGCAAATATTTCTCAATAATACCCAACAACAACGTCTACACAATTCTCCAAAGTTTGCTCCAAAACTAGAAATTTTATACTTAGCCATAATTCTGAATGTTTTCACAAACTGCACAACTAGTCTACTTTAGGACCATATAAGTCTAGATCCGGCCTTTGGATCAACTCCATATTTTAATAGATACTACTATGCACATCCCTCTATGACATATCAAAAATTGAACGGTAAAATATACATCTAAGACATCGAAATATAAGCTCGAAGATCACTACTCAACTGATTTTCTGGAACACAAAATAGGGTCAACAATTGGTTTAGATACCGAGTCTCACCAGAGCAGTTGCGGTCACAAAACACTAATCAGGACAATTATCCTACTAACCGTATAAATCTTAAAGTCCATAACAACTAACCTCTCTTCCTGTACACATAAACTCATGAGTGATACAACACTAAGGTGATACCCCTCCCACAGCATACCAAACCCATCTACAGCCTCTCTAATTCTATATCCACAACACAAAAAAAAGGAAGCTTGAGAGGAGGAAATGACTCACCGTTGAAGGCTATTGTTCGATCGAACCCACCCATGGCAACTAGGACGAAGAGAGGGGATGACGACTGATTCGGGTCTGGACGGAACGATGATGGTTCGATTTGTGTGTAGGGTCAGAAGGTGATGTTGGATCTGTGCAGAGACTCGAGTCAAGTTGCTGCATCCATTTAAGGTTTACAACGGTAAGAGGAAACTTACCCGACGCCTGATGTGGTGTTCCCGAGGCTACCCGGGCTGCTGGCGTGCAAGCAAGAGGCGGAAGAGCGGAGCACCGCCACTATCTACGTCTCCCCTTGCGGTTGGTGCGAAGAGGGTGGCACGAGGAGACCGACTGGTGAAGCGGTGGCTTGGCGTCGTCTGTGCAGAAGAGGGCGGAGTCGTGGTCTGATGCGCGCCGCCAACGAAGGTTCCTAGTTGCTGCAATTTAGTGATGAAGACCTCAACACCGCTACCGTCTTCAGTCGGCATGAAATGCGTGGACGAGCCCGGCAATAGAGCCGACTGGGAAGGCTGGAATGACGTGATTGCCTCAGTCAAAAGAAGAAAGGTGAGATTGTCACAGCTTGACAGAAGGGACGTTGTGGATAGGGAGGTGGCGGCTTACGTGGGAGAGAGGAAGAAAGGGTTTGCAAGGTAAGGTTGGACGGTTGCATCTCTTCACTGCTAGGCCCAGGTGGTAAGCAGGTGAAAGGTTGCCCGTTGAGGCTTGCGGGCTGCCCCTTGCTGGGCCTAGTCTTGACAATGTTTAACGGGCCCGGAAGACTTGTCTTAGTATTGTCTTGATGGTCTAATTACTCCATTATTGTAAGAGTGAGAAGTTGTGATTTTTATCATTTTATGTGAGTAATAGTCTTACATAAAATGATAAAAATTTGTTGACTCGTAATTTTAAGTATCATGTAAAAATCTCAAGTTGGTTCAAAACCGATCCGGCTCTTAAATAGACGGAAATAAATTTCCGGGTTTTACAGCTCTCGCGTTCATAGCTTTGTCGGAAACTGAAGAGGTCCGATATGAGGCTGCTGTGCACGACTCCAAGGGCTGGAAGGCAACTGGAGAGGAGGGTACGCCTGCATTGTTGGCTCGACAAAAGCGAGGAGAGGGCTGCTGCTGCATGCAACTAGGCACAAAGCGACCTGTAGCAATCGTGTATGTGTGCAGCGCGATGGGGGTTCTGTAGCAAACAGAAGGAGCAGCGGTCGACAAAAGATGAATCCGGACATCCTTGGCAGCAGATGTAGCGTGATTTCAGGAGGAGGAGTCACCGGATGTTGCGTACGGGAGGAAGAGTTGAATGTAGACGGGAAAGATGGGAAGTGGCTACTGCTGAGTTTACTCTCTCTTTAGCGTGAATTCAGGAGCTGTTATAGAAGATCTCTTTCCTATAAATCAGCAACTGTAACGTAATATGAGGAAGGGGGAACGCTGGCTGCTAATACGTTGGAGATAGGAGGGAACTGTTGTGCTTCTTGGGCTGCAAGACAAGGAGCAACAGGCCCGCAACATGATTGTGTTCTGGGCTGGAAACATTGTATCTCTGGGCTGCAGCAGGCATCACTAGGTGGCTGAAGATCCGGGCTGTTGAAGGTGTGGTTATTGGCAACAGAAGTTGGTGTGGGCTGGAGCAAGGTAAGTAAAAGAGGTGGGCTGAAACAAGGTAAAAATAAGAGTGGGTTGAGTTGTTTGTCAAAATCTGTCAAAACTCGTCATGGCCTTGTCAGGCCCATGAATGAGTTTGTCACAGATTTGTTGGGCTTTGTCATGGCGTCGTCTCAGCTTAGTCATGATCTTGTCACAGCTTGTCATGATCTCGTCTAAAGTCATCTATACGAAAGAATTATAATAACTGGGGTTTGATATAAATCTATCATTTTATGTGAATTAAATTCTACATAAAATAATAAATAATTATAAGAATTTGAGCTTGATATAATTTTATCATTTTATGTGAATTAAATTCTACATAAAATAATAAAATTTATGAAGAAAGAAATACTAGATAGAATGGGAAACCGTCAACGGTTCGAAGTCCGATTTGATTCAGAATTAAAAGGAATAAAAATTCCGGATATTACATCAACCTTGATCCCTTTAGCGGAAATCACATGACTTCAAAAGGCAACCTCAAACATTCAAAACTCGCACTTGCAGAGCTTGACATACAACTCTCTACCTTGTAAAATTTGTAAACTCGTCCTCAATATCGTGCGTGTTCCTCTTTGTTACGAGAGTACACTAAAATATCATCAATGAAGACCACCACAAACTGATCCAGAAAGTCGATAAATATGTTATTCATAACTCTATAAAGATGAAAAGCGCACCCTTTTATAAGAGCAAAATGTACGATCGTGCGTGAAGGATGCACGATCGTACCAAAGAGCAACCCGCGAGAATTTGGCCAAATCAATATTGGTTTTTTTTATATATAACCAAGGGTCCGTTCAGTATATTTTGTAATAACCTCATTTCATTCCCTTTATCCCAATAATCCCTCTAATAGAGGTTGAATTTTTTTCTTTTAATTTTTCCGTTCCCTTTCATCCCCCTTAATTCCTCTATACCGAACGACCCCAAATCTCTTAAACGTTTTCGCTCCTTATCGCAAGAGGAGTTCTTACATGATTCTCTCTCTTTTTTTTCTTTTTTTTTTCTTTGATAATGGAAAGCGGTTCAAAACCATTAGCCGGCACGCCGACTAGTGAGTCGAAAGGCCGAAATAATCGGAAGACGGTCAAACCGTCATGAATAAATAGATAGAGGAGAAAAGAAATACACAAAAATACATCAAAATGAAACCGAAACCAAAAAAGTCTTCAAGGGAAAGCAGGATGATCCATTCAGCAGGAAGCAACGAGCATAAACATTCATCTTTGAAGGAAGTACACAGGGAGGAATCCTGGGGAACAATTGTGGACACCTCAGATTTGGACTGCAACAGAGCCGTCAGGGGTCGATCACAAATTCACGTCCCCTTCTTGACAAACGCACATAACCGCCAACAAAAGACTAAATCAAACCTCGGAAGACGAGATTGCAGAATACGGTTTGAGGTGTAGGACTTGCTAGATTGAGAGAAAGATGATTAGTAGGGAAAGATTTTGTTTTTAGACTTGTAGTTGGAAATTTTTTACGGATTGATAAAAGAAAGATGATTTGTAGGGAAAGGTTTTGATTTTTGATTTTTGACTTGTAGTTGGTAATTTTTGAAGGATTGATAAAATAAAGATGATTTGTAGGGAGAACTGAGAGGATTTTTCAAAGGTGTCCAAGTGAATTTGCTCACAAAAACTTTTTGAACCTCCAACCGAATCTCTTTGTTCAGAGTTCTTCCGTCACTAGTTTTTAATTCCTTAATTTGTTTCTTGTTTCTTTTTCTCGTGGATATATCAATTAGTTTATATCCACATTTCTCAATTTGTTGTTTTTGATTCTTTGCGGCCAATATCTTTGTGTTTATTTGGGAAGCTTCTTTGGGTAGTTTTCTAAGCATTGTTGACCAGTGGAGGATTATGCCCAACAATGACAGTTCATCAAGTTAGATACCAAGTTAAAAAAAAGTATGATGTGATTCCATCAAAAATTTGTATGCTTTTTGGCACAAAGCAATAATCAATATCTTGGAAGAAAATTGATTCAGATTGGATGAACTAAGAACATTTGTTGGTATCAAGGACACTCAGATTACTTTGAAAAGCAAAGACCGAGTCAACTTTACTGGGTTGCAGCCCAAGAGCAAAGAGATGAACTCGGTTGATAGTAGTATATCATAAGAAGCAATGTCATTGCTAGTAGTGTAAAACAAAACACCATGTGTTCTCAAGGTCTTAATTCAAGAGGGGTTTGGCCCTGGGTTTGATTGATTTGTCTTGGAAGTTCCGTCAAAACACCAACAAACCAAAACTTGTTCTTTTCAGGGTGGAGGAGGAGTGTAAGGCAAGAAAAGATGCGCTTGAGAAGACTGAAGTCACTGGAACAACGATCTACCAATCGAGATATTGGTTAAAGTTTCAGTTACGCTAAAAACCGGCGAGCAGGACGACGCATATGACCAGGATCTGGTCGGATCCGTCTAGAAAGCTTTGTTACTTGAGCGAGGAGGGCGAAATCGCGAGATCCCGTAAGATATCAAGTCTCCAAGTTTCTCATCGAAGTCAAATAGCCTTTCACCATCTGACAGGATGCCGACATTGGTCGACGGGTTCTTCATTCACGAGGGAAAGTGGTGGTGTTGTTCATGTCATTAGGGATTCTTCGGTTGCCGACAAGGGTCGAAGGAGTTGGGTTTTTTATTTGGTTGCTATAGAAGAGAGGTAAAAGTGGTGGTCTCGCCATAAAAGTAGCACAGTGGCGGTGCCGAACTTCATTCGCGAGGTAGGAAGGTCAAAGGAAGGTGGTGGTGTTGTTCTTGTCTTTATCACTTCGCCATAAGTGGCCAAATATCAGTGATGATTTCGATCTTGATTTTTCTTTGGTTCATTTGACCACAAGTGTTTGGCTAGGTTTTGGTTTAGTTTATGCTTGCGGCCGCTAGGGTTTTTACATGATTCTCTCTTTGTATATAGAGTAAAAGCCATTAAAATTTTGTACACAAACTTAATTAAAATTGGTTTATATTCAAGTTAAAATGGTTCCATTTAAAAATAAAATTGATCTTGTTATTTCTATGGGAGCATTTGTATCAGTGAACTTGATTATAAACATAAATGATGAAATGAGGAATTTAGGTTATTGGGGAAGACATCACCGGAAAGAAATATGAGATAAAGTGTGAGTTTGTCATATAATTCTATTAGACGGAACTTCGTGGTCTTGTATATATGAGTTTACTAGATGTGCATCTTCCACAAATCTACATAACTAGTCCGACGAATATAAAGAAAATTAACGACTCCTGTATTTTATATTGTGCATGCATCGGTCATATTTTTTACGTACTACTTTTGGAAATATAAATTTGTAAAGAAATGCATGTTTACAACTGATTTACAAACACATATGTTTTTGTACTATTCACTTAAAAATTATAATAAGTCATCATTGAATGTAAATATGTAGGGACATGGAACATAGACTTGTGAATGAGTTGTCGTCATAATTGGGAAGTGCCTAACCATGAGAGCAATTGCACAAATGCTTCATCATGTACAACTCTCCTCCCATTTGAAAGAATCCGTGAACCTTCAACCTTTTTTTTTGGATTTTTCTTCTCATTTACTTTGATTTTCGATTATATAGTGATGAGGTCTTTTGATGCTTCCTCCTTTTCAGCATGGAGTATTATTATTGTGTTTTTTTAATAATGGAAAACAACTCGATGGGTTGTCTAATAGATTAAAAGACCGAAAAATTGACAAACGCGTTAACCGAGATAAAGAAATAAAATCAATTAAATACACAAAAGCACAACATCGTGATTCGAAAACATAGATGTCTCCAGGAAAAGGAACTTGAAAACAATTGCGGAACTTCAATTTTGGACTTGAAGGTAGAGTCATAGGACCATGTTCTTAGAACTTTTAGTAGTCACACGAGCATTTTTCCTTTAAGACTAGTGATTTTAAGTATTTTATGGCAAGGTAAATAAGAGAGGGTCATGTGTATAAACAAAGAAGGTGGTGGTTACGCCAAAGGCGTGACGACGGGTTACGTTGGAGATTGTCTTAACGGGATTGAGAAATAATAAAAATGAACAATAAAAAAAAAAGACATTAGTTTTCGGTGACAACATATTAGAGGGGCTATAACCTATAGGTGAAGCCCGAATACGAAATACACATAAGTATATTTAAATAACATACTTTAGTAAGCAAATTTCTATCTTTTGTCAAGAACCAAAGGTATTTTGGAAAAATGGAAAATTATGAATATGAAAGCTCATTATGAGGTCATATTATTAGAAATGTGATGATACAATGTCATTTCATCTGATAAAAAAAACTTAGAGGTACCACACATGATGATATGAATATTAGAGATTTTAATGAGAGCCTTGATAAAAATATATAAACTCAGTTTTCCAGTACAGTTCCGATTCAGAATGATAAATTTTGTTTTGGTTTGTTACGTAGCCTAACAACACATGAGTTGGGTCTTGATCGTTGCTCGACAAATCGGTCCGAGTTGAGATAGGTATGGTCCATCAACTGCCAATAAACAAGAAAATTTATATTTGCAATCCAATTTGGTACAACATTGTTTCCATAAAACAACCCTATGCCTAGCAACCCAGCTATTTACTCCCTTTCATGTGTTCTAACCTAATAAGAAACACTTGAACACGTCATTCTAACACACAAGCCTAAGCAGGCAAAAACCAAGTAAATTATGCTAATATTGACGCAGCAGACTCCAAGGCTTCCAAGAACCTGTGGAAGTAGAAAATCCAGCAACGTGACCCAAAACTTGCCAGATCTTTCTCTTGCCTTTCAGACCTTCACCGTCTTCTCTCTCGCCATTGAAGCATTACCTGAATCTGCCATGAAAACCTCCCCTAATATCTTTAGCAGCAATGAAATATTGAATACAAATGATGTGTAAAAATGAGAGAATCCTTGCCTGTTCTCCGGATTCAGGCAATTCCCGAGTTGGTCATGTTGGTTGACTTCACACAATGGATGCGGGCATCGGGGCATGTATGGCTTCAGAAGAGAAAACACAGCAGATTGGTCGGCATCAAAGAGGAAAATTCTGCATGGCACTATGTTATAGCCTTGCTTCTTCAGAAAATGATGTATGATGCTGTTCATACAAAGAGCAATACAGAAAACACAGGCAAAACATGCAATAACATAAAATGTAAAAAGCCAGAACCTCCATTGCCCATCCTCCAGGAAAAACACCACGATCTTCGACTCTGGGCAACTCAGCATCACACTATAATATATACTCAGATGTTGAATGTTGATATCAATGGCAAGTGAATCCTAACAAAATTAATGAACCACCATGTCAAATAGGAGCTGTGGTGATCAAATAATCTCTATGGTCCTAAGGCAAAATGGACTCATAAAACTGCTGCTTCTTCGCGCTTGGATAGGAATCTCAAATTGTCAACTATGTCAAGAAGAGATAGGAGTTGTGGTAATCTCTTTGGGTCTTAAAGGCAAAATGGGATCACAGAACTGCTGGTTCTTCATGTTTGGGTTGGGATCTCATATTCAAATTGTCAACAATGTCGAAGAAGAGTTGGGGTAATCTATTTGGCTCCAAGGGCAAAATGGGATCACGAACTGCTGCCTCTAAGCTTGGGTTGGGATCTTCAAATCATCACTAGTGTAAAACAGGAGCCGTAGTTGATGAAGAGGGGTAAAACAGAAACAGAATCAACAAAATATTAATTTTGGTCCTGCCACCATCACTCTTTCAAGGCTCAAACATTCTTCTTCAACTTAATGCCAGGTTTTCAGGCACCTCCAAGTCCTGACAATTTCCACCTGTCACGGAAGAAATCTTAGAGCAAGGGGCTGAGAAAGAGACTCCAAATTTATGGCACATACCGTCTCGAGATAGAGTAGGATTGCAATGCCGCCTTTTTTCTAATTGCTTCAAGTTTTCTACCATCACACCACCTTTTCTCTTAAGTTCTCCTCCACCTGATCCTGTAGAGACTAAATTTTCCAGCACTTGTTCAACTCCAAGCCTTAATTGTTGATAACATTTATGACCCTTGGGATGTACGTAACTAGGGAGCTGTCTTCTCCTGACATAGGAAACCGCAAGCTCCATCCCTGGTTTCCAGGAACTAAAAGATCTCAAGCTCTCCCTGAATTCCTCTACAGTGGCACGAAGATCGAACTTTTGAACCTGCCCGATCTCCCCTGTTCTTTGCTGCACACCGACGAAAAATGCACAATGCCCACACTTCTTAGATGCATCAGCATACTGGTTCGGATAAGGATGGCACCGCAGTTTCCCAAAAGTACCCTGTTCCATCTGCACAAATAAGAACGTAAATTATAAATGGCAGTAGAGGCAAATTAAAGGAGAGACAAGAGTGGAAAGAAAAATTCCAGAAACTGAATCCTCCTCTGAGCATCACAGGCTGATATATTTTTCTTAACCACTAATGAACCAAGAAGCATAAATATTACCATCTGAGCCAACACCCTGAGTCGTGATTCCACCAAACCCTTCCAAGGAACCATGTCATACGCATGCACTGCAAGTATGTCAACCTGCAGGTAGCTTTTATAGCTTTTGAAAAACTCATATGGCTCAAATAGAGAACCCCATTGTGCTTTATTCAGCTCTATATCCTGCAAATGGACGTAACACTTCGGGCATCAGAAGTAGCTCAAAGACCAGATTTCAGTTGGCATGTTTCAAAACACAGTACCTGGCAAATCTTGTTACCAAAGTGGAACTGCTCCATCATAACTTGGAGAGTAGTTGTGGACACACTGTAACTTGAATTCGTACACGGGTAAGCAGGAGTAATGATAGGCATCCGATGCACACGATCCCGGGGATACTTTCGAGGATCCCAAACCACAAATCCAATGTCATCTTCCTCGATATCACAGAGCATCACTGGGTTCGGCCAACGCCACTGTGTAAAGACTCTAAAGAAACGACAAACTAACATACTAGGAACAGCATTTGGATATAGTTGGCAGATCCGGGCAACAAGAATGGCACAATTCACACCACCTAAAAATCCAGTCACCTAAGCACAGCAGATAAGGTCAGAATCTCAGGATAAAATCATTATAAAGCATGTCTAGCCCGAAAAGGAGGAGCAACTTACATTCGAGTAAATTCCACGCCGTTTAGCCCAATATTTGACACAACGGAGAGTTGTTCGAAAGCACTAAAGACAAACAGAAAAGCTCATAGTTAGACCATGGTGATGCTATAACTTAAAGACAATGGATGAACAAGTCAAACTATGTGCCAACTTGATGACCAGTAAGCGGCTATTGAGATAACAAATAGTAAGTCCAATCACACAGTAACACAAATGTGAACAATCAAAATCACATATTCACCTCTTTATTTGGCACAAGCTTAAGAATTTGATCTGCAACCCTACACCCATTGATGGAACGAGCCGTTGCTTCATCAACATTGTACATCAGAGATACATCAGAGACATCCAAGTCCTGCCACAAAAATTGCACGACATTATATACAAAGATTTCTGGAAAGTTGGCATCATCCGCAAAGAGCAGCATTTGTTGTAATTAGGTGAAGATGAGCTACTAATATCCAGTAACATCATTTCATGAACATAAGAAATCTAAAATATAGTGCAATAGAATCCATGAGCTAGCCAAATTCTACTCCCAACGAATACAAAATTTGACTGTAAACAACGCGTCATCATAAAAAATTAAAAAGATACAATAGTGTAGGTGGCCTAAATTTGTTTTGCAAAAGTCTAGAAAGGAAAAGATCAAAATCACTGATTTATATGCAAATCATGCAACAAACTTTTTTGGTTTTGAAATTTAACAATTTTCTGAAATGTAGATCATTTACTCGCAATAGAATTTCAAGTGACACGGTAAAGACAACTACTTCAAATCAAAATTCAAAACTTACATCTGGGACGATTAAGCGAGAAATTCTTGCATACAAGAGATCAATGGAAATCCCGTTGAACTTAAATTTCATAACAGGGACATGGGCATCAGGAATGGGATGTAGATCAGTGATCTCCTCTTTCTCTGCAAGGATGGTATGTAACAGATAGAAGAAATCCTCCTGAAAACATAAAACGAGTTAGCCATACCAAAAACAAGTCAAAGAGAGAAAAGAGAAAATGATACAAGTCACATGATTACCTCCCGGTTCACGTAAGATGGTCCCACACATAAAGCATCTATGTCAGCCCCTGGACCATGTACCTGTCATTGTAACAAATAATAAGGAATAGGGGCCTCGAGTATTAGAAAGTAGGCAAGCACCTGAGAAATGCCTTTGCATAAACTGCTAACAATAAAAAATAGGCATGCATATAGGAATCTACATTAATACATGAACCAGAAATAAACTATGAAGTAGTTGAAAAGGGCTTTGTCCACAGAATAATATAAAGATAATCTTGGAACTAGCTATTTAGCATGCAAAATATTTGATATGTTGAGCCATATCAAATAAGCTTACCCCAAGACGATAGGAACCAAAGGTAAGGATAAGAGCATTTGCATCCTTGACCATCTTCTCTGGATATCCTCTCAGTTGTATAACTTGTTTGACCCATTCCACAACAATCTGCAAAAATTATAAAATAATCAATATTATCAGTAACAACTAAATTTGAAAGAATATACAATGTCTCCCAATATCAAAAACATAATCAATGCTCTCATCCCACACAAACATCCAATCAAACTTATGATCACCCAAATTATCCACCGACCATCTATCATAGATTCTGAAGCACAAAACTGTTTACCTTCCTCAACCGGAAAAGAATATCCTCCCTTTTAGCAGTTTCTTCTTGGCTCTCATATAGTCCAGCATCTACCATGAACTGAAAATTAAAGGCAAAAAATACATCAATAACCTTATTTGGCGGGTCCAAAGAGGCAGTAAACCCAACCAATTCGCGAGTCTTTTTCAAACCTTTTCCAATTCGCGAGTCTTTTTCAAATCACCCTTGGTGGGCCCCATCAAAGAAAGTGGTTTCGTCATCCCATACTGCTTCACCACCGTCGAGGAAGCAGGTGACATTGCACCAAAACCCTCTGAACAGACCATCCTACGCGGAAAATCCTAGAAGAAAAAACAACAGAAGTCCACGGTGGAACTGAAACGAACAAAGATTGAAGAGAAGTTCTCCAGTCGAAAGAACAATCCTTGAACCACCAAACAAGAACCAAACATGGAATTCGAGAGATTAGGAAGAACGGAAACCCTAGAAACAGGGCAATTAGATTTTAAGCGATATATTTCTTTTCTTGGGAATCACGCGGTAGCTTTCTTGGGAATCACGCGATAGCTTTTCTAATATCTTAATAAACATATTGCCTTATTTATTTATAAATAAACAAGTATACATAACATATTTACATAAAGTTTCGCTAACAACAATCAAAATTACAGTATCTTATTTAATTTAAAAGATTTGGTCATATTAAAATTTATAAACTGTATCATGTACAATTATCATATACAACAAAATACCAAATTATCATATGTTGTAATAAAAATACTAATTAAAAATAAAGATGGGTATATATTTTAATCGTTATAAATTATATATTTATTGATTACTTGAAAATTTCATAATTTTAGTTTTTCAATAAATACTTTACTTTATCTATTTATAAATAAATAAATATCTAAAATATATTTGTGTATAATCTTTTTAACAAGATAATTTTTTTTATATTTTAATAAATATTTTGCCTTATTTATAAATAAACAAATATATAGCATGTTTACAACAAAGCTTCATTAACAACAATCAAAATAATATATTTATCTTTATTATTCTAAAAGTGGGAGTTTTTCAAATAAATAGGTTGTTTCCCATTTTGCCCTTATTATTTCGTTTTGTCACTTTTACCCTTATTGGTTGATGATAATCACATATTTGTCTTATTTCTTTTATTTCTGCTTTACACGTGTTATTTGTCAAGTATATTTGTGATACATGTTTTCCTCTCTTGGACTCCTCGCTACCATCTGCTTCATGACCGCTCACCTTCTCTCCTTTAAACGTGTTACTTTTCAATTTTCATCTAAATCAGTCAAGATCCATATAAAAATCTCTAGACACTCAACATTTCACTATCTCATGCCGCTCCAAACGAAATGTATACTTCAACTACTATCATCCAACACTTGACAATTCATTTCACCAAGATGATAACGTCATAACTGTTGTATCTACACCGCCGCTATAAATCCTTTTTATTCCATTTCACATCATCAGCTACAATGACTTCCTTTGTGAGTTTGGGATATTAACCCAACTCCCGTTCGTGAGGATACATCATTAGGACAAAACGTTATGCACCCTTTTTACCTGCCTACATTGACGTAAACAATAATTAGAAGTGACCATCCTCTTCTTACTCCTCTAGTTAAACTTTACACGTGTTACTTTTCGGTCAATTTTCATGAAACAGTAGAGAGGAGAATTGACTGATTTAGATGATTTAATCCTAGGTTTATAAGTCGATCATTAGTGCTCAATCTCCCTTTAACTAATAATCAAGCTGTGGAATTATGTCGAGGGGCATTTCCTTCATTCCAGATAATATCCTTCCAGACAACAAACTATTGTTGGCTCTGATTTGGCATAAACTTTGCTCATATCTATCTTATCTTCATGCATCCATTTATTAATCTCATCTTTTGCATGTGTAACATTTCCATCAGATTTCGCCACACATTATCTCTAGCTTGGATAATTCTCCTCAGAATACCAAAAACTCTCTTCCATGAATGTCAATCTTGACTACTATGAACAGTGAGAGACTCCTTATGTACCCACTGCACCCACAAAGAATTTATATTGCATTCGATATCCCAAAAACGTCTGAACATACAAGCTTGATGTTAGTCACCAAGTTCTGGTACTCCAAGTCCTCCTTCTTTTTTAGAAAGACACAAAACATTCCAAGCAACTTTTGTCCATGTCCATAATAACTTCTTACCCATAATTTTCAACTGCTCCATGATTGTATGTGGAATTGTCAGAGCCGAGAGCCAATAAGCCTCCATACCTTGTAAAACAGACTTTTTCAGTTCCACACACCCAACAAAGGAAAGATGCTTCCTAATCCAAGTACTTATTCGAGTAGCAATCTTGTTCAGAAGAGGCTGATATTGAGTTACCTTCAATCTAGCAAGTGTTATAGGGCTTCCCACGTATTTAAAAGGAAAAACACCATGACTGAAACCATTGATTTGATGGAGTTGTTCAACTAACTGACTATCCATGCTTGCCACAAAAATACTAGATTTTGGGATGTTCACTTTCAAACCTGACATAGCTTGAAACCTCCTCAAACAATTCATCAAGATCTGCACTAAATGCTCATCCGCATGATAGAAAAGCAGAATATCATCTATAAAGGTCAAGTGAGTGATATCACTACCTCAACACCTGTGATGAATACTAAACTCATATCTCTATGCTTCTTGTGTTGAGCATTCTTGATAGCACACACAAACCACAAACAAGAATGGAGACAAGGGATCACCTTGCCTCCTCTAAGGTGGAGCACTCTCCTACCAATGCATTTTTTACATTCCACAGCTTCGGCAAATCTCTTAGCCCCAATTCAGCTAGCTTTCATTAACCGGTTACTAACGTCGAAGATCTTCGTCAGGTGTCGGAATCACATTTAGATTGTAGTCTATGAACTCAATACCAGATAAAGAAGCAAGACTTCCTTCCCTTTAAAGAAACCATGGATACCAACATTGATCTTCAAGGAATAAGTAGCAGTACTGTAACACCCCGAACCTGTGGGACTCGGAGTGCCACATTGGGCTAGGATCTCACAATGGATCCTGACCCTAACTTGACAACAAGTTCACTGGACCTTACAATATGGCACTGACACATATAAAACAAATACATAAAACTGTATAAAATTGTACAACCAAAAGGTAAAGACATAATATCCAAGTATAAAAAACAATATCCTCACATAGGAGGTAACAAAAGATCATCCTCACGCAGGAGGAAAACGTAAAGAACCCCAAAAGACCACAACCATCCTATGTACGAGAGGTCCCCGGCCTGCCACCCTACTAGATCACTCAGCAGCACGCCTATCTTGTAGGGCATCTACAACATGGTAATAAACCATTAGCTAACCATACATATATAAGGTAATGCATAAACACAAGCACAGTCATGAAAGATAACACATCAGCATGCTATCACACATTTACCTATTTATCATCTTTATATAATAGACATTCACTCAAATCGTGTATATATAGATAGATGAAAGTATGTGACATGAGGACCGATACATCCTCGCCTTCGAGTGTTATATCTAGCTGTACTAGTATCGGTCACACAACCCGTGTACCCTATGGGAGTGGATAGCGCGCTTCTTATAAACCAATCTGGCCTGACGTCAAAGAACCTTCCAGACTCCACGGGGGATGAAAGGGGAAGGTTATCACAGCCACGCAACGGGGCAATCAATAAAACATAGGTCGGTATAAACGACATCTCATGCTATCATAGCAAACATATAACACACACATTACTCATGCAAACACCCAATATAGGGATGGTAGTTAAGTAAGTCCTATGGACTTACCTCAACCTTGTACAAAGCTCAACCTCAAACAACCTTCAATCTTGAGAGATACACTGCCCAATAACAAGGCATAGAGATATATCAATCTCATATCAATCAAAGGGGTCACACCTAGATCTAAGGGATCCATAGGATCATCCTCAACCTAACCTCATAACCTAATAAACCTCAAGAGCCATACATGGCATATACGGATCATAACCTCATCAAAACCCATCCTTACACATCTAGCATGAACTTATACTCTTATAATAGGAAGAGAGGGAACAGAGGCATCCTAAAGCAAGCCTAGAAGCAACACACGCCTGCAAATCAAAACCAACACAAGGTTGGACTATAGGTGGCCGCAGGGGCGGCCATTAGGTCACGCAGGGGAGGTCTAGGCCTAATCTGGGTCCTCAGCTCACACTCTCAGCAACTTAGCAACTAGGATCTTACATCTCACCCCCCTAAAAACAATTTTCGTTCCGAAACTTGCAAAATCCCAAATCCCCTCGGACCCACAAGCCGAGGTATAACTCTCTCTCTCTCTCTTTCTATCGGAGGTATAACATCTCTGTTCAGAAGGTCATAACCTATATCAATCTATAACCTCAAACATGAACATGGAGGAATCATCAACTCCAGAAAACAAGGCCATAACGCTACCCAAAGGCGTAGAGGAATAACATCTCTCGCCATACCACATCACAAGGCATAGAAGAAGCACATCTCTAGCCAAACCATACTCATATACATCGCATTGAGGAATAACATCTCCAATGAACTATGTCCATCAAGGTAGCATGGAGGAAAGAACCATCTCTAGCTAGATCCTAATCACGCTCAGATAGCATGGAGGAAAGAACCATCTCCACCTATAATCATACATCACGCTAACACATCAAGATCTAGTAAGATCATATATCACATCATAGCTAGCATGGAATAAACATCTCAAGGCATGTAAGCATATAAGCACATAATCACATACTCACCAAGATAGCACTAAGATCTACTCATCGACCCTAGGTGCATCTATCTCAGCATAAAACTTTGGATAGTTCCTCTGGATACTATCCTCAATCTTCCATGTAGCCTCCTCACGTACTCATCTAGACCATTGTATCCTCAACATAGGAATGTCCTTCGAACGTAGGCGTCTCACACCTTGTTCAAAGACTGCAATAGTTAGCAAAGGTGTGGTCCGGCTCAACCACCAAATCATTATAACTCACAATGTGTCTCGGATCTGGTATATAATCCCTCAATTGAGATACATGGAACACAGGGTGAACACCCTCTAACCTCGGAGGCAATGCTAATCTGTAGGCTTCCCTCCTAACTCTATCCAATATCTCGAAAGGACCAACATATCGGGGACTCAACTATCCTTTTATGCCAAAACATCTGACGCCTCGCGTTGGAGATACTCTCAACCAGACATGATGATGTGGGACCATCTTCGACACTTTCCATATAAGGACCCATCACTAGGTCAAGAGCTAGAAGGATCCAAGAGAATACATTATCAAGGAATATCAAGGGGAGTTGGAAATGAAGAAATCGATCCACAACATGAAGAAATCGGTCGATTTTCTTATTATAGGAAAATCAAGTCAAATGTAAGAAAAATTGGTCGATCTCTTCTTCTGCAAGTCGATTTTCTCCTTTCCAACGGATCTAGAAGATCCAACCATGATTTTTATCCTTTGGCAATTATATCTTGTAAATAATTTCTTAAATCTCTTAAACTATCTTAAGGGATTGTTTAGATTCTATCTTTTTAGATTTTATATTTTATATCTTTTAAAAGATATCTTCTCTAAATTATCTTTTCAAAGGATATATTTTATAGATCATATCTTTTTAGTTTTTCCTAGTTTTAATAGGTTTAATCTCCCTTATAAATATCCTTAGAGGGGGAGATTGTTAGGGAGTTGAGTTGTAATTATTAATTCCACATTATTGTGAGATACTTGTGACTTCGCTCACGGGGTTTAAATTTTATCATTTCTATTCAATCAAAAGGAGAGTTTTTGGTTGAAAAGTTGTGAATCTTTGCTAGGTTGTTCTTGTGTGTGTTAATCTTTTGAAGGTTGGTGCTACAAGTCAAACTAGTCCCTCCTTGTTCTTGTCTTATCTAGAAGGTTTGTGTAAGGTTAAAGAAGGAAGGGTGAAAGGTATTTCTTTGTTAAGGGTTTTGATGCATCGAGTTCAAAGTTCTTTGCAAGTCTTATAATAGTCCTAACTTCCTATATTAATCATTTATCATTCCATAATCATCTTCTTATGTTTTCATATCATTCACTAATCCGTGTTCTGAGTTCATCGAAAAATCGACCTGTTATTGAGATAAATCAACCGATTTTTCTATAGAACAACCTGATTTTGATTCTAGTTAAGAACTTTCAATCTTGAGCAGGAACTACGACTTATCCCCGCATCAAAGTGGTATCAGAGCTAAGCGATTGAAGTCCGAACGTTCATCAAAACGTTTGATTTTTTATTTGAGTTTTCTTTGAGTCTTTAAAAGTCGAGTCTTTTCTTGTTCGCCATCTTTGCGAGATTATTTGAGTTTAACGTGCGTTGATTTGTGTAAGTTTGGAAGAGAGAAACGCCATCAACCAAACACAAGCCAGCCGTTGACCTTTGAAACCTCGCCAATACCAAAAAAAAAGAAGAAAGAAAAGAAAAGAAAGTTCTTGAACGTCGAATCCAAGAGTCGAATTTTTACAAAGAAAATCGGCCCGTTCTTCACCAGATCGACCTATTTTTCACCCGATTTTTGCTACTGTTGCCAAAATTCGAAGAAAATTTTGAGGCATACTTTGCAAAATTGAAGTGCACCCTGTGCAAGAGTATTTCAACAGAAGAGTTCCAGTATATACCTTGAAGCAATCAAAGAGATTTAACCAAACCTAAACCTAAATTTGGCTATCTCTCTTTTTAACTTCGCAACTCATGGTACGTTATTCTCTCTTCTTAGTCTCTTGTGTGCTTTTCTTGGCCCTTTCTACTCTAAACACATTGAGTCTTTTCTTTGGGTGTGTTAGTTAGTCTCTTTGGTTTCTAACATACTAGTTGTGTCATACTTGCAATACTTCTTTCTACCTTGAATCTTTGTGTGAAGAGACCTACAACAAGAAACCTTGCGCTAACTTCCAACACAAGAACCTTTCTTCCGAAGACAAGTTAACTACTTGGACACCCAAGGGAGTTCTAGTGGACGCTAGTGCATTGATTAGTAAAGGAGCATTAATCCATCCAAGACAACTATGTCAAGCCAGCTTGTGATTCACAACGAGTGTGAGTGCGAGAGAAGACAAGTAAGAAACCCTTGTTTTCACTAATATCACACATTTGTTGTTACTTTATGTGTTTGTGCAGGATGTCTAAAAGTTCACAAGGATCACCACGAGGTGACCTAAATAACCCCGGAACCAATGACCAATTGTCCCAACTCATAAAGATGGTCTAGGGATTAACTGAACGGATGAAAAAGCTAGAAACTCGTCCCAGAGAGGAAAAATCAACCCAAAAAATCGACCCTCGCCCGATTTTTCGTCCGATTTTCTCTTATGGAATGGGCGAAAGCTCACAAAATCCTCCCTACCTCCAGCCCCGGATCCAAGACGTCATCGAGGATCAGGTACACCTCATCATAATCCAAATTTCCATGTTCCTAATGCAACCAATGTTGTTTATGAATTTCAGGAACTAGAAGAGGAGGTTGATGACGAGAGGTGGAGAGGTTACCCTAGGCGCAATCCGCAACCTAGGAGAAGACAAGACTTGGAACCGAATAGACCTTACCAAGATAACGATGGAATGGGAAGGATGAAGGTCAAGATTCCGAGTTTTGAGGGCAAGGTAGATCCGGACATTTACATGGAATGGGAGACTAAAATTGAATAAATTTGGTCTTGCCATAATTTTAGTGAGCAAAGGAAAGTCCAACTTGCTGCGTTGGAATTCCAAGGATATGCCTTAATTTGGTGGGATCACCTCCTCAAAGAACGGAGACGAACTTTAGAGCCGGAGATCCACACTTGGGAACACATGAAGGCATTGATGAAAGCAAGATTCATACCTCCATATTACGCTAGGGAAGCAAGGCAAAGGTTGGAGAACTTCAAACAAGATACCCACAGCGTAGAGGAAACTTACACCTTCATTCAAATGGCGATGATCAAGGCTAATGTTCATGAGGATGAGGAGTCTACTATGGCTCGATTTTTAAGAATATTGCATCCATCATTAGCTAATGAAATTGATCTATATCCCTATGATAATATGACTAACTTGATGCACTTGGATATTAGGGTGGAAAAGAAGCTCCAAGGACGGAACCAAGAGACGGACTATTGGAACCAGAACAAAAATCAACCTAGTCAGGAGAAAATCGGCCGATCTCTGGACCGATTTTCTTCCCAGAGAGAGTCTCGAAGTGGGAGCAACAACCACGAAGTCGTAAAAATGTCATCATCCAGTCCCCAAACTTCTAAACCTTTGAATGAGCCTTCAAAGGACCCTAAAGGGAGTACTTCTAACTCTACTTTACATTCTAGAGACATTGTATGTTTTAAATGCCAAGGTAGAGGTCATTATAAGAAGGATTGTCCTAACAATAAGGTTTTATTCATTAATCAACATGGGGAATATGAAAGTGAAGAAGATCCTAAAAGTGCTAGTGAAAGTGATGAGAGTTGCGAATTTGAACATGGAGAATCTTTGATTGCTAGAAGAACGTTGCATGTTAACTTTTCTCTTAGTGAAAATGCCCAACGAGAAAACCTCTTTCATACTAGATGTCTTGTTAAGGGAAAGGTGTGTAATATGATCATTGATGGAGGTAGTTGCTGTAATATTGCTAGCATTGAAATGGTTAATAAGTCGCAATTTCCTATGTTTCATCACCCTAAACCCTATAACTTACATGGATGAATGATTGTAGAACTTTGAAAGTCAACAAACAAGTTAAGGTGACTATCACAATAGGACATTAGACTGTGAAAACTTATGTGATGTGGTACCTATGCAGGCTTGTCATATTTTATTAGGTCGTCCATGGCAATATGATTGGAAAGTAGAACATGATGGTCCTACCAATAAATACATGTTCACTTTCAATGGAAAAGGGATGAAACTGAAGCCTATGACCCCTTTATAGATCATTGAGACCTATGAGAAGTAGAAGAAAGGAGGCAAGGAACGAGCATTGAAAAAAGAAGTGATCGAAGAACCATCCAGTGAAGAAAATCGACATGTTCTTAGCACTAGATCGGTCGATTTTCCTGGAGGTCATCCGATTTTTCCTGAAAATCGATCCACTACAGCCACCAATGCAACACCTTCAAGGGCTCCTTTGGTTGAGCTAGAACCACTACAGATTGAGCACAATCCCATGGATTTTCAGGTTATATCATTCATGTCTTTGGATGAATTCATTGAACGATTTGTGCTTAAGAAAGTTAGGAATTATCTTTCTTTTCTATCTTTCCGTTGTCATGGCTATTCGATTCAGTTATTTTCCTTAACCTCTAATGATCTTATACCGTTGTCTTTCGGGATGCGAGTAAGTGTCTTTGTAGGAAGTTTAGGAGAGAATAAAGGAGATCAAATGGATATGACATTGCTGATCCCGGAGATATTAAGGAACCACCACCGGGAGAGGATGAAATAACACTACATTCTCAATTACCATCATCAACATCGACATGTGAATACTTAGTAAATATCGCGGCCATTCCTGAAGCAAACTCTCGTTCGAGATGTATGTTTGATGACCGAGATTCATTGATGTTGAGTGTTGCACGGCTCGTCTTCAAGGCACGAGTTCTACAAACCTCTAGAGATCCTCCAGGAGAAGGAATATTGTAGTCCTTTTTATTGCAAGACTTGAATTCCGAGGTGACTAGTGATGATCAAGACGAAGATTCGAGGATGGATCCTTTTCAAGAAGGGGAGTCTTCATCTTCGACATTTTCCATACAAGGACCCATCACTAGGTCAAGAGCTAGAAGGATCCAAGAGAAGACATTATCAAGGAATATCAAGGGGAGTTGGAAATGAAGAAATCGATCCACAACTTGAAGAAATCGGTCGATTTTCTTATTACAGGAAAATCGAGTCACCTGTAAGAAAAATCGGTCGATCTCTTCTTCTACAAGTCGATTTTCTCCTTTCCAACGTATCTAGAAGATCCGGCCATGATCTTTATCTTTCGGAAATTATATCTAGTCAATAATTCCTTAAATCTCTCAAACTTTCTTAAGGGATTGTTTAGATTCTATCTTTTTCGATTTTTGATTTTATATCTTTTAAAAGATATCTTCCCTAGATTATATTTTCAAAGGATATATTTTATAAATCATATCTTTTTAGTTTTTCCTAGTTTTAATAGGTTTAATCTCCCTTATAAATAGCCTTAGAGGGGGAGATTGTTAGGGAGTTGAGTTGTGATTATTAATTCCACATTATTGTGAGATACTTGTGACTTCGCTCACGTGGTTTGCATTTTATCATTTCTATTCAATCAAAAGGAGAGTTTTTGGTTGAAAAGTTGTGAATCTTTGCTAGGTTGTTCTTGTGTGCGTTAATCTTTTGAAGGTTGGTGCTACAAGTCAAACTAGTCCCTCCTTGTGCTTGTCTTATCTAGAAGGCTTGTGTAAGGTTAAATAAGAAAGGGTGAAAGGTATTTCTTTGTTAAGGTTTTGATCCATCGAGTTCAAGGTTCTATGCAAGTCTTATAATAGTCCTATCTTCCTATATTAATCATTTATCATTCCATAATAATCTTCTTATCTTTCCATATCATTCATTAATCCGTGTTCTGAGTTCATCAAAAAATCGACTTTTTCTTGAGATAAATCAACCGATTTTTCCATAGAACAACCCGATTTTTATTCCAATTAAGGACTTTCAATCTAGATCGGGAATTGCGGCTTATCCCCGCATCACATGAGCTCCTACCTTGAACTCTAGAGGTCGACACCTCTTGTCTCCATATGACTTCTGGCGACTTTGTGCAGCCAACATCCTCTCTTTAATCAGCGCTACTCGAGCCATATAATCCTGAATCTGCTCTGGCGCTATCCTACTGATACTGCTAGGCTCATCCCAGCATAAAGGTGTACGACATCTACGTCCATACAGTGCCTCATATGGAGCCATCCCAACAGATGCATGTCAGTTGTTGTTGTATGAGAACTCAACTAGTGGGAGGTAATTAGACCATCCTTGTCCCCAATCCAACACACAAGCTCTCAACATATCCTCTAAGGTCTGGATGGTCCTCTCTGACTGAACATTTGTCTAAGGGTGAAACGCAGTCGTGAAGTGTAGACTCGTCCCCAAAGCAGTCTGAATCTGCTGCCAAAACCTCGAGGTAAACCATCCATCTCGATCAGAGACGATCGTCCTCCGTACACCATGGAGTCTCACTATCTGTCTAGTGTACTTCTCAGCTAATCTGCTCACTGGACACGTCTCTTTGATTGGAATGAAATGTGTTGTCTTTGTCAATCTGTCAACAACAACCTAGATAGCATCAAAACTCCTATTGGGCCTCAATCCAGTCACAAAGTCCATGGAGACATCCTCCCACTTCCACTGCAATACTAGTAGTGGATGAAGCTCACCTCCAGGTCTGAAATGCTCGATCTTGACCTGCTGACAGGTCGTGAACTATGCCACAAATCTGGCTACATCAGGCTTCAACCCTCCCCACCAATATGAGCGTCTCACATCATGGTACATATTACTCGTACCTGAATGTACTGAGTAATGTGTATAATGAGCCTCTTGTAAGATCCTTTGTCTCAACTCTGCACCAGCAGGTACACAGATGCGCCATGGCGCCTCATCACTCCATCTGCTCCAATAGAGACCTGTGGTGCCTCTCCACGAGACATCCTCTCTCTGATCCTCATCATGGTCGGGAGGTCCCCTGCTTCTGCTAGATCTCATCTAACAAACCAGGTAAACCTCTAGAGCATACAACTGGGCATCTTCATTAGGAAATTGGATGTCCAGCTCTAGCCAAGCTAGATCTCTCTGAAGTTGAGGCTAAATTGTCAGTCTCGCAATCGCCTTCTCTCGAGGCGTCTTCCTGCTCAAGGCGCCAACTACAATATTCGCCTTTCCAAGATGATATAGAATCTCAAGGTCAAAGTCCTTGATCAACTCAAGCCATCGATGCTGGCGGTTATTCAACTCCCGCTGCGTCAAAATATACTTCAAACTCTTATGGTCTGTGAAGATCTGACATGTGGAACCATACAGGTAATGTCTCTAGATCTTCAAAGCATGAACTACCACTGCTAATTCCAAATCATGAGTCGGGTAGTTATCCTCATACGTCTTCAACTATCATGACACATATGCAATCACTCTGCCTCTTTGCATCAATACACATCCCAAGCCTAGCTTAGATGCATCACTGTAAACCACAGAACCCTCTAGTTGTGCCAAGACAAGAGCAGAAATCAAATGCCTCTTTAACTCCTCAAAACTCTGGGCACATTGATCAATCCATACAAATCTGGTAGTCTTCCTCAGAAGACTCGTAAGTGGACGAGCAATCACAGAAAATCCCTCCACAAAGCGTTGGTAATATCCGGCTAGGCCAAGAAAGCTACGCACTTCCTTGACGTTCGTAGGTGTTGTCCATGCAGCAACAGACTCAATCTTAGCCGGATCAACCATGATCCCATCGGCGGAGACAATGTGTCCAAGAAAAGCAACCTCAGATATCTAGAACTCGCACTTAGAGAGCTTGACATACAACTCTCTATCCCTCAAAATCTGCAAAACTTTACTCAGATGACCGCATGCTCCTCGAGTTGAAGATGATGTTCATCAACTCCATGAAGACTGCTGGGGCATTCGTCAGCCAAAATGGCATTACTACAAACTCGCAGTGTCCATAACGGTTATGAAATGCCGTCATGTGTGCATCATGCTCCCTCACCCTCAACTGGTGGTATCTTGAGCATAAATCAATATGGGAGAATACTGTCGCTCCTTCAAGCTGATCAAGTAGATCATCAATACGAGGCAGTGAATACTTGTTCTTGATGGTCACCATGTTCACCTCTCTGTAGTCAATACACAGTCTCAACGATCCATCATTCTTCCACATAAAGAGGACAAGTGCTCCCCAGGGGGATACGCTAGGGCGAATAAAGCCCTTCTCAGCCAACTCCTCGAGTTGCTTCTTCAGCTCCAACATCTCGACATGGGCCATACGATATGGGGCCTTCGAGATGGGTCTTGTACCAAGCTCCAACTCGATACTGAAATCTACACTCCTTTGTGGCGGCAAGCTCGACGGCTCAACAAATACGTTTTCAAACTCGCAGACCACTGGTATGTCCTCTAATGTTGGACTCTCTCCATCCTTCATGGCATAGAACTAGAAGGCATCACATCCCTGTGCTATCAGTCTAGCTGCTCGTACGACACAGATGAAAAAACCCTTCTTCCCAAGGTCCCAACCTCGGAAGACCTCTATCTGACCTACCTTGGTAGAGATTGTAACAATCCTCCTACCAACATCTAAAACCGCACGGTGTCTACGCATCCAATACATTCCTAATATGACCTCTTCATGCATCAATGGCATGACTAAGAAGTCAACAAGCAATACACGAGTCCCTAAACGAAAGGGACAACTACGTATCTCACGGGTACCTCTGACCCGACTACCATCACGTAACCCTATAGTAAAGGGTATCCCCTCATAGTAGCTCTACCCTGAGCTCCTTTACTCCCACCACGACCTCTACCTCTACTCGGCCCGGGAGCAGATCCCTGAGTAGAAGGACGATATGGGACTCTCTATTGTCCATGTGTCTACTGCTGAGGTGTCCTCTGACCACCTCCTGCTACACTGGCAGGAGAAGAACCCTGTTGAGATCCAACTCTATCCTTGCCTACAGAAGGCAACTCGATGTCCAAGTCTACTACATGTAAAGCAAGTCACAACTGACCTCGTATACTCAGGCTTCAAATGCCCAGGATCACCATAGTGGTAACACTGTCATCCCTTATCTGCAGTCAATGTAGACGAGGGGTAACTCTGACATCTTTGGTCTTGTCTAGAACTAGATGCTCCTCCAACTCTAGTGGTCTGTCCAGTGTGCTGCCTCTACTCAAACCATCCCCTCTGAGAATCCCTCCTCTGACTAGATCGCTCTCTCTCATAAGCAGAATCCCGGTTCTGATAATCAGCCAAGGACTCACAATGGAATCCCGCCATATATGAGCGTGTACTCTCCCTCAGACGACGGGAGAACGGGTACACATGCTGGTCCTTAGATGGTGCAGTTGAACCCAACAAAGCTAACTCAATCTAGAAGCGGCTGATGGCGTTTGCAATAGGCACATCCTCAAAGCCGGCCTCCACAAAATCCTGCAACTTCTCCCTCCTCCATGAGGTAGGGCAGAACTGCTCTCTGATCATACTTCTCATGCGATCATAGCTGTGGCTCTAGCTCGAACAATCCTCCACCACTGATGTGCAAGGTCACAGAATAGAGATTGTACTAACTCTATCCGTCTGTCCTCAGGACATTTGATAGACTCTAAAGCTGAGTCTACATGCCCTATCCAAGCCTCTATCTCCAACCCTACCTTTCCAAAGAAAGGTGGTACGCCCAGCTGATAAAATGCCTTCAACCAGGTATCTAGTCTAGGCCCTCTAGTCTCCTCTGGAACTCGAACAGTCTCAGCAGCACGTGCCGGCATAACTGGCACCCGTGTGGCTCCTTGAGACATCTTTGAAGATCCCTCATGCACTAGTAGATCTGGGGCCCATCTGCCAGCTTTGGCAACCTCCTCAACATGTCTGATGTACTCTCTAAACTCTGGCCCTCCCATGGAGACACGATCCGAGTCATCTGACTGGACTCGATGTGAATGTTGTCTCCTAGATCCACCACTTCTCGTCTTTGGAACGACACTCTCAGCAATCTCCTCATGTACCTCTTCCACCACTAGTGGGTCAACAGCGGGAACTGGTCCCTCTCCTATCATGCCCGGAGGAAGAGGTGGTCTACCTCTACCTCGGCCTACAACAAGAGTAGCTCTAGTCCGAGCCATCTAGGGTATGCACACCTAACTTATAACGCTCTATATAGGCCATATGTATAGGTGTATATATATATAACACATATACAAACATTATCCACAATACATATATATACATATCTATACTGCGGAGATCCATAGCAGAGGTGGCGACTTCTCGTACATTCTAACCAAAAACTACACTTAAAACCAAAAATATTTTTGAAAATATCAGACCCCTTTCGGGTTCTGTTTATTTTACCTATCAAACCTCATTGTAGGTAGCAAGTGTCATTGTTGTCAACCTAAGGCTCTAATACCAACTTTGTAACACCCCAAATCCGTGGGATTCAGAGTGCCATATTGGACTAGGATCTCACAATTGATCTTTACCCTAGCATGACAACAAGTTCACTGGACCTTACAACATGACACTGACAGATATAAAACAAATGCATAAAACTGTATAAAACTGTACAACCAAAAGGTAAAGACATAATAGCCGAGTCTAAACAACAACATCCTCACATAGGAGGTAACAAAAGATCATCCTCACGTAGGAGGGAAACGTAAACAACCCCAAAAGACCACAATCATCCTATGTACGAGAGGTCCTCGGTCTGCCACCCTGCTAGATCACTCAACAGCACGCCTATCCTGTAGGGCATCTACAACATGGTAATAAATCATTAGCTAACCATACATATATAAGGTAATGCATAAGCACAAGCACAATCATGAAAGATAACACATCAGCATGCTATCACACATTTACCCATTTACCCATTTATCATCTTTATATAATAGTCATTCACTCAAATCGTGTATATATAGATAGATGAAAGTATGTGACACGAGGACCGATACATCCTCACCTCTAAGTGCTATATCCAGTTGTACTAGTATTGGTCACAGAACCCGTGTACCCTATGGGAGTGGATTGCGCCCTTCCTGAAAACCAGTTTGGCCTGACGTCAAAGAACCTCCCAGACTCCACGGCGGGATGAAAAGGGAAGGTTATCACAGCCACGCAACGGGACAATTAATAAAACATAGGTTGTTATATACGACATCTCATGCTATCATAGCAAACATATAACTCACACACCACTCTTGCAAACACCCAATATAGGGATGGTAGCTAATTAAGTCCTATGGACTTACCTCAACCTCGTATAAAGCTCAACCTCAAACAACCTCCAATCCTAAGAGGTACACTGCCCAATAACATGGCATAGATATATCAATCTCCTATCAATCAAAGGGGTCACACCTAGATCCAAGGGATCCATATGATCATCCTTAACCTAACCTCATAACCTAATAAACCTCAAAGGCCATACATGTCATATACCGATCATAACCTCATCAAAACACATCCTCACACATCTAGCATGAACCTATACTCTCATACTAGGAAGAGAGGGAATAGAGGCATCCTAAAGCAAGCCTAGAAGCAACACACGCCTGCAAAGCAAAACCAATACAAGGTTGGACTGTAGGTGGGTGCAGGGGCGGCCATTGGGTCACGTAGGGGCGGATGTAGATGGCGCATGGGCGGACTCGGGCCAGCGCAGGGGCGGCTGGAAGGTGGTGCAAGGGTGGCTGGATAGTAGTGGACACCAAGTCAGCCCCTTCTTCACTTTTTCATTCGATTCCTTCACTCCTTCTTCATCCAACACATATGTATACATGAACATACTTATATATTCATCAACATATGCCACTCATGGCTGGAACAAGATCCAATCCTAAGGGAATCTAACTAGAAGAAGAAAAGAGAAGAGAAGATGAAAGAAAGAAGGAAGATAGGAGGAGATGGAAGAAAGCTCACCAAACTGAACCTATGTAGATGCAGAAACTCCCACCAATACCTCCAAGCTGGCTCAACAAGGCACAACAACATCAACCATCACAATCAGCAACAAAGCCAAACATAAAAGCTCTCAAACTCACAGAAACCTAAACCAATCTCAAGAAGAGAGAAGAAGATGAACGTAGGGAGAGAGATGAAGCTGCAATGAAGAACCCTCATCAAAAGGGAGAGAGAAGAAGCTTATAAAGGGAGGAAAATGGTAAAACACGGGTCAAAGGGTCAACAAAGACGGCTGCAACCACTTAGAGCCGCCGGGGCGGACCCTATGAGGTGCAGGTGCGGCCCAGGCAAACCGCAAGGGCGGCCACTAGGTCACGCAGAGGCGGTCTAGGCGTAATCTGGGTCCTCAGCTCACACTCTCAGCAACTCAGCAATTAGGCTCTTACAAGTACATACACTGACAAGCATAAAATCGATGGTCGTTGCTTTCAGACTTATCATAGTAAAGTTCCGAACTCAACACTAACTAAGGTATAATGAATAAGTTAGGGTCGAACCCAAGAGAGTGAGAAGTGAATTTAAAGTATGATTTAGATTCAATTATCAATTATATGTAACCGTGGGGGGTTTTGGATTGCAATAGTGAACAAGACAAAAACATGTACTAGCAAAGCAAAGATGGTGATAATATTAGGAAGAACACTACACTAGGTTAGACTTCCGCATACATATAACTCGGTTGGTTCTTTTTAGAAGTATTCACCAATTGTTATCATCTTGATCATATTTATGTGTTAAGCCAACCGAAATTAGCACAACTTAACAAGTTATCGATCCGTAGACCTACAAGACCAAAGAACAAGTTAGCACTCATACAAAGATAGAGAGATACATAAAGAGGAACAAACCGTTAATCTTGTTATGTAGTTATATTCCTTTACCCTTAGATAATCACAACCCGTTATTACCTAGGAGTTTGCTACTAGATTATTGACCCGAACCCGGAACTGAATAATCCTAGCCTTTTGCATGCAATTATACAACTTAGGTGATCAAACTAAGTGAAAACAAACATGCAAATATAAGTGAAGAACAAGGAATATAATACAATTGTATAGTGAATATAAACTTCTATTGATAAGAACTTAAAACCAAATTATATACAGTTTCAATTAACCCAATGTAGCAAGGAGACTTAGCACTCCATACAAATGACAATTAAACAAAAGAGTTTTTGTGGGAAAATAGGATGATTCCAGCAATTAGCCTAGGGCTCTATTTATAATAGAAATGATAGTACATGGGAGTAAATAGGTTGTGTAAACAACCACCTTAATGACCATAAAGGTGAGTCTAAACAACCGGAGTTAGTCTTATGATGCTAAACCGCGGGCGCGGGCATGAGGGCTGCAAGGGCGGTTTAATGCAAAACACTCCATCTTCAACTGAGCCGCGGGGGCAGCATGGCAGGGCCGCGGGGGCGGTGTCTTTAATGCTTTGGAACTTCTGACGGTTGATCTTCTTGACGTTTCGAATGTCAATCCGTAGGGGCAACCCAGTGTCAACGCGGGGGCGGTGACACAGACTCTTCAACTTCACAGGTCCGCAAACATAGGCGTTGGTGTGCCATCATTGATATTCAAGGGGTGTCACCGCAAGGGTGGCTAGGAGGTGCCGTCGGGGCGATGACAACCTTGCTCTTGGGGCGTTGGTGGGGCGTTGGGTGCGGCGTCGGTCACCGCAGGGGCGGTGTGGCACCAGAAACTTGTCTTTGTCGATCTTCTTCTTCTCCCAAGATCCTTTGTTTACTTCATTGTGAACTTCTTCATCTGGATTAATACACTAGCAACACAACACAACTAAAAGACTCTAAAAAAACTCTAAAACTACCTAGAAACGACATTGATTCTATCACCAATCAAACTCCCCCATACTTTGACTCTTTACTCGTCCCGATTAAACCACACATCTAATCAATATCAAACATAAGTCTCAAGAAGCATGGTGTAGCAGAGAGGTGAGACATGCTAACGTGAAACTACCAAAGAAAAGCGAGAAAAGAGAAAGGTGAAAAAAAGAGAGAAACTACCATCCTTATCGCTCCAAGAGTGACCTACCCGCACTCCTCCTTATGTCTCCCCTTCTTATGTCCCCAATGTTGGAAAGAGGAGAACCTATCACTCGGGTTTCTCTCATTTTTCCAAGGAGCCCTTTCGGGTTTTAACCTTGTCACTCTTTTTCTTTCTATGATGATATCACTAATTCTCACATCCCTCAAGTCCATTTTGCACCAATCTAGTGTTGGTCAGACTACCTTCTTTTTGCCTAAACCGCCCTTTTGGGTTTTCGGTTTATCCAAGGATTTTCATGCCTTTTTCTCATTTTCTTTGGGATTTATCTTTTTTTTTTAATAAATAAAAGACGGAATTACAACTGAAATTTTCAAACACACAAACTATACAAGCAAGATATAATCCCTCCGCCATACTTGAAGATCACTTTGCCCTCAAAGTGTGAAAAATGAAGGCAAATAATAATGTGTTGAGAAGGGAAAGAGGAGACTCACGAGTGGGATGGTCCGGCTGGACCATCCGGATCCTGCGGTGGATACTGGAAGTGAGAAAAGAAGTGCTCCTGGCGTCGGTAGAGGTCGTCGAGGCGGCGACTCAGCGCATCCATCCGATCACCAAACGAGTGCTTAAAGCCGGCCTGCCAAGCCTGGTGTTGTGAGTCAATGTGGGTCCTCATCCTCTACTCAGCATCCCTCTGCCAAGCCTCCTGTCGCTTGTCAAAATGAGCAGTCATGCTCAGCTGAAAACTGTTGTGCTAGCTCTGCTGCTACTCTAGCATCATCCTCTAGTAACCAGTCCACTACGCCTCATGTTGAGTGGACAAAGATCTCATCTGAGCTAGCAAACCAGCATGTGTCGGGTCATCATCCTCATCAGTGGGCATCTCCATGTCATCAGGGATGGGCTGATGGTCCTTGGCCGGTCTTCAACTCGAGCTCGCCGCATGCCGCTCAATGATGTCAACCGGTGGTCGCCTCGGCACGTATGGGTCAACGGCAATGTAGAGGTTGGAAAGGTCCGGCCCGAATGGAAAGATCCGGGGAAAGTAAATGACATGGCTCCTATCATGGAATAAAAGCCAAAACCGATGCTCCTCGTCCACCCTCAGCAACTTGCAACGCGAAGAAGGCCTTCATTATAGAACGGGATCGCCTTCCCGTCCTCCAAATCTGTCAAATCCATAACCTGAGCTGCTATGAGGGTAATGAACCCTCCTCCAAAAATATCCTAAGGCTCGTCCATCCTAACCGCTTCAAAGTGGAAAAGAAAAGGGAAATCCAATCCGGCAGAATCTCACAAGCCAAAACGAATGAGTAGAGCAAGTTAAGCTCCTTAAGGACGACCTTGTTCTCCTCCTTGTGTCCACAGAAGACACTGATGATGATCTTGCTCAACAGCCTCAAACAGGGGTGAGCGAACTTGGTTGTTGTACTTACCCCTACATGGAAATCTTACCTTGTGGCAACTTGCCAAAACTCGAACAACTCCGGTATAGGAGCGGGATCCCACTAGTTCTTAGAAGGGTTTTTTGTCACCCCAAAAAGCCATCTCTCATTTGGTCCAAATCCATATTATACCTCCTCTTGTTGAACTTGAATGACACACCAACAATTATGTGATCTTCCATCTCAAGGTTGAAGGTTGCCACAAACTGCCTTGAAAGCTCGGGATACAAAACATCATGTTTTTCAAGGAATTCCCCAAGCCCAACATGCTCAAGGAACTACTGCATACACTCTAACATTCCCAAACTATCCAATGTCGGAGCATGCAAGAACCGAGTTGCAATCACGTTCCAGTTTGCACAATCTCATACCTCTCCAACTCCCTAGTGTTCATCTTTGTTTTCCTTTCTCTCTCTATTCTAGCAACACACTAAGCAATAGGAATTAGAATTCACAAAGAAACAGAAAAGTGGACCTTTTTGTTCTAGAAACCGCGGGGGCGGCTTGACAGATGCGCAGGGGCGGTGAGACGCAGGCCCGGGTCACTGGAGGCACGGGGGTAGGCGAAGTCAACAAGGCGATTTCTTCAGTTCTTCAAATAGAACATTGGAGGAGTTGGTGGAGTAACCTTCTCTGGTTGTTATTGATGCCGAAGATGGTGATGTGGTTGTTGGAGTTGGGGGAAGGTAGTGAATGTGGTGGTGGAGAAATGTTTAGGTAGGGTTTGTGAGAAGATTGGTGGTGAGTGAGAGTGGTGGTGGTGGGAGACAAGGGTGGCGTTGGGGCGGTGAAAGGGGCGGTGGTGCAGCGTGGTGGTGCGCAGAGGGCATGAGGAGGGCGTCGGTGAGCAAGCATGAGAGTTGGGAGGTTGAATGTGAGAGGGAAAATCACGGAAGGAGTTAGTTGATGGAGACAGAGAGAGGTGGGTGGGGGTAGGTGTAGGAGGGTTAGGGTATTTTTGAAATTTTTTTTTCCTTTCTTAGGTAATACCGCGGGGGCGGGGGGTTGTCACCGCGGGGCGGTGACAAAGCTGGAGCGGCCGCTGGCGCAACGCCGGGTGCGGCACTGGGAGTGCAGTGTCACCATTGGAGCGGTGACATGGGGCCGCAGGGGCGGTTTTCATGACAAAACCTCCTCCTTTTATTTCCTCGGGTCTGCCTCCTGAGCAACACCTTTGTTTTTCGTCGTTGGCTCGATGTAAGACCTTTATCTCTAAGCTTGGGCTTCCTCCAAGACCATCTCGTCTATTGGTTCGTTCGCCACTCCCTCATGGTACACCTTGAGTCTTTCTCCATTGAATTTGAAAACTTTGTGTGATGGTGGATCATATAGATCCACAACACCATGTGGATAGACTTCGACAATGACGTATGGGCCAGTCCACCTAGCGCGGAGTTTCCCTCAAAAAGATTTAGACGGGATTGAAATAGAAGGACCTTATTACCTAGTTGGAAATCCTTTTGGATGATGTTCCGGTCATCCCGCGCTTTGGTTTTCTCTTTATATGTAGTAGCATGGTCATAAGCGTCAAGCCTCAATTCCTCTAGTTCTTGCAGTTGGAGTTTCTGGAATTCACCGACCTTGTTCATTTGCATATTGCACCTCTTCACCGCCCACCAATCTTTCTCTTCTAGCTCCACCGGTAGGTGGCAAGCTTTGCCAAACACGAGCCGGAATGGCGACATTCTAACAGGGGTCTTGTAAGTTGTACGGTACGTCCACAAGGCGTCATTGAGTCTTAGACTCCAATCCTTCCTTCTAGGAGTCACCGTTTTTTCGAGAATCGTCTTGATCTCTCTATTTGACACTTCTGCTTGCCCATTGGTTTGTGGATGATATGCCGTGGAGACTCTTTGGTGGACAAGATACTTCTTAAGAAGGGCGGTGATCGTCTTGTTACAAAAGTGCGTTCCCTTATCGCTTATTAAGGCTTTAGGGATTCAGAACCGTGCAAAAATGTTATCTTGAGGAAATCTACCACAACTTTTCTGGTGGCCTTTGCTTCGACCCACTTGGAAACATAGTCCACCACAAGTAAGATATAGGTATTACCAAAAGAGTTAGTAAATGGTCCCATAAAATCAATCCCCCAAACATAAAAAATTTTGCAAAAAATAAGAGACGATTGCGGCATTTCATTTCTCCTAGAGATAATACCTATGCGTTGACATCTATCACACACTTTACAAAATGCAAATGCATCTCGAAAGATGTGTGGCCAAAAGAAACCAGCATCTAATACCTTCCTAGCCGTTTTGTTAGCCCCAAAGTGTCCACCACATGCTTCTGAATGACAAAAAGAAAGGACATATTGTACCTCATTATCCAGGATGCAACGGCTAATTACTTAATCACTACAATGTTTCCATAAGTAGGGATCGTCCCAAACATAGTGCCTAGCCTCGGCTTTTAACTTTTCCTTCTGAGTTTTGGTGAAGTATGGGGGATACTCTCCTTTGACAAGAAAGTTCACAAGGTCAGCAAACCAAGGCTTAAAGGAATGAAGCTTATACAATACCTCTGCAGGGTTTGCCGTAGGGGTGACTAGAGCAAGCCGCAAGGGCGGTGACAAGGGAGACACAGGGGCGGTGTTTTCCAACTACAAGGACGGCTTGGTGCAAGTGAGGTTCCCTTTGGTTGCGGTGCGGTTATACAACAAAGGGTTGTATAAAATGTGTCGTTTGAAAAAACTATAAGAATGACTTTCTCTTCTCCTGGATCTTCATCCTCCTTCACCAATCTACTCAAGTGATCAACTACTAGGTTCTTCACTCCCTTCTTGTCCCGAATTTCTGAGGTTGAATTCACTTAGAAGTAGGACCCAACGAATCAACCTTGGCTTGGTCTCCTTCTTTGTCATGAGATAGCGTAGCGCTGTATGATCAGTGTACAGTATTACCTTCACACCTAATAGGTATTGCCTGAATTTCTCCAAGGCAATGACCACCGCCAACATTTACTTTTCGGTGGTGGAGTAGTTCCTTTGAGCTCCGTTCAAGGTCATTGATGCATAGTGAATCACATGTGAAGCACTCCCATCCTTTTGACCCAACACTGCACCTACAACATAGTCAGTAGCGTCACACATTATCTCAAAAGGTTTCTCCCAATTCGGTGATTGGATTATCGGGGCACTTGTGAGGCAATTTTTTAATTTGTCGAACACCTTCTTGCATTTATCATCCACTATGAACGCGGCATCTTTCTTGAAGAGTTCACATAGCGGTGCAAAATCGTGGAGAAGTCTTTGATGAACCGCCGGTAGAACCTTGCATGGCCTAAAAAGGAACGGATTTCATGCACGTTAGTATGATAAGGTAGAGTTTGGATAACGTCAATTTTAGCCTTATCTACTTCTATTCCTTTAGATGAGATTACGTGGCCTAGTACAATACCTTGCTCCACCATAAAAGACATTTTTCTGAGTTGAGAACTAAATTAGTTTCTAAACATCTTTTAAGAACAAGTTTCAAGTGTCCTAAACATGCATCAAAACTATTTCCATGAATGGTGAAATCATCCATGAAAACTTCAGTAAAATTCTCAATATACTCAGAAAAAAATACTTAGCATGCATCGTTGGAAAGTGTTGGGAGCATTACATAATTCAAATGACATTTTACGGTATGCAAAAGTGTCAAAAGGACAAGTAAAGGTCGTTTTGTCTTGGTCCTTTGGAGCGATGGCTATTTGAAAATAACGTGAATTACCATCTAAGCAACAATAGTAAGGGTGTCTTGCAAGACGTTCCAAAATTTGGTCAATGAATGTAAAGGGAAGTGGTCCTTTCAGGTCACCGTGTTTAACTTACGGTAGTCGATACAAACTCTCCACCCGGTTTGGGTTTTGCTTGAAACCATTTCTCCGTGTTGGTTCTCCACCATGGTGATCCCTCCCTTTTTCGGAATAACTTGGGTTGGGCTAACCCATTTGCTATATGAGATTGGGAATATCATGTCCGCTTGAAGGAGCTTTAAAACCTCTTTTTTCACTACGTCCTTCATAAGCGGGTTGAGCCGCCTTTGAGGTTGCCTTGACGGTTTTGCATCTTCCTCAAGGAGGATCCGGTGCATACAAGTCGAGGGACTAATCCCTTTTATGTCCACCCAAGGGCCGCCTTATGCTACTAAAGAACGTTCACCAACTTCTCCTCTTGTTGTGGAGATAACTTGCTAGACATAATCACGGGCAATGTGTTATTTTTGCCAAGGAATGCATACTTGAGATGTTGGGGAAGTTCCTTTAGTTCCATCTCCGGATCCTGCACAATAGACGAAACAAGCTTATCGCTTGGGGTTAGTAAAGTGGGCCCAATGGCCAAAGGGGTGATGGGGAGCCTTTTATGCCCATGCAATTGAGCTAGAACCTCCTGCATGTTAAATGTCAAAGCATATTCTGATTCACGAGTATTAATGTCATTTTCAGTTATACTTTTCAATTCATCAATATCGAAAATATCAAACACATCTTGCACAATGGGTTTAATTATGTTAATAAAGCAAATAGAATGGTCATCACAGGGGTGTTTCATGGGATCATAAATATTAAACTCAACAACCTCACCATCAAATTCCATGGTCAACTTTCCTCTTACATAATCTATTTCGGTTCTAGCCGTTTTCAAGAAAGATCTCCCTAACAAGATAGGTGCAACATGCGTATCATGTTCCATGTCTAAAACATAGAAATCAGCCGGGAAAATCTAGTTGTCAATCATTACTAGCACATCTTCAATTATTCCTTCAGGATATACGTTACACCTATCAGCTAGTTAGACGACAATTCGAGTTTCATGGAGTGGTCCAAGACCAAGAGATTGATAAACAAAATATGGAAGCACATTAATCGAAGAACCTAAATCTAGCATGGCTTTGTAAATGCGAGTTTCGCCACTGACACAAGGGATACTTACCATTCCCGGGTCGCTACACTTCTTGGGCATCCTTCGTAGGAAAACCACAGAGACATGCTTGCTTACTTTGACCTTTTGTTTCCCCTTTAGCTTCTGGTTCCTCATTATAGTGCACAACTCCTTTGAAGAACCGGTAGGTGAATAAAAAGGATATAGGATACTCTAAAGGGGGGGGGGGGAGGGGTGTTGAATAGAGTATGAGAACTTTTTGTAAAACCAATCTCAAGGCTTTGAAATCAATTTCAAGAGCCTTGATGTTGATCTGAGCTCTTTGTGATACACATTAATTTCAAGAGCTTTGAAACAACTTTCAAGGGCCTTGACTTTGTAATCCTGCAAAACAAAGTTAGTCACAATAAAGTAAGATAAAATGCGGAATGTAGAAGATCGACACGTGGATATGTTTGTGAAGTTCGGCTCAAATAGCCTACTCTCCGTCCCAGGGTATGACCTAAGGATTTAACTATCTATTATCAACTTCAAAGAGTCCTAGATACAAACTAGAAGGAATCCTCTTCTTCTCTCACTGTAGCCAATTCTACGATCTAGCTCCAACTCTTCACCTTGCTATAATAGCCTAGTTACTTCGCAGAGTAACACACACTCGAGTATAATACTCTTTAGATATACCAATGGAGCTCTCGAGTTTTATCTCTCTCTAGGGAATAAAACTTTTAGTGAAAGAGAGAAAGAAAAACTATTTGATCGAATGAAGATGTTTTGGACCGCTTGAAGACTATTGATACTTCTGTGTAAGCTTGTGTACTTGTTCTTCAATCGCCATCTTCATTTATAGCCTTCTATGGAGAGGTCTTCTAGCCGTTGGAAAGATGACCATTTGAAATTAATTCTTCTTCTCCATGAAGATCGCTTCTTTGTTGAGATGAGGTAGACATTGTGAATCTTCATCTCCTAGAAACACGTTAATCTCCTCATATTTGTTTTGATGATATCAATTTCTATGGGAGAGGATTTTCATGCTTTTTAGTTGAGGATCGTTGCAAGATCTTTCATTGGTCGGTTGAGATCTTTGTTCAAACATATCTTCTTGTTGAGCAAATCTTTCCTAGAAGATCTTCTTTGAAATCCTTTAGAGTGCAGGCTTGACGTATTTGTTCTCTTGAAATGAATTTCAAGACCTCCGTCTTTTACTCACTCTAAACTCCTTGTCTTTCCTTGCATCCGAAGGTCTTCCAAGGTCCTTTGAGTGTCTTTCAAAACCTGCACTTACTCAATACAAACCACCAAACTAAACCAAGCAACTCGATATATAATCAATAAATTATTAGTGTATTAAACTAATTCATTTGTGTTTAAGTCTTCCATCGTCATCACCTGTACAATTATATAATCAAGGTGGAGTTGCAATCTCTCCTTGATGAAAGACAACACAAATGTTTTGTACCTGCATTGTAAAGTTAGCAATGCATATATGAATATCAAACTAACTTAAAATGCAGAATGCACAATATCGAAAATGTCGGATCACATTTATTTCTCCCCTTTTGTCTTTCAACAAGGGAGAAAAATAGTCAAAGCAGGGAAGTTTTAAAGGTTTACAACCCAGAAAAGTTTTACACAAAACGACAAAAACAAACAAGTTCCCTCAAACGTCAAACTTAATCCTCCTCATAGAACCTCCTTTCTCCCTTAGATGAAGACTTCTTGGGGCTCCAATCATCCATTTCAGCTGCTAAGCGTCGTCTCTTTTCTTCAGCTCTTCGTTTCTTAACCACCTCATATTCGATTACTGGCAAAATAGTTGGCTCAACATGAATTGGATACAAAATAGATTTATTTTGTACACGTCGTTTGCAATTCATCAGCACATTTTCAACTTTCTCTTGAGTATGTTGAGCTACATCTTCAGTCATGGGTAGAATCCTTCCCATAGTGGTCAAAGTAAGAGCATTCATCAACTACATTTCATTGACCTTAGCATTTATGGTAGATTGATAGCATGAATTATAGTCTATATTTTGGGGTTTGTTTGGACGTTTTATCTTTCATAATCTGCATGTTTGTATGTACATTATGTGATTTTACTACCATTTCATCTACCTTTGCGAGAATCGAGGTCTACACCTAGTTTTGTTGTAATCATAGGTAAAATGGCACGTTTGGGACTAAAAAGGAGCAAAAGGAGCTATGAAGTCATTGGAGCTACATTCAGGAACATAAGAACCATCCAGGAAGCATAGCCATGGATTAAAGATTCACTTTGGACCAGATTTAAGAGATTTACACGCAGCTGAAATTCACCTAGGTCAGCTACAGTGTCACCTAGACCGAGGTGAACACCTAGACCGAGGTGAACACCTAGACCGAGGTGAATACCTAGACCGAGGTGATCTAGAGGAGAGATTTCACATTCAGTTGTGATTCACCTCGGTTGACCAGAGGGTCACCTCGACCGAGGCGATCCAGAGACGCCGACTCGACCGAGGCGAATACCTAGGACGCGGCGAGAATATTTTATTCTTGGCTGAGATCTTTTAAAATAGGAAAGTGATCTTATATTTTTGGGCTTGGCTTCTGGAAGGAAGGAGATATGCAGAATCATATATTTTACCTATATTTATGGGATAATATCTTTCTAAGATTTCTTATCTTTGGAGGGTTATTTTTCCTATAAAAAGGGTTGGTTTTCCACAATTCCAAAAGACCCGCATACACCGCTGAAGATCACGCTATACCATCGATCAGGGTTTACACGCGCAGCAGCCGCATCCTACTCCAAGTTTGGAGAGAATTGAAGAACCTTTTTGAAGGTTGAAGGAAGATCAAAGATCATAGCTTTTATAGCTTTTTGAAGGGTTTTGTAAGATTGTCTTCAATTCCTTTCCTTGTTGTCTTGTCTTGTTGGATTATTATCCAAGGAACGCTTTTGTTTGTGATATTTGATTCAGTTATTGAAGTCTTTTCATTAAATTCTTCTTTGTTCAAATATTCACCTTTTCCCATACATTTAATACTTTCATAATGATGATGAGTGGCTAATTTCCTTGTGTGATTCTAGGGTGATTGGCTGAAGGTTGTGGGAAAAACAATGATAGAATAATCTTAGATTCCAGTAGGATCCTGAAAGTTCGAGCCTTTAACCTTAACCCTAATCATCTCGTTCAGTCGATGAACATTTCGGCCGAGGTGGTAACTAGCTGACCGAGGTGACTTATTCAACCCTAAACTGAGAGTTAAGTGTTAGAGTTTGCCAAATCCTATTCTTATTACACCTTTCCTGGTTCAAAGCAAGCTTAGGATGAGACTTACCCGGTAATTCCTTAGTTTGTGTATCAACGATCATAAGTGTAGGTAATAAAGGTTCATCCTTTATTGGGGTTTGAGTGTGCTTCCATCCCATCTTTGTGAGTTAGCCTGAGACTTACCCGGTAAAGGTTGATTTTATTCCCTTAGATGGTGTGTTAGTTTGAGGTTATAGTTCTTATCTTGATTCCTTGAGACTTACCCGGTAATAGGAGTTACGGTTTAGGATTAGTGTGTAGTGAGACTTACCCGGTGATCTACTCCACTTTAGTAACACCTTCCCCACGCAAAAATCTCAGCTTTGTCCGCTTATCTATAGATCTTGAGTTGGAACCACAACTAGACGCTTTAATCCCTAGAATTGCATGTTTGCTTTATTTGACATCTTATTCATCTTTGATTGTGTTAATTGCTCTTGTGGTTAGCATTGACATTAGCATACCGTATTGACTCTGTTTCACCGAGTCCCTGTGATCGACCCCTGGAATTTTCTTGCTTTTACTACGATTGACCCGTACACTGCGGGTTCGCATCCTTGTTTTAAGCTTAAGTCTAGGGTTATAAATTTAAAGCTTGCACACACCGTTTGGAGCGAACAAGTTTTTGGCGCCGTTGCCGGGGACTTGGTCTAGATTGAGCCGGTTACGGTTTGCTTTCGGGGCATTTGCCCCTGTTGCTACTAACTACTCTTTCTATGAGTTTTGTAGTTTTCAGGATTTCCGATGACTACATTTGATCCAGCCTGGATAGCAAGACAAAGTGCTAGGGCGGACCATTATGAATACTTGGAGGAGAAGTACTCCTTCTATTGGTTTAACAATGAATGGGAAAGAGAAGAGGCCATTCAGCATGAACTTGCGATATGGGATGAGAAGAATGTCCCTAACAACATTTATGAGCAACCTTTTGAAGACTCTCTCGAATCAAGATTGGAGAAGTTGATGAAGAAGGTGGAGGAGCTCAAGGAAAGCACCCTATCCTATGCTAAGCCGAAAGATGAGCATAAGGAAGTGTTGCACGTTCCAAGCATTCCTTTGGTCGAACCGGAAGTTTCTCCTGAAGCTTTTGTGGAAGCGGAGGATGTGGAAGATTTCGATCCAACTGCCGAGACCTCGGCCGAGGTGGAGGAGATCTCGACCGAGATGGAAGAAGAATTTGTAGAACTGCAAGATGCGGCGAACCTTGGCCAAATTACTGAGACTGTGGTCAACGTGGAAGAAAGATCAGCTGAGTTGGGAGGGATTTCGTGTGTGGAATATCAACCCAACATGAAACTTGTGTCAAGCTTTGGAGAACTTTACGAGGTACATTCTCCTACTTCATTTGAAATCCCTATTAAAATTTATGAATTTTTCAGGAATGCACCGGAGAGTTGGAGGTCTCTTCCGAAAGAACCTCCTAAGATCAAGATGAAACCTCCCTTTAAACTGTTGGAAGAAGATACTCCTTGGATTATAAGGAGTGGAGTTTGCAAACACTACACCGTTAAGGCGATGAAGTGTCTCTTGTTCAAGTATGGGGTCCCTCGCATGCTCAGGACCCTGTACCATCCCCAAGCTATAGATGGGGAAGCTGCTATGATTCTCGAGAAACTGTTTTCTCGATCAAGGAAAGGATGGGACACAAGGAATGTCCCATTGAAGTGTAGGAAGTCTAGACGAATTCCGGTGAGAATCAAACCGTACAAGCTTGTACGTGGGAGATCTTACCATTTGCCGGTGAAGTTAGGAACCGGAACCTTCTTGGAAGATTTTTACGGATGTGATGAGCACTCCACGACATTCGAAGTGCATTGAGTAATCCCATGCCTTATGGTCCAGCTAGCGACCTTAAACCAAGCGCTTCTTGGGAGGCAAGCCAAGGTATTGCTTTTTTCTCCCTTTTCTAGTTTAGTTTAGATAGTTGCTTTGTTTTTGTTTTCCTCTAGACAACAATCAGGTTTTCCAAAAGGAAGGATCACAGTTCAGGAGCTACACTGGAAGAACAAAATTTCGAGAAGTTGAGGAAACGAGCTTTACTGAGATACATCTCGGGTACTGTCAGAACACCTCGACCGAGATGTGCTTCGCCAACCGAGATGGTTTTATATGGGAGTTGTTTCTTACTTCTTCATGCAGTTTAGCTATGTTCGGTGAGTATCCTGTCCTTAGACATATTTCGACCCACTGGGACAGTGTGTCCCAAGTATGGGGTATTTAGGTATTATTTGACTCATGGATGTATGACTTGACCTTCTATGATATTTATGCTTCACTTTTGCATCTATGTGTTTATCTGAGACTACATGCATACTTACAGGTTATTTGATTGAGAAAAACGTCGAAACTGAAAGAAAACTGGTTTTAAAAAAAAAATTTTTTTTGGACCTCGACCGGGGCAGTTCTGGCCGAACAAGGTGTTTCACCTCGGTTGAACCAAGAACACCTCGACCGAGGTGGGTTAACTGAGAGTTTTCGAAAACGAATTTTGTGTTACTTATCTGGATATGACCTCAGTGAAGATCTTGTTTACTGACTGGTTTTTAATTCTTTATGTGTTTGAAAGGTTTTATAATATGTTTAAGTTGCTAAATGCTTTGTTTGAAATTATTAGCATGTTTAATACTTTGTTTTATCCAAATTATGTTGAATTTGAAGGTTGACACCACAAGATAAGTTCTCTCACTTTCTTCTTGGAAAGACCAAGGCAATTCATTCTCTTCTTCTTCTTCTTCTTGATCATGCTTAGCCCCTCATATACATTTTGCCTCCCTTTAGCTATCCGGGAATTTGGAAGCAAACGAAGTGGTGAAAGCAAGTGGAGTTAAAGTTGAAAAAGTGGCTGGAAGTGAAAGTGCTAGAAAGTAATAATAGGTTTGGGGAAGTCAATCATGAAGATGAGTAACTCGGCACCATTCACATAGCCGGGTGTTTGTGTCTTGCCAAAGTCGGATTGAGCGATATTCCTAACGGGTCATGGTATGTGCATCAAGGGTTTGATGCATCTCGAGAAATTGATGATTGCAGATTTCCTAGGCTTCGGTTATTGTGCACCTCTGTCCATGCATCCCAAAAAGTAAAGTAAAAAGAAAAAAAAAGTGGAATAAGCAAAGCTTATTGGTGGAAGATGTTGCAAGTCAAAGTGGAAGTGAAGTTCATCCTTTTCCCGGATTCTAGCACCACATTACCTTACATACATCCCTACCCTACACGTTTCTTGACCTTTTCTTTTGGGAAGCCCTTGAGACCTTGAGCTTGTTTATTGACTTAGTGGTTTAAACTGGATTATACATGATTGATTTTGATAATTATGATTTATTATGCATTCTATGATTTTATGCAAAGATGAACAACTTTTCTATATTTATAAAATGTTTTGAGCATATTGAGTTTTTAATTCCATGAAGTATTCTCTTAGAGTGATCTATGATAGTTGCACACCATAAAAATGTTTTTCATTGATTTTCTTGACTTATAATCCATTCTATCTTGTCTTCTATGTGAGGAACTTGCTTGGGGACAAGCAAGGGCTAAGTATGGGGTATTTTGATAGCATGAATTATAGTCTATATTTTGGGGTTTGTTTGGACGTTTTATCTTTCATAATCTGCATGTTTGTATGTACATTATGTGATTTTACTACCATTTCATCTACCTTTGCGAGAATCGAGGTCTACACCTAGTTTTGTTGTAATCCTAGGTAAAATGGCACGTTTGGGACTAAAAAGGAGCAAAAGGAGCTATGAAGTCATTGGAGCTACATTCAGGAACATAAGAACCATCCAGGAAGCATAGCCATGGATTAAAGATTCACTTTGGACCAGATTTAAGAGATTTACACGCAGCTGAAATTCACCTAGATCAGCTACAGTGTCACCTAGACCGAGGTGAACACCTAGACCGAGGTGAACACCTAGACCGAGGTGAATACCTAGACCGAGGTGATCCAGAGGAGAGATTTCACATTCAGTTGTGATTCACCTCGGTTGACCAGAGGGTCACCTCGACCGAGGCGATCCAGAGACGCCGACTCGACCGAGGCGAATACCTAGGACGCGGCGAGAATATTTTATTCTTGGCTGAGATCTTTTAAAATAGGAAAGTGATCTTATATTTTTGGGCTTGGCTTCTGGAAGGAAGGAGATATGCAGAATCATATATTTTACCTATATTTATGGGATAATATCTTTCTAAGATTTCTTATCTTTGGAGGGTTATTTTTCCTATAAAAAGGGTTGGTTTTCCACAATTCCAAAAGACCCGCATACACCGCTGAAGATCACGCTATACCATCGATCAGGGTTTACACGCGCAGCAGCCGCATCCTACTCCAAGTTTGGAGAGAATTGAAGAACCTTTTTGAAGGTTGAAGGAAGATCAAAGATCATAGCTTTTATAGCTTTTTGAAGGGTTTTGTAAGATTGTCTTCAATTCCTTTCCTTGTTGTCTTGTCTTGTTGGATTATTATCCAAGGAACGCTTTTGTTTGTGATATTTGATTCAGTTATTGAAGTCTTTTCATTAAATTCTTCTTTGTTCAAATATTCACCTTTTCCCATACATTTAATACTTTCATAATGATGATGAGTGGCTAATTTCCTTGTGTGATTCTAGGGTGATTGGCTGAAGGTTGTGGGAAAAACAATGATAGAATAATCTTAGATTCCAGTAGGATCCTGAAAGTTCGAGCCTTTAACCTTAACCCTAATCATCTCGTTCAGTCGATGAACATTTCGGTCGAGGTGGTAACTAGCTGACCGAGGTGACTTATTCAACCCTAAACTGAGAGTTAAGTGTTAGAGTTTGCCAAATCCTATTCTTATTACACCTTTCCTGGTTCAAAGCAAGCTTAGGATGAGACTTACCCGGTAATTCCTTAGTTTGTGTATCAACGATCATAAGTGTAGGTAATAAAGGTTCATCCTTTATTGGGGTTTGAGTGTGCTTCCATCCCATCTTTGTGAGTTAGCCTGAGACTTACCCGGTAAAGGTTGATTCTATTCCCTTAGATGGTGTGTTAGTTTGAGGTTATAGTTCTTATCTTGATTCCTTGAGACTTACCCGGTAATAGGAGTTACGGTTTAGGATTAGTGTGTAGTGAGACTTACCCGGTGATCTACTCCACTTTAGTAACACCTTCCCCACGCAAAAATCTCAGCTTTGTCCGCTTATCTATAGATCTTGAGTTGGAACCACAACTAGACGCTTTAATCCCTAGAATTGCATGTTTGCTTTATTTGACATCTTATTCATCTTTGATTGTGTTAATTGCTCTTGTGGTTAGCATTGACATTAGCATACCGTATTGACTCTGTTTCACCGAGTCCCTGTGATCGACCCCTGGAATTTTCTTGCTTTTACTACGATTGACCCGTACACTGCGGGTTCGCATCCTTGTTTTAAGCTTAAGTCTAGGGTTATAAATTTAAAGCTTGCACACACCGTTTGGAGCGAACATAGATATCAGTTCATGATTGGCATCCATTCTTTTCTTAGTGTCAAACTGGAAATCAGACTAGTTCATGATTCAGACATACCAATTCTTTCTCACAACCTTCTAATCTGATTTCGGGAGTAGGAGTAGAAGATGTTGGAGCTTCTTGAGTTGGAATTGGAATAGCTCCTTTCCCTTTTAATGTCAATGTGCCTGCAAGAGTCTTCTCAGTGCCTAGTCATTCTAAGCAGGTCTCATCAATCTTGCCAGAAATTGTTGTCGATCTTCAAAGGATGTATCAATTTTGAAATGATCAAAGATCTTGGGCAGCAAATTTCCATAAGGCAAAGGGATTGCTCGCTTAGAGTTAACAGAGTGTATCATATGATTGAGGATGTGTTTTGTTACATCAATGTCTAACCCAGACATAATCAGATAAATTAGCTCCAGGGATTGATCGGTCAAAAGTTCTCTTGAGTTTGCACGAGGAACAACACATCGAACTAGAATGGTAAACACAATTTTAGCGTCTAGGGTTAGGGAAGTATGAGTAAGTTGGTGTGAGGTTGAATTTGGAACTAGAAACTTCTCCTTAGCAAGATGAACACTCTCTAATCGTGAAGGATGATTGAAAGCAATATCTGTAGAAATTCCAAAAATCTCACTTAAAATAGAAGAAGTGAGCAATATTGGGGTACCTTTTACAAAAGATTCAAGAGTGATAACTCCTTTGTCCCGTTTTGTGACGAGATTGACATAGAACAATCTTGTGAGCCTTGGGAAAGCGAAATCTCCAAGGTTTAAGACTTTCCAGACTATCGAACTCTTGAGCTTGTTAATGCACGAGATCTGAAGAGTTTCGAGAAATGTAGTGTCCACCAAATCACACATACAAAGCGGTCGATTGTTAAACCCATCAAGCCAAGATCGTGAGGCTTGAAAATTGATGAACCAAGATGTGGGTAGACCGGTCGTCTGCGAGATGTCCAAATTCTCGGAAAGTATTTCTTCTTTTATAATCGACGAGCTCTGAACAAATTTCTTTTTGGGGGCTTGAGGAGAAGATTTCTTGCTTCTGGGTACCATGGATGTTGTTAAGAGAGAAAACAAGGGGTTTTTGAAAAAGGGTTTCTGTGAAGGAGAAAAATGAAAAAGATAGGATATTCTGGCCTTTTAAAAGAATGCAAATAATAACATGATTTTGAGGAGATCAAGCTTTTTTAAAGACCAAAGAAGAATTTCCAATAAAAACTCAACAAATCTTTTTCAATCCTTTAAAACAAAATGAAACCATAAAAACAATTTAAGAATTGAAATATCTAAAAGATATTAATTCTTAAATAGATCCGTATTTCTTAATTTACCCTTGAATCTTGTTTCAAGGCCCTTGAATTGCCTTTCAAGGCCCTTGAAAGAGATAATTGGGCTGCATACGAAGGAGAAAATAAAATGATTTACTCCCCCTACGTTAATGCTTCCTTGTTCAACATACCAAGTTCCAATCTAATAAAATTAAATTTCTCTTCAGGAAGAGGCTTGGTAAAGATATCTACAAGCTGCAAGTTAGCAGATATAAAAGAGATCGAAACATCACCTTTCTCAACATGATCACGTATGAAGTGATGCCTTACATCGATATGCTTAGTCCTTGAATGCTGCACATGATTTTTGGTTATTGAAATAGCACTAGTATTATCACATTTTATAGGAATACCTTTCAAATCAAAGCCAAGATAACGAAGTTGTTGAGCAATCCATAGAATTTGTGTACAACAGGCTCCTCCAGCTATATATTCAGCTTCAACTGTGGATAGGATGACATAATTTTGCTTCTTGGAGTGTCAACTGATTAGGGGTGACCCTAAGAATTGGCAATATCCAGAAGTGCTTTTCCTATCGATCTTATAACCTGCAAAGTGTGCATCTGAATATTCAACAAGGTGAAATGAGCTTTGATGTAGGTACCATAACCCTAGATCCTTAGTGCCATTGAGATACCGGAAATTCTTTTCACAGCTATCAAGTGAGACTCTTTAGGATCAACTCGAAATCTTGCACATGCACACACTAAACATAATGTCAGATCGACTAGCAGTTAAATACAACAATGAACCGATCATACCTCGATACTACTTTTGTACTACACTTTTGCCATCTTTGTCATGGTCAAGTGAAAGTGTCGAACTCATAGGAGTCTTTGCGAACTTAGATTGATCAATCTTATACTTTTTAAGCAAGTCTTTAGTATACTTGCTTTGATTGAAAAAAATTTCTTTCTTTGCTTGTGTAACTTGAAGTCCAAGAAAGAAATTTAGCTCACCCATTAAGCTCATTTCAAATTCCCTGCACAAAATATCTGAAAATTCCTTGCAAAGGGAATCATTAGTAGCACCGAATAATATATCATCAACATAGATTTGTACTACTAATATATCGTTGCCTCTAGTTTTGATAAATAAAGTTTTATCAATCAAACCTCTTTTGAATTTGTTTTCAAGAAGATACTTGGACAATCTTTGATACCAAGCTCGAGGAGCTTGCTTAAGACCATAAAGAGCTTTGCCCAGCTTAAAAATATTATCAGGAAATTCATCATTTTCAAAACCAAGGGGTTGAGCAACATAGACTTCTTCTTCTAAGAATTCATTTAGGAAAGCACATTTTACATCCATCTGAAACAATTTTATACTCATGAAAGATGGAAATGTGAGTAGCATACGTATGGCTTTTAACCTGGCAACTGGAGCAAAAGTCTCCTCATAGTCAATACCTTCTTCTTGGTTATAGCCTTGTGCTTCAAGTCGTGCTTTATTTCGTATGACTTTGCCACTTTCATCCAACTTATTTCGAAAGACCCATTTTATGCCGATGACGGATTGATGCTTTGGTCTTGTAGTAAGAGTCCAAACCTTGTTTCTCTCAAACTCATTTAGGGCTCGTTTGGTTACAACTCCGGAAAAGGAAACGGAATGAAAACGAATTTAGTACATATGTATATCCTTATTCATAAAATTTTGTGGAATCATTCATTGTGAATTAATGCAATATGCACTTGTTTCCCCACATTTGTTACCCTATAGGGTATCAAAAGTAATCAAACTCTACTTCAATTTCATCACACCACAAGAAATGATTCCACAAACTTTCATGAACAATGGTATACATATGGACTAGATTCGTTTCCATTCCGTTTCCGATTCCGGAGTTAAAACCAAATGGGCCCTTAGTTCGTTTTGCATGGCAATGATCCAGTCAGGTTCTTGAAGAGCTTTAACATAATTCTTTGGCTCAACAAGAGACACGAACACAAAGAATTCACACAAATTGTTTACTTTAGATCGAGTTTGAACTCCTACGTTTGGATTTGAGATCACATTCTCTTGTGGATGGTATGAAGAGTGTTGAAATTTTCTTCGTTTGTAAGATGGAGCAAATCCTGAAGGTTGAGCCTCATATGCTAGACTAGATTCAAGTATCGTTGATGTATTGCCCTTGGATCCTATTTCAAGGCCTTGAAGTTGGGTTTCAAGTCCTTGAAATAGAGTTCTGACATCGCATTTTTCTGTGTCAAGGTCTTGAAGATGTGTTTCAAGGTCTTGAGGGTTTTCTTCGATATCTTGAATCTTTTCTTGCATATTATTTTCTTGATCTTTAGGACCTTCATCTTTATCTGGATTGTGATCTTCTCGTTGATTTAGTTTTAGATTTGCAAAACTTTCACTCAAAGTACCATCATTGCTTTCATAAAAAATAACATGGATACTTTCCTCAACAATTTTGGTACGTTTGTTATAAACATGATAAGCTTTGCTATTTGAAGCATATCCAATGAATATAGCTTCATCACTACGTGCATCAAATTTCCCAAGGTTATCTTTGCAATTGTTATGAACAAAACAAGTACATCCAAAGGGTTTGAAATATGAAATATTTGGTTTCTTTCCTTTAAAGAGTTCATAAGGAGTCTTTTTCAAAATAGGGCAAATTAAACATCTATTTAAAATGTAATTAGCCGTGTTTAGTGCTTCAGCCCAAAAACTTTTTGGCAAACTGTTTTCCAAAAGCATAGTCCTAGACATATCCTCAAGAGTGCGGTTCTTACGTTCCCAACTCCATTCTGTTGAGGAGTTCTAGGAGCTGAAAAGTTATGTGAAATACCATATTTTGCGCAAAACAAATCAAACTTTAGTTGATCAAATTCTCTACCGTGATCACTTCTTATAGAAACGATTGGTAGGTTTTTCAAAGTTTGCAACTCCTTACATAATTTTGAAAACTCAAACAATGCTTCAGATTTTTCTCATAGGAAGGAAATCCATGTGAAACGAGAGAAATAATCCACAATAACAAGGATGTATTGCTTGCCTCTGGGAGATTTGACACGCATAGGTCCACAAAGATCCATATGTAAGAGTTCAATGGGTCTAGAAGAACTTACAATTTTCTTAGGTTTGAATGAACCTCTTGTTTGTTTACCTTGTGTACAAGCTTTACATAGTTCATCTACCTTGAAATTTAGGTTTAGCAAGCCACGTACCAAATCTTTTGAAAGTAGCTTCTGCATTGTGTGCATACTTACGTGACCAAGTTTTCTATACCGAAGCCTTGGATCATCCGTCAAGGCCTTGAGACATTTTAGCTTAGTTCTTGAAACTTGGTTAGTACTCATAGAATAAATACTTTTACATCTAGGAGCGGTAAGCACAATGTCACCCGTCCTTTTGTCTTGAACTTCACATTTCTCTAAATCAAACAATACTTTGTTGCCCTTATCACATTTTTGAGAGATACTAAGCAGATTGTACTTTAAACCGTCAACCGGATATACATCATCAATGAAGTTAGATGAATTATAACATATTTTGCCAATGTCAATAATGTCACACTTTCCTATATTACCAAGCGTAATAGTTCCAAATGATTGCTTCTTTAAATTTGAGAATAGTGAGCTTTTTCCACTCACGTGTCTTGAACAACCACTATCTAATATCCATTTATGCTCCTTTACCTTGGTGATATCCTGAAAAATAGCAACATCAACCTTTTCGGGTCGACCAATGACATATTATTGTCCATATTCAAGTTCGATCATGTTTGGTTGTCTAGTACCTTTAGAAACCCAGATTTGTTTGACCTATTTCCTTAAGCATAGAGGATAGGTGTTTCTAATAATATAAGGGTCATTTCTTCTATATGGACATGTAGATTTAACATGACCCTTTTTACAACAGTAAAACCAAGTAGGCATATGAATACTTCCTTTGGCTTTGACAAAAGTGGTAGTTGGTTTTCTACGAAAGCTCTTATGATAACCTATACCATTTTTGTTAAGTGAGGATTGTTGTTCACCCATCATTCTTTCAAGATTAGCTTTTGAACGAGTAAATTTAACAAGTTCAGCCTTCTGGTCTTGACACGTCAAAGTTAGATCAACTTTCTCTTTCTCTAGATCGATGCAATTTCGATGAAGAGAGGAGAGGTCCTTGAGAATCGCATTTTCCGATTCTAAGGCCTTGATATTGTCATCAAGGTCTACCTTTTCTGTGTTAAGATTTTCAATATCCAAAGACATTTCACTTAGTTGTTTTTCTTGTTCAAGAAGCTTTTCTTTTAGATATTTTATCCTTATTCTATGATCTTTCTCACATATAATAATGTCTTTTAAGGAATTGTTTTAGGTCACATTCAGGTTGAGACATAACAGTACTTACCACATTGTCAACATAGAGATTTGAATCTTCTTCATGACCGGTCATTAGACATAAGTTTGCTTGTTCTTTTTCGTCTTCTGATTCATATGAGGATTTTGAATCACTCCATGAAGCTACCATAGCTTTCTTCTTTCGATCATTTTTCTTGAAGTTGGTCCTCTTCTTTTGTGGGCAATCCTTAACAAGATGATTTGTTTCGCCACATTCAAAACAAGTCAACACTCTTGTTTTCTTGTTAGAGTTAGAAAACTTACCTTGGGGTTTTGATTTTCTTGGAAATTCTCTATTGTTTGTAGATTGTTTCTTTATCTTGAGAATTCTCGCGAGACCCTTAGAGATCATGGCTATTACATCTTCTTCTTCATCATCATCATCATCATCATCATCACTATCTTCCTCTTCTGATGGTAATTCACCCTTTCTTGATTTTAATGCCAGATTCTTAGTGTTGAACGAGAGCTCTCCATCTTCTTCACCCAGAACCATTTCGTGAGTGATGAGTTTTCCAAGGATGTCATCAAGAGGAAAAGTTGAGAGATTCTAAGCTTCTTCTATGGCAGTCATCTTTGGTCCCCACTTGGCTTTAGGTAAGCTCCTTAGAACCTTCCTAACCTTTTCTTCCTTTATGAAGACCTTTCCTAGTGAGTCCAAGTTGTTCACGATCTTAGTAAATCTTGTGAACATTTCTTTGACTGGTTCATTTGGATTCATCTTGAATAGCTCGTATTGTTTGAGGAAGATGCTAATATTTGTTTCCTTAACTTGACTTGTTCCTTCGTATGTGATAACTAGTTTGTCCCATATTTCCTTTGTACTCTTGCATGATGAGATACGGTTGAATTCGTTGGCATCTAATCCGCAGTAGAGTAAGTTTTTAGCTTTGTAGTTCTTTGACACACTGTCCAGGTCAGCTTGTGTGAAGTCAGCTTCCTTCTTTGGGACTTGGACACCTTCAACTGTCGTAGTTGGGACTTTGGGGCCATTCTGGATGATGCTACATAGTTCCATGCCCTGATCAATAATGAACATACGCATGAGTTCTGTCCAATGGGCAAAGTTGTTGCCACAGAAGAGTTGTAGTCGATATGAGGATCTTCCTTGAGCAAATCCTCCATCACCTACAGGATTCATGATTAGTCTCACTGATGGTTAAATCAATATACGTGAGTCTAGCTCTGGTACCAACTAAAGAACCGGTAGGTGAATAAAAATGATAAAAGATACTCTAAAGGGGGGTTGAATAGAGTATGAGAACTTTTCGCAAAACCAATCTCAAGGCTTTGAAATCAATCTTAAGAGCCTTGATATCGATTTGAGCTCTTTGTCATACACTTTGATTTCAAGGGCTTTGAAACAACTTTCAAGGGCCTTGACTTTGTAATCTTGCAAAACAAAGTTAGTCACAATAAAGCAAGATAAAATGGGGAATGTAGAAGATCGTCACGAGGATATGTTTACGAAGTTCGGCTCAAATAGCCTACTCTTTGTCACAAGGTATGGTCTTAGGATCTAACTATCTATTATCAGCTTCAAAGAGTCCTAGATACAAACTAGACGAAACACCCTTCTTTTCTCATTGTAGTCAATGCTACGATCTAGCTCTAACTCTTCACCTTGCTATAATAGCCTAGTTACTTCGTAAAGTAACACACATTCAAGTATAACACTCTCTAGATATACCAATAGAGCTCTCGAGTTTTATCTTTCTCTAGGGAATAAAGCTTTTAGTGAAAGAGAGAAAGAAAAACTATTTGATCGAATGAAGATGTTTTGGATCGCTTGAAGACTATTGATGTTTCCGTGTAAGTTTGTGTACTTGTTCTTCAATCACCATCTTCATTTATAGCCTTCTATGGAGAGGTCTTCTAGCCGTTGGAAAGATGACCATTTGAAAATGGTTATTCTTCTCCATGAAGATCGCTTCTTTGTTGAAATGAAGTAGACATTGTGAATCTTGATCTCCTAGAAACACGTTAATCTCTCCGTCCCATAATATCCTCATATTTGTTGTGATGATATCAATTTCTATGGGAGAGGATCTTCGTGCTTTTCGGTTGAGGATCGTTGCAAGATCTTTCATTTGTCGGTTGAGATCTTCGTTCAAACATATCTTCTTGTTGAGCAAATCTTTCCTAGAAGATCTTCTTTGAAATCCTTTAGCGTGCAGCCTTGACGTATTTGTTCTCTTGAAATGAATTTCAAGGTCTTGAAATGAATTTCAAGGCCTCCGTCTTTTAATCACTCTAAACTCCTTGTCTTTCCTTGCATCCGATTTCAAGGTCTTCCAAGATCGTTTGAGTGTCTTTCAAAACCTGCACTTATTCAATACAAACCACTAAACCAAATCAAGCAACTCGATATATTATCAATAAATTATTAGTGTATTAAACTACTTCATTTGTGTTTAAGTCTTCCATCATCATCACCTGTACAATTATATAATCAAGGTGGAGTTTCATCCTTTAAAACATGAACATACTTAGGAATACTTTTCACTAGTTTAAGAAGAGGGATATTTACCTCGCATTTGGAGAAATTCTCAAAAAGATCTTTGTCTTTTATCACTCTCCTCTCCTTGAGTGCCTCCAAGAAGGGGGTTGGTGGTTTCTCAGAGTAGAGAGGTGGAAAACTTGGACGGACATAAAGATCCTCTTCAAATGCACTTTTTGTGGTTTTGGCCGCGGGGAGGGTTCTTGCAGCCGTAGGGGCGGCACTGGCTCTGTTACCGTGGGGGCGGCTGACTCAGGCCGCGAGGCGGCGACACAGTAGGCGAAGGCGCCACTAGAGGCACAAGGGCGGCTGTGGGGGCTGTTGGGTTGTCAAAAACCAGTTTTTCCGACTTCAATGCTTGTTTTGAGGGCAATTGCTTTCCGCATCTCAATGTTAGTGCACTAACATTCTCCTTCAGGTTCACTAAAGTCTAGGATGGTAAGTTTTCTGAGGTTCGAGCTTCGATCCTCGTGATTGCCCCTGCCATTTTCCCCACTTGCTTCTCAAGGTTCTTAATACTCGATTTTGTGCTTTGGACATGAGAAGCAAAATGCTTAGTTAAAACATGAAGCATTTCATCAGTTTAGTCAGACTTACCTTGGCGAGTTGCTGTTTTTGGTTTTGTTGATCTCTCCACCGGAAGTTTTGTTGATCCTGCCATCCCGACATGCAGTATTTGGCATAGGAGCCATTTCTTTGGCGCTGCTGCTGCCTGTTACGTCTAGGAATGGTGTACGCAAAAGCTTTTAAAATTATAACTCGATATATTTCTCCTAACTCCTAGCGAATCCGCAGTGTACGGGACGTTTTGTAGTAAAGATAGTATTTCGAGGACGAACACAAAGACCGATGTGAGATTGAATCAATTAGTGACTAAGTTTAGTGAAAATCTAGGCTAAGAAAAGAGAAAGGAATAAAGAAAAGAAAATCTCAATGTTTTTGGTTTGGTTTTTTAGGTGATCAATCAAAGATCACAAATCATGCAAAATAAACAATCAACCAAGATAACACCGCAATCAAACAAGCAAATACAAAATATGTAATCAAAGGGAGAAAAGCGGATTCTAGGGGTCGGAAATTCCGGTTATGGCATTGGACTCAAGCTATCTAATCATTCCTTGGATTAACTATAGTATGTTGGAAGTGAGTGTTTCTAGATTGGGATCAATCACCGGGTAGGTCTCATGGTCCACTAGTCCGTTCCTAAGGTCTCATCACCCGGTAAGCCTCAAAGAGCCTAAGGATAGGAATTCTACACAAACCGGATGGTATTCTAGGGATCTAACCTCTCTTTACCGGGTAAGTCTCGGAAAGGCAAGTCCTCAACACCTATCCTAGCACACTCAGTCCAATAGCGGCTTGTGAGGCTCACTACTACCTAGAGTTTGTCATCTTCGGTATCTAAGAGCAAGAATCACCGGGTAGGTCTCTTCTAACACTTAGTTGCTAACACTAGGTCACCCTAGGATAGATTTAACTCAACAAACACTAGGATTTCAACAATCAAACAACCTAGCACTTGGATTTATCATTACAAGCAAGTTAATCAAAATCACGGGGTGTTCATCAAGGTCAACGGCCGTGGTTTGTCTAGAACAAACCGTGGTTTCTAACAGTGACTAGGTTCAATCAAACGAATCATCCAAGCATACATTTAAGCCTATTCTATCATAGTCCTAGCCATAACCATCCTTTATTTACCCTAGAATCGCATCTATCTAGCCAACAACATACATCATCACAATTGAAATCATCAAGCATAGAATCATGACATCCATTTGCAAGAAAATGAAGAGAAAGAGATAAACAAGTTGAACAAAGAAAACCAAGCTAAATATGAGATTTAGAAAGACTTACAACCCTTCAAAAAAATGTTCAATCGATTCTTACAACCCTAGAAAACGATTCCGATAATCTGCACTCTAAAATCTATCAAAGACTAACAAATGGTGTGTTCTTCTTTTCTTCTCCAATGGAACTTTTCTTCTCCTCCAATGGTAGCTCCAATCCAATCTTCCAATGAGAGAATCTTTGTTCTTGAGAGTGTGGGAGAGAATGGGAGTGAGGAAGGATGTGTATTGATACCCCAACAGCCTTGCAGGACCACCTATTTATCCTACAAATCTGCAAGAGTCGGCCATGAAGATCGTGGCACAACTGTCACAACCGTCTGGCAAAAACCACGGTCCATTTCCACGGGCGTGGTTCTTCCAGTGACCGTGGTTTTGGTGTTCCTGCACTATATGGATCATCAAGCCACGATTTGGTGCATGGCATACACCAACAAGGTCCCAAGTGTCCTCCTTAGCTCCTAACTTGCATCCAAATGAGTCCGTAGGTGCGTCATCTTGAGGAACAATCCTCAAATGTATCGATTAAGCTCCTAAATCTCCCAAAATACCTACAAAGCAATGCAAAAGTCCGTGTAGACGTCTATCTCGACAAAATACGTGAATTGAGTGCAAACGTCGTGAACTAGTGCTAAACCATGCATGAATGAGCGGAAAAACTATCTAAATGATTACCTAAACCTAAGTCATAAATCGTGTTATCAAAAATACCCCATACTTAAGGTTTGCTCGTCCCGAGCAAGTCCCCAACTATAGACTAAGAGATGACATGATTTATGCATGCAGAAAAACAACAAAATATTTTTGGAGTTGTGCTTCTAATATTTGATCACCTTCATAGTCATGTTTCAAGGCAAATGGACAAGTAATCATGTATCAAATAAATGAAGGCATGGAAAGACAATTGTACTTAACTTGAAGGCATGCATGAAATGTAAAAATGAAGAAGTCAAGATGATCATAAGCATATTCAATCTAGATCACTAAGTCTTACACACATGCAAACAGGTCACAAGGGCTTAGGAAATAAAAGGCCAAGAAACGTTGTGATTAGGTGAGGATTTTTCTAGGTTATGTGATGCTAATCCGGGAATGGAACTAACTCCACAGTTTTGTCCTTGATCAACTTCCCACAAGTGTATATTTTCTCCATCTTTTCTTTCTTTTCTTTTCTTTTTCTTTCACTTATTTTTGAGACAATGGCATTGGTGTACAAAAGCCGAAACCTTGGTGATTAACCGTCCTCGGGGTTTTTTTATTTTTCGAGGTGCATCCACACCGGGCACACATACCAAAGCTCGTTAGAACTATCGGTTTATTTGACTTTGGCAAGGCACAAACACCCGATTATGTGAATGGTGCCGAGTTACTCGTCATTTAAACCAATGTCCCCAAACCTATATTTTCGTCTACACTTTTCAAAACAAATTCAACATTTCATTCATAACATTCATCCATCAACAACTTCACCCCACACTTGCTTTTCACACACATCAACACACTAGCATGCTCCTATTCCCGGATGGGACAAAAGAGGTCAAATTTTTCATCAATTGAGGTGCTCAAGCAACATGATCAAGATGAGAAGTAGAGAAAGATGAATTTGCCTTAGTCATTCCTAAATGATGTGCAAGAACTAGCTTGCAATTTCGACTTTCAATCCTCAATCCAATCAAGACAAGCATCATAATCACAAATCATTCATGGGATTCAAAATAAGTACTTCAAGTTGTTACGCTAAGATCGTGTGATGTGTGTACGCAATAAGCTTTAAATTTATACTCGTTATATTTATCCTAACTCCTAGCGAACCCGCGGTGTACGGGACGTTTGTAGTAGGGATAGTATTCCGAGGTCGAACACAAAAACTAAGGTGAAATCGAGTCAAACAATGGTCATAGATAGTGTTGATCTAATCAAAGAAAAGGTCAAGGAACAAAGAAATGAAAATCTCAATATTTTTGGTTGGTTTTTATGGTGATCAAGCAAAGATCACAAATTAAGCAAGGCAATAAAACAATCTAACAACTCAACTAGCAAACAAACAAATAACTCAAAACACAAGTATATGATCAAGAGAGAAAAGTGGATTCTAGAGGTCAAGATTTCCGGTTATGGCATTGGACTCAAGATTTTAAGGATTCTAAGGACAAGTTGCGGTGTTGGGGAAAAGTGTTTCACTAATGGAAGCAATTACCGGGTAGGTCTCTCACTTCACTAGTCCCGCATCTAACTCCTATTACCGGGTAGGTCTCAAGGTGGTTAAATAGGGAATTCTACACAAACCGGATACTACTTAAGGGTGCAACCCTCTCCTTACCGGGTAAGTCTCGGAATAGGGAAGTCTCAAGTACTAATCCTAGCACACTCGATCCAATAGCGGCTTATGAGGCTCACTACTACCTAGCATTCATCACCTTAGGTACCTAAGGTCGAAAATCATCGGGTAGATCTCTTCCCTCACTTAGATTGATAGCATTAGGTGATCCTAAGCTAAAGTAGGCTTAATAAACACTAGGATTTAAACAACCGAACACCCTAACATTCAGATTCATCATTTAAAGAGCAATAGGAGAATAAATCGGGCTGTTCTACAGCTAAATCGGCCGATCTGGTCATGAACAGGGCGATTTTTCTCCCTGGTTTGGGTTTCGTGCATACAAATCATCCAAAACTAACATATAAGTCCATTCTATCATCACCCTAGCCATAACCATCAATCCATCACTCCAGAATCACAATAAACTAACCAATAGTAGGCATATCAAGATCCAAAATCATCATACAAGCATACATGGTTCTCATAGATGGATAATGAAAGATAAGCAAGTAAAATCAATAAATCTCAGCCAAATCCAAGTTGTAGCAAGACTTACAAACTCTTAAATGAAGATTCAAAACGTTCCTAACAATCCTTGCAATAGTTCTTCAATCCAAGACTACAAAAATCACTCAAAATCACTCCAAATCTCACTATCACTCTTAGAATGGTCTTCTTCTTCTTCCTTCAATCCTTGAGAGTTTTTCTTCTCCTCCAATCTTTCCCCCAAATTGGTGAGCTGTGAATGAGAGTGTGGGAGAGGAGAGATAATGGGAGAGATCCCTCAGCAACAACTTGCAGGCCCACTTATATTCTCCACCAAGAGCAAGGCCGGACAAGAGATCGTGGGACACGTGGCTTAAGTTGTCAAAGGCCCAAAAATCGACCCAGTAGGAAAAATCGGCCGATTTTCCTGGGTGTAGGTCGATTTTCTTCAACAGAAGCATGCTATGATCGTCTAGCCATGAGTTGCTCCATTGCTTGCACCAACAAGGGTCCTTGTGTCCTTCATTGCTCCAATTATGCTCCTTAAAGGCCTTGGATATGTACCACCATGAGGCTTGATCCTCGAATGTATCGATTAATGTCCAAAATATCCCCGAAATACCTACAAAACCGACAAAAGCTCATGTAGACGTCTTTCTAGAAATATGCACGAAATGAGCGTAAACGTCATGAACTAATGCCAAACCGTGCATGAATAACGGGAAAAACTATCTAATTGAATGCCTAAACTAACGTCATAAATCACGTTATCACAAGTGCACATATGCATTCATCTATTCAACACATAAGGCCATTCATAGCCAATCCACAAGACAATTTCATCATAAGGGTCATTCCCAAGCTTAGAAGCACTAAAATTTTTTTTTTAAATTTTCTGATTTTTTTGGATTTTTCGAAATGTGTATGTACAATGCAAAACATGTAACAAAAAGAAACTATCCTAGATGCTAATCATGCAAACGGTCATGCAAACCCCACCCCATACTTAGAAACACATTGCCCCCAATGTGTACATGAAGTAAAGAAGAGTGAAAGAGGGTTCTCACAATGTAAAAAAAATGGGTTGTTTTGGTATTTGAGATCATTCAAGTGGAGTGATGTTGGATGATTCTATCAACGATGGTAGAGAGCTCAAAGTGTTTGTTATGACGTCGGGATCCGCGCTAGGCGCCGCTAGCCGTCCAAGTCCCGCGTCCGCTCCACCCACAATTGATGAGGGACTCATCATCATCATCATCCACATGCCATGCAAGGCTTCCATGCTACCAAGACTCTAACACACACACAAAGCACACCAAACACACAAAAACAGAAAAATCAAAACAATACAAAAACGAAAAAGGGAAAGATGTCTACCAATGGGTTGCCTCCCATCAAGCGCTTCTTTAAGGTCATTAACTTGACCAAACTCGGGGGCGTCTCACTCTAGGTGAAGTGGGGAAATCATATCCACCGGAGCTCCCGGGATATACTTCTTCAACCGATGCCCATTCACCTTAAAATCTCCACAATGCTCCCCTCCTATCTCAACCGCTCCATGGGGAAAGATCTTCTTCACCACATAAGGACCCGTCCATCTTGACTTTAGCTTTCCGGGGAAGAGCCGCAACCTTGAGTTGAAGAGAAGGACAAGGTCTTCTTCACTCAACTCCTTGGGGATGAGACGTTTGTCATGCCAACGTTTGGTCCTTTCCTTGTAGATCCGGGCGTTTTCATAGGCATCCAACCGGATCTCCTCAAGAGTGTTCATGTCTAGCAATCTCTTCTCTCCGGCCTCCTTGAGGTCAAAATTCAACCACCTTATAGCCCAATATGCTCTATGCTCCATCTCTACCGGAAGGTGGCAAGACTTGCCATAGACTAGCTTGTAAGGAGTGATGCCAATCGGTGTCTTGAAAGCGGTACTATATGCCCACAAAGCATCATCGAGCTTCATAGCCCAATCTTTTCTCGTCCTAGAGACCGTCTTCTCAAAAATTCCCTTTATCTCCCGGTTGGAGATCTCCACTTGGCCACTAGTTTGGGGACGGTAAGGTGTTGCCACCTTATGAGTCACCCCATACTTAGCCAAAAGTGTCCCGAAGTTCCTATTAGTGAAGTGCTTCCCTCCATCACTTATGATCACCCTTGGTGTTCCAAACCTAGGGAAGATCACTCGGTTAAAGAACCGCACCACAACCTTGGCATCATTTGTGGGAGAGGCAATTGCCTCCACCCATCTCGAAACATATTCCACCGCCAATAGGATGTAGAGGTTGCCACATGAAGAAGGGAATGGCCCCATGAAGTCCACACCCCAAACATCGAATATCTCCACCTCTTGTATGTTATTCAAGGGCATCTCATTCCTCCTTGAGATGTTGCCCATCCTTTGACAAGCATCACAAGCTACCACAAAATTTTGCACATCCTTGAACAAACTTGGCCAAAAGAAACCCGATTGTAACACCTTAGCACATGTCTTATGTAAGCTAGCATGGCCTCCACATGGCAAGGAGTGACAATGCCGGATCACACTCTCCACCTCATCCTCCGGTATGCATCTCCTAAAGACTCCATCCGGCCCTCTCTTGAACAAAAGCGGTTCACTCCAATAGTAATGCCTCACATCCTTGAAGAACTTCTTCTTTTGGGCATATGACAAACCGGGAGGCACTTCCTCGCACACAAGATAGTTCACAATGTCGGCATACCATGGCTCACTTCCTCTAGACACTTGAAACAAGCACTCCTCCACCATTTGCAATTGCTCATCCCGGAATGAGTCATCAATCGGGATGTCATCTCTCTCAAGCTCCAATGGTGGGAGTCTACTAAGGTGATCCGTCACAGAATTTTCGGACCCCTTCTTGTCTCGGATTTCCAAGTCAAACTCTTGAAGAAGAAGGATCCACCGAATCAACCGAGGCTTGGCATCCTTCTTTGTAAGGAGATAACGGATCGCAGCATGATCCGTATAAACAATGACCTTTGCTCCAACAAGATACGAGCGGAACTTCTCAAATGCATACACCACCGCTAGCAACTCCTTCTCGGTGGTAGCATAATTAAGTTGCGCATCATCTAGCGTCTTGCTAGCATAATAAATGGCATGTGTGCGCCCATCTTTCCTTTGCCCCAAAACAGCCCCAACGGCCACATTACTTGCATCACACGTGATCTCAAATGGTAGACTCCAATCCGGAGGTTGCATGATAGGAGCGGAGATCAAAGCGTTCTTCAACCTACAAAAAGCCTCAAGGCAATCCTTGGAGAAAACAAACTTAACATCTTTCATTAGTAGATTAGTAAGAGGCTTAGAAATCTTAGAGAAATCTTTAATGAATCTCCGGTAAAAACCGGCATGCCCTAGAAAACTCCTTACCCCCTTCACCGAGGTAGGTGGTGGCAACTTCTCAATTGTCTCTATCTTAGCCCTATCAACCTCAATGCCACGGTTGGACACCAAGTGTCCCAACACAATACCTTCACTTACCATGAAGTGGCATTTTTCCCAATTCAAGACTAGATTAGTCTCCTCACATCTTTTAAGCACTAGAGACAAGTTAGCTAAGCAATCATCAAAAGAAGATCCATAAACAGAAAAATCATCCATAAACACTTCCATGATGTTCTCAATGTATTCAGAAAATATGGCCATCATACACCTTTGAAAGGTGGTGGGTGCATTACACAACCCAAATGGCATTCTCCTATATGCAAATGTACCCCAAGGACATGTGAATGTAGTTTTCTCTTAGTCATCGGGGTGGATAGGGATTTGGAAGAATCCACTATAACCATCTAAGTAGCAAAAGTGAGAATGTTGAGCTAATCTCTCTAACATTTGGTCAATGAAAGGAAGAGGGAAGTGATCTTTCCTAGAGGCCACATTTAGTTTCCTATAGTCAATACACATCCTCCATCCCGTAACCGTTCTAGTTGGGATTAGTTCATTATTCTCATTGGTTAATATGGTCATCTCACCCTTCTTAGGAACCACATGCACGAGACTAACCCATTTACTATCCGAAATCAGGAAAATGATTCCCGCATCTAGCAATTTAAGGATCTCTTTCTTGACTACTTCTTTCATGATAGGGTTTAGTCTTCTTTGAGGTTCAATTGAAGGTTTATGGTTGTCTTCCATTAAGATCTTATGCATGCACAAAGAAGGTTTAATGCCAACTAAGTCATCAATGGTATAGCCAATAGCCTTCCTATGCAATCTCAATTCATGCAACAATCTACTCAACTCATCATCATTCAAGCATGCATTAACAATCACCGGATAAGTAAAATCATTACCAAGAAAAGCATACTTAAGATGAGAGGGGAGGGGTTTAAGTTCAAGTTTAGGAGGACCTTTATCGAGTGGAGACAATCCATATAATGTTGGTTGAGAAGAATCCAAAGCCATGGAAGACTCCTCAAGGCTCCTTGAAGCTTGATCATCAACTAAGGCAGTTTTTGGAGAAACCACGGTCAAAACTACGAGCTCTGGCACAACCACGGCCGTGGTTCTTGCAAAGCTTGCATTTCGGAGCATTCCAGAGAGTTCCACGGGTCTTTCCACGGGTGTGGTTCTTGGTCCCTGGCCGTGGTTCCTACAGGAATTCAGCACACTTTCGTGGACTTCAAATTCAGCTCTTATCTCCTTTTCTAATGCTTCCAAAGCCTTGATTTCTTCATTGCAAGCCTCCTCAACACCTTCCTCCATCAAACTTAAGCTAAGAACCTTCTCCAAGGGGTCCTTGATCAAGATCGAGCTCACAACTTCTCTAGACTTCTCTTGCTCGACAATGTTGAACACATCCTCATCAAGGGTCGGCCCTTTCATCATTGTGGACAGCTTGAACTTGATATTCTCTTCTCCAATGTTGAAGGAGAGAATTCCATTTTTACAATCCACCAAGCATCCGGATGTAGCCAAGAAAGGTCTCCCTAAGATGATGGGAACCGGATAGTCCGCCGGGATGTCCAAAACAACGAAGTCTATGGGCACATAGAACTTCCCTAGTTGCACCGGTATGTCTTCCAATATTCCAACCGGGTGAGTGATCGAACGGTCCGCCATGTAAAGGGTCATCTTGACTGGCTTTGGCTCTCCTAGCCCAACCTTGTTACAAAGTGCAAGCGGTATGATGCTCACACTTGCCCCAAGATCACATAGGGCTTCATACTTCACTTCTCCCACTCCAATTGGCACACAAAAGGATCCCGGATCTCTTAGCTTAGGAGACATCTCCTCCTTCATGGTTTGGATCAATTCCGAGGACCTCTTCGTCATCCTCACTTCTCCATACTCCTCCAACTTCCTCTTGTTGGAGAGTATTTCTTTCAAAAACTTGCCATATGCCGGCATTCCTAGAATAGCATCCATGAACGGAATGTTAATATGCAATTTAGACATAAGTTCAAGGAATTTACCAAAGTGCTTGTCCAAACGAGCTCTTGCTCGTGATTGTGGGAACGGTAGTGTTGGCTTGTATGGAGGTGGAGCCACATATGTTGGCTCATCATCCTTGCTCTTGCCTTCATCTTCTTGCAATGTCTCTTCCTCTATCACCACTTGCTTCCCTTTATCATTTCCTTTAGGTAAGGGATCCTTCATGCTCAACCAACTTCTCGTTGTGATGGCCAACACTTGGCCTCTTTGGTTGTCCTCGGTTCTTCCGGGAAGCTTTCCCGGATCTCTATGAGCTTCACCCGCCTTTTGGAACACTTGTGCTTCCAACACCTTTTGAGCTTTGGAAATGGAAGTCACCGTGCTCTCAAGACCGCTCAACCTTCCAAGCAATTGCTCAAACATCATCTCGGTTCTATCCTTTGGAGGTTGAGTAAATCCGGGTGGAGGTTCTTGTGAAGCCCTTGGTGGTGGAGGTACGCTTGTGGAAGCGGGAGGGTTAAAGGCTCCATCCGGGTTAGAATAGGAAAACCCGGGATGGTTGTGGTTAGGCCGGTAATTGTTGAATTGCCGGTTGTTGTTGAAGTTCCTTGGGCCTTGATAGTTGTTGTAGTTGCCCCTTCCCATGTAGTTCACATCTTCCTCCTTGGAAGACAAGTTTGCTTGCACTTGCATTTGAGGGCTTTCTTGATTCTTCAAAGTTGTAGCACACAACTCCCTCAAAGATTTCAGCTCATTGTTGATGGCGTCAAGCTTGAAGTTACTCATAGTTACTTCACTCACCTCATATGCTCCCACTTTCCTCCCATCACTCTTCCTATGGGAGTACTTCTCAATCACCAAAGCTTGTTTCTCTACAAATTCCCAAGCCTCATCCACATTCTTTTCCATGAAAGTCCCACCGGAAAGTGATTGAAGCTTGAATTGGCTATCTTCATCAAGTCCTTTGAAATAGATCTCCAATAGCTCAATTTTCGGAATACCATGGTGTGGACAATCTAGGAGAAGGTCTTTGAACCTTTCCCAAGACTTGAATAAACTCTCTCTATCCTTCATTACAAAGGCATTGATCTTCCCTCTCAACTCGGTATTCTTGGAAGGTGGGAAGAACTTAGTCAAAAACTCGGTTGTCATCTCCTCCCAAGTACTCACTCGCCCTTGTGGAATAGATTGATACCAAGCCAAGGCTTTATCCATAAGTGAGGAGAAGAAAGCCCTAAGCTTATGGTTGTTGCTTTCCAATCTAGGCGGCCTTAGAGTCTCCATCAAGATCTCATAGTTCATCAAGTGTTGATGAGGAAACTCTCCTTCCATCCCTCCAAATTGGTTGTGCCGGATCATTTGTAGAACTTGAAAGCGGAGCTCGTAATTATGGGCTGCGGGATCTCCTAAGTTCACACCCGGACGGTGTGCTCTTTGTGCCGGATCCATACGTTGCCCTAACGTTTGTGGTTCTTCAATAGCAATGGGCACAACCCGAATATTAACCGCCGCCGGCTGCGGTTGTGGTGGAGGTGGAGGTTGTTGACGATTAAGCTCTCTTTGTACAAGAGCTTGCCTAATCTCTTCAATCTCCCTCCTAGTTGCTTCTTGCCTCTCATTGGCAAGTCTCCTTTCATTCTCCAAGGCTTCATCCCTTAGTCTAATTTGCTCTAAAGCCTCATCCAACTCAGCTTGAAGATCTCTTTCGGCCATCTCTTTTCCCTTTCTAATGCTCTTGGATCTAGATCTAAGGGTTTTCTCCGGTTCGGGATCGAATGGAGCTAAATCCTTGCCACGAGATCTTCGCATGCACCTAAGAGTAAGAGATGTCCTGAAAAGCAAAGACACAAACCAAAAGAGATCAAAAGCAATAAGAAAGACCTACACTATAAACAATCACAAACAATGACTCAATCTTAACCTAGTCCCCGGCAACGGCGCCAAAAACTTTTTACGTCTAGGAATGGTGTATGCAAAAGCTTTTAAATTTATAACTCGATATATTTCTCCTAACTCCTAGCGAACCCGCAGTGTACGGGACGTTTTGTAGTAGGGATAGTATTCCGAGGTCGAACACAAAGACTGAGGTGAGATTGAATCGATTAGTGACTAAGTTTAGTGAAGATCTAGGCAAAGAAAAGAGAAAGGAATAAAAAAAAGAAAATCTTAATGTTTTTGGTTTGGTTTTTTTGGTGATCAATCAAAGATCACAAATCATGCAAAATAAATAATCAACCAAGCTAACACCGCAATCAAACAAGCAAATACAAAATATAATCAAAGGGAGAAAAGCGGATTCTAGGGGTCGGAAATTCCGGTTATGGCATTGGACTAAAGCTATCTAATCATTCCTTGGATTAACTATAGTATGTTGGGAGTGAGTGTTTCTAGATTGGGATCAATCACCGGGTAGGTCTCATGGTCCACTAGTCCGTTCCTAATGTCTCATCACCGGGTAAGTCTCAAAGAGCCTAAGGATAGGAATTCTACACAAACCGGATGGTATTCTAGGGATCTAACCTCTCTTTACCGGGTAAGTCTCGGAAAGGCAAGTCCTAAACACCTATCCTAGCACACTCAGTCCAATAGCGGCTTGTGAGGCTCACTACTACCTAGAGTTTGTCATCTTCGGTATCTAAGAGCAAGAATCACCGGGTAGGTCTCTTCTAACACTTAGTTGCTAACACTAGGTCACCCTAGGATAGATTTAACTCAACAAACACTAGGATTTCAACAATCTAACAACCTAGCACTTGAATTTATCATTACAAGCAAGTTAATCAAAATCACGGGGTGTTCATCAAGGTCCACGGCCGTGGTTTGTCTAGAACAAACCGTGGTTTCTAACAGTGAATAGGTTCAATCAAACGAATCATCCAAGCATACATTTAAGCCTATTCTATCATAGTCCTAGCCATAACCATCCTTTCCTTACCCTAGAATCGCATCTATCTAGCCAACAACATACATCATCACAATCGAAATCATCAAGCATATAATCATGACATCCATTTGCAAGAAAATGAAGAGAAAGAGATAAACAAGTTGAACAAAGAAAACCAAGCTAAATATGAGATTTAGAAAGACTTACAACCCTTCAAAAAAAGGTTCAATCGATTCTTACAACCCTAGAAAACGATTCCGATAATCTGCACTCTAAAATCTATCAAAGACTAACAAATGGTGTGTTCTTCTTTTCTTCTCCAATGGAACTTTTCTTCTCCTCCAATGGTAGCTCTAATCCAATCTTCCAATGAGAGAATCTTTGTTGTTGAGAGTGTGGGAGAGAATGGGAGTGAGGGAGGATGTGTATTGATACCCCAACAGCCTTGCAGGACCACCTATTTATCCTACAAATCTGCAAGAGTCGGCCATGAAGATCGTGGCACAGGTGTCACAACCGTCTGGCAAAAACCACGGTCCATTTCCACGGGCGTGGTTCTTCCAGTGACCGTGGTTTTGGTGTTCCTGCACTATATGGATCATCAAGCCACGATTTGGTGCATGGCATACACCAACAAGGTCCCAAGTGTCCTCCTTAGCTCCTAACTTGCATCCAAATGAGTCCGAAGGTGCGTCGTCTTGAGGAACAATCCTCAAATGTATCGATTAAGCTCCTAAATCTCCCAAAATACCTACAAAGCAATGCAAAAGTCCGTGTAGACGTCTATCTCGACAAAATTCGTGAATTGAGTGCAAACGTCGTGAACTAGTGCTAGACCATGCATAAATGAGCGGAAAAACTATCTAAATGATTACCTAAACCTAAGTCATAAATCGTGTTATCACTGCCCATATCCCATGGCATTCACCTCAACAGTGGTGCCCTCTTGGACTTGCGGACACACGTCCGTCGGGTGGAAGGGATCAGCATAAACTCCACATGCCTTTAGTTGTTATGGAGTTCCCATCGAGGTGAGTCTATTGACCATCTTCTTGAGCTCAACTATTTCATGTGATAGTTCCGGACGGATAGGATTGATTGCATGGACTCCTCTTTTGGTATTCTACCAATGTTTCCCGTGCCTTCTGTCATTTCCTGCATTTTTTCCATAGCAATCTCAGGAATGGAATTTAGAATATTACCTCCACAGCGGCGTCCACAATCCTTCTTACATTGTCCAACAACCCGTTGTACAAGTACAACACGAGGTCTTGCGTGGAATATCCGTGGAAAGGGAAACGAGAACCCGGACAAAACTCATAAAGAGTTTTGTCTGCCTCTTGCTCGATGTTGCTAATCTCTATTAGCCATCTGCTCCTACCGTAAACTGCGGTGCCTCACCTCGGGTCATCCTATCTCTAATCCTCCTCAAAAATCGGACAAACGACCGTCCATATCCGGGAATCGGATATCCATATCTAACTCTATCAAATCCCTCCTCAGCTGTTGTTGAACCGTAAGTCGTGCTATAGCCTCCTCTCGGGTAGTCTTCCTACTCAAAGCATCGGCAACTACGTTCGCCTTCCCTGGATGGTACAAAATCTCCAAATTAAAATCCTTAATCATCTCCAACCATCTCCTCTTGCGGTTATGCAACTCCCGCTGAGTCAATATATACTTCAGACTCTTATGGTCTTTGAAGATCTAGCACGTAGCCCCGTACAAGTAGTGCCGCCAGATCTTCAAGGAATGAATCACTGCCGCTAGCTCAAGATCATGGGTGGGATAATTCTCCTCGTACGGCTTCAGTTGCCGAGAAGCGTACGCAATAACCCTACTCCTCTACATCAAAACGCACCCCAAGCCCAACTTGGAGGCGTCACTATATACAACAAAATCCTCTACGCTCTCGGGCTGGGCCAAAACAGGAGCGGAGGTCAACCTCCTCTTCAGCTCCTCAAAGTTGCTCTGGCAAGGCTCGGACCAAATGAACCTGGTAGACTTCCTCAGAAAGGAAGTAGGCATGCAATCACGGAGATACCCTCAACAAATCAGCGGTAATGCCCCGCTAAGCCCAAGAAACTGCACACCTCCTTGACCGTCCTAGGAGGCGGCCATGAAGAAATGGACTCTATCTTCGTCGGGTCAACCATGACACCCTCGGCGGAAACTATATGACCTAGGAATGCTACCTCGCGCATCCAAAACTCGCACTTTGAGAGTTTTGCATAAAACTCTGTATCTTGAAGCACCCGAAGAACCGTCCTCAGGTGTCCTGCATGCTCCTCCCTACTCCGGGAGTAGACTAAGATATCATCTATAAACACCACCACGAATTGGTCCAAGAAGTGGATGAAGATGCCGTTCATCAACCTCATGAAGCCGACGGGTGCATTCGAGAGCCCGAAGGGAATCACGACAAACTCATAATGGCCATATCTCGTCCTGAATGCCGTCTTCGACAAGACCTCCTCTCTTACCCTCAACTGGTGATAGCCCGACCTCAAATCAATGCGTGAAAATACGGAGGCTCCCTGTAACTCTTCTATAAGATCATCGATGCACGGTAAAGGGTACTTGTTCTTGATGGCGACTTTTTTAAAATTCCCGATAATCGATATAAAGCCTCAAAGATTCGTCCATCTTCTTGACGAAGTGGACCGGTGCACCCCAAGGGGAAACACTCGGGCGTATAAAACCTCTCTCAGCTAACTCCTCGAGCTGCTTCTTCAACTCTAGCAACTCGATCGGCATCATGCGGTATGGAGCCTTGGAGATCGGCCTCGTGCCGGGCTCCAACTCAATAGAAAAATTAACGCTCCTCTGTAGTGGTAATCCGGGTGGCTCCCCAAATACGCTCTCAAACTCGCACGCCACGGAAGTCTCCTCCAGCAATGGTCCCGTCTCTTCCTTCATGGTATAGCACTAGAAGACCTCGCATCCCTGCCCGATCAGTCTTGCGGCTCGGACCGCACTAATCACTGTACCGGTCTTCCGGAGGTCCCATCCTCGGAAAATCACCTCGTGTCCCGTCTCCGTGGTAACTGTCACGGTCCTCCGGCTGATGTCCAAAACGGCTCGATGGCGGTCCATCCAGTCCATGCCAAGGATGACTTCTTCATGCACTAAGTGCATGACATAGAAGTCAGCCAACCAATCTCAGTTTCCCAAACGTATGGGACAACCGTGTACTTCTCGGGTACCAATAACCCTACCCCCATTGGGTAACCCCACAAGGAAGGATCTCCCCTCTACCGTAACTAAGGAAAACCTAGCTACACAGTCATTAGACATAAAAGAGTGTGTCGCACCCGTATCAAATAAAACTCAGACGGGAAGTCAATGGATATGAATAGTACATGTAGCTTCCGGCGCTATTGGATCCACGGCGCTCCTCACCACAAACACCCTGGCCTGTGTGCCACGGGTCTCTTGTATATCTCCACCACGGCCTCTACTACGGCCCTGACCTTGAGTTGACCCTTGTGTACGCGGTTTACTTTGTCCCCGCTGCTGGGAACTCTGAGTTTGAACCTGAGGCGGCCTCTATCCTCCACCTACCCAGCTAGTAGGTGAGGATCCTTGCAGTGATGGTGCACCGCCCTGTCTGCAATAAACTTCCTTGTGGCCCGTCTGAACGCAAGAGAAAGACGTCACTAGAGGCTTCCTACAATCGGGCCTAAGATTATCATGTCCTCCGCAGTTATAACATTTCCTCCCTCTATCTAGCGCCTGAGTAACAGGCGGACGACCTGTATGTCCCTGGGCCGGACTACAGCCCTGTCCCGAGGCTCTTGCCCCTAAACTAGTGGGTCCCGTCCTCTGACCCTTGTCCGGTCCTCCGGACTGCGCCACTCTCCTAGCTCCTGGTTTGTCTCTCTCATATGCCGATGCTCGATCTTGGTACTCGGTCAGGGAATCACAACTGAATCCAGCAAGGTATGCACGGGTGGACTCCCTCAATCTCCTAGAAAAGAGATACACGTGTTGGTCCGCTGGAGGTGCGGCGGGCCCCAGTAAGGCCAACTCCGCTCGGAAACGCTTGATCTCCTTGATATATGGGACGTCCTCAAACCCAGCCTCCAAGAAATCTTGGACTCGGTCTCTCCTCAAAGAATCTGGGCAGAAAGTCTCTTTAAAAAGTCTCAATAGTTTGTCCATCCTAGTCACACCTCCTCATACCGATCTCCACCAATAGTGGACCTACTCTCTACCAAAGACTGAACCACCTCGACCTGCCTCTCCTCTAGGCAACGGATAAGCTCAAGTGCTATCTCCACGTGCCCGATCCAATGCTCAACCTCCAACCCTACTTTCCCGTTGAAGTAAGGCACATGTTTCTGGTTGAAAGCCTTCAACCAGGAATCAGGTCCAGGAGACCTCAGCTCGTCTCTAACCCTTACAATCTCCACAACCGGCCCGGATGCAACTATTGCTGGTGTAACAATCTCTAGTACGACCCTGGTTTGTGTAACCCTCTGTGAGACCTCAGTCGATCTCGCAGGTGCAGTTGCAGGCACCGGTTCTGGTGGCGTTAGAGGTGGTGCTCCAATCCTATACGCCTCCTCAACTCGACGTACATAATCCTCGAACACGGTAGCCCTAATCGATGCTCCCCCGATCCTAGTAGATGAGGAACTACGCGCCCCAAACCTCACAACTCTCATTTCCCTTCCCTAGGGAATGTCACTCTCCGCCACGTCCTCTATTGGAACCCTCCACTACTGACAGATCCACTGCTGGTGGGTTCACAATAGGGATACGTCCCCGACCTCTTGCGCCTGGAGGTCTTCCTATTCGTCCCCGTCTCAGGACGGTAGGAGGAAGTGGTGCTCTACCCCGGACGGGTCCTACATAAGCAATCGCTCTCGTACGTGTCATCTATATCGTTTAGCGTTTATTTAGGTGTAATTAACTCGATATGAAGGTCATATTTATAATATTACTTATGAAAGAAGACTTATAAAAGCATGGTAAGTAAGAAGCCGAAATCCAAGGTGCAACCAAGGCATAAAATCCCAATCATCCTAATGTCACATGCATATCTAAGTACATACATGTCCGAAATCATCCTAAGACCATACACATAAATATAACTATGCAAATATATATACATCAAATACAGAAATCTACGTCGCCGAGGTTTGCGTGAGGAGTGGAGGTCCCGTACATTCTAACCCAATCCCGACTCATGCATTGAATTTTGAAAATGAAAAGTCGGAACCCTTGGGGTTCTGTTTATTCCTCGTTCGGCCTTTAGAAGGTTGCGAGTGCCATTGTTGTCAACCTAGGGCTCTGATACCAATTTGTAAAACCCCAAATCCGCGGGATTTCAAAATGCTACGGGCGAGACCACACAATGGGTCCCGACCCTTAGCTTGACAACAATCTCACCGGACCTTTCCAACTTGGCACAAATAAAGGCGTAAAACTCAAAGCAGCTATAATGTATGCAAGAAAAGAAAGGAAGGGATACAAGTTGGAAACTCAGCCGAGTCCTCAAAACGACATAAAACGTAAAGGAATCCAAAACGTATGACATGACATAATCCGAAAATACAACGAAAACTCCAAAAACGCCCCCCTCCTACAATGTACGGAGACCACTCGGTTGTCCACTCCTCCACCTCACTCGGCGGCATCCCTAACCTACAAGGCATCTACACAAAACAGTTTGAAACTGTTAGGTCACATTCTAGGCATTATAAGAATAATATTGCATAAACACACAAGGAAGCACACATAACACACAACATACACATTCATTACTTAATATCTTTTTAGATTATTCCATAACTAATCCATTCATTCAAGTGTGACACGAGAGTCTTATAACTCTCGCCTCTGTCCCCGTGTAACCAAACCGTAAACCCTGAGGGAGTGATGAAGAAGCCCGCCCGTATACTATGTATGGCCTGGTCGCAGAGATCCTCCCAGTCTCCCTCGGGAGCTGGGTAGTAATGTCACCACCATATATTAATAGTAACAATGGGCCAATAATACATTAGGTCAAGTAGATCCTAATTCGTTTTCATGCTCAAAAGCGATAAACACATACCACCATAATATATCCAATAAGGCATAGAAGCGGCTAAGTAAGTCCGAAGACTTACCTCGTCTCAAGCTAATCAAATCAACGATCTAACTTTCCGAATAGGACAACCAAAGCCTGATCACCAAGATATATATACAACATCAAACTCACAACACAACTCCAAAACTCTCCCAAGCTAACAACCTATCAAGGGGTTAAACAACTAGAAGCTAGGAAAGCTTTCTTGAACCTTTAAGAGGTCAAGAACATGATAAACAAAGGAGGGAGGGAACAAAAGCCCACAACTTATAAGAGATCCAACACAAACCAAGCTGGACTAAAGAGGTAAGTGGAAGAGAGACCACAAGGCCTTCACACACACAAGCTCACTAAAGATTCAAGGGCACCTAGGTTCAAGCCACTAGATGGCATTCTCATAGTCCTAGATCAACCTAAACATGCTTCTAACTACGCAACAACATAAGTTCTAAGGAAGGAACAAAGAGGAAGGGAGGAAGGAACCTACTGGTGAAGAAAACGCAGCCGTGGAAGCAAGCTGGCACTCCCGGCGGAACCTGTCGCCGCCCTACGGACCTCTGGCGCCGCCCCTGTGCCTGGTGGCCGCCCTGCGATTGCCTTTGTCCACCCCAGTGCCTCTGGTGGTCCGCCCCTGCGGTCGAGCAACAGAAACTTCGTCTTCTTAGTTTCTTCGACTGGTTCTTTGCTCCTAATGCCTCCTTCTCTTGTTGGGATTTCTCCAAACTCTCACCACAGGTCCTAACCTCCTCACCACTACCTAAACAAGCTAATGAAAGGGACATGCAAGGGTTTACTAGATCTCCCTTCAAAAGCTTCCTCCATAGCAATGGAGATGAAGAGAAGAGGAAGAAGAGAAAACAAGCATCAAGAGAAAGAGGGAAGGAAACCATTTACCATAGGATGATCCGGAATACCCAAGTTCCAAATCCTACCCAACTCTTCCAAGGCACAAGAAGATGAGAGCAAGCAAGAAGGAAGAGAAGAGTAGAAGGAAGAGAAATGAACGTGAAAGGAAAAGTGGGGAAGAGAGGAGAGAGTAATGAGCTGACAAAACGAGGTGGGTTATCCATGGGTCAGCCCCCTCGTCCCCTCACTCCCAAGGTCAGAATGTTAAAAGATGTCTCCATCCCGCGTTAAAACCCGTACTCAGCAAACGTGCATGCGGGAAATAAGTCGTAGACGCGGAAAGGTTGGAAACAACTCAACTTCCGGAAATAAAATTTCCGGATGTTACATCGATAACATGTTAACAATCCGTAATAAAAATTCCAGATGTTACAACTAATCCCACTAAAAACAAGTTTCGGCCCGAAACTTGCGAACACAAAACTCTCGGTATAAGAACTCGGTAACCACTCAAATCCATAACGTGCAAACTTCCGTAATCGATAACCTTCACACAATCGTGTAACCAAGTCAAGACCTCGCAAGTCCTACACACAAACTTGCATAAACCGCATAATAAGACAAAAGCTAACCAATCATACAACACATTCCCGCTCGGGGCACAAAACACGTAAACTCGCATATGTACGTAAACTCTAACCAACAGGTCAACTCGACGTAACTAGATCATCGTGAAACTCAGACAAAGATACTATACCACGTCCTCCCGGTAGCTTCATCGGCTCCTCGTCTATCCCTAGATCATCACAACTAAGATCATATCTCGAGCCATACACGTGTTCTATCGATCGTCACACCTGAAATCTGGTGAACATTCTCCACTCTCAGAGGCCACACCGACCGGTAAACTACTTCCCAACTCGCGTCAATATCTTCAAAAAGGTCCGATATATATATTGGAACCCAACTCCCTTCTCATGACCAACACGTATGATGCCTCGCGTCCTTGATACTCTTAACTCGACTCATCGCATATCCGAGACCAAGAGGTCCGTACCTCTTTTCAGTACATACTTTCTCGTGACCTAGCTTATCTAACATCTGCCTTTGGACCACCGCTATCCAAGTGAGGTCATCACGTATTTGTTTAGCTAAACTTACATATACTCACCAATTCTAACATCACAAGGTACCACATTACCGTCCACAACTTGCTTCAAACTAGGCCATCACAATGGTACCTGTCAATTATCATAACGATAACTCAACCCAAAGGAGGATATCAGGTCCACCTTTACCCCCTTATTGTTCGCTCCAAAAGGTGTGTGCAAGCTTTAAATTTATAACCGAGGAAATATGCTTAAACAAGGATGCGAACCCGCAGTGTACGGGTCAATTGTAATAAAAGAAAGAGATTCCAAGGGTCGAACACAGGGACTTAGGCGAAACCAAGCACAGAATCGGTTGTCAAATAATGCAATCAACAAAAGCAATCAAAGTAATCAAAGATGATATAAGTCAAATAAGAGGAAATGCGGATTCTAGAGATTAAGATATCCAGTTGTGGTTCAAACTCAAGATCTAAAGATATAGCAGTCAAAGCTGAGATTTTGCAAAGGGAAGGTGTTTCTAAGATGGGAATAGTTCACCGGGTAAGTCTCACTACTCACTATCCCAAACCGTAATTCCTATTACCGGGTAAGTCGCAAGGAACTAAGGTATAAAACTAAAACCTCAAACTAATACACCAACCAAGGGAATAGAATCAACCTTTACCGGGTAAGTCTCAGATTAACTCTCAAGATTGGAACGGAAGCACACTCAAACCCCAATAAAGGATAAACCTTCATTACCTATCGCTTATGATCTTAGGTAAACATACAAAGGAATCACCGGGTAAGTCTCATCCTAGGCTTGCATTGAACCGGGAAAGGATTAACATGTATAGGGTTTGGCAAACTAGTTCTTAACTCGGATTTGGATCAGGGAAACGTTCACCTCGGTCAGACAGAATCCACCCTGGCCAAGGTGTTCATCGACTGAGCGAGATGTTCGTCGGTTAAGATAAAGACTCGAATTTTCAAGGTCCGGCTAGTATTAAGATCATTCTATCATCGTCTTTCCCACAACCTTCAGTCAATCACCCTAGAATTGCAAAAGAAACTTAGCCAACAATCATCATGATGAAATATTAATAAACTTTATAAGGAAAGAATCAATTATCAAACAATAAGACTTTAATAGAAAGACTTCAATAACTGGATTCAATATGTGACAAATCAGTGTTTTCAAGTCAAAAATCAAGCAAGAACAACCAACCAAAAGTAACCAAAGGTAGCCTAGAGAAATCTCATAAAACTCCTTCAAAGGCTATCTTCAACAAGGAAATCTTCCTTCTTCCTTCAAGTCCAAAGAGAAATCTTCTGCAATCGCAGGACTTTGATACAGCGGCTGTCTCAACACGTCTAAGCATGGATTGAATTTGTGGAAAATCCAACCCTTTATATAGGAAAATTATCTTCCAAAGATAAAATATCTTAAAAGATATTTAACTATAAAATATATCCAATTAAATCACCTGAATATCTTTTCTTACTTCCAGAAATCCAGCCCAAAAATAAGATATCTTTATTCCATAAATAAAAGATCTCAGCCATAAAATATATCTCCTCACCGGCGACAGGGCATCCACCTCGGTTGGGGAGCTCCTCAGAATCACCTCGGTCGAGGTGGTACTGTAGCTGAACGAGGTGACTCTGAACTGAATGTGAAATCTCTCAAATCCGGTCCAAAGTAATTCTCTAATCCATTTTCATGCTTCCTGAGTTCCTCCTTAACCTCCTAAATGTAGCTCCAATGACTCCTTAGCTCCCTTAGCTCATTTTAGTCCAAAATGTGCCGTTTTACCTACGATTATAACGAAACTAGGTGTAGACCTCGATTCCCGCAAAGGTAGATGAAATAGAAATATAATCACAGAATGTATGCTCATACATGCAGTCTTATGAAGATAAAACGTCTAAACCGGTGTCAAAACATAGACTATAATACATGCTATCAAAATACCCCATACTTGTCCCTTGCTTGTCCCCAAGCAAGTTCCGAATATTAGGTAGAGGATAGGATGGATTATAAGTCTAAAAGATAAAAAAATCCTTCAAAAACCTTTTGATGGTGTGCTTCCCCCTTAGATCACCCTAAGAGAATGCTTCATGGAAAATAAAATCAAACATGGTCAAAACATTTCATGAATATAAGAAAGTTGTTCATCTTTGCATAAAATCATAGAATGCATCATAATTCATGTTTATCGAAATCAATCATGTATAATCCAATTTAAACCACTAAGTCAATCAACAAGCTCGAGGTCTCAAGGGTTTTCCAAAGAGAAAGGTCAAGAAACGTGTAGTGTAGGGATGTATAGAAGGTAATGTGGTGCTAGAATCCGGGAATAGGATCTTACTTCACTTTTACTTGAACTTCAACATCCTCCACCAATAAGCTTTGCTTATTTCACGCTTTTTTTTTACTTTACTTTTTGGAATGCATGGACAGAGGTGCACAATAACCAAAGCCTAGATGATTAGCAATCATCAATTTCTTGAGATGCATCAAACCCTTGATGCACATACCATGACCCGTTAGGAATATCGCTCAATCTGACTTTTGCAAGATACAAACACCCGGCTATGTGAATGGTGCCGAGTTACTCATCATCATGATTGACTTCCCCAAACCTATTATTACTTTCTTACACTTTCACTTCCAGCCAACTTCTCAATTGTTACTTCATTTGCTTTCACCACTTGCTTCCACATTCCCGGATAGGCAAAGGGAGGCAAAAAATGTATATGAGGGGCAAAGCATGATCAAGAAGAAGAAGAGAAGAGAATGAATTGCCTTGGTCTTTCCAGGTTGAGAGTGAGAGAACTTATTATGTGGTGTCAACATTCAAATTCAACATAATTTTGATAAAGACAAAGAATTAAACATGCTAGCATTTTAAAACAAAGCAAATAGCAACTTAAACATATCGTAAAACCTTTCAAGCATGTAAAGATTTTAAATCCAATCTACAAACTTTTTCTTCACTAAGATCATATCCAGAAAAGAAACACAAAAACTTTTTTCGAAAACTTTCAGTTAGAAACCCTACCTCGGTCGAGGTGTTCTAAGTCAAACAAGGTGGTCAACCTCGTTTGGCCATAACCATCCCGGTCGAGCAAAAATTTTTTTTTTTTATAAACCAGTTTTTTTTTGACGTTTTCTCAAACAAAAACCTGCATGTATGCATGAAATGACAGATAACCACATAAAGCATAAAAATCATCATAAATATCCATCATAGTCATCATACAAATCATAGTAGCAAGTAAGTCATATAAATACATCCACAATACCCCATACTTGGGACACATTGTCCCAATGGGTCAAAATAAGTCTAAGAAAAAGAGAGTACTCACCGGACATAAGCTGAGCTGCATAATAAATAAAGAAAAGAAATCCCTGCAAGCTCTAGCCCTGATGTGCTGGTGGTGGTGGTGGATATGGCACGTACGGATGCTGGGATGGATCAAAAGGATAGCCCATCGTGTGCTGGAACTGGATCTCCATCATCCGGCGCTGGTAGTGCTGGCTCTCCCTCAACTCCATCATCTCCAGGGATAAGGCGGCGTAGGAGTCGATCATCTGGTCCGTCACCTCATCAATCCGTCGATGAGCTACTAGGTCCCGCTGCCTACGAGGCCTGCGCCTAGCTGGTCGAGATAGTACTGCTGCCTCCTCTGTCGCCTCCATATCGAGGTTGAGACTGGCACGCTAGGACCGGCGGTATCAGTCCAGGTCTCCATGGCAGCACCGCCATGATCATACTCCTCCTCATCAGCTGCAGCATCAGTGTCTCGGGCATCCTGAATATAAGGCATCGAGGCAGAAGACCAGTACTGAGAATTGAAGAATGTGAATTGATTTGACGATGGTATACCCTGAGGTGCAGTCTGCTCCCAGGGCATGGCTACGTACGGAGTAGTAAGTCTACGAGGAAATAGAATCCTCCTCGTGATCATCTCCTGCAATCCTAGTGGCTTCACAGTCGTGACAACCGTACAAGCTTTGAGGTCCAGATGTTTGCTCCAAACAGTGTGTGCAAGCTTTAAATTTATAACCCTAGACTTAAGCTTAAAACAAGGATGCGAACCCGTAGTGTACGGGTCAATCGTAGTAAAAAGCAAGAAATTCCAGGGGTCGATCACAGGGACTCGGTGAAACAAAGTCAGTAACGATAAGCTTCGTGAATACTAACCACAAAGAGTAATTAACACAATCAAAGATGAATAAGAAGTCAATAAAGCAAACATGCAATTCTAGGGATTAAGGCATCTACTTGTGGTTCCAACTCAAGATCTAAAGATAAGCAGACAAAGCTGAGATTTTTGCAAGGGGAAGGTGTTACTAAAGTGGAGTAGATCACCGGGTAAGTCTCACTACTCACTAATCCAAAACCGTAACTCCTATTACCGGGTAAGTCTCAAGGAATCAAGATAAAGAACTATAACCTCAAACTAACACACCATCTAAGGGAATAGAATCAACCTTTACCGGGTAAGTTTCAGGCTAACTCACAAAGATGGGATGGAAGCACACTCAAACCCCAATAAAGGATAAACCTTTATTACCTACACTTATGATCGTTGGTACACAAACTAAGGAATTACCGGGTAAGTCTCATCCTAAGCTTGCTTTGAACCAGGAAAGGTGAAATAAGAATAGGATTTGGCAAACTCTAACACTTAACTCTCAGTTTAGGATCAGATAAGTCACCTCGGTCAGCCAGATTCCACCCCGGCCGAGATGTTCATCGACTAAACGAGATGCTTAGGGTTAAGGTTAAAGACTCGAACTTTCAGGATCCTACTGGAATCTAAGATTATTCTATCATCGTTTTTCCCACAACCTTCAGCTAATCACCCTAGAATCACACAAGGAAATTAGCCACTCATCATCATTATGAAAGTATTAAATATATGGGAAGAAGGTGAATATTTGAACAAGAAGAATTTAATGGAAAAGACTTCAATAACTGAATCAAATATCACAACAAAAGCGTTCCTTGGATAGCAATCCAACAAGACAAGACAACAAGGAAGGGAATCTAAGATAATCTTACAAAACCCTTCAAAAGCTATAAAAGCTATGATCTTCAATCTTCCTTCAACCTTCAACCTTCAAAAAGGTTCTTCGAAACTCCCAACTGGAGTATGGCTGCTGCGTGCTATAAACCCTGATCGACGGTATAGCGTCCTCCCGGATTTGTGGAAATCCAACCCTTTTTATAGGAAAATAACCCTCCAAAAATAATATATCTTAGAAAGATATTTTCCCATAAATATAGGTAAAATATATGATTCTGCATATCCTCTTCCTTCCAGGAGCCAAGCCCAAAAATATAAGATCACCTTCCAAAGATAAAAGATCTCAGCCAAGAATAAAATATTCTCGCCGCGTCCTAGGTGTTCGCCTCGGTCGAGTCGGCGTCTCTGGATCACCTCGGTCGAGATGAATCTCTGGTCAACCGAGGTGAGTCATAACTGAATGTGAAATCTCTCAAAACTGGTCCAAAGTGAATCTTTGATCCATGGCTATGCTCCCTGGATGGTTCCTTATGCTCCTCAATGTAGCTCCAAATGACTAATGACTCCTTTTGCTCCTTTTTGATGCAAAACGTGCCATTTTACCTACAATTACAGCAAAACTAGGTGTAGACCTCGATTCCCGCAAAGGTAGATGAAATGGTAATAAAATCACATAATATACATACAAACATGCAGATTATGAAAGATAAAACGTCCAAACAAACCCCAAAATATAGACTATAAGTCATGCTATCAAAATACCCCATACTTAGCCCTTGCTTGTCCCCAAGCAAGTTCCGCATATAGAAGACAAGATAGAATGGATTATAAGTCAAGAAAATCAATGAAAAGTCTTTCAAAAATATTTTTATGGTGTGTTACAATCATAGATCACTCTAAGAGAATACTTCATGGAATTAAAAACTCAATATGCTCAAAACATTTTATAAATATAGAAAAGTTGTTCATCTTTGCATAAAACTATAGAATGCATAATAAGTCATAATTATCAAAATTAATCATGTATAATCCAGTTTAAACCACTAAGTCAATCAACAAGCTCAAGGTCTCAAGGGCTTCCCAAAAGAAAAGGTCAAGAAACGTGTAGGGTAGGGATGTATGTAAGGTAATGTGGTGCTAGAATCCGGGAAAAGGATGAACTTCACTTTCATTTTGACTTGCAACATCTTCCACCAATAAACTTTGCTTATTTCACACTTTTTTCTTTTTACTTTACTTTTTGGGATGCATGGACAGAGGTGCACAATAACCGAAGCCTGGGAGATTAGCAATCATCAATTTCTTGAGATGCATCAAACCCTTGATGCACATACCATGACCCGTTAGGAATATCGCTCAATCCGACTTTGGCAAGACACAAACACCCGGCTATGTGAATGGTGCCGAGTTACTCATCTTCATGATTGACTTCCCCAAACCTATTATTGCTTTCTAAGACTTTCACTTCCAGCCACTTCTCAACTTTACTTCACTTGCTTTCACCACTTCGCTTGCTTCCAAATTCCCGGATAGGTAAAGGGAAGGCAAAATGTATATGAGGGGCTAAGCATGATCAAGAAGAAGAAGAAGAAGAGAATGAATGGCCTTGGTCTTTCCAAGAAGAAAGTGAGAGAACTCATAATGTGGTGTCAACCTTCAAATTTAACATAATTTGGATAAAAACAAAGTATTAAACATGCCAATAATTTCAAACAAAGCATTTAGCAACTTAAACATATTATAAAACCTTTCAAACACATAAAGAATTTAAAACCAGTCAGCAAACAAGATCTTCACTGAGATCATATCCAGATAAGTAACACAAAAATAATTTTCGAAAACTCTCAGTTAACATACCTCGGTCGAGGTGTTCTTGGTTCAACCGAGGTGAAACACCTCGTTCGGCCAAGACTGACTCGGTCGAGGTCAAAAAAATTTTTTAAAACCATTTTTTTTTCGGTTTCGACGTTTTTCTCAATCAAATAACCTGTAGGTATGCATGTAATATCAGATAATCATATAAATGTAGAAGTGAAGCATAAATAAAATATCCGATAAGATAGAATGTGTGTCATACATCAAAAGTAGTCAAATAAGTACATCAAGTAGTCAAATAAATACAAACACCCCATACTTGGGACACACTGTCCCAGTGGGTCAATATAAGTCTGGAAATAAGAGTACTCACCGAATAAATAGCTTAACTGCATAGAAAAATATAATAAGAAGATCCTGCAGCTCCTCAATAGTCCTGATCCGGCGGTGGTGGTGGTGGTGCGTACGGATACTGAGTCGGATCGAAAGGATAGCCCATAGTGTGCTGGAACTGTAGCTCCATCATCCTACGCTGATAGTGCTGCCCCTCTAACATTTGGTGAGTCCAGCTGTCAATGTGTCGGTACTGGGCAGCAAATCTCTCATGCATGTCCACAATAAGGGCAGCATAAGAATCTATCATCTGATCTATCAGGTCGTCGATCCGACGATGAGCCTCCGAATCTCTATGACGGCGTGTCCGACGCCTAGCAGATCTGGCAGGTGGTGCAGCGGGTGCAGGCTCGGTATCCTCCTCATCATCCAAGTCAATGATCGGCGGCGCGCTCGTACCTGCAGTATCCGTCCCTGTATCCATCGGGACTCCACCGTCTCTCTCATCCACTGTGTCCTCGTCATCGTCATCCTCCTCCTCCTCAGCCGGGGCAGCTGCTGCCTCCCTATGATCCTCCATCAGCGGAGCCCAAGTTGTCTGCCAGTAATGTGGATCGAAAACTGTGAACTGGGCAGACCAGCGGATCCCCTGTGGTGCAGTCCGCTCCCATGGCATAGCAACATATGGAGTGGTCAGACCACGGGGAACCAAAATCCTCCGTGTTATCATCTCCTGTAATCCAAGCGGCTTCGGAGCCGCCACCATCGTACAAGCACTGAGGTCCATCCCGTGATAAGCAGCTATGTGGGTGACTAGACCTCCGCAACAGATATCTCCCTTCGCTTTAGCCTTGATCTTGTGCAGGTCCTCTGCCAAGATCAAGCCAAAGTCTGGGAAACCCCCGTGACCATACAGTAAAGGCTGAAGAGCTCGCCCTGTCGGATCTTATGGGGCATCTCAGTACGCGCCGGAAGTGTCTCGCTGAATATCCTATGGGCTAATCTGAAGGCTGGGTGGAAGATGACCTTCTCCCTGGAATCTCCAGGGCGCCATCTGTCTGCATGCTCAGTAATATGGGCAATCTGCCCCCAGAACTCCCTAGCTACAGATCGGGAGGGGAAGTCAGTGGCGGTGGGCTCAGAAAAGCCGAAAATCTCTCTCCAAACCTCTAAGGGAACTATGAAGTTCCGGCTCATCAACCGGTACTTCACAGACCTCTCTGTGGGAAGGTAGGAAAAGGAGCTAACGAACTCTAGGGTCGGCTCCAAGTAAGCTGGGGCTCGGATCTCAGTAAACTGATCCAGCCCAACTGTGGTAATCATCCTCCTAAGGTCTTCATCTAACCCTAGGCAATCGAAAGCTGATACGTCCAGGAAACGTGGTGCAATGACTGGACGGCTGGCTATACGCTCATAATCTACCCGGCATCTCTCGTGGATCACCGGGCGGTAAGGTCGGGAAGAAGAAGAAGGAGGGGAAGGTGAGGATTGTCTCTGAGGGCAAGGCGACGATCGGAACTCATTTTCTTTCAGCTACTGTCAGACCACCTCGGTCGCTGACAACCCTCAAGAATCACCTCGGTCGAGATGTAGTTCGACTAGACCGAGGCGCAACAGGTTATGATTCCAATCTCAGAAATCCAGTTCTTTTCCCCCAAAAATCACTACAATTGCTTCCTATCGGGTACTTAAGCCTTTTCTCAGCAGATTCAAGGGCAACCAAAGCCCAAATCGAAACGAATGAACGAGTTAGGGTTTCGACTGTTTTTACCTTGTTTCGGTCGATTCGTTCGATTTCTTTGCAGATCTGTAGTTGCAATGGGATCCTCTACTCTTCAATCGCAGTTTGGAAGCGGAAGTCTTCGAAAACGAACAAAAACAGAGGAAGCGAGGTGAGGAGCGCCGCGGTCGAGTCGAAGAGAGTAAAAAGGTAAAAAAATAAATTTTCCCCCTTTTATACTGTTCGTGGATCTGCTGTCACCTCGGTCGAGATGGTCTCGACTGGACCGAGGTGGTACGGACCAAGGTGGTTCTGCAAAAACCCTAGTCGCCTCGGTTGCTCAAGAATCAACTCGGTCGAGGTGCTCTGACAGTAACCGAGATGCTTCTGTCTTCTCAAAATCTCGAACTTCTGTCCTTCCAGTTATGCTCCTTCCTTAGATGTCTCCTGTTATCTGTCTAGAACGCCAAAAACAAAGCAAAGCAAAGCAAAAGCAAACTATCTAAGCTAGACTAGAAAACGGGAAAAGAAAGCAATACCTTGGGTTGCCTCCCAAGAAGCGCTTGGTTTAAGGTCGCTAGCTGGACCATAATGCGTCTCAAATGTGATGGGAGGTCCCCTCACCCCATACTTCACCTCCACTGTGGGGTGAACTAAGTAGATCCATCAAACGCTCCAACAAGTGTAAGTGCTCATCGGGGAATGAATCGTCTATGGGAGGGTCATCCGTCTCGCGGGAAGATTCCGGTAGCCGGCTGAGGTGATCCGCAACTGAGTTCTCGGACCCCTTCTTATCGCGGATCTCTAGGTCAAACTCTTGAAGCAAGAGAATCCATCGAATAAGGCGCGGCTTGGCATCTTTCTTAGCCAACAAGTAACGAATGGCTGCATGGTCGGTGTAGACAATGACTTTCGCCCCCACTAGATAGGTACGAAACTTCTCGAAAGCATATACAACCGCCAATAACTCCTTCTCGGTGGTAGCGTAGTTGTGTTGTGCTTCATCTAGCGTCTTGCTAGCATAATAAATGGCGGTGGTCCGTCCATCCTTCTTCTGTCCAAGCACCGCTCCTACGGCTACATCACTAGCGTCACACATGACCTCAAAGGGCAAGGTCCAATCAGGAGGTTGGATAATGGGAGCGGAGATCAACGCTTCCTTAATCCTGTAAAAAGCATCAAGACACTCCTGCGAAAACTCAAAAACAACATCTTTATTCAAGAGGTTAGTTAGAGGTTTAGAAATCTTAGAGAAGTCCTTAATGAATCTCCTGTAGAAACCTGCATGCCCGAGAAAACTCCTCACACCTTTAACAGAACAAGGAGGAGGGAGTTTCTCAATAGTCTTGATCTTAGCTCGATCGACCTCAATACCTCGATTAGAAACGAGGTGTCCTAGCACAATGCCTTCATTAACCATAAAATGACACTTTTCCCAATTCAGAACAAGGTTAGTGTCTTCACATCTTTTAAGCACTAGAGAAAGGTTAGATAGGCAATCATCAAAAGAGGAGCCATATACAGAAAAATCGTCCATGAATACCTCCATGATCTCCTCTATGTATTCGGAAAAGATAGCCATCATGCATCGCTGGAAGGTAGCGGGTGCATTGCACAATCCAAATGGCATCCTCCGATAGGCAAATGTCCCCCATGGACAAGTGAAAGTGGTCTTTTCCTGATCATCCAGATGGATAGGAATCTGGAAGAATCCACTATAGCCGTCCAAGTAACAAAAGTGTGAATGCTGGGCCAACCGCTCGAGCATCTGATCGATGAAGGGAAGTGGAAAGTGGTCCTTCCGTGTGGCCGTGTTCAGCTTCCTGTAATCGATGCAAACCCTCCAGCCCGTAACGGTCCTAGTTGGGATCAACTCGTTGTTCTTATTCGTCACAACGGTCATCCCTCCTTTCTTCGGAACGACATGCACCGGGATAACCCACTTGCTGTCCGAGATAGGATAAATAATACCTACATCCAACAACTTAACAACTTCCTTCTTCACAACCTCCTTCATGATCGGATTTAACCGTCTTTGAGGTTCCCGTGAAGTCTTATGATTATCTTCCATTAGAATTCTATGCATGCAGAAAGAAGGCTTAATGCCAATAAGATCGTCCGTGGTGTAACCTATAGCTTTTCGATGCTTTCTCAGGACATGCATTAACTTAGACAATTCAGATTCGGAAAGGGAAGCACTAACAATAACGGGATAAGTGGAATCCGGCCCAAGAAAGACATACCTCAAGTGACTAGGGAGTTGTTTAAGCTCCACTACTGGGGGTGTCTTCTGAGGGGGATCCTTGCTTCCTCCTTCCGGTCGAGTGGATACAGAAACTGGACTTTCGGAAGTCTCAGTTAACATCATCTCACCATCGACCTCGGTCGAGGCGCAGAGGTGTTGACCGAGATGTTCTTCAGTCGCCTCGCTCAGTCCAAGAAGTGCCTCGGTCGAGGTACTGCTACTGGAACCGAAACTGGAGATCTTCGTCTCCTGGATTAGCTTCTCAGTTTTAGCTCCTGGATCCTCTTCCAGTGCCTTTAAGCTCCGTATATCTGCATCACAAGAAGCATCTATACCTTCCTCCATTAAACTGAAGCTAATAACTCTTTCGAGTGAATCGTTAATAAGGATAGAGCTCACCAATTCTCTTGATTCTTCTTCATCGTAGATGTTGAAGATATCATCAGTTAGTTGCTCCCCTTTCATGGTTGCAAGTAGTGCGAACTCCACCTCATCGCCACCAACGTTGAATTTCAACTTGGCGTTCTTGCAATCCACGTTGCAACCCGAAGTTGCTAGAAATGGCCTCCCGAGAATAATAGGAACAGGATAATCTGCGGGAATGTCAAGTACAACAAAATCTATAGGTAGATAGAAGTTACCTAGCTTGACCGGAACGTCCTCCAAGATGCCCACGGGATGGGTAATGGAGCGATCCGCCATATAAAGTCGAATCTTGACCGGCTTGGGCTCTCCAAGACCGATCTTCACGCATAGCTCCAGCGGGATGATGCTCACGCTGGCTCCTAGATCACAAAGGGCTTTACAAGTGAAATCCCCAACTTGAATGGGGATGCAAAATGAGCCGGGATCTCTCAACTTAGGAGGCATCTTCTCTTTCATGATTTGTATGAGCTCCGAAGATTTAGATGTCATCCTAACTTCACCAACATCCTTCAGCTTCCTCTTCCTTGATAAGATTTCTTTTAAGAACTTCCCATAGGAGGGCATACCTAAAATAGCATCAAGGAAAGGAATATTAATATATAGCTTATTCATCAAGTCAAGGAACTTACCAAAGTGTTTGTCTAGATGTGCTCTGGCTCTGGACTGAGGGAATGGAAGTGGTGGTTTGTATGCAGGAGGTGGAATATAAGTTTCAGTCGTCCCTCCTGCTTTCTGTTGCTCCACCTCGGTTGGCATCTCGGTCGAGGTGTTCTTCGACTGGATCTGGACTAAGGTGGTCTGCGTCGAACGAGGTACTGGATCTGCAGTTTTAAGTCCACTCCTCGTCGTTATGGCCATGCACTGGCCCTTAGGGTTGCTTTCCGTCTTTGCTGGAAGCTTCCCTGGATCTCTTGGTGCTTCATTCGCCCTACTAGCAAGTTGTTGTTCGAAGGACTTTTGGGCTCTTGAAAATGAAGTCATAGAATTCTCCATAGCGCTAAGCTTGATCAAGATAGCCTCCAGAACTGCGTCTTTCTTTTCTGGCTGAGACGAACTTGATCCTTGCCCTTGGCTCTTTAATGGAGTAGAAGAAGAAGAAGGGGAAGAGAGGAAAGGGTTAGAGGAATTGTTAGAGTTGGAGTTAGAATAATTGTTACCAGGATTCTGGTTGCTTTGATTGTTCGTCCTCCAATTGTTGCTATTTGACCCTCTATTGTTGTTGTTGTTGTAGTTGTTGTTTCGGGGACCGTTGTTGTTGTTACGGTACCCGTTGTTGTTGTTGTTCCTTTGCCCTTGCTCTTCCCTCTTGGTTTGAGCAACCAAGAGTTCCTTCAATTGCTTCACGTCATTCTTCAAAGACGTGAGTTGATTGTTGTTGGATTGAGTCTCTTGAAAGTTGACTCTTTTAACTCCACCTTCAGCTCCTTGGTGGGTGTACTTCTCCATATGCAAGGCTTGCTTCTCAATGAAGTCCCAAGCCTCATCAATCGCCATATCCATGAAGGTACCGGCGGAGAGTAGTTGGAGATTGAACTGGGTGTTTCCGTCCAGTCCTTTGAAGTAGATCTCCAACAACTCGATCTTTGGAATCCCATGATGTGGGCAATCCAAAAGGATGTCCTTGAACCGTTCCCATAACTTGGACAAGCTCTCCTTGTCCTTCATAATGAAAGCATTGATCTTTCCTCTCATTTCAGCGGTCTTTGAGGGGGGAAAGAATTTGGTCAAGAATTCCGTAGTCATCTCCTCCCATGTGCTAATTTTACCTGGAGGAAGAGATTGATACCAAGTAAGAGCTCTATCTTTTAAAGAAAAGTAAAAAGGTCTTAACTTGTAGTTGTTATTTTCAATTCTGGAAGGTCGCAAGGTTTCCATCAAGATCTCGTAGTTTTGAAGATGTTGATGCGGTGACTTCTTCTCTAGCCCTCCGAATTGGCATTGGCGAATCATGGATAGAACTTGCGGTCGAAGTTCGTAGTCATGGTCCGCTGGATCTCCTTGGTTCACTCCTGGACGCCTCAGTTGTTGATTAGGGTCCATCCTTTGACCTAGGGTTTGTGGGATTCCTGCAAGTAGAACATCTCGGACTGGCCTCCGAGGTGGAAGTACATCGGCCGGGGCGTCAGGTACTGGAACCTGCCTCGGTCGAGGGTCAGCTATTGGATCCTGCATCGGTCGAGGATCAACAGGGGGATCTTCCCTCGGTCAAAGTAGAATCTGGTTTCGTATGACTGCTATCTCCGCTTCGATTGCTGCAGTCTTGGTGCGATTCTCTTCTTTCTCTTGCCTTAGTTCTTCCTTGCTGAGGCGTAGCAGCTCTAGCGCCTCTTTCAATTCGGCCGCAAGATCGCGGTCGTCTTGTTGGGCCATCTTCGCTTCTCTTAAGTGTCGCTTGTATGTCTTTTCCGGTTCGGGATCGTAAGGAACGATTTCCTTCCCAGTGCGGGTTCTTCGCATATACCTAAGAAAGAACCTGCAAAAGTCACTCAAGTAGAGTGGTTAGATGACACGGGGGCAAGCGCGCCAATAGCAAACCGTACCGGCATGGTCTAGACCAAGTCCCCGGCAACGGCGCCAAAAACTTGTTCGCTCCAAACGGTGTGCAAGCTTTAAATTTATAACCCTAGACTTAAGCTTAAAACAAGGATGCGAACCCGCAGTGTACGGGTCAATCGTAGTAAAAAGCAAGAAATTCCAGGGGTCGATCACAGGGACTCGGTGAAACAAAGTCAGTAACGATAAGCTTCGTGAATACTAACCACAAAGAGTAATTAACACAATCAAAGATGAATAAGAAGTCAATAAAGCAAACATGCAATTCTAGGGATTAAGGCATCTAGTTGTGGTTCCAACTCAAGATCTAAAGATAAGCGGACAAAGCTGAGATTTTTGCAAGGGGAAGGTGTTACTAAAGTGGAGTAGATCACCGGGTAAGTCTCACTACTCACTAATCCAAAACCGTAACTCCTATTACCGGGTAAGTCTCAAGGAATCAAGATAAAGAACTATAACCTCAAACTAACACACCATCTAAGGGAATAGAATCAACCTTTACCGGGTAAGTCTCAGGCTAACTCACAAAGATGGGATGGAAGCACACTCAAACCCTAATAAAGGATAAACCTTTATTACCTACACTTATGATCGTTGGTACACAAACTAAGGAATTACCGGGTAAGTCTCATCCTAAGCTTGCTTTGAACCAGGAAAGGTGAAATAAGAATAGGATTTGGCAAACTCTAACACTTAACTCTCAGTTTAGGATCAGATAATATAACACCCCAAGTTCTCAGAACTCGGGGAGTTACTGGTTAGGACCTCACAATGGGTCCCGACCTTGGTTTAACAACAACATTACTTGGATCTTACAACAAGGCACAAACGTATTTAAAACAATTTCTAAAACATAATATTGTTAATGTATAAACGTACACATGTGACAGCCTTACAACATATATAAAGATACATAACATGCATGATGTATGGAAGACTCCCCCGTCCCCATCTAATGAGTACGTGGACCCGGCTGACCATCCGTTCCGGATCTTTCTGCAACTGTCTATCTCTACAGATCTACAACACGGATAAACCGTTAGCTAACTAACCAAATATAAGCAAAAAATGATAACAGCACAAACACAAGCAGAAACAAAAAAAAAAACAAACATCATGCTGGCACTCAACCATTTATTATCTGTTATTTAAGTGATTCACATTATTCAATTTAAGTTGTGGCACGAGAACTATTATTAGTTCTCGCCTCCGTTCCTTATCCAACTGGTGTAGGTATAGCTGACTTCCTTTGGTAGCATCACTACAAACCATGTGTGGACTAGTCCCGAAAGAAACCCCCAGCGCCCTGCGAGCTACTGAGCGGAATGCCACCGCCCGTTACTCTTAGGCCAAAAATACAGGTCGGTATTTATATATCACAACCTATCTCTCTACATGTCAATCACACACCACCATCATCATTTATGCTCATATTTAGCAGTCAGCTAAGTAAGCCCAAAAGACTTACCTGTTATAACGCTCGACTCTTTAGTAATCACTTGCTCTGTAACTGTACCCACTCAGTTGCCTGTTAAAGGCGATAAGTGTATTAGCACACTTTCACGTAGATAGAAGTCTAAAACTTCTGAGATTAATTAAATATTAAGACGTACTAGTTACATTATTAGTTTTAGGGTAAAATGACCATTTTGCCCTTGGTTCCGATTTTCTCGAAGACCCTAAAATTCATGTCCAAACTCCTATTTGAAGTTCTAAAATATATCCTAACTCTTAGAATTTTATTAGGTGCGAAACTGACATTTTTCTTATGTTTCTATTTTTCCGGAAGAACCGAAAAAGGTTTAACTTCGGCTCTAAATATAAAATTCTTAACGGCTTATAAAATTTCCGAATTTAATATCTAGATCATCTATGAGGTTCTATCTAGCCTTAGAAGAAAGAATTTCTCCAAACTGTTCAGCCGATATTTTTATAATAATTCCCATAGTCGGTTCCTCACTCTACTTTCTTATACTTAGTCAAATTTATAAGTTTAATAAAACTGCTCAACTACCTAACTTCGGGAGCTCGTAACTTTCAATCCGACCATTCATTTCTCCCCAAATTTTAATATGATAAACTACATATATCCGTCTACAACATATCAAAAATTCAACGGTGGATCTTTATTCAAACGTTTTATAATTGATCGACAAAATGGCTGTTCGTAACCAAAAAAACTGAAGGGATTAAAATAAAATTACAGCAGCCCCTTATGTCTATCATATGCAGAAACACACACACAACCAGCAGCCTTTCTACTCTTTAGATCTATATGCTCAGCAGTGTACGAATTCGGACTAACCTAAACACCGGAGGAATGCTAGTCGGGTCCCGGTGCAGCGAGGTGCGGCGTCGGCTGGTTCGTAGCACTGCAGATTAAGTCGTAGGGCTGCAGTGAGGTGCTCATTCCCAATCGACAGAAGGAAGCGGAAAGAAGGTCAGCGCACTTACCGGTCTGAGGCGGTGGCTGGCGGGGTTCTGGATGGTCGACAACAGCGCGCACGACTCGCTGGTGGTTCTGGGCTGCAGGCTCCGGCTCATTCTCCTCGGCGCAGGCTGGTCCGGTTTCCTCCTTCTCGGCGCAGGGCTGGTCCGGTTTCCTCCTTCTCGGCGCAGGGCTGGTCCGGTTTCCTCCTTCTCGGCGCAGCACTGGTTCGGCCTCGCCCTTCTCGGCGCAGCACTGGTTCGGCCTCGCCCTTCTTGGCGCAGGAGAGTGGCGAAGAGAGGCGTGTGCTAGCCTCTGTGCACGCACACTCCGACGTCCCGACGGTCTTGGCGGCGCAAGGTTCGCTGCGTGGGTCTCGTTCCGGCTTCGTTCGGCGCGGCTGCAAGCTCCTCCCGGCGGTCTAGTTACTGAGTCGTATTGGTGGTCGAAAGGGAGGCGCGGCAGTTGCAGTTGCGAGGTTGCCGTCTTCGTACAGGGAAGGGAAAGGAAGAGCAGGAGTAGCGTAGGGTTAGTTACATTTGATTAGCAGCTAAATTAGGGTTTAGGGTTAGGATTAGATTATGAAATGGGCTGATGGCTGGGCCGGTAATTGGGCCTAAATGGAATAATTGAGCAGTTAGCTCCTAAAACAATTTGCGGAACTCGTAACCCGTTAATTGTTGTGCGGAAAATTTAAATAATACAGAATTAAATTCCGTATTTATAAATTATAATTATTTTTATTTTACCAATGTAAAATCATTTTAGGTCATTTAATTTATCATTTTATGTGAATTTCAGTCACATAAAATGATAGAATTAAACTCGTTTTATTTTACTTATTTATTTATTTACGATGGTCTCATCGGACTTTGTTTAATTTTACTTTACCGGAACTTAAAATTTTTGGTTATTACAGATAAGTCACCTCGGTCAGCCAGATTCCACCCCGGCCGAGATGTTCATCGACTGAACGAGATGCTTAGGGTTAAGGTTAAAGACTCGAACTTTCAGGATCCTACTGGAATCTAAGATTATTCTATCATCGTTTTTCCCACAACCTTCAGCTAATCACCCTAGAATCACACAAGGAAATTAGCCACTCATCATCATTATGAAAGTATTAAATATACGGGAAGAAGGTGAATATTTGAACAAAAAGAATTTAATGGAAAAGACTTCAATAACTGAATCAAATATCACAACAAAAGCGTTCCTTGGATAGCAATCCAACAAGACAAGACAACAAGGAAGGGAATCTAAGATAATCTTACAAAACCCTTCAAAAGCTATAAAAGCTATGATCTTCAATCTTCCTTCAACCTTCAACCTTCAAAAAGGTTCTTCGAAACTCCCAACTGGAGTATGGCTGCTGCGTGCTATAAACCCTGATCGACGGTATAGCGTCCTCCCGGATTTGTGGAAATCCAACCCTTTTTATAGGAAAATAACCCTCCAAAAATAATATATCTTAGAAATATATTTTCCCATAAATATAGGTAAAATATATGATTCTGCATATCCTCTTCCTTCCAGGAGCCAAGCCCAAAAATATAAGATCACCTTCCAAAGATAAAAGATCTCAGCCAAGAATAAAATATTCTCGCCGCGTCCTAGGTGTTCGCCTCGGTCGAGTCGGCGTCTCTGGATCACCTCGGTCGAGATGAATCTCTGGTCAACCGAGGTGAGTCATAACTGAATGTGAAATCTCTCAAAACTGGTCCAAAGTGAATCTTTGATCCATGGCTATGCTCCCTGGATGGTTCCTTATACTCCTCAATGTAGCTCCAAATGACTCATTACTCCTTTTGCTCCTTTTTGATGCAAAACGTGCCATTTTACCTACAATTACAGCAAAACTAGGTGTAGACCTCGATTCCCGTAAAGGTAGATGAAATGGTAATAAAATCACATAATATACATACAAACATGCAGATTATGAAAGATAAAACGTCCAAACAAACCCCAAAATATAGACTATAATTCATGCTATCACCAGACCTATGTAACTCGCGATGTGAGTCACAAGTCCTCCACAGCAGATATCCCCCTTCGCCTTTGCCTTGATCCTGTGCAGATCCTCAGCTAACATACCCCCAAAGTCGGGTACTCCACCAGTAACCAATAAGAAGAGACTCAACAACTGTCCCTGTCTAATCTTCTGAGGCGTCTCAGTACGCGCCAAAAGGGTCTCGTAACCCGTTAATTGTTGTGCGGAAAATTTAAATAATACAGAATTAAATTCCGTATTTATAAATTATAATTATTTTTATTTTACCAATGTAAAATCATTTTAGGTCATTTAATTTATCATTTTATGTGAATTTCGGTCACATAAAATGATAGAATTAAACTCGTTTTATTTTACTTATTTATTTATTTACGATGGTCTCATCGGACTTTGTTTAATTTTACTTTACCGGAACTTAAAATTTTTGGTTATTACATCAGTGCCCCCTTAAAAGAAGTTTCGTCCCGAAACTTAAATTATTTACCCCTACTCGCACATTTCTTTCGGTATATTTTAGTTTTCTCGACATTCCGTTTTCTACCATGCAGCTACTCAGGCATCAACAAACAAGTATCACAAAATAAAAGCAGAGTCGCTCAAAACAATATGGAAACCTGAAAGGTCAAACAACACAACATCCGAGTACTAACTCGTCAACCAGAAATAACCTCTAACCCCGCGAAGAACTCGGGGTAGTTACGTCTAATACTCTCTTCAGTCTCCCAAGTGGCCTCATCAGTTCCTCTCCTAGACCACTGGATCCTCAGCATAGGTATCTCCTTGGATCGCAGACGTCTGGCACTGCGCTCCAAGACAGCTACGGGGTACTCTACAAATGTATGGTCAGGCTCAACTGTCAGATCCTCATGGCTGATGCTGTGTCTCGGATCCGGAATGTACTCTCTCAACTAAGATACATGAAAGACCGGATGAACACCCTGTAATCTCGGCGGTAGTGCTAATCTGTAGGCCACTTCCCCAACTCTCTCTAAGATCTCAAAAGGTTCGACATATCGGGGACTCAACTTCCCCTTAATGCCGAAACGCCTGACTCCTCGCGTAGGTGACACTCTCAGCCACACCTGAGCACCCATTCTAAACTCCAAAGGTCGACGCCTTTTGTCGGCGTAGGACTTCTGACGACTCTGAGCTGCTAACATCCGCTCTCGGACTAGAGCAATCCGAGCGACGTCATCCTGTATCTGATCTGGAGCTACTCCATCAACTCTGCTGGGCTCATTCCAACATAATAGTGTACGACATCTCCTCCCGTACAAAGCCTCATAAGGAGCCATCCCAATAGACGCATGTCAGCTATTATTATACGAAAACTCTACCCGTGGAAGATGATCTGGCCATACCTGTCCCTAATCTAGTACACACGCCCGAAGCATGTCCTCTAAGGTCTGAATGGTCCTCTCAGACTGTCCGTCTGTCTGTGGATGGTAGGCGGTAGTAAAGTGGAGACTCGTCACCCAAGCAGTATGTACTTGCTACCAAAATCTCGAAGTAAAATGTCCATCCCTGTCAGAGACGATAGTCCTCGGTACTCCATGGAGTCTCACAATGTGTCTAGTGAACTCCTCTGCTAGACGACGTACCGGCCACGTTTCCTTAATCGGAATGAAACGTGCGGTCTTCGTCAGACGGTCTACTACCACCCAAATGGCATTAAAACCTCTGCTGAGCCTCAATCCAGTGACGAAATCCATAGAATTGTCTTCCCACTTCCAATGGGTACTGGAAGTGGGTGTAGCTCTCCTCCGGATCTACGATGCTCAATCTTGACCTGCTGACAGGTCGCACACTGGGCTACGTATCGGGCCACATAAGGCTTCAAACCACCCCACCAGAAGGAACGCCTCACGTCCCTATACATCTTACTCGCTCCTGGATGTACGGAGTAAGGGGTAGTATGAGCCTCACCTAGTATCCTCTGCCTCAGCTCACGGTCTGATGGCACACAAACACGGTCCTGTCGTCTCATCACTCCATCGGCACCAATAGTGAACTGAGGTGCCTCATCTCGTGACATCCGGTCTCGGATCCGGGTCAACATCGGACAGGTCTCCTGCTTCTGTCGGATCTCACTCAACAGGTCAGGGAGTAACTCTATGGTGGCTAACTAATGAGCTGTGTCGGGGAACTGGATCTCTATCTCCAACCAAGCTAAGTCTCTCTGTAGCTGTGGCTGTACTGTCAACCGAGCTATCGCCTTTTCCTGAGGCGTCTTCCGACTCAAAGCGTCGGCAACTACATTCGCCTTTCCGGGGTGGTAAAGAATCTCAAGGTCGAAATCCTTGATCAACTCTAGCCACCGCCTTTGGCGGTTATTCAACTCCCGCTGAGTGAATATGTACTTCAAACTCTTATGGTCTGTGAAGATCTGACAGGTCGCTCCATAGAGATAATGACGCCAGATCTTAAGAGCGTGCACTACTGCTGCTAACTCCAGGTCATGAGTGGGGTAGTTCTCTTCATACGTCTTCAGCTGTCGAGACGCATATGCTATAACCTTACCCCTCTGCATCAAGACACACCCCAAGCCCAGCTTGGACGCATCACTGTACACTACGAAGTCTTCTGTACCCTCAGGCTGTGCTAAGATCGGAGCAGACGTCAATCTCCTCTTCAGCTCATCAAAACTCTGCTGACACGGCTCAGACCAGACGAACCGAGTAGTCTTCCTTAGAAGGGAAGTAAGTGGTCGGGCGATCAGGGAAAACCCTTCCACAAACCGACGGTAATACCCTGCCAATCCAAGGAAACTACGAACCCCCTTCACGTTCTTCGGAGGTTGCCAAGAAGACACTGACTCAATCTTCGCCGGGTCGACCTTAATCCCCTCAGCAGTCACTACATGGCCTAGTAAGGCCACCTCTGACATCCAGAGCTCACACTTGGATAGTTTAGCGTATAGTTGGCTATCCTGTAGAATCTGTAACACTGTCCTCAAGTGTCCGGCATGCTCCTCTCGCTTCTAGAGTAAACTAGAATGTCGTCAATGAAGACCACTGCAAACTGGTCTAAGAAGTCGATGAAAATCCTATTCATCAACTCCATAAATACTACTGGCACAATAGTGAGCCCGAATGGCATCACTACAACTCATAGAGGCCATACCTAGTCCGGAAGGCCGCCTTAGGTATGTCCTGGTCTCTCACTCTCAGCTGGTCATAACCCGATCTCAAATCCATCCTTGAGAACACTAACACTCCATGTAGCTGGTCCAGCAGATCATCTATGCGAGGCAATGGATACTTATTCTTGATGGTGACCTTGTTCAACTCCCGGTAATCAATACACAACCTCATCGATCCATCCTTCTTCCTCACAAATAATACTGTGTGCCCCAGAGAGAAATACCAGGACATATAAAGCCCTTCTCTGCTAACTCCTCTAACTGCTTCCCCAACTCACGCAACTCTATTTGTGTGGAATGCTAAGTAACTTCTATCTGGTCGGACGTAGGATCTGATCAAAATTATCTACTTCTTCTTACTCCTCTAGTTCTTCTTTTATAATCCATCCGTACTAACTGTGATATGCACCCTTTTCCTAGTCAGTAGGCAGTAAATTCTTCACACGCTTCCCTTGGTCTTCATGTTATTATTAAGGTGCTAGCACGCGGATCGATTTAGCTTCACATTTGTCGTTGTTGATCTCTTGAAGGGTCCTCTAGACGTCTATAAAATTCGTTCATCATTCTATAGTTATCCTCCTTATCTGATAACCAGTACCACTGGTAGACCCACACGTGTTATGTCTCAATTATTACTGACTGGTATGTAGTTGACCTTCCATAAAATCACAGGCTTATTGTTCTTCTATCTCTTCTGAGGTTTGATAGACTTGGTCAACATCTATCTCCTCTAGTTTCTTTGTTAATACTCTTTTAGTTTCCTCCACAGTCTGCACTTCTCTTGTCCTCTTATGAGGTCACTATACTCTTCTGAGTCTAGTCCTAGCATTCATCTGTCACCAGTGAGTTCATCAAGTCTTCCACATTAGCTTGTAAGCGTGTTTTCGCGATTCTCCTTACTTTAGTCATCATCTGTTTGCGGTTCTCTGGTATGAACCGTTAGTGTTGGTAACTTAAATCTCTTTGTAATTGAGAAATTATTGCGGACCCTTGAGTCCACCAAATCACTTTTCCACATTCTTCCCCTTGTTTAGTTTCGTCTTGATCATGTCGCCTTTATAAAAATTCGTTGTCTCAATTTTAGACTTCTAGTTTCTTGGATACTTATGTCGGACTTTCATTCAAAACTCTCATATCCTTGAAGGACTCCACATGCTTCCATGGTTACAGAATTTATTTCTCGTCATCAAACTAACTCTTTATCTTTGTACCTTTTAACCTCTCACAACTGGGTCGACACTCTATCTTCTTTGTACTCTCATGTCCATGCTTGCTTCTGGCGGCGTCCGTCTTGATAGTCACGTCCTTTACACCGAAATTCTTGGTTGTACTCCGTTCTATATGATTCTTATTTCTCCATTTTTATCTCCATTCTACGCTCTCGTCGTCTCTTGCATGGTTCTTCTAATTCATCTCTCGACTTCATACGACAAAGCCCCTTGCATGATTCTCAATTTCTTCTTTCTAAGCTGACTCGGGAACTTCTTTCTCATCCGGTTGTACTGGCGAAAAAAAAATTTCTAAACATCTTTATTGCTTTGCCCACCCGTCCTTCTGATGATTTATAAGTCACCAGGACGTCCATCAGAGTATCATACTAAATCTTGGTCTGAATCCCTTATCTCGTGTGGAAAACTCTTCAAACTCGTTACCGATTTATCATGAGGCGCTAATCGCTTCATGATATCACAACTAAAGAATACAAGATATCCTTTAGGATACTAGCATACTACACACACGCAGATACATAATTTACTCTAAAACCTATCGATATAAGTCTATATACTAACTCACCTATCGTTCCAAGCTGCAGAGATCCACGGAGAACGATGGTGGTCCGACGTACTACTAACCCAACAACCCGACTATGCATGTGTGTAAAACAGAAATCCGTTTTGAAAATCTTAGACCCCTTTCGGGTTCTAGTTATTTTATACATTCGGTCTTTCGGAAGATTTCAAGTGCCATTGTTGCCAACCCAGAGCTCTGATACCATGTTATAACACCCCAAGTTCTCAGAACTCGGGGAGTTACTGGTTAGGACCTCACAATGGGTCCCGACCTTGGTTTAACAACAACATTACTTGGATCTTACAACAAGGCACAAACGTATTTAAAACAATTTCTAAAACATAATATTGTTAATGTATAAACGTACACATGTGACAGCCTTACAACATATATAAAGATACATAACATGCATGATGTATGGAAGACTCCCCCGTCCCCATCTAATGAGTACGTGGACCCGGCTGACCATCCGTTCCGGATCTTTCTGCAACTGTCTATCTCTACAGATCTACAACACGGATAAACCGTTAGCTAACTAACCAAATATAAGCAAAAAATGATAACAGCACAAACACAAGCAGAAACAAAAAAAAAAAACAAACATCATGCTGGCACTCAACCATTTATTATCTGTTATTTAAGTGATTCACATTATTCAATTTAAGTTGTGGCACGAGAACTATTATTAGTTCTCGCCTCCGTTCCTTATCCAACTGGTGTAGGTATAGCTGACTTCCTTTGGTAGCATCACTACAAACCATGTGTGGACTAGTCCCGAAAGAAACCCCCAGCGCCCTGCGAGCTACTGAGCGGAATGCCACCGCCCGTTACTCTTAGGCCAAAAATACAGGTCGGTATTTATATATCACAACCTATCTCTCTACATGTCAATCACACACCACCATCATCATTTATGCTCATATTTAGCAGTCAGCTAAGTAAGCCCAAAAGACTTACCTGTTATAACGCTCGACTCTTTAGTAATCACTTGCTCTGTAACTGTACCCACTCAGTTGCCTGTTAAAGGCGATAAGTGTATTAGCACACTTTCACGTAGATAGAAGTCTAAAACTTCTGAGATTAATTAAATATTAAGACGTACTAGTTACATTATTAGTTTTAGGGTAAAATGACCATTTTGCCCTTGGTTCCGATTTTCTCGAAGACCCTAAAATTCATGTCCAAACTCCTATTTGAAGTTCTAAAATATATCCTAACTCTTAGAATTTTATTAGGTGCGAAACTGACATTTTTCTTATGTTTCTATTTTTCCGGAAGAACCGAAAAAGGTTTAACTTCGGCTCTAAATATAAAATTCTTAACGGCTTATAAAATTTCCGAATTTAATATCTAGATCATCTATGAGGTTCTATCTAGCCTTAGAAGAAAGAATTTCTCCAAACTGTTCAGCCGATATTTTTATAATAATTCCCATAGTCGGTTCCTCACTCTACTTTCTTATACTTAGTCAAATTTATAAGTTTAATAAAACTGCTCAACTACCTAACTTCGGGAGCTCGTAACTTTAAATCCGACCGTTCATTTCTCCCCAAATTTTAATATGATAAACTACATATATCCGTCTACAACATATCAAAAATTCAACGGTGGATCTTTATTCAAACGTTTTATAATTGATCGACAAAATGGCTGTTCGTAACCAAAAAAACTGAAGGGATTAAAATAAAATTACAGCAGCCCCTTATGTCTATCATATGCAGAAACACACACACAACCAGCAGCCTTTCTACTCTTTAGATCTATATGCTCAGCAGTGTACGAATTCGGACTAACCTAAACACCGGAGGAATGCTAGTCGGGTCCCGGTGCAGCGAGGTGCGGCGTCGGCTGGTTCGTAGCACTGCAGATTAAGTCGTAGGGCTGCAGTGAGGTGCTCATTCCCAATCGACAGAAGGAAGCGGAAAGAAGGTCAGCGCACTTACCGGTCTGAGGCGGTGGCTGGCGGGGTTCTGGATGGTCGACAACAGCGCGCACGACTCGCTGGTGGTTCTGGGCTGCAGGCTCCGGCTCATTCTCCTCGGCGCAGGCTGGTCCGGTTTCCTCCTTCTCGGCGCAGGGCTGGTCCGGTTTCCTCCTTCTCGGCGCAGGGCTGGTCCGGTTTCCTCCTTCTCGGCGCAGCACTGGTTCGGCCTCGCCCTTCTCGGCGCAGCACTGGTTCGGCCTCGCCCTTCTTGGCGCAGGAGAGTGGCGAAGAGAGGCGTGTGCTAGCCTCTGTGCACGCACACTCCGACGTCCCGACGGTCTTGGCGGCGCAAGGTTCGCTGCGTGGGTCTCGTTCCGGCTTCGTTCGGCGCGGCTGCAAGCTCCTCCCGGCGGTCTAGTTGCTGAGTCGTATTGGTGGTCGAAAGGGAGGCGCGGCAGTTGCAGTTGCGAGGTTGCCGTCTTCGTACAGGGAAGGGAAAGGAAGAGCAGGAGTAGCGTAGGGTTAGTTACATTTGATTAGCAGCTAAATTAGGGTTTAGGGTTAGGATTAGATTATGAAATGGGCTGATGGCTGGGCCGGTAATTGGGCCTAAATGGAATAATTGAGCAGTTAGCTCCTAAAACAATTTGCGGAACTCGTAACCCGTTAATTGTTGTGCGGAAAATTTAAATAATACAGAATTAAATTCCGTATTTATAAATTATAATTATTTTTATTTTACCAATGTAAAATCATTTTAGGTCATTTAATTTATCATTTTATGTGAATTTCGGTCACATAAAATGATAGAATTAAACTCGTTTTATTTTACTTATTTATTTATTTACGATGGTCTCATCGGACTTTGTTTAATTTTACTTTACCGGAACTTAAAATTTTTGGTTATTACATCAGTGCCCCCTTAAAAGAAGTTTCGTCCCGAAACTTAAATTATTTACCCCTACTCGCACATTTCTTTCGGTATATTTTAGTTTTCTCGACATTCCGTTTTCTACCATGCAGCTACTCAGGCATCAACAAACAAGTATCACAAAATAAAAGCAGAGTCGCTCAAAACAATATGGAAACCTGAAAGGTCAAACAACACAACATCCGAGTACTAACTCGTCAACCAGAAATAACCTCTAACCCCGCGAAGAACTCGGGGTAGTTACGTCTAATACTCTCTTCAGTCTCCCAAGTGGCCTCATCAGTTCCTCTCCTAGACCACTGGATCCTCAGCATAGGTATCTCCTTGGATCGCAGACGTCTGGCACTGCGCTCCAAGACAGCTACGGGGTACTCTACAAATGTATGGTCAGGCTCAACTGTCAGATCCTCATGGCTGATGCTGTGTCTCGGATCCGGAATGTACTCTCTCAACTAAGATACATGAAAGACCGGATGAACACCCTCTAATCTCGGCGGTAGTGCTAATCTGTAGGCCACTTCCCCAACTCTCTCTAAGATCTCAAAAGGTTCGACATATCGGGGACTCAACTTCCCCTTAATGCCGAAACGCCTGACTCCTCGCGTAGGTGACACTCTCAGCCACACCTGAGCACCCATTCTAAACTCCAAAGGTCGACGCCTTTTGTCGGCGTAGGACTTCTGACGACTCTGAGCTGCTAACATCCGCTCTCGGACTAGAGCAATCCGAGCGACGTCATCCTGTATCTGATCTGGAGCTACTCCATCAACTCTGCTGGGCTCATTCCAACATAATAGTGTACGACATCTCCTCCCGTACAAAGCCTCATAAGGAGCCATCCCAATAGACGCGTGTCAGCTATTATTATACGAAAACTCTACCCGTGGAAGATGATCTGGCCATACCTGTCCCTAATCTAGTACACACGCCCGAAGCATGTCCTCTAAGGTCTGAATGGTCCTCTCAGACTGTCCGTCTGTCTGTGGATGGTAGGCGGTAGTAAAGTGGAGACTCGTCACCCAAGCAGTATGTACTTGCTACCAAAATCTCGAAGTAAAATGTCCATCCCTGTCAGAGACGATAGTCCTCGGTACTCCATGGAGTCTCACAATGTGTCTAGTGAACTCCTCTGCTAGACGACGTACCGGCCACGTTTCCTTAATCGGAATGAAACGTGCGGTCTTCGTCAGACGGTCTACTACCACCCAAATGGCATTAAAACCTCTGCTGAGCCTCAATCCAGTGACGAAATCCATAGAATTGTCTTCCCACTTCCAATGGGTACTGGAAGTGGGTGTAGCTCTCCTCCGGATCTACGATGCTCAATCTTGACCTGCTGACAGGTCGCACACTGGGCTACGTATCGGGCCACATAAGGCTTCAAACCACCCCACCAGAAGGAACGCCTCACGTCCCTATACATCTTACTCGCTCCTGGATGTACGGAGTAAGGGGTAGTATGAGCCTCACCTAGTATCCTCTACCTCAGCTCACGGTCTGATGGCACACAAACACGGTCCTGTCGTCTCATCACTCCATCGGCACCAATAGTGAACTGAGGTGCCTCATCTCGTGACATCCGGTCTCGGATCCGGGTCAACATCGGACAGGTCTCCTGCTTCTGTCGGATCTCACTCAACAGGTCAGGGAGTAACTCTATGGTGGCTAACTAATGAGCTGTGTCGGGGAACTGGATCTCTATCTCCAACCAAGCTAAGTCTCTCTGTAGCTGTGGCTGTACTGTCAACCGAGCTATCGCCTTTTCCTGAGGCGTCTTCCTCACTCTACTTTCTTATACTTAGTCAAATTTATAAGTTTAATAAAACTGCTCAACTACCTAACTTCGGGAGCTCGTAACTTTCAATCCGACCGTTCATTTCTCCCCAAATTTTAATATGATAAACTACATATATCCGTCTACAACATATCAAAAATTCAACGGTGGATCTTTATTCAAACGTTTTATAATTGATCGACAAAATGGCTGTTCGTAACCAAAAAAACTGAAGGGATTAAAATAAAATTACAGCAGCCCCTTATGTCTATCATATGCAGAAACACACACACAACCAGCAGCCTTTCTACTCTTTAGATCTATATGCTCAGCAGTGTACGAATTCGGACTAACCTAAACACCGGAGGAATGCTAGTCGGGTCCCGGTGCAGCGAGGTGCGGCGTCGGCTGGTTCGTAGCACTGCAGATTAAGTCGTAGGGCTGCAGTGAGGTGCTCATTCCCAATCGACAGAAGGAAGCGGAAAGAAGGTCAGCGCACTTACCGGTCTGAGGCGGTGGCTGGCGGGGTTCTGGATGGTCGACAACAGCGCGCACGACTCGCTGGTGGTTCTGGGCTGCAGGCTCCGGCTCATTCTCCTCGGCGCAGGCTGGTCCGGTTTCCTCCTTCTCGGCGCAGGGCTGGTCCGGTTTCCTCCTTCTCGGCGCAGGGCTGGTCCGGTTTCCTCCTTCTCGGCCCAGCACTGGTTCGGCCTCGCCCTTCTCGGCGCAGCACTGGTTCGGCCTCGCCCTTCTTGGCGCAGGAGAGTGGCGAAGAGAGGCGTGTGCTAGCCTCTGTGCACGCACACTCCGACGTCCCGACGGTCTTGGCGGCGCAAGGTTCGCTGCGTGGGTCTCGTTCCGGCTTCGTTCGGCGCGGCTGCAAGCTCCTCCCGGCGGTCTAGTTGCTGAGTCGTATTGGTGGTCGAAAGGGAGGCGCGGCAGTTGCAGTTGCGAGGTTGCCGTCTTCGTACAGGGAAGGGAAAGGAAGAGCAGGAGTAGCGTAGGGTTAGTTACATTTGATTAGCAGCTAAATTAGGGTTTAGGGTTAGGATTAGATTATGAAATGGGCTGATGGCTGGGCCGGTAATTGGGCCTAAATGGAATAATTGAGCAGTTAGCTCCTAAAACAATTTGCGGAACTCGTAACCCGTTAATTGTTGTGCGGAAAATTTAAATAATACAGAATTAAATTCCGTATTTATAAATTATAATTATTTTTATTTTACCAATGTAAAATCATTTTAGGTCATTTAATTTATCATTTTATGTGAATTTCGGTCACATAAAATGATAGAATTAAACTCGTTTTATTTTACTTATTTATTTATTTACGATGGTCTCATCGGACTTTGTTTAATTTTACTTTACCGGAACTTAAAATTTTTGGTTATTACAGATAAGTCACCTCGGTCAGCCAGATTCCACCCCGGCCGAGATGTTCATCGACTGAACGAGATGCTTAGGGTTAAGGTTAAAGACTCGAACTTTCAGGATCCTACTGGAATCTAAGATTATTCTATCATCGTTTTTCCCACAACCTTCAGCTAATCACCCTAGAATCACACAAGGAAATTAGCCACTCATCATCATTATGAAAGTATTAAATATACGGGAAGAAGGTGAATATTTGAACAAAAAGAATTTAATGGAAAAGACTTCAATAACTGAATCAAATATCACAACAAAAGCGTTCCTTGGATAGCAATCCAACAAGACAAGACAACAAGGAAGGGAATCTAAGATAATCTTACAAAACCCTTCAAAAGCTATAAAAGCTATGATCTTCAATCTTCCTTCAACCTTCAACCTTCAAAAAGGTTCTTCGAAACTCCCAACTGGAGTATGGCTGCTGCGTGCTATAAACCCTGATCGACGGTATAGCGTCCTCCCGGATTTGTGGAAATCCAACCCTTTTTATAGGAAAATAACCCTCCAAAAATAATATATCTTAGAAATATATTTTCCCATAAATATAGGTAAAATATATGATTCTGCATATCCTCTTCCTTCCAGGAGCCAAGCCCAAAAATATAAGATCACCTTCCAAAGATAAAAGATCTCAGCCAAGAATAAAATATTCTCGCCGCGTCCTAGGTGTTCGCCTCGGTCGAGTCGGCGTCTCTGGATCACCTCGGTCGAGATGAATCTCTGGTCAACCGAGGTGAGTCATAACTGAATGTGAAATCTCTCAAAACTGGTCCAAAGTGAATCTTTGATCCATGGCTATGCTCCCTGGATGGTTCCTTATACTCCTCAATGTAGCTCCAAATGACTCATTACTCCTTTTGCTCCTTTTTGATGCAAAACGTGCCATTTTACCTACAATTACAGCAAAACTAGGTGTAGACCTCGATTCCCGTAAAGGTAGATGAAATGGTAATAAAATCACATAATATACATACAAACATGCAGATTATGAAAGATAAAACGTCCAAACAAACCCCAAAATATAGACTATAATTCATGCTATCACCAGACCTATGTAACTCGCGATGTGAGTCACAAGTCCTCCACAGCAGATATCCCCCTTCGCCTTTGCCTTGATCCTGTGCAGATCCTCAGCTAACATACCCCCAAAGTCGGGTACTCCACCAGTAACCAATAAGAAGAGACTCAACAACTGTCCCTGTCTAATCTTCTGAGGCGTCTCAGTACGCGCCAAAAGGGTCTCACTAAAAATCCGGTGGGCCAATCTGAAAGCTAGGTGGAAAATAATCCGCTCCATGGAGTGTCCAAGTCTCCACCTGTCTACATGCTCCACAACGTGGGTTATCTGCCCCCAAAACTATCGAGCCACCGCTCGAGAAGGAAACTCAGTCATTGTAGGAGTCGGGAAGCCAAAAATATCTGTGAAATTATCCAAAGGAATGATGTAGTTCCGGTTCATCAACTGGAACTTGATGCTCCTCGTCTTAGGAACGTGAGTCACAGAACTCACGAACTCTATGGTCGGCTCAAGGTAAGCCGGTGCCCGGATCTCCATGAACTGCTCCAGTCCAACCATGGAGATCATCCTCCTCAGATCCTCCATCGCATAGAGGCAATCAAAAGTAGTAACATCTAAAAACCACGGGGCAATGATAGGACGCCCGCAAATATGATTATAGTCTGTCTAGTGACGCTCGTGAATCAACAGAATAAAAGGTTTAGAAGCAAAAGAAGGTGAGGAACCATCCCTCAGAACTAGCTGGCGGTCAGATCTGGAACTCATCTTTCTCCTCTGACAAGTCACCTCGGTCGGGCTGACAACTCTCAAGAACACCTCGGCCGAGGCGCAGGTCGAATGGACCAAGGTAGAACGCTGTTTGATTTCAACTTTCTGATTTCCAGTTCTTTTCCCCCAATTTCACTAACAGTTTTTCCTAAGGGGTACTTAAGTCTTTTCCAATACAAATGATTGGCAACCAAAGCCAATTACATCCCAAAAGAGTGAAGAGAGAACGAGTTAGGGTTTTCGAGTTCTTACCCCAGATTCGGTCAATTCGAGGCGTTTTTTGTTGCGGTTTCTTGCTTGCAAACTGATCCTCTTGATTTTCCTTGCAAAACCAAAGCAAGAATCGTAGAAAACGATCGAGAAACGAAGAAACGAGGTGGGAGAAGCGCCGCGGTCGAGGGGTTAAATGGGAAGGAAGAGGGAGAAATTGTTTCTCCTTTTATACCCTTCACCGATTCTGTTGTCACCTCGGTTGAGGTGGTCCCGACCGGACCGATGTGGCTGGACTGAGGTGGGTTTTTGTCAGCCCTAGTCGCCTCGGTTTCCTCAAGAACATCTTGGTCGAGGCGCTGTGACAACAACCGAGATGTATCTTATTCGAACTTTGTCTTCTTAATTTATCGAACTTATGTCCTTCCACTGTAGCTCCTCAGCTGTGATCTTTCTTTTTGGAATACCTGGTTGTTGTCCTAGAAGAAAACAAAAACAAACAAAACAAACTATCTTAAACTAGACTAGAAAGAGAAAAGAAAGCAATACCTTGGGTTGCCTTCCAAGAAGCGCTTGGTTTAAGGTCGCTAGCTAGACCATACGTCATCCCTAAAGAAGGTGTAGGGTAGCAATCTCCTCCTCCGGAACATCCGGCCGGTAAATCTCCAATCTATGGCCATTGACCTTGAAGCTTCCGCTTGATTCACCCCAAATTTCCACTGCACCATGGGGAAAATAGTTTTAACAACGTAAGGTCCTGTCCATCTAGATTTCAACTTACCTGAAAAGAGGCGGAGGCGGGAGTTGAAGAGTAGAACTAGATCTCCTTCTTTGAACTCCTTAGGAATAACACGCTTGTCATGTCATCTCTTTGTTCTTTCCTTGTAGATCTTGGCATTCTCATAAGCGTTTAAGCGCAACTCTTCCAACTCATTGATGTCCAACAGCCTCTTATCTCTGGCTTCTTTGATGTCGAAATTTAGCCACTTGGTTGCCCAATACGCCTTGTGCTCTAGCTCAACGGGTAGATGACAAGACTTCCTATATACCAAATTATAAGGGGTGGTACCTATGGGGTCTTGAATGCAGTCCTATAAGCCTAAAGAGCGTCGTCCAACTTCATGGACCAATCCTTCCTTGTTCTAGAGACGGTCTTCTCCAAGATTGCCTTGATTTCTCTATTCGAGATTTTGTCCTGTCCACTAGTTTGAGGGTGATAAGGGGTTGCTACCTTGTGGGTGACCCCATACTTCGATAGAAGTGCCTTAAACTTCCGGTTGATGAAATGTGTCCCTCCACCGCTGATGATGATACGTGGTGTCCCAAAACGTGGGAAGATAGTCCGATTAAAGAACTTCACGACCACCTTGGCATCATTAGTGGGAGAGGCAATGGCTTCCACCCATCTAGAGACAAAGTCAACAACTAGGAGAATGTAGAGGTTTCCTCCGGATGATGGGAATGGTCCCATGAAATCGACTCCCCATACATCAAATATCTCAACCTCTTGGATATTGTTGAGTGGCATCTCATTTCTCTTGGATAGGTTCCCTATTCTTTGGCATGCATCACAAGAGACAACAAATTCTTGTACATCTTTAAATAATGTAGGCCAAAAGAAACCGGAACGCAATACCTTAGCGCATGTTTTATGTGCGCTAGCATGTCCTCCACAGGGAAGTGAATGGCAGTGTCTTATGACGCTGGCTACTTCCTCTTCCGGAATACATCATCGAAGCATCCCATCTGGACCTCTCTTGAACAATAGAGGTTCATCCCAATAAAAGTGGCGTACATCTTTAAAGAATTTCTTCCTTGGAGAGTACGTCAATCCGGGTGGTATTTCTTGGCAAACAAGATAATTAACAATGTCAGCATACCAAGGCTCTTTATTATCAGTGGTTTGGTGAAGCCAGTGCTCCACAAACTGTAAATTGATTATCAGAAAAGGGTTTAAGAGATTCGTCGTCCTTAGTTGACAACATCTCATTTGCCGTCTTGGTCAGTGTCCGAGGTGGGTGACCGAGGTATTCTACACATATAAACACCTCGCTTGGTCCAGAAAGTGCCTCGGTCGAGGTACTGCAACTGGAAACGAGATCTAAATCTCTCTTCTTCCTCTGAATTAGAGTTTCAATCTTAGCTCCCGGATCTTCCTCCAGTGTCTATAAGCTCCGTATATTTGCATCACAAGAAACATCTATATCTTCCTCCATTAAGCTAAAACTAATAACTCTTTCAACAGGGTCTTTAGTAAGGATAGAGCTCACCAATTCCCTTGATTCTTCTTCGTCGTAGATGTTGAAGATATCATCCTCCAGCGGCTCTCCCTTCATTGCATCAAGCAATGAAAACTCCTGTTGATCTCTACCAATGTTGAATTTTAACTTGGTGTTCTTGCAATCCACGTTGCAACCCGAAGTTGCTAGGAATGGTCTCCCGAGAATGATAGGAACGGGATAATGTACGGGAATATCGAGTACTACAAAGTCTATAGGTAAGTAGAAGTTACCATATTTGACGGGAACATCCTCCAAAATGCCCACGGGATGGGTAATGGAGCGATCCGCCATGTACAATCTTATCTTGACTGGTTTGGGCTCTCCAAGACCGATCTTCTCACATAGCTCCAGCGGGATGATGCTCACACTGGCTCCTAGATCACACAAGGCTTCATAAGTTACCTCCCCAACTTGAATAGGAATGTAAAATGAACCGGGATCTCTTAGTTTTGGTGGCATCTTCTCCTTCATGATTTGGATGAGCTCCGAGGATTTAGATGTCATCCTTACTTCTCCATAGTCTTCCAGTTTCCTCTTCTTTGAAAGAATCTCTTTCAAGAAATTCCCATAGGCGGGCATCCCTAGAATAGCATCAAGGAAACTAATGTTAATGTAAAGCTTATTCATTAAGTCCAAGAACTTACCAAAATGCTTGTCTAGATGTGCTTAGTCTCTTGACTGGGGGAATGGAAGTGGTGGTTTATAAGCAGGAGGTGGAACATAAACTTCAGATTTCCCCTCCACTTTCTGAGGCTCCACCTCTGTTGGTACCTCGGCCGAAGTGTTCTTCGACTGTACCTCGACCAAGGTGTTCTTCGACTGATCTGGCATCGACCGAGGCACTGGATCCGCAGTCTTCAGTCTACTTCTCGTCGTTATTGCCATGATATGTCCCTTAGGGTTGCTCTCTATTCTTGCTGGGAGCTTCCCTGGATATCTTGGCACTTCATTTGCCTTGTTGTAGAATTGTTGCTCTAAGGCTTTTAGTGCCTTCGAAAATGAACTCATGGATGTCTCCATAGCCTTAAGCTTGACCAATATCTCCTCCAGCACTGTATCTTTCTTTGCTGGCTGGGACGAACTTGGTCTAGGCTCCTGGCTTCTCAATGGAGTGGAAGAAGAGGAGGAGGGGTTATAAGTGTTATGAGAGTGAGAGTTAACGGGAACTTGTTGATTAGACCTCCAATTGTTGTTGCTTCTATTGTTGTTGTTGTTTTTGTTGTTGGAGTTTTTATTGTTGTTGTTGTTCCGCAGTCCTTGATAGTTGTTTCTTCCTTGGTACCCTTCGTCTTGCTCCTTCGTTGGAGCTACTAAAAGCTCCTTTAATTGCTTGACTTCATTGCTAAGCAAGGTGAGTTGAGCTCAATTTGATGAAGTGTCTTGGAAGCTAACTCTCCTTGCTCCATTATCGGTTCCTTGGTGGGAGTATTTCTCTATGTGCAAAGCTTGCTTTTCAATAAACTCCCAAGCTTCGTCTATCGGCATGTCCATGAATGTGCCGGCGGAAAGTAACTGGAGATTGAATTGAGCATCTCCATTAAGTCCCTTGAAGTAGATCTCAAGCAGCTCGATCTTCAGAATCCCATGATGTGGGCAATCCAACAAAAGATCCTTGAATCTCTCCCATGACTTGGACAAACTTTCCTTGTTCTTCATGATGAAAGCAATAATTCTTCCCCTTAACTCAACGGTTTTAGATGGGGAAAGAATTTAGCTAAGAACTCCGTCGCCATCTCTTCCCAAGTGTTGATCTTTCCATCGGGAAGAGATTGATACCATGCAAGTGCCTTGTCCTTCAAAGAGAAATAGAAAGGACGTAGCTTGTAGTTGTTATTATCAAACCTTGATGGCCTCAAGGTCTCCATCAGAATCTCGTAGTTTTGCAAATGTTGGTGCGGAGACTCCCCCTTCAAACCTCCAAATTGACATTGTCGGATCATGGTTAGAACTTGCGGTCGAAGTTCATAATCGTTCTCAGCTAGATCACCTAGGTTGGCTCCTGGACGCCTCACTTGCTGATTAGGGTTCATCCTCTATCCTAGGGTTTGTGGAATTCCATCAATAAGAACATCTCGGACTAGCATCCGAGGTGGATGTATCTCGGCCGGGGCGTCTGGAACTGGGTCCTGCCTCGGTCGAGGATCTGGATCTGGTCAAGGTAGATATTGGTTCCTTAGAGCCGTCATATCTGCTTCGATCGCCTCCGTTCTTGCGCGAGTTTCTTCCTTTTCTCACTGTACTTCTTCCTTACTGAGGCGTAGCTATTCTAGCGCCTCCTTCAATTCGGCCTCAATATCGCAATCGTCTTGGTTGGTCATCTTAGCTTCTCTCAAGCGTCGTTTGTATGTCTTCTCTGGTTCGGGATCGTAAGGAACGACTTCCTTCCCAGCACGGGTTTTCGCATAAACCTAAGAAAAGATTCTACGAAAGCACTCAAGTAGAGTGGTTAGTAGCAACAAGGGCAATTTTCCCCAAAAGACAACCGCAACCGGCGTGATCTAAACCAAGTCCCCGGCAACGGCGCCAAAAACTTGTTCGTTCCAAAAGGTGTGTGCAAGCTTTAAATTTATAACCGAGGAAATATGCTTAAACAAGGATGGGAACCCGCAGTGTATGGGTCAATTGTAATAAAAGCAAGAAATTCCAGTGGTCGAAGACAGGGACTTAGGCGAAACCAAGCACATAATCGGTTGTCAAATAATGCAATCAACAAAAGAAATCAAAGATGATATAAGTCAAATAAGAGGAAATGCGGATTCTAGAGATTAAGACATCGAGTTGTGGTTCAAACTCAAGATCTAAATATATAGCGGACAAAGCTGAAATTTTGCAAAGGGAAGGTGTTTCTAAGATGGGAATAGATCACCGGGTAAGTCTCGCTACTCACTATCCCAAACCGTAATTCCTATTACTAGGTAAGTCGCAAGGAACTAAGGTATAGAACTAAAACCTCAAACTAACACACCAACCAAGGGAACAGAATAAACCTTTACCGGGTAAGTCTCGGGTTAACTCTCAAGATTGGATCGGAAGCACACTCAAACCCCAATAAAGGATAAACCTTTATTACCTATCGCTTATGATCTTAGGTAAACAAACAAAGGAATCACCGGGTAAGTCTCATCCAAGGCTTTCATTGAACCGGGAAAGTATTAACAAGGATAGGGTTTGGCAAACTGGATCTTAACTCGGACTTGGATCAGGGAAATGTTCACCTCGTCAGACAAAATCCACCCCGGCTGAGGTGTTCATTGACTAAGCGAGATGTTCGTCGGTTAAGATAAAGACTCGAGCTTTCAGGGTCCGGTTGGGATTAAGATCATTCTATCATCGTCTTTCCCACAACCTTCAGTCAATCACCCTAGAATCGCAAAAGAAACTTAGCCAACAATCATCATGATGACAATAATAAACTTTATAAGGAAAGAATCAATTATCAAACAAGAAGACTTTAATAAAAAGACTTCCATAAGTGGATTCAATATGTGACAAATTAGTGTTTCCAAGTCACAAATCAAGCAAGAACAACCAACCAAAAGTAACCAAAGGTAGCCTAGAGAAATCTCACAAAACTCCTTCAAAGGCTATCTTCAACAAGGAAATCTTCCTTCTTCCTTCAACTCCGTAGGGAAATCTTCTGCAATCACAGGACTTTGATGCATCGGCTGTCTCAGCACGTCTAAGCATGGATTGAATTTGTGGAAAATCCAATTCTTTATATAGGAAAATTATCTTCCAAAGATAAAATATCTTAAAAGATATTTTCCTATAAAATATATCCAAATAAATTAACAGAATATATTTTCTTCCTTCTAGAAATCCAGCCCAAAAATAAGATATCTTCTTTCCACAATTAAAAGATCTCAACCATAAAATATATCTCCTCGCCGGCGACAGGGTGTCCACCTCGGTCGGGGCGCTCCTCAAAATCACCTCGATCGAGGTGGTATTGTAGCTGACCGAGGTGATTCTGAACTGAATGTGAAATCTCTCAAATCTGATCCAAAGTAAATCTCTAATCCATTTTCATTCTTCGTGAGTTCCTCCTTAAACTCCTGAATGTAGATCCAATGACTCCTTAGCTCCCTTAGCTCATTTTTAGTCCAAAATGTGCCGTTTTACCTACGATTACAACGAAACTAGGTGTAGACTACGATTCTCGCAAAGGTAGATGAAATAGAAATATAATCACATAATGTATGCTCATACATGCAGTCTTATGAAGATAAAACGTCTAAACCGGTCTCAAAACATAGACTACAATACATGTTATCACTTACCTCGCACACAAACCCTTTGCATGGCATCGACTGGTCACCAAAGTCCTTTCTACTCGATCCATTATCCAAGGTGAAACTATCATGTAAGACATATGGTCTCTTATGCGGCACGATCCTACAGCCTACAAATTCCCGAAACGAAACGCTCATCTCAAACCGAGATAACGATACTCGGTATACCAAAGCATATTGTTATCACATAGGGGACTTCACAACTAACCAAATCATCAGCTCGGTTTCCCAATAGGGTGTAAAAACACATAGTCTACGTCGGTAGGTCTATGCGACCCACACTCGTCACCACTGTCACAAGGTCTCAAACCGGTACTAATCTCTCTCGAGGTATCTTACCATTCTCAGTGCCTAACTCGCGGTGGTGAAGTCTTCTTCCTCGCCATATGGTGTTCAACTCGTTTGGATGACGGTTTACATAAGGTCTATGTACTTAGCCACCTCGGCCTTAAGCCCGTCTCACTATTATGAATGTCATAAACCGGATATCTCTTACCAACATCATGGTCTTAACAACAATCAACCCATAAAGGTAGCTATGGGGTCTCTCCTCGGAACCTTCTATCTTGGATCCTTCTCCGAACCAACCAAAGACCATCTACGGCCCAAGTCCTTAACCATCGCTACCCATCCCCTCTACGGGATACTCAACTCTTGCTGAGTGAGTATACATTCACATATCATATTCTTATTGTTTATACATGCCTAGCATGTTTCTCCGTAGTCAAACCGACATCACCATACACACGCGCCCTAAAGTGGAAAACTTTCGACCCTTAGTCGGTCATTCTTCTTACATACCAGCAATTGTCCTTGTACACCCGAAACCTCTCTTGTTACCTCATACGCTTCCCAAGCCCCGCTTGGATGTATCCACAATATCGTAAGTCCCCATAACTCAATGTTGTTGCAAAAACAAACGGACTAGAGGTCACTCACCTCTTTGGCTTCTAATAAAACTCCACGGATACGTCTCGGATCCCACGATCTAATTGTCTTCTTCAGAAGGTGTTATGACCCGCCAACTTATAAGCTTCACATCTCCTCCACGTACCTTGAAGGTATTACTGTACTACCTTCTCGTTCTCCTCCGATCTACTAGTTATCCTCAACCCACTATGTTTCTTAGGAGGTCGCCTCGGACGTCCCACCAGGCCTGGATAACCCTAGTTATCCTCTTACATGCATAACCGGTATCCTTAACGTCCCATGTCACGCTCGTTCCTCTCAATTATGAGAGTATAACAAGGCATCGTCATATCCCATCATAAGAATCATTAGCGCAACTCATGCATCATAATTATCATAACACTCTTAGGTTAGGGTTAACCTTTGAGCCACTTGAAACAACCCAAATGCCGACTTCATCGTAACACGATTCCAAAACCGATGGATACTCATTTGTGTAAACTCCCACTCATCAATCACACTTGTGATCTCAAATGGCTTCCTATACTTGTAGCAACCATATCGACCCTAAATGCCGCCATATGAAGGTCCTTTCTTCTCATCATCAAAAATTGATGATGTCTCAACTCCAAGTCGATCTAATCAATATCGCACTCATATGCAACTAGTCTTAACGGGCCATCTACTACAAGGAAGATACCCTTACTCGTCGTTCACCATACATATCCCTTGGAAATTAAAGTGCAACTTACTGGCTCGTATCTTTCCTCAAAACTCATACCAGAATGCTCTGAAGGAAAGACTAGAAGAATTCTTCCCCCCTACCATGGAACTTCTGACTCATGATCCCTCAGGTACCACCACCTTAAACTTAAAGCTTACAACGCTACCGTAGCTTTGGTCCTTCGTTTCACATCGTAGCCTTCATGGCTCCTTTGGGTGAGTCTAACAACTTTGGCCCATCTCTTGTTCGCGTCACTTATCATTTGTTCCTTAAGAATGAAACATCTTGCATTTCCTTTCCATATCTTCCCATTTTCTTTAAGCAACTCGGGAAACTTCACTTTCCTCTTCATCCACTACGTCCTTATGTGATTAAACCTTTAAGGTTCCAAACCGCGCCATTCCTCCATATGCCAAAACTCTAGACCTATAAAGACCGCGAAAAGGATCATTATCATCCCTCTCCGGGAGGTCTATTACCATCACTTGCTTTAACCATTCAAAGTTATATTGCTCAAGACGATCACGATTCTGCTGATGTACTTCTTACCATTGACATCTAACCATAGGGAAAACTCCAAGCTTTTGTTACCGTTCCTTTATAGTCTCTGCTCGAGAGTATACCTCCCGTCTACCACTTCTTCATGATTGGGCTGAACGAGGCTCCTCCTGCGGTGCCTGTGGAAATCGAAGGAGACCCAACCGAGGTTGCTCTTGTAACGCCCGGTTTCGACTTTTCCCATCTCGTGTACGTCTATCGATATTTTTATTATAAATTATATTTATATCTCTTTTTAAAGCGTTTTGAGACGTTAAAATAAATAAATAAATAAATTCCCGAGTATAATTATATTTTAATTTACTTTCGGAAAGGTTCGAAAAATCTTCCCGATTCGAAAATCCCGTTACGATCGTTTAAACGAGTTAAATAACTATATTTCCTTTTACCCCTTTTCTTTTATTTCTCTCCCCTTTATTCAATTTCCTTTTTCTTTTTTTTTTTTTTTTTTGGTTTGCTTCTATCTTTCATCTATCGCTGGTTGATGAACAGTCTCCCGACCCTTCGGTCTCACTCCCTGCAACCCAACTTCTCGCTCCCCTACCTACAGGTTGTAGCTGGAACCGACTCTTCGGCCTTCTCTCCCTGTGCCCTATCTATTTCTTCCTCACGCAGGCCAGCCACAGTCTCCTTTCTCTCCCTCTATTGTTTTGCAGCAGATCAACCTTTTTTCTTACCCTGTACCAATCGATCGAGCAAGCAAGCAGTGACCTTGTGTTGTTCATCCTCTTTGTTGCAAGTCCGGAGATTGATTGAGAGATTGCACCACGCCGGGGAGGAGCTGCGCCGTCGGGAACCCTAAGAAGGAAGGACAGCCGCTCCACAACCGCCGCCTTCGCCTCCTCTCCCCTTTCTTCTCTGTTTTGTGCAAACGTCGCCGGAAGGGGGCTAAGGACGTTCCCTCCTCCGCGCTGCCACCGGAGACGACGCCTGGAGCAGCCGCCTCACCGACGCCGGCCGCCTTTCCCTTCCCCCGCCATTGCCTCGATCGATTGGAGCCACAACAGTGCAACCGCCACAACCTTTATTTTTCCCCTTTGTTGTCCGCCTGTTGCCAAGGAAGGGCCACCACCGCCGGAAATCAGGCCGCCCTGCTGGCGCAACCACGCCGCCTCTGTCGCCAAGGAGCCCCGCCGCCGGCTGCCCTCTTCCCTTGCCTCCTCTGCAGCGTGCTGTAGGTTGAAGAAGAAGATTTGAGTTATTCTAATTTTACCCTCTCTTTGCTTTAATTACACCTTGTGCCCTATTTTTCTGGATAATTGCAGTGGTTAACCTAGACTTTTGAAAATAAAACATTATGCCCCTACAGAAAGTTGTTAAATATTTGAGCCATAGTTTTATTGCGGTTTTGACCCAAATCTTTAGCAAATTATCGATGGTGCCCTTGGTGGCTAATTTTTATTTATGGCTCAAAGTTTTAATTAAGGTTTACAACCAAGTTCTTGATTTTTGTTATGTTTTTGCCCCGGAAGAAGTATTGTTGGGTTTTTAACGTTGGCCTTTGGAAATCAAGTTTTACCTTGAGTTATATATTGTGTGTGTATATATACATATATATATATATAAATATTTTAAAATCAAATTTGGCATACAAGCTAAATTTCCTTAGCTTTTGTTTTAGGCCCGGAAGCGCCCGGTAAAGGCCAACGAATCCAATCTCGACATCCGTAGATCATCTTCAACCTCGGATTGTGTGTGAGTACCTTCTTCCTCGATCTAGTAATGTTTAGTGGTAGAATCATGCTAGGTTGGATCTAGCATAACTTAGGGAAAATGCCAAGTAGTGGCTTGGGACCTTAGGTGCGTATTTGAGGATGGTTTGACCGTTCTAAGGATTGAGGTGTGTATGTTTTCATGTGAGCTTTGTTGAGATTGTGAGTATGTGTTTGTTGAGATTGTGGAGTTATGATGGAAGTTTCCTAACATGTGGTTATAGATGAGATCTTGTGAGTTTTGAGGGCTATGAGTGTATCCTAAATTATGAGAATGTACGACCTAATAAGATCATATAGGACTAATAGTTTAAGGACTCCTAGTTTGTATGAGTGGTTGTTGATTACCGTGCCTTGTCTTGAACAGGCTTTGATTATATTCCTTCGTAGAGTGATATCGGTTTCGGTTAGCTTTGAGACGAGGTAAGTCCTCGGACTTACTTAGCCGCTTTTATGCCTTATTTGGATATATATGGTGGTGTGTGTTTACCGCTTTTAAGCATGAAAATGGATTAGGATTTACTTGACCTTATTTATTGGCCCATCGTTACTACTATTATTATTTATCGGGCGGTGACATCACCGCTCAGTTTCCCGAGGGAGACTGGGGGGATCTCTGCGACCAGGCCATACACGGTATACGGGCGGGCTTCTTCATCACTCCCACAGGGTATACGGGTTGGGCGCCGCCACACTCCTGTTGGTTACACGGGGACAGAGGCGAGAGTTATAAGACTCTCGTGTCACACTTGAACGAATGAATTAGATATGGAATAAGCTAAAAAGATAATAAGTAACGGATGTGTATGTTTATAATCATGTTGTGTGTTTGTGTTCCTATGTGTGTTTGTGCCATATTATTCTTATAATGCCTAGAATGTGAGCTAACGGTTTTATACCGATTGTTGTAGTTGATGTGCAGGATAGGATGTGCCGAGTGATCCGGAGGAGTGGGCAGCCGGGGTTCCGTACATCTTAGGTTGTTTTGGGTTTTGGAGTCCTTGTGTTTTTGTTATTGTATATTATGTTGATGTTGTTGTAAGGTCGGCTGAAGTCTTTCCTTTCTTTTTTTTTTTTTCGGGTTTCATAACATTGCATAAAAATGTATTTCGGTTTTTGCCTTTATTTGTGCCTTGTTGCAAGATCCGGTGAAATTGTTGTCAGGCTAAGGGTCGAGACCCATTGTGAGGTCTCAACCCGTAGCATCCCGAGTCCCGCGGATTCGGGGTGTTACAAAAGTGGTATCAGAGCCCTAGGTTGACAACAATGGCACTCGCAATCTTCTAAAGGCCGAATAAAAATAAAAAGAACCCTCAAGGGTTCTGAGTTTTAAAGAAATGAATTTCGTTTTCAAATCATGTGCATGAGTCAGTTGGGGTAGAATGTACGGGACCACCACTTCCTCCGCGGATTCCGGCGATGTAGTTATTGATTATTATTATATTATGTATATATATGTGTATATATGTAGATATGTATATGTGGACTTAGGATGTTTTGGACTATACTTGTATGTTGAATTGTAAATTGTTTATGAACTCATTATGTTTATACTAGTAGCATGACGTTTATATCTTTATATATATATATATTTATAAACATATGGTATACTAATATCATATTAGTGATAGTGGACCTTATAGCTAAGATGATAGAAAGCTATCATCGCCCCATAGACAACACCTTTTGGCTTAAGATAGTATACATATGAAGATAAGTATGCTCAAGTTATGAAGTTGAGCATCAAGTTTTCGCAAGCACCCCGGTGATTTCCCGGACTCCTTAAAGAGGACGTCAAAGAAGAAGATTAGAGATGACGTAACCAAAGGACAAACAAATAAAAAGAGAACCTCGTGTCGACTTAAGCGAAGCCAAGATGAAGACTATACCAATATAAAGCAACATGAAGGTATGGAGTGATATGAACTTATGAACAAGCCATGATGGAGCATCAATGAAGCAACTAGAGACAACGAACTTAAAGTTCTTCCAAGTATGGTGCCGATGAGCTGAAGGTGCGAATCAAGTAGAGAGGACTACATTCTCGCTCGAAGATAAAAGTGGCGTTCTAAGTAAGACGAGTTTTCAATAGCCTCCCCTAAACATGGGAGTCAAGATGGAAAGACATTTGGAAAGATTTATGAGAACCGTAAATTAAGCTTACGAAGATACCATAGGGTGAAGTGACGATCTTTGTGAGATCCTAAGCGGGTGACTTATTCAGAAGTTTGAGAGTTACGAGGGGGATCACATGTTGAAAATTCACATAGTAGAATTACCTTGTGAGGGACAACCGTTTTCCCGACATTGTGTTGAGATTGAGTGACGCTAAGAAGGAGGAAGTGTGCGAGGATGATGATCTTCAGAAGATGAAAGAGGAAACAAGGAGTTGGATGGAAGAACTTAAGTTATCGACCAAGAAGGATGCGAGTGAAGGCTAATTAATGTCATAATATTTGAGGAGTGCATTTATAAAACATTACGAAGAGCGGTTAAGCCTATAAAGGTGGGACATATGAGACGAGAGAGTTGGGTAGGTATGGTTATCTTACAGAAGGGGAGGGTAACTCGTTAACTTCGGAGATAGTCAGATACAAGTTAATCAGTGACAACTGAGAACGCACAAGTGCGGGTTGTCTATTGATGTGCGTAGATGGGAAGAGTAAACAAGACTATGGGAACATATAGGATTGGGAACAAGAGCTTGGAGTATTCGCGGGTGATCAATGTCAATTGTAAGGAGGTACATCAATAGACGCGCATTTGTCTTAAATCAAATAATGTTGAACGAGTTCAAGCAAGTAGTTATAACAAGACCTTCGAGGAGGAGATTGTAACGATCTTACGCGACCTTCTTAGGTCATGGGATTGACATATGGAGGAACGCCACGGGTTACAACTTTTAAGGTTTGATCATGGTAAGGGGAGCTAGTGGATCAAACGTAAGATGAGACTTCCATTGTAGTTGTACATAGAATACCGAGAAATACATAAGGTGACCGACAATATTAAGGGAAGACTAAAGTTTTGAAGTTTGAAGTCGATGTGAGATGTACAAGAAGTACATGAAAGATTGAGTTTAGAACCTTACGGTTGATTGGACGTTACATAAGAAAAGGGGGTAAGTTCTACATCTACTCGAATGAATAATGCGAGCTTTGGTAGAATACAAAGAAGGTAATACTAAAATAGCATAAGGCGTGATTAAGTCCTGCAGTTAGGACCTTCATGACTTCACATAAGTGTGAAACTTAAAAAAAAAAAAAAAAAGATTATTAGAGCAAGTCTCCGGAGTTCTGGAGATGATGGATCTTTGAAAGAGGACGGTGAACATTGCAGCTAAAGAAGTATTAAACCACGTGTTCGATTGACGTCACCTCAACGGATCTGGGTGGACCACTTGATCAATGTTAAGACAAGATTGTGTCGATATCTTATGATATGTGATGGAAGAAGAAAAGCAAGAATCCGAGATAGAACGGATTCCAATGCATCGGGATGTGGATTTACCATTAAAAAGATTTGAAGTTCATATTGGAGTATATCTTAAACTCTTGGTTTGAAGTTTCTATGGAGAACACCAGTTTACGAAAATAACGGCGGTAATCTCCGTTTGTACATCGATTACAGTGATCCGAGCAAGATAACCATGAAGAACCAAGTATACCTCCCCACGGATGGAAGATCTACTCGATCAACTGCAAGGGTCGTAGTCCCTTCTAAGATTAAAGTTAAAATTTTATTGCCACCAATTGAGAATTCGAGACTCGGATATTGCAAATACGGCATTCCGGACAACTATGGTCACTCTGAGTTTAGTGATCTCATGGGGGCTTACTAATGCCTGGATAAGATATTTGGATCTACTCAGAAAGAAGAGAAAAGTTGTATAACAAGTTGTCTCGGGATGGCGACCCCGAAGGACGTGAAAGAAGTTACAAGTTTCCTTGGATGTGCTGGTCATTACCGGATTTGTGGAGAGATTCTCTAAGTAACACCGTCGGCGGCTAACCTACTCCGGATGACGATGAAGAATTTAGTGAGAAGAAAATTGACAATAGGGATGTTGAGAGTTAAGAGGAGATTCATTGGTACAAATGTTTTGAAATTGTCTCGAGGTATGACGGGTTTGAAGGGTACAAGCGGTTCCCCTAGACAAGGTCTTAATGGAGTATTAAGGAACGATGTGAAAGTAATAGTATGCGTGTCTCTTGAGTAGAAGCAGTGTGAAGTAAAGTACTACCTTCATTACTTGGAACTCGCGGCAAGATATGAGAAAGCGTAGCAGCAAAGTTTGGTTTGACAAGAACCAAAGCCAACGGTGTATATTGGAAATCCGATCTTCTTGTTAGAGAAAATAAAAGTGAGACATAATGAAAATAGTGTATTGAGAAAGACCCGAGAGTAGTGAGCGTTCACCCGGTGTTTCATACGTACCAATCTTGGAAGTACGGGTACGACTCGAGAAGTTTTGCCGGTCTTGATGAGTTAGTGGCGTCATAGAACCGATGAGGCTAACTGGAAGACGTAGGATAGTACTTTTGGTTGAGTTTTATGCAGATTTAGCGATATCTATAGGACCATCGGGTTAGTCCTGAGATCTTTCCTTGGTTATGCTTATGTGCTTTGTGACGTGATGTGTTTATGTGTGTTCCGTATGTGTATATCTTGCGAGTCTTGGTGTGTCTAGGCGAGTAGACTTTTGATTAGAGGGTCGTGGTTGCCACGTTATAGCATTCCGTGAGGTTATCGAGACGTGGTCGGTTGAGAGTTTCACGTTTAGCAAGTTTCGGGACGAAACTTGTTTTTAGGGAGACCTAATGTAACGCCCGGTTTCGACTTTTCCCATCTCGTGTACGTCTATCGATATTTTTATTATAAATTATATTTATATCTCTTTTTAAAGCGTTTTGAGACGTTAAAATAAATAAATAAATAAATTCCCGAGTATAATTATATTTTAATTTACTTTCGGAAAGGTTCGAAAAATCTTCCCGATTCGAAAATCCCGTTACGATCGTTTAAACGAGTTAAATAACTATATTTCCTTTTACCCCTTTTCTTTTATTTCTCTCCCCTTTATTCAATTTCCTTTTTCTTTTTTTTTTTTTTTTTTGGTTTGCTTCTATCTTTCATCTATCGCTGGTTGATGAACAGTCTCCCGACCCTTCGGTCTCACTCCCTGCAACCCAACTTCTCGCTCCCCTACCTACAGGTTGTAGCTGGAACCGACTCTTCGGCCTTCTCTCCCTGTGCCCTATCTCTTTCTTCCTCACGCAGGCCAGCCACAGTCTCCTTTCTCTCCCTCTATTGTTTTGCAGCAGATCAACCTTTTTTCTTACCCTGTACCAATCGATCGAGCAAGCAAGCAGTGACCTTGTGTTGTTCATCCTCTTTGTTGCAAGTCCGGAGATTGATTGAGAGATTGCACCACGCCGGGGAGGAGCTGCGCCGTCGGGAACCCTAAGAAGGAAGGACAGCCGCTCCACAACCGCCGCCTTCGCCTCCTCTCCCCTTTCTTCTCTGTTTTGTGCAAACGTCGCCGGAAGGGGGCTAAGGACGTTCCCTCCTCCGCGCTGCCACCGGAGACGACGCCTGGAGCAGCCGCCTCACCGACGCCGGCCGCCTTTCCCTTCCCCCGCCATTGCCTCGATCGATTGGAGCCACAACAGTGCAACCGCCACAACCTTTATTTTTCCCCTTTGTTGTCCGCCTGTTGCCAAGGAAGGGCCACCACCGCCGGAAATCAGGCCGCCCTGCTGGCGCAACCACGCCGCCTCTGTCGCCAAGGAGCCCCGCCGCCGGCTGCCCTCTTCCCTTGCCTCCTCTGCAGCGTGCTGTAGGTTGAAGAAGAAGATTTGAGTTATTCTAATTTTACCCTCTCTTTGCTTTAATTACACCTTGTGCCCTATTTTTCTGGATAATTGCAGTGGTTAACCTAGACTTTTGAAAATAAAACATTATGCCCCTACAGAAAGTTGTTAAATATTTGAGCCATAGTTTTATTGCGGTTTTGACCCAAATCTTTAGCAAATTATCGATGGTGCCCTTGGTGGCTAATTTTTATTTATGGCTCAAAGTTTTAATTAAGGTTTACAACCAAGTTCTTGATTTTTGTTATGTTTTTGCCCCGGAAGAAGTATTGTTGGGTTTTTAACGTTGGCCTTTGGAAATCAAGTTTTACCTTGAGTTATATATTGTGTGTGTATATATACATATATATATATATAAATATTTTAAAATCAAATTTGGCATACAAGCTAAATTTCCTTAGCTTTTGTTTTAGGCCCGGAAGCGCCCGGTAAAGGCCAACGAATCCAATCTCGACATCCGTAGATCATCTTCAACCTCGGATTGTGTGTGAGTACCTTCTTCCTCGATCTAGTAATGTTTAGTGGTAGAATCATGCTAGGTTGGATCTAGCATAACTTAGGGAAAATGCCAAGTAGTGGCTTGGGACCTTAGGTGCGTATTTGAGGATGGTTTGACCGTTCTAAGGATTGAGGTGTGTATGTTATCATGTGAGCTTTGTTGAGATTGTGAGTATGTGTTTGTTGAGATTGTGGAGTTATGATGGAAGTTTCCTAACATGTGGTTATAGATGAGATCTTGTGAGTTTTGAGGGCTATGAGTGTATCCTAAATTATGAGAATGTACGACCTAATAAGATCATATAGGACTAATAGTTTAAGGACTCCTAGTTTGTATGAGTGGTTGTTGATTACCGTGCCTTGTCTTGAACAGGCTTTGATTATATTCCTTCGTAGAGTGATATCGGTTTCGGTTAGCTTTGAGACGAGGTAAGTCCTCGGACTTACTTAGCCGCTTTTATGCCTTATTTGGATATATATGGTGGTGTGTGTTTACCGCTTTTAAGCATGAAAATGGATTAGGATTTACTTGACCTTATTTATTGGCCCATCGTTACTACTATTATTATTTATCGGGCGGTGACATCACCGCTCAGTTTCCCGAGGGAGACTGGGGGGATCTCTGCGACCAGGCCATACACGGTATACGGGCGGGCTTCTTCATCACTCCCACAGGGTATACGGGTTGGGCGCCGCCACACTCCTGTTGGTTACACGGGGACATAGGCGAGAGTTATAAGACTCTCGTGTCACACTTGAACGAATGAATTAGATATGGAATAAGCTAAAAAGATAATAAGTAACGGATGTGTATGTTTATAATCATGTTGTGTGTTTGTATTCCTATGTGTGTTTGTGCCATATTATTCTTATAATGCCTAGAATGTGAGCTAACGGTTTTATACCGATTGTTGTAGTTGATGTGCAGGATAGGATGTGCCGAGTGATCCGGAGGAGTGGGCAGCCGGGGTTCCGTACATCTTAGGTTGTTTTGGGTTTTGGAGTCCTTGTGTTTTTGTTATTGTATATTATGTTGATGTTGTTGTAAGGTCGGCTGAAGTCTTTCCTTTCTTTCTTTTTTTTTCGGGTTTCATAACATTGCATAAAAATGTATTTCGGTTTTTGCCTTTATTTGTGCCTTGTTGCAAGATCCGGTGAAATTGTTGTCAGGCTAAGGGTCGAGACCCATTGTGAGGTCTCAACCCGTAGCATCCCGAGTCCCGCGGATTCGGGGTGTTACAGCTCTCTTGCAGTCGAGCGATAGTAGATGGTAGGTGTTACGCTAAGATTGTGACACGCAAAAGTCTTAAATTTATACTCGTTATATTTTTCCTAACTCCTAGCGAACCCACAGTGTATGGGTCGTTTTGTAGAAAGGATAGTATTCCGAGGTCGAACACGAAGACTAAGGTGAAATCAAATCAACAAGTGATCATCGATAGTGTGAATCTAGTCTAAGAAAAGAGAAAGAAATAAAGAAATGAAAATCATGATCTTTTTGGTTTGGTTTTTGTGGTGATCAAGCAAAGTTCACAAATCAAGCAAGATAATAAAACAAACTAGCAACTCAAGCTAGCAAAACAAACAAGTAACTCAAGCACAAAATATGTGATCAAAGAGAGAAGAGTGGATTCTAGAGGTCAAGATTTCCGGTTATGGCATTGGACTCAAGCTTCTAAAGATTCTAAGGATAAAGTTGCGGTGTTGGGAATGGGTGTTTCTCTAATGGAAACAATTACCGGGTAAGTCTCTTGCTTCACTAATCCCGCATCAAACTCCAATTACCGGGTAGGTCTAAAGGGGTTAAAGTAGGGAATTCTACACAAACCGGACTCTACTTAAGGGGCAACCCTCTCCTTACCGGGTAAGTTTCGGAAAAGGGAAGTCTCAAGCAATAATCCTAGCACACTCAATCCAATAGCGGCTTATGAGGCTCACTACTACCTAGAGTTCATCATCTTAGGTATCTAAGATCGGAAATCACCGGGTAGGTCTCTTCCCTCACTTAGGTTGCTAGCATTAGGTTACCCTAAGCTATATTATGCTTAATAAACACTATGATTTAAACAACCTAACATCCTAACATACAGATTCATCAATTAAAGAGCAATAGAGAGAAAAATCGGATGGATCATAAGAAAAATCGGACGATCTACACTATGAACAGGTCGATTTTTCTGTCTGGGTTAGGTTTTGTGCATACGAATCATCCTAAACTAACATACAAGTCCATTCTATCATCACCCAAGCCATAACCATCAATCCATCACTCCAGAATCACAATAAACTAGCCAATAACATGCATTTCAAGATCCAAAATCATCACACAAGCATACATGGTTTTCATAGGTAGATGATGAAAGGTAAGCAAGTAAAACAAGAAATCTAATCTGAATATAAGTTTAAGCAAGACTTACAACCCTTCAAAAGAAGTTCCAAAACGTTTCTAACAATCCTTGCAAGATTTCTTCAACCAAAATCTCTAAAAATCACTCAAAAGTTCTCAAAAACTCACTACCACTCTAAGCTTTTGATGTTCTTCCTCTTCTCCAAAATGAGAGAGTTTTTCTTCTTCTCCAAGTCTATCCTCCCAATGGAATGAGGTGTGTGTGAGAGAATGTGGGAGAGATCCCTTAGCCACAGGAAGCAGGACCACTTATATTCTTCATCAAGAGCAAGGGCCGGACAAAGAGATCGTGGGACACGTGGCTCAAGCTGTCAAAGGCCAAAAAATCGACCCGGACAGAAAAATCGGACGATTTTCCTGAGTGTTGGTCCGATTTTCTTCAATAGAGGCTTGTTATGATCGTCTAGCCATGAGTTGCCCCATTGCTTGCACCAATAAGGGTCCTTGTGTCCTTCATTGCTCCAATTATGTTCCTTCAAAGCCTTAGATGTGTACCACCATGAGGCTTGACCCTCGAATGTATCGATTAATGTCCAAAAGATCTTCGAAATACCTACAAAACCGACAAAAGCTCGTGTAGACGTCTTTTCTAGAAATATGCACAAAATGAGCGTAAACGTCATGAACTAATGCCAAACCGTGCATGAATAACGGGAAAAACTATCTAAACGAATGCCTATACTAACGTCATAAATCACGTTATCAGTAGGTTGTAGATCTTTCCGTTGTAACTCGAGGAACACATTCAGAAGGATGTCGATCCGGTGGTGCGTGTAAGGATGAGAGGAAGGAAGATGGCGGATGTGATCTTGCTTCACGTAGGAACTGTCTGAGGAGCAGCCAGGGAACGTGAAAAGAGAAGGTAGGTTTCTAGGGTTTGATACGTGGAAGAGGTGGAGAAAGAAGGACTTCTTAACGGACCCAGCTAGCTCATTCCTGACGGGCTAGGATATAAAATCTTGATGGGCCCACCTGGCTCACATAAATTAATAAAAAATATCGAAGCACTCGGTGTCACATAAAATGACAAAAAAGACGGAAAGGTCCAAACCGGTCGAGTTCCGCTTTGTCTCGAAAATAACGGAAATAAAATTTCCGAATGTTACATAAGTACCCCTTAAAATAATTTTCGTCCCGAAACTTAAAAGTAGACCTCATAAAGTCGGAGTCTAGACAAAAGAAATAAGGCGCCGGAAAAAGTCACAAACATAAAGGATCAAATTTTCTCATCGAATTGCAAGATCCCGTAAGATCTCAAGTCTCCAAGTTTCTCATCGAAGCCAAATAGCCTTTCACCATCCGATAGGAAGCCGACATTGGCCGATGGGTTCTTCATTCGCGAGGGAAAGTGGTGGTGTTGTTCATGTCTTTAGGGATTCTTCGGTTGCCGACAAGGGTCAAAGGAGTTGGGTTTTTTATTTGGTTGTTGTAGAAGAGAGGTAAAAGTGGTGGTCTCACCATAAAAGTAGCGTAGTGGCGGTGCCGAACTTCATTCGCGAGGTAGGAAGGTCGAAGGAATTTGGTGTTGTTGTTCTTGTCTTTATCACTTCGCCGGAAGTGGCCAAAGATCAGTGATGATGCCGATCTTGATTTTTCTTTGGTTCATTACACCACAAGTGTTTGGATAGGTTTTGGTTTAGTTTATGCTTGCGGCTGCTAGGGTTTTTACATGATTCTCTCTTTGTATATAGAGTAAAAACCATTAAAATTTTGTACACAAACTTAATTAAAATTGGTTAATATTCAAGTTAAAATGGTTCCATTTAAAATTAAAATTGATCTTGTTATTTCTTATGGGAGCATTTGTATCAGTGAACTTGATTATAAACATAAATGATCAAATGAGGAATTTAGGTTATTGGGGAAGACATCACCGGAAAGAAATATGAGATAATGTGTGAGTTTGTCATATAAATTCTATTAGACGGAACTTCGTGGTCTTCTATATATGAGTTTACTAGATGTGCATCTTCCACCAATCCACATAACTAGTCCGACATATATAAAGAAAATTAACAACTCCTGTATTTTATATTGCGCATGGATCGGTCGTATTTTTTACGTACTACTATTGAAAATATAAATTTGAAAAGAATTGCATGTTTACAACTGATTTACATACACATAATTATGTTTTTGTACTATTCACTTAAAAATTATAATAAGTCATCATTGAATGTAAATATGTAGGGACATGGAACATAGACTTGTGAATGAGTTGTCGTCATAATTGAGAAGTGCCTAACCATGAGAGCAATTGCACAAATGCTTCATCATGTACAACTCTCCTCCCATTTGAAAGAATCCGTGAACCTTCAACTGTTTTTTTTGGTGTCATCTATGTTGTTATAAACTCGCTCTTCGCCAAATCAACTGTAACACCCCAAATTCTGAGAACTCGGGAAGCTACTGTTTAGGACCTCACAATGGGTCCCGACCATAGTTTCACAACAATTTTACTTGGATCTTACAACAAGGAACAAAAGTATTTAAAATATTTGAAAACTGTAAACAATATATACATGGAGAATATGTATCAGCCTTACAAGAAACGCTACTAAAATGATGCATATGAAGAACAGAAGACATCCCCGTCCCAAACTAAATGAGTACGTGGACCCGGCTGACCATTTCCTCCGGATCTCTCTACAACTGTCTTAACCTGCAAGGCATCTACAAGCAGTATAAAACCGTTAGCTAACATTCTATCCATAAGTATAAAGGTAAAAGCACAATCACACATCATACACAATTAACATGCAACACTCAATCCTTTTATTATCTTTAATTACGTGATAGGTCATTACTAATGATACTTATTTTGTGACACGGGGGATTCCCAAACATTGCCCTTGTCCCCGTTTACCAACGCGGAATCGTACTAATGCATCTGACTGTCTACCGGACTGGGCTGGTCGCAGGGAACCTCCTAGACTCTCGCAAGAGCTAGGCAGATGATGTCACGACCCGTTATCATACACTTGGGGCAATTACGTAAATAGTAAAGTCGGCCAAATCCGGTTTCGTTGTTTATCATAAAAAGCAAACACCACTCATACACATTACACTCATACAAGAAAGCCAGCTAAGTAAGTCCGTGGACTTACCAGAATCAAATCTCGACTCTCTTAATCACAACTCAATCTGTAACTGTATAACTCGGTTTTCTGTCAAAGGAGACAAGTGTGTCAGCACACTTTCTAGGTAATTAGAAGTCTAAGACTTCTAAGATAGTAGATCCTATTAGAACAGAATTTAATACAGTACCAATTTATGGTAAAATGACTATTTTACCCTTGGTCCCGAAACATCCAAAAATTCCATATATCATGCCTAAACTCTTATTTGAGACTAAAAAGTCCTATTCTAACTCCTAAAGATGAGTTTGGTTACAAACTGGCAATTTACCTATTTTCCTATTTTCCGAAAGATCGTTAAGGTCCAACTTCAGCTTCAAATATGAAATTCGAATAAACTTATAAAAATTCCGAAATAATTATCTAGATCATCTATGATATCCATTCTACTCATAGGAGAAAGAATTTCTTAAAACTGTTAAAGCATCACTTCTACAAAAATTTCTAAAGTTGGTTACAACACTTAACAAACGACACACTCTCTTAACTTTGAAAAATCATAACTCCTAAACTACTCGCTGGATTTATCTCAAATTTTGATATGTTCTACTATAAAATCGTATCTATAATATATCCAAAATTCAGCCGCAAAGGAGATCAAAATCCTATTTAAAACTATCTCACAAAACCGAATTTCAGCACAACAGAAAAACTGCTTACGAATCCATCTTTGAAAAATCATAAATCCCAAACCACTCGCTGGATTCCTCTCAAATTTTAATATGTTCTATAGCAATAGGTCAACCATATCATATCCAAAATTCAATCCCAACGGAGATCAAGAGCTTATTCAAAACCATCTCACAAAACAGCATCACTTGCTGTTTTCCCAACACTCAGCACATATATAAAAACTGCATGAGGCGTCAACTTTGGAACACAATAACTCTCAAACCGTAACTCCGATTCTTCCCAAATTTTAGTATGTTATACTATGTACTACTTTCTATGACATATCCGAAAACCAGCCAAAAAGAAGTAGTCTAGCTTACCCAAATTGGGCCCGAAGTTGACTGCTCGTCACTTCCGAAAACTCAGAAAACTGAGAGATGTAACAGCTCTCTGAAGTTGCTCCTTTGGCTGAAATGTATGGGTTTAAAGATGGTTTAGAGGCACCCATTGACACGTAAACATGGAGGGGAAGTAAGGAGGTAGATGTAGGTCTTACCCGGCTCCAAACTCGAAGGCATGAAGGATGAGGATGGCTCTCGCGTTCATAGCTTTGTCGGAAACTCAAGAGGTCCGATAGGAGGCTGCTGTGCACGACTCCAGGGGCTGGAAGGAAACTGGAGAGGAGGGTACGCCTGCACTGCTGGCTCGACAAAAGCGAGGAGAGAGCTGCTGCTGCCTACAACTAGGCACAAAGCGATCTGTAGCAATCGTGTATGTGTGCAGCGCGATGGGGGTTCTGTAGCAAACAGAAGGAGCAGCGGTCGACAGAAGATGAATCCGGACATCCTTGGCAGCAGATGTAGCGTGATTTCAGGAGGAGGTGTCACCGGATGTTGCGTACGGGAGGAAGAGTTGAATGTAGACGGGAAAGATGGGAAGTGGCTACTGCTGAGTTTACTCTCTCTTTAGCGTGAATTCAAGAGTTGTTACAGAAGATCTCTTTCCTATAAATCAGCAGCTGTTACGTAATATGAGGAAGGGGAAACGCTGGCTGCTAATACGTAGGAGATAGGAGGGAACTGCTGTGCTTCCTGGGCTGGAAGACAAGGAGCAACAGGCCCGCAACATGATTGTGTTCTGGGATGGAAACATTGTATCTCTGGGCTGCAGCAGGCATCCCTAGGTGGCTGAAGATCCAAGCTGCTGAAGGTATGGCTGTTGGGAACAGAAGTTGGTGTGGGCTGGAGCAAGGTAAGTAAAAGAGGTGGGCTGAAACAAGGTAAAAATAAGAGTGGGCTGAGTTGTTTGTCAAAATCTGCCAAAACTCATCATGGCCTTGTCAGGCCCATGAATGAGTTTGTCACAGATTTGTCGGACTTTGTCATGGCGTCATCTCAGCTTAGTCATGATCTCGTCACAGTTTGTCATGATCTCGTCTAAAGTCATCGATACGAAAGAATTATAATAACTAGGGTTTGATATAAATCTATCATTTTATGTGAATTAAATTCTACATAAAATAATAAATAATTATAAGAATTAGAGCTTGATATAATTTTATCATTTTGTGTGAATTAAATTCTACATAAAATAATAAAATTTATGAAGAAAGAAATACTAGATAGAATGGGAAACAGTCAACGGTTCGAAGTCCGATTTGATTCAAAATTAAACGGAATAAAAATTCCGGATATTACATCACTACCCCCCCCCCCTTAAAATAAGTTTCGCCCCGAAACTTAGAACAAGGTACTTAATTAAGCAACTTCCATAAATAAACTTGTATATCCTAGTCTCACTAAATTTTAATTTTGTTTTCTAAACTCCTGTAACCCTATCAAAACGTAACGAAAAAATTCGGCCGTTACATCAGATCGCCCTCAAAATAAGTTTCGTCCCGAAACTTAGGGTAAGACAATCCTGATCAGCCTTTAAGGCACTGAATGGGTGTGTTTGATCGCTATACAAAAGTCTCGTCGTTTCCACATCTAAGTATCCCGTACATCAAGGTTACCAAAAGAACACATCACTGACTAAATACTCAATCATGAAATAAACAAGCAGTCAAACAATATCACACATACAAGGTCAAACCCTAACTAGTCACTCCCAAGGTTACAACTATCGCTACATAGGTCTTTGAAAGGTTACGTCTCTTATTATCCCGCATTTCTTAGGTAGCCTTATCAGCTTTTCCTAAAACCACTAAATCTTAAATCTTTTCAGGTACTTAGATCACAAGCATCTGCTACCACGTTCTAGAGTGGTTACCGGGTATCTCACCGATATCATCCGGCTCAACTGTCTGATCTTCTAATCTGATGACCTAACTCGTGTCTAGTATGTATTTCTCCAATTGAAAATCTCAAACTCAGTTCCCAGACTTAGTCTCTGTGGAAAACTGAAGTTGCACTCTCCAATAGGGTGAGGAATATTAATCCATCAGTCACTTTTAAACCGTTTTAAAACTTCCAATGGTTGTCTTACACAACTCATTTCCAGATCCTTTGATGACCCTACGGAAAATAATCTATTCAACTTCCTTCCCTTCGTTATTACCACTTGCTTCCAGCCTGCTGAAAAGGTTCTGACTACACACTCAAGCCAAAGGTCTTAGACATCCACCAACACTTACCAAGTACCCAATGCTCTTCGCAGCACGACCCACTTGGTCTTGTCTTTTAATATTACTCAGTCGTCTTATTCCTCCGGTAAGGAATCGTCACCTTTACCCTTTTCTGGTCTACACTCGGGGCAACTAAGAATCAAATCTAGTGGTCATTGTAATGCCCGGTTTCGATATTGTCTCCCTTGCCTATTCCTATCAATATCTTTTTTTTAATAATTTCTTTTTATATTTTTAAAAGGGTTTTAAGATGTAAAAATAATATTCTCGAGTATGTTTATATTTTTGTATATTTTCGGAAAAATTCGGAAAATCTTTCCGACTCAAAAAAATCGTTTCCGAGCGTTTTGGAATCTAGTCTAGATTGTTTTATTTTATTTTTCTTATTATTTCTCTTTCTTTTTCATTTTATTTTGTTTTTTTTTCTCTTCTCTTTGTTGTCTCTTCTGCCTCATCTCTTTTTCGGTTGGTGAGGAGTTGTGCAGGTCTACCGCTGGGCTAGGGAGTTGCAGGCCGACCCCTCGCTCCCGGAGTGCCCGACCCCTCGACCTCCCTCCCGTCTAGTCTACCCCCAAGCAGCCCTCTCACTTCTCTTCCCTCCCACTCTTCTCTCAATCTCATCCCTCTCTTCCTCTTTTACTTCCCAGTCTACAACTCCCTTCTCTTCTTCTGTTTGTTTATTTTGCAGCAAATCAATCTCTCTTCTTCCCTTGTGCCAGTCGATTGAGCAAAGCAAGCAGCAGCCTTGGGCGGTTCTTCCTCTCAGTTGCATCTTAGGATCGACGGAGAAGCCGCACCACCGGAGACGGATCTGCAGCCGCTTCTCCCGTCTTCCCCTTCTCTCTATTTCTCGCCTGTCGCCGGAGGCCGCCCGTACCAAGCTTTGGACCGCCGTGCGCTACCACGCCTTCCTCCGCCTGCATCGACGCCGGCCACCTTCCCTCGCCCTCCATCGTCGACAACAGCCATCTCGCCTCTTCAGTCTCGCTGGAGAACATCTCCGAAAACGCCACCAGACTCGGTCAATACAACCACCGTCTACGCCGTCAGGAAAGGCCTTCGCCACCGCCGTCTCTAGAGCTTCCAACGCCGGAGCCCTAGTGGAGCCATGGCCGCCGCCTCCACATCTCTCCCAAGCGTGCGCCTTAATCTATCGGTTGGGAAATCCTTTTAATGAAATTTAATCGGGACCCCTTATTTTTGGTCTAATTACAATTTTGTACCCATCTTTCGTATTTGCATTCATGGCCCACAGTTTTGATTTTTGCAAATATGCCCCCTGATAATATAATTAAAGATTTTGGTCCAAATGTTTTGTATACGGAAAGTGACCCCAAGTTTATAGAGTTGTATATTGTGTCCGAAAATGTATTTACGGGTTTTAAACTTGGGTTTTACCTTGAGTTATATTCTTGTCTATATATACTATATATATTATGCCTTTGTTGGCTTAATTCCGGGTTATGACTGAAAGATTAAATTACCGGATTTTAATGTTGGCTTTGAAAACGCGTTTTACCTTGGGTTTATGATATTAAACTTTTGGTGCATACCACCTACTAGATTAATCCTTTTATCCTTCTTTAGTTCATCTTATCTTTCCCTCTTCTGCTTCCTTTGGGACACTATCTTTCTCAAGTCTCATTGTGCCATTCGCCTGACGTCAAAAGTCGTTCCTAACACTCCACGATAGATGGTAAGCGTCTTGTAATTCCGATGATTTTTAATTACCTCCCAATTGTAGTCCCCTTACAAGGACCGTCTCTGTTGATGACCTATGTTCTGTTATAAATGGGGTTACCCTGGACTCTTGAGTCCACCACACGATTCTCACAAGCACACGTTCCTTAATCGGCGTTGTTTGTAATATTTCCTCCCAAATCTCTATTGACTATGTTACAGGGCTTCAATCCTTTCGATATTGGCGTTGTGATTCCTCTTAAAATTCTTATCTTTAAAGAAGACAAAACGTCTCCAGGCTTGTGAAGTCTACCCTTCGCTCTTACATTAAGTTGTAAGTCTCCATTCCGTGTTAATTGTGATCTGTCAAAATTTCCTTAGCTAGTAGGTAAACAGTTGCTCCCCACAATCCTTTTATACTTCTTTAGTTCGTTCTACCTTCCACCCTTCCGCTTCTTATGGCTAACTCTATTTCTCTAGTCCGCTTGTCTCATTCATCTAGCATTAAATAGTCGTTTCAAGTTTCCACGATCGCTTGCAAGCGTCTTTGGAATTCTTATGGCCGTAATGATCATCCACTTGAAGTTCCTTTTGCATGGACCATCTGTGTTGATGGCTTAGGTCCCGTGATAATTCGGGTTACCCTAGACTCTCGAGTATAGCAAGGCCGTTCTCTCATACAGATTTCTTCACTAGTGTTGGTGGTAATATCGCCTTCCTGAAACTCCGTTGCCTGCTACCGACTTCCATTCTTTGGATATTGGCGTCGCGGTTTCTTTCCAACTTCTTATATCTCTGAGGAGGTCAAAACCCTCCACGCTTGTGGGGTCTGCCTTTTCGCTTTTACACTCAATTGTAAGTCTTCATTCCGTGCACCTTAGATTCTCACACCCGGATTGACACTTTGTCTCTTCTAGTTTCTCATGCCCACAATGGTCTATGCGGCATCCGCCTCGATTATAATGTCCTTGATTCCGCAATCTTGGTTGTACTCAATTCTACTTGTCCCGTTCCAATATTGTTATCTCTACTCCGCACTATTGTAGTCTCTTGCATGGTTCTTCTAATTCCGTCTCTCGGCCTCGTATGCCCGAGTTCCATGTACAACCTTCTATTCCTTCTAACTGAACTGGCCCAGCGATTTCTTCCTCATCTAATTGTGCTTGTGGTAAAAATTATCTTCACAACTTTACTTCCTTGCTCACTTGTTCTCTGGATGATTTGTACGGATCACCAAGCGGCCCACCCGAGTATAATACTCAATTCAAGGTCTGATTCCATTGCCTCGTTTTGGAGACTCCTCAAGTCCGCTACTGATTTATCATGAGGCGATAATCGCTTCGTGATATCACGACTAAAGGATATAAAGTATCCTTTAGGGTATTAACAAGCTACGCATACACTTGTATATAACATATAATAGTAAACCTCATAAAAAGTCTAAATACTCACCCCTACCGATCCAAGTTGCAGAGATCCACGGAGAGCGATGGTGGTTCGACGTACTACTAACCCAACAACCCGACTATGCGTGTGTGTAAAAACATAAATCCGTTTTTGAAAACTTTAGACCCCTTTCGGGTTCTAGTTATTTTATACATTTGGTCTTTCAGAAGATTTCAAGTGCCATTATTGTCAACCTAGTGCTCTGATACCATATTGTAACACCCCAAATTCTGAGAACTCGGGGAGCTACTGGTTACGACCTCACAATGGGTCCCGACCATAGTTTGACAACAATTTTACTTGGATCTTACAACAAGGAACAAAAGTATTTAAAACATTTGAAAACTGTAAACAATATATACATGGAGAATATGTATCAGCCTTACAAGAAACACTACTAAAATGATGCATATGAAGAACAAAAGACATCCCCGTCCCCAACTAAATGAGTACGTGGACCCGGCTGACTATTTCCTCTGGATCTCTCTACAACTGTCTTAACCTGCAAGGCATCTACAAGCGGTATAAAACCGTTAGCTAACATTCTATGCATAAGTATAAAGGTAAAAGCACAATCATACATCATACACAATCAACAAGCAACACTCAATCCTTTTATTATCTTTAATTAGGTGATAGGTCATTACTAATGATACTTATTTTGTGACACGAGGAATTCCCAAACCTCGCCCCTGTCCCCGTTTACCAACGCGGAATCGTACTAATGCATCTGACCGTCTACCGGACTGGGCTGGTCGCAAGGAACCTCCTAGACTCTCGCAAGAGCTAGGCAGATGATGTCACGACCCGTTATCATACACTTGGGGCAATTACGTAAATAGTAAAGTCGGCCAAATCCGGTTTCGTTGTTTATCATAAATAGCAAACACCACTCATACACATTACACTCATACAAGAAAGCCAGCTAACTAAGTCCGTGGACTTACCAGAATCAAATCTCGACTTTCTTAATCACAACTCAATCTGTAACTGTATAACTCGGTTTCCTGTCAAAGGAGACAAGTGTGTCAGCACACTTTCTAGGTAATTAGAAGTCTAAGACTTCTAAGATAGTAGATCCTATTAGAACAGAATTTAATACAGTACCAATTTATGGTAAAATGACTATTTTACCCTTGGTCCCGAAACTTCCAAAAACTCCATATATCATGCCTAAACTCTTATTTGAGACTAAAAAGTCCTATTCTAACTCCTAAAGATGAGTTTGGTTACAAACTGGCAATTTACCTATTTTCCTATTTTCCGAAAGATCGTTAAGGTCCAACTTCAGCTTCAAATATGAAATTCTAATAAACTTATAAAAATTCTGAAATAATTATCTAGATCATTTATGCTATCCATTCTACTCATAGGAGAAATATTTTTTTAAAACTGTTAAAGCATCATTTCTACAAAAATTTCTAAAGTTGGTTACAACACTTAACAAACGACACACTGTCTTAACTTTGAAAAATCATAACTCCTAAACTACTCGCTGGATTTATCCCAAATTTTGATATGTTCTACTATAAAATCGTATCTATAATATATCCAAAATTCAGCCGCAAAGGAGATCAAAATCCTATTTAAAACTATCTCACAAAACCGAATTTCAGCACAACAGAAAAACTGCTTACGACTCCATCTTTGAAAAATCATAAATCCCAAACCACTCGCTGGATTCCTCTCAAATTTTAATATGTTCTATTAAAATAGGTCAACCATATCATATCCAAAATTCAATCCCAACGGAGATCAAGAGCTTATTCAAAACCATCTCACAAAACAGCATCACTTGTTGTTTTCCCAACACTCAGCACATATATAAAAACTGCATGAGGCGTCAACTTTGGAACACAATAACTCTCAAACCGTAACTCCGATTCTTCCCAAATTTTAGTATGTTATACTATGTACTACTGTCTATGACATATCCGAAAACCAGCCAAAAAGAATTAGTCTAGCTTACCCAAATTGGGCCCAAAGTTGACTGCTCGTCACTTCCGAAAACTCAGAAAACTGAGAGATGTAACAGCTCTCTGAAGTTGCTCCTTTGGCTGAAATTTATGGGTTTAAAGATGGTTTAGAGGCACCCATTGACACGTAAACATGGAGGGGAAGTAAGGAGGTAGATGTAGGTCTTACCCGGCTCCAAACTCGAAGGCATGAAGGATGAGGATGGCTCTAGCGTTCATAGCTTTGTCGGAAACTGAAAAGGTCCGATAGGAGGCTGCTGTGCACGACTCCAGGGGCTGGAAGGAAACTGGAGAGGAGGGTACGCCTGCACTGCTGGCTCGACAAAAGCGAGGAGAGGGCTGCTGCTTCCTGCAACTAGGCACAAAGCGATCTGTAGCAATCGTGTATGTGTGCAGCGCGATGGGGGTTCTGTAGCAAACAGAAGGAGCAGCGGTCGACAGAAGATGAATCCGGACATCCTTGGCAGCAGATGTAGCGTGATTTCAGGAGAAGGAGTCACCGGATGTTGCGTACGGGAGGAAGAGTTGAATGTAGACGGGAAAGATGGGAAGTGGCTACTACTGAGTTTACTCTCTTTAGCGTGAATTCAGGAGTTGTTACAGAAGATCTCTTTCCTATAAATCAGCAGCTATTACGTAATATGAGGAAGGGGAAACGCTGGCTGCTAATACGTAGGAGATAGGAGGGAACTGCTGTGCTTCCTGGGCTGCAAGACAAGGAGCAACAGGCCTGCAACATGATTGTGTTCTGGACTGGAAACATTGTATCTCTAGGCTGCAGCAGGCATCACTAGGTGGCTGAAGATCCGGGTTGCTGAAGGTATGGTTGTTGGGAACAGAAGTTGGTGTGGGCTGGAGCAAGGTAAGTAAAAGAGGTGGGCTGAAACAAGGTAAAAATAAGAGTGGGCTGAGTTGTTTGTCAAAATCTGTCAAAACTCATCATGGCCTTGTCAGGCCCATGAATGAGTTTGTCACAGATTTGTCGGGCTTTGTCATGGCGTCGTCTCAGCTTAGTCAAGATCTCGTCACAGCTTGTCATGATCTCGTCTAAAGTCATCGATACGAAAGAATTATAATAACTAGGGTTTGATATAAATCTATCATTTTATGTGAATTAAATTCTACATAAAATAATAAATAATTATAAGAATTAGAGCTTGATATAATTTTATCATTTTGTGTGAATTAAATTCTACATAAAATAATAAAATTTATGAAGAAAGAAATACTAGATAGAATGGGAAACCGTCAACGGTTCGAAGTCCGATTTGATTCAGAATTAAACGGAATAAAAATTTCGGATATTACATCAGTACCCCCCTTTAAAATAAGTTTCGTCCCGAAACATAGAACAAGGTACTTAATTAAGCAACTTCCATAAATAAACTTGTATATCCTAGTCTCACTAAATTTTAATTTTGTTTTCTAAACTCCTCTAACCCTATCAAAACGTAACGAAAAAATTCGGTCGTTACATCAGATCCCCCTCAAAATAAGTTTCGTCCCGAAACTTAGGGTAAGACAATCCTGATCAGCCTTTAAGGCACTGAATGGGTGTGTTTGATCGCTATACAAAAGTCTCGTCGTTTTCACATCTAAGTATCTCGTACATCAAGGTTACCAAAATAACACATCACTGACTAAATACTCCATCATGAAATAAACAAGCAGTCAAACAATATCACACATACAAGGTCAAACCCTAACTAGTCACTCCCAAGGTTGCAACTATCGCTACATAGGTCTTTGAAAGGTTACGTCTCTTATTATCCCGCATATCTTAGGTAGCCTTATCAGCTTTTCCTAAAACCACTAAATCTTAAATCTTTTCAGGTACTTAGATCACAAGCATCTGCTACCACGTTCTAGAGTGGTTACCGGGTATCTCACCGATATCATCCGGCTCAACTGTCTGATCTTCTAATCTGATGACCTAACTCGTGTCTGGTATGTATTTCTCCAACTAAAAATCTAAAACTCAGTTCCCAGACTTAGTCTCCGTGGAAAGCTGAAGTTGCACTCTCCAATAGGGTGAGGAATATTAGTCCATCAGTCACTTTTAAACCGCTTTAAAACTTCCAATGGTTGTCTTACACAACTCACTTCCAGATCCTTTGATGACCCTACGGAAAATAATCTATTCAACTTCCTTCCCTTCGTTATGACCACTTGCTTCCAGCCTGCTGAAAAGGTTCTGACTACACATTCAAGCCAAAGGTCTTAGACATCCACCAACACTTACCAAGTACCCAATGCTCTTCGCAGCACGACCCACTAGGTCTTGTCTTTTAATATTACTCAGTCGTCTTATTCCTACGGTAAGGAATCGTCACCTTTACCCTTTTCTGGTCTACACTCGGGGCAACTAAGAATCAAATCTAGTGGTCATCCTCTTTGTTCACTTGGCATTGTTATATTATTTACAGATCTCTAATACATCGTTAGCTCAAACTTAGGTTTCTCACGCATTTTCCAAGATCTTAAGTAAAATAGAATATGTCCGAAATGACGGAATTAGACACAAAGTGATCCCATGTCCGAAACCACTCTAAAGTACTCCGTTAGGGATATAAAATTCCAAAACTACTTGCATGGCAACATGTACAAAGCCATCACTCTTCACTCGGATCCATAAAAGTGTACCAGTCTCCTTCTATTACCTCTACATGCTCATAAGTTTCCTTACGACATTTCTAGTCACTTCACATGGCCTATCTCACGTTCCTTCCAACTAGAATGCATTTCACCAACTATCACCATCTTAAACTCGACACGACATCCATCAGTACCATTGAGCTTCTTGCTCTGTGGGTTAGGACCCACCACGCTTCCGCTGCGCTACTCTGATTATTTTGTTGTCACCCCTTAATCATAAGGACGTGTTCTGTGAGTCCAAAATGATTAACCGGATGAAGTACCAAGTACTTTCCTTACTTGTTTTCCTGAAATAAAATCATTATTGGAATGCAACCATCTTCCGTTTACTTCCTTAATTCTTGCAACACCGATCCAAACTCCCTAACTCGACCAGAGTTTGGTCTTAACCAGACAAGAAATAACCTTTAACGCAATCTTCTCGATACCTTTTGCTCATCCCAGACGGTTGACGTTGCCTACTTGAAGAAATCCTCCAAGGCGTCGGTAAAGCTACTCCATAGATCCACCGTCACAATTATCTCTTCTTAACGGCACATAACTCGTCAATCCTAAACAATACTTGCACGTCCTTGGTTGACATCGGACAGTCTATAATTGACTTATCGCCATTTCATACCTCTAGTGATATTAAACTTTTGGTGCATACCACCTACTAGATTAATCCTTTTATCCTTCTTTAGTTCATCTTATATTTCCCTCTTCTGCTTCCTTTGGGACACTATCTTTCTCAAGTCTCATTGTGCCATTCGCCTGACGTCAAAAGTCGTTCCTAACACTCCACGATAGATGGTAAGCGTCTTGTAATTCCGATGATTTTTAATTACCTCCCAATTGTAGTCCCCTTACAAGGACCGTCTGTGTTGATGACCTATGTTCTGTTATAAATGGGGTTACCCTGGACTCTTGAGTCCACCACACAATTCTCACAAGCACACGTTCCTTAATCGGCGTTCTTTGTAATATTTCCTCCCAAATCTCTGTTGACTATGTTACAGGGCTTCAATCCTTTCGATACTGGCGTTGTGATTCCTCTTAAAATTCTTATCTTTAAAGAAGACAAAACGTCTCCAGGCTTGTGAAGTCTACCCTTCGCTCTTACATTAAGTTGTAAGTCTCCATTCCGTGTTAATTGTGATCTGTCAAAATTTCCTTAGCTAGTAGGTAAACAGTTGCTCCCCACAATCCTTTTATACTTCTTTAGTTCGTTCTACCTTCCACCCTTCCGATTCTTATGGCTAACTCTATTTCTCTAGTCCGCTTGTATCATTCATCTAGCATAAATAGTCGTTTCAAGTTTCCACGATCGCTTGCAAGCGTCTTTGAAATTCTTATGGCCGTAATGATCATCCACTTGCAGTTCCTTTTGCATGGACCATCTGTGTTGATGGCTTAGGTCCCGTGATAATTTGGGTTACCCTAGACTCTCGAGTATAGCAAGGCCGTTCTCTCATACAGATTTCTTCACTGGTGTTGGTGGTAATATCGCCTTCCTGAAACTCCTTTGCCTGCTACCGGCTTCCATTCGTCGGATATTGGCGTCGCGGTTTCTTTCCAACTTCTTATATCTCTGAGAAGGTCAAAACCCTCCACGCTTGTGGGGTCTACCTTTTCGCTTTTACACTTAATTGTAAGTCTTCATTCCGTGCACCTTAGATTCTCACACCCGGGTTGACACTTTGTCTCTTCTGGTGTCTCATGCCCACAATGGTCTATGCGGCATCCGCCTCGATTATAATGTCCTTGATTCCGTAATCTTGGTTGTAATCAATTCTACTTGTCCCGTTCTAATATTGTCTCGTTTTGGAGACTCTTCAAGTCCGCTACTGATTTATCATGAGGCGATAATCGCTTCGTGATATCACGACTAAAGGATATAAAGTATCCTTTAGGGTATTAACAAGCTACGCATACACTTGTATATAACATATAATAGTAAACCTCATAAAAAGTCTAAATACTCACCCCTACCGATCCAAGTTGCAGAGATCCACGGAGAGCGATGGTGGTCCGACGTACTACTAACCCAACAACCCGACTATGCATGTGTGTAAAAACAGAAATCCGTTTTTGAAAACTTTAGACCCCTTTCGAGTTCTAGTTATTTTATACATTTGGTCTTTCAGAAGATTTCAAGTGCCATTCTTGTCAACCCAGTGCTCTAATACCATATTGTAACACCCCCATTTCTTGTCAACCCGGTTAGGACCTCACAATGGGTCCCGACCATAGTTTGACAACAATTTTACTTGGATCTTACAACAAGGAACAAAAGTATTTAAAACATTTGAAAATTGTAAACAATATATACATGGAGAATATGTATCAGCCTTACAAGAAACGCTACTAAAATGATGCGTATGAAGAAAAGAAGACATCCCCGTCCCCAACTAAATGAGTACGTGGACCCGGCTGACCATTTCCTCCGGATCTCTCTACAACTGTCTTAACCTGCAAGGCATCTACAAGCGGTATAAAACCGTTAGCTAACATTCTATGCATAAGTATAAAGGTAAAAGCACAATCACACATCATACACAATCAACATGCAACACTCAATCCTTTTATTATCTTTAATTAGGTGATAGGTCATTACTAATGATACTTATTTTGTGACACGAGGGATTCCCAAACCTCGCCCCTGTCCCCGTTTACCAACGCGGAATGGTATTAATGCATCTGACCGTCTACCGGACTGGGCTGGTCGCAGGGAACCTCCTAGACTCTCACAAGAGCTAGGCAGATGATGTCACGACCCGTTATCATACACTTGGGGCAATTACGTAAATAGTAAAGTCGGCCAAATCTGGTTTCGTTGTTTATCATAAATAGCAAACACCACTCATACACATTACACTCATACAAGAAAGCCAGCTAAGTAAGTCCGTGGACTTACCAGAATCAAATCTCAACTCTCTTAATCACAACTCAATCTGTAACTGTATAACTCGGTTTCCTGTCAAAGGAGACAAGTGTGTCGGCACACTTTCTATGTAATTAGAAGTCTAAGACTTCTAAGATAGTAGATCCTATTAGAACAGAATTTAATACAGTACCAATTTATGGTAAAATGACTATTTTACCCTTGGTCCCGAAACTTCCAAAAATTCCATATATCATGCCTAAACTCTTATTTGAGACTAAAAAGTCCTATTCTAACTCCTAAAGATGAGTTTGGTTACAAACTGACAATTTACCTATTTTCCTATTTTCCGAAAGATCGTTAAGGTCCAACTTCAGCTTAAAATATGAAATTCGAATAAACTTATAAAAATTCCGAAATAATTATCTAGATCATCTATGCTATCCATTCTACTCATAGGAGAAAGAATTTATTAAAACTGTTAAAGTATCACTTCTACAAAAATTTCTAAAGTTGGTTACAACACTTAACAAACGACACACTGTCTTAACTTTGAAAAATCATAACTCCTAAACTACTCGCTGGATTTATCCCAAATTTTGATATGTTCTACTATAAAATCGTATCTATAATATATCCAAAATTCAGCCGCAAAGGAGATAAAAATCCTATTTAAAACTATCTCACAAAACCGAATTTCAGTACAACAGAAAAACTGCTTACGACTCCATCTTTGAAAAATCATAAATCCCAAACCACTCGCTGGATTTCTCTCAAATTTTAATATGTTCTATAACAATAGGTCAACCATATCATATCCAAAATTCAATCCCAACGAAGGTCAAGAGCTTATTCAAAACCATCTCACAAAACAGCATCACTTGCTGTTTTCCCAACACTCAACACATATATAAAAACTGCATGAGGCGTCAACTTTGAAAAACAATAACTCTCAAACCGTAACTCCGATTCTTCCAAATTTTAGTATGTTATACTATGTACTACTGTCTATGACATATCCGAAAACCAGCCAAAAAGAAGTAGTCTAGCTAACCCAAATTGGGCCCGAAGTTGACTGCTCGTCACTTCCGAAAACTCAGAAAACTGAGAGATGTAACAACTCTCTGAAGTTGCTCCTTTGGCTGAAATGTATGGGTTTAAAGATGGTTTAGAGGCACCCATTGACACGTAAACATGGAGGGGAAGTAAGGAGGTAGATGTAGGTCTTACCCGGCTCCAAACTCAAAGGCATGAAGGATGAGGATGGCTCTCGCGTTCATAGCTTTGTCGGAGACTGAAGAGGTCCGATAGCAGGCTGTTGTGCACGACTCCAGGGGCTGGAAGGCAACTGGAGAGGAGGGTAAGCCTGCACTGCTGGCTCGACAAAAGCGAGGAGAGGGCTGCTGCTGCCTGCAACTAGGCACAAAGCGATTTGTCGCAATCGTGTATGTGTGCAGCGCGATGGGGGTTCTGTAGCAAACAGAAGGAGCAGCGGTTGACAGAAGATGAAACCGGACATCCTTGGCAGCAGATGTAGCGTGATTTCAGGAGGAGTCACCGGATGTTGCGTACGGGAGGAAGAGTTGAATGTAGACGGGAAAGATGGGAAGTGGCTACTGCTGAGTTTACTCTCTCTTTTGCGTAAATTCAGGAGCTGTTACAGAAGATATCTTTCCTATAAATCAGCAGCTGTTACGTAATATGAGGAAGGGGAATTGCTGGCTGCTAATACGTAGGAGATAGGAGGGAACTGCTGTGCTTTCTGGGCTGCAAGACAAGGAGCAACAGGCCCGCAACATGATTGTGTTCTGGGCTGGAAACATTGTATCTCTGGGCTGCAGCAGGCATCACTAGGTGGCTGAAGATCCAGGCTGCTGAAGGTATGGCTGTTGGAAACAGAAGTTGGTGTGGGCTGGAGCAAGGTAAGTAAAAGAGGTGGGCTGAAACAAGGTAAAAATAAGAGTGGGCTGAGTTGTTTGTCAAAATCTGTCAAAACTCATCATGGCGTTGTCAGGCCCATGAATGAGTTTGTCACAGATTTGTCGGGCTTTGTCATGGCGTCGTCTCAGCTTAGTCATGATCTCGTCACAGCTTGTCATGATCTCGTCTAAAGTCATCGATACGAAAGAATTATAATAACTAGGGTTTGATATAAATCTATCATTTTATGTGAATTATATTCTACATAAAATAATATATAAATATAAGAATTAGAGCTTGATATAATTTTATCATTTTGTGTGAATTAAATTCTACATAAAATAATAAAATTTATGAAGAAAGAAATACTAGATAGAATGGGAAACCGTCAACGGTTCGAAGTCCGATTTGATTCAGAATTAAACGGAATAAAAATTCCGGATATTACATCAGTACCCCCTTAAAATAAGCTTCGTCCCGAAACTTAGAACAAGGTACTTATTTAAGCAACTTCCATAAATAAACTTGTATATCCTAGTCTCACTAAATTTTAATTTTGTTTTCTAAACTCCTGTAACCCTATCAAAACGTACCAAAAAAATTCGGTCGTTACATCAGATTCCCCTCAAAATAAGTTTCGTCCCGAAACTTAGGGTAGGACAATCCTGATCAGCCTTTAAGGCACTAAATGGGTGTGTTTGATCGCTATACAAAAGTCTCGTCATTTCCACATCTAAGTATCCCGTACATCAAGGTTACCAAAAGAACACATCACTGACTAAATACTCAATCATGAAATAAACAAGCAGTCAAACAATATCACACATACAAGGTCAAACCCTAACTAGTCACTCCCAAGGTTGCAACTATCGCTACATAGGTCTTTGAAAGGTTGCGTCTCTTATTATCCCGCATATCTTAGGTAGCCTTATCAGCTTTTTCTAAAACCACTAAATCTTAAATCTTTTCAGGTACTTAGATCACAAGCATCTACTACCACGTTCTAGAGTGGTTACAGGGTATCTCACCGATATCATCCGGCTCAACTGTCTGATCTTCTAATCTGATGACCTAACTCGTGTCTGGTATGTATTTCTCCAACTGAAAATCTCAAACTCAGTTCCCAGACTTAGTCTCCGTGGAAAACTGAGGTTGCACTCTCCAATAGGGTGAGGAATAGTCCATCAGTCACTTTTAAACCGCTTGAAAACTTCCAATGGTTGCCTTACACAACTCACTTCCAGATCCTTTGATGACCTACGGAAAATAATCTATTCAACTTCCTTCCCTTCGTTATGACCACTTGCTTCCAGCCTGCTGAAAAGGTTCTGACTACACACTCAAGCCAAAGGTCTTAGACATCCACCAACACTTACCAAGTACCCAATGCTCTTCGCAGCACGACCCACTTGGTCTTGTCTTTTAATATTACTCAGTCGTCTTATTCCTCCGGTAAGGAATCGTCACTTTTACCCTTTTCTGGTCTACACTCGGGGCAACTAAGAATCAAATCTAGTGATCATCCTCTTTGTTCACTTGGCATTGTTATATTATTTACAGATCTCTAATACATCGTTAGCTCAAACTTAGGTTTCTCACGCATTTTCCAAGATCTTAAGTAAAATAGAATATGTTCGAAATGACGGCATTAGACACAAAGTGATCCCATGTCCGAAATCACTCTAACGTACTCCGTTAGGGATATAAAATTCCAAAACTACTTGCATGGCAACATGTACAAAGCCATCACTCTTCACTCGGATCCATAAAAGTGTACCAGTCTCCTTCTATTACCTCTACATGCTCATAAGTTTCCTTACGACATTTCTAGTCACTTCACATGGCCTATCTCACGTTCCTTCCAACTAGAATGCATTTCACCAACTATCACCATCTTAAACTCGACACGACATCCATCAGTACCATTGAGCTTCTTGCTCTGTGGGTTAGGACCCACCACGCTTCCGCTACAATACTCTGATTATTTTGTTGTCACCCCTTAATCATAAGGACGTGTTCTGTGAGTCCAAAATGATTACCCGGATGAAGTACCAAGTACTTTCCTTACTTGTTTTCCTGAAATAAAATCATTATTGGAATGCAACCATCTTCCGTTTACTTCCTTAATTCTTGCAACACCGATCCAAACTCCCTAACTCGACCAGAGTTTGGTCTTAACCAGCAAGAAATAACCTTTAACGCAATCCTCTCGATACCTTTTGCTCATCCCAGACGGTTGACGTTGCCTACTTGAGGAAATCCTCCAAGGCGTCGGTAAAGCTACTCCATAGATCCACCGTCACAATTATCTCTTCTTAACGGCACATAACTCGTCAATAATAAACAATACTTGCACGTCCTTGGTTGACATCGGACAGTCTATAATTGACTTATCGCCATTTCATACCTCTACTGATAATAAACTTTTAGTGCATACCACCTACTAGATTAATCCTTTTATCCTTCTTTAGTTCATCTTATTTTTCCCTCTTCTGCTTCCTTTGGGACACTATCTTTCTCAAGTCTCATTGTGCCATTCGCCTGACGTCAAAAGTCGTTCCTAACACTCCACGATAGATGGTAGCGTCTTGTCATTCCGATGATTTTTAATTACCTCCCAATTGTAGTCCCCTTACAAGGACCGTCTGTGTTGATGACCTATGTTCTGTTATAAATGGGGTTACCCTGGACTCTTGAGTCCACCACACGATTCTCACAAGCACACATTCCTTAATCGGCGTTGTTTGTAATATTTCCTCCCAAATCTCTGTTGACTATGTTACAGGGCTTTGATCCTTTCGATACTGGCGTTTTGATTCCTCTTAAAATTCTTATCTTTAAAGAAGACAAAACGTCTCCAGGCTTGTGAAGTCTACCCTTCGCTCTTACATTAAGTTGTAAGTCTCCATTCCGTGTTAATTGTGATCTGTCAAAATTTCCTTAGCTAGTAGGTAAACAGTTGCTCACCACAATCCTTTTATACTTCTTTAGTTCGTTCTACCTTCCACCCTTCCGCTTCTTATGGCTAACTCTATTTCTCTAGTCCGCTTGTCTCATTCATTTGGCATAAATAGTCGTTTCAAGTTTCCACGATCGCTTGCAAGCGTCTTTGAAATTCTTATGGCCATAATGATCATCCACTTGCAGTTCCTTTTGCATGAACCATCTATGTTGATGGCTTAGGTCCCGTGATAATTCGGGTTACCCTAGACTCTCGAGTATAGCAAGGCTGTTCTCTCATACAGATTTCTTCACTTGTGTTGGTGGTAATATCGCCTTCCTGAAACTCCTTTGCCTGCTACCGGCTTCCATTCTTTGGATATTGGCATTGCAGTTTCTTTCCAACTTCTTATATCTCTGAGGAGGTCAAAACCCTCCACGCTTGTGGGGTCTGCCTTTTCGCTTTTACACTTAATTGTAAGTCTTCATTCCGTGCACCTTAGATTCTCACACCCGGGTTGACACTTTGTCTCTTCTGGTTTCTCATGCCCACAATGGTCTATGCGGCATCCGCCTCGATTATAATGTCCTTGATTCCGCAATCTTGGTTGTAATCAATTCTACTTGTCCCGTTCCAATATTGTTATCTCTACTCCGCACTATTGTAGTCTCTTGCATGGTTCTTCCAATTCCGTCTCTCGGCCTCGTATGCCCGAGTTCCATGCACAACCTTCTATTCCTTCTAACTGAACTGGCCCATCGATTTCTTCCTCATCTAATTGTGCTTGTGGTAAAAATTATCTTCACAACTTTACTTCCTTGCTCACTTGTTCTCTGGATGATTTGTACGGATCACCAAGCGGCCCACCCGAGTATAATACTCAATTCAAGGTCTGATTCCATTGCCTCGTTTTGGAGACTCTTCAAGTCCGCTACTGATTTATCATGAGGCGATAATCGCTTCGTGATATCACGACTAAAGGATATAAAGTATCCTTTAGGGTATTAACAAGCTACGCATACACTTGTATATAACATATAATAGTAAACCTCATAAAAAGTCTAAATACTCACCCCTACCGATCCAAGTTGTAGAGATCCACGGAGAGCGATGGTGGTCCGATGTACTACTAACCCAACAACCCGACTATGCGTGTGTGTAAAAACAGAAATCCGTTTTTGAAAACTTTAGACCCCTTTCGAGTTCTAGTTATTTTATACATTTGGTCTTTCAGAAGATTTCAAGTGCCATTGTTGTCAACCCAGTGCTCTAATACCATATTGTAACACCCCAGATTCTGAGAACTCGGGGAGCTACTGGTTAGGACCTCACAATGGGTGCCGACCATAGTTTGACAACAATTTTACTTGGATCTTACAACAAGGCACAAAAGTATTTAAACATTTGAAAACTGTAATCAATATATACATGGAGAATATGTATCAGCCTTACAAGAAACGCTACTAAAATGATGCATATGAAGAACAGAAGACATCCCCGTCCCCAACTAAATGAGTACGTGGACCCGGGTGACCATTTCCTCCGGATCTCTCTACAACTGTCTTAACCTGCAACGCATCTACAAGCGGTATAAAACCGTTAGCTAACATTCTATGCATAAGTATAATGGTAAAAGCACAATCACACATCATACACAATCAACATGCAACACTCAATCCTTTTATTATCTTTAATTAGGTGATAGGTCATTACTAATGATACTTATTTTGTGACACGAGGGATTCCCAAACCTCGCCCCTGTCCCCGTTTACCAACGCGGAATGGTACTAATGCATCTGACCGTCTACCGGACTGGGCTGGTCGCAGGGAACCTCCTAGACTCTCGCAAGAGCTAGGCATATGATGTCACGACCCGTTATCATACACTTGGGGCAATTACGTAAATAGTAAAGTCGGCCAAATCCGGTTTCGTTGTTTATCATAAATAGCAAACACCACTCATACACATTACACTCATACAAGAAAGCCAACTAAGTAAGTCCGTGGACTTACCAGAATCAAATCTCGACTCTCTTAATCACAACTCAATCTGTAACTGTGTAACTCGGTTTCCTGTCAAAGGAGACAAGTGTGTCAGCACACTTTCTAGGTAATTAGAAGTCTAAGACTTCTAAGATAGTAGATCCTATTAGAACAGAATTTAATACAGTACCAATTTATGGTAAAATGACTATTTTACCCTTGGTCCCGAAACTTCCAAAAATTCCATATATCATGCCTAAACTCTTATTTGAGACTAAAAAGTCATATTCTTACTCCTAAAGATGAGTTTGGTTACAAACTGGCAATTTACCTATTTTCCTATTTTCCGAAAGATCGTTAAGGTCCAACTTCAGCTTCAAATATGAAATTCTAATAAACTTATAAAAATTCCGAAATAATTATCTAGATCATCTATACTATTCATTCTACTCATAGGAGAAAGAATTTCTTAAAACTGTTAAAGCATCACTTCTATAAAATTTTCTAAAGTTGGTTACAACACTTAACAAACGACACACTGTCTTTACTTTGAAAAATCATAACTCCTAAACTACTCGCTGGATTTATCCCAAATTTTGTTATGTTCTACTATAAAATCGTATCTATAATATATCCAAAATTCAGCCGTAAAGGAGATCAAAATCCTATTTAAAACTATCTCACAAAACCGAATTTCAGCACAACAGAAAAACTGCTTACGACTCCATCTTTGAAAAATCATAAATCCCAAACCACTCGCTGGATTCCTCTCAAATTTTAATATGTTCTATAACAATAGGTCAACCATATCATATCCAAAATTCAATCCCAACGGAGATCAAGAGCTTATTCAAAACCATCTCACAAAACAGCATCACTTGCGGTTTTCCCAACACTCAGCACATATATAAAAACTGCATGAGGCGTCAACTTTGGAACACAATAACTCTCAAACCGTAACTCCGATTCTTCCCAAATTTTAGTATGTTATACTATGTACTACTTTCTATGACATATCCGAAAACCAGCCAAAAAGAAGTAGTATAGCTTACCCAAAATGGGGCCCGACTTTGACTGCTCGTCACTTCCGAAAACTCAGAAAACTGAGAGATGTAACAGCTCTCTGAAGTTGCTCCTTTGGCTGAAATGTATGGGTTTAAAGATGGTTTAGAGGCACCTATTGACACGTAAACATGGAGGGGAAGTAAGGAGGTAGATGTAGGTCTTACCCGGCTCCAAACTCGAAGGCATGAAGGATGAGGATGGCTCTCGCGTTCATAGCTTTGTCGGAAACTGAAGAGGTCCGATAGGAGGCTGCTGTGCACGACTCCAGGGGCTGGAAGGCAACTGGAGAGGAGGGTACGCCTGCACTGCTGGCTCGACAAAAGCGAGGAGAGGGTTGCTGCTGCCTGCAACTAGGCACAAAGCGATCTGTAGTAATCGTGTATGTGTGCAGCGCGATGAGGGTTCTGTAGCAAACAGAAGGAGCAACAGTCGACAGAAGATGAATCCGGACATCCTTGGCAGCAGATGTAGCGTGATTTTAGGAGGAGGAGTCACCGGATGTTGCGTACGGGAGGAAGAGTTGAATTTAGACGGGAAAGATGGGAAGTGGCTACTGCTGAGTTTACTCTCTCTTTAGCATGAATTCAGGAGCTGTTATAGAAGATCTCTTTCCTATAAATCAGCAGCTGTTACGTAATATGAGGAAGGGGAAACGCTGGCTGCTAATACGTAGGAGATAGGAGGGAACTGTTGTGCTTCTTGGGCTGCAAGACAAGGAGCAAAAGGCCCGCAACATGATTGTGTTCTGGGCTGGAAACATTGTATCTCTGGGCTGCAGCAGGCATCACTAGGTGGCTGAAGATCCGGGCTGCTGAAGGTGTGGTTATTGGCAACAGAAGTTGGTGTGGGCTGGAGCAAGGTAAGTAAAAGAGGTGGGCTGAAACAAGGTAAAAATAAGAGTGGGTTGAGTTGTTTGTCAAAATCTGTCAAAACTCGTCATGGCCTTGTCACGCCCATGAATGAGTTTGTCACAGATTTGTTGGGATTTGTCATGGCGTCGTCTCAGCTTAGTCATGATCTCGTCACAGTTTGTCATGATCTCGTCTAAAGTCATCGATACGAAAGAATTATAATAACTAGGGTTTGATATAAATCTATCATTTTATGTGAATTAAATTCTACATAAAATAAGAAATAATTATAAGAATTAGAGCTTGATATAATTTTATCATTTTTTGTGAATTAAATTCTACATAAAATAATAAAATTTATGAAGAAAGAAATACTAGATAGAAAGGGAAACCATTAACGGTTCGAAGTCCGATTTGATTCAGAATTAAACGGAATAAAAATTCCGGATATTACATCAACCTTGATCCCTTTAGCGGAAATCACATGACTTCAAAAGGCAACCTCAAACATTCAAAACTCGCACTTAGAGAGCTTGACATACAACTCTCTACCTTGTAAAATTTGTAAACCCGTCCTCAATATCGTGCGTGTTCCTCTTTGTTACGAGAGTACACTAAAATATCATCAATGAAGACCACCACAAACTGATCCAGAAAGTCGATAAATATGTTATTCATAACTCTATAAAGATGAAAAGCGCACCCTTTTATAAGAGCAAAATGTACGATCGTGCGTGAAGGATGCACGATCGTACCAAAGAGCGACCCGCGAGAATTTGGCCAAATCAATATTGGTTTTTTTTATATATAACCAAGGGTCCGTTCAGTATATTTTGTAATAACCTCATTTCATTCCCTTTATACCAATAATCCCTCTAATAGAGGTTGAATTTTTTTCTTTTAATTTTTCTGTTCCCTTTCATCCCCCTTAATTCCTCTATACCGAACGACCCCAAATCTCTTAAACGTTTTCGCTCCTTATCGCAAGAGGAGTTCTTACATGATTCTCTCTCTTTTTTTCTTTTTTTTCTTTGATAATGGAAAGCGGTTCAAAACCATTAGCCGGCACGCCGACTAGTGAGTCGAAAGGCCGAAATAATCGGAAGACGGTCAAACCGTCATGAATAAATAGATAGAGGAGAAAAGAAATACACAAAAATACATCAAAATGAAACCGAAACCAAAAAAGTCTTCAAGGGAAAGCAGGATGATCCATTCAGCAGGAAGCAACGAGCATAAACATTCATCTTCGAAGGAAGTACACAGGGAGGAATCCTGGGGAACAATTGTGGACACCTCAGATTTGGACTGCAACAGAGCCGTCAAGGGTCGATCACAAATTCACGTCCCCTTCTTGACAAACGCACATAACCGCCAACAAAAGACTAAATCAAACCTCGGAAGACGAGATTGCAGAATACGGTTATCTTGATGAATAGAGGTGTAGGACTTGCTAGATTGAGAGAAAGATGATTTGTAGGGAAAGATTTTGTTTTTAGACTTGTAGTTGGAAATTTTTTACGGATTGATAAAAGAAAGATGATTTGTAGGAAAAGGTTTTGATTTTTGATTTTTGACTTGTAGTTGGTAATTTTTGAAGGATTGATAAAATAAAGATGATTTGTAGGGAGAACTGAGAGGACTTTTCAAAGGTGTCCAAGTGAATTTGCTCACAAAAACTTTTTGAACCTCCAACCGAATCTCAATTTCTTTGTTCAGAGTTCTTCCGTCACTAGTTTTTAATTCCTTAATTTGTTTCTTGCTTCTTTTTCTCGTGGATATATCAATTAGTTTATATCCACGTTTCTCAATTTGTTGTTTTTGATTCTTTGCGGCCAATATCTTTGTGTTTATTTGGGAAGCTTCTTTGGGTAGTTTTCTAAGCATTGTTGACCAGTGGAGGATTATGCCCAACAATGACAGTTCATGAAGTTAGATACCAAGTTAAAAAAAAGTAGAATGTGATTCCATCAAAAATTTGTATGCTTTTTGGCACAAAGCAATAATCAATATCTTGGAAGAAAATTGATTCAGATTGGATGAACTAAGAACATTTGTTGGTATCAAGGACACTCAGATTACTTTGAAAAGCAAAGATTGAGTCAACTTTACTGGGTTGCAGCCCAAGAGCAAAGAGATGAACTCGGTTGATAGTAGTATATCATAAGAAGCAATGTCATTGCTAGTAGTGTAAAACAAAACACCATGTGTTCTCAAGGTCTTAATTCAAGAGGGGTTTGGCCCTGGGTTTGATTGATTTGTCTTGGAAGTTCCGTCAAAACACCAACAAACCAAAACTTGTTCTTTTCAGGGTGGAGGAGGAGTGTAAGGCAAGAAAAGATGCGCTTGAGAAGACCGAAGTCACTGGAACAACGATCTACTAATCGAGATATTGGTTAAAGTTTCAGTTATGCTAAAAACCGGCGAGCAGGACGACGCATATGACCAGGATCTGGTCGGATCCGTCTAGAAAGCTTTGTTACTTGAGCGAGGAGGGCGAAATCGCGAGATCCCGTAAGATATCAAGTCTCCAAGTTTATCATCGAAGTCAAATAGCCTTTCACCATCTGACAGGATGCCGACATTGGTCGATGGGTTCTTCATTCACGAGGGAAAGTGGTGGTGTTATTCATGTCATTAGGGATTCTTCGGTTGCCGACAAGGGTTGAAGGAGTTGGGTTTTTTATTTGGTTGCTATAGAAGAGAGGTAAAAGTGGTGGTCTCGCCATAAAAGTAGCACAGTGGCGGTGCCGAACTTCATTCGCGAGGTAGGAAGGTCAAAGGAAGGTGGTGGTGTTGTTCTTGTCTTTATCACTTCGCCACAAGTGGCCAAATATCAGTGATGATGTCGATCTTGATTTTTCTTTGGTTCATTAGACCACAAGTGTTTGGCTAGGTTTTGGTTTAGTTTATGATTGCGGCTGCTAGGGTTTTTACATGATTCTCTCTTTGTATATAGAGTAAAAGCCATTAAAATTTTGTACACAAACTTAATTAAAATTGGTTTATATTCAAGTTAAAATGGTTCCATTAAAAAATAAAATTGATCTTGTTATTTCTATGGGAGCATTTGTATCAGTGAACTTGATTATAAACATAAATGATTAAATGAGGAATTTAGGTTATTGGGGAAGACATCACCGAAAAGAAATATGAGATAAAGTGTGAGTTTGTCATATAATTCTATTAGACGGAACTTCGTGGTCTTGTATATATGAGTTTACTAGGTGTGCATCTTCCACAAATCCACATAACTAGTCCGACGAATATAAAGAAAATTAACGACTCCTGTATTTTATATTGTGCATGCATCGGTCGTATTTTTTACGTACTACTTTTGAAAATATAAATTTGTAAAGAAATGCATGTTTACAACTGATTTACAAACACATATGTTTTTGTACTATTAACTTAAAAATTATAATAAGTCATCATTGAATGTAAATATATAGGGACATGGAACATAGACTTGTGAATGAGTTGTCCTCATAATTGGGAAGTGCCTAACCATGAGAGCAATTGCACAAATGCTTCGTCATGTACAACTCTTCTCCCATTTGAAAGAATCTGTGAACCTTCAACCTTTTTTTTTGGATTTTTCTTCTCATTTACTTTGATTTTCGATTATATAGTTGTAATAACCGTAAATTTTAAGTTTCCGACAAATAGAAATTAACCAAATTCCGATACGACAATCGTAATTAAATAAATAAATAAACAAAATAAAATGATAACACTTATGATCGGAAATAAAGTACACGCCTTAAAAATATAAATAATAATAATAAAAATAATACAGAGTTTAATTCCGTATTATATAACTTTCCGTACCTAACTAGAATCCGAGCGAGTAACGAATTCCTTTTCCGTGCTAATATGAAAGCGGGCCGGATGTGGGCCACTGCGAGCCCCAATCAGCAGCCCACCTCCTAATTAAACCTAACCCTAATTTCTCCTAATTAACCCTGCTAATTAACCTCCTTCTAATCTTCTGCCGTTCTAATCTCTCGCAAACCAGCAGCACGCAGCAACTTGCCGCCGGATCCCCTGCAATCGCCGCAACCACCAGCTACCGCCTTCGACCGGAGTCGCCACCGCCGAGCCTGCGCCGCCTCCAGTCGAGTCCGGTGAGTGCACTGCCTTCCCTCCATTCGTTTCTCTGCTGTCCGAGTCTCACCGTTCCGATTATCCAGAAAGCAAGGACGCCGCTGCCCTCGTCTTCCACCGGAGACGCCGCCACCACCGTTCTCGTCGACCGCCAGTCCACATCGGAAGCCGGTAAGCCGCCGCATCTCCCTTCTTCCGCCTTCCTTCTCTCGACTTGCGAAACCATCTCACTGCAGCCTTCGATCTGTGGCAGCACCGCGAACCGACCTTAGCCCAGTTGATACAGCCGCCAAGCCGACCACCAGGAGGGGACCGCCGGAACACCAGCCTCGCCGCCGGACTGCAGACCCGGTAAGCACGTTTCCGGATCTCCTCCCTCTTGCCCTGCGATTTACGAGATTACATATGTATATATAAAAGCATAGAATACGTATATAATTGTTGGAATACGTATATAATCGAGTGGATTACGTATATAGCTGAGTTGTTTACACATATTTGAACCATTGAATGGTGGTGGTATGTGTATGAAATACGGTAGGTTAGTAAGAGCGGTTTGGTGAACTTATATATAAGAGTTATGAATGCCGAGTATATACATATACGGATATATATATATATATATATAATATGAAATAGAAGGGTACACATAAGTGTTTTAAAGTCTATTAACGTTTATAGAAGCTTGGAATTTAATGGGTATATAATCTTTATATAAAAGTATATTTATAAACATAATATATAGAATATATAAAAATGCGAGTATCTACATATAAATACGAGTTGGGATTTACGAAACTATATAAAAGAGATATAAATATATATATAAATAAGTTGGGATTTCAGGGTTATGTACATAAACATAAGAATATATATATATATATATATATATATATATATATATATATATATATATATATATATATATATATATATACTCAGGACGTAAGTGTACCTAAATCCGTACAAGATGAGAAATTAAATATGTAGATATAAATATGAGTACCGAATAATTACACAATTAAATAAGTGAGTCGATAAGAAAGTTTAAGAATAAATTTGAGAAGCCTTAGGCTGAGGGTAAAATGGTCTTCTACCATAAGAACTTGTTCCGTAATTCCTTAGCATGAGGTTGGACGTCGGAAGGTGATTTTGATACACATGCCTTCATTGACAGGCACTTGAGTTACCACGAGTACGGACTATCTGAGGAGTGTTAGAGTGTTTTGACTCAGGTAAGTCCTTGCGACTTACTTAGCCAGTTTCTGAGTGTTAGTTGAGTGATAGTAGTTGTGTGTGCTATTTGCGTGTTTAATAATAATAACTTGCTAGGACGACTGTTATTATTACGTTTAAGGCCCAAGTGTATGTATAACGGGCCGTGACATCACTGCCCAGCTCTGACAGGAGACTGGGAGGTTCTCTATACCCAGACCATGCAGGTACAAGGTGAGATGCATCGGATCCATTCCTGATGGTTACACGGGGGCGGAGGTGAGGTTTGGGAATCCCTCGTGTCACAAAATAAGTATCACTAGAGTGAACGAGTAAATTAAAGCAAGATAATAAAACGGACTTGTTTGAAGCATGCTGAGTGTTTATGTTTATCTGAGTGTGTTTGTGCTGCTATTATTCTTCTAATATTTAGATAACTGGCTAACGGTTCCTCTTGTTGTTGTTTTAGATTTACCGCAGGTTAGATCAGCAGCTGAGTGATCCGGAAGTAGTGGTCAGCCGGGTCTCCGTACTCCTTAGAGCGGGGTTGGGGTTGTTTTGTCTTTCCTTTCTTTTGGTTAAGACAGTTGTTCTTTTCTTTTGTTTAAGTATTGTAGGCTGCTAGACAGTGTTGCATTCATTACCCTAAAAACATGGTTTTTATGAATTTCGGTTTCTTTATTTGTGTCTTGTTGCAAGATCCTAGTAGTGTTGTTGTCAAACTGAGGTCGGGACCCATTGTGAGGTCCTAACCAGTAATACTCCGAGTTCTGAGAATTCGGGGTGTTACAACATGGTATCAGAGCTCTAGGTTGGCAACAATGGCACTTGAAATCTTCTGAAAGACCGAATAAGTTTTAAGCAGAACCCGAAAAGGGATCTGAGTTTTAAAAAAGAAAATTTTTGGTTTTAAATGCATGCATAGTCTGGTTGGGAATAGAAAAGTACGGCTGACCACCACTACTACCGCGGATCTCAGTATGTTTAGTTGGACTTTAGGTTACTGTAGTTGGACTTTTGGACTTTCAGCTAGTAGTAATTATAGTATTATTTTTGCGCAGATGGCACGTACTAGAGCTACGCTAGCTACTGGTCGAGGCAGAGGTCGTCCACCTCTCCCTCCAGCTGGACCAGGTAGGGGAGATAGGACCCCTATAGTTAGAGGACGCGGCCGTGGAGGTAGACCCCCACTAGCCCGAGGTCGAGGTCGAGCTCCACGAGAGGATCCCCCAGCAGTGATCATGCCAGAGGCTGGAGTGGAGGAAGTAGCTGAGAGTGTTGGTCCTGAGGTCAGGAACGAGACCGTTGCTAGGTCTGGAGCACAGAGAGCACGTTCGACAGAGTCAGGACGTGTTTCCATTGGAGCGACTGAGTACAGAGAGTACCGAGCCTACGTTGAGCGTAGGGAGGAGGCTGCTAGGACAGAGAGACTTACCCATGTACCACCAGTACCGGTTAGATCTGTCCAGGTGACACAGGAAGCGCCTCAGGTGCCAGCTGTACCTGAGAGGAGAGTTGTGGCTGATAGAGCGCCTACTGGGACTAGAGCACCGAGGCCAGATGAGTGGTTGAAGGCTTTCAACTCTCAGAAGGTCCCCTCATATAATGGAGAGATAGGATTGGAGGTGGAGCACTGGATTGGGCAGGTAGAGACTGCGTTAGAGGCAATACGCTGCCCAGAGGGTCGGCAGGTAGACTTGGTGCAGACCTGCTTCACTGGAGATGCTCATTCCTGGTGGCGGACCATGCGTAGTCGAGTCACCAGTTGGGAGCAGATGAGGAGCATTGTTAGAGACAGATACTGCCCTGTTTCGTTGAGGAGAGAGAGATTCCAAGACTTCATTGAGGCTGGATTTGAGGACGTTCCGATCGCTGCTGCCATCAAGAAGTTCCAGAAGGAACTGACACTGCTTGGACCAGCTGCACCTCCTGAGGAGCAGCATGACTATCTCTTTTCACGGAGATTGAGAGAGAGTACCCGTTCCTATCTGGCAGGATTTCGCTGTGAGACTCTGTCACACTATCAAGATAGAGCATCTGCTTATGAGAGAGACAGACCAGTGTCGAGGAGAGCTGCTCAGTCAGACAGGCCGGATAAGCGGCAGAGGACAGGTTATGCTAGTGGTAGTTCAGGAGTAGCTGCTTTTGGACGGGGACAGACTCAGGGGCGACAAAGTCATACAGCTACTGGTCAGACTTCAGCTGGTGGCTTGCAGTGCCACAACTGCAATAGCTATGGGCATATCCGATCAAACTGCACGAAGCCAGCAGTGACTTGCTTCCAGTGCGGTAAGATTGGACATAGAGCTGCCTTCTGCCGTCAGGGCAAGGCTCCATCTCAGCAGGGTTCTTCCCCTACAGGCTTATCAGGGAGTGTACAGAGACCGCCACAGTACCGGACTCCTAGTCAGCAGCAGCAGTACAGAGCTCCTAGTCAGCAGCAGTCTTATCGGGCTCCAGGACACACACCACCACAGAGTTCTATGCAGGGATCAGGTCGGGGCAGAGGACGTGGTAGTGTGGCTGATACTAGAGGAGCTCAGGCACGAGTGTTTGAGTTGAGGGATGCTGATCAGCCAGATGCACCGACTGCCACAGGTACGATCCAGATTCATGACTTACCTGTACGAGTTTTATTTGATACGGGTGCTACACACTCCTTCATATCTGATGCATGCGTAGATAGGTTGTCCTTAGCCACTGTAGAGGGGATACCTTTTATGATAGGCTTACCTGATGGGAGTAAGGTAAGAGGGACTAGAGAGATCTTTGGATGTCCTGTTCACATGGGAGATCGAGACTGGCTAGTCAATTTTCTAGTCATGCCCTTAGCTCATGAGGATGTCATTTTAGGGATAGACTGGATGAGGAAACACGGAGCAGTCTTAGACATTGGTAGGAGGACAGTGACCGTTGCCACGGTGGAGGGCCATAGGGTGATATTCCGAGGTTGGGACCTCGGAAAGTCAGGCACAGTTATCAGTGCAGTGAGAGCAGCGAGACTGATAGCCCAGGGTTGCGAAGCCTTCTGGTGTTATGCCATGAAGGAAAGCAAGAGCCTGACTATAGAGGAGATACCTGTCGCATGCGAGTTTGCAGAGGTATTCAGTGACGACCTGCCAGGGCTACCCCCACAGAGGAGCGTTGATTTCAGCATTGACTTGGAGCCGGGCATGAGACCTATCTCGAAGGCCCCGTACCGTATGGCACCTATAGAGCTGCTTGAGCTGAAGAAGCAGTTAGAGGAGCTGGCAGAGAAGGGTTTTATACGCCCCAGTGTGTCTCCTTGGGGTGCGCCAGTGTTGTTTGTGAAGAAGAAGGACGGATCGATGAGGCTGTGCATAGACTACAAAGAGCTGAACAAAGTAACCATCAAGAACAAGTATCCACTGCCACGCATAGATGATCTGTTGGACCAGTTGCATGGAGCGTCCGTGTTCTCGAGGATAGACTTGAGGTCAGGTTACCACCAGTTGAGGGTGAGAGATCAGGACATACCTAAGACGGCATTCCGGACTAGGTATGGTCATTATGAGTTCGTAGTGATGCCATTCGGGCTCACTAATGCACCAGCGGTGTTCATGGAGTTGATGAATGGGATATTCATTGACTTCTTAGACCAGTTTGTAGTGGTCTTCATTGACGACATCCTAGTCTACTCTCGGAGTCGAGAGGAGCATGCCGGACACTTGAGGACAGTACTGCAGATTCTACAGGATAGCCAGCTGTATGCTAAGCTATCCAAGTGTGAGTTTTGGATGTCAGAGGTGGCTTTCTTAGGTCACGTGGTGACTGCTGAGGGTATTAAGGTCGATCCGGCGAAGATCGAGTCAGTATCTTCTTGGCAACCTCCTAAGAATGTTAAGGAGGTTCGCAGCTTTCTAGGTTTAGCAGGTTACTACCGCCGGTTTGTGGAAGGGTTCTCTTTGATTGCCCGACCACTTACTTGTCTTCTGAGGAAGACCACTCGGTTTGTCTGGTCTGAGCCGTGTCAGCAGAGTTTTGAGGAGCTGAAGAGGAGATTGACGTCCGCTCCGATTTTAGCACAGCCTGAGGGTATTGATGACTTTGTGGTATACAGTGATGCATCCAAGCTGGGCTTGGGGTGTGTTTTGATGCAGAGGGGTAAGGTCATAGCCTATGCGTCTCGACAGTTGAAGACGTATGAGGAGAACTACCCCACACATGATCTAGAGTTGGCTGCAGTAGTCCATGCTCTTAAGATCTGGCGTCACTATCTCTATGGAGCGACATGTCACATCTTTACGGACCACAAGAGTCTGAAATACATATTCACTCAGAGGGAGTTGAATAACCGCCAGAGGCGGTGGTTAGAATTGATCAAGGACTTCGACCTTGAGATCCTTTACCACCCCGGAAAGGCGAATGTGGTAGCTGATGCTTTGAGCCGGAAGACGCCTAGAGAGAGGGCGATAGCCCGGTTGACAATACAGCCACAGTTGCAGAGGGACTTGGCTTGGTTGGAGATAGAGGTTCAGTTTCCCGATACTGATGGTCAGTTGTCTACCATGGAATTTATTCCTGATCTGTTGGATGAGATTCGACAGAAGCAGGAGACTTGCCCTACTTTGATCAGGATCCGAGACAGGATGTCTCGAGATGAGGCCCCACAATTTACTATTGGTGCAGATGGAGTGATGAGACGTCAAGATCGCGTTTGTGTACCGTCAGACAGTGAGTTGAGACAGAGGATACTAGGTGAGGCTCATGTTACCCCATACTCAGTACATCTTGGAGCGAGTAAGATGTACAAGGATGTGAAACGGTCCTTCTGGTGGGGTGGTTTGAAGCCCGATGTGACTCGGTATGTAGCCCAGTGCGCGACCTGCCAACAGGTCAAGATTGAGCACCGTAGGTCTGGAGGAGAGCTCCACCCACTTCCAGTACCACAGTGGAAGTGGGAGGATATATCTATGGATTTTGTCACTGGTTTGAGACTCAGCAGAGGATTTGATGCTATTTGGGTAGTGGTAGACCGCCTGACGAAGACCGCACGTTTCATTCCGATTAAGGAAACGTGGCCGGTGAGTCGTCTGGCTGAGGAGTTCACCAGGCACATTGTGAGACTCCATGGGGTACCGAGGACTATCGTCTCTGATAGAGATGGACGTTTTACCTCGAGATTTTGGCAGCAAGTACATACTGCTTTGGGAACGAGTCTCCACTTCACTACTACCTATCATCCACAGACAGACGGACAGTCTGAGAGGACCATTCAGACCTTAGAGGACATGCTTCGGGCGTGTGTACTAGATTGGGGACAAGTATGGCCAGATCATCTTCCAATGGTAGAGTTTTCGTATAACAATAGCTGGCACGCATCTATTGGGATGGCTCCTTATGAGGCTTTGTACGGGCGGAGATGTCGTACACCATTATGTTGGGATGAGCCCAGCAGAGTTGATGGAGTAGCTCCAGATCAGATACAGGATGACATCGCTCGGATTGCCCTAGTCCGAGAGCGAATGTTAGCAGCTCAGAGTCGTCAGAAGTCCTACGCCGACAAAAGGCGTCGACCTTTGGAGTTTAGAGTGGGTGCTCAGGTATGGTTGAGAGTGTCACCTACGAGAGGAGTCAGGCGTTTCGGCATTAAGGGAAAGCTGAGTCCCCGATATGTTGGACCTTTTGAGATCTTAGAGAGAGTTGGAGAGGTGGCCTACAGACTAGCACTACCGCCGAGACTAGAGAGTATCTCAGTTGAGAGAGTACATTCCGGATCCGAGACACGTTATCAGCCATGAGGATCTGACAGTTGAGCCTGACCATATATTTGTAGAGTACCCAGTAGCTGTCTTGGAACGCAGTACCAGACGTCTACGATCCAAGGAGATACCTATGTTGAGGATCCAGTGGTCTAGGAGAGGAGCTGATGAGGCCACTTGGGAGACTGAGGAGAGTATTAGACGTAACTATCCCGAGTTCTTTGCGGGGTTAGAGGTTACTCCTGTTTGACGAGTTAGTACTCGGATGTTATGTTGTTTGACTTCTCAGGTTTTTATATTGTTTTGAGAGTTTCTGTTTTTGTGAGACTTGTCTATGTGATGGTTGAGTAGTTGCATGGTAGAAAATGAAATTGTCGAGAAAATTAAATACCGAAGGAAATGTGTGAGTAAGAGGAACATTCTAAGTTTCGGGACGAAACTTCTTTTAAGGGGGCACTAATGTAATAACCGTAAATTTTAAGTTTCCGACAAATGGAAATTAACCAAATTCCGATACGACAATCGTAATTAAATAAATAAATAAACAAAATAAAATGATAACACTTATGATCGGAAATAAAGTACACGCCTTAAAAATATAAATAATAATAATAAAAATAATATAGAATTTAATTCCGTATTATATAACTTTCCGTACCTAACTAGAATCCGAGCGAGTAACGAATTCCTTTTCCGTGCTAATATGAAAGCGGGCCGGATGTGGGCCACTGCGAGGCCCAATCAGCAGCCCACCTCCTAATTAAACCTAACCCTAATTTCTCCTAATTAACCTTGCTAATTAACCTCCTTCTAATCTTCTGCCGTTCTAATCTCTCGCAAACCAGCAGCACGCAGCAACTTGCCGCCGGATCCCCTGCAATCGCCGCAACCACCAGCTACCGCCTTCGACCGGAGTCGCCACCGCCGAGCCTGCGCCGCCTCCAGTCGAGTCCGGTGAGTGCACTGCCTTCCCTCCGTTCGTTTCTCTGCTGTCCGAGTCTCACCGTTCCGATTATCCAGAAAGCAAGGACGCCGCTGCCCTCGTCTTCCACCGGAGACGCCGCCACCACCGTTCTCGTCGACCGCCAGTCCACATCGGAAGCCGGTAAGCCGCCGCATCTCCCTTCTTCCGCCTTCCTTCTCTCGACTTGCGAAACCATCTCACTGCAGCCTTCGATCTGTGGCAGCACCGCGAACCGACCTTAGCCCAGTTGATACAGCCGCCAAGCCGACCAGCAGGAGGGGACCGCCGGAACACCAGCCTCGCCGCCGGACTGCAGACCCGGTAAGCACGTTTCCGGATCTCCTCCCTCTTGCCCTGCGATTTACGAGATTACATATGTATATATAAAAGCATAGAATACGTATATAATTGTTGGAATACGTATATAATCGAGTGGATTACGTATATAGCTGAGTTGTTTACACATATTTGAACCATTGAATGGTGGTGGTATGTGTATGAAATACGGTAGGTTAGTAAGAGCGGTTTGGTGAACTTATATATAAGAGTTATGAATGCCGAGTATATACATATACGGATATATATATATATATATATATATATATATATATATATAATATGAAATAGAAGGGTACACATAAGTGTTTTAAAGTCTATTAACGTTTATAGAAGCTTGGAATTTAATGGGTATATAATCTTTATATAAAAGTATATTTATAAACATAATATATAGAATATATAAAAATGCGAGTATCTACATATAAATACGAGTTGAGATTTACGAAACTATATAAAAGAGATATAAATATATATATAAATAAGTTGGGATTTCAGGGTTATGTACATAAACATAAGAATATATATATATATATATATATATATATATATATATATACTCAGGACGTAAGTGTACCTAAATCCGTACAAGATGAGAAATTAAATATGTAGATATAAATATGAGTACCGAATAATTACACAATTAAATAAGTGAGTCGATAAGAAAGTTTAAGAATAAATTTGAGAAGCCTTAGGCTGAGGGTAAAATGGTCTTCTACCATAAGAACTTGTTCCGTAATTCCTTAGCATGAGGTTGGACGTCGGAAGGTGATTTTGATACACATGCCTTCATTGACAGGCACTTGAGTTACCACGAGTACGGACTATCTGAGGAGTGTTAGAGTGTTTTGACTCAGGTAAGTCCTTGCGACTTACTTAGCCAGTTTCTGAGTGTTAGTTGAGTGATAGTAGTTGTGTGTGCTATTTGCGTGTTTAATAATAATAACTTGCTAGGACGACTGTTATTATTACGTTTAAGGCCCAAGTGTATGTATAACGGGCCGTGACATCACTGCCCAGCTCTGACAGGAGACTGGGAGGTTCTCTATACCCAGACCATGCAGGTACAAGGTGAGATGCATCGGATCCATTCCTGATGGTTACACGGGGGCGGAGGTGAGGTTTGGGAATCCCTCGTGTCACAAAATAAGTATCACTAGAGTGAACGAGTAAATTAAAGCAAGATAATAAAACGGACTTGTTTGAAGCATGCTGAGTGTTTATGTTTATCTGAGTGTGTTTGTGCTGCTATTATTCTTCTAATATTTAGATAACTGGCTAACGGTTCCTCTTGTTGTTGTTTTAGATTTACCGCAGGTTAGATCAGCAGCTGAGTGATCCGGAAGTAGTGGTCAGCCGGGTCTCCGTACTCCTTAGAGCGGGGTTGGGGTTGTTTTGTCTTTCCTTTCTTTTGGTTAAGACAGTTGTTCTTTTCTTTTGTTTAAGTACTGTAGGCTGCTAGACAGTGTTGCATTCATTACCCTAAAAACATGGTTTTTATGAATTTCGGTTTCTTTATTTGTGTCTTGTTGCAAGATCCTAGTAATGTTGTTGTCAAACTGAGGCCGGGACCCATTGTGAGGTCCTAACTAGTAATACTCCGAGTTCTGAGAATTCGGGGTGTTACAATAGTGATGAGGTCTTTTGATGCTTCCTCCTTTTCAGAATGGAGTATTATTATTGTGTTTTTTTAATAATGGAAAACAACTCGATGGTTGTCTAATAGATTAAAAGACCGAAAAATTGACAAACGCGTTAACCGAGATAAAGAAATAAAATCAATTAAATACACAAAAGCACAACATCGTGATTCGAAAACATAGATGTCTCCAGGAAAAGGAACTTGAAAACAATTGCGGAACTTCAATTTTGGACTTGAAGGTAGAGTCATAGGACCATGTTCTTAGAACTTTTAGTAGTCACACGAGCATTTTTCCTTTAAGACTAGTGATTTTAAGTATTTTATGGCAAGGTAAATAAGAGAGGGTCATGTGTATAAACAAAGAAGGTGGTGGTTACGCCAAAGGCGTGACGACGGGTTACGTTGGAGATTGTCTTAACGGGATTGAGAAATAATAAAAATGAACAATAAAAAAAAAGACATTAGTTTTCGGTGACAACATATTAGAGGGGCTATAACCTATAGGTGAAGCCCGAATACGAAATACACATAAGTATATTTAAATAACATACTTTAGTAAGCAAATTTCTATCTTTTGTCAAGAACCAAAGGTATTTTGGAAAAATGGAAAATTATGAATATGAAAGCTCATTATGAGGTCATATTATTAGAAATGTGATGATACAATGTCATTTCATCTGATAAAAAAAACTTAGAGGTACCACACATGATGATATGAATATTAGAGATTTTAATGAGAGCCTTGATAAAAATATATAAACTCAATTTTCCAGTACAGTTCCGATTCAGAATGATAAATTTTGTTTTGGTTTGTTACGTAGCCTAACAACACATGAGTTGGGTCTTGATCGTTGCTCGACAAATCGGTCCGAGTTGAGATAGGTATGGTCCATCAACTGCCAATAAACAAGAAAATTTATATTTGCAATCCAATTTGGTACAACATTGTTTCCATAAAACAACCCTATGCCTAGCAACCCAGCTATTTACTCCCTTTCATGTGTTCTAACCTAATAAGAAACACTTGAACACGTCATTCTAACACACAAGCCTAAGCAGGCAAAAACCAAGTAAATTATGCTAATATTGACGCAGCAGACTCCAAGGCTTCCAAGAACCTGTGGAAGTAGAAAATCCAGCAACGTGACCCAAAACTTGCCAGATCTTTCTCTTGCCTTTCAGACCTTCACCGTCTTCTCTCTCGCCATTGAAGCATTACCTGAATCTGCCATGAAAACCTCCCCTAATATCTTTAGCAGCAATGAAATATTGAATACAAATGATGTGTAAAAATGAGAGAATCCTTGCCTGTTCTCCGGATTCAGGCAATTCCCGAGTTGGTCATGTTGGTTGACTTCACACAATGGATGCGGGCATCGGGGCATGTATGGCTTCAGAAGAGAAAACACAGCAGATTGGTCGGCATCAAAGAGGAAAATTCTGCATGGCACTATGTTATAGCCTTGCTTCTTCAGAAAATGATGTATGATGCTGTTCATACAAAGAGCAATACAGAAAACACAGGCAAAACATGCAATAACATAAAATGTAAAAAGCCAGAACCTCCATTGCCCATCCTCCAGGAAAAACACCACGATCTTCGACTCTGGGCAACTCAGCATCACACTATAATATATACTCAGATGTTGAATGTTGATATCAATGGCAAGTGAATCCTAACAAAATTAATGAACCACCATGTCAAATAGGAGCTGTGGTGATCAAATAATCTCTATGGTCCTAAGGCAAAATGGACTCATAAAACTGCTGCTTCTTCGCGCTTGGATAGGAATCTCAAATTGTCAACTATGTCAAGAAGAGATAGGAGTTGTGGTAATCTCTTTGGGTCTTAAAGGCAAAATGGGATCACAGAACTGCTGGTTCTTCATGTTTGGGTTGGGATCTCATATTCAAATTGTCAACAATGTCGAAGAAGAGTTGGGGTAATCTATTTGGCTCCAAGGGCAAAATGGGATCACGAACTGCTGCCTCTAAGCTTGGGTTGGGATCTTCAAATCATCACTAGTGTAAAACAGGAGCCGTAGTTGATGAAGAGGGGTAAAACAGAAACAGAATCAACAAAATATTAATTTTGGTCCTGCCACCATCACTCTTTCAAGGCTCAAACATTCTTCTTCAACTTAATGCCAGGTTTTCAGGCACCTCCAAGTCCTGACAATTTCCACCTGTCACGGAAGAAATCTTAGAGCAAGGGGCTGAGAAAGAGACTCCAAATTTATGGCACATACCGTCTCGAGATAGAGTAGGATTGCAATGCCGCCTTTTTTCTAATTGCTTCAAGTTTTCTACCATCACACCACCTTTTCTCTTAAGTTCTCCTCCACCTGATCCTGTAGAGACTAAATTTTCCAGCACTTCTTCAACTCCAAGCCTTAATTGTTGATAACATTTATGACCCTTGGGATGTACGTAACTAGGGAGCTGTCTTCTCCTGACATAGGAAACCGCAAGCTCCATCCCTGGTTTCCAGGAACTAAAAGATCTCAAGCTCTCCCTGAATTCCTCTACAGTGGCACGAAGATCGAACTTTTGAACCTGCCCGATCTCCCCTGTTCTTTGCTGCACACCGACGAAAAATGCACAATGCCCACACTTCTTAGATGCATCAGCATACTGGTTCGGATAAGGATGGCACCGCAGTTTCCCAAAAGTACCCTGTTCCATCTGCACAAATAAGAACGTAAATTATAAATGGCAGTAGAGGCAAATTAAAGGAGAGACAAGAGTGGAAAGAAAAATTCCAGAAACTGAATCCTCCTCTGAGCATCACAGGCTGATATATTTTTCTTAACCACTAATGAACCAAGAAGCATAAATATTACCATCTGAGCCAACACCCTGAGTCGTGATTCCACCAAACCCTTCCAAGGAACCATGTCATACGCATGCACTGCAAGTATGTCAACCTGCAGGTAGCTTTTATAGCTTTTGAAAAACTCATATGGCTCAAATAGAAAACCCCATTGTGCTTTATTCAGCTCTATATCCTGCAAATGGACGTAACACTTCGGGCATCAGAAGTAGCTCAAAGACCAGATTTCAGTTGGCATGTTTCAAAACACAGTACCTGGCAAATCTTGTTACCAAAGTGGAACTGCTCCATCATAACTTGGAGAGTAGTTGTGGACACACTGTAACTTGAATTCATACACGGGTAAGCAGGAGTAATGATAGGCATCCGATGCACACGATCCCGGGGATACTTTCGAGGATCCCAAACCACAAATCCAATGTCATCTTCCTCGATATCACAGAGCATCACTGGGTTCGGCCAACGCCACTGTGTAAAGACTCTAAAGAAACGACAAACTAACATACTAGGAACAGCATTTGGATATAGTTGGCAGATCCGGGCAACAAGAATGGCACAATTCACACCACCTAAAAATCCAGTCACCTAAGCACAGCAGATAAGGTCAGAATCTCAGGATAAAATCATTATAAAGCATGTCTAGCCCGAAAAGGAGGAGCAACTTACATTCGAGTAAATTCCACGCCGTTTAGCCCAATATTTGACACAACGGAGAGTTGTTCGAAAGCACTAAAGACAAACAGAAAAGCTCATAGTTAGACCATGGTGATGCTATAACTTAAAGACAATGGATGAACAAGTCAAACTATGTGCCAACTTGATGACCAGTAAGCGGCTATTGAGATAACAAATAGTAAGTCCAATCACACAGTAACACAAATGTGAACAATCAAAATCACATATTCACCTCTTTATTTGGCACAAGCTTAAGAATTTGATCTGCAACCCTACACCCATTGATGGAACGAGCCGTTGCTTCATCAACATTGTACATCAGAGATACATCAGAGACATCCAAGTCCTGCCACAAAAATTGCACGACATTATATACAAAGATTTCTGGAAAGTTGGCATCATCCGCAAAGAGCAGCATTTGTTGTAATTAGGTGAAGATGAGCTACTAATATCCAGTAACATCATTTCATGAACATAAGAAATCTAAAATATAGTGCAATAGAATCCATGAGCTAGCCAAATTCTACTCCCAACGAATACAAAATTTGACTGTAAACAACGCGTCATCATAAAAAATTAAAAAGATACAATAGTGTAGGTGGCCTAAATTTGTTTTGCAAAAGTCTAGAAAGGAAAAGATCAAAATCACTGATTTATATGCAAATCATGCAACAAACTTTTTTGGTTTTGAAATTTAACAATTTTCTGAAATGTAGATCATTTACTCGCAATAGAATTTCAAGTGACACGGTAAAGACAACTACTTCAAATCAAAATTCAAAACTTACATCTGGGACGATTAAGCGAGAAATTCTTGCATACAAGAGATCAATGGAAATCCCGTTGAACTTAAATTTCATAACAGGGACATGGGCATCAGGAATGGGATGTAGATCAGTGATCTCCTCTTTCTCTGCAAGGATGGTATGTAACAGATAGAAGAAATCCTCCTGAAAACATAAAACGAGTTAGCCATACCAAAAACAAGTCAAAGAGAGAAAAGAGAAAATGATACAAGTCACATGATTACCTCCCGGTTCACGTAAGATGGTCCCACACATAAAGCATCTATGTCAGCCCCTGGACCATGTACCTGTCATTGTAACAAATAATAAGGAATAGGGGCCTCGAGTATTAGAAAGTAGGCAAGCACCTGAGAAATGCCTTTGCATAAACTGCTAACAATAAAAAATAGGCATGCATATAGGAATCTACATTAATACATGAACCAGAAATAAACTATGAAGTAGTTGAAAAGGGCTTTGTCCACAGAATAATATAAAGATAATCTTGGAACTAGCTATTTAGCATGCAAAATATTTGATATGTTGAGCCATATCAAATAAGCTTACCCCAAGACGATAGGAACCAAAGGTAAGGATAAGAGCATTTGCATCCTTGACCATCTTCTCTGGATATCCTCTCAGTTGTATAACTTGTTTGACCCATTCCACAACAATCTGCAAAAATTATAAAATAATCAATATTATCAGTAACAACTAAATTTGAAAGAATATACAATGTCTCCCAATATCAAAAACATAATCAATGCTCTCATCCCACACAAACATCCAATCAAACTTATGATCACCCAAATTATCCACCGACCATCTATCATAGATTCTGAAGCACAAAACTGTTTACCTTCCTCAACCGGAAAAGAATATCCTCCCTTTTAGCAGTTTCTTCTTGGCTCTCATATAGTCCAGCATCTACCATGAACTGAAAATTAAAGGCAAAAAATACATCAATAACCTTATTTGGCGGGTCCAAAGAGGCAGTAAACCCAACCAATTCGCGAGTCTTTTTCAAACCTTTTCCAATTCGCGAGTCTTTTTCAAATCACCCTTGGTGGGCCCCATCAAAGAAAGTGGTTTCGTCATCCCATACTGCTTCACCACCGTCGAGGAAGCAGGTGACATTGCACCAAAACCCTCTGAACAGACCATCCTACGCGGAAAACCCTAGAAGAAAAAACAACAGAAGTCCACGGTGGAACTGAAACGAACAAAGATTGAAGAGAAGTTCTCCAGTCGAAAGAACAATCCTTGAACCACCAAACAAGAACCAAACATGGAATTCGAGAGATTAGGAAGAACGGAAACCCTAGAAACAGGGCAATTAGATTTTAAGCGATATATTTCTTTTCTTGGGAATCACGCGGTAGCTTTCTTGGGAATCACGCGATAGCTTTTCTAATATCTTAATAAACATATTGCCTTATTTATTTATAAATAAACAAGTATACATAACATATTTACATAAAGTTTCGCTAACAACAATCAAAATTACAGTATCTTATTTAATTTAAAAGATTTGGTCATATTAAAATTTATAAACTGTATCATGTACAATTATCATATACAACAAAATACCAAATTATCATATGTTGTAATAAAAATACTAATTAAAAATAAAGATGGGTATATATTTTAATCGTTATAAATTATATATTTATTGATTACTTGAAAATTTCATAATTTTAGTTTTTCAATAAATACTTTACTTTATCTATTTATAAATAAATAAATATCTAAAATATATTTGTGTATAATCTTTTTAACAAGATAATTTTTTTTATATTTTAATAAATATTTTGCCTTATTTATAAATAAACAAATATATAGCATGTTTACAACAAAGCTTCATTAACAACAATCAAAATAATATATTTATCTTTATTATTCTAAAAGTGGGAGTTTTTCAAATAAATAGGTTGTTTCCCATTTTTCCCTTATTATTTCGTTTTGTCACTTTTACCCTTATTGGTTGATGATAATCACATATTTGTCTTATTTCTTTTATTTCTGCTTTACACGTGTTATTTGTCAAGTATATTTGTGATACATGTTTTCCTCTCTTGGACTCCTCGCTACCATCTGCTTCATGACCGCTCACCTTCTCTCCTTTAAACGTGTTACTTTTCAATTTTCATCTAAATCAGTCAAGATCCATATAAAAATCTCTAGACACTCAACATTTCACTATCTCATGCCGCTCCAAACGAAATGTATACTTCAACTACTATCATCCAACACTTGACAATTCATTTCACCAAGATGATAACGTCATAACTGTTGTATCTACACCGCCGCTATAAATCCTTTTTATTCCATTTCACATCATCAGCTACAATGACTTCCTTTGTGAGTTTGGGATATTAACCCAACTCCCGTTCGTGAGGATACATCATTAGGACAAAACGTTATGCACCCTTTTTACCTGCCTACATTGACGTAAACAATAATTAGAAGTGACCATCCTCTTCTTACTCCTCTAGTTAAACTTTACACGTGTTACTTTTCGGTCAATTTTCATGAAACAGTAGAGAGGAGAATTGACTGATTTAGATGATTTAATCCTAGGTTTATAAGTCGATCATTAGTGCTCAATCTCCCTTTAACTAATAATCAAGCTGTGGAATTATGTCGAGGGGCATTTCCTTCATTCCAGATAATATCCTTCCAGACAACAAACTATTGTTGGCTCTGATTTGGCATAAACTTTGCTCATATCTATCTTATCTTCATGCATCCATTTATTAATCTCATCTTTTGCATGTGTAACATTTCCATCAGATTTCGCCACACATTATCTCTAGCTTGGATAATTCTCCTCAGAATACCAAAAACTCTCTTCCATGGATGTCAATCTTGACTACTATGAACAGTGAGAGACTCCTTATGTACCCACTGCACCCACAAAGAATTTATATTGCATTCGATATCCCAAAAACGTCTGAACATACAAGCTTGATGTTAGTCACCAAGTTCTGGTACTCCAAGTCCTCCTTCTTTTTTAGAAAGACACAAAACATTCCAAGCAACTTTTGTCCATGTCCATAATAACTTCTTACCCATAATTTTCAACTGCTCCATGATTGTATGTGGAATTGTCAGAGCCGAGAGCCAATAAGCCTCCATACCTTGTAAAACAGACTTTTTCAGTTCCACACACCCAACAAAGGAAAGATGCTTCCTAATCCAAGGACTTATTCGAGTAGCAATCTTGTTCAGAAGAGGCTGATATTGAGTTACCTTCAATCTAGCAAGTGTTATAGGGCTTCCCACGTATTTAAAAGGAAAAACACCATGACTGAAACCATTGATTTGATGGAGTTGTTCAACTAACTGACTATCCATGCCTGCCACAAAAATACTAGATTTTGGGATGTTCACTTTCAAACCTGACATAGCTTGAAACCTCCTCAAACAATTCATCAAGATCTGCACTAAATGCTCATCCGCATGATAGAAAAGCAGAATATCATCTATAAAGGTCAAGTGAGTGATATCACTACCTCAACACCTGTGATGAATACTAAACTCATATCTCTATGCTTCTTGTGTTGAGCATTCTTGATAGCACACACAAACCACAAACAAGAATGGAGACAAGGGATCACCTTGCCTCCTCTAAGGTGGAGCACTCTCCTACCAATGCATTTTTTACATTCCACAGCTTCGGCAAATCTCTTAGCCCCAATTCAGCTAGCTTTCATTAACCGGTTACTAACGTCGAAGATCTTCATCAGGTGTCGGAATCACATTTAGATTGTAGTCTATGAACTCAATACTAGATAAAGAAGCAAGACTTCCTTCCTTTTAAAGAAACCATGGATGCCAACATTGATCTTCAAGGAATAAGTAGCAGTACTGTAACACCCCGAACATGTGGGACTCGGAGTGCCACATTGGACTAGGATCTCACAATGGATCTTGACCCTAACTTGACAACAAGTTCACTGGACCTTACAACATGGCACTGACACATATAAAACAAATACATAAAACTGTATAAAATTGTACAACCAAAAGGTAAAGACATAATATCCAAGTATAAGAAACAATATCCTCACATAGGAGGTAACAAAAGATCATCCTCACGCAGGAGGAAAACGTAAAGAACCCCAAAAGACCACAACCATCCTATGTACGAGAGGTCCCCGGCCTGCCACCCTACTAGATCACTCAGCAGCACGCCTATCCTGTAGGGCATCTACAACATGGTAATAAACCATTAGCTAACCATACATATATAAGGTAATGCATAAACACAAGCACAATCATGAAAGATAACACATCAGCATGCTATCACACATTTACCTATTTATCATCTTTATATAATAGTCATTCACTCAAATCGTGTATATATAGATAGATGAAAGTATGTGACATGAGGACCGATACATCCTCGCCTTCGAGTGTTATATCTAGCTGTACTAGTATCGGTCACACAACCTGTGTACCCTATGGGAGTGGATAACGCGCTTCTTATAAACCAATCTGGCTTGACGTCAGAGAACCTTCCAGACTCCACGGGGGATGAAAGGGGAAGGTTATCACAACCACGCAACGGGGTAATCAATAAAACATAGGTCGGTATAAACGACATCTCATGCTATCATAGCAAACATATAACACACACACCACTCATGCAAACACCCAATATAGGGATGGTAGTTAAGTAAGTCCTATGGACTTACCTCAACCTCGTACAAAGCTCAACCTCAAACAACCTCCAATCTTGAGAGATACACTGCCCAATAACAAGGCATAGAGATATATCAATCTCATATCAATCAAAGGGGTCACACCTAGATCCAAGGGATCCATAGGATCATCCTCAACCTAACCTCATAACCTAATAAACCTCAAGAGCCATACATGGCATATACCGATCATAACCTCATCAAAACACATCCTTACACATCTAGCATGAACCTATACTCTCATAATAGGAAGAGAGGGAACAGAGGCATCCTAAAGCAAGCCTAGAAGCAACACACGCCTGCAAATCAAAGCCAACACAAGGTTGGACTATAGGTGGCCGCAGGGGCGGCCATTGGGTCACGCAGGGGAGGTCTAGGCCTAATCTGGGTCCTCAGCTCACACTCTCAGCAACTCAGCAACTAGGATCTTACATCTCACCCCCCCTAAAAACAATTTTCGTCCCGAAACTTGCAAAAGCCCAAATCCCCTCGGACCCACAAGCCGAGGTATAACTCTCTCTCTCTCTCTCTCTCTATCGGAGGTATAACATCTCTGTTCAGAAGGTCATAACCTATATCAATCTATAACCTCAAACATGAATATGGAGGAATCATCAACTCCAAAAAACAAGGCCATAACGCTACCCAAAGGCGTAGAGGAATAACATCTCTCGCCATACCACATCACAAGGCATAGAAGAAGCACATCTCTAGCCAAACCATACTCATATACATCGCATTGAGGAATAACATCTCCAATGAACTATGTCCATCAAGGTAGCATGGAGGAAAGAACCATCTCTAGCTAAATCCTAATCACGCTCAAATAGCATGGAGGAAAGAACCATCTCCACCTATAATCATACATCACGCTAACACATCAAGATCTAGTAAGATCATATATCACATCATAGCTAGCATGGAATAAACATCTCAAGGCATGTAAGCATATAAGCACATAATCACATACTCACCAAGATAACACTAAGATCTACTCATCGACCCTAGGTGCATCTATCTCAGCATAAAACTTTGGATAGTTCCTCTGGATACTATCCTCAATCTTCCATGTAGCCTCCTCAGGTTCTCGTCTAGACCATTGTATCCTCAACATAGGAATGTCCTTCGAACGTAGGCGTCTCACACCTTGTTCAAAGACTGCAATAGATAGCAAAGGTGTGGTCCGGCTCAACCACCAAATCATCATAACTCACAATGTGTCTCGGATCTTGTATATAATCCCTTAATTGAGATACATGGAACACAGGGTGAACACCCTCTAACCTCGGAGGCAATGCTAATCTGTAGGCTTCCCTCCCAACTCTATCCAATATCTCGAAAGGACCAACATATCGGGGACTCAACTATCCTTTTATGCCAAAACATCTGACGCCTCGTGTTAGAGATACTCTCAACCAGACATGATGATGTGGGACCATCTTCGACACTTTCCATACAAGGACCCATCACTAGGTCAAGAGCTAGAAGGATCCAAGAGAATACATCATCAAGGAATATCAAGGGGAGTTGGAAATGAAGAAATCGATCCACAACATGAAGAAATCGGTCGATTTTCTTATTATAGGAAAATCAAGTCAAATGTAAGAAAAATTGGTCGATCTCTTCTTCTACAAGTCGATTTTCTCCTTTCCAACGTATCTAGAAGATCCGACCATGATTTTTATCTTTTGGCAATTATATCTTGTAAATAATTTCTTAAATCTCTCAAACTATCTTAAGGGATTGTTTAGATTCTATCTTTTTAAATTTTATATTTTATATCTTTTAAAAGATATCTTCCCTAAATTATCTTTTCAAAGGATATATTTTATAGATCATATCTTTTTTAGTTTTTCCTAGTTTTAATAGATTTAATCTTCCTTATAAATAGCCTTAGAGGGGGAGATTGTTAGGGAGTTGAGTTGTAATTATTAATTCCACATTATTGTGAGATACTTGTGACTTCGCTCACGGGGTTTAAATTTTATCATTTCTATTCAATCAAAAGGAGAGTTTTTGGTTGAAAAGTTGTGAATTTTTGCTAGGTTGTTCTTGTGTGTGTTAATCTTTTGAAGGTTGGTGCTACAAGTCAAACTAGTCCCTCCTTGTGCTTGTCTTATCTAGAAGGCTTGTGTAAGGTTAAAGAAGGAAGGGTGAAAGGTATTTCTTTGTTAAGGGTTTTATGCATCGAGTTCAAGGTTCTTTGCAAGTCTTATAATAGTCCTATCTTCCTATATTAATCATTTATCATTCCATAATCATCTTCTTATGTTTTCATATCATTCACTAATCCGTGTTCTGAGTTCATCGAAAAATCGACCTGTTATTGATCGAGATAAATCAACCGATTTTTCTATAGAACAACCTGATTTAGATTCTAGTTAAGAACTTTCAATCTAGAGCAGGAACTACAACTTATCCCCGCATCAAAGTGGTATCAGAGCTAAGCGATTAAAGTCCGAACGTTCATCAAAACGTTTGATTTTTTATTTGAGTTTTCTTTGAGTCTTTAAAAGTCGAGTCTTTTCTTGTTCGCCATCTTTGCGAGATTATTTGAGTTTAACGTGCGTTGATTTGTGTAAGTTTGGAAGAGAGAAACGCCATCAACCAAACACAAGCCAGCCGTTGACCTTTGAAACCTCGCCAATACCAAAAAAAAAGAAGAAAGAAAAGAAAAGAAAATTCTTGAACGTCGAATCCAAGAGTCGAATTTTTACAAAGAAAATCGGCATGTTCTTCACCAGATCGACCTATTTTTCACCCGATTTTTGCCACTGTTGCCAAAATTCGAAGAAAATTTTGAGGCATACTTTGCAAAATTTAAGTGCACCCTGTGCAAGAGTATTTCAACTGAAGAGTTCCAGTATATACCTTGAAGCAATCAAAGAGATTTAACCAAACCTAAACCTAAATCTGGCTATCTCTCTTTTTAACTTCGCAACTCATGGTACGTTATTCTCTCTTCTTAGTCTCTTGTGTGCTTTTCTTAGCCCTTTCTACTCTAAACACATTGAGTCTTTTCTTTGGGTGTGTTAGTTAGTCTCTTTGGTTTCTAACATACTAGTTGTGTCATACTTGCAATACTTCTTTCTACCTTGAATCTTTGTGTGAAGAGACATACAACAAGAAACCTTGCGCTAACTTCCAACACAAGAACCTTTCTTCCGAACACAAGTTAACTACTTGAGACACCCAAGGGTGTTCTAGTGGACGCTAGTGCATTGATTAGTAAATGAGCATTAATCCATCCAAGACAACTATGTCAAACCAGCTTGTGATTCACAACGAGTGTGAGTGCGAGAGAAGACAAGTAAGAAACCCTTGTTTTCACTACTATCACACATTTGTTGTTACTTTATGTGTTTGTGCAGGATGTCTAAAAGTTCACAAGGATCACCATGAGGTGACCTAAATAACCCCGGAACCAATGACCAACTGTCCTAACTTATAAAGATGGTCTCGGGATTAATTGAACGTATGAAAAAGCTAGAAACTCGTCCTAGAGAGGAAAAATCAACCCAAAAAATCGACCCTCGCCCGATTTTTCGTCCGATTTTCTCTTATGGAATGGGCGAAAGCTCACAAAATCCTCCCCTACCTCCATCCCCGGATCCAAGACGTCATCGAGGATCAGGTACACCTCATCATAATCCAAATTTTCATGTTCCTAATGCAACCAATGTTGTTTATGAATTTCAGGAACTAGAAGAGGAGGTTGATGACGAGAGGTGGAGAGGTTACCCTAGGCGCAATCCGCAACCTAGGAGAAGACAAGACTTGGAACCGTATAGACCTTACCAAGATAACGATGGAATGGGAAGGGTGAAGGTCAAGATTCCGAGTTTTGAGGGCAAGGTAGATCCGGACATTTACATGGAATGGGAGACTAAAATTGAATAAATTTGGTCTTGCCATACTTTTAGTGAGCAAAGGAAAGTCCAACCTGCTGCGTTGGAATTCCAAGGATATGCCTTAATTTGGTGGGATCACCTCCTCAAAGAACGGAGATGAACTTTAGAGCCGGAGATCCACACTTGGGAACACATGAAGGCATTGATGAAAGCAAGATTCATACCTCCATATTACGCTAGGAAAGCAAGGCAAAGGTTGGAGAACTTCAAACAAGATACCCACAACATAGAGGAAACTTACACCTTCATTCAAATGGCGATGATCAAGGCTAATGTTCATGAGGATGAGGAGTCTACTATGGCTCGATTTTTAAGAATATTGCATCCATCATTAGCTAATGAAATTGATCTATATCCCTATGATAATATGACTAACTTGATGCACTTGGCTATTAGGGTGGAAAAGAAGCTCCAAGGACGGAACCAAGAGACGGACTATTGGAACCAGAACAAAAATCGACCTAGTCAGGAGAAAATCGGCCGATCTCTGGACCGATTTTCTTCCCAGAGAGAGTCTCGAAGTGGGAGCAACAACCACGAAGTCGTAAAAATGTCATCATCTAGTCCCCAAACTTCTAAACCTTTGAATGAGCCTTCAAAGAACCCTAAAGGGAGTACTTCTAACTCTACTTTACATTCTAGAGACATTGTATGTTTTAAATGCCAAGGTAGAGGTCATTATAAGAAGGATTGTCCTAACAATAAGGTTTTATTTATTAATCAACATGGGGAATATGAAAGTGAAGAAGATCCTAAAAGTGCTAGTGAAAGTGATGAGAGTTGCGAATTTGAACATGGAGAATCTTTGATTGCTAGAAGAACGTTGCATGTTAACTTTTCTCTTAGTGAAAATGCCCAACGAGAAAACCTCTTTCATACTAGATGTCTTGTTAAGAGAAAGGTGTGTAATATGATCATTGATGGAGGTAGTTGTTGTAATATTGCTAGCATTGAAATGGTTAATAAGTTGCAATTTCATACGTTTCATCACCCTAAACCCTATAACTTACATGGATGAATGATTGTAGAACTTTGAAAGTCAACAAACAAGTTAAGGTGACTATCACAATAGGACATTAGACTGATGAAATCTTATGTGATGTGGTACCTATGCAGGCTTGTCATATTTTATTAGGTCGTCCATGGCAATATGATTGGAAAGTAGAACATGATGGTCCTACCAATAAATACATGTTCACTTTCAATGGAAAAGGGATGAAACTGAAGCCTATGACCCCTTTATAGATCATTGAGACCTATGAGAAGTAGAATAAAGGAGGCAAGGAACGAGCATTGGAAAAAGAAGTGGTCAAAGAACCATCCAGTGAAGAAAATTGACATGTTCTTAGCACCAGACCGGTCGATTTTCCTAGAGGTCATCCGATTTTTCCTGAAAATCGATCCACTACAGCCACCAATGCAACACCTTCAAGGGCTCCTTTGGTTGAGCTTGAACCACTACAGATTGAGCACAATCCCATGGATTTTCAGGTTATATCATTCATGTCTTTGGATGAATTCATTGAACGATTTGTGCTTAAGAAAGTTAGGAATTATCTTTCTTTTCTATCTTTCCGTTGTCATGGCTATTCGATTCAGTTATTTTCCTTAACCTCTAATGATCTTATACCGTTGTCTTTCGGGAAGCAAGTAAGTGTCTTTGTAGGAAGTTTAGGAGAGAAAAAAGGAGATCAAATGGATATGACATTGCTAATCCCGGAGATATTAAGGAACCACCACCGGGAGAGGATGGAATAGTAGTACATTCTAATTACCATCATCAACATCGACATGTGAATACTTAGTAAATATTGCGGCCATTCCTGAAGCAAACTCTCGTTCGAGATGTATGTTTGATGACCGAGATTCATTGATGTTGAGTGTTGCACGGCTCGTCTTCAAGGCACGAGTTCTACAAACCTCCAGAGATCCTCCAGGAGAAGGAATAATGTTGTCCTTTTTATTGCAAGACTTGAATTCCGAGGTGACTAGTGATGATCAAGACGAAGATTCGAGGATGGATCCTTTTCAAGAAGGGGAGTCTTCATCTTCGACACTTTCCATACAAGGACCCATCACTAGGTCAAGAGCTAGAAGGATCCAAGAGAAGACATTATCAAGGAATATCAAGGGGAGTTGGAAATGAAGATATCGATCCACAACTTGAAGAAATCGGTTGATTTTCTTTTTACAGGAAAATCGAGTCACATGTAAGAAAAATCGGTCTATCTCTTCTTCTACAAGTCGATTTTCTCCTTTCCAACGTATCGAGAAGATCCGGCCATGATCTTTATCTTTCGGAAATTATATCTAGTAAATAATTCCTTAAATCTCTCAAACTTTCTTAAGAGATTGTTTAGATTCTATCTTTTTCGATTTTTGATTTTATATCTTTTAAAAGATATCTTCCCTAGATTATCTTTTCAAAGGATATATTTTATAAATCATATCTTTTCAGTTTTTCCTAGTTTTAATAGGTTTAATCTCCCTTATAAATATCCTTAGAGGGGGAGATTGTTAGGGAGTTGAGTTGTGATTATTAATTCCACATTATTGTGAGATACTTGTGACTTCGCTCACGGGGTTTGCATTTTATCATTTCTATTCAATCAAAAGGAGAGTTTTTGGTTGAAAAGTTGTGAATCTTTGCTAGGTTGTTCTTGTGTGCGTTAATCTTTTGAAGGTTGGTGCTACAAGTCAAACTAGTCCCTCCTTGTACTTGTCTTATCTAGAAGGCTTGTGTAAGGTTAAAGAAGGAAGGCTGAAAGATATTTCTTTGTTAAGGTTTTGATCCATCGAGTTCAAGGTTCTATGCAAGTCTTATAATAGTCCTATCTTCCTATATTAATTATTTATCATTCCATAATCATCTTCTTATCTTTCCATATCATTCACTAATCCGTGTTCTGAGTTCATCAAAAAATCGACCTGTTCTTGAGATAAATCGACCGATTTTTCCATAGAACAACCCGATTTTTATTCCAGTTAAGGACTTTCAATCTAGATCGGGAACTGCGGCTTATCCCCGCATCACATGAGCTCCTACCCTGAACTCTAGAGGTCGACGCCTCTTGTCTCCATATGACTTTTGGCGACTTTGTGCAGCCAACATCCTATCTCTAAACAGCGCTACTCGAGCCATATAATCCTGAATCTGCTCTGGCGCTATCCTACTGATACTGCTAGGCTTATCCCAGCATAAAGGTGTACGACATCTACGTCCATACAGTGCCTCATATGGAGCTATCCCAACAGATGCATGTCAGTTGTTGTTGTATGAGAACTCAACTAGTGGGAGGTAATTAGACCATCCCTGTCCCCAATCCAACACACAAGCTCTCAACATATCCTCCAAGGTCTGGATGGTCCTCTTTGACTGAACATCTGTCTAGGGGTGAAACGCAGTCGTGAAGTGTAGACTCGTCCCCAAAGCAGTCTGAATTTGCTGCCAAAACCTCGAGGTAAACCATCCATTTTGATCAGAGACGATCGTCCTCGGTACACCATGGAGTCTCACTATCTGTCTAGTGTGCTCCTCAACTAATCTGCTCACTGGACACGTCTCTCTGATAGGAATGAAACGTGTTGTCTTTGTCAATCTATCAACAACAACCTAGATAGCATCAAAACTCCTATTGGGCCTCAATCCAGTCACAAAGTCCATGGAGACATCCTCCCACTTCCACTGCGGTACTGGTAGTGGATGAAGCTCACCTCCAGGTTAGAAATGCTCGATCTTGACCTGCTGACAGGTCGTGAACTATGCCACAAATCTGGCTACATCAGGCTTCAGCCCTCCCCACCAATATGAGCGTCTCACATCATGGTACATCTTACTCGTACCTGAATGTACTGAGTAATGTGTATAGTGAGCCTCTTGTAAGATCCTTTGTCTCAACTCTACACCAGCAGGTACACAGATGCGTCATGGCACCTCATCATTCCATTTGCTCCAATAGAGACCTGTGGTGCCTCTACACGAGACATCCTCTCTCTGATCCTCATCATGGTCGGGAGGTCCCCTGCTTATGCTAGATCTCATCTAACAAACCAGGTAAAACCTCTAGAGCATACAACTGGGCATCCTCATCAGGAAACTGGATGTCCAGCTCTAGCCAAGCTAGATCTCTCTGAAGTTGAGGCTGAATTGTCAGTCTCGCAATCGCCTTCTCTCGAGGCGTCTTCCTGCTCAAGGCGCCAACTACAACATTCGCCTTTCCAAGATGATATAGAATCTCAAGGTCAAAGTCCTTAATCAACTCAAGCCATCGATGCTGGCGGTTACTCAACTCTCGATGCGTGAAAATATACTTCAAACTCTTATGGTCTGTGAAGATCTGACATGTGGTACCATACAGGTAATGTCTCTAGATCTTCAAAGCATGAACTACCGCTGCTAATTCCAAATCATGAGTCAAGTAGTTATCCTCATACGTCTTCAACTATCATGACACATATGCAATCACTCTGCCTCTCTGCATCAATACACATCCCAAGCCTAGCTTGGATGCATCATTATAAACAACAGAACCCTCTGGCTGTGCCAAGACAAGAGTGGAAATCAAATGCCTCTTTAACTCCTTAAAACTCTGGGCACATTGATCAATCCATACAAATCTGGTAGTCTTCCTCAGAAGACTCGTAAGTGGACGAGCAATCACAGAAAATCCCTCCACAAAGCGTTGGTAATATCCGGCTAGGCCAAGAAAGCTACGCACTTCCTTGACGTTCGTAGGTGTCGTCCATGCAGCAACAAACTCAATCTTCGCCTGATCAACCATGATCCCAAAGGCGGAGACAATGTGTCCAAGAAAAGCAACCTTAGACATCCATAACTCGCACTTAGAGAGCTTGACATACAACTCTCTATCCCTCAAAATCTGCAAAACTGTACTCAGATGACCGGCATGCTCCTCAAGTTGAAGATGTTCATCAACTCCATGAAGACTGTTGGGGCATTCGTCAGCCAAAATGGCATCACTACAAACTCGCAGTGTCCATAATAGGTATGAAATGCCGTCATGTGTGCATCCTGCTCCCTCACCCTCAACTGGTGGTATCTTGAGCATAAATCGATATGGGAGAATACTGTCGCTCCTTCAAGCTGATCAAGTAGATCATCAATACGAGGCAGTGGATACTTGTTCTTGATGGTCACCATGTTCACCTCTCTGTAGTCAATACACAGTCTCAACGATCCGTCCTTCTTCCACATGAAGAGGACAAGTGCTCCCTAGAGAGATACGCTAGGGCGGATAAACCCCTTCTCAGCCAACTCCTCGAGTTGCTTCTTCAGCTCCAACATCTCGACAAGGGCCATATGATATGGGGCCTTCGAGATGGGTCTTGTACCAAGCTCCAACTCGATACTTAAATCCACACTCCTTTGAGGCGACTGTTCGCCCCTAGAGGTGTGTGCAAATAAGCTTTATATTTATAAAACTAGAATCAAGCAAGCGAACCCGCAGTGTACGGATCGATATAGTTAAGCAAGAATTCCAGAGTATCGAACACAGGGATTTGGGTGGAACGAACTCGATTGCAGGTTATCAAGCGGTGAATATGAGAGTTTTGCAGATATTGGGAAAACAACAATCCTAAAGATCCAGATATCCAGCTGTGGCAATCGATTCAAGATATACTAATGATGTAAAGACAGAGTTAAGATATGCAAAGGTATACTAATGTAAGGTAATCGTACGGTTGAGGTTCCAAAAACCTTATGTAACTCACCCAAAAGACTCTTCCTATACAGGTTGATGAGGCTCAATATAGAAAGGTTCTAAGGACAAGGATTAGCATCAAATACCCAAACCTATAATCTAAAGATCAAGACTAACTTATCCGATTGAGGTTGTTGAGACTCACAATCGAGGTAGAGGTTGTTGAGGCTTCACTACCACCTAGAAAAGACAAGTCTAAACTAAGCTAAAGCAAATCTTTAACTTTGGATCAAGGTAAAAGCAGGCTCGTAAACTTAAGGGAAATTACGGTTAGTTCTTGAGATTCCACGGTCGTGGAAATCAAGAACAGCCCGTAATTTAGGGTTTTCGGCGACAATTCTCTAACTCTCAGGGTCTAATCTGTTTGCGATCGATCTATCATCATCTATGCCACAACTATCAACCCTTCACCTTAGAATTGTTAAGGGTTTTTAGCCAATAACAGTCATATTGATATTAATTCAAGATTTAAAAGATAAAAGATGGGAACTTTCAAGAACTATCGATAATCTTCAATTGAATCTCAGAATCATAGTCAAGAACAAATGTTTATCAAAAGATTCAAAACGGAATAAGCAATCACAATCTTAGGAGAGAAAAGAAACGGGATGTCAATCCGATTCTAAATCAAACCTAAGCAAGAAGAGGAATCTTCTTGCAAAATCCTCCAAGAACTTCGATCTTCCTCACGAAGATCACAAACAGCAATTCTCCAATACGAACTTTGGAACTTCAATGAGATCTCCAAAATCACCTCCAAGAATGAAGGTTTGTTTTTGCCGCTAAGCTAGGGTTAAAGCGTCGTAAGCGAGGTGACGGAATCTTGCTTCATCCGTCCTTTTTATAATGCAGGGCAAAATGTCGGCCCGGCCCAATCTTCAAAAGATCGTGGCTTCGAAATGTGGCGAAAAGATTCGCCAAGATCACGGTCGTGGAAGATTCCACGACCGTAATTTTGAGGCGTGGAAACAAACACGGATAGCTTCCACGGCCGTAATATCCCCTGGAATGAACATCGAATTCTGACTCACAATCCACGGCCGTAATTTAGGGTAAAACCGCGATTCCTGCCTTCATTCGTGCATTCCTCAATTTAGTACTCCAAATTGCTTCCAAAAAGTGTCCTCGATCTATGGACACATCAACTCAACTCTCCTTTGCTCGATTTCGTTCGGAAATAGCTCCAAATCACCTATAATCAACATAGAACTCGTGTAGACATCCATATCGACAATATAGGTAATACTAGCTCATATATGCATAAAGCTCAATCAAAGACCATCAATATGAATCAAATACGATTAGAAAACGTGCCTAAAATATCAAAATATTTCATGCTAACAAATAACCCCATACTTAGCACTTGCTTGTCCCTAAGCAAGGTCTTTCAAAAAGCTTTAAAACAAGAGTTAGGATGAAATATGTGTACCTTCTTTTGGATGAATGTGACTTCTAAAGAATAGATCATTCTCAAACCTTGCTTCAATCATTTTTCAAACTTTCACACACTTAATTAGAGAGTAAGAGGCAAAGAAAAATCATGAACCAATTTAACTTCCAAACAAGCATTATAACCTTCAAACATTATCAAAATCAATCATAAGAATTTCAATTTAGATCACCAAGCCATATAACATTCTTTTGATCATAAGGACTTTCAAAGAAAAGGTCTAGAGTATGGAAGGGAAGGGAAAACTTTAAGGGAAAGTGGTGCATAAATCCGGGAAAGTGGACAACTACCTTCTTCTCCTTTTGCGGTTTCCGCAACACTTCACTTAGAGCTTCGCTCTCTTCTTTTCATTTTTCGACTTTACTTTTGGAGTTATGGATAGAGGTGCACAAAAACCGAAGCCTAGGAGATTGGCGTTTCTTATTTTTGCGAGAAACCTCAAACCCTTAGCGCACATACCATAATCCGCTAGGAATATCGCTCAATCCGACTTTGGCAAGACACAAACACCCGGCTATGTGAATGGTGCCGAGTTACTCATCGTCATGATTGACTTCCCCAAACCTATAATTTCTTTCTATTCAATTGATTGCAAATATATGCTCTCATGGCCCTCCCACATCAAACATGCCTTTTTCTCATTCACTTTCCAAGTTCCCGGATGGGTAAGGGAGGCTAATATTTCAATGAGGAGTTAGATGATCAAAGAAAGAAGAAAGAAAGTATCGAATTGCCTTAATCATTTCAACAAGAAGTATAGGAGCTTATAGTGTGATTTTAACTTCAATTTCTTACATGATTTAGGTAACATTTTCACATTATACAACTTGCAAAAGAGGCCAAATTCATTCATTCAAATCCTTTTCGAATTACCATCCTTTTCAAGCATGCAATTGTTATCAACTCAATTCGCAAGTAATGATTATCATGGAAATCATATCGATTCATTAGAAGCATCAAATTTTTCAAAATTTTTCAATTTTTATGGGTTTTTAAAGTTCTTTTTCATGCAATGCAAGAATGAAACGTGTAACATACAATGAACATGCAATGATAGTCTCGGAATAGAAGCAACATATAGAGTAGAGTTATTACAAACATTTAGTACATCCCACCCCATACTTAGGACGAACATTGTCCCTAATGTTCACAAGAAAGAACAAAAGAAAGAAAAGAAAAAGAAAACTCACAAATGGTGGCGGGAATGTCTAATAACGAGCTGTCCGGTCATCTATCACTGCGGTGCCGGTGGAGGTGGGAATGGAGAGAAACTCGGATCATAGTACCGCCCAAACTGCTGGCGGTAGACGTCCCTCATCATGTGGTCAAGGTCGTCTAAACGTCTGTCTCTATCATCCACCCGGATCTCTAGTGCTCCGACTCTCTCTGAAAGTCCGGTAGCCCAATCCGGCATCCTGTCATACCATCCCGGGGGGTCGGCTGGTGCTGCTGCTGGTGGTGGCGGTGGTGCTGCTGGCTGCGTCGTGGACCAAGGAGGAGGTGTGCTGTACCAAGAGGGAGGTGTAGTCATCCACGTGGGCCTCTCGCTCACACTGGCGCGGCGAGATGACGAGCCTGAAGCTCTAGCTGGGCGTGGAGAGCGCCTAGGTACATCCTGGGTCGCATCCGGCTGATCCGGAAACGAGCCGAACTCCTGCTCTGCTCCTCCACCACTCTCGTACTGCTCTCCCATATCCTCCTCATCATCAGCCGGTGGTGGGACGTAAGGGGGAGCTACAAGCCTGTTCGCATGCATCGCAGCGAACGTCTCCTTCCAATTGTGGCGTCCCGCCACAATGGAGTACTCAGGCAGCCGCTCAATACCCCTGCCTGTCCTACTCTCCCAGGGCATGCCCGCATAAGGCGGACCTCTATGTGTGGGGAAGATGAGTCCCCTAACCATGAACGCATGTAATCCTAGAGGTACGGCGGGTATGCGGGTGCAGGCTGAAAAGTCCACTCCAAACGTCCTAGCTATGTGGGTCACTATCCCACCATATCCAATGTTCCCTCTTGACTTGTTCTTGAGCTTACTCATCGTCGCCGCCAAAAGAGTAGCACAATCCGCGCGGCATCCATGAAGCATAGCGTAGAGGAGGAATAGCTCATCCGTCTTGATCTTTTGGGGCGTCTCCGTCCTAGGAAAGAGACACTCCGAAAGAACACGATGAGCTATCTTCAAGGCCAAATGGTACATCAATTTGGCCTTGGTATCAGCTGGATGCCAACGGTCCTCGTCGGCATAGATCATAGCCACTTCCTCCCAAAAATCCTTGGCGGAAACGTTCCTAGGGAGGCGACCGTTGTAGGTCTCATGGAATCCAAAAATGGTTCCGAACTCAACAATGCTCAAATTGTAATCTACATTCATGAGGCGGAAGGAGACGGTTCTATCAACATGGTTGTGCTCGAAAGACGTCACAACCTCCCGGGTGATCTCCTCATAAGCGTCTTCACGAATGTTCGTGAAGACAAGCAAACCGGCTCTATCCAAGAGCCATGTAAGGTCGTCTACTATGTTGAGAGGATGTAGATCCTCCAACAACAAATATCTAGGACCTATCACTGTCCTCTTCTCTATTTTCTCAAGTGCCGCTATGTAGTTTTCGTGTATGATCGGGATGTTAGGAGGAGGGGGTGAAGATGGAGGTGAAGGTGAGGATGGTGGTGAGGGAGATGAGGGTGGTGGTGCCCTAGATGTGGAGGGGTTACCCTTTCTCTTCTTGTTTTGTTCCCCTTTCTTTTCCTTAATCCTTCCCGAAACTCTCCTCACAAAGTCCATTCTGTTGAAAATTACGGTCTGTTCTTCCTAAACCACGGCCGTGGAACCTCTGTAGACCGTAATTCGACACAGAAATTCTCAATTCTCAGCAAATCAGCAATCAAACTCCACAACAGCAGTCCTAATCTAATTTCTTCCGATTTCAATCAGTTCTTCCTAAAAATCTCTAACCAAAACGAACAAAAACGACTAGAATCAAGAAGAGAGCAAAAACCTATTTTTCGGATTGAAAAATCCGAAATGTGCTTCCGTTGATGGATTTCCGCTCGATTCTTTGCTTGGATCTTGTTTGTGGTTGGATTTGCTTCAGTTTAGGAAGAAGAATCGTTAAAAACGATTAAGGAACGAAGATTTGGGAGGAGCTGCGGTTTTTCGCTATTTAGGGCGTGGAATTGGGGATTTTGTGGTGTTTTTGTGGTGAAGTGTGGCTTTTATACTCGCAGGCAAAATTTCAAAAATCACGGTTTATCGGGGCATTCCACGGCCGTGGAAATGTACGGACCCGTAATTTTTGTGATTTTTCCCAGGCCTTTGAGAATTACGGCCACTGTAGCTATGACGACCGTAATTTAGACCGTGGAACTCTCTATAAAGCTTCAAAGTCCAAATTTCGTCACTTCTCTTCGACATTATCCCTCCTTTCTCCTTTTCCATCGATCCTACAACCAAAAACACGGACATACCGGGAGAAATCGAGGCAAAAATAAAGCAAAAACTTCTATTCTAAGCTAAAACTATGAATCGAAAACAAAAACGAAAATGCAATACCTTGGGTTGCCTCCCAAGAAGCGCTTTGTTTAAGGTCCGTAGCTAGACCAATCTCGCACTTATTCGAGTGCGGTAGGTGCAAACTCCTCAGCTTGGAGTTCCGGTGAGTACTTCTTGAGCCGTTGGCCGTTCACCTTAAAACTTCCGCTAGCTTCACCCCATACTTCAACTGCACCATGGGGGAAAATGCGCTTAATTAGAAAAGGTCCAGTCCAACGAGATTTTAACTTACCTGGAAAGAGGCGAAGTCTCGAATTGAAGAGGAGAACTTGATCTCCTTCTTGGAAGTCCTTTGGAATGATATGCTTATCATGCCAACGCTTTGCCCTTTCCTTGTAGATCTTAGCGTTTTCATAGGCGTTCAAACGGAGTTCATCCAGCTTATTGATGTCTAGAAGACGCTTCTCTCCCGCTTCCTTCATGCCGAAATTCAGCCATTTGATAGCCCAAAACGCTTTGTGCTCTAGCTCTACCGGCAAATGACAAGACTTCCCATACACAAGGTTGTATGGTGTGGTTCCTATGGGAGTCTTGTATGCAGTCCGGTATGCCCATAATGCGTCATCTAGTTTCAAGGACCAATCCTTCCTAGTCCTTGAAACCGTCTTCTCTAGAATTCCCTTGATCTCCCTATTTGAGATCTCAACTTGTCCACTCGTTTGTGGATGGTAAGGGGTGGCGATCTTGTGAGTAACCCCATACTTGGATAGAAGAGCTTCAAAGCGACGGGCTATGAAGTGAGAACCTCCATCACTAATGATCGTCCTTGGCGTCCCGAATCGCGGAAAAATGGTCTTGTTGAAGAACTTAACCACCACCATGGCATCATTTGTGGGAGAGGCAATTGCTTCGACCCATCTAGAGACGTAATCTACCGCCAATAGTATGTATTGGTTTCCACAAGAAGAAGGGAATGGTCCCATGAAATCGACTCCCCAAACGTCGAAAATCTCCACCTCTTGGATGTTGTTGAGGGGCATCTCGTTCCTCCTAGAGATATTGCCTGTTCTTTGACAAGCATCGCAACAAGAAACAAAGGATTGCACATCTTTAAATAAAGTAGGCCAATAGAATCCAGATTGCAATACCTTTGCGCTAGTTTTGTTCGAACTAGCGTGTCCTCCACAAGGTAGTGAATGACAATGACGGATGACACTTTGCATCTCATCTTCCGGCACACATCGCCGGATGATGCCATCCGGACCTCTCTTAAAGAGGAGAGGCTCGTTCCAATGGTATTCCCGGACGTCTTTGAAGAACTTCTTTCTTTGTGCGTATGACAGTCCGGGTGGTATCTCCTGGCAAACCAAATAGTTAACAAAATCAGCAAACCATGGTTCGTTACCTTTGGAGACTACCTTGATGCACTCCTCGATGATATGTAGGTGTTCGTCCGGGAAGGAGTCATCAATGGGTAAATGGTCGTCCTCTAGATGTGTTAGACGACTCAAATGATCCGCAACAGAATTTTCCGAGCCTTTCTTGTCGCGGATCTCAAGATCGAATTCTTGTAGGAGAAGAATCCATCTAATCAGCCTTGGCTTCGCATCTTTCTTAGCAAGGAGGTATCGGATCGCAGCATGATCCGTGTAGACAATCACCTTTGCACCTACAAGATAAGAGCGAAACTTGTCAATAGCATAGACAATGGCTAGAAACTCTTTTTCCGTAGTGGCGTAGTTGAGCTGGGCTTCGTCTAGCGTCTTGCTAGCGTAGTATATGGCGTGGGTTCGTCCTTCCTTTCGTTGCCCAAGAACAGCTCCAATAGCTACGTCACTAGCATCACACATAATCTCGAAAGGGAGAGTCCAATCCGGGGGTTGGATGATGGGTGCTGAAATTAGAGCTTGCCGGATGGTGTTGAACGCATCTAGACATTCCTGTGAAAACTCAAAAACCGCATCCTTCATCAATAGATTAGTAAGAGGTTTTGATATCTTAGAAAAGTCTTGAATGAAACGTCTATAAAATCCAGCATGTCCTAGGAAACTTCTTATTCCCTTCACCGAAACTGGGGGAGGAAGTTTCTCTATGGTCTCTATTTTAGCTTTATCTACCTCTATCCCTCTACTAGAGACTAAGTGACCTAAAACGATTCCTTCCTTAACCATGAATTGACACTTCTCCCAATTAAGAACTAGGTTAGTGTCTTCACATCTTTGTAAAACAAGAGAAAGGTTAGAAAGACAATCGTTAAAAGAGGAACCGTAAACGGAGAAGTCGTCCATGAAGACTTCCATGATTTCCTCTACATATTCGGAGAAGATGGCCATCATGCACCGTTGAAAGGTGGCTGGGGCGTTGCAAAGCCCGAACGGCATTCTCCTATAAGCGAACGTACCCCAAGGGCACGTGAATGTGGTCTTCTCTTGATCATCCGGATGTATCGGGATCTGAAAGAAACCACTATAACCGTCAAGGTAGCAAAAGTATGAATGTTGTGCTAACCTTTCAAGCATTTGATCGATGAATGGCAATGGGAAGTGATCCTTCCGCGTTGCATTGTTGAGCTTGCGGTAGTCTATGCACATTCGCCATCCAGTTACGGTTCGGGTAGGAATGAGTTCGTTGTTCTTATTGGTGATGACCGTCATTCCTCCCTTCTTCGGAACTACTTGAACTGGGCTCACCCACTTGCTATCGGAGATAGGATAGATGATACCTGCATCAAGAAGTTTAAGAATTTCCTTCTTGACAACCTCCTTCATGGTCGGATTCAACCGCCTTTGAGGTTGTCTTGAAGTTCTAAAGTCCTCCTCCATTAGTATTTTATGCATGCATAGGGAGGGTTTAATTCCTACTAAGTCCTCAATAGTATAGCCTATGGCTTTTCTATGTTTCCTAAGGACAATCATGAGCTGTTCATGTTCATCTATGCTTAATTCGGAACTAACGATAACCGGGAAGGTGGAATTAGATCCAAGAAAAGCGTACCTTAGATGAGTAGGAAGTGGTTTAAGTTCCATTGCTTTCGGGGCTTCTACTGACCCTTGAGGAGCTTCCGATGTTTCCTTAGAAGTTTCTAAGGATGTTGAATGGTTTGGAGAAGAATTGGAAGAAGTTGAAGGAGTGTGCCGATCGCCCTTTTCCACGGTTGAAATTACGGTTTCCTCTGATTTTCCACGGCCGTAATATCCTCTGGAATGGAGGTTGATTTTGGTCGTGGAATCCACGGTCGTGGAATACAGAGTATGACCGTGGATTCGAGTGTTTTCGGCCTCATCGTGGAGTTTCTCAAACTCCACTTCATGCATCTCTTCTTGTGCTTCTAAGGCTTCAATTTCCTCTTTGCACTCTTCTTCTTCTCCTACATCGGTTAGACTCATAGTAATAACCTTTTGCAAAGGATCGTTAAAGAGAATCGCACTTACCTCCTCCCTAGATAAACCTTCTTCGTCTTGGACATTGTAAATGTCCTCATCAAAGATTGGCTCCTTAACTAGAGTGGAAAGAACGAACTCTACTTTCTCTTCCCCAATGTCAAAAGCGAGTCTCCCATTCTTGCAATCGACCATGCAGCCGGAAGTTGCAAGAAACGGTCTTCCGAGTATGATCGGGACCGGACTATCTGCAGGAATGTCAAGCACGACAAAATCAATGGGGACAAAGAACTTGCCTAGCTTGACCGGGACGTCTTCTACAATGCCGACGGGACGAGTAATGGATCGATCCGCCATGTATAACGTCATCTTCACCGGTTTAGGGTCGCCTAAACCGATCTTCCTGCACAATGCAAGTGGTATGATGCTCACACTTGCTCCCAAGTCACATAAAGCGTCATATGTGACTTCTCCCACTCCAATGGGAATGCAAAATGACCCCGGATCTTTCAGCTTTGGGGGCATTTTCTCCTTCATAGTCTTGATGAGGTCCGAAGAATCCGAACTCATCTTGACCTCTCCAAAATCTTCTAGCTTCCTCTTGTTAGAGAGGAGCTCCTTCAAGAACTTGCCATAAGCCGGCATACCTACAATAGCATCAATGAAAGGTATATTAATATGCAGTTTGCTCATGAGTTCTATGAACTTACCGAATTGCTTGTCTAGGCGCGCTCGCGCTCTAGATTGAGGGAATGGTAGGGGAGGTTTGAAAGCTGGAGGAGGAACATAGACATCTTCCTTCTCCTTCCCCTTTTCTTTGCTGTTCTCTACGGGGACTTCAACAAACGTAGGCTGCGGATCGGTGGTAGTCACTCCGCTCCTAGTCGTAATCGCCATTACCCTTCCCTTAGGGTTGTCCTCCGTCTTTCCTGGAAGTTTCCCTTGATTTCTAGGAACTTCCTCCGCATGGTTGAACATTTGGTTTTCCAAAACCTTTTAAGCTTTGTCAACCTTAGAAATTTGATCATCAACCTTGATGATGCGGTTCTCCAACCCTTGAAGCTTTCCCAAGATCGTTTCCAGCATGGGATCCGGCTTCTCCTTTCCCGTGTTGTTTCCTCCATTTGATGATTGCCCCTGGCTTTTCAAAGGAGTAGAGGAAGAAGAGGGTGGAGTTAGTGAATTGGAATTGGAAGGATAGGAGTTACCGGAATTTTGTTGATTGGAGCGCCAATTGTTGTTGTTCGAACCCCGATTGTTGTTCCAATTGTTGTTGTTCCGGTTGTTGTTGTTCCCATTCCAATTGTTGTTCCGGTTATTGTTCCGGTTATTGTTGTTGCGGTTGGTGTTATCACCGCCGTTGTTGTTGCCCAAATAGCCAACATCCTTCTCTTGTTGCTTTGGGAAGTTGGTCTTGATAGTCTCCTTCAACTCTTTGATCTCATTGTTGAGGGAGAAAATCTGATTTTGAGCTTCATGTGTGAGCTTTGCTCCTTGCTCCACACGATTTCCTTCCACTTTCCGGTGGGAATACTTCTCTATGACTCTTGCTTGCTTCTCAATGAAGTCCCAAGCGTCATCTTCTCTCATGTCCATGAACGTTCCGCATGAGAGGGATTGAAGGTTGAATTGCGTTCCCGCATCCAACCCCTTGTAGTAAATTTCCAGCAAGGCAAGCTTGGATATGCCATGATGAGGACAATCCAAGAGCAAATCCTGAAACCTTTCCCAAGATTGAAATAAACTTTCGTTAGGTCTCATAGAAAAAGCATTAATCTTACCTCTAAGTTCCGCTGTTTTGGAGGGCGGAAAGAATTTGGTGAGAAACTCTGCGGAGAGGTCTTCCCACGTCTCTAGTTTCCCACTAGGAAGAGCTTGGTACCAAGATAGCGCTTTCCCTTTCAAAGAGAAAAAGAAAGGTTTGAGCTTATAGCTGTTAGTAGTGGCGCTCTTTGGTCTCATTGTCTCCATCATACACTCAAAGTTTTGCAAGTGTTGGTGTGGAGATTCAGTGCTTGTACCGCCAAACTGACTTTGGCGAACAAGAGTGATAACTTGAGGGTTGAAGCTAAACCCTTGTACATCTTCAGCATCAAAGTTCACACCTAAACGGCGTGGTTGTTGTGTTGGATCCATTCGCTGGCCAAGAGTTCTCGGCTCATTATCCACACGTTCGACCCTCGCATTTCTAGGTGGAATGCGACGGTTAGCAGCTCCTTGCTGATTGAAAGGATTTATATTGATCGTGGGATCAATCTCTTCTAAAGGAGGCATGGAAGAATCACTATCATCGGTGGATGATTGGTTTCTTCTTCTAGACCTTGTTCTCCTTCTCGAGGACTTCTTGCCCACCTTATTTTCAAGGTCGCTCATCTTTATCTTCATTTGAACGATCATGTCTTGTAGACCGTTAACTTGAGTTTGATGACGATCCATCTCATCCTGGAGAAGAGTCTCATTCCATCGGAGTTGAGCTTCTTTCTCCGCCAACTTAGTTTGAAGATCGTGCTCGTTTTCTTCAGCCATCTTCCTTTCCTTGCGCTTTTGCCTCAAGGTTTTCTCTAGCTCTTGATCAAGAGGTAAGAGATCTTCTGTATTCCTAGACCTGCGCATGCACTCAAAGAAAAATCAAATAACGAGAGCAAGCTCCCAAGCTTGACAACCGGCTACCGGATTCGGACGAAGCCAAATCCCCGGCAACGGCGCCAAAAACTTGTTCGCCCCTAGAGGTGTGTGCAAATAAGCTTTATATTTATAAAACTAGAATCAAGCAAGCGAACCCGCAGTGTACGGATCGATATAGTTAAGCAAGAATTCCAGAGTATCGAACACAGGGATTTGGGTGGAACGAACTCGATTGCAGGTTATCAAGCGGTGAATATGAGAGTTTTGCAGATATTGGGAAAACAACAATCCTAAAGATCCAGATATCCAGCTGTGGCAATCGATTCAAGATATACTAATGATGTAAAGACAGAGTTAAGATATGAAAAGGTATACTAATGTAAGGTAATCGTACGGTTGAGGTTCCAAAAACCTTATGTAACTCACCCAAAAGACTCTTCCTATACAGGTTGATGAGGCTCAATATAGAAAGGTTCTAAGGACAAGGATTAGCATCAAATACCCAAACCTATAATCTAAAGATCAAGACTAACTTATCCGATTGAGGTTGTTGAGACTCACAATCGAGGTAGAGGTTGTTGAGGCTTCACTACCACCTAGAAAAGACAAGTCTAAACTAAGCTAAAGCAAATCTTTAACTTTGGATCAAGGTAAAAGCAGGCTCGTAAACTTAAGGGAAATTACGGTTAGTTCTTGAGATTCCACGGTCGTGGAAATCAAGAACAGCCCGTAATTTAGGGTTTTCGGCGACAATTCTCTAACTCTCAGGGTCTAATCTGTTTGCGATCGATCTATCATCATCTATGCCACAACTATCAACCCTTCACCTTAGAATTGTTAAGGGTTTTTAGCCAATAACAGTCATATTGATATTAATTCAAGATTTAAAAGATAAAAGATGGGAACTTTCAAGAACTATCGATAATCTTCAATTGAATCTCAGAATCACAGTCAAGAACAAATGTTTATCAAAAGATTCAAAACGGAATAAGCAATCACAATCTTAGGAGAGAAAAGAAACGGGATGTCAATCCGATTCTAAATCAAACCTAAGCAAGAAGAGGAATCTTCTTGCAAAATCCTCCAAGAACTTCGATCTTCCTCACGAAGATCACAAACAGCAATTCTCCAATACGAACTTTGGAACTTCAATGAGATCTCCAAAATCACCTCCAAGAATGAAGGTTTGTTTTTGCCGCTAAGCTAGGGTTAAAGCGTCGTAAGCGAGGTGACGGAATCTTGCTTCATCCGTCCTTTTTATAATGCAGGGCAAAATGTCGGCCCGGCCCAATCTTCAAAAGATCGTGGCTTCGAAACGTGGCGAAAAGATTCGCCAAGATCACGGTCGTGGAAGATTCCACGACCGTAATTTTGAGGCGTGGAAACAAACACGGATAGCTTCCACGGCCGTAATATCCCCTGGAATGAACATCGAATTCTGACTCACAATCCACGGCCGTAATTTAGGGTAAAACCGCGATTCCTGCCTTCATTCGTGCATTCCTCAATTTAGTACTCCAAATTGCTTCCAAAAAGTGTCCTCGATCTATGGACACATCAACTCAACTCTCCTTTGCTCGATTTCGTTCGGAAATAGCTCCAAATCACCTATAATCAACATAGAACTCGTGTAGACATCCATATCGACAATATAGGTAATACTAGCTCATATATGCATAAAGCTCAATCAAAGACCATCAATATGAATCAAATACGATTAGAAAACGTGCCTAAAATATCACAATATTTCATGCTAACAGCGACAAGCTCGACGGCTCAACAAATACGTTTTCAAACTCGCAGACCACTAGTATGTCCTCTAATGTTGGACTCTCTCCATCCTTCATGGCATAGAGCCAGAAGGCATCACATCCTTGTGCTATCAGTCTAGCTGCTCGTACGACACTGATGACAAAACCCTTCTTCTCAAGGTCCCAACCTCGGAAGACCTCTATCTGACCTACCTTGGTAGAGATTGTAACAGTCCTCCTACCAACATCTAAAACCGCACGGTGTCTACACATCCAATACATTCCTAATATGACCTCTTCATGCATCAATGACATGACTACAAAGTCAACAAGCAATACACGAGTCCCTAAACGAAGGGGACAACTACGTATCTCACGGGTACCTCTGACCCGACTACCATCATGTAACCCTATAGTAAAGGGTATCCCCTCATAGTAGCTCTACCCTGAGCTCCTTTGGTGCCAGTGGTACTCCCACCACGACCTCTACCTCTACTCGGCCCGGGAGCAGATCCCTGAGTAGAAGGACGATATGGGACTCTCTATTGTCCATGTGTCTACTACTGAGGTGTCCAAAGACCACCTCCTGCTACACTGGCAGGAGAAGAACCCCGTTGAGGTCCAACTCTATCCCTGCCTACAGAAGGCAACTCGATGTCCAAGTCTACCACATGTAAAGCAAGTCACAAATGACCTGGTATACTCAGGCTTCAAATGCCCAGGATCACCACAGCTGTAACACTGTCATCCCTTATCTGCAGTCAATGCAGACGAGGGGTAACTCTGACATCTCTAGTCTCGTCTAGAACCATATGCTCCTCCAACTCTACTAGTCTGTCCAGTGCGCTGCCTCTTCTCAAACCATCCCCTCTAAGAAGCCCTCCTCTGACTGGCTCGCTCTCTCTTATAAGAGGCTGATGGCGTTTGCAATAGGTTAATCCTCAAAGCCGGCCTCCACAAAATCCTGCAAATTCTCCCTCCTCCGTGAGGTAGGGCAGAACTGCTCTCTGATCATACTCCTCATGCGATCATAGCTGTGGCTCTAGCTCGAACAATCCTCCACCATTGATGTGCAAGGTCACAGAATAGAGATTGTACTAACTCTATCCGTCTGTCCTCAAGACATCTGATAGACTCTAAAGCTGAGTCTACATGCCCTATCCAAGCCTCTATCTCCAACCCTACCTTTCCAAAGAAAGGTGGTACGCCCAACTGATGAAATGCCTTCAACCAGGTATCTGGTCTAGGCCCTCTAGTCTCCTTTGGAACTCGAACAGTCTCAACAACACGTGCCAGCATAACTGGCACCCTTGTGGCTCCTTGAGACATCTTTGAAGATCCCTCATGCACTAGTAGATCTAGGGCCCATCTGCCAGCTCTAGCAACCTCCTCAACATGTCTGATGTACTCTCTAAACTCTGGCCCTCCCATGTAGACACGATCCGAGTCATCTGACTAGACTCGATGTGAATGTTGTCTCCTAGATCCACCACTTCTCGTCTTTGGGACGACACTCTCAGCAATCTCTTCATGTACCTCTTCCACCACTAGTGGGTCAACAGCGGGAACTGGTCCCTCTCGTATCACGCCCGGAGGAAGAGGTGGTCTACCTCTACCTCGGCCTACAACAGGAGTAGCTCTAGTCCGAGCCATCTGGGGTATGCACACCTAACTTATAACGCTCTATATAGGCCATATGTATAGGTGTGTGTGTATATATATATAACACATATACAAACATTATCCACAATACATATATATACATATCTATACTGCGGAGATCCATAGCAGAGGTGGCGACTTCTCGTACATTCTAACCAAAAACCACACTCAAAACCAAAAATATTTTTGAAAATATCAGACCCTTTTCGGGTTCTATTTATTTTACCTATCAAACCTCATTGTAGGTAGCTAGTGTCATTGTTGTCAACCTAAGGCTCTGATACCAACTTTGTAACACCCCAAATCCGTGGGATTCTGAGTGCCACATTGGACTAGGATCTCACAATTGATCTTTACCCTAGCATGACAACAAGTTCACTGAACCTTACAACATGAAACTGGCAGATATAAAACAAATGCATAAAACTGTACAACCAAAAGGTAAAGACATAATAGCCGAGTCTAAACAACAACATCTTCACATAGGAGGTAACAAAAGATCATCCTCACGCAGGAGGGAAACGTAAACAACCCCAAAAGACCACAATCATCCTATGTACGAGAGGTCCTCGGTCTACCACCCTGCTAGATCACTCAACAACACGCCTATCCTGTAGGGCATCTACAACATGGTAATAAACTATTAGCTAACCATACATATATAAGGTAATGTGATAGCATGAATTATAGTCTATATTTTGGGACCTGTTTAGACATTTTATCTTCAATAATCTGCATGTTTGGATGTATATTATGCGATTATATTGTCGTTTCATCTACCTTTGCGGGAATCGAGGTCTACACCAAGTTTCGTTGTAATCGTAGGTAAAATGGCACATTTTGCATCAAAATGGAGCTAAAGGAGCGAAGGAGTCATTGGAGCTACATTCTGGAGCTTAAGGAAGAATCCACAAAGCATGGAAATGATTAAAGATTCACTTTGGACCAGATTTGAGAGATTTCACATTCAGTTTAGAGTCACCTCGGTCAGCTACAGTACCATCTCGACCGAGGTGATCCAGAGGAGCGTCCCGACCGAGGCGAACACCTTGGACGCGGCGAGATATATTTTATTCTTGGCTGAGATCTTTTATTTTTGGAAGGAGGGATCTCATATTTTTATGCTGGATTTCTAGAAGGAAGATCATATATTTTGGGGATTTATTTATGAGAGATAGATATATTTTATTAGGAAAATATCTTTTCAAGATATTTTTATCTTTGGAGGGTAGTTTTCCTATATAAAGGGCTGGATTTTCCACAAATCATAACCGGCGCATCACCGGAAAACCCGCTACAACCGGCGCATCACCGGAAAACCCGCTACAACCGGCGCATCACCGGAAAACCCGCTACAACCGGCGCATCACCGGAAAATCCGCTTACAACCGGCGCATCACCGGAAAATACATGCTTAGAGCATCCACTAGTTGGGAATGAAGTTGATAGCTTTTATAGCTTTTGTGAAGGGTTTTGTAAGATTCCCTTAGATTCCCTTCTTTGTTGATTGTCTTATTGGATTTTGATCCAAGGAACGCTTGTTTGTTTGATAATTGATTCAGTTATTGAAGCCTTGTTCTTAAGGTTTTTGTGTTTAGTTATTCACCTTCTTCACTTATATTTGATTATTGCTTTCATAATGATGATTGGCTAATTTCTTTGTGTGATTCTAGGGTGATTGGCTGAAGGTTGTGGGAAAAACAATGATAGAATAATCTTAAATTCTAGTAGGTCCCTGAAAGCTCGAGTCTTTAACCTTAACCCTAGAACATCTCTCTCAGTCGATGAACATCTCGGCCGGGGTGAAATTCGTCTGACCGAGGTGACCTTTTCTGATCCGAAACTGAGAGTTAAGTGTTAGAGTTTGCCAAATCCTATTCTTATTATACCTTTCCTGGTTCAATGCAAGCCTAGGATGAGACTTAACCGGTAAATCCTTTGTTTGTTTACCAAAGATCATAAGTGTAGGTAATAAATGTTTATCCTTTATTGGGGTTTGAGTGTGCCTTCATCCCATCTTTGTAAGTTAGCCTGAGACTTACCCGATAAAGGTTGATTCTATTCCCTTAGGTGGTGTGTTGGTTTGAGGTTATAGTTCTTTTCCTTAATTCTTTGAGACTTACCCGGTAATAGGAGTTACGGTTTGGGATTAGTGAGTGGTGAGACTTACCCGGTGATCTATTAAACTTTAGTAACACCTTCCCTTTGCAAAATCTCAGCTTTGTCCGCTTATCTTGAGATCTTGAGTTGGAACCACAACTAGATGCTTTAATCCCTAGAATTGCATATTCCTTTAATTGACTTTTTATCATCTTTGATTGCTATAATTGCTTTTGTGGTTAGTTGCGACATAGACTACCTATACTTGCTTTGTTTCACCAAGTCCCTGAGATCAACACCCCGAAATTTCTTGCTTTTACTACGATTGCCCTGTACACTGCGGGTTCGCATCCTTGTTTTAAGCTTACATCTAGGGTTATAAATTTAAAGCTTGCACACACCGTTTGGAGCGAACAAGTTTTTGGCGCCGTTCCCGGGGACTTGGTCTAGACCGAGCCGGTTGAAGTAGGCTTTCGGGGCGCTTGTCCCTGTTTCTACTAACCACTCTACTTGAGTGACTTTCGCAGGTTCTATTTCTTAGGTTTATGCGAAGAACCCGCGCTGGGAAGGAAATCGTTCCTTACGATCCTGAACCAGAAAAGACATACAAAAGACGCTTGAAAGAAGCGAAGATGGCCAACCAAGACGATCGCGATCTTGAGGCTGAATTGAAGGAGGCGTTGGAACAACTACGCCTCAGTAAAGAAGAACTGCGACTGGAAAGGGAAGAAACTCGCACAAGGACTGAGGCTATCGAACCAGATATGGCAGCTTTACGGGACCAATATCTACCTCGACCGAACCCAGATCCTTGACCGAGGCAAGACCCAATTCCAGATCCTCGACCGAGGCAGAATCCAGTACCTGCTGCCCTGGCCGAGATACTTCCACCTCGGATACCAGTCCAAGATGTTCTTTTTGCAAGAATTCCACAGACCCTAGGGCAGAGGATGGACCCTAATCAACAACTGAGGCGTCCAGGAGTCAACCTAGGAGATCCAGCGGACCATGATTACGAACTTCGACCGCAAGTTCTTTCTATGATTCGCCAATGCCAGTTTGGAGGGCTAGAGAGGGAGTCTCCACATCAACATCTACAAAACTATGAGATCTTGATGGAGACCTTGAGACCTTCAAGGCTGGAAAACAACAATTACAAGCTAAGGCCTTTCTACTTCTCTTTGAAAGATAGAGCGCTTACTTGGTATCAATCTCTTCCTCCAAGAAAAATCAATACTTGGAAGGAGATGACGACGGAGTTCTTGACTAAATTCTTTCCCCCCTCTAAGACCGCTGAAATGAGAGGGAAGATCAATGCATTTATCATGAAGGACAAGGAGAGCCTGTCCAAGTCATGAGAGAGATTTAAAGACATTCTTTTGGATTGCCCACATCATGAGATTCCAAAGATAGAGTTGTTGGAAATATACTTCAAGGGACTGGACGGAAACACCCAATTCAACCTTCAACTACTATCCGCCGGCACGTTCATGGACATGCCGATTGACGAAGCTTGGGAGTTCATAGAAAAGCAAACTTTGCACATGGAGAAGTACTCCCAGCAAGGAGCTGAAGGTGGAGTTAAAAGAGTTAACTTTCAAGAGGCTCACCCAAACAATGATCAACTAACCTCTTTGAAGAATGATGTGAAGCAATTGAAAGACCTTTTGGTTGCTCAAACAAAGAAAGAAGATAAAGGATATCAAGGTTCGAGAAACAACAATGGGTACCGGAACAACAACAACGGTTCCCGGAACAACAACTACAACAACAATAGAGGATCCAACAACAATAATTGGAAGGCAAACAACCAAAATTCGGGTAACCCTTACTCTAACTCCAATTCGAATGACTCCTCTAATCCTTTCCTCTTCTTCTTCTTCTTCTTCTTCTTCTTCTTCTTCTTCTTCTTCTTCTTCTTCTTCTTCTTCTTCTTCTTCTCCATTGAAGAGCCAGGAGCAAGGATCAAGTTCGTCCCAGCCGGAAAAGAAAGATGCGGTGATGGAGGCCATCTTGATCAAGCTTAACTCTATGAAGACGTCCATGACTTCATTTTTTAAGGCACAAAAAGCCTTAGAACAACAATTCTTTAACAAGGCGAATGAAGCGCCAAGAGATCCAGGAAAGCTTCCAGCAAGGACGGAAAGCAACCCCAAGGGACAAATTATGGCAATAACGACAAGGAGTGGACTGAAGACTGCAGATCCAGTGCCTCGGTCGATGCCAGTACAGACAAAGACCACCTCGGTCCAGGCACAGTCGAAGAACACTTCGGCCGAGATGCCAACCGAGGTGGAGCCTCAGAGAGTGGAGGAGAAAACTGAAGTTTATGTTCCACCTCCTGCATATAAACCACCCCTTCCATTCCCCCAATCAAGGGCCAGAGCACATCTAAACAAGCACTTTAGTAAGTTCCTTGACTTGATGAATAAACTACACATTAATATCCCTTTCCTTGATGCTATTCTAGGGATGCCCGCCTATGGGAAGTTCTTGAAAGAGATTCTATCAAGGAAGAGGAAGTTGGAAGACTTTGGTGAAGTAAGGATGACATCTAAATCCTCGGAGCTCATTCACATCATGAAGGAGAAGATGCCACCCAAGTTGAGAGATCCCGGCTCGTTTTGCATTCCCATTCAAGTTGGGGATGTCACTTGTGAAGCCTTGTGTGATCTAGGAGCCAACGTGAGCATCATTCCGCTGGAGCTATGTGTTAGGATCGGACTTGGAGAGCCCAAGACGGTGAAGATACGGCTATACATGGCGGATCGCTCCATTACCCATCCCGTGGGCATTTTGGAAGACGTTCCGGTCAAGTTAGGTAACTTCTATTTACCTATAGACTTTGTTGTACTTGACATTCCTGCAAATTATCCTGTTCCTATCATTCTCGGGAGGCCATTTCTAGCAACTTCGGGTTGCAATGTGGATTGTAAGAACGCCAAGCTAAAGTTCAACATTGGCAGAGATGAAGTGGATTTTGCATTACTTGCGGCAATGAAGGAAGAGCAGCTAGGAGATGATATCTTCGACATCTATGATGAAGAAGAATCAAGAGAATTGGTGAGCTCTATCCTTATTAACGATCCACTTGAAAAAGTTATTAGTTTTAGCTTAATGGAGGAAGGTATAGATGCTTCTTGTGATGCAGATATACGGAGCTTGAAAGCACTGAAAGAAGATCCAGGAGCTAAATTTGAAAAATTAATCTAGGAGAAGAAGATCTCCAGTTTCGGTTCCAGTTGCAGTACCTCGACCGAGGCACCTTCTGGACCAAGCGAGGTGTTCTTGACTAAAGAATATCTCGGTCACCCTCTCTGGACCTCGACCGAGGTCGAAAGCGAGATGATGTCGACTGAGAATAACAAATCTCTTACTCCCTTTTCTTACATTCATCCTCAGTTGGTGGAACATTCTCTCCACCAAATTTCTGATAATAAAGGACATTGGTATGCTGATATTGTTAATTATCTTTTTTGCCAGGAAATACCACCCGGATTGACGTACGCTCAAAGGAAGAAATTCTTCAAGGATGTACGCCATTACTACTAGGATGAACCGCTGCTATTCAAGAGAGGTCCGGATGGGATGCTTCGAAGATGTATTCCGGAAGATGAAGTTAATAGTGTCATACGGCATTGTCACCCACTTCCTTGTGGAGGGCATGCTAGCGCCCACAAGACGTGCGCTAAGGTATTACGTTCCGGTTTCTTTTGGCCTACATTATTTAAGGATGTGCAATCGTTTGTTGTCTCTTGTGATGCATGCCAAAGAATAGGGAATTTATCTAGGAGGAACGAGATGCCACTCAATAACATACAGGAGGTTGAGATCTTTGATGTATGGGGGGTAGATTTCATGGGGACCTTTCCCATCATCCGGAGGGAACCTCTACATCCTCCTAGCAGTCGACTACATCTCTAGATGGGTTGAAGCCATTGCCTCTCCCACTAACGACGCCATGGTGGTTGTGAAGTTCTTTAACATGACTATCTTTCCACGTTTTGGGACTCCACGCATCATCATCAGCGATGGAGGGACACATTTCATCAACCGGAAGTTCAAGGCACTTTTATCGAAGTATGAGGTAACCCACAAGGTAGCAACCCCTTATCACCCTCAAACTAGTGGACAAGTCGAGATCTCAAATAGAGAAATTAAAGCAATCTTGGAGAAGACCGTCTCTAGGACGAGGAAGGATTGGTCCATGAAGTTGGACGACGCTCTTTGGGCTTACATGACCGCATTCGAGACTCCCATTGGTACCACCCCTTATAATTTGGTATATGGGAAGTCTTGTCACTTGCCCGTTGAGTTAGAACACAAGGCATATTGGGCAATCAAATGGTTGAACTTCGACATCAAGGAAGCCGGTGAGAAGCGGCTATTGGATATCAATGAGTCGGAGGAGCTGCGTTTGAACGCTTATGAGAATGCCAAGATCTATAAAGAAAGGACGAAGAAATGGCATGACAAGCGTATCATTCCTAAGGAGCTTAAAGAAGGAGACTAGTTCTACTCTTCAACTCCCGCCTCCGCCTCTTTCCAGGTAAGTTGAAATCTAGATGGACAGGATCTTATGTTGTGAAACATGTTTTCCCTTATGGTGCAGTGGAGATTTGGGCAGAAACAAGTGGAAGCTTCAAGGTCAATGGTCATAGACTTAAGAAATACAAACCGGAAGTTCCGGTTGAGGAGGTTGCACCACTATACCTTGTCTAGGGATACCATACGGTCCAACTAGCGACCTTAAATCAAGCGCTTCTTGGGAGGCAACCCAAGGTATTGCTTTCTTTTCCCCTTTTTCTAGTCTAGCTTTAGATAGTTTGCTTTTGCTTTGCTTTGCTTTGTTTTTGACGTCCTAGACAAACAACAGGTGACATCTAAGGAAGGAATACAACCCAGGAGCAAAACTGGAAGGACAGAAGTTCGAGAATTTGAGAAGACGGAGTTTGACTGAGACATATCTCGGTTGCTGTCACAGAACCTCGACCGAGATGATTCTTGAGCAACCGAGGTGACTAGGGTTACTGAAGACCCACCTCGGTCCGTACACCTCGTTCCAGTCGAGACCATCTCGACCGAGGTGACAACAGTTCTAGAAAAGGGTATAAAAGGGGGCTGAGATTTCTCTCTCCTCCCTCTACCTCCTTCTCGATCGCGGCGCATATCTCGCCTCGCTTCTTCGTTCTTTGCTCGTTTTCGACGATTCTCACTTCCAAACTGCAAGGAAAGGGTAGAGGATCGATTTGCAACCATCAATCTGCAGCAAAAACTCTCCAAATCGACCAAATCTGGGGTAAAATCGAAAAAACCCTAACTCCCTATTCTTCCACTGATTTCATTCGATTTGGGCTTTGGTTGCCCCTGCATTTTGCTGAAAAAGGATTAAGTACCCCATAGGAACCTTTGGTAGTGATATTGGGGGAAAAGAACTGGATTTTTGAGAGAATCGATCGCACAACACTTTGCCTCGGTCCAGTCGGCCTGTGCCTCGGCCGAGGTGTTCTTGAGATTTGTCAGAGAGACCGAGGTGGTCTGACAGAGTACAGAAAAGATGAGTTCTGACAGGCAGTTAGTTATGAGAGATAGATCTTCTCCTTCCCCTTCTTCTTCTTCTTCTTCTTCTTCTTCACGCTGCTCTAGACCGGTGATTCACGAGCGTCACCAGGTCGACTATGACCGCATAGCGGCACGTCCAGTGGTTGCACCACGGTTCTTGGACATTTCCGCTATTGATTGCCTCTATGTGGATGAGGATTTTAGGCGGATGATATCTGCTGTGGGGCTGGAGTAGTTTACTGAGATTAGAGCTCCAGCCTATCTTGAGCCGACACTAGAGTTTGTTAGCTCCGTCACCTACTTGCCCACCGAGCGCGCCATCAAGTACCGGTTAATGAACCGGAACTATTTAGTTCCCATGGACCACTGGAGGGACATTTTCGGTTTCCCAGCCCCCACAGTTGCTAATTTTCCTTTTCGAGCTGTAGCTCGAGAGTTCTGGGGATAGATTGCTCATGTGGTTGAGCACGCTGATAGGTGGAGACTTGGAGACTCCGGGGAGAAGATTATCTTCCACCTAGCTTTTAGACTTGCTCACAAGATCTTTAGCGAGACTCTTCTGGCGCGTATTGAGACGCCTCAGAAGATCAGACAAGGTGAGCTGCTGAGTCTGTACTGCATGGTGACCGGCGGAGTTCCCGATTTTGGAGTTATGCTGGCAGAGGATTTGCACAAGATCAAGGCCAAGGCGAAGGGAGACATCTGCTGCGGAGGTATAGTGACTCACATTGCGAGTTACATGGACCTCGATCTTAGTGCATGTACTATGGTGGCGGCTGCCAAGCCACTCGGGCTTCAGGAGATGATCACTCGGAGGATACTGGTTCCTCGCGGTCTTACTACGCCATATGTGGCGATGCCCTGGGAGCAGACTGCACCTCAGGGTATTAGGTGGTCACCTCAGTTCTCTGTTTATGACCCGCACTACTGGCAGACCGCATGGATTCCGCTTATGGAGGATGCTGGAGATGCAGCAGCTCCGAGACAAGACGAGGATGAGGAGGCTGAGGAGCAGGAGGATGATGATGAGGATGGCGGTGCTGCCATGGACACATGCACAAATACAGCTGGGACTAGCGTGCCAGTCGTCGATTTAGACAACGACGAGACTGAGGAGGAGCCAGCTGCAGCACCGGCACGTCCCGCTAGGCGTAGGTACGCAGGTAGAGGGATCCAGTTGCTCACCGCCGGATCGATGATCTGACGGATCAGATGATAGATTTTTACGCCGCCCTATCCTTGGATATCAAAGAGATGCAGGAGAGACTACGCTACCAACACACGATGGCTGAGATTCAGTTTCAGCATATCATGGGCTATCCATTTGACCCATCTCAGTACCCGTACGTACCACCACCACCACCACCGGATCGGGATTATTGAGAGCTTACAGGATTTTCTTTATTTATTTATTATGCAACTCAGCTTTATTCGTTGAGTATTATGTTTTCTTAGACTTATTTGACCCATTGGGATAATGTGTCCCAAGTATGGGGTATGTGGGTTTGTATTTATTTGACTTATGTGGATGTATGACTTGACTCTTGATGGATATCTACTGTTTTATTTTGCTCTATGTGTTTATCTGAGATTACATGCATGCATACAGGTTATTTGATTGAGAAAAACTTCAAAAATTGGTTTGAAAAAAAAAATAATTTATGACCTCGACCGAAGTGACTCTGACCAATCGAGGTGCAATACCTCGGTTGCTTAGAACATCTCGACCGAGGTGGCTTAACTGAGAGAGTTTTCGAAACGATTTTTTGTGCTTCTTATCTAGATACGACCTCAGTGATGATTTTGTTTGCTGACTTGTTTTGAAATCTTTATATGTTTAAAAGGTTTTATGATATGTTTAAGTTGCTAAATGCTTTGTTTGAAATTTTGGCATGTTTAATACTTTGTTTTTATCCAAATTATGTTGAATTTGAAGGTTGACACCACATGATGAGTTCTCTCACTTTCTTCCTGGAAAGACCAAGGCAATTCATTCTCCTCTCTTCTTCTTCTTGATCATGCTTTAGCCCCTCATATACATATTTGCATCCCTTTACCTATCCGGGAATTTGGAAGCAAGCAAGTGAAAAGCAAGTGAAGGAAAAGATGATATGTTGGCTGAAAGTTAGAAACAAATAGGTTTGGGGAAGTCAATCATGATGATGAGTAACTCGGCATTATTCACATAGCCGGGTGTTTATGTCTTGCCAAAGTCTGATTGAGCGATATTCCTAAAGGGTCATGGTATGTGCATCAAGGGTTTGAGGAATCTCGAGAAATTGATGATTGCTGATCTTCTAGGCTTCGGTTATTGTGCACCTCTGTCCATGCATTCCAAAAAGTAAAGTAAAAAGTAAATAAGCAAAGCTTATTGGTGGAAGATATTGAAGTTCAAAAGGAAGTGATGTAAAGATCCTTTTCCCGGATTCTAGCACCACATTCCCTATATACATCCCACCCTTACACGTTTCTTGACCTTCTCTTGAAAAGCCCTTGAGACCTCAAGCTTGTTGATTTACTTGGTGGTTTAAACTGGATTATACATGATTAATTTCGATGATTATGATTTATTATGCATTCTATGATTTTATGCAAAGATGAACAACTTTCTTATATTTATAAAATGTTTTGATCATGTATTGATTTTAAATTCCATGAAACATTCTCTTAGAGTGATCTATGATTGTAGCACGCCATTAAAATGTTTTGAAATACTTTTCATTGATCTTTATGACTTATAATCCATTCTATCTTGTATCTAAGATTTGGAACTTGCTTGGGGACAAGCAAGGGCTAAGTATGGGGTATTTTGATAGCATGAATTATAGTCTATATTTTGGGACCTGTTTAGACGTTTTATCTTCAGTAATCTGCATGTTTGGATGTATATTATGTGATTATATTGTCGTTTCATCTACCATTGCGGGAATCGAGGTCTACCAAGTTTCGTTGTAATCGTAGGTAAAATGACACGTTTTGCATCAAAATGGAGCAAAAGGAGCGAAGGAGTCATTGGAGCTACATTCTGGAGCTTAAGGAAGAATCCAAGAAGCATGAAAATGATTAAAGATTCACTTTGGACCAGATTTGAGAGATTTCACATTCAGTTTAGAGTCACCTCGGTAAGCTACAGTACCATCTCGACCGAGGTGATCCAGAGGAGCGTCCCGACCGGGGCGAACACCTTGGACGCAGCGAGATATATTTTATTCTTAGCTGAGATCTTTTATTTTTGGAAGGAGGGATCTCATATTTTTAGGCTGGATTTCTGGAAGGAAGATCATATATTTTGGGGATTTATTTATGAGAGATAGATATATTTTATTAGGAAAATATCTTTTCAAGATATTTTATCTTTGGAGGGTAGTTTTCCTATATAAAGGGTTGGATTTTCCACAAATCATAACCGGTGCATCACCGGAAAACCCGCTACAACCGGCGCATCACCGGAAAACCCGCTACAACCAGCGCATCACCGGAAAACCCGCTACAACCGGAGCATCACCGGAAAATCCGCTTACAACCGGCACATCACCGGAAAATACATGCTTAGAGCATCTAGCAGTTGGGAATGATTTTTGGAAGATTGAAGGAAGGAAGTTGATAGCTTTTATAGCTTTTGTGAAGGGTTTTGTAAGATTTTCTTAGATTTCCTTCTTTGTTGATTGTCTTATTGGATTTTGATCCAAGGAACGCTTGTTTGTTTGATAATTGATTTAGTTATTGAAGCCTTGTTCTTAAGGTTTTTGTGTTCAATTATTCACCTTCTTCCCTTATATTTGATTATTGCTTTCATAATGATGATGGACTAATTTCTTTGTGTGATTCTAGGGTGATTGGCTGAAGGTTGTGTGAAAAACAATGATAGTAGGACCCTGAAAGCTCGAGTCTTTAACCTTAACCCTAGAACATCTCGCTCAGTCGATGAACATCTCGGCCGGGGTGGAATTCGTCTGATGAGGTGACCTTTTCTGATCCGAAACTGAGAGTTAAGTGTTAGAGTTTGCCAAATTCTATTCTTATTATACCTTTCCTGGTTCAATACAAGCCTAGGATGAGACTTACCCGGTAATTCCTTTGTTTGTTTACCAAAGATCATAAGTGTAGGTAATAAAGGTTTATCCTTTATTGGGGTTTGAGTGTGCCTTCATCCCATCTTTGCGAGTTAGCCTGAGACTTACCCGGTAAAGGTTGATTCTATTCCCTTAGGTGATGTGTTGGTTTGAGGTTATAGTTCTTTTCCTTAATTCCTTGAGACTTACCCGGTAATAGGAGTTACGGTTTGGGATTAGTGAGTGGTGAGACTTACCCGGTGATCTATTCCACTTTAGTAACACCTTCCCTTTGCAAAATCTCAGCTTTGTCCGCTTATCTTGAGATCTTGAGTTGGAACCACAACTAGATGCTTTAATCCTTAGAATTGCATATTCCTTTAATTGACTTTTTATCATCTTTGATTGCTATAATTGCTTTTGTGGTTAGTTGCGACATAGACTACCTATACTTGCTTTGTTTCACCAAGTCCCTGAGATCGACACCCTCGAATTTCTTGCTTTTACTACGATTGACCCGTACACTGCGGGTTCGCATCCTTGTTTTAAGTTTACATCTAGGGTTATAAATTTAAAGCTTGCACACACCGTTTGGAGCGAACATAATGCATAAGCACAAGCACAATCATGAAAGATAACACATCAGCATGCTATCACACATTTACCTATTTATCATCTTTATATAATAGTCATTCACTCAAATCGTGTATATATAGATAGATGAAAGTATGTGACACGAGGACCGATACATCCTCGCCTCTGAGTGCTATATCCAGCTGTACTAGTATTGGTCACACAACCCGTGTACCCTATGGGAGTGGATTGCGCCCTTCTTGAAAACCAGTTTGGCCTGACGTCAAAGAACCTCCCAGACTCCACAGCGGGATGAAAAGGGAAGGTTATCACAGCCACGCAACGGGACAATCAATAAAACATAGGTCGTTATATACGACATCTCATGCTATCATAGCAAACATATAACTCACACACCACTCTTGCAAACACCCAATATAGGGATGGTAGCTAATTAAGTCCTACAGACTTACCTCAACCTCGTATAAAGCTCAACCTCAAACAACCACCAATCCTGAGAGGTACATTGCCCAATAACATGGCATAGAAATATATCAATCTCCTATCAATCAAAGGGGTCACACCTAGATCCAAGGGATCCATAGGATCATCCTCAACCTAACCTCATAACCTAATAAACCTCAAAGGCCATACATGGCATATACCGATCATAACCTCATCAAAACACATCCTCACACATCTAGCATGAATTTATACTCTCATACTAGGAAGAGAGGGAACAAAGGCATCCTAAAGCAAGCCTAGAAGCAACACACGCCGGCAAAGCAAAACCAACACAAGGTTGGACTGTAGGTGGGCGCAGGGGCGGCCATTAGGTCACGTAGGGGCGGCTGTAGATGGTGCAGGGCGGACTTTGGCCAGCGCAGGGGTGGCTGGCAGGTGGTGCAAGGGTGGCTGGATAGTAGTGGACACCAAGTCAGCCCCTTCTTCACTTTTCATTTGATTCCTTCACTCCTTCTTCATCCAACACATATGTATACATGAACATACTTATATATTCATCAACATATGCCAATCATGGCTGGAACAAGATCCAATCCTAAGGGAATCTAACTAGAAGAAGAAAAGAGAAGAGAAGATGAAAGAAATAAGGAAGATAGGAGGAGATGGAAGAAAGCTCACCAAACTGAACCTATGCAGATACAGAAACTCCCACCAATACCTCCAAGGTGGCTCAACAAGGCACAACAACATCAACCATCACAATCAGCAATAAAGCCAAACATAAAAGCTCTCAAACTCACACAAACCTAAACCAATCTCAAGAAGAGAGGAGAAGATGAACGTAGGGAGAGAGATGAAGCTGCAATGAAGAACCCTCATCAAAAGGGAGAGAGAAGAAGCTTATAAAGGGAGGAAAAGGGTAAAACACGGGTCAAAGGGTCAACAAAGACGGCTGCAACCACTTAGAGCCGCCGGGGAGGACCCTATGAGGCGTAGGTGCGGCCCAGGCAAACCGCAGGGGCGGCCACTAGGTCACGCAGGGGCGGTCTAGGCGTAATCTGGGTCCTCAGCTCACACTCTCAGCAGCTCAGCAATTAGGCTCTTACAAGTACGTACACTGACAAGCGTAAAATCGATGGTCGTTGCTTTCAGACTTATCAAAGAAAAGTTCCGAACTCAATACTAACTAAGGTATAATGAATAAGTAAGGGTCGAACCCAAGAGAGTGAGAAGTGAATTTAAAGTATGATTTAGATTCAATTATCAATTATATGTAACCGTGGGGGGTTTTGGATTGCAATAGTGAACAAGACAAAAGCATGTACTAGCAAAGCAAAGATGGTGATAATATTAGGAAGAACACTACACTAGGTTAGACTTCCGCATACATATAACTCGGTTGGTTCTTTTTAGAAGTATTCACCAATTGTTATCATCTTGATCATATTTATGTGTCTTTAATGCTTTTGAACGTCTGACGGTTGATCTTCTTGACGTTTCGAATGTCAATCCATAGGGGCAACCCAGTGTCAACGCGGGGGCGGTGACACAGACTCTTCAGCTTCACAGGTCCGCAAACATAGGCGTAGGGGTGCCATCATTGATATTCAAGGGGTGTCACCGCAAGGGTGGCTAGGAGGTGCCGCCGGGGCGATGACAACCTTGCTCTTGGGGCGTTGGTGGGGCGTTGGGTGCGGCGTCGGTCACCGCAGGGGCGGTGTGGCACCAGAAACTTGTCTTTCTCGATCTTCTTCTTCTCCCAAGATCCTTTGTTTACTTCATTGTGAACTTCTTGATCTGGATTAATACACTAGCAACACAACACAACTAAAAGACTCTAAAACTACCTAGAAACGACAATGATTCCATCACCAATCAAACTCCCCCATACTTAGACTCTTTACTCGTCCCGATTAAACCACACATCTAATCAATATCAAACATAAGTCTCAAGAAGCATGGTGTAGCAGAGAGGTGAGACATGCTAACAAGAAACTACCAAAGAAAAGTGAGAAAAGAGAAAGGTGAAAAAAGAGAGAAACTACCATCCTTATCGCTCCAAGAGTGACCTACCTACACTCCTCCTTATGTCTCCCCTTCTTATGTCCCCAATGTTGGAAAAAGGAGAACCTATCACTCGGGTTTCTTTCATTTTTCCAAGGAGCCCTTTTGGGTTTTAACCTTGTCACTCTTTTTCTTTCTATGATGATCTCACCAATTCTCACATCCCTCAAGTCCATTTTTACACCAACTTAGTGTTGGTCAGACTACCTTCTTTTTGCCTAAACTGCCCTTTTGGGTTTTCGGTTTATCCAAGGATTTTCATGCCTTTTTCTCATTTTCTTTGGGATTTATCTTCCTTTTTTTAATGAATAAAAGACGGAATTACGACTGAAATTTTCAAACACACAAACTATACAAGCAAGATATAATCCCTCCGCCATACTTGAAGATCACTTTGCCCTCAAAGTGTGAAAAACGAAGGCAAATCATAATGTGTTGAGAAGGGAAAGAGGAGACTCACGAGTGGGATGGTCCGGCTGGACCATCCGGATCCTGCGGTGGATACGGGAAGTGAGAAAAGAAGTGCTCCTGGCGCCGGTAGAGGTCGTCGAGGCGACGACTCTGCGCATCCATCCGATCACCAAACGAGTGCTTAAAGCCGGCCTGCCAAGCCTGCTGCTGTGAGTCAATGTGGGTCCTCATCCTCTACTCAGCATCCCTCTGCCAAGCCTCCTGTCGCTTGTCAAAATGAGTAGTCATGCTCAGCTGAAAACTGGTGTGCTAGCTCTGCTGCTACTCTAGCATCATCCTCTAGTAACCGGTCCACTACGCCTCATGTTGAGTGGACAAAGATCTCATCTGAGCTAGCAAACCGGCATGTGTCGGTTCATCATCCTCATTAGTGTGCATCTCCATGTCATCAGGGATGGGCTGATGGTCCTTGGCCGGTCTTCAACTCGAGCTCGCCGCATGCCGCTCAATAATGTCAACCGGTGGTCGCCTCGGCACGTATGGGTCAACGGCAATGTAGAGGTTGGAAAGGTCCGGCCCAAATGGAAAGATCAGGGGAAAGTAAATGACATGGAACCTATCATGGAATAAAAGCCAAAACCGATGCTCCTCGTCCACCCTCAGCAACTTGCAATGCGAAGAAGGCCTTCATTGTAGAACGGTATCGCCTTCCCGTCCTCCAAATCTGTCAAATCCATAACCTGAGTTGCTATGAGGGTAATGAACCCTCCTCCAACAATATCCTAAGGCTCGTCCATCCTAACCGCTTCAAAGTGGAAAAGAAAAGGGAAATCCAATCCGGCACATTCTCACAAGCCGGAACGAATGAGTATAGCAAGTTAAGGTCCTTAAGGGTGACCTTGTTCTCCTCCTTGTATCCACGGAAGACACTGATGATGATCTTTCTCAACAGCCTCAAACAGGGGTGAGCGAGCTTGTTGTTGTACTTACCCCTACATGGAAATCTTACCTTGTGGCAGCTTGCCAAAACTCGAACAACTCCGGTATAGGAGCGGGATCCCACTAGTTCTTAGAAGGGTTTTTTGTCACCCCAAAAGCCATCTCTCATTTGGTTCAAATCCATATTATACCTCCTCTTGTTGAACTTGAATGACACACCACCAATTATGTGATCTTCCATCTCAAGGTTGAAGGTTGCCACAAACTGCCTTGAAAGCTCGGGATACAAAACATCATGTTTTTCAAGGAATTCCCCAAGCCCAACATGCTCAAGGAACTACTGCATACACTCCAACATTCCCAAACTATCCAATCTCGGATCATGCAAGAACCGAGTTGCAATCACGTTCCAGTTTGCACAATCTCATACCTCTCCAACTCCTTAGTGTTCATCTTTGTTTTCCTTCCTCTCTCTATTCTAGCAACACACTAAGCAATAGGAATTAGAATTCACAAAGAAACAGAAAAGAGGACCTTTTTGTTGTAGAAACCGCGGGGCGACTTGACAGATGCGCAGGGGTGGTGAGGCACAGGGCCGGGTCACTGGAGGCACGAGGGTAGGCGAAGACAACAAGGCGATTTCTTCAGTTCTTCAAATAGAACGTTGGAGGCGTTGGTGGAGCAACCTTCTCTGGTTGTTATTGATGCCGGAGATGGTGATGTGGCTGTTGGAGTTGGGGGAAGGTAGTGAATGTGGTGGTGGAGGAATGTTTAGATTTAGGGTTTGGTGAGAAGATTGGTGGTGAGTGAGAGTGGTGGTAGTGGGAGACAAGGGTGGCGTTGGGGCGGTGATAGGGGCGGTGGTGCAGCGTGGTGGTGCGCAGAGGGCATGAGGAGGGCGTCGGTGAGCGAGCATGAGAGTTGGGAGGTTGAATGTGAGAGGGAAAATCACGGAGGAGTTAGTTGATGGAGACAGAGAGAGGTGGGTGGGGGTAGGTGTAGGAGGGTTAGGGTATTTTTGAAATTTTTTTACTTTCTTGGGTAATACCGCGGGGGCGGGAGGTTGTCACCGCGGGGGCGGTGACAAAGTTGGAGCGGCCGCTGGCGCAACGCCGGGTGCGGCACTGGGAGTGCAGTGTCACCATTGGAGCGGTGACATGGGGCCGCGGGGGCGGTTTTCATGACAAAACCTCCTCCTTTTATTTCCTCGGGTCTGCCTCCTGAGCAACACCTTTGTTTTACGTCGTTGGCTCGATGTAAGACCTTTATCTCTAAGATTGGGCTTCCTCCAAGACCATCTCGTCTATTGGTTCGTTCGACACTCCCTCATGGTACACCTTGAGTCTTTCCCCATTGAATTTGAAAACTTTGTGTGATTGTGGATCATATAGATCCACAACACCATGTGGATAGACTTCTACAATGACGTATGGGCCAGTCCACCTAGTGCGGAGTTTCCCTAAAAAAGATTTAGATGGGATTGAAATAGAAGGACCTTATTACCTAGTTGGAAATCCTTTTGGATGATGTTCCGGTCATCCCGCGCTTTGGTTTTCTCTTTATATGCAGTAGCATGGTCGTAAGCGTCAAGCCTCAATTCCTCTAGTTCTTGCAGTTGGAGTTTCCGGAATTCACCGACCTTGTTCATTTGCATACTGCACCTCTTCACCGCCCACCAATCTTTCTCTTCTAGCTCCACCGGTAGGTGGCAAGCTTTGCCAAACACGAGCCAGAATGGCGACATTCTAATAGGGGTCTTGTAAGTTGTACGGTACGTCCACAAGGCGTCATTGAGTCTTAGACTCCAATCCTTCCTTCTAGGAGTCACCGTTTTTTCGAAAATCGTCTTGATCTCTCTATTTGACACTTCTACTTGCCCATTGTTTTGTGGATGATATGCCGTGGAGACTCTTTGGTGGACAAGATACTTCTTAAGAAGGGCGGTGATCGTCTTGTTGCAAAAGTGCGTTCCCTTATCGCTTATTAAGGCTTTAGGGATTCAGAACCGTGCAAAAATGTTATCTTGAGGAAATCTACCATAACTTTTCTGGTGGCCTTTGCTTCGACCCACTTGGAAACATAGTCCACCACAAGTAAGATATAAGTATTACCAAAAGAGTTAGTAAAGGGTCCCATAAAATCAATCCCCCAAACATAAAAAATTTTGCAAAAAATAAGAGACGATTGCGGCATTTCATTTCTCCTAGAGATAATACCTATGCGTTGACATCTATCACACACTTTACAAAATGCAAATGCATCTCGAAAGATGTGTGGCCAAAAGAAACCAGCATCTAATACCTTCCTAGCCGTTTTGTTAGCCCCAAAGTGTCCACCACATGCTTCTGAATGACAAAAAGAAAGGACATATTGTACCTCATTATCCAGGATGCAACGGCTAATTACTTGATCACTACAATGTTTCCATAAGTAGAAATCATCCCAAACATAGTGCCTACCATCGGTTTTTACCTTTTCTTTTTGAGTTTTGGTGAAGTATGGGGGATACTCTCCTTTGACAAGAAAGTTCACAAGGTCAGCAAACCAAGGCTTAAAGGAATGAAGCTTATACAATACCTCTGCAAGGTTTGCCGCAGGGGCGACCAGAGCAAGCCGCAAGGGCGGTGACAAGGGAGACACAGGGGCGGTGTTTTCCAGCCGCAAGGGCGGCTTGGCGCAAGTGAGGTTCCCTTTGGCTGCGGTACGGTTATACAACAAAGGGTTGTATAAAATGTGTCGTTTGAAAAAACTACAAGAATGGCTTTCTCTTCTCTTGGATCTTCATCCTCCTTCACCAATCTACTCAAGTGATCAACTACTAGGTTCTTCGCTCCCTTCTTGTCCCGAATTTCTAAGGTTGAATTCACTTAGAAGTAGGACCTAACGAATCAACCTTGGCTTGGTCTCCTTCTTTGTCATGAGATAGTGTAGCGCTGTATGATCAGTGTACACTATTACCTTCACACCTAATAGGTATTGCCTGAATTTCTTCAGAGCAATGACCACCGCCAACATTTACTTTTCGGTGGTGGAGTAGTTCCTTTGAGCTCCGTTCAAGGTCATTGATGCATAGTGAATCACATGTGAAGCACTCCCATCCTTTTGACCCAACACTTCACCTACAACATAGTCACTAGCGTCACACATTATCTCAAAAGGTTTCTCCCAATTCGGTGATTGGATTATCGGGGCACTTGTGAGGCAATTTTTTAATTTGTCGAACACCTTCTTGCATTTATCATCCACTATGAACGCGACATCTTTCTTGAAGAGTTCACATAGCGGTGCAAAAACGTGGAGAAGTCTTTGATGAACCGCCGGTAGAACCTTGCATGGCCTAAAAAGGAACGGATTTCATGCACGTTAGTAGGATAAGGTAGAGTTTGGATAACGTTAATTTTAGCCTTATCTACTTCTATTCCTTTAGATGAGATTACGTGGCCTAGTACAATACCTTGCTCCACCATAAAAGACATTTTTCCGAGTTGAGAACTAAATTAGTTTCTAAACATCTTTTAAGAACAAGTTTCAAGTGTCCTAAACATGCATAAAAACTATTTCCATGAATGGTGAAATCATCCATGAAAACTTCAGTAAAATTCTCAATATACTCAGAAAAAAATACTTAGCATGCATCGTTGGAAAGTGTTGGGAGCATTACATAATTCAAATGGCATTTTACGGTATGCAAAAGTGCCAAAAGGACAAGTAAAGGTCGTTTTGTCTTGGTCCTTTGGAGCGATGGCTATTTTAAAATAACGTGAATTACCATCTAAGCAACAATAGTAAGGGTGTCGTGCAAGACGTTCCAGCATTTGGTCAATGAATGTAAAGGGAAGTGGTCCTTTCGGGTCACCGTGTTTAACTTACGGTAGTCGATACAAACTCTCCACCCGGTTTGGGTTTTGCTTGAAACCATTTCTCCGTGTTGGTTCTCCACCATGGTGATCTCTCCCTTTTTCGGAATAATTTGGGTTGGGCTAACCCATTTGCTATATGAGATTGGGAAGATCATGTCCGCTTGAAGGAGCTTCAAAACCTCTTTTTTCACTACGTCCTTCATAAGCGGATTGAGCCTCCTTTGAGGTTTCCTTGACGGTTTTTCATCTTCCTCAAGGAGGATCCGGTGCATACAAGTCGAGGGTGTAACGACCATTTTTTTTCGTTACGCTTTGATAAGGTTAGAGAAGTTTAGAAAAGGAAATTTCATTTTAGTGAGACTAGGACATACCAGTTTATTTATGGAAGTCGTTGACGGTTTCCCATTCTATCTAGTATCTCTTCCTTCACAAATTTCATTATTTTATGTAGAAGTTAATTCACATAAAATGATAAAATTATATCAAACTCTAATCCTTAGAAATATCCATTATTTTATGTAGAATTTAATTCACATAAAATGATAAAATTATATCAAACTCTAATCCTTATAATTATCTATTATTTTATGTAGAATTTAATTCACATAAAATGATAGATTTATATCAAACCCTAGTTATTATAATTCATTCTTATCGATGACAAGCTGTGATGAGGTCATGACTAAGCTGAGACGAGATCATGATAAGCTGTGACGAGTTCAGGACTAAGCTGAGACGAGGCCATGACAAAGCCCGACAAATCTGTGACAAACTCATTCATGGGCCTAACAAGGCCATGACGAGTTTTGACAGATTTTTGACAAGCAATTTAGCCCATCTTTCTTGCATGTTTCAGCCACTATTCTTACCTTAATTTCAGCCCAACTTGACTTCGAGCCCAGCCTGCAGCAGTCCAAGAGAGGCTGGTTACGAGCCCATTAACAGCCCCCTCCAGCCAGCTCGTTTGCTTGCCTTGCCCCAGCCCACACCGAATTTATGTTGCCCAGTAATCACACCTTCAACAGCCCATACACTCAGCTGCCTAATGAGACTTACAGCAGCCCAGAACTCCATCAGCATGCTCCTTACTTCGCAGCCCAGGAAGCACAACGTTACCCTATCTTCCACGTTTTAATTGCCAGCTCTTCCCCTTCCTTATATCCCGTAACAACAGCATAAATGAGGCAAATTAACATCTGAAACAACCCCTATTTTTTTCACGCCAGAAGGGACGATAGTTGCAACGCCATTGTCCCATTTCCCAGTCCACATTCACGCTGCATCTAGCTGGCTTCTGCACACATTCAGCAACATTCCAACCACAAGAAATTGCAAGGAAAGGAGCCAGCAGAGGAGAGAACTTACAACAGCTAGTCGTCTATCTCTTTTGGGGTTGTTCGCTGCAAAGCCTCGCCAGAAGCCGGAGTAGTATAAGTGAATTTCATTCAACCCTTGCTACACTACACTTCAGTCCACCTTTTCCTTGCCTAACGTGTTCCCGTTTTGTCTGTTAAACCTACTCAGAACAACCGTAGGAGAGTTGTACAAATTCTTGCGTTTTCCAGAATTTTCGGAAGTGTGGAGCAGTCAACTTCAGGTCCATTTTTGGGTATGCTAGACTCTTCCTTTCTGGTTGATTTTCGGATATGTTTTAGTCGATATTGTATAGTATAACATACTAAAATTTGGGAAGAATCGGAGTTACGGTTTGAGAGTTAATGTGTTTTGTATATATGTGCTGAGTGTTGGGGAAAACAGCAAGTGATGCTGTTTTGTGAGATGGTTTTGAATAAGCTCTTGATCTCCGTTGGGCTTGAATTTTGGATATGATATAGTGGACATATTGTTGTAGAACATATTAAAATTTGAGAGGTATCCAGCGAGTGGTTTGGGGTTTATGATTTTTCCAAGATTGAGTCGTAAGTAGTTTTTCTGTTGTGCTGAAATTCGGTTTTGTGAGATAGTTTTAAATAGGATTTTGATCTCCTTTGCGTCTGAATTTTGGATATATTATAGATAAGATTTTATAGTAGAACATATCAAAATTTGGGATAAATCCAGCGAGTAGTTTAGGAGTTATGATTTTTCAAAGTTAAGACAGTGTGTTGTTTGTTAAGTGTTGTAACCAACTTTAGAAATTTTTGTAGAAGCGATGCTTTAACAGTTTAAAAAAATTCTTTCTCCTATGAGTAGATGGGATATCATAGATGATCTACGGAATTATTTCGGAATTTTTATAAGATTATTCGAATTTTATATTTGAAGCTGTAGTTGGACTTTAGTGACTTTTCAGGAAATAGAAAATGGGTAATTTTTCTAGTTGCTACCTAAAATCATCCTAGGGAGTAGAATATGGTTAGTTAGCCTCAAATTATTATTTAAGTACATATTTCGAGTTTTTGGAAGTTCCGGGACTAAGGGTAAAATAGTCATTTTACCTTAAATAAACACTGTAATAACTTCTGCACATAGAATCGTATATCTTAAGAGTTTTAGACTTATAAGTATCCAGGGAAATGTGTTGACCCACGTGCCTCCTCTGACAGGCAACTGAGTTCTGCACTTACGGATTTAGTGGTGGTTAAGAGAGAGTCGAGATTTGATTCTGGTAAGTCCACGGACTTACTTAGCTGGCTTCTTGCATGTGTGTGATGTGTATGAGTGGTGTTTGCTAGTTAAGATAAATAACAAAACCGGAATAGGCCGACTTTAGTATATTGTGTAATTGACCCAAGTGTATGATAACGGGTCGTGACATCATCTGCCTAGCTCTTGCGAGAGTCTAGGAGGTTCCCTGCGACCAGCCCAGTCCGGTAGACGGTCAAATGCATTAGTACCATTCCGCGTTGGTAAACAGGGACAGGGGCGAGGTTTGGGAATCCCTCGTGTCACAAAATAAGTATCATTAGTAATGACATATCACCTAATTAAAGATAATAAAAGGATTGATTGTTGCATGTTGATTGTGTATGTTGTGTGTTTGTGATGTGATCCCCGAGAGCCCCAAGATGAAGCCGAAAATGTTCACTCCGAGTGTGGTCAAGTTAAGTCATATTTCGCTCGATCCGGCTAAGTTGTCAAATATATGCACTCTCAGTAAAATGCCTATATCTGGAGCTTCGTTTGGAGTTAGAAGACCTACAAGTACTACTTTCGAAGGTATCTTCAAGATCTACCACTTTATAGTTTATGAGAAGTCGAGACTCCAAAAGGAAGAGGGTGAAAATGACCCGACAATGAAGCAGCGTTTATACTTGAGTGGGTTTTTGACCAAGATCACGCATGGACGCATGAAAGATGGTTATACAAAACTTATGCACGTCCATCCAATACATATTTTATGCAGCATATTATCCTCATATTATTCATATATTATGCATGAATTTATGTATTAATTATGGGAAAGTAGGTGGAGAAAAGTAGGTGGAAAAGTGGTGGTTGAAAGTCCCTATGTTTGCTCTATGTTTAATGTCACAACTCTTGAACTTGTAAGCCTTTAATGTTGGGAGTTAGGTGCTGAATTTTCAGCCTATATAAGGCCTCTCCCACAAATGTTTTTAAAGAGAAAAATAGAGTTGAGTTCAATCAAAAGTTGTGTTTTCACTTTGAGAAAAGCAAAACCCGAATTTTAGGTGAGATGCTTAGTTTTCAAACATCTAGGTGAGATGCTTAGGTGGTTCTAAGGTGAGAGGCCGAGGAACGAAGGTTCGAACACCAAAGTGAGATTCCGAGGGTAGTTCGTTCGAGTTGAGGGATTCCCAAAGTGGGAGGCCGAGGGAATTTGCTCTTCATATCCAAAAACACAAAATTCAAAAAAAAAGAGAGTTCCATTTCACCGATTTTAATCCGAGCGTGAACTTGTGCCGGTGGATCCTCGTGTTCGAATCGAGTTCGATCACATCAGTTTGTGTTTTACCTTTATACTTATGCATAGAATGTTAGCTAACGGTTTTATACCGCTTGTAGATGCCTTGCAGGTTAAGACAGTTGTAGAGAGATCCGGAGGAAATGGTCAGCCGGGTCCACGTACTCATTTAGTTGGGGACGGGGATGTCTTATGTTCTTCATATATGTCATTTTAGTATCTTTTCTTGTAAGGCTGATACATATTCTCCATGTATATATTGTTTAAAGTTTTCAAATGTTTCAAATACTTTTGTGCCTTGTTGTAAGATTCTAGTGAAATGGTTGTCAAACTAAGGTCGGGACCCATTGTGAGGTCCTAACCTGTAGCTCCCCGAGTTCCCAGAATTTGGGGTGTTACAGAGGGACTAATCCCTTTTATGTCCACCCAAGGGCCGCCTTATGCTACTTAAGAATGTTCACCAACTTCTCCTCTTGTTGTGGAGACAACTTGCTAGACATAATCACGGGCAATGTGTTATTTTTACCAAGGAATGCATACTTGAGATGTTGGGGAAGTTCCTTTAGTTCAATCTCCGGATCCTGCACAATAGACGAAACAAGCTTATCGCTTGGGATTACTAAAGTGGGCCCAATGGCCAAAGGGGTGATGGGGAGCCTTTTATGCCCATGCAATTGAGCTAGAACCTCCTGCATGTTAAATGTCAAAGCATATTCTGATTCACGAGTATTAATGTCATTTTCAGTTATACTTTTCAATTCATCAATATCGAAAATATCAAACACATCTTGCACAATGGGTTTAATTATGTTAATAAAGCAAATAGAATGGTCATCACAGGGGTGTTTCATGGGATCATAAATATTAAACTCAACAACCTCACCATCAAATTCCATGGTCAACTTTCCACTTACATAATCTATTTCGGTTCTAGCCGTTTTCAAGAAAGATCACCCTAACAAGATAGGTGCAACATGCGTATCATGTTCCATGTCTAAAACATAGAAATCAGCCGGGAAAATCTAGTTGTCAACCATTACTAGCACATCTTCAATTATTCCTTTAGGATATACGTTAGACCTATCAGTTAGTTAGACGACAATTCGAGTTTCATGGAGTGGTCCAAGACCAAGAGATTGATAAACAAAATATGGAAGCACATTTATCGAAGAACCTAAATCTAGAATGGCTTTGTAAATGCGAGTTTCGCCAATGACACAAGGGATACTTACCATTCCCGGGTCGCTACACTTCTTGGGCATCCTTCGTTGGAAAACCACAGAGACATGCTTGCTTACTTTGACCTTCTGTTTCCCCTTTAGCTTTTGGTTCCTCATTATAGTGCACAACTCCTTTGAAGAACCGGTAGGTGAATAAAAAGGATAAAGGATACTCTAAGGGGGGGGGTATTGAATAGAGTATGAGAACTTTTCGTAAAACCAATCTCAAGGCTTTGAAATCAATTTCAAGAGCCTTGATGTTTATCTGAGCTCTTTGTGATACACATTAATTTCAAGAGCTTTGAAACAACTTTCAAGGGCCTTGACTTTGTAATCCTGCAAAACAAATTTAGTCACAATAAAGTAAGATAAAATGCGGAATGTAGAAGATCGACACGAGGATATGTTTACGAAGTTCGGCTCAAATAGCCTACTCTCCGTCCCAGGGTATGACCTTAGGATTTAACTATCTATTATCAGCTTCAAAGAGTCCTAGATACAAACTAGAAGAAATCCCCTTCTTCTCTCACTGTAGCCAATTCTACGATCTAGCTCCAACTCTTCACCTTGCTATAATAGCCTAGTTACTTCGCAGAGTAACACACACTCGAGTATAACACTCTTTAGATATACCAATGGAGCTCTCGAGTTTTATCTCTCTCTAGGGAATAAAGCTTTTAGTGAAAGAGAGAAAAAAAAACTATTTGATCGAATGAAGATGTTTTGGACCGCTTGAAGACTATTGATGCTTCCGTGTAAGCTTGTGTACTTGTTCTTCAATCGCCATCTTCAATTATAGCCTTCTATGGAGAGGTCTTCTAGCCGTTGGAAAGATGACCATTTGAAATTAATTCTTCTTCTCCATGAAGATCGCTTCTTTGTTGAGATGAGGTAGACGTTGTGAATCTTCATCTCCTAGAAACACGTTAATCTCCTCATATTTGTTTTGATGATATCAATTTCTATGGGAGAGGATCTTCGTGCTTTTCAGTTGAGGATTGTTGCAAGATATTTCATTGGTCGGTTGAGATCTTCGTTCAAACATATCTTCTTGTTGAGCAAATCTTTCCAAGAAGATCTTCTTTGAAATCCTTTAGCGTGCAGGCTTGACGTATTTGTTCTCTTGAAATGAATTTCAAGGCCTCCGTCTTTTACTCACTCTAAACTCCTTGTCTTTCCTTGCATCCGAAGGTCTTCCAAGGTCCTTTGAGTGTCTTTCAAAACCTGCACTTACTCAATACAAACCACCAAACCAAACCAAGCAACTCAATATATAATCAATAAATTATTAGTGTATTAAACTAATTCATTTGTGTTTAAGTCTTCCATCGTCATCACCTGTAAAATTATATAATCAAGGTGGAGTTTCAATCTCTCCTTGATGGAAGACAACACAAATGTTTCGTACCTGCATTGTAAAGTTAGCAATGCATATATGAATATCAAACTAACTTAAAATGCACAATGCACAATATCGAAAATGTCGGATCACATTTATTTCTCCCCTTTTGTCTTTCAACAAGGGAGAAAAATAGTCAAAGCAGGGAAGTTTTAAAGGTTTACAACCCAGAAAAGTTTTACACAAAACCACAAAAACAAACAAGTTCCCTCAAACGTCAAACTTAATCCTCCTCATAGAACCTCCTTTTCCCTTAGATGAAGACTTCTTGGGGCTCCAATCATCCATTTCAGCTGCTAAGCGTCGTCTCTTTTCTTCAGCTCTTCGTTTCTTAACCACCTCATATTCGATTACTGGCAAAATAGTTGGCTCAACATGAGTTGGATACAAAATAGATTTATTTTGTACACGTCGTTTGCAATTCATCAGCACATTTTCAACTTTCTCTTGAGTATGTTGAGCTACATCTTCAGTCATGGGTAGAATCCTTCCCATAGTGGTCAGAGTAAGAGCATTCATCAACTACATTTCATTGAACTTAGCATTTATGGTAGATATCAGTTCATGATTGGCATCCATTCTTTTCTTAGTGTCAAACTAGAAATCAGACAGTTCATGATTCAGACATACCAATTCTTTCTCACAACCTTCTAACCTGATTTCAGGAGTAGGAGTAGAAGATGTTGGAGCTTCTTGAGTTGGAATTGTAATAGCTCCTTTCCCTTTTAATGGCAATGTGCCTGCAAGAGTCTTCTCAGTGCCTAGTCGTTCTAAGCAGGTCTCATCAATCTTGCCAGAAATTGTTGTCGATCTTCAAAGGATGTATCAATTTTGAAATAATCAAAGATCCTGGGCAGCAAATTTCCATAAGGCAAAGGGATTGCTCGCTTAGAGTTAACAGAGTGTATCATATGATTGAGGATGAGGTTTGGTACATCAATGTCTAACCCAGACATAATCAGATAAATTAGCTCCAGGGATTGATCGGTCAAAAGTTCTCTTGAGTTTGCACGAGGAACAACACATCGAACCAGAATGGTAAACATAATTTTAGCGTCTAGGGTTAGGGAAGTATGAGTAAGTTGGTGTGATGTTGAATTTGGAACTAGAAACTTCTCCTTAGCAAGATGAACACTCTCTAATCGTGAAGGATGATTGAAAGCAATATTTGTAGAAATTCCAAAAATCTCACTTAAAATAGAAGAAGTGAGCAATATTGGGGTACCTTCTACAAAAGATTCAAGAGTGATAACTCCTTTGTCCCGTTTTGTGACGAGATTGACATAAAACAATCTTGTGAGCCTTGGGAAAGCGAAATCTCTAAGGTTTAAGACTTCCCATACTATCGAACTCTTGAGCTTGTTAATGCACGAGATCTGAAGAGTTTCGAGAAATGCAGTGTCCACCAAATCAGACATACAAAGCGGCCGATTGTGAAACCCATCAAGCCAAGATCGTGAGGCTTGAAAATTGATGAACCAAGATGTGGGTATACCGGTCGTCTGAGAGATGTCCAAATTTTCGGAAAGTGTTTCTTCTTTTGTAATCGACGAGCTCTGAACAAATTTCTTTTTGGGGGCTTGAGGAGCAGATTTCTTGCTTCTGGGTGCCATGGATGTTGTTGAGAGAGAAAACAAGGGGTTTTTGAAAAAGGGTTTCTGTGAAAGAGAAAAATGAAAAAGATAGGAGATTTTGGCCTTTTAAAAGAATGCAAATAATAACAAGATTTTGAGGAGATCAAGCTTTTTTAAAGACCAAAGAAGAATTTCCAATAAAAACTCAACAAATCTTTTTCAATCCTTTAAAACAAAATGAAACCATAAAAACAATTTAAGAATTGAAATATCTAAAATATATTAATTCTTAAATAGATCCGTATTTCTTAATTTACCCTTGAATCTTGTTTCAAGGCCCTTGAATTGCCTTTCAAGGCCCTTGAATTGCCTTTCAAGGCCCTTGAAAGAGATAATTGGGCTGCATACGAAGGAGAAAATAAAATGATTTACTCCCCCTACGTTAATGCTTCCTTGTTCAACATACCAAGCTCCAATCTAATAAAATTAAATTTCTCTTCAGGAAGAGGCTTAGTAAAGATATCTACAAGCTGCAAGTTAGCAGATATAAAAGAGATTGAAACATCACCTTTCTCAACATGATCACGTATGAAGTGATGCCTTACATCGATATGCTTAGTCCTTGAATGCTGCACATGATTTTTGGTTATTGAAATAGCACTAGTATTAGCACATTTTATAGGAATACCTTTCAAATGAAAGCCAAGATAACGAAGTTGTTGAGCAATCCATAGAATTTGTGTACAACAGGCTCCTGCAGCTATATATTCAGCTTCAGCTGTGGATAGGATGACATAATTTTGCTTCTTGGAGTGTCAACTGATTAGGGATGACCCTAAGAATTGGCAACATCCAGAAGTGTTTTTCCTATCGATCTTATAACCTGCAAAGTGTGCATCTGAATATTCAACAAGGTGAAACGAGCTTTGATGTAGGTACCATAACCCTAGATTCTTAGTGCCATTGAGATACCGGAAATTCTTTTCACAGCTATCAAGTGAAACTCTTTAGGATCAACTCGAAATCTTGCACATGCACACACTAAACATAATGTCAGATCGACTAGCAGTTAAATACAACAATGAACCGATCATACCTCGATACTACTTTTGTACTACACTTTTGCCATCTTGTCATGGTCAAGTGAAAGTGTCGAACTCATAGGAGTCTTTGCGAACTTAGATTGATCAATCTTATACTTCTTAAGCAAGTCTTTAGTATACTTGCTTTGATTGAGAAAAATTCCTTTCTTTGCTTGTGTAACTTGAAGTTTTTCCAAGAAAGAAATTTAGCTCACCCATTAAGCTCATTTCAAATTCCCTGCACATAATATCTGAAAATTCCTTGCAAAGGGAATCATTAGTAGCACCGAATAATATATCATCAACATAGATTTGTACTACTAATATATCGTTGCCTCTAGTTTTGATAAATAAAGTTTTATCAATCAAACCTCTTTTGAATTTGTTTTCAAGAAGATACTTGGACAATCTTTGATACCAAGCTCGAGGAGCTTGCTTAAGACCATAAAGAGCTTTGTCCAGCTTAAAAATATTATCACGAAATTCATCATTTTCAAAACGAGGGGGTTGAGCAACATAGACTTCTTCTTCTAAAAATTCGTTTAGGAAAGCACATTTTACATCCATCAGAAACAATTTTATACTCATGAAAGATGCAAATGTGAGTAGCATACGTATGGCTTCTAACCTGGCAACTGGAGCAAAAGTCTCCTCATAATCAATACCTTCTTCTTGGTTATAGCCTTGTGCTACAAGTCGTGCTTTATTTCGTATGACTTTGCCACTTTCATCCAACTTATTTCGAAAGACCCATTTTATGCCGATGACGGATTGATGCTTTGGTCTTGTATTAAGAGTCCAAACCTTGTTTCTCTCAAACTCATTTAGGGCTCGTTTGGTTACAGCTCCGGAAACGGAAACGGAATGAAAACGAATTTAGTCCATATGTATATCCTTATTCATAAAATTTTATGGAATCATTCTTTGTGGATTAATGCAATATGCACTTGTTTCCCCACATTTGTTACCCTATAGGGTATCAAAAGTAATCAAACTCTACTTCAATTTCATCACACCACAAGAAATGATTCCACAAACTTTCATGAACAATGGTATACATATGGACTAGATTCGTTTCCATTCCGTTTCCGATTCCGGAGTTAAAACTAAACGGGCCCTTAGTTCGTTTTGCATGCCAATGATCCAGTCAGGTTCTTGAAGAGCTTTAACATAATTCTTTGGCTCAACAAGAGACACGAACACAGAGAATGCACACAAATTGTTTACTTTAGATCGAGTTTGAACTCCTGCGTTTGGATTTGAGATCACATTCTCTTGTGGATGGTATGAAGAGTGTTGAAATTTTCTTCGTTTGTAAGATGGAGCAAATCCTGAAGGTTGAGCCTCATATGCTAGACTAGATTCAAGTATCGTTGATGTATTGCCCTTGGATCCTATTTCAAGGCCTTGAAGTTGGGTTTCAAGTCCTTGAAACAGAGTTCTGACATCGCATTTTTCTGTTTCAAGGTCTTGAAGATGTGTTTCAAGGTCTTGAGGGTTTTCTTCGGTATCTTGAATCTTTTCTTGGATATTATTTTCTTGATCTTTAGGATCTTCATCTTTATCCGGATTGTGATCTTCTCGTTGATTCAGTTTTAGATTTGCAAAACTTTCACTCAAAGTACCATCATTGCTTTCATAAAAAATAACATGAATACTTTCCTCAACAATTTTGGTACGTTTGTTATAAACACGATAAGCTTTTCTATTTGAAGCATATCCAATGAATATAGCTTCATCACTACGTGCATCAAATTTCCCAAGGTTATCTTTGCAATTGTTATGAACAAAACAAGTACATCCAAAGGGTCTGAAATATGAAATATTTGGTTTCTTTCCTTTAAAGAGTTCATAAGGAGTCTTTTCAAAATAGGGCGAATTAAACATCTATTTAAAATGTAATTAGCCGTGTTTAGTGCTTCAGCCCAAAAACTTTTTGGCAAAATTTTTTCCAAAAGCATAGTCCTAGACATATCCTTTAGAGTGCGGTTCTTACGTTCCACAACTCCATTATGTTGAGGAGTTCTAGGAGCTGAAAAGTTATGTGAAATACCATATTTTGCACAAAACAAATCAAACTTTAGTTGATCAAATTCTCTACCGTGATCACTTCTTATAGAAACGATTGGTAGGTTTTTCAAAGTTTGCAACTCCTTACATAATTTTGAAAACTCAAACAATGCTTCAGATTTTTCTCATAGGAAGGAAATCCATGTGAAACGAGAGAAATAATCCACAATAACAAGGATGTATTACTTGCCTCTGGGAGATTTGACACGCATAGGTCCACAAAGATCCATATGTAAGAGTTCAATGGGTCTAGAAGAACTTACAATTTTCTTACGTTTGAATGAACCTCTTGTTTGTTTACCTTGTGTACAAGCTTTACATAGTTCATCTACCTTGAAATTTAGGTTTGGCAAGCCACGTACCAAATCTTTTGAAAGTAGCTTCTGCATTGTGTGCATACTTACGTGACCAAGTCTTCTATACCGAAGCCTTGGATCATCCGTCAAGGCCTTGAGACATTTTAGCTTAGTTCTTGAAACTTGGTTAGTACTCATAGAATAAACTCTGTTACATCTAGGAGCGGTAAGCACAATGTCACCCGTCGTTTTGTCTTGAACTTCACATTTCTCTGAATCAAACAATACTTTGTTGCCCTTATCACATATTTGAGAGATACTAAACATGATTGTACTTTGAACTGTCAACCGGATATACATCATCAATGAAGTTAGATGAATTATAACATATTTTGCCAATGTCAATAATGTCACACTTTCCTTTATCACCAAGCGTAGTAGTTCCAAATGATTGCTTCTTTAAATTTGAGAATAGTGAGCTTTTTCCACTCATGTGTCTTGAGCAACCACTATCTAATATCCATTTATGCTCCTTTACCTTGGTGATATCTTGAAAAATAGCAAACATCAACCTTTTCAGGTCGACCAAATGACATATTTTGGTCCATATTCAAGTTCGATCATGTTTGGTGGTCTAGTACCTTTAGAAACCTAGATTTGTTTGACCTATTTCCTTAATCATAGAGGATAGGTGTTTCTAATAATATAAGGGTCATTTCTTCTATATGAACATGTAGATTTAACATGACCCTTTTTACAACAGTAAAAGCAAGTAGGCATATGAATACTTCCTTTGGCTTTGACAAAAGTGGTAGTTGATTTTCTAGGAAAGATCCTATGATAACCTATACCATTTTTGTTAAGTGAGGACTGTTGTTCACCCATCATTCTTTCAAGATTAGCTTTTGAACGAGTAAATTTAACAAGTTCAGCCTTCTGGTCTTGACACGTCAAAGTTAGATCAACTTTCTCTTTCTCTAGATTGATATAATTTCAATGAAGAGAGGAGAGGTCCTTGAGAATCGCATTTTCTGATTCTAAGGCCTTGATATTGTCATCAAGGTCTACCTTTTCTGTGTTAAGATTTTCAATATCCAGAGACATTTCACTTAGTTGTTTTTCTTGTTCAAGAAGCTTTTCTTTTAGATAATTTATCCTTATTCTATGCTCTTTCTCACATATAATAATGTCTTCTAAGGAATTGTTTTAGGTCACATTCAGGTTGAGACATAATAGTACTTACCACATTGTCAACATAGAGATTTGAATCTTCTTCATGATCGGTCATTAGACATAAGTTTGCTTGTTCTTTTTCGTTTTCCGATTCATATGAGGATTCTGAATCACTCCATGAAGCTACCAAAGCTTTCTTCTTTTGATCATTTTTCTTGAAGTTGGTCCTCTTCTTTTGTGGACAATCCTTAACAAGATGATCTGTTTCACCACATTCAAAACAAGTCAGCACTCTTGTTTTCTTGTTAGAGTTAGAAAACTTACCTTGGGTTTTTGATGTTCTTGGAAATTCTCTATTGTTTGTAGATTATTTCTTTATCTTGAGAATTCTCGCGAGACCCTTAGAGATCATGGCTATTACATCTTCTTCATCATCATCATCATCATCATCATCATCATCATCATCATCATCATCATCATCATCATCATCATCATCATCATCATCATCATCATCATCATCATCATCATCATCATCATCATCATCATCATCATCATCATCATCATCATCATCATCATCATCATCATCATCATCATCATCATCACTATCTTCCTCTTCTGATGGTAATTCATCCTTTCTTGATTTTAATGCCAGATTCTTAGTGTTGAACGAGAGCTCTCCATCTTCTTCACCCAGAACCATTTCGTGAGTGATGAGTTTTCCAAGGATGTCATCAAGAGGAAAAGTTGAGAGATTCTGAGCTTCTTCTACGGCAGTCATCTTTGGTCCTCACTTGGCTTTAGGTAAGCTCCTTAGAACCTTCCTAACCTTTTCTTCATTTATGAAGATCTTTCCTAGTGAGTCCAAGTTGTTCACAATCTCAGTGAATCTTGTGAACATTTCTTTGACTAGTTCATTTGGATTCATCTTGAATAGCTCGTATTGATTGAGGAAGATGCTAATCTTTGTTTCCTTAACTTGACTTGTTCCTTCGTATGTGATAACTAGTTTGTCCCATATTTCCTTTGCACTCTTGCATGATGAGATGCGGTTGAATTCGTTGGCATCTAATCCGCAGTAGAGTAAGTTTTTAGCTTTGTAGTTCTTTGACACATTGTCCAGGTCAGCTTGTGTGAAGTCAGCTTTCTTCTTTGGGACTTGGACACCTTCAACTGTCGTAGTTGGGACTTTGGGGCCATTCTGGATGATGCTACATAGTTCCATGTCCTGATCAATAATGAACATACGCATGAGTTCTGTCCAATGGGCAAAGTTGTTGCCACAGAAGAGTTGTAGTCGAGATGAGGATCTTCCTTGAGCAAATCCTCCATCACCTACAGGATTCATGATTAGTCTCACTGATGGTATAAATCAATATACATGAGTCTAGCTCTGGTACCAACTGAAGAACCGGTAGGTGAATAAAAATGATAAAAGATACTCTTAAAGGGGGGTTGAATAGAGTATGAGAACTTTTCGCAAAACCAATCTCAAGGCTTTGAAATCAATTTCAAGAGCCTTGATGTCGATTTGAGCTCTTTGTCATACACTTTGATTTCAAGGGCTTTAAAACAACTTTCAAGGGCCTTGACTTTGTAATCTTGCAAAACAAAGTTAGTCACAATAAAGCAAGATAAAATGCGGAATGTAGAAGATCGTCACGAGGATATGTTTACGAAGTTCGGCTCAAATAGCCTACTCTCCGTCCCAAGGTATGGTCTTAGGATCTAACTATCTATTATCAGGTTCAAAGAGTCCTAGATACAAACTAGAAGAAATCCCCTTCTTTTCTCATTGTAGTCAATGCTACGATCTAGCTCTAACTCTTTACCTTGCTATAATAGCCTAGTTACTTCGTAGAGTAACACACACTCAAGTATAACACTCTTTAGATATACCAATAGAGCTCTCGAGTTTTATCTTTCTCTAGGGAATAAAGCTTTTAGTGAAAGAGAGAAAGAAAAACTATTTGATCGAATGAAGATGTTTTGGATCGCTTGAAGACTATTGATGTTTCCGTGTAAGTTTGTGTACTTGTTCTTCAATCGCCATCTTTATTTATAGCCTTCTATGGAGAGGTCTTCTAGCCGTTGGAAAGATGACCATTTGAAAATGGTTCTTCTTCTCCATGAAGATCGCTTCTTTGTTGAAATGAAGTAGACATTGTGAATCTTGATCTCCTAGAAACATGTTAATCTCTCCGTCCCATAATCTCCTCATATTTGTTGTGATGATATCAATTTCTATGGGAGAGGATCTTCGTGATTTTCGGTTGAGGATCGTTGCAAGATCTTTCATTGGTCGGTTGAGATCTTCGTTCAAACATATCTTCTTGTTGAGCAAATCTTTCCTAGAAGATCTTCTTTGAAATCCTTTAGCATGCAGCCTTGACGTATTTGTTCTCTTGAAATGAATTTCAAGACCTCCGTCTTTTAATCACTCTAAACTCCTTGTCTTTCCTTGCATCCGATTTCAAGGTCTTCCAAGGTCCTTTGAGTGTCTTTCAAAACCTGCACTTATTCAATACAAACCACTAAACCAAACCAAGCAACTCGATATATAATCAATAAATTATTAGTGTATTAAACTACTTCATTTGTGTTTAAGTCTTCCATCGTCATCACCTGTACAATTATATAATCAAGGTGGAGTTTCATCCTTTAAAACATGAGCATACTTAGGAATACTTTTCACTAGTTTAAGAAGAGGGATATTTACCTCGCATTTGGAGGAATTCTCAAAAAGATCTTTGTCTTCTATCACTCTCCTCTCCTTGAGTGCCCCCAAGAAGGGGGTTGGTGGTTTCGCAGAGTAGAGAGGTGGAAAACTTGGACGGACATAAAGATCCTCTTCAAATGCACTTTTTGTGGCTTTGGCTGCGGGGAGGGTTCTTGCAGCCGTAGGGGAGGCACTGGCTCTATTACCGTGGGGGCGGCTGACTCAAGCCACGAGGCGGCGACACAGTAGGCGAAGGCGCCACTAGAGGCACAGGGGCGGCTGTGGGGGCTGTTGGGCTGTCAAAAACCAGTTTTTCCGACTTCAATGCTTGTTTTGAGTGCAATTGCTTTCCGCATCTCAATGTTGGTTCACTAACATTCTCCTTCAGGTTCACTACAGTCTAGGATGATAAGTTTTCTGAGGTTCGAACTTCGATCCTCGTGATTGCCCCTGCCATTTTCCCCACTTGCTTCTCAAGGTTCTTGATACTCAATTTTGTGCTTTGGACATGAGAAGCAAAATGCTTAGTTAAAATATGAAGCATTTCATCAGTTCAGTCAGACTTACCTTGGCGAGTTGTTGTTGTTGGTTTTGTTGATCTCTCCATCGGAAGTTTTGTTGATCCTGCCATGCCGGCATGCAGTATTTGGAATAGGAGCCATTTCTTTGGCGCTGTTGCTGCCCATATCTCATGGCATTCACCTCAGCAGTAGCGCCCTCTTGGACTTGCGGACACAAGTCCGTCGGGTGGAAGGGATCGGCATAAAATCCACATGCCTTCAGTTGTTGTGGAGTTCCCATCGAGGTGAGTCTATTGACCATCTCCTTGAGCTCAACTATTTCATGTGATAGTTCCGGACGGCTAGGATTGATTGCATGGACTCCTCTTTTGGTATTCTACCAAAGTTTCCCGTATCTTTTGTCATTTCTTGCATTTTTTCCATAGCAATCTCAGGAATGGAATTAAGAATATTACCTCCACACCGGCGTCCACAATCCTTCTTACATTGTCCAACAACCCGTTGTACAAGTACAACACGAGGTCTTGTGTGGAATATCCGTGGAAGGGAAACGCGAACCCGGACAAAACTCATAAAGAGTTTTGTTCGCCTCTTGCTCGATGTTGCTAATTGCTTTCTTCTAGCTGCTGACCTTCTTAGTGGGAAAGTACTTCTCCAAGAAGGCCTTATGGAGATTCTCCCAAGTGTTGATGCTTCCGGACGTTTGCCGGCTTCATGCTCATGCAAATGGTGTGGAACTTCCCTAAGTGTTTGACAGGGTCTTCTCCACTCAGCCCATGGAAGGATGGTGACAAGTGAATCAAGCCCGGCTTGAGCTTGAAATTGACTTCTTCTTTAATTGCCGGTATGGTCACTACAAGTGGGTGTTGGGTCAAGTCCGGTTGTGTGAGTTGACGGAGTGTGCAGTTCGCCATTGGTTCTTGATTCTGGTGTTGTCTTCGTGGCCGATTGTATGTCCTCTCGATTTCTGGATCAAAAGGCGCAAATTCAGAGTTAGTAGCACGGGTTTGAACCATAAAAATGGTCCCAACCAATAATTGATAATAAAAATTAAAATAACTTTAAAACACTCAAACTCCCCGGCAACAGCACCACATTTGACAAGCGTAAAATCGATGGTCGTTGTTTTTAGACTTATCAAAGTAAAGTTCCGAACTAAACACTAACCAAGGTATAGTGAATAAGTAAGGGTCGAACCCAAGAGAGTGAGAAGTGAATTTAACAGTATGATTTACATTCAATTATCAATTATATGTAACCAAGGGAGGGTTTTGGATTGTAATAGTGAACAAGACAAAATCTTGTACTAGCAAAGCAAAGATTGTGATAATTCTAGGAAGAACACTACACTAAGTTAGACTTCAACATACATATAACTCGGTTGGTTCTTTTTAGAAGTATTCACCAATTGTTCTCATCTTGATCATATTTATGTGTTAAGCGAACCGACATTAGCACAACTTAAGAAGTTATCGATCCGTAAACCTACAAGACCAAACAACAAATTAACATTCATACAAAGATAGAGAGATATATAAAAGAGGAAAAAATTGTTAATCTTGTTATGTAGTTATATTGCTTTACCCTTAGATAATCACAACCCATTATTACCTAGGAGTTTTCTACTAGATTATTAACCCGGAACCGAATAATCCTAGCCTTTTGCATTCAATTATACAACTTATGTGATCAAACTAAGTGAAAGCAAACATGCAAACATAAGTGAAGAACAAGGAATATAATACAATTGTATACTGAATATAAACTTCTATTGAACAGAACTTACAACCAAATTATATGCAGCTTCAATCAACCCAATGTAGCAAGGAGACTTAGCACTCCATACAAATGGCAATTTACACAAAAGAGTTTTTGTGGGAAAATAGGATGATTCTAGCAATCAGCCTAGGGCTCTATTTATACTAGAAATGACAGTAAATGGGATTAAATAGGTTGTGTAAACAACCACCTTAATAGGAATAAATTGGGTCTAAACAACCGGAGTAAAGTCTTCTGACGCTAAACTGCGGGCACGGGCATGAGGGCCGCAGGGGCGGTTTAGTGCATAACACTCCATCTTCAACTGAGTCGCGGGGGCGGCATGGCAAGGCCGCGGGGGCGGTGTCTTTAATGCTTTGGAACGTCTGACTGTTGATCTTCTTGATGTTTCTTGATGTCAATCCGCAGGGGTGGCCCAGTGTCAACGCGGGGGCGGTGACACAAACTCTTTAACTTCGCAGGTCCGCAGGCATAGGCGCAGGGGCGCCGACATTGATCTTCAAGGGGTGTCACCGCAGGGACGGATAGGAGGTGCTGTGGAGGCGGTGATAACCTTGCACTCGGTGCACTGGCGGCGTGCTGGGTGTGGCGTCGGAGGAGTCGGTCACCGCAGGGGCAGTGACCTCAAATGCGGGGGTGGTGTGGCACTAGAAACTTGTCTTCGTCAATTTTCTTCTTCTCACAAATATTGCTAGATCCTTTGTTTACTTCATTGTGGACTTCTTCAACTGGATCTATACATTAACAACACAACACAAATAAAAGACTCTAAAAAGGCTCTAAAACTACCTAGAAACGATAGTGATTCCATCACCTATCATACACATTCTATGATCCAAGCTATAAACTGAATTAGGAACTACAAGCCTTTCAAAGCCTTCTCTAAGAATGACCACACCACTGAATCATAGACTTTAGCTAAATCAATATTAAGCATGCATTTCCTAGGCCCTTCTTTAGTCTCATATTTATGGTCTAATTAACTCTTGAACAAGCAGGATGTGTTCAGACATTTGGCGGCCCTTCACAAACCCATTTGAGCCTTATCAACCACTTTCTCAAGCACTTCACTCAGTATATTTACCAACCTTTTATATGAGGTCGAACATCACATTATAGCATGAAATAGGTCTGAACTGCTCAACTTGTTAAGGTTGATCAATCTTTGCAATGAAATTAATATGGTGTGGTTCCATTGTTTAAGAAGCTTCCTAGAGTTAAGAACCTCCTTGACAACTAGACACAAATCTTCACCAAATACCTCAGCATCATTAACAATTCTAACTTGTTCACTGTTATACACAACAGTAATAAATTTTCTCCATTTTTACTGTCTCATTGTGTTCTAAAAATACTTTGAAGATCAGTCTGCATGCACATAATTCTTGGCATTTGCTTGTTGAGTAAAAAATTGAAACTCACATCTTCCCATCAATCGAGCCTGCTTTTTACAAGTCAAGTACTCAACCCTCGGGCTAGATGATGTAGGATCATGCAATAAATCCAGTTGAGCCTTTTAGATTTTCATGTGTTGATATAACTCGAGCAGTGATGTATGAAAAATATATAACATTAAGATGTTTAAGAGGACCCTTAAGTAATGTGAGCTTCTTTGTTATCTTGAACTGCTTTGTGCCATAAATAGTGGACTGCCATACAAATTGCACAATGCCCTAATATTTCTCCTTATTTGTCAACATATTATAGAACTTGGAATTCCTTTTCCTAATATTTCTCTTAGTCCCAATTGTTGACATTAGTCAATCATGAATCTACATTCATACATTGAAGCAACACTTTCATTGCTTCTCTTATTTGGATACATGATATTATTAAAATCACCCAAAACTAACCAAGGGACATCATGTAATGGTGGGGTGGTAGTCAGATATTGCTATAATCCTCTTTTTCTTCTAGAGTCCTGGCTTCATACACAAACATGATGCCAAACTTGAACTTGTGACTAGGTATGTCAGAATGCATCCTATAGTCTGAATAGTAGTAGTAATCACAATCATTGCATATCTATTGGATCCCACATTATGACCATTTTGTCAAAGGGATGCAACTCAAAATTGTATATCATATCCCAACCATCAAATAATTTAGAAATAATTTGTCTTATGTTTACCTCAGCTTCTCATTCTAGTTTCCAAAATAGCATACAAAGTTATATCATGATTCCTCACCAGATTCTTCAAGGCTTTTTGTATAAGAGGTGAGCCAAAACTCCATACATTCCATGAGCATACTGACTATACCTATCTTTGCTCATGTATAACACCCGACATATATATGTAATCATCATCACCGTTCCTTTATGTCTATATTATACACCATCTCTCATTCATAACAATCAAACACCATTTGGTTTCTTGATGTGTAATTGTTAGTGCGTAACATAACCAATTACCCTCTAGGCTTAATTCAGTGCGTAGATTAACCAATTAGCCTAGTCCAATGTATCATATATATCCGTCTATCACAATTGGGTCTCTAGAGGCGTAACTGTCAGTGCGTAACATAACCAATTACCCTCTTAGCTTGATTGTCAGTGTGTAACATAGCCAATTAGCCTAGTCCAATATATCATATAACCCTTCTATCACAATTGGGTCTCTTGAGGCGTAATTGTCAGTGCGTAAAATAATCAATTACCCTCTAGGCTTAACTGTCAGTGCGCAACATAATCAATTAGCCTAGTCCAATATATCATAAAATCATTTGTCGTAAACCTGCATCATTAGGTGTAATTTTCATTGCGCAACATAACCAATTACCCTCTAGGCGTAAGTGTCAGTGCGTAACATAACCAATTACCCTATTCTCAACACAACTCACAAAATCAGTCTTAACTCGGTCTACCACAATCTCAATCACAACTATGTCTGTCATAATCTCAATCACAACTCTATCTACCCCAGTCTCAATCATATCTATATCACAATCTCAATCCTTGCAAATGTAGTACAACAAAACTCTCGCCTACTCACACTAACCACAAGTACTATCTAAAACCGTGGATGTAAATAAGTCGACACAATACTTAATTTAAAACATTTGCAAATATATAAAGAAAGAGAATATAAAAATAATATAAGTCCTACTCACAATCCACAATAAACTTAACCTGAAATAGAACGACAACTAAGTAAGTCGGTATGACTTACCTCACAAAAACGAACTCAATAATCACCAATACAAACTCAAGCAACCAATCACCTAATAAAATATTACAATATATATATATATATATATATATATATATATATATATATATATATATATATATATATATATATATAAAACCCATCAACTCAAGCAAATATACCAACCTATATTAAACGCCCAAAGGGAACAATATTTATATACAGATTTAGGAGACTCACGCTCGAAGTTACACAATGTAGAAACTCGTATATCGAAGTCAACAATAATATCTTCTCGTCCAAATGTGGCTTTAAGAACCTAAACAAATCAACTACACAAGCTTAACCCTATTTGTAAAAATTTGGGCCATTAACTATAATTATAAATATTTGGGACATTTTTTGTAATTATAAATTTAGACCATGTCTGATAATTATTCAACTTAAAGACATTTGATGCCCTTACAAAAGTTTGGGGTCATTCTTGTAAATATAAACTTGGGTCAATATCTGTAGTTATCTTTTTCGGGACAACTTTGCAAATTCTGAAAATTTGGTTCAAGTAACACAAGTAAGAAGTATGAGTTCAAATCTGTAATTTACCCAAAAAATTTACAAACCCGATCCAGGGTTTCTAGAGGTTGTTCAACGACGACGGCGGTTAGATTCCGGTGAAGCTCGTGCAGGCGAGGCGGCAACACGACGTCTCCGACGACAATCGGTGAAGCTCCTTCAGCGGTTAACGACTACGGTGTGCTAGTGGTTCCACTCCTTAGCAGTTCCGGTCGGGATAAATGACAACCAAAACATGGAAAAGACGACTGAGAAGGTTCTTAGACGTTGGTTTGTGCGGCTTCGTTTTGTAACACCCAAAATCTTAGTCACATGGTGCTACGGGTTAGGACCTCACCATGGGTCCTAACCTTAACTCGACGACAAATATTACCGGACCTTACAACAAGGCATAGTTTCAAAATACCGAAATTGAATCAAGTAGATGCAATGACATGTTCAACATAAGACTCACAGCTGCGTATAACCATAATGTCAAGACTACATTACTAAAGTCGATAAACAACAAAAATCAAATAAACCACCACCCGTCCTACAACGTACGGTAACCGGTTGGCCACACCATCCGGATCACTCGGCAGCTACCCTATCCTGCAAGGCATCTAGCAACATGGATAAACCGTTTAGTTAACTATCTGTATATAAGAAGAACACATAAGCACAAACACACATAAAAGCGGGAATATAAGCAAAGAGCATGCTATCATATAATCCGTTTTTATTATCTTTCATAAGGTCATACACTCATAATCAAATTACATTTGTGACACGAGAAGTCTATGACTCTCGCCTCCGTCCCTTTATCCAGCTGGAGTGGATCAGCGCACCTCCCCGTATACCATATGGAGTGGATCAGTACCCTCCCCGTATACCATATATGGCCTTGTCAGAAATAAACTACAAGTCTCCCTCAAGAGCTGAGTAGATGATGTCACCACCTAATTACACTTGGACCAATTACACGTCGGTTATACTGAAACTAATAACATACTAAAACAACATAAACAACCACCACTCATGTACTCAACCAATATACGATAGCAACTATGTAATCCTAAAGGACTTAACTATAATCGGCTAAGTATAGCTAACACGCTTCCTAATCCGCACTAGCAACCTCAACTGCCTGATATAATCCAAGGCAACAATATCAATCACATATCCCGTCACTAGAAGTCTCCAACTTCTAGTCCTTAAGGATTAACATAGACCAATACTAACGGATACTAACTCTAACACATTGTATGCCAAACTCCCTTATAAATTCATAAACCAACTACTAGGAAGCTTTAGGGAAGGGATCTAATACCTAAACAAGTTCATAAGTCGAAAGCTCGAACTTTCGTGGAGGAATGAAGGCACGACCGTGGGATTGGAGTGTCGGCGTGACCACGGAGACAATGAGGCACGACCGCTATGACTTTCTGCGACCACGGTGGTCTAGAGCGCGGGGACGGTGACACACTTCGAGGCGCGACTATGGCTGGGCGTAGGCGCGACTGCGGCGTCAGATATAGAACGGTTGTCGCCGCCTTCTTCGTCGTGCAGAATGGAATCCTACTCCTTTGCTTACGTTTTCTTCTGTGATCGTCACTCCTAGTCTGTACACTCAACCACAACTCCTTGAAAAATCAATTGACACCGTAAGCACGAGGAGAGGAAGATGAATCAAAATCAACTTGTTGGAGAGTAAAAAAGAAGCAAGAGGAGAAAGAAAACCAACTTACTCTCCGTCCAGAGGAACTCACCAAGAGGTCCCTTGTTTCCCAACAACATGAGAAGTCTGAAGCAAGGCTCGATGGAAGATTTATGCGGAAAAGATCGATGAAGAGAGGAAGAGAATGGATAGAGATTGGAGAAATGAGTAGAAGAGAAAGAGGAAAGGCTGCAAGGTTTAGGGTGAGATCAAAGGAGGCAAACTAACCCTAGGACGGCAAAAATCGGAATTTATTCTTAAAAGGAAATAATCCCGACAGTTACAAAATAGATAACCACAATCTGTTGTTTATCCGCACCCATGGGACATAGTAGTCGCACCCGCGGTGGCGCAACAGCAGGCCGCGCCCGCGGGAAGGCAATATGCCGCGGTCGTTGGACGCGACTGCGGTGACTCCTCTTGAGTCTTCAAAAACCCAATTATTACATCAGTTTCCCCTAAAAACAAGTTTCATCCTGAAACTTAGATAAACACGGATCTTCTCGATCTTACACACCGAGGTATAATTATAACATTAATTATGATTTATATTTAGTCATGCATTTAGATAGTTTTTCCTTCAGTTTTAGATTGCATAGGCATGAATCTATGACATTTAGGCTTAATTCACGTATTAATTATCTCTAGAATAGATGTCTACATAGATTCTTGTCTCGTTTTTAGGATTTATGGCGGATTTTAGAGCCAAATGACATATATGAGGATAAAGCCTCAAGGTGGAAGCATGATGGAGCAAGGAAGAAGATAAAAGTGAATCTAGGACATTACCAAAGGATCAAAACAAGGATCTAAGGAGAAAACACACGTTCAGAATAGAAATCTCGCCCCAATGAAAATCTCGGTCGAGATTCTGTATAAGATCATCCGAGATTTCCTTATTTTTTGCCCAAGGCCCATGCCTTTAAAACCCTAGTTTTTCCTATAAGTCAAGGAGGACGTCAACGAATTAAAGACGACTTACATACCCTACACATCATTAACACACATTGGTAACGAGTTTACAAGATGCAACATCAAGATCTTTGGCTACAACATTTGGATTGAGAGATTGAAGAATATTCTTGAACAATTTTTAGGTTCTTGTTAGTTTTAGTTTTTAGAATTCAAGATTCAGTCTTTGTTATTTCGTTGCTACAAATTTGGAGTTTGGAAGACATATTGCTAAGTTATTCTATCTTTTCTTTTATTTTCTTGTTCATGCTTTTCTTGAATTCTTCTTTTGCATTTATTTATTTGAATATGCTTGCGATTCTAGGGTGATTGGTTGATGGTTGTGGTTTAGATGATGAAAGACTGAGCCTTTAAGTTAGATTAGACCTTGAAATATGGTTTAACCTTCGAGTAGGCAAATCTCGACCTGTTATACAGGAATCTCGGCTGAGATTTCTCAAGAACATCATTGATCCGTAGTTTGCCCAAATCCTAGTCTTTCTGGATAGTTCTATACCCTTAGAACCCTATAAGGCTTACGCTTGAGTTCGGATAGACTTACCCGGTGATTTCTCAAGAACATCATTGATCCGTACTTTGCCCAAATCCTAGTCTTTCTTGATAGTTCTATAGCCTTATTTGTAAGAGCCTGAGTATTTGGAGTCTAGGAGCCTTGCTCAGCCTTAGCTGAGCTAGCTTTGACACTGCCAGCTGCCTCAGCGGACCCTGTGAGCCGCACCAGCGCCTCAGGTGAACCGCCCTTGCGCCTTACTTGATCCGCCCTTGCGGTTTTGTGCGGTTGCAGCCACCTTTGTTTACCTCTTGACCTTTCTTTTGGGGCAGCTTCCTATATAAGCTTCCTTACCTTCAGATGAAGGGTTTTTTCATCTCTCTAGCTTCTCTCTTCCTCCTCACGTTCTTCTTCTTCTCCCTTCTTCTTTGATCTTCTTTGATCTCTTCTTGATCTTGTGTGTGTGAGTTTGAGAGTTGCTTGTGGTTTGAGGCTTGGATGATCTTGAGCTTGTGGTTGAGTGTTGTTGCTGTTGTGTTGAGGATTGTGTGACGTGTGTCGATACTCCTAGTCGCTGCTTAGGGTTGTTGTGGTAAGATTTTCAGCTTCCATATTCTTTCTTTCTTCTTCTTTGCTTCTTTCTTACTTTCCTAGCTTAGGGTCACAAGCTAAACTTGTGTGGATCCCTTCCTAGCTTTTTTGATGATCATATATGTGTATGTATACAAATGTGTTGCTGTGGTGTGTTGAAGAAGTGAAGAGAGTCAAGAAAGAGATCGAAGAGAAGTTGGGGCAAACATTCTGCACAGACAGCCACCCCTGCGCCTGATTCTGGTTGCCCTTGCGCTTGCTGTGGACCGCCCCTGCGCTTGCTGTGGACCGCCCCTGCGCCTGGTTTGAGCCGCCCTTGCGCCTCACTGGATCAGCCTTGTGTTCTTGCTTCTGCTAGTGCATACCTTGTTGTTATGTCTTCCTTCCTTTCCTTTGGCCTTGGCTTAGATGTAGGCTAGGCTAGCTTGGTTAGGATGTGATGTATGTTGGATATGTGCCTTAGGCACTCGGGTTAATGTTAAGGTTATGCCTTAGGCATTTGTGAGCATGTTATGATCTTGAGGTTTAGTTTGAGGTTATAGGATGGTTTTGGTTATGGAGACAAGTCTCCTAACCCTTACAATATGTGATGTGTGTGCCTTGCTATTGCAGGCGTTGATTCTTCCCCAAGGGGAAGTTGTGACGTGGTATTGGATACGAGTGTTACAGGTAAGTCCATAGGACTTACTTAGCGTACAGTTATGGATTGTATGATTGTGATGGTTGTGTGTGTTCATATGATTGTGCATTTATAACCTAAACCGGACTAGGATTACCATTTATTACATTTAAATGGCCCAACTGTATTATAACGGGTGGTGACCGCTTGTCCATTCCAAAATGGGGATGACTGGAGGTGCCTTGCGACCAGTCCAACGGGTGATGTTGATCCGTATCAAGTACCAACCCGTTTGGTGAAAGGGGACAAGGGCGAGATCGTTAAGATTCTCTTCTCACACCATAAATGGAATTACTAATGGAATAATTTAATGAAAGATAATAAATGAATTTATGTGGCATTGCATGTATGAGATGTTGATGTGTGGTTGTGCTATTACCTTCATGCTTTCCATTGTTGTAGCTAACGGTGTATAGGTGTTGTAGTTGTTCTGTAGGTTAGGAAGACTACAGAGTGAGCCAGATGGTGTGACCAGCTGAGGACATCTGTACATTAGGATGCGTGGGATATGGGATCTTTTGTATTAGATGTTGATGTTTGATGTTTTGTACTCGGCTTTGAGTTTGTAAACTCTTTTGATGGATCATACACAACTTTTATGTATTTGTTTTTAATCTACTTGTGCCTTGTTGTAAGATCCAATGAACTTGTTGTCAGGCTAGGGTCAGGATCCATTGTGAGATCCTAGCCCAATGTAGCACTCCAAGTCCCGTGGATTTGGGGTGTTACAGAGTTGGTATTAGAGCCTTAGGTTGACAACAATGGCACTTGCTATCTGCAATAAAGGTAGAGTGGATAAATAAACAGAACCCACATAGGTTTAGATGCGTATATTCTACAGATGGCTCAGACTAGAGCAGTATCTGTAGTGGGACGAGATAGGGGCACACCCCCTCTTCCTCCAGCAGCGCCAAGTCAAGGACCAGTTTCCGCTGTTGTGTTGCCTATGGCAGAGAACGAGTTTGAAGAGGTTGATCGTGTCTCCATGAGTAGATTCGAGTTTCAAGAGTATATGTAACAAGTATATGAGGCAGTGATAACGGGTAGACCTACACCGGATTTACCAACATGTGTGAGATCAACTGAAGCTTCTAGATCAAAGAAGAAACAACGGGTTGAGTTAGTGAACGACGAGGTTGGATTTTCGGGTTGCAAACTGAGCCCGACTTGTGGACGTTTGAGAAAATCTCGTTTCACAAGGACTTCTGGTGAGACGAGGACTTGTTATAATTGTGGGAAGTGTGGACATATACGACCATAGTGTCCAAGATAGCTAGTGACTTGCTTTACCTGTGGTAGCCACGGTCATAAAGCTGCCTTCTGTAAGCAAAATGGAGTAGCATCACGACAGGGTTTTACTTCTGCTAGTGTGATAGGAGGTGGTCAGAAGACACCTCAGCAGCAGACGCGAGGACAATAGAGAGTCCCAGATCATCCTTCTACTCAGGGATCCGTTCCTAGGCTGAGTAGAGGTAAGGGTCGTGGTAGGAGTACCACGGACACTAGAAGAGCTCATGGTAGAGCCTTTGAGATGGGCAGTGCAGAGGAATTACCCGTACTAGTGGTAGGGATGTGACGTATATGTCTCAACTGTGGTTATCTAGATCATTTGCGCTCTGAGTGCCTCATGGCACCGATAGCTTGCTTCACTTGTGGTGAACTAGGCCATCTGGCCCCTTTCTATCAACAAGGTAGTGTTTCTTCTCATCAAGACCTTCCTCTTTACGATGCAGAAAGAGTGGAAGTGGAGGTTATGGCGCTGACCTTAGTGATACCTGAGGAGCATAGGTCTGAGATTAAGTGATGATATGCAGTAGAGCTTCGGGCGTTAACTGTTACAGGTACCATTCTTGTTAATGGTTTACCTAGTGGAGTTTCGTTTGTTGTGAGTGCTATGCACCTCTTGTCTTTTGATGCATGCGTCAATAGTTAACTGTGGATACAGTAGAAGATAGATCTTCCTTTATAGGATTACCAGTTACGGGTCTGAGGTACCCGCGAGATATGTGGTTGTCCCCTTTGTACAGGGACTTGTGTATGGCTTGTAGACTTCTTTGTCATGCCTTAGGTGCATGAAAAGGTCTCTATGTGTGTGGTGGACGAATAGATATCATGTTGGTTAGGTAGTAGTAGGAAGACTATTATGGTCTCTACTGAGATCGGCTAGGTAGAGGTTTTTTCAAGGTTATGAACTTTGAAGAGGCAAGTTTGCCGACAGTACCGTATGAGCAGCGAGGTTAATAAGAAGGTGATGATTTCTAATGTTATGTCGTGAAGGAAAGAGATAGTTCTACGCTGAAGAGTGTTCCAGTGGTTTATGATCTTATAGACGTGTTACTGAACCGTCTAATCTACCACCTTAGTGGAGTGAGGACTTTTATATTGCGTTAAAAATATGGTACGAGACTGGTTGGGAGAAGGCCTATGAGGTATATGGTTTGTTGAGTTGTTAGAAATTGAAGAAGCAACTTATAGAGCAGAGTGAGACGGGTTTCGTTCGTCCTAGCCTATTAATTGCTATGTATTGACAACTTGTTGGGACAGATTGTAGGAGCAATGGTGTTTCCAAGATTCCGTATGCTTAGATATCATCAGTTAAGGATGAGAGACCAACGTGGGCATACGATAGCATCTCATACATGTTATGGACACTACAAGTTGTAGTGATGTCATCGGAGTTGAAGAGTGCTCTAATGATATTTATAAGAGTTGATGAACAGTATCTTCATCGACTTCTTAATCAGTTGGTGGTGGACTTCATTGATGACGTTCTAATGTATTCTCATAGCCAAGAGGGATGTACGGTTGTTGAGGATGGTTTTGTAGAATTTGAGAGATAGAGGTCTGTATGTTGTGCTCTCCAAACGCGAATTGAGGTGCCCGAAGTAGCCTTCAAGATCATGTTGTTCCGCCTGTAGGATTATGGTTATTGTGGCGAGGAATGAGTATGATGTCTTATGGATGATACTGATGAACGTTAAAGGAATGCGTAGTTTTCTTGGCTTAGCCGATTGTTAGCAACGCTTTGATTGAATGATTTTATGTGATTGCGTATATATTTATGAGTCTTGAGAGGAAGACCACCATAATTGCGTGGTTAAACTAGTATGTTGGAGTTTTGAAGAATAGAGGAAGCACTTGACCTCTGCTTTTGTTCGGCGATAATCAAAAGATTTTGGGAATCATATGATTACGGTGGTACATTCTAGATAAGTTTAAGACGTGTATATATACAGTAGAGTAGACAATACGTGTGTTTACAGCTGAGAACGTATGAGGAGAACTGTCCGACTCATGATTTTGAGTTAGTGGTGGTAGTCCAAGTTCCAAAATTTGAAGACAATACATGTGTGACATTTCATGTCAGATTTCCACCGATCATAGGAGTTTGAAGCATATTTTTATGCAATAGAAGTTCAATAACCAACAGCGTCAATGGCTTGAGTTGATCAGGGACGTTGACCTTGAGATTTTGTACCATCCAAGCAAGGCGAATGTGGTAACTGATGCCTTGAACAAGAAGATGCCTCGAGAGAAGGCGATTGTTGGAATTCCTGTACCGCCTTGGTTGCAGAATGATCTAGCTTGGCTAGAATTGGACCTACAGCTGCTGCTAGGAACGCTAGTTTCATGTTTAGGGATTTTACCTGGTTTGTTGGATGAGGTCCAACAAAAAAGCAGGGGACTTGCCTGACCCTGAGGGAACTTGATGGAAGGATGTCTCATGGTGAGGCACCACAGTTATTTAATGGAGCAGAAGGAGTATGAGGCGCCGCAATTGCGTCTATATAACCGCTTATGCGAAGTTGAGTGGAGAAAATTACAGTACACTCATAGTACACCTTCTTTAGTACATCCGTGTACGAATAAGAGGTACCACGAATTAGTTGTTCAAGATAAAGTGTCACTGACCTGGAGATGAGCTCATCCACTACCAGTGTTGTAGTGGAGGTGAGAGGATTTTTTTTCCATGGACCTTGTGATGGGATTGAGACCCAGTAAGAGTGTTGGTGTTATCCAGATTATTAGTAACAGATTTACGAAGCCGACACGTTCTATCTCTATAGAGAGACGTGGCTAGTAAATGGAGTAACGGAGGAGTACACTAGATAGATGGTGGGACACCATAAGTGTACCGAGGACGATCGACTCTAATCGTAATGGACGGTTTACATGAGGTTTTGATAGCAGATTCAAACTGCTTGGGGGACGAGTCTACACTTCATGACTGAGTTTCACCCCAAGACAGACGGTCAGTCTGAGAGGACCCTCCAAACCGTAGAGAACATGTTGCGATCTTGTGGGATGGATTGAGAACAGGGACGGTCTGTTTACCTCCCACTCGTCGAGTTCTTATACCACGACCGTTGACATGCATCTATAGGGATGGCCCCTATGAGGCACCGTATGGACATAGGTGTCGTACACCTTTATGTTGGGATGAGCCTAGCAGAATTAGTGGGATAGCGCCAGAGCAGATTCAGGATGATATGACTTGAGTAACACTGATCAGAGAAAGGATGCTGGGTGCACTGAGTCGCCAGAAGTCGTATGTAGATAGAAGACGTCGACCTCTATGAGTTTAGGGTAGGAGCTCATGTTTGGTTGAGAGTATCTCCGACGCGAGGCGTCAGACGTTTTGGCATAAAGGGGAAGCTGAGTCCCCGATATGTCGGTCCTTTCGAGATACTGGATAGAGTTGGGAGAGCAGCCTACAGATTAGCTTTGCCACCGAGGTTAGAGGGTGTTCACCCTGTGTTTCATGTGTCTCAACTGAGGGAGTACGTACCAGATCTGAGGCACATCGTGAGTTATGATGATCTAATGGTTGAGCCGAACCACATTTTTGTAGAACACTCTATTGCAAGCTTAGAGAGAGAGGTGTGAGACTCCTGCATTTGAAGGACTTTCCTATGTTGAGGATACAGTGGTCTAGATGAGGACCTGGTGAGACTACCTGGGAGACTGAGGATAGTATCCAGAAGAACTATCCATAGTTTTACGCTGTGATAGATACACCTACAGGATCCACGATTAGATCTTGGTGTTATCTTAGTGAATATATGTTATGCTATGCGCTTGTGTGATATGTTGTATTTTCGTGCTATTTATGAGTTGTGCATATGATCTTCTAGATCTTGTTTGCTAGTGCGAGATAAGTATAGCTAGAGATGGTTCTTTCCTCCATGTTATGGTGTATGTGTTAGGATTATAGGAGATGGTTCTTTCCTCCATGCTATCTTTGGTTGACATAGTGTGAGTGGAGATGGCTTTCCTCCACGTAGTAGTGTTATGTGTACGTTGTGGCTGGAGACGGTTTTCCTCCATGCTAGTGTGATGTGGTTAGTGTTTGGCTAGAGATGATATTCCTCTAGGCCTTGTGTAGAGTTGTTATTTTGGAGTTGTGATTTCTCCAAGCTGTGTTTTGAGGATATAAAATGTTATAGGTTGTGACCTAATGTTCTTGAGGAGAGAGTGTACCTTGGCTTATGGGTCCGAGAGATTTTGGGATCTTGCAAGTTTCGGGACGAAACTTGTTTTTAGGGGAGTGTGATGTAAAAGCCTGAGTCTTTGGAGCCTAGGACCCTTGCTGAGCCTTAGCTGAGCTAGCTTTGAAACTACCAGCCGCCCTACCGGACCTTGTGAGCCGCACCTGCGCCTTAGGTGAACCGCCCCTGCGCCTTACCTGGTCCGCCCCTGTGGTTTTGTGCGGCTGCAGCCACCTTTGTTGACCTCTTGACCTTGCTTTTCGGGCAGCTTCCTATATAAGCTTCCTTACCTTCAGATGAAGGGTTTCTTCTTCTCTCCAGCTTCTCTCTTCCTCCTCACGTTCTTCTTTTTCTCCCTTCTTCGTTGATCTTCTTTGATCTCTTCTTAATCTTGTGTGTGTGAGTTTGAGAGTTGTTAGTGGTTTGAGGCTTGGATGATATTGAGCTTGTGGCTGAGTGTTGCTGCTGTTGTGTTGAGGATTGTGTGAGGTGTGTTGATACTCCTAGTCACTGCTTAGGGTTGTTGTGGTAAGCTCTTCAGCTTCCATCTTCTTTCTTTCTTCTTCTTTGCTTCTTTATTACTTTACTAGCTTAGGATCACAAGCTAAGCTTGTGTGGATCCCTTCCTAGCTTTTTTGATGATCATATATGTGTATGTATACATATGTGTTGTTGTGGTGTGTTGAAGAAGTGAAGAGAGTTGAGAAAGAGATCCAAGAGAAGTCAGGGCAAACATTCTGCACAAACAGCCGCCCATGCGCCTGAGTTTGGCCGCCCCTACGCCTGCTGTGGACCGCCCCTGCGCCTGGTGTGAGCCGCCCCTACGCCTGTTGTGGACCGCCACTGCGCCTGGTGTGAGCTGTCCTTGCGCCTCACTGGATCAGCCTTGTGTTCTTGCTTCTGTTGGTGCATACCTTGTTGGTATGTCTTCCTTCCTTCCTTTCCTTTGGCCTTGGCTTAGATGTAGGCTAGGCTAGCTTGGTTAGGATATGATGTATGTTGGATATGTGCCTTAGGCACTCGGGTTGATGTCAAGGTTATGCCTTAGGCATTTGTGAGCATATTATGATCTTGATGTTTAGTTTGAGGTTATAGGATGGATTTGGTTATGGAGACAAGTCTCCTAACCCTTACAGTATGTGATGTGTGTGTCTTGCTATTGCAGGCGTTGATTCTTCCCCAAGGGGAAGATGTGACGTGGTATTGGATACAAGTGTTACAGGTAAGTCCATAGGACTTACTTAGCGTACAGTTGTGGATTGTATGATTGTGATGGTTGTGTGTGTTCATATGATTGTGCATTTATAACCTAAACCGGACTAGGATGACCATTTATTACATTTAAATGGCCCAAGTGTATTGTAACGGGCGGTGACCGCTTGTCCAGTCCAAAATGGGGATGACTGGAGGTGCCTTGAGACCAGTCCAACGGGTGATGCTGATCCGCATCAAGTACCAACCTGTTTGGTGAAAGGGGACAAGGGCGAGATCGTTAAGATTCTCGTCTCACACCATAAATGGAATTAGTAATGGAATAATGTAATGAAAGATAATAAATGAATGTGTGTGGCATTGCATGTATGAGATGTTGATGTGTGGTTGTGCTATTACCTTCATGCTTTCCATTGCTGTAGTTAACGGTGTATACCGTGTTGTAGTTGTTCTGCAGGTTAGGAAGACTGCAGAGTGAGCCAGATGGTGTGACCAGCCGAGGACTTTTGTACATTAGGATGCGTGGGATATGGGATCTTTTGTATCAGATGTTGATGTTTTGTACTCGGATTTGAGTTTACAAACTCTTTTGATGTATCATACACAACTTTTATTTATTATGTTTTAATCTACATGTGCCTTGTTGTATGATCCAGTGAACTTGTTGTCAAGCTAGGGTCAGGATCCATTGTGAGATCCTAGCCCGATGTAGCACTCCATGTCCCGTGGATTTGGGGTGTTACATTATTAAGCATCATTTTGAGCACTTCTTGGTAAACAACATTCACTATGGGATAATCCATAGATGATGATGAAGAAGTGAAGAACCAAATAGGTGAATAATAAGAATATAAATACTCTATAAGGGGGTTGAATAGAGTATGAGAACTTTTCACAATATCGTATATCAAGACTTTGAAACTAATCTCAAGGCCTTGAAGACGATCTCTGCGCTTAGTGACAAAACTATTTCTCAAGACTTTAAAGTGGATTTCAAGGCCTTGACTTCGAAACCTGGAGAAAGTTGTTAGTCACAATAAAACGCGATAAATAAGTGCGGAATGTAAAATATCGATGCAACGATATGTTTACGAAGTTCGGCCCTTACAACGTACTCTCCGCCTAGTGTTTCCGCCCCTAGGATTAATCTAACTATCCATTATCTGCTTTTTATGAGTCCTAGATACAATCTAGAAGAACTTCTCTTCTTCTCTCAATGTAGCCTCAATGCTACAATCTAGTCAACTCTATTCTAGAAATAATAACGTAGTTACTTCGCAGAGTAACGCACTCGAGTATAACACTATAATGATATGTCAATGAAGCTCTTGTGTTCATCTCACTCTGAGGAATAAACTAATGTAACCTTAAGAGGAAGATAAAGTTTTAGATCGATGAAGATGTTCTTGTATGATTGCTTGGAAGACTTGGTTTCTTTTACTTGTAAGCTCTTGTTTTCATCTTCAATCGATGCTCTTCATTTATATTCTTCTATGGAGATCTTCTTTTTTTTCCGTTGTCCCATGGTCATTGTAACGTGTTTATTTCTCCATAGAATATGTTGCTTGGTTGAGCGAAATCTTCTCATGTTGTTTGAGAAGTAGCCGTTACAAGATCTTCATCTTTAAAGTTGTTGGAGATCTTTAAGTCTTAGATCTTCTCTTCTTCACTTAAAAGCCGTTGTAGATCTTCAAGAATCTTTGCGTAATCTTCTCCTTAATAAACTTATTTTAAGCCATTAGGAGATCTTCTCTTAGGATCTTATCTTCAAACTCATTCAACCGAGATCTTCTCTCCTAGATCTTTGCGTCGGTTAGATCGTATCTTCGAAAGCCTTCATCCGAGATCTTCTCAATCTTCTTTTTTAATTTGTTGGCTTTTAAAGATCTTCTTCTAAATCTTCTCTCTTGGTTTTTGTAGGTTTTCATGTGTTGTAATAAAAACTCTTAGCCGAGCTCTTCCGTGAGTAGTGCTATCCAAGACATACACACACTTTAACAAACAAACCAAGACATGCAATCTAGAAAAATAATCGATATTTGTTAGTTTATAAAACCACATTTATATGTTAAGTCTTCCATCATTTAAATAAAAAAATTCATATCAAAGGTGGAGTTATCAATCTCCCCCTTGATGGAAGACAAAACAAATATCGTACCTGCATTTAATGTTAGATATATACATGCATATAATTGTTTTGAAAAAATAAAATGCAGAATGCAGTAATGTCGGATCACATCACATATAATTTCTCCCCCTTTTTCTTTCAACAAGGGAGAAAAATAATTAAAGTACAGGAGTTAAATATTACAAAGCCAAAGTTTCACAAAATAAAGGTTTAAAACCAGCCCACAAACGCCTTTCAACGCCATGAAAATTAAAACAAAGGAAATTTGAAGCACATGTCAAGGCATTGACATCCAGTTTCAAGGCCTTGAAATCGATTTCAAGAATTTGAAATTTATTTCTGGTTGTCTTCGTAGAACTTCTTCCTCCATCTTGATTGGGTTGTACCTTTGCTTTTGTCTCTGACCTCTACCTCTAGTCTCCTTTTCCTCTCTACATTACGATACTCCTTGACGATTACATATTGTTCGGTGGTCAGGATGATTGGTTCAACATGAGTAAGATGAAGGACAGATTTATTCTGCACACATTGTTGACAATTCAATAGAACATTTACAGCCTTTTCCTGTGTATGCTGAGCTACATCTTCAATTAAGGGCATGATTTTTCCTGTTGCAGTGAAGGTGAGGGCATTCAAGAGAAACATTTGGTTTATCTTGGCATGCATTACCATTAAAACGTCATCTTTTAAATGTCATTGTAATGTCAGTTTGTAGTAGTGTCTTTTGACCCTCTTAATTTTAAAGACAAATTAGTTGTTAAGGGTTTTACTCAAAGAGAAAGTGAAGATTATAATAAAACATTTGCTCATGTTGTTAAGTATATGACCTTAAGGTTTCTTATTTCCATTGTTGTTGTTTATGGTTATGATCTAGGGCAAATTGATGTTAAGACAACACTCTTCCATGATGATCTTGATGGAACTATATATATATGCGCCTACCTAAAGGATTTATTAATATCAAATATCTTGATCATGTTTGTGTATTAAATAAGTTCATCAATTGTTTAAAGCAATTTTCTAGACAATGGAACACAAAGTTTAATAGTTGTTTGAAAAAATTAAGATTTGTACATTGTTCTTATGATTCTTATCTAAATCTAAAGTATCTTAAGACTGATGCTTCTTTGTATGTTCTACTTTATGTTGATGAAATTTTAATTGTTTGTCAATCTAAAATTAGAATAGACGAGATTAATTTTTCTTTGAAATATTCTTTTGGTGTGAAGGATTTTAGTCCAGCTCCAAAACTTCTTGGTATTATGCTCCGTGATATGTCTAAAAGAAAATTCTAGTTGTCTCAACATGATTATAGTTTGTTAATTAAATTTTAGATAGATTCAATGTGAATATTGATAATCATACTAACTATTGAATATATATCAGCTACTGAAGCTGCAAAGGAAGTTGTGTGGTTACAAGGTTATTTAAAGAACTTGAGAAATACTCCATATATAGCTACTCTACACACAAATAGTTAGTTTGCTTTGTATCTATTCAAAGGTCATGAATACCCTAAAAAGGACTAAGCATGAAGATGTCATTTACCATTATATTAGACATAAACTAGAGAAGAAAAATAAAAGAAGAAGAAAGAAATGTATATGAAGAAAATAGATGTTGAGGTAAACCTTATAGATTTTGAAACTGAAATTGTCATGAGTGATAAGTTTGTGTTTTATAGGAACTTCCTCCAATTGGAGAGAATCACTTGATTAACCTTCAAGAAATGGCAGCGATGATAGAATTTCAATCCACTACAAAATGTTTCTAAAACTTAGCCCACAAGAACTAGGAGGGTGAATTGTAATGCAATTCATATTTGTGCATTTTTACACTTGGGCTATATATGATCAAGATTTGGTAACACTGATTACCCATGCTCGGAGAATCTCAATTCCACCGGAAGAGTAATTTGGCTTGTTGTTGACCTGCTAAGGAAGAAGCTACCATGATATTGGGTCTTGTCCTAAGAAGCCCACAAGCACACCCTCCAGAAGCCTGCCGAATGAGTTAAACCGTATAAGGAATAATAGATATGAGCCGGGTTTGTTGTGATTGGATTCAATGTTTATATGTGGGACGACGACGTGTTGTGTAGTTGAGAGATATAATAGTTTAGCTATGTGGAGCTCTAAACCCTAATCTCGCCACTTCCTTTCTCCGTCTCTTCTTCTCCTTTGTGAGTTCCTCAAATCCAGATGGTTTTAGTTCGTTAATCAATGTAATGATTCTTAGTTCGTTAATCAGCAGAATTGAATGCAATGATTTTTAGTTTATTAAATGGCTTGGATTAGATCAATTGGCATCTATATCTCTATCTACATGGAAAATAGGAATTTAGAGTAATAGATGAGTTAAGCATTAATAATTAACATTTTTTTTTATTATATTGATCAAATAAGTTCTTTAAAAACCTAATAGTCATAATATAAAACTAACAATAAATGAATTAAAAGTAACATTTAACCTCTTCCAAAAAACAACTTTATATATAGTATTAATCATTTTTTCATATATACAATTCATATTAAAATAATAAATAATTTACTTATTATATTTAATCCCTTCCTATAATTAAACTCATATTGTTATAAAATTATAATGGTCGTATTAATCAATTAACCAGTAAAAAGAAAACAAATTAGGAATTTCGGTAAATTCCATATTTTTGTTCGAAAATAAAACAAAATGGACATATAATTCCTTTGGAAGTTGGTACACCAACAAAATAACGAAGTTAATTAACAGGTAAAAAGAAAGAAAACTAGAGACTTGAGTAAGTTTCATATATATTTTTGTTCAATAAAAAACAAACAGATTTTAGAAAGTCGAATTTCTATCTACGTGCAAAATAGTGTTTTAGAGCATTAAATAATTCAAATTATCAATGTGTATCATCTTTTAAAATCACGTAAAATAAGATTTTAGAGCACTGAATGATTTAAGCCAATAAAGTAATTTCAAGGGTTCTTTGAATTGAATAACAACTACCTAGACATACAAAATGATTTAAGACCTTTTGTCAAACTACAATGAATAATCTCTTCCAATGTCAAGTAATATAAGATTTTAGAACACTAAATGATTTAAACTATGGATATGCTCTTCAAAAACCATATAAAATATGATTTTTGAGCACTAAATGATTTAGCAAATAGTTTCATACCTTTTTTTTAGACCTTCTATCAAACTACATCAAAATAGTAAGTTACAAACCTCTGACCACATTAAATTACAAACTTTTGATGTATGAGTCTCAACATTACACATGTTTTTTTTTTCCATTCCAATGTCACTATAAATCGAAGGAATTTTTTTCACCAAAACAACACTCATTCTACTTTTTCTATAGCCTAGCTGAATCATCTACAAATTTGTCATCGCTGAGAAGGTTACAATTTTCTAAAATTTCTATATTTAGTAGATTGATGGTTTTATGTGCTATCATTTTCCTTTGAACAAATTATGTTATCCGACAACAATTTCTTCATTGACAAGTTATACCTTATCGGAAAGAAAAAACCTATTAAAACTTACCTAACTTACTAAAGGTCCCCTATAGTTTAATTTTGGGGTGTGTTAACTACTTGAGTTTCAATTTAAAATTGTTATCGGAAAAATTCGCATGGAGCCGGCGCCCAAATATAGACTATTTTCTTTTTTTAACCGTGCGTGATAGTGTTGTCTTTAAAAAATGGGTTTAAATTTGAGCTCCAACTCAAAACCCTAAAATTAAAAAAATTCAAAAAAATGTGCGCCGTCACAAGGCATCCGAACTCAATGAACGCCGTCAAAATACAAAGTTTTTAGTCCCTTAGTAAATTTAAGATTGTGTATATAGTTGTTTTTCGTTACTTTCATATACGTTTTTTTTTAAGTTTACATTTATAAGAAAGAAGATAGAATGTACAAAAAGTCTACTAGACAAGAGAAGGCATAAGTAAGATAAAGATTAAGAAAGGGAGGGAGAGATCAAGAGTGGACGAGAGAGAGGGGGAATCAATGCATATAGATCCCAAGCGCCTTTACCCAAAAGATGGTGTTAGGGGATCGATCATTCCAATGGTATGAGGAGAAATTCTTGATCATGAGGATGATGTTGTTAACACAAGTGATGGAATTGGCTGAGATGTTATTGCTGATAAGATCATTCCTCGTCTTCCAAGTGCAGTAGATGAAGGTGATAATACTTGAGACTCGAACATTGTTTATGAAGCATCGTTGATTTCTAGTTTGAGAACTAAGCCACTTCTAAAGATCAGGTTGATGGGGGTGATGAAGGGAGGCGGGTTCTTGAGTTGATGTCAAGAATCAAAGAGGTGAAATAGAAGTTTGTCAAAAGGTAGCATTCATCGCAATCTTTAGGGTGATGGAGGCAAAGCTTATAGGTGTTACTAGGGATGAGGAGCCATTTGTGTAATTTTATGAGAGTGGGGAGTCTTTGATGACCAACAAACCAAGAAATAAAGTTGTTACATATAAAGGTGCACCAAGAGGTGGTAGGGCTAGAGGTTTTGAAATGTTTATATGACATGGTCAAGGAGAAGGAGCCATTGGGGTTGGTGATAATGCTCATGTAGATAGTAGGAGTCCAAGTAGAGAGGATTTCATCACGAAACTTAACGATCATGTTCTAGTTGTAGTTAAAGGAGGTTTTGGGAGGACAATTCCCGATGGTGCAATTTTTTAGAATGTTCTTCGAAATGCAAGAGCTCCACATGTTAGGGGTATTAGACGCCAACTCAAAGATGAAGCGGGTGATGTTCATTGGCGGAGTCAGAAAGTTTTTGTTGGGGGAACAACTTTTTTTTATAAGATATGTCGCATATTAAGTTTGAAATTAAACAATAAAATCGATAAATTAAATAAATAAAATAAATTTACTAAAGTTTTGTACTATAAATTAGAGCTTTAATTTATTTTTTTAACTTAGATGAAATTTAAGTTATTTTATATATTTAGTTTGTTTTATAAATATATTGTCAAAGAAATTAGATTGTGGTTCATGAATTATTGTATTAAAAATCATATTAAATTTATTGTATTAGTTAAGAGTTAATGAAATAATAAATATCACTTGATATCTCCATCTAAATATATTGTCATTTGTTTAAAATAAAATCCATAAAACAAAAGGAACCTTTTGCTACTCCGGAAATTCGAGCATGTAACTCCAAGAACCCCTTACCCTCCCTCTACCAAAAGAGCTAGTAGAACAATATGTATCACATTCCATTTTAAGGAGGGTTTTTTTTTCCTTCATAAGGCAAAACGATGTCGCAAGCCGGGGCACCATACCCCCGTTATTCCCTAGATCCATCGCTGGTGATGACAGCCTTGTTGCAAGGAAAAACTCTTTGAAGCCAAGGCCTCCAACATTCAAGGGATTGCACACAGTGTTCCAAGAAAGGGATTTGTTGCTACATTCTTTTCCCGACCACAAAAATGAACATATTATACTTTGGATTATATCAAGGATAGATGAAGGAAGAAGGAAGATTGAGCTCTAATAAGACTGCATTAACATGAGGACAAATGAAATAGGTTACTTCCTCCCAACATATGATAGGAGTTTGTCACTCCAAGATTGCAGTCTTTTGGTGATGCTGGAGATGAGTAGTTGGTAGTCAGCAATGTTGAATCTTTTGCATCCGACAAGGACCCCCATATAATGGAAAGGGAGGATACCTTTGGTCATGCTAGTTTGGTTGGTGATGTGGTCTTGTTTAGGGTCCGGAAGGCCACCAAGGAAAATGGTGGATTTGGTAAGGTTGATTCTAAGTCCAGAAAGGTCACCATAGGTGTCGAGGGTACGTTTTAAGGTCAAGAAGGAGGTGAGATCACCTCTGCAGAAGAGCATGAGATCGTCTACAAAGTAACGGCGGGTGATCCGGGGGTTAGAGCATTTAGGGCGGAGGTTGAAATTAGGGTCAGATGTGTTGTTATTGAGCATAAAGGAGAGAGGGAGAGAGAGAGAGAGAGAGAGAGAGAGAGGGAACCTCTATCAAAGCCCTCGAGTGCCTTTGAAGTAGCCTTCAAATGAACCAATGAAGTTGATCAAGAAGGAAGTTGTGGTGATGTAGACTTTGATGAGATTGATGAAGCTAGTGGGGAAGCCTAAGAAATTGAGGATATGAAGAATGCCATTATGATCAATAGTAGCAAAGGCCTTACTAATATCAACTTCGATAGCTCTACGTGATGAGATGTGCTTTATGTTGTAATTTTTAAGGAGCTCTTGACAAATAACGATGTTGTGTTTGTTAGATCGACCACTAACAAACTCACTTTAATAGGATCTAATGATGTGAGGAAGGAAATTCTTGAAGCGATTGGATATGATCTTAGCTATGGTTTTGTATATGGTGTTGCAACAAGAGATTGGGTGGTAGTATGTTGGTGAAGAAGGGTTGTTAGTTTTGGCAATGAGAGAGAGAGAGGTGTGGTTGATTTGTTTCTGGATTTTACCCGAGTCAAAGAAGTCAATGATGGCACTAGTGAAGTCGTCTTTGATAGTACTCCATGCGTCTTTGAAGAAATAAGCATTGAATCTGTCAAGGCTAGGAGACTTGTTGTTACCAATGCAGAAGATAGTGTCCTTGGCTTCTTCAGGCGTGATGAGATGGTAAGCGATTGCATATTCTCTTGGGAGAGTGATGGGAGAGTGAGGGTGGGATAGTGGTGAAGGTTGGCATAGGTTTTAGGTCCAAGGATTGAGGTGGAGTGGTTTATCAAAGAGGTGGATATTTGGTTTAGGTCATGGAAGATGGCATTGTTACAGTCACTCAAGGCATAAATTTGTTGGAGCATCTTCTAGCTTTGATACTTCTGATGAAGTAAGAGTTGTATTGGTCACCATAGTTGATCCATTTGGCTTTGGCAAGCTGGGAAGTGGGGGTGCAAAGGAGATCAAGAGTAGTGTTGAGCTTAAGAAAAGCAGTTCTTTCAGCATCAATGAGAGTAAGATCATGGGGGGTGGGTTCGGAGGGATATTAGGCTTTGTTGACTTTTTTTTTGCAATTATCGAGGGCAGTGTGTAGGTTCTCTAGGTTGGCACTCGGGTATCTTTTGAGGAGGGGTTCGAGGAGTTTAAGTTTATGGACAAGTCTATACACCGGTTTGCCAAGGACTGGCACATTCCAAGCATTAGCGACACAAGAGGGGAAATCTCCGTGCTTAGACCAAACATTGTTGAAACGGAAAGGTGGGTTGGATTTCTTAGTGATGTTAAAGGTGGAAACTATGGAAAGAGAGTGATCGAAGATATATGGTTGGTTAAAGAAGGCCGTGTAGTTAGGGAAGGAAGAACACCAATGGTGGTTGGTAAGAATTCTATCAAGGTTGCACCAAATTCTAATGTCTATTTGTTTGTTGCCCCATGTGAATCTACAACCAAAATAGGGGTGATCAGAGAGATTGTTTAGACTGAGGCAATGGTGAGCTCTGAGGACTCTTAGGTAATGGTGGGGGAATCGTTAACGGTCTTCTCATCAGGTGAAAGAGTGACATTAAAGTTTCCAAGGAGAGCCCAAGGGTTGAAGGAGTTAAGGAGATGGATGGTGTTAATGAAATCCCAAAGAGAAGAGCAGTAATTGGGGAGATTTTAGGCGTAGATGAAGGTGCAATCAAGAAGAGGAGGGGAGATAATAGGGCTAATATTAGGAAGAAAGATGTGGCAGTGGATTAGTTGATCGGTGATGTTGATGGGGTGATGTGGAGCTTGTAGGGGTTCCACCAAATCCAGATGCGAGAGTTGTAGGAGTAGGAAGAGTTTAAAAGGTGCTTTAAATGAGGAAATAAGTGAGAGGCGATTCTATCTTGTTCTTCTTAAGCCTTGTTTCAATAATGGCAAGAATATCAGCGCGATGCTTCTTGATAATCTCTTTGATTACTTTTTGTTTGTTAGGGTGGTTGAGACCACGAATGTTTCAAGCACGTGACTTATGATTCATCAAAAATATCAAGGGGGGTCTCTAGACAATCCTTGTTGTCAACCGATGTGTTGTGAGGGAGGGGTGATGAGGGGGGATGTGAGAGAGATGGGCCACCAAGGTCAGAGGAGTGAGAAGATGGTGACGGTGGAGACACCAAGGGTGTGGGGTGGGGGAGGAGGGGGAAAATGAGCTTGAAAGATGGTATCAGGAAGCAAGATAGCGGGTGAGGAGTTGAGGGGTAGAGGAGGAAGAGGTTGCTATAAGGAGTTAAGACGTGGAGTCTTGGCACTCTTCGGTAGGTTTTAAGGGTGAGAGATGAGGTAAGAAGGATCATGCCCAATATCTGTTCCCGATTTAGTTTGAGTTATGGTAGAAACCATAGACGAGAAAAGTGTGGGTAAGAGAAGTTCACGATGAGTAACATCAAAAGATCGACCATTTTTTAGTGAGGTAGAAGGGATGTTTGCCTAGAGGCTAGATCTGCACTTATGTCCGAAAACCATGCATTTAGAGTTGTGGTTGGGGAGCCAGTCATACGTGATCCTTTGAGAGATGGATTCACCATCTGGCTCTTCAACGTGATCCTTTGAGAAATGGATTCACCATCTGGCCCTTTGAAGAGGACAACACGAAAAGGGGCTTAGAGGTAGGGATATCCACAAGTATCTTAACAAAGTCAAGCCAGTTTTGGTGAGTTGAGTAAGAGTTTGTGGGGATTGGAGTTTCAATAGATGATCCAATTTTAGCAAGCATATTTTGTCACCAAAATTTATAGTCAAGGTTGGGAAAGAGTGACCCATATTCGTAGGGATGTCCAATGCTGGTCTTGTTATGTTTGAGAGTGGCCTTGTCATGACCTTGTTATACCAGAGGTTGACCTTCTTATACCCGACGATGGTCTTGTCATGCCTGACGTTGGCCTTGTCATATCCGAGAGTGACCTTGTCATGCCCGACATTGACCTTGTCAAACTATTTCTAACGGAGTCTGAAAAATTGTAGGTAAACAAAATTAGTGTAATGATTCTTAGTTCGTTATTCAGCAGAAATGAATGCAATGATTTTTAAATTTGTTAAATGGCTTAGATTAGGTCAATTGGTTTCAATATCCTATAAGTAAAGTAAATTTGAATAAATATAAAGTCGTATGTACATATTAATTACATAGCTAGGAGAGAAAAATGACTAAAAACAAAATTCAACGTAGAAATATAAGGATAGAGGAAGGATTCAAAGAAAGTGTCTTACCAAACATGCATGGACGTAGAAATAAGTACGTACGTTGGGCAACTTGCCATGCAACTTTTCAACACTTGTTTGACTATAAATACCAAACCTTCTTTTGCTTATCATCACAACAATCCTAAATATACATTCTAAATTAAGATAAGATATTTACAAAGGAATTGATCGAAAGTAAGCTCAATCTAGCTAGCTAGTACGTAATGGCTTGCAAGATCACCGGTTTAGTTGCCCTAGTTTTCGTTATGGCCGCTCTTGTCGGCCAGTCGAACGGGCAACTTGCATCGGGTTTCTACGAGGGAAAATGTGGAAACACGAGCATCGAACAATTCATTCTCAGCCTCGTTAAAACAAAGATGCAAAACAATCCCGGGCTCGTCGGGGATCTTACCCGATTGTCATTTCATGATTGCTTTGTTAAGGTGAGCATCGCCGTGAATTGCATATATGTCTTATATATTATTACGTACGTACCTACATTTCATTGATAGTAAGTATACACATTAATATATATTGGTTAAAACATAACTATATCTATGTTTACGTTGCTAGGGATGTGATGCATCGGTGATGCTGGACGGAGCTACATCTGAGAAAACTGCTACGGAAAACCTAAATCTCGACGGATTTGATGACATTGATGATATAAAGAAATCCGTTGAAGGGGTTTGTCCCGGTGTTGTATCATGTGCAGACATTTTAGTCATGGCAACTAGAGACACACTCAATATAGTAAGTAGCGGCTTGTATATTTATAATGTTCAATTTAGTTATTTTGGTACTAATTCGAGATTTGGTACGTATATATACGAATGACTTAGGCCGGTGCGGATAGGTATGAAGTCGAGACCGGGAGAAGAGACAGCCTTGTTTCAAAAGCCTCGGATGCTGCCAATGTTCCCGGTGCCAACACCCTCATGTCAGTCGCGATCAGCGACTTCTCTAACATTGGATTAGACGTGAATGATCTTGTTGTTCTTCTTGGTATAAATTCCCATCTATAATCTTACGCAATTGATTTATTCAAGTTAGATAATTATGCGAGACACGAGTGTTTTCTCGACACGAGGAGTAAAAAGTAACAACCAGCTTATTATATTATAAGATTGGTGAACTAGTTCTGGATTTTGTACTTCAAATGTAAATGATATAGACTCCTTGAACTTATATTGGGACTTTAGTTAACAACCATATACTTGATTGCAGGTGCTCACACCGTGGGAGTAGTCCATTGCAACAACTTCCAAGACCGTCTATACAACTTTAGCGGGACAGGCAAACCGGATCCAACCATGGACTCGGGTTTGGTCCAAAGTCTCATGAGCACATGCCCTTCCAATCAAGACGGGACCCAAAGCACAACTTTCTTGGACCAAACCGCAAATAGTGGTGATACATTCGACACAGGCTATTACAACCAAATCCTAGCTAACAGAGGTGTCACCAAGTTTGATCAACGATTAGCAACCGATTCGAACACAAAAGATTTGGTCGGAACTCTTGCACAAGATTCAAGCTACTCTAGCAAATTCGGACAGGCTATGATCAAGATGACGCGAATCGGAGTCTTAACCGGAACTGATGGAGAAATCAGGAAGACTTGTAGTGCAGTGAACAGCTAGAAGAATACAAAATCCTTAACTTGCTCTTGGTTTGCTTTTTAAAAATATTTCAGAGGGTATGTCCTTTTCAATTTATGAGATTAGGTATTGACCAATTCATAAAGTTGGTGTTGTTAAATAAAATGAAGTGTTCTTATATTGATTATTAATGATGTTGTGTGGAATAACAAGAATTGCAGTAATTTGAGAAATTGGATTCTACTTATACAATCAGTGTTGATCTTGTTGCTCTTGAGTACCATGAAATCTTTCAAAAATGTAGCTACTTAATATCTCATATAGGTTGACACTTTCTCAAAATTTTCTAACTTTCTTCAACCCAAATAAGTCTCTCAACCGAACAACCTCATGGCACCCCTGCAACTAGAGGTGTTAAACCGGCATCATCGGGTTGGGTTTGAGTTGGGTTACAAAATGCTCGGGTTGAAACGGGTCCATTAAAAACAAGTTTGGTTAATAATCGGTTTGTTTTGAGTCGGGGTTGGGTCGGATATCAATTTTAATTTCGAGTTGAAACGGTTTAAAGGGTAGCCTCTAGTTCATGCCGGTCACAATAGGGTTGAGTCAAAACAAGCTATCTTTTTAGCGGTTTGTTTCATGTCAGCTCGGTTTGGATCAAGAATCAGTTGTTCGGGTTGATACGGGTTATCATATAGTCTTGGTTCTTGCATTATAATTTAGTTCAGTTCTTGAGTCATTCGGGTTAGGTTACTTTGGTTTTTAATGGCTTCGGATAGAGATGTCAGCTGGGGCGGGTCAATTGGGTTTGCGTCAGTCCAAGTTAAGTTCAAGTCGGGTTGAAACACGGTCGGGTTGCCTAACATCTTGATTTGGGTCGGTTTTAGGTCAGGCAATTTGACGGTTGAATCCGGGTTACTAGAAATACTAGGTTTGCATGGGTTCGAGTAAGTCTTAGATATACATTGTTTCATTAAAATTTTTGATAAACTACATAAAACACCCTTATTTACTCTTTTCTTCCTTTAACAATTAAACACATTATTGATATTTCATTCAGACTAATAGATTATCTAGTTTTCAATCCAAATTGTATGGGACCATTAAAAACTTATTAATTAGTTCAGGTACCGATTATAAATATGTATGGGATAGTTAAATTAAAATAAAAATATAAGAGGTGGTTAAGTGAATAAGTGAGTACATAATAAGTGTTTTTTGTGTAATTTACTCAAAAATATTTTCGATATTAATTTGATAAAATATTTTTGGGTTATCATCTTTATTGGGGTTTAATGGATTGAGCTATATTAATGTAACACCCCGAATCCGCGGGACTCGGGATGTCACATTGGGTTAGGATCTCACAATGGATCCTGACCCTAGCCTGACAACAAGTTCACTGGACCTTACAACATGGCAGTGGCATATATAAAACAAATACATAAAACAGTATAAATTGTACAACCCAAAGTAAACAACAACATAGCCGAGTATATAAAACGACATCCTTACACAGAAGGTACAAAAGATCATCCTCACGCAAAGGGGAAACACAACAACCCCAAACCAACCACCTAATGTACGAGAGTCATCGACCTGTCACCCTACCAGATCACCTAGTAGCGCCTAACCTGTAAACATCTACAACACGGTATGAAACCGTTAGCTAACCATACATATATGAGGTAATGCATAAGCACAAACACAATCATGAAAGATAAACACCTCAGCATGCTATCACACATTTACCCATCTATTATCTTTATATAATAACCATTCACTCAAAAACCGTATATATATATATAGATAGATGAAAGTATGACACGAGGACCGATACATCCCCGCCTCTGAGTGCAATGTCCAACTGTACGAGTATCGGTCACACAATCCGTGTACCCTATGGGAGTGGATTGTGCCCTTCCTGTAAACCAGTCTGGCGCGACATCAGAGAACCTCCCAGACTCCACGGCGGGATGAAAGGGAAAGGTTATCACAGCCACACAGTGGGGCAGCCAATAGAACATAGGTCGATAAAAACGACAACTCATGCTATCATAGCAAACATAAAAAACACACACCACTCATGCAAACACCCAATATAGGGATGGTAGCTAAGTAAGTCCTACGGACTTACCACAACCTCGTACAAACTCAACCACGATCACCTATACACTAGAGGGACAACACGGCCTATAAACAAGGCATAAAGAGATATATCAACCTCTATTCATCAAAGGGGTCACACCTAGACCCAAAGGGATCCATAAGGATCATACTCAATCTATAAGCCTCACAACCAACTAAACCTCAATATCTCAACATAACTCACAATTCCTCAAATCTCAAGGTAGTATCTAATCGACATTCCTCAATCTCAATTCTAATCCTAATTTAATTAACTAACCTTTAATTAATTAATTAGATTTTGCCAGAATAACGTTTTGCCCGCAGGCAATTTCTAAACCCCCTGTCATCAGATTTCATCAAACAAACTATCCATAATCACCAGAATAATATAACGACCATAATGAAATTTCTATTTATCCATTTTGACAAGCCTAAAGTCAATTTAGGTCAAATCGCAGTACGGAAAACGAATAAATTCATAACTTATTCGTTACTAACCCGATTGACGATCTGAAAAAAGATTCGGAATCACAACGACGCAGGCTACGTATGGACAACATAAGATTCATCAGAATCTGAGGGACGGAACCGTCCTGGTGACATATATGCTCGACCAGCCCTCCATATACTTGGAAATGTAGAAACTCGGTACCGATATGAAGAGAATGAAGAGAGGAATCCAGAAATTCAAACGGAATTGAAATCGGATTAGAAACGGAGAGTAGATATGAGTTTGAAGGTTGAGAGAAATCAGAGCTTTTACGAGGAAACGTGAAAGGAAATGAATTAATAAAGGATTTTCTGCTATTTATAATGAAGACGATAATTATCCTTTAGTAAAGTCGATAATTATCCTTTAACCGATCCAAAGGCGGGTCGAACCTCTTTCTCCAAACTTCTCGAGATTGGAACATTAAATCTGGAATATTGTAGGGATAATTATTCCACAACTGCCTCGGAAAACGTGTAATCATAAGCCGTCTTTTTTAGCCGTTAAGAAACGAAATAGCGACTCTTTTGGCCGTTTTGCCTCTCCATGTTATTTCATGCCTAGGACATATCCGATATCCTGATCATTTCTCTCAACTGCATTTTTATTAATTGGAGCTCCCAAATGCTCCAAATAACACCGGAGGGTAAAAATAATTACCCCGGGGAAAAGTAAAAATTTCCCCAAACGTCCAAAATTACCCCAGGAACATAACGGTGGGACTCTTACTCATCACTTACGAAATCTTCGCGAGTTATATGTCAATTACTATCAACGATTAAGTTAATCAACATTAATTAGAATTCGGAAATCCTAGCTATTACATCACACACCCCTTAAAAAAAGTTTCGTCCCGAAACTTGAACAATTCCCAAATCCTCTCGGACCCATACGCCGAGGTATAACTCTCACTCTTTCTATTGGAGGTATCACATCTCCGTTCAAAAGATCACAACCTATAACAATCTATAACCTCAAGTATAAACATGGAGGAATCATCATCTCTAGGAAATAGGGCCATAACGCTAACCAAAGGCATAGAGGAATCACGTCTCTCGCCATACCACATCACAAGGCATAGAGGAAGCACATCTCTAGCAAACCCATAAACATATATATCGCATGGAGGAATCACATCTCCACTGAACTATGTCCATCAAGGTAGCATGGAGGAAAGAACCATCTCCAGCTGAATCCTAATCCCACTCAAATAGCATGGAGGAAAGAACCATCTCCAACTATAAATATAATCATAACGTGGAGGAAGTAATCATCTCCAGCTATAGCATACATCACGCTAGCACATCAAGATCTACTAAGATCATAAATCACATCACAACTAGCATGAAATAACACATCAAGGCATATAAGCACATAAGCACAACATTCATCAAGATGGCACTAAGATCTACTCGTGCTCCCACAAATGGGTCTGTCCCAAGATATACTCTGGATAGTTCCTCAGGACACTATCCTCAGTCTCTCACATAGCCTCTTCACATCATATCCTCAATATCGGAATGTCTTTCGAATACAAGCATTTCATATCTCATTTCAAGAATGTAATCGAATGCTCAACAAAAGTGTGGTTAGACTCAACCATCAAATCATCGTAACTCACAAGGTGTCTCGAGTCTAGTATATACTTCCTCAGTTGAGACATATGAAACATTGGGTGGATATCCTCTAATCTTAGAGGCAAAGCTAAACATCATGCTACCTTCTCCGTACTGGTCGATCTCAAATAAACCATCATATTGGAAACTCGGTTCCCTTTCCATATTAACACGTCTAACGTCTCGCAGCTGAGATACTTACAGCCGGACATGAACTCTCTCTTGAACTTTAGAGGTTAACGCCTCTTGTCTACATATAATATCTGGCGACTATGTACAACCAGCATTCTTCCTTTAATCAACGTTACTTGAACTATAAAATCCTGAATCTGGTAAGGTGTTATTCCACTACTACTGCTAGATCACTTCTAGCATAAGGATATACGACATCAATGTCTGTATATATTGCCTCATAGGGCTATCCCAGAAAGATGCACGTCCTTCATTGTTATATAATAAACTCATTAATGGAAGGTAATATAACCATCCACGTTTCCCATTCAACTTACAATTCATAATTGATCTTTAAGATCTAGATGATCCTCTCTAACTGACCATCTGTTAGGGGGTGAAGTGTAGTCATGAGGTACAGACTTGTCCCCAAAGCAGTCTGAATCTGCTGCCTAAAATCTCAAAGTAAAACATCCATCTCGATTAGAAATGATCGTTCTCGGTATACCATGGAGTCTCAATATTTGTCTAGTGTACTCCTCAGCCAATTCATTCACTAGCCACGTCCTTCTGATAGAAATGAAACGTGCCGGTTGCATTAATTTGTTACCAACAATCCAGATAACATAAATCTTCTACTGGGTCACAATCCCATAAAAAAGTCCATAGAGATGTCCTCCCAAATTCTACTACTGTAGTGGTAGTGGGTGGGACTTATCTCTAGATCGGAAATACTCTATCTGGACCTGCTAACAGGTAACACACTGTATCACAAATCTGGTTATATCGGCTTCATACAATATAATCGTATCAACTCGTGGTCCATCTTACTCGTACCTGAATGTACTGAATAAGGCGTATAGTGTAATATTCTCTGTCTCCATCTGCATCAGCAGGTACACAAAAGTGGTCATGACTCTTCATCAGTCCATCTACTCCCATGGAGAACTATGATGCCTCAGTACGAGACATCCTTTCTCTAAACCTTGTCAAGGCCGGGCAGGTCTCATGCTTATGTTGGACCTCATCCAACAGACCAGGTAGAACCTCTGAGGTATAACTGGGTATCCTCATCAAGGAACTGATTGTCCAACTCTAGCCAAGCTAGATCTCTCTGAAGGTGAGGCTGAACTATCAGTCTCACAATCATCTTCTCTTGGAGCGTCTTTCCATTCAAGTTATTGGCGATAACATTCAACTTCTCTGAATGATATGGAATCTTCAAGTCAAAGTCTTGATCACCTTAAGCTCTTAACACTGGCGGTTATTCAACCCCTATGCATAAAATATACTTCAGATTTCTATGATCTATAGAAATCTGACATGAAGATCACACCGGTACGGTCTTCAAAACTTAAAGGCTTGAACTACCACTACTAACTCTAAATCGTGAGTCGGGTAGTTCTCATCATACGTTCTCAACTGTAAACACACATATCAATAACCCTACTGCTCTATAGTAATACACATCTCAGACTTAGCTGGGATGTATCACCGTAAATCACGGGATCCCAAAAATCTTCTAACTACAACAAAATGGAAGTTGAGGTCAAATGCCTCCTCAACTCTTCAAAACATAGACACACTGCTTTCATCACATATTTATGGTGGTCTTCTCAAAAGACTCGCAAATGAATACGTAATCATATAAAATCCTTACTCAAAGCATTGGTAGCAATCGGCTGAGCCGAGAAAACTACGTATTCCTTAATGTTCATCAATATTTCCCATGTTACAACATACTTAATTCTTGCCAAGTCAACCATGATCTCACTGGCGGAGACAACATGGCCTAAAAAGATTACCACTGGCATCTCAACTTACACTTAGAGAGCGTAGCATACAACCCTCTATCTCTTGAAATCTGCAGAACGGTCCTGAGACGATCGGTCTATTATTCTCTGCTATGAGAGTATACCGACATGTCATCCATGAAGTCCACCACCAACTAATCAAGGAAGTCGATGAAGATACTATTCATCAACTCCATAAAAACTACTAAAACATTCGTCGTCCACCTTGAATCATCTTATTCCGAGAGGCAAATTGTAAAGGCAACGCCTTGTCCTGTCGACAAAACTTCGCTCTATGCCCTGCTTTACCACAAGTAAAGCATATTATGGGCGCCTTTGGGCACACAGCTCGCCGGTGTCCAAACTTCCCGCAATTAAAACACTATAGTTCCGTGCCAGTCGTCTTCATGGCCAAAGGACCACTTGGTTATCCTAGTATCTGACTTGGTTCACCATCCATCATCTTTGCTTCTCCACTAACTGATTCAATCCGTTGCTTCTTCTCTGATCCAGAAGCTTCAATTGATCTCACAGATGTTGGTAAATCCGGTGTAGGTCTACCCGCTATCACCGCCTCATATACTTGCTGCATATACTCTTGAAACTCGGATCTACTCATGGAGACACGATCAGCCTCTTCAAACTCGTTCTCTGCCATAGGCGAAACAATAGCGGAAACTGGTCCCTGACTTATCACTATTGGAGGAAGAGGGGGTGTACCCCTACCTCATCCCACTACAGATACTACTCTAGTCTGAGTCATCTGTAGGATATACGCACCTAATCTTATAAGGCTATATATATATGCCATAGGTATCGATATGTATATAATACATCCACATAATCCATAGTACACACAGATATATATACATATCTACGCTGCAGAGATCCATGGCAGAGGTGACGACTTCTCGTACATTCTATCCCAAAACCACACTTAAAACCAAAACCTTTGAAAACGTCAGATCCCATGTGGGCTCTGTTTATTTTACCTATCAGACCTTATTGCAGGTAGCAAGTGCCATTTTTGTCAACCTGGGCTCTGATACCAACTCTGTAACACCCCGAATCCGCGGGACTCGGGATGTCACATTGGGCTAGCATCTCACAATGGATCCTGACCCTAGCCTGACAACAAGTTCGCTGGACCTTACAACATGGCACTGACAAATATAAAACAAATACATAAAACAGTATAAACTGTACGACCCAAAGTAAACAACAACATAGCCGAGTATATAAAACGACATCCTTACACAGGAGGTACAAAAGATCATCCTCACGCAAAGAGGAAACACAACAACCCCAAACCAACCACCTAATGTACGAGAGTCCTCGGCCTGTCACCCTGCCAGATCACCCAGTAGCGCCTAACCTGTAAACATCTACAACACGGTATGAAACCGTTAGCTAACCATACATATATGAGGTAATGCATAAGCACAAACACAATCATGAAAGATAAACACCTAAGCATGCTATCACACATTTACCCATTTATTATCTTTATATAATAACCATTCACTCAAAAACCATATATATATAGATAGATGAAAGTATGTGACATGAGGACCGATACATCCCCGCCTCTAAGTGCAATGTCCAGCTGTACGAGTATCGGTCACACAATCCGTGTACCCTATGGGAGTGGATTGCGCCCTTCCTGTAAACTAGTCTGGCCCGACATCAGAGAACCTCCCAGACTCCACGGCGGGATGAAAGGGAAAGGTTATCACAGCCACGCAGTGGGGCAGTCAATAGAACATAGGTCGATAAAAACGACAACTCATGCTATCATAGCAAACATAAAAAGCACACACCACTCATGCAAACACCCAATATAGGGATGGTAGCTAAGTAAGTCCTACAGACTTACCTCAACCTCGTACAAACTCAACCACGATCACCTATACACTAGAGGGACAACACGACCTATAAACAAGGCATAAAGAGATATATCAACCTCTATTCATCAAAGGGGTCACACCTAGACCCAAAGGGATCCATAAGGATCATACTCAATCTATAAGCCTCACAACCAACTAAACCTCAATATCTCAACATAACTCACAATTCCTCAAATCTCAAGGTAGTATCTAATCGACATTCCTCAATCTCAATTCTAATCCTAATTTAATTAATTAACCTTTAATTAATTAATTATATTTTGCTAGAATAACGTTTTGCCCGCAGGCAATTTCTAAACCCCTTGTCATCAGATTTCATAAAACAAACTATCCATAATCACTAGAATAATATAACGACCATAATGAAATTTCTATTTATCCATTTTGACAAGCCTAATGTCAATTTAGGCTAAATCGCAGTACGGAAAACGAATAAATTCATAACTTATTCGTTACTAACCCGATTGACGATCTGAAAGAAGATTCGGAATCACAACGACACAGGCTACGTATTGAAAACATAAGATTCATAAGAATCTGAGCGACGGAACCGTCCTGGTGACATATATGCTCGACCAGCCCTCCATATACTCGGAAATGCAGAAACTCGGTACCGATATGAAGAGAATGAAGAGAGGAATCCAGAAAGTCAAACGGAATTGAAATTGGATTAGAAACGGAGAGTAGATCTGAGTTTGAAGGTTGAGAGAAATCAGAGCTTTTATGAGGAAACGTGAAAGGAAATGAATTAATAAAGGATTTTCCGCTATTTATAGTGAAGACGATAATTATCCTTTATTAAAGTCGATAATTATCCTTTAACCGATCCAAAGGCGGGTCGAACCTCTTTCTCCAAACTTCTCGAGATTGGAACATTAAATATGGAATATTGTAGGGATAATTATTCCACAACTGCATGGGAAAACGTGTAATCCTAAGCCGTTTTTCTTAGCCGTTAAGAAACGAAATAACGACTCTTTTCGCCGTTTTGCCTCTCCATGTTATTTCATACCTAGGACATATCCGATATACTAATCATTTCTCTCAACTGCATTTTTATTTATTGGAGCTCCCAAATGCTCCAAATAACACCGGACGGTAAAAATAATTACCCGGGGGAAAAAGTAAAAATTTCCCCAAACGTCCAAAATTACGCCAGGAACATAACGGTGGGACTCTTACTCATCACTTGCGAAATCTTCGCGAGTTATATGTCAATTACTATCATCGATTAAGTTAATCAACATTAATTAGAATTCGGAAATCCTAGCTATTACAATTAACACGTGACTCAATATATAACTTTTTCCCTTTGACTTTCTTGGGCGACCCATAATTTTATTGATTAAAACTTTCTATTGAATTAAAATATTAATATGTTAAAATTAGAAAAATACTTTAAATTAAAATGTCACCTCAAAGGTAATAAATATTAAAAATGTAATAATAGATCTAATGCATGCATAATAAATAATAATACATTAATAATTTTTTTAAAAAAAAATTTACGTATATTAGAATAGAGGGGATATACAAAGCTCACTTGAGCGTATGAGATACAATCACAAAAGAGAATAGAGTAGAGGGAGGAGTTAGACAAGGTGAATACCAAGTCTTTTAGCATAGGTGATCGAGTCAATAGATCTATTTTTCTAAGTGTGAGCGAGGAAGTTCTTGGTAACATTTTTTCATTGTTCGCACAATCAATTGCACGGGTGAAGGTGTCATTATGGGCGAGAAGATTACGGGCTCGCCAAGTGTAGTAGATGAAAGAGTTGATGGAGTAGATTCTGACACTGTCACTAAGGTTTTTCTTAGGGTTAGGGTAAGAGGCTAACCACATCCAAGGGTTTTGAAGGTAGGGGATAAAGGGTTTTGTTCCATCGGGTAACAATGTCCAGGACAAGCAAAGTGTAGTTGCAGCGGTTCCATAAGTGATTTGCATCATCCGGAAAAGAGGTGCAGAGCTTGCACGTATCATTGGTGATCAGGTTCCATTGGTGAAGTCTATCAATAGTGGTGAGTCTACCAAGGCTAGTTATCCAAGCGATGCAGCTGCATTTCGGGATGTTAATGCTGAACCAGATAGCCTTGCAAGTGAAGGTGGTGTGAGGTAGTGTAGGTTTTATAAAGAGCTCATTGGTAGCTTGAAGGAGAAGAGGCTGATAGGGGAAGTGAAGTGGCCAGGCAATTGCGACCGTTACTCAGAGAAACAAGATCGTCCCTAACCTTAATAATACTTCTCCAAGAGTAGCTATGGTTGTTGCAAGCGATGAAGGTCCAGATGGATAGGCCTGTGAGATATTACTAGTAATCGATCTACTCGAGAGGGTCAGGGTTGGTGTCAAGGTCATTGAGGAGGTGCGCGAAACAAGCCTTGTTTCTAGAGTGGAGTTCTTTGAAGCCAAGCCCGCCATTATCCTTAGGCATGTAGTTGGAGTTCCAGACAATGAGTGAGTTGTTACTAGACTCCTAACCGGACCAGAGGAAGGAACTGAGGAGTCCCCGGATCTTGTTAATGATGGTGGGAGGGATGAGACAAACATTGCACCAGTATGGTACATAGATTGGAGGATGGAGGTAATAATTTGAACCCTGCCGGCGTAAGAGAGGAGCTTGGTACTCCTAGATTGGATTCGTTTTTTAATTTTTGAACTAAAGGTAGTAATCACTTAGGTTGAGTCTTTTGCTGCCAATAGGACCGCCCAAGTAATCTGGGAGGAGGAGCTTTGGGTGTGAGTGGGGATGCCTCTAAGGTACATAGAAGTTTTCTACAGGTTAATGATTATATATTAAACACTTGTGTTAATGAAGTGTTGTGCACTATATATTTTTTATTTAAAAAATAAAAGTAAATAAAAATTTCAAAATATGACATGAATAAAATAAAAAAAATAATTGGAATTTATAATAATACAATTGTACCAATAAAAGTTTAATACAATACCATGAACTAATAAATTTGCGTCAATAGGGATGTATGTGACCACTTCTTTAATATTCTTATGTATTAGGTGGTAGATTTGAGAAAAATCATTGATTTCTAAGAGAGCTTGTTTTGACTTAACCTTATTGTGAACGACTAATAATATGAATATCAAAAAAGTGGTCTAACATTTCTCATAAATTCAATCAAAATATAACTTTTGTTAGACCACTTCTTTGTTTAGACAGTGATCACTAACAATTTATTCAACAAATTGATAACACGATTTATGACTTAGGATTAGACACTCATTTAGATAGATTTTCCACTCATTCATGCATGGTCTAGCATTAGTTCACGACGTTTGCACTCAAATCATGTATTGTGTCGAGATAGACGTCTACGCGGACTTTTGCTTGCTTTATAGGTATTTTGGGAGATTTAGGAGCTTAATCGATGCATTCGAGGGTCGCTCCTCGAGATGACACACTTTTGGACTCATTGGAATGCAAGCTAAGGGCTAAGGAGGACTCATGGAACCTTGCCAACACAAGCCATGCACCAAATCGAAGCTTAATGATCCAAGGCAAAGCTGAAGCACCAAACCACGGTCACTGGCAAGACCACGGCCGTGGAAACCAACCGTGGTTTTTTCTAGACGGTTGTGACAGTTGTGCCACGATCTCATGGCCAACTCTTGCAAAGATTGGTATAAAAAGTGATCCTGCAAGGCTGAGAGGGGAATCAAATTTCAGAATCAAAATCCACACTCTCCAATACTCTCTCAACAAGAAGACTCTCTCAAGAGAAGAGCTACCATTGGAGGAGGAGAAGAGCTCCATTGGAGAAGAAAAGAAGAAGCACACCATTGCTAGTCCTTGATAAGTTTTGTAGTGAAGATTTTCGGAATCGATTTTTAGGGTAGTAAGAATCGTTTAAACCTTCTATTGGAAGGATTGTGAGTCTTTCTAATCTTATTTTCAGCTTGGTTTTGCTTACTTCACTTGTTCATCTCTTTCTCTTCATCATCTTGCAAATGGAAGCCATGATTCTATGTTTGATGATTTTGATTGTTAAGATGTATGTTGTAGGCTAACTAGATGCGATTTTAGGGTAAGGAAAGGATGGTTATGGCTAAGACTATGATAGGATGGACTTAGATTTGCCTTTGGATGACTTGTTCACTTGAACGAAGCCTCTGTTGCAATCCACGGTTTGTTTTTGCCAGTCCACGGCCGTGGAAGTGGTAGAACAGACCGTGGTTTGTCTGATTTGTTGAGTCTAAAGTTCTAGAACGTTAGAATGTTGAAATCCTAGTGTTTGTTGAGTCAAATCTATCCTAGGGTGACCTAGTGTTAGCAACTAAGTGTTAGAAGAGACCTACCCGGTGATTCTTACTCTTAGATTTCAAAGATGACAAACCCTAGGTAGTGGTGAGCCTCGTAAGCCACCATTGGACTAAGTGTGCTAGGATAGTTGTTTAGGACTTACCCTTCCGAGACTTACCCGGTGAGGATAGGTTAGATCCCTAGGTGACAATCCGGTTTGAGTAGAATTCCGTTCCTTAGGCTCTTTGAGACTTACCCGGTGATAAGACCTTAGGATTGGACTAGTGGACCATGAGACCTACCCGGTGATTGATCCCAATCTAGAAACACTCACTCCCAACATATTGTAGTGAATCCAAGGAATGATTAGATAGCTTGACTCCTATGCCATAACCGGAATTTCCAACCCCTAGAATCCGCCTTTTCTCTCTTAGATCTCATATCTCGTGTTAGCTTGTTTGTTTGTGTTGATTTGTTAGTTTAGTTGATTGTTTATTTCGCATGAATTGTGATCCTTGATTGATCACCTAAAAACCAACCAAAAACATAGAGATTTTCATTTCTTTATTTCTTTCTCTTTTCTTAAGCTTAGATCTTCACTAAACTTAATCACTAATCGAATCAATCTCACCTCAGTCTTTGTGTTCGACCTCGGAATACTATCCCTACTACAAACGTCCCGTACACTGCGGGTTCGCTAGGAGTTAGGAGAAATATAACGAGTATAAATTTAAAGCTTATTGCGTGCACACGTTCTTAGCGTAACACAAATGTATATTATCAATTGGTTGGGCATAGTGTGGCAGCTTGTTACCACCTTGTGGCCTCTAACTAAACACTTTTAAAAAAAGTGGACCCTACATTAAAATTTATAGTCAATATCTATTATACATACTAAAAGAGAGTGCATGATTTGATGACGTGACACGTTGTGGAAGCAGCAATCAAATGGAGCTTCCACAATTTTTTGGCCAATAAATCTTTATTTTTTAAGTCATAAATTTTTTTTTTTCCTAAACTAACATAATGCTCTTCAAAATTTTACGTAACTTTTTTTTTGTTGGAGATTCTCCAAGATTTTACAGGCCAATAAATCTTTATTTTTCGTGCCAGAAAACAAACTGGTCAAAAAATCTTTTTTGTTGAAGTATATAAATTTTTATAAAACAAATTGTTAAACACTTTTCCAACACAAATAAGTAAGAGTATTAAAAAATAAATCCTTCTTTTATGTTTTTAAAAGATTTGTTTAAAATATGATACTTATTGATACCAGATTAGTATTTGTATGTGGATTATTGTGACTTACTAATTCGTAGGTCGTTTTGATTTAATGATTTTTGGGTCGTTTTGATCTAATGATTTTTGGGTCGTTTTGATCTAATAATTTTTGGATCGTTTTGACCTACAGATTTTTGGATCGTTTTGACCTAAAGATTTTTGGGTCGATTTGACCTAATAATTTGTGGGTCGTTGTGACCCACTGATTTGTGGGTCGTTGTAAACCACTGATTTGTGGGTCGTTGTGACCCAATAATTTGTGGGTCGTTGTGACCCAATAATTTATGGGACGTTATGACCCACTCATTTGTGGGTCGTTATGACCTATTGATTCGTGGGTCATTGTGACCTATTGATTCGTGGTTGTTTTGACCTACTTATTCGTGGTTCGTTGTGACCTATTAATTCGTGGGTCGTTGTGACCTACTAATTCGTGGGTTGTTGTGACCTATTGATTTGTGGGTCGTAGTGACCTACTGATTTATGGGTCCTTGTGACCTACTAATTCGTAATATTATTTTATCAATATAATAAATATACATCTATATACTTTATTAAAACAAAAAACACTAAATCTTGACGTGCCGCCCCATGTTTTTTCTCGAATTAAACTTTTTATTAAATCACAAATTAAGCTAATAAATCCTTTTTTACTAAACCATAATTAGCCTAAATCTTTTTTAATTAGTTCTAATTTTAAAATATTTTATTTGGATTACTAATTAATTCCGATTACAATAACATTTTCTCTTCTTTTAATTTTTTCTCAAATATTTAAAATTAAAAGATATTGTTCATAAGCCTATCTCATACCCGTAAGCTTAACTTCCTTCCTATCTATATACTTTACTAAAACAGAATACACTAATCCTGACTTGGCGCTCTACGTTTTTATCGGATTAAATCTTTTACTAAATCACGAATTATGCCAATAATTTTTTTTTACTAAATCTTAATTATTTTGTATAATATAAACTTTGTTATCCCACATCGGCCATCAGAGAAGGATGACTCTTTAACAACATGTATAAATAGACCTACAAGCTTTGAAGATTATACAAATCATACATTTCTAGACCTTTTGGGTCGTTATAACCGACTGATTTTTGGGTCGTTATAACCGACTGATTTTTGGGTCATTGTAACCTAATGATTTGTAGTTCGTTTTGACCTAATGATTCGTGGGTCGATTTCATCAAATAATTTGTGGGTCGTTGTGACCTATGAATTTGTGGGTCATTATGACCTATGAATTTGTGGGTCGTTGTGACCTATGAATTTGAGGGTAGTTGTGACCTATGAATTTGTGGGTCGTTGTGACATATTGATTCGTGGGTCGTTGTGACCTACTGATTCGTGGGTCGTTGTGACCTACTGATTCGTAGTTCGTTGTGACCTACTGATTCGTGGGTCGTTGTAACCTACTGATTTGTGGTCGTTTGTGACCTACTGATTGTGGTCGTTTGTGACCTGCTGATTTGTGGACCGTTGAACTATTAAATTCGTAATTCTTATTTTATCAATATACTAAATATACATCTATATACTTTACTGAAACAAAAGACAATAATTCTGACATGGCACCCCACTTTTTTGTTTGGATTAAAATTTTTACTAAATCACGAATTAAGCTAACAAATCCTTTTTTTATTAAACCATAATTATTTTGTAAATTTAAATTTTGTTATCCCACATCAGTTATCAGAGAAAGATGATAGTTTGACAACATTTATAAATAGACCTATAAGATTTGAAGATTATACAAAGCATACATTTCTGGACCTTTTGATGAGAATCAAGTATAATACTTACTAAATATACATCTACGCTGGTCCTCGAGCTTGTTCAGAAGGGAGTGGAGCCTAGCCATCCACTCTTCAGCCTGGTCTTTAGATGCCAAGTCACTATTAATAGGGGCTGGACCATCCGGTTCGATCATACCTTTCGCGAGGGCAATAGAGTAGCGGATTCGCTTGCAAACTTTGCCTCCACTTTTCCCTTGGGTGTTCATTTTTGTTCTTCTCCTCCGGATATTGTTAGGAGTTTTCTTTCGGATGATTTACGGGGTGTTCGTTTTCCCCGTATGACGTTGGTGTAATTTGCTTCTTTTATTTAAGCATCCTTTGCGGTGCGGGGAGTGCCTTGCCTCTCCTTTCTTTACCAAAAAAAACTAACCCGTAGGTCGTTTTAACCTAATGATTTGTGAGTTGTTTTAATCTAATACTTTGTGGGTCGTTGTGACCTACTGATGCTTAGGTCCTTGTGACCTAATGATTTGTGGTTCTTTGTGACCTAATGATTTGTGGGTCCTTGTGACCTATTAATTTGTGTGTCGTTTGTGACCTATTGATATGTGGGTCGTTTGTCACCAACTGAGGTACTGATTTTTGGATCGTTGTGACCTACTTATTTGTGGGTCGTTGTGACCTACTGATTTGTGGGTCGTTGTGAGTTGTGACCTAATGATTTGTGGGTCCTTGTGATCTACTAATTTGTGGGGGTCATTGTGATCTACTAATTTTAGTTGTGACCTACTGATTTGTGGGTCGTTTGTGACCTACGAATTTGTGGACCGTTGAACTATTAAATTCATAATTCTTATTTTATAAATATACTAAATATGTATATATATATATTCTATATACTTTACTGAAACAAAAGACACTAATTCTGACGTGGCGCTCCCACGTTTTTCTCGGATTAAACTTTTTACTAAATCACGAATTAAGCTAATAAATCTTGTTTTTAATTAAACCATAATTATTTTGTAAAATATGATTTTTGTTCCCCACATCGATTATGAGGAAAGGATGACACTTCGAAAACATGTATAACTAGATCTAGAGGGTTTGAGAGTTATAAAATTCATACATTTCTGAACCTTTTGGTAAGAATCAAATATAATACTTATTAATATCGGATTAGTATTTGTATGTAATCATTGTGACCTACTAATTTTTGGGTCGTTTTGACCAAATGATTTTTGGGTCGTTGTGACCTAATGATTTGTGGGTCGTTGTGCTCTTGTGGGTCCTTGTGATCTACTAATTTGTGGGTCCTTGTAACCTACTGATTTGTGGACCGTTGAATTATTAAATTCGTAATTCTTATTTTATCAATATACTAAATATACATCTATATTCTATATACTTTACTAAAACATACGAAACTAATGTTGACGTGGCGCTCCTATGTTTTTTCTCGGATTAAATCTTTTACTAAATTACAAATTAAGTCAATTAATCTTTTTTTACTAATTGAATTCGTATCAGATTATGGTATTTTTAAATTATATCATTATGTTTTTTTATTTAAATTATTATTTATTAAATAATAAATTAGATTTAAAAAAAATTATTAGCATAAAACTGAATAATGATCAACACATGGGCTACGTGGTCTCATTCACTATGTAACACTTGACGCGTTATTTATATGAGCTTATAACATATAACTAATAAAGTTAACAACATATAATATAGTAAAAAATGTAATATGATAAGCTATTTTATTAACAAACCCGCACAAGGTGCGGGCTATACACTAGTTGTTACTAACTTCTTAAAAAGTAGCAGTAATATAATCTAAATTGATAACATTTCTCATAAATATTTTGTAACCAAACAATGAAAAAAAACTTTTGACATCTATAATTGTTAATTATTCATGATAACAATAATCGGTTTGTCTTGGGAATCAACACAAAGATTTTTGTTCAAAAACAACCCCAAAAAGTCAGAGTTGGAAACAATATGTACAAGGTTATTGATTTTTTTGGCAATGTTGTTGTTCGCCCCTAAAGGTGTGTGCAAATAAGCTTTAAATTTATAAAACTAGAATCAAGCAAGCGAACCCGCAGTGTACGGATCGACGTAGTTAAGCAAGAATTCTAGAGTATCGAACACAGGGATTTGGGTGGGAACAAATTCAATTGCAGATTATCAAGGGAGTAAATATGAGAGTTTTTGCAAATATTGGGAAAACAACAATCCTAAAGATCCAAGTATCCAACTGTGGCAATCGATTCAAGATATACTAATGATATAAAGACAGAGTTGAGATATGCAAAGGTATACTAATGTAAGGTAATCGTACGGTGAAGTTCCAAAAACCTTATATGACTCACCTACAAGACACTCTCTATACAGGTTGTTGAGGCTTCAATATAGAAAGGTTCTAAAGGCAAGAATTAATGTCAAATACCCAAACTTGTAATCCAAGGATCAAGACTAACTTAACCGATTACGGTTATGACACTCACAATCGAGGTAGAGGTTGTTGAGGCTTCACTACCACCTAGAAAAGGCAAGCCTAAACTAAGTTAAAGCAAATCTTTAACTTTGGATTAAAGTAAAAGCAGGTTCGTAAACTTAAAGGAAATTACGGGTAGATCTTGAGACTTCACGGCCGTGGAACTCAAGAACAAACCGTGATTTAGGGTTCGTCGACGATTCTCTCTAACTCTCAAGGTCTAATCTGTTTACGATCGATCTATCATCATCTAAGCCACAACTATCAACCCTTCACCTTAGAATTGTTAAGGGTTTTTAGCCAATAACAGTCATGTTGATATCAAATTCAAGAATTAAAAGATAGAAAGATGAAAACTTCCGAAAACTTTCAATAAACTTCAAACCAATCTCAAAGTCACAATCAAGAATGAATGTTGTTAATAGATTCAGAATAAGGCAAACAAACACAATCTTAGGAAAGAGGGAAGAACGGGATATCAATCCGTCTTCTAAATCAAACCTAAACAAGAAGAGAAATCTTCTTGCAACAATCTTCCAAAAACTCCGATCTTCCGCCGATCCGGAAATCTCAACAGCAATCTCCACCAAAAGTGCGAGATTAGGGCAAATCCCAAACACGAACTTCGATCTCCAACAAGGTGTAAATGCTTCTAAGCGAGGGTTAATGCCGCTAAGCGAAAGTGTAAGCCAAGGTCTAAAGCGAGGTGACGGAATTTCTCTTCGTCCGTCTTTTTATAGGGCAAGATAAAATATCGGCCCGGCCCAATCTTCAAAAGAGCGTGGCTTCAAAATGTGGCGAAAAAGATCGCTAAGATCACGGTCGTGGAAGGTTCCACGACCGTAATTTAGAGCGTGGAAAGGATCACGGTTTGAACCATGGATTCCACGACCGTAATAGTTACTGGAATGCATCACACCTCTCTTTGCAAGGTTCCACGGCCGTGGAACTGAACGTGGTTTGTAGTACGGCCGTATTTTAGAGCGTGGTTTAGGGCAAGAACGTGATTCTTCCCTAGCCTCGTGCATTCCTCAAGTTGAACTCCATTTTGCTCCTAATAATGCCCTCAATCCATGGACATACTCAATCAACTCTTCTTTGCTCGATTCCGTTCGGAAATGACTCTCAATCACCTATAATCAACATAAAGCTAGTGTAGACATCCATATCGACAATATAGGCAAACTAGCTCACAAATGCAACAATGCTAAATCAAAGACTATCAATATGAATCAAATACACTTAGAAAACGTGCCTACAATATCACAATATTTCATGCTAACAAATAACCCCATACTTAACACTTGCTTGTCCCTAAACAAGGTCTCTCAAAAAACTTTAAACAAAAGTTAGGATGAAATATGTGTACCTTCTCAAAGCAATACTTCTTTTGGAGGAATGTGCCTTCTAAAGAATAGATCATTCTCAAATCTTGCTTCAATCGCTTATTAGACTTTCATACACTTAATCAAAGAGTAAAAAGTAAAGAAAATTCATGAATTAATCAAACTTCTAAACAAGCATCATAACCTTCAAACATTATCAAAATCAATCATAAGAAACTTCAATTTAGATCACCAAGTCATATAACATTTTTTTGATCTTAAGGACTTTCAAAGAAAAGTTCTAGAATGTGGAAAGGGAAGGAAACTTTAAGGAATGTGGTGCATGAATCCGGGAAAGTGGACAACTACCCTTCTTCTTCTTTTGCGGTTTCCGCAACACTTCAACTTAGAGCTTCGCTCTTCTTCCTTTCATTTTTCGACTTTACTTTTGGAGTTATGGATAGAGGTGCACAAAAACCGAAGCCTAGGAGATTGGCGTTTCTCAATTTTGATGAGATGCCTCAAACCCTTAGCGCACATACCATAATCCGCTAGGAATATCGCTCAATCCGACTTTGGCAAGACACAAACACCCGGCTATGTGAATGGTGCCGAGTTACTCATCATCATGATTGACTTCCCCAAACCTAGAATTTCTTTCTATTCTTTTGATTGCAAATAATTGCTCTCATGGCCCTCCCACATCAAACATGCCTTTTTCATTCACTTCTCCAAATTCCCGGATAGGTAAAGGAGGTCAATATTTCAATGAGGAGCTAAAATGATCAAAGAAAGAAGAAAGAAAAATCGAATTGCCTTAATCATCTCAACAAGAAGTATAAGAACTTATAGTGTGATTTCAACTTCAATTTCTCAACATGATTTAGGTAACATTCATCACATTATGAAACTTGCAAAAGAGGTAAAATTCATTCATTCAAATTCTTTTCAATTGACTATTCTTTTAAGTATGCAATTGTCATCAAACTCAATTCACAAGTAGTGATTATCATAGAAATCATCTCAATTCATTAGAAGCACAAAATTTTCAAAATTTTTCAATTTTTATGGGTTTTTCAAGTTCTTTTTCATGCAATGCGATAATGAAACGTGCAACAATATAATGAACATGCAATGATAGTCTCAAATAGAAGCAAGCATAGTGAGTAAGAGTTATTACAAACTTTTAGTACATCCCACCCCATACTTAGGACGAACATTGTCCCTAATGTTCAAAAGAAAGAAAGAAAAGAAGAAAAGAAAAAGAAACTCACAAAGTGGTGGCGGAATGTCTAAAGCGAACAGTCAATCATCAAACCCTCATCACTGCGGCGCTGGTGGAGGCGGGAATGGAGAAAAACTAGGAACATAGAACCGCCCAAACTACTGGCGGTAGACGTCTCTCATCATGTGGTCGAGGTCGTCTAAGTGTCCATCTCTAGCATCGGCTCGGATCTCCAATGCTCCCACTCTCTCTGAAAGTCCAGTAGCCCAATCCGGCATCTGCTCGTACCATCTTGGAGCCTGACTGTACCATGCTGGAGCGTCGGATGGTGCTGGTGGTGGTGCTGGTGCTGCTGTCTGCTCTGTAGACCAAGGAGGGGGAACGTCATACCATATAGGAGGTGTGGTCATCCACGTAGGCCTCTCACTCACGCTAGCGCGGCGAGAAGACGAGCCTGAAGCTCTAGCTGGACGTGGATAACGTCTAGGTGCATCGGGGGCCGCCTCCGGCTGATCCGGAAACGTGCCAAACTCCTCCTCAGCTCCTCCTCCACCCTCAAACTGATCTCCCATCTCCTCCTCCTCAACTACTAGTGGTGGGACATATGGGGGAGCTGCTATCCTGTTCGCATGCATAGTAGCGAACGTCTCCTTCCAATTATGGCGTCCCGCCATAATGGAGTACTCCGGTAGCCACTCTATACCCCTACCCGTCCTGATCTCCCATGGCATGCCTGCATAAGGCGGACCTCTATGTGTGGGGAAAATGAGACCCCTAGTCATGAAAGCATGTAGCCCTAAAGGTACGGCCGGTATACGGGTGCAAGTAGAAAAATCAACACCTAAGCTCCTAGCAATGTGGGTAACTATCCCACCATATCCGATGTTTCCCTTCTTCTTGTTCTTGAGCTTGCTCATCGTAGCAGCCAAGAGAGTGGCACAATCAGCACGGCGTCCATACAACATGGAGTAGAGTAAAAAGAGCTCATCCGTCTTGATCTTTTGGGGCGTCTCCGTCCTAGGAAAGAGACACTCCGAAAGAACACGATGAGCAATCTTCAAGGCTAGGTGGTACATCAACCTAGCCTTGGTGTCAGCGGGCTGCCAGCGGTCCTCGCTAGCGTAAATCATCGCCACCTCCTCCCAAAAATCCTTGGCGTAAACGCCACTAGGAAAGCGACCGTTAAAGGTCTCCTGAAACCCGAAGATGGTCCCAAACTCACGGATGCTAAAATGGTAGTCTCTTTCTATGAGACGGAAAGAGACGGTCCTGTCTACATGGCTGTGCTCAAAAGATGTCACAACCTCCCGTGTAATCTCCTCATAAGCGTCTTCTCGGATAGCCGAGAAGACAATCAGTCCGGCTCTATCCAAGAGCCAAGTGAGGTCATCAACTATGTTGAGAGGAGCTAGATCCTCCAACAACAAGTATCTAGGGCCAATCACAGGCCTCTCCTTGATCCTCTCAAGTGCATCGAGATGATCGTCGTGTATGGTCGGGATTCTAGGGTGAGGAGGTGAGGATGGAGGTGAAGGTGAGGATGGAGATGAAGAGGAAGAGGGTGGTGGTGCCCTGGAGGATGAGGAAGAGGAGGGATTACCCTTCCTCTTCTTATTCTGGTTATTCTTCTTCTCTTTGATTCTCCCCAAAACTCTCCTCACAAAGTCCATTTTGTTCAAAATTACGGGCTGTTCTATGGAAACCACGGCCGTAATTCCTCCAGAGACCGTGATTCGTCTCAGAAAGTCGCAAATCTCAGCAAATCAGCAATCAATCTCCACAAACAGGCAGTCCTAATCTAATTTCTTCCAATCTTAATCAGTTCTTCCTAAAATCTCTAACAAAAACGAGCCGAATCGACAAGAATCAAGAAGAGAGGAAAAACCTATTTTTCGGATTGAAAAATCCGAATTGCGCGTTCCTTGGTGAATTTCCGCTCGATTTGTCGCTTGGATCTTGTTGGTGGTCGAGTTTGCTTCAGTTTAGGAGGAAGAATCGTTAAAAACGATTAAGAAACGAGGATTTGAGAGAGGGTCGTGGATTTCGGCTATTAGGTCGTGGAAGAGGGGGGTTTTGGGATGATTTTTGTGAAGAATGTGGTTTATATAGTCACAGGCAAAATTTTTGAAAATCACGGTCTGTCGGGGTGTTCCACGGCCGTGGAAGTGTACGGAACCGTGGTTTTGGTGATTTTTCAAAGGCTTTTGGAAATTACAGGTACTGTAGCTGTCACGACCATGGTTTAGGCCGTGGAACTCTCTGTAAAGCTCCAAAGTTCAGATTTCATCACTTTTCTTCAACATTATCCTCCCCTTTTCCTTTTCCATCGTTCCTACATCCAAAAACACGAACATACCGGAAGGAATCGAGGCAAAAACAAAGCAAAAACGTCTATACTAAGCTAATCTATGAATCGAAAACAAAAACAAAAATGCAATACCTTGGGTTGCCTCCCAAGAAGCGCTTTGTTTAAGGTCCGTAGCTAGACCAATCTCGCACTTATTCGAATGCGGTAGGCGCGAACTCCTCAGCTTGGAGTTCCGGCGTATACTTCTTGAGTCGTTGGCCGTTCACCTTAAAAGTTCCGCTCGCTTCACCCCATACTTCAACTGCACCATGGGGGAAAATACGCTTAATTAGAAAAGGTCCGGTCCAACGAGATTTAAGCTTACCTGGAAAGAGACGAAGCCTTGAATTCAAGAGGAGAACTTGATCTCCTTCTTTGAAGTCCTTTGGAATGATATGCTTATCATGCCAACGCTTTGCTCTCTCCTTATAGATCTTAGCGTTTTCATAAGCATTCAAGCGGAGTTCATCCAGCTCATTGATGTCTAGGAGATGCTTCTCTCCCGCTTCCTTCATGCTGAAGTTCAACCACTTGATAGCCAAAAACGCTTTGTGCTCCAACTCTACCGGCAAGTGACAAGACTTCCCATATACAAGGTTGTATGGTGTGGTTCCTATGGGAGTCTTGTATGCAGTCCGGTATGCCCACAATTCATCGTCAAGCTTCAAAGACCAATCCTTCCTAGTCCTTGAAACCGTCTTCTCTAAGATTCCTTTGATATCCCTATTTGAGATCTCAACTTGTCCACTCGTTTGTGGATGGTAAGGGGTAGCGATCTTGTGAGTAACCCCATACTTAGCTAGAAGAGCTTCAAAGCGCCGGGCAATGAAGTGAGAACCTCCATCACTAATGATCGTCCTTGGCGTCCCAAATCGCGGGAAAATGGTCTTGTTGAAGAACTTAACCACCACCATGGCATCATTGGTGGGAGAGGCAATTGCTTCCACCCATCTAGAAACGTAATCCACCGCCAATAGTATGTATTGGTTTCCACAAGAGGATGGGAATGGTCCCATGAAATCGACTCCCCAAACGTCGAAAATCTCCACCTCTTGGATGTTGTTGAGGGGCATCTCATTCCTCCTAGAGATATTACCTGTCCTTTGACAAGCATCGCAGCAAGAAACAAAGGATTGCACATCTCTAAACAAAGTAGGCCAAAAGAATCCAGATTGCAATACCTTTGCGCTAGTCTTGTTCGAACTAGCGTGTCCTCCACAAGGTAGTGAATGACAATGACGGATGACACTTTGCATCTCATCTTCCGGCACACATCGCCGGATGATGCCATCCGGACCTCTCTTGAAGAGGAGGGGCTCGTTCCAATAGTATTCCCGGACGTCCTTAAAGAACTTCTTCCTTTGTGCGTAGGATAGTCCGGGTGGTATCTTCTGACAAACCAAATAGTTAACAAAATCAGCAAACCATGGTTCGTTACCTTTGGAGATCACATCGATGCACTCCTCAATAAGGTGTAGGTGTTCGTCCGGGAAGGAGTCGTCGATGGGTAAATGGTCGTCCTCTAGATGTGTTAGGCGACTCAAATGATCCGCAACAGAATTTTCTGAACCTTTCTTGTCGCGGATCTCAAGATCGAATTCTTGTAGGAGAAGAATCCATCTAATTAGCCTTGGCTTCGCATCTTTCTTCGCAAGGAGTTACCGGATCGCAGCATGATCCGTGTAGACAATCACCTTTGCACCTACAAGATAAGAGCCAAACTTGTCAATAGCATAGACAATGGCTAAAAACTCTTTTTCGGTAGTGGCGTAGTTGAGCTGCGCTTCATCTAGCGTCTTGCTAGCATAGTATATGGCATGGGTTCGCCCTTCCTTTCGTTGTCCAAGAACAACTCCAATAGCTACGTCACTAGCATCGCACATAATCTCAAAGGGAAGATTCCAATCCGGGGGTTGGATAATAGGTGCTGAAATTAGAGCTTGCCGAATGGTGTTAAACGCATCCAAACATTCCTGCGAAAACTCAAAAACCGCATCCTTCATCAATAGATTAGTGAGAGGTTTTGATATCTTAGAAAAGTCCTTAATGAAACGTCTATAGAATCCAGCATGTCCTAGGAAACTTCTTATCCCTTTCACCGAAATTGGGGGAGGAAGCTTCTCTATGGTCTCTATCTTAGCCTTGTCTACTTCTATCCCTCTATTAGAGACTAAGTGGCCTAATACAATTCCTTCCTTAACCATAAATTGACACTTCTTCCAATTAAGAACTAGGTTAGTGTCTTCACACCTTTGCAAAACAAGAGAAAGGTTAGAAAGGCAATCGTTAAAAGAGGAACCGTATACGGAGAAGTCGTCCATGAAGACTTCCATGATTTCCTCTACGTATTCGGAGAAGATGGCCATCATGCACCGTTGGAAGGTGGCTGGGGCGTTGCAAAGCCCGAACGGCATTCTCCTATAAGCAAACGTACCCCATGGGCACGTGAATGTGGTCTTCTCTTGATCATCCAGGTGTACCGGAATCTGAAAGAAACCACTATAACCGTCAAGGTAGCAAAAATGTGAATGTTATGCTAACCTTTCAAGCATTTGATCAATGAATGGCAATGGGAAATGATCCTTCCGCGTTGCATTGTTGAGCTTGCGGTAGTCTATGCACATCCGCCATCCAGTCACGGTTCGGGTAGGAATGAGTTCGTTGTTCTTGTTGGTGATGATCGTCATTCCTCCCTTCTTCGGAACTACTTGAACCGGGCTTACCCACTTACTATCGGAGATAGGGTAGATGATACCTGCATCAAGAAGCTTAAGAATTTCCTTCTTGACAACCTCCTTCATGGTCGGATTCAACCGCCTTTGAGGTTGTCTTGAAGTTCTAAAGTCTTCCTCCATTAGTATCTTATGCATGCATAGGGAGGGTTTAATTCCTACTAAGTCCTCAATAGTATAGCCTATAGCTTTCCTATGTTTCCTAAGGACAATCATGAGCTGATTATGTTCATCTATGCTTAGATCGGAACTAACAATAACCGGAAAGGTAGAATTAGATCCTAGAAAAGCGTACCTTAGATGAGTAGGAAGTGGTTTGAGTTCCATTGCTTTCGGAGCTTCCAATGATCCTTGAGAAGCATCCGATGTCTCCTTAGAAGTTTCTAAGGGTGATGAGTGTGTGGGAGAAGAGTTAGAAGAAGTTGAAGAAGTGTCTTGATCACTCCTTTCCACGCCCAAAATTACGGGTTCCTCATAGCCTCCACGGCCGTGGTTTGGGGCGTGGAAAGGAAATACGGTTGTCGTGTCTTCTCCACGACCGTATAACTCCCTGGAGTGAGGCACGGTTTTGGTTGTGAAATCCACGGCCGTGGAATACAGAGTATGACCGTGGATTCTCACGTTTTCTACCTCATCGTGGAGTTTTTCAAACTCCACTTCACCCATCTCTTCTTGTGCTTCTAAGGCTTCAATTGCCTCATTGCACTCCTCTTCTTCCCCTACATTGGTTAGACTCATAGTGATAACCTTTTGTAAAGGATCGTTAAAGAGAATTGCACTTACCTCCTCCCTAGACAAACCCTCTTCATCTTGGATATCGAAAATATCCTCATCAAAGATTGGCTCCTTCACTAGAGTAGAAAGAACGAACTCTACTTTCTCCTCTCCTATATCAAAAGCGAGTCTACCATTCTTGCAATCGACTATGCAGCCGGAAGTTGCAAGAAACGGTCTTCCGAGTATGATCGGGACCGGACTATCTGCAGGAATGTCAAGCACGACAATATCAATGGGAACAAAGAATTTTCCTAGCTTGACCGGGACGTCTTCTACAATACCGACGAGGCGAGTGATGGATCGATCCGCCATGTACAACGTCATCTTCACCGGTTTAGGGTCGCCTAAACCGATCTTCCTACACAATGCAAGTGGTATGATGCTCACACTTGCTCCTAAGTCACAACGCATCGTATGTGACATCTCCCACTCCTTTGGGAATGCAAAATGACCCCGGATCCTTTAGCTTTGGGGGCATTTTCTCCTTCATGGTTTTGATGAGATCCGAAGAATCTGAACTCATCTTAACCTTTCCGAAGTCTTCTAGCTTCCTCTTGTTAGAGAGGAGCTCCTTCAAGAACTTGCCATAAGCCGGCATACCTACAATAGCATCAATAAATGGTATATTAATATGCAGCTTGCTCATGAGTTCTATGAACTTACCAAACTGTTTATCTAGGCGCGCTCTCGCTCTAGATTGATGGAATGGTAGGGGAGGTTTATAAGCTGGAGGAGGAACGTAGACATCTTCCTTCTCCTTCTCTTTGTCTTTCTCTACGGGGACTTCAACGAACTTAGGCTGCGGATCGGTGGTAGTCACTCCGCTCCTAGTTGTGATTGCCATAACCCTTCCCTTAGGGTTGTCCTCCGTCTTTCCTGGAAGCTTCCCTTGATTCCTAGGAACTTCCTCCGCATGGTTGAACATTTGGTTTTCCAAAACCTTTTGAGCTTTGTCAACCTTAGAAATTTGATCATCAACCTTAATGATGCGGTTCTCCAACCCTTGAAGCTTTCCCAAAATCGTTTCCAACATGGGATCGGCCTTCTCCTTTCCCAAATTATTTCCTCCATTTGATGTTTGCCCCTGGCTTTTCAAAGGAGTAGAGGAAGAGGAAGGTGGAGTTAGTGAATTAGAATTGGAAGGATAAGAGTTACCGGAATTTTGTTGATTGGAGCGCCAATTGTTGTTGTTTGAACCCCTATTGTTGTTCAAATTATTGTTCCGGTTGTTGTTGTTTCCATTCCAATTGTTATTCCGGTTGTTGTTCCGGTTATTGTTGTTGTTGCGGTTGGTGTTATCACCGCCATTGTTGTTGCCCAAATAGCCAACATCCTTCTCTTGTTGTTTTGGGAAGTTGGTCTTGATAGCCTCCTTCAACTCTTTGATCTCATTGTTGAGGGAGAAAATCTGATTTTGAGCTTCATGTGTGAGCTTTGCTCCTTGCTCCACACGATTTCCCTCCACTTTCCGGTGGGAATATTTCTCTATGACCCTTGCTTGCTTCTCAATGAAGTCCCAAGCGTCATCTTCTCTCATGTCCAGGAATGTTCCACATGAGAGGGATTGGAGGTTGAATTGCGTCCCCGCATCCAGCCCCTTGTAGTAGATCTCTAGCAATGCAAGCTTGGATATGCCATGATGATGGCAATCCAATAACAAGTCCTGAAACCTTTCCCGTGATTGAAACAAACTTTCGTTAGACCTCATGGAAAATGCATTGATCTTACCTCTAAGTTCCTCCGTTTTGGATGGCGGAAAGAATTTGGTGAGGAACTCCGCGGAAAGGTCTTCCCATGTAACACCCCAAATTCTGAGAACTCGGGGAGCTACTGGTTAGGACCTCACAATGGGTCCCGACCTTAGTTTGACAACAATTTAACTTGGATCTTACAACAAGGCACAAAAGTATTTAAAACATTTGAAAACTTTAAACAATATATACATGAAGAATATGTATCAGCCTTACAAAGCAAAGGTACTAAAATGACACATAAGAAGAACAGAAGACATCCCGTCCCCAACTAAATATGTACGTGGACCCGGCTGACCATTCCCTCCGGATCTCTCTACAATTGTCTTAACCTGCAAGACATCTACAAGCGGTATAAAACCGTTAGCTAACATTCTATGCATAAGTATAAAGGTAAAAGCACAAACACACAACATACACAATCAACATGCAACACTCAATCCTTTTATTATCTTTAATTAGGTGATAGGTTATTACTAATGATACTTATTTTGTGACACGAGGGATTCCCAAACCTCGCCCCTGTCCCCGTTTACCAACGCGGAATGGTACTAATGCATTTGACCATCTACCGGACTGGGCTGGTCGCAGGGAACCTCCTAAACTCTCGCAAGAGCTAGGCAGATGATGTCACGACCCGTTATCATACACTTGGGTCAATTACGTAAATAATAAAGTCGGCCTAATCCGGTTTCGTTGTTTATCATAACTAGCAAACACCACTCATACACATTACACTCATACAAGAAAGCCAGCTAAGTAAGTCCGTGGACTTACCTGAATCAAATCTCGACTCTCTTAATCACAACTCAATCTGTAACTGTATAACTCGGTTGCATGTCAAAGGAGGCAAGTGTGTCAGCACGCTTTCTTGGTAATTAGAAGTCTAAGACTTCTAAGGTAGTAGGTCCTATTAGAACAGAATTTAATACAATACCAATTTATGGTAAAATGACTATTTTACCCTTGGTCCCGGAATTTCCAAAAACTCGGAATATGTACTTAAATTATAATTTGAGGCTAACTAACCATATTCTACTATCTAGGATGATTTTAGGTAACAACTAGAAAAACTACTCATTTTCTATTTCCCGAAAAGTCACTAAAGTCCAACTACAGCTTCAAATATAAAATTCGAATCATCTTATAAAAATTCCAAAATAATTCCCTAGGTCATCTATGATATCCTATCTACTCGTAGGAGAAAGAATTTCTTAAAACTGTTAACGCATCGCTTCTACAAAAATTTCTAAAGTTGGGTACAACACTTAACAAGTAGCACATTGTCTTAACTTTGAAAAATCATAACTCCTAAACTACTCGCTGGATTTATCCCAAATTTTGATATGTTCTACTATAAAATCTTATCTATAATATATCCAAAATTCAGACGCAAAGGAGATCAAAATCCTATTTAAAACTATCTCACAAAACCGAATTTCAGCACAACAGAAAAACTACTTACGACTCAATCTTGGAAAAATCATAAACCCCAAACCACTCGCTGGATACCTCTCAAATTTTAATATGTTCTACAACAATATGTCCACTATATCATATCCAAAATTCAAGCCCAACGGAGATCAAGAGCTTATTCAAAACCATCTCACAAAACAGCATCACTTGCTGTTTTCCCCAACACTCAGCACATATATACAAAACACATTAACTCTCAAACCGTAACTCCGATTCTTCCCAAATTTTAGTATGTTATACTATGTACTACTGTCTATGACATATCCGAAAACCAGCCAAAAAGAGGTAGTTTAGCTTACCCAAAATTGGACCCGAAGTTGACTGCTCAACACTTCCGAAAATTCTGGAAAACGTAAGAATCTGTACAGCTCTCCTACGGTTGTTCTGAGTAGGTTTAACAGACGAAACGGGTACACGTTAGGCAAGGAAAAGGTGGACTGAAGTGTAGTGTAGCAAGGGTTACAAGCCTTACCCGATTCCGAGACTCGAAGGCATGAAGGAAGATGGCCCGAAGGCTGCTGTTGTCCCTGTGGCGCATCTGCAGCGTTTGCTGCGTGGGCTGCACCAAGGGGACGGCTGGTTCTGCTATGCGAGAGAGATGGCTCTTCTAAAGAAGGTAAGTCAAGGAGGATGGAAGATGCTGGGCATAACCGAATACAGAAGGGAAGGCAAGGGATGGTACGTAAATCTAGCGCTGTTGTAGAAGGAAGCGTACAGAACGTTGGCTGCTTGCAAGGGGAAAGGGATTGCTGCGACTTGAAGACCCTACTCAGCAGCCATTACATGGAGTTAAGAGGGAGAATGAAGGCCGCTGCTCTTCTTCATCTTGCTGGGCTCGAAGTGCCGCTGTAGTCGACTAGGAAGGGTTGGAGCGTTGAAGATCGGGAATGGCTGGGGCGTTGAAAGTCGGGGCTGGAAAGCTTGCCCGGTCCGATGCACGCTGCAGAAGGGAGATGAGGCGTTTGTCGATACTTACCATGTGAAGAGGTGCGTTGAAGATCGGTCCATCTTCTGCGTAATTGAAGGTATGAAGATCACGGTTACTCTGCCACGCTGGAGGATCTAATTTGCCGGCCCTAGAAGGTATGCAGCGCCAAGGAGCTGCTCATGGAGGGCCAGCTTGGGCTGCTCTTGTTTTGTTGGGCTCAAGTCTCTTCTAAGTAGATTATCAAACTTGTTTTAATGGGCTGAAGTTGTAAAAACCAAAAAGTGGGCTGAGTTGTCAAACTTGTCAAAACTTGTCATTGCCTTGCCAAGCCCATACATGGCCTTGTCATGATCTCGTCTTCGTTTCGTCAAACTCGTCATGGTCTCGTCAAAAGGACGTCATGACTTTGTCAATGACATGTCATGATATAAACTAGGGTTTGATAGATTAGGGTTTGATATAAAAATCTATCATTTTATGTGAAATGAATTCAACATAAAATGATAAATAGTTATAAGAATTAGGATTTGATATAATTCTATCATTTTATGTGAATTAAATTCTACATAAAATGATAAATAATTATAGGAATTAGAGGTTGATATAATTTTATCATTTTATGTGAAATAGCTTCTACATAAAATGATAAAATTTGTGAAGAAAGAATTGCTAGATAGAATGGAAAACCGTCAACGGCTCAAAGTCCGATTTTATTCGGAATTAAACGGAAATAAAAATTCCGGATATTACATCCCACGTGTCTAGTTTCCCCCTAGGAAGAGCTTGATACCAAGACAATGCTTTCCCTTTCAAGGAGAAGAAGAAAGGCTTGAGCTTATAGTTGTCGGTAGTAGCGCTCTTTGGCCTCATTGTCTTCATCATACACTAAAAGTTCTGCAAGTGTTGGTGTGGAGATTCAGCGCTTGTCCCGCCAAATTGGTTGTGGCGAACAAGAGTAATGACTTGAGGGTTGAAGCTAAACCCTTGCACATCATCAGCATCAAAGTTCACGCCCAAACGGCGTGGTTGTTGTGTTGGATCCATCCGCTGGCCAAGAGTTCTTGGCTCTTCATCTACACGTTCGATCCTCGCATTCCTTGGTGGAACACGATGATTAGCAGCTCCCCGTGGATGGAAAGGATTCACATTGATCGTGGGATCAATCTCCTCTAACGGTGGCATGGAAGAATCACTATCATCAGCGGATGAGTGACCTTTTCTTCTAGACCTTGATGCTCTTCTTGAGGATTTCTTGCTTCCCTTATTCTTAAGGTCGCTTAGCTCTATCCTCATTTGGAAGATCATGTCTTGTAGATTGTTAACTTGAGATTGATGACGATCCATTTCATCCTGGCGGAGGGTCTCATTCCATTGGAGTTGAGCTTCCTTTTCCGCCAACTCCGCTTGAAGATCACGTTCGTGTTCTTCAACCATCTTCTTTTCCTTGCGCTTTTACCTTAAAGTTTTCTCTAGCTCTTGATAAAGAGGTAAGAAATCTTCGGTGTTCCTAGACCTGCGCATGCACTCAAAGTAATATCAAATAACAAGGGCAAGCTCCCAAGCTTGACAACCGGCTACCGAATTCGGCCGAAACCAAATCCCCGGCAACGGCGCCAAAAACTTGTTCGCCCCTAAAGGTGTGTGCAAATAAGCTTTAAATTTATAAAACTAGAATCAAGCAAGCGAACCCGCAGTGTACGGATCGACGTAGTTAAGCAAGAATTCTAGAGTATCGAACACAGGGATTTGGGTGGGAACAAATTCAATTGCAGATTATCAAGCGAGTAAATATGAGAGTTTTTGCAAATATTGGGAAAACAACAATCCTAAAGATCCAAGTATCCAGCTGTGGCAATCGATTCAAGATATACTAATGATATAAAGACAGAGTTGAGATATGCAAAGGTATACTAATGTAAGGTAATCGTACGGTGAAGTTCCAAAAACCTTATATGACTCACCTACAAGACACTCTCTATACAGGTTGTTGAGGCTTCAATATAGAAAAGTTCTAAAGGCAAGAATTAATGTCAAATACCCAAACTTGTAATCCAAGGATCAAGACTAACTTAACCGATTACGGTTATGACACTCACAATCGAGGTAGAGGTTGTTGAGGCTTCACTACCACCTAGAAAAGGCAAGCCTAAACTAAGTTAAAGCAAATCTTTAACTTTGGATTAAAGTAAAAGCAGGTTCGTAAGCTTAAGGGAAATTACGGGTAGATCTTGAAACTCCACGGCCGTGGAACTCAAGAACAAACCGTGATTTAGGGTTCGTCGACGATTCTCTCTAACTCTCAGGGTCTAATCTGTTTACGATCGATCTATCATCATCTAAGCCACAACTATCAACCCTTCACCTTAGAATTGTTAAGGGTTTTTAGCCAATAACAGTCATGTTGATATCAAATTCAAGAATTAAAAGATAGAAAGATGAAAACTTTCGAAAACTTTCAATAAACTTCAAACCAATCTCAAAGTCACAATCAAGAATGAATGTTGTTAATAGATTCAGAATAAGGCAAACAAACACAATCTTAGGAAAGAGGGAAGAACGGGATGTCAATCCGTCTTCTAAATCAAACCTAAACAAGAAGAGAAATCTTCTTGCAACAATCTTCCAAAAACTCCGATCTTCCGCCGATCCGGAAATCTCAACAACAATCTCCACCAAAAGTGCGAGATTAGGGCAAATCCCAAACACGAACTTCGATCTCCAACAAGGTGTAAATGCTTCTAAGCGAGGGTTAATGCCGCTAAGCGAAAGTGTAAGCCAAGGTCTAAAGCGAGGTGACGGAATTTCTCTTTGTCCGTCTTTTTATAGGGCAAGATAAAATATCGGCCCGGCCTAATCTTCAAAAGATCGTGGCTTCAAAATGTGGCGAAAAAGATCGCTAAGTTCACGGTCGTGGAAGGTTCCACGACCGTAATTTAGAGCGTGGAAAGGATCACGGTTTGAACCATGGATTCCACGACCGTAATAGTTACTGGAATGCATCACGCCTCTCTTTGCAAGGTTCCACGGCCGTGGAACTGAACGTGGTTTGTAGTACGGCCGTATTTTAGAGCGTGGTTTAGGGCAAGAACGTGATTCTTCCCTAGCCTCGTGCATTCCTCAAGTTGAACTCCATTTTGCTCCTAATAATGCCCTCAATCCATGGACATACTCAATCAACTCTTCTTTGCTCGATTCCGTTCGGAAATGACTCTCAATCACCTATAATCAACATAAAGCTAGTGTAGACATCCATATCGACAATATAGGCAAACTAGCTCACAAATGCAACAATGCTAAATCAAAGACTATCAATATGAATCAAATACACTTAGAAAACGTGCCTAGAATATCACAATATTTCATGCTAACAGTTGTACATAAAAGTTGCAAACAATGGGGTTCAACCTCCTAAACGGAATAAACAAATTTGTATGGGATGGGCAAATATGGGCTACTAACATGAAAAGGCCCAAAATAAGTGTTCATGTTACTTAAAAAGTTATTTGGGCTTAAGTGAATTTATTGGTCCGGGTGGGCGACGGCCTAGTCAAGCCCACCCTAGGATCCGCCAATGGTTGCATGGACAACGAGTTTTGCTCTCCTATCTCCATGGCTCCCACATAGTCCGTTTCTTCATGGAATGGGTTAGTGTTAGTCTTTTAGCCCGTTGTTTCATGGACACCGACTTTTTTTTTGTAAAAATTTCTTTCCAAACACATTGAGCTTGCTAATCATTCAATAAACAAGCAATTTTTATTCCGATCCTCCACAGATGATCAGAGTGTTATTGAGAATAACACAGTTCCGAACCTTGATCATGTGAAAACCGGGAGGAATGTTGCGAATGTCGAAGCTGGTAACGATACCAATCCAATCATCGAACGTAATAATCATGGAAAATCCATTGATCCGCTCTATTTGGCACTTTCCGACAATCCATGTAACACCCCAAATCTGCAGGACTAGGGGCGCTACGGGCTAGGATCTCACAATGGATCTTGACCCTAGCCTGACAACAAGTTCACTGGATCTTACAATAAGGCACAAATAAATATAAAACCAAATACATAAAGTTGTATGATCATATATCAAAACATATACAAAACCGCAACTGACTGCAAAACGATAACATCAAACATATGTGTACATCAACATCCCCCAAACCCATACGCATCCTAATGTGCGGAAGCCCTCCGCTGATCACCCAATTGGATCACTCAACAATCTTTCTATCTTGTAGAATATCTACAACACGGTATAAAACCCGTTAGCTAACAGTTCATGAATAAGAATAATAACAACAACACATACAGTTATGCAATCACAACATCATATGCAATGCTCACACAAATCCATTTATTATCTTCATTTCGCTATATGTTCGCTCCAAAAGGTGTGTGCAAGCTTTAAATTTATAACCCAAGAAGTATGCTTGAACAAATATGCGAACCCGCAGTGTACGGGTCAATTGTAATAAAAGCAAGAATTCTAGGGGTCGATCACAGGGACTTAAGGCGAAGCCAAAAACATAATCGGTTGTCAAATAATGCAATTAAACAAAAGCAATCAAAACAATCAAAGATGATATAAGTCAAATAAGGGAAAATGTGGATTCTAGAGATTAAAGCATCTAGTTGTGGTTCTAACTCAAGATTTCTAAAGATAAGCGGACAAAGATGAGATTTTTGCAAGGGAAGGTGTTTCTAAGGTGGGAATAGATCACCGGGTAAGTCTCACTACTCACTATCCCAAACCGTAATTCCTATTACCGGGTAAGTCTCAAGGAACTAAGGAAAAAAACTATAACCTCAAACCAACACACCACCCAAGGGAATAGAATCAACCTTTACCGGATAAGTCTCAGGCTAACTCTCAAGGATGGGATGAAGGCACACTCAAATCCCAATAAAGGATAAACCTTTATTACCTATCGCTCATGATCTTGGGTTAACAAGCAAAGGAATCACCGGGTAAGTCTCATCCTTAACTTGCATTGAACCAGGAAATGACTAACAAGGATAGGGTTTGGCAAACTGGATCTTAACTACGAAAAGGATGAGGAAAACGTTCACCTCTTTCAGCCAAATTCCACCCCGGCCGAGATATTCATCGACTGAGCGAGGTGTTTGTCGGTTAAGTAAAAGGCTCAAGCTTTTAGGGTCCGACTGGGATTAAGATCATTCTATCATCGTCTTTCCCACAACTTTCAGCTAATCAACCTAGAATCACATAAGAAACTTAGCCAACAATCATCATGATAACAATATTCAATATATAAGGAAGGAATCAATAATCGAACAAGAAGACTTCAATAAAAAAGGCTTCAATAACTTAATCAAACAAGTGACTAATCAATGTTTCAAGAGTCACAAACCAACAAAGAAGACAAACCAAAAGTAGCCTAAGAAGATCTTACAAACTCCTTCAAAAGCTAACTCCCAACAAGGATTCCTTCCTTCCTTGAACTCTTCCTTCAAACTTCCTTCAACTCCGGAGAGTAATAATCTGCCATTTGCAGGATAATAGGTGATCCGTAGATAATCCGAAGATGGGTGAATTGTGGAAAATCCAACCCTTTATATAGGAGAATTATCTTCCAAAGATAAAATATCTTAAAAGATAATTTCCTATAAAATATATCCAAATAAATCAACTGAATATCTTATCTTCCTTCCAGAAATCCAACCCAAAAATATAAGATATCTTCCTTCCAAAAATAAAAGATCTTAGCCAAAAATATGATCTCGCCGGCGACAAGGTGTCCGCCTCGGTCGGGGCGCTCCTCAAGATCACCTCGGTCAAGGTGGTATTGTAGCCGACCGAGGTGAATCTCAACGTAATGTGAAATCTCTCAAATCTGGTCCAAAATCAAATCTCTAATCCATTTCAATGCTTCCTAAGCCTTCCTGAGTATCCCTGAATGTACCTCCAATGTCTCCTTAGCTCCCTTAGCTCCTTTTTAGTCCAAAACGTGCTATTTTACCTACATTTACAAAGAAACTAGGTGTAGACCTCGATTCCGCAAAGGTGGATAAAACAACAATATAACATGCAGAATGTACATTTACACATGCAGATTTATGAAGATAAAACATCTAAATTGGTCCCAAAACATCGACTATAATACATGCTATCAAAATACCCCATACTTGTCCCTTGCTTGTCCCCAAGCAAGTTCCGAATATTAGATAGAGGATAGAATGGATTATAAGTCAAAAAGATCAATGAAAAATCCCTCAAAAACCTTTTGATGGTGTGCTCCACTCATAGATCACCCTAAGAGAATGCTTTATGACAAATAAAATCAAGACATGGCAAAAACATTTCATGAATATAAGAAAGTTGTTCATATTTGCTTAAAATCATAGAATGCATAATAATTCATTTATCGAAATCAATCATGTATGATCCAGTTTAAACCACTAAGTCAATCAACAAGCTCGAGGTCTCAAGCGCTTTCCAAAAGAGGTCAAGAAACGTGTCAGGGTGGGATGTATAGAAGGTAATGTGGTGCCAGAATCCGGGAATAGGATCTTACTTCACTTTCCCTGCATTTGAACATCTTCCACCAATAAGCTTTGCTTATTTCATTTTTTACTTTACTTTTTGGGATGCATGGACAGAGGTGCACAATAACCGAAGTCTAGGAGATTAACAATCATCAATTTCTTGAGATGCATCATGTAATAGTTAGGATTTCCGAATTCTAATTAATTTTGATTAACTTAATCGTTGATAGTAATTGACATATAACTCGCGAAGATTTCGCAAGTAATGAGTATGAGTCCCACCGTTATGTTCCTGGCGTAATTTTGGACATTTGGAAAAAAATTTACTTTTTCCTCCGGGTAATTATTTTTACCCTCCGGTGTTATTTGGAGCATTTGGGAGCTTCAATTAATAAAAATGCAGTTGAGAGAAATGATCAGGACATCGAATTTATCTTAGATATGAAATAACATGGAGAGGCAAAATGACCAAAATAGTCGCTATTTCGTTTCTTAATGGCTAAGAAAGACGGCTTAGGAATACACGTTTTCCGAGCGAGTTGTGGAATAATTATCCCTACAATATTCCAGATATATTATTCCAATCTCGAGAAGTTTGGAGAAAGAGGTTCGACCCGCCTTTGGATTGGTTAAAGGATAATTATCAACTTCGCTAAAGGATAATTATCGTCTTCACTATAAATAGCGGAAAATCTTTTATTAATTCATTTCCTTTCACGTTTCCTCGTAAAAGCTCTGATTTTTCTCGACCTTCAAACTCAGATCTACTCTCCATTTCTAATCTGATTTCATTTCCGTTTGAGTTTCTGGATTCCTCTCTTCATTCTCTTCATATCGGTACCGATTTTCTGCATTTCCGAGTATATGGAGGGTTGGTCGAGCATATATGTCACCAGGACGGTTCCGTCGCTCAAATTCCAGTGAATTTGATGTTGTCCATGCGTAGCCTGCGTCGCTGTGATTCTGAATCTTCTTTCAGATCGTCAATCGGGTTAGTAACGAATAAGTTATGAATTTATTTATTTGTTTTCCGTACTACGATTTGGCCTAAATTGACTTAAGGCTTGTCAAAATGGATAATTAGAAATTTCATTATGGTCGTTATACTATTCTGGTGATTATGGGTTGTTTGTTTGATAAAATCAAATGACAGGGGGTTTAGAAATTGCTTGCGGGCAAAACGTTATTCTGGCGAAATCTAATTAATTAATTAAAGGTTAATTAATTAAATTAGGATTAGAATTGAGATTGAGGAATGTTGATTAGATACTACCTTGAGATTTGAGGAATTGTGAGTTATGCTGAGATATTGAGGTTTAGTTGGTTGTGAGGCTTATAGATTGATTATGATCCTTATGGATCCCTTGGGTGTAGGTGTGACCTTTTTGATTGATAGGAGTATTGATATCTCTTTTTGCCTTGTTATTAGGCAGTGTCTCTCTCAGGATTGAAGGTTGATCGTGGTTGTGATTGTACGAGGTTGAGGTAAGTCCGTAGGACTTACTTAGCTACCATCCTTATATTGGGTGTTTGCATGAGTGGTGTGTGCTTTATATGTTTGCTATGATAGCATGAGTTGTTGTTTTTATCGACCTATGTTCTATTGACTGTCCTACTCCGTGGCTGTGATAACCTTTCCTTTCATCCTGCCGTGGAGTCTGGGAGGTTCTCTTGAGACAGGCCAGACCTAGTATACGGGGAGGGCACAACACCACTCCCATAGGGTACACGGGTTGTGTGACCGATTCCACTCCAGATGGCTATCATTCTCAGAGGCGAGGATGTATCGGTCCTCGTGTCACATACTTTCATCTATATATATATATATATATATACGATTTTTGAGTGAATGGTTATTATGTAAAGATAATAAATGGGTAAATGTGTGATAGCATGCTGATGTGTTTATCTTTCATGATTGTACTTGTGCTTATGCATTACCCCATATATGTATGGTTAGCTAACGGTTTCATACCGAGTTGTAGATATTTGCAGGATAGGCGATGCTGGGTGATTTGGCAGGGTGACATGCCGAGGACTCTCGTACATTAGGTGGTTGGTTTTGTGGTTGTTTATGTTTTCCCTTCTGCATGAGGATGATGTCTTGTTTACCTCCTGTGTGAGGATGTCGTTTCATACTCGGCTATGTTGTTGTTTACCTTTGGTTATACAATTTATACGGTTTTATGTATTTGTTTTTTTTTATATCTGTCAGTGTCATGTTGTAAGGTCCAGTGAACTTGTTGTTAGGCTAGGGTCAAGATCTATTGTGAGATTCTAGCTCAATGTGGCATCCCGAGTCCCACGGAATCGGGGTGTTACACATCATACCCTTGATGCACATACCATGACCCGTTAGGAATATCGCTCAATCTGACTTTGTCAAGACACAAACACCCGGTTATGTGAATGGTGCCGAGTTACTCATCGTCATGATTGACTTCCCCAAACCTAATATTTCTTTCTAACACTTTCACTTCCAGCCAACTTCTCAACTTTACTTCACTTTCTTTTTATCATTTGCTTCCAAATTCCCGGATAGGTGAAGGGAGGCAAAAATATATATGAGGGGTTAAGCATGATCAAGAAGAAGAGGAGAAGAGAATGAATTGCCTTGGTTTTTTCAAGAAGGGAGTGAGAGAACTCATCATGTGGTGTCAACTTTCAAATTCAACATAATTTTGATAAAGACAAAGAATTAAACATGCTAGCATTTTAGAACAAACCAATTAGCAATTTAAACATATCATAAAACCTTTCGAGCATATAGAGATTTCAAAGTCAATCTGCAAACTTTATCTTCACTGAGATCATATCCAGAGAAGAAGCATAAAAATTTATTTCGAAAATCCTTTCAGTTAACCCACCTCGGTCGAGGTGTTCTAGGTCATCCGAGGTGTTCTACCTCGTTAGGCCTGAATAATCCCAGTCGAGGTCATAATTTTTTTTTAAAAACCAGTTTTCGACGTTTTTCACAAACAAAAACCTATATGTGTGCATTTAATGACAGATAAACACATAAAGCCAAATAAGACAATAAAATCATAATATCCAGGAGTCATACAAGTCATACACACATAAGTCAAGAAAGATACATCAAAATACCCCATACTTGGGCACCGGACATAGCTGAGCTGCAAAATAAATAAAGAAAATCCATGCTGCTCTAGTCCTGATCCGTTAGTGGTGGTGGTGGATATGGGATGAAGGGATGCTGAGATGGATCAAATGGATATCCCATCGTGTGCTGAAACTAGATCTCCATCATCCGGTGCTGGTAGTGCTGACTCTCTCTAATCTCCATAACCTCTACTATCAGGGCTGCGTAAGAGTCGATCATCTGGTCAATTAGCTCATCAATCCATCGGTGAGCTGGTCGTGATGGTGTTGCTGCCTCCTCCTCTGTCGCCTCATCATCCAGGTCGATAACTAGAACACTCGGACCACTGGTATCAGTACCGGTCTCCATGGCAGCTCCTCCATCATCATACTCCTCCTCCTCAGTAGCAACGTCGGCATCTCGGGCATCCTGCATATATGGCAGCCAATCAGAAGACCAGTACTACGAATCGAAAACTATAAACTGTGCTGACCATATGATACCCTGAGGAGCAGTCTGCTCCCAAGGCATAGCGACATATGGTGTACCGAGGCCACGAGGAACCAAAATCCGCCTCGTGATCATTACCTGAAGTCCAAGCGGCTTCATAGCCGCAACTACAGTACATGGACTCAAATCTAAACCAATGTAACCCGCAATATGGGTCACTAGCCCTCCACAGCAGATATCCCCCTTGGACTTGCCCTTGATCCTGTGCAAGTCCTCAGCCAGCATGCCTCAAAAGTCAGGCACTCCACTAGTCACCGTGCAAAACAAACTCAGCAACTCTCCCTGTCTGATATTCTGGGGCATCTCAGTACGCGCCAAAAGAGTCTCACTAAAACTGCGGTGGGCAAGATGGAAAGCTAAGTGAAAAATAATGCGCTACCTAGAGTCTCGAGGTCTCCATCTGTCACTGTGCTCCACCACGTGGGAAATCTGCCCCCAAACTCTTGAGCCACTGCTCGGGAAGGAAAATCGGGAACCGTGGGAGTCGGGAAGCCAAAGATATCTCTAAAATGATCCAATGGTATTATTTAGTTCCGGTTCATCAACCGGAACTTGATGTTGTTCCTCTCAGGGACGTGAGTAACGGAACTCACAAACTCCATAGTAGGCTCAAGGTAGGCTGGAGCTCGAATCTCCATAAAACTTTTTAGCCCTACCCTGGAAATCATCCTCCTCAAATCCTCCGCCACGTGGAGGCACTCGAAAGAAACTACATCCAAGAACCGCGGGGAAACTATGAGACGCCTGCATGTACGGTAAAAATCTGCCTGGTGACGCTCATAAATCACCGGTATAGAAGGGCGAGAAGCAGAAGAAGGGGAAGAACCACTAGGAACATCTCTCAAAACAAGCTGACAATCAGATCGGGAACTCATGATTGCTGACAAGAAGAACACCTCGGTTGGTCTGACAAGCTGAAGAACACCTCGGCCGAGACACAACTTGACTAGACCGAGGGGAAGTGCTGCACGATTCCACTCTCTAATTTTTCAGTTCTTTTCCCCCAAAATCACTACTAATTGCTTCCTATGGGGTACTTATACTCTTTTTAACAATAATAGATGGCAACCAAAACCAAATTTCTCCTAAATCAGCAAAGAGAGGGAAGTTAGGGTTTTTGGATAAATTACCCAAATTACGCAGATTCGAGGCGTTTATCTTCCAGTTTGTTGCTTGCAATCCGATCCTTTTGCTTTCCTTGGTAAAATTGGAGCAGAAATTGTGGAAATCGAGGAAGAAACGAAGAAACGAGGTGAAGATGCGTCGCGGTCGAGAAGAGGGTGAGAGGGAAAAGTGAGGAGAGAGAAATCCGCTTCGCCTTTTATACCTCTCGCTGAATCTGATGTCACCTCGCTCGAGGTGGTCCCGACTGGACCGAGGTGGCTGACTGGATTGTCAGACCTAGTCGCCTCAGTTACCCAAGAACATTTCGGTCGAGGCGCTGTGACAGCAACCGAGATGTGTCTCAGTCAACTTCATCTTCTCAATTTCTCGAACTTTTGTTCTTCGAGTGTAGTTCCTGAGCTGGGATCCTTCCTTAGGGAATATCTGGTTTCTATCTAGAAGAAGCCAAAACAAAACAAAGCAAACTATCTAAAACTAAAGTAGAAAAGGAAAAAGAAAGCAATACCTTGGGTTGCCTCCCAAGAAGCGCTTGGTTTAAGGTCGCTAGCTGGACCAATCATCATCCTCAAACAAGCTGGAGGGATTCCTCACCCCATACTTCATCTTCATCATGGGGTGAGAGAAAGAAATCTATCCAACGTTCCAACAAATGCAAGTGCTCGTCAGGAAACAAATCGTCTATATGTAGGTCATCGTTCTCGAGTAAGGAGGGAGGTAGCCGGCTGAGGTGATCCGTAACTAATTTCTCGGATCCCTTCTTATCGCGGATCTCTAGGTCAAACTCTTGAAGCAAGAGAATCCAACGAATGAGGCGCGGCTTTGCATCTTTCTTGGCAAGCAAATAGCAGATGGCTGCATGGTCGGTGTAAACAATCACTTTCGCTCCCACTAGGTAAGAGCGGAACTTCTCAAAAGCATATACAACCGCCAAGAGCTCTTTTTCAGTGGTGGCGTAGTTTTGTTAAGCTGCATCTAGCGTTTTGCTAGCATAGTAAATGGCGTTGGTCCAGCCATCCTTCTTTTGTCCTAGCACCGCTCCTACGGCCACATCACTTGCATCACACATGACTTCAAAGGGCAAGGTCCAATCGGGAGGTTGAATGATGGGAGCAGTAATCAATGCTTCCTTTATCCTATAAAAAGCATCAAGGCATTCATGCGAAAACTCAAAAACAACATCCTTATTCAAAAGATTAGTGAGCGGTTTAGAGATTATTGAGAAATCCTTGATGAACCTCCTGTAGAAACCTGCATGCCCGAGAAAACTCCGCACACCCTTAACAGAACAAGGAGGAGGAATTTTCTCAATAGTCTCGAACTTAGTTCGATCGACCTCAATACCTCGGTTAGAAACGAGGTGTCCTAGAACAATCCCTTCACTAACCATAAAGTGACACTTCTCCCAATTTAGAACAAGATTAGTGTCTTCACAACGTTGAAGTACTAGAGAAAGGTTAGCTGTTAATCATCAAAAGAGGAACCATATACCGAAAAATCATCCATGAATACCTCCATGATCTCCTCAATGTACTCGGAAAAGATAGCCATCATACAACGCTGAAAAGTCGCAAGCGCGTTACACAATCCGAATGGCATCCTCCGATAAGCGAATGTCCCCCAAGGACCAGTAAAAGTTGTCTTCTCTTGATCATCCGGGTAGATAGGAATCTGAAAGAAGCCACTATAACCATCTAGATAGCAAAAATGGGAGTGTTGAGCTAACCGTTCGAGCATTTGATCGATGAAGGGAAGCGGAAAATGGTCCTTCCAAGTGGCCGTATTCAACTTCCTATAATCGATGCACACCCTCCAGCCTGTGACAGTCCTAGTTGGAATCAATTCGTTGTTCTTATTCGTTACAACGGTCATCCCTCCTTTCTTAGGGACTACATGCATCGGGCTCACCCATTTGCTATCCGATATGGGAAATATGATACCTGCATCCAACAACTTAAGAATTTATTTCTTCACAACCTCTTTCATGATCGGATTTAACAGTCTTTGAGGTTCCCGTGAAGTCTTATGATCGTCTTCCATTAGAATTCTATGCATGCAGAAAGAAGGCTTAATGCCAATTAGATCATCAATAGTATAATCCAAAGCCTTTCGATATTTTCTCAAGACATGCATCAGTTTAGATAGTTCAGTTTCGAAAAGGGAAGCACTTACGATAACGGGATAAGTAGAATCCAGTCCAAGGAAAGCATACCTCAAGTGACTTGGAAGTGGTTTAAGCTCTAGAACCGGGGGTGCTTTCTGAGGAGGATACGTGCTTCATCCTTCCAGTGAAGCAGACTTGGATCGAAGAACTGGACTTTTGGAAGTCTCAGTTGTAAACATCTCGCTTGATGTCTCGGTCAGCGTCCGAGGTGAGTGACCGAGGTGTTCTTCAGATATGAACGCCTCGATTGGTCCAGAAAGTGCCTCGGTCGAGGTACTGGAACTAGGACCAAAACCTAAATTTCTTCTCTTCCTCTGAATTAGTGTCCCAATCTTAGCTCATGGATCTTCTTCCAGTGCTTTTCAGCTCCGTATATTTGCATCACAAGAAGCATCTATACCTTCCTCCATTAAACTAAAACTAAGAACTTTTTCAAGAGGATCTTTAATAAGGATAGAGCTAACCAATTCTATCGATTCTTCTTCATCATAGATGTTGAAAATGTTATCTTCCAACGGCTATCCCTTCATTGCAGCAAGCAATGCAAACTCCGCTTGGTCTCCACTAATGTTGAATTTCAACTTGGCGTTCTTACAATCCACTTGCAACCCGAAGTTGCTAGAAATGGTCTCCCTAGAATGATAGGAACGGGATGATCTGCGGGTATGTCAAGTACAACAAAGTCTATAGGTAAATAAAAATTACCTAGCTTGATGAGAACATCCTCCAAAATGCCCATGGGATGGGTAATGGAGCGATCCGCCATGTATAACCTTATCTTCACCGGCTTGGGCTCTCCAAGACCGATCTTCTCACATAGCTCCAGCAGAATGATCCTCACGTTGGCTCCTAGATCACACAAAGCTTCATAAGTTACATCCCCAACTTGAATGGGAATGCAAAATGAACCGGGATCTCTTAATTTGGGTGGCATATTCTCCTTCATGATTTGAATGAGCTCCGAGGATTTAGATGTCATCCTTGCTTCTCCATAATCTTCCAGTTTCCTCTTTCTTGATAGAATCTCTTTCAAGAACTTCCCATAGGCGGGCATTCCTAGAATAACATCAAGGAAAAGGATGTTAATGTGTAGTTTATTCATTAGGTCAAGAAACTTACCAAAATACTTGTTTAGATGTGCTTTGGCCCTTGACTGGGGGAATGGAAGTGGTGGTTTATAAGCAGAAGGTGGAACATAAACTTCAGATTTCTCCTGCGCTTTCTGTGGCTCCACCTCGGTTGGCACCTCGAGTGAAGTGTTCCTCGTCTGCACCTGGACCGAGGTGTTCTTTGTCTATTCTGGCAAACCCTATTATCCTGCAGTGTACGGGTCAATTGTAATAAAAGCAAAAATTTCAGGCGTCGATCATAGGAACTTAAGGCGAAACCAAACACAGAATCGGTTGTCAAATAATGCAATTAACCAAAAGCACTCAAAACAATCAAAGATGATATAAGTCAAATAAGGGAAATGCGGATTCTAAAGATTAAAGCATCCAGTTGTGGTTCTAACTCAATATTTCTAAAGATAAGCGGACAAAGCTGAGATTTTTGCAAGGGAAGGTGTTTCTAAGGTGGGAATAGATCACCGGGTAAGTCTCACTACTCACTATCCTAAACCGTAATTCCTATTATCGGGTAAGTCTCAAGGAACTAAGGAAAAGAACTATAACCTCAAACAAACACACCACCCAAGGGAATAGAATCAACCTTTACCGGGTAAACAAGCAAAGGAATCACTAGGTAAGTCTCATCCTTAACTTTCATTGAACCAGAAAAGGAATAACAAGGATAGGGTTTGGCAAACTGGATCTTAACTCAGAAAAGGATCACGAAAACGTTCACCTCGTTCAGCCAAATTCCACCCCGGCCGAGATGTTCATCGACTGAGCGAGGTGTTCATCAGTTAAGTAAAAGGCTCAAGCTTTCAGGATCCGACTGGGATTAAGATCATTCTATCATCGTCTTTCCCACAACTTTCAGCTAATCACCCTAGAATCACATAAGAAACTCAGCCAACAATCATCATGATAACAATAATCAAAGTTATAAGGAAGGAATCAATAATCGAACAAGAAGACTTTAATAAAAAGGCTTCAATAACTGAATCAAACAAGTGACTAATCAGTGTTTCAAGAGTCACAAACCAACAAAGATGACAAACCAAAAGTAGCCTAAGAATATCTTACAAACTCCTTCAAAAGCTAACTTCCAACAAGGATTCCTTCCTTCCTTGAACTCTTCCTTCAAATTTCCTTCAACTCCGGAGAGTAATAATCTGCCAACTACACGATAATAGGTGATCCGTAGATTATCCGAAGATGGGTGAATTGTTGAAAATCCAACCCTTTATATAGGAGAATTATCTTCCAAAGATAAAATATCTTAAAAGACAATTTCCTATAAAATATATCCAAATAAATCAGCTGAATATCTTATCTTCCTACCAGAAATCCAACCCAAAAATATAAGATATCTTCCTTCCAAAAATAAAAGATCTCAGCCAAAAATATGATCTCGCCGGCGACATGGTGTCTGCCTCGGTTGGGGCGCTCCTCAAGATCACCTCGGTCTAGGTGGTACTGTAGCTGACCGAGGTGAATCTCAACTGAATGTGAAATCTCTCAAATCTGGTCCAAAATCAAATCTCCAATCCATTTCAATGCTTCCTGAGCCTTCCCGAGTATCCCTAAATGTAGCTCCAATGTCTCCTTATCTCCCTTAGCTCCTTTTTAGTCCAAAACATTCTATTTTACCTACATATATTTACAAAGAAACTAGGTGTAGACCTCGATTCCCGCAAAGGTGGATAAAACAACAATATAACATATAGAATGTACAATTATACATGCAGATTTATGAAAATAAAATGTCTAAATTGGTCCCAAAACATAGACTATAATAGATGCTATCACTATATCATTACTAATTCAACTTATTTAATTACACGAGGAACACCCAAAACCTCGCCTCTGTCACCTTTAACCACACACGTTTGGAATAGGGGACCAAGCCTCCCCTCCTGATGGACTGGTCACAAAGAACCCCCACACTCTCGGCGAGCTTTAGGCAAGTTGTCACAACCCAGTTATAATGCACTTGGGCCAACTAATACATATATGGTCGTCCTAGTCCGGTTTAGGTTATTAATGCAACATTCATATGCACATACACCACTATCACAATCACTCAAACTCATAAACGCTAGCTAAGTAAGCCCGAAGCACTTACTTGTCAAACATACCTATCACAATTTTCCCTCGAGGAAACGATCAGTGCCTGCATCAGCAAGACAAATAACATCAAACTCTATCAAAGGCTAGGAGATTCCACCTCCTACACCCCAAAATCATACCAGATCCCAACCCATAACTAAACCTCGATAACTCATCATAACTCACAAATACCTAAAGCATTACTTCAGCAAACACATCATCAAACTCAACATAAACAACACTATCACAGCCTCACACTCTAGCTAAAGCAATAAGGAAAGAAGACACATACCACACTTGGTATGTCCTGGACAAAGACGCACCTGCATAAATGGAAAGACGTAGGAGCGCTGACAAGCCACGATCGTGGTGGCTCACAACTGCAGGAGCGGTGACACAACTCAGCCGCGGGAGCGGCACTGATAGGGCGCAGGGGCAACCAACATTGCAAAAGGCGATTTCTGGCTTCTCTTCGATCCTTCGTTCGATCTCTTCTCTTCTTCTGGTGCCAAAGTCAACCAGCAATATACGCATACATACACACACACACATACACACACACACACACACACACACACACATATATATATATATATATATATATATATATATATATATATATATATATATATATATATATATATATCATTTATCCAGGAAAACGTACACAAGTTCAACTTGTGGGAATTCCAACCTAAAGAAGAGAAGAGGAAGGAAGAAGAAGGAACTCACCACTCCAGAATCCGGCAAGGGAAAGGCAACCCACAACAACAGCTACACAACCTCAACACAGCATAAAATCATCCTTAATATCATCATCATCATCATCATCAAAATCACTTCCAAAAGCCAACACTTGAAGATGATCAAAGAATAAACCAAGGAAAGAAGATGGAGAAAGGAAGAACGTGAGGAGAGAAAGAAGATGAAGTCTGGAGCAACCCTCTCACAAGAGATATAAGATGAACCTTATAGAGGAAGAAAGGAAAAGGCAAGATGGCTAAAAATACGGCGCCCACCCTACAAAACCGCAGGGGCGGATCACTAGAACTGCGAGGGCGGCACCACGCCTACGGCCAAGCCCAGGCACATGGGTGGGGTCCTTAAAGACTAAGGGTATTACATCATATCCCCCTAACAACAAGTTTCATCCTGAAACTTGAACGATTCCCAAATCCTCTCGGACCCATATGCCGAGGTATAAACACTCTTTCTATCGGAGGTCTCACATCTCCGTTCATAAAGTATCAACCTATAAACTCTATAACCTCAAAACACAAGCATGGATGAATCATCTACTCCAACAACATAATCACAAATACTACCAAACGACATAGAGGAAAACCAACTCTAGCCCACTCATAACCACATCACAAGGGCATGAAGGAAAACTATATCCATAACACAATAGCATGAAGGAATAACCATCGCTAGCTAAACTATAACCCTATCTCGATAGCATGAAGGAAGAACCATCCCCAACTATAATCACAACTCGCGCTAGCAAAACAAGATCTATCAAGATGATACATATCACAGCTAGCACGAAAACATATTAAAACACATAAACACATAACTCACCAAGATAGCACTAAGATCTACTCGTCGATCATACAGGTGCATCCATCTCGGCATAAAACTCTGGATAGTTCCTCTGGATACTATCCTCTATCTCCCATGTGGTCTCATTTGGTCCTCGTCTCGACCATTGTATCCTCAACATAGGAATGTTCTTCGAATGTAGGCGTCTAACACCTCGCTCTATGGCTGCTATTGGATGCTCAACAAATGTGTGGTCCGGCTCAACCACTAAGTCAGCATAGCCGATGATGTGTCTCGAATCTGGTATGTACTCCCTCAGCCGAGATATGTGAAACACAAGGTGAACACTCTCTAACCTTGGGGGAAAGCAAGTTTATATGTTGTTCTCCCAACTCAATCTTGAATATCAAAAGGTCCGACATATCGGGTGCTCAACTTCCCCTTAATGCCAAAACATCTAACACCATGCCTCGGTGATACTCTCATCCAAACATGAGCTCCAACCCTGAACTCTAGAAGTCGACGCCTCTTGTTTGTATATGACTTCTAGCGACTCTATGCAGCTAGCATCTGCTCTCTGATCAGTGCAACTCGGGCAATATCATCATGAATCTACTTAGGTACTATACCACTAACATTACTAGGCTCATCTCAACATATCGGTGTACGACACCTCTGCCCATACAGTGCCTCATATAGAGTCATCCCAATCGATACATGCCAACTATTTTTGTACGAAAACTCAACCTATGGGAGGTGATTTGACCACACCTGCCCCCAATTTAGCATGTAAGCTCTCTACATATCCTCAAAAGTCTGAATAATCCTCTCTGATTGACCATCTGTCTGAGGATGAAATGCAGTCATCAAACTAGTCCCTAAGGCAGTTTGAATCTACTACCAAAATGTCGAGGTAAATTGCCCATCTCGATTTGAGATGATCGTCCTCGGTACACCATGGAGCCTCACTATCTGCCTAGTGAACTCCTCAGTCAACAAGCTCACTGGCCATATTTCCCAAATAAGGATAAAACGTGTAGTCTTTGTCAGCCTATCAACAACAACTCAGATGGCATCAAAGCTCCTACTCGGCCTCAATCCCGTCACAAAGTCCATGAAGATATCCTCCCACGTCCACTGTGGCACTAGCAGTGGATGGAGCTCTCTTTCAAGTCTACAATGCTCTATCTTGACCTGTTGAAAGGTCGCACACTGTGCCACAAATCTGGTCACATCGGGTTTCAACTGTACCCACCAACATGAACATCTCACATCTTGATACATCTTACTCGCACCTGGTGCACTAAGTAAGGTGTGGAGTGAGCCTCTTGTAAAATCCTCTATCTCAACTTCGTATGAACGGGTACATAGAGGCGCTCGCGGCGTCTCATCACTCCATCTGCTCCTTTGGAGAACTATGGGGCCTCGCCACGAGACATCCTATCTCGGATCCTCGTCATCTTGATTTTGTTGGATCTCCCCCAACAGATCAAGTAGAACCTCTAAAGCAAAAAAATGTCCATTCTCATCAAGAAACTAGATGTCCAACTCTAGCCACGCTAGATCTCTGTACAACTGAGGCTGAACTGTCAGTCGTGCAATCACCTTCTCTCGAGGCGTATTCCTAATAAGGGCATTGGAGACAACATTCGCCTTTCCCACATGGTACAAAATCTCAAGGTCAAAGTCCTTGATCAGCTCAAGCCATCTACATTGGCGGTTATTCAATTCCCGTTGTGTGAAAATATACTTCAGACTATTATGGTCTGTGAAGATCTAACATGTAGCGCCATACAAATAATGTCTCCAAATCTTCAACGCATGAACCACCGCGGCCAACTCCAAGTCTTGTGTCGGGTAGCTGTCCTCATACGTCTTAAACTATCGAGAAACATAGGTGATCACTCTACCTCGCTGCATCAAAACACATCCCAACCTAGCTTGGATGCATCAGTATAGACTACAAAGTCATTTGTGCCCTCCGGCTGCGCTAAAATGAGATCGAAAGTCAAACGTCTTTTCAGCTTCTCAAAACTATAAGTACACGTCTCGGACCATACAAACCGGGTAGTCTTCCTCAACAGACCGGTGAATGGACGGACAATCATAGAGAATCCCTCCACAAACCGACGGTAATATCCGGCTAAGCCAAGGAAGCTACGTACTTCCTTGACGTTTGTCAGTGTTGTCCTCGCTGGTACAGACTCAATGTTTGCCGGATCAACCTTGATCCAGAACTCACACTTAGAGAACTTGGCATACAGTTCTCTATCATGCAAAACTCGCAAAACAGTCCTCAAATGTTTGCCGGATCAACCTTGATCCAGAACTCACACTTAGGATACTTGTTCTTGATGGTCACCTTGTTCAACTCTCCGTAGTCGATACACAACCGCAACAATCCGCCCTTCTTACGCACAAAGAGGACAGGTTTACCCCACGGGGATACGCTAGGGCGTTTGAAGCCCTTCTCATCCATCTCCTTGAGTTGCTTCTTTAGCTATAATAAGTTGTGGGAATTCCAACCTAAAGAAGAGAAGAGAAAGGAAGAAGAAAGAAGAAAGAAGAGAAAGAAGAAGGAACTCACCACTCAAGAATCAGGCAAGGGAATGGCAACCCACAATAGCAGCTACATAACCTCAACACAACACAAACTTGTCCTTAACATCATCATCATCAAACACACTTCCAAAAGCCAACACTTGAAGATCATCAAAGAAGAAACCAAGGAAAGAAGATGGAGAAGGGAAGAACATGAGAAGAGTAAGAAGATGAAGTCTAGAGCAACCCTCTCACATAAGAGAAAAGAGAAACCTTATAGAGGAAGAAAGGAAAAATCAAGACGGCAAAAAGGACGGCGCCCACCTTGCAAAACCGCAGGGGTGGGTCACTAGAGCCGCGGGGGTGGCACCGCACCTGCGGCCAAGCCTAGGCGTAGCGGTGGGGTCCCTAAAAGACTAAGGATATTACAATCCATGGCTACAATTGGTCTCAAAATTGTTCAATGCATCCAATTTTGCATCCTAAGTGTGGAATCCATATGACACTCGGAGCAAAGTTGAAGCTAGCCTTCAATAATGGATCTTGCACCAAAGACGATGATGATATGGAGAAGTCTGCACGATGGATTCATACAGATTACATGATTCGTTTCCGGATCATCCATTCCATAAAGCATAAGGTTGCTGAACATTTCTCTTACGTAGAATCCAGTAAGGAACTTTGGGATGAAATCATCAAGCACTATCAAGTATCGAATGCTCCCTTGATTGATCAAATACACTAGAATCTTATTTATATGAAGCAAGATAATGTGACTATGTTTGTTTACTATGGGAGACACAAGAAATTATGGAATGAACTACAAGAACAAGATGCTTTGCCAATTTGTAAATGTGTTTGAATCATTCACTATAAATGTGATATTCTTAAGAACTTAGATGATCGTGACGCCAACGACAAGATTAATTCAATTATTGATGGGATTAACTAATCAATTTGATCACATCCGATCTACTATTATGTCTCTTGAAACCTGAACTTCTTTTAATCGAGTCTTTCACATGATTTTCCAAGTTGAGAAGCAAAGAGAAATTACATCTACCATGTCTATTCCTTATGAAGCCTTAGTTGCAAAAAGAAATTTCCTAATAGACAAACAAGGGAGTAGACAAGAAATTCATAAGGATAAGTGGGAAATGAAGTGTGATCACTGTAAAGAAAAGAGGCACTTGAAGGAAGCTTGGTTTTAAACTTCATGGTTTCCCAAACCGGTTAAAAGGACCGAAGAATTCCAACAATAAGAGACCAATAATCCACCAAGTAATACGCATACTAATCCATTTGTTGGTAATGCTTTTCAAAGTCTAATGGGCAACACTCCCTTCGATGATGCAAGTGGTAAGGGCCTGAATCATACTACATTTGTTGCTATATTCCAAGAAATGCTCAAGTTGATACAAAACAAACCTGGCAATGATTATCTAATTCCATCAATTTTGGAGGTAGTACACATTTTCTTATTACTCATGTGTTATCACCACCTTATGTATGGATAATTGAATTAGGAGCAACATATCATATTTTTTTTGTCAAGAGCTTTTCTCTACTATGAATATATTACCTAAAAAAATTAAGATTGGTCTCCCTAATGGTTCAGTCAAGATTGTCATGCATTCAGGGATTGTGTCAATCTCTTCTACTCTTACACTAGAAGATGTTCTATTCACGTCTGAGTTCAAGCACAACCTTGTTTTTGTCCTTCATCTAGTTGCTCACTCAATGTGTACAACTACTTTTAACTTCACCAATCGGTTCTTTCAGGTCTCTATCAATAAGACTCTCATAGCTCAAGGATTAGTGAATGGAGGTTTGCACAAGCTAACTATTCATTTGCATTCTCCCATACACCATGAGATTGTTGTTTGTAAAAATATTGAAAAACCATCTATATATGCTCAATTAGTTCATTCCTCTTTGATAAAACTTGAACACAATGTTGTTTGTCTTTCTACTTTTGCATCTTCCATTGATTGTGCCACTTGTATTGTTGCTAAGCAACACAAACCACCATTCCCACGTAGCTCTTATGCTTTTCATGCTTCTACTTTACCACATGTGGATATATGGGGATCATATCATACTATATATGATAACTCCACCTTTTTTGTTAATTGTTTAATTTATTTAATAATGGAAGACTTAACATAAAATTAAGTTTTTATACTAACAATATCGATTAGATTGTGTAGTTTTAGTTTGTTACGTTTAATGTAGATTGTGTGGATCTAACCTTTTGGACTACAACAAGAAGAATTCTATCTACACATGGTTGAAGATTTCAAAGGGCTAGCAAGAAAATCTAAGAGAGTGAACATCTCGATTGGCTAAACAAGAAGATCTTGAACGGCTAAAACAAGAAGATCTCGGAGAAGATCTTTGTGAAGAGATACTCAAACGAACACAACTAACAAATCGGAGATCTTGAAAAGAGAAGATCTCCTTCAAGATATCAAACGGCTATCAAGAGTTTTTTCAGAAGATTTCGTACAAACAAACAAAGATTTTGTGGAGCATGAACGTTACAACGGCTAAGAAAGCAACAACTAGAAGAAGATGCTCCCACAAAAATTATAAAAGAAGCCATCGATGGAAGAAGAAGATGCCAAGCTTACAAGTGAACAATCCAAATCTTCTTTATCGATCCAAAAGTTTATTGATGACACGATTTATGACGTTAGTTTAGGCATTCATTTAGATAGTTTTTTCCATTATTCATGCATGGTTTGGCATTAGTTCGTGACGCTTACGCTTAATTCATGCATATTGTCGAAATAGACGTCTACACGGGCTTTTGTCGGTGTTTGTAGGTATTTTTGGGAGCTCTTGGACTTAAGCGACACATTCGAGGATCATTCCTTGTGATGGCACACTTCCGGACTCATCAAGGAGCAAGCTAGGAGAAAAGGAGAACACATAGGACCTTTTTGGTGCATGCCTTGCACCAACTCATGACTTGATGATCCAATGAGAAGTTTTTATGAGAAACCACGGCCCAGAAGAAAATCTCGACCGTGGTTTTGGCCGTGGTTTTCTCTGGACAGCCTTGACACGTGTCCCACGATCTCTTTGCCCGACCCTTGCTCTTGGTGGAGAATATAAGTGGTCTTGCAGGTTGTTGCTAGGGGATTCCAACATTCCATACACCTCATCATTATCCACATTGGGAATTTCTTGGAGAGGAAGAACACTCTTATTTTGGAGGAAGATCAACACATCAAAAATTAGATTTAGAGTGAACTTCTGAGTGATTTTAGTTAAGGAACATTTTGGAGCTGTGTTTCAAGGGCTGTAAGTCTTGTTTAATTTCACATTCAACTAAGATTGCTTGTTTCTTTTCACTCTCATTTCATTTTCTTGCTATGGAAGCCATGAATGCTTGTATGATGAGTTTGGATCTTAAAATACTTGTTATTGGCTAAATAGTTGTGATTCTAGGGTGATGGAATGATAGTTATGGCTTGGACTATGATAGAATAGACTTGAATGTACATTTTGTTGACTTGCTTGCTCGAAACCTAACTCCCGATAGCAATCACAGTCAGTTCCTCAAGAACCACGGCCGTGGTTTAGTATGAACAACCCGTGATTTGCTCTGTTTTGCTTGTATTGATAAATCTGATTGTTAGGATGTTAGATTTTTGAAACCCTAGCGTTTGTTAAGCCTTATCTAGCTTAGGGTGACCTAATGTTAGCAAGATAAGTGAGGGAAGAGACTTACCCGGTAATTCCCGATCTTAGGTACCAAAGATGACGAACTCTAGGTAGTAGTGAGCTTCACAAGCCGCTATTGGACTGAGTGTGCTAAGATTGTTGCTTAGGACTTGCCTTCCCGAGACTTACCCGGTAAGGAGAGGTTTGACCCCTAGCTAACAATCTATCAAGGGGTTAAACATTGAGAAGCTAGGAAAGCTTTCTTGAACCTTTAAGAGGTCAAGAACATGATAAGAAAAGGAGGGAGGGAACAACAGCCTACAACTTATAAGAGATCAAGCACAAACCAAGCTGGACTAAGGAGGTAAGAGGAAGAGAGACCACAAGGCCTTTACACACACAAGCTCATTAAAGATTCAAGGGCACCTAGGTTAAAGCCACTAGATGGTATTCTCATAGTCCTAGGTCCAACCTAAACATGCTTCTAACTAGGAAACAACATAATGTCTTAGGAAGGAACGAAGAGGAAGGGAGGAAGGAACCTACTGATGAACAAAATGTAGCTGCGGAAGCAAGTTGGCGCTCCCGGCGGAACCTGTCGATGCCCCTACGGATCTTTGGGGCCGCCCTTGCACCTGGTGGCCACCCCTGCGGTGGGTCTGGCCACCCATGCAGTGGCCTTGGTCCGTCCCTGCGCCTTTGGTGGTCCGCCCTTGTGGTTGAGCAGCAGAAGCTTCATCTTCTTCGTTTCTTCGACAGGTTCTTTGCTCCTAGTGCCTCCTTCTCTTGTTGGGCCTTCTCCAAACTCTCACCAAAGGTCCAAACTTCCTCACCACGACCTAAACGAGCTAAAGAAAGGGACATCTAAGGGTTTACTAGATCTCCCTTCAAAAGCTTCCTCCATAGCCATGGAGGTGAAGAGAAGAGGAAGAAGAGAAAATAAGCAGCAAGAGGAAGAGGGAAGGAGACCACTTAACACAACAGATCCGGAATACCCAAGCTGCAGCTCCTACCCAACTCTTCCAAGGGACAAGAAGATGAGAGCAAGCAAGAAGGAAGAGAAGAGTAGAAGGAAGAGAAATGAACGTGAAAGGAAAAGTGGGGAAGAGAGGAGAGAGTATTGAGCTGACAAAAAGAGGTGGGATATCCAAGGTTCAGCCCCCTTGTCCCCTCACTCCTCTTCCCAAGGTCGGAATTGTAAAAGATGTCACTATCCTGCGTTAAAATCCATACTCAGCAAACGTGCCTGCGGGAAATAAGCCGTAGACGCGGAAAGGTCGGAAACCACTCAACTTCCGGAAATAAAATTTCCGGATGTTACAACTAACCCCCCTGAAAACAAGTTTCGTCCCGAAACTTGCTAAAAGTACTTGCAAAGCACACTCGAAAACGCAAAGAACTCATAACGCTAACTATCGATCACAAGCCAAACGTCACTCTCATACTCATGAACGTCTCACGAGGTAATCACATATACACACAAAACATATCACATTATAAGCACATAGGTAAAGATCAAGGAAGAAGCTCGGGACTAACCCGACTGCCCTATCGGTGTCTCTAAACCCGCATAAAACTCGGGATAGTTCCTCAGGACACTATCCTCCGTCTCCCAGGTAGCCTCGTCGGTTCCTCGCCTCGACCACTGCACCCTCAACATCGGTATCTCCTTCGATCGAAGGCGTCTCGTACTCCGCTCTAAAACGGCTATCGGATGCTCAATAAAAGTATGGTCCGACTCGACCACTAGATCCTCGTGGCTAATGATGTGTCTTGGGTCATGGATGTAATCTCTTAGTTGAGACACATGGAATACAATATGTTGATAGGTGATGGAATCACTATCATTTAGGGTAGTTTTTAGAGTCTTTTTATTGCATTTGTGTCGGTTTATGCTACTAACTCCTTGGTCCAGAAGAAGAAGATTAAAAGAAGCTAAAGAATGAATTATAAGCACTTAGGAGTGAAGAACATTCACGAAGCAAGGCTTCTGTTGCATCACCGCCCCAACGGGTCCTTGTCCCCGCCCCTGCGGGTGACGCCTTCCACTAGAGCGCCCCCTGCGCCTTCGCCAGTGTCAGCCAAGAAGTGTGTTACCGCCCCTGCGCCACTCCATTGGCGCCCCTGCGGTGACCTACCCTGACGAGACGAAGACCAGCTCCCCTGCGCCTCCCACTGCGCCATGCCTGCGCCTCAACCTGGGAGCTGGAAGACGAAGAGGTTGTGTCACCGCCCCTGCGCTGACATAGGGGCACCCCTGCACCTTGGCATAAAAAACGCCAGGAAGTTGTGTCACGCTAAGGATGTATGCACGCAAAAGTCTTAAATTTATACTCAATATATTTCTCCTAACTCCTAGTGAACCCGCAGTGTATGGGACATTTTGTAGTAGGGATAGTATTCCAAGGTCGAACACAAAGACTAAGGTGAGATTGAATCGATTAGTGACTAAGGATAGTGTTGATCTAGGCTAAGAAAAGAGAAAGAAACAAATAAATGAAAATCTCAATGTTTTTGGATTGGTTTTGTGTGGTGATCAATCAAGGATCATAATGATGCAATATGGCAAAACAAACTAAGGAATCAAGCTAAAACACAAATAAATGAGCAAACACGAAATATGTAATCAAAGAGAGAAAAACGGATTCTAGGGGTTGGAAATTCCGGTTATGGCATAGGACTCAAGCTATCTAATCATTCCTAGGATAAACTATAGTATGTTGGGAGTGAGTGTTTCTAGATTGGGATCAATCACCGGGTAGGTCTCATGGTCCACTAATCCGTTCCTAAGGTCTTATCACCGGGTAAGTCTCAAAGAGCCTAAGGATAGGAATTCTACACAAACCGGATGGTTATCTAGGGATCTAACCTCTCCTTACACGGTATGTCTCGGGAAGGCAAGTCCTAAACATCAATCCTAGCACACTCAATCCCATAGCGGCTTATGAGGCTCACTACTACCTAGAGTTCGTCATCATCGGTATCTAAGAGCAAGAATCACCGGCTAGGTCTCTTCTAACTCTTAGTTGCTAACACTAGGTCACCCTAGGATAGATTTAGCTCAACTAACACTAGGATTTCAATAAATTACCAACCTAACACTTAGATTTATCAATACAAGCAAGTTAATCAAAATTACGGGGTGTTCATCCCTTTCCACGGCCGTGGAAAGGCAAGATCCAACCGTGGTTTTAAATAGTGACTAGGTTCAATCAAGTGAGTCATCTAAGTATTCATTTAAGTCTATTCTAACATAGTCCAGGCCATAACCATCTTTTCCTTACCCTAGAATCGCATCTATTTAGCCTACAACATGCATCTTAACAATCAAACTCAACAAGCATAAAATCATAGAATCCATGGCAAGAAGATGAAATGAAAGATGGATTAAGCAAATGAAACAAGTAAAACAAGCTAAATCAAGGTTCAAGAAGGACTTACAACCCTTCAAAAGAAAGTTCGAATCGTTTCTTACAAACCCTTGCAAAACGTTTCACAAAGCTCACTCAAAATCACTCAAAAAGACTATGGAACTATGAACTAGTGTGCTTCTTCTTCTTCTCCAATGGAAGCCTTTCTTCTTCTCCAATGATAGCTCCAATCCAATCTTCTAAATGAGAGAATATTGTTGTTGAGAGTGTGAGAGAGAATGGGAGTGAGGGGTCTGTCCCTAACAGCCTTGCAGGACCACCTTTTATCCTCCAAATTTGCAAGAGTCGGCCATGAAGATCGTGGGACAGCTGTCACAGCTGTCTGGGGAAAACCACGGCCAAAACCACACCCGTGGAAGTCCCAATGGCCATGGTTTTGGTGCCTCAGCTTGTTTTGGACCATCAAGCCTCATTTTGGTGCATGGCATGCACCAAGGTCACATGTGTCCTCCTTAGCCCCTAGCTTGCATCCCAATGAGTCCGAAGGTGTGAAATCTCGAGGAACGATCCTCAAATGTATCGATTAAGCTCCTAAAACTCCTAAAATACCTACAAAGCATGCAAAAGTCCGTGTAGACGTCTATCTCGACAAAATACATAAATTGAGTGCAAATCGTCACGAACTAGTGCCAACCATGCATGAATGAGCGGAAAAACTATCTAAATGAGTGCCTAAACCTAAGCCATAAATCGTGTTATCAAAAATACCCCATACTTAATGTTTGCTCGTCCCCGAGCAAGTCCCAACTATAGACTAAGAGATGACGTGATTTATGCATGCAGAAAAACAACAAAATCTTTTTGGAGTTGTGCTTATAATATTGGATCACCTTCATAGTCATGTTTCATGGCAATGGACAAGCAATCATGTGTCAAATAAGTGAAGGCATGGAAAGACAATTATACTTAACTCGAAGGCATGCATGAAATGTAAAAATGAAGAAGTCAAGATGATCATGAGCATATTCAATCTAGATCAGTAAGTCTTACACACATGCAAATAGGTCACAAGGACTTGTGAAATAAAAGGCTAAGAAACGTTGTGATTAGGTTGGAATTTTTCTAGGCTATGTGATGCTAATCCGGGAATGGAACTAACTTCACAACTTCACATTTTTATCAATTTCCCACAAGTGTATATTTTCTCCATCTTTTCTTTCTTTTCTTTTCTTTTTCTTTCACTTATTTTTGAGACAATGGCATTGGTGTACAAAAGCCGAAACCTTGGTGATTATCCGTCCTCGGGCTTTTTTATTTTTCGAGGTGCATCCACACCGGGCACACATACCAAAGCTCGTTAGGACTATCGGTTTATTTGACTTTGGCAAGGCACAAACACCCGATTATGTGAATGGTGCCGAGTTACTCGTCATTTAAACCAACATCCCCAAACCTATATTTTTGTCTACACTTTCACAACAAATTCAGCACTTCATTCAGAACATTCATCCATCAACAACTTCACCCCACAATTGCTCCTCACACACATCAACACACTAACATGCTCCTATTCCCGGATGGGTCAAAAGAGGTCAAATTTATATCAATTGAGGTGCTCAAACAACATGATCAAGATGAGAAGTAGAGAAAGATGAATTGCCTTAATCACTCCTAGATGATGTGCAAGAACTAGCATGTAATTTCGACTTTCAATACTCAATCCAATCAAGACAAACATCATGATCACAATCCATTCGTGGTATTCAAGATAAGTACTTCAAGTCCACATATGCATTCATCAATTCAACACACAAGGCCATCCTAGCCAATTCACAAGACAATTTCATCATAAGGGTCATTCCCAAGCTTAGAAGCACTAAAATTTGTTTAAATTTTTTGACTTTTTTGGAATTTTTGAAATATGTATGTACAATGCAAGACATAATGAAGCATGTGACTAAAAGAAACTACCCTAGATGCTAATCATGCAACAGATTATGCAAACCCCACCCCATACTTAGAAACACATTGTCCCCAATGTGGTATTCAAGTAAAGAAGAGTGAAAGAGGGTTCTCACAATGTAAAAATGGTTTGCTTTGGTATTTGGGATTACTCAAATGAAGTGATGTTGGATGATCCTATAAACGATGGTAGAGAGCTCAAAGTGTTCGTTATGGCGTCGGGATCCGCGCTAGGCACCGCTAGCCGTCCAAGTCCCACGTCTGCTCCATCCACAATTGATGAGGGACTCATCATAATCATCCACATTCCATGCAAGGCTTCCATGCCACCAAGACTCTAGCACACAAACAAAGCACACCAAACACACAAAAGCACACAAAAACAGAAAAAATCAAAACAAAAACAAAAACGAAAAAGGGAAAAATGTCTACCGATGGGTTGCCTCCCATCAAGCGCTTCTTTAAGGTCATTAGCTTGACCAAACTCAGGGGCGTCTAACTCAAGGTGAAGTGGGGCAATTATGTCCACTGGAGCTCCCCGGATATACTTCTTCAATCGGTGCCCATTCACCTTAAAATCTCCACAATGCTCCCCTCCTATCTCAACCGCTCCATGGGGAAAGATCTTCTTCACCACATAAGGACCCGTCCATCTTGACTTTAGCTTTCCGGGGAAGAGCCACAGCCTTGAGTTGAAGAGAAGGACAAGGTCACCTTCACTCAACTCCTTCGGGATGAGACGCTTGTCATGCCAACGTTTGGTCCTTTCCTTGTAGATCCGGGCGTTTTCATAGGAATCCAACCGGATCTCCTCAAGAGCGTTCATATCTAGCAATCTCTTCTCTCCGGCCTCTTTGAGGTCAAAATTCAACCACCTTATAGCCCAATATGCTCTATGCTCCATCTCTACCGGAAGGTGGCAAGACTTGCCATAGACTAGCTTGTAAGGAGTGGTGCCAATCGGTGTCTTGAAAGCGGTTCTATATGCCCACAAAGCATCATCGAGCTTCATAGCCCAATCTTTTCTCGTCCTAGAAACCGTCTTCTCAAGAATTACCTTTATCTCCCGGTTGGAGATCTCCACTTGGCCACTAGTTTGGGGATGGTAAGGTGTTGCCACCTTATGAGTCACCCCATACTTAGCCAAAAGTGCCCCAAAGTTCCTATTAGTGAAGTGCTTCCCTCCATCACTTATGATCACCCTTGATGTTCCAAACCTAGGGAAGATCACTCGGTTGAAGAACCGCACCACAACCTTGGCATCATTTGTAGGAGAGGCGATTGCCTCTACCCATCTTGAAACATAGTCCACCGCCAATAGGATGTAGAGGTTGCCACAAGAAGAGGGGAATGGTCCCATGAAGTCCACACCCCACACATCGAATATCTCCACCTCTTGTATGTTGTTCAAGGGCATCTCATTCCTCCTTGAGATGTTGCCCGTCCTTTGGCAAGCATCACAAGCTACCATAAAATTCTGCACATCCTTGAACAAACTTGGCCAAAAGAAACCCGATTGCAACACCTTAGCACATGTCTTGTGTGAGCTAGCATGGCCTCCACATGGCAAGGAGTGACAATGGCGGATCACACTCTCCACCTCATCCTCCGGTATGCATCTTCTAAAGACTCCATCCGGCCCTCTCTTGAACAAAAGCGGTTCACTCCAATAGTAATGCCTCACATCCTTGAAGAACTTTTTCCGCTGGGCATATGACAAACCGGGAGGCACCTCCTCGCACACAAGATAGTTCACAATGTCGGCATACCATGGCTCATTACCCCTTGACACTTGAAACAAGCACTCCTCCACCATTTGCAATTGCTCATCCCGGAATGAGTCATCAATCGGGATGTCATCTCTCTCAAGCTCCAATGGTGGGAGTCTACTAAGGTGATCCGCCACAGAATTTTCGGACCCCTTCTTATCCTGGATTTCCAAGTCAAACTCTTGAAGAAGAAGGATCCACCGAATTAACCGAGGCTTAGCATCCTTCTTTGTAAGGAGATAACAGATCGCAACATGATCCGTATAAACAATGACCTTCGCTCCAACAAGATATGAGCTGAACTTCTCAAATGCATATACAACCGCTAGAAACTCCTTCTCGGTGGTAGCATAATTGAGTTGGGCATCATCTAGCGTCTTGCTAGCATAATAGATGGCATGTGTTAGCCCATCTTTCCTTTGTCCCAAAACAGCCCCAACGGCTACATCACTCGCGTCACACATGATCTCAAACGGTAAACTCCAATCCGGAGGTTGCATGATGGGAGCGGAGATCAAAGCATTCTTCAACCTACAAAAATCTTCAAGGCAATCCTTGGAGAAAACAAACTCAACATCTTTCATTAGTAGGTTAGTAAGAGGCTTAGAAATCTTAGAGAAATCTTTAATGAATCTCCCGTAAAAACCGGCATGCCCTAGAAAACTCCTTACCCCCTTCACCGAGGTAGGTGGTGGCAACTTCTCTATGGTTTCTATCTTAGCCCTATCAACCTCAATGCCTCGGTTGGACACCAAGTGTCCCAACACAATACCTTCACTTACCATGAAGTGACATTTTTCCCAATTTAAGACAAGGTTCGTCTCCTCACATCACTTAAGCACTAGAGACAAGTTAGCTAAGCAATTATCAAATGAAGATCCATAAACGGAAAAATCATCCATAAACACTTCCATGATATTTTCAATATACTCAGAAAAGATGGTCATCAAACACCTTTGAAAGGTGGCGGGTGCATTACACAACCCAAACGGCATTCTCCTATATGCAAATGTACCCCAAGGACATGTTAACGTGGTTTTCTCTTGATCATCAGGGTGAATAGAGATTTGGAAGAATCCACTATAGCCATCTAAGTAACAAAAATGGGAATATTGAGCTAATCTCTCTAGCATTTGGTCAATAAAAGGAAGAGGGAAGTGATCTTTCCTAGAGGCCACATTTAGTTTCCTATAGTCAATGCACATCCTCCATCCCGTAACCGTTCTAGTTGGGATTAGTTCATTATTCTCATTAGTCACTACGGTCATTCCACCCTTCTTAGGAACCACATGAACGGGACTAACCCATTTACTATCGGAAATCGGGAAAATGATTCCTGCATCTAGCAATTTGAGGATCTCTTTCTTGACTACTTCTTTCATGATAGGGATTAGTCTTCTTTGAGGTTCAATAGAAGCTTTATGATTATCTTCCATTAAGATCTTATGCATGCACAAAGAAGGTTTAATGCCAACTAAGTCATCAATGGTATAGCCAATGGCTTTCTTATGCAATCTCAACTCATGCAACAATCTAGCAAGTTCATCATCATTCAAGCATGCATTCACAATCACCGGATATATAGAATTCTCACCAAGGAAACCATACTTCAAATGAGAGGGGAGGGGTTTGAGTTCAAGTTTAGGAGGACCTTTATCGAGTGGAGACGATCCGTATAATGTTGGTTGAGATGAATCCAAAGCTTTGGAAGAGTCCCCAAAGCTCCTTGAAGCTTGATCAACAACCAATGCAGTTTTTGGAGAAACCACGGGCAAAAATTACGGGCTCTAGCAAAAAATTCCAGAGAGCTCCACGAGACTTTCCACGGGCGTGGTTTCCCCTACCTGGCCGTGGTTTTCACAAAAATTCAGCACACCTTCGTGTGCTTCAAATTCAGCTCTTGTCTCCTTTTCCAATGATTCCAAAGTCTTGATTTCTTCATTGCAAGCCTCCTCAACTCCTTCCTCCATCAAACTTAAGCTAAGAACCTTCTCCAAGGGTCCTTGATCAAGATCGAGCTCACAACTTCTCTAGACTCCTCTTGCTCGACAATGTTGAACACGTCTTCACCAAGGGCTGGCACTTTCATCATTGCGGATAATTTGAACTTGATATTCTCTTCTCCAATGTTGAAGGAGAGAATTCCATTTTTGCAATCCACCAAACATCCGGATGTAGCCAAGAAAGGTCTCCCTAAGATGATGGGAGCCGGATAGTCCGCTGGGATGTCCAAGATAACAAAATCAATCGGCACATAGAACTTCCCTAGTTGCACCGGTATGTCTTCCAATATTCTAACCGGGTGAGTGATCGAACGGTCCGCCATGTAAAGGGTCATCTTGACCGGCTTTGGATCTCCTAGCCCAACCTTGTTGCAAAGTGCAAGCGGGATAATGCTTGCACTTGCCCCAAGATCACATAGGGCTTCATACTTCACTTCTCCCACTTCAATTGCCACACAAAAGGAACCCGGATCTCTTAGCTTAGGAGGCATCTCCTCCTTCATGGTTTGGATCAATTCCGAGGACCTCTTTGTCATCCTCACTTCCCCATACTCTTCCAACTTCCTTTTGTTTGAGAGTATTTCCTTCAAGAACTTGCCATATGCTGGCATTCCTAGAATAGCATCCATGAACGGAATGTTAATATGCAATTTAGACATAAGTTCAAGGAATTTACCAAAGTGCTTGTCCAAGCGAGCTCTTGCTCGTGATTGTAGGAATGGTAGTGGTGGCTTGAATGGAGGTGGTGCCACATATGTTGGCTCATTATCCTTACTCTTGCCTCCATCTTCTTGCAATGTCTCTTCCTCTATCACCACTTGCTTCCCCTTATCATTTCCCTTAGGTAAGGGATCCTTCATGCTTAGCCCACTTCTTGTTGTAATGGCCAACACTTGGCCTCTTGGGTTATCTTCGGTTCTTCCGGGAAGCTTTCCCGAATCTCTATGAGCTTCAGCCGCCTTTTGGAATACTTGTGCTTCCAACACCTTTTGAGCCTTTGAAATGGAAGTCACCGTGCTCTCAAGACCACTCAACCTCCCAAGCAATTGCTCAAACATCATCTCGGTTCTATCCTTTGGAGGATGAGTAAATCCGGGTGGAGGTTCTTGTGAAGCCTTTGGTGGTGGAGCTGCGCTTGTGGAAGCGGGAGGGTTCAAGGCTCCATCCGGGTTAGAATAGGAAAACCCGGGATGGTTGTGGTTAGGCCGGTAATTGTTGAATTGCCGGTTGTTGTTGAAATTCCTTGGGCCTTGATAGTTGTTGTAGTTGCCCCTTCCCATGTAGTTCACATCTTCCTCCTTGGAAGACAAGTTTGCTTGCACTTGCACTTGAGGGCTTGCTTGATTCTTCAAAGTTGTAGCACACAATTCCCTCAAAGATTTCAGCTCATTGTTGATTGCATTAAGCTTGAAGTTACTCATGGTGACTTCACTCACCTCATATGCTCCCGCTTTCCTCCCATCACTCTTCCTATGGGAGTACTTCTCAATCACCAAAGCTTGTTTCTCTACAAACTCCCAAGCTTCATCCACATTCTTTTCCATGAAAGTCCCACCGGAAAGAGATTGAAGCTTGAATTGGCTATCTTCATCAAGTCCCTTGAAGTAGATCTCCAATAGCTCAATTTTCGGTATACCATGGTGTGGAAAATCTAGGAGAAGGTCTTTGAACCTCTCCCAAGACTTGAATAAGCTTTCTCTATCCTTCATCACGAAGGCATTGATCTTCCCTCTCAACTCGGTAGTCTTGGAAGGTGGGAAGAACTTTGTCAAAAACTCGGTTGTCATCTCCTCCCAAGTACTCACTCGCCCTTGTGGAATAGATTGATACCAAGCCAAGGCTTTATCCTTAAGTGAGAAGGAGAAAGCCATAAGCTTATGGTTGTTGCTCTCCAATCTAGACGGTCTTAGAGTCTCTATCAAGATCTCATAGTTCATCAAGTGTTGATGAGGAGACTCTCCTTCCATCCCTCCAAATTGATTATGCTGGATCATTTGTAGAACTTGAGGGCGGAGCTCGTAATCATGGGCTGCGGGATCTCCTAAGTTCATACCCGGACGGTGTGCTCTTTGTGACGGATCCATACGTTGCCCTAACGTTTGTGGCTCTTCAATAGCAATGGGCACAACCCGAATATTAACCGCCAGCTGCGGTTGTGGTGGAGGTGGAGGTTGTTGACGATTAAGCTCTCTTTGCACAAGAGCTTGCCTAATCTCTTCAATCTCCCTCCTAGTTGCTTCTTGCCTCTCATCGGCAAGTCTCCTTTCATTCTCCAAGGCTTCATCCCTTAGCCTAATTTGCTCTAAAGCTTCATCTAACTCAGCTTGGAGATCTCTTCCGGCCATCTCCTTTCCCTTCCTAATGCTGTTGGATCTAGATCTAAGGGTTTTCTCCGGTTCGGGATCGAATGGAGCTAAATCCTTACCACGAGATCTTCGCATACACCTAAAGAGTGAGAGATGTCCTGAAAAGCAAAGACACAAACCAAACGAGATCAAAAGCAACAAGAAAGACCTACACTATAAACAATCACAAACAATGACTCAATCTTAACCTAGTCCCCGGCAACGGCGCCAAAAACTTGTCATGCTAAGGATGTATGCACGCAAAAGTCTTAAATTTATACTCGATATATTTCTCCTAACTCCTAGCGAACCCGCAGTGTACGGGACGTTTTGTAGTAGTGATAGTATTCCGAGGTCGAACACAAAAACTGAGGTGAGATTGAATCGATTAGTGGCTAAGGATAGTGTTGATCTAGGCTAAGAAAAAAGAAAGAAAAAAATAAATGAAAATCTCAATGTTTTTGGATTGGTTTTGTGTGGTGATCAATCAAGGATCACAATGATGCAATATGGCAAAACAAACTAAGGAATCACGCTAAAACACAAATAAATGAGCAAACACGAAAAATGTAATCAAAGAGAGAAAAGCGGATTCTAGGGGTTGAAAATTCCGGTTATGGCATAGGACTCAAGCTATCTAATCATTCCTTGGATCAACTATAGTATGTTGGGTGTGAGTGTTTCTAGATTGGGATCAATCACCGGGTAGGTCTCATGGTCCACTAATCCGTTCCTAAGGTCTTATCACAGGGTAAGTCTCAAAGAGCCTGAGGATAGGAATTCTACACAAACCGGATGGTTATCTAGGGATCTAACCTCTCCTTACCGGGTAAGTCTCGGGAAGGCAAGTCCTAAACATCAATCCTAGGACACTCAATCCAATAGTGGCTTATGAGGCTCACTACTACCTAGAGTTCTTCATCATCGGTATCTAAGAGCAAGAATCACCGGGTAGGTCTCTTCTAACTCTTAGTTGCTAACAATAGGTCACCCTAGGATAGATTTAGCTCAACTAACACTAGGACTTCAACAAATCACCAACCTAACACTTAGATTTATCAATACAAGCAAGTTAATCAAAATTACGGGGTGTTCATCCCTTTCCACGGCCGTGGAAAGGCAAGATCCAACCGTGGTTTTAAACAGTGACTAGGTTCAATCAAGCGAGTCATCCAAGTATTCATTTAAGTCTATTCTATCATAGTCCAAGCCATAACCATCTTTTCCTTACCCTAGAATCGCATCTATTTAGCCTACAACATGCATCTTAACAATCAAACTCAACAAGCATAAAATCATAGAATCCATGGCAAGAAGATGAAAGGAAAGATGGATTAAGCAAATGAAACAAGTAAAACAAGCTAAATCAAGGTTCAAGAAGGACTTACAACCCTTCAAAAGAAGGTTCGAATCGTTTCTTACAAACCCTTGCAAAACGTTTCACAAAGCTCACTCAAAATCACTCAAAAAGACTATGGAACTATGAACTAGTGTGCTTCTTCTTCTTCTCCAATGGAAGCCTTTCTTCTTCTCCAATGATAGCTCCAATCCAATCTTCCAAATGAGAGAGTATTGTTGTTGATAGTGTGGGAGAGAATGGGAGTGAGGGGCCTGTCACTAACAGCCTTGCAGGACCACCTTTTATCCTCCAAATTTGCAAGAGTCGGCCATGAAGATCGTGGGACAGCTGTCACAGCTGTCTGGGGAAAACCACGGCCAAAACCACGCCCGTGGAAGTCCCAATGGCCGTGGTTTTGGTGCCTCAGCTTGTTTTGGATCATCAAGCCTCAATTTGGTGCATGACATGCACCAACAAGGTCCCATGTGTCCTCCTTAGCCCGTAGCTTGCATCCCAATGAGTCCGAAGGTGTGTCATCTCGAGGAACGATCCTCAAATGTATCGATTTAGCTCCTAAAACTCCTAAAATACCTACAAAGCATGCAAAAGTCCGTGTAGACGTCTATCTCGACAAAATACATAAATTGAGTGCAAATCGTCACGAATTAGTGCAAACCATGCATGAATGAGCGGAAAAACTATCTAAATGAGTGCCTAAACCTAAGCCATAAATCGTGTTATCAAGTTGAAGGGTCAGACATTGAAAAGCATTGAAGATCCGCCCCAGCGGAATGTCTTAGCCACCCCTGCGGCATTGAAGAAGATCAACCGATTCTGCCTAAACCGCCCCTGCGGTCCATGAAGGCCGCCCCTGCGGTTTAACGCCAGAAGCTTTACTCCGGCTATTTACACCACCTTTATGGCATTGAAGGTGGCTGTTTAAGGCCGGCCATTTACTCCTAATTAAGTGTCTTTTGTAGTATAAATAGTCCTTGGCTGATTGCTAGAATCATCCATGCTTTTCCCACAAAAATCAAGAATTGAGTTTTCCATCGTAATGGGTTGCTAACTCCCTTGCTACATTGGGTTGGTTTGAAGTTGCTTTGTTACTTTGGTTGTAAGTTCTTTTTAATATAAGTTTTTATTCAGTAATACTTTGTGTTTCCTTGATCTCCGTTGTCTAATTGTATGTTTACTATTGCTTAAGATTGATCACCTTAGGTTCTAAAGTGCATGCAAATAACTAGGATTAATAGGTTCCGGGTTCGGGTCTTTAATCTGGTAGTAACTTTAAGTAATAACGGGTTGTAATTACTTAAAGAAAAGGAACACAAATATAAAGATAAGTTTAACGGTTTTAATCATGTCTTTATATCCCTTAGTCTTTGTTTGAAAGCTAAATTGTTATTCCTTCTTGTAGGTTTACAGAACTTTAACTTGTTAAGTTGTGTTGATGCCGGTTGGCTCGACACATATATATGATCGAGATGGGAGATTACTTAAGAACTTGAAAAAGGAGCTCACTAAAGTAGTAATTGCATGCTTAGAATCAACCTAGTGTAGATTCACCTATCATTTTCTTACTTGTCGCGTTAATCGTTTTTTGTGTGAATCAATTCAACCAAAACCCCCCCTTTTTGTTACTTGCTAGTGAAACCAATAATTGCATCTAAAACACCTCAACTCTCTTGAGTTCGACCCTTACTTATCTACTATACTTGTTCTTAGTGCTAAGTTGGGATTTACTTTTGATTGGGTATAGACGACCATAGAAATACCTTCAGTCAAATTTTGGCGCCGTTGTAGGGGATTTTGAGTGTTCTATTGTTATTATTGGTTTTGTTTGGTTTGAACCATTTTTATGGTTTAAACCCGTGCTACAAAATCCAGCTTTGCTTCTTTTGATCAAGAAATTGAGAGGACGCACATCCGGAAGGGAAGACAACAACAACTTCAGCAAGAGATGGCTGACCGTACACTTCGTCAACTCACGCAACCCACTTTGGCTCAAAATCTTCTTGCGGTCACTATACCGGCATTAGGGGAAGGAGTTAATTTTAAGCTCAAACCGGGCCTCATTCACTTGCTTCCATCCTTCCATGGGCTAAGTGGTGAAGACCCCATCAAGCACTTAGGGAAGTTCCATACCGTGTGTATGAGCATGAAACCGGCCAACATTACCGAAGAACAAATCAAGATGAGGGCATTCGGTTTCACACTAAAAGATTCCGCGGATAATAGCTGGCATCCTTCCATGGGGTAAGTTGCTTTGTTACTTTGGTTGTAAGTTCTTTTTAATATAAGTTTTTATTCAGTAATACTTTGTGTTTCCTTGATCTCCGTTGTCTAATTGTATGTTTACTATTGCTTAAGATTGATCACCTTAGGTTCTAAAGTGCATGCAAATAACTAGGATTAATAGGTTCCGGGTTCGGGTCTTTAATCTGGTAGTAACTTTAAGTAATAACGGGTTGTAATTACTTAAAGAAAAGGAACACAAATATAAAGATAAGTTTAACGGTTTTAATCATGTCTTTATATCCCTTAGTCTTTGTTTGAAAGCTAAATTGTTATTCCTTCTTGTAGGTTTACAGAACTTTAACTTGTTAAGTTGTGTTTATGCCGGTTGGCTCGACACATATATATGATCGAGACGGGAGATTACTTAAGAACTTGAAAAAGGAACTCACTAAAGTATTAATTACATGCTTAGAATCAACCTAGTGTAGATTCACCTATTATTCTCTTACTTGTCGTGTTAATCGTTTTCTTAAGCTTTGTGTGAATCAATTCAACCAAACCCCCCCCCCCTTTTTGTTACTTGCTAGTGAAACCAATAATTGCATCTAAAACACCTCAACTCTCTTGGGTTCGACCCTTACTTATCTACTATACTTGTTCTTAGTGCTAAGTTGGGATTTACTTTTGATTGGGCATAGACGACCATAGAAATACCTTCAGTCAGATGCATACCCTCCAATCGTGGTGGAAATGCTAGTCGGTATGCCACCTCACCAAATCTCTCTACTATCTCGAATGGACCGTCATATTGGGGGCTCAATTTCCCTTTAATGCCGAATCGTCTAACACCCCAAGTCAGTGACACCCTCAGGGCCTCAGCCACACCTGGGCTCCTACCCTAAACTCGAGAGGTCTACGCCTCCTATCCTCGTACGATCTCTAACGACTCTGGGTGGTCAACATCCTCTCTCGTATCAAAGCAACCCTAGCCATGTCATCCTACACGTGATCCGGAGTTACAACACTATAACGCCCCGCTCGTCCCAACATAAGGGAGTGTGGCATCTCCGCCCACACAATACCTCATACAGTGCCATCGCAATCGCCGCATGCCAGCTATTATTATACGAAAACTCCACCAATGGGAGATGGTCTGGCCATACATGCCCCCAATCTAGTACACATGCACGCAACATGCCCTCTAAGGTCTGAATAGTCCGCTCAAACTGGCCATCAGTTTGTGGATGGTATGCGGTGGTGAAATGAAGACTCAAACCTAGGGCGGCATGTACCTGCTGCCAAAACCTCGAGGTAAAACGCCCGTCCCTATCCGAGATAATGGTCCTAGGTACTCCCTGCAATCTCACAATCTGACGGGTAAACTCCTCGGCTAGACGACTCAGCGGCCACGTCTCTCGGATGGGGATGAAACGTGCGATCTTCGTCAACCGATCTACTACTACCCAAATCGCGTTGAAGCTCCTACTCGGTCTCAACCCGGTAACGAATTCCATCGATATATCCTCTCACTTCCACTACGCCACGGGCAGTGGGTGAAGCTCTCCTCCGTGTCGCTAGTGCTCGATCTTGACCTGCTGGTAGCTCGCGCATCGGGCCACATATCTCGCTACATCGGGCTTAATCCCGCCCAACTAGTAAGATCTCCTAAGGTCCTGGTACAACTTACTCGTGTCCAGATGCACAAAGTAAGGTGTAGGATGTGCCTCACATAAAATCCGCTCTCTCAACTATGGGTCCGACGGTACACAAATACGCCTTTGGCGTCTCTATTAGCCATCTGCTCCTACCGTAAACTGCGGTGCCTCACCTCGGGTCATCCTATCTCTAATCCTCCTCAAAAATCGGACAAACGACCGTCCATATCCGGGAATCGGATATCCATATCTAACTCTATCAAATCCCTCCTCAGCTGTTGTTGAACCGTAAGTCGTGCTATAGCCTCCTCTCGAGTAGTCTTCCTACTCAAAGCATCGGCAACTACGTTCGCCTTCCCTGGATGGTACAAAATCTCCAAATTAAAATCCTTAATCATCTCCAACCATCTCCTCTTGCGGTTATGCAACTCCCGCTGAGTCAATATATACTTCAGACTCTTATGGTCTTTGAAGATCTAGCACGTAGCCCCGTACAAGTAGTGCCGCCAGATCTTCAAGGAATGAATCACTGCCGCTAGCTCAAGATCATGGGTGGGATAATTCTCCTCGTACGGCTTCAGTTGCCGAGAAGCGTACGCAATAACCCTACTCCTCTACATCAAAACGCACCCCAAGCCCAACTTGGAGGCGTCACTATATACAACAAAATCCTCTACGCTCTCGGGCTGGGCCAAAATAGGAGCGGAGGTCAACCTCCTCTTCAGCTCCTCAAAGTTGCTCTGGCAAGGCTCGGACCAAATGAACCTGGTAGACTTCCTCAGAAAGGAAGTAGGCATGCAATCACGGAGATACCCTCAACAAATCAGCGGTAATGCCCCGCTAAGCCCAAGAAACTGCACACCTCCTTGACCGTCCTAGGAGGCGGCCATGAAGAAATGGACTCTATCTTCGTCGGGTCAACCATGACACCCTCGGCGGAAACTATATGACCTAGGAATGCTACCTCGCGCATCCAAAACTCGCACTTTGAGAGTTTTGCATAAAACTCTGTATCTTGAAGCACCCGAAGAACCGTCCTCAGGTGTCCTGCATGCTCCTCCCTACTCCGGGAGTAGACTAAGATATCATCTATAAACACCACCACGAATTGGTCCAAGAAGTGGATGAAGATGCCGTTCATCAACCTCATGAAGCCGACGGGTGCATTCGAGAGCCCGAAGGGAATCACGACAAACTCATAATGGCCATATCTCGTCCTGAATGCCGTCTTCGACAAGACCTCCTCTCTTACCCTCAACTGGTGATAGCCCGACCTCAAATCAATGCGTGAAAATACGGAGGCTCCCTGTAACTCTTCTATAAGATCATCGATGAACGGTAAAGGGTACTTGTTCTTGATGGCGACTTTTTTACAATTCCCGATAATCGATATAAAGCCTCAAAGATTCGTCCATCTTCTTGACGAAGAGGACCGGTGCACCCCAAGGGGAAACACTCGGGCGTATAAAACCTCTCTCAGCTAACTCCTCGAGCTGCTTCTTCAACTCTAGCAACTCGATCGGCATCATGCGGTATGGAGCCTTGGAGATCGGCCTCGTGCCGGGCTCCAACTCAATAGAAAAATTAACGCTCCTCTGTAGTGGTAATCCGGGTGGCTCCCCAAATACGCTCTCAAACTCGCACGCCACGGAAGTCTCCTCCAGCAATGGTCCCGTCTCTTCCTTCATGGTATAGCACTAGAAGACCTCGCATCCCTGCCCGATCAGTCTTGCGGCTCGGACCGCACTAATCACTGTACCGGTCTTCCGGAGGTCCCATCCTCGGAAAATCACCTCGTGTCCCGTCTCCGTGGTAACTGTCACGGTCCTCCGGCTGATGTCCAAAACGGCTCGATGGCGGTCCATCCAGTCCATGCCAAGGATGACTTCTTCATGCACTAAGTGCATGACATAGAAGTCAGCCAACCAATCTCAGTTTCCCAAACGTATGGGACAACCGTGTACTTCTCGGGTACCAATAACCCTACCCCCATTGGGTAACCCCACAAGGAAGGATCTCCCCTCTACCGTAATAAGGAAAACCTAGCTACACAGTCATTAGACATAAAAGAGTGTGTCGCACCCGTATCAAATAAAACTCAGACGGGAAGTCAATGGATATGAATAGTACATGTAGCTTCCGGCGCTATTGGATCCACGGCGCTCCTCACCACAAACACCCTGGCCTGTGTGCCACGGGTCTCTTGTATATCTCCACCACGGCCTCTACCACGGCCCTGACCTTGAGTTGACCCTTGTGTACGCGGTTTACTTTGTCCCCGCTGCTGGGAACTCTGAGTTTGAACCTGAGGCGGCCTCTATCCTCCACCTGCCCAGCTAGTAGGTGAGGATCCTTGCAGTGATGGTGCACCGCCCTGTCTGCAATAAACTTCCTTGTGGCCCGTCTGAACGCAAGAGAAAGACGTCACTAGAGGCTTCCTACAATCGGGCCTAAGATTATCATGTCCTCCGCAGTTATAACATTTCCTCCCTCTATCTAGCGCCTGAGTAACAGGCGGACGACCCGTATGTCCCTGGGCCGGACTACAGCCCTGTCCCGAGGCTCTTGCCCCTAAACTAGTGGGTCCCGTCCTCTGACCCTTGTCCGGTCCTCCGGACTGCGCCACTCTCCTAGCTCCTGGTTTGTCTCTCTCATATGCCGATGCTCGATCTTGGTACTCGGCCAGGGAATCAAAACTGAATCCAGCAAGGTATGCACGGGTGGACTCCCTCAATCTCCTAGAAAAGAGATACACGTGTTGGTCCGCCGGAGGTGCGGCGGGCCCCAGTAAGGCCAACTCCGCTCGGAAACGCTTGATCTCCTTGATATATGGGACGTCCTCAAACCCAGCCTCCAAAAAATCTTGGACTCGGTCTCTCCTCAAAGAATCTGGGCAGAAAGTCTCTTTAAAAAGTCTCAATAGTTTGTCCATCCTAGTCACACCTCCTCATACCGATCTCCACCAATAGTGGACCTACTCTCTACCAAAGACTGAACCACCTCGACCTGCCTCTCCTCTAGGCAACGGATAAGCTCAAGTGCTATCTCCACGTGCCCGATCCAATGCTCAACCTCCAACCCTACTTTCCCGTTGAAGTAAGGCACATGTTTCTGGTTGAAAGCCTTCAACCAGGAATCAGGTCCAGGAGACCTCAGCTCGTCTCTAACCCTTACAATCTCCACAACCGGCCCGGATGCAACTATTGCTGGTGTAACAATCTCTAGTACGACCCTGGTTTGTGTAACCCTCTGTGAGACCTCAGTCGATCTCGCAGGTGCAGTTGCAGGCACCGGTTCTGGTGGCGTTAGAGGTGGTGCTCCAATCCTATACGCCTCCTCAACTCGACGTACATAATCCTCGAACACGGTAGCCCTAATCGATGCTCCCCCTGTCCTAGTAGATGAGGAACTACGCGCCCCAAACCTCACAACTCTCATTTCCCTTCCCTCGGGAATGTCACTCTCCGCCACGTCCTCTATTGGAACCCTCCACTACTGACGGATCCACTGCTGGTGGGTTCACAATAGGGATACGTCCCCGACCTCTTGCGCCTGGAGGTCTTCCTATTTGTCCCAGTCTCAGGACGGTAGGAGGAAGTGGTGCTCTACCCCGGACGGGTCCTACATAAGCAATCGCTCTCGTACGTGTCATCTATATCGTTTAGCGTTTATTTAGGTGTAATTAACTCGATATGAAGGTCATATTTATAATATTACTTATGAAAGAAGACTTATAAAAGCATGGTAAGTAAGAAGCCGAAATCCAAGGTGCAACCAAGGCATAAAATCCCAATCATCCTAATGTCACATGCATATCTAAGTACATACATGTCCGAAATCATCCTAAGACCATACACATAAATATAACTATGCAAATATATATACATCAAATACAGAAATCTACGTCGCCGAGGTTTGCGTGAGGAGTGGAGGTCCCGTACATTCTAACCCAATCCCGACTCATGCATTGAATTTTGAAAATGAAAAGTCGGAACCCTTGGGGTTTTGTTTATTCCTCGTTCGGCCTTTAGAAGGTTGCGAGTGCCATTGTTGTCAACCTAGGGCTCTGATACCAATTTGTAAAACCCCAAATCCGCGGGATTTCAAAATGCTACGGGCGAGACCACACAATGGGTCCCGACCCTTAGCTTGACAACAATCTCACCGGACCTTTCCAACTTGGCAAAATAAAGGCGTAAAACTCAAAACAGCTATAATGTATGCAAGAAAAGAAAGGAAGGGATACAAGTTGGAAACTCAGCCGAGTCCTCAAAACGACATAAAACGTAAAGGAATCCAAAACGTATGACATGACATAATCCGAAAATACAAGGAAAACTCCAAAAACGCCCCCCTCCTACAATGTACGGAGACCACTCGGTTGTCCACTCCTCCACCTCACTCGGCGGCATCCCTAACCTACAAGGCATCTACACAAAACAGTTTGAAATTGTTAGGTCACATTCTAGGCATTATAAGAATAATATTGCACAAACACACAAGGAATCACACATAACACACAACATACACATTCATTACTTAATATCTTTTTAGATTATTCCATAACTAATCCATTCATTCAAGTGTGACACGAGAGTCTTATAACTCTCGCCTCTGTCCCCGTGTAACCAAACCGTAAACCCTGAGGGAGTGATGAAGAAGCCCGCCCGTATACTATGTATGGCCTGGTCGCAGAGATCCTCCCAGTCTCCCTCGGGAGCTGGGTAGTAATGTCACCACCATATATTAATAGTAACAATGGGCCAATAATACATTAGGTCAAGTAGATCCTAATCCGTTTTCATGCTCAAAAGCGATAAACACATACCACCATAATATATCCGATAAGGCATAGAAGCGGCTAAGTAAGTCCGAAGACTTACCTCGTCTCAAGCTAATCAAATCAACGATCTAACTTTCCGAATAGGACAACCAAAGCCTGATCACCAAGATATATATACAACATCAAACTCACAACACAACTCCAAAACTCTCCCAAGCTAACAACCTATCAAGGGGTTAAACAACTAGAAGCTAGGAAAGCTTTCTTGAACCTTTAAGAGGTCAAGAACATGATAAACAAAGGAGGGAGGGAACAAAAGCCCACAACTTATAAGAGATCCAGCACAAACCAAGCTGGACTAAAGAGGTAAGTGGAAGAGAGACCACAAGGCCTTCACACACACAAGCTCACTAAAGATTCAAGGGCACCTAGGTTCAAGCCACTAGATGGCATTCTCATAGTCCTAGATCAACCTAAACATGCTTCTAACTACGCAACAACATAAGTTCTAAGGAAGGAACAAAGAGGAAGGGAGGAAGGAACCTACTGGTGAAGAAAACGCAGCCGTGGAAGCAAGCTGGCACTCCCGGCGGAACCTGTCGCCGCCCTACGGACCTCTGGCGCCGCCCCTGCGCCTGGTGGCCGCCCTGCGATTGCCTTTGTCCACCCCAGTGCCTCTGGTGGTCCGCCCCTGAAGTCGAGCAACAGAAACTTCGTCTTCTTAGTTTCTTCGATTGGTTCTTTGCTCCTAATGCCTCCTTCTCTTGTTGGGATTTCTCCAAACTCTCACCACAGGTCCTAACCTCCTCACCACTACCTAAACAAGCTAATGAAAGGGACATGCAAGGGTTTACTAGATCTCCCTTCAAAAGCTTCCTCCATAGCAATGGAGATGAAGAGAAGAGGAAGAAGAGAAAACAAGCATCAAGAGAAAGAGGGAAGGAGACCACTTACCACAGGATGATCCGGAATACCCAAGTTCCAACTCCTACCCAACTCTTCCAAGGCACAAGAAGATGAGAGCAAGTAAGAAGGAAGAGAAGAGTAGAAGGAAGAGAAATGAACGTGAAAGGAAAAGTGGGGAAGAGAGGAGAGAGTAATGAGCTGACAAAACGAGGTGGGTTATCCATGGGTCAGCCCCCTCGTCCCCTCACTCCCAAGGTCAGAATGTTAAAAGATGTCTCCATCCCGCGTTAAAACCCGTACTCAGCAAACGTGCATGCGGGAAATAAGTCGTAGACGCGGAAAGGTTGGAAACAACTCAACTTCCGGAAATAAAATTTCCGGATGTTACATCGATAACATGTTAACAATCCGTAATAAAAATTCCAGATGTTACAACTAATCCCACTAAAAACAAGTTTCGGCCCGAAACTTGCGAACACAAAACTCTCGGTATAAGAACTCGGTAACCACTCAAATCCATAACGTGCAAACTTCCGTAATCGATAACCTTCACACAATCGTGTAACCAAGTCAAGACCTCGCAAGTCCTACACACAAACTTGCATAAACCGCATAATAAGACAAAAGCTAACCAATCATACAACACATTCCCGCTCGGGGCACAAAACACGTAAACTCGCATATGTACGTAAACTCTAACCAACAGGTCAACTCGACGTAACTAGATCATCGTGAAACTCAGACAAAGATACTATACCACGTCCTCCCGGTAGCTTCATCGGCTCCTCGTCTATCCCTAGATCATCACAACTAAGATCATATCTCGAGCCATACACGTGTTCTATCGATCGTCACACCTGAAATCTGGTGAACATTCTCCACTCTCAGAGGCCACACCGACCGGTAAACTACTTCCCAACTCGCGTCAATATCTTCAAAAAGGTCCGATATATATATTGGAACCCAACTCCCTTCTCATGACCAACACGTATGATGCCTCGCGTCCTTGATACTCTTAACTCGACTCATCGCATATCCGAGACCAAGAGGTCCGTACCTCTTTTCAGTACATACTTTCTCGTGACCTAGCTTATCTAACATCTGCCTTTGGACCACCGCTATCCAAGTGAGGTCATCACGTATTTGTTTAGCTAAACTTACATATACTCACCAATTCTAACATCACAAGGTACCACATTACCGTCCACAACTTGCTTCAAACTAGGCCATCACAATGGTACCTCTCAATTATCATAACGATAACTCAACCCAAAGGAGGATATCAGGTCCACCTTTACCCCCTTATTGTTCGCTCCAAAAGGTGTGTGCAAGCTTTAAATTTATAACCGAGGAAATATGCTTAAACAAGGATGCGAACCCGCAGTGTACGGGTCAATTGTAATAAAAGAAAGAGATTCCAAGGGTCGAACACAGGGACTTAGGCGAAACCAAGCACAGAATCGGTTGTCAAATAATGCAATCAACAAAAGCAATCAAAGTAATCAAAGATGATATAAGTCAAATAAGAGGAAATGCGGATTCTAGAGATTAAGATATCCAGTTGTGGTTCAAACTCAAGATCTAAAGATATAGCAGTCAAAGCTGAGATTTTGCAAAGGGAAGGTGTTTCTAAGATGGGAATAGTTCACCGGGTAAGTCTCACTACTCACTATCTCAAACCGTAATTCCTATTACCGGGTAAGTCGCAAGGAACTAAGGTATAAAACTAAAACCTCAAACTAATACACCAACCAAGGGAATAGAATCAACCTTTACCGGGTAAGTCTCAGGTTAACTCTCAAGATTGGAACGGAAGCACACTCAAACCCCAATAAAGGATAAACCTTCATTACCTATCGCTTATGATCTTAGGTAAACATACAAAGGAATCACCGGGTAAGTCTCATCCTAGGCTTGCATTGAACCGGGAAAGGATTAACATGTATAGGGTTTGGCAAACTAGTTCTTAACTCGGATTTGGATCAGGGAAACGTTCACCTCGGTCAGACAGAATCCACCCTGGCCAAGGTGTTCATCGACTGAGCGAGATGTTCGTCGGTTAAGATAAAGACTCGAATTTTCAAGGTCCGGCTAGTATTAAGATCATTCTATCATCGTCTTTCCCACAACCTTCAGTCAATCACCCTAGAATCGCAAAAGAAACTTAGCCAACAATCATCATGATGAAATATTAATAAACTTTATAAGGAAAGAATCAATTATCAAACAATAAGACTTTAATAGAAAGACTTCAATAACTGGATTCAATATGTGACAAATCAGTGTTTTCAAGTCACAAATCAAGCAAGAACAACCAACCAAAAGTAACCAAAGGTAGCCTAGAGAAATCTCATAAAACTCCTTCAAAGGCTATCTTCAACAAGGAAATCTTCCTTCTTCCTTCAAGTCCAAAGAGAAATCTTCTGCAATCGCAGGACTTTGATACAGCGGCTGTCTCAACACGTCTAAGCATGGATTGAATTTGTGGAAAATCCAACCCTTTATATAGGAAAATTATCTTCCAAAGATAAAATATCTTAAAAGATATTTAACTATAAAATATATCCAATTAAATCACCTGAATATCTTTTCTTACTTCCAGAAATCCAGCCCAAAAATAAGATATCTTTATTCCATAAATAAAAGATCTCAGCCATAAAATATATCTCCTCACCGGCGACAGGGCATCCACCTCGGTTGGGGAGCTCCTCAGAATCACCTCGGTCGAGGTGGTACTGTAGCTGAACGAGGTGACTCTGAACTGAATGTGAAATCTCTCAAATCCGGTCCAAAGTAATTCTCTAATCCATTTTCATGCTTCCTGAGTTCCTCCTTAACCTCCTAAATGTAGCTCCAATGACTCCTTAGCTCCCTTAGCTCATTTTAGTCCAAAATGTGCCGTTTTACCTACGATTATAACGAAACTAGGTGTAGACCTCGATTCCCGCAAAGGTAGATGAAATAGAAATATAATCACAGAATGTATGCTCATACATGCAGTCTTATGAAGATAAAACGTCTAAACCGGTGTCAAAACATAGACTATAATACATGCTATCAAAATACCCCATACTTGTCCCTTGCTTGTCCCCAAGCAAGTTCCGAATATTAGGTAGAGGATAGGATGGATTATAAGTCTAAAAGATAAAAAAAATCCTTCAAAAACCTTTTGATGGTGTGCTTCCCCCTTAGATCACCCTAAGAGAATGCTTCATGGAAAATAAAATCAAACATGGTCAAAACATTTCATGAATATAAGAAAGTTGTTCATCTTTGCATAAAATCATAGAATGCATCATAATTCATGTTTATCGAAATCAATCATGTATAATCCAATTTAAACCACTAAGTCAATCAACAAGCTCGAGGTCTCAAGGGTTTTCCAAAGAGAAAGGTCAAGAAACGTGTAGTGTAGGGATGTATAGAAGGTAATGTGGTGCTAGAATCCGGGAATAGGATCTTACTTCACTTTTACTTGAACTTCAACATCCTCCACCAATAAGCTTTGCTTATTTCACGCTTTTTTTTTACTTTACTTTTTGGAATACATGGACAGAGGTGCACAATAATCAAAGCCTAGATGATTAGCAATCATCAATTTCTTGAGATGCATCAAACCCTTGATGCACATACCATGACCCGTTAGGAATATCGCTCAATCCGACTTTTGCAAGATACAAACACCCGGCTATGTGAATGGTGCCGAGTTACTCATCATCATGGTTGACTTCCCCAAACCTATTATTACTTTCTAACACTTTCACTTCCAGCCAACTTCTCAATTGTTACTTCATTTGCTTTCACCACTTGCTTCCACATTCCCGGATAGGCAAAGGGAGGCAAAAAATGTATATGAGGGGCAAAGCATGATCAAGAAGAAGAAGAGAAGAGAATGAATTGCCTTGGTCTTTCCAGGTTGAGAGTGAGAGAACTTATTATGTGGTGTCAACATTCAAATTCAACATAATTTTGATAAAGACAAAGAATTAAACATGCTAGCATTTTAAAACAAAGCAAATAGCAACTTAAACATATCGTAAAACCTTTCAAGCATGTAAAGATTTTAAATCCAATCTACAAACTTTTTCTTCACTAAGATCATATCCAGAAAAGAAACACAAAAACTTTTTTCGAAAATTTTCAGTTAGAAACCCTACCTCGGTCGAGGTGTTCTAAGTCAAACAAGGTGGTCAACCTCGTTTGGCCATAACCATCCCGGTCGAGCAAAAATTTTTTTTTTTTATAAACCAGTTTTTTTTGACGTTTTTCTCAAACAAAAACCTGCATGTATGCATGAAATGACAGATAACCACATAAAGCATAAAAATCATCATAAATATCCATCATAGTCATCATACAAATCATAGTAGCAAGTAAGTCATATAAATACATCCACAATACCCCATACTTGGGACACATTGTCCCAATGGGTCAAAATAAATCTAAGAAAAAGAGAGTACTCACCGGACATAAGCTGAGCTGCATAATAAATAAAGAAAAGAAATCCCTGCAAGCTCTATCCCTGATGTGCTGGTGGTGGTGGTGGATATGGCACGTACGGATGCTGGGATGGATCAAAAGGATAGCCCATCGTGTGCTGGAACTGGATCTCCATCATCCGGCGCTGGTAGTGCTGGCTCTCCCTCAACTCCATCATCTCCAGGGATAAGGCGGCGTAGGAGTCGATCATCTGGTCCGTCACCTCATCAATCCGTCGATGAGCTACTGGGTCCCGCTGCCTACGAGGCCTGCGCCTAGCTGGTCGAGATAGTACTGCTGCCTCCTCTGTCGCCTCCATATCGAGGTTGAGACTGGCACGCTAGGACCGGCGGTATCAGTCCAGGTCTCCATGGCAGCACCGCCATGATCATACTCCTCCTCATCAGCTGCAGCATCAGTGTCTCGGGCATCCTGAATATAAGGCATCGAGGCAGAAGACCAGTACTGAGAATTGAAGAATGTGAATTGATTTGACGATGGTATACCCTGAGGTGCAGTCTGCTCCCAGGGCATGGCTACGTACGGAGTAGTAAGTCTACGAGGAAATAGAATCCTCCTCGTGATCATCTCCTGCAATCCTAGCGGCTTCACAGTCGCGACAACCGTACAAGCTTTGAGGTCCAGATGTTTGCTCCAAACAGTGTGTGCAAGCTTTAAATTTATAACCCTAGACTTAAGCTTAAAACAAGGATGCGAACCCGCAGTGTACGGGTCAATCGTAGTAAAAAGCAAGAAATTCCAGGGGTCGATCACAGGGACTCGGTGAAACAAAGTCAGTAACGATAAGCTTCGTGAATACTAACCACAAAGAGTAATTAACACAATCAAAGATGAATAAGAAGTCAATAAAGCAAACATGCAATTCTAGGGATTAAGGCATCTACTTGTGGTTCCAACTCAAGATCTAAAGATAAGCAGACAAAGCTGAGATTTTTGCAAGGGGAAGGTGTTACTAAAGTGGAGTAGATCACCGGGTAAGTCTCACTACTCACTAATCTAAAACCGTAACTCCTATTACCGGGTAAGTCTCAAGGAATCAAGATAAAGAACTATAACCTCAAACTAACACACCATCTAAGGGAATAGAATCAACCTTTACCGGGTAAGTCTCAGGCTAACTCACAAAGATGGGATGGAAGCACACTCAAACCCTAATAAAGGATAAACCTTTATTACCTACACTTATGATCGTTGGTACACAAACTAAGGAATTACCGGGTAAGTCTCATCCTAAGCTTGCTTTGAACCAGGAAAGGTGAAATAAGAATAGGATTTGGCAAACTCTAACACTTAACTCTCAGTTTAGGATCAGATAAGTCACCTCGGTCAGCCAGATTCCACCCCGGCCGAGATGTTCATCGACTGAACGAGATGCTTAGGGTTAAGGTTAAAGACTCGAACTTTCAGGATCCTACTGGAATCTAAGATTATTCTATCATCGTTTTTCCCACAACCTTCAGCTAATCACCCTAGAATCACACAAGGAAATTAGCCACTCATCATCATTATGAAAGTATTAAATATATGGGAAGAAGGTGAATATTTGAACAAGAAGAATTTAATGGAAAAGACTTCAATAACTGAATCAAATATCACAACAAAAGCGTTCCTTGGATAGCAATCCAACAAGACAAGACAACAAGGAAGGGAATCTAAGATAATCTTACAAAACCCTTCAAAAGCTATAAAAGCTATGATCTTCAATCTTCCTTCAACCTTCAACCTTCAAAAAGGTTCTTCGAAACTCCCAACTGGAGTATGGCTGCTGCGTGCTATAAACCCTGATCGACGGTATAGCGTCCTCCCGGATTTGTGGAAATCCAACCCTTTTTATAGGAAAATAACCCTCCAAAAATAATATATCTTAGAAAGATATTTTCCCATAAATATAGGTAAAATATATGATTCTGCATATCCTCTTCCTTCCAGGAGCCAAGCCCAAAAATATAAGATCACCTTCCAAAGATAAAAGATCTCAGCCAAGAATAAAATATTCTCGCCGCGTCCTAGGTGTTCGCCTCGGTCGAGTCGGCGTCTCTGGATCACCTCGGTCGAGATGAATCTCTGGTCAACCGAGGTGAGTCATAACTGAATGTGAAATCTCTCAAAACTGGTCCAAAGTGAATCTTTGATCCATGGCTATGCTCCCTGGATGGTTCCTTATGCTCCTCAATGTAGCTCCAAATGACTAATGACTCCTTTTGCTCCTTTTTGATGCAAAACGTGCCATTTTACCTACAATTACAGCAAAACTAGGTGTAGACCTCGATTCCCGCAAAGGTAGATGAAATGGTAATAACATCACATAATATACATACAAACATGCAGATTATGAAAGATAAAACGTCCAAACAAACCCCAAAATATAGACTATAAGTCATGCTATCAAAATACCCCATACTTAGCCCTTGCTTCTCCCCAAGCAAGTTCCGCATATAGAAGACAAGATAGAATGGATTATAAGTCAAGAAAATCAATGAAAAGTCTTTCAAAAATATTTTTATGGTGTGTTACAATCATAGATCACTCTAAGAGAATACTTCATGGAATTAAAAACTCAATATGCTCAAAACATTTTATAAATATAGAAAAGTTGTTCATCTTTGCATAAAACTATAGAATGCATAATAAGTCATAATTATCAAAATTAATCATGTATAATCCAGTTTAAACCACTAAGTCAATCAACAAGCTCAAGGTCTCAAGGGCTTCCCAAAAGAAAAGGTCAAGAAACGTGTAGGGTAGGGATGTATGTAAGGTAATGTGGTGCTAGAATCCGGGAAAAGGATGAACTTCACTTTCATTTTGACTTGCAACATCTTCCACCAATAAACTTTGCTTATTTCACACTTTTTTCTTTTTACTTTACTTTTTGGGATGCATGGACAGAGGTGCACAATAACCGAAGCCTGGGAGATTAGCAATCATCAATTTCTTGAGATGCATCAAACCCTTGATGCACATACCATGACCCATTAGGAATATCGCTCAATCCGACTTTGGCAAGACACAAACACCCGGCTATGTGAATGGTGCCGAGTTACTCATCTTCATGATTGACTTCCCCAAACCTATTATTGCTTTCTAAGACTTTCACTTCCAGCCACTTCTCAACTTTACTTCACTTGCTTTCACCACTTCGCTTGCTTCCAAATTCCCGGATAGGTAAAGGGGAGGCAAAATGTATATGAGGGGCTAAGCATGATCAAGAAGAAGAAGAAGAAGAGAATGAATGGCCTTGGTCTTTCCAAGAAGAAAGTGAGAGAACTCATAATGTGGTGTCAACCTTCAAATTTAACATAATTTGGATAAAAACAAAGTATTAAACATGCCAATAATTTCAAACAAAGCATTTAGCAACTTAAACATATTATAAAACCTTTCAAACACATAAAGAATTTAAAACCAGTCAGCAAACAAGATCTTCACTGAGATCATATCCAGATAAGTAACACAAAAATAATTTTCGAAAACTCTCAGTTAACATACCTCGGTCGAGGTGTTCTTGGTTCAACCGAGGTGAAACACCTCGTTCGGCCAAGACTGACTCGGTCGAGGTCAAAAAAAATTTTTAAAACCATTTTTTTTTTCGGTTTCGACGTTTTTCTCAATCAAATAACCTGTAGGTATGCATGTAATATCAGATAATCATATAAATGTAGAAGTGAAGCATAAATAAAATATCCGATAAGATAGAATGTGTGTCATACATCAAAAGTAGTCAAATAAGTACATCAAGTAGTCAAATAAATACAAACACCCCATACTTGGGACACACTGTCCCAGTGGGTCAATATAAGTCTGGAAATAAGAGTACTCACCGAATAAATAGCTTAACTGCATAGAAAAATATAATAAGAAGATACTGCAGCTCCTCAATAGTCCTGATCCGGCGGTGGTGGTGGTGGTGCGTACGGATACTGAGTCGGATCGAAAGGATAGCCCATAGTGTGCTGGAACTGTAGCTCCATCATCCTACGCTGATAGTGCTGCCCCTCTAACATTTGGTGAGTCCAGCTGTCAATGTGTCGGTACTGGGCAGCAAATCTCTCATGCATGTCCACAATAAGGGCAGCATAAGAATCTATCATCTAATCTATCAGGTCGTCGATCCGACGATGAGCCTCCGAATCTCTATGACGGCGTGTCCGACGCCTAGCAGATCTGGCAGGTGGTGCAGCGGGTGCAGGCTCGGTATCCTCCTCATCATCCAAGTCAATGATCGGCGGCGCGCTCGTACCTGCAGTATCCGTCCCTGTATCCATCGGGACTCCACCGTCTCTCTCATCCACTGTGTCCTCGTCATCATCATCCTCCTCCTCCTCAGCCGGGGCAGCTGCTGCCTCCCTATGATCCTCCATCAGCGGAGCCCAAGTTGTCTGCCAGTAATGTGGATCGAAAACTGTGAACTGGGCAGACCAGCGGATCCCCTGTGGTGCAGTCCGCTCCCATGGCATAGCAACATATGGAGTGGTCAGACCACGGGGAACCAAAATCCTCCGTGTGATCATCTCCTGTAATCCAAGCGGCTTCGGAGCCGCCACCATCGTACAAGCACTGAGGTCCATCCCGTGATAAGCAGCTATGTGGGTGACTAGACCTCCGCAACAGATATCTCCCTTCGCTTTAGCCTTGATCTTGTGCAGGTCCTCTGCCAAGATCAAGCCAAAGTCTGGGAAACCCCCGTGACCATACAGTAAAGACTGAAGAGCTCGCCCTGTCGGATCTTATGGGGCGTCTCAGTACGCGCCGGAAGTGTCTCGCTGAATATCCTATGGGCTAATCTGAAGGCTGGGTGGAAGATGACCTTCTCCCTGGAATCTCCAAGGCGCCATCTGTCTGCATGCTCAGTAATATGGGCAATCTGCCCCCAGAACTCCCTAGCTACAGATCGGGAGGGGAAGTCAGTGGCGGTGGGCTCAGAAAAGCCGAAAATCTCTCTCCAAACCTCTAAGGGAACTATGAAGTTCCGGCTCATCAACCGGTACTTCACAGACCTCTCTGTGGGAAGGTAGGAAAAGGAGCTAACGAACTCTAGGGTCGGCTCCAAGTAAGCTGGGGCTCGGATCTCAGTAAACTGATCCAGCCCAACTGTGGTAATCATCCTCCTAAGGTCTTCATCTAACCCTAGGCAATCGAAAGCTGATACGTCCAGGAAACGTGGTGCAATGACTGGACGGCTGGCTATACGCTCATAATCTACCCGGCATCTCTCGTGGATCACCGGGCGGTAAGGTCGGGAAGAAGAAGAAGGAGGGGAAGGTGAGGATCTGTCTCTGAGGGCAAGGCGACGATCGGAACTCATTTTCTTTCAGCTACTGTCAGACCACCTCGGTCGCTGACAACCCTCAAGAATCACCTCGGTCGAGATGCAGTTCGACTGGACCGAGGCGCAACAGGTTATGATTCCAATCTCAGAAATCCAGTTCTTTTCCCCCAAAAATCACTACAATTGCTTCCTATCGGGTACTTAAGCCTTTTCTCAGCAGATTCAAGGGCAACCAAAGCCCAAATCGAAACGAATGAACGAGTTAGGGTTTCGACTGTTTTTACCTTGTTTCGGTCGATTCGTTCGATTTCTTTGCAGATCTGTAGTTGCAATGGGATCCTCTACTCTTCAATCGCAGTTTGGAAGCGGAAGTCTTCGAAAACGAGCAAAAACAGAGGAAGCGAGGTGAGGAGCGCCGCGGTCGAGTCGAAGAGAGTAAAAAGGTAAAAAAATAAATTTTCCCCCTTTTATACTGTTCCTGGATCTGCTGTCACCTCGGTCGAGATGGTCTCGACTGGACCGAGGTGGTACGGACCGAGGTGGTTCTGCAAAAACCCTAGTCGCCTCGGTTGCTCAAGAATCAACTCGGTCGAGGTGCTCTGACAGTAACCGAGATGCTTCTGTCTTCTCAAAATCTCGAACTTCTGTCCTTCCAGTTATGCTCCTTCCTTAGATGTCTCCTGTTATCTGTCTAGAACGCCAAAAACAAAGCAAAGCAAAGCAAAAGCAAACTATCTAAGCTAGACTAGAAAACGGGAAAAGAAAGCAATACCTTGGGTTGCCTCCCAAGAAGCGCTTGGTTTAAGGTCGCTAGCTGGACCATAATGCGTCTCAAATGTGATGGGAGGTCCCCTCACCCCATACTTCACCTCCACTGTGGGGTGAACTAAGTAGATCCATCAAACGCTCCAACAAGTGTAAGTGCTCATCGGAGAATGAATCGTCTATGGGTGGGTCATCCGTCTCGCGGGAAGATTCCGGTAGCCGGCTGAGGTGATCCGCAACTGAGTTCTCGGACCCCTTCTTATCGCGGATCTCTAGGTCAAACTCTTGAAGCAAGAGAATCCATCGAATAAGGCGCGGCTTGGCATCTTTCTTAGCCAACAAGTAACAAATGGCTGCATGGTCGGTGTAGACAATGACTTTCGCCCCCACTAGATAGGTACGAAACTTCTCGAAAGCATATACAACCGCCAATAACTCCTTCTCGGTGGTAGCGTAGTTGCGTTGTGCTTCATCTAGCGTCTTGCTAGCATAATAAATGGCGGTGGTCCGTCCATCCTTCTTCTGTCCAAGCACCGCTCCTACGGCTACATCACTAGCGTCACACATGACCTCAAAGGGCAAGGTCCAATCAGGAGGTTGGATAATGGGAGCGGAGATCAACGCTTCCTTAATCCTGTAAAAAGCATCAAGACACTCCTGCGAAAACTCAAAAACAACATCTTTATTCAAGAGGTTAGTTAGAGGTTTAGAAATCTTAGAGAAGTCCTTAATGAATCTCCTGTAGAAACCTGCATGCCCGAGAAAACTCCTCACACCTTTAACAGAACAAGGAGGAGGGAGTTTCTCAATAGTCTTGATCTTAGCTCGATCGACCTCAATACCTCGATTAGAAACGAGGTGTCCTAGCACAATGCCTTCATTAACCATAAAATGACACTTTTCCCAATTCAGAACAAGGTTAGTGTCTTCACATCTTTTAAGCACTAGAGAAAGGTTAGATAGGCAATCATCAAAAGAGGAGCCATATACAGAAAAATCGTCCATGAATACCTCCATGATCTCCTCTATGTATTCGGAAAAGATAGCCATCATGCATCGCTGGAAGGTAGCGGGTGCATTGCACAATCCAAATGGCATCCTCCGATAGGCAAATGTCCCCCATGGACAAGTGAAAGTGGTCTTTTCCTGATCATCCAGATGGATAGGAATCTGGAAGAATCCACTATAGCCGTCCAAGTAACAAAAGTGTGAATGCTGGGCCAACCGCTCGAGCATCTGATCGATGAAGGGAAGTGGAAAGTGGTCCTTCCGTGTGGCCGTGTTCAGCTTCCTGTAATCGATGCAAACCCTCCAGCCCGTAACGGTCCTAGTTGGGATCAACTCGTTGTTCTTATTCGTCACAACGGTCATCCCTCCTTTCTTCGGAACGACATGCACCGGGATAACCCACTTGCTGTCCGAGATAGGATAAATAATACCTACATCCAACAACTTAAGAACTTCCTTCTTCACAACCTCCTTCATGATCGGATTTAACCGTCTTTGAGGTTCCCGTGAAGTCTTATGATTATCTTCCATTAGAATTCTATGCATGCAGAAAGAAGGCTTAATGCCAATAAGATCGTCCGTGGTGTAACCTATAGCTTTTCGATGCTTTCTCAGGACATGCATTAACTTAGACAATTCAGATTCGGAAAGGGAAGCACTAACAATAACGGGATAAGTGGAATCCGGCCCAAGAAAGACATACCTCAAGTGACTAGGGAGTTGTTTAAGCTCCACTACTGGGGGTGTCTTCTGAGGGGGATCCTTGCTTCCTCCTTCCGGTCGAGTGGATACAGAAACTGGACTTTCGGAAGTCTCAGTTAACATCATCTCACCATCGACCTCGGTCGAGGCGCAGAGGTGTTGACCGAGATGTTCTTCAGTCGCCTCGCTCAGTCCAGGAAGTGCCTCGGTCGAGGTACTACTACTGGAACCGAAACTGGAGATCTTCGTCTCCTGGATTAGCTTCTCAGTTTTAGCTCCTGGATCCTCTTCCAGTGCCTTTAAGCTCCGTATATCTGCATCACAAGAAGCATCTATACCTTCCTCCATTAAACTGAAGCTAATAACTCTTTCGAGTGAATCGTTAATAAGGATAGAGCTCACCAATTCTCTTGATTCTTCTTCATCGTAGATGTTGAAGATATCATCAGTTAGTTGCTCCCCTTTCATGGCTGCAAGTAGTGCGAACTCCACCTCATCGCCACCAACGTTGAATTTCAACTTGGCGTTCTTGCAATCCACGTTGCAACCCGAAGTTGCTAGAAATGGCCTCCCGAGAATAATAGGAACAGGATAATCTGCGGGAATGTCAAGTACAACAAAATCTATAGGTAGATAGAAGTTACCTAGCTTGACCGGAACGTCCTCCAAGATGCCCACGGGATGGGTAATGGAGCGATCCGCCATATAAAGTCGAATCTTGACCGGCTTGGGCTCTCCAAGACCGATCTTTACGCATAGCTCCAGCGGGATGATGCTCACGCTGGCTCCTAGATCACAAAGGGCTTTACAAGTGAAATCCCCAACTTGAATGGGGATGCAAAATGAGCCGGGATCTCTCAACTTAGGAGGCATCTTCTCTTTCATGATTTGTATGAGCTCCGAAGATTTAGATGTCATCCTAACTTCACCAACATCCTTCAGCTTCCTCTTCCTTGATAAGATTTCTTTTAAGAACTTCCCATAGGAGGGCATACCTAAAATAGCATCAAGGAAAGGAATATTAATATATAGCTTATTCATCAAGTCAAGGAACTTACCAAAGTGTTTGTCTAGATGTGCTCTGGCTCTGGACTGAGGGAATGGAAGTGGTGGTTCGTATGCAGGAGGTGGAATATAAGTTTCAGTCGTCCCTCCTGCTTTCTGTTGCTCCACCTCGGTTGGCATCTCGGTCGAGGTGTTCTTCGACTGGATCTGGACCAAGGTGGTCTGCGTCGAACGAGGTACTGGATCTGCAGTTTTAAGTCCACTCCTCGTCGTTATGGCCATGCACTGGCCCTTAGGGTTGCTTTCCGTCTTTGCTGGAAGCTTCCCTAGATCTCTTGGTGCTTCATTCGCCCTACTAGCAAGTTGTTGTTCGAAGGACTTTTGGGCCCTTGAAAATGAAGTCATAGAATTCTCCATAGCGCTAAGCTTGATCAAGATAGCCTCCAGAACTGCGTCTTTCTTTTCCGGCTGAGACGAACTTGATCCTTGCCCTTGGCTCTTTAATGGAGTAGAAAAAGAAGAAGGGGAAGAGAGGAAAGGGTTAGAGGAATTGTTAGAGTTGGAGTTAGAATAATTGTTACCAGGATTCTGGTTGCTTTGATTGTTCGTCCTCCAATTGTTGCTATTTGACCCTCTATTGTTGTTGTTGTTGTAGTTGTTGTTTCGGGGACCGTTGTTGTTGTTACGGTACCCGTTGTTGTTGTTGTTCCTTTGCCCTTGCTCTTCCCTCTTGGTTTGAGCAACCAAGAGTTCCTTCAATTGCTTCACGTCATTCTTCAAAGACGTGAGTTGATTGTTGTTGGATTGAGTCTCTTGAAAGTTGACTCTTTTAACTCCACCTTCATCTCCTTGGTGGGTGTACTTCTCCATATGCAAGGCTTGCTTCTCAATGAAGTCCCAAGCCTCATCAATCGCCATATCCATGAAGGTACCGGCGGAGAGTAGTTGGAGATTGAACTGGGTGTTTCCGTCCAGTCCTTTGAAGTAGATCTCCAACAACTCGATCTTTGGAATCCCATGATGTGGGCAATCCAAAAGGATGTCCTTGAACCGTTCCCATGACTTGGACAAGCTCTCCTTGTCCTTCATAATGAAAGCATTGATCTTCCCTCTCATTTCAGCGGTCTTTGAGGGGGGAAAGAATTTGGTCAAGAATTCCGTAGTCATCTCCTCCCATGTGCTAATTTTACCTGGAGGAAGAGATTGATACCAAGTAAGAGCTCTATCTTTTAAAGAAAAGTAAAAAGGTCTTAACTTGTAGTTGTTATTTTCAATTCTGGAAGGTCGCAAGGTTTCCATCAAGATCTCGTAGTTTTGAAGATGTTGATGCGGTGACTTCTTCTCTAGCCCTCCGAATTGGCATTGGCGAATCATGGATAGAACTTGCGGTCGAAGTTCGTAGTCATGGTCCGCTGGATCTCCTTGGTTCACTCCTGGACGCCTCAGTTGTTGATTAGGGTCCATCCTTTGACCTAGGGTTTGTGGGATTCCTGCAAGTAGAACATCTCGGACTGGCCTCCGAGGTGGAAGTACATCGGCCGGGGCGTCAGGTACTGGAACCTGCCTCGGTCGAGGGTCAGCTATTGGATCCTGCATCGGTCGAGGATCAACAGGGGGATCTTCCCTCGGTCAAAGTAGAATCTGGTTTCGTATGACTGCTATCTCCGCTTCGATTGCTGCAGTCTTGGTGCGATTCTCTTCTTTCTCTTGCCTTAGTTCTTCCTTGCTGAGGCGTAGCAGCTCTAGCGCCTCTTTCAATTCGGCCGCAAGATCGCGGTCGTCTTGTTGGGCCATCTTCGCTTCTCTTAAGTGTCGCTTGTATGTCTTTTCCGGTTCGGGATCGTAAGGAACGATTTCCTTCCCAGTGCGGGTTCTTCGCATATACCTAAGAAAGAACCTGCAAAAGTCACTCAAGTAGAGTGGTTAGATGACACGGGGGCAAGCGCCCCAATAGCAAACCGTACCGGCTTGGTCTAGACGAAGTCCCCGGCAACGGCGCCAAAAACTTGTTCGCTCCAAACGGTGTGCAAGCTTTAAATTTATAACCCTAGACTTAAGCTTAAAACAAGGATGCGAACCCGCAGTGTACGGGTCAATCGTAGTAAAAAGCAAGAAATTCCAGGGGTCGATCACAGGGACTCGGTGAAACAAAGTCAATAACGATAAGCTTCGTGAATACTAACCACAAAGAGTAATTAACACAATCAAAGATGAATAAGAAGTCAATAAAGCAAACATGCAATTCTAGGGATTAAGGCATCTAGTTGTGGTTCCAACTCAAGATCTAAAGATAAGCGGACAAAGCTGAGATTTTTGCAAGGGGAAGGTGTTACTAAAGTGGAGTAGATCACCGGGTAAGTCTCACTACTCACTAATCCAAAACCGTAACTCCTATTACCGGGTAAGTCTCAAGGAATCAAGATAAAGAACTATAACCTCAAACTAACACACCATCTAAGGGAATAGAATCAACCTTTACCGGGTAAGTCTCAGGCTAACTCACAAAGATGGGATGGAAGCACACTCAAACCCTAATAAAGGATAAACCTTTATTACCTACACTTATGATCGTTGGTACACAAACTAAGGAATTACCGGGTAAGTCTCATCCTAAGCTTGCTTTGAACCAGGAAAGGTGAAATAAGAATAGGATTTGGCAAACTCTAACACTTAACTCTCAGTTTAGGATCAGATAAGTCACCTCGGTCAGCCAGATTCCACCCCGGCCGAGATGTTCATCGACTGAACGAGATGCTTAGGGTTAAGGTTAAAGACTCGAACTTTCAGGATCCTACTGGAATCTAAGATTATTCTATCATTGTTTTTCCCACAACCTTCAGCTAATCACCCTAGAATCACACAAGGAAATTAGCCACTCATCATCATTATGAAAGTATTAAATATACGGGAAGAAGGTGAATATTTGAACAAAAAGAATTTAATGGAAAAGACTTCACTAACTGAATCAAATATCACAACAAAAGCGTTCCTTGGATAGCAATCCAACAAGACAAGACAACAAGGAAGGGAATCTAAGATAATCTTACAAAACCCTTCAAAAGCTATAAAAGCTATGATCTTCAATCTTCCTTCAACCTTCAACCTTCAAAAAGGTTCTTCGAAACTCCCAACTGGAGTATGGCTGCTGCGTGCTATAAACCCTGATCGACGGTATAGCGTCCTCCCGGATTTGTGGAAATCCAACCCTTTTTATAGGAAAATAACCCTCCAAAAATAATATATCTTAGAAAGATATTTTCCCATAAATATAGGTAAAATATATGATTCTGCATATCCTCTTCCTTCCAAGAGCCAAGCCCAAAAATATAAGATCACCTTCCAAAGATAAAAGATCTCAGCCAAGAATAAAATATTCTCGCCGCGTCCTAGGTGTTCGCCTCGGTCGAGTCGGCGTCTCTGAATCACCTCGGTCGAGATGAATCTCTGGTCAACCGAGGAGAGTCATAACTGAATGTGAAATCTCTCAAAACTGGTCCAAAGTGAATCTTTGATCCATGGCTATGCTCCCTGGATGGTTCCTTATACTCCTCAATGTAGCTCCAAATGACTCATTACTCCTTTTGCTCCTTTTTGATGCAAAACGTGCCATTTTACCTACAATTACAGCAAAACTAGGTGTAGACCTCGATTCCCGTAAAGGTAGATGAAATGGTAATAAAATCACATAATATACATACAAACATGCAGATTATGAAAGATAAAACGTCCAAACAAACCCCAAAATATAGACTATAATTCATGCTATCACCAGACCTATGTAACTCGCGATGTGAGTCACAAGTCCTCCGCAGCAGATATCCCCCTTCGCCTTTGCCTTGATCCTGTGCAGATCCTCAGCTAACATACCCCCAAAGTCGGGTACTCCACCAGTAACCAATAAGAAGAGACTCAACAACTGTCCCTGTCTAATCTTCTGAGGCGTCTCAGTACGCGCCAAAAGGGTCTCACTAAAAATCCGGTGGGCCAATCTGAAAGCTAGGTGGAAAATAATCCGCTCCATGGAGTGTCCAAGTCTCCACCTGTCTACATGCTCCACAACATGGGTTATCTGCCCCCAAAACTATCGAGCCACCGCTCGAGAAGGAAACTCAGTCATTGTAGGAGTCGGGAAGCCAAAAATATCTCTGAAATTATCCAAAGGAATGATGTAGTTCCGGTTCATCAACTGGAACTTGATGCTCCTCGTCTTAGGAACGTGAGTCACAGAACTCACGAACTCTATGGTCGGCTCAAGGTAAGCCGGTGCCCGGATCTCCATGAACTGCTCCAGTCCAACCATGGAGATCATCCTCCTCAGATCCTCCATCGCATAGAGGCAATCAAAAGTAGTAACATCTAAAAACCACGGGGCAATGATAGGACGCCCGCAAATATGATTATAGTCTGTCTGGTGACGCTCGTGAATCAACAGAATAAAAGGTTTAGAAGCAAAAGAAGGTGAGGAACCATCCCTCAGAACTAGCTGGCGGTCAGATCTGGAACTCATCTTTCTCCTCTGACAAGTCACCTCGGTCGGGCTGACAACTCTCAAGAACACCTCGGCCGAGGCGCAGGTCGAATGGACCAAGGTAGAACGCTGTTTGATTTCAACTTTCTGATTTCCAGTTCTTTTCCCCCAATTTCACTAACAGTTTTTCCTAAGGGGTACTTAAGTCTTTTCCAATACAAATGATTGGCAACCAAAGCCAATTACATCCCAAAAGAGTGAAGAGAGAACGAGTTAGGGTTTTCGAGTTCTTACCCCAGATTCGGTCAATTCGAGGCGTTTTTTGTTGCGGTTTCTTGCTTGCAAACTGATCCTCTTGATTTTCCTTGCAGAACCAAAGCAAGAATCGTAGAAAACGATCGAGAAACGAAGAAACGAGGTGGGAGAAGCGCCGCGGTCGAGGGGTTAAATGGGAAGGAAGAGGGAGAAATTGTTTCTCCTTTTATACCCTTCACCGATTCTGTTGTCACCTCGGTTGAGGTGGTCCCGACCGGACCGATGTGGCTGGACTGAGGTGGGTTTTTGTCAGCCCTAGTTGCCTCGGTTTCCTCAAGAACATCTTGGTCGAGGCGCTGTGACAACAACCGAGATGTATCTTATTCGAACTTTGTCTTCTTAATTTATCGAACTTATGTCCTTCCACTGTAGCTCCTCAGCTGTGATCTTTCTTTTTGGAATACCTGGTTGTTGTCCTAGAAGAAAACAAAAACAAACAAAACAAACTATCTTAAACTAGACTAGAAAGAGAAAAGAAAGCAATACCTTGGGTTGCCTTCCAAGAAGCGCTTGGTTTAAGGTCGCTAGCTAGACCATACGTCATCCCTAAAGAAGGTGTAGGGTAGCAATCTCCTCCTCCGGAACATCCGGCCGGTAAATCTCCAATCTATGGCCATTGATCTTGAAGCTTCCGCTTGATTCACCCCAAATTTCCACTGCACCATGGGGAAAATAGTTTTAACAACGTAAGGTCCTGTCTATCTAGATTTCAACTTACCTGAAAAGAGGCGGAGGCGGGAGTTGAAGAGTAGAACTAGATCTCCTTCTTTGAACTCCTTAGGAATAACACGCTTGTCATGTCATCTCTTTGTTCTTTCCTTGTAGATCTTGGCATTCTCATAAGCGTTTAAGCGCAACTCTTCCAACTCATTGATGTCCAACAGCCTCTTATCTCTGGCTTCTTTGATGTCGAAATTTAGCCACTTGGTTGCCCAATACGCCTTGTGCTCTAGCTCAACGTGTAGATGACAAGACTTCCTATATACCAAATTATAAGGGGTGGTACCTATGGGGTCTTGAATGCAGTCCTATAAGCCTAAAGAGCGTCGTCCAACTTCATGGACCAATCCTTCCTTGTTCTAGAGACGGTCTTCTCCAAGATTGCCTTGATTTCTCTATTCGAGATTTTGTCCTGTCCACTAGTTTGAGGGTGATAAGGGGTTGCTACCTTGTGGGTGACCCCATACTTCGATAGAAGTGCCTTAAACTTCCGGTTGATGAAATGTGTCCCTCCACCGCTGATGATGATACGTGGTGTCCCAAAACGTGGGAAGATAGTCCGATTAAAGAACTTCACGACCACCTTGGCATCATTAGTGGGAGAGGCAATGGCTTCCACCCATCTAGAGACAAAGTCAACAACTAGGAGAATGTAGAGGTTTCCTCCGGATGATGGGAATGGTCCCATGAAATCGACTCCCCATACATCAAATATCTCAACCTCTTGGATATTGTTGAGTGGCATCTCATTTCTCTTGGATAGGTTCCCTATTCTTTGGCATGCATCACAAGAGACAACAAATTCTTGTACATCTTTAAATAATGTAGGCCAAAAGAAACCGGAACGCAATACCTTAGCGCACGTTTTATGTGCGAGAGCATGTCCTCCACAGGGAAGTGAATGGCAGTGTCTTATGACGCTGGCTACTTCCTCTTCCGGAATACATCATCGAAGCATCCCATCTGGACCTCTCTTGAACAATAGAGGTTCATCCCAATAAAAGTGGCGTACATCTTTAAAGAATTTCTTCCTTGGAGAGTACGTCAATCCGGGTGGTATTTCTTGGCAAACAAGATAATTAACAATGTCAGCATACCAAGGCTCTTTATTATCAGTGGTTTGGTGAAGCCAGTGCTCCACAAACTGTAAATTGATTATCAGAAAAGGGTTTAAGAGATTCGTCGTCCTTAGTTGACAACATCTCATTTGCCGTCTTGGTCAGTGTCCGAGGTGGGTGACCGAGGTATTCTACACATATAAACACCTCACTTGGTCCAGAAAGTGCCTCGGTCGAGGTACTGCAACTGGAAACGAGATCTAAATCTCTCTTCTTCCTCTGAATTAGAGTTTCAATCTTAGCTCCCGGATCTTCCTCCAGTGTCTATAAGCTCCGTATATTTGCATCACAAGAAACATCTATATCTTCCTCCATTAAGCTAAAACTAATAACTCTTTCAACAGGGTCTTTAGTAAGGATAGAGCTCACCAATTCCCTTGATTCTTCTTCGTCGTAGATGTTGAAGATATCATCCTCCAGCGGCTCTCCCTTCATTGCATCAAGCAATGAAAACTCCTGTTGATCTCTACCAATGTTGAATTTTAACTTGGTGTTCTTGCAATCCACATTGCAACCCGAAGTTGCTAGGAATGGTCTCCCGAGAATGATAGGAACGGGATAATGTACGGGAATATCGAGTACTACAAAGTCTATAGGTAAGTAGAAGTTACCATATTTGACGGGAACATCCTCCAAAATGCCCACGGGATGGGTAATGGAGCGATCCGCCATGTACAATCTTATCTTGACTGGTTTGGGCTCTCCAAGACCGATATTCTCACATAGCTCCAGCGGGATGATGCTCACACTAGCTCCTAGATCACACAAGGCTTCATAAGTTACCTCCCCAACTTGAATAGGAATGTAAAATGAACCGGGATCTCTTAGTTTTGGTGGCATCTTCTCCTTCATGATTTGGATGAGCTCCGAGGATTTAGATGTCATCCTTACTTCTCCATAGTCTTCCAGTTTCCTCTTCTTTGAAAGAATCTCTTTCAAGAAATTCCCATAGGCGGGCATCCCTAGAATAGCATCAAGGAAACTAATGTTAATGTAAAGCTTATTCATTAAGTCCAAGAACTTACCAAAATGCTTGTCTAGATGTGCTTAGTCTCTTGACTGGGGGAATGGAAGTGGTGGTTTATAAGCAGGAGGTGGAACATAAACTTCAGATTTCCCCTCCACTTTCTGAGGCTCCACCTCTGTTGGTACCTCGGCCGAAGTGTTCTTCGACTGTACCTCGACCAAGGTGTTCTTCGACTGATCTGGCATCGACCGAGGCACTGGATCCGCAGTCTTCAGTCTACTTCTCGTCGTTATTGCCATGATATGTCCCTTAGGGTTGCTCTCTATTCTTGCTGGGAGCTTCCCTGGATATCTTGGCACTTCATTTGCCTTGTTGTAGAATTGTTGCTCTAAGGCTTTTAGTGCCTTCGAAAATGAACTCATGGATGTCTCCATAGCCTTAAGCTTGACCAATATCTCCTCCAGCACTGTATCTTTCTTTGCTGGCTGGGACGAACTTGGTCTAGGCTCCTGGCTTCTCAATGGAGTGGAAGAAGAGGAGGAGGGGTTATAAGTGTTATGAGAGTGAGAGTTAACGGGAACTTGTTGATTAGACCTCCAATTGTTGTTGCTTCTATTGTTGTTGTTGTTTTTGTTGTTGGAGTTTTTATTGTTGTTGTTGTTCCGCAGTCCTTGATAGTTGTTTCTTCCTTGGTACCCTTCGTCTTGCTCCTTCGTTGGAGCTACTAAAAGCTCCTTTAATTGCTTGACTTCATTGCTAAGCAAGGTGAGTTGAGCTCAATTTGATGAAGTGTCTTGGAAGCTAACTCTCCTTGCTCCATTATCGGTTCCTTGGTGGGAGTATTTCTCTATGTGCAAAGCTTGCTTTTCAATAAACTCCCAAGCTTCGTCTATCGGCATGTCCATGAATGTGCCGGCGGAAAGTAACTGGAGATTGAATTGAGCATCTCCATTAAGTCCCTTGAAGTAGATCTCAAGCAGCTCGATCTTCAGAATCCCATGATGTGGGCAATCCAACAAAAGATCCTTGAATCTCTCCCATGACTTGGACAAACTTTCCTTGTTCTTCATGATGAAAGCAATAATTCTTCCCCTTAACTCAACGGTTTTAGATGGGGAAAGAATTTAGCTAAGAACTCCGTCGCCATCTCTTCCCAAGTGTTGATCTTTCCATCGGGAAGAGATTGATACCATGCAAGTGCCTTGTCCTTCAAAGAGAAATAGAAAGGACGTAGCTTGTAGTTGTTATTATCAAACCTTGATGGTCTCAAGGTCTCCATCAGAATCTCGTAGTTTTGCAAATGTTGGTGCGGAGACTCCCCCTTCAAACCTCCAAATTGACATTGTCGGATCATGGTTAGAACTTGCGGTCGAAGTTCATAATCGTTCTCAGCTAGATCACCTAGGTTGGCTCCTGGACGCCTCACTTGCTGATTAGGGTTCATCCTCTATCCTAGGGTTTGTGGAATTCCATCAATAAGAACATCTCGGACTAGCATCCGAGGTGGATGTATCTCGGCCGGGGCGTCTGGAACTGGGTCCTGCCTCGGTCGAGGATCTGGATCTGGTCAAGGTAGATATTGGTTCCTTAGAGCCGTCATATCTGCTTTGATCGCCTTCGTTCTTGCGCGAGTTTCTTCCTTTTCTCACTGTACTTCTTCCTTACTAAGGCGTAGCTATTCTAGCGCCTCCTTCAATTCGGCCTCAATATCGCAATCGTCTTGGTTGGTCATCTTAGCTTCTCTCAAGCATCGTTTGTATGTCTTCTCTGGTTCGGGATCGTAAGGAACGACTTCCTTCCCAGCACGGGTTTTCGCATAAACCTAAGAAAAGATTCTACGAAAGCACTCAAGTAGAGTGGTTAGTAGCAACAAGGGCAATTTGCCCCAAAAGACAACCGCAACCGGCTTGATCTAAACCAAGTCCCCAGCAACGGCGCCAAAAACTTGTTCGTTCCAAAAGGTGTGTGCAAGCTTTAAATTTATAACCGAGGAAATATGCTTAAACAAGGATGGGAACCCGCAGTGTATGGGTCAATTGTAATAAAAGCAAGAAATTCCAGTGGTCGAAGACAGGGACTTAGGCGAAACCAAGCACATAATCGGTTGTCAAATAATGCAATCAACAAAAGAAATCAAAGTAATCAAAGATGATATAAGTCAAATAAGAGGAAATGCGGATTCTAGAGATTAAGACATCGAGTTGTGGTTCAAACTCAAGATCTAAATATATAGCGGACAAAGCTGAAATTTTGCAAAGGGAAGGTGTTTCTAAGATGGGAATAGATCACCGGGTAAGTCTCGCTACTCACTATCCCAAACCGTAATTCCTATTACTAGGTAAGTCGCAAGGAACTAAGGTATAGAACTAAAACCTCAAACTAACACACCAACCAAGGGAACAGAATAAACCTTTACCGGGTAAGTCTCGGGTTAACTCTCAAGATTGGATCGGAAGCACACTCAAACCCCAATAAAGGATAAACCTTTATTACCTATCGCTTATGATCTTAGGTAAACAAACAAAGGAATCACCGGGTAAGTCTCATCCAAGGCTTTCATTGAACCGGGAAAGTATTAACAAGGATAGGGTTTGGCAAACTGGATCTTAACTCGGACTTGGATCAGGGAAATGTTCACCTCGTCAGACAAAATCCACCCCGGCTGAGGTGTTCATTGACTAAGCGAGATGTTCGTCGGTTAAGATAAAGACTCGAGCTTTCAGGGTCCGGTTGGGATTAAGATCATTCTATCATCGTCTTTCCCACAACCTTCAGTCAATCACCCTAGAATCGCAAAATAAACTTAGCCAACAATCATCATGATGACAATAATAAACTTTATAAGGAAAGAATCAATTATCAAACAAGAAGACTTTAATAAAAAGACTTCCATAAGTGGATTCAATATGTGACAAATTAGTGTTTCCAAGTCACAAATCAAGCAAGAACAACCAACCAAAAGTAACCAAAGGTAGCCTAGAGAAATCTCACAAAACTCCTTCAAAGGCTATCTTCAACAAGGAAATCTTCCTTCTTCCTTCAGCTCCGTAGGGAAATCTTCTACAATCACAGGACTTTGATGCATCGGCTGTCTCAGCACGTCTAAGCATGGATTGAATTTGTGGAAAATCCAATTCTTTATATAGGAAAATTATCTTCCAAAGATAAAATATCTTAAAAGATATTTTCCTATAAAATATATCCAAATAAATTAACAGAATATATTTTCTTCCTTCTAGAAATCCAGCCCAAAAATAAGATATCTTCTTTCCACAATTAAAAGATCTCAACCATAAAATATATCTCCTCGCCGGCGACAGGGTGTCCACCTCGGTCGGGGCGCTCCTCAAAATCACCTCGATCGAGGTGGTACTGTAGCTGACCGAGGTGATTCTGAACTGAATGTGAAATCTCTCAAATCTGGTCCAAAGTAAATCTCTAATCCATTTTCATTCTTCGTGAGTTCCTCCTTAAACTCCTGAATGTAGATCCAATGACTCCTTATCTCCCTTCGCTCATTTTTAGTCCAAAATGTGCCGTTTTACCTACGATTACAACGAAACTAGGTGTAGACTACGATTCTCGCAAAGGTAGATGAAATAGAAATATAATCACATAATGTATGCTCATACATGCAGTCTTATGAAGATAAAACGTCTAAACCGGTCTCAAAACATAGACTACAATACATGTTATCACTTACCTCGCACACAAACCCTTTGCATGGCATCGACTGGTCACCAAAGTCCTTTCTACTCGATCCATTATCCAAGGTGAAACTATCATGTAAGACATATGGTCTCTTATGCGGCACGATCCTACAGCCTACAAATTCCCGAAACGAAACGCTCATCTCAAACCGAGATAACGATACTCGGTATACCAAAGTATATTGTTATCACATAGGGGACTTCACAACTAACCAAATCATCAGCTCGGTTTCCCAATAGGGTGTAAAAACACATAGTCTACGTCGGTAGGTCTATGCGACCCACACTCGTCACCACTGTCACAAGGTCTCAAACCGGTACTAATCTCTCTCGAGGTATCTTACCATTCTCAGTGCCTAACTCGCGGTGGTGAAGTCTTCTTCCTCGCCATATGGTGTTCAACTCGTTTGGATGACGGTTTACATAAGGTCTATGTACTTAGCCACCTCGGCCTTAAGCCCGTCTCACTATTATGAATGTCATAAACCGGATATCTCTTACCAACATCATGGTCTTAACAACAATCAACCCATAAAGGTAGCTATGGGGTCTCTCCTCGGAACCTTCTATCTTGGATCCTTCTCCGAACCAACCAAAGACCATCTACGGCCCAAGTCCTTAACCATCGCTACCCATCCCCTCTACGGGATACTCAACTCTTGCTAAGTGAGTATACATTCACATATCATATTCTTATTGTTTATACATGCCTAGCATGTTTCTCCGTAGTCAAACCGACATCACCATACACACGCGCCCTAAAGTGGAAAACTTTCGACCCTTAGTCGGTCATTCTTCTTACATACCAGCAATTGTCCTTGTACACCCGAAACCTCTCTTGTTACCTCATACGCTTCCCAAGCCCCGCTTGGATGTATCCACAATATCGTAAGTCCCCATAACTCAATGTTGTTGCAAAAACAAACGGACTAGAGGTCACTCACCTCTTTGGCTTCTAATAAAACTCCACGGATACGTCTCGGATCCCACGATCTAATTGTCTTCTTCAGAAGGTGTTATGACCCGCCAACTTATAAGCTTCACATCTCCTCCACGTACCTTGAAGGTATTACTGTACTACCTTCTCGTTCTCCTCCGATCTACTAGTTATCCTCAACCCACTATGTTTCTTAGGAGGTCGCCTCGGACGTCCCAGCAGGCCTGGATAACCCTAGTTATCCTCTTACATGCATAACCGGTATCCTTAACGTCCCATGTCACGCTCGTTCCTCTCAATTATGAGAGTATAACAAGGCATCGTCATATCCCATCATAAGAATCATTAGCGCAACTCATGCATCATAATTATCATAACACTCTTAGGTAGGGTTAACCTTTGAGCCACTTGAAACAACCCAAATGCCGACTTCATCGTAACACGATTCCAAAACCGATGGATACTCATTTGTGTAAACTCCCACTCATCAATCACACTTGTGATCTCAAATGGCTTCCTATACTTGTAGCAACCATATCGACCCTAAATGCCGCCATATGAAGGTCCTTTCTTCTCATCATCAAAAATTGATGATGTCTCAACTCCAAGTCGATCTAATCAATATCGCACTCATATGCAACTAGTCTTAACGGGCCATCCACTACAAGGAAGATACCCTTACTCGTCGTTCACCATACATATCCCTTGGAAATTAAAGTGCAACTTACTGGCTCGTATCTTTCCTCAAAACTCATACCAGAATGCTCTGAAGGAAAGACTAGAAGAATTCTTCCCCCCTACCATGGAACTTCTGACTCATGATCCCTCAGGTACCACCACCTTAAACTTAAAGCTTACAACACTACCGTAGCTTTGGTCCTTCGTTTCACATCGTAGCCTTCATGGCTCCTTTGGGTGAGTCTAACAACTTTGGCCCATCTCTTGTTCGCGTCACTTATCATTTGTTCCTTAAGAATGAAACATCTTGCATTTCCTTTCCATATCTTCCCATTTTCTTTAAGCAACTCGGGAAACTTCACTTTCCTCTTCATCCACTACGTCCTTATGTGATTAAACCTTTAAGGTTCCAAACCGCGCCATTCCTCCATATGCCAAAACTCTAGACCTATAAAGACCGCGAAAAGGATCATTATCATCCCTCTCCGGGAGGTCTATTACCATCACTTGCTTTAACCATTCAAAGTTATATTGCTCAAGACGATCACGATTCTGCTGATGTACTTCTTACCATTGACATCTAACCATAGGGAAAACTCCAAGCTTTTGTTACCGTTCCTTTATAGTCTCTGCTCGAGAGTATACCTCCCGTATACCACTTCTTCATGATTGGGCTGAACGAGGCTCCTCCTGCGGTGCCTGTGGAAATCGAAGGAGACCCAACCGAGGTTGCTCTCTTGCAGTCGAGCGATAGTAGATGGTAGGTGTTACGCTAAGATTGTGACACGCAAAAGTCTTAAATTTATACTCGTTATATTTTTCCTAACTCCTAGCGAACCCACAGTGTATGGGTCGTTTTGTAGAAAGGATAGTATTCCGAGGTCAAACACGAAGACTAAGGTGAAATCAAATCAACAAGTGATCATCGATAGTGTGAATCTAGTCTAACAAAAGAGAAAGAAATAAAGAAATGAAAATCATGATATTTTTGGTTTGGTTTTTGTGGTGATCAAGCAAAGTTCACAAATCAAGCAAGATAATAAAACAAACTAGCAACTCAAGCTAGCAAAACAAACAAGTAACTCAAGCACAAAATATGTGATCAAAGAGAGAAGAGTGGATTCTAGAGGTCAAGATTTCCGGTTATGGCATTGGACTCAAGCTTCTAAAGATTCTAAGGATAAAGTTGCGGTGTTGGGAATGGGTGTTTCTCTAATGGAAACAATTACCGGGTAAGTCTCTTGCTTCACTAATCCCGCATCAAACTCCAATTACCGGGTAGGTCTCAAGGGGTTAAAGTAGGGAATTCTACACAAACCGGACTCTACTTAAGGGGCAACCCTCTCTTTACCGGGTAAGTTTCGGAAAAGGGAAGTCTCAAGCAATAATCCTAGCACACTCAATCCAATAGCGGCTTATGAGGCTCACTACTACCTAGAGTTCATCATCTTAGGTATCTAAGATCGGAAATCACCGGGTAGGTCTCTTCCCTCACTTAGGTTGCTAGCATTAGGTTACCCTAAGCTATATTATGCTTAATAAACACTATGATTTAAACAACCTAACATCCTAACATACAGATTCATCAATTAAAGAGCAATAGAGAGAAAAATCGGATGGATCATAAGAAAAATCGGACAATCTACACTATGAACAGGTCGATTTTTCTGTCTGGGTTAGGTTTTGTGCATACGAATCATCCTAAACTAACATACAAGTCCATTCTATCATCACCCAAGCCATAACCATCAATCCATCACTCCAGAATCACAATAAACTAGCCAATAACATGCATTTCAAGATCCAAAATCATCACACAAGCATACATGGTTTTCATAGGTAGATGATGAAAGGTAAGCAAGTAAAACAAGAAATCTAATCTGAATATAAGTTTAAGCAAGACTTACAACCCTTCAAAAGAAGTTCCAAAACGTTTCTAACAATCCTTGCAAGATTTCTTCAACCAAAATCTCTAAAAATCACTCAAAAGTTCTCAAAAACTCACTACCACTCTAAGCTTTTGATGTTCTTCCTCTTCTCCAAAATGAGAGAGTTTTTCTTCTTCTCCAAGTCTATCCTCCCAATGGAATGAGGTGTGTGTGAGAGAATGTGGGAGAGATCCCTTAGCCACAGGAAGCAGGACCACTTATATTCTTCATCAAGAGCAAGGGCCGGACAAAGAGATCGTGGGACACGTGGCTCAAGCTGTCAAAGGCCAAAAAATCGACCCGGACAGAAAAATCGGACGATTTTCCTGAGTGTTGGTCCGATTTTCTTCAATAGAGGCTTGTTATGATCGTCAAGCCATGAGTTGCCCCATTGCTTGCACCAATAAGGGTCCTTGTGTCCTTCATTGCTCCAATTATGTTCCTTCAAAGCCTTAGATGTGTACCACCATGAGGCTTGACCCTCGAATGTATCGATTAATGTCCAAAAGATCTCCGAAATACCTACAAAACCGACAAAAGCTCGTGTAGACGTCTTTTCTAGAAATATGCACAAAATGAGCGTAAACGTCATGAACTAATGCCAAACCGTGCATGAATAACGGGAAAAACTATCTAAACGAATGCCTATACTAACGTCATAAATCACGTTATCAGTAGGTTGTAGATCTTTCCGTTGTAACTCGAGGAACACATTCAGAAGGATGTCGATCCGGTGGTGCGTGTAAGGATGAGAGGAAGGAAGATGGCGGATGTGATCTTGCTTCACGTAGGAACTGTCTGAGGAGCAGCCAGGGAACGTGAAAAGAGAAGGTAGGTTTCTAGGGTTTGATACGTGGAAGAGGTGGAGAAAGAAGGACTTCTTAACGGACCCAGCTAGCTCATTCCTGACGGGCTAGGATATAAAATCTTGATGGGCCCACCTGGCTCACATAAATTAATAAAAAATATCGAAGCACTCGGTGTCACATAAAATGACAAAAAAGACGGAAAGGTCCAAACCGGTCGAGTTCCGCTTTGTCTCGAAAATAACGGAAATAAAATTTCCGAATGTTACATAAGTACCCCTTAAAATAATTTTCGTCCCGAAACTTAAAAGTAGACCTCATAAAGTCGGAGTCTAGACAAAAGAAATAAGGCGCCGGAAAAAGTCACAAACATAAAGGATCAAATTTTCTCATCGAATTGCAAGATCCCGTAAGATCTCAAGTCTCCAAGTTTCTCATCGAAGCCAAATAGCCTTTCACCATCCGATAGGAAGCCGACATTGGCCGATGGGTTCTTCATTCGCGAGGGAAAGTGGTGGTGTTGTTCATGTCTTTAGGGATTCTTCGGTTGCCGACAAGGGTCAAAGGAGTTGGGTTTTTTATTTGGTTGTTGTAGAAGAGAGGTAAAAGTGGTGGTCTCACCATAAAAGTAGCGTAGTGGCGGTGCCGAACTTCATTCGCGAGGTAGGAAGGTCGAAGGAATTTGGTGTTGTTGTTCTTGTCTTTATCACTTCGCCGGAAGTGGCCAAAGATCAGTGATGATGCCGATCTTGATTTTTCTTTGGTTCATTACACCACAAGTGTTTGGATAGGTTTTGGTTTAGTTTATGCTTGCGGCTGCTAGGGTTTTTACATGATTCTCTCTTTGTATATAGAGTAAAAACCATTAAAATTTTGTACACAAACTTAATTAAAATTGGTTTATATTCAAGTTAAAATGGTTCCATTTAAAATTAAAATTGATCTTGTTATTTCTTATGGGAGCATTTGTATCAGTGAACTTGATTATAAACATAAATGATCAAATGAGGAATTTAGGTTATTGGGGAAGACATCACCGGAAAGAAATATGAGATAATGTGTGAGTTTGTCATATAAATTCTATTAGACGGAACTTCGTGGTCTTCTATATATGAGTTTACTAGATGTGCATCTTCCACCAATCCACATAACTAGTCCGACATATATAAAGAAAATTAACAACTCCTGTATTTTATATTGCGCATGGATCGGTCGTATTTTTTACGTACTACTATTGAAAATATAAATTTGAAAAGAATTGCATGTTTACAACTGATTTACATACACATAATTATGTTTTTGTACTATTCACTTAAAAATTATAATAAGTCATCATTGAATGTAAATATGTAGGGACATGGAACATAGACTTGTGAATGAGTTGTCGTCATAATTGAGAAGTGCCTAACCATGAGAGCAATTGCACAAATGCTTCATCATGTACAACTCTCCTCCCATTTGAAAGAATCCGTGAACCTTCAACTGTTTTTTTTGGTGTCATCTATGTTGTTATAAACTTGCTCTTCGCCAAATCAACTGTAACACCCCAAATTCTGAGAACTCGGCAAGCTACTGTTTAGGACCTCACAATGGGTCCCGACCATAGTTTCACAACATTGTATCTCTGGGCTGGAAACATTGTATCTCTGGGCTGCAGCAGGCATCCCTAGGTGGCTGAAGATCCAAGCTGCTGAAGGTATGGCTGTTGGGAACAGAAGTTGGTGTGGGCTGGAGCAAGGTAAGTAAAAGAGGTGGGCTGAAACAAGGTAAAAATAAGAGTGGGCTGAGTTGTTTGTCAAAATCTGCCAAAACTCATCATGGCCTTGTCAGGCCCATGAATGAGTTTGTAACAGATTTGTCGGACTTTGTCATGGCGTCATCTCAGCTTAGTCATGATCTCGTCACAGTTTGTCATGATCTCGTCTAAAGTCATCGATACGAAAGAATTATAATAACTAGGGTTTGATATAAATCTATCATTTTATGTGAATTAAATTCTACATAAAATAATAAATAATTATAAGAATTAGAGCTTGATATAATTTTATCATTTTGTGTGAATTAAATTCTACATAAAATAATAAAATTTATGAAGAAAGAAATACTAGATAGAATGGGAAACAGTCAACGGTTCGAAGTCCGATTTGATTCAAAATTAAACGGAATAAAAATTCCGGATATTACATCACTACCCCCCCCCCCCCCTTAAAATAAGTTTCGCCCCGAAACTTAGAACAAGGTACTTAATTAAGCAACTTCCATAAATAAACTTGTATATCCTAGTCTCACTAAATTTTAATTTTGTTTTCTAAACTCCTGTAACCCTATCAAAACGTAACGAAAAAATTCGGCCGTTACATCAGATCGCCCTCAAAATAAGTTTCGTCCCGAAACTTAGGGTAAGACAATCCTGATCAGCCTTTAAGGCACTGAATGGGTGTGTTTGATCGCTATACAAAAGTCTCGTCGTTTCCACATCTAAGTATCCCGTACATCAAGGTTACCAAAAGAACACATCACTGACTAAATACTCAATCATGAAATAAACAAGCAGTCAAACAATATCACACATACAAGGTCAAACCCTAACTAGTCACTCCCAAGGTTACAACTATCGCTACATAGGTCTTTGAAAGGTTACGTCTCTTATTATCCCGCATTTCTTAGGTAGCCTTATCAGCTTTTCCTAAAACCACTAAATCTTAAATCTTTTCAGGTACTTAGATCACAAGCATCTGCTACCACGTTCTAGAGTGGTTACCGGGTATCTCACCGATATCATCCGGCTCAACTGTCTGATCTTCTAATCTGATGACCTAACTCGTGTCTGGTATGTATTTCTCCAATTGAAAATCTCAAACTCAGTTCCCAGACTTAGTCTCTGTGGAAAACTGAAGTTGCACTCTCCAATAGGGTGAGGAATATTAATCCATCAGTCACTTTTAAACCGTTTTAAAACTTCCAATGGTTGTCTTACACAACTCATTTCCAGATCCTTTGATGACCCTACGGAAAATAATCTATTCAACTTCCTTCCCTTCGTTATTACCACTTGCTTCCAGCCTGCTGAAAAGGTTCTGACTACACACTCAAGCCAAAGGTCTTAGACATCCACCAACACTTACCAAGTACCCAATGCTCTTCGCAGCACGACCCACTTGGTCTTGTCTTTTAATATTACTCAGTCGTCTTATTCCTCCGGTAAGGAATCGTCACCTTTACCCTTTTCTGGTCTACACTCGGGGCAACTAAGAATCAAATCTAGTGGTCATTGTAATGCCCGGTTTCGATATTGTCTCCCTTGCCTATTCCTATCAATATCTTTTTTTTAATAATTTCTTTTTATATTTTTAAAAGGGTTTTAAGATGTAAAAATAATATTCTCGAGTATGTTTATATTTTTGTATATTTTCGGGAAAATTCGGAAAATCTTTCCGACTCAAAAAAATCGTTTCCGAGCGTTTTGGAATCTAGTCTAGATTGTTTTATTTTATTTTTCTTATTATTTCTCTTTCTTTTTCATTTTATTTTGTTTTTTTTTCTCTTCTCTTTGTTGTCTCTTCTGCCTCATCTCTTTTTCGGTTGGTGAGGAGTTGTGCAGGTCTACCGCTGGGCTAGGGAGTTGCAGGCCGACCCCTCGCTCCCGGAGTGCCCGACCCCTCGACCTCCCTCCCGTCTAGTCTACCCCCAAGCAGCCCTCTCACTTCTCTTCCCTCCCACTCTTCTCTCAATCTCATCCCTCTCTTCCTCTGTTACTTCCCAGTCTACAACTCCCTTCTCTTCTTCTGTTTGTTTATTTTGCAGCAAATCAATCTCTCTTCTTCCCTTGTGCCAGTCGATTGAGCAAAGCAAGCAGCAGCCTTGGGCGGTTCTTCCTCTCAGTTGCATCTTAGGATCGACGGAGAAGCCGCACCACCGGAGACGGATCTGCAGCCGCTTCTCCCGTCTTCCCCTTCTCTCTATTTCTCGCCTGTCGCCGGAGGCCGCCCGTACCAAGCTTTGGACCGCCGTGCGCTACCACGCCTTCCTCCGCCTGCATCGACGCCGGCCACCTTCCCTCGCCCTCCATCGTCGACAACAGCCATCTCGCCTCTTCAGTCTCGCTGGAGAACATCTCCGAAAACGCCACCAGACTCGGTCAATACAACCACCGTCTACGCCGTCAGGAAAGGCCTTCGCCACCGCCGTCTCTAGAGCTTCCAACGCCGGAGCCCTAGTGGAGCCATGGCCGCCGCCTCCACATCTCTCCCAAGCGTGCGCCTTAATCTATCGGTTGGGAAATCATTTTAATGAAATTTAATCGGGACCCCTTATTTTTGGTCTAATTACAATTTTGTACCCATCTTTCTTATTTGCATTCATGGCCCACAGTTTTGATTTTTGCAAATATGCCCCCTGATAATATAATTAAAGATTTTGGTCCAAATGTTTTGTATACGGAAAGTGACCCCAAGTTTATAGAGTTGTATATTGTGTCCGAAAATGTATTTACGGGTTTTAAACTTGGGTTTTACCTTGAGTTATATTCTTGTCTATATAAACTATATATATTATGCCTTTGTTGGCTTAATTCCGGGTTATGACTCAAAGATTAAATTACCGGATTTTAATGTTGGCTTTGAAAACGCGTTGTACCTTGGGTTTATGATATTAAACTTTTGGTGCATACCACCTACTAGATTAATCCTTTTATCCTTCTTTAGTTCATCTTATCTTTCCCTCTTCTGCTTCCTTTGGGACACTATCTTTCTCAAGTCTCATTGTGCCATTCGCCTGACGTCAAAAGTCGTTCCTAACACTCCACGATAGATGGTAAGCGTCTTGTAATTCCGATGATTTTTAATTACCTCCCAATTGTAGTCCCCTTACAAGGATCGTCTGTGTTGATGACCTATGTTCTGTTATAAATGGGGTTACCCTGGACTCTTGAGTCCACCACACGATTCTCACAAGCACACGTTCCTTAATCGGCGTTGTTTGTAATATTTCCTCCCAAATCTCTGTTGACTATGTTACAGGGCTTCAATCCTTTCGATATTGGCGTTGTGATTCCTCTTAAAATTCTTATCTTTAAAGAAGACAAAACGTCTCCAGGCTTGTGAAGTCTACCCTTCGCTCTTACATTAAGTTGTAAGTCTCCATTCCGTGTTAATTGTGATCTGTCAAAATTTCCTTAGCTAGTAGGTAAACAGTTGCTCCCCACAATCCTTTTATACTTCTTTAGTTCGTTCTACCTTCCACCCTTCCGCTTCTTATGGCTAACTCTATTTCTCTAGTCCGCTTGTCTCATTCATCTGGCATTAAATAGTCGTTTCAAGTTTCCACGATCGCTTGCAAGCGCCTTTGAAATTCTTATGGCCGTAATGATCATCCACTTGCAGTTCCTTTTGCATGGACCATCTGTGTTGATGGCTTAGGTCCCGTGATAATTCGGGTTACCCTAGACTCTCGAGTATAGCAAGGCCGTTCTCTCATACAGATTTCTTCACTAGTGTTGGTGGTAATATCGCCTTCCTGAAACTCCGTTGCCTGCTACAGGCTTCCATTCTTTGGATATTGGCGTCGCGGTTTCTTTCCAACTTCTTATATCTCTGAGGAGGTCAAAACCCTCCACGCTTGTGGGGTCTGCCTTTTCGCTTTTACACTCAATTGTAAGTCTTCATTCCGTGCACCTTAGATTCTCACACCCGGATTGACACTTTGTCTCTTCTAGTTTCTCATGCCCACAATGGTCTATGCGGCATCCGCCTCGATTATAATGTCCTTGATTCCGCAATCTTGGTTGTACTCAATTCTACTTGTCCCGTTCCAATATTGTTATCTCTACTCCGCACTATTGTAGTCTCTTGCATGGTTCTTCTAATTCCGTCTCTCGGCCTCGTATGCCCGAGTTCCATGTACAACCTTCTATTCCTTCTAACTGAACTGGCCCAGCGATTTCTTCCTCATCTAATTGTGCTTGTGGTAAAAATTATCTTCACAACTTTACTTCCTTGCTCACTTGTTCTCTGGATGATTTGTACGGATCACCAAGCGGCCCACCCGAGTATAATACTCAATTCAAGGTCTGATTCCATTGCCTCGTTTTGGAGACTCCTCAAGTCCGCTACTGATTTATCATGAGGCGATAATCGCTTCGTGATATCACGACTAAAGGATATAAAGTATCCTTTAGGGTATTAACAAGCTACGCATACACTTGTATATAACATATAATAGTAAACCTCATAAAAAGTCTAAATACTCACCCCTACCGATCCAAGTTGCAGAGATCCACGGAGAGCGATGGTGGTTCGACGTACTACTAACCCAACAACCCGACTATGCGTGTGTGTAAAAACATAAATCCGTTTTTGAAAACTTTAGACCCCTTTCGGGTTCTAGTTATTTTATACATTTGGTCTTTCAGAAGATTTCAAGTGCCATTATTGTCAACCTAGTGCTCTGATACCATATTGTAACACCCCAAATTCTGAGAACTCGGGGAGCTACTGGTTACGACCTCACAATGGGTCCCGACCATAGTTTGACAACAATTTTACTTGGATCTTACAACAAGGAACAAAAGTATTTAAAACATTTGAAAACTGTAAACAATATATACATGGAGAATATGTATCAGCCTTACAAGAAACACTACTAAAATGATGCATATGAAGAACAAAAGACATCCCCGTCCCCAACTAAATGAGTACGTGGACCCGGCTGACCATTTCCTCTGGATCTCTCTACAACTGTCTTAACCTGCAAGGCATCTACAAGCGGTATAAAACCGTTAGCTAACATTCTATGCATAAGTATAAAGGTAAAAGCACAATCATACATCATACACAATCAACATGCAACACTCAATCCTTTTATTATCTTTAATTAGGTGATAGGTCATTACTAATGATACTTATTTTGTGACACGAGGAATTCCCAAACCTCGCCCCTGTCCCCGTTTACCAACGCGGAATCGTACTAATGCATCTGACCGTCTACCGGACTGGGCTGGTCGCAAGGAACCTCCTAGACTCTCGCAAGAGCTAGGCAGATGATGTCACGACCCGTTATCATACACTTGGGGCAATTACGTAAATAGTAAAGTCGGCCAAATCCGGTTTCGTTGTTTATCATAAATAGCAAACACCACTCATACACATTACACTCATACAAGAAAACCAGCTAACTAAGTCCGTGGACTTACCAGAATCAAATCTCGACTTTCTTAATCACAACTCAATCTGTAACTGTATAACTCGGTTTCCTGTCAAAGGAGACAAGTGTGTCAGCACACTTTCTAGGTAATTAGAAGTCTAAGACTTCTAAGATAGTAGATCCTATTAGAACAGAATTTAATACAGTACCAATTTATGGTAAAATGACTATTTTACCCTTGGTCCCGAAACTTCCAAAAATTCCATATATCATGCCTAAACTCTTATTTGAGACTAAAAAGTCCTATTCTAACTCCTAAAGATGAGTTTGGTTACAAACTGGCAATTTACCTATTTTCCTATTTTCCGAAAGATCGTTAAGGTCCAACTTCAGCTTCAAATATGAAATTCTAATAAACTTATAAAAATTCCGAAATAATTATCTAGATCATTTATGCTATCCATTCTACTAATAGGAGAAAGATTTTTTTAAAACTGTTAAAGCATCATTTCTACAAAAATTTCTAAAGTTGGTTACAACACTAAACAAACGACACACTGTCTTAACTTTGAAAAATCAAAACTCCTAAACTACTCGCTGGATTTATCCCAAATTTTGATATGTTCTACTATAAAATCGTATCTATAATATATCAAAAATTCAGCCGCAAAGGAGATCAAAATCCTATTTAAAACTATCTCACAAAACCGAATTTCAGCACAACAGAAAAACTGCTTACGACTCCATCTTTGAAAAATCATAAATCCCAAACCACTCTCTGGATTCCTCTCAAATTTTAATATGTTCTATTAAAATAGGTCAACCATATCATATCCAAAATTCAATCCCAACGAAGATCAAGAGCTTATTCAAAACCATCTCACAAAACAGCATCACTTGTTGTTTTCCCAACACTCAGCACATATATAAAAACTGCATGAGGCGTCAACTTTGGAACACAATAACTCTCAAACCGTAACTCCGATTCTTCCCAAATTTTAGTATGTTATACTATGTACTACTGTCTATGACATATCCGAAAACCAGCCAAAAAGAATTAGTCTAGCTTACCCAAATTGGGCCCAAAGTTGACTGCTCGTCACTTCCGAAAACTCAGAAAACTGAGAGATGTAACAGCTCTCTGAAGTTGCTCCTTTGGCTGAAATTTATGGGTTTAAAGATGGTTTAGAGGCACCCATTGACACGTAAACATGGAGGGGAAGTAAGGAGGTAGATGTAGGTCTTACCCGGCTCCAAACTCGAAGGCATGAAGGATGAGGATGGCTCTCGCGTTCATAGCTTTGTCGGAAACTGAAGAGGTCCGATAGGAGGCTGCTGTGCACGACTCCAGGGGCTGGAAGGAAACTGGAGAGGAGGGTACGCCTGCACTGCTGGCTCGACAAAAGCGAGGAGAGGGCTGCTGCTTCCTGCAACTAGGCACAAAGCGATCTGTAGCAATCGTGTATGTGTGCAGCGCGATGGGGGTTCTGTAGCAAACAGAAGGAGCAGCGGTCGACAGAAGATGAATCCGGACATCCTTGGCAGCAGATGTAGCGTGATTTCAGGAGAAGGAGTCACCGGATGTTGCGTACGGGAGGAAGAGTTGAATGTAGACGGGAAAGATGGGAAGTGGCTACTGCTGAGTTTACTCTCTCTTTAGCGTGAATTCAGGAGTTGTTACAGAAGATCTCTTTCCTATAAATCAGCAGCTATTACGTAATATGAGGAAGGGGAAACGCTGGCTGCTAATACGTAGGAGATAGGAGGGAACTGTTGTGCTTCCTGGGCTGCAAGACAAGGAGCAACAGGCCTGCAACATGATTGTGTTCTGGACTGGAAACATTGTATCTCTAGGCTGCAGCAGGCATCACTAGGTGGCTGAAGATCCGGGTTGCTGAAGGTATGGCTGTTGGGAACAGAAGTTGGTGTGGGCTGGAGCAAGGTAAGTAAAAGAGGTGGGCTGAAACAAGGTAAAAATAAGAGTGGGCTGAGTTGTTTGTCAAAATCTGTCAAAACTCATCATGGCCTTGTCAGGCCCATGAATGAGTTTGTCACAGATTTGTCGGGCTTTGTCATGGCGTCGTCTCAGCTTAGTCAAGATCTCGTCACAGCTTGTCATGATCTCGTCTAAAGTCATCGATACGAAAGAATTATAATAACTAGGGTTTGATATAAATCTATCATTTTATGTGAATTAAATTCTACATAAAATAATAAATAATTATAAGAATTAGAGCTTGATATAATTTTATCATTTTGTGTGAATTAAATTCTACATAAAATAATAAAATTTATGAAGAAAGAAATACTATATAGAATGGGAAACCGTCAACGGTTCGAAGTCCGATTTGATTCAGAATTAAACGGAATAAAAATTTCGGATATTACATCAGTACCCCCCTTTAAAATAAGTTTCGTCCCGAAACTTAGAACAAGGTACTTAATTAAGCAACTTCCATAAATAAACTTGTATATCCTAGTCTCACTAAATTTTAATTTTGTTTTCTAAACTCCTGTAACCCTATCAAAACGTAACGAAAAAATTCGGCCGTTACATCAGATCGCCCTCAAAATAAGTTTCGTCCCGAAACTTAGGGTAAGACAATCCTGATCAGCCTTTAAGGCACTGAATGGGTGTGTTTGATCGCTATACAAAAGTCTCGTCGTTTTCACATCTAAGTATCCCGTACATCAAGGTTACCAAAAGAACACATCACTGACTAAATACTCCATCATGAAATAAACAAGCAGTCAAACAATATCACACATACAGGTCAAACCCTAACTAGTCACTCCCAAGGTTGCAACTATCGCTACATAGGTCTTTGAAAGGTTACGTCTCTTATTATCCCGCATATCTTAGGTAGCTTTATCAGCTTTTCCTAAAACCACTAAATCTTAAATCTTTTCAGGTACTTAGATCACAAGCATCTGCTACCACGTTCTAGAGTGGTTACCGGGTATCTCACCGATATCATCCGGCTCAACTGTCTGATCTTCTAATCTGATGACCTAACTCGTGTCTGGTATGTATTTCTCCAACTAAAAATCTAAAACTCAGTTCCCAGACTTAGTCTCCGTGGAAAGCTGAAGTTGCACTCTCCAATAGGGTGAGGAATATTAGTCCATCAGTCACTTTTAAACCGCTTTAAAACTTCCAATGGTTGTCTTACACAACTCACTTCCAGATCCTTTGATGACCCTACGGAAAATAATCTATTCAACTTCCTTCCCTTCGTTATGACCACTTGCTTCCAGCCTGCTGAAAAGGTTCTGACTACACATTCAAGCCAAAGGTCTTAGACATCCACCAACACTTACCAAGTACCCAATGCTCTTCGCAGCACGACCCACTAGGTCTTGTCTTTTAATATTACTCAGTCGTCTTATTCCTACGGTAAGGAATCGTCACCTTTACCCTTTTCTGGTCTACACTCGGGGCAACTAAGAATCAAATCTAGTGGTCATCCTCTTTGTTCACTTGGCATTGTTATATTATTTACAGATCTCTAATACATCGTTAGCTCAAACTTAGGTTTCTCACGCATTTTCCAAGATCTTAAGTAAAATAGAATATGTCCGAAATGACGGAATTAGACACAAAGTGATCCCATGTCCGAAACCACTCTAAAGTACTCCGTTAGGGATATAAAATTCCAAAACTACTTGCATGGCAACATGTACAAAGCCATCACTCTTCACTCGGATCCATAAAAGTGTACCAGTCTCCTTCTATTACCTCTACATGCTCATAAGTTTCCTTACGACATTTCTAGTCACTTCACATGGCCTATCTCACGTTCCTTCCAACTAGAATGCATTTCACCAACTATCACCATCTTAAACTCGACACGACATCCATCAGTACCATTGAGCTTCTTGCTCTGTGGGTTAGGACCCACCACGCTTCCGCTGCGCTACTCTGATTATTTTGTTGTCACCCCTTAATCATAAGGACGTGTTCTGTGAGTCCAAAATGATTAACCGGATGAAGTACCAAGTACTTTCCTTACTTGTTTTCCTGAAATAAAATCATTATTGGAATGCAACCATCTTCCGTTTACTTCCCTAATTCTTGCAACACCGATCCAAACTCCCTAACTCGACCAGAGTTTGGTCTTAACCAGACAAGAAATAACCTTTAACGCAATCTTCTCGATACCTTTTGCTCATCCCAGACGGTTGACGTTGCCTACTTGAGGAAATCCTCCAAGGCGTCGGTAAAGCTACTTCATAGATCCACCGTCACAATTATCTCTTCTTAACGGCACATAACTCGTCAATCCTAAACAATACTTGCACGTCCTTGGTTGACATCGGACAGTCTATAATTGACTTATCGCCATTTCATACCTCTAGTGATATTAAACTTTTGGTGCATACCACCTACTAGATTAATCCTTTTATCCTTCTTTAGTTCATCTTATATTTCCCTCTTCTGCTTCCTTTGGGACACTATCTTTCTCAAGTCTCATTGTGCCATTCGCCTGACGTCAAAAGTCGTTCCTAACACTCCACGATAGATGGTAAGCGTCTTGTAATTCCGATGATTTTTAATTACCTCCCAATTGTAGTCCCCTTACAAGGACCGTCTGTGTTGATGACCTATGTTCTGTTATAAATGGGGTTACCCTGGACTCTTGAGTCCACCACACAATTCTCACAAGCACACGTTCCTTAATCGGCGTTCTTTGTAATATTTCCTCCCAAATCTCTGTTGACTATGTTACAGGGCTTCAATCCTTTCGATACTGGCGTTGTGATTCCTCTTAAAATTCTTATCTTTAAAGAAGACAAAACGTCTCCAGGCTTGTGAAGTCTACCCTTCGCTCTTACATTAAGTTGTAAGTCTCCATTCCGTGTTAATTGTGATCTGTCAAAATTTCCTTAGCTAGTAGGTAAACAGTTGCTCCCCACAATCCTTTTATACTTCTTTAGTTCGTTCTACCTTCCACCCTTCCGATTCTTATGGCTAACTCTATTTCTCTAGTCCGCTTGTATCATTCATCTAGCATAAATAGTCGTTTCAAGTTTCCACGATCGCTTGCAAGCGTCTTTGAAATTCTTATGGCCGTAATGATCATCCACTTGCAGTTCCTTTTGCATGGACCATCTGTGTTGATGGCTTAGGTCCCGTGATAATTTGGGTTACCCTAGACTCTCGAGTATAGCAAGGCCGTTCTCTCATACAGATTTCTTCACTGGTGTTGGTGGTAATATCGCCTTCCTGAAACTCCTTTGCCTGCTACCGGCTTCCATTCGTCGGATATTGGCGTCGCGGTTTCTTTCCAACTTCTTATATCTCTGAGGAGGTCAAAACCCTCCACGCTTGTGGGGTCTGCCTTTTCGCTTTTACACTTAATTGTAAGTCTTCATTCCGTGCACCTTAGATTCTCACACCCGGGTTGACACTTTGTCTCTTCTGGTGTCTCATGCCCACAATGGTCTATGCGGCATCCGCCTTGATTATAATGTCCTTGATTCCGTAATCTTGGTTGTAATCAATTCTACTTGTCCCGTTCCAATATTGTTATCTCTACTCCGCACTATTGTAGTCTCTTGCGTGGTTCTTCTAATTCTGTCTCTCGGCCTCGTATGCCCGAGTTCCATGCACAACCTTCTATTCCTTTTAACTGAACTGGCCCAGCGATTTCTTCCTCATCTAATTGTGCTTGTGGTAAAAATTATCTTCACAACTTTACTTCCTTGCTCACTTGTTCTCTGGATGATTTGTACGGATCACCAAGCGGCCCACCCGAGTATAATACTCAATTCAAGGTCTGATTCCATTGCCTCGTTTTGGAGACTCTTCAAGTCCGCTACTGATTTATCATGAGGCGATAATCGCTTCGTGATATCACGACTAAAGGATATAAAGTATCCTTTAGGGTATTAACAAGCTACGCATACACTTGTATATAACATATAATAGTAAACCTCATAAAAAGTCTAAATACTCACCCCTACCGATCCAAGTTGCAGAGATCCACGGAGAGCGATGGTGGTCCGACGTACTACTAACCCAACAACCCGACTATGCATGTGTGTAAAAACAGAAATCCGTTTTTGAAAACTTTAGACCCCTTTCGAGTTCTAGTTATTTTATACATTTGGTCTTTCAGAAGATTTCAAGTGCCATTCTTGTCAACCCAGTGCTCTAATACCATATTGTAACACCCCCATTTCTTGTCAACCCGGTTAGGACCTCACAATGGGTCCCGACCATAGTTTGACAACAATTTTACTTGGATCTTACAACAAGGAACAAAAGTATTTAAAACATTTGAAAATTGTAAACAATATATACATGGAGAATATGTATCAGCCTTACAAGAAACGCTACTAAAATGATGCGTATGAAGAACAGAAGACATCCCCGTCCCCAACTAAATGAGTACGTGGACCCGGCTGACCATTTCCTCCGGATCTCTCTACAACTGTCTTAACCTGCAAGGCATCTACAAGCGGTATAAAACCGTTAGCTAACATTCTACGCATAAGTATAAAGGTAAAAGCACAATCACACATCATACACAATCAACATGCAACACTCAATCCTTTTATTATCTTTAATTAGGTGATAGGTCATTACTAATGATACTTATTTTGTGACACGAGGGATTCCCAAACCTCGCCCCTGTCCCCGTTTACCAACGCGGAATGGTACTAATGCATCTGACCGTCTACCGGACTGGCCTGGTCGCAGGGAACCTCCTAGACTCTCGCAAGAGCTAGGCAGATGATGTCACGACCCGTTATCATACACTTGGGGCAATTACGTAAATAGTAAAGTCGGCCAAATCTGGTTTCGTTGTTTATCATAAATAGCAAACACCACTCATACACATTACACTCATACAAGAAAGCCAGCTAAGTAAGTCCGTGGACTTACCAGAATCAAATCTCAACTCTGTTAATCACAACTCAATCTGTAACTGTATAACTCGGTTTCCTGTCAAAGGAGACAAGTGTGTCGGCACACTTTCTAGGTAATTAGAAGTCTAAGACTTCTAAGATAGTAGATCCTATTAGAACAGAATTTAATACAGTACCAATTTATGGTAAAATGACTATTTTACCCTTGGTCCCGAAACTTCCAAAAATTCCATATATCATGCCTAAACTCTTATTTGAGACTAAAAAGTCCTATTCTAACTCCTAAAGATGAGTTTGGTTACAAACTGACAATTTACCTATTTTCCTATTTTCCGAAAGATCGTTAAGGTCCAACTTCAGCTTAAAATATGAAATTCGAATAAACTTATAAAAATTCCGAAATAATTATCTAGATCATCTATGCTATCCATTCTACTCATAGGAGAAAGAATTTATTAAAACTGTTAAAGTATCACTTCTACAAAAATTTCTAAAGTTGATTACAACACTTAACAAACGACACACTGTCTTAACTTTGAAAAATCATAACTCCTAAACTACTCGCTGGATTTATCCCAAATTTTGATATGTTCTACTATAAAATCGTATCTATAATATATCCAAAATTCAGCCGCAAAGGAGATAAAAATCCTATTTAAAACTATCTTACAAAACCGAATTTCAGTACAACAGAAAAACTGCTTACGACTCCATCTTTGAAAAATCATAAATCCCAAACCACTCGCTGGATTTCTCTCAAATTTTAATATGTTCTATAACAATAGGTCAACCATATCATATCCAAAATTCAATCCCAACGAAGGTCAAGAGCTTATTCAAAACCATCTCACAAAACAGCATCACTTGCTGTTTTCCCAACACTCAGCACATATATAAAAACTGCATGAGGCGTCAACTTTGAAAAACAATAACTCTCAAACCGTAACTCCGATTCTTCCAAATTTTAGTATGTTATACTATGTACTACTGTCTATGACATATCCGAAAACCAGCCAAAAAGAAGTAGTCTAGCTAACCCAAATTGGGCCCGAAGTTGACTGCTCGTCACTTCCGAAAACTCAGAAAACTGAGAGATGTAACAGCTCTCTGAAGTTGCTCCTTTGGCTGAAATGTATGGGTTTAAAGATGGTTTAGAGGCACCCATTGACACGTAAACATGGAGGGGAAGTAAGGAGGTAGATGTAGGTCTTACCCGGCTCTAAACTCGAAGGCATGAAGGATGAGGATGGCTCTCGCGTTCATAGCTTTGTCGGAGACTGAAGAGGTCCGATAGCAGGCTGTTGTGCACGACTCCAGGGGCTGGAAGGCAACTGGAGAGGAGGGTAAGCCTGCACTGCTGGCTCGACAAAAGCGAGGAGAGGGCTGCTGCTACCTGCAACTAGGCACAAAGCGATTTGTCGCAATCGTGTATGTGTGCAGCGCGATGGGGGTTCTGTAGCAAACAGAAGGAGCAGCGGTTGACAGAAGATGAAACCGGACATCCTTGGCAGCAGATGTAGCGTGATTTCAGGAGGAGTCACCGGATGTTGCGTACGGGAGGAAGAGTTGAATGTAGACGGGAAAGATGGGAAGTGGCTACTGCTGAGTTTACTCTCTCTTTTGCGTGAATTCAGGAGCTGTTACAGAAGATATCTTTCCTATAAATCAGCAGATGTTACGTAATATGAGGAAGGGGAATGTCTGGCTGCTAATACGTAGGAGATAGGAGGGAACTGCTGTGCTTCCTGGGCTGCAAGATAAGGAGCAACAGGCCCGCAACATGATTGTGTTCTGGGCTGGAAACATTGTATCTCTGGCCTGCAGCAGGCATCACTAGGTGGCTGAAGATCCAGGCTGCTGAAGGTATGGCTGTTGGAAACAGAAGTTGGTGTGGGCTGGAGCAAGGTAAGTAAAAGAGGTGGGCTGAAACAAGGTAAAAATAAGAGTGGGCTGAGTTGTTTGTCAAAATCTGTCAAAACTCATCATGGCGTTGTCAGGCCCATGAATGAGTTTGTCACAGATTTGTCGGGCTTTGTCATGGCGTCGTCTCAGCTTAGTCATGATCTCGTCACAGCTTGTCATGATCTCGTCTAAAGTCATCGATACGAAAGAATTATAATAACTAGGGTTTGATATAAATCTATCATTTTATGTGAATTATATTCTACATAAAATAATATATAAATATAAGAATTAGAGCTTGATATAATTTTATCATTTTGTGTGAATTAAATTCTACATAAAATAATAAAATTTATGAAGAAAGAAATACTAGATAGAATGGGAAACCGTCAACGGTTCGAAGTCCGATTTGATTCAGAATTAAACGGAATAAAAATTCCGGATATTACATCAGTACCCCCTTAAAATAAGCTTCGTCCCGAAACTTAGAACAAGGTACTTATTTAAGCAACTTCCATAAATAAACTTGTATATCCTAGTCTCACTAAATTTTAATTTTGTTTTCTAAACTCCTGTAACCCTATCAAAACGTACCAAAAAAATTCGGTCGTTACATCAGATTCCCCTCAAAATAAGTTTCGTCCCGAAACTTAGGGTAAGACAATCCTGATCAGCCTTTAAGGCACTAAATGGGTGTGTTTGATCGCTATACAAAAGTCTCGTCATTTCCACATCTAAGTATCCCGTACATCAAGGTTATCAAAAGAACACATCACTGACTAAATACTCAATCATGAAATAAACAAGCAGTCAAACAATATCACACATACAAGGTCAAACCCTAACTAGTCACTCCCAAGGTTGCAACTATCGCTACATAGGTCTTTGAAAGGTTGTGTCTCTTATTATCCCGCATATCTTAGGTAGCCTTATCAGCTTTTTCTAAAACCACTAAATCTTAAATCTTTTCAGGTACTTAGATCACAAGCATCTACTACCACGTTCTAGAGTGGTTACAGGGTATCTCACCGATATCATCCGGCTCAACTGTCTGATCTTCTAATCTGATGACCTAACTCGTGTCTGGTATGTATTTCTCCAACTGAAAATCTCAAACTCAGTTCCCAGACTTAGTCTCCGTGGAAAATTGAGGTTGCACTCTCCAATAGGGTGAGGAATATTAGTCCATCAGTCACTTTTAAACCGCTTGAAAACTTCCAATGGTTGCCTTACACAACTCACTTCCAGATCCTTTGATGACCCTACGGAAAATAATCTATTCAACTTCCTTCCCTTCGTTATGACCACTTGCTTCCAGCCTGCTGAAAAGGTTCTGACTACACACTCAAGCCAAAGGTCTTAGACATCCACCAACACTTACCAAGTACCCAATGCTCTTCGCAGCACGACCCACTTGGTCTTGTCTTTTAATATTACTCAGTCGTCTTATTCCTCCGGTAAGGAATCGTCACTTTTACCCTTTTCTGGTCTACACTCGGGGCAACTAAGAATCAAATCTAGTGATCATCCTCTTTGTTCACTTGGCATTGTTATACTATTTACAGATCTCTAATACATCGTTAGCTCAAACTTAGGTTTCTCACGCATTTTCCAAGATCTTAAGTAAAATAGAATATGTCCGAAATGACGGCATTAGACACAAAGTGATCCCATGTCCGAAATCACTCTAACGTACTCCGTTAGGGATATAAAATTCCAAAACTACTTGCATGGCAACATGTACAAAGCCATCACTCTTCACTCGGATCCATAAAAGTGTACCAGTCTCCTTCTATTACCTCTACATGCTCATAAGTTTCCTTACGACATTTCTAGTCACTTCACATGGCCTATCTCACGTTCCTTCCAACTAGAATGCATTTCACCAACTATCACCATCTTAAACTCGACACGACATCCATCAGTACCATTGAGCTTCTTGCTCTGTGTGTTAGGACCCACCACGCTTCCGCTACACTACTCTGATTATTTTGTTGTCACCCCTTAATCATAAGGACGTGTTCTGTGAGTCCAAAGTGATTACCCGGATGAAGTACCAAGTACTTTCCTTACTTGTTTTCCTGAAATAAAATCATTATTGGAATGCAACCATCTTCCGTTTACTTCCTTAATTCTTGCAACACCGATCCAAACTCCCTAACTCGACCAGAGTTTGGTCTTAACCAGCAAGAAATAACCTTTAACGCAATCCTCTCGATACCTTTTGCTCATCCCAGATGGTTGACGTTGCCTACTTGAGGAAATCCTCCAAGGCGTCGGTAAAGCTACTCCATAGATCCACCGTCACAATTATCTCTTCTTAACGGCACATAACTCGTCAATAATAAACAATACTTGCACGTCCTTGGTTGACATCGGACAGTCTATAATTGACTTATCGCCATTTCATACCTCTACTGATAATAAACTTTTAGTGCATACCACCTACTAGATTAATCCTTTTATCCTTCTTTAGTTCATCTTATTTTTCCCTCTTCTGCTTCCTTTGGGACACTATCTTTCTCAAGTCTCATTGTGCCATTCGCCTGACGTCAAAAGTCGTTCCTAACACTCCACGATAGATGGTAAGCGTCTTGTCATTCCGATGATTTTTAATTACCTCCCAATTGTAGTCCCCTTACAAGGACCGTCTGTGTTGATGACCTATGTTCTGTTATAAATGGGGTTACCCTGGACTCTTGAGTCCACCACACGATTCTCACAAGCACACATTCCTTAATCGGCGTTGTTTGTAATATTTCCTCCCAAATCTCTGTTGACTATGTTACAGCGCTTTGATCCTTTCGATACTGGCGTTGTGATTCCTCTTAAAATTCTTATCTTTAAAGAAGACAAAACGTCTCCAGGCTTGTGAAGTCTACCCTTCGCTCTTACATTAAGTTGTAAGTCTCCATTCCGTGTTAATTGTGATCTGTCAAAATTTCCTTAGCTAGTAGGTAAACAGTTGCTCACCACAATCCTTTTATACTTCTTTAGTTCGTTCTACCTTCCACCCTTCCGCTTCTTATGGCTAACTCTATTTCTCTAGTCCGCTTGTCTCATTCATTTGGCATAAATAGTCGTTTCAAGTTTCCACGATCGCTTGCAAGCGTCTTTGAAATTCTTATGGCCATAATGATCATCCACTTGCAGTTCCTTTTGCATGAACCATCTATGTTGATGGCTTAGGTCCCGTGATAATTCGGGTTACCCTAGACTCTCGAGTATAGCAAGGCCGTTCTCTCATACAGATTTCTTCACTTGTGTTGGTGGTAATATCGCCTTCCTGAAACTCCTTTGCCTGCTACCGGCTTCCATTCTTTGGATATTGGCGTTGCAGTTTCTTTCCAACTTCTTATATCTCTGAGGAGGTCAAAACCCTCCACGCTTGTGGGGTCTGCCTTTTCGCTTTTACACTTAATTGTAAGTCTTCATTCCGTGCACCTTAGATTCTCACACCCGGGTTGACACTTTGTCTCTTCTGGTTTCTCATGCCCACAATGGTCTATGCGGCATCCGCCTCGATTATAATGTCCTTGATTCCGCAATCTTGGTTGTAATCAATTCTACTTGTCCCGTTCCAATATTGTTATCTCTACTCCGCACTATTGTAGTCTCTTGCATGGTTCTTCCAATTCCGTCTCTCGGCCTCGTATGCCCGAGTTCCATGCACAACCTTCTATTCCTTCTAACTGAACTGGCCCATCGATTTCTTCCTCATCTAATTGTGCTTGTGGTAAAAATTATCTTCACAACTTTACTTCCTTGCTCACTTGTTCTCTGGATGATTTGTACGGATCACCAAGCGGCCCACCCGAATATAATACTCAATTCAAGGTCTGATTCCATTGCCTCGTTTTGGAGACTCTTCAAGTCCGCTACTGATTTATCATGAGGCGATAATCGCTTCGTGATATCATGACTAAAGGATATAAAGTATCCTTTAGGGTATTAACAAGCTACGCATACACTTGTATATAACATATAATAGTAAACCTCATAAAAAGTCTAAATACTCACCCCTACCGATCCAAGTTGTAGAGATCCACGGAGAGCGATGGTGGTCCGACGTACTACTAACCCAACAACCCGACTATGCGTGTGTGTAAAAACAGAAATCCGTTTTTGAAAACTTTAGACCCCTTTCGAGTTCTAGTTATTTTATACATTTGGTCTTTCAGAAGATTTCAAGTGCCATTGTTGTCAACCCAGTGCTCTAATACCATATTGTAACACCCCAGATTCTGAGAACTCGGGGAGCTACTGGTTAGGACCTCACAATGGGTGCCGACCATAGTTTGACAACAATTTTACTTGGATCTTACAACAAGGCACAAAAGTATTTAAACATTTGAAAACTGTAATCAATATATACATGGAGAATATGTATCAGCCTTACAAGAAACGCTACTAAAATGATGCATATGAAGAACAGAAGACATCCCCGTCCCCAACTAAATGAGTATGTGGACCCGGGTGACCATTTCCTCCGGATCTCTCTACAACTGTCTTAACCTGCAAGGCATCTACAAGCGGTATAAAACCGTTAGCTAACATTCTATGCATAAGTATAAAGGTAAAAGCACAATCACACATCATACACAATCAACATGCAACACTCAATCCTTTTATTATCTTTAATTAGGTGATAGGTCATTACTAATGATACTTATTTTGTGACACGAGGGATTCCCAAACCTCGCCCCTGTCCCCGTTTACCAACGCGGAATGGTACTAATGCATCTGACCGTCTACCGGACTGGGCTGGTCGCAGGGAACCTCCTAGACTCTCGCAAGAGCTAGGCATATGATGTCACGACCCGTTATCATACACTTGGGACAATTACGTAAATAGTAAAGTCGGCCAAATCCCGTTTCGTTGTTTATCATAAATAGCAAACACCACTCATACACATTACACTCATACAAGAAAGCCAACTAAGTAAGTCCGTGGACTTACCAGAATCAAATCTCGACTCTCTTAATCACAACTCAATCTGTAACTGTATAACTCGGTTTCCTGTCAAAGGAGACAAGTGTGTCAGCACACTTTCTAGGTAATTAGAAGTCTAAGACTTCTAAGATAGTAGATCCTATTAGAACAGAATTTAATACAGTACCAATTTATGGTAAAATGACTATTTTACCCTTGGTCCCGAAACTTCCAAAAATTCCATATATCATGCCTAAACTCTTATTTGAGACTAAAAAGTCATATTCTTACTCCTAAAGATGAGTTTGGTTACAAACTGGCAATTTACCTATTTTCCTATTTTCCGAAAGATCGTTAAGGTCCAACTTCAGCTTCAAATATGAAATTCTAATAAACTTATAAAAATTCCGAAATAATTATCTAGATCATCTATACTATTCATTCTACTCATAGGAGAAAGAATTTCTTAAAACTGTTAAAGCATCACTTCTATAAAATTTTCTAAAGTTGGTTACAACACTTAACAAACGACACACTGTCTTTACTTTGAAAAATCATAACTCCTAAACTACTCGCTGGATTTATCCCAAATTTTGTTATGTTCTACTATAAAATCGTATCTATAATATATCCAAAATTCAGCCGTAAAGGAGATCAAAATCCTATTTAAAACTATCTCACAAAACCGAATTTCAGCACAACAGAAAAACTGCTTACGACTCCATCTTTGAAAAATCATAAATCCCAAACCACTCGCTGGATTCCTCTCAAATTTTAATATGTTCTATAACAATAGGTCAACCATATCATATCCAAAATTCAATCCCAACGGAGATCAAGAGCTTATTCAAAACCATCTCACAAAACAGCATCACTTGCGGTTTTCCCAACACTCAGCACATATATAAAAACTGCATGAGGCGTCAACTTTGGAACACAATAACTCTCAAACCGTAACTCCGATTCTTCCCAAATTTTAGTATGTTATACTATGTACTACTTTCTATGACATATCCGAAAACCAGCCAAAAAGAAGTAGTATAGCTTACCCAAATTGGGCCCGAATTTGACTGCTCGTCACTTCCGAAAACTCAGAAAACTGAGAGATGTAACAGCTCTCTGAAGTTGCTCCTTTGGCTGAAATGTATGGGTTTAAAGATGGTTTAGAGGCACCTATTGACACGTAAACATGGAGGGGAAGTAAGGAGGTAGATGTAGGTCTTACCCGGCTCCAAACTCGAAGGCATGAAGGATGAGGATGGCTCTCGCGTTCATAGCTTTGTCGGAAACTGAAGAGGTCCGATAGGAGGCTGCTGTGCACGACTCCAGGGGCTGGAAGGCATCTGGAGAGGAGGGTACGCCTGCACTGCTGGCTCGACAAAAGCGAGGAGAGGGCTGCTGCTGCCTGCAACTAGGCACAAAGCGATCTGTAGCAATCGTGTATGTGTGCAGCGCGATGAGGGTTCTGTAGCAAACAGAAGGAGCAACGGTCGACAGAAGATGAATCCGCACATCCTTGGCAGCAGATGTAGCGTGATTTTAGGAGGAGGAGTCACCGGATGTTGCGTACGGGAGGAAGAGTTGAATGTAGACGGGAAAGATGGGAAGTGGCTACTGCTGAGTTTACTCTCTCTTTAGCATGAATTCAGGAGCTGTTATAGAAGATCTCTTTCCTATAAATCAGCAGCTGTTACGTAATATGAGGAAGGGGAAACGCTGGCTGCTAATACGTAGGAGATAGGAGGGAACTGTTGTGCTTCTTGGGCTGCAAGACAAGGAGCAACAGGCCCGCAACATGATTGTGTTCTGGCCTGGAAACATTGTATCTCTGGGCTGCAGCAGGCATCACTAGGTGGCTGAAGATCCGGGCTGCTGAAGGTGTGGTTATTGGCAACAGAAGTTGGTGTGGGCTGGAGCAAGGTAAGTAAAAGAGGTGGGCTGAAACAAGGTAAAAATAAGAGTGGGTTGAGTTGTTTGTCAAAATCTGTCAAAACTCGTCATGGCCTTGTCACGCCCATGAATGAGTTTGTCACAGATTTGTTGGGATTTGTCATGGCGTCGTCTCAGCTTAGTCATGATCTCGTCACAGTTTGTCATGATCTCGTCTAAAGTCATCGATACGAAAGAATTATAATAACTAGGGTTTGATATAAATCTATCATTTTATGTGAATTAAATTCTACATAAAATAAGAAATAATTATAAGAATTAGAGCTTGATATAATTTTATCATTTTTTGTGAATTAAATTCTACATAAAATAATAAAATTTATGAAGAAAGAAATACTAGATAGAAAGGGAAACCATTAACGGTTCGAAGTCCGATTTGATTCAGAATTAAACGGAATAAAAATTCCGGATATTACATCAACCTTGATCCCTTTAGCGGAAATCACATGACTTCAAAAGGCAACCTCAAACATTCAAAACTCGCACTTAGAGAGCTTGACATACAACTCTCTACCTTGTAAAATTTGTAAACCCGTCCTCAATATCGTGTGTGTTCCTCTTTGTTACGAGAGTACACTAAAATATCATCAATGAAGACCACCACAAACTGATCCAGAAAGTCGATAAATATGTTATTCATAACTCTATAAAGATGAAAAGCGCGCCCTTTTATAAGAGCAAAATGTACGATCGTGCGTGAAGGATGCACGATCGTACCAAAGAGCGACCCGCGAAAATTTGGCCAAATCAATATTGGTTTTTTTTATATATAACCAAGGGTCCGTTCAGTATATTTTGTAATAACCTCATTTCATTCCCTTTATACCAATAATCCCTCTAATAGAGGTTGAATTTTTTTCTTTTAATTTTTCCGTTCCCTTTCATCCCCCTTAATTCCTCTATACCGAACGACCCCAAATCTCTTAAACGTTTTCGCTCCTTATCGCAAGAGGAGTTCTTACATGATTCTCTCTCTTTTTTTCTTTTTTTTCTTTGATAATGGAAAGCGGTTCAAAACCATTAGCCGGCACGCCGACTAGTGAGTCGAAAGGCCGAAATAATCGGAAGACGGTCAAACCGTCATGAATAAATAGATAGAGGAGAAAAGAAATACACAAAAATACATCAAAATGAAACCGAAACCAAAAAAGTCTTCAAGGGAAAGCAGGATGATCCATTCAGCAGGAAGCAACAAGCATAAACATTCATCTTCGAAGGAAGTACACAGGGAGGAATCCTGGGGAACAATTGTGGACACCTCAGATTTGGACTGCAACAGAGCCGTCAAGGGTCGATCACAAATTCACGTCCCCTTCTTGACAAACGCACATAACCGCCAACAAAAGACTAAATCAAACCTCGGAAGACGAGATTGCAGAATACGGTTATCTTGATGAATAGAGGTGTAGGACTTGCTAGATTGAGAGAAAGATGATTTGTAGGGAAAGATTTTGTTTTTAGACTTGTAGTTGGAAATTTTTTACGGATTGATAAAAGAAAGATGATTTGTAGGAAAAGGTTTTGATTTTTGATTTTTGACTTGTAGTTGGTAATTTTTGAAGGATTGATAAAATAAAGATGATTTGTAGGGAGAACTGAGAGGACTTTTCAAAGGTGTCCAAGTGAATTTGCTCACAAAAACTTTTTGAACCTCCAACCGAATCTCAATTTCTTTGTTCAGAGTTCTTCCGTCACTAGTTTTTAATTCCTTAATTTGTTTCTTGCTTCTTTTTCTCGTGGATATATCAATTAGTTTATATCCACGTTTTTCAATTTGTTGTTTTTGATTCTTTGCGGCCAATATCTTTGTGTTTATTTGGGAAGCTTCTTTGGGTAGTTTTCTAAGCATTGTTGACCAGTGGAGGATTATGCCCAACAATGACAGTTCATGAAGTTAGATACCAAGTTAAAAAAAAGTAGAATGTGATTCCATCAAAAATTTGTATGCTTTTTGGCACAAAGCAATAATCAATATCTTGGAAGAAAATTGATTCAGATTGGATGAACTAAGAACATTTGTTGGTATCAAGGACACTCAGATTACTTTGAAAAGCAAAGATTGAGTCAACTTTACTGGGTTGCAGCCCAAGAGCAAAGAGATGAACTCGGTTGATAGTAGTATATCATAAGAAGCAATGTCATTGCTAGTAGTGTAAAACAAAACACCATGTGTTCTCAAGGTCTTAATTCAAGAGGGGTTTGGCCCTGGGTTTGATTGATTTTTCTTGGAAGTTCCGTCAAAACACCAACAAACCAAAACTTGTTCTTTTCAGGGTGGAGGAGGAGTGTAAGGCAAGAAAAGATGCGCTTGAGAAGACCGAAGTCACTGGAACAACGATCTACCAATCGAGATATTGGTTAAAGTTTCAGTTATGCTAAAAACCGGCGAGCAGGACGACGCATATGACCAGGATCTGGTCGGATCCGTCTAGAAAGCTTTGTTACTTGAGCGAGGTGGGCGAAATCGCGAGATCCCGTAAGATATCAAGTCTCCAAGTTTATCATCGAAGTCAAATAGCCTTTCACCATCTGACAGGATGCCGACATTGGTCGATGGGTTCTTCATTCACGAGGGAAAGTGGTGGTGTTGTTCATGTCATTAGGGATTCTTCGGTTGCCGACAAGGGTCGAAGGAGTTGGGTTTTTTATTTGGTTGCTATAGAAGAGAGGTAAAAGTGGTGGTCTCGCCATAAAAGTAGCACAGTGGCGGTGCCGAACTTCATTCGCGAGGTAGGAAGGTCAAAGGAAGGTGGTGGTGTTGTTCTTGTCTTTATCACTTCGCCACAAGTGGCCAAATATCAGTGATGATGTCGATCTTGATTTTTCTTTGGTTCATTAGACCACAAGTGTTTGGCTAGGTTTTGGTTTAGTTTATGATTTAGGCTGCTAGGGTTTTTACATGATTCTCTCTTTGTATATAGAGTAAAAGCCATTAAAATTTTGTACACAAACTTAATTAAAATTGGTTTATATTCAAGTTAAAATGGTTCCATTAAAAAATAAAATTGATCTTGTTATTTCTATGGGAGCATTTGTATCAGTGAACTTGATTATAAACATAAATGATTAAATGAGGAATTTAGGTTATTGGGGAAGACATCACCGAAAAGAAATATGAGATAAAGTGTGAGTTTGTCATATAATTCTATTAGACGGAACTTCGTGGTCTTGTATATATGAGTTTACTAGGTGTGCATCTTCCACAAATCCACATAACTAGTCCGACGAATATAAAGAAAATTAACGACTCCTGTATTTTATATTGTGCATGCATCGGTCGTATTTTTTACGTACTACTTTTGGAAATATAAATTTGTAAAGAAATGCATGTTTACAACTGATTTACAAACACATATGTTTTTGTACTATTAACTTAAAAATTATAATAAGTCATCATTGAATGTAAATATATAGGGACATGGAACATAGACTTGTGAATGAGTTGTCCTCATAATTGGGAAGTGCCTAACCATGAGAGCAATTGCACAAATGCTTCGTCATGTACAACTCTCCTCCCATTTGAAAGAATCTGTGAACCTTCAACCTTTTTTTTTGGATTTTTCTTCTCATTTACTTTGATTTTCGATTATATAGTTGTAATAACCGTAAATTTTAAGTTTCCGACAAATGGAAATTAACCAAATTCCGATACGACAATCGTAATTAAATAAATAAATAAACAAAATAAAATGATAACACTTATGATCGGAAATAAAGTACATGCCTTAAAAATATAAATAATAATAATAAAAATAATACAGAATTTAATTCCGTATTATATAACTTTCCGTACCTAACTAGAATCCGAGCGAGTAACGAATTCCTTTTCCGTGCTAATATGAAAGCGGGCCGGATGTGGGCCACTGCGAGGCCCAATCAGCAGCCCACCTCCTAATTAAACCTAACCCTAATTTCTCCTAATTAACCCTGCTAATTAACCTCCTTCTAATCTTCTGCCGTTCTAATCTCTCGCAAACCAGCAGCACGCAGCAACTTGCCGCCGGATCCCCTGCAATCGCCGCAACCACCAGCTACCGCCTTCGACCGGAGTCGCCACCGCCGAGCCTGCGCCGCCTCCCGTCGAGTCCGGTGAGTGCACTGCCTTCCCTCCATTCGTTTCTCTGCTGTCCGAGTCTCACCGTTCCGATTATCCAGAAAGCAAGGACGCCGCTGCCCTCGTCTTCCACCGGAGACGCCGCCACCACCGTTCTCGTCGACCGCCAGTCCACATCGGAAGCCGGTAAGCCGCCGCATCTCCCTTCTTCCGCCTTCCTTCTCTCGACTTGCGAAACCATCTCACTGCAGCCTTCGATCTGTGGCAGCACCGCGAACCGACCTTAGCCCAGTTGATACAGCCGCCAAGCCGACCACCAGGAGGGGACCGCCGGAACACCAGCCTCGCCGCCGGACTGCAGACCCGGTAAGCACGTTTCCGGATCTCCTCCCTCTTGCCCTGCGATTTACGAGATTACATATGTATATATAAAAGCATAGAATACGTATATAATTGTTGGAATACGTATATAATCGAGTGGATTACGTATATAGTTGAGTTGTTTACACATATTTGAACCATTGAATGGTGGTGGTATGTGTATGAAATACGGTAGGTTAGTAAGAGCGGTTTGGTGAACTTATATATAAGAGTTATGAATGCCGAGTATATACATATACGGATATATATATATATATATATATAATATGAAATAGAAGGGTACACATAAGTGTTTTAAAGTCTATTAACGTTTATAGAAGCTTGGAATTTAATGGGTATATAATCTTTATATAAAAGTATATTTATAAACATAATATATAGAATATATAAAAATGCGAGTATCTACATATAAATACGAGTTGGGATTTACGAAACTATATAAAAGAGATATAAATATATATATAAATAAGTTGGGATTTCAGGGTTATGTACATAAACATAAGAATATATATATATATATATATATATATATATATATATATATATATATATATATATATATATATATATATATATATACTCAGGACGTAAGTGTACCTAAATCCGTACAAGATGAGAAATTAAATATGTAGATATAAATATGAGTATCGAATAATTACACAATTAAATAAGTGAGTCGATAAGAAAGTTTAAGAATAAATTTGAGAAGCCTTAGGCTGAGGGTAAAATGGTCTTCTACCGTAAGAACTTGTTCCATAATTCCTTAGCATGAGGTTGGACGTCGGAAGGTGATTTTGATACACATGCCTTCATTGACAGGCACTTGAGTTACCACGAGTACGGACTATCTGAGGAGTGTTAGAGTGTTTTGACTCAGGTAAGTCCTTGCGACTTACTTAGCCAGTTTCTGAGTGTTAGTTGAGTGATAGTAGTTGTGTGTGCTATTTGCGTGTTTAATAATAATAACTTGTTAGGACGACTGTTATTATTACGTTTAAGGCCCAAGTGTATGTATAACGGGCCGTGACATCACTGCCCAGCTCTGACAGGAGACTGGGAGGTTCTCTATACCCAGACCATGCAGGTACAAGGTGAGATGCATCGGATCCATTCCTGATGGTTACACGGGGGCGGAGGCGAGGTTTGGGAATCCCTCGTGTCACAAAATAAGTATCACTAGAGTGAACGAGTAAATTAAAGCAAGATAATAAAACGGACTTGTTTGAAGCATGCTGAGTGTTTATGTTTATCTGAGTGTGTTTGTGCTGCTATTATTCTGCTAATATTTAGATAACTAGCTAACGGTTCCTCTTGTTGTTGTTTTAGATTTACCGCAGGTTAGATCAGCAGCTGAGTGATCCGGAAGTAGTGGTCAGCCGGGTCTCCGTACTCCTTAGAGCGGGGTTGGGGTTGTTTTGTCTTTCCTTTCTTTTGGTTAAGACAGTTGTTCTTTTCTTTTGTTTAAGTACTGTAGGCTGCTAGACAGTGTTGCATTCATTACCCTAAAAACATGGTTTTTATGAATTTCGGTTTCTTTATTTGTGTCTTGTTGCAAGATCCTAGTAGTGTTGTTGTCAAACTGAGGTCGGGACCCATTGTGAGGTCCTAACCAGTAATACTCCGAGTTCTGAGAATTCGGGGTGTTACAACATGGTATCAGAGCTCTAGGTTGGCAACAATGGCACTTGAAATCTTCTGAAAGACCGAATAAGTTTTAAGCAGAACCCGAAAAGGGATCTGAGTTTTAAAAAAGAAAATTTTTGGTTTTAAATGCATGCATAGTCTGGTTGGGAATAGAAAAGTACGGCTGACAACCACTACTACCGCGGATCTCAGTATGTTTAGTTGGACTTTAGGTTACTGTAGTTGGACTTTTGGACTTTCAGCTAGTAGTAATTATAGTATTATTTTTGCGCAGATGGCACGTACTAGAGCTACGCTAGCTACTGGTCGAGGCAGAGGTCGTCCACCTCTCCCTCCAGCTGGACCAGGTAGGGGAGATAGGACCCCTACAGTTAGAGGACGCGGCCGTGGAGGTAGACCTCCACTAGCCCGAGGTCGAGGTCGAGCTCCACGAGAGGATCCCCCAGCAGTGATCATGCCAGAGGCTGGAGTGGAGGAAGTAGCTGAGAGTGTTGGTCCTGAGGTCAGGAACGAGACCGTTGCTAGGTCTGGAGCACAGAGAGCACGTTCGACAGAGTCAGGACGTGTTTCCATTGGAGCGACTGAGTACAGAGAGTACCGAGCCTACGTTGAGCGTAGGGAGGAGGCTGCTAGGACAGAGAGACTTACCCATGTACCACCAGTACCGGTTAGATCTGTCCAGGTGACACAGGAAGCGCCTCAGGTGCCAGCTGTACCTGAGAGGAGAGTTGTGGCTGATAGAGCGCCTACTGGGACTAGAGCACCGAGGCTAGATGAGTGGTTGAAGGCTTTCAACTCTCAAAAGGTCCCCTCATATAATGGAGAGATAGGATTGGAGGTGGAGCACTGGATTGGGCAGGTAGAGACTGCGTTAGAGGCAATACGCTGCCCAGAGGATCGGCAGGTAGACTTGGTGCAGACTTGCTTCACTGGAGATGCTCATTCCTGGTGGCGGACCATGCGTAGTCGAGTCACCAGTTGGGAGCAGATGAGGAGCATTGTTAGAGACAGATACTGCCCTGTTTCGTTGAGGAGAGAGAGATTCCAGGACTTCATTGAGGCTGGATTTGAGGACGTTCCGATCGCTGCTGCCATCAAGAAGTTCCAGAAGGAACTGACACTGCTTGGACCAGCTGCACCTCCTGAGGAGCAGCATGACTATCTCTTTTCACGGAGATTGAGAGAGAGTACCCGTTCCTATCTGGCAGGATTTCGCTGTGAGACTCTGTCAGACTATCAGGATAGAGCATCTGCTTATGAGAGAGACAGACCAGTGTCGAGGAGAGCTGCTCAGTCAGACAGGCCGGATAAGCGGCAGAGGACAGGTTATGCTAGTGGTAGTTCAGGAGTAGCTGCTTTTGGACGGGGACAGACTCAGGGGCGACAAAGTCATACAGCTACTAGTCAGACTTCATCTGGTGGCTTGCAGTGCCACAACTGCAATAGCTATGGGCATATCCGATCAAACTGCACGAAGCCAGCAGTGACTTGCTTCCAGTGCGGTAAGATTGGACATAGAGCTGCCTTCTGCCGTCAGGGCAAGGCTCCATCTCAGCAGGGTTCTTCCCCTACAGGCTTATCAGGGAGTGTACAGAGACCGCCATAGTACCGGACTCCTAGTCAGCAACAGCAGTACAGAGCTCCTAGTCAGCAGCAGTCTTACCGGGCTCCAGGACACACACCACCACAGAGTTCTATGCAGGGATCAGGTCGGGGCAGAGGACGTGGTAGTGTGGCTGATACTAGAGGAGCTCAGGCACGAGTGTTTGAGTTGAGGGATGCTGATCAGCCAGATGCACCGACTGCCACAGGTACGATCCAGATTCATGACTTACCTGTACGAGTTTTATTTGATACGGGTGCTACACACTCCTTCATATCTGATGCATGCGTAGATAGGTTGTCCTTAGCCACTGTAGAGGGGATACCTTTTATGATAGGCTTACTTGATGGGAGTAAGGTAAGAGGGACTAGAGAGATCTTTGGATGTCCTGTTCACATGGGAGATCGAGACTGGCTAGTCAATTTTCTAGTCATGCCCTTAGCTCATGAGGATGTCATTTTAGGGATAGACTGGATGAGGAAACACGGAGCAGTCTTAGACATTGGTAGGAGGACAGTGACCGTTGCCACGGAGGAGGGCCATAGGGTGATATTCCGAGGTTGGGACCTCGGAAAGTCAGGCACAGTTATCAGTGCAGTGAGAGCAGCGAGACTGATAGCCCAGGGTTGCGAAGCCTTCTGGTGTTATGCCATGAAGGAAAGCAAGAGCCTGACTATAGAGGAGATACCTGTCGCATGCGAGTTTGCAGAGGTATTCAGTGACGACCTGCCAGGGCTACCCCCACAGAGGAGCGTTGATTTCAGCATTGACTTGGAGCCGGGCATGAGACCTATCTCGAAGGCCCCGTACCGTATGGCACCTATAGAGCTGCTTGAGCTGAAGAAGCAGTTAGAGGAGCTGGCAGAGAAGGGTTTTATACGCCCCAGTGTGTCTCCTTGGGGTGCGCCAGTGTTGTTTGTGAAGAAGAAGGACGGATCGATGAGGCTATGCATAGACTACAGAGAGCTGAACAAAGTAACCATCAAGAACAAGTATCCACTGCCACGCATAGATGATCTGTTGGACCAGTTGCATGGAGCGTCCGTGTTCTCGAGGATAGACTTGAGGTCAGGTTACCACCAGTTGAGGGTGAGAGATCAGGACATACCTAAGACGGCATTCCGGACTAGGTATGGTCATTATGAGTTCGTAGTGATGCCATTCGGGCTCACTAATGCACCAGCGGTGTTCATGGAGTTGATGAATGGGATATTCATTGACTTCTTAGACCAGTTTGTAGTGGTCTTCATTGACGACATCCTAGTCTACTCTAGGAGTCGAGAGGAGCATGCCGGACACTTGAGGACAGTACTGCAGATTCTACAGGATAGCCAGCTGTATGCTAAGCTATCCAAGTGTGAGTTTTGGATGTCAGAGGTGGCTTTCTTAGGTCATGTGGTGACTGCTGAGGGTATTAAGGTCGATCCGGCGAAGATCGAGTCAGTATCTTCTTGGCAACCTCCTAAGAATGTTAAGGAGGTTCGCAGCTTTCTAGGTTTAGCAGGTTACTACCGCCGGTTTGTGGAAGGGTTCTCTTTGATTGCCCGACCACTTACTTGTCTTCTGAGGAAGACCACTCGGTTTGTCTGGTCTGAGCCGTGTCAGCAGAGTTTTGAGGAGCTGAAGAGGAGATTGACGTCCGCTCCGATTTTAGCACAGCCTGAGGGTATTGATGACTTTGTGGTATACAGTGATGCATCCAAGCTGGGCTTGGGGTGTGTTTTGATGCAGAGGGGTAAGGTCATAGCCTATGCGTCTCGACAGTTGAAGACGTATGAGGAGAACTACCCCACACATGATCTAGAGTTGGCTGCAGTAGTCCATGCTCTTAAGATCTGGCGTCACTATCTCTATGGAGCGACATGTCACATCTTTACGGACCACAAGAGTCTGAAATACATATTCACTCAGAGGGAGTTGAATAACCGCCAGAGGCGGTGGTTAGAATTGATCAAGGACTTCGACCTTGAGATCCTTTACCACCCCGGAAAGGCGAATGTGGTAGCTGATGCTTTGAGCCGGAAGACGCCTAGAGAGAGGGCGATAGCCCGGTTGACAGTACAGCCACAGTTGCAGAGGGACTTGGCTTGGTTGGAGATAGAGGTTCAGTTTCCCGATACTGATGGTCAGTTGTCTACCATGGAATTTATTCCTGATCTGTTGGATGAGATTCGACAGAAGCAGGAGACTTGCCCTACTTTGATCAGGATCCGAGACAGGATGTCTCGAGATGAGGCCCCACAGTTTACTATTGGTGCAGATGGAGTGATGAGACGTCAAGATCGCGTTTGTGTACCGTCAGACAGTGAGTTGAGACAGAGGATACTAGGTGAGGCTCATGCTACCCCATACTCAGTACATCCTGGAGCGAGTAAGATGTACAAGGATGTGAAACGGTCCTTCTGGTGGGGTGGTTTGAAGCCCGATGTGACTCGGTATGTAGCCCAGTGCGCGACCTGCCAACAGGTCAAGATTGAGCACCGTAGGTCTGGAGGAGAGCTCCACCCACTTCCAGTACCACAGTGGAAGTGGGAGGATATACCTATGGATTTTGTCACTGGTTTGAGACTCAGTAGAGGATTTGATGCTATTTGGGTAGTGGTAGACCGCCTGACGAAGACCGCACGTTTCATTCCGATTAAGGAAACGTGGCCGGTGAGTCGTCTGGCTGAGGAGTTCACCAGGCACATTGTGAGACTCCATGGGGTACCGAGGACTATCGTCTCTGATAGAGATGGACGTTTTACCTCGAGATTTTGGCAGCAAGTACATACTGCTTTGGGAACGAGTCTCCACTTCACTACTGCCTATCATCCACAGACAGACGGACAGTCTGAGAGGACCATTCAGACCTTAGAGGACATGCTTCGGGCGTGTGTACTAGATTGGGGACAGGTATGGCCAGATCATCTTCCAATGGTAGAGTTTTCGTATAACAATAGTTGGCACGCATCTATTGGGATGGCTCCTTATGAGGCTTTGTACGGGCGGAGATGTCGTACACCATTATGTTGGGATGAGCCCAGCAGAGTTGATGGAGTAGCTCCAGATCAGATACAGGATGACATCGCTCGGATTGCCCTAGTCCGAGAGCGAATGTTAGCAGCTCAGAGTCGTCAGAAGTCCTACGCCGACAAAAGGCGTCGACCTTTGGAGTTTAGAGTGGGTGCTCAGGTATGGTTGAGAGTGTCACCTACGAGAGGAGTCAGGCGTTTCGGCATTAAGGGAAAGCTGAGTCCCCGATATGTTGGACCTTTTGAGATCTTAGAGAGAGTTGGAGAGGTGGCCTACAGACTAGCACTACCGCCGAGACTAGAGAGTATCTCAGTTGAGAGAGTACATTCCGGATCCGAGACACGTTATCAGCCATGAGGATCTGACAGTTGAGCCTGACCATATATTTGTAGAGTACCCAGTAGCTGTCTTGGAACGCAGTACCAGACGTCTACGATCCAAGGAGATACCTATGTTGAGGATCCAGTGGTCTAGGAGAGGAGCTGATGAGGCCACTTGGGAGACTGAGGAGAGTATTAGACGTAACTATCCCGAGTTCTTTGCGGGGTTAGAGGTTACTCCTGTTTGACGAGTTAGTACTCGGATGTTATGTTGTTTGACTTCTCAGGTTTTTATATTGTTTTGAGAGTTTCTGTTTTTGTGAGACTTGTCTATGTGATGGTTGAGTAGTTGCATGGTAGAAAATGAAATTGTCGAGAAAATTAAATACCGAAGGAAATGTGTGAGTAAGAGGAACATTCTAAGTTTCGGGACGAAACTTCTTTTAAGGGGGCACTAATGTAATAACCGTAAATTTTAAGTTTCCGACAAATGGAAATTAACCAAATTCCGATACGACAATCGTAATTAAATAAATAAATAAACAAAATAAAATGATAACACTTATGATCGGAAATAAAGTACACGCCTTAAAAATATAAATAATAATAATAAAAATAATACAGAATTTAATTCCGTATTATATAACTTTCCGTACCTAACTAGAATCCGAGCGAGTAACGAATTCCTTTTCCGTGCTAATATGAAAGCGGGCCGGATGTGGGCCACTGCGAGGCCCAATCAGCAGCCCACCTCCTAATTAAACCTAACCCTAATTTCTCATAATTAACCCTGCTAATTAACCTCCTTCTAATCTTCTGCCGTTCTAATCTCTCGCAAACCAGCAGCACGCAGCAACTTGCCGCCGGATCCCCTGCAATCGCCGCAACCACCAGCTACCGCCTTCGACCGGAGTCGCCACCGCCGAGCCTGCGCCGCCTCCAATCGAGTCCGGTGAGTGCACTGCCTTCCCTCCGTTCGTTTCTCTGTTGTCCGAGTCTCACCGTTCCGATTATCCAGAAAGCAAGGACGCCGCTGCCCTCGTCTTCCACCGGAGACGCCGCCACCACCGTTCTCGTCGACCGCCAGTCCACATCGGAAGCCGGTAAGCCGCCGCATCTCCCTTCTTCCGCCTTCCTTCTCTCGACTTGCGAAACCATCTCACTGCAGCCTTCGATCTGTGGCAGCACCGCGAACCGACCTTAGCCCAGTTGATACAGCCGCCAAGCCGACCACCAGGAGGGGACCGCCGGAACACCAGCCTCGCCGCCGGACTGCAGACCCGGTAAGCACGTTTCCGGATCTCCTCCCTCTTGCCCTGCGATTTACGAGATTACATATGTATATATAAAAGCATAGAATACGTATATAATTGTTGGAATACGTATATAATCGAGTGGATTACGTATATAGCTGAGTTGTTTACACATATTTGAACCATTGAATGGTGGTGGTATGTGTATGAAATACGGTAGGTTAGTAAGAGCGGTTTGGTGAACTTATATATAAGAGTTATGAATGCCGAGTATATACATATACGGATATATATATATATATATATATATATATATATATATATATATATATATATATATATATATATATAATATGAAATAGAAGGGTACACATAAGTGTTTTAAAGTCTATTAACGTTTATAGAAGCTTGGAATTTAATGGGTATATAATCTTTATATAAAAGTATATTTATAAACATAATATATAGAATATATAAAAATGCGAGTATCTACATATAAATACGAGTTGGGATTTACGAAACTATATAAAAGAGATATAAATATATATATAAATAAGTTGGGATTTCAGGGTTATGTACATAAACATAAGAATATATATATATATATATATATATATATACTCAGGACGTAAGTGTACCTAAATCCGTACAAGATGAGAAATTAAATATGTAGATATAAATATGAGTACCGAATAATTACACAATTAAATAAGTGAGTCGATAAGAAAGTTTAAGAATAAATTTGAGAAGCCTTAGGCTGAGGGTAAAATGGTCTTCTACCATAAGAACTTGTTCCGTAATTCCTTAGCATGAGGTTGGACGTCGGAAGGTGATTTTGATACACATGCCTTCATTGACAGGCACTTGAGTTACCACGAGTACGGACTATCTGAGGAGTGTTAGAGTGTTTTGACTCAGGTAAGTCCTTGCGACTTACTTAGCCAGTTTCTGAGTGTTAGTTGAGTGATAGTAGTTGTGTGTGCTATTTGCGTGTTTAATAATAATAACTTGCTAGGACGACTGTTATTATTACGTTTAAGGCCCAAGTGTATGTATAACGGGCCGTGACATCACTGCCCAGCTCTGACAGGAGACTGGGAGGTTCTCTATACCCAGACCATGTAGGTACAAGGTGAGATGCATCGGATCCATTCCTGATGGTTACACGGGGGCGGAGGCGAGGTTTGGGAATCCCTCGTGTCACAAAATAAGTATCACTAGAGTGAACGAGTAAATTAAAGCAAGATAATAAAACGGACTTGTTTGAAGCATGCTGAGTGTTTATGTTTATCTGAGTGTCTTTGTGCTGCTATTATTCTTCTAATATTTAGATAACTAGCTAACGGTTCCTCTTGTTGTTGTTTTAGATTTACCGCAGGTTAGATCAGCAGCTGAGTGATCCGGAAGTAGTGGTCAGCCGGGTCTCCGTACTCCTTAGAGCGGGGTTGGGGTTGTTTTGTCTTTCCTTTCTTTTGGTTAAGACAGTTGTTCTTTTCTTTTGTTTAAGTACTGTAGGCTGCTAGACAGTGTTGCATTCATTACCCTAAAAACATGGTTTTTATGAATTTCGGTTTCTTTATTTGTGTCTTGTTGCAAGATCCTAGTAATGTTGTTGTCAAACTGAGGCCGGGACCCATTGTGAGGTCCTAACTAGTAATACTCCGAGTTCTGAGAATTCGGGGTGTTACAATAGTGATGAGGTCTTTTGATGCTTCCTCCTTTTCAGCATGGAGTATTATTATTGTGTTTTTTTAATAATGGAAAACAACTCGATGGGTTGTCTAATAGATTAAAAGACCGAAAAATTGACAAACGCGTTAACCGAGATAAAGAAATAAAATCAATTAAATACACAAAAGCACAACATCGTGATTCGAAAACATAGATGTCTCCAGGAAAAGGAACTTGAAAACAATTGCGGAACTTCAATTTTGGACTTGAAGGTAGAGTCATAGGACCATGTTCTTAGAACTTTTAGTAGTCACACGAGCATTTTTCCTTTAAGACTAGTGATTTTAAGTATTTTATGGCAAGGTAAATAAGAGAGGGTCATGTGTATAAACAAAGAAGGTGGTGGTTACGCCAAAGGCGTGACGACGGGTTACGTTGGAGATTGTCTTAACGGGATTGAGAAATAATAAAAATGAACAATAAAAAAAAAAGACATTAGTTTTCGGTGACAACATATTAGAGGGGCTATAACCTATAGGTGAAGCCCGAATACGAAATACACATAAGTATATTTAAATAACATACTTTAGTAAGCAAATTTCTATCTTTTGTCAAGAACCAAAGGTATTTTGGAAAAATGGAAAATTATGAATATGAAAGCTCATTATGAGGTCATATTATTAGAAATGTGATGATACAATGTCATTTCATCTGATAAAAAAAACTTAGAGGTACCACACATGATGATATGAATATTAGAGATTTTAATGAGAGCCTTGATAAAAATATATAAACTCAGTTTTCCAGTACAGTTCCGATTCAGAATGATAAATTTTGTTTTGGTTTGTTACGTAGCCTAACAACACATGAGTTGGGTCTTGATCGTTGCTCGACAAATCGGTCCGAGTTGAGATAGGTATGGTCCATCAACTGCCAATAAACAAGAAAATTTATATTTGCAATCCAATTTGGTACAACATTGTTTCCATAAAACAACCCTATGCCTAGCAACCCAGCTATTTACTCCCTTTCATGTGTTCTAACCTAATAAGAAACACTTGAACACGTCATTCTAACACACAAGCCTAAGCAGGCAAAAACCAAGTAAATTATGCTAATATTGACGCAGCAGACTCCAAGGCTTCCAAGAACCTGTGGAAGTAGAAAATCCAGCAACGTGACCCAAAACTTGCCAGATCTTTCTCTTGCCTTTCAGACCTTCACCGTCTTCTCTCTCGCCATTGAAGCATTACCTGAATCTGCCATGAAAACCTCCCCTAATATCTTTAGCAGCAATGAAATATTGAATACAAATGATGTGTAAAAATGAGAGAATCCTTGCCTGTTCTCCGGATTCAGGCAATTCCCGAGTTGGTCATGTTGGTTGACTTCACACAATGGATGCGGGCATCGGGGCATGTATGGCTTCAGAAGAGAAAACACAGCAGATTGGTCGGCATCAAAGAGGAAAATTCTGCATGGCACTATGTTATAGCCTTGCTTCTTCAGAAAATGATGTATGATGCTGTTCATACAAAGAGCAATACAGAAAACACAGGCAAAACATGCAATAACATAAAATGTAAAAAGCCAGAACCTCCATTGCCCATCCTCCAGGAAAAACACCACGATCTTCGACTCTGGGCAACTCAGCATCACACTATAATATATACTCAGATGTTGAATGTTGATATCAATGGCAAGTGAATCCTAACAAAATTAATGAACCACCATGTCAAATAGGAGCTGTGGTGATCAAATAATCTCTATGGTCCTAAGGCAAAATGGACTCATAAAACTGCTGCTTCTTCGCGCTTGGATAGGAATCTCAAATTGTCAACTATGTCAAGAAGAGATAGGAGTTGTGGTAATCTCTTTGGGTCTTAAAGGCAAAATGGGATCACAGAACTGCTGGTTCTTCATGTTTGGGTTGGGATCTCATATTCAAATTGTCAACAATGTCGAAGAAGAGTTGGGGTAATCTATTTGGCTCCAAGGGCAAAATGGGATCACGAACTGCTGCCTCTAAGCTTGGGTTGGGATCTTCAAATCATCACTAGTGTAAAACAGGAGCCGTAGTTGATGAAGAGGGGTAAAACAGAAACAGAATCAACAAAATATTAATTTTGGTCCTGCCACCATCACTCTTTCAAGGCTCAAACATTCTTCTTCAACTTAATGCCAGGTTTTCAGGCACCTCCAAGTCCTGACAATTTCCACCTGTCACGGAAGAAATCTTAGAGCAAGGGGCTGAGAAAGAGACTCCAAATTTATGGCACATACCGTCTCGAGATAGAGTAGGATTGCAATGCCGCCTTTTTTCTAATTGCTTCAAGTTTTCTACCATCACACCACCTTTTCTCTTAAGTTCTCCTCCACCTGATCCTGTAGAGACTAAATTTTCCAGCACTTGTTCAACTCCAAGCCTTAATTGTTGATAACATTTATGACCCTTGGGATGTACGTAACTAGGGAGCTGTCTTCTCCTGACATAGGAAACCGCAAGCTCCATCCCTGGTTTCCAGGAACTAAAAGATCTCAAGCTCTCCCTGAATTCCTCTACAGTGGCACGAAGATCGAACTTTTGAACCTGCCCGATCTCCCCTGTTCTTTGCTGCACACCGACGAAAAATGCACAATGCCCACACTTCTTAGATGCATCAGCATACTGGTTCGGATAAGGATGGCACCGCAGTTTCCCAAAAGTACCCTGTTCCATCTGCACAAATAAGAACGTAAATTATAAATGGCAGTAGAGGCAAATTAAAGGAGAGACAAGAGTGGAAAGAAAAATTCCAGAAACTGAATCCTCCTCTGAGCATCACAGGCTGATATATTTTTCTTAACCACTAATGAACCAAGAAGCATAAATATTACCATCTGAGCCAACACCCTGAGTCGTGATTCCACCAAACCCTTCCAAGGAACCATGTCATACGCATGCACTGCAAGTATGTCAACCTGCAGGTAGCTTTTATAGCTTTTGAAAAACTCATATGGCTCAAATAGAGAACCCCATTGTGCTTTATTCAGCTCTATATCCTGCAAATGGACGTAACACTTCGGGCATCAGAAGTAGCTCAAAGACCAGATTTCAGTTGGCATGTTTCAAAACACAGTACCTGGCAAATCTTGTTACCAAAGTGGAACTGCTCCATCATAACTTGGAGAGTAGTTGTGGACACACTGTAACTTGAATTCGTACACGGGTAAGCAGGAGTAATGATAGGCATCCGATGCACACGATCCCGGGGATACTTTCGAGGATCCCAAACCACAAATCCAATGTCATCTTCCTCGATATCACAGAGCATCACTGGGTTCGGCCAACGCCACTGTGTAAAGACTCTAAAGAAACGACAAACTAACATACTAGGAACAGCATTTGGATATAGTTGGCAGATCCGGGCAACAAGAATGGCACAATTCACACCACCTAAAAATCCAGTCACCTAAGCACAGCAGATAAGGTCAGAATCTCAGGATAAAATCATTATAAAGCATGTCTAGCCCGAAAAGGAGGAGCAACTTACATTCGAGTAAATTCCACGCCGTTTAGCCCAATATTTGACACAACGGAGAGTTGTTCGAAAGCACTAAAGACAAACAGAAAAGCTCATAGTTAGACCATGGTGATGCTATAACTTAAAGACAATGGATGAACAAGTCAAACTATGTGCCAACTTGATGACCAGTAAGCGGCTATTGAGATAACAAATAGTAAGTCCAATCACACAGTAACACAAATGTGAACAATCAAAATCACATATTCACCTCTTTATTTGGCACAAGCTTAAGAATTTGATCTGCAACCCTACACCCATTGATGGAACGAGCCGTTGCTTCATCAACATTGTACATCAGAGATACATCAGAGACATCCAAGTCCTGCCACAAAAATTGCACGACATTATATACAAAGATTTCTGGAAAGTTGGCATCATCCGCAAAGAGCAGCATTTGTTGTAATTAGGTGAAGATGAGCTACTAATATCCAGTAACATCATTTCATGAACATAAGAAATCTAAAATATAGTGCAATAGAATCCATGAGCTAGCCAAATTCTACTCCCAACGAATACAAAATTTGACTGTAAACAACGCGTCATCATAAAAAATTAAAAAGATACAATAGTGTAGGTGGCCTAAATTTGTTTTGCAAAAGTCTAGAAAGGAAAAGATCAAAATCACTGATTTATATGCAAATCATGCAACAAACTTTTTTGGTTTTGAAATTTAACAATTTTCTGAAATGTAGATCATTTACTCGCAATAGAATTTCAAGTGACACGGTAAAGACAACTACTTCAAATCAAAATTCAAAACTTACATCTGGGACGATTAAGCGAGAAATTCTTGCATACAAGAGATCAATGGAAATCCCGTTGAACTTAAATTTCATAACAGGGACATGGGCATCAGGAATGGGATGTAGATCAGTGATCTCCTCTTTCTCTGCAAGGATGGTATGTAACAGATAGAAGAAATCCTCCTGAAAACATAAAACGAGTTAGCCATACCAAAAACAAGTCAAAGAGAGAAAAGAGAAAATGATACAAGTCACATGATTACCTCCCGGTTCACGTAAGATGGTCCCACACATAAAGCATCTATGTCAGCCCCTGGACCATGTACCTGTCATTGTAACAAATAATAAGGAATAGGGGCCTCGAGTATTAGAAAGTAGGCAAGCACCTGAGAAATGCCTTTGCATAAACTGCTAACAATAAAAAATAGGCATGCATATAGGAATCTACATTAATACATGAACCAGAAATAAACTATGAAGTAGTTGAAAAGGGCTTTGTCCACAGAATAATATAAAGATAATCTTGGAACTAGCTATTTAGCATGCAAAATATTTGATATGTTGAGCCATATCAAATAAGCTTACCCCAAGACGATAGGAACCAAAGGTAAGGATAAGAGCATTTGCATCCTTGACCATCTTCTCTGGATATCCTCTCAGTTGTATAACTTGTTTGACCCATTCCACAACAATCTGCAAAAATTATAAAATAATCAATATTATCAGTAACAACTAAATTTGAAAGAATATACAATGTCTCCCAATATCAAAAACATAATCAATGCTCTCATCCCACACAAACATCCAATCAAACTTATGATCACCCAAATTATCCACCGACCATCTATCATAGATTCTGAAGCACAAAACTGTTTACCTTCCTCAACCGGAAAAGAATATCCTCCCTTTTAGCAGTTTCTTCTTGGCTCTCATATAGTCCAGCATCTACCATGAACTGAAAATTAAAGGCAAAAAATACATCAATAACCTTATTTGGCGGGTCCAAAGAGGCAGTAAACCCAACCAATTCGCGAGTCTTTTTCAAACCTTTTCCAATTCGCGAGTCTTTTTCAAATCACCCTTGGTGGGCCCCATCAAAGAAAGTGGTTTCGTCATCCCATACTGCTTCACCACCGTCGAGGAAGCAGGTGACATTGCACCAAAACCCTCTGAACAGACCATCCTACGCGGAAAACCCTAGAAGAAAAAACAACAGAAGTCCACGGTGGAACTGAAACGAACAAAGATTGAAGAGAAGTTCTCCAGTCGAAAGAACAATCCTTGAACCACCAAACAAGAACCAAACATGGAATTCGAGAGATTAGGAAGAACGGAAACCCTAGAAACAGGGCAATTAGATTTTAAGCGATATATTTCTTTTCTTGGGAATCACGCGGTAGCTTTCTTGGGAATCACGCGATAGCTTTTCTAATATCTTAATAAACATATTGCCTTATTTATTTATAAATAAACAAGTATACATAACATATTTACATAAAGTTTCGCTAACAACAATCAAAATTACAGTATCTTATTTAATTTAAAAGATTTGGTCATATTAAAATTTATAAACTGTATCATGTACAATTATCATATACAACAAAATACCAAATTATCATATGTTGTAATAAAAATACTAATTAAAAATAAAGATGGGTATATATTTTAATCGTTATAAATTATATATTTATTGATTACTTGAAAATTTCATAATTTTAGTTTTTCAATAAATACTTTACTTTATCTATTTATAAATAAATAAATATCTAAAATATATTTGTGTATAATCTTTTTAACAAGATAATTTTTTTTATATTTTAATAAATATTTTGCCTTATTTATAAATAAACAAATATATAGCATGTTTACAACAAAGCTTCATTAACAACAATCAAAATAATATATTTATCTTTATTATTCTAAAAGTGGGAGTTTTTCAAATAAATAGGTTGTTTCCCATTTTGCCCTTATTATTTCGTTTTGTCACTTTTACCCTTATTGGTTGATGATAATCACATATTTGTCTTATTTCTTTTATTTCTGCTTTACACGTGTTATTTGTCAAGTATATTTGTGATACATGTTTTCCTCTCTTGGACTCCTCGCTACCATCTGCTTCATGACCGCTCACCTTCTCTCCTTTAAACGTGTTACTTTTCAATTTTCATCTAAATCAGTCAAGATCCATATAAAAATCTCTAGACACTCAACATTTCACTATCTCATGCCGCTCCAAACGAAATGTATACTTCAACTACTATCATCCAACACTTGACAATTCATTTCACCAAGATGATAACGTCATAACTGTTGTATCTACACCGCCGCTATAAATCCTTTTTATTCCATTTCACATCATCAACTACAATGACTTCCTTTGTGAGTTTGGGATATTAACCCAACTCCCGTTCGTGAGGATACATCATTAGGACAAAACGTTATGCACCCTTTTTACCTGCCTACATTGACGTAAACAATAATTAGAAGTGACCATCCTCTTCTTACTCCTCTAGTTAAACTTTACACGTGTTACTTTTCGGTCAATTTTCATGAAACAGTAGAGAGGAGAATTGACTGATTTAGATGATTTAATCCTAGGTTTATAAGTCGATCATTAGTGCTCAATCTCCCTTTAACTAATAATCAAGCTGTGGAATTATGTCGAGGGGCATTTCCTTCATTCCAGATAATATCCTTCCAGACAACAAACTATTGTTGGCTCTGATTTGGCATAAACTTTGCTCATATCTATCTTATCTTCATGCATCCATTTATTAATCTCATCTTTTGCATGTGTAACATTTCCATCAGATTTCGCCACACATTATCTCTAGCTTGGATAATTCTCCTCAGAATACCAAAAACTCTCTTCCATGGATGTCAATCTTGACTACTATGAACAGTGAGAGACTCCTTATGTACCCACTGCACCCACAAAGAATTTATATTGCATTCGATATCCCAAAAACGTCTGAACATACAAGCTTGATGTTAGTCACCAAGTTCTGGTACTCCAAGTCCTCCTTCTTTTTTAGAAAGACACAAAACATTCCAAGCAACTTTTGTCCATGTCCATAATAACTTCTTACCCATAATTTTCAACTGCTCCATGATTGTATGTGGAATTGTCAGAGCCGAGAGCCAATAAGCCTCCATACCTTGTAAAACAGACTTTTTCAGTTCCACACACCCAACAAAGGAAAGATGCTTCCTAATCCAAGGACTTATTCGAGTAGCAATCTTGTTCAGAAGAGGCTGATATTGAGTTACCTTCAATCTAGCAAGTGTTATAGGGCTTCCCACGTATTTAAAAGGAAAAACACCATGACTGAAACCATTGATTTGATGGAGTTGTTCAACTAACTGACTATCCATGCCTGCCACAAAAATACTAGATTTTGGGATGTTCACTTTCAAACCTGACATAGCTTGAAACCTCCTCAAACAATTCATCAAGATCTGCACTAAATGCTCATCCGCATGATAGAAAAGCAGAATATCATCTATAAAGGTCAAGTGAGTGATATCACTACCTCAACACCTGTGATGAATACTAAACTCATATCTCTATGCTTCTTGTGTTGAGCATTCTTGATAGCACACACAAACCACAAACAAGAATGGAGACAAGGGATCACCTTGCCTCCTCTAAGGTGGAGCACTCTCCTACCAATGCATTTTTTACATTCCACAGCTTCGGCAAATCTCTTAGCCCCAATTCAGCTAGCTTTCATTAACCGGTTACTAACGTCGAAGATCTTCGTCAGGTGTCGGAATCACATTTAGATTGTAGTCTATGAACTCAATACCAGATAAAGAAGCAAGACTTCCTTCCCTTTAAAGAAACCATGGATGCCAACATTGATCTTCAAGGAATAAGTAGCAGTACTGTAACACCCCGAACATGTGGGACTCAGAGTGCCACATTGGACTAGGATCTCACAATGGATCCTGACCCTAACTTGACAACAAGTTCACTGGACCTTACAACATGGCACTGACACATATAAAACAAATACATAAAACTGTATAAAATTGTACAACCAAAAGGTAAAGACATAATATCCAAGTATAAGAAACAATATCCTCACATAGGAGGTAACAAAAGATCATCCTCATGCAGGAGGAAAACGTAAAGAACCCTAAAAGACCACAACCATCCTATGTACGAGAGGTCCCCGGCCTGCCACCCTACTAGATCACTCAGCAGCACGCCTATCCTGTAGGGCATCTACAACATGGTAATAAACCATTAGCTAACCATACATATATAAGGTAATGCATAAACACAAGCACAATCATGAAAGATAACACATCAGCATGCTATCACACATTTACCTATTTATCATCTTTATATAATAGTCATTCACTCAAATCGTGTATATATAGATAGATGAAAGTATGTGACATGAGGACCGATACATCCTCGCCTTCGAGTGTTATATCTAGCTGTACTAGTATCGGTCACACAACCTGTGTACCCTATGGGAGTGGATAACGCGCTTCTTATAAACCAATCTGGCCTGACGTCAGAGAACCTTCCAGACTCCACGGGGGATGAAAGGGGAAGGTTATCACAGCCACGCAACGGGGCAATCAATAAAACATAGGTCGGTATAAACGACATCTCATGCTATCATAGCAAACATATAACACACACACCACTCATGCAAACACCCAATATAGGGATGGTAGTTAAGTAAGTCCTATGGACTTACCTCAACCTCGTACAAAGCTCAACCTCAAACAACCTCCAATCTTGAGAGATACACTGCCCAATAACAAGGCATAGAGATATATCAATCTCATATCAATCAAAGGGGTCACACCTAGATCCAAGGGATCCATAGGATCATCCTCAACCTAACCTCATAACCTAATAAACCTCAAGAGCCATACATGGCATATACCGATCATAACCTCATCAAAACACATCCTTACACATCTAGCATGAACCTATACTCTCATAATAGGAAGAGAGGGAACAGAGGCATCCTAAAGAAAGCCTAGAAGCAACACACGCCTGCAAATCAAAGCCAACACAAGGTTGGACTATAGGTGGCCGCAGGGGCGGCCATTGGGTCACGCAGGGGAGGTCTAGGCCTAATCTGGATCCTCAGCTCACACTCTCAGCAACTCAGCAACTAGGATCTTACATCTCACCCCCCCTAAAAACAATTTTCGTCCCGAAACTTGCAAAAGCCCAAATCCCCTCGGACCCACAAGCCGAGGTATAACTCTCTCTCTCTCTCTCTCTCTCTCTCTCTCTCTATCGGAGGTATAACATCTCTGTTCAGAAGGTCATAACCTATATCAATCTATAACCTCAAACATGAATATGGAGGAATCATCAACTCCAAAAAACAAGGCCATAACGCTACCCAAAGGCGTAGAGGAATAACATCTCTCGCCATACCACATCACAAGGCATAGAAGAAGCACATCTCTAGCCAAACCATACTCATATACATCGCATTGAGTAATAACATCTCCAATGAACTATGTCCATCAAGGTAGCATGGAGGAAAGAATCATCTCTAGCTAAATCCTAATCACGCTCAAATAGCATGGAGGAAAGAACCATCTCCACCTATAATCATACATCACGCTAACACATCAAGATCTAGTAAGATCATATATCACATCATAGCTAGCATGGAATAAACATCTCAAGGCATGTAAGCATATAAGCACATAATCACATACTCACCAAGATAGCACTAAGATCTACTCATCGACCCTAGGTGCATCTATCTCAGCATAAAACTTTGGATAGTTCCTCTGGATACTATCCTCAATCTTCCATGTAGCCTCCTCAGGTTCTCGTCTAGACCATTGTATCCTCAACATAGGAATGTCCTTCGAACGTAGGCGTCTCACACCTTGTTCAAAGACTGCAATAGATAGCAAAGGTGTGGTCCGGCTCAACCACCAAATCATCATAACTCACAATGTGTCTCGGATCTTGTATATAATCCCTTAATTGAGATACATGGAACACAGGGTGAACACCCTCTAACCTCGGAGGCAATGCTAATCTGTAGGCTTCCCTCCCAACTCTATCCAATATCTCGAAAGGACCAACATATCGGGGACTCAACTATCCTTTTATGCCAAAACATCTGACGCCTCGTGTTGGAGATACTCTCAACCAGACATGATGATGTGGGACCATCTTCGACACTTTCCATACAAGGACCCATCACTAGGTCAAGAGCTAGAAGGATCCAAGAGAATACATCATCAAGGAATATCAAGGGGAGTTGGAAATGAAGAAATCGATCCACAACATGAAGAAATCGGTCGATTTTCTTATTATAGGAAAATCAAGTCAAATGTAAGAAAAATTGGTCGATCTCTTCTTCTACAAGTCGATTTTCTCCTTTCCAACGTATCTAGAAGATCCGACCATGATTTTTATCTTTTGGCAATTATATCTTGTAAATAATTTCTTAAATCTCTCAAACTATCTTAAGGGATTGTTTAGATTCTATCTTTTTAAATTTTATATTTTATATCTTTTAAAAGATATCTTCCCTAAATTATCTTTTCAAAGGATATATTTTATAGATCATATCTTTTTTAGTTTTTCCTAGTTTTAATAGATTTAATCTTCCTTATAAATAGCCTTAGAGGGGGAGATTGTTAGGGAGTTGAGTTGTAATTATTAATTCCACATTATTGTGAGATACTTGTGACTTTGCTCACGGGGTTTAAATTTTATCATTTCTATTCAATCAAAAGGAGAGTTTTTGGTTGAAAAGTTGTGAATTTTTGCTAGGTTGTTCTTGTGTGTGTTAATCTTTTGAAGGTTGGTGCTACAAGTCAAACTAGTCCCTCCTTGTGCTTGTCTTATCTAGAAGGCTTGTGTAAGGTTAAAGAAGGAAGGGTGAAAGGTATTTCTTTGTTAAGGGTTTTATGCATCGAGTTCAAGGTTCTTTGCAAGTCTTATAATAGTCCTATCTTCCTATATTAATCATTTATCATTCCATAATCATCTTCTTATGTTTTCATATCATTCACTAATCCGTGTTCTGAGTTCATCGAAAAATCGACCTGTTATTGATCGAGATAAATCAACCGATTTTTCTATAGAACAACCTGATTTAGATTCTAGTTAAGAACTTTCAATCTAGAGCAGGAACTACAACTTATCCCCGCATCAAAGTGGTATCAGAGCTAAGCGATTAAAGTCCGAACGTTCATCAAAACGTTTGATTTTTTATTTGAGTTTTCTTTGAGTCTTTAAAAGTCGAGTCTTTTCTTGTTCGCCATCTTTGCGAGATTATTTGAGTTTAACGTGCGTTGATTTGTGTAAGTTTGGAAGAGAGAAACGCCATCAACCAAACACAAGCCAGCCGTTGACCTTTGAAACCTCGCCAATACCAAAAAAAAAGAAGAAAGAAAAGAAAAGAAAATTCTTGAACGTCGAATCCAAGAGTCGAATTTTTACAAAGAAAATCGGCATGTTCTTCACCAGATCGACCTATTTTTCACCCGATTTTTGCCACTGTTGCCAAAATTCGAAGAAAATTTTGAGGCATACTTTGCAAAATTTAAGTGCACCCTGTGCAAGAGTATTTCAACTGAAGAGTTCCAGTATATACCTTGAAGCAATCAAAGAGATTTAACCAAACCTAAACCTAAATCTGGCTATCTCTCTTTTTAACTTCGCAACTCATGGTACGTTATTCTCTCTTCTTAGTCTCTTGTGTGCTTTTCTTAGCCCTTTCTACTCTAAACACATTGAGTCTTTTCTTTGGGTGTGTTAGTTAGTCTCTTTGGTTTCTAACATACTAGTTGTGTCATACTTGCAATACTTCTTTCTACCTTGAATCTTTGTGTGAAGAGACATACAACAAGAAACCTTGCGCTAACTTCCAACACAAGAACCTTTCTTCCGAACACAAGTTAACTACTTGAGACAGCCAAGGGTGTTCTAGTGGACGCTAGTGCATTGATTAGTAAATGAGCATTAATCCATCCAAGACAACTATGTCAAACCAGCTTGTGATTCACAACGAGTGTGAGTGCGAGAGAAGACAAGTAAGAAACCCTTGTTTTCACTACTATCACACATTTGTTGTTACTTTATGTGTTTGTGCAGGATGTCTAAAAGTTCACAAGGATCACCATGAGGTGACCTAAATAACCCCGGAACCAATGACCAACTGTCCTAACTTATAAAGATGGTCTCGGGATTAATTGAACGGATGAAAAAGCTAGAAACTCGTCCTAGAGAGAAAAAATCAACCCAAAAAATCGACCCTCGCCCGATTTTTCGTCCGATTTTCTCTTATGGAATGGGCGAAAGCTCACAAAATCCTCCCCTACCTCCATCCCCGGATCCAAGACGTCATCGAGGATCAGGTACACCTCATCATAATCCAAATTTTCATGTTCCTAATGCAACCAATGTTGTTTATGAATTTCAGGAACTAGAAGAGGAGGTTGATGACGAGAGGTGGAGAGGTTACCCTAGGCGCAATCCGCAACCTAGGAGAAGACAAGACTTGGAACCGTATAGACCTTACCAAGATAACGATGGAATGGGAAGGGTGAAGGTCAAGATTCCGAGTTTTGAGGGCAAGGTAGATCCGGACATTTACATGGAATGGGAGACTAAAATTGAATAAATTTGGTCTTGCCATACTTTTAGTGAGCAAAGGAAAGTCCAACTTGCTGCGTTGGAATTCCAAGGATATGCCTTAATTTGGTGGGATCACCTCCTCAAAGAACGGAGATGAACTTTAGAGCCGGAGATCCACACTTGGGAACACATGAAGGCATTGATGAAAGCAAGATTCATACCTCCATATTACGCTAGGAAAGCAAGGCAAAGGTTGGAGAACTTCAAACAAGATACCCACAACATAGAGGAAACTTACACCTTCATTCAAATGGCGATGATCAAGGCTAATGTTCATGAGGATGAGGAGTCTACTATGGCTCGATTTTTAAGAATATTGCATCCATCATTAGCTAATGAAATTGATCTATATCCCTATGATAATATGACTAACTTGATGCACTTGGCTATTAGGGTGGAAAAGAAGCTCCAAGGACGGAACCAAGAGACGGACTATTGGAACCAGAACAAAAATCGACCTAGTCAGGAGAAAATCGGCCGATCTCTGGACCGATTTTCTTCCCAGAGAGAGTCTCGAAGTGGGAGCAACAACCACGAAGTCGTAAAAATGTCATCATCTAGTCCCCAAACTTCTAAACCTTTGAATGAGCCTTCAAAGAACCCTAAAGGGAGTACTTCTAACTCTACTTTACATTCTAGAGACATTGTATGTTTTAAATGCCAAGGTAGAGGTCATTATAAGAAGGATTGTCCTAACAATAAGGTTTTATTTATTAATCAACATGGGGAATATGAAAGTGAAGAAGATCCTAAAAGTGCTAGTGAAAGTGATGAGAGTTGCGAATTTGAACACGGAGAATCTTTGATTGCTAGAAGAACGTTGCATGTTAACTTTTCTCTTAGTGAAAATGCCCAACGAGAAAACCTCTTTCATACTAGATGTCTTGTTAAGAGAAAGGTGTGTAATATGATCATTGATGGAGGTAGTTGTTGTAATATTGCTAGCATTGAAATGGTTAATAAGTTGCAATTTCATACGTTTCATCACCCTAAACCCTATAACTTACATGGATGAATGATTGTAGAACTTTGAAGTCAACAAACAAGTTAAGGTGACTATCACAATAGGACATTAGACTGATGAAATCTTATGTGATGTGGTACCTATGCAGGCTTGTCATATTTTATTAGGTCGTCCATGGCAATATGATTGGAAAGTAGAACATGATGGTCCTACCAATAAATACATGTTCACTTTCAATGGAAAAGGGATGAAACTGAAGCCTATGACCCCTTTATAGATCATTGAGACCTATGAGAAGTAGAATAAAGGAGGCAAGGAACGAGCATTGGAAAAAGAAGTGGTCAAAGAACCATCCAGTGAAGAAAATTGACATGTTCTTAGCACCAGACCGGTCGATTTTCCTAGAGGTCATCCGATTTTTCCTGAAAATCGATCCACTACAGCCACCAATGCAACACCTTCAAGGGCTCCTTTGGTTGAGCTTGAACCACTACAGATTGAGCACAATCCCATGGATTTTCAAGTTATATCATTCATGTCTTTGGATGAATTCATTGAACGATTTGTGCTTAAGAAAGTTAGGAATTATCTTTCTTTTCTATCTTTCCGTTGTCATGGCTATTCGATTCAGTTATTTTCCTTAACCTCTAATGATCTTATACCGTTGTCTTTCGGGAAGCAAGTAAGTGTCTTTGTAGGAAGTTTAGGAGAGAAAAAAGGAGATCAAATGGATATGACATTGCTAATCCCGGAGATATTAAGGAACCACCACCGGGAGAGGATGGAATAGTAGTACATTCTAATTACCATCATCAACATCGACATGTGAATACTTAGTAAATATTGCGGCCATTCCTGAAGCAAACTCTCGTTCGAGATGTATGTTTGATGACCGAGATTCATTGATGTTGAGTGTTGCACGGCTCGTCTTCAAGGCACGAGTTCTACAAACCTCCAGAGATCCTCCAGGAGAAGGAATAATGTTGTCCTTTTTATTGCAAGACTTGAATTCCGAGGTGACTAGTGATGATCAAGACGAAGATTCGAGGATGGATCCTTTTCAAGAAGGGGAGTCTTCATCTTCGACACTTTCCATACAAGGACCCATCACTAGGTCAAGAGCTAGAAGGATCCAAGAGAAGACATTATCAAGGAATATCAAGGGGAGTTGGAAATGAAGATATCGATCCACAACTTGAAGAAATCGGTTGATTTTCTTTTTACAGGAAAATCGAGTCACATGTAAGAAAAATCGGTCTATCTCTTCTTCTACAAGTCGATTTTCTCCTTTCCAACGTATCGAGAAGATCCGGCCATGATCTTTATCTTTCGGAAATTATATCTAGTAAATAATTCCTTAAATCTCTCAAACTTTCTTAAGAGATTGTTTAGATTCTATCTTTTTCGATTTTTGATTTTATATCTTTTAAAAGATATCTTCCCTAGATTATCTTTTCAAAGGATATATTTTATAAATCATATCTTTTCAGTTTTTCCTAGTTTTAATAGGTTTAATCTCCCTTATAAATATCCTTAGAGGGGGAGATTGTTAGGGAGTTGAGTTGTGATTATTAATTCCACATTATTGTGAGATACTTGTGACTTCGCTCACGGGGTTTGCATTTTATCATTTCTATTCAATCAAAAGGAGAGTTTTTGGTTGAAAAGTTGTGAATCTTTGCTAGGTTGTTCTTGTGTGCGTTAATCTTTTGAAGGTTGGTGCTACAAGTCAAACTAGTCCCTCCTTGTACTTGTCTTATCTAGAAGGCTTGTGTAAGGTTAAAGAAGGAAGGCTGAAAGGTATTTCTTTGTTAAGGTTTTGATCCATCGAGTTCAAGGTTCTATGCAAGTCTTATAATAGTCCTATCTTCCTATATTAATTATTTATCATTCCATAATCATCTTCTTATCTTTCCATATCATTCACTAATCCGTGTTCTGAGTTCATCAAAAAATCGACCTGTTCTTGAGATAAATCGACCGATTTTTCCATAGAACAACCCGATTTTTATTCCAGTTAAGGACTTTCAATCTAGATCGGGAACTGCGGCTTATCCCCGCATCACATGAGCTCCTACCCTGAACTCTAGAGGTCGACGCCTCTTGTCTCCATATGACTTTTGGCGACTTTGTGCAGCCAACATCCTATCTCTAAACAGCGCTACTCGAGCCATATAATCCTGAATCTGCTCTGGCGCTATCCTACTGATACTGCTAGGCTTATCCCAGCATAAAGGTGTACGACATCTACGTCCATACAGTGCCTCATATGGAGCTATCCCAACAGATGCATGTCAGTTGTTGTTGTATGAGAACTCAACTAGTGGGAGGTAATTAGACCATCCCTGTCCCCAATCCAACACACAAGCTCTCAACATATCCTCCAAGGTCTGGATGGTCCTCTTTGACTGAACATCTGTCTAGGGGTGAAACGCAGTCGTGAAGTGTAGACTCGTCCCCAAAGCAGTCTGAATTTGCTGCCAAAACCTCGAGGTAAACCATCCATTTTGATCAGAGACGATCGTCCTCGGTACACCATGGAGTCTCACTATCTGTCTAGTGTGCTCCTCAACTAATCTGCTCAGTGGACACGTCTCTCTGATAGGAATGAAACGTGTTGTCTTTGTCAATCCATCAACAACAACCTAGATAGCATCAAAACTCCTATTGGGCCTCAATCCAGTCACAAAGTCCATGGAGACATCCTCCCACTTCCACTGCGGTACTGGTAGTGGATGAAGCTCACCTCCAGGTTAGAAATGCTCGATCTTGACCTGTTGACAGGTCGTGAACTATGCCACAAATCTGGCTACATCAGGCTTCAGCCCTCCCCACCAATATGAGCGTCTCACATCATGGTACATCTTACTCGTACCTGAATGTACTGAGTAATGTGTATAGTGAGCCTCTTGTAAGATCCTTTGTCTCAACTCTACACCAGCAGGTACACAGATGCGTCATGGCACCTCATCATTCCATTTGCTCCAATAGAGACATGTGGTGCCTCTACACGAGACATCCTCTCTCTGATCCTCATCATGGTCGGGAGGTCCCCTGCTTATGCTAGATCTCATCTAACAAACTAGGTAAAACCTCTAGAGCATACAACTGGGCATCCTCATCAGGAAACTGGATGTCCAGCTCTAGCCAAGCTAGATCTCTCTGAAGTTGAGGCTGAATTGTCAGTCTCGCAATCGCCTTCTCTCGAGGCGTCTTCCTGCTCAAGGCGCCAACTACAACATTCGCCTTTCCAAGATGATATAAAATCTCAAGGTCAAAGTCCTTAATCAACTCAAGCCATCGATGCTGGCGGTTACTCAACTCTCGATGCGTGAAAATATACTTCAAACTCTTATGGTCTGTGAAGATCTGACATGTGGTACCATACAGGTAATGTCTCTAGATCTTCAAAGCATGAACTACCGCTGCTAATTCCAAATCATGAGTCAAGTAGTTATCCTCATACGTCTTCAACTATCATGACACATATGCAATCACTCTGCCTCTCTGCATCAATACACATCCCAAGCCTAGCTTGGATGCATCATTATAAACAACAGAACCCTCTGGCTGTGCCAAGACAAGAGTGGAAATCAAATGCCTCTTTAACTCCTCAAAACTCTGGGCACATTGATCAATCCATACAAATCTGGTAGTCTTCCTCAGAAGACTCGTAAGTGGACGAGCAATCACAGAAAATCCCTCCACAAAGCGTTGGTAATATCCGGCTAGGCCAAGAAAGCTACGCACTTCCTTGACGTTCGTAGGTGTCGTCCATGCAGCAACAAACTCAATCTTCGCCTGATCAACCATGATCCCAAAGGCGGAGACAATGTGTCCAAGAAAAGCAACCTTAGACATCCATAACTCGCACTTAGAGAGCTTGACATACAACTCTCTATCCCTCAAAATCTGCAAAACTGTACTCAGATGACCGGCATGCTCCTCAAGTTGAAGATGTTCATCAACTCCATGAAGACTGCTGGGGCATTCGTCAGCCAAAATGGCATCACTACAAACTCGCAGTGTCCATAATAGGTATGAAATGCCGTCATGTGTGCATCCTGCTCCCTCACCCTCAACTGGTGGTATCTTGAGCATAAATCGATATGGGAGAATACTGTCGCTCCTTCAAGCTGATCAAGTAGATCATCAATACGAGGCAGTGGATACTTGTTCTTGATGGTCACCATGTTCACCTCTCTGTAGTCAATACACAGTCTCAACGATCCGTCCTTCTTCCACATGAAGAGGACAAGTGCTCCCTAGAGAGATACGCTAGGGCGGATAAACCCCTTCTCAGCCAACTCCTCGAGTTGCTTCTTCAGCTCCAACATCTTGACAAGGGCCATATGATATGGGGCCTTCGAGATGGGTCTTGTACCAAGCTCCAACTCGATACTTAAATCCACACTCCTTTGAGGCGACAAGCTCGACGGCTCAACAAATACGTTTTCAAACTCGCAGACCACTAGTATGTCCTCTAATGTTGGACTCTCTCCATCCTTCATGGCATAGAGCCAGAAGGCATCACATCCTTGTGCTATCAGTCTAGCTGCTCGTACGACACTGATGACAAAACCCTTCTTCTCAAGGTCCCAACCTCGGAAGACCTCTATCTGACCTACCTTGGTAGAGATTGTAACAGTCCTCCTACCAACATCTAAAACCGCACGGTGTCTACACATCCAATACATTCCTAATATGACCTCTTCATGCATCAATGACATGACTACAAAGTCAACAAGCAATACACGAGTCCCTAAACGAAGGGGACAACTACGTATCTCACGGGTACCTCTGACCCGACTACCATCATGTAACCCTATAGTAAAGGGTATCCCCTCATAGTAGCTCTACCGTGAGCTCCTTTGGTGCCAGTGGTACTCCCACCACGACCTCTACCTCTACTCGGCCCGGGAGCAGATCCCTGAGTAGAAGGACGATATGGGACTCTCTATTGTCCATGTGTCTACTGCTGAGGTGTCCAAAGACCACCTCCTGCTACACTGGCAGGAGAAGAACCCCGTTGAGGTCCAACTCTATCCCTGCCTACAGAAGGCAACTCGATGTCCAAGTCTACCACATGTAAAGCAAGTCACAAATGACCTGGTATACTCAGGCTTCAAATGCCCAGGATTACCACAGCTGTAACACTGTCATCCCTTATCTGCAGTCAATGCAGACGAGGGGTAACTCTGACATCTCTAGTCTCGTCTAGAACCATATGCTCCTCCAACTCCACTAGTCTGTCCAGTGCGCTGCCTCTTCTCAAACCATCCCCTCTAAGAAGCCCTCCTCTGACTGGCTCGCTCTCTCTTATAAGAGGCTGATGGCGTTTGCAATAGGTTAATCCTCAAAGCCGGCCTCCACAAAATCCTGCAACTTCTCCCTCCTCCGTGAGGTAGGGCAGAACTGCTCTTTGATCATACTCCTCATGCGATCATAGCTGTGGCTCTAGCTCGAACAATCCTCCACCACTGATGTGCAAGGTCACAGAATAGAGATTGTACTAACTCTATCCGTCTGTCCTCAGGACATCTGATAGACTCTAAAGCTGAGTCTACATGCCCTATCCAAGCCTCTATCTCCAACCCTACCTTTCCAAAGAAAGGTGGTACGCCCAACTGATGAAATGCCTTCAACCAGGTATCTGGTCTAGGCCCTCTAGTCTCCTTTGGAACTCGAACAGTCTCAACAACACGTGCCAGCATAACTGGCACCCTTGTGGCTCCTTGAGACATCTTTGAAGATCCCTCATGCACTAGTAGATCTAGGGCCCATCTGCCAGCTCTAGCAACCTCCTCAACATGTCTGATGTACTCTCTAAACTCTGGCCCTCCCATGCAGACACGATCCGAGTCATCTGACTAGACTCGATGTGAATGTTGTCTCCTAGATCCACCACTTCTCGTCTTTGGGACGACACTCTCAGCAATCTCTTCATGTACCTCTTCCACCACTAGTGGGTCAACAGCGGGAACTGGTCCCTCTCGTATCACGCCCGGAGGAAGAGGTGGTCTACCTCTACCTCGGCCTACAACAGGAGTAGCTCTAGTCCGAGCCATCTGGGGTATGCACACCTAACTTATAACGCTCTATATAGGCCATATGTATAGGTGTGTGTGTATATATATATAACACATATACAAACATTATCCACAATACATATATATACATATCTATACTGCGGAGATCCATAGCAGAGGTGGCGACTTCTCGTACATTCTAACCAAAAACCACACTCAAAACCAAAAATATTTTTGAAAATATCAGACCCTTTTCGGGTTCTATTTATTTTACCTATCAAACCTCATTGTAGGTAGCAAGTGTCATTGTTGTCAACCTAAGGCTCTGATACCAACTTTGTAATACCCCAAATCCGTGGGATTCTGAGTGCCACATTGGACTAGGATCTCACAATTGATCTTTACCCTAGCATGACAACAAGTTCACTGAACCTTACAACATGAAACTGGCAGATATAAAACAAATGCATAAAACTGTACAACCAAAAGGTAAAGACATAATAGCCGAGTCTAAACAACAACATCTTCACATAGGAGGTAACAAAAGATCATCCTCACGCAGGAGGGAAACGTAAATAACCCCAAAAGACCACAATCATCCTATGTACGAGAGGTCCTCGGTCTGCCACCCTGCTAGATCACTCAACAACACGCCTATCCTGTAGGGCATCTACAACATGGTAATAAACTATTAGCTAACCATACATATATAAGGTAATGTGATAGCATGAATTATAGTCTATATTTTGGGACCTGTTTAGACATTTTATCTTCAATAATCTGCATGTTTGGATGTATATTATGCGATTATATTGTCGTTTCATCTACCTTTGTGGGAATCGAGGTCTACACCAAGTTTCGTTGTAATCGTAGGTAAAATGGCACATTTTGCATCAAAATGGAGCTAAAGGAGCGAAGGAGTCATTGGAGCTACATTCTGGAGCTTAAGGAAGAATCCACAAAGCATGGAAATGATTAAAGATTCACTTTGGACCAGATTTGAGAGATTTCACATTCAGTTTAGAGTCACCTCGGTCAGCTACAGTACCATCTCGACCGAGGTGATCCAGAGGAGCGTCCCGACCGAGGCGAACACCTTGGACGCGGCGAGATATATTTTATTCTTGGCTGAGATCTTTTATTTTTGGAAGGAGGGATCTCATATTTTTATGCTGGATTTCTAGAAGGAAGATCATATATTTTGGGGATTTATTTATGAGAGATAGATATATTTTATTAGGAAAATATCTTTTCAAGATATTTTTATCTTTGGAGGGTAGTTTTCCTATATAAAGGGCTGGATTTTCCACAAATCATAACCGGCGCATCAACGGAAAACCCGCTACAACCGGCGCATCACCGGAAAACCCGCTACAACCGGCGCATCACCGGAAAACTCGCTACAACCGGCGCATCACCGGAAAATCCGCTTACAACCGGCGCATCACCGGAAAATACATGCTTAGAGCATCCACTAGTTGGGAATGAAGTTGATAGCTTTTATAGCTTTTGTGAAGGGTTTTGTAAGATTCCCTTAGATTCCCTTCTTTGTTGATTGTCTTATTGGATTTTGATCCAAGGAACGCTTGTTTGTTTGATAATTGATTCAGTTATTGAAGCCTTGTTCTTAAGGTTTTTGTGTTTAGTTATTCACCTTCTTCACTTATATTTGATTATTGCTTTCATAATGATGATTGGCTAATTTCTTTGTGTGATTCTAGGGTGATTGGCTGAAGGTTGTGGGAAAAACAATGATAGAATAATCTTAAATTCTAGTAGGTCCCTGAAAGCTCGAGTCTTTAACCTTAACCCTAGAACATCTCTCTCAGTCGATGAACATCTCGGCCGGGGTGAAATTCGTCTGACCGAGGTGACCTTTTCTGATCCGAAACTGAGAGTTAAGTGTTAGAGTTTGCCAAATCCTATTCTTATTATACCTTTCCTGGTTCAATGCAAGCCTAGGATGAGACTTAACCGGTAAATCCTTTGTTTGTTTACCAAAGATCATAAGTGTAGGTAATAAATGTTTATCCTTTATTGGGGTTTGAGTGTGCCTTCATCCCATCTTTGTGAGTTAGCCTGAGACTTACCCGATAAAGGTTGATTCTATTCCCTTAGGTGGTGTGTTGGTTTGAGGTTATAGTTCTTTTCCTTAATTCTTTGAGACTTACCCGGTAATAGGAGTTACGGTTTGGGATTAGTGAGTGGTGAGACTTACCCGGTGATCTATTAAACTTTAGTAACACCTTCCCTTTGCAAAATCTCAGCTTTGTCCGCTTATCTTGAGATCTTGAGTTGGAACCACAACTAGATGCTTTAATCCCTAGAATTGCATATTCCTTTAATTGACTTTTTATCATCTTTGATTGCTATAATTGCTTTTGTGGTTAGTTGCGACATAGACTACCTATACTTGCTTTGTTTCACCAAGTCCCTGAGATCAACACCCCGAAATTTCTTGCTTTTACTACGATTGCCCTGTACACTGCGGGTTCGCATCCTTGTTTTAAGCTTACATCTAGGGTTATAAATTTAAAGCTTGCACACACCGTTTGGAGCGAACAAGTTTTTGGCTCCGTTGCCGGGGACTTGGTCTAGACCGAGCCGGTTGAAGTAGGCTTTCGGGGCGCTTGTCCCTGTTTCTACTAACCACTCTACTTGAGTGACTTTCGCATGTTCTATTTCTTAGGTTTATGCGAAGAACCCGCGCTGGGAAGGAAATCGTTCCTTACGATCCTGAACCAGAAAAGACATACAAAAGACGCTTGAAAGAAGCGAAGATGGCCAACCAAGACGATCGCGATCTTGAGGCTGAATTGAAGGAGGCGTTGGAACAACTACGCCTCAGTAAAGAAGAATTGCGACTGGAAAGGGAAGAAACTCGCACAAGGACTGAGGCTATCGAACCAGATATGGCAGCTTTACGGGACCAATATCTACCTCGACCGAACCCAGATCCTTGACCGAGGCAAGACCCAATTCCAGATCCTCGACCGAGGCAGAATCCAGTACCTGCTGCCCTGGCCGAGATACTTCCACCTCGGATACCAGTCCAAGATGTTCTTTTTGCAAGAATTCCACAGACCCTAGGGCAGAGGATGCACCCTAATCAACAACTGAGGCGTCCAGGAGTCAACCTAGGAGATCCAGCGGACCATGATTACGAACTTCGACCGCAAGTTCTTTCTATGATTCGCCAATGCCAGTTTGGAGGGCTAGAGAGGGAGTCTCCACATCAACATCTACAAAACTATGAGATCTTGATGGAGACCTTGAGACCTTCAAGGCTGGAAAACAACAATTACAAGCTAAGGCCTTTCTACTTCTCTTTGAAAGATAGAGCGCTTACTTGGTATCAATCTCTTCCTCCAAGAAAAATCAATACTTGGAAGGAGATGACGACGGAGTTCTTGACTAAATTCTTTCCCCCCTCTAAGACCGCTGAAATGAGAGGGAAGATCAATGCATTTATCATGAAGGACAAGGAGAGCCTGTCCAAGTCATGAGAGAGATTTAAAGACATTCTTTTGGATTGCCCACATCATGAGATTCCAAAGATAGAGTTGTTGGAAATATACTTCAAGGGACTGGACGGAAACACCCAGTTCAACCTTCAACTACTATCCGCCGGCACGTTCATGGACATGCCGATTGACGAAGCTTGGGAGTTCATAGAAAAGCAAACTTTGCACATGGAGAAGTACTCCCAGCAAGGAGCTGAAGGTGGAGTTAAAAGAGTTAACTTTCAAGAGGCTCACCCAAACAATGATCAACTAACCTCTTTGAAGAATGATGTGAAGCAATTGAAAGACCTTTTGGTTGCTCAAACAAAGAAAGAAGATAAAGGATATCAAGGTTCGAGAAACAACAATGGGTACCGGAACAACAACAACGGTTCCCGGAACAACAACTACAACAACAATAGAGGATCCAACAACAATAATTGGAAGGCAAACAACCAAAATTCGGGTAACCCTTACTCTAACTCCAATTCGAATGACTCCTCTAATCCTTTCCTCTTCTTCTTCTTCTTCTTCTTCTTCTTCTTCTTCTCCATTGAAGAGCCAGGAGCAAGGATCAAGTTCGTCCCAGCCGGAAAAGAAAGATGCGGTGATGGAGGCCATCTTGATCAAGCTTAACTCTATGAAGACGTCCATGACTTCATTTTTTAAGGCACAAAAAGCCTTAGAACAACAATTCTTTAACAAGGCGAATGAAGCGCCAAGAGATCCAGGAAAGCTTCCAGCAAGGACGGAAAGCAACCCCAAGGGACAAATTATGGCAATAACGACAAGGAGTGGACTGAAGACTGCAGATCCAGTGCCTCGGTCGATGCCAGTACAGACAAAGACCACCTCGGTACAGGCACAGTCGAAGAACACTTCGGCCGAGATGCCAACCGAGGTGGAGCCTCAGAGAGTGGAGGAGAAAACTGAAGTTTATGTTCCACCTCCTACATATAAACCACCACTTCCATTCCCCCAATCAAGGGCCAGAGCACATCTAAACAAGCACTTTAGTAAGTTCCTTGACTTGATGAATAAACTACACATTAATATCCCTTTCCTTGATGCTATTCTAGGGATGCCCGCCTATGGGAAGTTCTTGAAAGAGATTCTATCAAGGAAGAGGAAGTTGGAAGACTTTGGTGAAGTAAGGATGACATCTAAATCCTCGGAGCTCATTCACATCATGAAGGAGAAGATGCCACCCAAGTTGAGAGATCCCGGCTCGTTTTGCATTCCCATTCAAGTTGGGGATGTCACTTGTGAAGCCTTGTGTGATATAGGAGCCAGCGTGAGCATCATTCCGCTGGAGCTATGTGTTAGGATCGGACTTGGAGAGCCCAAGACGGTGAAGATACGGCTATACATGGCGGATCGCTCCATTACCCATCCCGTGGGCATTTTGGAAGACGTTCCGGTCAAGTTAGGTAACTTCTATTTACCTATAGACTTTGTTGTACTTGACATTCCCGCAAATTATCCCGTTCCTATCATTCTCGGGAGGCCATTTCTAGCAACTTCGGGTTGCAATGTGGATTGTAAGAACGCCAAGCTAAAGTTCAACATTGGCGGAGATGAAGTGGATTTTGCATTACTTGCGGCAATGAAGGAAGAGCAGCTAGGAGATGATATCTTCGACATCTATGATGAAGAAGAATCAAGAGAATTGGTGAGCTCTATCCTTATTAACGATCCACTTGAAAAAGTTATTAGTTTTAGCTTAATGGAGGAAGGTATAGATGCTTCTTGTGATGCAGATATACGGAGCTTGAAAGCACTGAAAGAAGATCCAGGAGCTAAATTTGAAAAATTAATCTAGGAGAAGAAGATCTCCAGTTTCGGTTCCAGTTACAGTACCTCGACCGAGGCACCTTCTGGACCAAGCGAGGTGTTCTTGACTAAAGAATATCTCGGTCACCCTCTCTGGACCTCGACCGAGGTCGAAAGCGAGATGATGTCGACTGAGAATAACAAATCTCTTACTCCCTTTTCTTACATTCATCCTCAGTTGGTGGAACATTCTCTCCACCAAATTTCTGATAATAAAGGACATTGGTATGCTGATATTGTTAATTATCTTTTTTGCCAGGAAATACCACCCGGATTGACGTACGCTCAAAGGAAGAAATTCTTCAAGGATGTACGCCATTACTACTAGGATGAACCGCTGCTATTCAAGAGAGGTCCGGATGGGATGCTTCGAAGATGTATTCCGGAAGATGAAGTTAATAGTGTCATACGGCATTGTCACCCACTTCCTTGTGGAGGGCATGCTAGCGCCCACAAGACGTGCGCTAAGGTATTACGTTCCGGTTTCTTTTGGCCTACATTATTTAAGGATGTGCAATCGTTTGTTGTCTCTTGTGATGCATGCCAAAGAATAGGGAATTTATCTAGGAGGAACGAGATGCCACTCAATAACATACAGGAGGTTGAGATCTTTGATGTATGGGGGGTAGATTTCATGGGGACCTTTCCCATCATCCGGAGGGAACCTCTACATCCTCCTAGCAGTCGACTACATCTCTAGATGGGTTGAAGCCATTGCCTCTCCCACTAACGACGCCATGGTGGTTGTGAAGTTCTTTAACATGACTATCTTTCCACGTTTTGGGACTCCACGCATCATCATCAGCGATGGAGGGACACATTTCATCAACCGGAAGTTCAAGGCACTTTTATCGAAGTATGGGGTAACCCACAAGGTAGCAACCCCTTATCACCCTCAAACTAGTGGACAAGTCGAGATCTCAAATAGAGAAATTAAAGCAATCTTGGAGAAGACCGTCTCTAGGACGAGGAAGGATTGGTCCATGAAGTTGGACGACGCTCTTTGGGCTTACATGACCGCATTCGAGACTCCCATTGGTACCACCCCTTATAATTTGGTATATGGGAAGTCTTGTCACTTGCCCGTTGAGTTAGAACACAAGGCATATTGGGCAATCAAATGGTTGAACTTCGACATCAAGGAAGCCGGTGAGAAGCGGCTATTGGATATCAATGAGTTGGAGGAGCTGCGTTTGAACGCTTATGAGAATGCCAAGATCTATAAAGAAAGGACGAAGAAATGGCATGACAAGCGTATCATTCCTAAGGAGCTTAAAGAAGGAGACTAGTTCTACTCTTCAACTCCCGCCTCCGCCTCTTTCCAGGTAAGTTGAAATCTAGATGGACAGGATCTTATGTTGTGAAACATGTTTTCCCTTATGGTGCAGTGGAGATTTGGGGAGAAACAAGTGGAAGCTTCAAGGTCAATGGTCATAGACTTAAGAAATACAAACCGGAAGTTCCGGTTGAGGAGGTTGCACCACTATACCTTGTCTAGGGATACCATACGGTCCAACTAGCGACCTTAAATCAAGCGCTTCTTGGGAGGCAACCCAAGGTATTGCTTTCTTTTCCCCTTTTTCTAGTCTAGCTTTAGATAGTTTGCTTTTGCTTTGCTTTGCTTTGTTTTTGACGTCCTAGACAAACAACAGGTGACATCTAAGGAAGGAATACAACCCAGGAGCAAAACTGGAAGGACAGAAGTTCGAGAATTTGAGAAGACGGAGTTTGACTGAGACATATCTCGGTTGCTGTCACAGAACCTCGACCGAGATGATTCTTGAGCAACCGAGGTGACTAGGGTTACTGAAGACCCACCTCGGTCCGTACACCTCGTTCCAGTCGAGACCATCTCGACCGAGGTGACAACAGTTCTAGAAAAGGGTATAAAAGGGGGATGAGATTTCTCTCTCCTCCCTCTACCTCCTTCTCGATCGCGGCGCATATCTCGCCTCGCTTCTTCGTTCTTTGCTCGTTTTCGACGATTCTCACTTCCAAACTGCAAGGAAAGGGTAGAGGATCGATTTGCAACCATCAATCTGCAGCAAAAACTCTCCAAATCGACCAAATCTGGGGTAAAATCGAAAAAACCCTAACTCCCTATTCTTCCACTGATTTCATTCGATTTGGGCTTTGGTTGCCCCTGCATTTTGCTGAAAAAGGATTAAGTACCCCATAGGAACCTTTGGTAGTGATATTGGGGGAAAAGAACTGGATTTTTGAGAGAATCGATCGCACAACACTTTGCCTCGGTCCAGTCGGCCTGTGCCTCGGCCGAGGTGTTCTTGAGATTTGTCAGAGAGACCGAGGTGGTCTGACAGAGTACAGAAAAGATGAGTTCTGACAGGCAGTTAGTTATGAGAGACAGATCTTCTCCTTCCCCTTCTTCTTCTTCTTCTTCTTCTTCACGCTGCTCTAGACCGGTGATTCACGAGCGTCACCAGGTCGACTATGACCGCATAGCGGCACGTCCAGTGGTTGCACCACGGTTCTTGGACATTTCCGCTATTGATTGCCTCTATGTGGATGAGGATTTTAGGCGGATGATATCTGCTGTGGGGCTGGAGTAGTTTACTGAGATTAGAGCTCCAACCTATCTTGAGCCGACACTAGAGTTTGTTAGCTCCGTCACCTACTTGCCCACCGAGCGCGCCATCAAGTACCGGTTAATGAACCGGAACTATTTAGTTCCCATGGACCACTGGAGGGACATTTTCGGTTTCCCAGCCCCCACAGTTGCTAATTTTCCTTTTCGAGCTGTAGCTCGAGAGTTCTGGGGATAGATTGCTCATGTGGTTGAGCACGCTGATAGGTGGAGACTTGGAGACTCCGGGGAGAAGATTATCTTCCACCTAGATTTTAGACTTGCTCACAAGATCTTTACCGAGACTCTTCTGGCGCGTATTGAGACGCCTCAGAAGATCAGACAAGGTGAGCTGCTGAGTCTGTACTGTATGGTGACCGGCGGAGTTCCCGATTTTGGAGTTATGCTGGCAGAGGATTTGCACAAGATCAAGGCCAAGGCGAAGGGAGACATCTGCTGCGGAGGTATAGTGACTCACATTGCGAGTTACATGGACCTCGATCTTAGTGCATGTACTATGGTGGCGGCTGCCAAGCCGCTCGGGCTTCAGGAGATGATCACTCGGAGGATACTGGTTCCTCGCGGTCTTACTACGCCATATGTGGCGATGCCCTGGGAGCAGACTGCACCTCAGGGTATTAGGTGGTCACCTCAGTTCTCTGTTTATGACCCGCACTACTGGCATACCGCATGGATTCCGCTTATGGAGGATGCTGGAGATGCAGCAGCTCCGAGACAAGACGAGGATGAGGAGGCTGAGGAGCAGGAGGATGATGATGAGGATGGCGGTGCTGCCATGGACACATGCACAAATACAGCTGGGACTAGCGTGCCAGTCGTCGATTTAGACAACGACGAGACTGAGGAGGAGCCAGCTGCAGCACCGGCACGTCCCGCTAGGCGTAGGTACGCAGGTAGAGGGATCCAGTTGCTCACCGCCGGATCGATGATCTGACGGATCAGATGATAGATTTTTACGCCGCCCTATCCTTGGATATCAAAGAGATGCAGGAGAGACTACGCTACCAGCACACGATGGCTGAGATTCAGTTTCAGCATATCATGGGCTATCCATTTGACGCATCTCAGTACCCGTACGTACCACCACCACCACCACCGGATCGGGATTATTGAGAGCTTACAGGATTTTCTTTATTTATTTATTATGCAACTCAGCTTTATTCGTTGAGTATTATGTTTTCTTAGACTTATTTGACCCATTGGGATAATGTGTCCCAAGTATGGGGTATGTGGGTTTGTATTTATTTGACTTATGTGGATGTATGACTTGACTCTTGATGGATATCTACTGTTTTATTTGGCTCTATGTGTTTATCTGAGATTACATGCATGCATACAGGTTATTTGATTGAGAAAAACTTCAAAAATTGGTTTGAAAAAAAAAATAATTTATGACCTCGACCGAAGTGACTCTGACCAATCGAGGTGCAGTACCTCGGTTGCTTAGAACATCTCGACCGAGGTGGCTTAACTGAGAGAGTTTTCGAAACGATTTTTTGTGCTTCTTATCTAGATACGACCTCAGTGATGATTTTGTTTGCTGACTTGTTTTGAAATCTTTATATGTTTAAAAGGTTTTATGATATGTTTAAGTTGCTAAATGCTTTGTTTGAAATTTTGGCACGTTTAATACTTTGTTTTTATCCAAATTATGTTGAATTTGAAGGTTGACACCACATGATGAGTTCTCTCACTTTCTTCCTGGAAAGACCAAGGCAATTCATTCTCCTCTCTTCTTCTTCTTGATCATGCTTTAGCCCCTCATATACATATTTGCATCCCTTTACCTATCCGGGAATTTGGAAGCAAGCAAGTGAAAAGCAAGTGAAGGAAAAGATGATATGTTGGCTGAAAGTTAGAAACAAATAGGTTTGGGGAAGTCAATCATGATGATGAGTAACTCGGCATCATTCACATAGCCGGGTGTTTGTGTCTTGTCAAAGTCTGATTGAGCGATATTCCTAAAGGGTCATGGTATGTGCATCAAGGGTTTGAGGAATCTCGAGAAATTGATGATTGCTGATCTTCTAGGCTTCGGTTATTGTGCACCTCTGTCCATGCATTCCAAAAAGTAAAGTAAAAAGTAAATAAGCAAAGCTTATTGGTGGAAGATATTGAAGTTCAAAAGGAAGTGATGTAAAGATCCTTTTCCCGGATTCTAGCACCACATTCCCTATATACATCCCACCCTTACACGTTTCTTGACCTTCTCTTGAAAAGCCCTTGAGACCTTAAGCTTGTTGATTTACTTGGTGGTTTAAACTGGATTATACATGATTAATTTCGATGATTATGATTTATTATGCATTCTATGATTTTATGCAAAGATGAACAACTTTCTTATATTTATAAAATGTTTTGATCATGTATTGATTTTAAATTCCATGAAACATTCTCTTAGAGTGATCTATGATTGTAGCACGCCATTAAAATGTTTTGAAATACTTTTCATTGATCTTTATGACTTATAATCCATTCTATCTTGTATCTAAGATTTGGAACTTGCTTGGGGACAAGCAAGGGCTAAGTATGGGGTATTTTGATAGCATGAATTATAGTCTATATTTTGGGACCTGTTTAGACGTTTTATCTTCAGTAATCTGCATGTTTGGATGTATATTATGTGATTATATTGTCGTTTCATCTACCATTGCGGGAATCGAGGTCTACTAAGTTTCGTTGTAATCGTAGGTAAAATGACACGTTTTGCATCAAAATGGAGCAAAAGGAGCGAAGGAGTCATTGGAGCTACATTCTGGAGCTTAAGGAAGAATCCAAGAAGCATGAAAATGATTAAAGATTCACTTTGGACCAGATTTGAGAGATTTCACATTCAGTTTAGAGTCACCTCGGTAAGCTACAGTACCATCTCGACCGAGGTGATCAAGAGGAGCGTCCCGACCGGGGCGAACACCTTGGACGCAGCGAGATATATTTTATTCTTAGCTGAGATCTTTTATTTTTGGAAGGAGGGATCTCATATTTTTAGGCTGGATTTCTGGAAGGAAGATCATATATTTTGGGGATTTATTTATGAGAGATAGATATATTTTATTAGGAAAATATCTTTTCAAGATATTTTATCTTTGGAGGGTAGTTTTCCTATATAAAGGGTTGGATTTTCCACAAATCATAACCGGTGCATCACCGGAAAACCCGCTACAACCGGCGCATCACCGGAAAACCCGCTACAACCAGCGCATCACCGGAAAACCCGCTACAACCGGAGCATCACCGGAAAATCCGCTTACAACCGGCACATCACCGGAAAATACATGCTTAGAGCATCTAGCAGTTGGGAATGATTTTTGGAAGATTGAAGGAAGGAAGTTGATAGCTTTTATAGCTTTTGTGAAGGGTTTTGTAAGATTTTCTTAGATTTCCTTCTTTGTTGATTGTCTTATTGGATTTTGATCCAAGGAACGCTTGTTTGTTTGATAATTGATTCAGTTATTGAAGCCTTGTTCTTAAGGTTTTTGTGTTCAATTATTCACCTTCTTCCCTTATATTTGATTATTGCTTTCATAATGATGATGGACTAATTTCTTTGTGTGATTCTAGGGTGATTGGCGGAAGGTTGTGGGAAAAACAATGATAGAATAATCTTAAATTCCAGTAGGACCCTGAAAGCTCGAGTCTTTAACCTTAACCCTAGAACATCTCGCTCAGTCGATGAATATCTCGGCCGGGGTGGAATTCGTCTGATGAGGTGACCTTTTCTGATCCGAAACTGAGAGTTAAGTGTTAGAGTTTGCCAAATTCTATTCTTATTATACCTTTCCTGGTTCAATACAAGCCTAGGATGAGACTTACCCGGTAATTCCTTTGTTTGTTTACCAAAGATCATAAGTGTAGGTAATAAAGGTTTATCCTTTATTGGGGTTTGAGTGTGCCTTCATCCCATCTTTGCGAGTTAGCCTGAGACTTACCCGGTAAAGGTTGATTCTATTCCCTTAGGTGATGTGTTGGTTTGAGGTTATAGTTCTTTTCCTTAATTCCTTGAGACTTACCCGGTAATAGGAGTTACGGTTTGGGATTAGTGAGTGGTGAGACTTACCCGGTGATCTATTCCACTTTAGTAACACCTTCCCTTTGCAAAATCTCAGCTTTGTCCGCTTATCTTGAGATCTTGAGTTGGAACCACAACTAGATGCTTTAATCCCTAGAATTGCATATTCCTTTAATTGACTTTTTATCATCTTTGATTGCTATAATTGCTTTTGTGGTTAGTTGCGACATAGACTACCTATACTTGCTTTGTTTCACCAAGTCCCTGAGATCGACACCCTGGAATTTCTTGCTTTTACTACGATTGACCCGTACACTGCGGGTTCGCATCCTTGTTTTAAGTTTACATCTAGGGTTATAAATTTAAAGCTTGCACACACCGTTTGGAGCGAACATAATGCATAAGCACAAGCACAATCATGAAAGATAACACATCAGCATGCTATCACACATTTACCCATTTATCATCTTTATATAATAGTCATTCACTCAAATCGTGTATATATAGATAGATGAAAGTATGTGACACGAGGACCGATACATCCTCGCCTCTGAGTGCTATATCCAGCTGTACTAGTATTGGTCACACAACCCGTGTACCCTATGGGAGTGGATTGCGCCCTTCTTGAAAACCAGTTTGGCCTGACGTCAAAGAACCTCCCAGACTCCACAGCGGGATGAAAAGGGAAGGTTATCACATCCACGCAACGGGACAATCAATAAAACATAGGTCGTTATATACGACATCTCATGCTATCATAGCAAACATATAACTCACACACCACTCTTGCAAACACCCAATATAGGGATGGTAGCTAATTAAGTCCTACAGACTTACCTCAACCTCGTATAAAGCTCAACCTCAAACAACCACCAATCCTGAGAGGTACACTGCCCAATAACATGGCATAGAAATATATCAATCTCCTATCAATCAAAGGGGTCACACCTAGATCCAAGGGATCCATAGGATCATCCTCAACCTAACCTAATAACCTAATAAACCTCAAAGGCCATACATGGCATATACCGATCATAACCTCATCAAAACACATCCTCACACATCTAGCATGAATCTATACTCTCATACTAGGAAGAGAGGGAACAAAGGCATCCTAAAGCAAGCCTAGAAGCAACACACGCCGGCAAAGCAAAACCAACACAAGGTTGGACTGTAGGTGGGCGCAGGGGCGGCCATTAGGTCACGTAGGGGCGGCTGTAGATGGTGCAGGGCGGACTTTGGCCAGCGCAGGGGTGGCTGGAAGGTGGTGCAAGGGTGGCTGGATAGTAGTGGACACCAAGTCAGCCCCTTCTTCACTTTTTCATTTGATTCCTTCACTCCTTCTTCATCCAACACATATGTATACATGAACATACTTATATATTCATCAACATATGCCAATCATGGCTGGAACAAGATCCAATCCTAAGGGAATCTAACTAGAAGAAGAAAAGAGAAGAGAAGATGAAAGAAATAAGGAAGATAGGAGGAGATGGAAGAAAGCTCACCAAACTGAACCTATGCAGATACAGAAACTCCCACCAATACCTCCAAGGTGGCTCAACAAGGCACAACAACATCAACCATCACAATCAGCAATAAAGCCAAACATAAAAGCTCTCAAACTCACACAAACCTAAACCAATCTCAAGAAGAGAGGAGAAGATGAACGTAGGGAGAGAGATGAAGCTGCAATGAAGAACCCTCATCAAAAGGGAGAGAGAAGAAGCTTATAAAGGGAGGAAAAGGGTAAAACACGGGTCAAAGGGTCAACAAAGACGGCTGCAACCACTTAGAGCCGCCGGGGAGGACCCTATGAGGCGTAGGTGCGGCCCAGGCAAACCGCAGGGGCGGCCACTAGGTCACGCAGGGGCGGTCTAGGCGTAATCTGGGTCCTCAGCTCACACTCTCAGCAGCTCAGCAATTAGGCTCTTACAAGTACGTACACTGACAAGCGTAAAATCGATGGTCGTTGCTTTCAGACTTATCAAAGAAAAGTTCCGAACTCAACACTAACTAAGGTATAATGAATAAGTAAGGGTCGAACCCAAGAGAGTGAGAAGTGAATTTAAAGTATGATTTAGATTCAATTATCAATTATATGTAACCGTGGGGGTTTTGGATTGCAATAGTGAACAAGACAAAAGCATGTACTAGCAAAGCAAAGATGGTGATAATATTAGGAAGAACACTACACTAGGTTAGACTTCCGCATACATATAACTCGGTTGGTTCTTTTTAGAAGTATTCACCAATTGTTATCATCTTGATCATATTTATGTGTCTTTAATGCTTTTGAACGTCTGACGGTTGATCTTCTTGACGTTTCGAATGTCAATCCATAGGGACAACCCAGTGTCAACGCGGGGGCGGTGACACAGACTCTTCAGCTTCACAGGTCCGCAAACATAGGCGTAGGGGTGCCATCATTGATATTCAAGGGGTGTCACCGCAAGGGTGGCTAGGAGGTGCCGCCGGGGCGATGACAACCTTGCTCTTGGGGCGTTGGTGGGGCGTTGGGTGCGGCGTCGGTCACCGCAGGGGCGGTGTGGTACCAGAAACTTGTCTTTCTCGATCTTCTTCTTCTCCCAAGATCCTTTGTTTACTTCATTGTGAACTTCTTCATCTGGATTAATACACTAGCAACACAACACAACTAAAAGACTCTAAAACTACCTAGAAACGACAATGATTCCATCACCAATCAAACTCCCCCATACTTAGACTCTTTACTCGTCCCGATTAAACCACACATCTAATCAATATCAAACATAAGTCTCAAGAAGCATGGTGTAGCAGAGAGGTGAGACATGCTAACAAGAAACTACCAAAGAAAAGTGAGAAAAGAGAAAGGTGAAAAAAGAGAGAAACTACCATCCTTATCGCTCCAAGAGTGACCTACCTACACTCCTCCTTATGTCTCCCCTTCTTATGTCCCCAATGTTGGAAAGAGGAGAACCTATCACTCGGGTTTCTTTCATTTTTCCAAGGAGCCCTTTCGGGTTTTAACCTTGTCACTCTTTTTCTTTCTATGATGATCTCACCAATTCTCACATCCCTCAAGTCCATTTTTACACCAACTTAGTGTTGGTCAGACTACCTTCTTTTTGCCTAAACTGCCCTTTTGGGTTTTCGGTTTATCCAAGGATTTTCATGCCTTTTTCTCATTTTCTTTGGGATTTATCTTCCTTTTTTTAATGAATAAAAGACGGAATTACGACTGAAATTTTCAAACACACAAACTATACAAGCAAGATATAATCCCTCCGCCATACTTGAAGATCACTTTGCCCTCAAAGTGTGAAAAACGAAGGCAAATCATAATGTGTTGAGAAGGGAAAGAGGAGACTCACGAGTGGGATGGTCCGGCTGGACCATCCGGATCCTGCGGTGGATACGGGAAGTGAGAAAAGAAGTGCTCCTGGCGCCGGTAGAGGTCGTCGAGGCGACGACTCTGCGCATCCATCCGATCACCAAACGAGTGCTTAAAGCCGGCCTGCCAAGCCTGCTGCTGTGAGTCAATGTGGGTCCTCATCCTCTACTCAGCATCCCTCTGCCAAGCCTCCTGTCGCTTGTCAAAATGAGTAGTCATGCTCAGCTGAAAACTGGTGTGCTAGCTCTGCTGCTACTCTAGCATCATCCTCTAGTAACCGGTCCACTACGCCTCATGTTGAGTGGACAAAGATCTCATCTGAGCTAGCAAACCGGCATGTGTCGGTTCATCATCCTCATTAGTGTGCATCTCCATGTCATCAGGGATGGGCTGATGGTCCTTGGCCGGTCTTCAACTCGAGCTCGCCGCATGCCGCTCAATAATGTCAACCGGTGGTCGCCTCGGCACGTATGGGTCAACGGCAATGTAGAGGTTGGAAAGGTCCGGCCCAAATGGAAAGATCAGGGGAAAGTAAATGACATGGAACCTATCATGGAATAAAAGCCAAAACCGATGCTCCTCGTCCACCCTCAGCAACTTGCAATGCGAAGAAGGCCTTCATTGTAGAACGGTATCGCCTTCCCGTCCTCCAAATCTGTCAAATCCATAACCTGAGTTGCTATGAGGGTAATGAACCCTCCTCCAACAATATCCTAAGGCTCGTCCATCCTAACCGCTTCAAAGTGGAAAAGAAAAGGGAAATCCAATCCGGCACATTCTCACAAGCCGGAACGAATGAGTATAGCAAGTTAAGGTCCTTAAGGGTGACCTTGTTCTCCTCCTTGTATCCACGGAAGACACTGATGATGATCTTTCTCAACAGCCTCAAACAGGGGTGAGCGAGCTTGTTGTTGTACTTACCCCTACATGGAAATCTTACCTTGTGGCATCTTGCCAAAACTCGAACAACTCCGGTATAGGAGCGGGATCCCACTAGTTCTTAGAAGGGTTTTTTGTCACCCCAAAAGCCATCTCTCATTTGGTTCAAATCCATATTATACCTCCTCTTGTTGAACTTGAATGACACACCACCAATTATGTGATCTTCCATCTCAAGGTTGAAGGTTGCCACAAACTGCCTTGAAAGCTCGGGATACAAAACATCATGTTTTTCAAGGAATTCCCCAAGCCCAACATGCTCAAGGAACTATTGCATACACTCCAACATTCCCAAACTATCCAATCTCGGATCATGCAAGAACCGAGTTGCAATCACGTTCCAGTTTGCACAATCTCATACCTCTCCAACTCCTTAGTGTTCATCTTTGTTTTCCTTCCTCTCTCTATTCTAGCAACACACTAAGCAATAGGAATTAGAATTCACAAAGAAACAAAAAAGAGGACCTTTTTGTTGTAGAAACCGCGGGGCGACTTGACAGATGCGCAGGGGTGGTGAGGCACAGGGCCGGGTCACTGGAGGCACGAGGGTAGGCGAAGACAACAAGGCGATTTCTTCAGTTCTTCAAATAGAACGTTGGAGGCGTTGGTGGAGCAACCTTCTCTGGTTGTTATTGATGCCGGAGATGGTGATGTGGCTGTTGGAGTTGGGGGAAGGTAGTGAATGTGGTGGTGGAGGAATGTTTAGATTTAGGGTTTGGTGAGAAGATTGGTGGTGAGTGAGAGTGGTGGTAGTGGGAGACAAGGGTGGCGTTGGGGCGGTGATAGGGGCGGTGGTGCAGCGTGGTGGTGCGCAGAGGGCATGAGGAGGGCGTCGGTGAGCGAGCATGAGAGTTGGGAGGTTGAATGTGAGAGGGAAAATCACGGAGGAGTTAGTTAATGGAGACAGAGAGAGGTGGGTGGGGGTAGGTGTAGGAGGGTTAGGGTATTTTTGAAATTTTTTTACTTTCTTGGGTAATACCGCGGGGGCGGGAGGTTGTCACCGCGGGGGCGGTGACAAAGTTGGAGCGGCCGCTGGCGCAACGCCGGGTGCGGCACTGGGAGTGCAGTGTCACCATTGGAGCGGTGACATGGGGCCGCGGGGGCGGTTTTCATGACAAAACCTCCTCCTTTTATTTCCTCGGGTCTGCCTCCTGAGCAACACCTTTGTTTTACGTCGTTGGCTCGATGTAAGACCTTTATCTCTAAGATTGGGCTTCCTCCAAGACCATCTCGTCTATTGGTTCGTTCGACACTCCCTCATGGTACACCTTGAGTCTTTCCCCATTGAATTTGAAAACTTTGTGTGATTGTGGATCATATAGATCCACAACACCATGTGGATAGACTTCGACAATGACGTATGGGCCAGTCCACCTAGTGCGGAGTTTCCCTAAAAAAGATTTAGATGGGATTGAAATAGAAGGACCTTATTACCTAGTTGGAAATCCTTTTGGATGATGTTCCGGTCATCCCGCGCTTTGGTTTTCTCTTTATATGCAGTAGCATGGTCGTAAGCGTCAAGCCTCAATTCCTCTAGTTCTTGCAGTTGGAGTTTCCGGAATTCACCGACCTTGTTCATTTGCATTCTGCACCTCTTCACCGCCCACCAATCTTTCTCTTCTAGCTCCACCGGTAGGTGGCAAGCTTTGCCAAACACGAGCCAGAATGGCGACATTCTAATAGGGGTCTTGTAAGTTGTACGGTACGTCCACAAGGCGTCATTGAGTCTTAGACTCCAATCCTTCCTTCTAGGAGTCACCGTTTTTTCGAAAATCGTCTTGATCTCTCTATTTGACACTTCTACTTGCCCATTGTTTGGTGGATGATATGCCGTGGAGACTCTTTGGTGGACAAGATACTTCTTAAGAAGGGCGGTGATCGTCTTGTTGCAAAAGTGCGTTCCCTTATCGCTTATTAAGGCTTTAGGGATTCAGAACCGTGCAAAAATGTTATCTTGAGGAAATCTACCATAACTTTTCTGGTGGCCTTTGCTTCGACCCACTTGGAAACATAGTCCACCACAAGTAAGATATAGGTATTACCAAAAGAGTTAGTAAAGGGTCCCATAAAATCAATCCCCCAAACATAAAAAATTTTGCAAAAAATAAGAGACGATTGCGGCATTTCATTTCTCCTAGAGATAATACCTATGCGTTGACATCTATCACACACTTTACAAAATGCAAATGCATCTCGAAAGATGTGTGGCCAAAAGAAACCAGCATCTAATACCTTCCTAGCCGTTTTGTTAGCCCCAAAGTGTCCACCACATGCTTCTGAATGACAAAAAGAAAGGACATATTGTACCTCATTATCCAGGATGCAACGGCTAATTACTTGATCACTACAATGTTTCCATAAGTAGAAATCGTCCCAAACATAGTGCCTAGCATCGGTTTTTACCTTTTCTTTTTGAGTTTTGGTGAAGTATGGGGGATACTCTCCTTTGACAAGAAAGTTCACAAGGTCAGCAAACCAAGGCTTAAAGGAATGAAGCTTATACAATACCTCTGCAAGGTTTGCCGCAGGGGCGACCAGAGCAAGCCGCAAGGGCGGTGACAAGGGAGACACAGGGGCGGTGTTTTCCAGCCGCAAGGGCGGCTTGGCGCAAGTGAGGTTCCCTTTGGCTGCGGTACGGTTATACAACAAAGGGTTGTATAAAATGTGTCGTTTGAAAAAACTACAAGAATGGCTTTCTCTTCTCTTGGATCTTCATCCTCCTTCACCAATCTACTCAAGTGATCAACTACTAGGTTCTTCGCTCCCTTCTTGTCCCGAATTTCTAAGGTTGAATTCACTTAGAAGTAGGACCTAACGAATCAACCTTGGCTTGGTCTCCTTCTTTGTCATGAGATAGTGTAGCGCTGTATGATCAGTGTACACTATTACCTTCACACCTAATAGGTATTGCCTGAATTTCTTCAGAGCAATGACCACCGCCAACATTTACTTTTCGGTGGTGGAGTAGTTCCTTTGAGCTCCGTTCAAGGTCATTGATGCATAGTGAATCACATGTGAAGCACTCCCATCCTTTTGACCCAACACTTCACCTACAACATAGTCACTAGCGTCACACATTATCTCAAAAGGTTTCTCCCAATTCGGTGATTGGATTATCGGGGCACTTGTGAGGCAATTTTTTAATTTGTCGAACACCTTCTTGCATTTATCATCCACTATGAACGCGACATCTTTCTTGAAGAGTTCACATAGCGGTGCAAAAACGTGGAGAAGTCTTTGATGAACCGCCGGTAGAACCTTGCATGGCCTAAAAAGGAACGGATTTCATGCACGTTAGTAGGATAAGGTAGAGTTTGGATAACGTTAATTTTAGCCTTATCTACTTCTATTCCTTTAGATGAGATTACGTGGCCTAGTACAATACCTTGCTCCACCATAAAAGACATTTTTCCGAGTTGAGAACTAAATTAGTTTCTAAACATCTTTTAAGAACAAGTTTCAAGTGTCCTAAACATGCATAAAAACTATTTCCATGAATGGTGAAATCATCCATGAAAACTTCAGTAAAATTCTCAATATACTCAGAAAAAAATACTTAGCATGCATCGTTGGAAAGTGTTGGGAGCATTACATAATTCAAATGGCATTTTACGGTATGCAAAAGTGCCAAAAGGACAAGTAAAGGTCGTTTTGTCTTGGTCCTTTGGAGCGATGGCTATTTTAAAATAACGTGAATTACCATCTAAGCAACAATAGTAAGGGTGTCGTGCAAGACGTTCCAGCATTTGGTCAATGAATGTAAAGGGAAGTGGTCCTTTCGGGTCACCGTGTTTAACTTACGGTAGTCGATACAAACTCTCCACCCGGTTTGGGTTTTGCTTGAAACCATTTCTCCGTGTTGGTTCTCCACCATGGTGATCCCTCCCTTTTTCGGAATAATTTGGGTTGGGCTAACCCATTTGCTATATGAGATTGGGAAGATCATGTCCGCTTGAAGGAGCTTCAAAACCTCTTTTTTCACTACGTCCTTCATAAGCGGATTGAGCCTCCTTTGAGGTTTCCTTGACGGTTTTTCATCTTCCTCAAGGAGGATCCGGTGCATACAAGTCGAGGGTGTAACGACCATTTTTTTTCGTTACGCTTTGATAAGGTTAGAGAAGTTTAGAAAAGGAAATTTCATTTTAGTGAGACTAGGACATACCAGTTTATTTATGGAAGTCGTTGACGGTTTCCCATTCTATCTAGTATCTCTTCCTTCACAAATTTCATTATTTTATGTAGAAGTTAATTCACATAAAATGATAAAATTATATCAAACTCTAATCCTTAGAAATATCCATTATTTTATGTAGAATTTAATTCACATAAAATGATAAAATTATATCAAACTCTAATCCTTATAATTATCTATTATTTTATGTAGAATTTAATTCACATAAAATGATAGATTTATATCAAACCCTAGTTATTATAATTCATTCTTATCGATGACAAGCTGTGATGAGGTCATGACTAAGCTGAGACGAGATCATGATAAGCTGTGACGAGTTCAGGACTAAGCTGAGACGAGGCCATGACAAAGCCCGACAAATCTGTGACAAACTCATTCATGGGCCTAACAAGGCCATGATGAGTTTTGACAGATTTTTGACAAGCAATTTAGCCCATCTTTCTTGCATGTTTCAGCCACTATTCTTACCTTAATTTCAGCCCAACTTGACTTCGAGCCCAGCCTGCAGCAGTCCAAGAGAGGCTGGTTACGAGCCCATTAATAGCCCCCTCCAGCCAGCTCGTTTGCTTGCCTTGCCCCAGCCCACACCGAATTTATGTTGCCCAGTAATCACACCTTCAACAGCCCATACACTCAGCTGCCTAATGAGACTTACAGCAGCCCAGAACTCCATCAGCATGCTCCTTACTTCGCAGCCCAGGAAGCACAACGTTACCCTATCTTCCACGTTTTAATTGCCAGCTCTTCCCCTTCCTTATATCCCGTAACAACAGCATAAATGAGGCAAATTAACATATGAAACAACCCCTATTTTTTTCACGCCAGAAGGGACGATAGTTGCAACGCCATTGTCCCATTTCCCAGTCCACATTCACGCTGCATCTAGCTGGCTTCTGCACACATTCAGCAACATTCCAACCACAAGAAATTGCAAGGAAAGGAGCCAGCAGAGGAGAGAACTTACAACAGCTAGTCGTCTATCTCTTTTGGGGTTGTTCGCTGCAAAGCCTCGCCAGAAGCCGGAGTAGTATAAGTGAATTTCATTCAACCCTTGCTACACTACACTTCAGTTCACCTTTTCCTTGCCTAACGTGTTCCCGTTTTGTCTGTTAAACCTACTCAGAACAACCGTAGGAGAGCTGTACAAATTCTTGCGTTTTCCAGAATTTTCGGAAGTGTGGAGCAGTCAACTTCAGGTCCATTTTTGGGTATGCTAGACTCTTCCTTTCTGGTTGATTTTCGGATATGTTTTAGTCGATATTGTATAGTATAACATACTAAAATTTGGGAAGAATCGGAGTTACGGTTTGAGAGTTAATGTGTTTTGTATATATGTGCTGAGTGTTGGGGAAAACAGCAAGTGATGCTGTTTTGTGAGATGGTTTTGAATAAGCTCTTGATCTCCGTTGGGCTTGAATTTTGGATATGATATAGTGGACATATTGTTGTAGAACATATTAAAATTTGAGAGGTATCCAGCGAGTGGTTTGGGATTTATGATTTTTCCAAGATTGAGTCGTAAGTAGTTTTTCTGTTGTGCTGAAATTCGGTTTTGTGAGATAGTTTTAAATAGGATTTTGATCTCCTTTGCGTCTGAATTTTGGATATATTATAGATAAGATTTTATAGTAGAACATATCAAAATTTGGGATAAATCCAGCGAGTAGTTTAGGAGTTATGATTTTTCAAAGTTAAGACAGTGTGTTGTTTGTTAAGTGTTGTAACCAACTTTAGAAATTTTTGTAGAAGCGATGCTTTAACAGTTTTAAAAAATTCTTTCTCCTATGAGTAGATGGGATATCATAGATGATCTACGGAATTATTTCGGAATTTTTATAAGATTATTCGAATTTTATATTTGAAGCTGTAGTTGGACTTTAGTGACTTTTCGGGAAATAGAAAATGGGTAATTTTTCTAGTTGCTACCTAAAATCATCCTAGGGAGTAGAATATGGTTAGTTAGCCTCAAATTATTATTTAAGTACATATTTCGAGTTTTTGGAAGTTCCAGGACTAAGGGTAAAATAGTCATTTTACCTTAAATAAACACTGTAATAACTTCTGCACATAGAATCGTATATCTTAAGAGTTTTAGACTTATAAGTATCCAGGGAAATATGTTGACCCACGTGCCTCCTCTGACAGGCAACTGAGTTCTGCACTTACGGATTTAGTGGTGGTTAAGAGAGAGTCGAGATTTGATTCTGGTAAGTCCACGGACTTACTTAGCTGGCTTCTTGCATGTGTGTGATGTGTATGAGTGGTGTTTGCTATTTAAGATAAATAACAAAACCGGAATAGGCCGACTTTAGTATATTGTGTAATTGACCCAAGTGTATGATAACGGGTCGTGACATCATCTGCCTAGCTCTTGCGAGAGTCTAGGAGGTTCCCTGCGACCAGCCCAGTCCGGTAGACGGTCAAATGCATTAGTACCATTCCGCGTTGGTAAACAGGGATAGGGGCGAGGTTTGGAAATCCCTCGTGTCACAAAATAAGTATCATTAGTAATGACATATCACCTAATTAAAGATAATAAAAGGATTGATTGTTGCATGTGGATTGTGTATGTTGTGTGTTTGTGATGTGATCCCCGAGAGCCCCAAGATGAAGCCGAAAATGTTCACTCCGAGTGTGGTCAAGTTAAGTCATATTTCGCTCGATCCGGCTAAGTTGTCAAATATATGCACTCTCAGTAAAATGCCTATATCTGGAGCTTCGTTTGGAGTTAGAAGACCTACAAGTACTACTTTCGAAGGTATCTTCAAGATCTACCACTTTATAGTTTATGAGAAGTCGAGACTCCAAAAGGAAGAGGGTGAAAATGACCCGACAATGAAGCAGCGTTTATACTTGAGTGGGTTTTTGACCAAGATCACGCATGGACGCATGAAAGATGGTTATACAAAACTTATGCACGTCCATCCAATACATATTTTATGCAGTATATTATCCTCATATTATTCATATATTATGCATGAATTTATGTATTAATTATGGGAAAGTAGGTGGAGAAAAGTAGGTGGAAAAGTGGTGGTTGAAAGTCCCTATGTTTGCTCTATGTTTAATGTCACAACTCTTGAACTTGTAAGCCTTTAATGTTGGGAGTTAGGTGCTGAATTTTCAGCCTATATAAGGCCTCTCCCACAAATGTTTTTAAAGAGAAAAATAGAGTTGAGTTCAATCAAAAGTTGTGTTTTCACTTTGAGAAAAGCAAAACCCGAATTTTAGGTGAGATGCTTAGTTTTCAAACATCTAGGTGAGATGCTTAGGTGGTTCTAAGGTGAGAGGCCGAGGAACGAAGGTTCGAACACCAAAGTGAGATTCCGAGGGTAGTTCGTTCGAGTTGAGGGATTCCCAAAGTGGGAGGCCGAGGGAATTTGCTCTTCATATCCAAAAACACAAAATTCAAAAAAAAAAAGAGTTCCATTTCACCGATTTTAATCCGAGCGTGAACTTGTGCCGGTGGATCCTCGTGTTCGAATCGAGTTCGATCACATCAGTTTGTGTTTTACCTTTATACTTATGCATAGAATGTTAGCTAACGGTTTTATACCGCTTGTAGATGCCTTGCAGGTTAAGACAGTTGTAGAGAGATCCGGAGGAAATGGTCAGCCGGGTCCACGTACTCATTTAGTTGGGGACGGGGATGTCTTATGTTCTTCATATATGTCATTTTAGTATCTTTTCTTGTAAGGCTGATACATATTCTCCATGTATATATTGTTTAAAGTTTTCAAATGTTTCAAATACTTTTGTGCCTTGTTGTAAGATTCTAGTGAAATGGTTGTCAAACTAAGGTCGGGACCCATTGTGAGGTCCTAACCTGTAGCTCCCCGAGTTCCCAGAATTTGGGGTGTTACAGAGGGACTAATCCCTTTTATGTCCACCCAAGGGCCGCCTTATGCTACTTAAGAATGTTCACCAACTTCTCCTCTTGTTGTGGAGACAACTTGCTAGACATAATCACGGGCAATGTGTTATTTTTACCAAGGAATGCATACTTGAGATGTTGGGGAAGTTCCTTTAGTTCAATCTCCGGATCCTGCACAATAGACGAAACAAGCTTATCGCTTGGGATTACTAAAGTGGGCCCAATGGCCAAAGGGGTGATGGGGAGCCTTTTATGCCCATGCAATTGAGCTAGAACCTCCTGCATGTTAAATGTCAAAGCATATTCTGATTCACGAGTATTAATGTCATTTTCAGTTATACTTTTCAATTCATCAATATCGAAAATATCAAACACATCTTGCACAATGGGTTTAATTATGTTAATAAAGCAAATAGAATGGTCATCACAGGGGTGTTTCATGGGATCATAATTATTAAACTCAACAACCTCACCATCAAATTCCATGGTCAACTTTCCACTTACATAATCTATTTCGGTTCTAGCCGTTTTCAAGAAAGATCACCCTAACAAGATAGGTGCAACATGCGTATCATGTTCCATGTCTAAAACATAGAAATCAGCCGGGAAAATCTAGTTGTCAACCATTACTAGCACATCTTCAATTATTCCTTTAGGATATACGTTAGACCTATCAGTTAGTTAGACGACAATTCGAGTTTCATGGAGTGGTCCAAGACCAAGAGATTGATAAACAAAATATGGAAGCACATTAATCGAAGAACCTAAATCTAGAATGGCTTTGTAAATGCGAGTTTCGCCAATGACACAAGGGATACTTACCATTCCCGGGTCGCTACACTTCTTGGGCATCCTTCGTTGGAAAACCACAGAGACATGCTTGCTTACTTTGACCTTCTGTTTCCCCTTTAGCTTTTGGTTCCTCATTATAGTGCACAACTCCTTTGAAGAACCGGTAGGTGAATAAAAAGGATAAAGGATACTCTAAGGGGGGGGGTATTGAATAGAGTATGAGAACTTTTCGTAAAACCAATCTCAAGGCTTTGAAATCAATTTCAAGAGCCTTGATGTTTATCTGAGCTCTTTGTGATACACATTAATTTCAAGAGCTTTGAAACAACTTTCAAGGGCCTTGACTTTGTAATCCTGCAAAACAAAGTTAGTCACAATAAAGTAAGATAAAATGCGGAATGTAGAAGATCGACACGAGGATATGTTTACGAAGTTTGGCTCAAATAGCCTACTCTCCGTCCCAGGGTATGACCTTAGGATTTAACTATCTATTATCAGCTTCAAAGAGTCCTAGATACAAACTAGAAGAAATCCCCTTCTTCTCTCACTGTAGCCAATTCTACGATCTAGCTCCAACTCTTCACCTTGCTATAATAGCCTAGTTACTTCGCAGAGTAACACACACTCGAGTATAACACTCTTTAGATATACCAATGGAGCTCTCGAGTTTTATCTCTCTCTAGGGAATAAAGCTTTTAGTGAAAGAGAGAAAAAAAAACTATTTGATCGAATGAAGATGTTTTGGACCGCTTGAAGACTATTGATGCTTCCGTGTAAGCTTGTGTACTTGTTCTTCAATCGTCATCTTCAATTATAGCCTTCTATGGAGAGGTCTTCTAGCCGTTGGAAAGATGACCATTTGAAATTAATTCTTCTTCTCCATGAAGATCGCTTCTTTGTTGAGATGAGGTAGACGTTGTGAATCTTCATCTCCTAGAAACACGTTAATCTCCTCATATTTGTTTTGATGATATCAATTTCTATGGGAGAGGATCTTCGTGCTTTTCAGTTGAGGATCGTTGCAAGATCTTTCATTGGTCGGTTGAGATCTTCGTTCAAACATATCTTCTTGTTGAGCAAATCTTTCCAAGAAGATCTTCTTTGAAATCCTTTAGCGTGCAGGCTTGACGTATTTGTTCTCTTGAAATGAATTTCAAGGCCTCCGTCTTTTACTCACTCTAAACTCCTTGTCTTTCCTTGCATCCGAAGGTCTTCCAAGGTCCTTTGAGTGTCTTTCAAAACCTGCACTTACTCAATACAAACCACCAAACCAAACCAAGCAACTCGATATATAATCAATAAATTATTAGTGTATTAAACTAAGTCATTTGTGTTTAAGTCTTCCATCGTCATCACCTGTAAAATTATATAATCAAGGTGGAGTTTCAATCTCTCCTTGATGGAAGACAACACAAATGTTTCGTACCTGCATTGTAAAGTTAGCAATGCATATATGAATATCAAACTAACTTAAAATGCACAATGCACAATATCGAAAATGTCGGATCACATTTATTTCTCCCCTTTTGTCTTTCAACAAGGGAGAAAAATAGTCAAAGCAGGGAAGTTTTAAAGATTTACAACCCAGAAAAGTTTTACACAAAACCACAAAAACAAACAAGTTCCCTCAAACGTCAAACTTAATCCTCCTCATAGAACCTCCTTTTTCCCTTAGATGAAGACTTCTTGGGGCTCCAATCATCCATTTCAGCTGCTAAGCGTCGTCTCTGTTCTTCAGCTCTTCGTTTCTTAACCACCTCATATTCGATTACTGGCAAAATAGTTGGCTCAACATGAGTTGGATACAAAATAGATTTATTTTGTACACGTCGTTTGCAATTCATCAGCACATTTTCAACTTTCTCTTGAGTATGTTGAGCTACATCTTCAGTCATGGGTAGAATCCTTCCCATAGTGGTCAGAGTAAGAGCATTCATCAACTACATTTCATTGAACTTAGCATTTATGGTAGATATCAGTTCATGATTGGCATCCATTCTTTTCTTAGTGTCAAACTAGAAATCAGACAGTTCATGATTCAGACATACCAATTCTTTCTCACAACCTTCTAACCTGATTTCAGGAGTAGGAGTAGAAGATGTTGGAGCTTCTTGAGTTGGAATTGTAATAGCTCCTTTCCCTTTTAATGGCAATGTGCCTGCAAGAGTCTTCTCAGTGCCTAGTCGTTCTAAGCAGGTCTCATCAATCTTGCCAGAAATTGTTGTCGATCTTCAAAGGATGTATCAATTTTGAAATAATCAAAGATCCTGGGCAGCAAATTTCCATAAGGCAAAGGGATTGCTCGCTTAGAGTTAACAGAGTGTATCATATGATTGAGGATGAGGTTTGGTACATCAATGTCTAACCCAGACATAATCAGATAAATTAGCTCCAGGGATTGATCGGTCAAAAGTTCTCTTGAGTTTGCACGAGGAACAACACACCGAACCAGAATGGTAAACATAATTTTAGCGTCTAGGGTTAGGGAAGTATGAGTAAGTTGGTGTGATGTTGAATTTGGAACTAGAAACTTCTCCTTAGCAAGATGAACACTCTCTAATCGTGAAGGATGATTGAAAGCAATATTTGTAGAAATTCCACAAATCTCACTTAAAATAGAAGAAGTGAGCAATATTGGGGTACCTTCTACAAAAGATTCAAGAGTGATAACTCCTTTGTCCCGTTTTGTGACGAGATTGACATAAAACAATCTTGTGAGCCTTGGGAAAGCGAAATCTCTAAGGTTTAAGACTTCCCATACTATCGAACTCTTGAGCTTGTTAATGCACGAGATCTGAAGAGTTTCGAGAAATGCAGTGTCCACCAAATCACACATACAAAGCGGCCGATTGTGAAACCCATCAAGCCAAGATCGTGAGGCTTGAAAATTGATGAACCAAGATGTGGGTATACCGGTCGTCTGAGAGATGTCCAAATTTTCGGAAAGTGTTTCTTCTTTTGTAATCGACGAGCTCTGAACAAATTTCTTTTTGGGGGCTTGAGGAGCAGATTTCTTGCTTCTGGGTGCCATGGATGTTGTTGAGAGAGAAAACAAGGGGTTTTTGAAAAAGGGTTTCTGTGAAAGAGAAAAATGAAAAAGATAGGAGATTTTGGCCTTTTAAAAGAATGCAAATAATAACAAGATTTTGAGGAGATCAAGCTTTTTTAAAGACCAAAGAAGAATTTCCAATAAAAACTCAACAAATCTTTTTCAATCCTTTAAAACAAAATGAAACCATAAAAACAATTTAAGAATTGAAATATCTAAAATATATTAATTCTTAAATAGATCCGTATTTCTTAATTTACCCTTGAATCTTGTTTCAAGGCCCTTGAATTGCCTTTCAAGGCCCTTGAATTGCCTTTCAAGGCCCTTGAATTGCCTTTCAAGGCCCTTGAAAGAGATAATTGGGCTGCATACGAAGGAGAAAATAAAATGATTTACTCCCCCTACGTTAATGCTTCCTTGTTCAACATACCAAGCTCCAATCTAATAAAATTAAATTTCTCTTCAGGAAGAGGCTTAGTAAAGATATCTACAAGCTGCAAGTTAGCAGATATAAAAGAGATTGAAACATCACCTTTCTCAACATGATCACGTATGAAGTGATGCCTTACATCGATATGCTTAGTCCTTGAATGCTGCACATGATTTTTGGTTATTGAAATAGCACTAGTATTATCACATTTTATAGGAATACCTTTCAAATCAAAGCCAAGATAACGAAGTTGTTGAGCAATCCATAGAATTTGTGTACAACAGGCTCCTGCAGCTATATATTCAGCTTCAGCTGTGGATAGGATGACATAATTTTGCTTCTTGGAGTGTCAACTGATTAGGGATGACCCTAAGAATTGGCAACATCCAGAAGTGTTTTTCCTATCGATCTTATAACCTGCAAAGTGTGCATCTGAATATTCAACAAGGTGAAACGAGCTTTGATGTAGGTACCATAACCCTAGATCCTTAGTGCCATTGAGATACCGGAAATTCTTTTCACAGCTATCAAGTGAAACTCTTTAGGATCAACTCGAAATCTTGCACATGCACACACTAAACATAATGTCAGATCGACTAGCAGTTAAATACAACAATGAACCGATCATACCTCGATACTACTTTTGTACTACACTTTTGCCATCTTTGTCATGGTCAAGTGAAAGTGTCGAACTCATAGGAGTCTTTGCGAACTTAGATTGATCAATCTTATACTTCTTAAGCAAGTCTTTAGTATACTTGCTTTGATTGAGAAAAATTCCTTTCTTTGCTTGTGTAACTTGAAGTTTTCCAAGAAAGAAATTTAGCTCACCCATTAAGCTCATTTCAAATTCCCTGCACATAATATCTGAAAATTCCTTGCAAAGGGAATCATTAGTAGCACCGAATAATATATCATCAACATAGATTTGTACTACTAATATATCGTTGCCTCTAGTTTTGATAAATAAAGTTTTATCAATCAAACCTCTTTTGAATTTGTTTTCAAGAAGATACTTGGACAATCTTTGATACCAAGCTCGAGGAGCTTGCTTAAGACCATAAAGAGCTTTGTCCAGCTTAAAAATATTATCACGAAATTCATCATTTTCAAAACGAGGGGGTTGAGCAACATAGACTTCTTCTTCTAAAAATTCGTTTAGGAAAGCACATTTTACATCCATCAGAAACAATTTTATACTCATGAAAGATGCAAATGTGAGTAGCATACGTATGGCTTCTAACCTGGCAACTGGAGCAAAAGTCTCCTCATAATCAATACCTTCTTCTTGGTTATAGCCTTGTGCTACAAGTCGTGCTTTATTTCGTATGACTTTGCCACTTTCATCCAACTTATTTCGAAAGACCCATTTTATGCCGATGACGGATTGATGCTTTGGTCTTGTATTAAGAGTCCAAACCTTGTTTCTCTCAAACTCATTTAGGGCTCGTTTGGTTACAGCTCCGGAAACGGAAACGGAATGAAAACGAATTTAGTCCATATGTATATCCTTATTCATAAAATTTTATGGAATCATTCTTTGTGGATTAATGCAATATGCACTTGTTTCCCCACATTTGTTACCCTATAGGGTATCAAAAGTAATCAAACTCTACTTCAATTTCATCACACCACAAGAAATGATTCCACAAACTTTCATGAACAATGGTATACATATGGACTAGATTCGTTTCCATTCCGTTTCCGATTCCGGAGTTAAAACTAAACGGGCCCTTAGTTCGTTTTGCATGCCAATGATCCAGTCAGGTTCTTGAAGAGCTTTAACATAATTCTTTGGCTCAACAAGAGACACGAACACAGAGAATGCACACAAATTGTTTACTTTAGATCGAGTTTGAACTCCTGCGTTTGGATTTGAGATCACATTCTCTTGTGGATGGTATGAAGAGTGTTGAAATTTTCTTCGTTTGTAAGATGGAGCAAATCCTGAAGGTTGAGCCTCATATGCTAGACTAGATTCAAGTATCGTTGATGTATTGCCCTTGGATCCTATTTCAAGGCCTTGAAGTTGGGTTTCAAGTCCTTGAAACAGAGTTCTGACATCGCATTTTTCTGTTTCAAGGTCTTGAAGATGTGTTTCAAGGTCTTGAGGGTTTTCTTCGGTATCTTGAATCTTTTCTTGGATATTATTTTCTTGATCTTTAGGATCTTCATCTTTATCCGGATTGTGATCTTCTCGTTGATTCAGTTTTAGATTTGCAAAACTTTCACTCAAAGTACCATCATTGCTTTCATAAAAAATAACATGAATACTTTCCTCAACAATTTTGGTACGTTTGTTATAAACACGATAAGCTTTTCTATTTGAAGCATATCCAATGAATATAGCTTCATCACTACGTGCATCAAATTTCCCAAGGTTATCTTTGCAATTGTTATGAACAAAACAAGTACATCCAAAGGGTCTGAAATATGAAATATTTGGTTTCTTTCCTTTAAAGAGTTCATAAGGAGTCTTTTTCAAAATAGGGCGAATTAAACATCTATTTAAAATGTAATTAGCCGTGTTTAGTGCTTCAGCCCAAAAACTTTTTGGCAAACTGTTTTCCAAAAGCATAGTCCTAGACATATCCTTTAGAGTGCGGTTCTTACGTTCCACAACTCCATTCTGTTGAGGAGTTCTAGGAGCTGAAAAGTTATGTGAAATACCATATTTTGCACAAAACAAATCAAACTTTAGTTGATCAAATTCTCTACCGTGATCACTTCTTATAGAAACGATTGGTAGGTTTTTCAAAGTTTGCAACTCCTTACATAATTTTGAAAACTCAAACAATGCTTCAGATTTTTCTCATAGGAAGGAAATCCATGTGAAATGAGAGAAATAATCCACAATAACAAGGATGTATTACTTGCCTCTGGGAGATTTGACACGCATAGGTCCACAAAGATCCATATGTAAGAGTTCAATGGGTCTAGAAGAACTTACAATTTTCTTACGTTTGAATGAACCTCTTGTTTGTTTACCTTGTGTACAAGCTTTACATAGTTCATCTACCTTGAAATTTAGGTTTGGCAAGCCACGTACCAAATCTTTTGAAAGTAGCTTCTGCATTGTGTGCATACTTACGTGACCAAGTCTTCTATACCGAAGCCTTGGATCATCCGTCAAGGCCTTGAGACATTTTAGCTTAGTTCTTGAAACTTGGTTAGTACTCATAGAATAAACTCTGTTACATCTAGGAGCGGTAAGCACAATGTCACCCGTCGTTTTGTCTTGAACTTCACATTTCTCTGAATCAAACAATACTTTGTTGCCCTTATCACATATTTGAGAGATACTAAACATGATTGTACTTTGAACTGTCAACCGGATATACATCATCAATGAAGTTAGATGAATTATAACATATTTTGCCAATGTCAATAATGTCACACTTTCCTTTATCACCAAGCGTAGTAGTTCCAAATGATTGCTTCTTTAAATTTGAGAATAGTGAGCTTTTTCCACTCATGTGTCTTGAGCAACCACTATCTAATATCCATTTATGCTCCTTTACCTTGGTGATATCTTGAAAAATAGCAAACATCAACCTTTTCAGGTCGACCAAATGACATATTTTGGTCCATATTCAAGTTCGATCATGTTTGGTGGTCTAGTACCTTTAGAAACCTAGATTTGTTTGACCTATTTCCTTAAGCATAGAGGATAGGTGTTTCTAATAATATAAGGGTCATTTCTTCTATATGAACATGTAGATTTAACATGACCCTTTTTACAACAGTAAAAGCAAGTAGGCATATGAATACTTCCTTTGGCTTTGACAAAAGTGGTAGTTGATTTTCTAGGAAAGATCCTATGATAACCTATACCATTTTTGTTAAGTGAGGACTGTTGTTCACCCATCATTCTTTCAAGATTAGCTTTTGAACGAGTAAATTTAACAAGTTCAGCCTTCTGGTCTTGACACGTCAAAGTTAGATCAACTTTCTCTTTCTCTAGATCGATATAATTTCGATGAAGAGAGGAGAGGTCCTTGAGAATCGCATTTTCTGATTCTAAGGCCTTGATATTGTCATCAAGGTCTACCTTTTCTGTGTTAAGATTTTCAATATCCAGAGACATTTCACTTAGTTGTTTTTCTTGTTCAAGAAGCTTTTCTTTTAGATAATTTATCCTTATTCTATGCTCTTTCTCACATATAATAATGTCTTCTAAGGAATTGTTTTAGGTCACATTCAGGTTGAGACATAATAGTACTTACCACATTGTCAACATAGAGATTTGAATCTTCTTCATGATCGGTCATTAGACATAAGTTTGCTTGTTCTTTTTCGTTTTCCGATTCATATGAGGATTCTGAATCACTCCATGAAGCTACCAAAGCTTTCTTCTTTTGATCATTTTTCTTGAAGTTGGTCCTCTTCTTTTGTGGACAATCCTTAACAAGATGATCTGTTTCACCACATTCAAAACAAGTCAGCACTCTTGTTTTCTTGTTAGAGTTAGAAAACTTACCTTGGGTTTTTGATGTTCTTGGAAATTCTCTATTGTTTGTAGATTATTTCTTTATCTTGAGAATTCTCGCGAGACCCTTAGAGATCATGGCTATTACATCTTCTTCATCATCATCATCATCATCATCATCATCATCATCATCATCATCATCATCATCATCATCATCATCATCATCATCATCATCACTATCTTCCTCTTCTGATGGTAATTCATCCTTTCTTGATTTTAATGCCAGATTCTTAGTGTTGAACGAGAGCTCTCCATCTTCTTCACCCAGAACCATTTCGTGAGTGATGAGTTTTCCAAGGATGTCATCAAGAGGAAAAGTTTAGAGATTCTGAGCTTCTTCTACGGCAGTCATCTTTGGTCCTCACTTGGCTTTAGGTAAGCTCCTTAGAACCTTCCTAACCTTTTCTTCATTTATGAAGATCTTTCCTAGTGAGTCCAAGTTGTTCACAATCTCAGTGAATCTTGTGAACATTTCTTTGACTAGTTCATTTGGATTCATCTTGAATAGCTCGTATTGATTGAGGAAGATGCTAATCTTTGTTTCCTTAACTTGACTTGTTCCTTCGTATGTGATAACTAGTTTGTCCCATATTTCCTTTGCACTCTTGCATGATGAGATGCGGTTGAATTCGTTGGCATCTAATCCGCAGTAGAGTAAGTTTTTAGCTTTGTAGTTCTTTGACACACTGTCCAGGTCAGCTTGTGTGAAGTCAGCTTTCTTCTTTGGGACTTGGACACCTTCAACTGTCGTAGTTGGGACTTTGGGGCCATTCTGGATGATGCTACATAGTTCCATGTCCTGATCAATAATGAACATACGCATGAGTTCTGTCCAATGGGCAAAGTTGTTGCCACAGAAGAGTTGTAGTCGAGATGAGGATCTTCCTTGAGCAAATCCTCCATCACCTACAGGATTCATGATTAGTCTCACTGATGGTATAAATCAATATACATGAGTCTAGCTCTGGTACCAACTGAAGAACCGGTAGGTGAATAAAAATGATAAAAGATACTCTTAAAGGGGGGTTGAATAGAGTATGAGAACTTTTCGCAAAACCAATCTCAAGGCTTTGAAATCAATTTCAAGAGCCTTGATGTCGATTTGAGCTCTTTGTCATACACTTTGATTTCAAGGGCTTTGAAACAACTTTCAAGGGCCTTGACTTTGTAATCTTGCAAAACAAAGTTAGTCACAATAAAGCAAGATAAAATGCGGAATGTAGAAGATCATCACGAGGATATGTTTACGAAGTTCGGCTCAAATAGCCTACTCTCCGTCCCAAGGTATGGTCTTAGGATCTAACTATCTATTATCAGGTTCAAAGAGTCCTAGATACAAACTAGAAGAAATCCCCTTCTTTTCTCATTGTAGTCAATGCTACGATCTAGCTCTAACTCTTTACCTTGCTATAATAGCCTAGTTACTTCGTAGAGTAACACACACTCAAGTATAACACTCTTTAGATATACCAATAGAGCTCTCGAGTTTTATCTTTCTCTAGGGAATAAAGCTTTTAGTGAAAGAGAGAAAGAAAAACTATTTGATCGAATGAAGATGTTTTGGATCGCTTGAAGACTATTGATGTTTCCGTGTAAGTTTGTGTACTTGTTCTTCAATCGCCATCTTTATTTATAGCCTTCTATGGAGAGGTCTTCTAGCCGTTGGAAAGATGACCATTTGAAAATGGTTCTTCTTCTCCATGAAGATCGCTTCTTTGTTGAAATGAAGTAGACATTGTGAATCTTGATCTCCTAGAAATATGTTAATCTCTCCGTCCCATAATCTCCTCATATTTGTTGTGATGATATCAATTTCTATGGGAGAGGATCTTCGTGATTTTCGGTTGAGGATCGTTGCAAGATCTTTCATTGGTCGGTTGAGATCTTCGTTCAAACATATCTTCTTGTTGAGCAAATCTTTCCTAGAAGATCTTCTTTGAAATCCTTTAGCATGCAGCCTTGACGTATTTGTTCTCTTGAAATGAATTTCAAGACCTCCGTCTTTTAATCACTCTAAACTCCTTGTCTTTCCTTGCATCCGATTTCAAGGTCTTCCAAGGTCCTTTGAGTGTCTTTCAAAACCTGCACTTATTCAATACAAACCACTAAACCAAACCAAGCAACTCGATATATAATCAATAAATTATTAGTGTATTAAACTACTTCATTTGTGTTTAAGTCTTCCATCGTCATCACCTGTACAATTATATAATCAAGGTGGAGTTTCATCCTTTAAAACATGAGCATACTTAGGAATACTTTTCACTAGTTTAAGAAGAGGGATATTTACCTCGCATTTGGAGGAATTCTCAAAAAGATCTTTGTCTTCTATCACTCTCCTCTCCTTGAGTGCCCCCAAGAAGGGGGTTGGTGGTTTCGCAGAATAGAGAGGTGGAAAACTTGGACGGACATAAAGATCCTCTTCAAATGCACTTTTTGTGGCTTTGGCTGCGGGGAGGGTTCTTGCAGCCGTAGAAGAGGCATTGGCTCTATTATCGTGGGGGCGGCTGACTCAAGCCACGAGGCGGCGACACAGTAGGCGAAGGCGCCACTAGAGGCACAGGGGCGGCTGTGGGGGCTGTTGGGCTGTCAAAAACCAGTTTTTCCGACTTCAATGCTTGTTTTGAGTGCAATTGCTTTCCGCATCTCAATGTTGGTTCACTAACATTCTCCTTCAGGTTCACTACAGTCTAGGATGATAAGTTTTCTGAGGTTCGAACTTCGATCCTCGTGATTGCCCCTGCCATTTTCCCCACTTGCTTCTCAAGGTTCTTGATACTCAATTTTGTGCTTTGGACATGAGAAGCAAAATGCTTAGTTAAAATATGAAGCATTTCATCAGTTCAGTCAGACTTACCTTGGCGAGTTGTTGTTGTTGGTTTTGTTGATCTCTCCATCGGAAGTTTTGTTGATCCTGCCATGCCGGCATGCAGTATTTGGAATAGGAGCCATTTCTTTGGCGCTGTTGCTGCCCATATCTCATGGCATTCACCTCAGCAGTAGCGCCCTCTTGGACTTGCGGACACAAGTCCGTCGGGTGGAAGGGATCGGCATAAAATCCACATGCCTTCAATTGTTGTGGAGTTCCCATCGAGGTGAGTCTATTGACCATCTCCTTGAGCTCAACTATTTCATGTGATAGTTCCGGACGGCTAGGATTGATTGCATGGACTCCTCTTTTGGTATTCTACCAAAGTTTCCCGTGCCTTTTGTCATTTCTTGCATTTTTTCCATAGCAATCTCAGGAATGGAATTAAGAATATTACCTCCACACCGGCGTCCACAATCCTTCTTACATTGTCCAACAACCCGTTGTACAAGTACAACACGAGGTCTTGTGTGGAATATCCGTGGAAGGGAAACGCGAACCCGGACAAAACTCATAAAGAGTTTTGTTCGCCTCTTGCTCGATGTTGCTAATTGCTTTCTTCTAGCTGCTGGCCTTCTTAGTGGGAAAGTACTTCTCCAAGAAGGCCTTATGGAGATTCTCCCAAGTGTTGATGCTTCCGGACGTTTGCCGGCTTCATGCTCATGCAAATGGTGTGGAACTTCCCTAAGTGTTTGACAGGGTCTTCTCCACTCAGCCCATGGAAGGATGGTGACAAGTGAATCAAGCCCGGCTTGAGCTTGAAATTGACTTCTTCTTTAATTGCCGGTATGGTCACTACAAGTGGGTGTTGGGTCAAGTCCGGTTGTGTGAGTTGACGGAGTGTGCGGTTCGCCATTGGTTCTTGATTCTGGTGTTGTCTTCGTGGCCGATTGTATGTCCTCTCGATTTCTGGATCAAAAGGCGCAAATTCAGAGTTAGTAGCACGGGTTTGAACCATAAAAATGGTCCCAACCAATAATTGATAATAAAAATTAAAATAACTTTAAAACACTCAAACTCCCCGGCAACAGCACCACATTTGACAAGCGTAAAATCGATGGTCGTTGCTTTTAGACTTATCAAAGTAAAGTTCCGAACTAAACACTAACCAAGGTATAGTGAATAAGTAAGGGTCGAACCCAAGAGAGTGAGAAGTGAATTTAACAGTATGATTTACATTCAATTATCAATTATATGTAACCAAGGGAGGGTTTTGGATTGTAATAGTGAACAAGACAAAATCTTGTACTAGCAAAGCAAAGATTGTGATAATTCTAGGAAGAACACTACACTAAGTTAGACTTCAACATACATATAACTCGGTTGGTTCTTTTTAGAAGTATTCACCAATTGTTCTCATCTTGATCATATTTATGTGTTAAGCGAACCGACATTAGCACAACTTAAGAAGTTATCGATCCGTAAACCTACAAGACCAAACAACAAATTAACATTCATACAAAGATAGAGAGATATATAAAAGAGGAAAAAATTGTTAATCTTATTATGTAGTTATATTGCTTTACCCTTAGATAATCACAACCCATTATTACCTAGGAGTTTTCTACTAGATTATTAACCCGAACCCGGAACCGAATAATCCTAGCCTTTTGCATTCAATTATACAACTTATGTGATCAAACTAAGTGAAAGCAAACATGCAAACATAAGTGAAGAACAAGGAATATAATACAATTGTATACTGAATATAAACTTCTATTGAACAGAACTTACAACCAAATTATATGCAGCTTCAATCAACCCAATGTAGCAAGGAGACTTAGCACTCCATACAAATGGCAATTTACACAAAAGAGTTTTTGTGGGAAAATAGGATGATTCTAGCAATCAGCCTAGGGCTCTATTTATACTAGAAATGACAGTAAATGGGATTAAATAGGCTGTGTAAACAACCACCTTAATAGGAATAAATTGGGTCTAAACAACCGGAGTAAAGTCTTCTGACGCTAAACTGCGGGCACGGGCATGAGGGCCGCAGGGGCGGTTTAGTGCATAACACTCCATCTTCAACTGAGTCGCGGGGGCGGCATGGCAAGGCCGCGGGGGCGGTGTCTTTAATGCTTTGGAACGTCTGACTGTTGATCTTCTTGATGTTTCTTGATGTCAATCCGCAGGGGTGGCCCAGTGTCAACGCGGGGGCGGTGACACAAACTCTTTAACTTCGCAGGTCCGCAGGCATAGGCGCAGGGGCGCCGACATTGATCTTCAAGGGGTGTCACCGCAGGGACGGATAGGAGGTGCTGTGGAGGCGGTGATAACCTTGCACTCGGTGCACTGGCGGCGTGCTGGGTGTGGCGTCGGAGGAGTCGGTCACCGCAGGGGCAGTGACCTCAAATGCGGGGGTGGTGTGGCACTAGAAACTTGTCTTCGTCAATTTTCTTCTTCTCACAAATATTGCTAGATCCTTTGTTTACTTCATTGTGGACTTCTTCAACTGGATCTATACATTAACAACACAACACAAATAAAAGACTCTAAAAAGGCTCTAAAACTACCTAGAAACGATAGTGATTCCATCACCTATCATACACATTCTATGATCCAAGCTATAAACTGAATTAGGAACTACAAGCCTTTCAAAGCCTTCTCTAAGAATGACCACACCACTGAATCATAGACTTTAGCTAAATCAATATTAAGCATGCATTTCCTAGGCCCTTCTTTAGTCTCATATTTATGGTCTAATTAACTCTTGAACAAGCAGGATGTGTTCAGACATTTGGCGGCCCTTCACAAACCCATTTGAGCCTTATCAACCACTTTCTCAAGCACTTCACTCAGTATATTTACCAACCTTTTATATGAGGTCGAACATCACATTATAGCATGAAATAGGTCTGAACTGCTCAACTTGTTAAGGTTGATCAATCTTTGCAATGAAATTAATATGGTGTGGTTCCATTGTTTAAGAAGCTTCCTAGAGTTAAGAACCTCCTTGACAACTAGACACAAATCTTCACCAAATACCTCAGCATCATTAACAATTCTAATTTGTTCACTGTTATACACAACAGTAATAAATTTTCTCCATTTTTACTGTCTCATTGTGTTCTAAAAATACTTTGAAGATCAGTCTGCATGCACATAATTCTTGGCATTTGCTTGTTGAGTAAAAAATTGAAACTCACATCTTCCCATCAATCGAGCCTGCTTTTTACAAGTCAAGTACTCAACCCTCGGGCTAGATGATGTAGGATCATGCAATAAATCCAGTTGAGCCTTTTAGATTTTCATGTGTTGATATAACTCGAGCAGTGATGTATGAAAAATATATAACATTAAGATGTTTAAGAGGACCCTTAAGTAATGTGAGCTTCTTTGTTATCTTGAACTGCTTTGTGCCATAAATAGTGGACTGCCATACAAATTGCACAATGCCCTAATATTTCTCCTTATTTGTCAACATATTATAGAACTTGGAATTCCTTTTCCTAATATTTCTCTTAGTCCCAATTGCTGACATTAGTCAATCATGAATCTACATTCATACATTGAAGCAACACTTTCATTGCTTCTCTCATTTGGATACATGATATTATTAAAATCACCCAAAACTAACCAAGGGACATCATGTAATGGTGGGGTGGTAGTCAGATATTGCTATAATCCTCTTTTTCTTCTAGAGTCCTGGCTTCATACACAAACATGATGCCAAACTTGAACTTGTGACTAGGTATGTCAGAATGCATCCTATAGTCTGAATAGTAGTAGTAATCACAATCATTGCATATCTATTGGATCCCACATTATGACCATTTTGTCAAAGGGATGCAACTCAAAATTGTATATCATATCCCAACCATCAAATAATTTAGAAATAATTTGTCTTATGTTTACCTCAGCTTCTCATTCTAGTTTCCAAAATAGCATACAAAGTTATATCATGATTCCTCACCAGATTCTTCAAGGCTTTTTGTATAAGAGGTGAGCCAAAACTCCATACATTCCATGAGCATACTGACTATACCTATCTTTGCTCATGTATAACACCCGACATATATATGTAATCATCATCGCCGTTCCTTTATGTCTATATTATACACCATCTCTCATTCATAACAATCAAACACCATTTGGTTTCTTGATGTGTAATTGTTAGTGCGTAACATAACCAATTACCCTCTAGGCTTAATTCAGTGCGTAGATTAACCAATTAGCCTAGTCCAATGTATCATATATATCCGTCTATCACAATTGGGTCTCTAGAGGCGTAACTGTCAGTGCGTAACATAACCAATTACCCTCTTAGCTTGATTGTCAGTGTGTAACATAGCCAATTAGCCTAGTCCAATATATCATATAACCCTTCTATCACAATTGGGTCTCTTGAGGCGTAATTGTCAGTGCGTAAAATAATCAATTACCCTCTAGGCTTAACTGTCAGTGCGCAACATAATCAATTAGCCTAGTCCAATATATCATAAAATCATTTGTCGTAAACCTGCATCATTAGGTGTAATTTTCATTGCGCAACATAACCAATTACCCTCTAGGCGTAAGTGTCAGTGCGTAACATAACCAATTACCCTATTCTCAACACAACTCACAAAATCAGTCTTAACTCGGTCTACCACAATCTCAATCACAACTATGTCTGTCATAATCTCAATCACAACTCTATCTACCCCAGTCTCAATCATATCTATATCACAATCTCAATCCTTGCAAATGTAGTACAACAAAACTCTCGCCTACTCACACTAACCACAAGTACTATCTAAAACCGTGGATGTAAATAAGTCGACACAATACTTAATTTAAAACATTTGCAAATATATAAAGAAAGAGAATATAAAAATAATATAAGTCCTACTCACAATCCACAATAAACTTAACCTGAAATAGAACGACAACTAAGTAAGTCGGTATGACTTACCTCACAAAAACGAACTCAATAATCACCAATACAAACTCAAGCAACCAATCACCTAATAAAATATTACAATATATATATATATATATATATATATATATATATATATATATATATAAAACCCATCAACTCAAGCAAATATACCAACCTATATTAAACGCCCAAAGGGAACAATATTTATATACAGATTTAGGAGACTCACGCTCGAAGTTACACAATGTAGAAACTCGTATATCGAAGTCAACAATAATATCTTCTCGTCCAAATGTGGCTTTAAGAACCTAAACAAATCAACTACACAAGCTTAACCCTATTTGTAAAAATTTGGGCCATTAACTATAATTATAAATATTTGGGACATTTTTTGTAATTATAAATTTAGACCATGTCTGATAATTATTCAACTTAAAGACATTTGATGCCCTTACAAAAGTTTGGGGTCATTCTTGTAAATATAAACTTGGGTCAATATCTGTAGTTATCTTTTTCGGGACAACTTTGCAAATTCTGAAAATTTGGTTCAAGTAACACAAGTAAGAAGTATGAGTTCAAATCTGTAATTTACCCAAAAAATTTACAAACCCGATCCAGGGTTTCTAGAGGTTGTTCAACGACGACGGCGGTTAGATTCCGGTGAAGCTCGTGCAGGCGAGGCGGCAACACGACGTCTCCGACGACAATCGGTGAAGCTCCTTCAGCGGTTAACGACTACGGTGTGCTAGTGGTTCCACTCCTTAGCAGTTCCGGTCGGGATAAATGACAACCAAAACATGGAAAAGACGACTGAGAAGGTTCTTAGACGTTGGTTTGTGCGGCTTCGTTTTGTAACACCCAAAATCTTAGTCACATGGTGCTACGGGTTAGGACCTCACCATGGGTCCTAACCTTAACTCGACGACAAATATTACCGGACCTTACAACAAGGCATAGTTTCAAAATACCGAAATTGAATCAAGTAGATGCAATGACATGTTCAACATAAGACTCACAACTGCGTATAACCATAATGTCAAGACTACATTACTAAAGTCGATAAACAACAAAAATCAAATAAACCACCACCCGTCCTACAACGTACGGTAACCGGTTGGCCACACCATCCGGATCACTCGGCAGCTACCCTATCCTGCAAGGCATCTAGCAACATGGATAAACCGTTTAGTTAACTATCTGTATATAAGAAGAACACATAAGCACAAACACACATAAAAGCGGGAATATAAGCAAAGAGCATGCTATCATATAACCCGTTTTTATTATCTTTCATAAGGTCATACACTCATAATCAAATTACATTTGTGACACGAGAAGTCTATGACTCTCGCCTCCGTCCCTTTATCCAGCTGGAGTGGATCAGCGCACCTCCCCGTATACCATATGGAGTGGATCAGTACCCTCCCCGTATACCATATATGGCCTTGTCACAAATAAACTACAAGTCTCCCTCAAGAGCTGAGTAGATGATGTCACCACCTAATTACACTTGGACCAATTACACGTCGGTTATACTGAAACTAATAACATACTAAAACAACATAAACAACCACCACTCATGTACTCAACCAATATACGATAGCAACTATGTAATCCTAAAGGACTTAACTATAATCGGCTAAGTATAGCTAACACGCTTCCTAATCCGCACTAGCAACCTCAACTGCCTGATATAATCCAAGGCAACAATATCAATCACATATCCCGTCACTAGAAGTCTCCAACTTCTAGTCCTTAAGGATTAACATAGACCAATACTAACGGATACTAACTCTAACACATTGTATGCCAAACTCCCTTATAAATTCATAAACCAACTACTAGGAAGCTTTAGGGAAGGGATCTAATACCTAAACAAGTTCATAAGTCGAAAGCTCGAACTTTCGTGGAGGAATGAAGGCACGACCGCGGGATTGGAGTGTCGGCGTGACCACGGAGACAATGAGGCACGACCGCTATGACTTTCTGCGACCACGGTGGTCTAGAGCGCGGGGACGGTGACACACTTCGAGGCGCGACTATGGCTGGGCGTAGGCGCGACTGCGGCGTCAGATATAGAACGGTTGTCGCCGCCTTCTTCGTCGTGCAGAATGGAATCCTACTCCTTTGCTTACGTTTTCTTCTGTGATCGTCACTCCTAGTCTGTACACTCAACCACAACTCCTTGAAAAATCAATTGACACCGTAAGCACGAGGAGAGGAAGATGAATCAAAATCAACTTGTTGGAGAGTAAAAAAGAAGCAAGAGGAGAAAGAAAACCAACTTACTCTCCGTCCAGAGGAACTCACCAAGAGGTCCCTTGTTTCCCAACAACATGAGAAGTCTGAAGCAAGGCTCGATGGAAGATTTATGCGGAAAAGATCGATGAAGAGAGGAAGAGAATGGATAGAGATTGGAGAAATGAGTAGAAGAGAAAGAGGAAAGGCTGCAAGGTTTAGGGTGAGATCAAAGGAGGCAAACTAACCCTAGGACGGCAAAAATCGGAATTTATTCTTAAAAGGAAATAATCCCGACAGTTACAAAATAGATAACCACAATCTGTTGTTTATCCGCACCCATGGGACATAGTAGTCGCACCCGCGGTGGCGCAACAGCAGGCCGCGCCCGCGGGAAGGCAATATGCCGCGGTCGTTGGACGCGACTGCGGTGACTCCTCTTGAGTCTTCAAAAACCCAATTATTACATCAGTTTCCCCTAAAAACAAGTTTCATCCTGAAACTTAGATAAACACGGATCTTCTCGATCTTACACACCGAGGTATAATTATAACATTAATTATGATTTATATTTAGTCATGCATTTAGATAGTTTTTCCTTCAGTTTTAGATTGCATAGGCATGAATCTATGACATTTAGGCTTAATTCACGTATTAATTATCTCTAGAATAGATGTCTACATAGATTCTTGTCTCGTTTTTAGGATTTATGGCGGATTTTAGAGCCAAATGACATATATGAGGATAAAGCCTCAAGGTGGAAGCATGATGGAGCAAGGAAGAAGATAAAAGTGAATCTAGGACATTACCAAAGGATCAAAACAAGGATCTAAGGAGAAAACACACGTTCAGAATAGAAATCTCGCCCCAATGAAAATCTCGGTCGAGATTCTGTATAAGATCATCCGAGATTTCCTTATTTTTTGCCCAAGGCCCATGCCTTTAAAACCCTAGTTTTTCCTATAAGTCAAGGAGGACGTCAACGAATTAAAGACGACTTACATACCCTACACATCATTAACACACATTGGTAACGAGTTTACAAGATGCAACATCAAGATCTTTGGCTACAACATTTGGATTGAGAGATTGAAGAATATTCTTGAACAATTTTTAGGTTCTTGTTAGTTTTAGTTTTTAGAATTCAAGATTCAGTCTTTGTTATTGCGTTGCTACAAATTTGGAGTTTGGAAGACATATTGCTAAGTTATTCTATCTTTTCTTTTATTTTCTTGTTCATGCTTTTCTTGAATTCTTCTTTTGCATTTATTTATTTGAATATGCTTGCGATTCTAGGGTGATTGGTTGATGGTTGTGGTTTAGATGATGAAAGACTGAGCCTTTAAGTTAGATTAGACCTTGAAATATGGTTTAACCTTCGAGTAGGCAAATCTCGACCTGTTATACAGGAATCTCGGCTGAGATTTCTCAAGAACATCATTGATCCGTAGTTTGCCCAAATCCTAGTCTTTCTGGATAGTTCTATACCCTTAGAACCCTATAAGGCTTACGCTTGAGTTCGGATAGACTTACCCGGTGATTTCTCAAGAACATCATTGATCCGTACTTTGCCCAAATCCTAGTCTTTCTTGATAGTTCTATAGCCTTATTTGTAAGAGCCTGAGTATTTGGAGTCTAGGAGCCTTGCTCAGCCTTAGCTGAGCTAGCTTTGACACTGCCAGCTGCCTCAGCGGACCCTGTGAGCCGCACCAGCGCCTCAGGTGAACCGCCCTTGCGCCTTACTTGATCCGCCCTTGCGGTTTTGTGCGGTTGCAGCCACCTTTGTTTACCTCTTGACCTTTCTTTTGGGGCAGCTTCCTATATAAGCTTCCTTACCTTCAGATGAAGGGTTTCTTCATCTCTCTAGCTTCTCTCTTCCTCCTCACGTTCTTCTTCTTCTCCCTTCTTCTTTGATCTTCTTTGATCTCTTCTTGATCTTGTGTGTGTGAGTTTGAGAGTTGCTTGTGGTTTGAGGCTTGGATGATCTTGAGCTTGTGGTTGAGTGTTGTTGCTGTTGTGTTGAGGATTGTGTGACGTGTGTCGATACTCCTAGTCGCTGCTTAGGGTTGTTGTGGTAAGATTTTCAGCTTCCATATTCTTTCTTTCTTCTTCTTTGCTTCTTTCTTACTTTCCTAGCTTAGGGTCACAAGCTAAACTTGTGTGGATCCCTTCCTAGCTTTTTTGATGATCATATATGTGTATGTATACAAATGTGTTGCTGTGGTGTGTTGAAGAAGTGAAGAGAGTCAAGAAAGAGATCGAAGAGAAGTTGGGGCAAACATTCTGCACAGACAGCCACCCCTGCGCCTGATTCTGGTTGCCCCTGCGCTTGCTGTGGACCGCCCCTGCGCTTGCTGTGGACCGCCCCTGCGCCTGGTTTGAGCCGCCCTTGCGCCTCACTAGATCAGCCTTGTGTTCTTGCTTCTGCTAGTGCATACCTTGTTGTTATGTCTTCCTTCCTTTCCTTTGGCCTTGGCTTAGATGTAGGCTAGGCTAGCTTGGTTAGGATGTGATGTATGTTGGATATGTGCCTTAGGCACTCGGGTTAATGTTAAGGTTATGCCTTAGGCATTTGTGAGCATGTTATGATCTTGAGGTTTAGTTTGAGGTTATAGGATGGTTTTGGTTATGGAGACAAGTCTCCTAACCCTTACAATATGTGATGTGTGTGCCTTGCTATTGCAGGCGTTGATTCTTCCCCAAGGGGAAGTTGTGACGTGGTATTGGATACGAGTGTTACAGGTAAGTCCATAGGACTTACTTAGCGTACAGTTATGGATTGTATGATTGTGATGGTTGTGTGTGTTCATATGATTGTGCATTTATAACCTAAACCGGACTAGGATTACCATTTATTACATTTAAATGGCCCAACTGTATTATAACGGGTGGTGACCGCTTGTCCATTCCAAAATGGGGATGACTGGAGGTGCCTTGCGACCAGTCCAACGGGTGATGTTGATCCGTATCAAGTACCAACCCGTTTGGTGAAAGGGGACAAGGGCGAGATCGTTAAGATTCTCTTCTCACACCATAAATGGAATTACTAATGGAATAATTTAATGAAAGATAATAAATGAATTTATGTGGCATTGCATGTATGAGATGTTGATGTGTGGTTGTGCTATTACCTTCATGCTTTCCATTGTTGTAGCTAACGGTGTATAGGTGTTGTAGTTGTTCTGTAGGTTAGGAAGACTACAGAGTGAGCCAGATGGTGTGACCAGCTGAGGACTTCTGTACATTAGGATGCGTGGGATATGGGATCTTTTGTATTAGATGTTGATGTTTGATGTTTTGTACTCGGCTTTGAGTTTGTAAACTCTTTTGATGGATCATACACAACTTTTATGTATTTGTTTTTAATCTACTTGTGCCTTGTTGTAAGATCCAATGAACTTGTTGTCAGGCTAGGGTCAGGATCCATTGTGAGATCCTAGCCCAATGTAGCACTCCAAGTCCCGTGGATTTGGGGTGTTACAGAGTTGGTATTAGAGCCTTAGGTTGACAACAATGGCACTTGCTATCTGCAATAAAGGTAGAGTGGATAAATAAACAGAACCCACATAGGTTTAGATGCGTATATTCTACAGATGGCTCAGACTAGAGCAGTATCTGTAGTGGGACGAGATAGGGGCACACCCCCTCTTCCTCCAGCAGCGCCAAGTCAAGGACCAGTTTCCGCTGTTGTGTTGCCTATGGCAGAGAACGAGTTTGAAGAGGTTGATCGTGTCTCCATGAGTAGATTCGAGTTTCAAGAGTATATGTAACAAGTATATGAGGCAGTGATAACGGGTAGACCTACACCGGATTTACCAACATCTGTGAGATCAACTGAAGCTTCTAGATCAAAGAAGAAACAACAGGTTGAGTTAGTGAACGACGAGGTTGGATTTTCGGGTTGCAAACTGAGCCCGACTTGTGGACGTTTGAGAAAATCTCGTTTCACAAGGACTTCTGGTGAGACGAGGACTTGTTATAATTGTGGGAAGTCTGGACATATACGACCATAGTGTCCAAGATCGCTAGTGACTTGCTTTACCTGTGGTAGCCACGGTCATAAAGCTGCCTTCTGTAAGCAAAATGGAGTAGCATCACGACAGGGTTTTACTTCTGCTAGTGTGATAGGAGGTGGTCAGAAGACACCTCAGCAGCAAACGTGAGGACAATAGAGAGTCCCAGATCATCCTTCTACTCAGGGATCCGTTCCTAGGCTGAGTAGAGGTAAGGGTCGTGGTAGGAGTACCACGGACACTAGAAGAGCTCATGGTAGAGCCTTTGAGATGGGCAGTGCAGAGGAATTACCCGTACTAGTGGTAGGGATGTGACGTATATGTCTCAACTGTGGTTATCTAGATCATTTGCGCTCTGAGTGCCTCATGGCACCGATAGCTTGCTTCACTTGTGGTGAACTAGGCCATCTGGCCCCTTTCTATCAACAAGGTAGTGTTTCTTCTCATCAAGACCTTCCTCTTTACGATGCAGAAAGAGTGGAAGTGGAGGTTATGGCGCTGACCTTAGTGATACCTGAGGAGCATAGGTCTGAGATTAAGTGATGATATGCAGTAGAGCTTCGGGCGTTAACTGTTACAGGTACCATTCTTGTTAATGGTTTACCTAGTGGAGTTTCGTTTGTTGTGAGTGCTATGCACCTCTTGTCTTTTGATGCATGCGTCAATAGTTAACTGTGGATACAGTAGAAGATAGATCTTCCTTTATAGGATTACCAGTTACGGGTCTGAGGTACCCGCGAGATATGTGGTTGTCCCCTTTGTACAGGGACTTGTGTATGGCTTGTAGACTTCTTTGTCATGCCTTAGGTGCATGAAAAGGTCTCTATGTGTGTGGTGGACGAATAGATATCATGTTGGTTAGGTAGTAGTAGGAAGACTATTATGGTCTCTACTGAGATCGGCTAGGTAGAGGTTTTTTCAAGGTTATGAACTTTGAAGAGGCAAGTTTGCCGACAGTACCGTATGAGCAGCGAGGTTAATAAGAAGGTGATGATTTCTAATGTTATGTCGTGAAGGAAAGAGATAGTTCTACGCTGAAGAGTGTTCCAGTGGTTTATGATCTTATAGACGTGTTACTGAACCGTCTAATCTACCACCTTAGTGGAGTGAGGACTTTTATATTGCGTTGAAATATGGTACGAGACTGGTTGGGAGAAGGCCTATGAGGTATATGGTTTGTTGAGTTGTTAGAAATTGAAGAAGCAACTTATAGAGCAGAGTGAGACGGGTTTCGTTCGTCCTAGCCTATTAATTGCTATGTATTGACAACTTGTTGGGACAGATTGTAGGAGCAATGGTGTTTCCAAGATTCCGTATGCTTAGATATCATCAGTTAAGGATGAGAGACCAACGTGGGCATACGATAGCATCTCATACCTGTTATGGACACTACAAGTTGTAGTGATGTCATCGGAGTTGAAGAGTGCTCTAATGATATTTATAAGAGTTGATGAACAGTATCTTCATCGACTTCTTAATCAGTTGGTGGTGGACTTCATTGATGACGTTCTAATGTATTCTCATAGCCAAGAGGGATGTACGGTTGTTGAGGATGGTTTTGTAGAATTTGAGAGATAGAGGTCTGTATGTTGTGCTCTCCAAACGCGAATTGAGGTGCCCGAAGTAGCCTTCAAGATCATGTTGTTCCGCCTGTAGGATTATGGTTATTGTGGCGAGGAATGAGTATGATGTCTTATGGATGATACTGATGAACGTTAAAGGAATGCGTAGTTTTCTTGGCTTAGCCGATTGTTAGCAACGCTTTGATTGAATGATTTTATGTGATTGCGTATATATTTATGAGTCTTGAGAGGAAGACCACCATAATTGCGTGGTTAAACTAGTATGTTGGAGTTTTGAAGAATAGAGGAAGCACTTGACCTCTGCTTTTGTTCGGCGATAATCAAAAGATTCTGGGAATCATATGATTACGGTGGTACATTCTAGATAAGTTTAAGACGTGTATATATACAGTAGAGTAGACAATACGTGTGTTTACAGCTGAGAACGTATGAGGAGAACTGTCCGACTCATGATTTTGAGTTAGTGGTGGTAGTCCAAGTTCCAAAATTTGAAGACAATACATGTGTGACGTTTCATGTCAGATTTCCACCGATCATAGGAGTTTGAAGCATATTTTTATGCAATAGAAGTTCAATAACCAACAGCGTCAATGGCTTGAGTTGATCAGGGACGTTGACCTTGAGATTTTGTACCATCCAAGCAAGGCGAATGTGGTAACTGATGCCTTGAACAAGAAGATGCCTCGAGAGAAGGCGATTGTTGGAATTCCTGTACCGCCTTGGTTGTAGAATGATCTAGCTTGGCTAGAATTGGACCTACAGCTGCTGCTAGGAACGCTAGTTTCATGTTTAGGGATTTTACCTGGTTTGTTGGATGAGGTCCAACAAAAAAGCAGGGGACTTGCCTGACCCTGAGGGAACTTGATGGAAGGATGTCTCATGGTGAGGCACCACAGTTATTTAATGAAGCAGAAGGAGTATGAGGCGCCGCAATTGCGTCTATATAACCGCTTATGCGAAGTTGAGTGGAGAAAATTACAGTACACTCATAGTACACCTTCTTTAGTACATCCGTGTACGAATAAGAGGTACCACGAATTAGTTGTTCAAGATAAAGTGTCACTGACCTGGAGATGAGCTCATCCACTACCAGTGTTGTAGTGGAGGTGAGAGGATTTTTTTTCCATGGACCTTGTGATGGGATTGAGACCCAGTAAGAGTGTTGGTGTTATCCAGATTATTAGTAACAGATTTACGAAGCCGACACGTTCTATCTCTATAGAGAGACGTGGCTAGTAAATGGAGTAACGGAGGAGTACACTAGATAGATGGTGGGACACCATAAGTGTACCGAGGATGATCGACTCTAATCGTAATGGACGGTTTACATGAGGTTTTGATAGCAGATTCAAACTGCTTGGGGGACGAGTCTACACTTCATGACTGAGTTTCACCCCAAGACAGACGGTCAGTCTGAGAGGACCCTCCAAACCGTAGAGAACATGTTGCGATCTTGTGGGATGGATTGAGAACAGGGACGGTCTGTTTACCTCCCACTCGTCGAGTTCTTATACCACGACCGTTGACATGCATCTATAGGGATAGCCCCTATGAGGCACCGTATGGACATAGGTGTCGTACACCTTTATGTTGGGATGAGCCTAGCAGAATTAGTGGGATAGCGCCAGAGCAGATTCAGGATGATATGACTTGAGTAACACTGATCAGAGAAAGGATGCTGGGTGCACTGAGTCGCCAGAAGTCGTATGTAGATAGAAGACGTCGACCTCTATGAGTTTAGGGTAGGAGCTCATGTTTGGTTGAGAGTATCTCCGACGCGAGGCGTCAGACGTTTTGGCATAAAGGGGAAGCTGAGTCCCCGATATGTCGGTCCTTTCGAGATACTGGATAGAGTTGGGAGAGCAGCCTACAGATTAGCTTTGCCACCGAGGTTAGAGGGTGTTCACCCTGTGTTTCATGTGTCTCAACTGAGGGAGTACGTACCAGATCTGAGGCACATCGTGAGTTATGATGATCTAATGGTTGAGCCGAACCACATTTTTGTAGAACACTCTATTGCAAGCTTAGAGAGAGAGGTGTGAGACTCCTGCATTTGAAGGACTTTCCTATGTTGAGGATACAGTGGTCTAGATGAGGACCTGGTGAGACTACCTGGGAGACTGAGGATAGTATCCAGAAGAACTATCCATAGTTTTACGCTGTGATAGATACACCTACAGGATCCACGATTAGATCTTGGTGTTATCTTAGTGAATATATGTTATGCTATGCGCTTGTGTGATATGTTGTATTTTCGTGCTATTTATGAGTTGTGCATATGATCTTCTAGATCTTGTTTGCTAGTGCGAGATAAGTATAGCTAGAGATGGTTCTTTCCTCCATGTTATGGTGTATGTGTTAGGATTATAGGAGATGGTTCTTTCCTCCATGCTATCTTTGGTGGACATAGTGTGAGTGGAGATGGCTTTCCTCCACGTAGTAGTGTTATGTGTACGTTGTGGCTGGAGACGGTTTTCCTCCATGCTAGTGTGATGTGGTTAGTGTTTGGCTAGAGATGATATTCCTCTAGGCCTTGTGTAGAGTTGTTATTTTGGAGTTGTGATTTCTCCAAGCTGTGTTCTGAGGATATAAAATGTTATAGGTTGTGACCTAATGTTCTTGAGGAGAGAGTGTACCTTGGCTTATGGGTCCGAGAGATTTTGGGATCTTGCAAGTTTCGGAACGAAACTTGTTTTTAGGGGAGTGTGATGTAAAAGCCTGAGTCTTTGGAGCCTAGGACCCTTGCTGAGCCTTAGCTGAGCTAGCTTTGAAACTACCAGCCGCCCTACCGGACCTTGTGAGCCGCACCTGCGCCTTAGGTGAACCGCCCCTGCGCCTTACCTGGTCCGCCCCTGTGGTTTTGTGCGGCTGCAGCCACCTTTGTTGACCTCTTGACCTTGCTTTTCGGGCAGCTTCCTATATAAGCTTCCTTACCTTCAGATGAAGGGTTTCTTCTTCTCTCCAGCTTCTCTCTTCCTCCTCACGTTCTTCTTTTTCTCCCTTCTTCGTTGATCTTCTTTGATCTCTTCTTAATCTTGTGTGTGTGAGTTTGAGAGTTGTTAGTGGTTTGAGGCTTGGATGATATTGAGCTTGTGGCTGAGTGTTGCTGCTGTTGTGTTGAGGATTGTGTGAGGTGTGTTGATACTCCTAGTCACTGCTTAGGGTTGTTGTGGTAAGCTCTTCAGCTTCCATCTTCTTTCTTTCTTCTTCTTTGCTTCTTTATTACTTTACTAGCTTAGGATCACAAGCTAAGCTTGTGTGGATCCCTTCCTAGCTTTTTTGATGATCATATATGTGTATGTATACATATGTGTTGTTGTGGTGTGTTGAAGAAGTGAAGAGAGTTGAGAAAGAGATCCAAGAGAAGTCAGGGCAAACATTCTGCACAAACAGCCGCCCATGCGCCTGAGTTTGGCCGCCCCTACGCCTGCTGTGGACCGCCCCTGCGCCTGGTGTGAGCCGCCCCTGCGCCTGGTGTGAGCCGCCCCTACGCCTGTTGTGGACCGCCACTGCGCCTGGTGTGAGCCGTCCTTGCGCCTCACTGGATCAGCCTTGTGTTCTTGCTTCTGTTGGTGCATACCTTGTTGGTATGTCTTCCTTCCTTCCTTTCCTTTGGCCTTGGCTTAGATGTAGGCTAGGCTAGCTTGGTTAGGATATGATGTATGTTGGATATGTGCCTTAGGCACTCGGGTTGATGTCAAGGTTATGCCTTAGGCATTTGTGAGCATATTATGATCTTGATGTTTAGTTTGAGGTTATAGGATGGATTTGGTTATGGAGACAAGTCTCCTAACCCTTACAGTATGTGATGTGTGTGTCTTGCTATTGCAGGCGTTGATTCTTCCCCAAGGGGAAGATGTGACGTGGTATTGGATACAAGTGTTACAGGTAAGTCCATAGGACTTACTTAGCGTACAGTTGTGGATTGTATGATTGTGATGGTTGTGTGTGTTCATATGATTGTGCATTTATAACCTAAACCGGACTAGGATGACCATTTATTACATTTAAATGGCCCAAGTGTATTGTAACGGGCGGTGACCGCTTGTCCAGTCCAAAATGGGGATGACTGGAGGTGCCTTGAGACCAGTCCAACGGGTGATGCTGATCCGCATCAAGTACCAACCTGTTTGGTGAAAGGGGACAAGGGCGAGATCGTTAAGATTCTCGTCTCACACCATAAATGGAATTAGTAATGGAATAATGTAATGAAAGATAATAAATGAATGTGTGTGGCATTGCATGTATGAGATGTTGATGTGTGGTTGTGCTATTACCTTCATGCTTTCCATTGCTGTAGTTAACGGTGTATACCGTGTTGTAGTTGTTCTGCAGGTTAGGAAGACTGCAGAGTGAGCCAGATGGTGTGACCAGCCGAGGACTTTTGTACATTAGGATGCGTGGGATATGGGATCTTTTGTATCAGATGTTGATGTTTTGTACTCGGATCTGAGTTTACAAACTCTTTTGATGTATCATACACAACTTTTATGTATTATGTTTTAATCTACATGTGCCTTGTTGTATGATCCAGTGAACTTGTTGTCAAGCTAGGGTCAGGATCCATTGTGAGATCCTAGCCCGATGTAGCACTCCATGTCCCGTGGATTTGGGGTGTTACATTATTAAGCATCATTTTGAGCACTTCTTGGTAAACAACATTCACTATGGGATAATCCATAGATGATGATGAAGAAGTGAAGAACCAAATAGGTGAATAATAAGAATATAAATACTCTATAAGGGGGTTGAATAGAGTATGAGAACTTTTCACAATATCGTATATCAAGACTTTGAAACTAATCTCAAGGCCTTGAAGTCGATCTCTGTGCTTAGTGACAAAACTATTTCTCAAGACTTTGAAGTGGATTTCAAGGCCTTGACTTCGAAACCTGGAGAAAGTTGTTAGTCACAATAAAACGCGATAAATAAGTGCGGAATGTAAAATATCGATGCAACGATATGTTTACGAAGTTCGGCCCTTACAACGTACTCTCCGCCTAGTGTTTCCGCCCCTAGGATTAATCTAACTATCCATTATCTGCTTTTTATGAGTCCTAGATACAATCTAGAAGAACTTCTCTTCTTCTCTCAATGTAGCCTCAATGCTACAATCTAGTCAACTCTATTCTAGAAATAATAACGTAGTTACTTCGCAGAGTAACGCACTCGAGTATAACACTATAATGATATGTCAATGAAGCTCTTGTGTTCATCTCACTCTGAGGAATAAACTAATGTAACCTTAAGAGGAAGATAAAGTTTTAGATCGATGAAGATATTCTTGTATGATCGCTTGGAAGACTTGGTTTCTTTTACTTGTAAGCTCTTGTTTTCATCTTCAATCGATGCTCTTCATTTATATTCTTCTATGGAGATCTTCTTTTTTTTCCGTTGTCCCATGGTCATTGTAACGTGTTTATTTCTCCATAGAATATGTTGCTTGGTTGAGCGAAATCTTCTCATGTTGTTTGAGAAGTAGCCGTTACAAGATCTTCATCTTTAAAGTTGTTGGAGATCTTTAAGTCTTAGATCTTCTCTTCTTCACTTAAAAGCCGTTGTAGATCTTCAAGAATCTTTGCGTAATCTTCTCCTTAATAAACTTATTTTAAGCCATTAGGAGATCTTCTCTTAGGATCTTATCTTCAAACTCATTCAACCGAGATCTTCTCTCCTAGATCTTTGCGTCGGTTAGATCGTATCTTCGAAAGCCTTCATCCGAGATCTTCTCAATCTTCTTTTTTAATTTGTTGGCTTTTAAAGATCTTCTTCTAAATCTTCTCTCTTGGTTTTTGTAGGTTTTCATGTGTTGTAATAAAAACTCTTAGCCGAGCTCTTCCGTGAGTAGTGCTATCCAAGACATACACACACTTTAACAAACAAACCAAGACATGCAATCTAGAAAAATAATCGATATTTGTTAGTTTATAAAACCACATTTATATGTTAAGTCTTCCATCATTTAAATAAAAAAATTCATATCAAAGGTGGAGTTATCAATCTCCCCCTTGATGGAAGACAAAACAAATATCGTACCTGCATTTAATGTTAGATATATACATGCATATAATTGTTTTGAAAAAATAAAATGCAGAATGCAGTAATGTCGGATCACATCACATATAATTTCTCCCCCTTTTTCTTTCAACAAGGGAGAAAAATAATTAAAGTACAGGAGTTAAATATTACAAAACCAAAGTTTCACAAAATAAAGGTTTAAAACCAGCCCACAAACGCCTTTCAACGCCATGAAAATTAAAACAAAGGAAATTTGAAGCACATGTCAAGGCATTGACATCCAGTTTCAAGGCCTTGAAATCGATTTCAAGAATTTGAAATTTATTTCTGGTTGTCTTCGTAGAACTTCTTCCTCCATCTTGATTGGGTTGTACCTTTGCTTTTGTCTCTGACCTCTACCTCTAGTCTCCTTTTCCTCTCTACATTACGATACTCCTTGACGATTACATATTGTTCGGTGGTCAGGATGATTGGTTCAACATGAGTAAGATGAAGGACAGATTTACACATTGTTGACAATTCAATAGAACATTTACAGCCTTTTCCTGTGTATGCTGAGCTACATCTTCAGTTAAGGGCATGATTTTTCCTGTTGCAGTGAAGGTGAGGGCATTCAAGAGAAACATTTGGTTTATCTTGGCATGCATTACCATTAAAACGTCATCTTTTAAATGTCATTGTAATGTCAGTTTGTAGTAGTGTCTTTTGACCCTCTTAATTTTAAAGACAAATTAGTTGTTAAGGGTTTTACTCAAAGAGAAAGTGAAGATTATAATAAAACATTTGCTCATGTTGTTAAGTATATGACCTTAAGGTTTCTTATTTCCATTGTTGTTGTTTATGGTTATGATCTAGGGCAAATTGATGTTAAGACAACACTCTTCCATGATGATCTTGATGGAACTATATATATATGCGCCTACCTAAAGGATTTATTAATATCAAATATCTTGATCATGTTTGTGTATTAAATAAGTTCATCAATTGTTTAAAGCAATTTTCTAGACAATGGAACACAAAGTTTAATAGTTGTTTGAAAAAATTAAGATTTGTACATTGTTCTTATGATTCTTATCTAAATCTAAAGTATCTTAAGACTGATGCTTCTTTGTATGTTCTACTTTATGTTGATGATATTTTAATTGTTTGTCAATCTAAAATTAGAATAGACGAGATTAATTTTTCTTTGAAATATTCTTTTGGTGTGAAGGATTTTAGTCCAGCTCCAAAACTTCTTGGTATTATGCTCCGTGATATGTCTAAAAGAAAATTCTAGTTGTCTCAACATGATTATAGTTTGTTAATTAAATTTTAGATAGATTCAATGTGAATATTGATAATCATACTAACTATTGAATATATATCAGCTACTGAAGCTGCAAAGGAAGTTGTGTGGTTACAAGGTTATTTAAAGAACTTGAGAAATACTCCATATATAGCTACTCTACACACAAATAGTTAGTTTGCTTTGTATCTATTCAAAGGTCATGAATACCCTAAAAAGGACTAAGCATGAAGATGTCATTTACCATTATATTAGACATAAACTAGAGAAGAAAAATAAAAGAAGAAGAAAGAAATGTATATGAAGAAAATAGATGTTGAGGTAAACCTTATAGATTTTGAAACTGAAATTGTCATGAGTGATAAGTTTGTGTTTTATAGGAACTTCCTCCAATTGGAGAGAATCACTTGATTAACCTTCAAGAAATGGCAGCGATGATAGAATTTCAATCCACTACAAAATGTTTCTAAAACTTAGCCCACAAGAACTAGGAGGGTGAATTGTAATGCAATTCATATTTGTGCATTTTTACACTTGGGCTATATATGATCAAGATTTGGTAACACTGATTACCCATGCTCGGAGAATCTCAATTCCACCGGAAGAGTAATTTGGCTTGTTGTTGACCTGCTAAGGAAGAAGCTACCATGATATTGGGTCTTGTCCTAAGAAGCCCACAAGCACACCCTCCAGAAGCCTGCCGAATGAGTTAAACCGTATAAGGAATAATAGATATGAGCCGGGTTTGTTGTGATTGGATTCAATGTTTATATGTGGGACGACGACGTGTTGTGTAGTTGAGAGATATAATAGTTTAGCTATGTGGAGCTCTAAACCCTAATCTCGCCACTTCCTTTCTCCGTCTCTTCTTCTCCTTTGTGAGTTCCTCAAATCCAGATGGTTTTAGTTCGTTAATCAATGTAATGATTCTTAGTTCGTTAATCAGCAGAATTGAATGCAATGATTTTTAGTTTATTAAATGGCTTGGATTAGATCAATTGGCATCTATATCTCTATCTACATGGAAAATAGGAATTTGGAGTAATAGATGAGTTAAGCATTAATAATTAACATTTTTTTTTATTATATTGATCAAATAAGTTCTTTAAAAACCTAATAGTCATAATATAAAACTAACAATAAATGAATTAAAAGTAACATTTAACCTCTTCCAAAAAACAACTTTATATATAGTATTAATCATTTTTTCATATATACAATTCATATTAAAATAATAAATAATTTACTTATTATATTTAATCCCTTCCTATAATTAAACTCATATTGTTATAAAATTATAATGGTCGTATTAATCAATTAACCAGTAAAAAGAAAACAAATTAGGAATTTCGGTAAATTCCATATTTTTGTTCGAAAATAAAACAAAATGGACATATAACTCCTTTGGAAGTTGGTACACCAACAAAATAACGAAGTTAATTAACAGGTAAAAAGAAAGAAAACTAGAGACTTGAGTAAGTTTCATATATATTTTTGTTCAATAAAAAACAAACAGATTTTAGAAAGTCGAATTTCTATCTACGTGCAAAATAGTGTTTTAGAGCATTAAATAATTCAAATTATCAATGTGTATCATCTTTTAAAATCACGTAAAATAAGATTTTAGAGCACTGAATGATTTAAGCCAATAAAGTAATTTCAAGGGTTCTTTGAATTGAATAACAACTACCTAGACATACAAAATGATTTAAGACCTTTTGTCAAACTACAATGAATAATCTCTTCCAATGTCAAGTAATATTAGATTTTAGAACACTAAATGATTTAAACTATGGATATGCTCTTCAAAAACCATATAAAATATGATTTTTGAGCACTAAATGATTTAGCAAATAGTTTCATACCTTTTTTTTAGACCTTCTATCAAACTACATCAAAATAGTAAGTTACAAACCTCTGACCACATTAAATTACAAACTTTTGATGTATGAGTCTCAACATTACACATGTTTTTTTTTCCATTCCAATGTCACTATAAATCGAAGGAATTTTTTTCACCAAAACAACACTCATTCTACTTTTTCTATAGCCTAGCTGAATCATCTACAAATTTGTCATCGCTGAGAAGGTTACAATTTTCTAAAATTTCTATATTTAGTAGATTGATGGTTTTATGTGCTATCATTTTCCTTTGAACAAATTATGTTATCCGACAACAATTTCTTCATTGACAAGTTATACCTTATCGGAAAGAAAAAACCTATTAAAACTTACCTAACTTACTAAAGGTCCCCTATAGTTTAATTTTGGGGTGTGTTAACTACTTGAGTTTCAATTTAAAATTGTTATCGGAAAAATTCGCATGGAGCCGGCGCCCAAATATAGACTATTTTCTTTTTTTAACCGTGCGTGATAGTGTTGTCTTTAAAAAATGGGTTTAAATTTGAGCTCCAACTCAAAACCCTAAAATTAAAAAAATTCAAAAAAATGTGCGCCGTCACAAGGCGTCCGAACTCAATGAACGCCGTCAAAATACAAAGTTTTTAGTCCCTTAGTAAATTTAAGATTGTGTATATAGTTGTTTTTCGTTACTTTCATATACGTTTTTTTTTAAGTTTACATTTATAAGAAAGAAGATAGAATGTACAAAAAGTCTACTAGACAAGAGAAGGCATAAGTAAGATAAAGATTAAGAAAGGGAGGGAGAGATCAAGAGTGGACGAGAGAGAGGGGGAATCAATGCATATAGATCCCAAGCGCCTTTACCCAAAAGATGGTGTTAGGGGATCGATCATTCCAATGGTATGAGGAGAAATTCTTGATCATGAGGATGATGTTGTTAACACAAGTGATGGAATTGGCTGAGATGTTATTGCAGATAAGATCATTCCTCGTCTTCCAAGTGCAGTAGATGAAGGTGATAATACTTGAGACTCGAACATTGTTTATGAAGCATCGTTGATTTCTAGTTTGAGAACTAAGCCACTTCTAAAGATCAGGTTGATGGGGGTGATGAAGGGAGGCGGGTTCTTGAGTTGATGTCAAGAATCAAAGAGGTGAAATAGAAGTTTGTCAAAAGGTAGCATTCATCGCAATCTTTAGGGTGATGGAGGCAAAGCTTATAGGTGTTACTAGGGATGAGGAGCCATTTGTGTAATTTTATGAGAGTGGGGAGTCTTTGATAACCAACAAACCAAGAAATAAAGTTGTTACATATAAAGGTGCACCAAGGGGTGGTAGGGCTAGAGGTTTTGAAATGTTTATATGACATGGTCAAGGAGAAGGAGCCATTGGGGTTGGTGATAATGCTCATGTAGATAGTAGGAGTCCAAGTAGAGAGGATTTCATCACGAAACTTAACGATCATGTTCTAGTTGTAGTTAAAGGAGGTTTTGGGAGGACAATTCCCGATGGTGCAATTTTTTAGAATGTTCTTCGAAATGCAAGAGCTCCACATGTTAGGGGTATTAGACGGCAACTCAAAGATGAAGCGGGTGATGTTCATTGGCGGAGTCAGAAAGTTTTTGTTGGGGGAACAACTTTTTTTTATAAGATATGTCGCATATTAAGTTTGAAATTAAACAATAAAATCGATAAATTAAATAAATAAAATAAATTTACTAAAGTTTTGTACTATAAATTAGAGCTTTAATTTATTTTTTTAACTTAGATGAAATTTAAGTTATTTTATATATTTAGTTTTTTTTATAAATATATTGTCAAAGAAATTAGATTGTGGTTCATGAATTATTGTATTAAAAATCATATTAAATTTATTGTATTAGTTAAGAGTTAATGAAATAATAAATATCACTTGATATCTCCATCTAAATATATTGTCATTTGTTTAAAATAAAATCCATAAAACAAAAGGAACCTTTTGCTACTCCGGAAATTCGAGCATGTAACTCCAAGAACCCCTTACCCTCCCTCTACCAAAAGAGCTAGTAGAACAATATGTATCACATTCCATTTTAAGGAGGGTTTTTTTTTCCTTCATAAGGCAAAACGATGTCGCAAGCCGGGGCACCATACCCCCGTTATTCCCTAGATCCATCGCTGGTGATGACAGCCTTGTTGCAAGGAAAAACTCTTTGAAGCCAAGGCCTCCAACATTCAAGGGATTGCACACAGTGTTCCAAGAAAGGGATTTGTTGCTACATTCTTTTCCCGACCACAAAAATGAACATATTATACTTTGGATTATGTCAAGGATAGATGAAGGAAGAAGGAAGATTGAGCTCTAATAAGACTACATCAACATGAGGACAAATGAAATAGGTTACTTCCTCCCAACATATGATAGGAGTTTGTCACTCCAAGATTGCAGTCTTTTGGTGATGCTGGAGATGAGTAGTTGGTAGTCAGCAATGTTGAATCTTTTGCATCCGACAAGGACCCCCATATAATGGAAAGGGAGGATACCTTTGGTCATGCTAGTTTGGTTGGTGATGTGGTCTTGTTTAGGGTCCGGAAGGCCACCAAGGAAAATGGTGGATTTGGTAAGGTTGATTCTAAGTCCAGAAAGGTCACCATAGGTGTCGAGGGTACGTTTTAAGGTCAAGAAGGAGGTGAGATCACCTCTGCAGAAGAGCATGAGATCGTCTACAAAGTAACGGCGGGTGATCCGGGGGTTAGAGCATTTAGGGCGGAGGTTGAAATTAGGGTCAGATGTGTTGTTATTGAGCATAAAGGAGAGAGGGAGAGAGAGAGAGAGAGAGAGAGAGAGAGAGAGAGAGAGAGGGAACCTCTATCAAAGCCCTCGAGTGCCTTTGAAGTAGCCTTCAAATGAACCAATGAAGTTGATCAAGAAGGAAGTTGTGGTGATGTAGACTTTGATGAGATTGATGAAGCTAGTGGGGAAGCCTAAGAAATTGAGGATATGAAGAATGCCATTATGATCAATAGTAGCAAAGGCCTTACTAATATCAACTTCGATAGCTCTACGTGATGAGATGTGCTTTATGTTGTAATTTTTAAGGAGCTCTTGACAAATAACGATGTTGTGTTTGATAGATCGACCACTAACAAACTCACTTTAATAGGATCTAATGATGTGAGGAAGGAAATTCTTGAAGCGATTGGATATGATCTTAGCTATGGTTTTGTATATGGTGTTGCAACAAGAGATTGGGTGGTAGTATGTTGGTGAAGAAGGGTTGTTAGTTTTGGCAATGAGAGAGAGAGAGGTGTGGTTGATTTGTTTCTGGATTTTACCCGAGTCAAAGAAGTCAATGATGGCACTAGTGAAGTCGTCTTTGATAGTACTCCATGCGTCTTTGAAGAAATAAGCATTGAATCTGTCAAGGCTAGGAGACTTGTTGTTACCAATGCAGAAGATAGTGTCCTTGGCTTCTTCAGGCGTGATGAGATGGTAAGCGATTGCATATTCTCTTGGGAGAGTGATGGGAGAGTGAGGGTGGGATAGTGGTGAAGGTTGGCATAGGTTTTAGGTCCAAGGATTGAGGTGGAGTGGTTTATCAAAGAGGTGGATATTTGGTTTAGGTCATGGAAGATGGCATTGTTACAGTCACTCAAGGCATAAATTTGTTGGAGCATCTTCTAGCTTTGATACTTCTGATGAAGTAAGAGTTGTATTGGTCACCATAGTTGATCCATTTGGCTTTGGCAAGCTGGGAAGTGGGGGTGCAAAGGAGATCAAGAGTAGTGTTGAGCTTAAGAAAAGCAGTTCTTTCAGCATCAATGAGAGTAAGATCATGGGGGGTGGGTTCGGAGGGATATTAGGCTTTGTTGACTTTTTTTTTGCAATTATCGAGGGCAGTGTGTAGGTTCTCTAGGTTGGCACTCGGGTATCTTTTGAGGAGGGGTTCGAGGAGTTTAAGTTTACGGACAAGTCTATACACCGGTTTGCCAAGGACTGGCACATTCCAAGCATTAGCGACACAAGAGGGGAAATCTCCGTGCTTAGACCAAACATTGTTGAAACGGAAAGGTGGGTTGGATTTCTTAGTGATGTTAAAGGTGGAAACTATGGAAAGAGAGTGATCGAAGATATATGGTTGGTTAAAGAAGGCCGTGTAGTTAGGGAAGGAAGAACACCAATGGTGGTTGGTAAGAATTCTATCAAGGTTGCACCAAATTCTAATGTCTATTTGTTTGTTGCCCCATGTGAATCTACAACCAAAATAGGGGTGATCAGAGAGATTGTTTAGACTGAGGCAATGGTGAGCTCTGAGGACTCTTAGGTAATGGTGGGGGAATAGTTAACGGTCTTCTCATCAGGTGAAAGAGTGACATTAAAGTTTCCAAGGAGAGCCCAAGGGTTGAAGGAGTTAAGGAGATGGATGGTGTTAATGAAATCCCAAAGAGAAGAGCAGTAATTGGGGAGATTTTAGGCGTAGATGAAGGTGCAATCAAGAAGAGGAGGGGAGATAATAGGGCTAATATTAGGAAGAAAGATGTGGCAGTGGATTAGTTGATCGGTGATGTTGATGGGGTGATGTGGAGCTTGTAGGGGTTCCACCAAATCCAGATGCGAGAGTTGTAGGAGTAGGAAGAGTTTAAAAGGTGCTTTAAATGAGGAAATAAGTGAGAGGCGATTCTATCTTGTTCTTCTTAAGCCTTGTTTCAATAATGGCAAGAATATCAGCGCGATGCTTCTTGATAATCTCTTTGATTGCTTTTTGTTTGTTAGGGTGGTTGAGACCACGAATGTTTCAAGCACGTGACTTATGATTCATCAAAAATATCAAGGGGGTCTCTAGACAATCCTTGTTGTCAACCGATGTGTTGTGAGGGAGGGGTGATGAGGGGGATGTGAGAGAGATGGGCCACCAAGGTCAGAGGAGTGAGAAGATGGTGACGGTGGAGACACCAAGGGTGTGGGGTGGGGGAGGAGGGGGAAAATGAGCTTGAAAGATGGTATCAGGAAGCAAGATAGCGGGTGAGGAGTTGAGGGGTAGAGGAGGAAGAGGTTGCTATAAGGAGTTAAGACGTGGAGTCTTGGCACTCTTCGGTAGGTTTTAAGGGTGAGAGATGAGGTAAGAAGGATCATGCCCAATATCTGTTCCCGATTTAGTTTGAGTTATGGTAGAAACCATAGACGAGAAAAGTGTGGGTAAGAGAAGTTCACGATGAGTAACATCAAAAGATCGACCATTTTTTAGTGAGGTAGAAGGGATGTTTGCCTAGAGGCTAGATCTTCACTTATGTCCGAAAACCATGCATTTAGAGTTGTGGTTGGGGAGCCAGTCATACGTGATCCTTTGAGAGATGGATTCACCATCTGGCTCTTCAACGTGATCCTTTGAGAAATGGATTCACCATCTGGCCCTTTGAAGAGGACAACACGAAAAGGGGCTTAGAGGTAGGGATATCCACAAGTATCTTAACAAAGTCAAGCCAGTTTTGGTGAGTTGAGTAAGAGTTTGTGGGGATTGGAGTTTCAATAGATGATCCAATTTTAGCAAGCATATTTTGTCACCAAAATTTGTAGTCAAGGTTGGGAAAGAGTGACCCATATTGGTAGGGATGTCCGACGCTGGTCTTGTTATGTTTGAGAGTGGCCTTGTCATGACCTTGTTATACCAGAGGCTGACCTTCTTATGCCCGACGATGGTCTTGTCATGCCTGACGTTGGTCTTGTCATATCCGAGAGTGGTCTTGTCATGCCCGACATTGACCTTGTCAAACTATTTCTAACGGAGTCTGAAAAATTGTAGGTAAACAAAATCAGTGTAATGATTCTTAGTTCGTTAATCAGCAGAAATGAATGCAATGATTTTAAAATTTGTTAAATGGCTTAGATTAGGTCAATTGGTTTCAATATCCTATAAGTAAAGTAAATTTGAATAAATATAAAGTCGTATGTACATATTAATTACATAGCTAGGAGAGAAAAATGACTAAAAACAAAATTCAACGTAGAAATATAAGGATAGAGGAAGGATTCAAAGAAAGTGTCTTACCAAACATGCATGGACGTAGAAATAAGTACGTACGTTGGGCAATTTGCCATGCAACTTTTCAACACTTGTTTGACTATAAATACCAAACCTTCTTTTGCTTATCATCACAACAATCCTAAATATACATTCTAAATTAAGATAAGATATTTACAAAGGAATTGATCGAAAGTAAGCTCAATCTAGCTAGCTAGTACGTAATGGCTTGCAAGATCACCGGTTTAGTTGCCCTAGTTTTCGTTATGGCCGCTCTTGTCGGCCAGTCGAACGGGCAACTTGCATCGGGTTTCTACGAGGGAAAATGTGGAAACACGAGCATCGAACAATTCATTCTCAGCCTCGTTAAAACAAAGATGCAAAACAATCCCGGGCTCGTCGGGGATCTTACCCGATTGTCATTTCATGATTGCTTTGTTAAGGTGAGCATCGCCGTGAATTGCATATATGTCTTATATATTATTACGTACGTACCTACATTTCATTGATAGTAAGTATACACATTAATATATATTGGTTAAAACATAACTATATCTATGTTTACGTTGCTAGGGATGTGATGCATCGGTGATGCTGGACGGAGCTACATCTGAGAAAACTGCTACGGAAAACCTAAATCTCGACGGATTTGATGACATTGATGATATAAAGAAATCCGTTGAAGGGGTTTGTCCCGGTGTTGTATCATGTGCAGACATTTTAGTCATGGCAACTAGAGACACACTCAATATAGTAAGTAGCGGCTTGTATATTTATAATGTTCAATTTAGTTATTTTGGTACTAATTCGAGATTTGGTACGTATATATACGAATGACTTAGGCCGGTGCGGATAGGTATGAAGTCGAGACCGGGAGAAGAGACAGCCTTGTTTCAAAAGCCTCGGATGCTGCCAATGTTCCCGGTGCCAACACCCTCATGTCAGTCGCGATCAGCGACTTCTCTAACATTGGATTAGACGTGAATGATCTTGTTGTTCTTCTTGGTATAAATTCCCATCTATAATCTTACGCAATTGATTTATTCAAGTTAGATAATTATGCGAGACACGAGTGTTTTCTCGACACGAGGAGTAAAAAGTAACAACCAGCTTATTATATTATAAGATTGGTGAACTAGTTGTGGATTTTGTACTTCAAATGTAAATGATATAGACTCCTTGAACTTATATTGGGACTTTAGTTAACAACCATATACTTGATTGCAGGTGCTCACACCGTGGGAGTAGTCCATTGCAACAACTTCCAAGACCGTCTATACAACTTTAGCGGGACAGGCAAACCGGATCCAACCATGGACTCGGGTTTGGTCCAAAGTCTCATGAGCACATGCCCTTCCAATCAAGACGGGACCCAAAGCACAACTTTCTTGGACCAAACCGCAAATAGTGGTGATACATTCGACACAGGCTATTACAACCAAATCCTAGCTAACAGAGGTGTCACCAAGTTTGATCAACGATTAGCAACCGATTCGAACACAAAAGATTTGGTCGGAACTCTTGCACAAGATTCAAGCTACTCTAGCAAATTCGGACAGGCTATGATCAAGATGACGCGAATCGGAGTCTTAACCGGAACTGATGGAGAAATCAGGAAGACTTGTAGTGCAGTGAACAGCTAGAAGAATACAAAATCCTTAACTTGCGCTTGGTTTGCTTCCTAAAAAAATGTCAAAGGATACGTCCTTTTCAATTTATGATATTAGTTATTGACCAATTCATAAAGTTGGTGTTGTTGAATAATATGGAAGTTTTCTTATATTGATGATTGATGTTATGCGGAATACACTACTAGAAAACGCTGTTGTAGCCACGACATTACCCACGCAGGTGCCCACAAAAATACCCACGAAATGATTTACCCTCGAATTTAGCCACAAATATACCCTCTAGGGATAATTCGAGGCTACAGAGGCCGTGGCTAAATTTTCCCACGATATTTACCCTCGAACATGTTATTCGTGGCTAAAATACCCACGAATTAAAATTCGAGGTTAACATTGGGGGTATATCCGAGGGTAATAGCGAAGGTACCATCCAGTGTAATTCGAGAGTAAAGTCATGGTGAATTCGAGGGTAAATTCGAGAGTATATACAAGGCTAAATTTGAGGGTATATTCGGGGGTAAACTTGGAGGGAAATTTCGATGGTATATTCGAGGGTACCATTGGAGGGCAAATTTGAGGGTAAAATTGGAGGGCAATTGCGAGGGTACAATTGGAGGGCAATTTCAAGGGTATATTCGAGGGTACCATTTGAGGGAAAATGTGAGGGTAAATTTGAGGGTACCATTGGAGGGCAAAGATGAGGGTATATTCATGGGTAAATATTCGAAGCTACTAGTAAGAGGTCCGGTTTTATTGATAACCTCGTTTTTTGGTCAATTCTATATTTTAAAAGCTGCAAGATATAAACCACAATCACAATTATAACGGAAGACAAAATATATTAATTCAATTCCAAATAAATGTCAATTTCTTAAGTACAAAGACTACCAAATCAAGATTGAATTACCACATAGCTAAAGTCAAGATAAACTTCACCGAACATCAATCCAAAAACTTGTAATCCCCACAAGGAAAATGCAAAGTCAATGTTTCGAGAAAGGTAGCATACTAAGAAGTTGGGAGAGGTGGTGTGCTCACGGAAACGCCCTTTTGTAACCTTATTAGCTCTAGTAAGAGGTTTTGTTGTTGTTCCATGCAATCTTGCAATTTGCCCACTTTTCCGGTTAACTCTTTCACCTCATTTGTTGAGGCTTCTAGCTTTTCCTTCATTTCTTTTACCTCGGTTTTCAAAGGCTCTTGAGATGTATGGTAAGTTTGAGAAGAATTTCCATAGTTGAAACAATTTGCAACCAAGCCGGTGCGAATGAGTCCCAACCCTTGTTCTCCTAATCCAAAGATCCTTCCATTGTGTGAACCCTTACATGCTTGGACCCAAAGCTCATCATCATTACGACAAGTGTTGGTTTCATCAATGTCGGATGAAGAATGTTGAGCACATAGACGATCATATTCATCCTAGGAAAACAAATATTAATATAGAATATCATCATCAACAACAACCAAAAAAACACAAGCAATTATCAACAAAAAACAGCCAACAAAAACACAAGCAATTGCCAAAAAAAAAACAGCGCCAACAAAAAAAATGTTCTTTTTATATGAATCTTCACAAATTCAATTTAAACATTAGAAAATGCATATTTCATGAAACAACCAACAAAAAACAGCAAACAAAAAACAGCCAACAGAAAGAATATCACCATCAACAACACATACAGTTAACAACAAAAGGCAAAGAAAAAGTATAAATGTTCCTGTTATAAATTTGCAGCTATCAATTGTAGTGAACAACCAACAATTGTCAACAAAAACAGCCAACAAAATAGATATTTCATGACTAGTTTGTATTACTTAGTATTCACACATTCAGATTAGGCATCATCTAATTCCAAAAAGAAAAAACAGCCAACAATATACCAATAAAAAGCAAAGATTGAGGCTTACCGCAATTGTTGCAGGTTTTTGTCCCAACCATTCCCCATCTTTGTTTGACCACAACTTTTTAATGACTTGAGAAAGAGGTGGAGTTACGCCTCCACTATTTGCAGCCTAGAAACAAGGGAAGAAAACATTGTAAAAAGCTAGCATTGAACCCTAAATATTCATTTAAAAAGTATTAAAAAACAACAACATAATTACCATTTTTTTCCTCCATTTGCTGACTTTACATGAACCCCCTCGATACACCCCAGCATCAACTGCATTTTTCGAAGCCCGATTCAACTTGTTCACTTCCGATTGCCGTCGATACCTTGGACAACTTAGTCTAAGTTTCTGCATATGCTTCCACTGTTCATCCCCGAGAAAACCAGGCACGGTCTTCTTATAGCAGTGTGCCTTAAAAAGGTTGCGTATGTGAACACTACCTTGATGTAAAAATGTCTTTTTCATCTCTTCTTCAGACACTGTGAAACGAAAATGTTTCTGTACAAATAAATAAAAAATAGCCAACATTAATTATAAACTATCAATTAGTCTTAACCGTTAGAACATGAATTATCTAACTCCTAATCTAAAAATATGACTTGAATGTAATAGTATTAATTGTTCACCTTAAATTCTTCAAACCACATGTTCTTAACATTTAAAGGCACTTTAGAAACACTTGTCCAAATGCCAGGATAATGTCCATGAATAATCTCCTTCATCTTTGCAAATGCTCGCTCTCGGGGCTCGAAGTCACTGAAAAAATGAATGCTTAGTAATATTTCACCTTAAATAAGTTTCAATTAAAGAAGATTAGAGTGAACTAACCGAGTGCCATCTTCTGGAACTCCTAACAACATCCTGTTTTGCTCACTAGATTGAGCATGTGAGCCGGTTGATAATTGAGTATCAGGAGTTGGGGCAGAACCACCAGCCTCGTTCTCTTGTTCTTCTTCTTCACGCTCAACCTCTTCTTCACGCTCAACCTCTTATTCACGCTCAACCTCTTCTACATCATCATGAGTAGGAACACGAGCAGGGTGAGAAGGGGCACGAGCCGAAGAGGTAGAAATACGAGCTAAGTTTCCACCAGACTGTTGAGAAGATCGTCCTTGGAACAAGGATCGTGAAACTCTAACGGATTTCATAATGTACGATATCAAAGTTCAACAAACCTTGAAAAAAAAAATGTAAGTCAATATACTATTTAAACGTCTTAACTTACATATGCAAAAAACAATAATCATGCCACTGATAAGAAATGACAATGAATCTAAGATATTAGTCAAGATACGGACCTAACTATACTAATATATCAATAATCATGTATGTTTGTGAATCTGTGATTCCAAAATATAATATACATTACCTAAAGACCTACAAAAATAAGGGAAAATGGAATCTAAAGTGATTAAGGCTTTACAGCAAAGGTAACTCTAATTTTAAGTGAATGCCACATATGCATGGAAACAAAGAAATGTCATTTTCAAGTGAATGCCACATATTCAGATCAATGTCTAAATTTTGCAAGCCTATGATAGTTTATTTCTTGAAAAGCCACACAAATTATTGATTTTTTTAATAAATAACTAATCTATCATCATATTATTACCAAATATTAAGCAATTTTCTTATCTTTTTAACAATCACTATGATTCTCATTTCTACTGTATTCCTACTTTTCATAGTTCAAATAAAATATAGAGTTATTTGTATCATTTTAGAAGAGCACTAATACTTATTATTGATATCATCACACTCACATAAATACTGCTGACACCCTTTTCAAGTTATTTATAAACAGATGATAAACTGAGAATTTTAAGGATAGACAGCTTAAAACACAGCAAATTATACATACAATGGTTACAACCCCACCTGCTCATATACACACAAATTGACAGTAAGAAACCAATTGATAGTAAAATAAAAAAAAGAGAAAAAGGTATAATAATGAACTTATATAATAGACTTGATTTATATGGATAATCAATGTGAGGTCTCTCAACTTAACATGTTTAGCCTTAAAGCCTATAATATTTAAACTTGCATAGTTTCACCTAGAATGCATGTGTAATTAATAACATATATAGTTTCTTGTGATGCATAATAAACACTATAAGAAAATAAATAATGCTAAATGTAAGTGAATGGAATGGTAAAATTTAAGTAAGCAGCGAACATGCTCATTAAAAGATATATTTTCATTCATATAGGGGGCACTTGACACATAAGCAACCTAACCCCACAAACAGAGCAATCAAAGGTAATAAATGACTCTTCATATTCGCACAAACATAAGGGAAACAATTCAGAAGTAACTAGATTCTCAAATAGAAAGGACATAAATTCTATGTATATCAAGTTTTATTTCAAGAATATCAGTTTCATTTTATGCTCTAATTAATGACAGCTACATAAATGCAGTGTAAGAAGGTAAAAGGAAAAATAAAGCTAATTAGATTATGAAACAAGAATTGAACTGATAAAGCCATATATAGAGTAGACCAACCTAAACATGTAATTAGATTATATGTCATGATGAACAGATAAGTTCATGGAAGCATCTCTTGAGGGTATGATGAATAGAGCAAAAGAAAAGTGGAAAGAAGGAAGGACAACACAAAGCAGTAGAAAACAAAGATTAATTTATAACAAGGTGTCAGCAACTACGCAGATCTTACAGTGTTAGCCCCACAACCATTCACTAGTTAACCAAGTATCACAAGACAAACTAGTCCTTCTCTACGTCTTGCAAAAACCTAGAAGATTCTATTGAAACTAATGTTTGAATTCTGCAGCAAAATTACCCTAACAAGCCTATCATAATTTATAAATAACTAATCACTATATGAACTAGCATCACATTCACAGGAACACCGCAATCACCCTTTTCAAGTCATTTAAAACACAACAAATTACAAATACAATGGTTACAACCCCACCTGCTCATATACACACAAATTTAATTCTCATTTGACGAGACTGAGACTGAGAAGTTGGAAGAACTTATTTTTATTTAAAGAAAAGCTGGAAGAACTAATTTTGCAAAGAAACCTTTCATCATCTTGATATTTTACAGAGACTAGTAAGTTCAGAGGCTACCTTTGGAAGATCTGTTACTAAGAAGCTTCTTGAACACAAATCGATGTTGATGAGACTGAGATTGAGAAGCTCAATTTATCAATTCACTCACGAGATACGAACAACCAAATGAAGCTCCTTGAACACAAATCGAAGGGGAAAAAAGAGGGCGACAGTGAGAAGAGTCCACATTGACGATATTGAGAATGAATGGGGAAAAGAGTTACAACCGAAGGAGAAGAAACATACCTGTAGATAGTCGACGTTGGGAATGGAAGATAGCATGACGGAGAAGGAGTTCGTCCGCTAGGGTATTGAGAATGAAGGCTGCGAGGGTTTTGAGAATGAAGGGGGAAAATGAAGAGAATGAGAAGCCCAAGGTTAAAGGGTTTTGAGCAAGTGTTCGTACAAAAAAAAAATAGTAAACAACCGATTTCGTGGGTAATTTGGTGGCCAATTTCGTGGCTAAATTTTAAAACCCGCCCAAATTTATTTTCATTCGCGGTAAACAGCACCTGAAAATTAATATCATTTGAAACTCCCCTTAATTCAATAAAAATAGAATCTCTAATTAGTTGTTACAAAGTAAAAATAAAACTATTCAACAATTACAAGTCTAATTATTCAATAATCAATATCTTCATCATAGTGAATTTGTGCATTATCATTTACTTCTTCTCCTTCAAGATCCGAGTCCGATGGAAAATCTCCTTCTTCGACATATGGTTCTCTCTCAAAATCCTCCTCGTTGTCATCCAATGATCCTTCATGTATATCATTCGGGTCATCTAGAGTAGTTGGTACAATGTTAATGGATCCCAAAACTCCATCACCATCGATGACATCTGATTGTAATGGTTGATCATCATCCATTGTGATGTTTGTCCATCTTTTCTCAATTCTTGCTCGAGGCTTAGTCTTACATACAAACCTCCAATCTGCACGACTTCGGCTTGCCCCAGGATAGTTGGCATAGTAAACTTGGATACATTGTTGTGCGAAGACAAAAGGGTCATTTTTGTTATATCGTCTCATCACATTGATCTCTTGAAAACGATATAGTGGATGGGTCTTTGTTCCTCTACTAGCTGGATCATACCACAAGCACTTGAATAAGACAATCTTCTTACATGGCAAACCTGGAAACTCAAACTCCAAGATTTCTTCAATCAACCCAAAGAAGTCTAGTTGTGCATCGGTGTCATGGTTAGAGGCTTTGACACACACACCGCTATTCATGCTCCGTTTTCCTACACCACGCTGTTGGGTTTCAAATTTAAAACCGTTGATGAAGTATGCAGGCCATGATAAAACCTTTTTTGATGGACCCCATGCCAAACTGACTAGTAAAGGATCATTTGTGGCCTCTTTATTAATAACCTACATTTAAAACATTATATTTAGGTGAAAACCATTCTTTTGTATAAAAATATAGTTATAGTCATAAATGGAGATGTAAATACTTACAAGGTCATAAAACCATCCACGAAAGCGATTGACAAGAGCACTAGGGTCGCCATGTCCTTCCACACGTTGGAATTCTCTACATAAATACAAAAATAAATCAATAATAAATAAAAATAAAATTCATTATTTTATATGTGTGAGAATGACTTACTCGATGTATAAGTCCACCTCCGGACAATTGAGTAAGATCCATGTGTGTGCTATATGAAAATCTTCATCCTCTTTCATCCATATAATCTTATATTTTCCACTAGGATGACCCGGATGGTTGAAGATGGAAATAGTAGGATATGTATCAACGGTCTCGTCACCCTCATACCTAGCATGACTCTTTCTCTTAAAAGGGTTGTGAGGTTTCGGATAATGCTTGGTGAAATTAGTGATCTCCTCAAATAAGTATGCCTCCACTATGGATGCCTCCACGGTTTGTGGGCTCCTTACGTTCCCTTTCAACTTAGACAAGTTTCTTTCAAATGGATACATCCAATAGTATTCTACGGGACCTAGTAATCTTGCCTGCCTTGGCAAATGCACAATGAGATGCTCCATCGAATCAAAGAAAGATGGTGGAAATATCCTCTCCAACTGGCACAATAGTAGGGGCGTGGCACGCTCCAAATCCTCAATACGCTTCTTGTCAATGGTTGATGAGCATATAGATTGAAAAAACAAGCTCAATTCTGTCAATGGTCCCCATACACCAACCGGAAGAAGCTCCTTGAAAGCAATTGGTAAAAGTCTTTGCATGAACACGTGACAATCATGACTCTTCATCCCAAATACTTTACCTTCTTGCAATTGCACACACCGAGCAATATTAGAGACGTGGATCAATTTATCCTTTGTCTTATCCTTGAAATCCATTACTGTATTAAACACATTTTCAAAGACATTTTTCTCGGTATGCATGACATCAAGACTGTGACGGATGAGATGATGCTTCCAATACGGAAGACTCCAAAAGATACCTTGCTTTGTGAACTTATGAGTGTCACCAAAACCATCTGGATGTTGATGAGGTTCCTCCATGGCGGTTGGAAAATGTCGAACACATTCCCAAATTTGATGGCCATCCAAGTATGATGGAGGAGATCTAGTCTCAACCCTCCCTCTGTAAAAGTGTTTTTTGTCCATTCTGATTGGGTTTGCCTCATCTGTGAAGCGTCTATGCTCATCAAACCATGAAGCCTTTCGTCCATGCTTTAACCAAAACGCTTTTGTATCCATCATGCATTCTGGACACGCATGAACTCCGGCTGTACTCCAACCTGACAACATCCCAAGTGCTGGGAAGTCGTTCACTGTCCACATGAGTGCAGCACGCATATTAAAGTATTCCCTTGTAGATACATCAAACGTGCGGACACCCTTACTCCATAACAATAGTAACTCATCAAGCAAAGGTTGTAAGCCAATATCTATTAGCTTCTTTGGGTTTTTGGGACCTGGAAAAATGGTGGATAAAAATAGATAGGGACTTTGCATACACATACTGGGTGGTAGGTTGTATGGAGTGACAATCACGGGCCATATCGAGTATGGTCTACCAAACTTCCCAAAAGGATAGAGTCCATCTGTACACAAGCATAACCTCACATTACGGACTTCTGATGCAAAATCTGGAAATGTTCGATCAAAATGCTTCCATGCCTCACCATCAGATGGGTGAGACATAAATCCTTCATCAGATCGGTGATTAGCATGCCAACGCATCTCCACTGCAGTTTCCTCCATTGCATACAAACGTTGCAGGCGTGGGATCAATGGCAAATATCGTAGAACCTGATTGGGTATTGGTTTTCCTCTCTCGGATAATTGACATTTATACCTTGGACTATTACAAAACTTACACTCGGTGGCATCAACATCATCCTTCCAAAACAACATGCAACCATTAGGGCACATATGAATTTTCTGTTGTGGCAACCCCAAATCTGCAATCAACTTCTGCATCTCATAAAAGCTTGTGGGAAATGTATGGTCCCTCGGTAATACATTTCCAACTTTTTCAAGAAGTGCACTATACCCAACTTGTGACAAATTGTGTTTGGTCTTTAACTCCATAAAAGAGCCCACTGCGGCTAATTTTGAAATGGAAGAACCGTGATATAGCGGCTCCTCTGATGCCCTCAACACTTCAAAAAACTTTTGTGACAATAAGGAAGTGTTATCTTGATCAGGACCAAACACCATGGTCAGTTGTGCCATGCTCATCCCTTCTTCAATCACTGCATGAGTTTCATGCAACAACACATCATTGTTACTTGGCTCGTTGATGGGTGTGCTAGGGTCAAACCATGGAGGTGGAACAAAACTCGGACCAGCAGCATCAAAAACCATTCTTTGAGTAGGATTTAAATTATCAAACAAATGCATCCCTATCCCGAATAAGTTCATACCATTGTCCGTCGAGTTTGGTTGCTCCTCTACAATGGGCATAGAGGCAAATGGTGATTCTCCGTGTGATGTCCACCAAAAATAATCCTCAAGGAAGCCTTTTCGATATAGATGAGCTCGAACATCGTCTAATTTATGAAATCTTCCGTTCTTGCATTTCGAACAAGGACATCTTATCTTCTCCCCATCCATCAAATGAACTTGTGATATTGCAAAAGTGATAAATTTTTCAACACCTTCAAGAAATTCAGCGTTATAACCACCACCATTAGGTTGCCATCTTTCATACATCCATTCGCGGTTCTCCATGTTTGCATACCTAAGTAAAAATAATTACAACTATCATTTAACCATATATCAAATAAGACAAAAAAAATTTGTTCATTCTATTTCCATGGGATTATCCAAAATAATAGAAGTTGAAACTATAGCCACGGATTTAGCCACAGAGTTAGCCTCAAATACAGTTTGGTGGCTACCAGCCACGAAAATACCCATGAATAAACATGTCGTGGCTAAGTTCATAATAGGAAATATCCAAGAAGATTTCGTTTTTTTTTCTATTTCACATCACAAATGATAGCTAGACATTCTCATAGATTCACAATAACTTTAGAAATTAGACATATGATTATTATGAAACATGATATATATATACATACCCGATTTTTGCTTGATTGTCTTCTAAACGTACAACTAATGGAACATTGTAGTTTCAAATTGAGAGAATGAAGAGAAGATAAGAGTGTATGAGGTGAAGAAAGTTTGAAGAAGAAGATCCGAAAATGTTTAACGTTAGTGAAACAAATGGTAAAGTAGAAGAGTAATAAATGTTGGTTGGTGTCGGAAAATGAGATAATTAATGTACCCACGGATTTATCCACGGATTTACCCACGAAATACAATCATGGGTAATAGCCTCGAATCTAGCCTCGACTCTAGCCTCACTTGATACTCGAGGGTAAATACCCGCAAATTTAACCACGAAATGTTATGTGTGGGTATTTAGCCTCGAAATTGGCCTCCTTTCTAGACTCAAAAATTTTTGGAGAGTAATTAGCAATGAATTTGCCCTCGAAATCGATTTTCGCAGCCAATTAGCCACGAAAAGTAGCCACGAAAATTTTCCCTTGCTACATAGCCACGAAATGCACATTCGTGGGTAAATTTGTGGGTGTTACCCACGACTTTACCCACGAAATTGGTCGAGGCTAATTATCCATGGCTACAGCTGCGTTTTCTGGTAGTGATAATAAGAATTGCAGTAATTTGAGAAATTGGATTCTATTATACAATCAGTGTTGATCTTGTTGCTCTTGACTACCATGAAATCTTTAAAAAATGTAGCTACTTAATATCTCATATAGGTTGACACTTTTTCAAAAATTTATAACTTCCTTCAACCCAAACAAGTCTCTCAACCGAACAACCTCATGGAACACCTGCAACTACAGGTGTTAAACGGGGTCATCGGGTTGGGTTTGGGTCGGTCACAAATGACTCGGGTTGAAACAGGTCCATTAAAAACAGGTTTGGTTAATAATCGGTTTGTTTCGGGTCGGTTTGGGCCGGGTATCAATTGTTCGAGTTGAAACGGTTTCAATGGTAGCCTCGGTTCTCGGGTCATAACAGATCGTTTAGTTCGGTTCTCGGGTCGTAACGGGTCAGTTTATTTCAGTTCTCGGTAGCGGTGTCAAATGGGGCCGACGGGCTGGGTTCTAGTCGGTTAAGCTGTCTTTTTAGCGGTTTGTTTTGGTTCGGCTCGGTTTGGATTGGGTATCAATTGTTCGTTTAATACGGTTATTTTACCTTGGTTTTTAATTGCTTCGGATAGAGGTGTCAATTGGGGCGGGTCAATTGGGTTTGAGTCGGGTCAAGTTATGTTCAAATTGGGTCGAAACCGGGTCGGGTTGCCTAACATCTTCATTGGGATCGGTTTTAGGTCGGGCAATTTGTCGGATTGAATCTGGGTTAATAGGTTCGGACAGGTTGCAGTAATTCTTAGATATACATTTTTTTCATTAAAATTTATAATAAATTACATAAAACCACCTCTTATTTACTCTTTTATTTTTCGTTAATAATTAACCACCTTATTGATATTTCATCTGGACTAATAGACTATTAAGTGATCCATCCAAATTGAATGGGTCCACCAAACAATTATTAATTTGTTCGGGATACGGATTATAAATATGAGATAATTAAATAAAAATATAAGAGGTGGTTAAGTGAATAAATCAGAAAATAAGAAGTGTTTTTCATGTAATTTACTCAAAAATTTAATCGATGATATCATTTTGATAAAATATTTTTAGGTTCTCAATTTTATGGGGGTCAATTGAATTGAGCTATATTAACATGTGACTGGATATATAATTGAGAAAATCTAGCTAATAGGGTATATTTTGTTTCTCACGTACTATTGGGCTTTGTATTTTGGATTTTGGATTTTGGATTTTGGATTGGGCTTTGACTTATGTAACTCGTGTGGGCCTATTGGGTCTTAACTTTACTCGGACTTAATTAAATCGATTGGGCTTATTTGAACTCAATTAAAATTATCAATTAACTCTTTCAATTAATCTTTATTAATAATTAGAGGGGTCTAATTTATCTACCGCATACAAAAAACACCTACTTAATACTACATTCTACAAAAAAATATGTACTTAGCCAACTCAACCTATATAATTTTGGCCTTTGGCTCTCTTGGGCGGCCCATAGTTTTATTGATTAAAATTGTCTATTAAATTAAAATATCAATGTATTAAAACTTGAAAAATAATTTATAATTAAACTTTGACCTCAAAGGTAGTAAATATTTAAACATTCTAATAATAGAGCGAAGGCATGCATAATAAATAATAATATACTAATAATTGTATCATTAAACATTTGTGTTGTTCTAGTGTTGTACGCTAGAGAAAATAAAAGTTTCACAATATGACATGAAGTAATAAATTTGCGACAATAGGGATGTATGTGGCTTCATAATATTGTGGCTTCATTAGGATAATTTATTAAAGAAAATATTAATAATACTTGTAATAATTATAATAATATACTATTAGGAGATATAAGTCATTCAAAATTAGATATGATCATATTTGCGAAATTTAATTAACTGTTTAATTCTATACAACTTACAATAAATTTAAAATAAAACTTTGTAAGACTACTTCTTAGATATTCTTATCAATTAGATGGTAGATTTTAAAAAATCATTGATTTTTAGGAGAACATAACTAAAATTAAATTTATACCGATTTAAACTGATATCATATCACTAATATAACAATTTTATCAACAAATGTATATTATCGGAATTTTGGTTTGACCAAATCTAAATAGAAGGGGTGAATTTTAGTTAAATCAAATAAATTTAACTACGAACCTACTTTGAAAAGCACGTGAAGAACCATAGTTGTGGACCCGAGGAACAAACATCCAAATAAAAAAGTCAAAGATCAAAGTATTGAACTTTTCTCACTCAGTTATGTTACTAACTTTGTAAAAAGTAGCAGTAATATAATTAAATTGAAACATTTCTCATAAATATTTTGTAGCCAATAAAAAAAACTAACTTTAGACATACCTTGTCTAGGTCTCATTTCGAATCCATTAGAATTTCATCCAAAATTCGAGTATTATTATCCCATCACAATTGAATTGTAAATACGGCGATTTTATACTTTTCATGGTGCTCTCACGAGCGACTTCATGATGCTCACCGCTCTCGGTTTTCGCTCGACTTTTCAAAGAGGGTTGTAGCGATTTGACAGTTTCCGCCTCATCGATTGTTTACGTTCATACTAGCCATGATTGGTCTCGTCTCGATTCCAACAAAAATAAGACCCATAGAGATTCAATCTAAAAACTAAAAGGCTCATCCCGATCTCGTCCCAAGTATAATAGTTGCAGACATGTGATTGCCACAATTCCACTCACCCCATCCCATGTCCAACCCTACTAAAAAATTCAACTTACTGATCGTTCATTTAGCTTCCGAGACCAATAATCATTTGGATCATATAAGATACTTGATATATGAAGAACCGGTAGGTGAAATAAAGGTTAAATGATACTCTAGAAGGGGGATTGAATAGAGTATGCATGAGAACTTTTCGTAAAATCAATCTCAAGGCCTTGAAACTACTTTCAAGGGCCTTGATGTCGATCGTAGTTCGTTGTGAAACTTTGATTTCAAGGGCTTTGAAAATGCTTTCAATGACCTTGACTTTGAACTCCTGCAAAACAAAGCTAGTCACAATAAACAAGATATAGTGCAGAATGTAAAAGATCGACACAAGGATATGTTTACGAAGTTAGGCTCTAAATAGCATACTCTCCGTCCCAAGGTATAGCCTTAGGATCTAACTATCTATTATCAGCTTCAAAGAGTCCTACATACAAACTAGAAGAAATCCCCTTCTTCTCTCACTGTAGTCAATGCTACGATCTAGCTCCAACTCTTCACTTTGCTATAATAGCCTAGTTACTTCTCAGAGTAACACACACTCGAGTATAACACTCTTTAGATATGCCAATGGATCTCTCGAGTTTTATCTCTCTCTAGGGGATAAAGCTTTTTAGAAAGAGAGAAAATTATTTATCGAATGAAGATAACGTTGGATCGCTTGAAGACTATGGACGTTTCTGTGCAGGCTTGTGTCTTTATTCTTCAAATGTCATCTTCATTTATAGTCTTCTATGGAGAGGTCTTCTAGCCGTTGGAGAGATGACCGTTCGAAGATGATTCTTCTTTTCCATGAAGTTTGCTTCCTGTTTGAGATGAAATAGACGTTGTAGATCTTCATCTCCTGAGAACACGGTGATCTCTCAGCTCCTTAATCTTCTCGTTTTTGTTGAACAATAATGTAAATCGGAGGAGAGAGAGAATCTCTATGCTTTTCGGTTGAGGATCTTTGAAAAGATCTCTAACATTCGTGTAAGAGCCTAGTTGTTGAGTTGTTGAGAGAGTGTGCAGAGGGCTAGGATTATGCATGAGCCGCCCATGCGTGACCCAGAGGGCGCCCCTGCGCCTAGCCTGGACCGCCCATGCGGCTCACAAGGTCCGCCCCTGCGGTTTGTGGTGTGCTGCAACCGTCTTCTTTGACCCGAGCTTTACTTTTTGACCCATCTTTCCTTTATATTTCCTTCTTCCTTCAGATGAGGGTTTCCTCCATCACTTTCCTGCTCCATCTCTCTCCCTACTCTCTTCTTCTTCTTCTCCTCTCTTCTCCTTTGGATCTCTTCATGATCCATGTTTGAGTTTGAGAGCCTTTTGTGCTTGGCTTGTTGATGAGTGTTGATGTGTTGCTGTTGTGCTTGTTGTTAGCCAACCCTGAGGTTGTGATGGTGCTCTGCTCTTGTTTAGATTCATCTTGGTGAGATCTCTCTCCTTCTTCCCTTTCTTTCTTCTTTTCTTCCTTTCTATGTTCTTTCCTTTCTCCTTAGCTTAAGATCCATAAGAGTGATCTTGAATTGTGGCAGCCTTGATTGGCTTCTTCTCATGTATATATGTATGTATATATGTGTGTTTGGATGATGTCTGAAAGAGGAGTGAAGAGACCGATTGAAGAAGCAAAGAGGAGATGAAGTGGTGTGTCTCTGCACACCAGCCGCCCCTGCGCCATCTTTGGACCGCCCCTGCGCCAGCAGTGAGCCGCCCCTACGCCATCTCCTAGCTGCCTCTGCACCACCTGCACCAGCCTGGTGTTGCACTTGGTTTTGCAGGTGTGTGTTGCTTCTAGGCTTTCCTTAGGATGCCTTTGTTCCTTCCTTACCTAGTATGAGTGTATAGGATCTTGCTAGATGTGTGAGGATGTGTTTGGTTCAGATTATGATCGGTTTATGCCTTGCACGGCTTTAAGGTCTTAGGTTGATATTGATTGAGGCTGTGAGGTTGAGTATGATCCCTATGGATCCCTTTGGGTCTAGGTGTGACCCCTTTGATGAATAGAGGTTTATATATCTTTGTGCCTTGTTATTAGGCAGTGCCCCTCTCTCAGGATTGGAGGTTGATTCTGGTTGATCGTGTTTGAGTTGTGTATGAGGTTGAGGTAAGTCCGTAGGACTTACTTAGCTACCATCCCTATATTTGGGTATTTGCATGAGTGGTGTGTGCTTATTGTGTTGCTATGATAGCATGAGATGTCGTTTATACCGACCTATGTTTTATATGGTTTGCCCCGTATGTGTGGCTGTGATAACCTTTCCCTTTCATCCCGCCGTGGAGTCTGGGAGGTTCTCTTGAGTCAGACCAGACCTGGTATACGGGGAGGGCACAACACCACTCCCATAGGGTACACGGGTTGTGTGACCGATTCCACTCCAGGTGGCTAGCAGGCTCAGAGGCGAGGATGTATTCGCCCTCGTATCACATATTTTTATATATGGATATACATATATACAATTTGAGTGAATGACCAGTATATAAAGATGATAAAATGGGTAAATGTGTGATAACATGCTGATGTGTTTATCTTTCATGATTGTGTTTGTGCTTATGCATTTCCTCATATATGTATGGTTAGCTAACGGTTTCATACCATGTTGTAGATGTTACAAGTTAGGCGTTGCTGAGTGATCTGGCAAGGTGACAGGCCGAGGACTCTCGTACATTAGGTGGTTGGTTTGGGTTTGTTGTGTTTCCCCTCCTGCGTGAGGATGATCTTTTGTACCTCTTGTGTGAGGATGTCGTTTTATATACTCGGCTATGTTGTTGTTTTACCTTTGGTTGTACAGTTTATACCGTTTTATGTATTTGTTTTATATCTGTCAGTGCCATATTGTAAGGTCCAGTGAACTTGTTGTCAGGCTAGGGTCAAGATCCATTGGGAGATCCTAACCCAATGTGGCATCCCGAGTCCCGCAAATTCGGGGTGTTACAATTCGGTTGGTAGAGATCTTCGCTTGATCAAATCTTCTTGTTGAGCAAATCTTTCCTAGAAGATCTTCTTAGTAATTTGAATTCTTGTACCATGCAGCCTTAACTTCCTTGTTCCCTTAAAATCCACTTCAAGGCCTTTGAGATCTTTTCGTTATGCAACCTTGTCTTCTTTGTGTGCCCTTGAAATCCATTTCAAGGCCTTTGAAATCTTCGACAGGACCTACACTTAATCCAAACCAACCAACCATATCGAAAATACAAACAATACATTGTTAGTGTATCAAACTACTACATTTGTGTTTAAATCTTCCATCATCAACACCTGTAAACCTTTATAATCAAGGTGGAGTTTTCAATATATACATTAAAAATTTGTAAGTATACTTCCTTGAAAATAGTTGAAAGAATTGGCGGTATAGGGCCCCAAAGTGGTGATCTCTTTAAAATGGGTCCCTATATAAAATAATATAAACTAGTACAAAAGCTAGAAAAGAGGGGCACTATTGGGGTCTAATTGAAATGATGGTTACTGTACAAAATTTAAATATGATTAGACATTTACTTTTCACATTTCTTTGGTTTTGTAAATAGAAAGAGAGAAGCATCATTTGCTTTGTAAAGAGAGAGAAAAATGGATTGAGTATGTAACGAGAGAGAGTGAAAAATAGAAATAGAGGGGATATGGTGAAACAAATATCCGCCGAAGTTACAAGACAGATTCCGACGAAGATAAGACTATCATTTCGGAGGTCGACGAGAAAGAGGAGTCCAACGAGGCTTGGTTTTCAACTGCCGGAGTTTCGAGACAAAGATTCCGACGAAGATGAGGTTATTGTTGCGGAGGCCGACTATAAAGACGAGTCCGACAAAGATTCCGACTAGGCTTGATAATTTGGAACCAGATCTGTATTTTTTGGGTAGGCTATTTCTACTATATTTTGGGTATGCTTTTGATTCGTTTTGTAAAGTAGTATTGAGTATTTTATGTTATAATGTGTTACCCAAATTAGTGGTACGGTTGACCATGTGGATTTAATCTTAAAGCATTATATAAGTTTGGTAAAATGTTACCCAATTTATGGGTATAATTATTTTATTGGGTATATGTTTATTGTTTTTGTGGGATGTTTCTTATTGTTGAGTATGTTTAAAATGAAATGTTGGGTATGTTTTATGGGTACACAAACTGTGTTATAATGACCAAATGTCATTTGATATTGATGTTTGTGTACAATATCGATTTGTGTATAATTTGGGTATGACAAATTCAAATTGGGTATGCTTTTAGTATTAAATGTGACTTAAATGATGTTTTTTGATATTTTAGTATTTTGGGTATGTTTGGGTTTTGTGTATTTTGTGTATTTGTGTAATAAGTGGAGATAAAATCAAATATTAAATATGTCAAATCAGATGGAATGTAAAAGTTAGTGACAATGATTTTTTTTGGGCCTACAAAGATGGAAAGGTGAGGGCCAAATTAGTAAGTGTTATATCCAAAATGGCCCATTTCATCAAAAATGCCAAAACAGTTTAATTTAACCGTTTTTTGTTATAATAAAAAATTAAATATGTATGTTAGATCTATACACTAATATATATATATATATATATATATATATATATATATATATATATATATATATATATATATTAGTGTATAGAATAAAATAGGATAAAAAGAGATAATATATAGAGTAATATTGTTTGTTTGGAATTGCGGATTTTCATAATAGACAAAGGACAAAGACTAGGGAAGCAGCAATCTTGGACTACAAATTTATGGATGTAATTAACAAGTTGACGTGCATGGAGTTCTAGAGGGGTAGACCGTAGACATATCGCTTCAACGCAGGGGAGATTGGGTTTTGGATGATAGAATTTAGGGTTTGACTCTTTGTTAATGTCGCAGTCAAACGTTCACATAGCTAATTGTTTTTTTTCTTTCTTTTTCTTGTGGTCGATTAATTGGGGTTATATAGTCGAGATGTGTGGATTAGACCTGTTCATATCCGGGTCCGGGTCGGATTCGGGCCGGACTTATAAAATATTGAGCCCGTTTAGCCGGACCTGGCCCGGCCGGGTTGACGGGCGGGCTCCCGGGTACCTGTTTATCAATTTCTTTTAAAAAAATGTTTTTAATTTATTTTTTTTAAATAAATTATATTTATGATATTTCATGTAAAATATATTAAATTTATTATAATTATACTACATATTTTATTTTAATACTTATTATTTATAATAATTATACTATAATATATTTATTTTTTATTTTTTTATTTATTTACCGGGCTAACGGGCCGGACTTGTTCCCATGTTCATACCCGCCCGTTTTTCTGGACGGGCTGCCCGGATTTGAACAGGTCTAGTGTGGATATATCGTGTCAGGTAGAAATATGAGTTATGTGAGTTACGATTATATACTTTTTACGAGTTACTTCTTTTTGGAATTTGTACAAATTTCAAGTTGGCTCATCTAGCCCACAAAAAAAAAATTATGGTGCATGGGCAACGAGTTTTGCTCTCCTAACTTCATGGTTCCCACCTAGTCCGTTTATTCATGGGAATGTGTTAGTGTTAGTCTTTTAGCCTGTTTCTTCATGAGCAACGAATTTTTCTTTGTAAATCTTCCTTTCCAAACACACGGAGCTTGCTAATCATTCGATACGCAAGCAATTTTTCTTCCGATCCTCTACGGATAAACAGAGTGTTATTTAGAATAACATACTTCTGAACCTTGATCATGTGGAAACCGGGAGGAATGCTGCGAATGTCAAAGTTGGTAACGATACCAATCCAATCACCGTTGGACAGGAAGTGTCACCATTGTCATGAAAAGGGGCACTTGAAGGAATCTTGGTTAAACTTCATGGCTTCCCAAACATGTACAAAGGACCGAAGAATTCCAGCAATGAGAGACCACAAATCCACCAAGTAATACTCATACCAGTCCATTTGTTGTAATGCTTTTGAAAGTCCAATGGGCTAAGACTAACACTTGAAGGAATCTTTACATACTTTACATTCTCGATTATGTCATTCATCTTTGATGAAACTTCAAAACAATGTTGTTTGCCCTTCTACTTCTACATCTTCCATTGATTTTGACACTTGTATTGTTGTTAAGCAACACAAACTGCCATTCCCACATAGTTCTTATGGTTTTCATGCTTCTGTTTTACTACATGTGGATATATGGAGCTCATATCATACTATATCTATACGTGGTGCAAGATATTTTTCACTATCGTGGATAATTTTTTAGATGCACTTGGACTTTTCTTATGAGTGATAAGATGTGTTTGTCTTTCTTTCTTATGTCAAAACTCAATTTGATTGTGTAATTGATGCGGGGTGAAAGCCACAATTTCCCGATCTAAATTAAATTTCCCAAATCGTCAACAAAATTGAAATCTCGGATGAATCAAAGGAAATCTCGGCCAAGATTTACTCAAGAACAGCCCGAAATTTGTTAGAATTCAGAATACAAAATAATGAATGATATGGAAATATAAGAAGATGATTATATGGAATGATAAATGATAAATATAGGAAGATGGGACTATGTTAAGACTTGCAAAGAACCTTGACCAATTATGTGTCAAAATCCGATACAAAGAATTATCTTTCACCCTTCCTTCTTTAACCTTACAAAAGTCTTCTAGATAAGACAAGCACAAGAAGGGATCAATTTGACTTGTAGCACCAACCTTCAAAATGATTAACACACACACAAGAACAATCTAGTAAAGACTCGCAACTTTTCAATCAAAAACTTTCATTTTGATTGAATAAAAATGATAAAATGCAAACCCCGTGAGCGAAGTCACAAGTACCTCACAATAATGTGGAATTCAATAATCACAACTAAGCTACCTAACAATCTCCCCCTCTAAGACAATTTATAAGGGAGATCTCTTATGTAAACTAGGAAATATATCTTTAAATAAATAACCTAGGAAAAATATCTTTAAACGATAATCTAAAAATAATCCTACAAGATAGGATCCAAAAATTACAATTTCCTTAAAATAATTTGAGAACTTCAAGGAAATAAAATATAAAAGATAGTTGCCAATGTTGAGTAAAAATGTACACAAATTTACAAAAACGCCTTTTTCTGTTTTATTCGAATACAAATTTACAAAACACATTTTATTTATTATTTTTTTATTTGAGTTCGACCCTCTCTTTTTGACCTTTTGATTCTAAGTTATATAAATACCGATATTTGGTTTGTTTTGGTGATTTGGGCTGCACCCGTTTTTAGACGGGTTGCCTACGTACCTCGTTAAAGAGAATCAAGCCTCACGTAGTTCCGTGCGGTGTTTTCATGCATCAGAGAATCAAAGTCCAAACCCACCTTCTAGGAAGGGTTGCCTAGTCGATGATTCAACTATCATTTGCATGGTATTTATATCTCGATCATGCATCATAAGATTAAATTAAACCCACCTTCTAGGAAGGGTTGCTTAATTTATCTCTACTATCACGCACATGATCAAGAACAGTGATAGGTTATTTTATTTTATTTTATTTTATTTCACTTTATTTTAAAACTTGTGACTGAATCTGGTTTATAATTTACCAAATTTCCTACGTATCCTTTATTAGGAATCAAGTCGTACGTAGTTCTTAATTGTTTGAAATTTAATTTTATGACTTTCATTTCATATAAAAGTCGAAAATATATTTTGTGATTTAATTTAATACATATTCTTTTGTATTAAATTAATAAAAATTTAACTTTATGACTTTCATTTCATATAAAAGTCAAAAAATATGTTTTGCGATTGAATTTAATACGTATCCTTTTGTATTAAATTTCCTACGTATCCGTAAAAACGGAATCAAATCATACGTAGTTCTTTTATAATTGAGTTTTTTTTGTTTGACTTTATATTTTAAAAGTCAATTTAATTTGCGCGATTGGACTCGACATTTTATAAGTCGAGTTTCCTACGTAGTCTTTTTTTATTTTTAAGACATCAAATCACTCGTAGTTCGTTTGGGAAAATAGTATTTGGATTTGATTTGCGACTGTACCCGATAATAGTTTAAACTTGATATCGAGTTACCTACGTAGCCTTTTAAAATGGCGTCAAGTCTTTACGTAGTTCTACCATAAAAATAATTTTATTTGACCTTATATTTATGATAAATTCTTATAATGAACTTGAATCATAAATGTATAATTTTCATCTACTGAGATATTCTTCATGACATTTACTTTTGTGGTTCATTTTCATAATGAACAAGATAGTACTTAACAAGCTTGTCGTTTTATTTTTGCATACCACACAAGTTCATAAGTCCATAATGTCCACTGAGATAACAAACATTCCTTTTAAAATTGAATGCGTGTATATTTGGGTTATATTTCATGGTAAAGTTACCCCGTTTTATACAAAGAGTAATACATTCAATCCAACTTACACTCAAATATAGTAGCCAAAAGTGATTACTTTCGTACTAACTATAAATTTTGTGTAGTGATCGAAAGTATTTACTTTCGGATCAACTACGAGTTTAGTATAGTGGCCAAGAGTGATTACTTTCATACTAACTCTAAATTTTATGTAGTAATCGAAAGTATTTACTTTCGAATCAAATACAAATTTAGTGTAGTGATCGAAAGTGAGTACTTTCAATTAACTACGAATTTGTAGCGGCGAAATCGATCGATTTCAACCGACCACTAATACTTTGTGTTTCATTAAATATAACTTAGGGAACTTGGGAACTTGTTGCTAATCAGTAAAAAGCTTGTGAATATACGTGTATGTATATATTCATGCAGCACCAGCATATGCCACGCATGCACAGATGTTTGCATCTATGAGCAAATATTCAAAAGTGCAAATGCCTCGGATGAAACCAATAGACAGTAGGCAAACACATAGTCTTTTTGTTTAATATTAGTTTACCACTTAAGTTTATAAATGGAAACAAAAATTAGCATATATAGTAAAGGGTATATGATTTTATGAAAGCCACACTGTTTCTTGCATGTCTCCGAAGATCAAATTCGATTTGTTATCCCGTGAGATCTTGTGCATTAAAGAATTTAACCACTTTTTTGTTGCACACTTCATCTTTTGTTTCTATGATTTTTTTTTATAGCAATTTAATGGAGACTAAAACAAGGCATTCGTCAAACTTGGGTTGAACATACGCAATGGAAACAAAATGACGATTGTAATCGATTGTGGCTCGATATAGCGATCGGAAGTAATTACTTCCGAACAAACTATGAGTTTGTGTGCAGTGGCGGAAAGTATCTACTTTCAGACCAACCGCGTCTTCGTGTTTAAGGTAAAAAAGATTCTAGCTGGTTGATATATTCAAGAGATTAGAAGTTTTCTGACATGAACTTTGTTTACTGGTAATGTATGATCCAAAACCAAAATTCTCATTCAATCCCATGAAATTAACCAAGTATGCGTGAATTGAAAACTGCTTTGAACTTTGCTACTTTGCAGAAGCAAAGTATCCAAATTCTCTACGATTGTTTTTTCAAAAGTAGAAAAGAGAATTAAAAAAAAGGATTTATTATAGAAAGTACTTTGTTTGATCAACACTCACTGTAACTTTTTGTGCTAAAACAAAGTGTATCCTTTGTTTATTGCAATATACCTTGAACTTGATCTTCTGATTTCTTCAACTTTAAATTTCTTTTGGTGTGTGTTTTCTTGTTGCAGGTTGAACGGTGCTTGGAGTGATGAGAGAGAATCGTGCCTTTTGTATAGAACAAAGTGGGAAGTTGAAAGAAGTTTTATGTAGTAACTACCCACTCACACAAAATTAGCCATAATCAATTTAAATTTTTTTTTTAAAAAAAACTTCTTTTGCACGATGTTACACCAATAACATCTTTTTTTAATTGATTTTACGCTTCAAAACTCCAGCAACTCCTTTACCCACTTTCTTAACTTTTGTTTAAATTTAAATTTATTTTTTATATATAATTAACCAATATATGGACAACAATAATTTGTTTATTTGTCTAATATTTATTAGACTTGAGCCCAAATATTAAAAAGAATCATGTTAACAAACATGATAATTTTGGAGAATTAATCACATGCATAAAATGTAACTAAATTATATTAATTTAGATGAAATAATGAATTATGAGAATTCATGAAATTTGACCCCCAAACAGTTGCCCCCGAACTTTATGCGTGTGAGAAATTGAACGCGTAGAAAGTTCGATTTTTTTTTTTTTTTTTTTTTTGGAAGATGCTTCGCTTTTGAAACTATTTGGTTTCATTTATGCATGCATAAAAAAAAGGAACATATTGAATAGTTCCAACGGAAATTTGTTTGGATATGAAATTTACCCATAGTCACTTGGTCAAGAATATGATGTATGGGTATAAAAACTTTGAACTTTATAGAATATTTTTTGTTTGGAATTTGTTTTTTTGATATTTGATATTTGGCTTGATGCCTTTTTGTGGCGGACAAGTGTTTAGTTTTGAGAGCTTTATGCCATTGATTTAGAGACTTTGTAGATATCTCTTTTTAGTTTTGGGGGCTTCTTTAATCAAGTAGTTTGATGACGTTAGTCAACATGATTTTATCTCTCTTGGCTTGAGATAAATAAAGGAGTTTGGAAGGATATCATTTTTTGTTTAAGGGTATGAGAAAATTCACATTGCGAAGCAATTGTAAATTTGATCAAATTTTTAGGGAGATATAAAAATTTATTCCTTGAAAGGAAATTTTGTTTTGAAGAAATATGGATTAAACATAAAGTTTGAGAATGTTGTTTAAGGTATAGCAACTTCGGCATAGAAACCTTCAATTTATCATCTTTCGTAGACGTATTTTGCTTACTCTTCTTTTCTTTTTTATAAAGAAAAAAAATGTTTTGTTGGTTTTTGTGGCTGCACCTAGCATTTTGACTAGCTAGACTGCCTACGTACCCTCTTTGTGAGGGATCAAGCCGTCCGTAGTTCGTTTGAACCAATTTGATTTTGATTTTTTTTTTTATATGCATCAAAGGACGAGATCTAAACCCACCTTCTAGGAAGGGTTATCTCAATCCAAGTCCGATCATCATATGCTTGATTTTTATTCATATGCATCACTCGAATAACTCAAACCCACCTTCTAGGAAGGGTTGTTCAAATCACTCGAACTATCATTTGCATACAAGGGATTTAATTTGCACCCTTTTTTTTTTTTAGGGTGTGTGACTGAATCCGACGTATATTGAATCTGATGTCGAATTTCCTACGTACCCTTTACTAGGGCTCAAGTTGTACGTAGTTCTTTAACAAACCACTTAATTGCAGTATTTGAGAGAGATTTTTTTTTATAATTAGGTGCATTATTAGCTAATTAATGAAATTAGCCAATTTCAACCTGGAGAAGCTTGCATTATGTTCGTAAAGCGACGTTAATCTTATGCATGTTATATTTTATGAAATTAATCTCACTCATATATGTAATTAACTTTTTTTTGAGATCATGAATTAAGATATGAAATTTAGCTTAGCATTTATCTTTATCCCAAAATCCTAACAAACTTGATTCATACTTGATGCCACGTTAGATTCATCAGGATCAAATGCTATCATCATATCTCAACAAATTTTAATTCAAACCAATTTGAATTGTTCGGTGGTTTCTTTTTAAACGGTGATGCTAATATTATTAAGCATCTTCCGCTCCACTTAGAATTCAATTAGAGGCATCCCTCAAATATTTTTCTTAATCTCCTCCAACTTTCAATGGTGTCTCATCAAAAGACTAAGGAAAAAATGGCCAAGGTAATTCTCATACTCGTTTCAAATCAACTTGGGTTTGAAAATGGAAACCAAATGGTTTCTAGCTCGATCGCGGTATCAATAGTAGAGATAAAAGCATTTGCTTTTTAATTCTACCACTTGTCTGAAATGGTAGCGGAACTTTGAGTATTTACTATATTTTCCGTTTGTTCTTTAAATTTTGAACTTTCGGATATCGAAACTATTTGAGATCTTCCCGATATGATATCGGTAAATTAAAGCGTATGCTTTTAGATCAACTTCGAGTCTCGCGGTGGTGAAAGTATATACTTTCAAACCTACTGCAATTTTGTCACTTCGATACTTGAAATGAAGAACTCAAATTTAGCAGACCAACATACCACTTGACATTCTTGGGTTTTATATTTCTCAAATAGACTAGCTTTCATCATAATATAAAGACAAACAATTGAGTTTATATTTGATCAAAGCTTTAAAAGAAATTGGTATGGGAAATTAAGGTCATCATTTTTTTTATGCTAAAAATGAGAATTATTGACTTTTAACTTTGCCCTTTAACTTTCCTGCAATTGGTGTGTAAAAGAGGGGGTAAGGGGCTTTCAATTTGTATAACGTAGAAACACCTCCTAATGCCCCTGACATTGTACATTTAAACTCTGGAGAATGTTTTAATTTCATTCTTGCTAACACCTAACGAAGCTTCTTTTTTTTTTTTTTTAGAAGCCCACTATGAAGATTTGTGGTGAAGTTGGGTCACAGAGAGCACATAAGGGAGATGGCAAGGAAATTGCATTTGGACCTTACTACAATAGGACTGTGTCTATGAAGGAGCTGAAAGTCGGCAACTCCCAAGTCACTGAAATGGTGTCACTAATCAAGAGGGAAGAGGTTTCAGAAGGAAGCTTTAAATTTTCGCTCTATGATGATAAAGGGTGTATATTGCCTACAAAAGGATATGGACCCCGATTTCGAGCGATACTTCTTGAGAAGGTTCGACTTGAGGATGACTTTTCTGAAGTTAAACAAGAGTTTTACCCTCTTATAAAAAGGCTCATGGATGTGTCTATGAATTGGGGTGTAGAATTCACATTTCGTGGTTTGTCTAAATTTATCCCTTATCTTATGGAATGGACAAACCGCGTTTTAGACCGTTATGAGCAACCATTACGGGCAGCTGGTATTTATGGGCTCGTCGGGGTTTCCCAATTTCCTTACGACTACAACAAGGAAGTGTGGAAAGCTTTTTGTGAGCAATGGGGTCCTTTAACCAACACACTCCATCATGGTAGCGGTGAAGTCGGGATTTCTTTGCATGATTTGAAGCAGATTGGCGGGCTACCGATTTTAGGAGACCCTTACGAGGAATACTTGCCACTGAATGAACAACTTTGCAGCTATCCCTCCACTGTGACGGAGATCTTGAAAATTCATGCCGAGCTTTGCCAACATGAAGGCAAGAATCAAGAGGTTTCTTGGTACAAGTGGATTCAACACTTTTATAGAGGTGTGAAGGAGTTTGATGCTTATGGAGAAGAACATCCTTCATCTCGGAAGAGAAAGTCTCCTGCTGTGACAAGTTCAAAAGGGGACATTAGGAAACCATTGCCCTTATGTGTCTCGGATGAAGGAGAACTTGTGGCTTATTTAGCTCTTTTGCTAAGCAGATTTGTTTTACCCCATGGTTCAGATTCTGTTAGACCAGAAACATTTGTGATGGCTTCATTTATGGCTCAAGGAAAGAAGATTTCACTTGCACCCACGGTCTTGGGACACATATACCACGGATTAGGAAAGATAGCAACCTTCCATGGCAATCCCGGTAGCGCCAAACCCAATTTTGGAATTCATTTTGTGATTGGTTGGCTTGCAGAGTACTTTCCTTGTTTATATCCAAGTCGTCCCGAAGATGATATCCGAGGCAAGTTTCCTATGTTAGCAAAGTATGCTGGAGTGAATGGTAATGATATGTCCTTGTACCAAGCCAGACTTGTATTTAGAGGTATAGAGCACTTCTTTCATCGAACCATGAGTTTCGGAGCAAAAAATGATGGTGATGATCTTGTTGAAGTGGGTGGATTATCAGATCAACAGTTTGAGCAATTGCTGAGCATTCGTCCGAGTGTGTTGCCTATTCGTCTTGGGGCTATACTGATGTTACAACCTTACTATCCGAATAGATTCCCACTGCAATTTGGATTTGATCAAGGTGTTCCTGAAAATGGCTTGAAATTCAACTTCTCCAAAAGAACAAGGTGCTCCTTAGAAGAAATCGTTAAGGCATATGACCGATTCTTTAGAAAGAATACTGGGACACATTTTCATATCCCGCCTGAATATCACCGTGGCACTTACACTTATGCTTATTGCAGTTGGTGGGCGAGAATTACTACACCTTATCTTTCTCAATCGTGTCACAAGGTCAAGACTATTTTGCTTAGAAAGAACTGTATTGAAAGAGAACCCAATTTTGTGATCAAAGATACAAGGATTGTCACTAGTGGATTACGAGGAGTCGTGAGGGTATCTCAACGTAAGAATACTCATGCAAGTCCCCTTCTTTCAAGTGATTCTTCTTCTCGGTTTGACACCGACACTTCAAAAGGAAAGAAATCTGTTATTGAAAAGCAACAACTGTCTCTTGTGGAAGAAGTGGATGATTTTCCTAGCAGAATATCTGTCAGTGATGATATCAATCCTAAAAGGGTTCGTCATAACAAGCCTGAAAAATCTGATAGTTCTCAATCTGTTGGCTTTGAAGATTTACCGATGCACGACAACTTGATTGATGTTGATGATGGTATTTGTGAAGAGGGAACATCAACTCCAACCGACAAGGCAAATCAGAGCAGCACTGCCATTGTAGTAATGCATGAGTCTTCCCGAAACTTGACACCGGAAAATATTGAAACGCTTCCTTTACAAAGTGTTTCTGTCACTTTGCAAGACATGCTTTCATCTATTCAGAAAGGATGGGTGCGTGACAGCATTATTGAAGGTGTGAGCTCTATTGTGAAGACTATCTTAGACTTGAAATCTCCACAACGGCTTTTTGATCATCGCGCCCAAATCCTTCATGAGATTAAAACTTTGCAGGCTATTACAACAATTAACCTTGTGAATCTCGAATGGTTTATTTTAAAAGTTCAAAACTTGCTCAGTGATGCCGAAGTAGTCACTACTTTAGCAATTGGTGTGAATATTCAACATGTGCAAGCCTTGACAGCCCAGTTAGCTCATTGCTCTTCTGAACTTTCAGTGAAACGAACTTATCTTTCTAGTTTGTCCGAAAAGGCCCCCAACTTGAAAGAAAGGGAAATTGAAATTTCAGCATTGAAAGAGAAGGTTCGCGAGATGGAAACTAAACTTGAGGCCGACAAGACAAATTTGACGACCGAGAGCGTAAAGGTGCAAAACTCTATATTTAAAGAGGAAAAGAAGTTACGAGAACTCCAGGATGAACTTGATCAATCTGGACAAGGAAAAATTGAAGAAGCCAGGTTGAAGACTCAACACATTGATGCTTTAATTGCTGAAATCAATATTTTTACTTCGTCTAGTTAGAATTTGTGCTCTCCTAGAAATTTGATCTAGCAACAGCTTTTTTAACACCATTTTTTTTTATTTGTAAAGCTTCGTGCTTGGTTGTTTTTGTTATTAATAATGCACTCTTCTAGAGAAAGTATAATTTGAAATAACCAAAATTAGGTCATTCGTTGAATGCAAGCTTATTTTCTATATATATATATATATAGATAGTAATGATATCATGCTTCTCGTTTTGCAGACTTGTACACATACAAATATACATAATTCATTTCTTGCTTGATTTGAGATTAGCATGAATTAAGATTACATTCATCAAAATTTCCGATGACGTTTGTTTTACATGTATAACTTAGAGATGAAAAGAAAGCAAAGGTCCCACCGGGCGTGCCAAAAATATGTTGAGTAAAAATGTAGACAAATTTACAAAACGCTTTTTTCTGTTTTATTCGAATACAAATTTACAAAACACATTTTATTTTTTTTATTTTTTTATTTGAGTTCGACCCTCTCTTTTTGACCTTTTGATTCTAAGTTATATAAATACCGATATTTGGTTTGTTTTGGTGATTTGGGCTGCACCCGTTTTTAGACGGGTTGCCTACGTACCTCGTTAAAGAGAATCAAGCCTCACGTAGTTCCGTGCGGTGTTTTCATGCATCAGAGAATCAAAGTCCAAACCCACCTTCTAGGAAGGGTTGCCTAGTCGATGATTCAACTATCATTTGCATGATATTTATATCTCGATCATGCATCATAAGATTAAATTAAACCCACCTTCTAGGAAGGGTTGCTTAATTTATCTCTACTATCACGCACATGATCAAGAACAGTGATAGGTTATTTTATTTTATTTTATTTTATTTCACTTTATTTTAAAACTTGTGACTGAATCTGGTTTATAATTTACCAAATTTCCTACGTATCCTTTATTAGGAATCAAGTCGTACGTAGTTCTTAATTGTTTGAAATTTAATTTTATGACTTTCATTTCATATAAAAGTCGAAAATATATTTTGTGATTTAATTTAATACATATTCTTTTGTATTAAATTAATAAAAATTTAACTTTATGACTTTCATTTCATATAAAAGTCAAAAAATATGTTTTGCGATTGAATTTAATACGTATCCTTTTGTATTAAATTTCCTACGTATCCGTAAAAACGGAATCAAATCATACGTAGTTCTTTTATAATTGAGTTTTTTTTGTTTGACTTTATATTTTAAAAGTCAATTTAATTTGCGCGATTGGACTCGACATTTTATAAGTCGAGTTTCCTACGTAGTCTTTTTTTATTTTTAAGACATCAAATCACTCGTAGTTCGTTTGGGAAAATAGTATTTGGATTTGATTTGCGACTGTACCGATAATAGTTTAAACTTGATATCGAGTTACCTACGTAGCCTTTTAAAATGGCGTCAAGTCTTTACGTAGTTCTACCATAAAAATAATTTTATTTGACCTTATATTTATGATAAATTCTTATAATGAACTTGAATCATAAATGTATAATTTTCATCTACTGAGATATTCTTCATGACATTTACTTTTGTGGTTCATTTTCATAATGAACAAGATAGTACTTAACAAGCTTGTCGTTTTATTTTTGCATACCACACAAGTTCATAAGTCCATAATGTCCACTGAGATAACAAACATTCCTTTTAAAATTGAATGCGTGTATATTTGGGTTATATTTCATGGTAAAGTTACCCCGTTTTATACAAAGAGTAATACATTCAATCCAACTTACACTCAAATATAGTAGCCAAAAGTGATTACTTTCGTACTAACTATAAATTTTGTGTAGTGATCGAAAGTATTTACTTTCGGATCAACTACGAGTTTAGTATAGTGGCCAAGAGTGATTACTTTCATACTAACTCTAAATTTTATGTAGTAATCGAAAGTATTTACTTTCGAATCAAATACAAATTTAGTGTAGTGATCGAAAGTGAGTACTTTCAATTAACTACGAATTTGTAGCGGCGAAATCGATCGATTTCAACCGACCACTAATACTTTGTGTTTCATTAAATATAACTTAGGGAACTTGGGAACTTGTTGCTAATCAGTAAAAAGCTTGTGAATATACGTGTATGTATATATTCATGCAGCACCAGCATATGCCACGCATGCACAGATGTTTGCATCTATGAGCAAATATTCAAAAGTGCAAATGCCTCGGATGAAACCAATAGACAGTAGGCAAACACATAGTCTTTTTGTTTAATATTAGTTTACCACTTAAGTTTATAAATGGAAACAAAAATTAGCATATATAGTAAAGGGTATATGATTTTATGAAAGCCACACTGTTTCTTGCATGTCTCCGAAGATCAAATTCGATTTGTTATCCCGTGAGATCTTGTGCATTAAAGAATTTAACCACTTTTTTGTTGCACACTTCATCTTTTGTTTCTATGATTTTTTTTTATAGCAATTTAATGGAGACTAAAACAAGGCATTCGTCAAACTTGGGTTGAACATACGCAATGGAAACAAAATGACGATTGTAATCGATTGTGGCTCGATATAGCGATCGGAAGTAATTACTTCCGAACAAACTATGAGTTTGTGTGCAGTGGCGGAAAGTATCTACTTTCAGACCAACCGCGTCTTCGTGTTTAAGGTAAAAAAGATTCTAGCTGGTTGATATATTCAAGAGATTAGAAGTTTTCTGACATGAACTTTGTTTACTGGTAATGTATGATCCAAAACCAAAATTCTCATTCAATCCCATGAAATTAACCAAGTATGCGTGAATTGAAAACTGCTTTGAACTTTGCTACTTTGCAGAAGCAAAGTATCCAAATTCTCTACGATTGTTTTTTCAAAAGTAGAAAAGAGAATTAAAAAAAAGGATTTATTATAGAAAGTACTTTGTTTGATCAACACTCACTGTAACTTTTTGTGCTAAAACAAAGTGTATCCTTTGTTTATTGCAATATACCTTGAACTTGATCTTCTGATTTCTTCAACTTTAAATTTCTTTTGGTGTGTGTTTTCTTGTTGCAGGTTGAACGGTGCTTGGAGTGATGAGAGAGAATCGTGCCTTTTGTATAGAACAAAGTGGGAAGTTGAAAGAAGTTTTATGTAGTAACTACCCACTCACACAAAATTAGCCATAATCAATTTAAATTTTTTTTTTAAAAAAAACTTCTTTTGCACGATGTTACACCAATAACATCTTTTTTTAATTGATTTTACGCTTCAAAACTCCAGCAACTCCTTTACCCACTTTCTTAACTTTTGTTTAAATTTAAATTTATTTTTTATATATAATTAACCAATATATGGACAACAATAATTTGTTTATTTGTCTAATATTTATTAGACTTGAGCCCAAATATTAAAAAGAATCATGTTAACAAACATGATAATTTTGGAGAATTAATCACATGCATAAAATGTAACTAAATTATATTAATTTAGATGAAATAATGAATTATGAGAATTCATGAAATTTGACCCCCAAACAGCCAAGATTAAAACATCTTGACCGGATCTTCAAGGGGGTGTCAGAGACCAAATCTCGGTCCATAATCTTGAACGAGTTTCCAGAGGCTCAACTGATATTTCTTCTCTGCAACTGGTTCTTGATCTTCTCTGTTGGCTGTTCCTCTTGGATCCTTTTAGCCCTTGATATTGTGAATGGTCCTTGTATGAGTGGTGTTGAGGATGGTCCCACATCATACTCCCCTTCTTGGAAAATATTCGACCTCGAATCTTCACCTTGCTCGTTACTCATCATATTGGAACTCAAATCCCTTTGGGATAGGGACTGTAGTGTATACTCTCCTGGAGGATCCCTTGAGGTTTGTTAAACTTGCCTTGAAGACGAGTCGTGCAACACTCAACAACAATGAATCTTGGTGATCAAACATAAATCTAGGGCAAGATTTTTCTTCAGGGATGGCCGAGATATCTATTAAGTATCCGTACGCCTCTGTTGGTGATGCTAATTGAGAGTGAACTGCAATTCCATCCTCTCCTAGTGGTGATTCAATAAGATCTCCGGGATCAAGTAGCAAATTCATGTGCATTTGATCGTCCGTGTTCCCTAGTAACTTTCCTACAATAAAACTTACTCGCTTCACAAAATACAACAGTATTAGATAAAAAGAAGTCAAGTAAAATAACTTAACCGTATAGTCATTACAACGGAAAGATATAGAAGAGTGATAAATCCTAGCTTTCTTAAGCACAAACCACTCAATGAACTCACTCAAAGACAAGAATCACATAAGCTGAACATCCATGGGGTTGTGCTCAATCTGTAATTGTTCTAGGTAAACCAAAAGAGCTCTTGCAGATGATTTATTAGAGGTTTTAGTGGATCGATTTCCTGAAAAACGCTAGTGAGCTACAAAAATCTCGGCCGAAGTTTCGTAAAGAACAGGTCGAGATTCTTCACTAAAGTATCCTTCGACTACTTCTTTGTCCAATGCTCGATCCTTTCACTCTTTCTTCTGCTTCTCATAGGTCTCAATGATGTGTAACGGAGTCATGGGCTTTAGTTTTCTCTTTTTACCATTGAAAGTTAACATGTACTTGTTGGTATGACCATCATGCTCCACTTTCCGATCATATTGCCACGGGCGACCTAGCAAAATATGGCAAACCTGCATAGGTACTACATCACACAAAATTTCATCAGTATAATGTCCTAATGTGATAGTTACCTTAACTTGCTTGTTGACCGTCAAAGTACCACAATCATTAATCCATGTTAGTTTATAGGGTCTAGGGTGATAAAATGTAGGAAGTTGCAATTTAGTAACCATTTCAACACTAGCAATATTACAATAACTACCTCCATTAATGATCATATTGCACACATTTCCCTTAACAAGACATCTAGTATGAAAAAGATTTTCTTGTTGGGTATCTTTACTAAGAGAAAAGTTAACATGCAAGATCCTTCTAGCAATCAAAGATTCCCCATGCTCAAATTCACAACTCTCATCACTTTCACTAGTACTTTTATTGTCTTCTTCACTTTCATAATCACCTTGTTGATTAATGAATAAAACCTTGTTATTAGGACAACCCTTTATTAATGACCTCTACGTACCTTGACTTTAAAACACACAATATCTCTAGAATGTAAAGTAGAGTTAGAAGTGCTCCCTTTAGGATCCTTTGAAGGCTCATTCAAATGTTTAGAATGTGAGGGATTAGATGATGAAGCTCTCAATACTCCTTGGTTGTCGTTCCTACTTCGAGACTCTCTTTGGGAGAAAATTTGGTCGAAATCTCGGCTGATATTTTCATGTCTGGCCTGAGATTTGTTTTGGTACTATGAGTTCGTCTCTTGGTTCCGTCCTTGGAGCTTCTTTTCCACCTTAATATTCAAATGCAGTAAGTTAGTCATATTAGCATAAGGATATAGATCAATTTCAGTAGCTAATGATGGATGCAAAATTCTTAAAAATTGAGCCATAGTAGACTCCTCATCCTCTTGGACATTGACCTTAATCATCGCCATTTAAATGGTGGTGTAGGCTTCTTCTATGCTACGGGTGCCTTGCTTTAAGTTCTCCAACCTTTGCCTTGCTTCCCTAGCATAGTATGGAGGTATAAATCTTGGTCTGATCAATGCCTTCATGTATACCCAAGTATGGATCTCTGGTGCTAATGTTTGTCTTCTATCTTTGAGAAGGTTATCCCACCAAACTAGGGCATATCCTTGGAATTCCAACACAACAAGTTGGACCTTCCTTTGATCACTAACGTATGACAAGACCATATTTGTTCAATTTTAGTCTCTCATTCCATGTAAATGTCCGGATCTAATTATCCCTCAAAACTCGCAATCTTGACCTTCACTTTACCCATGTCATCATTGTTTTGGTAAGGTCGATAGGGTTCCAAGTCTTGACCTCTCCTAGGAAGAGGATTGCGCCTGACGTAAACTCTCCACTTAACATCATCAATATCATCCTCCAATTCTTTAAATTCATAAACAACATTTGTAGTGTTAGGGCCATGGAAATTCAGATTCGGATAATGCGTACCTGACCCTTGAGGGTGTCTTGGATCTGGGGATGGAGGTATGGGAGGGTTTCTTGAGCTTTCACCCATTCCAGAGGAGAATCTCGGATGAAATCTTGGGTTAGGGTTGAGATTTTGGGCCGAAATTTGTTCTCTGGGACGAGTTTCCAGCCGGTCCGTCCGTTCAGCTATTCCCGAGACCATCTTCATGAGTTGAGAAATTTGTCATTCGTTTTGGGATTAGTTAGGTCACCTCATTATGACCCTTGTGGGCCTTTAGACATTCTACACAAACATACAAAATAACAACAAACGCGTGAAGTTAGTGAAAACGAGGGTTCCTTACTTGTTTTCTCTCGCACTCACAATTTGTTGTGATATCGCAAGCAGGTTTGACGTAGTTGCCTTGGATGGGTTAATGCTTCTTTACTAATCGATGCACTAGCTTCCACTAGAACTTCATTGGATGCCTCAAGTAGTCAACTTGTGTTTTGAAGAAAGGTTCTTGTGTTGAAAGATAGTTAAATGATACCTGTTGTAAGTCTCTTCACACATTGGTTCAAGATAGAAAGAATATTGCAAGTATGACGCACTAGTATGATAAAAAGTATAGATACTAACTAACACACTCAAAGTATTAACTCAATGTTTTTAGATTAGAAAGAGGCTAAGAGAAAGGCGCACAAGAGATTAAGAAGAGAGAAAGAACGTACCTTGAGTTTATGAAGTTAGAAAGAGAGATAGCCGGGATTAGTTTTGGGTATGGCTAGGACTCTTAACTGGATCAAGGTAGGTATAAAAACTCTTCTTCCGATGTACTCTTGCACAGGGTGCACTTTGATTCTTCAAATTATGCCTCCAAAATTTCTCGAAATTTAGACAACAATAGCAAAACTCGGGTCAAATCTCGGCGGAATTCCTGATGCATGGCCGAGATTGTTGAAAAATCGAGTCTTTGTGTGGACGTTTAGCAATCACCTTTGGGGTTCTACTCCTTGGTTTCCTTGTGATCCTTAGTTGATGGAAAAGTGTTTATAATGTTGTTTGACAGAGGATAGGCAAGATCTTAACTAGTAGAAAAGACCTTAACTTTAAGCACAAACTTTGTTCTCTTTTTCCGTAGGGTTGGGCGAGGTTTTCAAGGTCACTCGTTGGCTTGTGTTTGGTTGTGGCGTTTCTCTCTTCCAAAACTTACACAAAACATGTTAATCTCAATTAATTTTACAAAGCATGCGAACAAGAAAAGACTCAATTTTTATATGACTTAAAGAAGACTCAAATAAAATAAAAAAATTTGACTTAAACCTAATATGCACTTCATTCGTTGAGCTCTAATACCACTTGATATGGGGTGAAAGCCGCAGTTTCGCGATCTAGATTGAAAGTCGTCAAATCGTCAACATAATTGAAATCTCGAATGAATCAAAGGAAATCTTGGCCGAGATTTACTCAAGAACAACTCGAGTTTTGATAGAACTCAAAATACAGAATAATGAATGTTATGGAAAGATAAGAATATGATTATATGGTATGATAAATGATAGATATAGGAAGATAGGACTATGTTAAAAAGACTTGCAAAGAACCTTGACCAATTATGTGTCAAAATCCGATACAAAGAATTATCTTTCACCCTTCCTTCTTTAACCTTACACAAGCCTTTTAGATAAGATAAGCACAATGAGGGACCAATTTGACTTGTAGCACCAACCTTCAAAAAGATTAACACACACAAGAACAACCTAGCAAAGACTCACAACTTTTCAATCATAAACTCTCCTTTTGATTGAATAGAAATGATAAAATGCAAACCCCATGAGCGAAGTCACAAGTATCTCACAATTATGTAGAATTCAATAATCACAACTAGGTTACCTAACAATCTCCCCCTCTAAGTCTATTTATAAGGGAGATCTTCTATGTAAACTAGGAAAGATATCTTTGAAAGATAACCTAAAAAAGATATCATTAAAAGATAATCTAAAAATAATTCTAGAAGATAGGATCCAAAAAATAACAATTTCCTTAAGATAATTTGAGAGCTTCAAGGAAATAAAATATACAAAATAGTTGCCAATATTAAAAGATCTTGAACGGATCTTCAAGGGCGCATCAGAGACCAAATCTCGGTCCATAATATCGGCCGAGTTTCATAAGGCTCAACCAAGATTTCTTCTTTGCAACTGGTTCTTGATCTTTGTTCGCTCAAAAGTGTGTGCGTCAAAGTCTTAAATTTATATCTAGAACTCAAAGCAAAGCGAACCCGCAGTGTACGGATCAGCTGTAGCAAGGTAAGAAATTCCAGAGTCGAACTCAGGGATTTTGTGAGAATAAAATCGAATTCGATTATCTAGCAAAATACAAAAGCTTTTGTGATTAATAAAGGGGAAAATGATTCCAAGGATTCAAGTATCCGACTGCGGCTTTCGATTCAAGACACTTCTAAAGATCAAAGGACAGATTTTATATTGCCAAGGTTATGTGTTTCAAAGGTAGATATCGTATGGTGAAGTGCCGAAACCTATTTGTCTAATCCAAAAGCTCTCTCTATAAAGGTTGTTGAGGCTGCAATATAGAAAGATCTAAGGACAAGAATTACACTCAAACTAACCACCCAAAACCCCAGGATGTGACTCTCCAAGGTAAAGATAGGAAGTACACTTAAAACCTTAATAAAGGATGTTGAGCCTCTCTATTACCCAAATCTTGTAATCTTAATCTATTAAATGTAAAATCAAGGTTGAAGTCTCTTCGTACACTCAAATAGAGCTTAAAAAGGTCAAGCAAGGTTGAGATTTAGGCAATGATTAACTTTGGTTAAAGATTAAATCAATTAAAGATCATCAGGGGAATAAATCGTGTTGTTCATGAGAAAATCGTCCGATTTTCCTGAAGAACAGTCCGATTTTCCTGTTGTCGCAAAGTTAAAATCTAAACTCTCAGGGTCCAATTGGTTGAATGAGTTCAGTCTATCATTATCTAAGCCTCAATCATCAACTATTCTCCCCAGAATCACAATTGTTTTAGCCAACCATTTTCAAAATCAAATCAAATTTAAGATTGAGTGAATAAATCAAATAAACCCGAATCTTGAATAAAAACTCAATAACTTTCAATTCTGTAAACTAATCTCAAAACCAATCAATGTATCTCTCAATCAATTCAATATTGTGTTCAAAAACCACAAAAATCGCAATAGAAACAAGGAATCTCACAAATATGATCAAGATTGACTTCCCAACAATATTGCTTCAATCCCTCTCCAAGAATCTTCAATCTCTCACAAACGTGTAAAGATTTCCCGCTGTGTCCGTCCCGTTTTCGTTCCTAGGGTTCCAACCTATAGTTTCTTGCTAATGGGCCGCTTGGTAAAACACTTCTCTAGCCTAAAAGTGATGGGCTTTGAGTCGTCTTTACCATTGGCCCGAAAACAAAGAAAATCGAGCTAGCCGATTTACACACAAAAATCGTTCGATTTTTAAGGGGATAAATCGTCCGATTTATGTAGTAAATGACACGATTTATGTAGTAAATGGCACGATTTATGTAGTAAATGACACTTCTCCCAGTTTAAAACTAAGTTAGTATCTTCACATCTCTTAAGAACTAATGAAAGGTTAGAGAGACAGTTATCAAAGGAAGAACCATATACCGAAAAGTCATCCATGAATACTTCCATGATATTCTCTACATATTCTGAGAAGATTGCCATCATACACCTCTGAAAGGTGGCTGGAGCATTGCATAAGCCGAATGGCATCCTTCTATAAGCGAACGTACCCCAAGGGCACGTGAAGGTCGTCTTCTCTTGATCATCCAGGTGAATGGGAATCTGAAAGAAACCACTATATCCATCTAGATAACAAAAGTAAGAGTGTTGGGCTAACCTTTCCAACATCTGATCAATAAAAGGAAGGGGAAAGTGATCCTTCCTAGTGGCCATGTTCAGCTTACGGTAGTCGATGCACATTCTCCACCCCGTAACTATCCTTGTGGGAATAAGTTCGTTGTATTTGTTGGCAACAACGGTAATGCCTCCTTTCTTTGGTACTACCTGTACTGGACTCACCCACTTGCTATCGGAAATAGGGAAGATGATACCTGCATCAAGTAGCTTAACGATTTCTTTCTTCACGACCTCTTTCATGATCGAATTTAACCGTCTTTGAGGTTGACGTGAAGGCTTGTAATCCTCTTCCATTAAGATTTATGCATACATTGAGAAGGTTTAATGCCTATCAAATCATCAATAGTATAGTCTAATGCTCTCCTATGTTGCCTTAGAACATTCATAAGCTTCTCTAATTCATCATCATTCAGTTTCGCACTAACTATAACCGGATTCGTAAAGTTAGTGCCAAGGAATGCATACCTTAAGTGTGTAGGGAGGGGCTTCAATTCCAATGAAGGAGGTGCTTTGATTGATGATTCATGACCTTCTAATATCATGGGAGAAGCCTCTGAAGGTGGGGAAGGTGCACTATTAGAGTTGAGAACAACTGCAGTCAAGTTTGTAGAAACCGGAGAATTCATCGCTAAATCGACCCCCTGTGAAGAAAATCGTCCGATTTTTAGGTCGATTTTTCTTCCTGTTGTCAAAAATCGACTTGCCTTTTCAGAAATTGAGTGATTTATTTCGTGTATGTCGATTTTTTTTACAGTTTCCGGGGTTAATTCTAACTCTTCAAATCGTGCTCCTGGTTCTTCCTTCACATCTTCTAATGCTTTTACCTCATCATCACAATCATGCTCTACTCCTTTCTCCATGATGCTCATACTAAGAACCTTTTGAAGTGGGTCTTTCATTAGGATTGAACTTACCACCTCTCTAGACTCTTCTTCATCAAAGATGTTAAAGACATCTTCTCTCAAGGCTGGCTCTTTGATTAAAGAGGAGAGTATGAACTCCACTTTCTCTTCACCTATATTGAAGGATAGATGTCCATTCTTGCAATCTATCATGCATCCGGATGTTGCAAGGAATGGTCTCCCAAGAATGATGGGAACTGGATAATCTGCAGGGATGTCAAGAACGACAAAATCTATAGGAATGTAAAACTTACCGAGTTTTACAAGAATGTCTTCTATTATCCCAACTGGCTTAGTGGTGGAATGATCGGCCATGTAAAGTGTTATCTTCACCGGTCTAGGCTCTCCTAGACCAACCGCCTTGGATAAAACAAGTGGTATGATGCTCACACTTGCTCCAAGGTCGCAAAGTGCATCATAAGTAACCTCTCCTAAGGTGATGGGTATGCAAAATGATCCCGGATCATGCAGCTTAGGTGGCATATTCTTTGTCATAGTCTTGATGAGTTCGGATGACTCCGTGCTCATCTTAACTTCTCCAATGTCTTCTAATATCCTCTTGTTAGAGAGGATTTCCTTGAGAAATTTCCCGTAAGCTGGCATACCTAAAATTGCATCCATAAAAGGTATATTAATATGCAACTTACTCATAAGTTCAATAAACTTACCGAAGTATTTATTTAGGCGCGCCCGCGCTGTAGATTGAGGAAAAGGTAGAGGTGGTTTGTAGGCGGGAGGAGGAACATAGACATCTTCCTTCTCTTTTCCTTCTCCTTTTCGGTGGTTGTTTCAACTACTTTAGGTTGAGGATCGGTAGTTGTTACACCACTCCTAGTAGTGACTGCCATAACCCTTCTCTTTGGGTTATCTTCCGTCTTCCCTGAAAGTTTCCCTTGATCTCTTGGGACTCCTCCGGCTTTGCTAAACACTTGGTTTTCTAAAGCCTTGTGGGCTTTATCAACCGAAGTTATATAGCTCTCCAATCCTTGTAACTTCCTTAGGATCGTCTCCAGCATGGGATCGGGCTTGTTCGATCCATTTGATGATTGTTCCTGGCTTTTTAAAGGAGTAGAAGAAGATGGAGATGTTAAAGCTTTTTCAGCATGAGAATAGGGATTACATGAATTTTCTTGATTGGATCTTATATTGATGTTGTTGGAGTTCCTATTGTTGTTCTTCCAATTGTTGTTCCGGTTGTTGTTCCGGTAGTCATTCCTTTGATTGTTATCCCTTCCCATATAGTTGGCTTCCTGCTCCTTAGCCTTTTGAAGACTAGTTTTGATTACTTTCTTCAACTCTTTGATTTCATTGTTGAGGGAAAATATTTGTGTTTGAGAAGCGTGGTTCAACTTAGCTCCCGGATCACCTTGATTTCGGCTATTTGGGTCCACCTTTCGGTGGGAATACTTCTCAATCACCTGGGCTTGCTTCTCAATGAAGTACCAAGCATCATCCTCTCTCATGTCTATGAATGTGCCACAAGAGAGAGATTAGAGATTGAATTGTGTTTCCACATCCAATCCCTTATAGTAGATCTCCAATAATTCCAACTTTGAAATGTCGTGGTGTGGGCAATCCAATAAGAGATCCAGAAACCTTTCCCAAGATTGAAACAAACTTTCGTTAGGCTTCATAGAAAAAGCATTTATCTTACCTCTCAATTCCGCCGTTTTGGATGGCGGGAAGAACTTGGTGAGGAATTCCGAAGATAGATCCTCCCATGTGGCCAGCTTTGCAGCTGGAAGTGTTTGGTACCAAGTTAGAGCTTTGTCCTTCAAAGAAAAGAAGAACGGTTTGATCTTATAATTACTTGTAGTAGCCTTCTTCGGCTTCATGGTCTCCATGAGAATCTCGAAATTCTGCAAGTGTTGGAGTGGAGATTCAGCACTTGCTCCACCAAACTGACTTTGGCGAACCATGGTGATAACTTGTGGTGTAAAGCTGAACTCCTGGATGTCCTCAGCTCCGAAATTCACACCTAGACGGCGTGGTTGATGAATTGGATCCATCCTTTGCCCCAAAGTTCGGGGCTCATCATCTTCATTACAAACTCTCACATCCCCAGCTGGAACGCGAGGAACAACCGGTGGTCTTGGGTTGTTACAAACAGGATGAATCACTGGATTGATTTCCTAAAGTTCCGGCATGTCCGGATCGAGTTCTTCATTATCGGATGAATCATCTCTATTGGACTTAGTTGGCTTCTTGACTTTCTTCTTCTTCCTAGCATCATTCAATTCCAACTTCATGTCCAACATCATAGCCCTGAGTTCATCAATTTGGAATTGATGACTCGTTTCATCATCTACACGAGCTTTCTCACTCAACTTTAGTTGACATTGAGCTTCATCCAACTCAGCCTGGATGTTTCTCTCGTTATTTTCAGCCATTTTCCTTTATTTTAACTTCCTTCTTAAAGTTTTCTCCAATTTAGGATCGAAAGGAACTAGATCTTTAGTGGATCTAGTCTTTCGCATATACCTAAAGAACCTGCAAAGATCACTCAAGTAGACTAATCAAATCACAGGAGCAAGAGCTCTCAAGCTAGACAACCGATAACCGAATTTGGTCTAGACCAAATCCCCGGCAACGGTGCCAAAACTTGTTCGCTCAAAAGTGTGTGCGTAAAAGTCTTAAATTTATATCTAGAACTCAAAGCAAAGCGAACCCGCAGTGTACGGATCAACTGTAGCAAGGTAAGAAATTCCAAAGTCGAACTCAGGGATTTGGTGAAAATAAAATCGAATTCGACTATCTAGCAAAATGCAAAAGCTTTTGTGATTAATAAAGGGGTAAATGATTCCAAGGATTCAAGTATCCAACTGCGGCTTTCGATTCAAGACACTTCTAAAGATCAAAGGACAGAGTTTATATTGCCAAGGTTATGTGTTTCAAAGGTAGATATCGTACGGTGAAGTTCTGAAGCCTATTTGTCTAATCCAAAAGCTTTCTCTATAAGGGTGTTGAGGCTGCAATATAGAAAGATCTAAGGACAAGAATTACACTCAAACTAACCACCCAAAACCCTAGGATGTGACTCTCCAAGGTAAAGATAGGAAGTACACTTAAAACCTTAATAAAGGATGTTGAGCCTCTCTATTACCCAAATCTTGTAATCTTAATCTATTAAATGTAGAATCAAGGTTGAAGTCTCTTCGTACACTCAAATAGAGGTTAAAAAGGTCAAGCAAGGTTGGGATTTAGGCAAGGATTAACTTTGGTTAAAGATTAAATCAATTAAAGATCATCACGGGATTAAATTGTGCTGTTCATGAGAAAATCGTCCGATTTTCCTGAAGAACAGTCCGATTTTCCTGTTGTCGAAAAGTTAAAATCTAAACTCTCAGGGTCCAATTGGTTGAATGAGTTCAGTCTATCATTATCTAAGCCTCAATCATCAACTATTCTCCCCAGAATCACAATGGTTTTACCCAACCATTTTCAAAATCAAATCAAATTTAAGATTGAGTGAATAAATCAAATAAACCCGAATCTTGAATAAAAACTCAATAACTTTCAATTCTGTAAACTAATCTCAAAACCAATCAATGTATCATCTCAATCAATTCAATATTGTGTTAAAAAACCACAAAGATCGCAATAGTAACAAGGAATCTCACAAATATGATCAAGATTGACTTTCCGGCAATATTGCTTCAATCCCTCTTCAAGAATCTTCAATCTCTCACAAACGTGTAAAGATTTCCCGCTGCGTCTGTCCCGTTTTCGTTCCTAGGGTTCCAACCTATAGTTTCTTGCTAATGGGCCGCTTGGCAAAAAACTTCTCTAGCCTAAAAGTGATGGGCTTTGAGTCGTCTTTACCATTGGGCCGAAAACAAAGAAAATCGAGCTAGCCGATTTACACACAAAAACCGTTCGATTTTTAAGGGGATAAATTGTCCGATTTATGTAGTAAATGGCACGATTTTCTTCAATAGAGAATGCTCGTCTCTTGGCTTGTTTCCTTCCTCCATTTATGCTTCTTTTACGCGACTCCTTTGCTCTTTGTGATTCCTCTAAGACTCTTTTAGCTTCCCTAATGACCTTAGATGCTCCTTGCTCCGCTTTTGCTTCCAAATCCACTCAATTTACCTACAATTTAACCAAAACTCGTGTAGACCTCTATTTCTGAAATATAATTGAATAAAGCATAAACCATGCACAAGTTCCCTCTAAATGCAAAGTAAATCGAGGTAAACCTCTACAATATGCATGGTTATAATGGTTTATAATTCATGTAATCAATCTTCGTTGTTGGTTGTTTCCTCTGGATCCTTTTAGCCCTCGATCTTGTGATTGGTCTTTGTATGATTGGTGTCGAGGATGGTCCCACATCAGTAATGAAAATTTTAATATCAGACAATGGAGTAGAGTTTATTCAAAACTCTTTACAAAAGTTATTTCATTCTCTTGGCATTCTATATCACAAGTCGGTACCCTACACTCCCCTACATAATGTCCGAGTAGAGAGGAAGAATAGACATCTCTTGGAGACTACAAGAGCCATCCGTTTACAAGGTCATCTTCCCCTTAAGTTTTGGGGTGAGAGCATTCTATCTACTACCTATTTGATCAAACTCATGCCCTCCTTTGTGCTTTGTTGGCAAATCCATTTGAGATTCTTCATCGAAATCAAGTTTTCCATGCTCATCTTCGGATAGTGGGTGTTTTTTTGTTATTCTCTTATACCGTTCAAATACAAGTTTGAAGTTGTTTATATACCTTGTGTATTTTTTTCTTATCCACCAGTAACACCAACCTTTAAGAAGAGCTTACCTTAACCCTCCCTTTTGTAAACTTATGTGTCAAAACTCCTTAACGAAGAGCTTACCTTAACCCTCCCTTCTTTAAACTTACACAAGCCTTCTAAATAAGACAAGCACAAGGAGGGACTATATTGACCAGCAACACCTAAGAAGATTAACACACACAAGCACAACCTAGCAAGGACTCACAACGATTCAATCAAAGGATCTCTCTCTTTTGATTGAATAAGAATGAATAAAATAAAAACTTTGTAAGCAAAGCAGCGAGTTTTCACACAATATTGTGGAAATATTAATCATATCTCCCTACTAGTCTCACCCTCTAAGGCTATTTATAGGGGAGATTATATTACAAAAGATAAGATTTCTAACTAAAAGATAATCCTAAAAGATAGGATCATAAATCAAAAAATACCTTTAGAATATTTTAGGACTCCGACCTCGGAGTACAGTAATGTGTTCTGGCAGACACTCTGGTGATTCCTACAATCTTTCGAAGAACGAGTGGACATAAGGTGAAGATTAAAAGATGATTTGTAACCACAAGAACAATCAGACAGGAACGAATATCAAATAAACTCAGATAGAAGTGATAGAAGTCCTACAAGGAATTTAGTAGTGTGAAGACGAGAGATAAAACTCAAGGAGGTATGTAAGGACTGATAAGAAGCGCAGATTGAAGAGGACAATATCGGAATACAAATCAAGAGGGGAAGATCACAACCACACTTGGCGGGTTAAATGACAGTGCAACCGAGCTAGACAATGCCATAGGAAAGTATGGGCCCGAGAGTACAAAGAAGATATGTCGTTGACCTCGATGTGAAGAATTAAAGGAGTACAAAGACAGACATTGATAAATCAGTTTAAAGATGAGAAATAAAATTCATCATCATAGAGATGGGTTGACTTCGTCAGAGATGCAAGAATTTTGAATGAAATCTTGACGCAAGTATTGAATACAATAGAAGTCTGAAATTAAAACAACGGATTTCTATAAAGGTGGCATTACAAAACTACACCAACTAGAGGAAGAATGTGAGAGAATGATATAGGTGGACTCGAGGCTCCACAATAACTTCTCCTTCACAGAGATATTTAAGTTACCAACACTAACGGTTCATACTAGAGGTCAGCAAAATGATGGATAATGTAAGAGGAATTGTGAAGACGCGCTTACAAGCTATTGTGGAAGAATTGATAAGTTTATCGACGATAGAGGAATGATACATCCGGACTTGGAAGAGTATAGATGAGCTTACAGTGAAGACTGTAGAAGGAGCCAAAGGAGTATAAACTGATAACCTAGAGGGGATAGTTTTTTTACCAAGTACATCCACATTAAAAGAGGCAGAAGAAAAGTAAGGCTTACGATCTTGTAGAAGGTCAACTACAGACTAATTGGTAACGACATAGAATTTACACGTCCGGGCTAACTAGTGATGATTGGTTGGCAGATAAAAAGAATTACCACAAAGTTATAAAAGAAGTTTATCGACATCTAGAGAATTTTTTTCCAGAGATCAACGAAGACCATGGTTAAGTTAAAGCAATACAATTAGTAGTATCCTTGATAGTAACATTGAATGAGTCCAGTACGGTAACTCTAATTAAGAAATTAAGAAGAAGCTTTTGACGGTCGGTAATGACCATTTATGACAACAATGATGTAAAGAGAATTTTTGTGATTAGATCTTACCTGCTGGCTGAGAAAGGATACATATCAAAGTTAGTAAGCATGGATTCATATAAGAAGAACTAGAAGATCAAGAAGAAACAAATGATTTGAACAGGTCCTATGTCAATCTAGACACAAGGTACTCATCATTTCACACAAATGAGACTGATGGTGCTCTTCTGAGCAAAAGTTGGGGTCAATTAGAATTATAGAGGCGGAACAAACACATAAAGTGTGATTTAATATCTTGGTGAAATGTCTTATTGAGTTGTGAGGTGATTGTAGATGAAATCTACATCTTTCTTGGAACATACATGAGAAAGAGTAAAGTTTAATGACTGAAGGTTGTTATACGGATCCATATTACCCCAATAAGATGATTACGGAAAAGTGTTTACATAAGAGTTTAATGAGAAATGGTGATACTCCAATGAAAATTCAAGCTAACCTTGACAACCGATAATAGGTAGATGGATGAGTAGTAGTGGGACTGCATACAAAGGGTGTGCTAGAAGTCCATTATCGACTGATGACAAAAGAAATGTTGAAAGTAATAAGACCAATCAACGTGGTCCATAAAGCGTGTACGAGAAGACTCAAAGGGATTTGATAACCCTACTAGGTGTAAATATTTAAAGAAGGTAAGACGACATGAGTATAAGGACAACATAATAAATGCGAGTCGAGAAATTTGATTTTTGGAGATAACCATATGCATCTGATAGTTCTTATACCAATGGTACTGGTAGATGTTTAGTAAAAGTCATACCATCGGAACGATAACACTACGATGAACAAGGTGTAAACCAAGTGAATAGCGTAACATGTGAGAATGAAGTTCTTGTATCAAAAGGCGGATATTGCTAAATTTAAATAAAGTGTTGAGATGAGGATGCCTTTTGGAATCTATGCAAGAGTACAACGTAACTGAAGTTCCAACACGAAATGGGTGGTAATGATTAACTGGCAGCTAAGGACCGATTCGGAGGAAGAAAATATTATAAGATGAGTCACCTATTAGAAGAGTTCACAAGACAAGCATGGAAGACAATCATGAGGTTGAGATTATTGTCTCGGTGTAGACTTATTACCACACCTCGAGAATTTGGAGTTACGTATACGTCAAGATTGTAAATAGATCGAAGTAAGGATTTATAGGTCAACGTGAGGTGCCCTACGTTAGAGGTCAAAGGAGATTGTGGAAGGAAAACCACATTGAGTAGTCCTGACGAGTAGTAGGTAGATTTCTGAAGAGACCTAAGTGAATTCCGAGAAATTTTAAGACCGCACGTCCAAACCCTCCAATAAGGCGTGATCGGTGAGTGATTCTGAGGAGTTCCTAGATTGATTATGAAACCCAATGGGGGTCGAGGACCATAGTTTCAACAAATATGGACGGTTTATCTCGAGGTTTTGAGCAGCAGTACTCATGGCTAGAGGATAATCCTTCTCTTTACTATAATAAATCATCTCTAGATTGACGGCCTGTTTGAAGAGAATCTTGTTTCTATACAAGGGAAGTTACAAGTGAGAGTTAGAAATTATCCTAACTAACAGAGGACGCCAATATGATTAATGGGTGGCGACAAAGTGAAAAGAGTAGCGCAACGAAAGTGTGGTGGGCCCATGTAACTCGATGTTATGTCAACTATGACCCAAGTTAAGGAACTATAAATCGATATTGACATGTCCCCCTGGGGCGTGAGGTTGGGTATAACAAGTTGAAAGCCTAACCAAAGGGAAGTGATAATTCATCAATGGAGAGGCGGTCCGACTGAGTCATATTATGGGGACAAGACCAAGTGAGTGGTCTTACAAAGAGCATTAGGAACTTAGTAAATTGCCAGGATATGTCTAAATCAGTGTTTCAGAGTTGATAGTCGGGATCTCCCAAAAGGTAGAAGCAACTAGGCCCAACGAAAAGAAATAAAGTTTTATAGTTATTTTATAGTAGAGTCATCAACAGGGATGAAAGGGGGTTTAGAATAGAAAACCGTTTAAATCTTAAGGAGGAGTGGGAAGTTATTTATCGACCATCACTGCTATCCATAATAGAAGGTGTACACATAGTGTTCACGAGTAACAGTTAGGGGAATACATACTGGATCCGGGACATGTCATCAACTATGAGAAGCTGATAGTTGAGATAGATCATATTTTTGTGGAGTACCGGTAGCCGTCCTAGAGCGTAGTACTAGACGTCTACAGTCTAATGATATACCGATATTGAGGATCCAGTGGTCTAGACGAGGATCCGATGAGGATACATTGGAGACGAAGGAGATCATTAGGTGTAGCTACCTTAAGTTCTTTGCGGAGGTGGCCGCTACTTCAATAACGACGAGTTAGTACTCGGATGTTGTTTTGTGTGACCTACATGATTATGTATTGAGGGAAGTCGTTTGATTAGATGCCCTTATTCTAAGTTTTGGGACAAAACTTATTTTAAGGGGGTACTGATGTAATATCCGGAAATTTCTTTAAATCAATTTCGAGTCAAACCGGATTTCGATCCGTTGACCTTTTCATTTCACCTAATTTCCGGTTTCATCACAAATTCTATCATTTTATGTGAGACCTTTTTCTATCATTTCCGTTGACCTTTTTCTCACACTAAACCCTAATTTGCAACCATGAGTTCATAGCCTTGGACGAGATCATGACGAGGCCATGACGACATCATCCGACGAGTTTTGACAAAGCCACGAAGAGATCATCTCACATACCAATTCCAACCATTTCTTCAGCCTCTTTGCGAGCCAGCCGGGCCTTGTGACAGCCCATACATGCAGTCCATGCTCCACGCCAGCCCAACAACATGACTACCTCTCAGACGGGCCAACCCATACACGCAGTCCATGCTCCACGTAGCTGAAGCCCAACGTGGAAGAACAACCTCACATCAGCTACCCTCAAACTCCCCCTCTTGATCTTCCTTCCTTAATGAACTACATCCATAACTATCTAATACAACAACCCTCTCACACGTCCACATTCACACCAAATGATTTCTTTCCCTCTATCGTCCTTGATTCATGCCAGCCAAGGATACCCGGATCTTCTACCGTGCACCTCTCTCTCAATCCAATAACACTAGCGATTTCTAGAGTGCCAATGAAGAACACAACATCGAATCTTCCATTGCTGCCCTCTCTACCTCACGCCTTCCACGCCTATCTTCACAACGCACTCGCGTGGCCTACTCTAGTCTCCAGGAGGAGAGATCAATCCGTAACGTACAACGCCTTCGTCAACGTCTACAAGGTGAACTTCTAGTCCCTCCTTTACAACCTTATCCAATCCTTGATTCTGACCTGAAACATCAGCAGCCCCAGTCAGGAACTACTGCTCGGCAGCCAACAATGCGTATCTCGCTTGACAAGCAGATTGGCGCCTCTCTTCCCTCGACTACAACTTCCAAGCAAGAGCCGGATCTTCTCCTCCTTCTGTTACGCCACAGTGAAGAGCAGATCCCAGAGACCAAGCCTCTTTCTCCTCTGTACGAGACAACAACCAACATCACCTTCACGCAGCAACAACCCAGAGGGCCATTCATCTCTTCTCCTCCCACAACTAGTCGAGCCATTTGGATTGGTAAAAATCATCACCTCATCCTTGACCTCTATACTAGTGTACAAATGTATCCTTATATTTGTGTTAAATCACTCAGGAACTGTCCCTAAAGAGCCAGCAGATAAGCTATAAAATGTCTGCAGTTTCCGAGTCTTGAAGCAACCAACTTAGGAGCTATATCTGGGTATGAACAAATCATTCTTTTTGGCTGAATTTTGGATATGATATAGTTGGCATATTGTTGTAGAACATATTAAAATTTGGGAGGAATCCAGCCAGTGGTTTAGGAGTTATGATTTTTCGAAGTTGGGACCTTAAACAGTGTTTTCTGTTGTTGCTGAATATTCCGTGTTGAGAAAAAACTGGTTGTGATGCAGTTTTGTGAAAAAGTTTTGAATAGGTTTTTTTATCTCTGTTGGACTTGAATTTCGGATATGTCATAGTTAGGATTACATAGTATAATATATCAAAATTTGAGAAGATTTTAACAAGAGGTTTAAGAGTTATGATTTTTCAAAATTGAGACAGTAAGCAGTTTTTTCTGTTTTGGTGAATTATTTCAAGTGTTGGAAAAAAAACTATGTTAAAGCCGTTTTTGGATCTAGATTTGAATGAGTTAGATAATTCTGATGAACATGAAATTTTGATGGATTAGAGTTCATATACTATACTTTATCGTGTAAAGTTTTGAGGATGATCCAACAGTTAGTTTTGGACTTATGATATTCCGAAGTAGGGTAGTAACTCAGTTTTTGGGAAAATAAGTGATTATTTTGGCTAAGTATGAATTATTGGATGTTGGAACCAACTTTGGGGATTTATATAGAGAGTTTGGTTTAGTGTTTTAGAGAGATCTTTGGCCTTATGATTAGTATGCATATAATAGAAGTCTTGGATAATTTCCTTAGAATTTTTATAGTTTTATTCGGGCTTCATATCTTGAGCCAAAGTTGGATCCTAGTAACCTTTTAGAAAGTAGGAAAAATGTGTAGTTTTCTAGTTTCTACCTAAACTCACTCGTAAGATTTAGATTATTATATTTATCCTCAAGTAAGAGTTTAAGTATATATTACGAGATTTTTGGAAGTTTTGGTACCAAGGGTAAAATGGTCATTTTACCTTAGGAGGGTCTTTTAGTAATTTCCCTTAGGATGAGATTGTACATCTTAGAAGTTATAGACTTCAAAGACTATGAGATGTATTTTGATCCACTTGCCTCCTATGTCAGACAATTGAGTTTCTACGGTTGCGGATCGAGTTGTGATTAAGGGAGTCGAGATTTGATTTAGGCAAGTCCTTTGGGCTTACTTAGCTAGCTTTCGGATATGAGTGTGAATTATGATAGTGGTGTTTGAATGATGTGTTTATAAGTGTATCTAATATTGATTATCGACCGACCTACATAATTGGCCTAAGAGTAACGGGCGGTGGCATTCTGCTCAGTTAGCCCGAGGGCGTTTGGGGTTTCTTTAAGGACTAGTCAATACTTGGTTTGCAGGGACGCCACCGGCGGAGGTGTGCCGAACCATCACCAGTTGGATAAGGAATGGAGGCGAGAAATCTTAAGATTCTCGTGCCACAACTTTAAAAAATAGAATAAAGTGAATCACCTAAGTTATTAGATAATAACCGGTTTGTGTGCCAGCATGATGATTATTTTATTTTACTTGAGTTGTGTTTGTGCTATTTTTTGTTCTACATATATTTGGATTGTTAGCTAACGGTTTATCCGTGTTGTAGATTCTGTAGAGATAGACAGTTGTAGAGAGATTCGGGACGGATGGTCAGCCGGGTTCACGTACTCATTAGATGGGGGCGGGGAGTCTTCCGTTGAGCATGCAGGTTAATATATCTATGTTTTGTAAGGTTGTCATGTGTTGAGCATTCATGTAAATATTGTTTGTTATTTTCAAAGAATTTAAATACATTTGTGCCTTGTTGTAAGATCCTAGTAAAGTTGTTAAACCAAGGTCGGGACCCATTGTGAGGTACTAACCAGTAGCTCTCTGAGTTCCAAGAATTCGGGGTGTTACAGAGTAGAATCTCAATGTAAGTATTATCATCATCTAGTTATCTTTTATTATTTTAATACCTTTAATCTCTCAAACATTCTAAAGGTATTTGTTGGTTTTGATCCTATCTTTTAGGATTATTTTTGTAACACCCCAAATCCGCGGGACTCGGGGCGCTAGTAAGCTAGGATCTCACAATGAATCCTGTCCCTAACCTGACAACAAGTTCAATGGATCTTACAACAAGACATAGATAGACTAAAATCAAATACATAAAACTGTATAATCTACATATCAAAAGGTTTACAACAACACAACCGAGTACAAACAACAACCATAAACATCCAAGTACAAAACAACCCATATCCCACGAATAACCTAGTGTACAGAAGTCCCCGGCTGATCACCCTGTTTGGCTCACTCTGCAATCTTCCTAACCTGCAGATCAACTACAACACAGTATAAACTGTTAGCTAACAGAAAGGAAAGGAATGAAGTAATAGCACAAACACACCAACACATCACAATATGAAATGCCACACACAACCGTTTATTATCTTTACTTAAGTTATTCCATTACTAATTCAACTTAGTTTGTGACACGAGGAGCCTAAATAACCCCGTCTCTTCCCCCTTTAAGTAAGGTTTTGCATGGGATCTACCTCCCCCTGAGCTACTGGCTTCCGAGCACCTCCTTCAACTCTCAACAAGCGTCGGCAGGTGGTCACGACCCATTATAACACACATGGGCCATTTATGGTAATGAAGTGGTCATCCTAGTCCGATTTAGGTTATAAATGCAACAATCATATGAACACACACACAACTATTGCAACCACTCAAATCCACAACCGCGTGCTAAGTAAGTTACATGGACTTACTTGAGATACTCGTAATCCTGAACCACGTCACAGTTCCCTCTGGAGGAAACAATCAACGCCTGCATAAGCAAGGCATACACAATATCAAACGTTACAAAGGTTAGGAGACACGTCTCCTACACCTCATAACCATAACCAACTATAACTCGCATCTACACCTCAGATCCTCAACATAACTCACAATTCATCAAATCTCAAGGTAGCATCTAATCAGCATTCCTCAATCTCAATTCTAATCCTAATTTAATTAATTAACCTTTAATTAAGTAATTAAATTTCACCAAAATAATGTTTTCCCCGCAGGCAATTTCTAAACCCACTTGCTATCAGATTTCATCAAATAAACAACCCATAAACACCAGAATAATATAACGACCATAATGGAATTTCCAATTATCCATTTTGACAAGCCTATGGTAAATCTAGGCCAAATCGCAATACGGAAAACAAATAAATTTATCACTTATTCGTTACTAAAACGATTGAAGATCTGAGAGAAGATTCAGAATCACAACGACGCAGGCTACGCATGGACAACATCAAATTCACCGAATCTGAGCTACGGAACCATCCTGGTGACATATATGCTCGACCAGATCTCTATATACTCGGAAATGCAAAAACTCGGTACCGATATGAAGAGAATGAAGAGAGGAATTCAAAAACTCAAACGGAATTGAAATCGGATTAGAAACGGAGAGTAGATATGAGTTTGAAGGTTGAGAGAAATCAGAGCTTTTACGAGGAAACGTGAAAGGAAATGAATTAATAAAGGATTTCCCGCTATTTATAGTGAAGACGATAATTATCCTTTAGCGAAGTCGATAATTATCCTTTAACCGATCCAAAGGCGTGTTGAACCCCCATCTCTAAACTTCTCAAAATTGGAATAATAAATCTGGAATCATGTAAGGATAATTATTCCACAACTGCCTCGGAAAACGTGTATTCCTAAGCCGTTAAGAAATGAAATAGAGACTCTTTTGACCGTTTTACCTTTCCATGTTATTTCATATCTAGGACATACCGATGTCCTGATCATTTCTCTCAACTGTATTTTTGTTAATTGGATATCCCAAATACTTCAGATAACATTGGAGGGTAAAAGTAATTACCCGGGGAAAAAGTGAAAATTTTCCCATAAGTCCAAAATTACGCCATGAACATAACGGTGGGACTCATACTCATCACTTGCGCAATCTTCGCGACTTATATGTCAATTACTATCATTGATTAAGTTAATCAACATTAAATAGAATTCGGAAATCCTAGCTATTACATCGCACACCCCTTAAGAAAAAGTTTTGTCCTGAAACTTGAACAGTTTCCAAGTCCTCTCGGGCCCATATGCCGAGGTATAAACACTCTCTCTATCGGAAATATCACATCTCAGTTCAAAGGTATTAACCTATAACACTCAATAACCTCAAAACATAGCATGAAGGAATCACCAACTCCAGCAACAAGATCATAACGCTATCCAAAGGCATAGGGAAAAACCATCTCTAGCCAACCTATAACCACGTTACAAGGCATGGAGGAAAACTGTCTCTAGCCAAATCGTACACGTAACGCCACTACGTGGAGGAAAACCATCTCCACTCACACTATGTCCATCAATAATAGCATGGAGGAAAGAACCATGTCCAGGTATACCTAACTCGCGCTAGCAAACAAGATCTAAAGGATCATATGCACACATCACAGCTAGCACGAAAACACAACATATCACATAAAGACATAACATCCATTTATCAAGATAGCACTAAGATCTACTCGTCGATCCTACAAGTGCATCTACCTCAGCATAAAACTTTAGATATTATCCTTGGTCTCCCATGTAGCCTCCTCTGGTCCTCGTATAGACCACTATATCCTCAACATGGGAATGTCCTTCGAACGCAGGCATCTCATACCTCGTTCTAGGATTGCAATCTGGTGCTCAACTTAGTTTGTGACACGAGTAGCCTAAAGAACCCCGTCTCTTCCCCCTTTAACCCAGGTTTTGCATGGGATCTACCTCCCTCTGAGCTACTGGCTTCCGAGCACCTCCTCCAACTCTCAACAAGCGTCGGCAGGTGGTCACGACCCGTTATAATACACTTGGGCCATTTAGGGTAATGAAGTGGTCATCCTAGTCCGGTTTAGGTTATAAATGCAACAATCATATGAACACACACCCAACTATTACAACCACTCAAATCCACAACTACACGCTAAGTATGTCCCATGGACTTACTTGAGATACTCGTAATCTTGAACCACGTCACAGTTTCATCTGGAGGAAACAATCAACGCCTGCATAAGCAAGGCATACACAATATCAAACATTGCAAAGGTTAGAAGACGCGTCTCCTACGCCTCATAACCATAATCAACTACACACTAAGTAAGTCCCATGGACTCACTTGAGATACTCGTAAGTCCAAGGTAGAATATAATCAACATTCTTCAATCTAAATTCTAATCCTAATTTAATTAATTAATTACATATCAACAAAATAACGTTTTACCGGCAGGCAATTTCTAAACCCACCTGTCATCATATTTCATCAAACAATAAACCCATAAACACTAGGCCAAATCTAGGCCATTTTGACAAGCCTAAGGTCAATCTAGGCCAAATCGCAGTACGGAAAACAAATAAATTCATAACTTATTCATTACTAACCCGATTGACGATCTGAAAGAAGATTCGAAATCGCAACGACAAAGGCTACGCATGGACAACATAAAATTCACCAAAATATGCGCGACGGAACCGTCCTGGTGACATATATGCTCGACCAGATCTCTATATATTCGGAAATGTAGAAAAACCGATATGAAGAGAATGAAGAGAGGAATCTAGAAACTCAAACAGAATTGAAATCGGATTAGAAACGGAGAGTAGATCTGAGTTTGAAGGTTGAGTAAAATCAGAGCTCTTACGAGGAAACGTGCATGGAAATGAATTAATAAAGGATTTTCCGCTATTTATAGTGAAGACGATAATTGTCCTTTAGCGAAATGGATAATTATCTTTTAACCGATCCAAAGGCGGGTTGAATCCCCTTCTCCAAACTTCTTGGAATTGGAATAATAAATCTGATATATTGTAGGGATAATTATTGCACATTTGCCTCGAAAAATGTGTACTCCTAAGCCGTCTTTCTTAGCCGTTCAGAAACGAAATAACGACTCTTTTGACCGTTTTGCCTTTCCATGTTATTTCATATCTGGGACATATCCGATGTCCTGATCATTTCTCTCAACTGCATTTTTATTATTTGGACCTCCCAAATACTCCAAATAATTCCGGAGGGTAAAAATAATTACCCGGGAAAAAAGTAAAAATTTTCCCATAAGTCCAAAATTACGTCAGGAACATAACGGTGGGACTCATACTCATCACTTGCGCAATCTTCGCGAGTTATATGTCAATTACTATCAATGATTAAGTTAATCAACATTAATTAGAATTTGGAAATCCTAGATATTACAATTTTAGTATTTATCTTTCGAGGAATCTCTCCAATAAATAGCCTTAGAGGATGAGATTCATAGAGACATTTGATTTGATTAATATTTCCACAATATTATGTCAACTCACCGCTTTGCTTACGAAGTTTGTGTTTTACTCATTCATACTGAACCAAAAGAGAGTATTTGATTCAATCGTTGTGAGTCCTTGCTAGGTTGTGCTTGTGTGTGTTAATCTTCTTAAAGGTTGGCGTTCCTGGTCAATTCTAGTCCCTCCTTATACTTCTCTTATTTAGAAGGCTTGTGTAAGGTTAAAGGAGGGAGGGTTAAGGTAAGCTCTTCGTTAAGGGGTTTTGACAAAGAATTGGTCAAGGTTCTTTGCGAGAATACCTTGGTTCATATCTTCCTATATTACCATCAATTTCATCTCATATAATCATCTTCTTATATGTCATCTATCAATCTATCAAACTCATATTATTTTTGTTCGAAGTTACATAAATCTCGGCCATAGCCAGAATCTCGTCCGAGATTCCTTCTCTGAGACCGTTCGTTGACTTTCAATCTAGATAAAAAAAACTATGGGTTCAACCCAACATCAAAGGAAGCTTCCCAACAAAGACCGCCACATGGAATGCCTCACATATTTGCATCTCTTTTGCCAATATCTCAAGAGCTAAGAGTTGCATCTTTTCAACTTATTCCATGATTGGCCTCGAGTCTACCATTCAATAGTTCATGATTGTATATAGTACTTCTTTGTGCATGCGTCCTTAGACTTGTATTTTTTCTCTAGGGTAGTTTGGAGATCCTTAGCAATACCAACTTTCCCGTACACCTGGTACAGAGAGTTAGTCACACTAATCATAATTTATCCCTTGCAAAGGTAGTCTTTTTGCACCCAAGCCTCAAACGTCACTTTGGTCCATATCCCTGTAGGGGAAAATAAGGGTTCATCTTCTTACAGGTACTTGCCCAACTTCATTGTGGTTAGGAAGAACAACATCTTTTGTTGCCAAGTTATCTAGCTCATTCCATCAAACTTCTTAGGCTTGAGTCTTGCGCTTAGCGTACCAGGCATCATTAATGTCTGTGGGGCGGGAGTGGGGTTGTAATTTTCCCTAAGACCCAAGATTTTCAGGTTATCCGGTGGCTAACCCCTCCCAAGTCCAAGACCTAAATTGGTACCATCAAGTAGCTTATTCACGATAGCATTGTCGCTTTCATTCAATTTAACCATTTTTTCAAAAATATTTTGCACACAAATTTAACGCAAGAATTGATGGATCGTTGTTGTAGTATCTTTAAGTCCGATAAATTACAAATAAAAATTGATTATTTAATAGTTTGTTTAAAAATCCGTGCAATAACGCTTGATTTCAATGTTTTTTTATAAAATAAAATGAAGAAGAGAAAAATAACCAAAAAAACTAATTTAATTATTTTTAAAAAGTAAAAATTTCAAAAAAAAAATTCGAATTGATAAAAAAAGTTCCGGATGAAACGGTTCCTCCATGGAAATTGTTAATAGTCCAAGAAGGATATGTTTCTAGCAATAACTTCTCCGAATTATGAATCTAGAAAATTCAAAGAAACGTTATTGCAAAACATTTTATGAAGGAAATTTCGTTCTTTTCATAATTAAGATTCTAGGGAAGTCATTAATGAATTCTTCCGAAAAAATGTAAGAACACCAAATATTAAGCAAAACCAGCAGGATTATGTAAGACCCCAATTTCTACCTTCACCACCCTCGCGGTGAAGAAGGCCGCCTCAACGGCGAAGGTGTCTGTCACTTCCCCCGCGGTGACAAGGGGCCGCACCTACAGCACAGGTAATGCACCCCTGTGGATTTGCCACAGATCGCGCCCAATCTGTTTTTGTTCGTTATATCTTCTTTCCACAGATAGAAGATCCGATCTTCTATCTTATGGGCCGTCCTTCCTATCTTCCTCCTAACCTTAAAACGTCTTTCCTTCTATCTTTCCACCCCTCTCCTATATAATCCCGCCTTCTTCCCGTTTTCCGGCCAATTGCATACGTTTCTTCAACCCTTGAGAGTTGCAGCCGTCACCCTTGCTTCTTGTAATCTTGCTGAACGTGTAAGTTCTCCCTCCCTTGTTCTCCATCACGTTCATGAGTTGATGCAGCCCAGTTTCCCCTCTATTTTGTTTCTCCCTTCGTTTTCTGTTTTCTTCTTCTCCAAGAATCAAGTTTGAACCTTGATTCTCGTGGAGCGTTCCGTTGATGATCCTTTGATGTTCACATACTCCCTTGGTTGAGTTGTAAAGTGTGAGAGTGTTAGAAGAGCAAGCTTTGACCTTGTCATGGTTCTGCTGTCATCGAGAAGCCGACAATAGCTTTTGTCAGTGCACCGCCCCCGGGCCTGCACATCCCCGCCCCCCGGCAAGACGCCTTTGCGCCTAGCTCGGCCGCCCCTGCGGTTTCTTCAGCAGTAACTACCGTTCTTGTGAGTTGCTTCCTTCCTTGCTTTCCTCATTCCTTTCCTTGATTCTTATGGATGTTATTTTCCCCCTGAGTGTTCTATAAGACTAAGGTTGAGACCTTAGCTTGGGTAGATCTTTTAGAGATCATTTAGACTAGAAGTTATACACTTCTAGCAATCGTTTTGGTTTTGATTCTTGATGCCTTGTGTAAACAGGATTTCTGTGCTCCTTTCGTGAGGGAAACTGAGTTGTTCTCTGAGTTGTTGTTGAGCTTTGAGTTTACCTTCGAGTGAGGTAAGTCCCTTGGACTTATTTAGCTTCATTCCACGTATTAGTTTTATTGTGTTGGCTTGTTTGCATTGTTATTATTGTTATAATGGATAACCGGAATAGGAATCACCTTTTATACGTTAACTGGCCCAAGTGTATGATAACTGGGTGGTGACCACTTGTCTAGTTCTACAGGAGACTAGAATGTGCTCTTGTAACCCAGACCCGCAGGTAACGGATAGTACTGATCTATTCATGTTGGTAGACGGAAGCGGAGGCAAGTTTCGAAAGGATTCTTGTGTGACAAAAAAAGTTGAATTAGTGATCAATAATTTAATGAAAGATAATAACCGGTTGAGTGCGAGCATGTTATCGGTTGTGCCTTTACGTTCTTTCTAATATCTAGAATGGTAGCTAACGGTTTATAACGATGTTGTGGATGTACCACAGGTTCGGAAAGTTGTTGAGTGATCCGGATGGTGTGGTCAACCGGAGTTCCCGTAAATTATAGGATGGGATCGGGTTTATGTTTCTGTTGTTGCTTTCCCTTTTGTTTTGAACTCGGTTGCGAGTCTTTTACACTTCCTTTTGTTTAAACCTTTGGATTTATTATAAGTTTAGGTTTCCATTTGTATGTGCCTTGTTGTAAGATCCGTTGTATTGTTGTTACTTTGAGGGTCGGGACCCATTGTGAGGTCCTAGCCTGTAACACTACGGGTTCCCAGAACTTGGGGTGTTACAATATGGTATCAGAGCTCTATGTTGGGAACAATGACACTCAAAATCTTCTAAAGGTCGGATAGATAAATAAACAGAACCCCGCAAGGGGTCTACGCTTTCAAAACGGGGTTTTTGTTTTAAACTTGTCGGTTTGCGATAGATATACGGGTGACCACCATTAACTCCGCGGATCTTAGAAGTGTAGTTCTTATATGTTGGTCTTTATGTGATTTTCTTGGATTTCTGCTTTAGATGTAGTGTGGCCTTATATATAGTCTTGTATATCTATATCCCTATCGGAGATGACGTGTACTAGAGCTACATCTTCTATGGGGCGAGGACGGGGTCGACCACCAGTTTCACCTGTCATCCATGGACGAGGACGTGTTGGGAGACCTCCACTATCTAGAGGTCGGGGTCAAGCCCCAGTTGCTAACTCGCCTATCATTGAGGCGTTTGCTGAGGAAGTTGCTGAGAGTGTCGTTCCTAAGGCTGAGAACGGGACCGCCGCTAGGTCCAGAGCACAAAGAGCGCAGTCGACGGAGTCCGCGCGAGTGTCCATCGGAGCTTCTGCATACCGCGACTATGTGCAGAGAGCTGAGGAAGCTATCAGCACCGGAGGACATACACCAACACCACCATTTCCCGCGAGATCATTTGAGGTTTTGTAGAGGGTTACACAGGTTGTTTCCGCACCTACTAGAGTTGTTGAGATTGCTAGAGAGCCGGCTGAGGCAAGGGAGCCGAAGCCCGATAGTTGGTTGAAGGCTTTCGACCAGCTGAAAGTTCCCACTTTCATGGGAAAGACTGGTTTGGAGGTGGAATTGTGGCTAGGACAGCTGGATTTTGCTATGGAGGCGATCGGTTGCCCAGAGGGACGCCGAATCAACATAGCACAGACTTTGCTGAAGGATCAGGCTCATTCTTGGTGGATGACAGCTCGTAGTAAGGTCACTAGTTATGAGTAGATTAAAACGGTGATCAGGGATCGCTACTGCCCTGCAGCCATGAGGAGAGATCGTCTTCAGGATTTCCTTGAGGTTGGATTTCGAGGATTTGCCTATTGTTGAGATCATCAACAAGTTTCATGATGATTTGTCTTTGTTGGGTCCGTCTACACCACCTGAGGATCATCATGTCTACCTTTTCTCTTGGAGGTTGAGAGAGTCTACACGCTCTTATCTTGATGGTTTCCGTTGTGATTCTTTGACGGAATATCAGGATAGAGCATCTGCGTATGAGAGAGACCGACCGGGTCACAGGAGAGCTTCTCAGACAAGAGGTCCAAGAGGTCCAAAGAAGAGACAAAGGAATGGACCAGTCAGTACTGGAGCTGGAGCTTCTGGTTTTGGGCGCATTCAAACGCCGGAACACTCTAGTTTCAAGCAGAGTTCTAATAGAGGACGACAGTGTCATAACTATGGAGGTGCAGGACACATCCGAGCTGATTGCAAGAAGCCTACAGCGACTTGCTTTTCTTGTGGCAAGCCCGGACATAGAGTTGCAGTTTGCCGTCACGGAAAGGCGCTATCTCATTAGGGATCTTCACCTTCTAGTGTTGCAGGAGGTGGACAGAGATCTCAGTATAAGCAGCAGCAACAAAGAGTTCCTGATTCTACTGCTCTTCAAGGTTCCACTCAGGGTCAGGGCAGAGGACGAGGAGGTTGTACTTCTGACACTAGAGGCGTCTCAGCTAGAGTCTATGAGCTGAGGAGTGCAGTGGAACCAACCGCTCAAGGGACCACAGGTACCATTCATATTAATTGTTTTCCTGTCAGAGTTCTTTTCCATACCGGTTCTACGCATTCTCTTATATCCAATGCTTGCGTAGATAGATTGGCTAGTTGACTTCTTCGTCATGTACCTAGTACATGAAGAAGTTATTTTGGGCATGGATTGGATGGATCGTCATCGAGCAGTTCTGGACATCGGCAAGAGGACCGTAACGGTGACTATAGATGCAGGCCATGCGGAGATTTTCCGAGGATGGGATCTCGAAAAGACCGGTAGAGTCATTAGTTCAGTCCGACCTGCGAGACTTATGGGACAGGTTTGTGAGGCTTTCTGGTGCTATGCAATGAAGGATAGTACAAGTCTAGCATTGGGGGAAATTTCGGTAGCTTGTGAGATTACCAACGTTTTGGAGAGCCATCAGGTTTACCTCCACTGAGGAGTGTACATTGACCTTGAGCCCGGGACAAGATCAATCTCGAAGGCTCCTTACCGTATGGCGCCTATTGAGATGCTTGCGATAAAGAAGCAGCTCGAGGAGTTAGCAGAGAAGGGCTTCATCCACCCTAGTGTTTCTCCTTAGGGTGCACTAGTACTCTTCGTCAGGAAGAAAGACGGGTCAATGAGGTTATATTTCGATTACCGAGAACTTAACAAGGTGACGATCAAGAATAAGTACCCATTGCCCCATATCGACGATCTTTTGGATCAGCTGCATGGAGCTTCAGTGTTTTCACGGATCGATATGAGATCCGAATATCACCAGCTGAGGGTGAGGGAGCAGGATATAGCCAAGACGGCATTTCGGACCAGATATGGACACTACAAGTTTGTAGTAATTTCTTTCGGGCTTACTAACGCGCCCGCAGTCTTCATGGAGTTGATGAACAGCATCTTCATCCACTTCCTAGACCAGTTTGTAGTTGTCTTCATAGAGGACATTCTAGTATACTCTCACAGTAGAGAGGAGCATGCAGGACACTTAAGGATCGTTCTCTAGGTTCTGCAGGATAGAGAGCTTTACGCCAAGCTCTCTAAGCGTGAGTTTTGGATGTCCGAGGTGGTATTTCTTGGTAACATCATTTCAGCAGAAGGGATCAAGGTAGATCCATCAAAGATTGAGTCAGTAGAATCATGGCTGTCTCCTAAGTACGTCAAGGAGGTACGCAACTTCTTAGGATTGGCGGGCTACTACTGCCGTTTTATTGAGGGCTTTTCAGTCATCGCCCGACCGCTCACTTCCTTGCTGAGGAAGTCTATGAGGTTTGTATGGTCCGAGCTGTGCCTACAAAGCTTCGAGGATCTAAAGAAGAGGTTGACCTCTGCTCCTATCCTAGCTCAGCCAGAGGGCATTGAGGATTTTGTAGTTTACAACGATTCATCCAAGTTGGGCTTGGGATGTGTTATTATGTAGAGGGGTAAGGTGATCGCTTACGTGTCTAGACAGTTGAAGACCTACGAGGAGAATTACCCTACCCAGGATCTGGAGCTAGCTGTTATGGTTCATGCTTTGAAGATCTAGCGGCATTATTTATACGGAGCCATGTGTCAGATATTCACAGACCATAAGAGTCTGAAGTATATACTCACTCAACGGGAGTTTAATAACCGCCAGAGGAGATGAATGGAGTTGATCAAGGACTTCGACCTTGAGATCTTATACCACCCGGGGAAGGCGAATGTGATAGTTGATGCCCTTAGTAGGAAGATTCCCCGGGAGATGGCGATTGCTAGGCTGACAACTCAGCGAGATTTGTCATGGCTAGAGATGGTTATCCACTTTCTGGATTTCAACAGCCATTTATCCACCTTGGAGGTGTTACTTGGCCTATTAATAGAAATCCGACAGAAGCAGGAGAGTTGCCTAGCTTTGACACAGATCCGAGACCGGATGTCTCGAGGAGAGGCGCCTTAGTTCGTAATTGGTGCTCATGGCGTTTTTAGACGCCAGGAGCGTGTTTGTGTACCCTCAGATCGAGATCTGAGACAACGGATCCTACAGGAAGCTCACTCTACACCTAACTCAATGCATCCAGTGCGAGCAAGATGTGTCAGGATATCAGCCGCTCTTTCTGGTGGAGAGGTCTGAAGCCAGATGTCGCGAGATTTGTAGCTCAGTGTGCGACATGTCAGCAGGTCAAGATCGAGCATCGTCGGCAAGGAGACGAGCTACACCCACGTTTCATTCCTATCAAATAAATGTGGTCGGTAAGTCGATTGGCAGAGGAGTTCACTAGGAAGATAGTGAGACTTCATAGAGTACCTAGGACAATAGTCTCTGAAAGAGACATACGGTTCACTTCGAGGTTTTGGCAACAGGTGCATGCCACCCTAGGTATGAGTCTGCAGTTCACGACTGCTTATCATCCTCAGACCGATGGCCAGTTAGAGCGGACCATCCAGACTCTAGAGGACATGTTGAGAGCCTACGTGTTACACTAGGGACAGGTGTGGCCAGATCACCTCCCCTTAGTGGAGTTTTTGTATAACAACATTCGGCACGCATTGATCAGGATAGCTCCTTATGAGGCTTTATATGGACAGAGATGTCGTACACCGTTAGTTGGGATATATGAGCCAAGTAGTGCTAGTGTTGTAGCACCTGAGCAAATTCAGGACGATATGGCTCGAGTGACAATGATCCGAGAGTGGAAGTTAGCAGCACAAACGATAGAAGTCTTACCCAGATAAGAGGTGCAGACCTCTGGAGTTCAGAGTTGGAGCTAAGGTTTGGTTGAGAGTATACCCGACATGAGTCGTCAAACGTTTCGGTATCAAAGGGAAGTTGAGTCCCAAACATATCGGGCCGTTTGAGATTCTTAAGCGAGTTGGATAGGCAACATACAGACTTTCTTTCCTACCGAGGATTGAGAGCGTTCACCCCGTCTTTCATGTGTCTCAGTTACGGGATTACATACCGTATCTGAGACACATCGTCCGTCATGAGGATCTAGTGGTCGAGCCAGACCATACCTTCGTAGAGCACCAGGAAGCTGTCTTACAGCGTTGTACAAGACGCTTGCATTCGAAGGACATACCGATGATGAAGATTCAGTGGTCGATGCGAGGAGCTGATGAGGCGACTTGGGAGACAGAGGATAGTATCCAGAGGAGCTGATGAGGCGAATTGGGAGACAGAGGATAGTATCCAGATGAAGATTCAGTGGCCGTCACCCTTGCTTCCAGTAACCTTGTTGAACATGTAAGTTCTCTCTCCCTCGTTCTTCATCACGTTCATGTGTTGTTGCATCCTTGTTTCTCTTCTATTTCATTTATCCCTTCGTTTTCTGTTTTCTTCTTCTTCGAGAATCAAGTTTGAACCTTGATTCTCGTGAAGCGTTCCGTTGATGATCCTTTGATGTTCACATGCTCCCTTGATTGAGTTATGAAGTGTGAGAGTTTTGAAAGAGCAAGTTTTGGCCTTGTCGTGGTTCTGCTGTCATCGAGAAGCCGACAGCAGCTTCTGTCAATGCACCGCCCCCGCGCCTGCACATCCCCGCCCCCGCAGCAAGCCGCCCCTGCGGTTTATTCTACAGTAACTACCATTCTTGTGAGTTGCTTCCTTCCTTGCTTTCCTCGTCTCTTTCCTTGGTTCTTATGGATGTTTTTTCCCCCTAAGTATTCTGTGAGACTAAGGTTGAGACCTTAGCTTGGGTAGATCTATTAGAGATCATTGAGACTAGAAGTTATAGACTTCTAGCAATCGTTTCGGTTGTGATTCTTGATGCCTTGTGTGAGCAGGCTTTCCTTGCTCCTTTCATGAGGGAAACTGAGTTGTTCTCTGAGTTATTGTTGAGCTTTGAGTTCACCTTCGAGTGAGGTAAGTCCTTGGGACTTACTTAGCTTCATTCCGTATATTGGTTTGAGGGTTTTGGCTTGTTTGTGCTGATTAGCATGTTATAACGGATAACCGGAATAGGATTCACCGTTTATAACCTTAACTGGCCCAAGTGTATGATAATTGAGCGGTGACCACTTGTCTAGTTCTACAGGAGACTAGAATGTGCTCTTGCAACCCAGGCATGTAGGTAACAGATAATACTGATCTATTCCTATTGGTAGATGGAAGCGGAGGCGAGTTTCGGGAGATTCTCGTGTGACAAAAGAAGTTGAATTAGTAATGGATAACTTAATGAAATATAATAACCGGTTGAGTGCGAACATGCTATATGTTTACTTTACCTTATGTGTGTTTGTGCCTTTACGTTCTTTCTCAAATCTAGACCGTTAGGTAACGGTTTATACCGATGTTGTAGATGTGCCACATGTTCAAGAAGTTATTGAGTGATCCGGATGGTGTGGTCAGCCGGGATTCCTGTCCATTATAGGAGAGGATCGGATTTATGTTTCTGTTGTTGTTTTCCCTTTTGTTTTGAACTCGGTTGCGAGTCTTTTACGCTTCCTTTTGTTTAAACCTTTGGTTTTATTATAAGTTTTGGTTTCCATTGGTTTGCGCCTTGTTATAAGATACGTTGTGTTGTTGGTACTTTGAGGGTCAGGACCCATTGTATGGTCCTAGCCCATAACGCTTCGAGTTCCAAGAACTTGGGGTGTTATAGATGATAATACCATTAGTATGTGCAGAGTGGAATTAGGAGATCTTAGTCCTTAATTCTGAAAACACCTCGGATTACGACGGTTTGAATTGTATTCTGAATCGTAAGATAAAACTACATTTGAAAACACCTAAGATTACGACGTTTTGAATTGCGTTCTTAATTCCAAGATAAAGCTACACTAGATCCAAGCCCCTAATGTGTTTGGAAATCTAGCAAACCACTTATACGTTGCACTCTCGAGTTTTGAAGAGAAAGAAGGGGAGAAGACGTTTAGTCTTTTGTATTTGTTTTTGTTGTGTGTTGGAATGAGAGGTTGAGACTCCATTTGTACACCCGCTCCCGACTGAAAATGGATAGTGAGTGACCCAAAAGTCACGGCCTTTAAGCATTTTTTTTCTCCTTATATACTATAAAGATTCTACTCTTTTAGTCGACGTGGGATAACCACGTTTTTGTTCTTTTTCCCCAACTTTTGTGTTTTGTACGCATAATTTCGTGCATCCTTATCTCGTTCACTTGGAATCTAATTTTAGCAAATAAGTATACCGTGATTCATTGCTCATAGAGATGAAGTCAATGCTTCCGTTTTTCGATGTTGACGATGTCCGGAGCCCAACAAAATTTTGCCCGGAAAAATCCGACAAACTAATTTAAAATATTGGTTCCAACAACGAACTCACATGCTTATAGATTCAAACCCAACCCATCCAGTAAAGTTTTATCTAAAACCGTTTGATAATAGAACAATATTTTACCGACCTTATTATGTACGCTTCAATTCTAAAAAGTTATTATATTCCACAATCGCCCCGTCTTCTACTACTACATAATATCCATCCCAAGCAAAACATATATCTTTACTGCATTTTCTTTATCTTTCGTCATGTTAGAGTATTGAGCTTATTTCTTAGAGCATTGGACTTATCTCCTATTATTGGGCTTATGTTTTGTTATTAGTTTATTATTTTATCTCTTTGTATTTGCCTATATAAATATTGTTTGATCAATGGAATAAGACAAACTTTCAGTTCACAAATCTCTTCATGATATCAAAGCGCTTTCCTTGACCTACGTTTCCGCACAAAACAAAACCTAAAACCCTAAAATTAACCTTTTGCCACTTTCGCGGTATCAGGGAATACTATGGTTGTCGGTATGAGGGAATACTTTGGTTGGTCGTCGGTATCAGTGAATACTTTGGCCGTCGGTATCAGAGAATACTTCGGCCGTCAGTATCAGAAAAATACTTTGGCCGCGAGTATCATAAACGACTTTGGTAGCCGGTATCAGAAACGACTTTGTCAGCCGGTATCAGAAACGGCTTTTCCGTCAGTATCAGAAACGGACTTTGTGTGATATCATGACCGCCACAATTATTCAGGGGAGGGAAAAACTAACTCCGCATACCCCCTTCTCTAGTCCCTTAACTGTTGAGGACCGTAAAGACATTGACCCTGCAATTAATGATACTCATTGGAATACTCTCGTATCTGCTTTGAACTCTACCGTTCAAATTCGGTTCCTTGGATTCTTGATTCGGGGGCTTCTTTTCATATGACAGGTGATCCTTCATTACTTTCATCGCTTAAGCCGGTCACTACATGCCGGATTAAACTCCCTAATGGAGCTTTAGTCTCCGCTGAACACGCATGCCCCTTGCGACTCAATAACTCTCTTCACTTGCCTCGAGTATTATATGTTCCAGGACTTGATTGTCATCTACTTTCTCTAAATCAGTTAACTACGGATTTGAATTGTGTTTTGTTGATAACTAATAAACTTTGTATTATATAGGACCGTAACTCGAGCACAGTGATTGGAGCGGGTGAAGCTGGTGACAGAATCTACTGGCTTCGCTGGAAGACAAACGCTTCTCCGCTCCCTTCATGTCTTACCATTATTGACACCACCATCCACCATAACCGCATTGGTCATCCTTCCATCACCAAAACCACATATCCATGTGACATATGTCTCCGGGCCAAACTACCTAGATCATCTTTTCTAGTTAGTAGTTCTCATGCTTTGTCGTTATTTGAATTAGTCCACTTAGATATTTGGATCCTCGCACCCTTTCTACTTCCGGTTGTTCCTACTTTCTTACCATTTTAGATGATTACTTCCGTTGCGCATGAGTTTATTTAATAAAGGGGAAAGACGAAGTCACCATTTTAATTAGAAATTTTTGTGTCATGGTTAAGACTCAATTCCACACTTTTGTCAAAACCTTTCGCAGTGACAATGCTAAGAAATTTATTTCCCTTTGTCCTTTTTTCAAAGGTAAGGGTATCCATTTAGAAACCTCTTGTACCTACACACCACAACAAAATGGGAGGGTAGAACACAAACACCGCCATATCCTTAATGTCGCTAGATCCATAATGTTTCAAGCAAATTTACCCGTCTCGATCGCTTTGGGGAGAATGTGTTCTTACGGTATGTTACCTTATCAATCACACCCCGACTCCCATCCTCAATCACAAAACTCCATATGAGCTTCTTTATGGCTCTCCACCAAATCTTGGCAATCATCGGATGTGTGGATGTCTTGCTTGTTGTTTCTTTATACCTCGGTCTTCGGATAAATTTTGACCTTGAGATCGAAAATTCATTTTTATAGGATATACATCTTAACAAAAGGCTTGGTAAATATTGGATATTGATACCCAAAAAAAATTTTACAATGCGGGATGCACGTTCTTACGAGAACATTTTTCCGTTCTCCGAACCGAAAAATTATCCTGAACTTACGGAGTCCATAGCAGACCCACTAAATTTTCCCCCGAATATTGCCAAGAAACCCTCCAAGTAACAGCTCCCACCCAAGAAACCCCCCCTTAAATTCTCCTTGACGCAGAGCCCCCAACTCTACCAACTACAACCCCCTTAGAACTCTCTCACCTACTGCATGCCCCCTGTCATCTCTCCCATACCTGTTGTTGATGCCCCCTATCCTTCCCCACTAAACCCCTCTAAAACTTCTATAACCACCCCTCCAACGTGTCCCCCACCTCCCTCTACTAATCCACCTATTTCTACCTCTCTTCCCATGGGCACCGAAATCCTTCAACCCATCATTCTGACTCCACCACCCGTTATTGTTGCTCCGACCAAAAACCTACCTCGTCGTAGCTCCCGTACTTCAAAACCATCTATCATTTTACGAGACTATGATTGTCAAAATGTAAGAGCCTTAGTCTTCGAGAGATCCCGCACCTGCGTCTCAGTTGAGACGCAACTGCTTTCCTTGGTTGGAGCTACAGTGGGCCGCCCCTGCGCCCCTGGCTGGCCGCCCCTGCGGTTCTGTGAGCCGCCCCAGCGGCCAGGTCAGCCGCCCCTGTGGTTTATGGTGGGTTGCAACCGTCTTCTTTGACCCGAGCCTTTGCTTTTTGACCCTTTCTCCTTTATATTGCCTTCTTCCTTCAGATGAGGGTTTCCTCAATCTCTTTCCTGCTTCATCTCTCTCTCTCTCTCCCTACGCTCTTCTTCTTCTCCTCTCTTCTCTCTTGGATCATCTTGATCTTCTTTGAGCCTTTATTGAGTTTGTGAGAGATCCTTGATGGCTTTGCTTGTTGTGGTTAATGGTTGTTGTTGCTGAGCTTATTAGCCAACTTTAGGTTGTGATGGAGTTGTGCTGATCTCCTGGGAAGCTCAGTGGTAAGCTTCCATGGCTTTTCTTCTTTCCTTCCCTTTCTCTTCATCTTTTCATCTCTTTCCTTATCTTAGCTTAGATCCTTAGGTCTGGATCTTGTTCCATCCTTCATTGGCTTATGTTGATTTATATATATGTATGTTTTTGTATGTATATGTGTTGGACAAAGAAGGAGTGAAGGAATCGAAGAAAGGAGTGAAGAAGGAGTTGAAGTGGTGTGTCTCTGCACACCAGCCGCCCCTGCGCCATCTCTGGACCGCCTATGTGCCAGCAGTGAGCCGCCCCTACGCCATTCCCTAGCCGCCCCTACGCCATTCCCTAGCCGCCCCTGCGGCCACCTGCACCAGCTTGGTGTTGCACTTGATTCTGCAGGTGTGTGTTGCTTCTAGGCCTTCCTTAAGATGCCTTTGTTCCCTCCTTTCCTAGTATGAGTGTATAGGATCATGCTAGATGTGTGAGGATGTGTTTGGTTGAGGTTATGATCGATTTATGCCTTGTTATTAGGTAGTGCCCCTCTCTCAGGATTGGAGGTTGTTGTGGTTGAGCTGTGTACGAGGTTGAGGTAAGTCCGTAGGACTTACTTAACTACCATCCCTATATTGGGTGTTTGCATGAGTGGTGTGTGCTTATTGGGTTGCTATGATAGCATGAGATGTCGTTTATACCGACCTATGTTTTATATTGTTTGCCCCGTATGTGTGGCTGTGATAACCTTTCCCTTTCATCCCGCCGAGGAGTCTGGGAGGTTCTCTTGAGTCAAGCCAGACCTGGTATACGGGGAGGGTACAACACCACTCCCATAGGGTACACGGGTTGTGTGACCGATTCCACTCTAGATGGCTAGCAGGCTCAGAGGCGATGATGTATCGGTCCTCGTGTCACATATTTTCATATATGGATATATATATATATATATATATACAATTTGAGTGAATGACCATTATATAAAGATGATAAAATGGGTAAATGTGTGATAGCATGCTGATGTGTTTATCATCAGATTGTGTTTGTGCTTATGCATTACCTCATATATGTATGGTTAGCTAACGGTTTCATACCGTGTTGTAGATGTTCACAAGTTAGACGCTGCTGAGTGATTTGGCAGGGTTACAAGCCGAGGACTCTCGTACATTAGGTGGTTGGTTTGGGTTTGTTGTGTTTCCCTCCTGCGTGAGGATGATCTTTTGTACCTCATGTGTGAGGATGTCGTTTTATATACTCGGCTATGTTGTTGTTTTACCTTTGGTTATACAATTTATACCGTTTTATGTATTTGTTTTATATCTGTCACTGCCATTTTGTAAGGTCTAGTGAACTTGTTGTCAAGCTAGGGTCAGGATCCATTGTGAGATCCTAGCCCAATGTGGCATCCCGAGTCCCGCGGATTTGGGGTGTTACTCAAAAGGAAAGTCATTTTGATTCCAAATCGGGTGAAACTTCTCCTCCACAGAAATCAGGTACCCGATATTCCATAGAGAATTCTTTATCATATGAACATTTTTCTCATGCCTATATTACTGTTATTAACTCTGTATATCATGAACAAGAACCAACCTCTTTAAGATACACGGTTGCTAACCCAAATTGGAAAAAGGCCATGCAGGATGAAATGACAACCTTACACCGCAATAACAATTGAGAATATGTTGATCTTCCTCTCGATCGTATACCTATTGACTCTAAATGGGTTTTTCGTATTAAATACAACTCCGATGGACAGGTTGAATGCTATAAGGGGAGTTTGGTTGCACTCGGCAACCGTCAACAAGAATACATTGATTATAATGAAACTTTTTCTCCTGTTGCTAAATCAGTTACAATTAAACTACTTCTCGCAATTGCCTTTATCAAAAAATGTGAACTTCATGAGATGGACGTTCATAATGCTTTTCTTCATGGGGATCTCCATGAGAAAGTATATATATGCTACCAACTCCAGGTTTTCGATCCTCGTCCCAAGTTTATCATCTGAATAAATCATTGTATGGTCTTCGTCAAGCTCCACGGAATTGGTTCCACAAGTTGACATATGCTCTTCTGAAATATGGTTTCTCTCAGCCTCTGCCTGATTACTCCCTTTTCATCTTCAGACGGTCAGGTATCATCCTTTACATTCTAATATATGTGGATGATCTAGTAATTACTGGACATAATCCTGCTACTATTCGTCGATTTAAAGACTATCTTCATGCTTGCTTTCATATGAAGGACCTTGGACCCCTTCGGTTCTTCTTAGGCATTGAAATTGTTCGTACACCGTCTAGTTTATGGTTGAACCAATGGAAATACACTCTAGATATTTTGGTTGATTCTGGTCTTCTTGGATGCAAACCCGCATCGTTTCCGATGTCTGCTGATCATGGTCCTCAATCAGATTCCTTTGCTCTACTTGATGATCCTGAGAAATATCGTCGATTGGTTGACCGTCTTATCTACTTGTCCATCACTCGCCCTGAACTTGCATACTCGGTTCATACACTTTCTCAGTTTATGGTTGCTCCGCACCATGGCCAATGGGATGTTGCCTTAACGGTTCTTCGTTGCCTAAAGTCAGTACCTGATCACGGTATTTTCTTATCTCGTTCTAGTGATTTGTTTATTCGTGCTTTTTGTGATTCTGGTTATGTAGCTTGTCCTATCACTAGACGCTCTACTACAGGCTACTTCATTCTCCTCGGTAATTCACCCATTTTTTGGAGAACCAAGAAACAAGCTACAGTTTCTAGATCTTCTGCCGAGGCCGAATATAGAGCAATGACAGCTACTATTTGTGAGCTCCTTTGGCTTTGTTCTCTACTTGATTCACTTCGGGTTTCTCACAAGGCTCCTATGCGCCTTTTTCGTGATAATCAGTCCACCATTCATATGGCCAACAATTCGGTATTCCATGAGCGTACCAAACATATTGAGATTGACTGTCATACCATCAGGGAATAGATTCAGCGAGGCATTATTCAGACACAACATGTTCCTGGCACCCTTCAGCTAGCTGACATTATGACTAAAGTTCTTGGACCTACTCGTTTCAACTTCTTAATTCGCAAGCTTGGAGTTGTTTCTTCCACAGCTCCCGTTTGAGGGGGAGTGTTAGAGTATTAAACTTATTTCTTAGAGCATTGGTCATATCTCTTATTATTGGACTTATATTTTGTTATTAGTTTATTATTTTATCTCTTTGTATGTGCAATATAAATATTGTTTAATCAATGAAATAAGACAAGCTTTCAATTCACAAATCTTTTCACGTCATTATTACATTAGCTTCACAAATCTTTTCACGTCATTATTACATTTTTTCGTGGGATTTGTCCTTAGACTTTGGGAGAGGTTTAATCTTCTGATTTCCCTCTCTAACAAGTATTTTTTTTATTCTCTATCAAGTGTTGGCCGTTATATCCGCTGCCACTTCTTCAATTATGCTACTCCTTTTAAATGAGGATAACGATACCTCTAAGTATATTGCGATTATGTTTTCCTGCAGAAGCATACATGCCGGTCTCGCAAAATAGGCTTTGTTCCCGGCCGTTGCGCATAACAGCATGCTAAATTTAAATTGTGGAGGCATGCGTCTTATAAGACGCATGATTAACCTTTTTGCCTCATTCTAATTTGGCCGGTTATTCTACACACTCGATTTGTGTACAAGTACCGATCCCCACTCACAACCCGTGTAAGTAAGAACCCCATATAAAAGAAAGTTAAAGGTTATAATTAACTAAAGAAATTGGTAACATCACAAGATAAATACATCACAATCGAGTATTCAACCTCTTTTAATAACATGTTTACTCTAATATTTCATATTAGAGAGATCATTAGATCTATATTTTACTCCTTTTTTGTTCCACGTGCCTTCTCACCTTCTTTTGGTTATATATATATATATATATATATATATATATATATATATATATATATATATATAGATATATATATATATATATAGATAGATAGATAGATAGATAGATAGATAGATATATAGATAGATAGATAGATAGATAGATAGCACTGACTTATATGTAAACAACCCTTATAGTGTTCAATGAGAACAAATAATAGTCCTTGATCTGATTAATTTAATGGCTGAAATTTTACACAAATATTCTCTGAAAAATCCAAACCACTCTCCTAATTGTAGTGTGTAATACACTCTCCTAGTTAAAGTAATTTATTTATTTTTTTTAATAATTTTAAATAATATCTTCTTCCACTAATTTAGGTAATTATAATTTACAAAATCTTCCAATTAATTGATATGGATAATAAAGAATATCTTCGAAGTTGCACTACCCATATCAGATTATTCAGCATTATCAACCACACGTATCTGCTACAGTTTTGTCTTCAACATTTTGCTGCTACTGTTTTGTGTCCTGCGTTGCCGGAAAATCAACCATATATTCGCCGGAATAATTCAAAGTAAGTGATTCGTTTTCATTTTACATTCTAACCATCATCAACCACCCGTTTTGTCTTCAACGTTTTGATTCATTTTACATTCTAACCTTTGTCGCCGGAAAATTAACCATAAAATCAACCATATATGCTACAGTTTTGTTCGTCTTGTCCCTTCATCTGAATGATGTCTCTTGGTCGATGTGTTACATGTATTGTCGTTTGATGACGGGTTACATATCAAAAGTCTTCGTGTCATTCTTGGATATTATAATTTTAGACTCACGTTTTTTTATCATTATAGGTCCACATTTATCGGTTGATTTGTGTAGGGCAAAGCAACATTTGACATCAATGGAAGAAGGTAAACACACCATTGAATGTGAATTGGGTTTTTACGATGACATTAATATATCAACAGATATTTGGTTTCATATTAACGAATATATGTGACTATACCACCGAATACATTCCATAACATGGTTACAAAAACAGATATGACACCGGTTATTGTTTCCATTTTACCGTGCATTTTACCCACACAAAAAAGATCTTTGGTGAATTTTCGTCAAACCACTCAAGTGCGTTCAAATACGATGCCAAAACATCCACAAGTGCGTTCAGAAAAAAAAAACTCAAAGCCCTTAACACCAATCATTTATGAACAGGCAAGTATTGAATGGCTGCAGCCTAACTCGCATTCGACAAGGCATGACGAACATTCAACAACAATGGACAACCAAACCAAATTCAGCAACCATATTTCAAAATCATAAACACAAATCCGAAAACCACAATCGGAATCAATGCACTAGAAATTGCATGGATATCGACAATCCCTCGAGTGACGGAGGGGAGCGGCGAGACGGACAATACCCTAATCTGAATGACGATCGACGCTGAAATTGTGATTAGGCAGCAGAGCCCCGAATACCGGCGCACACAGTACCGAATACCAGCGCACACAACACCGAATGTAGATTGGAGGTCGAACATAGCACTTGCAAGACCAACGGCGCCGAATACCGGATGAAGAAGACGGCACCGATAAATGTAAAGATTTAGGGGTTTTATTTGAGGGGTATTATTTTAGGGAATATTATATTAATCCGCAAAACCTAATCGGAATCAATGAACCAGAAAATTTCATTGACATCGGCAATACCTCGAGTGACGGAGGGGGGCGGCGAGCCGAAAAATACACTAATCGGAATGACGATCGGCACTGAAATGTTGATTAGGAGGAAGAACACAATACCGGCGAACACAGTACCTAATGTAGAATGGAGGGGGAACACAACACCGGCTTGACCAACGACACCGGATACCAAAAGAAGAGGACGGCACCGATGGTATACTTGAAGACGAACAACACATGATCTTGATTAGGCGGAAGAAGAGGAAGACACCGATAACTGTACAACATTTAGGGATTTTATTTTAGGGAATTTTAATATTGGGTTAGATATGGTGTGTTGTGTGTATCACGCGTCTATTACTTCCAAATATACGGTTTAAATTTTTATTTTTATTTTATCCTTAAAATCTCACTTAATCACAACCATCCATTATAACGATCCAACGAATATAATTCGTTCTCATTGAACACTATAAGGGTTGTCTACATGGGAGTCAAACACTCTCTCTCTCTATATATATATATATATACACACACACACACATATATATATATATATAGGGTCCAGTTCTGGTGAGGAGGACCCTTGCAGATAGGAATGAGGAGAGCCGGGATGGTGATATGTTGCATGCCGCATCACCATTTTTTTTTCCAAATTATGTTTTTGTACATAAAAATTGGTGTTCATATTTTTATAAGTATGTGTTCATTTTTAAAAGAGTCATTGTTCATATTTTATCAATAAATGTTCATTTTTTCTCAACACTAACTGTTCATTTTTGAACATTAATTGTTCATTTTCGTACTTTTTTAAAACATTTTTTCAGATTTTTTTTTTTGAAAATTATGCTATTCTTTCAAATCGTGTTAATAAAATATGATGTTCATTTTTTTACGAGTATGTATTCATTTTTTTTTTACAGTTATGGTGTTTATAATATGATGTTCATTTTTTTTGAAATTATACCTTTCTTTATAATCGTGTTTATAATATTCAGAGATCGATAACATAAAGAATTGTGAAATCAAAGAGAATACAAGACGATTCAGGTTTTGTTTCTTTGAATTTCTACTCTCACTCTTTAGATTTTCATTCTTAAGGCTTAAGTTTCATTATGATTGATGTTTGTGTTCGAAATCAAATTTGTTTGAATCATTTTGTGCTTGATAAGTTTGATTGAGAAAATACATGTATATACATATGTTGAGTTGGTCTAATAGCTCTAATTGAAAAATCTATATGCTCCTTTTAGTGTGCACGCAAACTGTTCGGCAAAATGCCTTATAGAAAAATAGTTTATAATATTTACATGAACAATGACATAAAAAGTATGAACACTGACGAATAAAAACATGAACAATGACATATAAAAGTATGAACACCGATGAGTTATCTATAACTTTGACACATACATAACATATTATGATCATCTTTTAACATTTTTTAATGAGTTTTTTTATTTTTTGTGGTTATATACTGTAAATGAACATCTATGCATTATAAAATGAACACAAAAGAATAAATGGACATGACACTTTGATGAATAAAAATACTATGAACATCGATGTATAAAAACATGAACAATGACATATAAAAGTATGAACACCGATGACTATTTTGAACGTAAGGGTATTTTTTCATATTTTAAGTCAATTTACAAAAATGCCATTAATAGGGTGTTGTTCAGGTAAGGCACATTATTCCGGTACGGCCGTGCGGCCGCCCGTACGGCCGACACGTGTCCCGAAATATATATTTTTTTTTTACAGAAATGAGTGAAAGTAATAGTCCAAATTTTATTAAGGAATAGTTCATAACTTATAAAAGGATAGTTCATGAATTATAATAGAATAGTTCATAGTGCAAAATTTATAAATGAGTGAAAGTAATAGTTCAAAACTTATTATGGATAGTTCATGAATTATAATAGAATAGTTCAAAGTGCAAAATTTATAAAGGAGTGAAAGTAATAGTTCAAAACTTATTATGAGACAATTCATGAATTATAATAGAATAGTTCATGAATTATAATAGAATAGTTCAAAGTGAAAAATTTATAAAGGAGTGAAAGTAATTGTTCAAAACTTATTATGGGATAGTTCATGAATTATAATAGAATAGTTCATGAAGTATAATAGAATAGTTCAAAGTGTAAAATTTATAAAGGATAGTGCATAACTTATAAAATGATAGTTCATGAATTACAATTGAATAGTTCATAACATATAAACTATTAATTTATGAATAATTTGATAAAATATATTAAAAAATAATAGTTCATGGATTATATGGGAATAGTTCAAAGTTTATAGGAGAATAGTGCATAAATTATAACATGGTAGTTCAAACAAATTTTCATTCGTGTCCCGGAAAAAAAATCGTTTCAGGAAAAAAAAAATTTTAATTGTTTTTTTTTCGAGACACGTGTCGGCCGTACCGCATTAATTGAACCGTACTTGAACAAGAGGCTATATATATATAGGGTGTGGTTCCCATGAGAACAGGCTTATCGTGTAATCATGAGAACAATCTTAGACCGTCGGATGGTGAGTATTAAGGGTCGAGATTTAGTGTAGATATCGTAATTAATAATAATTACGAATAATAAACAATAACTACGAATAATCCACTCAACCAACAATAACTACGAATACTACATTAAACGATATGACACATTCGTAACAAAACTAATAATAATTACGAATCTGTTATCATGATTACACGATAAGTTTGTTCTCATATGATCTACACTATATATATATATATATATATATATATATATATGAAAACTCCACCTTGATTATGAAGGTTTTACAGGTGCTGCTGATGGAAGAATTAAACACAAATGAAGTAGTTTGATACACTAACCAATGAATTATTATACTTCGAGATGCTTGGTTGGTTTGGTTTCAAGTGCAGGTTTTACCAAAGAATTCAAAGGCCTTGAAATGAATTTCAAAGGCACAAAGAAGACAAGGACGCACAACGAACCATCTCAAAAGCCTTGAAGTAAAATTTAAAGAAACAAGGAAGACAAGGCTGGACAACAAACAAAAAGATTTCAAATAAACAAAGAAAATATTTTTCGAGAGATTTGAGAAGATATGAAGATTTGATAAGGAGAAGATCTCAACCGACCAACAAAGAAGATCTTACAAGATCCTTAAAACAAAAAGCACGAAGATTCTCTAATCTGGAACTAACGATTGCTACAACAATCAACGAGAAGATTAAGGAGCCAAGAGATCAACGTGTTCTTAGGAGATGAAGATCTACAACGTCTATCTCATCTTAACCAGGAAGCGATCTTCATGGAGAAGAAGAAATTATCTTCGAGTGATCATCTCTCCAACGGCTAGAAGACCTCTCCATGGAAGATTATAAATGAAGATTGCATATGAAGAACGAAGAGCAAGCCTGCACAGAAACATCTAAAGTCTTCAAGCGAACAAAAGCTATCTTCATTTTCGAAACATAGTTTTTCTTTCTCTTCTTCTAAAAAGCTTTATTCCCTAGAGAGAGATAAAACTCGAGAGCTCCATTGGCATATTTAAAGAGTGTTATACTCGAGTGTGTTACTCTGCGAAGTAACTAGGCTATTATAGCATAGTGAAGAGTTGAGCTAGATCGTAGCATTGGCTACAGTGAGAGAAGAAGGGGATTTCTTCTAGTTTGTATCTAGGACTCTTTGAAGCTAATAATAGATAGTTAGATCCTAAGGCTATACCCTGGGACGGAGAGTAGGCTATTTAGAGCCGAACTTCGTAAACATATCCTCGTGTCGATCTTTTACATTCCGTACCATATCTTATTTATTGTGACTAACTTTGTTTTGTAGGAGTTCAAAGTCAAGGCCCTTGAAAGGTGTTTCAAATCCCTTGAAATCAAAGCTTCACAACTAAGTGAGATCGACATCAAGACCCTTGAAATTGATTTCAAGGCCTTGAGATTGGTTGTGTGAAAAGTTCTCATACTCTATTCAACCCCCTTCTAGAGTATCTTTATTTCACCTACCGATTCTTCAATATATATATATATATATATATATATATAGGGAAGTGTTCAAGTAAGGCCCATTATTCCGGTACGGCCGTGCGGCCGTCTGTACGGCCGACACGTGTCCCGGAATTTTTTTTTTTTTTTCTGAACGAGTTTTTTTTTTTTTTTTAAAACGAGTAAAAGTAATAGTTCAAAACTTATTATGGAATAGTTCATAACTTATAAAAGGATAGTTCATGAATTATAATAGAATAGTTCATAGTGTAAAATTTATAAAGGAATGAAAGTAATAGTTCAAAACTTATTAAGTAATAGTTCATAACTTCTAAAAGGATAGTTCATGAATTATAATAGAATAGTTCATAGTGCAAAATTTATAAAGGAGTGAAAGTAATAGTTCAAAACTTATTATGGGATAGTTCATGAATTATAATAGAATAGTTTAAAGTGCAAAAATTTATAAAGGAGTCAAAGTAATAGTTCAAAACTTATTATGGGATAGTTCATGAATTATAATAGAATAGTTCATGGATTATATTAAAAAGTAATAGTTTATGGATTATATGGGAATAGTTCAAAGTTTATAGGAGAATAGTGCATAAATTATAACATGGTAGTTCAAATAAATTTTCATTAGTTTCCGGGAAAAAAAAAAATCGTTTCAGAAAAGAGAAAAAAAAAAAAAAAATTTCGGAACACGTGCCGCCCGTACGGTCGGCCGTACGACCGTACCGCAATATAAGGGCCGTACCTGAACATTTACCTATATATATATAATCTAACTTTATGTGCTATTCATGGTATACTAAGTATGATATAAGTCTTCCCACAAAAAAAAAGTATGATATAAGTCTAGTATCGTTGAGATATACTAACTCACGTCATAATAAATAAATCCGCAATTTAGTGTATAACTTCGATTATCTACACCTTCGGGTATCAATTGATTTAAGAATAGAATCGTGTGTCAGTTTGAATTCAACCGTCATGGAATCCTCCATGAAATATTAATTGTGATTGATTGGGTTTAGATTCTAACAACATTTCTATCATTATTCATAATGTTCGTATCGAAATTCAAAAAATATTTTATTCATTTCAGATAGGTGTTAGATCTTCTTCTATCACACTTACTCCTACTCCTACACCTTCTTCTTCTTCTTCTTCTTCTTCTTCTCTTTCAAAATCACAACAAATTTTATCTAGAAGGACAAAAATACCAACACATTCATCCTCAAGTGCAGAATGTAAAGATTATCTAACAACGTGTTTTAGTTTTGATAGTGAATTTTTTGAAATTTTGGATTGGTGGGAGAAATTAGGCCCAAAATATCCAACATATACCAAAATTGTGCAACAACTCATAGTCGTGCCCGAATTAACGGTTGCCGTAGAGCAAACATTTAGCCAAGGAGACAACATGCCCAACTACAAGAGAACCCAATTGAAGTCCAAAAAGTTGGAGGCACAAGTTTGCATTCAAGATTGGATAAGGGCGGAGAAGTGGAAACAACAAAATTGCTCCGATGTATGACTCAAAATCGGATTTCAACTTCAATGATCTGGGCACGACTTCCGACTCCGAGGTGGAAAGGTAAGGGGGTAACGAAAATAACTCGAAAGTCCGACGAAAGGTAAGAGAACTACGTGGTCTTTGGTTCCTCTTAACTCCGAGAGGATGCATAGGCAACCAAGAAACCAGTTGAAGCCCATTTTTTTTAATTAAATTACCGTGAGTTTTTAATTAAAGTATGGTTGGTTTTAAATTAAAATTAAAATTAAATTTTTTAAAAAAATTAAACTATCATAGATTTTAATTTTTTTTAATTTTTTTTAACAAACCGGTGCTAAACCGGCAAACCGACGGTTTGCCGGTTTTCACCTAGCCAGTTTAGTTTTAGGTTTCACCGTCGGTTTAGGTTTCCAATCCATGTCTAATTACAAGCTTGAGCCAAGACGTTTTAACTCTACAATCCATTACTAGATTGGGCTTGGGCCTCGACTCAGCTCCATACGTCTTCACTCAACTACCTACATCCGCTCCCCATTGAAAATGGATAGTGACTCAAAAGCCACAACCTGTAAGAGTTTTTTCTCCTTATATACGATAAAAATTCTACTCCTTTTAGTCGATATGAGATAGCCATAATTTTGTTCCTTTTTTCCATGTTTTGTGTTTCGTACACGTAACTTCGGACATCATTATCTCATTCACTCGGAATCCAATTTTAGCAAATAACTATACCGCAATTTAATACTCACGGAGACGAAGCTAATGCTTCCGTTTTCCGGTATCAACAATGCCTGGAGCCGACCGAAATTTGCTCGAAAAAACCAATGCACTACTTATCTAAAATATTGGTTCCAACAACGAACACACGTGTAGTATCAAACCCAACACATAACTAATAAAGCTTCCCCTGAAACCAAATTTACCCTTCAATTCTGAAAAGTTATTATATTCCACAATCGCCCCGTCTTGTGCTACTACATATCCATCCCAAGCAAAGCACACATCTTTACTGCATTTTCTTTATCTTTCGTCTTTATTACATTTTTTGGTGGGGTTTGTCCTTGGACTTTGGGACATGTTTAATCTCTGCTTTCCCTCTCTATCAAGTATTTGTTTATTCTATATCAGGTGTTGACCGTTATATCCTTTGCTACTACTTCATCTATGTTACTCCTTTTAAATGAAGATAACGATACCCCTAATTTCAAATACGAAATATAAATACTATTCAAAAATCAACCAAAACACAATACATGAACGGGAATGTTAAATATACTCATAAATAAGAATGCGTCTTATTAGACGCATGATTAGCCTTTTTGCCCCATTCTAATTTAACCGGTTATTCTATACATCACACGATGATGAATGCATCACAATCGAATATTCACTCTCATTTAATAACATGTTTACTCTAATATATCATATTAAAGAGATCATCATATCTATATTTTACTCTTTTTTTTATTCTTGTAAAATCTAACTTTATTTTCTATTCATGTATACTACATATCAAATAAGTTTAGTATCGTTTATATATACTATCTCGCGTTGTATTAAATAAACCCGCGGTCTAGTGTATAACTTTGATTATCTACCCCTTATCTTATGTTATCAATTGATTTAATAATAAAATCTCAATAGGCTTATGTGTCGAATTTCGATTCAACACGCATACACATTAGTAATCGCGACGGAACCCTCCACGGAATTTTACACCTATACAAAGTTGAATTGTGAAATAAGCGTCCCACAAGGATTCTTTATCTATAGTACGTTTTGTGGATTGATCTCATTCCTCTATCTAGATATCTTTTGTCAAGTACAATATTTTATTCGTACGCATAACTCTTACGTAGGTAACACAATGGAAAGCCAGCCTACATCTCCGGCGCCGGCGCCATCTCCCATTTCAGGGACCATTCTTGTTGGAATAGCCGATGTATTTCGGATGATAAGTATTCTCTCGAGTGTCCTCATTACCACGACCCTCTTATTGTTCCTCTTCTTCATCGGCCGAATACGACGAAGTGTTCATCCACGATGGTTCCTCAAGTACGCTACCAAAATTTGCTATCTTTTGGTCCCAATCTCAATAACCTACATCATAGGTTTGATGCATAATGCACAAAGTCCTCCAGTTTGGTACCCCATTTGGGCTGGAGCTCTCATTTACGCGTATGGCGGAGTTGTCACCATGACCGTGTTTGATGTTAGAGAGAACGACGACACCGTAAGATTCGTATTGCGCACATTACCTTTGGTGTTTTGGACTCTATGGTTAGGAGTCCTCGTCTCCTCTAATATACATGCGTCGCTAGTATGGGTTGGTGGACTAGTCTTATTTCTGGTGTTGGCAGCCATAAACGCACGGCAAACACTGCAAGCTCATTACAAAGCAAGCAAGTTCAAGGGGTTGCCACGTGTGATAGAGCCGATTGTTAGCTACATGGAAGAAGGTAGACACATTGTTCCTAATGAAGATGAAGCAAACCCTAGATTCATGAGAGGATACAGGTATTATATTGTTTTACAAACTTTGGAGTATGTGTTGATTATTTGATATTGTTATGATTTGGACGAGTTAATAAGTGAAATAGCGAGAGTAGATGACTAATTGGTTTGGATGGAACCTCACAAATATTATGGAATAAAAAATTATATTTACTTGTTTTATTTTCCACCATTGTATGTCTGATCTCAAATTTATCCAACCATCTAAAATTTGTATAAAGTAATATAGTCGTTATTGGTGAACCGCTATAAATATGTGTCTTTTTTGTTCTTGTTCGTTGAATTTTGTTCAGTCTTATAATTCCGTATAACATCACCATTCTATATATGTATGATCTCTTGGGGATCTATACGAGCCGAACGAGCTCGGCTCGTTTATAAACGGGCCGAGCCCGAGTAGCTCGTCTAAAATAATACTCATATAATGTTATTTTAGCCAAACGAGACGAGCTTTACCCGAACGAGCCGAACATTTACATGCTTGACACGTTTATAAACAAACCGAACTTTTGACGAGGCGAGCAGAGTAGCTTGTCTAAGGTATCAACCCTAATGATCTTCTCTTTGTCCCAACATACAGGTATGTAGTTTGGGGTAATCCCACACTGCAGAGGGATAACAATAACAATAAGTTCACGTTCGTCACCACGGAAGATATATGGAGATGGGTCACCACCATTGAAGAAGAAGAAGAGATACTGCAATCTCACACCTTCACCCAAGAGCAAGAACAAACTGCATTCCACCCGGTCACCATTCTTGAAGAACAAGAAACATCTTCTAGTGAATTACGACTAAGGTTCACGGGTACATCTGCGAGTAAGGAGCGGTTGAGGGATTTGTGTCTTTCTTATGCCTTCTTTATGCTCCTTCTAAGAAGGTTTGCAGGCTTTCCTCTACACGAGAGTTCTAAGCGAAGCACAAAGCGGTTGATTATGGAGGGATTGCTTTGTAGCCAAGATCCTCCAAGGTTTGACCTAGAAAGGGTGTTCCGGATTGTCGAGGTAGAACTTGACTTCCTCTTTGATTTCTTCTACACCAAGTCTCATGTCTGTAGCTCTTACAGATTCCGGGACGTGTTGCAGCATCTCGCTCAAATTGGTCTACTTTGGTTCTTTGGTACTATCGGAGTCGAACTAATAGAACAAAGCCACGATCACCATCTTCAAAATTTGAGCATTCATCTTTTCGGGCATCGTTTCGAGGTTGGTGTCACAAGGACGGTGGTGATGCTATTTGTTCTATTGGAGTTTTGGAAGTTCATAATGGCTAACTATTCGAACCGGAAGATGGTTTGGCTTCTTTGCACCAGCCTTATGGAGGTGGCTAGCTCGAGTAAGTGTGCGCGAGTAACCCAAAAGAGGATCGTTTGGATTTGGACGGTTAAATATTACCTCTCTAGATTAACTATTGCCTTCTTGTTCTTCAAACCCTGGCAGAGGAAACTTGGCCAATACTCTTTCCTTACGAGTTATGGTCGGGTTCCGTTATTGGCACGAAAGTCGTTCTCTCCGCTGGCTAAACTCGTAGCCCTACCGAGATTTGGCCAAAGTGGTGAATTTTCCGTGCCTCTATCCAAACAAGTCAAGCAAGCAATTGTCTCGTCGCTCCTCCAAAATCAACTACATTTGTCTCGAGGAACAACCACATCATCGCGGTATCATTTAACTGATCTTGATCATCATCCGGAGGAGATTGATACTAATGTCATCTTAGTATGGCATATAGCTACAAGCTTTTGTGAGTGTCTCAATCCTCCACCAAACCCTAATGATCATAATCATGATCAATTCCTTGTTGCAACTCACTTGTCTAAGTATTGTGCCTACTTGCTCACGTTTTCCCCCGAGCTACTCCCGGGTCATCCGTACTCAACCGAACGTCTCTTTGACAACGCGGTTGAACAAGCAAGGCGACTCAACATGAGACGCATGACTATAGTTCAAATATACCAATATTTGATCACCCGGAATGACAATAACATAATTGTAGTAAAGGGTGCTCGGCTGGCTCATGCATTGAACGAAAGAGTGATGAACAATCCAGACCTAGGATGGAAAGTTTTAGCTGAGTTTTGGGCCGAGTTGCTCCTGTACTTGGCTCCTTCGGACAATGTGATGGTTCATGCAGATTATCTCGCGAAAGGTGGCGAGTTCATCACGCATCTTTGGGCTCTTCTCACTCATGCTGGTGTTGTCACTAGAAACTGATCACCTTCTATGGCCATAAAAACATGTTTGCTGTCATATATGATCTCCTTCTATTGTTTGTGTTCCATTTATATATATTTGTGTGGACTGAAGTTAGAATTGATCGTATGTCTATTTCGATTCTTGATTCCAATCCGATTCATTCCAATTATTAAACATCAATTCTTTAATAAAACTATGTAAAATATGATGTTATTGATCATCTGTAATGTGTATAAGGACATATATGTACATGACATGAATCTCCCAATTTCCAAATACTAAAAAGTCAGGAAATTGGGAAGTAATTATACAGATCTAAACCAAATTAACCCAAAATATATCTCTCATAGCAACAGCTAAATCTGCACATGACTTAGAGGAGGTTTACCAAAACTGTTAGCATTCTTGATCTTCCCCTTGAAACAAGATGAAGAAGAAGACTTCTTAGCTATGGTGGATTTGGGTGACTTAATAATAACACGTGATGATCTTTGTTTGCTGCTGAGGTTCAACTCACCACCATAGCTCCTGCAAGCTTTAAGTCGTCTACTATATCCGCCATGGGTGACTCATAAAAGTCTTCATAGCGTTGAGCTTGATCAATATAGCCTCCAGCACAGCGTCCGGTTTCATGGGTGGCTGGGACCAGCTTGATGACGGCTTCTGGCTTCTCAATGGAGTAGAAGAAGAAGAAGAAAAAGAGGGGTTAAGAGCATTTTCAGCATGAGATTAAGGGTTACCAAGATTTTGTTGATTTGATCTCTAATTGTTGTTGAAATTCTTGTTATTGTTGTTGTTCCGCGGCCCTTGATAATTTCCTCTTCCTACATATTCAGCATCTTGCTCCTTTTTCGTTTGAGCTACTAAAAGCTCCTTCAATGCCTTGACTTCATTGTTGAGCGTGGTGAGTTGAGCTGCATTTGATGTTGTATGTGGAAAGATAAATCGCCTTACTCCATCTTCAACCCTTTGATGGGAATATTTCTCCATGTGTAAGCCTTGCTTTTCTATGAATTCTCAAGCTTCATCTACCGGCATATCCATGAAAGTGCCGGCAGAAAGTAATTGAAATTTGAATTGAGTGTCTCCATCCAAACCCTTGAAGTAGACCTCTAACAACTCGATCATTGAAATCCCATGATGAGGACAATCCAACAAAAGGTCCTTGAACCTTTCTCATGATTTGGACAAACTTTCTTTTTCCTTCATGATAAAAGCATTGATCTTACCCCTCAATTCAGCGGTTTTTGACGGGGGGAAAGAACTTAGTAAGAAACTCCGTAGTCATCTCTTCCCATGCGTTAAATTTTCCAACTGGAAGAGATTGATACCAAGCAAGTGCCTTGTCTTTCAATGAGAAGTAGAAAGGCCTTAACTTGTAATTGTTGTTCTCCACTCTTGATGGTCTCAAAGTCTCCATCAGAATCTCATAATTTTGTAAATGTTGATGTGGAGATTCTCTTTCCAAACCTCCAAACTGACATTGTCGAATCATGGTTAGAACTTGAGGTCGAAATTCATAATCATGCTCAGCTAGATCTCCTTCATTGACTCCTGGACGCCGCACTTGCTGATTTGGGTCCATCCTTTGACCTAGGATTTGCGGAACTCCAGCAAAAAGATTACCTCGTCTACCATGTCAGGCACCCGAGGTGGTGGGTGTATCGAGGCCGGTGAAACTAGGGTTGGATCCTGCCACGGTCGAGCAACTAGGACCTGTCGAGTAAGCATGTCCACGGGTCGAGGGTCCGGGAAGGGTGACCCAGACCCGGACCCGTGTAAAAGGCCAACCCGCCGGGTTGCGGGTCGGCGGTTGGCAATTTTTTTTTTAAACCCGATATTTAAAAAAAAAAAAAGAAGAAAATACATGACCCGGCGGGTCGACCCGCCAACAGCTATTTTAGCCGTTTGATCCATTTTTTTTTTTTCAAAATTGGCCGGTGGCGGGTCGACCCGCCGGGTCACGGGTAAGGATCACCTCGACCCTTACCCGTACCCGTGACCCGCCGGGTCACTGACGGGTCAAAACCCGCCGGGTCACGGGTAACCCGTGACCCATGGACATGCTTAATGTCGAGGTAAGATCTAAGCTCGTAGAGCGGCCATATCATCTTGAATCCCTTCAGTTCTTGCACGAGTTTCGTTTTTCTCTCGCTGCAATTCTTCTTTACTGAGGTGAAGTTGTCCCAATGCCTCCGTCAATTCGGCTTCAAGATTGCGATTATCTTGATCGGCCATCGATATCTTAGCTTCTTTCAATCTCCGTTTGTATGTATTTTCTGGTTCGGGATCGTAAGGAACGATTTCCTTTCCAGCATGAGTTCTTTGCATAAACCTAAGGAAAGATCCTGTGAAATCACTCAAGTAAAGTAATCAATAGCAACAAGGGCAGCAGCCCCAATAGACAACCGAAACCGAACTTGGTCTTGACCAAGTTTCCGGCAACGGCGCCAAAAACTTGTTCGCTCTCAGCGTGTGTGTATGGTGAACGATATAGCTTTAAATTTATAACCTAAAATATAAGCCTGAAACAATATGTGAACCCGCAGTGTACGGGTCAATTGTAATAATGGCAAATACTCCAGGGTCGAACACAGTGACTATGGTGAAACAAAGATCGGTAATTTTGGTTGACAATCAAAAACAAGCAACAAAACAAAGATATCAAAGATGATGTAATAATCAGGTAAAGGAAAATGCGGATTATAGAGATTAAATCATCCAGTTGTGGCTCCGACTCAAGATCTCAAAAGATAACATGGACAAAGTTGAGGTTTGTAAAGGGACGATGTTTCTATGGTGGGAATAGATCACCGGGTAAGGCTCACTACTCACTATTCCAAACCAAAGATCCTCTCACCGAGTAAGTCTAAAGGTATTAAGGAAAGAAACTATAATCTCAAACCAACACACCACCCAATGGGATAGAATCAACCTTTACCGGGTAAGTCTCACGCTAACTCTCAAAGATGGGATGAAGGCACACTCAAACCCTAATAAGGACAAACATTTATTACCTACACTCATGATCTTGGGTATACAAACAAAGGAATCACCGGGTAAGTCTCCTCCTAGGCTTGCGTTGAACCAGGAACTGTATCACAAGGATAGGATTTGGCAAACTGGAACCTCAACTCAGATAAGGATCAGGAAAGCTCTCGCCTCGCTCAGTTCATCTGCCATCTCGGTCGAGATGTTCCACGACTGACCGAGGTGTTCGTCGGTTAAGGTAAAAGCTCGAGCTTTCAGGGTCCACTGGGGTAAAAGCTCATTCTTTCATCGTCTTTCCCACAACCTTCAGCCAATCACCCTAGAATCGCATAAAGAACTTAGCCAACAATCATCATGATAACAATAATCAAATATATAAGAACGGATTCAATCTTCAAACAAGAAAACCTTAACACAAAGGTCTCAATAACTCAAACAAACAAACAAATTGCGTTCCTCAATCACAATCAAAAAGACAATAAATCAAAACAAACTAAGAAAATCTTACAACTTCCTTCAAAGCCAACTTCCTTCCTTCCAAACTCTCTAACTCCAACTTCCAGCTCTAAGACTTGCTCCCTAATCTCCCGGGATCTGAAGATATGCACCTCCGAGATATCTAATATCTAGAAAATACACCTCTCTTTATATAGGAGAATCATCTTTCTAAGATAAAATATCTTCAAAGGAAATTTCCTTCCTTAGAATATCTTCCAATCTTCCAAATAAATCAGCCAAAAAAACATGCTTCCATCCAGATAAATCCATCCTAAAATATAGGAAAATTTCTTGCCAAAAATAGAAGATCTCAGCCAAAAATAAAGATCTCGTGGCCGGTGGATTATTCGCCTCGGTCCAGCCCATCCTGAAGATCACCTCGGTCGAGGTGATACTGTAGTCACCCCAAGTGAATCTCAGTTACGTGTAAATCTCTCTAATCTGGTCCAAAATCAATCTTCCATCTCATTTCCATGGTTCTTGAGCCTTTCTTGTAGCTCTTTAATGCTCCAAAATGTAGGTCCAATGACTCCTTAGCTTCCTTAGCTCAATAATGTTCCAAAACGTGTCATTTTTCCTACAATCACAAGGAAACTAGGTGTAGACCTCGATTCTTGCAAAATTAAACAAAACAATATAATAATCAAAGAATATACATCCATACATGCAAATTTATGAAGATAAAACGTCTAAACCAATCCCAAAATATAGACAATAATACATGCTATCAACGGCTCCGCAAACACGTTTGTAAACTCACATATCACTGGAATATCCTCCAATGTTGGACTCTCTCCATCCTTCATGGCATAACACTAGAAGGCATCACAACCCTGTGCTATCAACCTCGTTGCTCATACGGCACTGATGACAAAACCCATCTTCCCAAGGTCCCAACCTCGGAAGACCTCTATCTGAACTACCTCGGTAGAGACTATCACAGTCCTCCTACCTACATCTAATACTGTACGGTATCTACGCATCCAATCCATACCTAAAATGACTTCCTCATGCATCAATGGGATGACAAAGAAGTCCACAAGCAACACACGATTTCCTAGACGAAGGGGACAACTACGTATCTCACGGATACCTCTGACCCTACTACCATCAGGTAACCCCATAATAAATGGTATCTTCTCTATAGTAGCTAAACCTAGATGCTCAACACATACATCATAAATAAAGGAATGTGTAGCACCCGTATCAAATAAAACTCTAACAGGTAAACCATGAAGCAGAATTGTACCTATAGCAGCCGGTGCAGGTGGCTCCTCTACACTCCTCAACTCAAAGACTCTACCCTAAGTTCCTCTAGTGTCAATGGTGCTCCCACCACGACCTCTACCTCTACTCAGCCCGGGAACAGATCCTTGAGTAGAAGGACAATCTGGGACTCTCTCTTGTCCTTGTGTCTGTTGTTGAGGTGTCCTCTGACCACCTCCTGCCACACTAGCAGGGGAAGAACCCTGTTGTGATGCAACTGCATCCTACCTACAAAAGGCAGCTCTATGACCTGGCCTACCACAAGTGAAGCAAGTCACTGGTGGCATCGTACACTGGGGTCGCAAATGTCAAGGATCACCACAGTTATAGCACTATCATTCCTTCTATGCAGTCATTGTAGATGAGGGGTAACTTTGGCGTCTTTGGCTACGCCTAGAACCTGAAGCTCCACCAACGCCAATGGTCTGCCCAATACGCTGCCTCTTCTCAGACCGTCCCGTGTGAGAAGTCCTCCTTTGACTGGCCCGCTCACGCTCATTAGTTGAGGTCCGGTCCTCGTAATTTGTCAAGGACTCACAATGGAATCTCACCATATAAGAACGTGTACTCTCTCTCAGTCGATAGGAGAACAGATACACGTGTTAATCCTCAAATGGTGCAGTTGGACCCAATAATGCCACCTCTGTCTGGAAGCGGTTGATGGCATCTGTAATCGGCACATCCTCAAAGCGCGCCTCCACAAAGTCTTGCAGTTTCTCTCTCCTCAACGAGGCAGGGCATAAACGCTCCCTAATCATGCTCCTCATCTGGTCATAACTAGTGGCTCGACCCTGCATGGTCCTCCACCACTGATGAGCTAAGTCACGGAATAGAGTTTTTACTACCTCTATCTGTTTGTCCTCTGGGCATCTGATAGACTCAAGAGGTGAGTCCACATGCCCTATCCAGACCTCCGTCTCTAATCCTACCTTCCCAGAGAAAGGTGGTACGCCCAACTGATGGAATGCCTTCAACCAAGTGTCTGGTCAAGGCCTTCTATACTCCTTTGGAGCTTTAACAATCTCAGCAGCACGTGCTGGTATAACTGGCACCTGAGTGGCTCCCTAGGACATCTCAGAAAATCCCTCATGCACTGGTAGATCCAGGGGCCGTTTGCCCGCTCTGGCAGCCTCCTCCATTCGTCTGATATAAGCACGGAACTCAGTTCTCCTCAAAGAGACGCGATCCGAGTCATCTGATTGGACCCTCTGTGATCGTTGTCTCCCAGATCCACCGCTCCTCGTCTTAGGAACGACACTATCAACAATCTTCTCGTGAACCTCCTCCACCACTGGTGGATCAGCAGCGGGAACCGGTCCTTGTCCTATCACTCCTAGAGGAAGAGGTGGTCTACCTCTACCCGGTGCACAATAGAAGTTGCTCTAGTCCGAGCCATTTGCGGGGTATGCACACCTAACTTATAAGGCTATATATATGCCATATGTGTGTGTGTGTGTATATATATATATATATATATATATATATATAACATGCATACACATAATCCATAATACATATATAGACATATCTATACTGCTGAGATCCACGGAAGAGTTGACGACTTCCCGTACATTCTATCACAAAATACAACTTATAAAACCAAAAATCATTTTGAAAACGTCAAACCTTTTTCGGGTTCTGTTTATTTTATCCATCCGACCTTATTGTAGGTAGCAAGTGTCATTGTTGTCAACCTAAGGCTCTGATACCAACTCTGTAACACCCCGAATCCGCGGAACTTGGGGCGCCACATTGGGCTAGGATCTCACAGTGGATCATGACCCTAGCCTGACAACAAGTTCATTGGACCTTACAACATGGAAATGACAGATATAAAACAAATACATAAAATTATATAAAACTGTACATCAAAAGTATACAAGATCATAGCCGAGTATAAAACACAACACTCACACATGAGGTATACAAAACACCATCCTCACGCAGGAGGTATATATATAGCATCCCCAAAACCATAACCACCTAATGTACGAAAGTCCTCGGTCTATCACCTTGCCGGATCACTCTGCAGCTCGCCTATCCTGCAAGGCATCTACAACATGGCATGACCCATTAGCTAACCATACATATATAAGGTAATGCATAAGCACAAGCACAAGTTATGAAAGATAAACACACAATCATATTGTCACACATTTACCCGTTTTAATTATCTTTATATAAGTAGTCATTCACTCAAATCGTGTATATATATATATAAAATAAACTATGTGATACGAGGAACGTATCATCCTCGCCTCTGGACCTGCTAGCCATCTGGAAGTAGTGTCGGTCACACAACCCGTGTACCCTATGGGAGTGGGTTGCGCCCTTCCTATATACCAGGTGGCCTGACGTAAGAGAACCTCCCAACTCCTTACATGATGAAAGGGAAAGGTTATCACTGCCACTGCAAGGGGTCTATCAAAAAAACATATGTCGGTAATAATCGACATCGTATGCTATCATATCAAGCATATAACCCACACACCACTCATGCATACACCCAATATAAGGATGTGAGTTAAGTAAGTCCTATAGACTTACCTCAACCTCATACAACCTCAACCACGATAAACCTCCAATCTTGAGAGGGACACTTCCTAATAACAAGGCATAGAGATATATCAATCTCCTATCAATCAAAGGGGTCACACCTAGACCCAAGGGATCCATAGGACCATCCTCAACCTAAGCCTCACAACCTACTAATCCTCAAAGCCGTACAAGGCATAACAAGATCATAACATCGTCGTCACACTCTCATCTATACCTAGCATGATACTACATACTCACACTAGGAAAGGAAGGGGCAATGCCATCCTTAGGCAAGCCCAGAAGCAAGACGCACCTGTAGAACAAGAGAAAAGCAAGGTTTGCAAGGACCCGTGGGGGCGGCGGCACCACACGCAGGGGCGATGGCGCACCAGGCGCAGGGGCTGCCTTGAGGTGGTGCAAGGGCGGCTGGACAGCATAGGGCTCGTCCTCAACTTCTCTTCGATCCTTCACTTGCCTTTCTCCACTTTTTCAATATCCATCAACCCAGGCATACATACATACGCATATATACATCAACATATGCCTAGGAAGCTTATCACAATATTCAACTTGTGAAATCTTAAGCTAAGAAGGAAGAAAGAAAGGAGAGGAAGATGAATATCTTACCAAGTTGAGACCTAACAGAGGAAGAACACACACACAACTTTAAGGCTGGCTCAACCCATTCACAACAACGTCCTCAATCATCATCATCAACAAACCAACATCAAACTCTCTTCAAAACTCTCACAAGATCAAGGAAATCAAGATGAAATTCAAAGGAGGAAGAAAAAGAAAGAAGAACGTGAGGGAGAGGATGAAGCTGTAAGAAAGGTGAAACCCTCATCAGGAGGTAAGAGAAGAAACTTATAGAGAAACGAAGGGGTAAAGCACGGGTCAAGAGTCAACAAAGCCGGCTGCAGCACACCACAAACCGCAGGGGCGGCTCATGGAGGCGCAGGGGCGGATCCTAGTTGCCGCAAGGGCACCTAACCTGGCCGCAGGGGCGGTTCAGGCCAATCTCAGCATCTCAAAACTAAGGCTCTTACAGCTTGGGCCTCGGCTCAGCTCAATACGTCTTGACCCAACTAGCTACGTCCGCTCCCACTGAAAATGGATAGTGACCCAAAGGCCACAACCTTAAAGAGTTTTTTTTCCTTATATACTATAAAGATTCTACTCCTTTTAGTCGATATGAGATAGCCATAATTTTGTTCATTTTCCCATGTTTTGTGTTTCGTGAAATACACGTAACTTTGGGTATTATTATCTCATTCACTCGGAATCCAATTTTAGCAAATAAGTATACCGCAATTCAATGCTCACGGAGACGAAGTTAATTCTTCTGTTTTCCGATATTGACAATCCTTGGAGCCGACCGAAAAATTACTCAAAAACACCCGACACACTACTTATTTAAAATATTAGTTCCAGCAATGAATACACATACATGTAGTATCAAACCCAACACATAATTCTAACAAAGTTTTACCTAAAACCAAATTTACCCTTCAATTCTGAAAAGTTATTATATTCCACAATCGCCCCGTCTTGTGCTACTACATATCCTGATATCCATCCCAAGCAAAGCATACATCTTTACTGCATTTTCTTTATCTTTCGTCTTCATTACATTGTTTGGTGGGGTTTGTCCTTGGACTTTAGGACAGGTTTAATCTTTGCTTTCCCTCTCTATCAAGTATTTTTTTATTCTATATCCAGTGTTGATCGTTATATCCTTTGCTACTACTTCAACTATGTACTCCTTTTAAATGTAGATAACGATACCCCTAATATCAAATACGAAATATAAATACTATTAAAAAATCAACCAAAACACAATACATGAACGGTAATGTTAAATATACTTATAAATAAGAATGCGCCTTATTAGACGCATGATTAGCCTTTTTGCCCCATTCTAATTTAACCGGTTATTCTATACATCACACGATGATGAATGCATCACAATCGAATATTCAATCTCTTTTAATAACATGTTTACTCTAATATATCATATTAAAGAGATCATCAGATCTATATTTTACTCTTTTTTTTATTCTTCTCACCTTCTTTTGGTTATGTATATATATTTAAAACTTGTAAAATCTAACTTTATTTTCTATTCATGTATACTAAATATGAAATAAGTTTAGTATCGTTTATATATACTATCTCGCGTCGTAATAAATAAACTCGCGGTCTTAGTCTATAACTTTGATTATCTACACCTTATCTTATGTTATCAATTAATTTAATAATAAAATCTCAGTAGGGTTATGTGTTGAATTTCGATTCGACACGCATACACATTAGTAACCGCGACGGAACCCTCCACGGAATTTTACACCTATACAAAGTTGAATTGTGAAATAAGCGTCCCACAAGGATTCTTTATCTATAGTACGTTTTGTGGATTGATCTCATTCCTCTATCTAGATATATTTTGTCAAGTACAATATTTTATTCGTACGCATAACTCTTACGTAGGTAACACAATGGAAAGCCAGCCTACATCTCCGGCGCCCGCGCCATCTCCCATTTCAGGGACCATTCTTGTTGAAATAGCCGATGTATTTTGGGTTATAAGTGTTCTCTCGAGTGTCCTCATTATCACAACCCTCTTATTGTTCCTCTTCTTCATCGGCCGAATACGACGAAGTGTTCATCCACGATGGTTCCTCAAGTACGCTACCAAAATTTGCTATCTTTTGGTCCCAATCTCAATAACCTACATCATAGGTTTGATGCATAATGCACAAAGTCCTCCAGTTTGGTACCCCATTTGGGCTGGAGCTCTCATTTACGCGTATGGCGGAGTTGTCACCATGACCGTGTTTGATGTTAGAGAGAACGACGACACCGTAAGATTCGTATTGCGCACATTACCTTTGGTGTTTTGGACTCTATGGTTAGGAGTCCTCGTCTCCTCTAATATACATGCGTCGCTAGTATGGGTTGGTGGACTAGTCTTATTTCTGGTGTTGGCAGCCATAAACGCACGGCAAACACTGCAAGCTCATTACAAAGCAAGCAAGTTCAAGGGGTTGCCACGTGTGATAGAGCCGATTGTTAGCTACATGGAAGAAGGTAGACACATTGTTCCTAATGAAGATGAAGCAAACCCTAGATTCATGAGAGGATACAGGTATTATATTGTTTTACAAACTTTGGAGTATGTGTTGATTATTTGATATTGTTATGATTTGGACGAGTTAATAAGTGAAATAGCGAGAGTAGATGACTAATTGGTTTGGATGGAACCTCACAAATATTATGGAATAAAAAATTATATTTACTTGTTTTATTTTCCACCATTGTATGTCTGATCTCAAATTTATCCAACCATCTAAAATTTGTATAAAGTAATATAGTCGTTATTGGTGAACCGCTATAAATATGTGTCTTTTTTGTTCTTGTTCGTTGAATTTTGTTCAGTCTTATAATTCCGTATAACATCACCATTCTATATATGTATGATCTCTTGGGGATCTATACGAGCCGTACGAGCCGAACGAGCTCGGCTCGTTTATAAACGGGCCGAGCCCGAGTAGCTCGTCTAAAATAATACTCATATAATGTTATTTTAGCCAAACGAGACGAGCTTTACCCGAACGAGCCGAACATTTACATGCTTGACACGTTTATAAACAAACCGAACTTTTGACGAGGCGAGCAGAGTAGCTTGTCTCAGGTATCAACCCTAATGATCTTCTCTTTGTCCCAACATACAGGTATGTAGTTTGGGGTAATCCCACACTGCAGAGGGATAACAATAACAATAAGTTCACGTTCGTCACCACGGAAGATATATGGAGATGGGTCACCACCATTGAAGAAGAAGAAGAGATACTGCAATCTCACACCTTCACCCAAGAGCAAGAACAAACTGCATTCCACCCGGTCACCATTCTTGAAGAACAAGAAACATCTTCTAGTGAATTACGACTAAAGTTCACGGGTACATCTGCGAGTAAGGAGCGGTTGAGGGATTTGTGTCTTTCTTATGCCTTCTTTATGCTCCTTCTAAGAAGGTTTGCAGGCTTTCCTCTACACGAGAGTTCTAAGCGAAGCACAAAGCGGTTGATTATGGAGGGATTGCTTTGTAGCCAAGATCCTCCAAGGTTTGACCTAGAAAGGGTGTTCCGGATTGTCGAGGTAGAACTTGACTTCCTCTTTGATTTCTTCTACACCAAGTCTCATGTCTGTAGCTCTTACAGATTCCGGGACGTGTTGCAGCATCTCGCTCAAATTGGTCTACTTTGGTTCTTTGGTACTATCGGAGTCGAACTAATAGAACAAAGCCACGATCACCATCTTCAAAATTTGAGCATTCATCTTTTCGGGCATCGTTTCGAGGTTGGTGTCACAAGGACGGTGGTGATGCTATTTGTTCTATTGGAGTTTTGGAAGTTCATAATGGCTAACTATTCGAACCGGAAGATGGTTTGGCTTCTTTGCACCAGCCTTATGGAGGTGGCTAGCTCGAGTAAGTGTGCGCGAGTAACCCAAAAGAGGATCGTTTGGATTTGGACGGTTAAATATTACCTCTCTAGATTAACTATTGCCTTCTTGTTCTTCAAACCCTGGCAGAGGAAACTTGGCCAATACTCTTTCCTTACGAGTTATGGTCGGGTTCCGTTATTGGCACGAAAGTCGTTCTCTCCGCTGGCTAAACTCGTAGCCCTACCGAGATTTGGCCAAAGTGGTGAATTTTCCGTGCCTCTATCCAAACAAGTCAAGCAAGCAATTATCTCGTCGCTCCTCCAAAATCAACTACATTTGTCTCGAGGAACAACCACATCATCGCGGTATCATTTAACTGATCTTGATCATCATCCGGAGGAGATTGATACTAATGTCATCTTAGTATGGCATATAGCTACAAGCTTTTGTGAGTGTCTCAATCCTCCACCAAACCCTAATGATCATAATCATGATCAATTCCTTGTTGCAACTCACTTGTCTAAGTATTGTGCCTACTTGCTCACGTTTTCCCCCGAGCTACTCCCGGGTCATCCGTACTCAACCGAACGTCTCTTTGACAACGCGGTTGAACAAGCAAGGCGACTCAACATGAGACGCATGACTATAGTTCAAATATACCAATATTTGATCACCCGGAATGACAATAACATAATTGTAGTAAAGGGTGCTCGGCTGGCTCATGCATTGAACGAAAGAGTGATGAACAATCCAGACCTAGGATGGAAAGTTTTAGCTGAGTTTTGGGCCGAGTTGCTCCTGTACTTGGCTCCTTCGGACAATGTGATGGTTCATGCAGATTATCTCGCGAAAGGTGGCGAGTTCATCACGCATCTTTGGGCTCTTCTCACTCATGCTGGTGTTGTCACTAGAAACTGATCACCTTCTATGGCCATAAAAACATGTTTGCTGTCATATATGATCTCCTTCTATTGTTTGTGTTCCATTTATATATATTTGTGTGGACTGAAGTTAGAATTGATCGTATGTCTATTTCGATTCTTGATTCCAATCCGATTCATTCCAATTATTAAACATCAATTCTTTAATAAAACTATGTAAAATATGATGTTATTGATCATCTGTAATGTGTATAAGGACATATATGTACATGACATGAATCTCCCAATTTCCAAATACTAAAAAGTCAGGAAATTGGGAAGTAATTATACAGATCTAAACCAAATTAACCCAAAATATATCTCTCATAGCAACAGCTAAATCTGCACATGACTTAGAGGAGGTTTACCAAAACTGTTAGCATTCTTGATCTTCCCCTTGAAACAAGATGAAGAAGAAGACTTCTTAGCTATGGTGGATTTGGGTGACTTAATAATAACACGTGATGATCTTTGTTTGCTGCTGAGGTTCAACTCACCACCATAGCTCCTGCAAGCTTTAAGTCGTCTACTGTATCCGCCATGATCATCAACCTTCTTAGCAAGATCTTCAAGGCTTGTTACTCTTGCAAGAGATGTGAAAGACTGGGATTTACCTTGGTAGAATTTTGACAATCCTCTCCTGCAATTTAATAATATAATTCATCAGAAAATATACCAACCAAACAAGACTTTAATTATTTTTGTTTTAGATCTGTAAGAACTCATTACTTGATGGGGAGATGGGACATGAGCTCTGAGAGATTAAACAAAGCCTCATCCGATTGCGACGACACCGGAGATGATGCATCATCATCATCAAGAGAATCTGATGAGGAAGAAGATACTGATGATGAGGGATTAGATCCATCAAAAGAAGAGGAAAATGAATCTTCTTCCATAATCATCTCCAGATCATCCTTCTCATTATGATCTTCACTATAAGCAGCAAACCCTAAACGCAAGTGCCCTTGCTGGATCTTCTGAAGTCCATTCATTGTAGAAGATAGAGTATAGCAAGAAAATGGCAGGAGGAAATGCAGAGATGGGTGTATTATTGTTGTACATGTGTTGATAAGCTTTAGGAATCTTGTGAATTGTATATTTATATAGGCAGAAGACAAATCCATATTAAACAAACACATGGAAATGACCAATATGGATGAGGACCAATGAGAAATTATATCTTTTTAGGTCAGATTTTGTGACACATAAACACATATCCATTCCCACACCACACCCCAACTTTTTCTTTTTTTAAAAAAATATATAAGTAATTACTCACTTTTTGGTGAAGATAATAATTATGTTAAATTACAGAAACCACCCTTAAAGTAGATAACTTTTTACCTAACAGTCATAAAAATTGAAACTACACAAAACCACCAACTCACTTAAAAGGTTTTTCTTTCAATATAACAATCCAACTACCCAAGTCCCTGTAGGCTTGAGTATAGGCGGATTAGGGTTTTATACTACTAATACCGTCATTTGATTAGTACCGTCATTAGGGTTAGTCTATAGTTGGATTAAGCAGTCATTATCGGTCTAAAAGTTCCGTCCGGACCTAACTTTGATCAAATCTACGTTTTAAACCCTTTGATAAAGAATAACTCTTAGCCACTATGATCTATGATCGAGTTACCCGGGTAAAATCTGAGTTGGGATAGTATCATAGGAGAGATTTGTGTAATTTTCATTTTGATGGGTGTAATTGTGAAAACGCGTGTATTTTAAGGGTGGTTTAGTATAATATACGTGAATAAGTGATAAAGATGTAGGAAGTGACCCTCTCGTTGTCTCCTGCGGTCAAACAATAAAATGATATAAAATTGTATGGCTGATAGAAGGCCAGCTTATGATATGCATTTGGAAATATTGAAATATATATTGTTTATGACATTTTTAACATAAAGATTCGAGCTTATCTTATCGTATATATGAGGTGATTTAAATATAGAAAATGGTAATGGTGGGGCTAAAGTTAAGGATAAGCTCAAAGTGGAGAGGACATTATCCACCTCAGTATGTGTTTCTTAGCCGTCCATTTCATGACCTTCATTTGCATCGTTCTGAGGATACAATTTCTTGTGTTTCAAAAGGAAACCATTTGACTTTGCCTTGTTTTGCAACTTCATCATTATGAGGATACAATCTTTCTTCCTACATTTGAATGTTTGACCCCATTGGTTCACCTAATCTTCGCCTATTCATCACTCTTCATTATAAGTTTACCCCTTAACAAGGTTAAGGACGTGTTTGGTGAGATGAAACAATCCGATCGACTTTTGCTTATATTCGTTCCGAGACGGATGTTAACTTTTGCTTATATTCGTTCCGAGACCAAACGACGTGGAGGGCACACGTTCAGCGAACCACACATACAAGCTTTTCGGGTTTCATCCTAAAACTAATTGACAATAGTATGAGTAGTCCTAACACTTATTATATGTTAGGATCACACAATATCGTATTGTCGATATAGAACTGTCCACACATCTCAACATGTTCACCTTCATTCACGTTTCCGCTCTTCTAGTAGATTGTAATGTAGGGAGCACCTTATTGTCCTCGTCCCAAGCACACTCTAACAACTTTCAACAACCTTATTCCCTTCTTACTTGTAGATGGAGGATGTAGATCACATGAGGGTTAACAACTCTTTGTGGATGCAATAGTTGAATGATTTCTGTTGAAAAAGAAAAAGAAAAATCAATGAAGAGATAGATAATGTGCAGGTGTGAAATTGATTTGAGCCACAAATTGGTATTAGGATAAAGGGTAGTACGACTATAATCAATTGTCCAAGCCTTTAACACTTAACATTTAATAGGTGATGATGGTATTATGACCCTAGTAGACCCCTATGTGTTATATATGTTCCCTCTCATGGTATCCAATGCTCAAACAAAAATAAGTGGTTAGATTAGATTACGTAATAATAGTCTAAACAATTCCCTTACGAATCGAACAAATAATTTATAATGTACAGAAATTTTAAGGAGATAAGTAATCATTTTTTTTAAATCTTTATCACCTTTTAGCTCCCGTTTAGTTGTAATTCCGAAAACGAAAACGGAATGGAAATGAATTTAGTCCGTATGTGTATCTTGTTCATCATTTTTTTTTTTGAATCATTTTTTGTGGTGTCATGCAAAATGCACTTGATTCCCCCTATTTTATTTTCCTATAGAGTATTAAAAGTAATCAAATTATACTCCAAACCACAAGGAATGATTCCAAAAAGTTTCATGAACAAAGATACACGTATGAATTAGTCCGTTTCCGGAGTTTAAACCCAACGGACCTTTAATTTCTAAGAATTATACGTTTTATAGTTCACACTAGATTTAAGTCATAAGCTGATTTCTCGATTAATTTGGGGAGGGTGTATTTCGTTACAGGAATTTAACTGGAAAAAGATAGAGCGAGCAAAGCGTATGGTAAAGATCGAACTTGTGTAACGAACTGAACTGAAGTGTCTCATACAAATTTGTAAAAGAGAGAACAAATTCAAGAGAAATGGATTGAATAAAATCATTTGTTCACGAGGTTCGGATCAAAGTTTGACGTCTTCGGGATCTCAAGAGAACCAATCCACTATCGTCTTAAAAACACAAAAAAAACAATACGGAGGTGGAACTGAAAACGTAAAAAACCAAAAATAACAGTAAGAGTAAGAGGTAGAAGCTAAGCATGCCTAGAACAACACAAATTTAGAGATCCCAATATCTCTTTGTGACCACAACTTGTGGCTCATACAACTCATAAATACCTTATTCCTAGCGAGCCCACAATGAATATGGTAGTCGGTCAATGTTGGAATTTGAACTTAACAGATTACAACATACTTAGGTTAAGCCAAAACTCATCATATCCCAAATATTACAAATAAGAAGATATGGATTACATTACAATTTACCCTCCTAATTCATGTGTTTATAAGGCGGTGAATCGGGTTGAAAGTGAAAGTCGCCAAAAACTGGCGGAATGCTTTCGAAACCAATTCACTTGGGTGAGACAGAGGAGAGTGGAATTTCGTGACCAGCGTTGACGTGGTTCCACAAGATCGAACTTGAGGGTGGTCGTAGATCAGCAGAGTGCGGTCCTTGAGTTCAAGACGCTGCCTAAAACTCGTGTCGTCTTGGGAATATCATAAGAAGGAAGACAATCTCTCCTCGAAGATGGATGGCATACAGGGGGAGTTGAAGAATCGGCCCGTGGCCCGTAGATCGATCCCAAAGTTTTTGGCAACAGAGTATGAATTAAGAAAAGCAATCTATGGTGCAAAGGTAAAGCGGAGTGAGCCGGAAGGAGAGCAGAAAGAGCCGGGAAGCACAAGTTCAACCCGAGTTGAGGAGCTCCAGCTAGATAAGTGGATTGGATGTTTGTCAGCAATGACATCTTTAAGGGGTGGACTATGTGATCCCCTTGAGGTGTAGGAAATCTCTACAAAACAAAATTTATCAATATTAACAATTTTGTCCAAAGTCGTCAAGATTAAACTCACCATCTATTTTTTCATGTACAACTCCTTTTTCTTAAGTATATGTTTGGTAAAATGGCACCTATATGCTTAGTCATGATATACAACATCTTTGTACAAATACAAAGCAAACTGACTATTTGTATGTAAGTTTGCAATATAAGGGACATTCTCAACTTCTTTGAGAATCCATTGTAACTGCACAATTTCTTTTGAAGGTTATATAGTTATTATATATGCAACTTTAATTGATGAGAATGCCACTTGTGAATTCCATGATATATTTTCACTTCACTCCAAGTATATAAGAAACACATAATCTAAGTCAATCCTTAGTGTTAATGTGAGGACCATAATCAAGTACAAGGTTAGCAGTACTAGGTAAATACTTTAACATGAACTTCATAGAACACCAATGCTTCTCATAGGGACTGGGCATGTACATACTGAGCACACTCACTACAAAGGAAAGATTTGGCCTTGTACAAATAATGACATACATTATTGAACCAATAACTATATCATAAGAAAATGACTTCATATGTATCACTTCAGTTGGAGACATGTATATAGTCTTAGTACGTGAGATCTAAATGAGCACCACGAAGAATGCTAGTTTGTTACTAGTGTTTACAATAAACTTATATTACACTTTTAAAATATAATCATGTTTAGACAACCATATCTTTCTTTTTGTCATATCACGAATGGTATTACTAACAAGAATTTTTTTAGCTAAACTAAAGTCCTTCATATCAAAAGAGCATTTCAGAAAAGCTTTACCTTCGATAGTTCTAGCGTTAGATTTGCAAATAATCTGAGTATCATCACCTTAAAGCAAGATATACAAAAGAATATTAGACTAAACATACTTCATATACAAATAAGAGTCATAAGAGTATTAAAAAAATCATAAGTCTTTCATACAACATTCAGACGGTTTATTCCATTGTTTAGGAGATTGCTTTAAACAGTAGATGGACTTATTTAATGAGCAATCATGCTTACGACTTTTCAAGTCAATAAAGCCTTTAGGTTAACACATATACAGTTTCATCAAGATCACCATGTAAGAATTCAGTTTTAATATCCATATGTTCAAGTTCATAATCATGTACTACAATAATGACTATCAATAACCTCAAAGTATCATGCTTAAAAATATGAGTAAAATTCTCATTATAATCTTCACCTTCTCTTTGGGTAAAACCCTTAGCCACCAATATGGATTTGAACTTGAAAGGATCAGAGAAGTTTTTGACTTTTCTTAACCTTGTAAACTCACTTACAACATATTATTCTAGCATATTTAGGTTTTAAGCACACAACTCCGAGTTTATCAATCAATTTCATCTTGCATAGTAGATTTCCATGCATTTTCATCTACACAATTAATAGCATGCTCATGCAAATCAAGAATAGAAACATTGAACGTGTGCTCTTTCATTCCGCCCTCCCCCGCCTTCTCCTGCCATGGCCGGACCTAAACGCTCAAAGAGGCTCTCTTGTAAAGCTCTCGGAACTCCATCGGAAACCAACCCTTCCTTCCAAACCAACTCACTCACCCCCACCCCAACCCTCTTCAACCAGCCCGTTCGAACCTATCCTGGAAGACCTCATCATCTCCAACAACCGAAGACTGGCCATCAAAATACCTATCTCTCCTAACCTCTCCTCCACAACCCTTTTCCCTCCCCTTCCGGCCTGTCCAGCTTCCCCTCCGCCACCATACTCTAATCACGACCAGATGGCCAAGGTTGACCACCCAACTATCAATCATGTCATACCTTCTATCCCATGCACAAGATCATCTACCATCTCTGATACTATCTTAATCCCTATCCAAATTGATGCGGTTGAGATTCCCCTACCAAAAATCCTGACCTCGCCAACCACGAGACGGTTGAGATTGCCTTGTAAGTGGACCCCAAACCTTTGAACTGCTCAGCACACAATCCTTAGACAACTTTTTTGCCTTCTCCTCCACCCCCTCTCTTCTCAACCAATGCGCCTCCATCCAACCCCTCGTTCCCCTACAAAGAAATAGTTACGAGGAACGCATGCTGGAACTACATCCCATTAACTTTCACCCCTAGCATTGATGACGGGATCATCAACTTTACTCACGACGACATAGCAGATTCAATCAAAAAATGGAACCTATCCCTTGTCGGGTTTCCCATTGGTAGTCCAATAAACTTCCAACGCATAAAATACTTCATCAACGAGCAATGGAACTTCATCTCCCAACCAAAGATCATCAAAAACTCCAACGGGGTATTCATCTTTCACTTTGCTAGTGAAGAAGACCTCAACTCCACCCTCCTCGGCAACCCTTGGGTCAGGAATGGTTCTTCCACTCTTATATTGAAAAGATGGACAAAGGAACTTCCCTTGTACTACTCCTGCTTAACCTTGTTACGCTAAAAAGTGTGCACGCAATAAGCCTTAAATTTATACTCGTTATATTTATCCTAACTTCTAGCGCACCCGCAGTGTTCGGGACGTTTGTAGTATGGATAGTATTCCGAGGTCGAACACAAAGACTAAGGTGAAATTGATTCGGTTTTGTGATTAAGTTTAGTGAAGGTCCAAAATTAGAAAAAAGGGGGAAACAAAGAAATGAAAATCACAATTTGTTTTTGGTCGTTTTTTGGTGATCAATCAAAGATCACAATTCATGCAAAGTAACCAATCAAACTAAACTAAAAATCAGCACAAATGAACAAATGAAATAAGATAATGATCAAGGAAATAAAAGACGGATCCTAGAGGTCGGAAGTTCCGGTTATGGCATAGAACTCAAGTTATCTAATCGTTCTTTGGATTAACTATGATATGTTGGGATTAAGTGTATCTAATTTGAGGACCAATTACCGGGTAGGTCTCATGGTCCAAATAGTCCATACCTAAGGTCTCATTACCGGGTAAGTCTCTAAGAACCTAAGGATAGGAATTCTACACAAACCGGATTGTTGATTAGGGATCTAACCTATCCTTACCGGGTAAGTCTTGGAAGGGGAAGTCCTAAACAACTATCCTAGCACATCTAATCCAATGGCGGCTTATTAGGCTCACCACTACCTAAGGGTTGCTATTTTAGATTCTAAGGGCAAGGATTACCGGGTAAGTCTCTCCTAACACTTAGTCACTACACTAGGTCACCCTAGGATAGGTTAAACTCAGCAAACACTTAGGGTTTCAACAATTCATAGGTCTAAGGCAAGGTCCTTCGAACCAGGGAAAATCACGGTTTGTTCTACCGAAACCACGGCCGTGGTTTTTCAAGAACTTCCCGTGATTTCTAACAGGAACTACGTTCATAAGCAAAAGTCATCCAAAGGTAAATCTAAGTCCGTCCTATCATAGTTCTAGCCATAACCATCATTTCCTTACCCTAGAACCACATCAATTTAGCCTACAACATTCATAATGGAAATCGAGACAAACAAACATAAAATCAAAACATCCATTGCAAGATAATGAAAGAAAAGGGATGAACAAGTGAACTTAATTCAAAACTAAGCTGAAGATTAGAATTAGAACCACTTACAACCCTTCCAAAAGAAGGTTCAAAGACTCATACAATCTCTAGAAAACGAAATCCGAAATACAAGAAAGCTATGGTGTGTTCTTCTCCTCCTCTTCAATGGAGTTCTTCTCCTTCTCTTTGGCACTTTCCTTCCTAGAAAAACCTCTTGATTTTTGAGAATATATTTGTTAGAGAAATGGATAATGGATGAGCTGCTCCCCAAACTACCCCAGCTGCCTCAAACAACCCATGAAGGACCACTTTTATAACAAATCTTGCATGAGCTGACCATGAGAGTCGTGGCACAGCTGTCACGAAAATCTGGCAAAATCCACGGTCTGTTTCCACGGCCGTGGTTCTTCAGAGAACCGTGATTTTATGCAGAAACTTCGCCTTGGGTCATTAAGCTGTGATTTGGTGCATGGCTAGTGTTGGTAAAGCTCAATGAGTTCTCCTTAGCCCTTGGCTTGTATCCTAGTGTGTCCGAGGGTGTGCCATCTAAATGAACGATCCTCAAACGCATCGTTTAAGCTCCTAAACTTCCCGAAATACCTACAAAACGCGCACAAGTCCGTGTAGACGTCTATCTCGACAAAATACGTGAATTGGGTGCAAAACGTCTTGAACTAATGCTAGATCATGCATGAATGAGCGAGAATTCTATCTAAATGTACACCTAGAACTATGTTATAAATCGTGTTATCAAAATACCCCATACTTAAGGTTTACTCGTCCCCGAGCAAATTCCCAACTATAGACTAAGAGATGACATGATTTATGTATGCAGAAAAATGGCAAAATCTTTTTGGGTTTTGTGCTTCTACTATTGGATCACCTTCATAGTCATGATCAATGGCAATTGGATAAGCAATTATGTATCAAACAATAAGGGCATGGAAAGACAATTGTACTTAACTCAAAAACATGCATGAAATGTGAGGATGAAAAGGTCAAGAAGATCAAGAGTCTATCCAATCTAGATCACTAAGTCTTACAAACATGCAAGTAGGTCATAAGGGCTTGTGACATAAAAGGCCGAGAAACGTTGCAATTGGGCGGGGGATTCTTTAGGTTATGTGATGCTAATCCGGGAATGGAACTAACTCCACATCTTTGTCCTCGATCAACTTCCCCCAAGTGTATATTTTTCCCTATCTTGCTTTCTTTTCTTTTTTTTTTCTTTTGAGACAATGGCATTGGTGTACAAAAGCCGAAACCTTGGTGATTAGCCGTCCTCGGGCTTTTTCTTAGTTTTCGAGGTGCATCCACACCGGGCACACATACCAAAGCTCGTTAGGGCTATTGGTTCATTTGACTTTGGCAAGGTACCAGCACCCGATTATGTGAAGTGTACCGAGTTACTTGTCATTTAAACCAACGCCCCCAAACCTATATTTTGGCTACACTTCCTCAATAATTTCAGCATTTTATTCACGACATTCTTTTCATTACATCTTCACCCCGCACTTGCTTTTCACACATTTCAACACACTAGCATGCTCCTATTCCCGGATGGGTTTAAAGGAGGTCGTTTTTATATCAATTGAGGTGCTCAAGCAATCATGATCAAGATGAGAAGTAGAGAAAGATGAAATGCCTCATTCATTCCTAGATGGTATGCAAGAACTATCATGTAATTTCGACTTTCAATACTCAATCCGTTCTAGGCAATCATCATGATCATAAGTCATTCATAGAATTTAAGAAAAGTAGTTCTAGTCCACATATGCATTTATCAATTCAACACATAAGGCCATCCATAGCCAATCACAAGACAAGTTTCATCATTAGGATCATATCCAAGCCTAGAAAGCACAAAATTTTTTTAAATATTCCGATTTTTTGGAATTTTCGAAATATGTATGTACAATGCAAGACATGTGCAAAATATTAGCCTATCCTAGATGCTCATCATGCAAAGGATCATGCAAACCCCACCCCATACTTAGAAACACATTGTCCCCAATGTGGTATTCAAGTAAAGAGAGTGAAAGAAGGTTCTCACAATGTAAAATTGTTTGCTATGGTATTTAGGAATTCTCAAGTGAATTGATGTTGGATAATCCTTTCAACCATGGTAGAGAGCTCTAAGCATCCTTCAAGGCTTCGGAACCCGCGCTAGGCACCGCTAGCCGTCCAAGTTCCGCGTCCGCTCCACCCATAATTGGTGAGGGTGTCATCATCGTCATTTTCATTGCCAAGAAAGGCTTCCAATGCCACTAATGCTCTAGCACACACACGAAAGTAGACAAAACACACACAAAGCACACAAAAACAGAAAAATCTAAGCAAAAGTGAAAAGGGAAAAATGTTACCAATGGGTTGCCTCCCACCAAGCGCTTCTTTAAGGTCATTAGCTTGACCAAACTTGCGAGCGTCTATTCGAGGTGAAGCGGGGCAATCATGTCTACCGGGGCTCCCGGAATATACTTCTTCAAGCGATGCCCATTCACCTTGAAATTTCCACAATGCTCCCCTCCTATTTCAATAGCTCCATGGGGAAAGATCTTCTTCACCACATATGGCCCGGTCCATCTTGATTTGAGCTTTCCGGGAAAGAGCCTTAGCCTCGAGTTGAAGAGAAGGACAAGATCTCCTTCACTCAACTCCTTTGGAATGATCCTCTTGTCATGCCACCTTTTGGTTCTCTCCTTGTAGATCCGGGCATTCTCATAAGCTTCCAATCGGAACTCCTCAAGGGCATTGATATCAAGCAACCTCTTTTCTCCCGCTTCCTTGATGTCAAAATTTAGCCACTTAATGGCCCAATAAGCTCTATGCTCCATTTCCACCGGAAGATGGCAAGACTTGCCATAGACCAACTTGTAGGGGGTGGTTCCAATTGGTGTCTTGAAGGCGGTTCTATATGCCCATAGTGCGTCATCGAGCTTCATAGCCCAATCCTTCCTTGTCCTAGACACCGTCTTCTCGAGGATGGCTTTGATCTCTCGGTTGGAGATCTCCACTTGACCACTAGTTTGGGGATGGTAGGGTGTTGCCACCTTATGAGTCACCCCATACTTGGCCAAAAGTGCTCCAAAGTTCCTATTTGTGAAGTGCTTCCCTCCATCACTAATGATTACCCTTGGTGTTCCAAACCTAGGGAAGATCACCCGGTTGAAGAATCGCACTACCACCTTGGCATCATTCGTAGGAGATGCGATCGCCTCTACCCATCTTGACACATAGTCCACCGCCAATAGGATGTAGAGATTGCCACATGAAGAAGGGAATGGTCCCATGAAGTCTACACCCCACACATCAAAAATCTCAACTTCTTGGATGTTATTCAAGGGCATTTCATTCCTCCTTGAGATGTTGCCCGTCCTTTGGCAAGCATCACATGCCGCTACAAAACCTTGCACATCTCTAAACAAGTTAGGCCAATAAAAACCGGATTGCAATACCTTTGCACATGTTTTGTGTGAGCTAGCATGGCCTCCGCATGGTAAGGAGTGGCAATGCCGAATCACACTCTCCACTTCATCCTCCGGTATGCATCTTCTAAGCACCCCATCCGGGCCTCTCTTGAATAGAAGTGGCTCACTCCAATAGTAATGCCTTACATCGTTGAAGAACTTCTTCCTTTGTGCATATGTAAGTCCGGGAGGCACTTCCTCACACACTAAGTAGTTCACAATGTCGGCGTACCACGGCTCACTTCCTCTAGCCACTTAGAACAAGCATTCCTCCACCATTTGCAATTGTTCATCCCGGAATGAATCATCTATCGGGATGTTGTCTTTCTCAAGCTCCAATGGTGGGAGTCTACTAAGGTGATCCGCCACGGAGTTCTCGGATCCCTTCTTATCTCGTATCTCCAAATCAAACTCTTGAAGAAGAAGGATCCACCGAATCAACCTTGGTTTGGCATCCTTCTTTGTAAGTAGATAACGGATCGCCGCATGATCCGTATAAACTATGACCTTCGCTCCAACAAGGTATGAGCGGAATTTCTCAAATGCATACACCACCGCCAACAACTCCTTCTCGGTGGTAGCATAGTTGAGTTGGGCATCATCTAGCGTCTTGCTAGCATAGTAAATAGCATGAGTGCGCCCTTCTTTCCTTTGCCCTAAAACGGCCCCAACGGCCACATCACTTGCATCGCACATGATCTCAAATGGTAGACTCCAATCCGGAGGTTGCATGATAGGTGCGGAGATCAAGGCGTTCTTCAACCTACAAAAAGCTTCAAGACAATCCTTGGAAAAGACAAAATCAACATCTTTCATTAGTAGGTTAGTGAGAGGCTTAGAAATTTTAGAGAAGTCTTGAATGAACCTCCGGTAAAAACCGGCATGCCCTAAGAAACTCCTTACCCCCTTCACCGAGGTAGGTGGTGGCAACTTCTCTATCGTTTCAATCTTAGCCCTATCAACCTTAATGCCACGGTTAGACACCAAGTGTCCTAACACAATCCCTTCACTTACCATGAAGTGGCATTTTTCCCAATTTAAGACAAGATTTGTCTCCTCACATCTTTGCAACACTAATGACAAGTTAGCCAAGCAATCATCGAAAGAAGAACCATAAACAGAGAAATCATCCATGAACACTTCCATGATATTTTCTATATATTCCGAAAAGATAGCCATCATACACCTTTGGAAGGTGGCGGGTGCATTACACAACCCAAATGGCATTCTCCTATATGCAAAGGTACCCCATGGACATGTAAAAGTCGTTTTCTCTTGGTCATCGGGGTGGATAGGGATTTGGAAGAATCCACTATACCCATCTAAATAGCAAAAATGAGAGTGCTGGGCTATCCTTTCTAGCATTTGGTCAATGAAGGGGATGGGGAAGTGATCTTTCCTAGAGGCCATGTTTAATTTCCTATAATCAATGCACATCCTCCACCCCGTAACCGTCCTAGTCAGTATTAGTTCATTATTCTCATTAGTTACTACCGTCATTCCACCCTTTTTAGGCACTACATGAACGGGGCTAACCCACTTACTATCCGAGATAGGGTAGATAATTCCCGCATCTAGCAACTTAATGATTTCCTTTTTGACCACCTCTTTCATTATAGGATTCAATCTCCTTTGATGTTCAATAGAGGGTTTGTGGTTATCTTCCATCATTATCTTATGCATGCACAAAGATGGCTTAATGCCAACCAAATCATCAATAGTATAACCAATGGCTTTCCTATGCAATCTTAGTTCATGCAGCAATTTAGCAAGTTCATCATCACTCAAGCATGCATTAACAATCACAGGATATGTAGAATTATCACCAAAAAATGCATACTTTAAATGAGATGGAAGGGGTTTAAGTTCAAGTGAGGGAGGACCTTTATCGGTTGAAGACGATCCAAATAAGATTGGATGAGATGAATCCAAAGCAAGGGAGGACTCCATATGGCTCCTAGAAGCTTGATCATTATCAAGAGCTGATTCAGGGTAAACCACGGTTAGAAACACGGGTTGCTCATCTTCCACGGCCGTGGTTCTTTGCAAGCTTGCTTCTCGGAGTTGTCCAGAAAGTTTGACGGCCGTGGTTTGTAAATCTCGACCGTGGAACTTGCAGCTGTTCACCACCTCTTCGTGGCTTTCAAATCCAACTCTTGGCTCCTCTTCCAAAGCTTCCAAAGCTTTGATCTCTTCATTGCAGGCCTCTTTAACACCTTCCTCCATCATACTTAAGGCGAGAACCTTTTCCAAAGGGTCCTTGATCAAGATCGAGCTCACAATTTCTCTAGATTCTTCTTGCTCGACTATGTTGAAGATATCTTCATCAAGGGTTGGCCCTTTCATCATTGTGGATAGCTTGAACTTGATGTTCTCTTCCCCAATGTTGAAGGAGAGAGTCCCGTTCTTGCAATCCACTAAGCATCCGGAAGTGGCTAGGAAAGGTCTTCCTAAGATGATAGGAACCGGATAATCCGCCGGGATGTCCAAAACTACAAAATCAATAGGCACGTAGAATCCTCCTAGCTGCACCGGAATGTCCTCTAGAATCCCAACCGGATGAGTGATAGAACGGTCCGCCATATAGAGGGTCATCTTGACCGGCTTTGGCTCTCCTAGCCCGACCTTGTTGCTAAGTGCAAGCGGTATGATGCTTACACTCGCCCCAAGATCACAAAGGGCCTCATACTTCACATCTCCTACTCCTATTGGGACGCAAAAAGAGCCCGGATCCCTCAACTTGGGAGGCATCTCTTCCTTCATGGTTTGGATCAACTCCGAGGATCTCTTGGTCATCCTTATTTCCCCATACTCCTCCAACTTCCTTTTGTTGGAGAGTATTTTTCTTTCAAGAACTTCCCATATGCCGGCATTCCTAAGATGGCATCCATGAACGGAATGTTAATATGTAACTTGGACATTAGTTCAAGGAACTTACCAAAGTGATTGTCCAAACGAGCTCTTGCTCTTGATTGTGGGAACGGTAGTGGTGGCTTGTATGGAGGTGGTGCCACATAGGTTGGCTCTACATCCTTGCTCTTGCCTCCATCTTCTTGCTTTCTTCCCTCTTCTACCACTACTTGCTTTCCCTTAGCTTGATCCTTGGGCAAAGGATCCTTCATACTCAACCCGCTCCTTGTTGTGATAGAAAACACTTGGCCTCTTGGGTTGTCTTCGGTTCTTCCGGGAAGCTTCCCCGGATCTCTATGCGTTTCACCCGCCTTTTGAAAAACTTGTGCTTCCAAAACCTTTTGAGCCTTAGAAATTGAAGTCACGGTGCTCTCAAGTCCACTCAATCTTCCTAGCAATTGTTCAAACATGACTTCGGTCCTATCTTTTGGAGGTTGAGAAAAACCGGGTGGAGGTTCTTGTGAAGCTCTTTGTGGTGGAGTTGTGCTCGTGGAGGCGGGAGGGTTCAAGGCTCCATCCGGGTTAGAGTAAGAAAATCCGGGATGGTTGTGGTTGGGCCGGTAATTGTTGAATTGCCGGTTGTTGTTGAAATTTCTTGGGCCTTGGTAATTGTTGAAGTTACCCCTTCCCATATAATTCACATTTTCCTCCTTGGAAGATAGGTTGGCTTGTGGAAGCACTTGAGGAGTTGCTTGGCTCTTCAAGGTTGTAGTGCACAACTCTCTCAAGGATTTCAACTCGTTGTTGATGGCGTCAATCTTGAAATTGCTCATGGTGACTTCGCTCACCTCATATGCTCCCGCCTTTCTTCCTTCATTCTTCCTATGAGAGTACTTCTCAATCACTAGAGCTTGCTTCTCCACAAACTCCCAAGCATCATCTACATGTTTCTCCATAAATGTCCCACCGGAAAGAGATTGAAGCTTGAATTGGCTATCTTTATCAAGTCCCTTGAAATAGATCTCCAATAGCTCAATTTTAGGTATGCCATGGTGTGGACAATCTAGGAGAAGGTCTTTGAATCTTTCCCAAGACTTGAACAAACTTTCTCTATCCTTCATCACGAAGGCATTGATCTTCCCTCTTAATTCGGTGGTCTTGGAAGGTGGGAAGAACTTGGTCAAGAACTCGGTTGTCATCTCCTCCCAAGTACCAACTCGCCCTTGTGGAATAGATTGATACCAAGCCAAGGCTTTATCCTTAAGAGAGAAGGAAAAAGCCCTAAGCTTATGGTTGTTGCTCTCCAATCTTGGCGGCCTAAGAGTTTCCATCAAAATCTCGTAGTTCATCAAATGTTGGTGAGGAGACTCTCCTTCCATCCCTCCAAATTGATTGTGCCGGATCATTTGTAGAACTTGAGGGCGGAGCTCATAGTTGTGGGTTGCGGGATCTCCTAGATTCACTCCCGGACGGTGTGCTCTTTGTGCCGGATCCATACGTCTCCCTAGGGTTTGTGGCTCCTCAATAGCAATGGGAACAACCCTAACATTGGCCGCCGGCTGCGGTTGTGGTGGAGGAGGTGGAGGTTGTCGGCGATTAAGCTCTCCTTGAACAAGGGCATGCCTAATCTCCTCAATCTCCCTCCTTGTTTCCTCTTGCCTCTCATTGGCAAGTCTCCTTTCTTCCTCCAAGAGCTCATCTCTTAGCCTTATTTGCTCTAAGGCTTCATCCAACTCAGCTTGAAGATTTCTACCGGCCATCTCTTTCTCTTTTCGGATGTTCTTAGATCTAGATCGAAGGGTTTTCTCCGGTTCGGGATCGAATGAAGCTAAATCCTTGCCACGAGACCTTCGCATACACCTAAAGAGTAATAGATGCCCTGAAAAGCAAAGACACCAACCAAAGAGAGTTCAAAAGCAACAAGAAAGATCTACACTAGAAATAATCACAAAATAGACTCAATCTAGACCTAGTCCCCGGCAACGGCGCCAAAAACTTGTTACGCTAAAAAGTGTGCACGCAATAAGCCTTAAATTTATACTCGTTATATTTATCCTAACTTCTAGCGCACCCGCAGTGTATGGGACATTTGTAGTATGAATAGTATTCCGAGGTCGAACACAAAGACTAAGGTGAAATTGATTCGGTTTTGTGATTAAGTTTAGTGAAGGTCCAAAATTAGAAAAAAGGGGGAAACAAAGAAATGAAAATCACAATTTGTTTTTGGTCGTTTTTTGGTGATCAATCAAAGATCACAATTCATGCAAAGTAACCAATCAAACTAATCTAAAAATCAGCACAAATGAACAAATGAAACAAGATAACGATCAAGGAAATAAAAGACGGATCCTAGAGGTCGGAAGTTCCGGTTATGGCATAGAACTCAAGTTATCTAATCGTTCTTTGGATTAACTATGATATGTTGGGATTAAGTGTATCTAATTTGAGGACCAATTACCGGGTAGGTCTCATGGTCCAAATAGTCCATACCTAAGGTCTCATTACCGGGTAAGTCTCTAAGAACCTAAGGATAGGAATTCTACACAAACCGGATTGTTGATTAGGGATCTAACCTATCCTTACCGGGTAAGTCTTGGAAGGGGAAGTCCTAAACAACTGTCCTAGCACATCTAATCCAATGGCGGCTTATTAGGCTCACCACTACCTAAGGGTTGCTATTTTAGATTCTAAGGGCAAGGATTACCGGGTAAGTCTCTCCTAACACTTAGTCACTACACTAGGTCACCCTAGGATAGGTTAAACTCAGCAAACACTTAGGGTTTCAACAATTCATAGGTCTAAGGCAAGGTCCTTCGAACCAGGGAAAATCACGGTTTGTTCTACCGAAACCACGGCCGTGGTTCTTCAAGAACTACCCGTGATTTCTAACAGGAACTACGTTCATAAGCAAAAGTCATCCAAAGGTAAATCTAAGTCCGTCCTATCATAGTTCTAGCCATAACCATCCTTTCCTTACCCTAGAACCACATCAATTTAGCCTACAACATTCATAATGGAAATCGAGACAAACAAACATAAAATCAAAACATCCATTGCAAGATAATGAAAGAAAAGGGATGAACAAGTGAACTTAATTCAAAACTAAGCTGAAGATTAGAATTAGAACCACTTACAACCCTTCCAAAAGAAGGTTCAAAGACTCATACAATCTCTAGAAAACGAAATCCGAAATACAAGAAAGCTATGGTGTGTTCTTCTCCTCCTCTTCAATGGAGTTCTTCTCCTTCTCTTTGGCACTTTCCTTCCTAGAAAAACCTCTTGATTTTTGAGAATATATTTGTTAGAGAAATGGATAATGGATGAGCTGCTCCCCAAACTACCCCAACTGCCTCAAACAACCCATGAAGGACCACTTTTATAACAAATCTTGCATGAGCTGGCCATGAGAGTCGTGGCACAGCTGTCACGAAAATCTGGCAAAATCCACGGTCTGTTTCCACGGCCGTGGTTCTTCAGAGAACCGTGATTTTATGCAGAAACTTCACCTTGGGTCATTAAGCTGTGATTTGGTGCATGGCTAGTGTTGGTAAAGCTCCATGAGTTCTCCTTAGCCCTTGGCTTGTATCCTAGTGTGTCCGAGGGTGTGCCATCTAAATGAACGATCCTCAAATGCATCGTTTAAGCTCCTAAACTTCCCGAAATACCTACAAAACGCACACAAGTCCGTGTAGACGTCTATCTCGACAAAATACGTGAATTGGGTGCAAAACGTCTTGAACTAATGCTAGATCATGCATGAATGAGCGAGAATTCTATCTAAATGTACACCTAGAACTATGTTATAAATCGTGTTATCAAACCTCAATTTCAATATGGGCTATCTTGCATGATCTCGATCTTCGCTTCTAGTCGCCTCACATGCTGGCCAAGATCGGGTCCACCCTAGGGATCCCCATCCTTATGGACTCTTGTTCTGCTAATCAAGTCAGGCTTGGCTTTGCCCGTATCCTGGTTGACGTTCAAGCATCTAAACCTCTCCTAAGAGAGGTTATCCTCATTGGAACAGATGGTGAGACCATTCCCCCAAAGAATCACCTATGACTCGATCCCTCCTTATTGCCCATCTTGCCTCAATTTTGGACACAAGTGCAAGTCCCCCAAAGAACCACCCAAGCCTCCTGGTTGTTCCCTCCATGCTCGTACCAAGCCAAACTCAAATATGGCCCCCCTCCTACCCACACCCGATGACTCCTCAAAATCATCAAAAGACCCTCTTCTCCTTCCAAACCTACCCCAACCGTCCCAGAAGATCAAAATAATGAAGATACTGGCATCCCTGAAGACTATCCAAACCCAAAGCACGTCTTCACTAGTCCCCTCATCTTCACAAACTCCATCCCAGGACAAGTACCCTCCCACTAGCTCTTCCACTCACCCCCTCCTTCCCCTTGATAGCAAGTGCTACCCAAGGACAAACAAACCTTCCCAATGAACCTAAAACTCTGCTCTTGGAACATTAGGGGACTAAACCACCCTAATTAAGCAAAAAGTTGTCCAAGATCTTGTTAAGAAACAAGGCATTGACCTCCTAGCTATCATTGAGAAAAGGCTCAAAACCTTCAAAGAACAAAGGATTTTCATGTACCTCTTCCCTACTTGGAGCCAAATTTCTAACTCTTCACTAGCTCACAATTGTCGTATTTGGTTGTGGTGGAACCCATCCAAACTTCACCTTACCCCAACTCTTATAACTGACCAACTCATCCACTGCCAAATAACCAACCCTCTCAACTTCCACGTCCATACTACCATCTTTGAATGCTCCTTCATCTACGGCCATAACCCACCTCCAAGCCGCTCTAGCCTTTGGGATTCAATCTCCACCATAAACCTACTCATTTCCAACTCTCCTTGGGTCTTACTTGGAGATTTTAACACCACCCTTAACCCTGATGAGAAATCTTCCAACAACTCTCCAACCTTATCCTAAATCTCAACTGAATTGTCTACATGCTTCGACCAAAATACCCTCTTTGACCATCCTTTCTTTGGCTGCAAATTCACCTGGAGTAACAAGCAAGAGGGCACCAAAACTTGGTGCAAACTTGATAGAGTCATCACAAACTAATCTTGGCATACCTTCTTCCCCAACTCACAAGTCCACTTCGACCACCCTAACATCTTTGATCACTCTCCCGTCATTCTCTCCCTTGATGCTCCCATCACCAAACTCCAAGTGATCTTCCGATTCAATAACTTGTGGGATAGTCATGAAGACTTTTTTGCCTTGCATCTCCGAATCCTGGAGCCCCCCATCCATGGCAACCCAATGTTTATTCTCACCAAAAAGCTAAAAAGGCTCAAACCAAGGCTGAAGAAATTCCTCAATATTAAGATCAAAGAGTTACACAAAGCTATTCAAGAGAGTAACAAGATCCTCCAGGATACCCAAGGCGCCCTTCAAAACAACCTTCACGACACTTACCTCCAGGAAAAAGAGTGCTCGTCCACCTTTACCCTGAATAACAACATCTCAAAGCTCCGAGAAACAATGGCCCAACTCTCCAAAGCTAACTGGATCAAGTATGGCGACCATTGTGACTCATACTTCTTTAGAAGCATAAAGGCCAGAAGATGTGGTAACCGAATCCTATCCATTGCCAAAAGTGATGGTAGCACCACCTTTGATTCTACCCTTATTGCCTCTACCCTCACCAACCCCTTCAAATCCATCCTTAACCTAGTTTCCCCCAAACAAACAACCTTTACCATGACATTACCATCCCAAGCCTTATCCCACTAAACATCTCTACTCTTTCTATGCAGGTCACTCTTGATGAGATAACAGAAGCTATCTTCAACATAGGTAACAACAAAAGCCCTGGTTCGGACGATTACAATTCTTACTTCTTCAAGGCTTCTTGGGATATCACTAAGCATGATTTCATCTCCGTAGTCATGGACTTCTTCACCATAGGAAAACTCCTAAAGCAAGTCAACCACGCTTCAATTTCTCTTATTGCCAAGACCGACAACCCTATGTCCAACTCTGACTATCGACTCATCTCTTGCTGCAACACCACATACAAAACGATAGACAAAATCCTCTCCTCACGCATAAACTCCATTCTTCCGGACATCATAGGCCCTTACCAAAGTGCTTTCATCAACAATCGATCCATAAAACACAATGTGCTAGTTTGTCAAGAACTTCTCAACAAATACAGTAGGAAGCACATCTCCCCAAGGGTTGCTCTATAGGTGGACATCTCGAAGGCTTTTGACTCTATCAACCATGACTTCATACTTCACTATTTTTGATTGATGGGTTTCCCTGAGGCCTTCATCCATCTGATTAGAGAATGTATCACCACTGCCACATATTCTATCAACCTTGATGGTTCTCTAATCGGCCACTTCAAAGGCACTAGAGGTCTTAGGAAAGGTTGCCCCGTATCCCCTCCACTCTTCACCATTGCAATGGAATTCCTATCTCGAATGATCCACCACAATACTGCCAATCCAGACTTCAACCTTCACCCTAAATGGAGTAACCCTCATATTACCCACCTTTTCTTTGCAAACGACATTATGTTGTTCTATCGAGGTGACCCTATCTCTATCTCTATTCTAAAATCCACCCTTGACTCCTTTGGCCTAATCTTAGGCCTGAAAATCAACCTCTCTAAATCATCTATCTTTATGGGAGGTATTCAGACAACCATCCAAACCCAAATCATCCAAAATACTAGTTTCACCAAGGGCTCATTACTCTTCCTCTATCTTTGTGTTCCGGTTGGCATTAGAAGACTCAATATTTCCGACTATGCTCCACTAATCAACAAAATCACCAAGAGGATCCAATCATGGAGTGCCAAACTTCTATCGTATGTTGGTAGGATTCAACTCATCTCATCCATTCTCTTTGCAAACAACCACTACTGGAGTACTATATTCATGCTTCTGCCAAGATTCTTTCCAAAATTCAGTCACTGCTGAGATCATTCCTATGGTCCGGGAAGAATCAATTAAGAGATCTTTGGTTGCTTGGAATGTCGTTTGTACCCCCAAGAGTGGTGGAGGCCTAGGCTTTCCGGACCTGCTTGCCAGGAACAAAGCTTCCTTGATCTGACTCATCTTCGACATCGATAGAAATGCTAATGAAGTTTGGTGCTTGTGGATCACGAAAAACATTTTAAGACACCAATCTATATGGAACCATCATCCAAATACCAACCAAAGCTTCTTCTGGAAGAGCTTGATCAACATCCATAATAACCTACAAATGCTTTCCCCTGGCCTAAATCATGTTGATACAATCTCCAACGCCAATGGGACATTCTCCCCTAAGAAAGCCTATGACATATTCCGATCTGCTTCTCTCCCCCCACCTAGCCCTATCTGCACTGTCATCTGGAACCACCTCATCATCCCCAAGTGCAAATGTATTGTGTGGCTTGCAAACCTTCATCGACTTCCAACCCTCGCTAAGCTTCGCAATTGGAACCTGACTACTGATGTGACTTGTAAGCTCTGTGATAGCTACCCGGAAGACGACGACCACCTTTGGATCGGTTGTAGTTATACTTCTTTGATTCTTGACATAGTCTCTAGATGGTCCACGGTACCCTACCCATCTCCCTACCTTCACAACTTCTAGTCTTGGCTCATCACCCGAAGTAGCCCAAAGAAAGACCTCCTTGAGTCTGCCATAACCTCGTCGGTCATCTCTTCAATCTACTTCACATGGAAGGCATGTAACAATCTCATCTACAACAAAGTCTTCACAAGTGTCATTGAAAGTGTTGGAGAAGCTACCCGTGTCACTAAGCTCCACCTCTCCCACCATTAGAAATACAGTTCTTCCCAATCCATATCCACAGTTAGGATGCTAGGAATTCACTTATCCTAGTCCATCTCTTCCCCTCCCTTCTCATGTATCTCTCCTCTTTCCTGTTTTTGCTCATGTATCTCCCCCATGTAAATACTTCTTTTCTCTATACAAAGTAAATTTTCAAAGAAAAAGAATAGGAACATTGATCAATTCAACAATTAGAAAAGCATATTCAACCACATAAGACAACTTATTCATATTATTATATTCAACAAGATTCAAGTATTTAGGAATAGTTTATCTCCCTAGTTTATCTGTCTCTAGTCAACTAATAATGAGATAGAGTAGCCAAAGTGGTTATAGGTAGAAAAGTATCATGCAAAAAAATAGAAGTTAAGTCATCATGATCATGTGCAAGAAGTGAGAATCATAAGAGGCAATTGAAGTAGCATCTGAAGTAGAATAAGTAGAAGTAGGGTTAGAATTTCTTGGTTGCCCACCTAAATGGTTAGGTGTAGATGTGTTATCATTATCTGGATATTTTGAGTCACCCATAGTACTAGACTCATGCGTTTTTATGTGTTGTGGAAGTAGTAGAGTTAGTTATTGCCACTCCATTTTCTTTATCATCCTTAGTGAGGACATGACTCACACTAGGTGTATAGAATGATGGATCATTGTATGTGTACCTTTCATCAAGCTTGGAAGAAGAGTTAGTGATATTTTAAAGTGAAATGTGTCAACTAGGGAAGGTACAATATTTAGTGATGAGTCAACAACCACTAGGTTAAATGACTTATAGTTTGTAATCTTTTACACCGTCATGGTAGCTTAACATAACACACTTTTGTGCACGTGCATTCATCTTAATTACCATCTAATTGTTGTGCAAAATTTGTCCATCCAAAAGGTTTAAATTGAGATAGGTTGGGACGTCGTTTACGAAACCATAACTATTGAGGATTTTCAAAACCTATGGTACTAAAAGGAGATCAATTATCAAGATAGGCAACATTCAACGTTGCTTCATCCATAGAAATTGCTTTAATCTAGAGAATATAAACATATATCTAGCTTTTTCAGTAAGAATTAGGTTCATTCTCTCTACAATACTGTTTTGGTGAGTTCCAAGAATTATAAGTTGTCTTTTGACACCTTGTTCCAGGCAGAAGGAATCAAACTCAAGATTATAGAACTCTAATCTATTATATATCTTTAAGACATTTGAGTTTGTGATATGTTTGGCTTCTAAAATAAGTTTTTGGAGCTTAAAGGGTTCAAATCATTACTTTTATGTCTAATGAGGTATACTCATGTCTTCTTACTATTGTGATCTATGAGAGAAAGAAAATACTACCCTCTCCTATAGTGTCAACTTATGCAAGTTCCCAAATATCAAAATTAACATTCTAAGGGTGTAGAGGTTTTAAATGGTGATTTATTAAAGTTGGCTCTAGTGGCATTATCTAAGATGTAGGTTTCCTAGGCCATAAGGTCACTAGTTTTCCAATGATACCACCTTTTTTATACAAGTAGTGAAGACCCTTATTACCATGTATCCTAATCTAGAGTGTCAGACTTTAGTTTTTGGAGGAGTTAACATAGTAGATTTATCCACTATATTTAACTCATGATATCCCACCACATGATAAAGATCATTTTTCTAAATGCCCTTTATCATTATACCCTCTCTAGAGAAGTTCCTAACTCCCAATATGAGTGTGAATATCACAATTAGATCATCAAAAACAGTTTTAGAAAGTAAATTTCTCCTTAGTTCAGATATCCATTTAACATATTTGGAATAATTCTGATCTAACAATCATGCATTCTAAAATGAAGATAACCAATGTCTCTAATGGCTAAAGTAGTATTATAATCAAGTCTTACTTCACCTTCATCATGCTTATGTCGATAATCAAAGAAACATTAGGAATAATATGTATAGTACAACTAGAGTCAAGCATCTCAATATTTAAATCAAAATCATAAGAACCTTTAAGCATTTCAAAACACATCAATAACTTTTTATCATAGTAAGGAGTGATCACACAAAGAAGAATTGCCATAAGTATTATTAGCAGTATTCAAAATCATCAAGTTTCTATTTTCAACACTCAGAAGAAACGTGTCCTTTTTTACAACAATAAAACATGTAACAAATTTACTGGTCGAGTAATTACTATTAAAGCCATTGTGTGGCTTGCCAATTTGATTAGAGTTATGATTAACATGTTTGTTGTTGTTCCTTTCATCATCCGATTTAGATTTTTGATTTGATTTATCTTTACCTTTAACATACATATATAACTTCATTTTTATGATCATTGGAGTTAAGCTTAACCTTAAATGCTTTCATTTCTTTATTTTTTTGTATGATAACATCAAAAAGTATTTTCTTTGTAAAATCCTCATGAGCATATTGAATAACATCTTTAAACATTCTGAGTTATATTTGTATCCATCTTAAAAATGAAAAATACGACATAGGAGACTAATTCTGCTTGACATGGATTTAACAATGTAACGTGAAGATAAAGTATCCTAGAGAGTTTTAGCAGTTACCTATGTCATAATTTAGCGTCCTACCTCATCAATGAGATGAAGCATTAGTTCAAAGTGAGCAATCTAATCAAGTTCCATTTTCTCCTTGTTACGCTAGGAAATAGCACAAAAAGCTTTACATTTATAAACTCGAACTAAATCCTAAACTACCTAGCGAAACCCGCAATGTACGGATCGTTTTGTAGAAAGGAAAGTATTCCGAGGTCGAACACAAGGACTGAGGTGAAACTAAGTCATTCAATGATCGAAGATAGTGTGAATCTAGACTAAGATAAGATGAGAAATAAAGAAAATGGAAGACACAATGTTTTTGGAGGGTTTTGGGTGATCAAACAAAGATCACAAATATGTGAACACAATCAAGCAACACAAACACACACTAACACAAAAGATAGGAGAGTGGAAGTAACAAAGCAGATTCTAGAGTTTGGAAGTCCGGGTATGGCATAGACTCAAGCTATCTATTCATTTCTCGGATCAACTATGATATATCGGGATTTAGCATTTCTAGATTGGGATCAATTACCGGGTAGGTCTCATGGTCCACTAGTCCATTCCCTAGGTCTCATCACCGGGTAAGTCTCTAAGAACCTAAGGAAGGAATTATACACAAACCGGATTGTTGCCTAGGAGTCTAACCTATCCTTACCGGGTAAGTCTCGGAAAGGGAAGTCCTAATCAACTATCCTAGCACACTTAGTCCAATGGCGGCTTGTGAGGCTCACCGCTACCTAGGGTTTGTCATCTTAGGTATCTAAGATCGGAAATCATCGGGTAGATCTCTTCCCTCACTTAGGTTGATAGCATTAGGTGATCCTAAGCTAAATTAAACTCAACAAACACTAGGATTTCAACAACACAAGTCATCCAAGGGTAAAAATCTAAGTTCATCCTATCATGCTTCTAGCCATAGCCCTTCTTTCCTTACTCTAGAATCGCAATCTATCTAGCTAACAACATTCATTTCAAGATCAATCTCCACAAATAAATCATGCTTGCAAGTCATGGGCAAATGATGAAGAACAATCCAAAGAAAAGACATTAAAAGCATAGAATAGGAATTACCAAATCCTTACAAGGCTCCAAGAGCTAATCCAACTTGACAACAATCGAAGCTTCACTCGAATCCAATCTAATCTCACTCTAAAACGAGAATCTACACTAATCTCTTCCAAGAACACCCCTAATGGGTGCTTGGAAGAGAGGCAACAATGGAGAAGTGTTTTGGGGAAGAAAGGTAGGTCAAAAGAGAGGAGAGATATCCCCAATTACAGCCTGCAAAATCCTTTAAATACCCACTAAGATGCAAGAACAATGGAAGAGATCGTGGCCAGCTGTCAACGTGGTCCTGGCAAGAATTACGGGCATAACCACGGCCGTGGAAAGGGCCTAGACCGTGGTTTCTGTCAGAAGCTTCTCCTAGGCTCGTTAAGCCATGATTTGGTGCATGGTTTGTGTTGGCAAGGTTCCATGAGTCCTCCTTAGCCCTTAGCTTGCATTCCAATGAGTCCGGAAGTGTGTCATCTCGAGGAATGATCCTCGGATGTATCGATTAGGCTCTTAAATCTCCCAAATTACCTACAAAGCAAGCAAAAGTCCGAGTAGACGTCTATCTCGACAAAATACGTGAATTGAGTGCAAAACGTCATGAACTAGTGCTAAACCGTGCATGAATGAGTGAGAAATCTATCTAAATGACTACCTAAAACTAGCTCATAAATCGTGTTATCAAAATACCCCATACTTAAGGTTTGCTCGTCCCCGAGCAAATTCCCAACTATAGACTAAGAGATGACATGATTTATGCATGCAGAAAAATGGCAAAATCTTTTTGGATTTGTGCTTCTAAAGATGGATCACCTTCATAGTGATGTTTCATGGCAATGGACAAGCAATTATGTATTAAATGAATGAAGGCACGGAAAGTCAATCATACTCAACTCGAAAGTATGCATGAAAGGCAAGAATGATGAAGTCAAGATGATCATGAGAATGTCCAATCTAGATCACTAAGTCATACACATAAGCAAATAGGTCTTAAGGACTTAGGAAAGAAGAGGCCAAGAAACGTGATGATAAGGTGGGAATTTTCTAAGGCCATGTGGTGCAAATCCGGGAAAGGAACTAAACAACCACAACTTTTACATTTATACTCCATCCACCAAAGTGTATTTTTCTCTTTCTTTTCTTTTTCTTCATTTTCTTTCACTTATTTTTGAGACAATGGCATAGGTGTACAAAAGCCGAAACCTTGGTGATTGGCCGTCCTCGGGTTTTTTTTTATTTTTCGAGGTGCATCCACACCGGGCACACATACCAAAGCTCGTTAGGACTATCGGCTTATTTGACTTTGGCAAGGCACCAACACCCGATTATGTGAAGTGTACCGAGTTACTTGTCATTTAAACCAACGTCCCCAAACCTATATTTTTGGCTACACTTTCACAACACATTCTCAACAACTTCATTCACAACATTCATACATCAACTTCACCACCCCATACTTGCTTTTCACACAACACACTAGCATGCTCCTATTCCCGGATGGGTCAAAAGAGGTCAAATTTTTAATCAAGTGAGGTGCTCAAACAACATGGTCAAGATGAGAAGTAGAGGAGGATGAATTGCCTTAATCACTCCTAAATGATGTGCAAGAACTAGCATGTAATTTCGACTTTCAATCCTCAATCCAATCAAGGCAATCGTCATAATCACAATCCATACATAGGATTCAAGAGAAGTACATCAAGTCCACATATGCATAAATCCATTAAACACACAAGGCCATCCATAGCCAATTCACAAGACAAGATTCATCATTAGGGTTAGAGGTGTCAAACGGGGCCAACGGGTCGGGTTCGGGTCGGGTCACGACAAGCTCAGGTTGAAACGGGTCGGGTCAAAAAAAGGCTTGGTTAATAACCGGATTGGTTCGGGCTGGGTCGGTTTGGGCCGGGTATCGATTATTCGGGTTATAACGGATTATCGGGTAGCCCCGGTTCTCGGGTCATAACGGGTCGGTTTAGCTCGGTTCTAGATAGCGGTGTCAAACGGGGTCAAGGGGTCAGTTCGGGTCGGTCACAACAAGCTCGGGTTCAAACGGGTCGGGTCAAAACAATCCCTCTCTTTTTAGCGGTTTGTTTCAGGTCGGGTCGGTTTGGATCGGGTATCACTTGTTCGGGTTCAAATGGGTCGGGTCAAAACAATCTCTCTTTTTAACGGTTTGTTTTGGGTCAAGTCGGTTTAGATCGGGTATCAATTTAGGTTAATACCGGTTTGGATCATGTTTCAATTAATTTGATTATGATCAATAACCGGCATATCATTAATATAATTTTATATCAATCAACTATTACGTTTAAGTAAACTAGTGGGAAACACTCTATATATATATATATATATATATATATATATATATATATATATATATATATATATATATATATATATATATTATTTGATACTTTATTTGAAAGTAACATTTTATTCGAATGTAACTACTTATCACTTTTCATGAAATCGGATAATAATCCGTGGATAATTGGTTGATCTGTTTGATCCAAATTATAAAATATTGTATTTGAAAACGATTTTAGTCAGATCGGATAATTATCCTTGAATACTTGGGTGATTTGTTTGATCGGAATGATTTTAGCGTGATCCATTTAATTAAAAATGACTATAATCGGATATGGATATCCGACTGATCCATTTGATCCATGTATCTAATGTGACTGATCCATTTGATCGATATACCTAATGTGACATATCCATTTAATCCATATATTTTTTTTTCATATTTTGTTTGTTATAAAGTGTACAATAAAATATAATATATTATAGTCAATTAGTCACATAACTTAATTCAAATGAAAGTGAAAACCGTATAATTGATACAATTTTTTTTAAAGAAACTTATTTTTAACACTTTAAGACATCTTTTCTCCAACAAGGTAAAAAATTAATACTTCAAAAATGTCATCATATATACTTATACAATTATACTATGTATTATGTAATATATATATTTTAATACTTGTATAGGAAATAGAAAATTAAAGTTGGAAAATAATTCTGATAAGTAATTAGTAAACCATAAGTTAAAATCAAAATTTATTTTAATGAGTTAAAAACATTATTATACCATACATTTATCGTGTCGGAGTTGCAGAATGTCATGATAGACTTATAGTTATAGTATGGAATATGTAATATGTATTTATGTATATATAGACAATATAATGAATAAAAAAAATATCTTTAAAGTTCCAATTCTTAAAAATTATAGTATGAATTATGTATTTATGTGAAGAACGATTTTAGTCGGTTTGAATAATTATCCGCAAATATTTGAGTGATTTGTTAATCGAAATGATCTTTAACTAGATTTGGATATCGGACTTATAGAATGGGTTATGTAATATGTATTTAATATGTCATTATAGACTTATAATATAAACTTATAGTATGGATTATGCCATTATATACTTATCGGGTTACTTCGGGTCGGGTTACTTCGGGCCAGGTTAATTCGGGTCGGGTTACTTCGGGCTATCAGGTTACTTTGAGCTACCGGGTTAATTTGGGTCGGGTTATTTTGGGCCGGGTTATATCGGATCGGGTTATTTCGGGCTATCGGGTCACTCGGGTCGGGCCACTTCGGGCTATCGGATTACTTCGGGTCGGGTTATTCGGGTAATCGGGTCATTCGGGCCGGGTTACTTCGGGTCATTTATTAATTCGGGTTAAATCGGTTTCAAGCGGGTCGGTTCCGGGCATTTTGTTTTTTCAAAATTTTCGGGGCCAGGTCGGGTTCGGATTCGGGTTCATCGGGTCGGGTTCACGGGTCGGGTCAACTTTTGACAGCTCTAATTAGGGTCATATCCAAACCTAGAAAGCACAAAAAAATTTTAAATTTTCTGATTTTTTTTTTTGAATTTTCGAAATGTATATGTACAATGCGAGTCATGAAAAGAAACGTGTGACAACTAAAACGAAACTACCCTAGAACTAAATCCTAAACTACCTAGCGAACACAAGGACTGAGGTGAAACTAAGTCATTCAATGATCGAAGATAGTGTGAATCTAGACTAAGATAAGATGAGAAATAAAGAAAATGGAAGACACAATGTTTTTGGAGGGTTTTGGGTGATCAAACAAAGATCACAAATATGTGAACACAATCAAGCAACACAAACACACACTAACACAAAAGATAGGAGAGTGGAAGTAACAAAGCGGATTCTAGAGTTTGGAAGTCCGGGTATGGCATAGACTCAAGCTATCTATTCATTTCTCGGATCAACTATGATATGTCGGGATTTAGCGTTTCTAGATTGGGATCAATTACCGGGTAGGTCTCATGGTCCACTAGTCCATTCCCTAGGTCTCATCACCGGGTAAGTCTCTAAGAACCTAAGGAAGGAATTATACACAAACCGGATTGTTGCCTAGGAGTCTAACCTATCCTTACCGGGTAAGTCTCGGAAAGGGAAGTCCTAATCAACTATCCTAGCACACTTAGTCCAATGGCGGCTTGTGAGGCTCACCGCTACCTAGGGTTTGTCATCTTAGGTATCTAAGATCGGAAATCATCGGGTAGATCTCTTCCCTCACTTAGGTTGATAGCATTAGGTGATCCTAAGCTAAATTAAACTCAACAAACACTAGGATTTCAACAACACAAGTCATCCAAGGGTAAAAATCTAAGTTCATCCTATCATGCTTCTAGCCATAGCCCTTCTTTCCTTACTCTAGAATCGCAATCTATCTAGCTAACAACATTCATTTCAAGATCAATCTCCACAAATAAATCTTGCTTGCAAGTCATGGGCAAATGATGAAGAACAATCCAAAGAAAAGACATTAAAAGCATAGAATAGGAATTACCAAATCCTTACAAGGCTCCAAGAGCTAATCCAACTTGACAACAATCGAAGCTTCACTCGAATCCAATCTAATCTCACTCTAAAACGAGAATCTACACTAATCTCTTCCAAGAACACCCCTAATGGGTGCTTGGAAGAGAGGCAACAATGGAGAAGTGTTTTGGGGAAGAAAGGTAGGTCAAAAGAGAGGAGAGATATCCCCAATTACAGCCTGCAAAATCCTTTAAATACCCACTAAGATGCAAGAACAATGGAAGAGATCGTGGCCAGCTGTCAACGTGGTCCTGGCAAGAATTACGGGCATAACCACGGCCGTGGAAAGGGCCTAGACCGTGGTTTCTGTCAGAAGCTTCTCCTAGGCTCGTTAAGCCATGATTTGGTGCATGGTTTGTGTTGGCAAGGTTCCATGAGTCCTCCTTAGCCCTTAGCTTGCATTCCAATGAGTCCGGAAGTGTGTCATCTCGAGGAATGATCCTCGGATGTATCGATTAGGCTCTTAAATCTCCCAAATTACCTACAAAGCAAGCAAAAGTCCGAGTAGACGTCTATCTCGACAAAATACGTGAATTGAGTGCAAAACGTCATGAACTAGTGCTAAACCGTGCATGAATGAGTGAGAAATCTATCTAAATGACTACCTAAAACTAGCTCATAAATCGTGTTATCAAAATACCCCATACTTAAGGTTTGCTCGTCCCCGAGCAAATTCCCAACTATAGACTAAGAGATGACATGATTTATGCATGCAGAAAAATGGCAAAATCTTTTTGGATTTGTGCTTCTAAAGATGGATCACCTTCATAGTGATGTTTCATGGCAATGGACAAGCAATTATGTATTAAATGAATGAAGGCACGGAAAGTCAATCATACTCAACTCGAAAGTATGCATGAAAGGCAAGAATGATGAAGTCAAGATGATCATGAGAATGTCCAATCTAGATCACTAAGTCATACACATAAGCAAATAGGTCTTAAGGACTTAGGAAAGAAGAGGCCAAGAAACGTGATGATAAGGTGGGAATTTTCTAAGGCCATGTGGTGCAAATCCGGGAAAGGAACTAAACAACCACAACTTTTACATTTATACTCCATCCACCAAAGTGTATTTTTCTCTTTCTTTTCTTTTTCTTCATTTTCTTTCACTTATTTTTGAGACAATGGCATAGGTGTACAAAAGCCGAAACCTTGGTGATTGGCCGTCCTCGGGTTTTTTTTTATTTTTCGAGGTGCATCCACACCGGGCACACATACCAAAGCTCGTTAGGACTATCGGCTTATTTGACTTTGGCAAGGCACCAACACCCGATTATGTGAAGTGTACCGAGTTACTTGTCATTTAAACCAACGTCCCCAAACCTATATTTTTGGCTACACTTTCACAACACATTCTCAACAACTTCATTCACAACATTCATACATCAACTTCACCACCCCATACTTGCTTTTCACACAACACACTAGCATGCTCCTATTCCCGGATGGGTCAAAAGAGGTCAAATTTTTAATCAAGTGAGGTGCTCAAACAACATGGTCAAGATGAGAAGTAGAGGAGGATGAATTGCCTTAATCACTCCTAAATGATGTGCAAGAACTAGCATGTAATTTCGACTTTCAATCCTCAATCCAATCAAGGCAATCGTCATAATCACAATCCATACATAGGATTCAAGAGAAGTACATCAAGTCCACATATGCATAAATCCATTAAACACACAAGGCCATCCATAGCCAATTCACAAGACAAGATTCATCATTAGGGTTAGAGGTGTCAAACGGGGCCAACGGGTCGGGTTCGGGTCGGGTCACGACAAGCTCAGGTTGAAACGGGTCGGGTCAAAAAAAGGCTTGGTTAATAACCGGATTGGTTCGGGCTGGGTCGGTTTGGGCCGGGTATCGATTATTCGGGTTATAACGGGTTATCGGGTAGCCCCGGTTCTCGGGTCATAACGGGTCGGTTTAGCTCGGTTCTAGATAGCGGTGTCAAACGGGGTCAAGGGGTCAGTTCGGGTCGGTCACAACAAGCTCGGGTTCAAACGGGTCGGGTCAAAACAATCCCTCTCTTTTTAGCGGTTTGTTTCAGGTCGGGTCGGTTTGGATCGGGTATCACTTGTTCGGGTTCAAATGGGTCGGGTCAAAACAATCTCTCTTTTTAACGGTTTGTTTTGGGTCAAGTCGGTTTAGATCGGGTATCAATTTAGGTTAATACCGGTTTGGATCATGTTTCAATTAATTTGATTATGATCAATAACCGGCATATTGTTAATATAATTTTATATCAATCAACTATTACGTTTAAGTAAACTAGTGGGAAGCACTCTATATATATATATATATATATATATATATATATATATATATATATATATATTATTTGATACTTTATTTGAAAGTAACATTTTATTCGAATGTAACTACTTATCACTTTTCATGAAATCGGATAATAATCCGTGGATAATTGGTTGATCTGTTTGATCCAAATTATAAAATATTGTATTTGAAAACGATTTTAGTCAGATCGGATAATTATCCTTGAATACTTGGGTGATTTGTTTGATCGGAATGATTTTAGCGTGATCCATTTAATTAAAAATGACTATAATCGGATATGGATATCCGACTGATCCATTTGATCCATGTATCTAATGTGACTGATCCATTTGATCGATATACCTAATGTGACATATCCATTTAATCCATATATTTTTTTTTCATATTTTGTTTGTTATAAAGTGTACAATAAAATATAATATATTATAGTCAATTAGTCACATAACTTAATTCAAATGAAAGTGAAAACCGTATAATTGATACAATTTTTTTTAAAGAAACTTATTTTTAACACTTTAAGACATCTTTTCTCCAACAAGGTAAAAAATTAATACTTCAAAAATGTCATCATATATACTTATACAATTATACTATGTATTATGTAATATATATATTTTAATACTTGTATAGGAAATAGAAAATTAAAGTTGGAAAATAATTCTGATAAGTAATTAGTAAACCATAAGTTAAAATCAAAATTTATTTTAATGAGTTAAAAACATTATTATACCATACATTTATCGTGTCGGAGTTGCAGAATGTCATGATAGACTTATAGTTATAGTATGGAATATGTAATATGTATTTATGTATATATAGACAATATAATGAATAAAAAAAATATCTTTAAAGTTCCAATTCTTAAAAATTATAGTATGAATTATGTATTTATGTGAAGAACGATTTTAGTCGGTTTGAATAATTATCCGCAAATATTTGAGTGATTTGTTAATCGAAATGATCTTTAACTAGATTTGGATATCGGACTTATAGAATGGGTTATGTAATATGTATTTAATATGTCATTATAGACTTATAATATAAACTTATAGTATGGATTATGCCATTATATACTTATCGGGTTACTTCGGGTCGGGTTACTTCGGGCCAGGTTAATTCGGGTCGGGTTACTTCGGGCTATCAGGTTACTTTGAGCTACCGGGTTAATTTGGGTCGGGTTATTTTGGGCCGGGTTATATCGGATCGGGTTATTTCGGGCTATCGGGTCACTCGGGTCGGGCCACTTCGGGTAGATCTCTTCCCTCACTTAGGTTGATAGCATTAGGTGATCCTAAGCTAAATTAAACTCAACAAACACTAGGATTTCAACAACACAAGTCATCCAAGGGTAAAAATCTAAGTTCATCCTATCATGCTTCTAGCCATAGCCCTTCTTTCCTTACTCTAGAATCGCAATCTATCTAGCTAACAACATTCATTTCAAGATCAATCTCCACAAATAAATCATGCTTGCAAGTCATGGGCAAATGATGAAGAACAATCCAAAGAAAAGACATTAAAAGCATAGAATAGGAATTACCAAATCCTTACAAGGCTCCAAGAGCTAATCCAACTTGACAACAATCGAAGCTTCACTCGAATCCAATCTAATCTCACTCTAAAACGAGAATCTACACTAATGTAAAGCCCCGTTTATTAGGGCGTTTTCGATTTTTTCTCTTTCCAACGGTTATCGATACTTCTAATATATCTTAAGATAGTTTTACGAGCATATATATGTATATATATTTTTTCACGGTATTTTATTATTATTTAAACCTCATAATATAGTTACGAGATCGTTTGAAATATGTTGTAAAGGTTATTTGGTGAATTATTTATAAATTCACGTATATTCCCGTATCTTTCTCGGAGAAGTTCGGATATATTTTCCGATCCAAAAATCCCGTTCCGATTTAAATTCGATCGAGTTATTTTATCCCTCTTTTCTTTTACTTTTTATTTTATTTTATTTATTTCCCCTTGCCTTCTACATTCTTTCTTTCCCTTCTTCAGCGTGGGACTTGTTTCATAGTGACATTGACTTGTCCTATCTTGAGCAGTGCAGCCTGTATAGCCTCGTCATGTGACTTGATCTAGCCATGACCCTATGCCTATGTCGTGGCTAGCCTGTGACCTCCCTAGCTCGACCTCTCACTCACTGCTACCCGACCCCTCATTGCACTCAGCCCACAATCAATCCCTCCTCTCGACCGTCTTTCCATCTTCGATGCTCTGCAGACACCCTTACCTTCACCTATCATTTCACTTCTCAGCCTCTCCATCTCTTCACTCCTTGCACAACGTTGATGAGTTTCCCTGCCTTCTCTGTCATTCCCCAAGCTCAACCTTCTCTGTACAACTCTCATTCTGTAGTCTCTCCATCTACCTCAATCGATCTTGTCCCTCTTCGAACCCTGCCACCGGAGCACTGGTTCAGCATCTCCCTCGGCGTCTCTTTCTTGCCTTCGGTTGACAGCATCCCAGAAGCAAACCCTCTGCTTCTCATCCCTCAAAGCAGGCACCAGTGACTCTCCTGTCAAACTCCACCCTCGGCATCACAACTGGGGAACCTCCGACTCGCCTTGAGGGAGACCGAAGCCGCATCGGACAGACCCGCCACAGACCTCGCCGGAACTCAACCCTTCTGCTTGTGGTCTCCTTTGTCGAGCCCTCCTCTGCGTCGGTAGTTTCTCCCGTCTTATTCACCTTTGGAACGATCCACAACCGCCATCAGTCACCCTTCCCGAGCCTTGGGCCACTGCGCCGCCGCTGACGGGCCACCAGATGCCGGAGAAGCCCCTGTACCGTCGCCCTTGCCGCCGGATCCTTGCGCAAGCCTGCTCCCCTTCCGCCGTCAACAAGAAGAAGGGTTAAATGAACCCTTCTAATTAATTAAATCGGGCTACCCCTCTTTTGGTATAATTGCAATCTGTAACCCATATTTTATATTTGCTGTTTTGACCCAACTTATGTGAAGTTGCAAAACTGCCCTTTGCTGGAATTAATTACAGATTTGGCCCAGAAAATTTAATTACAGATTTTGATCCATATTTATGAAATCGTATGAATTACCCCGGAAAATGTGTGAGCGGTTTATAACCTTGGATTTTAATTGTGGGGATATTCTTATATTTATTTATATTATATATTATGCCCTTGTTTGATTACGTTCGGTTTATGGTTCAAGGTTTTAATTGCGGTCTTATGATCAAGTTTGTAGAATTTCATATTTTGCCCCGGAAGGGTTAATTACGAGTTTTAACATTGGCTTTTGAAAAACGAGTTTTCCCTTAAGTTTATATACTTATATATATATATATATATATATATATATATATATATATATATATATATATATATATATATATATATATATATATATATATCTTATATATTACGAGCAAATTTAGCGTATAAGCTAAATTTGTATAGTTTTGGTGTTAGGTTCGGAAGCGTCCCGATAAAGACCTAACAAGTCCAAGTCGACATCCGTTGATCGATTTCCGTCTTTTGACGTCTTGTGAGTATCCTTTTCCCTCGATCTAGTTATGTATAGTAATAGTATCATGCTAGGTTGTATCTAGCATAACTTAGAGTGAATACCAAGTAGTGGTTTGGACCTTAGGTGAGTTTTGAGGATTGTCGATTGTTGGGAGACGTTGAGTGTTTGAGTTGATCTTGTGAGCTTATGAGGATTGAGATTATGGTTGTATGATCTTGTGAGATTGTGGAGACTAGGACGAGAGTATCCTAGCATGTGTTGTGATGGTTATGACCTTGTGATATCGTGAGGATTAGGAGTCGTATCCTATCATGGTTATGGTTTATGATCTTGCGAGATCATTGGGACTAGAAGTCTAAGGACTTCTAGCATGTGAGAGAGATGTTGATTGTGTGCCTTGTTTTGACCAGGCGTTGAGTGTCTTCCTACGGGAAGTTGAGAGCGGTGGTTAGCGGGATTATCTTTGGGACGAGGTAAGTCTCTGGACTTACTTAGCTCGTATTCTCTGTATTAGTTTTAATGCGTGTTTGGTGGTGTGTGTTTATTGTTTATGTGTGTGTTTATTACTTATGTTATAACATTTAAACCGGTAATAGGACCACCGACTTTATATGTTTATATTTGGCCCAAGTGTATGATAACGGGCGGTGACCACTATGTCCGGCCCAAAATGGGGATGGTCGGGAGGTGCCTTGCGACCAGTCCAACAGGTGATGCTGATTCGCATCTGGCCCAAACCTGTTTGGTGAAAGGGGACAAGGGCGAGATCTTTAAGATTCTCGTGTCACAAAAGAAGTGAATTAGAACGGGATATGACCTAATAATAAAAAGATAATAAACCGGATTGTGTGTTTTGGAACATGTTGTGTGTGTATGATGCCTTATGTGTGTATGTGCCAATACCATGATTCTAATGCCTTGAATGCTAGCTAACGGTTTTATACCGATATTGTTGTAGATTGTCTTGCAGGTTAGGAAAGCGGCCGAGAGATCCAGAAGAGTGGGCAGCCGGGGTTCCGTACATTTTAGGAGTGGGTTTTGATTGGAGTCGGGTTGTGTTTTATTCTTCGTTTATTATGTTGGTATGCCGTGTGTATGGCGTTTTGATCTTTGGTGTTGTTTATCGGCTGAAGTCTTTTGTTGTTTTCCTTCGGGTTTCTTATCATTTGCATTAAAAGGAATCTTGGTTTGCCTTTATTTGTGCCATGTTGAAAGATCCGGTGAAATTGTTGTCAGGCTAAGGGTCGGGACCCATTGCGAGGTCCCAACCCGTAGCATCCCGAGTCCCGCGGATTCGGGGTGTTACAAAAGTGGTATCAGAGCCCTAGGTTGACAACAATGGCACTCGCAATCTTCTAAAGGCCGAATAAGGAATAAACAGAACCCCGCGGGTTCTGAGTTTTCGTTTTCAAAATCACATGCATGAGTCGGGGTAGAATGTACGGACCACCACTCCTTCCGTGGATCTCGGCAGCATAGTTTATTGGATTTTTAGTATATATATGTATATATATGTATATATGTGTATATATGTAGATATGTATCGTGAACCTAGGATGTATTTGGACTATTACTATATGTTGATTATAGTTATGTATGATGGACTTGTTATATTGTTATGGTGGCATAATTTTTATATTGATATGAGTTGTACATGTGGCATGATGATATCATATAAGTGTTGGGACCTTGTTTTGTTGTAATACTTTTGCTTGGATGTGATATGCTAGTTATAGCAATGTGGACATAGGACTTATATAGTCATATACGTATACTAGGATATATATATATATAGGATCATATGGTTTTTGGACCTTATAGTTAAGATGATAGGAAGCTTTCATCGCCCTTGGACAAACGCCATGTTGGGGATTAGGATAGTATATATACGAGGACAAATATGTTCAAGTATCGAGTTGAGCTCGACGTTCGCGCGAACACCTTGAAGTTCTTGGATTCCTTTTAAAGGATGTCGAAGAGGAGAATTAGAGATGACATAAACGAAGGACGAACAAGTGGAAAGAAAACTCGAGACCACTAAAGAGAAAGCGAGATGTAGACATTACAAGTAAAGGGAGCAACATTAATGTGCGGAAGTGGTTCCAAAGAAGCCATGATGGAACGACAACGAGACCAATAGTGAGAACGAACGTAAGTTCTTCCAGATGACGCGTGGACAACTAGAGATGTGAATCGAGGAGGAGACGAGTACATTCTAACAAGGTTAAAGGTGATATTCCTTCAGGACGTAAAGTTTTCTACAAGCGCTCCCAAGCTTTGCAGTCAAGACGAGAAGAGTGATCGAACCATTTTCTAAAGATTTAAGATACCGTAAGTTAAGCTTACGAGGTACTAATAAGTGAAGTGTCAACATCGCTAGAGTTATGAGGAGAAGGACATGTTGGGGATTCACGTGGAGTGGACCGATTTCCATTATGACGATAAGACTAAGAAACGCCCAGAAGAAGGAAGTGTGAGTAGACGTGATCCCGATAAAAGGAGTGACGTAACAAGAAACTTTTGTTTATGGAAAGACTTAAGATATCAACCAAGAGAAACGCGAACGGACGCTGTCTAAGGCTATAATATTAGGGAAGGTGCACTGGAAGGACATCAAGGAAGAATGGTTAAACCTATGAAGGGAGTTATATGAAACAACAAGGCAAAGAAGATATATTTATCTTATTGAAGTGGAAGGAAGCGTGAAACGTAGAAAGAGTTAAGGAATGGTGTTAAGAGTGTAATGACCAAGTGAAGTTTAAGACAGAGTACCTCTAGAGGGTAGCCTTAAGAAGTATGGTAACATGGAGGGTAAGGAGAATGGTGAGCCTCTGTACTTGGAGAACGTCAGCAATAAGGTAATCGGTGATAGTCTAGAACGTGCATGTGTTGGTTGTCTATGGATGAGTGCAGATGAGAAGAGTAACCAAGAGCGTGAATTATAAAGGAACGGTAACAAGAACTTGGAACATTTGTGATGGTTGAGTGTCAGTAACAAGGAGGTGTGTCGACGAAAGTATAAACGTCTTAATTAAGTAACAATCTACCGATTCTAACAAGTGAGGGTAACGTACCTTGTGGGGAGGAATTGTAACGATCTAGTGCGACCTTCTTAGGTCATGGGGTTGTCATATGGAGGAGTGACACGGATCAAGGAAAAAGGAACTGGAAGGACAAAGAGGAAGGTGAACTTTCTATAATTGTTGTGAGAAAAAGGGGGGTATAGAAGGGGATGTATGGTATGTTTGTTCTAAGGTTATGGATGTCATGTTTTCGCGAGCGAAGGCTAAGTCAAGGTTTTTGTGACTCGCATGGCGAAGCCATAGCGGCTATAACGTGAAACGAGGAATCTGGATTAGGGCAACACTATAAGCTTAGAGTTTATGATGTTAATGCTTGGCGGAGTTGAGTGGATCTTTAAGTGTTTGTGGTCGGGAATTTTTGCCTAAAGGCATACTGGTACGGGTGTGAAGTTGTTCTTGGAATACCAAGAGATGCATAAGGTGACCAACAAGAGAAAAAGAGGACTGAAGTTTTGAAGTTCGATGTTATTATGAGATGTACAAAAAGTACATGAAAGATTGAGGTTAGAGCCTCTATGGTCGGTTTGACATTGCATAAGGAAATGAAGTGTAAGGTTCTACACATACTTGAAAGAAAGGATGTCTAGAGTGAAAGCTTATGTAGAATACGAGGAGTTTCTCCCATATGTTGGGATGTCAGAGGAAGCAAAGAAAATTGAATCGATTTGTTATAAGGCATGATTGAGTCTTGTAATTAAGACCTTCGTGACTGGATACATGTGCGAAGTCAAGAGGTGTCATTATCGCCTTTCCTTTGAAGCGAGAAGAGGAATTAAGCTGAATTATTGCTTAACTAAGGCTTCAAGAGTCGGAAAAGTAGAACAAGTCTCTCGAGATACATGATCTATGGAAGAGGACAGTGAACATAGTAGCTACAGAAGGAGCAATGAAAGGGTTGAAGGATGTCACCCCAACCGATCAGGGTGGACCACTTGTCAAGCGTTAGGACCAGACTGTGTCGGTCATTACGAGATGAAATGGGTAGAGAGAAGATGGAACCCGAGATAGAACAGTTTCCAACGCATCGGAAGGTGGATTTTTCCATTAAGATGACTTGAAGTTCACGTTGGAATATATCTTAAACTCTTGATTTTGAATTGTTACGGAGAACACCAGTTTGCGAAAATTGAGGCGGTTATCTCCATTTGTACATCGATTACCATGAGCCAGACAAGATAACAATAAAGAACAAGTATCCTTACCACGAAGGGATGATCTAGTTGATTGGTTGCAAGGGTCGGTAGTCTCTTTTAAAATCGATTTAAGGGTTGATTGTCACCAAATGAGAAATCGAGACTGGAATGTTGCAAATACGGCTTTCCGGACAATCCATGGTCACTATGAGTTGTAGTGATTCCATATGGGCTTACTAATGCCCCAAACAAGATATTTTGATCTACTCTCGAAGAAGAGAGAAGCTGTATGACAAGTTGTGTCGGGATGGCAACCCCGAGAGATATGAGAGGAGTTACAATTTATCTTAGATGTGTTGAGCTTTACCATATATGTGAAGGGAGAAGTTGTGTTGAATGGCACGAAAAATTGACAATAGAGTTGTTGAGAGTTAAGAAGGGATTCATTGGTGCAACTATTTTGATTTACCTTGAGGTATTATGGGCTTGGAGTGGACAAGTGATTCTTCAAGACAAGGCCTTGATCGAGTATGGAGGAGCGATGTAAAAGTGATGGCATACATGTCTCGTTAGTAGAAGCAGTGTGAAGGAAAATACTTCCTTCATTATTTGGAACTTGTAACAAAGTTTAAAAAGCGTGACATCAAGTTTAGTTTGACAAGAATCCAAGCCAACGGTGTAAATTGAGAGTTTGATCTTCTTTGTTAGAGAAAACGAAAGGAAAATAATGGAAATGTTGCATTAATAAAGGACCCGAGAAGGAAGTTGAGTTGTTGATAAATCGAACCTTTTTGAGATCTTAGCGCAAGTTGGGGAAGTGGTTTACCGGTTGACGTGGCCGTCGAGAGTAGAGGGTGCTCACCCGGTGTTTCATGTGTATCAATCGAGAGAGTACATACATGACTCGAGACATGTTGTCAGTCATGATGATCTAGTGGTAAACGAGGAACCGATGAGGCTAATTTGAAGACGTAGGATAACACTTTGTTTGAGTTTTACGCTGAGCTAACAGCATCGATAGAATCGATGGGTTAGACCTAATTCTTCTCTTGGTTGAGTCATGTACATGTGTGTGATATTATGTGTGGTTTGTGCCCTGCGCGGGAATGTACTATATGACCTCTGACATATCTTGCGATGATAGTTTCAGTAGTTGGTGTATATCGATTAGAAGGTTTCAAACCTTCTTAGTTTGAGAGTTCATAGCTCGGCCTTAGGGACCGAGAATTTCGTCGCATAGCAAGTTTCGGGACGAAACTTGTTTTTAGAGGGATCTAATGTAAAGCCCCGTTTATTAGGGCGTTTTCGATTTTTTCTCTTTCCAACGGTTATCGATACTTCTAATATATCTTAAGATAGTTTTACGAGCATATATATGTATATATATTTTTTCACGGTATTTTATTATTATTTAAACCTCATAATATAGTTACGAGATCGTTTGAAATATGTTGTAAAGGTTATTTGGTGAATTATTTATAAATTCACGTATATTCCCGTATCTTTCTCGGAGAAGTTCGGATATATTTTCCGATCCAAAAATCCCGTTCCGATTTAAATTCGATCGAGTTATTTTATCCCTCTTTTCTTTTACTTTTTATTTTATTTTATTTATTTCCCCTTGCCTTCTACATTCTTTCTTTCCCTTCTTCAGCGTGGGACTTGTTTCATAGTGACATTGACTTGTCCTATCTTGAGCAGTGCAGCCTGTATAGCCTCGTCATGTGACTTGATCTAGCCATGACCCTATGCCTATGTCGTGGCTAGCCTGTGACCTCCCTAGCTCGACCTCTCACTCACTGCTACCCGACCCCTCATTGCACTCAGCCCACAATCAATCCCTCCTCTCGACCGTCTTTCCATCTTCGATGCTCTGCAGACACCCTTACCTTCACCTATCATTTCACTTCTCAGCCTCTCCATCTCTTCACTCCTTGCACAACGTTGATGAGTTTCCCTGCCTTCTCTGTCATTCCCCAAGCTCAACCTTCTCTGTACAACTCTCATTCTGTAGTCTCTCCATCTACCTCAATCGATCTTGTCCCTCTTCGAACCCTGCCACCGGAGCACTGGTTCAGCATCTCCCTCGGCGTCTCTTTCTTGCCTTCGGTTGACAGCATCCCAGAAGCAAACCCTCTGCTTCTCATCCCTCAAAGCAGGCACCAGTGACTCTCCTGTCAAACTCCACCCTCGGCATCACAACTGGGGAACCTCCGACTCGCCTTGAGGGAGACCGAAGCCGCATCGGACAGACCCGCCACAGACCTCGCCGGAACTCAACCCTTCTGCTTGTGGTCTCCTTTGTCGAGCCCTCCTCTGCGTCGGTAGTTTCTCCCGTCTTATTCACCTTTGGAACGATCCACAACCGCCATCAGTCACCCTTCCCGAGCCTTGGGCCACTGCGCCGCCGCTGACGGGCCACCAGATGCCGGAGAAGCCCCTGTACCGTCGCCCTTGCCGCCGGATCCTTGCGCAAGCCTGCTCCCCTTCCGCCGTCAACAAGAAGAAGGGTTAAATGAACCCTTCTAATTAATTAAATCGGGCTACCCCTCTTTTGGTATAATTGCAATCTGTAACCCATATTTTATATTTGCTGTTTTGACCCAACTTATGTGAAGTTGCAAAACTGCCCTTTGCTGGAATTAATTACAGATTTGGCCCAGAAAATTTAATTACAGATTTTGATCCATATTTATGAAATCGTATGAATTACCCCGGAAAATGTGTGAGCGGTTTATAACCTTGGATTTTAATTGTGGGGATATTCTTATATTTATTTATATTATATATTATGCCCTTGTTTGATTACGTTCGGTTTATGGTTCAAGGTTTTAATTGCGGTCTTATGATCAAGTTTGTAGAATTTCATATTTTGCCCCGGAAGGGTTAATTACGAGTTTTAACATTGGCTTTTGAAAAACGAGTTTTCCCTTAAGTTTATATACTTATATATATATATATATATATATATATATATATATATATATATATATATATATATATATATATATATATATATATATCTTATATATTACGAGCAAATTTAGCGTATAAGCTAAATTTGTATAGTTTTGGTGTTAGGTTCGGAAGCGTCCCGATAAAGACCTAACAAGTCCAAGTCGACATCCGTTGATCGATTTCCGTCTTTTGACGTCTTGTGAGTATCCTTTTCCCTCGATCTAGTTATGTATAGTAATAGTATCATGCTAGGTTGTATCTAGCATAACTTAGAGTGAATACCAAGTAGTGGTTTGGACCTTAGGTGAGTTTTGAGGATTGTCGATTGTTGGGAGACGTTGAGTGTTTGAGTTGATCTTGTGAGCTTATGAGGATTGAGATTATGGTTGTATGATCTTGTGAGATTGTGGAGACTAGGACGAGAGTATCCTAGCATGTGTTGTGATGGTTATGACCTTGTGATATCGTGAGGATTAGGAGTCGTATCCTATCATGGTTATGGTTTATGATCTTGCGAGATCATTGGGACTAGAAGTCTAAGGACTTCTAGCATGTGAGAGAGATGTTGATTGTGTGCCTTGTTTTGACCAGGCGTTGAGTGTCTTCCTACGGGAAGTTGAGAGCGGTGGTTAGCGGGATTATCTTTGGGACGAGGTAAGTCTCTGGACTTACTTAGCTCGTATTCTCTGTATTAGTTTTAATGCGTGTTTGGTGGTGTGTGTTTATTGTTTATGTGTGTGTTTATTACTTATGTTATAACATTTAAACCGGTAATAGGACCACCGACTTTATATGTTTATATTTGGCCCAAGTGTATGATAACGGGCGGTGACCACTATGTCCGGCCCAAAATGGGGATGGTCGGGAGGTGCCTTGCGACCAGTCCAACAGGTGATGCTGATTCGCATCTGGCCCAAACCTGTTTGGTGAAAGGGGACAAGGGCGAGATCTTTAAGATTCTCGTGTCACAAAAGAAGTGAATTAGAACGGGATATGACCTAATAATAAAAAGATAATAAACCGGATTGTGTGTTTTGGAACATGTTGTGTGTGTATGATGCCTTATGTGTGTATGTGCCAATACCATGATTCTAATGCCTTGAATGCTAGCTAACGGTTTTATACCGATATTGTTGTAGATTGTCTTGCAGGTTAGGAAAGCGGCCGAGAGATCCAGAAGAGTGGGCAGCCGGGGTTCCGTACATTTTAGGAGTGGGTTTTGATTGGAGTCGGGTTGTGTTTTATTCTTCGTTTATTATGTTGGTATGCCGTGTGTATGGCGTTTTGATCTTTGGTGTTGTTTATCGGCTGAAGTCTTTTGTTGTTTTCCTTCGGGTTTCTTATCATTTGCATTAAAAGGAATCTTGGTTTGCCTTTATTTGTGCCATGTTGAAAGATCCGGTGAAATTGTTGTCAGGCTAAGGGTCGGGACCCATTGCGAGGTCCCAACCCGTAGCATCCCGAGTCCCGCGGATTCGGGGTGTTACAACTAATCTCTTCCAAGAACACCCCTAATGGGTGCTTGGAAGAGAGGCAACAATGGAGAAGTGTTTTGGGGAAGAAAGGTAGGTCAAAAGAGAGGAGAGATATCCCCAATTACAGCCTGCAAAATCCTTTAAATACCCACTAAGATGCAAGAACAATGGAAGAGATCGTGGCCAGCTGTCAACGTGGTCCTGGCAAGAATTACGGGCATAACCACGGCCGTGGAAAGGGCCTAGACCGTGGTTTCTGTCAGAAGCTTCTCCTAGGCTCGTTAAGCCATGATTTGGTGCATGGTTTGTGTTGGCAAGGTTCCATGAGTCCTCCTTAGCCCTTAGCTTGCATTCCAATGAGTCCGGAAGTGTGTCATCTCGAGGAATGATCCTCGGATGTATCGATTAGGCTCTTAAATCTCCCAAATTACCTACAAAGCAAGCAAAAGTCCGAGTAGACGTCTATCTCGACAAAATACGTGAATTGAGTGCAAAACGTCATGAACTAGTGCTAAACCGTGCATGAATGAGTGAGAAATCTATCTAAATGACTACCTAAAACTAGCTCATAAATCGTGTTATCAAAATACCCCATACTTAAGGTTTGCTCGTCCCCGAGCAAATTCCCAACTATAGACTAAGAGATGACATGATTTATGCATGCAGAAAAATGGCAAAATCTTTTTGGATTTGTGCTTCTAAAGATGGATCACCTTCATAGTGATGTTTCATGGCAATGGACAAGCAATTATGTATTAAATGAATGAAGGCACGGAAAGTCAATCATACTCAACTCGAAAGTATGCATGAAAGGCAAGAATGATGAAGTCAAGATGATCATGAGAATGTCCAATCTAGATCACTAAGTCATACACATAAGCAAATAGGTCTTAAGGACTTAGGAAAGAAGAGGCCAAGAAACGTGATGATAAGGTGGGAATTTTCTAAGGCCATGTGGTGCAAATCCGGGAAAGGAACTAAACAACCACAACTTTTACATTTATACTCCATCCACCAAAGTGTATTTTTCTCTTTCTTTTCTTTTTCTTCATTTTCTTTCACTTATTTTTGAGACAATGGCATAGGTGTACAAAAGCCGAAACCTTGGTGATTGGCCGTCCTCGGGTTTTTTTTTATTTTTCGAGGTGCATCCACACCGGGCACATACCAAAGCTCGTTAGGACTATCGGCTTATTTGACTTTGGCAAGGCACCAACACCCGATTATGTGAAGTGTACCGAGTTACTTGTCATTTAAACCAACGTCCCCAAACCTATATTTTTGGCTACACTTTCACAACACATTCTCAACAACTTCATTCACAACATTCATACATCAACTTCACCACCCCATACTTGCTTTTCACACAACACACTAGCATGCTCCTATTCCCGGATGGGTCAAAAGAGGTCAAATTTTTAATCAAGTGAGGTGCTCAAACAACATGGTCAAGATGAGAAGTAGAGGAGGATGAATTGCCTTAATCACTCCTAAATGATGTGCAAGAACTAGCATGTAATTTCGACTTTCAATCCTCAATCCAATCAAGGCAATCGTCATAATCACAATCCATACATAGGATTCAAGAGAAGTACATCAAGTCCACATATGCATAAATCCATTAAACACACAAGGCCATCCATAGCCAATTCACAAGACAAGATTCATCATTAGGGTTAGAGGTGTCAAACGGGGCCAACGGGTCGGGTTCGGGTCGGGTCACGACAAGCTCAGGTTGAAACGGGTCGGGTCAAAAAAAGGCTTGGTTAATAACCGGATTGGTTCGGGCTGGGTCGGTTTGGGCCGGGTATCGATTATTCGGGTTATAACGGGTTATCGGGTAGCCCCGGTTCTCGGGTCATAACGGGTCGGTTTAGCTCGGTTCTAGATAGCGGTGTCAAACGGGGTCAAGGGGTCAGTTCGGGTCGGTCACAACAAGCTCGGGTTCAAACGGGTCGGGTCAAAACAATCCCTCTCTTTTTAGCGGTTTGTTTCAGGTCGGGTCGGTTTGGATCGGGTATCACTTGTTCGGGTTCAAATGGGTCGGGTCAAAACAATCTCTCTTTTTAACGGTTTGTTTTGGGTCAAGTCGGTTTAGATCGGGTATCAATTTAGGTTAATACCGGTTTGGATCATGTTTCAATTAATTTGATTATGATCAATAACCGGCATATCGTTAATATAATTTTATATCAATCAACTATTACGTTTAAGTAAACTAGTGGGAAGCACTCTATATATATATATATATATATATATATATATATATATTATTTGATACTTTATTTGAAAGTAACATTTTATTCGAATGTAACTACTTATCACTTTTCATGAAATCGGATAATAATCCGTGGATAATTGGTTGATCTGTTTGATCCAAATTATAAAATATTGTATTTGAAAACGATTTTAGTCAGATCGGATAATTATCCTTGAATACTTGGGTGATTTGTTTGATCGGAATGATTTTAGCGTGATCCATTTAATTAAAAATGACTATAATCGGATATGGATATCCGACTGATCCATTTGATCCATGTATCTAATGTGACTGATCCATTTGATCGATATACCTAATGTGACATATCCATTTAATCCATATATTTTTTTTTTCATATTTTGTTTGTTATAAAGTGTACAATAAAATATAATATATTATAGTCAATTAGTCACATAACTTAATTCAAATGAAAGTGAAAACCGTATAATTGATACAATTTTTTTTAAAGAAACTTATTTTTAACACTTTAAGACATCTTTTCTCCAACAAGGTAAAAAATTAATACTTCAAAAATGTCATCATATATACTTATACAATTATACTATGTATTATGTAATATATATATTTTAATACTTGTATAGGAAATAGAAAATTAAAGTTGGAAAATAATTCTGATAAGTAATTAGTAAACCATAAGTTAAAATCAAAATTTATTTTAATGAGTTAAAAACATTATTATACCATACATTTATCGTGTCGGAGTTGCAGAATGTCATGATAGACTTATAGTTATAGTATGGAATATGTAATATGTATTTATGTATATATAGACAATATAATGAATAAAAAAAATATCTTTAAAGTTCCAATTCTTAAAAATTATAGTATGAATTATGTATTTATGTGAAGAACGATTTTAGTCGGTTTGAATAATTATCCGCAAATATTTGAGTGATTTGTTAATCGAAATGATCTTTAACTAGATTAGGATATCGGACTTATAGAATGGGTTATGTAATATGTATTTAATATGTCATTATAGACTTATAATATATACTTATAGTATGGATTATGCCATTATATACTTATCGGGTTACTTCGGGTCGGGTTACTTCGGGCCAGGTTAATTCGGGTCGGGTTACTTCGGGCTATCAGGTTACTTTGAGCTACCGGGTTAATTTGGGTCGGGTTATTTTGGGCCGGGTTATATCGGATCGGGTTATTTCGGGCTATCGGGTCACTCGGGTCGGGCCACTTCGGGCTATCGGATTACTTCGGGTCGGATTATTCGGGTAATCGGGTCATTCGGGCCGGGTTACTTCGGGTCATTTATTAATTCGGGTTAAATCGGTTTCAAGCGGGTCGGTTCCGGGCATTTTGTTTTTTCAAAATTTTCGGGGCCAGGTCGGGTTCGGATTCGGGTTCATCGGGTCGGGTTCACGGGTCGGGTCAACTTTTGACAGCTCTAATTAGGGTCATATCCAAACCTAGAAAGCACAAAAAAATTTTAAATTTTCTGATTTTTTTTTTTGAATTTTCGAAATGTATATGTACAATGCGAGTCATGAAAAGAAACGTGTGACAACTAAAACGAAACTACCCTAGAACTAAATCCTAAACTACCTAGCGAACACAAGGACTGAGGTGAAACTAAGTCATTCAATGATCGAAGATAGTGTGAATCTAGACTAAGATAAGATGAGAAATAAAGAAAATGGAAGACACAATGTTTTTGGAGGGTTTTGGGTGATCAAACAAAGATCACAAATATGTGAACACAATCAAGCAACACAAACACACACTAACACAAAAGATAGGAGAGTGGAAGTAACAAAGCGGATTCTAGAGTTTGGAAGTCCGGGTATGGCATAGACTCAAGCTATCTATTCATTTCTCAGATCAACTATGATATGTCGGGATTTAGCGTTTCTAGATTGGGATCAATTACCGGGTAGGTCTCATGGTCCACTAGTCCATTCCCTAGGTCTCATCACCGGGTAAGTCTCTAAGAACCTAAGGAAGGAATTATACACAAACCGGATTGTTGCCTAGGAGTCTAACCTATCCTTACCGGGTAAGTCTCGGAAAGGGAAGTCCTAATCAACTATCCTAGCACACTTAGTCCAATGGCGGCTTGTGAGGCTCACCGCTACCTAGGGTTTGTCATCTTAGGTATCTAAGATCGGAAATCATCGGGTAGATCTCTTCCCTCACTTAGGTTGATAGCATTAGGTGATCCTAAGCTAAATTAAACTCAACAAACACTAGGATTTCAACAACACAAGTCATCCAAGGGTAAAAATCTAAGTTCATCCTATCATGCTTCTAGCCATAGCCCTTCTTTCCTTACTCTAGAATCGCAATCTATCTAGCTAACAACATTCATTTCAAGATCAATCTCCACAAATAAATCTTGCTTGCAAGTCATGGGCAAATGATGAAGAACAATCCAAAGAAAAGACATTAAAAGCATAGAATAGGAATTACCAAATCCTTACAAGGCTCCAAGAGCTAATCCAACTTGACAACAATCGAAGCTTCACTCGAATCCAATCTAATCTCACTCTAAAACGAGAATCTACACTAATCTCTTCCAAGAACACCCCTAATGGGTGCTTGGAAGAGAGGCAACAATGGAGAAGTGTTTTGGGGAAGAAAGGTAGGTCAAAAGAGAGGAGAGATATCCCCAATTACAGCCTGCAAAATCCTTTAAATACCCACTAAGATGCAAGAACAATGGAAGAGATCGTGGCCAGCTGTCAACGTGGTCCTGGCAAGAATTACGGGCATAACCACGGCCGTGGAAAGGGCCTAGACCGTGGTTTCTGTCAGAAGCTTCTCCTAGGCTCGTTAAGCCATGATTTGGTGCATGGTTTGTGTTGGCAAGGTTCCATGAGTCCTCCTTAGCCCTTAGCTTGCATTCCAATGAGTCCGGAAGTGTGTCATCTCGAGGAATGATCCTCGGATGTATCGATTAGGCTCTTAAATCTCCCAAATTACCTACAAAGCAAGCAAAAGTCCGAGTAGACGTCTATCTCGACAAAATACGTGAATTGAGTGCAAAACGTCATGAACTAGTGCTAAACCGTGCATGAATGAGTGAGAAATCTATCTAAATGACTACCTAAAACTAGCTCATAAATCGTGTTATCAAAATACCCCATACTTAAGGTTTGCTCGTCCCCGAGCAAATTCCCAACTATAGACTAAGAGATGACATGATTTATGCATGCAGAAAAATGGCAAAATCTTTTTGGATTTGTGCTTCTAAAGATGGATCACCTTCATAGTGATGTTTCATGGCAATGGACAAGCAATTATGTATTAAATGAATGAAGGCACGGAAAGTCAATCATACTCAACTCGAAAGTATGCATGAAAGGCAAGAATGATGAAGTCAAGATGATCATGAGAATGTCCAATCTAGATCACTAAGTCATACACATAAGCAAATAGGTCTTAAGGACTTAGGAAAGAAGAGGCCAAGAAACGTGATGATAAGGTGGGAATTTTCTAAGGCCATGTGGTGCAAATCCGGGAAAGGAACTAAACAACCACAACTTTTACATTTATACTCCATCCACCAAAGTGTATTTTTCTCTTTCTTTTCTTTTTCTTCATTTTCTTTCACTTATTTTTGAGACAATGGCATAGGTGTACAAAAGCCGAAACCTTGGTGATTGGCCGTCCTCGGGTTTTTTTTATTTTTCGAGGTGCATCCACACCGGGCACACATACCAAAGCTCGTTAGGACTATCGGCTTATTTGACTTTGGCAAGGCACCAACACCCGATTATGTGAAGTGTACCGAGTTACTTGTCATTTAAACCAACGTCCCCAAACCTATATTTTTGGCTACACTTTCACAACACATTCTCAACAACTTCATTCACAACATTCATACATCAACTTCACCACCCCATACTTGCTTTTCACACAACACACTAGCATGCTCCTATTCCCGGATGGGTCAAAAGAGGTCAAATTTTTAATCAAGTGAGGTGCTCAAACAACATGGTCAAGATGAGAAGTAGAGGAGGATGAATTGCCTTAATCACTCCTAAATGATGTGCAAGAACTAGCATGTAATTTCGACTTTCAATCCTCAATCCAATCAAGGCAATCGTCATAATCACAATCCATACATAGGATTCAAGAGAAGTACATCAAGTCCACATATGCATAAATCCATTAAACACACAAGGCCATCCATAGCCAATTCACAAGACAAGATTCATCATTAGGGTCATATCCAAACCTAGAAAGCACAAAAAAATTTTAAATTTTCTGATTTTTTTTTTTTTGAATTTTCGAAATGTATATGTACAATTCGAGTCATGAAAAGAAACGTGTGACAACTAAAACGAAACTACCCTAGATGCTAATCATGCAACAGATCATGCAAACCCCACCCCATACTTAGAAACACATTGTCCCCAATGTGGTATTCAAGTAAAGAGAGTGAAAGAAGGTTCTCACAATGTAAAATGGTTTGCTTCGGTATTTGGGATGAACTCGTATGGAGTGGTGGTGATGGATGATCGATCAAGCATGGTAGAGAGCTCTTCATAATCATTCCGGCGTCGAGACCCGCGCCAAGGTATATGTGAGATGGGAGCTCTTCCATCTAACAAGACACCTCAAGCCGTCCAAGCCTCACGTCCGCTCCACCCATGTTTGAAAACGGAATCATCGTCATCAACTCGCCTTGCAAGGCTTCCTCATTACCTAAAATCTACCACAAACACAAAACACAAAAACACACAAAAGCAAAAACAAAAGCAAAAGAGAAAAGGGAAAGAGTTGTACCAATGGGTTGCCTCCCATTAAGCGCTTCTTTTAGGTCATTAGCTTGACCAAACCCCGTGGATATGTCAATCCACCTCGAATACCATGGTTTGCTTGAGGAGTCCAAGCAACCATCTTTTGCCGGAATCCATGATGACAAGCAAAGGCCACTTGATGCCCAAATAAACTTTAAGTTCTCTCTTCACCGGTGAGTAGTAGACTCCTTCATCACCGCTTCCTTGATGATAGTATGGAGTTGCAACCATAGATGCCACCCCATACTTAGGCAATTTATACTCCGCGGTCACACCGGTGAAACGCTTGTCATCCTCATCCTCTATGATCCGAAGAAAGCCGATTCTTGGAAAGAATCCTTCATTGAAGTACTTCATAGCCATCATGGATCCATCATGCTTGTCTCCATCATTCAATAATGGAGAATCCTTAGGAAAGGGGCTCCAATCTTCGTGTGTACTCCGAGCAAGCAAGAAAGGGTCGGAGGGAGCTGAAAGTGGCTTAGGATCACCTAGGAAAGCAGCTTCCACGGGCGTGGTTTGTACTCCACGGCCGTAGTTCCCTCTGTTAGCTTCCACGGCCGTGATTTGTACTCCACGGGCGTGGTTCTCTTTGTTGGCTTCATTCCTCATGTGCTCTTTGAGTGTGGTTCCGGGATTGATGGCAAGGATGTCCGGGGATGAGAGTTCTTCATTGCACTCCTCCAAAGGTGAAGGAGGTGGAGGTGAACCTTGGAGAATGGTAGGATCTCCTAGCATAAGAGCATTCCTAATCTCCTCAATCTCCCTCCTCATTCGTTCCTCTCTCTCGGTATTCAATCTCCTTTCTTCCTTCAAGGCCAAATCCCTTAACCACAATTGCTCTCGAGCTTCATTCAACTCTTCCTCAAGGCTTCTATTGGTTATGGTTGAATCGGGCAATTCTTGGATCTCCTCATAGTGAACCTCCTCTTGATGACAAACTTCCGTTTCAAGCTCCATGTGGGAACTAGAAATGGAGGCAAGGTTGCTCTCTAGATCATCCATCTTCCTCAACATTTCTTCTAGCATTGATTCCACTCGGTCATTGTGAGGTTTATGGTGAGGTTCCTCATGAGGTAAATTAGTCATGTGAGCTTGATCATGGGACTCATGATAGGCATTGAACTCCTCCCAATACTCAAACTCATCATGGAGAGGTCCTAGATCTTGGCCTTCCATCCATTCCTCATACTCCATGTTGTCAAGGTCATCTTGGAGGTACAATCCATCCATGGCAAACATGAAAAGGCAAAGACAAAAACACACAAGATCAAAAGTAACAAGAAAGATAAACACTAAAAACAATCGAAGGCAAATGACTTAATCTTAACCTAATCCCCGGCAACGGCGCCAAAAACTTGTTACGCTAGGAAATAGCACAAAAAACTTTACATTTATAAACTCGAACTAAATCCTAAACTACCTAGCCAAACCCGCAGTGTACGGGTCGTTTTGTAGAAAGGAAAGTATTCCGAGGTTGAACACAAGGACTGAGGTGAAACTAAGTCATTCAATGATCGAAGATAGTGTGAATCTAGACTAAGATAAGATGAGAAATAAAGAAAATGGAAGACACAATGTTTTTGGAGGGTTTTGGGTGATCAAACAAAGATCACAAATATGTGAACACAATCAAGCAACACAAACACACACTAACACAAAAGATAGGAGAGTGGAAGTAACAAAGCGGATTCTAGAGTTTGGAAGTCCGGGTATGGCATAGACTCAAGCTATCTATTCATTTCTCGGATCAACTATGATATGTTGGGATTTAGCGTTTCTAGATTGGGATCAATTACCGGGTAGGTCTCATGGTCCACTAGTCCATTCCCTAGGTCTCATCACCGGGTAAGTCTCTAAGAACCTAAGGAAGGAATTATACACAAACCGGATTGTTGCCTAGGAGTCTAACCTATCCTTACCGGGTAAGTCTCGGAAAGGGAAGTCCTAATCAACTATCCTAGCACACTTAGTCCAATGGCGGCTTGTGAGGCTCACCGCTACCTAGGGTTTGTCATCTTAGGTATCTAAGATCGGAAATCATCGGGTAGATCTCTTCCCTCACTTAGGTTGATAGCATTAGGTGATCCTAAGCTAAATTAAACTCAACAAACACTAGGATTTCAACAACACAAGTCATCCAAGGGTAAAAATCTAAGTTCATCCTATCATGCTTCTAGCCATAGCCCTTCTTTCCTTACTCTAGAATCGCAATCTATCTAGCTAACAACATTCATTTCAAGATCAATCTCCATAAATAAATCATGCTTGCAAGTCATGGGCAAATGATGAAGAACAATCCAAAGAAAAGACATTAAAAGCATAGAATAGGAATTACCAAATCCTTACAAGGCTCCAAGAGCTAATCCAACTTGACAACAATCAAAGCTTCACTCGAATCCAATCTAATCTCACTCTAAAACGAGAATCTACACTAATCTCTTCCAAGAACACCCCTAATGGGTGCTTGGAAGAGAGGCAACAATGGAGAAGTGTTTTGGGGAAGAAAGGTAGGTCAAAAGAGAGGAGAGATATCCCCAATTACAGCCTGCAAAATCCTTTAAATACCCACTAAGATGCAAGAACAATGGAAGAGATCGTGGCCAGCTGTCAACGTGGTCCTGGCAAGAATTACGGGCATAACCACGGCCGTGGAAAGGGCCTAGACCGTGGTTTCTGTCAGAAGCTTCTCCTAGGCTCGTTAAGCCATGATTTGGTGCATGGTTTGTGTTGGCAAGGTTCCATGAGTCCTCCTTAGCCCTTAGCTTGCATTCCAATGAGTCCGGAAGTGTGTCATCTCGAGGAATGATCCTCGGATGTATCGATTAGGCTCTTAAATCTCCCAAATTACCTACAAAGCAAGCAAAAGTCCGAGTAGACGTCTATCTCGACAAAATACGTGAATTGAGTGCAAAACGTCATGAACTAGTGCTAAACCGTGCATGAATGAGTGAGAAATCTATCTAAATGACTACCTAAAACTAGCTCATAAATCGTGTTATCACTCCTCGTCCTTAGTCTCAGTTGGATAAGTATCATGCACTGCCTTCCAACTTTTTTCCTTGATAATTAAGGATCGCTTATATTTTGACTAGCCACATGAAAAATCAGAGTTTTCATCGATTGGCTTGTTCTTGGTAGTGTCACTTGTGTTAAGACACAGAAGAAAGATGTACATTAGTATTATAGAAATATGGTAAGAATATACTAAGTAAAAAATTTTAGAAGACTTATTACCTCATACACCAATAAACTCAAACAAATTTTTATTTCCAAAATAACTAGGTTTTTGTTCTAAAATCAAAACAAACATTTCCACAAGAGTATTCTCACTCTTCAAAGCAAAGGTTTATTTTGTAGAAGAAAACTAGTTTAGTGCCCGCACCTTGTGCGGGATTGTCTAAATAAATATTATATTTTCACTTTCATGCATCATATATTTGATATCAATTTAAAGTAAAAATTATTTTTATTAATTAATATGACTAACATATGAGGATTAATTTTTTTAAAATAAATAAAAGAACATAATTAAAATTCTATTACAAAGATTATTATTCGAATATTATATTTATACCTTAATATATTATCACTTTTACTTAGATTCAGATAGATGAGCAAAATTTGATTTAGTTTTAAATTAAACAAATGTGTCAAATCTTGTTAGAAGATTTGCGTTAGATTTTCTCAACAAATCAAGTTACAATATATCAGTTTGTTAATTTTGATTGGTAGATAGGTAGATTTATTTTTTTTTAATTATTTATTATAATAAAATTGACGTGGCATGATGACTGTTTACAAATTCTAATAAAAAAATTTTTTTATAAAATAATTAATGGCAAATCTGTAAATACATTGTGGCAAATATGTAAACAAATTGGAAAAAAGCTGATGTGGACGGCTTTAGAGTTTGACACATGGACAAAATGGGTGTTGCTTTATTAGTATATAAAATTGGCGTGGCATGATGACTGTTTACAAATTCTAATAAAAAATTTTTTTATAAAATAATTAATGGCAAATCTGTAAATACGTTGTGGCAAATCTGTAAATAAATTGGAAAAAAGCTGACGTGGACGGCTTTAGAGTTTGACACGTGGACAAAATGGGTGTTGTTTTAGTAGTATATATAGATGAGAGTATATCTCTAGGAGATGAAGAGGTTTGAGAAAGATGAAGAACAATATGTGTGTTGAGATCAACATAAGCTATAGGATTTGGACTATCGAGTTAGAAAACCAACTCTTTTTGATCTGTAAACTAGATCTAGCTATTGGATCCATACATACTAGATTTGAATCTATATTCTCATATTCGAAAGAGATGAAGATGGAAACTTTGCTCCTTTCGAAAATCTTTAACGAGACAAAGCAAGAAAAGCGAGAACGGAGAGAGATTTGAAAAGAAAAGGAGAAAGATATAATATTTGGCTATTATGGAACCATAAGTTCTAGATTTAACGGTTTTAAGTAGATCTAAGGTTATCTTGACTACAAAAATCAAAAAAAGCCTTGATATGTATATCTAAGAGAGATATTCGAAAGAAATCTCATTAAAAACAAAGATATATTGTAATAATACGAACAAAGTAGCAGCGAAAAGCATATCCAAAAGATTAAAGTTCTCAAAGGGAAAAACAAAAAGAAACTCAATTTTTCTTAAAAAAGTTGAAGAGGCAAAGCTCATGTACCAATTTATAAAATGTGTGTATCGAACCTATCTAAAGTATACTCATACAGATTTATTTTAGAGCAAACACATCCAAAAGAAGCATATGAACAAAGTCGTTAGTTTACGAGGTTTGGATCAAATTTTACGTCCCCATGATCTAAAAGATCCATTCAGTATCGTCTACAAAAATGAAGAAAACAACAAGAAAATACAAAGGGGAGAATTGAAAAATAGAAAACCAAGAATAACCACAAGAGTAGAAATAAGTAGAAGAAAGCCTAGAATAACATGAGTCTTGAGACCCAAGATCTCCTTTATGTTCATAGTTTGTGGTATAAACAACTCTCTTAAGCTTCACGGGGAAGCCCTCGATCTCACTTTGATTCTTGTAGAACTCTCAAAGGAAAGAAGAAGACGAAGAAGGATAGTAGAACGATGGATAAGAATAAATGAGATTAGGGCGAAGATAATCTCAAAAGTAACCTCATGTATCTCATGCCGTACATCTAACATTGTCGTCAAAGTTAATGAATTAAACTAAAACCCGGTTTAGCTAAACTCTTGTTTTCTTCTTCTAAAGAAGCTGATATGGAATATTCGTCACATTAGAAGACAAACTGGATCACTTGGGATTCTACGGATCAGACTTATACAGGCCTTCTTCCTAGAGAGCCAACAATCGATCTAGTAACCCATCAACCTTGGAATTGGGACTCTGTAGATTACAACATAATTAGTTCAATTCAAAATTTCATCATAGCCAAAATATTATAAATAAAATAATATAAATAAGAACACATGAATTACATTTTAAGCATTAATAACATGTTTTCATGCGTAGTTTTTAGATGTATATATGCTAGACTAAAGACAGCCCAGTAAAGTCAAGCCTAAGAATGATAGCCCAATATAGACTAGTTAGGCTCAAGCTCTTCTATATATATATGTACTCAGCAACGTTCAATTGAATAAGACAAATGAATTCAGTCTTCCACCATCACAAAGTTTTACAGCAAAGCCAAGTCACTTGTCTCATGCCTCACCACTGCCGGCCAAACTATCTCCGATACGGAGTTCACCAACTTCCTCCTCGTTGGCTTGGGACCTGATTATGATTCCATTGTAACCAGTCTTTCTACTCAGGTTACCCTCCCCTCACCCTCCCAAATACTCTCTCATTTATTGATTCATGAAGCACGACTTGCTCGTCAACAATCGGCTTTGCTCCCAACACCACCATCTGTCAACAACACTGAGACAGCAGGTCGAGGATCACAATCTCGCTCCAACAATGGTGGTCGCAATCAACGAAACAGAGGAAGGGGTTGTGGCCGCAGTTTGTCCCCAACTCCAAACCAAATGTTTACTGGAGCACCAGACCATCGTCCCACCTGTCAAGTTTGTCTGAAACCTGGTCACACGGCTTTGGTTTGTTGGCACCGATTCGACCATTCTTATGCAGCCCCTCAACCATCTTCGTATCAGGCAAACAATACTTCTACCACTTGGTATCCGGATACCGCTGTAACTCATCACTACACGCCTGACTTGGCTAATTTAAGGCTCGATAGCCTACCCTATCAGGGCACTGACATGGTCTCTCTGGGATATGGCTCGACAATTCCGATCTAGCATCAGGGCACTTCATCCATTCACACTCCATCTTGTAGTTTTCTTCTCTCTCATCTCCTTCACACTCCCTTACTCAATAAGAACTTGCTATCGGTAAATCGATTTTGTCTTGACAACCAAGTCTATTTTGAATTTCATTCATCTTACTTTGTTGTGAAGGATTCCAGGACCAATCGACCTCTTCTGCAAGGACTGGTTGATAATGGTTTGTACGTGCTCCCACCTGCCTCTGGTTCATCGCTGTCTCCCCAGCTTCATCATACCCTCACCCAACAAGCCAATCTCTGGCACAACCGCTTAGGGCACGTTCAAGACCTGTGGTCCACTCTATCCTTACCCATTTACCAAGCCCAATTCGAAGCCCATCTCAACATCTGGATGGTTGCACCTCTTGCTCTTGGGCCAAGGCCCATGCCCTACCACATCCACCAAGCCCTTCAACAAGTGATAGAGTGCTTTCACTTTTGTTTTTAGATGTTTGGGGACCTAGTCATTCTATGTCTTTTAAGGGACACAAATACTATGTTTCTATTGTTGATGATTATTCCAAATTCATTTGGCTTTTTCCCTTACCAAACAAATCCTTGGTGACATCGGTCATCACCACCTTCTTTAAACTCGTAACCAATCTTCTATTCACTACAATCATCTCGGTCCAAACCAACGGTGGTTCCGAATTCAAACCATTAACCCCATTACTTCAAAAATTGGGTATCACCCACCGGCTTACTTGTCCATACTCTCATCAACAAAATGGGTCGGTTGAAACTCGTCACCGACGTATTGTTGACATGGGATTAACCCTCCTCAAACATTCTTCACTACCACTTCGGTTTTGGGACTTTGCTTTTGAAACCGCCACATATATAATAAATCGCCTCCCTACCCCAATTCTTCACAGCAAATCACCTTTTGAACTAGTTTTCAAAACTCCACCAAATTATAAATTTCTAAAAGTCTTTGGTTGCTTAGCCTTTCCCAACATTAGACCATATAATCGCCACAAGTTAAATTTTCGATCCATACCAACAATTTTCCTTGGCTATTCTCCAAATTATCTTGGTTACATTTGCTTAGATTGGATCCAAGAGAAAATTTATATCTCACGTGATGTAATTTTTCACGAAGAAACTTTTCCCCTCAGCTCTTCTTCACAAAAAACAGCCCAATATCCTTGTGCTTCTATACCTTATATCCCTCCAGCACATTCAACCCAACCCACTAACTCTACTTCGGCCCAATCCGAAACCTCTGACCCACCAAGTTTCTTTTCAACACCGACTTCTCCAAGCCCATCACCCTCTTCTACCACTCCACTGGGCTCTCCTTCACTTGATCCGCAACTAACCCCGGCCCAACACATCAACCCACCACATCCAATGAGAACCAGAGCTTCCAACCAAATTCATAAACCCGTAATCCGAAATAACGGCACTATTCCATGGCCCCCCTCATCTTCAAACACAATTAACATACTAGATGAACCACAAAATTTCACAGTCGCTTCAAAATTTTCAGAATGGCACCTTGACATGGAGAATGAAATTCAAGCTCTACTCTCCACACAAACATGGAGCCTTGTCCCTGCCAAACCTTCCTAAGACACTCTTGGTGTGAAATGGGTTTTCAAAACCAAAAGAATCTCAAATGGCTCGATTGAAAGACGAAAAGTACGATTGGTCGCAAAGGGTTACCATCAGCTATATGGCCTCGACTATCATGATACCTTCAGTCCCGTAGCCAAACCCTCCACCATCCGCCTATTGCTTTCTCTGGCAGCAATTAACCATTGGACAGTTAGGCAACTTGACATACAAAACGCGTTCTTGCACGGGGACTTGCTTGAGGAGGTCTAAATTTCTCAACCACCAAGTTTCATTCATCCCACGTTCCCCAATCATGTTTGTAAACTGCACAAGTCCCTCTATGGACTCAAGCAATCTCCACGTGCTTGGTTTTCCCGCCTTGTTGATGCCCTCACATCCATGGGGTTTAATCCATCTACCTCAGATACATCTATGTTTATATTCAAATCTAAGTCTGATTTTGTCTGCATTTTGGTCTATGTTGATGATCTTGGTCATTGCTTCATCTCTCAGCCTTGCTACACAATTCATCACTTCTCTATCCTAATCATTCCTTGTCAAAGATCTTGGTCCAGTAAGCTATTTCCTGGAAATCGAAATACACCGAAATGACACTGGTTTCTTTCTGTCACAGACAAAATACATTCATGATGTTATCACCAAAGCTAAAATGCAAGATTCAAAGCCAGTTTCAACTCCCTTGGCAACCATCTTCCAAGAAACATGTCCTCTATCACCAACATTTGATGACCCAACTCTCTATCGAAGCATCTTAGGAAGTCTTCAATACCTTGCCTTCACCAGGCTTGATATCTCCTTTGCTGTCAATAAATTGGCACAATATATGCACCATCCCAAACAAGCTCATTGGCAAGTAGTCAAACGTGTTCTCAGATACCTCAACTGCACCTCATCTTTAAAGTTTCATATTTCATCCACACCAGGGAACCTACTCTCGGCCTTCTCTGATGCAGATTGGGGAAGTGACATTTTTGATCGTAGATCAACGAGTGCCTATTGTGTTTACCTTGGCAGGAACCTCATTTCTTGAACATCAAAGAAACAACACACAGTTGCTAGATCCTCAACTGAATCAGAATACAGGGCCCTGGCTCATGCTACATCTGAGATTTTGTGGCTTCAATCTCTTTTAATGGAACTCGGTGTCCAACTTCCTCAAGCACCCACATTGTGGTGTGACAATTTGGGCGCCACATACTTGGCAGTCAATCCTGTGATGCACAATCGGATAAAACACTTGGAGCTTGACTATCACTTTGTTCGCCAACGAGTACAGACTAAAGCCTTGACTGTTAGTTTCATCTCTTCCAAAGATCAAGTGGCAGATCTTCTTACAAAGGCAGTGTCCTCTAATCGATTAGCTAATTTCCGCTCCCACCTTCGACTCACGAACCTGGGACCGACGGGGGATGCTAGACTAAAGACAGCCCAGTAAAGTCAAGCCCAAGAATGATAGCCCAATATAGAATAGTTAGGCTAAAGCTCTTCTATATGTATATATATGTATATATGTATATATGTATATATATATATATATATATACTCAGCAACGTTCAATTAAATAAGACAAATGAATTCAGTCTTCCATTAATATAACCTTAGTTTAGTCTTAATTTGACGTGAAATAGGTATTCATACATTTCATTACGAGTTATTATTGTCAATTGTTAGATGTTAGAGTATTGAATCGGGATTCTGCCAAATTGCGAGAGCATGACTATGCATTCTTCTTCATCCACGAGTTTATTATCATGTTTCTTTGTCAATATCTTGCTTAGACTTTAAGGTTGCTCGTTAATCATTCATCCACGGTCCTTATAACTATGAAACTTGATTAAGATCCTATATTATGAGTACACAATCATGCAGTTGCAAATATTGTGTTGGTTAATTTATCCACGTGAATCACGTAAAAGTATTTGCATGATTGAGTCCAACCTTGAAGCACAAGTACTATAAAGACAATGGACGGAAAATATCATATTTATATTGATAGGATTTTAGAATATCTTTAGCTCGATAAAAAATCGTATGTTTTAGGAAATTATATCTCATGAAAAAAGTATAAGTTCAAATATGATTGTTTAAAGATCGAGTGGGGTTTAGATATGTATATTTGGAAACATAATGAAGGGATAATAATCTCGCCCGTATTTGATTGGTGTTCTTGAACCCACCTGAAAACCTGGTGAAAATCCGTAAGTATAAAGTGGTATAGGTGAAAGAGAGATGATGCGTTATAGGACGAATAAGTTATGGGTGAACAGTTAAATATTGTCACCGATTCATTATCCAATCAATCACTCGTCACCATCATTCGCACTTATTAATCACCCATCTAAAACAAATTCAAAAACTCTTATAATATATTAGATTTAAATGAAATGTTTGTAACCCTGAGAAAATTTATTGTTTTATTTAGAGGGATTTTTTATTGCTTTTATCGATGCTACTAAATATTGTTTCTCTTACGTAGTTTGGTTTGGCCTACATTCTTCTAACTCATTCTTTGCAAGTTTTGACAATAGTCTTCACGCTTCATAACTACGATTTAACTTCTTGTTGTCTTTTTCTTTCATGATCTTCTTTACTAAAGCAGACGAGTCTAAGATAGAATATCAGGGCCCGTTTGGTTCACTGAAAAAGGCCCACGAAAACGGATTCATTACAGTTGGGCTTAATTTTGATGTTTGGTTTAAGGCCCGAATGTAATGAATCCGTTTTGGGTCTCTAATGGTTTAACCCATTTATTACCTCTCTCATTTCAGCGTTAACATCCTTGGTTTTCTCTCTCCCCGATAGATCTTCTTCTAAGACGACTGGCGTATCCCTTCTTCTCCCTCTTTTCGCATCTCCTTCTTCTCCAGTCTCGTTCTCTTTAGCTCGGATTCTCAAACACGAGTCATTTATAAAGGTAATTGTACAATCCCCATTCTTCCCGTATCCATTCTTCTCCATTCTCCGTTTTCGTTCTTCTAATTCGTTGTGTCAAGTGGTGGTGATTGGAGCACTGAATCTATTGGCACTAGTGAGGAATTGGATCTGGTGAGCACACAACCTTGTTTTGTGTTCTTTCTATTGATTAATTTTAAGCAACTTGGTATTGGTTTCAAACTTGTTGCAATCAAGTCCGATTTAGGGATTTAGGGATGTATTATGTTTGAGGTCTAGGTTCGGTTGTTTTTACTTGGTATTGGTTTCATGTTGTCTTACATCCAGATCTTATTCTATCGTAATATGAAATTACACTGATTTGGCCTCATACACAGGAACACAAATGGGGGTAATTATAGTCAATTATTATAATTGGGGGTGGGGGTGGAATTACAAGGAGCCACTACAATTGAGAAGATGAGATCGGTGAAGATGAGAGATGTTATGGGACTTTCACAAGAGAAGAGTTTCATCAAATTCCTACTTGGAAGTTCACTGGTGCTTGAGACTATGACCGTTCATAACTCATCTGAACTTTTAAGGGAGGAGATAGAGAGCTTGACAACTGAATTTGTGAGCTATGGGTGGGCTCCTCCTAATGTAGTGATTTTGTTTAATAAGAACTTTTAAGGGGTAATTATAGTCAATTTTGTTTAATGAGATATATTTGCTAGTAACTGTATATTTACTGATATACAAAAATAATAATAAATTTGATTTTTGTTCAATGAGATCAATGATTCCATTCCGTGTCATTCAAACCAAACAAGAAAAAGTATCAAAAAGGTCAATGAATCCATTCCTAAATATAACCAAACATACAATAAAAATAACCCTTTTCGTTTCCTTTCCTTCATTTATTCATTCCGTTTCCGTTTCTTCTTCCGTAATCAAACGGGCCCTCAATTTCATAATTATGAAAGTTGAATATAGTTGTGTAATTTTATTTAGTTTAATGACTTTTCAATTTTTATATTACAGTTTTGCACAAAATACACGGACAAATATGGTTTTGAGACAAACGATTACGGCTTAGCAGACTGTGTAGTCGTGTTGAGTGGTATTGACATGGCACGCCAGAGGTGGAGAGGGAAGAGTAAGGTGGACGAGTTATTTTTACATTTATTATTTTTACAAATTGTTAAGGTGTAAAATAACAAATTAGTTACACGTAAGGAGACATACCAATCCACCCACATTGAGATCCAAACGGATATAGATAATCATTTAAGCCTTAAACAATTAAAAGATTTCAACTAGCCTGACCCCGCCCGAGTCGCATTTGATACAAGTCTAACTGTTTCTCTGAAAATAACAAAATTTTGTTGAATTTGAAATGACACAAAGTATAGTTAGACGCAAGTAAATTTGAACCATTAATTCCAATGCAAAACAAAATAGTAGGCTACGCTCTCAATCTATTTTGGTTGACCACCCTTTCTACTGTCTTTCTTGTCCCACACGACAAGTTCAAAGAGGCCAATTGGTTCAAGCTATATGCTAAAATTAGTAATTGAAGGTGTTGCCACCAAGAAATGACACAAGAGGTAGATTACAATTTCCTCGGCCAGAGTTACTCTACCATTCTTGGTTTGAGTCAAAATCTTGGGTCCCTTCTTACAAAAAAGTTTTGGATGTATCTAACGATAAATTTAAGAAAAAACAAAAAATGCAATGCGATGCATCGTGTCAGCCTGCAGACTCCTCATGTGTTATACTGTCTAAGACTGAGAAGATGGCTCATGGATATACTTGCCCGTTTTTGTGATTAACATCAGACTTGGATAAACAATGAATTTGGATTAGAATTCCATAAGTATTATTAGTAGTTTTTAAAGTCATCAAGTTTCTATTTTCAACACTCAGAAGAAACGTGTTCCTTTTTACAACAATAAAACAAGTAACAAATTTTCTGGTCGAGTAATTACTATTAAAGCCTTATGTGTCTTGCCAATTTGATTAGAGTTATGATTAACATGTTTGTTGTTGTTCCTTTCATCATCCGATTTAGATTTTTGATTTGATTTATCTTTTCCCTTAACATACATATATAACTTCATTTATATGATCTTTGGAGTTAAGCTTAACCTTAAATACTTTCATTTCTTCATTTTTTTCGTATGATAACATCAAAAAGCTTTTCTTTGTAAAATCCTCATGAGCGTATTGAATAACATCTTTAAACATTCTGAGCTATGTTTGTGTCCATCTTAAAAATGAAAATACGACATATGAGACTAATTCTGCTAGACATGAATCTAACAATGTAAAGTGAAGATAAAGTATCCTAGAGAGTTTTAGCAGTTACCTATGTCATAACTTAGCGTCCTACCTCATCAATGAGATGAAGCATTAGTTCAGAGTAAGCAATCTATTCAAGTTCCGTTTTCTCCTCTTCCTTAGTCTCAGCTTGATAAGTATCATGCACTGCCTTCCAACTTTTTTCTTTGATAAGGATCGCTTATATTTTGACTAGCAACAAGAAAAAGTCGGAGTTTTCATCGAATGGCTTGATCTTGGCAGTGTCACTTGTGTTAAGACACCGAAGAAAGATGTACATTAGTATTATAGAAATATGGTAGGAATATACTAAGTAAAAAATTTAGAAGTACTTATTGCCTCGTACATCAATAAACTAAAGCAAATTTTATTTCCAAAATAACTAGGTTTTTGTTCTAAAATCAAAACAAACATATCCACAAGAGTATTCTCACTCTTCAAAACAAAGGTTTATTTTGTAGAAGAAAATGAGAGTATATCTCTAGGAGATGAAGAGGTTTGAAAAAGGTGAAGAACAACGAATGTGTTGAGATCAACATAATCTTTAGGGAAGATTGGTCAAACGAACATTTGTTTAGGACGAAAAACTATCCCAGCAAATTCACATTAAAAAAACTCTCTCTTCTCTCTCCTACCCTCCGTTGTAAGCTGCCGCTTGCGCCATCCCAGTGTGGCCCCCCAGGCCGTGCCCCACCCTCCTGGACTGCCTCCCCATGGCCGGTTCAAAGAGATCCCGACGTCTTAACATCAAGCTTTCTGAACTCACTAAATCACCTACTACCATCTCTAAACCCATTGCCTCAAAGTCCAAAACCTGCCCCCCTTCTTCCTCCCCGCATGAAAAAACTCCTGAACCTCTTCCTGACGAACTCATTCGTTCAAACCAACCGTCTCTATCCTAAGCCTCCTATACCTCCGGTCTTATTATCTGAAGAATTGTTCCCACCGCTGAGCTCATCTTCCTCCCCTCCGGCAGCTGTTTTGGGGTGCAAGTCTTCCCCCCTTGCTTTAGGTGTTGATGCACTTGTCCCTCCCGGATGTGGCCCATCCAACCTGGTTACCGCTCCCACTACGACTGTCTCCCCCGCAGCCTTTGTGCCGTCTGCCCCCTCGAGTACTGCAACAGTTGGTGTCCCTTTGCCTGTTGTTAATGGGGTCGTCCCTCCGCCTCCCTATGTGGGCACGCTTGCTGAGGCTGTGATTCCTCCCCATGCATCGACATGCAGCCTACTCCCTGCCTGTTCAGTTGCCCCTCCAAACCCCTCGTTGCATGCGTGCATTAATGAGCACGTTGCCCACGTCGACCCCTCGGATTCCTACAAAGATATTGCTTCAAGAAACATTAATTGGCAGCATGTCCCTCTCCCCTACTTTTCAGGGCTTGAATCCGGACTAATCACGTTTACCAATAAGGATATTGAAGACACAATGCAAAAATGGAAGCTCTCCCTTATCGGATTTCCCCTAAGAAGTCCGATATCCTTCCAAAGAATGCTCAAATTCATCACTGAGAACTGGAACTCCGTGTCCTTACCCAAGATGATTCGTAATGAAAAGGGTGTCTTTGTTTTCCATTTCTCCAGTGTAGATGACCTAAACGCTATCTTACTTGGCAGCCCCTAGGTTGCTAACGGCTCTACCACCATTCTACTGAAGCGATGGTCCGTTGATCTGCCCCTTGACTACTCTTGCCTCAGCTCTGTACCAACGTGGGTCACCCTTCATGACCTGGACTATCGTTTTTGGTCCAAGCTCATACTTGCTAAGATTGGATCTGCTTTGGGAACCCCTATCCTCACGGATGCCTGCTCTGCTAACCAAGATCGTATGGGATATGCCAAAATTCTCGTTGACATTCATGCCTCCCGGCCTCTCCTTCGTGAGGTTACGCTCATGAGCCCTGAGGGTGTTCCCTTTGTTCAAAAAATCACCTATGAATGGCTTCCCCCTCGTTGTGATGTATGTCTGGTCTTTGGACATTGCTGCAAGAACCCAAAGTTGTACTCGAAGGAGAAGCCCCCACTTGCAAAGTCTACATCCACCACCAAAATGCCTACTCCTCACCTAAACCCTAATACTGACCCCATCCTCCCCACCCCTGACCCCTCCCGGAGAATCACCACCTCTTTGATCAAGAGCTATTTACCCAACTCTGTTGAAACTCCTCTGGATGGACAACCTAGCCATCCGAGCCAAAGCAGCCCTCATAACGCGAACCCCCCTCCAGTAACCCTTCCCGATCCTGGCTCCTCTTCCTCCCTACCACTTATCCCTCCCCTCCAGGCTACTGAAAGTTTCCCTCTCGTTTCTGACCTAACCCACTCTAAACTGGCTTCAGATACCTCTACCAGCCATGATCCCAACCTCCTTTCGTCTTCTCTCCCTTCTCTACCCAATGACTCAAGTATTTCCCTCCCCGCTCTAGCTTCCCCATTGATTGCAAGTGCAATCAATACCCAAGAGAAGATTGATCAATGATTGTACGAATGTGTGCATGGAATATTCGGGGACTAAATGACCCTGTTAAACAAAGTGCCATCCGATCCCTTGCTAAGAAGTAATGCCTTGACATTTTTGCTATTCTGGAGACCGGACTTCGGCCTGCTAATGAGAAAAGAATCTCAACTACACTCTTTCCTTCTTGGTGTCATATTTCCAACTCCATTCATTCTCACAACTGTTGCATCTGGATTTGGTGGAATCCAGCGAAGTTGAACCTTACTGCCACCTTGATCACCGATCAAATCATTCATTGCTGCATATCTGAACCGCTCCCTAACCCAAATCAGTCTACCTTTGCTGAAGTTTCTTTCATCTATGCTCATAATGCCCAGGAGGACCGTACTGGCCTTTGGAATGCAATCTCCACCTTACGCCTGCTCAACTCTAATCGTCCCTGGGCTTTACTGGGGGACTTTAATGTCAACTTGTCTCCTGATGAGAAGCTCTCAAATAATCAACATAATTTCTCTCAATACTCCAACGAGCTTGAGGAATGTTTTCAGCAAAATATTCTCTCGGACCTCCCCTACTCCGGATGCAAGTACACATGGAATAATAAGCAAAATGGGAGGCGTATCTGGAGCAAGCTTGATCGGATTGTTTCCAACAATGCCTGGACTTCCATGTTCAATAACTCAAGGGCTCATTTTGACAACGCTGGAATTTCGGATCACTCACCTGCTCTCCTCTTCACTGAATGCCTGGCTGCCAAAAGGAACTTACCGTTCAGATTTAATAACATATGGGCTAAGCATGAGGACTTCTTAGATGCTGTGAAGAAAGCCTGGGAGTCTGAGATCGATGGGAACCCTACGTATAGACTTGCTAGTAAACTGAAAATCCTCAAACCATTGCTCAAAAAATTCCCTAGTGCCAAAATGGAGGACATACATGCTAGTATCTCTAAGCACCAGCTGTTGCTCAATGATGTTCAGACTAGGCTGCAGGCTAATCCCCTTGACAATCTTCTTCAAGATGAGGAGAAGAATCGGTTCCTTGACCTTAAAGGAAGCTACGATATGCTCAATTCCAACCTTGCTCAACTCTCCAAGGCTAAATGGATTGCTCATGGGGATCAATGTTCGTCATTCTTCTTTAGAAGTGTGAAAACTCGTAGATGTGCTAACCTTATCACTGCAATCAAATCAAATGAGGGAACTATGGTTTATGAGCCTGATGCCATTGCTAGCACGCTGATGAATCACTTCAGTTCGGTCTTAAGCCCTCAGACTTGCTGCCCACCAAATCTCTTCCCCAATGTCAGCCTGCCCACACTTACCTTGGATGATGTTAATGCCCTTAACATGGTGGTTACACTGGATGAGATCAAGCAGGCTATCTTCAGCATTGGTGGGAACAAGGCACCTGGGCCTGACGGTTACAACTCTTGTTTTTTCAAGGAGGCGTGGAGTATCATTCACAACGACTTTACGGACGCAATCCAGGATTTCTTCACTCATGGCCGTATGCTTAGGCAAATAAATCACGCCTCTATATCCTTAATCGCTAAGCATGAATGGCCCACTGCCCCATCCGATTACAGACCTACTTCCTACTGCAACGTAATCTACAAGACCATTGCAAAGATTCTGGCGAAGAGACTTAACTCTACCCTCCCTAGTCTCATCAGTGCTAACCAAAGTGCTTTTGTCGCTAAGCGATCAATTAAGCACAATGTTTTGCTTTGCCAGGAAATGTTTCACAAGTATGGTAGAAAACACATTTCACCCAGGGCTGCGATGAAGGTTGATATTTCAAAAGCCTTCGACACAGTGAGCCACGCTTTCATTCTGCATTGCCTCCATGCGATGGGCTTCCCGGATCAATTCATCTACCTGATTAAAGAATGTATCACGACTGCCTCTTATTCTGTCAACATCAATGGCTCCCTCAAAGGGCACTTCACTGGCAGTCGTGGGCTGAGGCAGGGATGCCCCCTCTCGCCTCCTCTCTTTGTTATTGCAATGGAATTTTTGACTCACATGTTAGGTAAGAGTACTTCTATTCCGGACTTCAACTATCACCCTAAGTGTTCCAACCCTGGCATCACCCATCTTGCTTTTGCGGACGACCTTCTTCTCCTATGTCGCGGAGACATCAGATCAATCAAGATCCTCTTTGACACTTTGGTGGAGTTTGGAACCATTTCTGGTCTCGTTATTAACCCTGCGAAATCTCATTTGTACACTGGAGGAATGAATCAGTCTATGATTGAGAACACAACTGCTCTTACGGGCATGAATGTGGGTTCCCTCCCCTTTCTCTACCTTGGTGCCGATCGGTTGTAAAAGATTAACGGTTCCGGAGTACCTCCCCTTGATCCACAAAATAACCAGGCGTATCCAGTCCTAGAGTGCAAAATGCCTTTCTTACGCTGGAAGAGCGCAGCTTATCAAATCGATCCTCCTTGCCACCTGCCAGTATTGGTGCTCTATGTTCGTTCTCCCTGCTAACGTAATCAGCACAATTAATGGCCTCTTGCGATCTTATTTCTGGTCTGGTGCTGCTAGCAGCAGGCATGCGCTGGTTGCCTGGTCCTCAATCTGTGCTTCTCTTGCGAATGGTGGACTTAACTTTCCTGACATTGATGCAAAGAATAAAGTTGCTATCTCAAAACTGATTCTTAATCTGGATAGAGGGAGGCCCAACATCTGGGCATCGTGGGTTAACCACCATCTCATTAAGGGTGATGACTCTATTTGGAGCTGCTCTCTTAAGGCCCACCATAGTGCATTTTGGAAGTCTCTCCTTTCGGTTAGGGATGTGATTCTGTCATCTCCTGCAGGGGTATTGAGAAGTGATGCTCTTGCCGGCCCTAATGACTCATTCTCGAGTAAGAAAGCCTACGAAATTTTTAAGCCTAGATCACTTGCAAACTCCTCGACCCCCTTCAAGGCTATTTGGCTCCACTCCAACATTCCTAAGAACTCTTTTATCGCTTGGATGACTGCCCTGAACCGCCTCCCGACTCTTGTGAAGATCCATTCCTGGAATATGATCAATGATGTTACCTGTAAGCTGTGCAACCTCCTCCCGGAAGACGGCTCTCATTTATGGCACAACTGTAGCTACGGGACGACCGTTCTGGACATTGTTTCTCGATGGACTAGGATCCCCCAGCCTACTCCTTATGCTGGTAACATTTGGGATTGGTTGGCTTCTTGGACCATGCTCAAGCCCCACCCGATGGACAGTGTCCGAATTGCCTCTATTATTGCCTTTGTTTATCATGTTTGGACTGCGCGTAACAACATGGTATATAACCAATCCTTCACCTCCCCTATCGAATGTGCTAATACTATCATCCGGTCGGTTAAACTCCACTTTGCTCATAATTGGAAGAACCATTCATCCCTCTCCCTGGATATGGCTCACACCCTCAGCATTAGTCTCGTTTGATCCTCATGATCCTCTCTAGTCTGTTATGCTCTTGATTGTTGTTCTTACTCATGTTCCCCAGCATCATGTATCTGTACATTCTTTCACTCTCAATACAATTACCATTTCAAAAAAAAAAACATAAGCTTTAGGATTTAGACTATCGAGTTAGAAAACCAACTCTTTGTGATGTGTAAAACTAGATCTAGCTATTGGATCCATACATACTAGATTTGAATCTATATTCTCATATTCGAAAGAGATGAAGATGGAAACTTTGCTCCTTTCGAAAATCTTTAACGAGGCAAAGCAAGAAAAGCGAGAACGAAGAGAGATTTGAAAAGAAAAGGAGAAAGATATAATATTTGGCTATTATGGAACCATAAGTTCTAGATCTAACGGTTTCAAAGTAGATCTAAGGTTCTCTTGACTACAAAAATCAACAAAAGCCTTGATAATTATATCTAAGAGAGATATTCGAAAGAAATCTCAAGAAAAACAAAGATATATTGTAATAATACGAACAAAGTAGCGGCAAAAGCATATCTGAAAGATTTTAAAGTTCTCAAAGGGAAAAACTAAAAGAAACTCAAATTTTTTTGAAAAAGTTGAAGAGGCAAAGCTCATGTACCAATTTATAAATGTGTGTATCGAACATATTTAAAGTATACTTATACAGATTTATTTTAGAGAAAACAAATCTAAAAGAAGCATATGAACAAAGTTGTTTGTTTACGAGGTTTGGATCAAATTTTACGTCCCCGTGATCTTAAGAGATCCACTCAGTATTGTCTACAAAAATGAAGAAAACCACAAGAAAATACAAAAGGGAGAATTGAAAACATAGAAACCAAGAATAATCGCAAGAGTAGAAATAATTAAGTAGAAGAAAGCCTAGAATCACACGAGTCTTGAGACCCAAGACCTCCTTCTTGTTCATAGTTTGTGGTATAAACAACTCTCTTAAGCTTCACGGGGAAGCCCTCGATCTCACTTTGATCAACTCTTGTTTTTTTTCTTCTAATGAAGCCGATATGGAATATTCGTCACATTAGAAGTGAAACTGGATCACTTGGGATTCTACGGATCAAGCTTATATAGGCCTTCTTCCTAGCGAGCCAACAATGGATCTAGTAACCCAACAACCTTGGAATTGGGACTCTGTAGATTACAACATAATTAGTTCAATTTAAAATTTCATCATAGCCAAAATATTATAAATAAAATAATATAAATAAGAACACATGAATTACATTTTAAGTATTAATAACATGTTTTCACCTAATTCCTCTTATCTATTTCTTTTCCTTTCAGTCTTTAAACCTGTTGTTGATAAGGTTTCTCTTACAGGCTAAATCTCTATGTTTGTATGCCCTTTGGACAGAATGTGTTACCTTGTACATTCTTTCCACCCATCAATACAATTAACCTTTCAAAAAAAAAAAAAATGTTTTCATGCGTAGTTTGTAGATGTATATAACCTTAGTCAATTTGACGTGAAATAGGTATTCATACATTTTCATTACGAGTTATTATTGGCAATGGTTAGATGTTAGAGTATTGAATCGGGATTCTGTGAAATTGCGAGAGCATGACTATGCTTTCTTCGCCATCCACGAGTTTATTATCATGTTTTCTTTGTCAATACGAGAGCACACCATAGTTTATTATTTGATCATGTTCTTAGTGTCTTATATTCATATTGGTTTTGATTAACCACGAGAATGCATGTGCTGATAGATTTAATCCATTTCATACACTAAAAGGCGTATGTATGAACTCCGTAGATTAGACACCTTTATATCCATGTATTATCTTGCATTGATTGATTGCTTTTATTGAACTATATACTCATCCTATATTAGAGAGGTTAATTCTCAATATATATTAGGTCGTTTCCTATCCTATTTTCACATATTTGTCATCTTACCTTTTGATATATGTGATTGATTCTCCATGTTTCTCTTTATATGATCCCTCTTGCTTAGACTTTAAGGTTGCTCATTAAGATCCTATATTATATATGACTACACAATCATGCAGTTGCAAATATTGTGTTGGTTAGTTTATCCACGTGAATCACGTAAAAAGTATTTGCATGATTGACTCCAACGTTGAAGCACAAGTACTACAAAGACAATGGACGGAAAATATCATATTTATAATAATAGGATTTTAGAATATCTAAAAACTCTATGTTTTAGGAAAATATATTTCATAAAAAAAGTATAAGTTCAAATATGATTGTTTAAAGATCGAGTGGGGTTTAGATCTGTATATTTGGAAACATTTGAAGGGATAACAATCTCGCCCGCATTTGATTGGTGTTCTTGAACCCGCCTGAAAAACTAGTGAAAATCCGTAAATATAAAGTGGTATAGGTGAAAGAGAGATGATATGATGCGTGATAGGACGAATAAGTTATGGGTGGACAATTAAAATATTGTCACCGTATCATTATCCAATCAATCACTCGTAACCATCATTCACACGTATTAATCACCCAAAACCCGAACCCTCTTCTCAACCCCCCTTCCTAAGTTTTGAGTATGAAAAAATAACTTCCTGTTGTCTTTTTCTTTGATGAACCTCTTTACTAAAGAAGACGAGTACGTCAAGATAGAATATCAATTTCATAATTGTGAAAGTTGAATATAGTTGTGTAATTTTACTTAGTTTAATGACTTTTCATTTTTTATATTACAGTTTTGCACAAATGACACGGGTAAATATAGTTTGGAGACGGACGATTACGGCTTAGATGATTGTGTAGTCGCGTTGAGTAGTGTTGACATGGCACGCCAGAGGTGGAGAGGGAAGAGTAAAGTGCATGAGTGATTTTTACATTTAATATTTTGAACTAGTGAATATATAAATTATTAAGGTGTAAAATAACAAATTAGTTATACGTAAGGAGACTTGATAATCCACCCACATTTAGATCCAAACGGATATAGATAATCATTTAAACCTTAAACAATTAAAAGATTTCAACCAGCCTGATCCGACCCGAATTGGATTTTGTACAAGTCTAATTGTTTCTCTGAAAATAACAAAATTTTGTTAAATTTGAAATGACACATAAAGTATAGGTAGACGCAAGTAAATTTGAACCATTAATTCCAAAGTATATGCAAAACAAAATAGTAGGCTACGCTCTCAATCTATTTTGGTTGACCACCATTTCTACTGTCTTTCTTGTCCCACACGACAAGTTCAAAGAGGCCAATTCGTTGAAGCTATTTGTTAAAATTAGTAATTGAAGGTGTTGCCACCAAGAAATGACACAAGATAAGGATCAAAGGTATTCCTCGGCCAAAGTTACTCTACCATTCTAGGTTTGAGTCAAAATCTTGGTCCCTTCTTACAAAAAAGTTTTGGATGTATCTAACGATAAATTTAAGAAAAAAAAAAGTAAAAGAAAAAATAAAAAATGCAATGCGATGCATCGTGTCAGCCTACAGACCTCTCATGTGTTATACTGTCTAAGACTGAGAAGATGGTTCATGGATGTACTTGCCCGTTTTTGTGGTTAACATCAGACTTGGATAAACAATGAATTTGGATTAGATTAACTAATCAATTATTATGTAAATTCATGTGATATACTTTGTTTATATGCAAATTGGGTTCATAATCATACGGTAGCACATGCTATATTTCTTATTAAATCGAGTTTTGAGCATGGGAAAGTGAGTGTTTGTTTTCGTTTCTTTATGAGTTCACTTTCTTAATTATATCAAAACGGAGCATTTCAATTTTTTATAATAGAACAATGTACTAGTGACACGGATCGAGTTCTGAAAGGTTCAAGAGGCACGGAGAACACCCCGGCATTGTCTTGACAAGGCCGGAATATTTTAGATCTTTTGAAAATTTTCTAAGTTTGAAAAGGCTTGTAGAGAATGTTCCGGCTTTGTATAGAAAGCTAAAGTCATCTATCAACAAGAAGGAGTCATATTCCTCTAGGATTGTGTAATGGAGGATCCTTCCAAGCCAAGATGGTGGTCAAGACTATAAATAGGAAGCCCACCCCTTATTTTCAAACCATCCAAACAAGGATCACTTGTAAAGTTCTCTCAAAAGTAATCAAAATATTTTTGTCCACAAAAACTCTAAGTCTCTTACTCATCGCTAGCAAGTGCTTCCGCAACAAGTGCCTCGAGTTAAGGTTGGACTTAGTGAAAAGGCCAATGATTAAGAGCCGCACGGCTCTGAGATCGAGCATACTCAGCCCGCATCACTAGACGACACATTGTCTTCAAAAAGTAAAATAAAATCGATAAACGGAAAAACAATCACGATGAACCCAAACACAAGAGAATCAAATAAATACGCTAAAGTACATCAAGTAGACTCGGAAGCAGGGAGAGATTTTCAAGGGAAAAGGTGAACGAGTTAGTCACTTGTTATCGTAGAGTACCACGTCTATCATTCAAGGATGTGCAAATGAAGGGGAACAAATGCGAACACCTCAAATTTGGACTTTACGTAGAGCGTTCGGTAATCGATCACCTCGATCCCACCAAGACAAACAACTGAAATTATCACCAAAACTTGCTCAAAATTCGAAAGTATCCCCTACTAAACACAGAACAAACAAATAAATAACTTTGAAAAGGATAAGCCCAAGGAATCCCTAAAAAAATGAAGAAATTCAAGCATTTGATAATATTTGATTTAGAAAATTGCGGTGGTTTTGTTACTTACTATTTTTAAATAAAAGTAAAAGAGTATAGTTGTTTAGAGCGTAGAGGTAAAATAAAAAATTGTAAATTTTTATGAATAATTTTTTATACCAAAATTTCTATCATTCAATTTGCAACAAAAAAAAAACTATAGCATGTCCTCTTTTACCAATTATTTAAAAGACTTTTTTATTTATCAGAATTGCTATCGTCCATGTTTTAATCTTGCATACACAATTGGGGATGAGATTGAGAAGGGTGGCAAATTTTTGGCTTAAAATGACGGATTTACAGAGAATCATTTTTTCTCTTATTTTTCATCTATTATCTATTATAGATACTAAAATAGAGCATGAATTTTGCTAACTTGACACGTTGTGGAAGCCGTATTGAAATGGAGGTCCCCACAATTTTTTATTTATTAAACTAACAATATGTTAATGAAAATTTTCATGTAACTTTTTTTTGTTCCAACCAATCTATTTTTTGGACAATAAATCTTTATTTTTAAACTATTTTTTAAACCAATTAATCTTTTTTTATTAGTCTAATTTATTTATGTTAAACTTTTTGAGGGATTTTGTTATCCCCACCTAGATTAGTTACTAATGTTGATAATCTTAGATCTTGTATAAATAGGGAGTCTAAAGAGTATAAAAACAATACATTTCTTGAACTTTTGGTTAAATTCAAGTACAATTATTATGTGGGATTGTTACTCTATAATTATCAAGGTCTTAATGTTTTCTTCTAAAGTTTTATTTTTTGGGACGATTTTTTATTTTTTTTAAAGGATTATCAGCCTAATCTATTTACGTCAAATTTTTTGAAGAATTTTGTTATCTCACAAAGTATACAAATAATACATTTCTTGGCTTTTTGATTAATTTTAAGTATAATCTATTATACATACTAAATGACAACACGGAGTTTGCTAGGAATTTTTGTTTTTAAATTTGTAAAAACTGAAATTTAGCAAAGCGAACCAGCAGTGTACGGATCGGCGTAGTAAAACAAGAATTCCAGAGTATCGAACTCAGGGATTTGGGGAGAACAAATTCAGTTCGCAAATTCGTCAAGCAAATAAAAAGTCTTTGTAAAGATGATAAGGAAAACAACGATTCTAAAGATTCAGGTATCCAATTGTGGCAATCGATTCAAGATACTCTAAAGATGTAAGGACAGAGTCGGGATTGCAAAGGTATATCTAAGGTAGAGTATTGTACGGTGAATGTAAAAGCTAGGATTTTCGAATCCTAATAAAGGATGTTTAAGGGTGGTTAAATTAATCATCGATATCAATTGGCCCATAAATCGCGAATAGTGTGTAGATGACGAGTAGGAATTCCACCGTCAAGATGATGACGTAAATTTGGACTTATGGGGAAATTTTCACTTTTTCCTCCGGGGAATAATTTTTACCCTCTCGTATTAATTGGAGCATTTGGGAGCTTCAATTAATAAAACTGCAGTTGAGAGAAATGATCAGGATATTGGGTATGTTTTAGTTATGAAATAACATGGAAAGGTAAAAATAGTCACTATTTCGTTTCTTAGCGGCTAAGAAAGACGGCTTAGGAAGATGCGTTTTCCGAGAAAGTTGCGGAATAATTATCCACACAATATGTCAGATTTATTATTCCAATTTCGAGAAGTTTGGAGAAGGGGCTCAAACAGCCTTCGGATCGGTTAAAGGATAACTATCGACTTTGCTAAAGGATAATTATCGTCTTCGCTATAAATAGCGGAAATTCATTTATTAATTCATTTCCTTTCACGTTTCCTCGTAAAAACTCTGATTTCTCTCAACCTTCAAATTCAGATCTACTCTTCGTTTGTAATTCGATTTCAATTCTGTTTGAGTTTTCGGATTACTCTCTTCGTCCTCTTCATTTTGGTACCGAGTTTCTGCATTTCCGTTGAAGTTAAGGTCAGGTCGAGCCTCCCCTTATATGGCCGGTCCCGTCGCTCAGATTCCGGTGAATCTGATGGTGTCCGAGCATAGCTTGCGTCGTTGTGATTCCGAATCTTCTTTCGGATCGTCAATCGGGTTAGTAACGAATAAGTTATGAATTTATTCGTTTTCAGTATTGCGATTTGGCCTAAATTGACCTTAGGCTTGTCAAAACGGATCATTGGAAATATCATTATGCTCGTTACTTTATTATGGTGATTATGGGATATTTGTTTGATGAGATCTGATGACAGTTGGGTTCAGAAACTGCCTGCGGGCAAAACGTTATTCTAGTGAAATTTAGTTAATTAATTAAATATTAATTAATTAAATTAGGATTCTAGAAAACGCTATGAGATAATTAAATTCAAAGAAATGAATTTAATTGATGTTTGAAGCAAGAAGTTTAATACGAGGAATATGATATTCTCGACAGGTGGTGTTGAAGACGGTAGACTAACTATAGCTTAGTTGCTCAGTGAGCGTATCCAGGTAAGTCTTCGGACTTACTTAGCTTCGATCTGCAGAAACCCGTGCCTGAGAGATTTATATCTCACTGTGTTGATATGTGTTGTTGTTTTGAAATGTCTTGTTGTGCTAAAATGTGAATGTGGATATGCATTGAGATGTGTTATGTGTGAAGCATGCTTGATGTATTTATGATGAAAATAACGTTATGATGTGTAAAGCATGCTTAATGTGTTATGATTATTATCATGTCATGATTATGAGAAATGGTTAAATGAACATGTGTTAGCCTATTGAGGCGTGCTATTGAATGACGTGATAAGCTTGTTGAAACATGATAATGTATGAGATGATAAGCCTTTTGAGGCATGTGATATGATGATGACATGTAAAGGTCAATAGTATGTAAATTGTTTAAGACTCTGAGCTAACCATTAGCCAGGTCGCTATCAATTGCAGTGAATGCCGGAGCTCGGCCAAGCCCGGATCACTTGCGTTGGTATAAGAATGACACCGAGTCTGATGGACTTCAGGCTCGGGTCGCACACCTAATGAAAATGGTAAATGTTTGCATTAACATGAATGGCAAAATGTTGCATGTGGTTAGGGGTTAAAACCATAACCCACCACGAGAAAGCCTGGCCCGTAGACTTGATCAGTCTGGCTACGACCTAAGAGCAAATGTCTGAATTAATCTAATCTGTGCAATGGTGAGCTCACACCAAAGCCAGAACCATATAAGCAATGATTCCGGATTTGGTCTGGGATCGCAAATTGTAAATTTCATACTGCATTCACGTGCATCATTCATAAAAGCATGATATCATCTCATGAGCACGGTATATGGTATTTGAATATATTTGTTGTATTGTGATGTGATGATATAATCTCTCGTGGATAGATTATGATCGGTAGCTAACGGTTTTAAACCGAATCTTTTTAGGTAATGCTGATCATAGGAATGCTTCAGGGATGTCAGCTGCAGGGTGTGGACAGCCGAGGCAGTGTTAACCCAAGGGTTGGTTGAACTACTTTTGAAACTAATCGCTTGCAAGCGAGTCTTTTGTTGGTTGTGTGCAACTGTGTACACATGTTGATTTCAGGCTGAAGTTTTAAGACACCTGTTCAGGTGTCATGTTTTAAAGTGTCGTTTTGGGATATACATACTAACTGCATGCACGGTTGTTATGTAAATGTTTTCTAAATGACAGGTTGAATGTTTTCATTATTTCTTCGTGCTTCTTGTTGCAAGGTCCTATTTGTGAAGTTGTTGTCAGGCTAACTAATGGGACCCACTGTGTGGTCCTTAGCCTAGTGACGTCTTGGGTTACTTAAAACTCGGGTCGTTGCAGTGAAGTTCCAAACCCATATACTCACCCAAAGGCTCTCTCTTTAAAGGTTGTTGAGGCTGCAATATAAAGAGGATCGAAGGACAAGAGTAAACTCTCAAATACCCATGCCCAAACCCAAGGGAATCAAAGACAAGCCAAAACGGTTAAGGTTGTGACACTCGAAACAAAGTAGAGGATGCTAAGTCTCACTACTACCTAGAAAAGGTAAGCCAAGGCTAGGTTAAAGCAAATCTTTAACTTTGGATCAAAGCAAAAACAAAGAACATACGACAGAGGAAACCACGGTCGGATCTTGAAGAACCACGGCCGGGGAACTCAAGAACAGGCCGTGGAAAGCCTCGACGACGAGGTTTCTCGTAACTCTCAGGGTCCAATCTGTTTTGGTTCAAACTATCATCATCTATGCCACAACTATCAACCCTTCACCTTAGAATCTCTTAGGGTTTTTAGCCAACAATCATCATCATCAAATCAATAATCAAATATGAAAGGAAGAAAAGGTAAAACCTTGAAATCTCAATAATAAACACAAAACCAATACCAATAAAACTCAAAAGTCGTAATTTGCGTTCAATGGATATAGAATAGAATAAGAATATCTCACAATACTCAAGGAACAAAGAAGAACGGAATGTCAATCCTCCTTCAAGATGAAATCCTAAAATCTTTTTCCGAGTACGCAATCTTCAACTGCGTACTTCTCCAAATCTTCCTTCTACGCAATAAAATCTTCCGAAATCTCTCTAAGCAATGCCCGCGAAATGTCACTGGATGCAAGACCTCCGCTTTCCTCCTTTCTTCAGCCTTCTTATAGGAGAAAAGTAGGGTTATAAAAGCCCAATAATCGCTACTGACATGACAAATATGACACATGGCGACCGTTACAAGAACCACGGCCAAGAGAAACTTTCCACGCCCATAGAAAGCACCGTGGAACCACTTCTTTGCTCTCTACCTAGGTTCTCACGGTTGGAATTAATTTAAATTCCAAAACCACGACCGTGGAACCTTATGTTTGACCGTGGAATGCTTGAAACGTGCATGAAATCTCTTGTTTCCGAAAGCTTTCCACTCATACTCTTTCCTTGGCTTCTCCAATACATCTCCCTGATGCCTAGCATGATCAAATACTCCTACTTACTTCATTTATGCTCCAATCCAAGCCTTTATTCACCTAAAAACACAACAAAGTTTGTGTAGATCTCTATACCAATATAATAGGTGAATGTGTTCATAAATGCTTCAAACTCATATCCAAATACACAAAAGAAGGGGAAAAACAACCAAAATATGTGCCTAAAATATGGTCATATTTCATGCTATCAAAGACCTAGCTCGTGAAGCTCAATCACCCCCCCTTATGCCAATGTGACCCAGGCGCATATGCCACAGAGTCGTGCAATCTGATTTAGAAACCACGGTTGCAACTCCACCTACAACAGTATTCCCTACCAACCGGTAGATAGTACCTGATGTAATCTACCCTTTCATAATTATCATGCTAGTTTCTTGTAGAAGTCAATCTTCTTCAAAAACCACGGTTGCAACTCCACCTGCAACGATATTCCCTACAAAACTTGCAAAAGTCAATATAATTCAAAAACCACGGATGCAACTCCACTTTTCTCGGTCACTATTTCTTCTTGTGTCTTTAGCCCAGGAAGAGCTCCTAGCTCGGTCCTTGGCCCATCATATCAGTATACCTAGATTTATTTTCTTATTATAACAATATTATTGTTGGACGTAAGCTACAAGAAGAACAAAAGAACTTTGTTGTTGACTGATTAGGATTTGGTCATCATCCACCTTTAAAGAGGGGTTGTCTCTAGTTGTTCATATGATTGACCAATGAACAATGTAGATTCATGATCATCACAGTTCGATAGTTGAGTGGTATTTATTTTCACGACAAAAGAGCATGTTTCATTGATTGGTTGTAATTTTGTAACTACTAAAAACAAAAGTTGTAGTTTAATTTTAATTAGAAATGTAAAAAAAATGTATTCTGCATTTCCAATAAACAGTTGAAATGAACAAAATCTGAAAAAATTTTAATGTCAAATTGTTGAATACGTTGAGTGATAGCATGTTTTCATGTAGTTTTCTGTATGTGTTTTTAGGTTCTCTTGCCTTAGTTTTGCATGGTTTAGACATTTATACTTCGACTTGCGCTTAAATTGTCAAATAGATGTCTACTCTCATGTGTGTGTGTGTGTAAGTGTGTCTTTGTAGACGAATCGGCCTAAGAACAAGCAAGAAGGAACATCCAAGCCAAGCATTGGTGGCTTGCACCCAAAGCATCATCATTTGACCTCTCCTCCATGAGTTATTGGAAGAAGATCTCATCAAACTTTCATTCAAGGTCCAAAGGGACGTCCTCACTAAGTCTCGAGTCTCCTAAGGTCGAACACACCTCCCTTACGAGTCTAGCATGGAGCCCTAGAAAACTCAAGGATCAACCAAGAAACAACCGAAAAATAAGAAGCCAAAGAATACTCATAAATATCCCAGACCGAGCTTTGGGGTTGCCCAGAACCGAGTTCAAGACACCTAGACCGAGTTTTCCCATCCACATACTGAGTTTCCACTTTGTAGGCAAGCATCTTTCAAGTTTATGAAACTTGGCTTACTTGTTCTTAGTGCCCACACCGAGTTTTCCACGCTGAAAGAGTAAATTCGTTTGTGTACTGGCCTATTTGAATTTTAAGTGGTGGGAACTGTTCCCATAATACGTATTTAAGATCACACACTAATCATTTAAAGATCTATCATTTTTCAGCACAAATTACATTTCAAATTAAGTTAAATTAGAGAGTTTTTTAGCTTTCTTCCCAAGTTCTTCATTCGTCAAGTAATTTCAGGATAATTTTCACTAGGTAATTTCATTTTTGTTGAGATTCTTCTAGCATTATTTGTTAATTTCTCTCTATTATCTATTATGTATATGTTGATTGTTGATTTTGATTTAGTCATGAATAGCTAATCTTCATCTAAGTTTGGGGTGAAATGTCAAATCGTGCTTTTCTGGTTAGTTTATGCGCTAATTCATGATCTGAAGAGAATTTGAAGCATGTTTAAGTTACTCATTGGTATTTTTGAATTCTAGGTATATATATATGTTCATGTTGTATATATCTCACTTGTTGGTGGTTTAGGTGTTCTAATTTAGATTTAATTTGCTGAAGCATTAAATTCTTCCATGATTGAGGGCCCGTTTGGTTCCAACTCTAGTAACGGAAACGGAATGGAAACCAATTTAGTGCATATGCATATCCTTATTCATGAAATTTTATGGAATCATTCCTTCTGGTTTAGTGCAAAGTACACTTGCTTTCCCACATTTTGTTACCCTATAGGGTATCAAAAGTAATCAAACTCTACTTCAATTACTTCAAACCACAAAGAATGATTCCAAAAACTTTCATGAACAAGGGCATACGTATGGACTAGATTCGTTTCCATTCCGTTTCCGATTCCAGAGTTAAAACCAAACGGGCCCTGAGTGTTTATTTGCTAGATTAATCTTTCTAATTGAGACTATAAAGAAGATATAAAGTTGAGCATGCATTGTTTGAACTCCTATGATGTTTAATTGGAGTGAATTAAGGGCTAATGTTACGCTAGAAAGGTAGCACAAAAAGCTTTACATTTATAAACTCGAACTAAAATCCTAAACTATCTAGCAAAACTCGCAGTGTACGGGTCGTTTTGTAGAAAGGAAAGTATTCCGAGGTCGAACACAAGGACTGAGGTGAAATCAAGTCATTCAGTGATCAAGGATAGTGTAAATCTAACTAAGATGAGATGAGAAATAAAGAAAGTGCAAAACACAATATTTTTGGATGGGTTTGGGTAATCAAACAAGGATCACAAATATATCAACACAAATAAGCAATACAAACACACAAACACAAAGATAGGAGATAAGAGGTAAGAAAGTGGATTCTAGGGATTCGAAATTCCGATTATGACAATGGACTCATGCTTCTAAAGATCAAAGGAAGGTTGTGGTTGTTCGGAGTTGGGTGTTTCTCTAATAGGAGCAATTACCGGGTAAGTCTCATGCTCCACTAGTCTCGCACCTAAGGTCCTATTACCGGGTAAGTCTCAAGGAACCTAAGGACGGGAATTCTACACAAACCGGCCACTACCTAAGGGTCAAACCCCTCCTTACCGGGTAAGTCTCGGAAAAGGTAAGTCTTAGGCAACGATCCTAGCACACTCAATCCAATAGCGGCTTTTTTGGCTCACTACTACCTAGAGTTCATCATCTTACGTATCTAAGAGAGGAAATTACCGGGTAAGTCTCATTCCTCAAATAGGTTGCTAACAATAGGTCACCCTAAGCTAGATTAGGCTCAACAAACACTAGGATTTCAACACATCTACACCCAAACATCCAGATTCATTAATACAAGCACAACAGAGAAAATTACGGGTGGATCATGAAAACCACAGCCGTGGAATCATGAAGAACAGGTCGTGATTCTACACTGAGTTGGGGTTTCGAACACAAATCGATCCTAAGCTAACATGGAAGCCCATACAATCATAGTCCAAAGCATAAACATCATTCCTTCACCCTAGAATCACAATTATTCAGCCAACAACATACATTTCAAGATCAAACTTTACAAATAGAGCATGCTTACAAATCATGGTTAGATAATGAAGAACTGTTCCAAGTTGTCAACAATGGAAACCTCACTCAAAACCACTCTAATCTCACTTTAAAATGAAAATATACACTAATCTCTTCCAAGAATACCCACAATGGGTGCTTGGAAGAGAGGCTACAATGGAGAAGTGTTTTGGAGAAGAAGATAGGTAAAAAAGAAGGAAGAGAGAATCTCCATCTCCCCTATCACAGTCTGCAAAGATCACTTAAATACCCCACCAAGAGCAAGAGTCGGCCAAAAAGATCGTGGGACACGTGTTAAGGTGGTCCAGACAGAAACCACGGCCAAAACCACGGGCGTGGTTCTGGCCTCTGGGCCGTGGTTTTGCTCCAGAGACTCTCTTTGGATCCTCAAGCCATGAGTTGGTGCAAGGCATGCACCAACTAGGTCCTATGTGTTCTCCCTTGCTCCTAGCTTGCTCCTTAACGAGTCCGGAAGTGTGCCATCACGAGGAATGATCCTCGAATGTGTCGATTAAGTCCATAAGCTTCCTAAAACACCTACAAAACCGACAAAAGTCCGTGTAGACGCCTATCTTGACAATATGCATGAATTAAGCGTAAACGTCATGAACTAATGTCAAACCATGCATAAAAACCAGGAAAAACTATCTAAATGAATGTCTAAACTAACGTCATAAATCGTGTTATCAGCTAACACATTATCTTTATTCTAATTCTGTGTATTCATCTAAAATGAGACTTGCTTAGTGATGTTTGACAAATAGCATGACCATTGTGATTCCTTATGTAGTTATATATGTTCTTGTTTGTACTTAGACTTGATTTGTTTATATTGTGGCATGCAATGGTATTCTTTATTCAAGTTATCATATGAGCTTTACAAGAGGATTATGATTCTTTGATGATAACGCCTTACATGAATGCTTCCCTTTTTTTTTTATTGAATTGAGCACTTGAATGATTTAGTGAGCATTGGTTTGTGAGAATTCCCCTAAGTCTAGTTTCTTTCTATCATTTGCATCATATCTTAGAGATTTACCATTTGATACCTTATTGCCCTGTTTTTTGAACAATTGATCACCTCCTTGTAACCTTTTTTAATCCTAGAATCATTTGATTGAAAACTGGTGAACTGTACTCAAATTTTTGTGAATACAACCTTGATATTATCATGTGCTACATTATCGTGCACTTGTTATGACGTTTTTATGTTTGTTTCAAAATGACACTATTGAGTTTACGTGTGTTGGCTTTTGATGCAAAAATATTGTAATTTTTATGTTGTGAGACAATGTGAAAATATTTTTTTTACATTGGGACCTAATGTGAAAATAACGTATTCACACTAGCTAAGAATCAATGTGAAAACAATGTTTTCATATTGGGATCCAATATGGTTATCCAATTCATATATTAGCTCATAATAAGATTACTTTGTTTCAGCATTAGCAACACAAGCAACTCTATTTTTTATAATTTACAAATATATTGGATACAACTTTTGTTTTTAGTGGGTTGCGACTCTTACTCATGTTAAATGATAAGAAACTTTTCATAATTAACCAGGGTCTTGAGTTTAAATCTTTAAAAAAAAATACATTCAAAATTTTCTCATAATAGGACTTGTTTTGAATTTATATATGAATATCATATACAACTTTTGACTTCAAATAAAATTCATATACGGTGTTTGATATATTAGTAAATGTTTATCAACAATATTCTAATATACTAATTAATTATTAATTTTCCTTTTTGATAGATTTTAAAATATCAGGGGCATTCGATATTTATATTAGCCCTCTCTCTTTACTCTTCTCCATTTCTCTCCGGAAAACCTTCGCTAGAGAAAACCCTTCATAAAACTTCTCTCTTTTTTGCGGTGTGATTTGGAGGTTGCCCATAGTGGTTCGGACATCTTCTTCTCTATTCTCGTCTCTGCGTTGTTGGCTTCATCTTCTCCGAGTAAGAAAATCTAAATTTGTAGATCTGAGAAGAAAAGTCTATTTTCTAGATCTAGACTTTGTTTGTTGCTTTGTGGTTGCAATGAAGTTATTATTGATTCAGTGTTCTTGTATTATTCATCCATAGGTCGAATTGTACTCAACTAAGCTAACATACATCAAATTTGAAAGTTTAGATTAGGGTTTATTGAATTTGAAATGTATGATCAAATTTTATGTTTTATATAGTCGATTTGTGTGTCGATTTGCTGAATTTTATCTTAAAGTTGTGTGTTGATGTTCTTGTATTTTTTTTTATTAATTTGTGTTGATATGTTGACATTTTTACCGTACTCTTGCCTTTTTCATTCATATATGGTGTTTGATATATTAGTATATGTGTACCAATCGATATCTTAATATGCTCATAAATCAATCTATTCCTTATTTGAAATATCTTAAAACTCGGCGTCATTCGATATTTTATATTCCCTTCTCTCTTTTCTTCTTTTCTCTTCCTCTAGAGCAAAACCTTAACAAAAAATTTTCTCTTCTTTGCGGTGCGATTTGAACGTTTTAGTGGTTTGGACATCTTCTTCATTGTTTCCCCCGCTTTGTTGTTGGGTTCATCTTCTCCAAGTAAGAGAACCTATTTTTGTAGATCTAGACTTCAACAAAAAATCCTATTTTGTTAATCTAGACTGTGTTCGGTGAATTTGTGGTTGAAAATGGAGTTATTATTTGTTCAATGTTCTTGTATTGTTCATTCAATGGTCTAAATGTACTCGACTAAGCTAACCTAGAACAAATTTGAACACTAAGATTAGTGAAGACCTAGATTAACTCCTCTCCATATCCAAATGTGATCTTAGACACTCAACAACTTCTGACATTTAGCAAGTCCAAACAATGTTGGAACTTGTTGTGAGGTACCGGCTTGGTGAACATATATCATTAGGATTATTAAAATTATCTTCTTTCTTCACCCTAATCCTTTTATCACCTCTCAAGAAATGATACCCAATGTCAATATGCTTAGTCCTCTAATGATGAACCTGATCCTTGGCCAAACATATCACACTAAGCCTATCACAATATACAATAGCCTCTTTAAGATGTATACCTAGATCGTTAACCAATCCTTTTATCCAAAATCCCTCTTTAGTTTCTTCTGTCAACACCATGAATTCTTCCTCTGTGGTAGACAAAGTAACCGTGGGTTGTAAGGTTGCATTCCAACTCACCACAGAACCCTCAATAGTGAAAACATAACTAGTCATAGATCTTCTAGTATCAACTTCTCCTACATAATCAGAATCAAAGTACCTTGGAGCAAACACTTTGTATTATTCCCAATAAGGAGCCCAATGCCAGATGTACTTCTAAGGTACCAAAATATCCTTTCTCACAACTTGTCATTGTTCTTTTCCTCGTTGCCTCATGAACTTGCTCACGACACTAAAAGCTTGTGTGAAGTTTGTTCTTGTGTAGACCATAACATACATCAAAATCCTTACGGCACTAGGATAAGGCACTCACAACATTTACTCCTTCTCCCCATCCGACTGAGGTGAAAACATAGTGGTAAGATAGATGTTAGAAGCACTAGGTGTTCGGTGTATCAATAGGTTTGTCAATTCCGAACCTTGATAACAATTTTTAATGTGACATTTCTGTGATAAGAAAAGATTCTTATGACGTACCCCCTATCTCTAAGAATCTCCATTCCAGAATTTTTTGAGTTGCTCTCAGATCCTTCATCTCAAACTCAACACTTAGGAGACTCTTCAGCTTTTGTTTATCATACTTGATATTTGCAGTTATTAGCATATCACCTATATACATGACCAAATAGATGAGAGAATTATCCTTCAGCTTGTTTTAGTACACACAACGATCATAAGCGTTCATGTAGTAAACAATCTATCTCATATAGTTGTGATTCTCTTGCATCACTATCTCGGAGACCGTTTAGGTCCATATAAAGAATTATTCAACTTGCAAACATAGTTTTCTTTCCCTAAAACTTGGAAATCATCCGGTTGAGTCATGTATATTTCTTCTTATAACTCTCCTTGTAAGAAAGTTGTCTTTACATCATGTTGTTCGAGCTCTTGATCCTAATGTGCCACTATTGCTAGTCATACTTTGATGGAGGTATGCCCGATCACCGGCGAGAAAATTTCATTGTAATACACTCCCTTTCTATAATGAAAACCTCTTGAAACAACTCGAGCCTTATACTTGACCCCTTCAATAGGAGACATCCCTTCCTTCTTCTTGAAAACTCATTTGCAAGTAATAACATTTCTCTTTCTATGCAGTATGATTAACTCTCAATTCCGATTCTTATGAAGTGACTCCATCTCATCTCCCAAGTTTCCAAACCACTATGTAGCTTCAGTCCTAGATACAACTTACCTATAGGTAGATGGTTCATGAGTACTCATCTATTCTTCAACATGTAGAGCATAACTAACCATATCCTTAAAACCTCACCTTTGTAGAGGTCTTACTCCAACTCTTCTTAGGCGTCCCTCAACTAAGCTCTGGTGGATAATTTCTGATGGTTGATTTTCCGATGCTGCCGATTTGGGTAGCTCAACTTCTGCATGTGAAAATTTCTCTTCTTCTTGAGGAGGAAACTAGATCTCCACCTATTTATCAACACTACTACTCTCCCTTGATTTCACTGGCTTCATTGACGAGTTAAGCACATAAATATCATCAAAGACGACACTTCTACTCAAATAACTATTTTCTCATTGATCTTCTTCCCTGTTTGATTATCCATTGAGGTTTTTCATGCCTTGAAGTTCTTGAAAGCTTATCATTTGTGTTTCTTGACAAACAAACAAGCCATTCTTGAATAATCATCAATGACACTCAAGATATACCTCTTACCTCCTAGAGACTCAACGTTAGCGAGACCCCAACAATCCGAATGGATGTATTCAAGTGTGCCTTTTTTTTCTTATGAATACCATTTGGAAATTTGCTATGGTGTAGCTTTCCAAGGACACAATGCTCATAGAATTCAAGGCTCATGAGCTTGTGACCACCAAGAAGTTCTTCATTTTTTGTTTTTTGCATCCAGTTTTCACCTATATGACCAAGTCTCATATGCCATAACTTAGTCATATCATCCTTGTGAACATCTTAAGATGCAACAAAAACAGACCTAGAAATAGTATAGTCTTGCAGGAAATATAAAGTGCCCCTCTTGACACCTTTTCGAATAATATCAGAGCCCTTATAGAGGTTCATAACTCCACCTTCACCTTTGAATCAAAACCCTTACTATTCAGCATACTTAGGGATATCAAGTTCTTAGTAATAAGGGGAACATGTATGCCCTCGTTCAATGTACAAAATCTACATTCATGTGTCATGATTTTAATCGAGAATTCAAACCACCTTGCAAACATAATTGTTGGTCATGGAAATAATGTCACCGCCTACCTGGTTATAAGTTTCGAACCACTCTATGTTAGAACTTATGTGATAGGAAGCTCCGGAATCAAGAACACATGCATTAGCCCGATAAGTGTACTCCACCAACACCCAAAGTTATATTCTCATCTTCTACAATAACTGCATAACCAAAATCATGCGGTTTCTTCTTCTTAGAACATTTGTTCTTCCAATGCCCATTCTCCTTACAATTGTTATAGACATCATTAGGCTTAGGACCTTTTGAAGAAGATGACTTCTTGTCTTCTTCTTCCGTGATTTTTCTTGTCCCTTGCCTCTATTTGTAAATAAACCAAATGCTTGATTATCCTTACTTACACCACTTTCATTCACCTTGTGGGGTAGTTCTCTTCTATGAAGGGATAATGTGACGTCTTCCAGAGTAATAGTATATTTTTCAACAACAAATGACTGAATAAAGTTCTCATATGATGAAGGCAAAGATACCAACAAAATCAACGCAACATCCTCATCCTCAATCTTAACATCAACTTGTTGGTGATGTCTTCCAAGGTAATTGTGTTCAAGTGATCTAAGTGCTCACGAAGTTGCGTACCATCCTGCATTCGCATGTTGGACAATGTTGTTGTAGAAGCAACTTGTTGGTGAAAGACTTTGTCATGCCGAGACTCTCCAACTTTAACTACAATTTGGTTGTGGTATCCTGATCTGAAACCTCGCATACGACATCATTTGTGAGACACAACATGATGATCGAATGCTTCTTATCCTCCTGAGTGGTCATCTCAGCAACATCGCTCTTTTCCTTATCGGATTCCTTCCTTGACAATGGCCCCAATAAGCCATGGTGTTTCATCAACGCTTGCATCTTGATCTCCCACATACTGAAACTATTCTCCCTTGTGAACTTGTGGATCTTCGTATTGAAAGAAGGCATATTGCTCCCATTTTACAAAAAAAAAAAAAGAACTTGAAACTCTTATACTAGTTTATCGTGTAAATGTACTGAAAAAGAACTTAATCAACAAACAAGAAAGACGACACACACAAAGTTATAATGGCTACCTCTTAGATATTACTTATATCACTTACAAAAACATATAGACTATCTAACATTTATATTATATTTTTACCAAATACTATACATTATGTATGAAGAGGGGGCAAATTCCCCTCCATCGGTGTATGTGTCTCTGCTGCAATATTCTTCCACTTTGCCTTTCACATAATTATACTTTAAGTAACAGTGTAGCGTGATTTTTCTGAGATTCTGCCTCCTGTATGAATCTACAGTAACCTAAAATCTGAAGATCAAAAACCACAAAGATCAAATCCTTCAGCTCACACTCAATTGACGATCACTGGATATGGAATCGCTTTCCTTGCATCAATCGATCCCTATTTTCACACAATCTGAGGTCATCATACTCAATTCCTCTCTTTCCATTTGCATGTCTCTCTGGCTAAAATCTAACTGACCAGTGATCCTAACAGCTCAGTAACACTCTAATCTTGGCTGATTATGAAGTTACTTGAATCTCTTGATGATAATTTCATCTCCTAACATATGATTTTACAGAAGTTTTCTGTTTTCATGAAATGTGGCTGCTCAAAACTGTGTGATGATCATTGATCAGATGTTTTTTTTGCTTAAATTGCAATGATGAGGCTTCTATTAAAGAATCTATGTTTGATAGTTGTCCTTATGTAGTTGCATGTCTAACAAATGGGTAACTGCTACTTACTGATGATATCATTTGCTTGTAATGAAAAGCTGCAGCAACAAATTGCCCTTGTTTGACTATGTTTGATATTATTGCATTGAGGGCTTGATATCACTTTGCTTATCCTGCATCATAAAATTTGCTGAACTTTTGTAGGTTGAGGAAATGGAAAATTTATTCAGAGAGGTTAAAGATGAATGCCTTACTCAGGAGTTTTGTGAAGATCTTGCTACAAGCTTTAGGTAAATGTTATACATTTGCAAAAATATGCGGTAAAATTGAATGACAAGCCGAAACCCAAAATTGCATATCAATTTGGTGATTTAAGAGGTCTGAATTGTGAAATGGTTTGACAGTTCCTCCACGGCTCGTACTGGACAAGCTGCTGTTAAATGGGAACAGGTGAGGGTTTTTCAGTTTTATTCTTTTCGTTTCGGTTTCCATTTGTCATATAAATGATCTCCTTGTTTGTGCATCAGGTGCAAAATTGGTTCGAGGAGAAGAAAAATGAACCATCTGTCAAGACTAGTTCTACGCCGTCTGGCTCAGCCGGCTTCGTTTCTCCTTCCAAGGCATTGGAATCAAGGAAAAGTGAAAGCTCAATACAAGTTAGAGGTATTTAACTGATACAGCTTAATAATGTCTCATCAATGAAAATGTTCCTACTTAATAATGTTATATCCTGGTGTTTAACTGATACAGCTTCAAGGGCTTCAGAAATCAACGGTTTGGTTTACGAAGCTAAGTCTTCGAAAGACAATGCATGGTGAGCGCCGCTTCTTTTGCGCGTTTATATTGTAATATATAGGAATCTGGCTAACATTTTGTTTGTAATTGGAGGTATGATGTTGCTTCAATGCTAAACTACAGAGTCCTTGCCACTGGAGAACTTGTAAGTATTCTCTTAATCCTAGGAAAATATTCAGTTTTGTAAGTTTAGTTAAACTGGCTGTCAAACATAATGCAGGAAGCCCGGGTAAGATTCGTGGGTTTCAGTAACGCACATGACGAGTGGGTGAATGTGAAGGATGCGATTCGAGATCGTTCAATCCCTTTAGAGCCTTCCGAATGCCATAGAGTCAAGGTTGGCGACCTTGTCTTATGTTTCAAGGTGTTGTTCTCCTCTTCTTCGCATTACGCCTTCTGTATACGTAATCTCTTTTATTTTCATTGTTGAATTTACATTTTATGGGTGATCTTCTGCAGGAGAGATCAGATTCTGCAGTCTACGTTGATGCTCATGTGGTGGAAATACAAAGAAGACTGCATGATATAAAAGGATGCCGCTGCATCTTCGTGCTACGCTATGTTGATGAAGGTGATGAGGTAAAAACATCTCAGATATCACTATGAAACGTACTTGTCGAAAACGTATCATCTTTGAACTTTCCTCTGTTCCGTTGATCTTGGCAGGAAAAACTTCAGCTGGACAAGATTTGTGTTAGGCCCTGAGAAATACTCTCATGATCCAGAGAATTTGTCGCGGTTTCTGTTATCTCAGTTAACTTATGCTATGCATCTCGATGAGTGCTCACAAACCTTGACTAATCTCATTTGTAGCAAGAAGCGTACATTTTGTGTGATCTAGACTAATCTTATTTGTAGATCAAGTTAAATTGTGATGTATCTCTCACATTTTTTGTTTGGAAGGAAAGACGGCAATATGTGTCTTGTTAGAAGCTCTTTATTAGTATAATGTGGCCTTATGGTTTCAATAATGACATGCCAATTTGGTAAGACAAGTGAGATTAATTCTAGCTCGGTTATAAGAACTTGTGTTAAGCCATTAAGGGGTATATATAGCTTCGACTTACTAGCTGAAAAAGTATTGGGGTTGGGTAGGTCGGTTCAGGTCGGGCCAGGCCAAAATGTTTACCCAACCCGTCCCACAAAAATACGAGTTGGGCTGGGTCAGGCCTGAACATACCAAACTAGTTGTATATGTCCATGTTTTTTTTTTTTTCCGGACGGATGGACGGGCTGACCTGAATTTGTATAAGCCTAACTATACTTCACATAATATAAGAGATCATTACTGGAAAATTTCTCATTTATTCAATTTCTAGTAATTCGGACCCGAGAAATCTTAGCATCATCTGAAAAACATAAATATGAGAAATAAAAATAATAAGATCCAAAATCTGAATAAGAAACCATTATAGCATACTCATCTTTCTGGAGACTTGATCTAGGGTATTGTTTCCTCTTCATGTCGAAAAACGGAATAAACAAAAATTCTGAACAAATTATCATCTAATTTGGTTTTGACTTCCTCATAAGTGAAAGCCCGGCTCATTTGGAACATGCAAACTCAAATCGTCATTATATATTTGATGAATATGTAGTGAGATAAAGATGAAAACTGAAGCAAGCAATTGATAAATTATAATCGCCTTAAGAGAGGGTAGAAACTTCAAGATTCATTTATCTTCAGAATCTGTAGAAAAGCTTCCTATTTCCTTCGAATTCGAGTGTGAGGTAAACCGGCCCAACTCAAACCGCCGGTTTAGGTTTAACCTAAACCAGCGGTTTGGCCCACTATTTTTTTTAAAAAAAATTTAAAATAAAATAAAATAAAATGCAACGGCTTTTTTGACTAAACCGTCGGTTTAACCGACGGTTAGTCAAAAAAAATAAAAAAAAAAGTTCAACCGTCGGTTAAACCGCCGGTTTAGACCAAACCTAAACCTAAACCGTAAACCTCCGGTATGACCAAACCGGCGAACCTAAACCGCCGGTTCGGCGGTTTGGTTTGAACTGGACCCATGTCTAGTGTGAGGTGAAATTCGAAATGACTATCTTCCTACACTATTTGCCTTTTTGAGTCATTAGATGCTTCTTTTATAGTAAACTTTGATGAGGTTTAAAATTTTAATATTATGTGAAATATTTTATATTTTTGGAGTCCAAAACTTATATAGACATAAATAAAAATAAACAAGTTGACGAGGTTTTACAACTTAATATTATGTGACCTATTTTATATTTTTGGAGCCAAAATTTTTTTATATACCTAAATAAAAATCAATATGTTTTCAAACTCTCAAACTTCTCTAACATTTTCATGAAGTATTAATATATATTAGTCATGCAAAGTCAAACTCTTTAAACCCCAAAACAAGCGAAATTACAAAGACATGAACATACAAATTTCAACTTTTATTATTGATGAATCGATGACGAATCGGCCGATTGACAAGCACAAGTCATCTGAACTACAACTTCGTATGCAAAAGAAAAGATAATCCAAATTTGATATGAGTAGTGGGACTAGTTGGCCGATTGTGGCGGTGTTTATTGACGACATCTGGTTGTACTCTAGGAGTCGAGAGGATCGCACAAAACACTTAAGGAAAGTGTTACGAGTTCTGTATGATAAGGAGGTTTATGTCAAGCTATCCAAGTGCGAGTTTTAGATGTTTGAGGTGAATTTTCTTGGTCATGTGGTTACAACTGAAGGGATCAAGGTTGATCCGGCAAAGATCGAGTCGGTATCTTCATGGAAACCTCCGAGGAATGTTGAGGAGGTACGCAACATCTTAGGGTTAGCGGGTCATTACCGCCGGTTTGTGGAAGAGTTTTCATTGATAGCCCGACCACTTAATTGCCTATTAAGGAAACCACTTGATTCGTTTGGTTCGAGCCGTGTCAGTAGAGTTTTGAGGATTTGAAGAGGAGAATGACTTCTACTCCAATATTAGCACAACTAGATGGTATTGAGGACTTTGTGGTATATAGTGATGCATCCAAGTTGAGCTTGGGATGTACCGTGATGCAAAGAGGTGAGGTCATTGCATACACGTCTCTACAATTGAAGACGTATGAGGAGAACTACACGACTCATGACCTAGCGTTAGCTGCAGTAGTTCATGCTTTTTAGATCTAGCGTCACTATCTTTATGCGGAGACGTATAAGATTTTTAAAGACCATAAGAGCCTGAAGTACATATTCGCCCACCGGGAATTGAAAAACTGTCAGAGGAGATATTTGGAATTGATCAAGGACTTTGATCTTGAGATCATATATCACCCGGGGAAGGCAAATGTAGTCGCTGATACTCTTACTCGAAAGACGTCGCAAGAGAAGGTGATATCACGTATAACTGTGCAGCCTCAGCTACAAAGAGATCGAGCCTGGCTGGAGGTTGAAATCTAGTTTCCGGGCAACACGAAAAAAATCTTTGTAATAAAATTATTTTCCTAAATATATATTATATCGTGTATATGGACTTGGATTGAATCAAGGCCTATGAATTTGGTTTGTTATATGAACCGTTATTTTGTATTCTATAGTACTTTCATACATTTACATTTATAATAAAGTTTTAATTAATAACTAATATGTAATAAAATAATTTAATATAAATAATACTCATTAAAGTTGTACATATAAAGTTTATTTTTTTCATTTATTGTTTATATTTTACCCGGGTAAATAAAAAAAAATGGTCCATAATAAAGTGTATCTTTATGTAAATTAATATATGATATAACATTAATTACATAAAAATTCTGAGTATATTTTAATTTTATTAAAATATTATTAACAAAAATACATTGTCCGATGCAAAATATTAGTAATTAAAGCTATAAAAGTATCTTTTTTATTATCAAATTAATGAACAAAATGTTAAATGATTTAATTATTATTTTCCAAGTAAATATTTGGTAAAAAGAAAGGACATATGAAAAAAATTTAAGTTAGCCCGTATGTAACGCCTTGTTATAAGATATTAGGAATGGATATAATCATATAAGTGACATATAAATATCGATATCAAGTATATTAACTGATGATGAGTGTGTACGTTCAACATTCAAGATTATAAACAGGAAAAACAAAACAAAAAGCCCGTCTAGCTCAGTTGGTAGAGCGCAAGGCTCTTAACCTTGTGGTCGTGAGTTCGAGCCCCACGGTGGGCGTTTTTTAAAACTCAATGTTTTGTAGGCTTTGTAGCATATTATATTAACTAACTTTAGTAAACCAAAATTGCATGCTTTTGAAAAGCACGTAGATCTATACTCCATTATTTTGTAAACTATAATATATTGCAATTTCAGACATGTTTCCTCTCCACCACTCAATCACTAAATCTACCAATTAGCTTCCCTTGTTTCTACCTATTTAATATCAAAATGATAACAAAAAAAGACGGCGTTTTTTTATAATTTTATTTCATGAAAAAATCAGAAATATTTTTTTTTTACAAAATTTTAACTAACGTTTTAATCTGATTTTAGTAATTATCGTCTCGTTTATTCTTGTACACATTGTTTCCGAATCCTTTTTCTTTTATATGTTTTCTTCATCATCGGTTTATTAAGTTACGATTTAATGATTAAAATGTCAATATTGGAAAAAGAATATGTGAATAATAAATACTCCATTCTTAGTAAAGGCTTGTTCTTAGTCAAATTTAGAGGGGAAAAAAGCCCATGAACATGTATTGTATTTTATTTATTTCATTTTTGTCATGAACCAATATAAAATTAATGATTTTTTTCATACCATAGTGGACGAAAAGCATGCAATTTAACAAATATACTGAAGGCTCACTTTCAAGATGCAACATAATATTAATTCCATATCATATATAGTGCTAAAAAAAGTTGTTGATTTTATTGAAGTCTCATTTTCAAGAGGCAATTTATATTTTTAATTTTTTAATTTAATAAAAAGCAGTTTGTATGCTTTTAATTTGTAAATACTAATCACAGCTTTAGTATGAAGTGCTCCACTATAAGTAGAGTTTCATTATCATAGATGAATTTTCTCTTGTGTAATATGTAGATCACCATCAACTTATTTCAATGTGTAGACCAAGTTATTCTGATACGTGATCTATTTATTTTTCTTTTTTATTTTATTTATTTTATATATAAGATCTAGTGTGTTATAAGAATATTTATTTATTGATGTTGGCTAATAATATATTATGTCACAGACTAATATCAATATCCTTACATAAATATTGACGTTCTTGTTCTTATGCAAGTATTTCCATCGCTCACCTTTATCTATATTATTAGAGATCTTCACAACATTACTACATCAGTATATTTAGTGTTGTGAGGTTAACTCTTCTCATGAGCCTACCACTCAAACCTCTCCCATTGCTCTTGCTGAGACGTCTTCTCTCGCAGGAGTTGTCCCCCCTCAAAGCTCACTCTCCCAACCCTCAAACCTCTTAAATGATCACCTTGATCTCTTCCTTGATGCAAGTGCATCTAAGGAAATTTCCGAAAGTATCAATGATTGTTAGATCCTGCTCGTGGAACATTAGGGGGCTCAACGACCCTGCTAAACAAAAAGCTATCCAATCTCTTGCAAAGTTGCAAAATCTTGACATTCTGGCTATTCTTGAGACTAGACTTCGTTCTAACAACGAGATACGAATCTCAAAATCTCTCTTCCCCTCTTGGAACCATGTCTCGAATGGCTCTACCTCCCACAACTGCAGGATATGGGTTTGGTGGAACCCATCCAAACTCCATCTCAAACCCATCATCATAACTGATCAACTCATTCATTGTTTGATCTCCAACCCCCTATCGAATCCAAATCAAACTGTCCAGATTGAGTTATCCTTCGTATATGCCCATAACTCACCTGCTGACCGAGCTGACCTATGGTCCACAATCTCAACAATTAGAATGCTCAATCAATCTTCTCCTTGGGCTGTGATGGGAGATTTTAACGTTACACTTTCCCCGGACGAAAAAACAACAAATGGTCTGCCTACAATCTCTCAAGCCTCGGATGAACTCGCCAACTGTTTTGAGCAGAACATTCTCTCAGATCTTCCCTATTCGGGATGTAAGTTCACTTGGAGTAACAAACAGATTGGAACTCGTATCTGGTGCAAATTGGACCGTATCATCACTAATAGCTCCTGGCATGACTCCTACCCACATTCCAAAGCTCACTTTGACAATGCCTGTGTATCGGATCATTCTCCGGCTATACTCATACCTGAGGAGGTTAATGCTAATAGGAATGCCTCATTTAGATTCAACAATGCCTAGATTAACCACGAGTCTTTCCTGGAAACGGTGAAGAGTGCCTGGGATTGTGAGATTGAAGGAAACCCCATGTTTAAGCTCACAAGGAAGCTGAAGTTACTCAAGCCACTACTCAAAAAATTTCCAAGTACCAAATTCGAAGAGCTCCATTCCAGGATACAAGATCATCAAAGGAAACTCAATGAAATGCAGAATAGCCTCCAAACTTCACCACATAACGTCGAGCTCCAGGAAGAAGAAAGACTCCAATCGGAGGCCCTGAAAGGAAGTTATAATAACCTGCATATTACAATGGCCCAGCTTGCTAAGGCTAATTGGATTGCTTACGGTGATCAATGCTCCTCAGTCTTCTTCAGGAGTATTAAAGCACGCAGGAGCTCCAACAGCATCAAATCAGTGCAACTTACCGATGGGACTATCACCCATGATCAATGAACCATCGACTTGGCCTTTGTAAACCACTTCAAACAATCACTCAGTAGAGAAAGACTAGCGAACCCAACAACTATGATGGATGTTACCCTCCCATCCCTAACTACTGGGGATGCTGATTTGTTGAATCTGATGGTCACTCTGGACGAGATTAGAAAGGCGCTATTCAGTATTGGTGATAATAAGGCTCCGGGGCCTGATGGCTATGGCTCCAAATTCTTTAAGTCCGCCTGGGATATCATTCATCCGGATGTCATGAATGCTATTCAGGACTTCTTTATTCATGGTAGACTACTGATGCAGGTGAACCACGCATCCATATCCCTTATTGCTAAACACGACCGCCCCATTGTCCCATCGGATTATAGGCCGATATCATGCTGTAACACGATCTACAAGATGATTTCCAAAATTCTCTCAGCTAGACTGAATGCTGTGCTTCCCAACATCATCAGCTTCAACCAAAGTGCGTTTGTCTCCAAGAGATCGATCAAACACAACGTATTGGTTTGCCAAGAACTGCTTAATAAATATGGGCGAAAGCACATATCACCAAGGGCCGCAATGAAGGTGGACATCTCAAAAGCATTTGATTCTGTAAGCCATGATTTCATCATTCATTGTCTACAAAGAATGGGATTTCCGGATCATTTTATTGGGCTGATAAAAGAATGCATCTCAACTGCCACGTATTCGGTTAACATCAATGGGTCCTTACGTGGGCACTTCCCTGGTGGGCGTGGGTTAAGGCAGGGTTGCCCACTCTCTCCACCTCTCTTCGTGATCGTGATGGAATCCCTTACCAAATTGATCCAACTGAATACTTCAAACCCGGAGTTCAATTTTCATCCGAAATGTACTTCCCCGGCTATTACCCACCTTACATTCACAGATGACCTTTTGTTGCTATGTAGAGGTGATCTATGTTCCATCAAAATTCTAAAAGAGACTATTGATGCCTTTGGTGATGCTTCGGGGCTCAGGATCAACCCTGTTAAGTCTCAGCTCTTCACTGGTGGAATGTTGGAGGATGAGATTAATCGTGCTTCCCACATCACAGGTATGGCCATTGGAACTCTTCCTTTCCTCTACATGGGAGTTCCAATTGGGAGCAGTAGACTCCTAATTCATGACTACATTCCCTTGATACACAAAGTCACTAAGCGCATTCAATCCTGGAGTGCAAAGAATCTCTCTTATGCTGGGAGGGCTCAGCTCGTTCAGTCCATTCTATTCTCAATCAATTAGTACTGGAGTACCATGTTTCTGATGCCTGCTAAGGTCATAAGTATGATCAATCAACTCATTCGTTCTTACTTTTGGCCGGGCATAGAGAACAGCAAGAGAGCTTTGATCGCCTGGCATACCATCTGCTCCCCTAAGTCTAATAGTGGTCTTGGATTCCCTGACTTGCATACTCAAAACAAGGTGGCTCTCTCTCGGCTAATCTATGATATTGATAGAGGTGACTCTAGCATCTGGACTCAATGGCTTGCAAAACACACACTCAAAGGGAACCATTGCATATGGAACTGTAGGCCAAAACCCCACCATAGTGCCTTCTGGAAAAGCTTACTTACTATCAGAGATGATATCCAGGCTTTGGGAGGGCGTGGAATGTTGCTAGCTAACTCGAACTGCTCTTTCTCACATAAGCAAGTATATGACCTTTTCAAGCCCACTCCAGCCCCTGCGACCCCGAACCCTTTCAAGGCAATCTGGCTTCGCTCAAACATTCCAAAGTGCAACTATATTGCCTGGATTGCAGCCCTTAAAAGACTGCCTACGTTGGCAAGGATCAAGGCCTGGAACTTGACTGAAAACGATACTTGTAAGCTTTGCAAGAGTGCACCTGAAAATGATGAGCACCTTTGGTCTCATTGTAGCTATGGATCCCTGGTCCTTGACATAGTGTCAAGATGGACTAGAACACCTTTCCCTGCCCCCTATATTGCAAGTTTTTGGAACTGGCTGAGCTCCAGTACCACTCACAAGTTGAAGATGATCGACAGCATTAGGATTGCATCCATAATCTCGTTTATTTACCATGTCTGGGCTGCACGTAATAACCTGCTCTACAATGAGGAATTCACTAGAGCCATCGACTGTGCTGCCAACATCATTAAGTCTATTAAGCAGCACTTTGAAGCCTCTTGGAAGGATCGATCTCCCCACTCCATCCACACCGCTGGGCTGCTGAATATCCACCTTGAATGAGGTTGTTGGCCTCACTCCATTGTCTGATTTTGATCTGCTGTTTATGATCCTAGTCCATGGAAAATGTAACCTGAACAAGTGTTCTGATCCCAACTTGTATATCCATACTCAATACAATTAACATTTCAAAAAAAAAAATATATTTAGTGTTTGTTACCTATGTACATGAACTAGCCAAAAACAAAGTTCTGGCTAAACAACTATATTTAAGAAACAAATGGTCAAACCAAATAAAAATTGACAAAAAGTAATATGATGACAAGTTATGAGGATGCACAATACTCTAAACTAAGACGATGTTTGTACTCTTTTTTAATGTATAATCAATTTATACCGGGTGTGTTGACTAGATCTTTATTAAACCCGGGCTTCAAAATGGACACTTGACCTAATTTCCTTCTACTGCTCGACTTACTTTGAGGTGGAGTTTTAAAGATGATATCATATTCGGTCAACGGTCTATCCTCACGGTGATATTTTGATTCCATTTGATTTTTTTTTCTAAGCTTTATGGGCATGATGTCTTCCATTGCTTGGGTATGCTCTCCTCCAACTAATCGGGAATGCATGGTCCTAATAATAACCCTAGTTTACCTTGAAAGATTGTTGTCGATCTTGAATGAAAGTTTATATGGCAAACTTCTTTCGTGTACTTCCTTACTCACCTGTTGGAGGTAATAAGTTCCTACATTAAAAGTAGGGACATTCTGAGCCTAGATTTAAGATCGGTTGGCTACTCATCCTATTTCCGATTGATTTTAGGATTGAAATCCATTGTCGGAGTGTAGTGTCACCGCAACCTGCGCCTTCGCCAACGCCTAGAAGAAGCTTGTCACCGCCCCTACGGCCTGCCTCTGGCCGCTCCTGCCGTGACTCAGCCTGAAGAAGCAAAGCCGGCACCCCAGCGCCCCTACCTGCGCCCTTGCCAGCGGACCTGTGAAGCCAAAGAGCCAGTGTCACCGCCCCTGCAGTGACATTGGGCCGCCCCTGCGGGTCATCATCAGAAACGACACGAAGATGAAGAGTAAGACGTTCAAGAGCATTAAAGAACCCGCCCCAGTAGGATTGTCAAGTCACCCTAGCAGCAAAGAAGAAGTTGGAACGTTTTGGCCTAAACCACCCCTGCGGCCCTGAAGCCCGTCCTGCGGTTTAGCATCAGAGGACTTAACTCCGGCTGTTTGCACCACCTTTATGACATTTAAGGTGGTTGTTTAGACAACCCATTTACTCCCTTTGAATGCATTTGGTAGTATAAATAGAGCCTTTGGCTGATTGCTAGAATCATCCACATTCCCCCCCCCCAAAAAGCACTATATTTCTAAGTGCCATTGTAAAGAGTTTCTAAGTTTCCTTTGCTACATTGGGTTGATTAAAGCTGCATTGCTATTTGGTTGTAAGCCTTTTATAATTAGAAGTTTAATTCAATCCATTTGTATTATGTTTCCTTGAGCTTTAACTTATGTTCACTTAGATCGATCACCTCAAGTGTACTAATGCATGCAAAGTACTAGGGTTAAACGATTCCGGGTTCGGGTCCTTAATCTAGTAATGAACCCCTAGGTAAAAGCTGGTTGTAATTATCTAAGGGAAAGGAACATAACTATAAAGAAAGATTAAGGGTTTGTTTATTCTTCTTTATATATCTTTATCTTTACTAGAATGCTAACTTGTGCTTTGATCTTGTAGGTTTACGGATCAATAATCTAGTTAAGTTGTTTTAATGCTGTTAGCATGAAATATGGCGATAATCTAGGCACTTATTTTGGTTGTTTTCCCCTTTTTATTGTGTACATGGATGAAGTTTTGAAGCAGTTGTTAGCTTGTTCATCTATTTTGTCGATATGGAAGTCTACACTAGCTTTGTGTAGATTATAGGTGAATAAGAGCTGGAATCGGAACATTTGAGAGAGGAAAGGGAGTAATCGATCATGTTCGAGGATTAGGAGATACATCAAGGAAGCTAAGGAAGGAGCTAGGATGAAGAATGACACGAAACAAAGGCAACAACATGCATTATACACTTCCACGCCCTGAATTACGGCCGTGGAGAAGAAGAATTGAAGTCCACGCTCTAAACCACGGCCGTGGACTTGGCATCATGAACGTGGAAGAGAGTTTGAGGCACTCCAGTAACTTACACGGTCTAAATTACGGTCGTGGAAAGCATGAGATACCGTAATCCATTTCCACACTCTAAATCACGGTCGTGAAAGGTTGTGAGACCGTGATTTAGGCAATCTTTTGACGTGTCATTATTTGCCACAACATTTACGTATTGGGTCTTGACGGTATCTTTTTCTCGCCTTATAAAAAGACTGGAAAAGAGAATTTCAGTAGTCCTCAGCTTACCCTTGTTTTGGAGCACTTTGCTTTGGGTGGATTGACTGCCGAAAGTTGCGGAAGCGCCGCCGGATTGGAGATTTGGAGATTGCTTGTGGCGGAAGTTTAGCCCTTTTCTTAGGTTTTGATATTGAAGATGGATTGACATCCCGTCTTTTCTATACTGCAGACTCAACAACCTTTATAGAGAGAGTCCTTGGATGAGACACATAAGGTTTTGGAACTTCATCGTACATTGCCTTGCTTTAGTATACCTTTGCAATTCTTGACTCTGTCCTTAATTCTTTAGTATATCTTGAATCGATTGCCACAATTTGATGCCTGGATCTTTAGGGTTGTTGTTTTCCTAATATTTGCAAAGCTTTATATCTTTACTTGCTTGACAACTTGAAATTGGATTTTGTTTCACCAAATCCCTGAGTTCAATACTCTGGAATACTTGCTAATCTACACCGATCCGTACACTGCGGGTTCGCTTGCTTTTATTCTAGTTTTATAAATATAAAGCTTATTTGCACGCACACTTAGTGGAAAACAAATACCGGTTGGCTTAACACATATCAATGATCAAGATGAGAACATTGATGAATTGCTTCTAAAAAGAATCAACCAAGTAGTATGCATGGTAAGATCCAACCTAGTGTAGCACTTTAATCATACATATTATCACCATCTTTGCTTACTTTCTAATCGCTTTTGTATTGTTTTCCTACAATTCAACCCCCTCCCCCTTTGGTTACAATTCGGTAATTGAATCTAATCAAAACTTGACTAAACTCTCTTGGGTTTGACCCTTACTTACACTATATAATTCGGTTAAGTGTAACGTGATGACATGAAATATGACCTAGTTTAGATGTGCATATAGATAGTTTTTCCCTTTCTTTTGAGTACATGGACATGCATTTGTAGCATTTATCGAGTATATACACCTATTATCTTAGAATCAAGATCTACTCAAGCTTTGTTGTGATTTTATGTGATTTGGAGCGGAAATGGAGTGAAAAGGAGCCATTCACTGAGTGATGGTCAATGAGGATTTCATTGGGATGCATTGAAACGTCATTGGAAGAAGTATGAAGTGAAGCAAGGATGAAAAGCGTCAAAAAGGAAGAACCACGGTCAAGAAAGAAGTTCCACGGCCGGGGTTCGATAATTAATTGAATTTCACACGTGGAAACGAAGGTCGAGAGTCGCCATGGGAGAAACCACGGCCGTGGTTTTGTGAGGTCACCCGTGGTTTTCTTCGGAAAAGTCTGTTACGTTAATTACCACGTCAGCCTGAAAGAGAGGAGCCTTTTAACCCAATTTTATTTTATAAAAGGAGGTTGACGGCTGCATTTTCAGATATCTCGCTTTGGACGAAGATCACGCTTTAGGCCGGAAGGACGACGCTCTTGGATTCCATTTTTCCGTACATCGGAAAAGATTGCTTACCATTGGAGGAGATTGAAGAAGTCATTGGTTCTACCTTAGAGATTTGTGAGATCGTTCTAGTCTTTGATTTATCTTTGAGAACATATTCTGGGATTATATTGTTTGATTGATTGAGTTATTGATTCTTTAAAGATTGGTTTTATTCATCCTTGTGTTCTTGATTGCATGTTCTTCTTGATTTCTATTCTTAATCTTGATTTGATTTCGATGATGATTGTTGGCTAAACCCCCCTACGATTCTAGGGTGAAGGGTTGATGGTTGTGGTACAAATGATGATAGATTGAGCCTTAATAGATCGAACCTTGAGAGTTGTGAGACAAAACCCTCTAACGAGGATTTCCACGGCCTGTTCTTAAGGAACCACGACCGTGGTTTCCCAAGATCTGGCTATGGTTTCCTTTATCTTGCACGTTTCTCTTTTTCCTTTATCCAAAGTTCAAGATTACATAAATCTTACCTTTGTTAACCTTTTCTGGCCTTAGCTTTGCTGATTGTGAGTGTTTACAAGCTCTAGGTGATAGAAGATTCAAACCCTCTCTATTAGGGGAAGAGGAGTGTCATGCCCTTTATCCTTTATCTTTCTTTTCCTTGGGTTTTGGTTGGTGTGAGAGTTTAATCCTATCCTTGTGATCTCTTCTTGACGAGACTCAACATCCGTTAAGTAGAATCCTTTGGGTGGGATAAAGGGAAGTCGGATCTTAAACCGGACGACATTCCTATTGAAGATATACATACCTTGCTATCAAGCTCTGTCCGTACACATCCTTAGACATCTTGAATCGAATATCGTAACCGGATACTTGGATATTTAGAATCTACATTCCCATTATTATTGCTTCTATATTCTTTATTGTTATCATTGCATTGCTTGCTACCCAAGTTGGATTACCTTTATTGCTTTGTTCTCACTGATTCCTTGAGATCGACTCCGGAATATTAGCCCATACTACGATTGATCCGTACACTGCGGGTTCGCTATTGTTAGGCTTAATTCTTGCATATAAATTTAAAGCTTATTTGCGCGCACACCTTTGGAGCGAACAAGTTTTTGGCGCCGTTGCCGGGGAATTGGTAAAGACCAATCCAGTGCACGGTTGTCTAGCTTGGTAGCTTCTACGTTTGCTACTAATTACTCTTGTTGAGTGTTCTTGCAGATCTTTCATAGGTTTATGCGAAGAACGAGAGCCGGTAAAGAAATCGTTCCCTACGATCCCGAACCGGAAAATACTTACAAAAAGAAGTTGAGAGAGGCTCAGAAAATGGCCGCTAACAATGATCAAGAGATGGAGGATCTTAGAGCTGTATTAGCTGCAGCTCGAGATCAGATAAGGAAACAAGAAGAAGCCTTGAGGAAAGAGAGAGCTGATCAAGCTACTCTAGAAAACCGACTTCAGGCCAATATGGGCGACATGATGACACAAGCATAACTTGGACACCAGGAGAGAAACGAGGATGCTAGAGTTGTGATAAATCCACCTCCACCAGCACCCGTTAACATATAGCCACCACCAGTTTATGTGCCACCACCACCTCCACCAAGAGCGGAGCTAGCTGATCCGTTTGTGGGCATTCCGAAAACACTTGGGCAACGTATAGATCCAGTCCAATGAACCCCCCCCCTCCGGGCGTGCATTTGGTAGACCCAGGTGATCGTGACTTTGAGTTTAGACCTCCGGTAATTACTATGATCCAGCAGAGTCACTTCGGAGGAATGGAAAGGGAGTCACCGCACCAACATCTTCAGAACTTTGAGATCTTGATGGAAACATAAGGACCTTTAAGGTGCGAAAATAATAACTATAAGCTGCATGCTTTCTTTTTCTCTTTGAAGGACAAGGCGCTAGCTTGGAATCAATCACTTTCTGCCGGAAGAGTAAACACGTGGGAGGAAATGACCGCGGAGTTCCTAACCAAGTTCTTTCCACCATCGAAGAAGACGGAGTTTAGAGCTAAGATCAATGCATTTGTGATGAGGAATGACGAAAAAGTATTTTCAACTTATGGGAAAGGTTCAAGGACCTCTTATTGGATTGCCCACATCATAGGACTCCAAAGATTAATTTGCTTGTGATCTACTTTAAGGGGCTGGATGCGGAATCGCAATTAAAGGTACAATCACTTTCAAGTGGAACTTTCATGGACAAGCTGGTAGATGAGGCGTGGGAATTTGTTGAGAAGAAAACTTTCACCATGGAGAAGTACTCACGTAGAGGTGAAGAAGAGGAAAACCAAAGCTCAAGAGCTCCAGTGCTGAATCTTACCGCCTCTAGTGTTAAGGAGTTGAACACTTTGAATAGCGAAATGAAGGCCTTGAAAGACCTTTTGATATCTCATGTGAAGCAGCACAAAGAGCATGATGTGGGCTATGTTGGAAGAGGAAACCAACAGAGGAATAGGAACAACAATTGGAACAACAACAACAACCGGAACTCTAAGAACCATTGGAGATCGAATCAACAAAATTCCGGTAACCCTTATTCTCATGCTGAAAATTCACTAACTCCCCCTTCTTCTTCTTCTTCTTCTTCTTCTTCTTCTTCTTCTTCTTCTTTGAAAAGTCAGAGACAAGCTTCTGTTGGAGATTTGGGCTAAGTCTTCATTGTAACCGTTGAGCTTGTCTTGAGACAAGGTGCAATGAGTTGTTCACATGTGTGTCACTATGGTCCGGGTTGCGGGAGGCAAGCCAAGTGACCGGCACTAAGAACAACTAGTATTATAAGGGGAGTCAAATCAAAGCAAGGTGATTCACGACAAGGTCAACTTGTGCTAGCTTTTAGAAGGCAGACGTTTGGGGCTTTTTAGCCACATTTTATCGGCACACCTTTGGTTCTTAGGCCTTATATTGGCTAAAGAATATGTGGTTAAAAATTGGGAGCAATCCAAGCTCAAATGCTTAGTGAATGTCAATGAAGCAGCTAGTGAGCTTCTTAAGGAGCTACACTAGCTTGAGCTAAGATATTGAGTATTTGAGGATCTTGGAGCTTACCCTAGCTATATTAAAGTGAATGAAGCTCATTGGAAGTATTTGGACCAAGAAAAATAAGCTAGCTCTAAGCTAGCTCCGGGGAGCGGTTTTGGGCTCCCTATGTGGGCCTCGAGCCTCGGGCTTTCTAGGGCTTCAAGACCCATCTTCCAAGTAACTTCCAAGTAACTTCCATAACCGATTTTAACCGCTTTTAACTCCCCAAAACCGTGGCCCCCTATGCCTATAAAAGGGAGAGTCATTTGCACTTGATTCGACATTCGTTTTTGCAACAATAAAGCTTCTAGTTCCATTGTATTGACATTGGATAGGCCTTCTTATAAGCTTGTTTGCAAAACTCGAAAGACCAATATAGTTCCTTTGTATTGACAAAGGATAGGCATCCATCTTAGTTTGGTTTTGTATTGACAAAACCTAGGAATATCCTTTCTACAAAGTAAGACAAGTAAGTCTCTTACTTAGTCTTTGTAACGTGTAACGTTTTATCCCACTAAAGTATTTGGATATTCCCGGTGTAGGGGAGAATACACTTAGAAGTAAAATTCATTTATGAATGACTCATTACATTATCCAAGTCAATGGTTTTAACATATAACAACCGGTTTATAAGACGTGTAATTGAACTTAACTTCTATTTGAGTTTTGTCTACTCCTTTTTGGAGATTACAAACTCTTGCTTGAGTTTTGTCTACTTCTTTGGAGACTACAAACTCTTGATTGAGTTTTGTCTACTCCTTTGTGGAGATTACAAACTCTTAGTTGAGTTTTGTCTACTCCTTTGGAGACTACAAACTCTTGATTGAGTTTTGTCTACTCCTTTGCGGAGATTACAAACTCTTGGTTGGGTTTTGTCTACTCCTTTGTGGAGATTACAAACCCTTGGTTAATAACTAGTTTTTAGTTCAAGATAATTATATAATTTGTTTGGCAATTGGGAGAACCGTCTACTCACATAAGTGAGACTACGGCCCTTTGGTCTAAAACCGGACACCGAAACTCCAACAATCTTCTAAGTGTATTTATTGTTAATTGTTTTGTAGGATTGGATTGATCAATAATGAGTAAGACGTTAATGACAGAAATGACTTCTCGTTTTGGGAAGTTGGATAAGTTTGAGGGTGTAGACTTTAGGAGGTGGCAAAAGAAAATGCACTTCCTCTTGACTACAGTAAAAGTCGCTTATGTACTCACTACACCTAGACCGGCCGAGCCGGTTGATGATATGGTGGAGGAGATAGAGGTTGTCCGACGAAGGAGCAAATGGGATAATGATGACTACATATGTCGTGGTCATATTCTCAATGGCATGAGTGATGCATTGTTTGATGTCTACCAAAGTGTAGAGTCATCAACATCAATGTGGGATCAACTGGAGTCTAAGTACATGGCGGAGGATGCTTCATCTCGCAAATTCTTAGTCTCGGATTTTAACTCATATAAAATGGTGGACTCAAGGCCGGTAATGGAACAATACAATGAATTGCTCCGGATTCTTGGGAGGTTCACTCAACATGCCATGCATATGGATGATGCCATTGCGGTTTCGTCTATAATGGATAAGCTCCCCCCTTCGTGGAAGGACTTCCGCCATGTGCTAAAGTACAAGAAGGAAGAACTCACGTTGGTGGAACTTGGCTCTCACCTTCAAATTGAACAAGGCCTTAGGGAACAAGAAGGGGGACTCAAGAAGGAAGATAAAACTTCTACTTTCTACGAGGCCAACATAATGGATGGCAAGGGCAAAAGGAAGAGGTTCAAAGGAAAGGACAAAGGCAAGGACAAGGGAAATAAGTCCAAGAAGTCCAAAAAGGATAATGTTGACAAGAAACCAAAAGGTTCTTGTTGGAAGTGTGGCAAGACTGGCCACTTCAAGCGGGATTGCAAGGTTAAGGACGATGGATCCAAGGGTGGAGGCCAAAGTGGCCAAAACCCATTAAACCAAGGTGACTCACTTATGAGTCTTGATTCTAACTTTGATATAAATTCTGATTTGAATTATGTGTCATTAACTTTTGAATGTTTGTCCACGCAGGATGATGACCTTGGATGGTGGGTGGACTCGGGTGCAACAACTCATGTTTGCAAAGATCGACGTTGGTTCAAGACATACGCTGTTGTAAACGATGGAGCACTCATACATATGGGAAACGAGTCTACCACCCCCGTTTTAGGAAGAGGACGGGTTGATATGTACTTCACAAGTGGCAAGACTCTAGTCTTGTCAAATGTACTACATGCACCGGCCATTAGAAAGAATGTGGGTTCAAACAAGTCATAGAAGCCGACCGCTATGTATTATCTAGGAGAGGAACATTTGTAGGCTTTGGCCATTGGAATAATAATATGTTTCTTCTCTCTTTATGTAATAAACTTTCTAATAGTAATATAAACAAGAACAATTTGTTTACATTGTCTTCTTCTTCTTCTTCTTCTTCTTCTTCCAATTGTGATTTTGTTAAATGGTATGCACGACTTGGACATGTTCATTTTAAGAGTATGAACGACATGACTAAGGATGGTAGTTTACCTAAACTTGACTTGCCAAATGACAAGTGTAAAACGTGCATGTTGACCAAGATAACAAGACTTCCATTTCCTAGAGTTGAAAGAGAACAATCAATGCTCGGCTTAGTCCACACGGATCTAGGCGACTTGCACTCTACTCCTTCATTAGGAAAGAAGAAGTATTACGTAACATTCATAGATGATTACTCTAGGTATTGTTACGTATATCTACTCTTTGCAAAGAGTGATGCCTTAGACAAATTCTATGTATTCAAGAATGAATATGAGTTACAAGAAGGTAACTTAATAAAAAGACTACACACGGATCGTGGTGGTGAATTTATGGATAAGGAATATTTCGAGAGTGTCGGGATCATACATGAGACCACGGCACCTTACACACCACAATCAAATGGTGTGGCCGAACGAAAGAACCGAGTGCTTAAAGAGATGGTCAATGCCATGTTGTCTTACTCGGGTCTTAAGCATTCATTTTGGGGTGAAGCTATGCTCACGGCAAACTACTTGCTTAATCGTGTTCCAAACAAAAGAAGCAAGAAGACTCCTTATGAACTATGGTTCAAAAGGAAGCCAAACCTACATTACTTACGAGTTTGGGGATGTCGAGCCATAGTAAGGCTCAATGACAAAAAACGTAAAACTTTAGGTGAAAAAGGTGTTGAGTGTGTGTTCATTGGCTATGCAGAACACTCCAAAGCTTATAGGTTCTATGTGATAGAACCAAATGACTTCATCTCGGTTAATACCATAATAGAGTCTAGGGATGCCATCTTTGATGAAGATCGCTTCACCTCGGCTCCTAGGCCTAGGGAAGTGATCAACATGACTTTAGATGAGGAACACCCAAACAAGCATCGTAGGATTCAAGATGAATCCTGGGAAGCGTCCCACGGGCTTGACTTGACAGAGATTGCTCCTATGAGCAATAATTTGTCCCAAAAATCAATTTTCCAAGTGTTCTTGGTTGAAGGGTCAAGAGATAATGAAATGGATCGTCACTCTTACTTTCATATGGATGAGGATCCAAAGACATTTGATGAGGCCATGAAGTCTCAAGATGTTGCCTTTTGGAAGGAAGCAATCCAAGAGGAGATGGACTTCATTATGGGAAATCATACATGAGAGTTAGCCAACCTTCCTTCCGGTTGCAAACCTTTGGGATGCAAATGGATCTTCAAGAGGAAGATGAAAGTTGACGGTTCCATTGACAAGTTTAAAGCACGCTTGGTCATCCAAGGCTTTAGACAAAGGGAAGGTGTCGATTACTTTGACACATATGCTCCGGTGGCTAGGATTACAACTATTAGGTTATTAATAGCTATGGCGGCTATACATAATCTAGTGATTCATCAAATGGATGTCAAGACAACATTCCTTAATGGTGATCTAGATGAGGAAGTGTATATGAGACAACCTGAAGGGTTTGTTTTAAAAGGACAAGAGCACAAAGTGTGTCGCTTGGTCAAATCCTTGTATGGACTAAAGCAAGCTCCAAAACAATGGCATCAAAAGTTTGATGATGTCGTATTGTCAAATGAATTTAAGATAAATCAAGATGACAAGTGTGTTTATAGTAAGTTTGATCATACCGGTCAAGGTGTGATCATATGCTTATATGTTGATGACATGTTGATCTTTGGAACAAACCAAAGACAAGTAGATCTCACTAAGGATTTCTTGTCCACTAAGTTTTCTATGAAAGACTTAGGTGAGGCGGATGTGATTCTGGGCATAAGAATCAAACGTGATTCCAAAGGCTTAAGCCTCACACAATCACACTACATTGAGAAGATTGTCAAACGCTTTCAATGTGATAAAAGTACAATTGTTAGTACTCCTATGGACTCAAGTGAGAAGTTGATGCCCAACCAAGGATCAGATGTCTCTCAACTTGAGTATGCACAAGTAATAGGATGTTGCATGTATGCAATGACTAGCACTAGGCCAGATATTGCTTTTGCTATTGGTAAATTGAGTAGGTACACAAGTTGTCCTAGCTCACAACATTGGAAGGCAATAAGGCGTGTACTTAGGTACCTCAAGGGGACCATGGGTTTTGGCATCTTGTACAGTAAGTATCCTTCAGTGATAGAAGGCTACTCGGATGCGTCATGGATCACTAATCTAGATGATCACTCATCCACCACAGGATGGGTTTCTTGTTAGGTGGTGGTGCCATTTCATGGGCTTCAAAGAAGCAAACATGCATTACAACCTCGACCATGGAGTCCGAGTTTGTGGCACTTGCCGCTGCCGGCAAGGAAGCTGAATGGCTAAGAAATTTGGTTCTAGAAATTCCTCTATGGCCAAAACCGGTTTCTCCTATCTCGATTCATTGTGATAGTGCAGCTACGTTGGCTAAAACTTATAGCCAAACGTACAATGGGAAATCAAGACATCTTGGTGTGAGACATAGCTCGGTTAGAGAGCTCATAACTCACGGTATAATATCGGTCGATTTTGTGAGAACACACAATAATCTAGCCGATCACTTAACCAAGAGCTTGGCTAGGGACTTAGTTCAAAAGTCAGCCAAGGGGATGGGGTTAACGACCTAAATTGATAACGACTTGTCGTGGGACACCCAATTCGCCTATGGCTTGATGCCTTAGCCGAATTCAATGAGGAAAGCCCATTCCAAGAAGTTGTGAGCATAATATGTCCATCCAAGGTAATGCTCTATGCCTATATAATATGTATAGTTTGAAATATGTGATTTCTTAACAACTCTTTTGAAAAATTGCAATTATAGGTGCAAGATCAAAAGAGAGTTGGCTACGTGAACGTGAAGTGTCAAGGCTTCTTCAAGGGAGTAGATGGTCGACTCGCCTATATGTTCATTAAAGGATTAGGACACAATAGCCTTTAAATGTGTCATTTATTTATAAAGGAAATGTAAATTTCTTGTATGTTGCCTTCATGTACTTAAACAAGTTAAGTGGTTCAATCCATTAGGACACCACAATTCTTTAGTGCAGAATGTGTAATTATACTAATTCAATAAATTCAATCGAAAGATATTTATGATTATGCGAATATTTTGTTTGGATGTATGTCTATTAAAAGTTTCTTGACTTTGCTCAAATGGGGGAGGAATGTTGGAGATTTGGGCTAAGTCTTCATTGTAACCGTTGAGCTTGTCTTGAGACAAGGTGCAATGAGTTGTTCACATGTGTGTCACTATGGTCCGGGTTGCGGGAGGCAAGCCAAGTGACCGGCACTAAGAACAACTAGTATTATAACGGGAGTCGAATCAAAGCAAGGTGATTCACGACAAGGTCAACTTGTGCTAGCTTTTAGAAGGCCAACGTTTGGGGCTTTTTAGCCACATTTTATCGGCACACCTTTGGTTCTTAGGCCTTATATTGGCTAAAGAATATGTGGTTAAAAATTGGGAGCAATCCAAGCTCAAATGCTTAGTGAATGTCAATGAAGCAGCTAGTGAGCTTCTTAAGGAGCTACACTAACTTGAGCTAAGATATTGAGTATTTGAGGATCTTGGAGTTTACCCTAGCTATATTAAAGTGAATGAAGCTCATTGGAAGTGTTTGGACCAAGAAAAATAAGCTAGCTCTAAGCTAGCTCCGGGGAGCGGTTTTGGGCTCCCTATGTGGGCCTCGAGCCTTGGGCTTTCTAGGGCTTCAAGACCCATCTTCCAAGTAACTTCCAAGTAACTTCCATAACCGATTTTAACCGCTTTTAACTCCCCAAAACCGTGGCCCCCTATGCCTATAAAAGGGAGAGTCATTTGCACTTGATTCGACATTCATTTTTGCAACAATAAAGCTTCTAGTTCCATTGTATAAACATTGGATAGGCCTTCTTATAAGCTTGTTTGCAAAACTCGAAAGACCAGTATAGTTCCTTTGTATTGACAAAGGATAGGCATCCATCTTAGTTTGGTTTTGTATTGACAAAACCTAGGAATACCCTTTCTACAAAGTAAGACAAGTAAGTCTCTTATTTAGTCTTTGTAACGTGTAACGTTTTATCCCACTAAGGTATTTGGATATTCCCGGTGTAGGGGAGAATACACTTAGAAGGAAAATTCATTTATGAATGACTCATTACATTATCCAAGTCAATGGTTTTAACATATAACAACCGGTTTATAAGACGTGTAATTGAACTTAACTTCTATTAGAGTTTTGTCTACTCCTTTTTGGAGATTACAAACTCTTGCTTGAGTTTTGTCTACTCCTTTGGAGACTACAAACTCTTGATTGAGTTTTGTCTACTCCTTTGTGGAGATTACAAACTCTTAGTTGAGTTTTGTCTACTCCTTTGGAGACTACAAACTCTTGATTGGATTTTGTCTACTCCTTTGCGGAGATTACAAACTCTTGGTTGGGTTTTGTCTACTCCTTTGTGGAGATTACAAACCCTTGGTTAATAACTAGTTTTTAGTTCAAGATAATTATATAATTTGTTTGGCAATTGGGAGAACCGTCTACTCACATAAGTGAGACTACGGCCCTTTGGTCTAAAACCGGACACCGAAACTCCAACAGCTTCATCAAGTTCAAGCCAGCCGGTGAAGGACAAGTTTGAAGCAATGATAGAAATATTGATGGGGAAGATGCAAGGGTTAGAGAACCATGTCACTTCAATTTCTAAGGCCCAAAAAGCCTTGTAATATAAAGTGTTTAGCAAGGCTGAAAGAGCTCCTAGAGATCAAAGGAGACTTCGTGGAGTAACTGAAGACAACCCGAAAGGGCGAGTGATGTCGATCACTACGAGGAGCGGCGTGAAAACCACCGATCCTGCGCCAAAAGAGAAAGAAAAAGGCGAGCAGCTAGTAGAAGTTGAGGTTCCGGCCGAGAAAGAAGAGGAGAAGGTTCCCGTTTATGTTCCTCCTCCGGCCTACAAACCTTTGCTTCCGTTTCCACAAAAAAGAGCGAGAGGACATCTTGATAAACACTTTGGTAAGTTCATTGAACTAATGAGCAAACTGCATATTAACATACCTTTTATTGATGCAATTTTAGGTATGTCATCCTATGGAAAGTTCTTGAAGGAAATCCTCTCCAACAAGAGGAAGATAGAGAATTCTGGTGAAGTAAAGATGATTTCCGAGTCATCTGAACTCATCAAAACTATGACGGAGAGGAAGCCACCCAAGTTGAGAGATCCGGGTTCGTTTTGTGTACCCATTGGCATTGGAAAGGTCCCATATGATGCTCTTTGTGATCTAGGAGCAAGCTTGAGCATTATCCCACTTGCCTTGTGCGAAAAGGTTGGTTTAGGAGAACCTAAACCTATGAAGATGACGTTGTACATGGCGGATCGATCCATCACTCGACCCGTTGGTGTACTCGAAGATATACCGGTAAAGCTTGGTGAATTCTATATTCCAATTGATTTTGTAGTTTTGGATATTCTTGCAGATTACCGAATCCCAATCATACTTGGAAGGACGTTTCTAGCCACATCCGGTTGTTTGGTTGATTGCAAGAACGCCAAACTGGAATTCAATATTGAAGAATAGAAAGTTGAGTTCGTACTCTCAACTTTAATCAAGGAACCAACTCTAGGAGAAGAAGTCTTCAACATCCATGACGAAGAAGATTCAAGAGAAATGGTTAGCTCTATTTTGCTGAGTGATCCGCTGCAGAAGGCCATTAGCATGAGCATTATGGAAGGAGGAGTCGAAGAATGTTGTGACTCCGAGGTAAAGGCTTTGGAAGTGCTAGAAGAGGAACCAATTGAAGTCTTTGAAGAATTTCACGTTGGCTCGCAAAAAGGCCAAAACCACGGCCAAACTCAAGATTCCACGGGGGTGGAAATAATTAATTCCCCCGTGGAACCACAACTCGAGAGCAGACACGGGGAGAACCACGCCCGTGGAAGTATTAGAGGGGCCGTGGAAACTGAAATTCCCGAGACTCATTTCCCTCTTCTTGAAAACTCTCTTGGATATTCTTCTACCCCTCCTACATCCTTGGGAACACCCAAGGACAACTCGGAAGGTGTAAACACACCAACAAAGGAACCACCAACTTTGGAGTTGAAACCTCTCCCAACACACTTAAGGTACACTTTTCTTGGACCCAATTGTAACACCCCGAATCCGCGGGACTCGGGGCGATACGGGTTGGGGCCTCACAATCGGCCCCGACCCTTAGCGTGACAACAATTTCACCGGATCTTGTAACAAGACACAAATAACGGCCAAAACAAAATACATTTTTATGCAATGCAATGAAACCCGAAACCATACATACAAAAGACTTCAGCTGAGATACAACTCCAAAGACCAAACGCCATATACGCGGCATACAACATACAAGAACAAAACACAACCCGACTCCAACCAAAACCCACTCCTAAAATGTACGGAACCCCGACTGCTAACTTTTCCGGATCTCTCAGCCGCATTCCTAACCTGCAAGGCAATCTACAACAATCGGTATAAACCGTTAGCTAATATTCAAAATATTAGAATCAAGGCGAAAGACACAAACACAAGTAAATCATCGTAAGCACACATCATATTCCAAAACACACAAATTCGGTTTATTATCTTTGTATTATTAAGTCATATCCCGTTCTAATTCATCTTCTTTTGTGACACGAGAATCTCCCAAAACTCGCCTCGGTCACCACTTACCGGCATGGAACGGTACGGATTCATCCGACCGTCTAACCAGCACGGGCTAGTCGCCAAGAACCTCCTACCTCTACGCAAGAGCTAGGCAGTGATGTCACGGCCCGTTATCATACACTTGGGCCAAATAATATAAAGGTCGGTAGTCCTATTTCCGGTTTAATTGTTATAACATAAACAATAAACACACACCACCAAACACACGTAGATGCTAATACAAGGAATACGAGCTAAGTAAGTCCGGAGACTTACCTCTTCAACAATAGAACATGCGAAATAGGAGAGGGGATCTATGAGGCGGCAAGGGACTCCGACGAGAGCAGCGAGGAGATTCAGAACGGCGAGGGCCTCTCCGACGGTTGCGAATCTTCTCCAGTTTGGCGAAGGCGGCAAGGTGGGGCAGAGCGACGGCGGCTTTGGGGGCTCCAAAGATCCTTGTTGGCGGCGATTGCTTCCGATGAGGCTCGAAGAGAGAGATAACAGAGAAGCAGAGGGAGAGAGAAGGGGTAGGAGGCTGTGGCAACCTAGGTACTGGCTTCCGGCGAAGCAAAGGCCTTCAGGCAGCAGGGCAAATCGAGGCGGCACTTGCAGGTTCCTTTGGTGGTGTCGACCGAGGATAAGGTGGAGCATTTGTACGACGGCGAGTTCCAAAGAAAGAGAAGGAGATCGAGGCATCGGTTGAAGGGGTTGCCGGTTGGTACACTCCCGGTGGTTGACAACAGATCAATAGAGGAAGCTCGAGAGGACAGGAAGCAGGGAAGGGGGAGGGTAGGCGGAGTGGGGCGTTTCCGGTGATGGAGTATTGGTGGTTGCTGGTGAAAACAGAGGGAAGGTTGAGAGGTTGAAAGACCGTGGGAGCGATGGGGTGCCGAGGTGAGGTGAGGTGAATGAGGAGAATGTTGGTGAGATGTGTGTATGCTGGTTTGATTGAGTATGGAAGAGGGAAAGCAGGTAGTTGGGCGGGGTAGCTGCATAGAGTGAAACATGAGTCGGGCTAGGGAGTAGAGGTGCACATGGCTCTCGAGGTAGGAGAAAGCGAGCCAAGGGTCAAGATGGCTGGGTGGCAGGAAGCAATCCTCAACAAAAAAATGGATAAAATAAAGTAGAATAAAATAAACTCGGTAGAATGCTGGAACGGAATTTCTAGATTCGAAAAACTTTCTGAAATTTTCCGTAATAAATACGGGAAATATATATAGAAAAATAAATAAATATACTCGTAAAATAGTTTATGATATAAAATCATTCTCGTAATTTAAATTACAACGTAAGAATAATCGCAAAAATATTTAGGTTATTAAAATATTAATAAAAATACGGGAAAAAAATATATGTCCAACACACCTAATATTTGGGGCTTTACACAAATGATACATATCCGGTCATAGTTAGTTCAACCTTAACTGATGATGAGCACGCCAACTTATGAATGTTTTAAAATTACATAGGAAGGCCATAGGATATACAACTGATAATCTTATAGGAATCAAACCTTCTTTGTGCATGCATAAAATACTAATGGAGGATGACCATAGACCTTCACGTGAACCTCAACGACGGTTAAACCCGATCATGAAAGAGATTAAGAAAAAGGAAGTCCTCAAACTTCTTGATGCAGGTATCATTTTCCCCATCTCCGATAGCAAGTGGGTGAGCCCCATCCACGTCGTTCCAAAGAAAGGGGGAATGACCGTTGTGACAAACGAGAACAACGAGTTAATTCCCACTAGAACCATTACGGGATGACGCGTTTGTATTGACTACCGGAAGCTGAATGTTGCGACTAGGAAAGATCATTTCCCTCTACCTGTCATTGACCAAATGCTGGAAAGGTTAGTGCAACACTCTCATTTCTGCTATCTGGATGGTTATAATGGTTTCTCTAAGATTCTCATCCACCCCGACGATCAGGAGAAGACCACATTCACGTGCCCTTGGGGTACGTTTGCCTACAGGAGGATGTCGTTTGGTTTGTGCAACGCCCCAGCCACCTTTCAAAGGTGTATGATGGTAATATTTTCTGAGTTATCGAAAACATCATGGAAGTTTTCATGGACGACTTCTCCGTATACGGTTCTTCTTTTGACAATTGTCTTTCTAACCTTTCCTTAGTCCTGTAGTGTTGTGAAGACACTAACCTTGTTCTAAACTGGGGAAAGTGTCATTTTATGGTGACCGAAGGAATTGTTGTAGGTCATTTAGTCTCGAATCGTGGCATTGAGGTTGATAGTGCCAAGATCGAAACGATCAAGAAGCTACCTCCACCGTCATTTGTAAAAGGGGTAAGAAGTGTCCTGGGACATGCTGAGTTTTATAGAAGGTTCATTAAAGATTTTTCTAAAATTTTTAAGCCATTGACTAACCTACTAATGAAGGATGTACTCTTTGAACTTTCGAAAGAATGCCTATATGCCTTTTACAAGATAAAAGAAGCATTAATCTCAACACCCATCATTCAACCTCCGGATTGGAATCTTCCATTTGAAGTGATGTGCGATGCAAGTGACGTGGATGTAGGAGCGGTACTAGGACAAAAAAAGGATGGACGAACTCATTCCATCTATTATGCTAGCAAAACTCTGGATGAAGCTCAACGCAACTACGCCACAACAGAGAAGGAATTGCTTGCAGTTGTTTATGCTTTTGAGAAGTTCCATTCTTATCTCATAGGAGCGAAGGTGATGTTCGCCACTTAGCGTGCGTGCAAATAAGCTTTAATTATAAAACTAGAAATCAAGCAAGCGAACCCACAGTGTACGGATCGATATAGTTAAGCAAGAATTTCAGAGTATCGAACACAGGGATTTGGGGGGTTAAATCCAGTTATAGATTATCAAGCAAGTGAATATGTGAGCTTTTCAAATATTGGGAAAACAACAACCCTAAAGATCCAGGAATCCAGCTGTGGCAATCGATTCAAGATATACTAAAGATATAAGGACAGAGTTAAGATATGCAAAGGTATACGAATATAAGGTAATCGTACGGTGAAGTTCCAAAAACCTTATATGACTCACCTACAAGGCACTCTCTATAAAGGTTGTTGAGGCTTCAATATAGAAAGGTTCTAAAGGTAAGAATTAATGTCAAATACCCAAACTTGTAATCCAAGGATCAAGACTAACTAAACCGATTAAGGTTGTGACACTCACAATCAAGGTAGAGGTTGTTGAGGCTTCACTACCACCTAGAAAAGGCAAGCCAAGACTAAGTTAAAGCGAATCTTTAACTTTGGATTAAAGTAAAAGCAGGTTCGTAAACTAACACAAAATTACGGGTAGTTCTTGAGTTCCACGGCCGTGGAAGCTCAAGAACAGACCGTGGATTAGGGTTGTTGGCGATTCTCTCTAACTCTCAGGGTCCAATCTGTTTACGATCGATCTATCATCATCTAAGCCACAACTATCAACCCTTCACCTTAGAATTGTTAAGGGTTTTTAGCCAACAATAGTCATATTGATATCAAATTCAAGATTTAAAAGAATGAAGGATGAAAACTTCCGAAAACTTCCAATAACTTTAAAGGCAATCTCAAATCCACAAATCAAGAACAATAACGTCAATGGATTTGGAATAATGCAAACAATCACAAATCTTAGATAAGAAGGAAGAACGGGATGTCAATCCGTCTCCTGAATCAAACCTAAATGAGAAGCGAAATCTTCTCACGAACAATCTTCCAAATCTTCCACTCTTCCGTCAATCCGGAAATCTCAACGGTAGAACGCAAATCTCTCAATCACAATCTCCGCAAGATGTGAAATTAGGGCAATTCCAAGCGTAAGCGAAGTGCGTCTAAGCGTAAGCGAAGGTGCGTCTAAGCAGAGGTGACGGAATCTCCCTTCGTCCATCCTTTTATAGTGTAAGATAAATATAAGCCCGGCCCGATAGCGTAGAAGATCGTGGCTTAAAGTGTGGAGAAAAAGATCGCCAAGATCATGGTCGTGGAAGGGTTCCACGGCCGTAATTTAGAGCGTGGAAATCATCACGGTTTGACACAACTCTTCCACGGCCGTAGAAGTTTCTGGAATGAACCACGCTTCCCTTGCCAAGGTTCCAGGGCCGTGGACTTGAACGTGGAATGTAGTACGGCCGTATTTTAGAGCGTGGTTTAGGGCTAGAACGTGATTCTTCCTTAGTCTCGTGCATTCTTCAAGTTGGCACTTCCTTAGCTCCTAGGAATGTCCTCAATTCATGGACATGCTCAATCAAACTCCATCCTTGCTCAATTCCGTTCGGAAATAGCTCTTAATTGCCTACAATCAACATAAAGCTTGTGTAGATCTCTATATCGACATTATAGACAAACTAGCTCACAAATGTACCCATGCTTAATCAATGACTATCAATATGGATGAAATACACTTAGAAAACGTTCTTTAAATATCACAATATTTCATGCTAACAAATAACCCCATACTTGCCACTTGCTTGTCCCTAAGCAAGGTCTTTCAAAAGCTTTAAAACACAAGTTAGGATGAAATATGTGTACCTTCTCAAAGCAAAACTTCTTTTGGATGAATGTGCCTTCTAATCAATAGATCATTCTCAAATCTTGCTTCATTCGTTTATAAGACTTTCATACACTTAATCAAAGAGTAAAGAGTGAATAAAGTTCATGAATCAATTAAACTTCCATACAACATCATAACCTTCAAACATTATCAAAATCAATCATAAGAAACTTCAATTTAGATCACCAAGTCATATAACATTCTTTTGATCTTAAGGACTTTTAAACAAGGTCTAGAATGTGGAAAGGGGAGGAAAACTTTAAGGAATGTGGTGCATGAATCCGGGAAAGTGGATAACTACTCTTTTCTTCTTCTCTTGCGGTTTCCGCAATACCTTCAACTTAGAGCTTCGCTCTCTTCTTTTCATTTTTCGACTTTACTTTTGGAGTTATGGATAGAGGTACACAAAAACCGAAGTCTAGGAGATTGACGTTTCTCAATTTTTATGAGATGCCTCAAACCCTTAGCGCACATACCATAATCCGCTAGGAATATCGCTCAATCCGACTTTGGCAAGACACAAACACCCGGCTATGTGAATGGTGCCGAGTTACTCATCATCATGATTGACTTCCCCAAACCTACAATTTCTTTCTATTCTTTTGATTGCAAATAATTGCTTTCAAGGCCCTCCCACATCAAACATGCCAATATCAATCAACTCTTCCAAATTCCCGGATAGGTAAAGGATGCCATTATTTCAAATGAGGGGCTAAATGATCAAAGAAAGAGGAAAGAAAATCGAATTGCCTTAATCATCTCAACAAGAAGTTTAAGAACTTATAGTGTGATTTCAACCTTATTTTCTCAACATGATTTAAGTAACATTCATCACATTATGAAATTTGCAAAAGAGGTATAGTCAATTCATTCAATTTCTTTTCAATTCACTATTCGTTTAAGCATGCAATTGTCATCAAACTCAATTCACAAGTAGTGATTATCATAGAAATCCTCTCTATCCTTAGAAGCACAAAATTTTCAAAATTTTTCAATTTTTATGGGTTTTTCAAACTCTTTTTCATGCAATGCAATAAAGAAACGTGTAACAACATAATGAACATGCAAGATAGTCTCAATAGAAGCAATCAAAGTGAGTAAGAGTTAATTCAAACTTTTAGTCACACCCCACCCCATACTTGGAACAAATATTGTCCCTAATGTTCAAATAAAAGAAAGAAAAGAAAAGAAAGAAAGAAAAAGACTCACAAAATGGCGGTGGAGCGGCTAAAGTTGTCGGTCATCATCATCGTCACTGCGGTGGAGGCGGGAATGGAGAGAAGCTAGGATCATAGTACCGCCCGAACTGCTGGCGGTAGACGTCTCTCATCATATGGTCGAGGTCATCCATGCGTCCATCTCTAGCGTCAGCTCGGATCTCCAATGCTCCCACTCTATCAGAAAGGCTAGTAGCCCACTCTGGCATCTGCTCATACCAACCTGGAGCCTGGTTGTACCACCCTGGTGCATCTGACGGTGCTGGTGCTGGTGCTGGTGGTGCCTGTGCAGACCATGGAGGTGGAGCTCCGTACCATGCAGGAGGGGTCTCCATCCAAGTGGGTCTCTCGCTCACGCTGGCGCGGCGAGAAGATGAACTTGAAGCTCTGGCGGGACGTGGAGAACGTCTAGGCATGTCAAGGACCACATCCGGCTGATCCGGGAATGTGCCAAAGTCATCAGCTCCTCCTCCTCCTCCCTCATACTGGTCTCTCATCTCCTCCTCCTCAACTACAGGTGGTGGTGGAACATATGGAGGAGCTGCAATCCTGTTCGCATGCATAGCAGCGAACGTCGCCTTCCAATTATGGTGTCCAACCATAATGGAATACTCTGGGAGCCACTCAATGCCCCTCCCCGTCCTGCTCTCCCATGGCATAGCTGCATAAGGTGGACCTCTATGGGTGGGAAAGATGATACCTCTAGTCATGAAGGCCTGGAGTCCTAGGGGTACAACAGAGATACGTGTACAAGCAGAAAAATCTACCCCTAAGGTCCTAGCAAGGTGGGTGACTATCCCACCATATCCAATGTTGCCAGCCCTCTTGTTCTTTAGCTTGCTCATGGTGGCAGCTAAGAGGGTGGCGCAGTCAGCAGGGCGTCCATAGAGCATGGAGTACAGAAGGAAGAGCTCATCCGTCTTAATCTTTTGAGGTGTCTCCGTCCTAGGGAAGAGACACTCAGAAAGAACCCGGTGAGCAATCTTCAAGGCTAAGTGATACATCAACTTAGCCTTGGTATCAGCTGGTTGCCAGCGGTCCTCGCTGGCATAAATCATGGCTACCTCCTCCCAAAAATCCTTGGCGTAAACGCCGTTGGGGAAACGACCATTGAAGGTCTCTTGGAACCCAAAGACGGCTCCAAACTCTCAAATGGTAAAATCATAGTTTCTTTCCATAAGACGGAGAGAAACTGTCATATCCACATGGTTGTGCTCAAAAGACGTCACAACCTCTCTCGTGATCTCCTCGTAGGCGTCTTCTCGGATAGCCGAGAAGATGATAAGGCCGGCTCTATTCAAGAGCCAAGTAAGGTCATCTATGATGTGAAGAGGAGCTAAATCCTCCAACAATAGGTACCTAGGTCCTATAACAGCTCTCTTGTGGATCCTCTCTAAGGCGTCAAGATGATCCTCGTGAATGGTGGGTACTTTAGGGCTAGGAGGTGATGGCGATTGTTCGCCCCTAGAGGTGTGTGCAAATAAGTTTTTAAATTTATAAAACTAGAATCAAGCAACGAACCCGCAATGTACGGATCGATATAGTTAAGCAAGAATTCCAAAATATCGAACACAGGGATTTGGGGGGAACGAACTCGATTGCAGGTTATCAAGCAAGTAAATATGGGAGTTTTGCAAATATTGGGAAAACAACAATCCTAAAGATCCAGGTGTCCAGCTGTGGCAATCGATTCAAGATATACTTAATGATGTAAAGACAGAGTTGAGATATGCAAAAGTATACTAATGTAAGGTAATCGTACGGTGAAGTTCCAAAAACCTTATATAACTCACCTACAAGGCACTCTCTATACAGATTGTTGAGGCTCAATATAGAAGGATTCTAGAGACGAGAATTAGTGTCAAATACCCAAACTTATAATCCAAGGATCAAGACTAACTTAACCGATTGAGGTTGTGACACTCACAATCGAGGTAGAGGTTGTTGAGGCTTCACTACCACCTAGAAAAGACAAGTCTAAACTAAGCTAAAGCAAATCTTTAACTTTAGATTAAAGTAAAAGCAGGTTCGTAGACTTAAGGGAAATCACGGTTAGTTCTTGAGGTTCCACGGCCGTGGACTCAAGAACAGACCGTAATTTAGGGTTGTCGGCGAATCTCTCTAACTCTCAGGGTCTAATCTGTTTGCGATCGATCTATCATCATCTAAGCCACAACTATCAACCCTTCACCTTAGAATTGTTAAGGGTTTTTAGCCAATAACAGTCATGTTGATATCAATTCAAGAATTAAAAGATAAAAAGATGAAACTTTCAAGAACTTTCAATAATCTTCAATTCGATCTCAAAGTCACAAAGAGAACAAGCAATGTCAAAAGATTCACAATAGAACAAGCAATCGTAATCCTAGGAAAGAAAAGAGAAAACGGGATGTCAATCCGTTTTCCGAGTCAAACCTAAACAAGAAGAGAGATCTTCTTGCAAAATCTTCTAAGAACTTCGATCTTCCGCCAATCCGGAGATCTCAACAGCAATCTCCACCAAAAGTGCGAGATTAGGAGAATTGCCAAACACGAACTTCGATCTCTCAAAGAGATGTCAATAATTCCAAGCAAGTTAAGCAAAGTGTAAGCGTGTCTAAGCGATGATGAATGAGGGTAAACGGGGCTAAGCGAAGGTGACGGAATCTTGCTTCGTCCGTCTTTTTATAGTGTAGGGCAAAATGTCGGCCCGGCCCAATCTTTAAAAGATCGTGGCTTCAAAGTGTGGCGAAAAGATTCGCCAAGATCACGGTCGTGGAAGTGTTCCACGACTGTAATTTAGAGCGTGGAAACAAATACGGTTTGCAGCATATGTTCCACGGCCGTGTAATCCCCTGGAATGAACATGAATTTCTGACTCCAAATCCACGGTCGTGGAATTGAACGTGGAATGTGATACGGCCGTATTTTAGGGCGTGGTTTAGGGCAATAACGTGATTCTTCCTTAAACTCGTGCATTCCTCAAGTAAAACTCCAATTTGCTTCCAAAGAATGTCCTCAATTCGTGGACATATCAACTCAACTCTCCTTTGCTCGATTCCGTTCGGAAATAGCTCCAAATCACCTATAATCAACATAGAACTAGTGTAGACATCCATATCGACAATATAGGTAATACTAGCTCACATATGCACAAAGTTCAATCAAAGACTATCAATATGAATCAAATACGTTTAGAAAACGTGCCTAAAATATCACAATATTTCATGCTAACAAATAACCCCATACTTAACACTTGCTTGTCCCTAAGCAAGGTCTTTCAAAAAGCTTTAAACAACAGTTAGGATGAAATATGTGTACCTTCTTTTGGATGAATGTGACTTCTAAAGAATAGATCATTCTCAAACCTTGCTTCAATCGTTTTTCAAACTTTCACACACTTAATCAAAGAGTAAAAGGCAAAGAAAATTCATGAACCAACTTAACTTCTAAACAAGCATTATAACCTTCAAATATTATCAAAATCAATCACAAGAAACTTCAATTTAGATCACCAAGTCATATAACATTCTTATGATCTTAAGGACTTTCAAAGAAAAGGTCTAGAATATGGAAGGGAAGGGAAAACTTTAAGGGAAAGTGGTGCATAAATCCGGGAAAGTGGACAACTACCTTCTTCTTCTTATGTGGTTTCCGCAACACTTCAACTTAGAGCTTCGCTCTCTTCTTTTCATTTTTCGACTTTACTTTTGGAGTTATGGATAGAGGTGCACAAAAACCGAAGCCTAGGAGATCGGCGTTTCTCAAATTTTTCAAGAGATGCCTCAAACCCTTAGCGCACATACCATAATCCGCTAGGAATATCGCTCAATCCGACTTTGGCAAGAGACAAACACCCGGCTATGTGAATGGTGCCGAGTTACTCATCGTCATGATTGACTTCCCCAAACCTATAATTTCTTTCTATTCAATTGATTGCAATTAATTGCTCTCATGGCCCTCCCACATCAAACATGCCTTTTTCTCATTCACTTCTCCAAATTCCCGGATAGGTAAAAGAGGCTAATATTTCAATGAGGAGCTAGATGATCAAAGAAAGAAGAAAGAAAGTATTGAACTGCCTTAATCATTTCAATAAGAAGTATAGGAACTTATAACGTGATTTCAACTTCAATTTCCTATCATGATTTAGGTAACATTTTCACATTATAGAACTTGCAAAAGAGGTGAAATTCATTCATTCAAATTCTTTTCAATTCACAATCCTTCTAAGCATGCAATTGTCATCAAACTCAATCCACAAGTAGTGATTATCATGGAAATCATCTCAATTCATTAGAAGCACTTTTTCGAAATTTTTCAAATTTTTATGGGTTTTTCAAGTCACTTTTCATGCAATGCAATAAGGAAACGTGTAACACATAATGAAGATGCAATACCTTGGGTTGCCTCCCAAGAAGCGCTTTGTTTAAGGTCCGTAGCTAGACCAGTCTCGCACTTATTCGAGTGCGGTAGGCGCAAACTCCTCAGCTTGGAGTTCCGGCGTATACTTCTTGAGTCGTTGACCGTTCACCTTAAAACTTCCACTAGCTTCACCCCATACTTCAACTGCACCATGAGAGAAAATACGTTTGATTAGAAAAGGTCCGGTCCAACGGGATTTAAGCTTACCTGGAAAGAGGCGAAGTCTTGAATTGAAGAGGAGAACTTGATCCCCTTCTTTGAAGTCCTTTGGAATGATATGCTTATCATGCCAACGCTTTGCTCTTTCCTTGTAGATCTTAGCGTTTTCATAGGCGTTCAAGCGAAGTTCATCCAGCTTGTTGATGTCTAGGAGACGCTTCTCTCCCGCTTCCTTCATGCCGAAATTCAGCCACTTGATAGCCCAAAACGCTTTGTGCTCCAGCTCTACCGGCAAATGACAAGACTTCCCATACACAAGGTTGTATGGTGTGGTTCCTATGGGAGTCTTGTACGCAGTCCGGTACGCCCATAATGCATCATCTAGTTTCAAGGACCAATCCTTCCTAGTCCTTGAAACCGTCTTCTCTATAATTCCCTTGATCTCCCTATTTGAGATCTCAACTTGTCCACTCGTTTGTGGATGGTAAGGGGTAGCGATCTTGTGAGTAACCCCATACTTAGCTAGAAGAGCTTCAAAGCGACGGGCTATGAAGTGAGAACCCCCATCACTAATGATTGTTCTTGGTGTTCCAAATCGCGGAAAGATGGTCTTGTTGAAGAACTTAACCACCACCATGGCATCATTTGTGGGAGAGGCAATTGCTTCCACCCATCTAGAAACGTAGTCTACCGCCAATAGTATGTATTGGTTTCCACAAGAAGAGGGGAATGGTCCCATGAAGTCGACTCCCCAAACGTCGAAAATCTCCACTTCTTGGATGTTGTTGAGGGGCATCTCGTTCCTTCTAGAAATATTGCCTGTTCTTTGACAAGCATCGCAGCAAGAGAGAAGGGATTGCACATCTCTAAATAAAGTAGGCCAATAGAATCCAGATTGCAATACCTTTGCGCTAGTCTTGTTCGAACTAGCGTGTCCTCCACAAGGTAGTGAATGACAATGGCGGATGACACTTTGCATCTCATCTTCCGGCACACATCGCCGTATGATGCCATCCGGACCTCTCTTAAAGAGGAGAGGCTCGTTCGAATAGTATTCCCGGACGTCCTTAAAGAACTTCTTCCTTTGTGCGTAGGATAGTCCGGGCGGTATCTCCTGGCAAACCAAATAGTTAACAAAATCAGCAAACCATGGTTCGTTACCTTTGGAGATCTCGTTGATGCACTCCTCTATGATGTGTAGGTGTTCGTCCGGAAAGGAGTCATCAATGGGTAGATGGTCGTCCTCTAGATGTGTGAGGCGACTCAAATGATCCGCAACAGAATTTTCTGAACCTTTCTTGTCGCGGATCTCAAGATCGAATTCTTGTAGGAGAAGAATCCATCTAATTAGCCTTGGCTTCGCGTCTTTCTTCGCAAGGAGGTACCGGATCGCAGCATGATCCGTGTAGACAATCACCTTTGCACCTACAAGATAAGAGCGAAACTTGTCAATAGCGTAGACAATGGCTAGAAACTCTTTTTCTGTAGTGGCGTAGTTGAGCTGAGCTTCGTCTAGCGTCTTGCTAGCGTAGTATATGGCATGGGTTCGCCCTTCCTTTCGTTGTCCAAGAACAGCTCCAATAGCTACGTCACTAGCATCGCACATAATCTCGAAGGGGAGAGTCCAATCCGGGGGTTGGATGATAGGTGCTGAAATTAGAGCTTGCCGAATGGTGTTAAACGCATCTAAACATTCCTGCAAAAACTCAAAAACCGCATCCTTCATCAATAGATTAGTGAGAGGTTTTGATATCTTAGAAAAGTCCTTAATGAAGCGTCTATAAAATCCAGCATGTCCTAGGAAACTTCTTATCCCTTTCACCGAAATTGGGGGAGGGAGTTTCTCTATGGTCTCTATCTTAGCCTTGTCTACTTCTATCCCTCTACTAGAGACTAAGTGACCTAATACGATTCCTTCCTTAACCATGAATTGACACTTCTCCCAATTAAGAACTAGGTTAGTGTCTTCACAACGTTGTAAAACAAGAGAAAGGTTAGAAAGACAATCGTTAAAAGAGGAACCGTATACGGAGAAGTCGTCCATGAAGACTTCCATGATTTCCTCTACGTACTCGGAGAAGATGGCCATCATGCACCGTTGAAAGGTGGCTGGGGCGTTGCAAATCCCGAACGGCATTCTCCTATAGGCGAACGTACCCCAAGGGCACGTGAATGTGGTCTTCTCCTGATCGTCCGGATGTATCGGAATCTGAAAGAAACCACTATAACCGTCAAGGTAGCAAAAATGTGAATGTTGTGCTAACCTTTCAAGCATTTGATCGATGAATGGTAAGGGAAAGTGATCCTTCCGCGTCGTGTTGTTGAGCTTGCGATAGTCTATGCACATTCGCCATCCAGTCACGGTTCGGGTAGGAATGAGTTCGTTGTTCTTGTTGGTGATGACCGTCATTCCTCCCTTCTTCGGAACTACTTGAACTGGACTCACCCATTTGCTATCGGTGATAGGATAGATGATACCTGCATCAAGAAGTTTAAGAATTTCCTTCTTGACAACCTCCTTTATGGTCGGATTCAACCGCCTTTGAGGTTGTCTTGAAGTTCTAAAATCCTCCTCCATTAGTATCTTATGCATACATAGGGAGGGTTTAATTCCTACCAAGTCCTCGATAGTGTAGCCTATGGCTTTTCTATGTTTCCTAAGGACTATCATGAGCTGTTCATGTTCATCTATGCTTAGTTCGGAGCTAACAATGACCGGAAAGGTAGAATTAGATCCAAGAAAAGCGTACCTTAGATGAGTAGGGAGTGGTTTGAGTTTCATCACTTTCGGAGCTTCCAATGGTCCTTGAGGGGCATCCGACGTTTCCTTAGAAGTTTCTAAGGTTGTTGAGTGGTTTGGAGAAGAATCAAAAGAAGTTGAAGAAGTAAGCCGATCACCCTCTTCCACGGTCAGAATTACGGCCTCTCCATGTGTTCCACGGCCGTGTAATCCCCTGGAATGGAGGTCGATTTTGGTTGTGAAATCCACGGTCGTGGAATACATGGTATGACCGTGGATTCTTACATTCTCAGCCTCATCGTGGAGTTTCTCAAACTCCACTTCATGCATCTCTTCTTGTGCTTCTAAGACTTCAATTTCCTCTTTGCACTCTTCTTCTTCCCCTACATTGGTTAGACTCATAGTGATAACCTTTTGTAAAGGATCGTTGAAGAGAATCGCACTTACCTCCTCCCTAGACAAACCTTCTTCATCTTGGATATCGTAAATATCCTCGTCAAAGATTGGCTCCTTTACTAGAGTGGAAAGAACGAACTCTACTTTCTCTTCTCCAATATCAAAAGCGAGTCTCCCATTCTTGCAATCGACCATGCATCCGGAAGTTGCAAGAAACGGTCTTCCGAGTATGATCGGGACCGGACTATCTGCAGGAATGTCAAGCACGACAAAATCAATAGGGACAAAGAATTTACCTAGCTTGACCGGGACGTCTTCTACAATACCGACGGGGCGAGTGATGGATCGATCCGCCATGTATAACGTCATCTTGATCGGTTTGGGATCGCCTAAACCGATCTTCCTACATAATGCAAGTGGTATGATGCTCACACTTGCTCCCAAGTCACATAAAGGGTCATATGTGACATCTCCCACTCCAATGGGAATGCAAAATGACCCCGGATCCTTCAACTTTGGGGGCATTTTCTCCTTCATAGTCTTGATGAGATCCGAAGAATCCGAACTCATCTTGACCTCACCGAAATCTTCTAGTTTCCTCTTGTTAGAGAGAAGCTCCTTCAAGAACTTGCCATAAGACGGCATACCTACAATAGCATCAATGAAGGGTATATTAATATGCAGCTTGCTCATGAGTTCTATGAACTTACCGAATTGTTTGTCTAGGCGCGCTCGCGCTCTAGATTGAGGGAACGGTAGGGGAGGTTTGTAAGCTGGAGGGAAAACATAGAGATCTTCCTTCTCCTTCCCCTTTCCTTTGTCCTTCTCTACGGGGAATTCAACGAACGTAGGCTGCGGATCGGTGGTAGTCACTCCGCTCCTAGTTGTAATCGCCATTACCCTTCCCTTAGGGTTGTCCTCCGTCTTTCCTGGAAGTTTCCCTTGATTTCTAGGAACTTCCTCCACGTGGTTGAACAATTGGTTTTCCAAAACTTTTTGAGCTTTGTCAACCTTAGAGACTTGATCGTCAACCTTGATGAGGCGGTTCTCCAACCCTTGAAGCTTTCCCAAGATTGTTTCCAACATGGGATCGGACTTCTCCTTTCCCGTATTGTTTCCTCCATTAGATGATTGCCCCTGGCTTTTCAAAGGAGTAGAGGAAGAGGAAGGTGGAGTTAGCGAATTAGAATTGGAAGGATAGGAGTTACCGGAATTTTGTTGATTGGAGCGCCAATTGTTGTTGTTTGAACCCCTATTGTTGTTCCAATTGTTGTTGTTCCGGTTGTTGTTGTTTCTATTCCAATTGTTATTCCGGTTATTGTTCCGGTTATTGTTGTTGCGGTCGGTGTTATCACCGCCATTGTTGTTTCCCAAATAGCCAACATCCTTCTCTTGTTGCTTTGCGAAGTTGGTCTTGATAGTCTCCTTCAACTCTTTGATCTCATTGTTGAGGGAAAAAATCTGATTTTGAGCTTCATGTGTGAGCTTCGCTCCTTGCTCCACACGATTTCCCTCCGCTTTCCGGTGGGAATACTTCTCTATGACTCTTGCTTGCTTCTCAATGAATTCCCAAGCGTCATCTTCTCTCATGTCCATGAACGTTCCGCATGAGAGGGATTGGAGGTTGAATTGCGTTCCCGTATCCAGCCCTTTGTAGTAGATTTCCAGCAAGGCAAGCTTGGATATGCCATGATGAGGGCAATCCAAGAGCAAGTCCTGAAACCTTTCCCAAGATTGAGACAAGCTTTCGTTAGGTCTCATTGAAAAGGCATTAATCTTACCTCTAAGTTCCGCCGTTTTGGAGGGCGGAAAGAATTTGGTGAGAAACTCCGCGGAAAGGTCTTCCCACGTGTCTAGTTTCCCATTGGGAAGAGCTTGATACCAAGACAACGCTTTCCCTTTCAAAGAGAAAAAGAAAGGCTTGAGCTTATAGCTGTTGATAGTAGCGTTCTTCGGTCTCATCGTCTCCATCATACACTCAAAGTTTTGCAAGTGTTGGTGTGGAGATTCAGCGCTTGTACCGCCAAATTGGCTTTGGCGAACAAGAGTGATAACTTGAGGGTTAAAGCTAAACCCTTGCACATCTTCAGCATCAAATTTCACACCCAAGCGGCGTGGTTGTTGTGTTGGATCCATCCGCTGGCCAAGAGTTCTCGGCTCATTATCCACACGTTCGACTCTCACATTCCTAGGTGGAATGCGGCGATTAGCAGCTCCTTGTGGATGGAAAGGATTCATATTGATCGTGGGATCAATCTCTTCTAACGGTGGCATGGAAGAGTCACTATCATCAGCGGATGAGTGGCTTTTTCTTCTAGATCTTGATCTCCTTCTTGAGGATTTCTTGCTTCCCTTATTCTTAAGGTCGCTCATCTCTATCCTCATTTGGAAGATCATGTCTTGTAGACCGTTAACTTGAGATTGATGACGATCCATCTCATCCTGGCGGAGAGTCTCATTCCATCGGAGTTGAGCTTCCTTCTCCGCCAACTCCGTTTGAAGATCACGTTCGTGTTCTTCAGCCATCTTCTTTTCCTTGCGCTTTTGCCTCAAGGTTTTCTCTAGCTCTTGATCAAGAGGCACTAGTACAAAGAGGGGATGTAGACCCCGGTTTTTTTGTACATGAGACCCCGGTTTTCAAAGCGTGGTTAACGGGAGCGAGGTAAACCTACTCGGACCTCGCTAATTGTCACCGAGGTAACAAATTTTCGGACCACGGTTATTTTAAATAACCGTGGTCCTAGTTCTTTTTTTTTTTAAAAAAAAAAGCACATCGGACCACGGTTATTTTAAATAACCGTGGTCCCAGTTTTATTTTTTTTTTAAAAAAAACACGTCGGACCACGGTTATTTTAAATAACCGTGGTCCCAGTTCTAAATTTTTTTTTAAAAAATACCACGGTTCTTTAAAGAACCGTGGCTGCAAGTGTAAAAAATAAAAAATCAATGTTGCAAGTGTTGTCATCTTGAATAATGAGAAATCGGTGATTGCTTAAAACCTTCTGTTTAGTTCATGTCCCAGTCCTACATTACAAAAGGTTGTAACAGTGAAGAACCTAAAAAATAACAACATTGATATCCTCTAAAGTCCTACATTACAAGAAAGATGACACTTTGACACATACATATGGAACAAAGTAGATAGCCCCACTATGACCCCCATCAAACTGTCCAAAGTAGATAGCCCTAGGAGCGTCTGCGTCACAAAGAAAGCCGATGCAATGCCGCAACAAACCAAATACTATTGACATACAATAATAACTTCCAACACTATAACGCATTGAAGCTATATATTACCTGTCAAGACCGTTAGTAGGCTCATCTAGAAACAGGAGGCGAAGGTGCATGAGGATCTCAAGAGTAATGCTAACACGACGCTTCTCACCGCCGCTGATTCCGCGCAAATGCCAATTTCCGATGACAGTGTCGTCACAGTTCTGAAGGCCCATTTGCATGATGGTGCTCTCTTTCAATGCTCTCTTCTCTTCCCAGACCATCTTGTTTGGGAGCCGGAGTCTAGCTGAGTACGATATTGTTTCTCGAACCGTCAGAGTCCCGATCAAGTTGTCGTCTTGGGTCACATAAGCCTGTACATCATCTAATACTCTTTAGCTACTGCTTGTTACCAATCAAGCATTTTATCACTCATAACCCAACACAGGTACTTTCAATTAGCTAAATATGCTAGCAGACCACAAGTAGTTGAGATCAGTGAAAAGCTTCTAAAAGTGTTGTGGAACACACCCATAATTAATACTCCCTTCGATCATGTTATGGCGTTAAAAGACATAATCCATCAGCTAAGACCAGAACTTGTACCTTTGTAATGCGTTGTAATCTTTTCCTTTCTTTGCAATGGCTATATCAGAAGAAGAATGAGACTGCAAAAAGCAACAATTCATCAGACATTGGCAATATAAAAGATGACAGCAGTGGATCAGGAGCTGCGTTATTTGAATATACTACATAGGAAGAACACCCAAATAGGGACTTCAAGTTTCCATCTCAAAGCTCCTTCCTCAACAAGGAAAGTGTTGAATGTGAACCACCTTTACTAGATCTCCTCTTTCGCTGCATGTAATCATTGGTTAAGGAAATCCAACTGAAGACATCATCATCAAAAAATGGTCACCATTATAATACACAACATCTTCTTTAACCCTCTAGATTGTACATGCTTGACAAGACAATTCCAAAATTTCATATAGGCATCTAAAGTAAAAAGCTACAGAGATCTTATCAAATATGAAATTAAATGGCATATTCTTAACACAAAATTAACATGAGACGTTCTCATAGGAAGTCATGTTAAAAAATTGGACATATCCAGCTATTCTTAGCTGTAAATAAAAAAACTTATCAAACAAAATCTGAACTTTGAGAAATCAACGGAGAAGGATATCTTAAAAACACTTCCATCTTGAAGAGTGATATGTGCAACCATGTCAACTTCACGGAAGGAAAAAAGTTTCAGTGACAAATAGTTAAGGCTGATACTAACAAGTTATTGATATGCAGCTTACCTTAGACATGCTGGGGTATCTCCATACTATGATATGGTTTTGCAAATATCCATGAGTGCTAACAAGTTCATTGACGTTTTTAGACCAGGCCAAATTGCAGACCTGAGTTCCAGAAAGTCATGTAGACGCCATTAGATAACAGTTCTTAAACTATAGTACTAACTAGTGTACAAGCCAAATAGTTAAGGCTGACACTAACAAGTCATTGATATGCAAATCATTGATATGCAGCTTACCTTAGATATGCAGCTTACCTTGGATAATGAATTTTGACGATTTCCAAAGAAAGATACAATGATCAATGTGAACAATTGCAATATATTGATAATATGCTTAAACTAGAAAGATTTTCACATCCTCGGCAGTTAATGAGTCAGAAGAGCACGTATTCAGTGAAATAGGATCCTCTGCATAGAGAAATATGAAGAGATTGACAATAGTACAATAGACTTTCTAAATGAGGTGAAACCTGGAGAGAATGATAGAGGAAAAAATCCTAGACTAAGATGCCTACAAGGTCAGAGAAGGATAGCCGAGGAGATTGTTCCGAAGCATATCGAGCGCAAGACGCCTGCAAGTTCAGAGAAGCGAGCCAAACCAAACTGGTACTTAATATTATCAATCATCATGTAACAAAAACAAAAGTATCCAGGACGAATTTCTCTAGTAGGCATATAAACAAACACCTTGTATGCAACTATTGCATACAAGTTGAATGGCGATTGGAAAGAGAAGAAAGTAGATCTTACTCTTGTTATTCTTCGGCCATGAGAAGAGGATCATCTTTCTTGATGATATCATACCAGGCGGCGGAAGATACTAGGACGGCCGGATGATATCATACCAGGCGGCCATGAGAAGAGAAGAAAGTGAGAGCAGATCGACTAGGACGGCCGGATGACGGGAAGCGCTTGGAGACTCACGGGAGCGCCTGGAGCGGGGCTGAGGTACGCCGGCATGGAGAGGGGCTGAGGTACGCCGGTCTGGAGTGGGGTTGAGGTACGCCGGCCTGGAGAGGGGCTGAGGAACGGCTTGGAGGAAGTGGTCGATTGAGGAGCACAACGCTACAGAGAGAAGAGAGAGCAGGTCGATCTTCAATCGTTAGGCTAGGGTTTCAGTCAATTTCATATCAAAATGATGCGTTTTGAAAACTGTTTTTCTATGAAATACCACGGTTATTAATAACCAGGTTCCGAGAATGTTGTATCACCCCGGTTTTTAATGATAACCGTGGTATTGTGCTAAAAAATCAAAATTATAACCCGGTTATTTCAAATAACCGGGGTCCGAATTTTTTTTTAAAAAAATTGACCGCGGTTATATGTATAACCGTGGTCCGAAAATACTCTTGATCACGGTTATTTTAAACCGCTCCAACGTAAGCGAGGTCTAGGTAGGGTGTTTGTACTAGTGAGGTAAGAGATCTGCGGTGTTCCTAGACCTGCGCATGCACTCAAAGAGATATCAAATAACGAGAGCAAGCTCCCAAGCTTGACAACCGGCTACCGGATTCGGCCTAAACCAAATCCCCGGCAACGGCGCCAAAAACTTGTTCGCCCCTAGAGGTGTGTGCAAATAAGTTTTTAAATTTATAAAACTAGAATCAAGCAGCGAACCCGCAGTGTACGGATCGATATAGTTAAGCAAGAATTCCAGAGTATCGAACACAGGGATTTGGGGGAACGAACTCGATTGCAGGTTATCAAGCAAGTAAATATGGGAGTTTTGCAAATATTGGGAAAACAACAATCCTAAAGATCCAGGTGTCCAACTGTGGCAATCGATTCAAGATATACTTAATGATGTAAAGACAGAGTTGAGATATGCAAAAGTATACTAATGTAAGGTAATCGTACGGTGAAGTTCCAAAAACCTTATATAACTCACCTACAAGGCACTCTCTATACAGGTTGTTGAGGCTCAATATAGAAGGATTCTAGAGACGAGAATTAGTGTCAAATACCCAAACTTATAATCCAAGGATCAAGACTAACTTAACCGATTGAGGTTGTGACACTCACAATCGAGGTAGAGGTTGTTGAGGCTTCACTACCACCTAGAAAAGACAAGTCTAAACTAAGCTAAAGCAAATCTTTAACTTTAGATTAAAGTAAAAGCAGGTTCGTAGACTTAAGGGAAATCACGGTTAGTTCTTGAGGTTCCACGGCCGTGGACTCAAGAACATACCGTAATTTAGGGTTGTCGGCGAATCTCTCTAACTCTCAGGGTCTAATCTATTTGCGATCGATCTATCATTTCAAGAATTAAAAGATAAAAAGATGAAAACTTTTAAGAACTTTCAATAATCTTCAATTCGATCTCAAAGTCACAAAGAGAACAAGCAATGTCAAAAGATTCACAATAGAACAAGCAATCGTAATCCTAGGAAAGAAAAGAGAAAACGGGATGTCAATCCGTTTTCCGAGTCAAACCTAAACAAGAAGAGAGATCTTCTTGCAAAATCTTCCAAGAACTTCGATCTTCCGCCAATCCGGAGATCTCAACAGCAATCTCCACCAAAAGTGCGAGATTAGGAGAATTGCCAAACACGAACTTCGATCTCTCAAAGAGATGTCAATAATTCCAAGCAAGTTAAGCGAAGTGTAAGCGTGTCTAAGCGATGATGAATGAGGGTAAACGGGGCTAAGCAAAGGTGACGGAATCTTGCTTCGTCCGTCTTTTTATAGTGTAGGGCAAAATGTCGGCCCGGCCTAATCTTTAAAAGATCGTGGCTTCAAAGTGTGGCGAAAAGATTCGGCAAGATCACGGTCGTGGAAGTGTTCCACGACCGTAATTTAGAGCATGGAAACAAATACGGTTTGCAGCATATGTTCCACGGCCGTGTAATCCCCTGGAATGAACATGAATTTCTGACTCCAAATCCACGGTCGTGGAATTGAACGTGGAATGTGATACAGCCGTATTTTAGGGCGTGGTTTAGGGCAAGAACGTGATTCTTCCTTAAACTCGTGCATTCCTCAAGTAAAACTCCAATTTGCTTCCAAAGAATGTCCTCAATTCGTGGACATATCAACTCAACTCTCCTTTGCTCGATTCCGTTCGGAAATAGCTCCAAATCACCTATAATCAACATAGAACTAGTGTAGACATCCATATCGACAATATAGGTAATACTAGCTCACATATGCACAAAGTTCAATCAAAGACTATCAATATGAATCAAATACGTTTAGAAAACGTGCCTAAAATATCACAATATTTCATGCTAACAGCGATGAAGGTGATGAAGGAGGTGAAGGGGAGGAAGGTGGCGGTGCTCTAGAGGATGAAGAGGAAGAGGGGTTACCCGTCCTCTTTTTATTCTTATCCTTCTCCTTGTTCTTATCCTCATTTCTCCCAGAAAGTCTCCTCACAAAATCCATTACTGTTGAAAACCACGGTCTGTTCTTGGTGTTCCACGGCCGTGGAAGTGACAGAGACCGTGGTTCGTCTCGACTTTTCTTAAAACTCAACAATCAACAGCCAAACTCAGCAATCAAGCAGTCCTAGACTAATTCCTTCCAATTTCAATCAGTTCTCCTATAATTGCTAGCAAAAACGAAGCCGAATTGACAAAGATAGAGAAGAGCGGGAAAAACCTAGGTTTCGGATTTTAAAATCCGAATTCTGCGTTCCTTGGTGATTTGTCGCTCGATTTGTTGCTTGGATCTCGTTGGTGATCGGATTTGCTTCAGCTTGGGTCGAAGAATCGTTGAAAACGATTAACGAATGAGGATTTGAGGGTAGAGGCGTGATTTCGGGGAAGAGGGCGTGGAATTGGGTTTTGTGGTGTGTTTTTGTGAAGAACGTGGTTTATATAGTGGCCGGCAAAATTTTTGAAAACCACGGTATATCGGGGGGTTCCACGGCCGTGGAATTGTACGGAACCGTGGTTTTGGTGATTTTTCAAAGGCTTTTGGAAATTCCGGTCACTGTAGCTGTCACGACCGTGGTTTAGGCCGTGGAACTCTCTGTAATGCTCCAAAGTCCAAGTTTCGTCACTTTTCTTCAAGATTACTCTTCCCCTTTCCTTTTCCACTGTTCCTACATCCAAAAACACGAACATACCGGAAGGAATCGAAGGCAAAACAAAGCAAAAACGTCTAAACTAAGCTTAACTATGAATCGAAAACAAAAACGTAAATGCAATACCTTGGGTTGCCTCCCAAGAAGCGCTTTGTTTAAGGTCCGTAGCTAGACCATTTTCGCACTTATTCGAGTGCGGTGGGCGCGAACTCTTCAGCTTAGAGTTCCGGCGTATACTTCTTGAGTCGTTGACCGTTCACCTTGAAGCTTCCACCCGCTTCACCCCATACTTCAACTGCACCATGGGGGAAAATACGTTTGATTAGAAAAGGTCCGGTCCAACGAGACTTAAGCTTACCCGGAAAGAGACGAAGCCTTGAATTGAAGAGGAGAACTTGATCTCCTTCTTTGAAGTCCTTTAGAATGATATGCTTATCATGCCAACGCTTTGCTCTCTCCTTATAAATCTTGGCGTTCTCATAGGCGTTCAAGCAGAGTTCTTCAAGCTCATTAAGGTTCAAGAGACACTTCTCTCCCGCTTCCTTCATGCTGAAATTCAACCATTTGATAGCCCAAAACGCCTTGTGCTCCAACTCTACCGGTAAGTGACAAGACTTCCCATACATAAGGTTGTATGGTGTGGTTCCTATGGGAGTCTTGTACGCAGTCCGGTACGCCCACAATGCATCATCAAGCTTCAAAGACCAATCCTTCCTAGTCCTTGAAACCGTCTTCTCTAGGATTCCTTTGATCTCCCGGTTTGAGATCTCAACTTGTCCACTAGTTTGTGAATGATAAGGGGTGGCAATCTTGTGAGTAACCCCATACTTAGCTAGAAGAGCTTCAAAGCGCCGGGCAATGAAGTGAGAACCTCCATCACTAATGATAGCCCTTGGTGTCCCAAATCATGGGAAGATGGTCTTGTTAAAGAACTTAACCACCACCATGGCATCATTGGTGGGAGAGGCAATTGCTTCCACCCATCTAGAAACGTAATCCACCGCCAAGAGTATGTATTGGTTTCCACAAGATGATGGGAACGGTCCCATAAAGTCAACTCCCCAAACATCAAAAATCTCCACCTCTTGGATGTTATTGAGAGGCATCTCATTCCTCCTAGAGATATTTCCTGTTCTTTGACAAGCATCGCAGCAGGAAACAAAGGATTGCACATCTCTAAATAAAATAGGCCAAAAGAATCCAGATTGCAATACCTTAGCGCTAGTCTTGTTCGAACTAGCGTGTCCTCCACATGGTAGTGAATGACAATGACGGATGACACTTTGCATCTCATCTTCCGGCACAGATCGCCGAATGATGCCATCCGGACCTCTCTTAAAGAGGAGAGGTTCATTCCAAAAGTATTCCTGGACATCCTTAAAGAACTTCTTTCTTTGTGTGTAGGATAATCCGGGCGGTATCTCCTGACAAACCAAATAGTTAACAAAATCAGCAAACTATGGTTCGTTACCTTTGGAGATCACATCGATGCACTCCTCTATAATGTGTAGGTGTTCATCCGGGAAGGAGTCATCTATAGGTAAATGGTCGTCCTCTAGATGTGTTAGGTGACTCAAATGATCCGCAACAGAATTTTCTGAACCTTTCTTGTCGCGGATCTCTAGATCGAATTTTTGTAGGAGAAAAATCCATCTAATTAGCCTTGGCTTCGCATCCTTCTTTGCAAGGAGGTATCGGATCGCAGCATGATCCGTATAGATAATCACCTTTGCACCTACAAGATAAGAGCGAAATTTGTCAATAGCATAAACAATGGCTAAAAATTCCTTTTCCGTAGTGGCGTAGTTGAGCTGCGCTTCATCTAGCGTCTTGCTAGCGTAGTATATGGCATGGGTTCGCCCTTCCTTTCTTTGTCCAAGAACAACTCCTATAGCTACGTCACTAGCATCGCACATAACCTCAAAGGGAAGGTTCCAATCCGGAGGTTGGATAATAGGTGCTGAAATTAGAGCTTCCCGAATCATGTTAAACGCGTCCAAGCATTCTTGCGAAAACTCAAAACTGCATCCTTCATCAATAGATTAGTTAGCGGTTTTGATATTTTAGAGAAGTCTTTTATGAAGCGTCTATAGAATCCGGCATGTCCTAGAAAACTTCTTATCCCTTTCACCGAAGTTGGGGGAGGAAGCTTTTCTAAGGTCTCTATCTTAGCTTTATCTACCTCTATCCCTCTATTAGAGATTAAGTATCCTAAAACAATGCCTTCCTTAACCATGAATTGACACTTCTCCCAATTAAGAACTAGGTTAGTGTCTTCACACCTTTGTAAAACAAGAGAAAGGTTAGAAAGGCAATTGTCAAAAGAGGAACCGTATACGGAGAAGTCATCCATGAAGACCTCCATGATTTCCTCAATGTATTCGGAGAAGATGGCCATTATGCACCTTTGAAAGGTGGCTGGGGCGTTGTAAAGCCCGAACGGCATTCTCCTATAAGCAAACGTACCCCACGGGCACATGAACGTGGTTTTCTCTTGATCATCCGGGTGTATCGGAATCTGAAAGAAACCACTATAACCATCAAGATAACAGAAATGAGAATGTTGTGCTAACCTTTCAAACATTTTATCAATGAATGGCAATGGGAAGTGATCCTTCCTTGTCGCATTGTTGAGCTTGCGGTAGTCTATGCACATCCGCCATCTTGTCACGGTTCGGGTAGGAATGAGTTCGTTGTTCTTGTTGGTGATGACCGCCATCCTCTTCCATTAATATTTTATGCATGCATAGGGAAGGTTTTATTCCTACTAAGTCCTCAATAGTATATCCTAAAGCTTTCCTATGTTTCCTAAAGACAACCATAAGCTTACTATGTTCATCTATGGTTAGATCGGAACTAACAATAACCGGATTAGTAGAGTTAGGTCCTAGAAAAGCGTACCTTAGATGTGTAGGAAGTTGCTTTAGCTCCATTGCTTTCGGAGCTTCCAATGGTTCTTGAGAAGCATCCGATGCCTCCTTAGAAGTGTCTAAGGGTGTAGAAGGTGTGGGAGAATGATGACATGAATTATGACCTATTTTTAGGCATGTATTTATATAGATTTTCCCTTTATTTTGCATGCATAGACATACATTCATGGCATTTATGATTATATTCACCTACTTTGCAAGAATAGAGGTCTACACAGAGTTTTATTGCATTTGTAGGTAATTTGGCGAATTATGGAGCAAAATAGCATATTTAAGGAATAAGCCTTGAAGCGAGACAAAAAGGAGCATAAAAGGAATTTAGGACGCGCCCAAAGTATTTTCTGATACCGTTGGACGCGGCCCAAAGTATTTTCTGATACCGTTGGACGCGGCCCAAAATATTCTCTGATACCGTCGGACGCGGCCCAAAGTATTCTCTGATACCGTCTGACGCGCCAAAGTATTCTCTGATACCGTCGGACAGAGTATCTTCTGATACCAGCGGATTCGACTTATTTTCAGCCCAAATATTTAGGATTTTATCTTTAAACCCTAGCTAGATCCCTACATATATTCGAGAGCCTTCAACATTGAAGGGAGTCAAATTTCTCCAAAGGGAGAGTAGAAGGGTCAATTTCTCCAAAGGAAGAGTAGAAGGGTCAATTTTTCCAAAGGGAGACTAGAGGGAGTTAATTTCTCTAAAGGGAGATTTAGGGAGAGTCAATTTCTCCAAAGGACGGTGACAGCCCGGGACTTGGAGTTAAATTCTCCAAAGGATACTTAGAGAGGCAGACTTGGAGGTCTCCCTATTTGGAGGGAAGATTTGGGGAAGGACGCACTTTCCTTTTTGCAAAGTTGGAAGATTTTAGGGTTTCATTTGAAGGCGGATTGACATCCCGTTCTTCTTTGTTCCTTGAGATTTGTGAGAGATTCTTATTCTATCCTACATCTATTGAACGCAAGTTACTTTTGAGTTTTATTGACATTGGTTTTGTGTTTGTTATTGAGATTTCAAGGTTTTACCTTTTCTCCCTTTCATATTTGATATTTGATTCTATGAATATGATTATTGGCTAAAACCCTTTAGCAATTCTAAGGTGAAGGATCGATAGTTGTGGCTTAGATAATGATAGATCGATCGTAATTTGATTGGACCCTAAGAGTTAGAGAAATATCGTCGACACCCTAAATCACGGCCTGTTCTTAGGTTTCCACGGCCGTGATTCTCAAGAACTACCCGTGATTTACTTCAGTTTACGAACCTTGCTTTTACTTTAATCCAAAGTTAAAGATTTGCTTTAACTTAGTTTAGGCTTGTCCTTTCTAGGTGGTAGTGAAGCCTCAACAACCTCTACTTCGATTTCGAGTGTCACAACCTTAATCGTTTTAGTTAGTCTTGATCCTTGGATTACAAGTTTGGGTATTTGACTTTAATTCTTACCTTTAGAACCTTTCTATATTGAAGCCTCAACAACCTTTATAGAGAGTGTCTTGTAGGTGAGTCATATAAGGTTTTTGGAACTTCACCGTACGATTACCTTACATTAGCATACCTTTGCATATCTTAACTCTGTCCTTATATCATTAATATATCTTGAATCGATAGAGAGTCCAATCCGGGGGTTGGATAATAGGTGCTGAAATTAGAGCTTGCCGAATGGTGTTAAACGCATCCAAACATTCCTGCGAAAACTCAAAAACCGCATCCTTCGTTAATAGATTCGTGAGAGGTTTTGATATCTTAGAAAAGTCCTTAATGAAACGTCTATAAAATCCAGCATGTCCTAGGAAACTTCTTATCCCTTTTACCGAAATTGGGGGAGGAAGCTTCTCTATGGTCTCTATCTTAGCCTTGTCTACTTCTATCCCTCTATTAGAGACTAAGTGGCCTAATACAATTCCTTTCTTAACCATAAATTGACACTTCTCCCAATTAAGAACTAGGTTAGTGTCTTCACACCTTTGCAAAACAAGAGAAAGGTTAGAAAGGCAATCGTTAAAAGAGGAACCGTATACGGAGAAGTCGTCCATGAAGACTTCCATGATTTCTTCTACGTATTCGGAGAAGATGGCCATCATGCACCGTTGGAAGGTGGCTGGGGCGTTGCAAAGCCCGAACGGCATTCTCCTATAAGCAAACGTACCCCATGGGCACGTGAATGTGGTCTTCTCTTGATCATCCGGGTGTATCGGAATCTGAAAGAAACCACTATAACCGTCAAGGTAGAAAAAATGTGAATGTTGTGATAACCTTTCAAGCATTTGATCAATGAATGGCAATGGGAAATGATCCTTCCGCGTTGTGTTGTTGAGCTTGCGGTAGTCTATGCACATCCGCCATCCCGTCACAGTTCGGGTAGGAATGAGTTCGTTGTTCTTGTTGGTGATAACCGTCATTCCTCCCTTCTTCGGAACTACTTGAACCGGACTCACCCACTTACTATTGGAGATAGGGTAGATGATACCTGCATCAAGAAGCTTAAGAATTTCCTTCTTGACAACCTCCTTCATGGTCGGATTCAACCGCCTTTGAGGTTGTCTTGAAGTTCTAAAATCTTCCTCCATTAGTATCTTATGCATGCATAGGGAGGGTTTAATTCCTACTAAGTCCTCAATAGTATAGCCTAGAGCTTTCCTATGTTTCCTAAGGACAATCATGAGCTGATTATGTTCATCTATGCTTAGATCGGAACTAACAATAACTGGGAAGGTAGAATTAGATCCTAGAAAAGCGTACCTTAGATGAGTAGGAAGTGGTTTGAGTTCCATTGCTTTCGGAGCTTCCAATGATCCTTGAGAAGCATCCGATGTCTCCTTAGAAGTTTCTAAGGGTGATGAGTGTGTAGGAGAAGAATCAAAAAAAGTTGAAGAAGTGTCTCGATCACTCCTTTCCACGCCCAAAATTACGGGTTCCTCATGGCCTCCACGGCCGTGGTTTAGGGCGTGGAAGGGAAATACGGTTGTCATGTCTTCTCCACGACCGTTTAACTCCCTGGAGTGAGACACGGTTTTGGTTGTGAAATCCACGGCCGTGGAATACAGAGTATGACCGTGGATTCTCACGTTTTCTGCCTCATCGTGGAGTTTTTCAAACTCCACTTCACCCATCTCTTCCTGTGCTTCTAAGGCTTCAATTGCCTCATTGCACTCTTCTTCTTCCCCTACATTGGTTAGACTCATAGTGATAACCTTTTGTAAAGGATCATTAAAGAGAATCGCACTTACCTCCTCCCTAGCCAAACCCTCTTCATCTTGGATATCGAAAATATCCTCATCAAAGATTGGCTCCTTCACTAGAGTGGAAATAACGAACTCTACTTTCTCTTCTCCTATATCAAAAGCGAGTCTACCATTCATGCAATCGACTATGCAGCCAGAAGTTGCAAGAAACGGTCTTCCGTGTATGATCGGGACCGGACTATTTGCAGGAATATCAAGCACGACAAAATCAATGGGAACAAAGAATTTACCTAGCTTGACCGGGACGTCTTCTACAATACCGACGGGGCGAGTGATGGATCGATCCGCCATGTACAAAGTCATCTTCACCGGTTTAGGGTCGCCTAAACCGATCTTCCTACACAATGCAAGTGGTATGATGCTCACACTTGCTCCTAAGTCACATAACGTATCGTATGTGACATCTCCCACTCCTATGGGAATGCAAAATGACCCCGGATCCTTTAGCTTTGGGGGCATTTTCTCCTTCATGGTTTTGATGAGATCCGAAGAATCCGAACTCATCTTAACCTCTCCGAAGTCTTCTAGCTTCCTCTTGTTAGAGAGGAGCTCCTTCAAGAACTTGCCATAAGCCGGCATACCTACAATAGCATCAATAAATGGTATATTAATATGCAGCTTGCTCATGAGTTCTATGAACTTACCAAACTGTTTATCTAGGCGCGCTCTCGCCCTAGATTGAGGGAATGGTTGGGGAGGTTTATAAGCTGGAGGAGGAACGTAGACATCTTCCTTCTCCTTCCCCTTCTCTTTCTCTTTCTCTATGGGGACTTCAACGAACTTAGGCTGCGGATCGGTGGTAGTCACTCCGCTCCTAGTTGTGATTGCCATAACCCTTCCCTTAGGGTTGTCCTCCGTCTTTCCTGGAAGCTTCCCTTGATTCCTAGGAACTTCCTCCGCATGGTTGAACATGTGGTTTTCCAAAACCTTTTGAGATTTTTCAACCTTAGAAATTTGATCATCAACCTTAATGATGCGGTTCTCCAACCCTTGTAGTTTTCCCAAAATCGTTTCCAATATGGGATCGGGCTTCTCCTTCCCCGAAGTGTTTCCTCCATTTGATGTTTGCCCCTGGCTTTTCAAAGGAGTAGAGGAAGAGGAAGGTGGAGTTAGTGAATTAGAATTGGAAGGATAAGAGTTACCGGAATTTTGTTGATTGGAGCGCCAATTGTTGTTGTTTGAACCCCTATTGTTGTTCCAATTATTGTTCCGGTTGTTGTTGTTTCCATTCCAATTGTTATTCCGGTTGTTGTTCCGGTTATTGTTGTTGTTGTTGCGGTTGGTGTTATCACCGCCATTGCTGTTGCCCAAATAGCCAACATCCTTCTCTTGTTGCTTTGGGAAGTTGGTCTTGATAGCCTCCTTTAACTCCTTGATCTCATTGTTGAGGGAGAAAATCTGATTTTGAGCTTCATGTGTGAGCTTTGCTCCTTGCTCCACACGATTTCCCTCCACTTTCTGGTGGGAATACTTCTCTATGACCCTTGCTTGCTTCTCAATGAAGTCCCAAGCGTCATCTTCTCTCATGTCCATGAATGTTCCACATGAGAGGGATTGGAGATTGAATTGCGTTCCCGCATCCAACCCCTTGTAGTAGATCTCTAGCAATGCAAGCTTGGATATGCCATGATGAGGGCAATCCAATAACAAGTCCTGAAACCTTTCCCATGATTGAAACAAACTTTCGTTAGACCTCATGGAAAATACATTGATCTTACCTCTAAGTTCCGCCGTTTTGGATGGCGGAAAGAATTTGGTGAGGAACTCCGCGGAAAGGTCTTCTCACGTGTCTAGTTTCCCCCTAGGAAGAGCTTGGTACCAAGACAATGCTTTCCCCTTCAAGGAGAAGAAGAAAGGCTTGAGCTTATAGTTGTTGGTAGTAGCGCTCTTTGGTCTCATTGTCTCCATCATACACTCAAAGTTCTGCAAGTGTTGTTGTGGAGATTCAGCGCTTGTCCCGCCAAATTGGTTTTGGCGAACAAGAGTAATGACTTGAGGGTTGAAGCTAAACCCTTGCACATCATCAGCATCAAAGTTCACGCCCAAACGGCGCGGTTGTTGTGTTGGATCCATCCGCTGGCCAAGAGTTCTTGGCTCTTCATCTACACGTTCGATCCTCGCATTCCTAGGTGGAACACAACGATTAGCAGCTACCCGTGGATGGAAAGGATTCACATTGATCGTGGGATCAATCTCCTCTAACGGTGGCATGGAAGAATCACTATCATCAGCGGATGAGTGACCTTTTCTTCTAGACCTTGATGCCCTCCTTGAGGATTTCTTGCTTCCCTTATTCTTAAGGTCGCTTAGTTCTATCCTCATTTGGAAGATCATGTCCTGTAGATTGTTAACTTGAGATTGATGACGATCCATTTCATCTTGGCGGAGGGTCTCATTCCATTGGAGTTGAGTTTCCTTCTCCGCCAACTCCGCTTGAAGATCACGTTCGTGTCCTTCAACCATCTTCTTTTCCTTGCGCTTTTGCCTTAAAGTTTTCTCTAGCTCTTGATCAAGAGGTAAGAGATCTTCGGTGTTCCTAGACCTGCGCATGCACTCAAAGTAATATCAAATAACGAGAGCAAGCTCCCAAGCTTGACAACCGGCTACCGAATTCGGTCTAAACCAAATCCCCGGCAACGGCGCCAAAAACTTGTTCGCCCCTAAACGTGCGTGCAATCAAGCTTTAAATTTATAAAACTAGAATAAAAGCAAGCGAACCCGCAGTGTACCGATCGGCGTAGATTAGCAAGTATTCCAAAGTATCGAACACAAGGATTTGGGTGGGAACAAATTCAATTGCAGATTATCAAGCGAGTAAATATGAGAGTTTTTGCAAATATTGGGAAAACAACAATTCTAAAGATCCAAGTATCCAGCTGTGGCAATCGATTCAAGATTTACTATTGATATAAAGACAGAGTTGAGATATTCAAAGGTATGCTAATGTAAGGTAATCGTACGGTGAAGTTCCAAAAACCTTTTTGGCTCACCTACAAGACACTCTCTATACAGGTTGTTGAGGCTTCAATATAGAAAGATTCTAAAGGTAAGAATTAATGTCAAATACCCAAACTTGTAATCCAAGGATCAAGACTAACTTAACCGATTACGGTTGTGACACTCACAATCGAGGTAGAGGTTGTTGAGGCTTCACTACCACCTAGAGAAGGCAAGCCTAAACTAAGTTAAAGCAAATCTTTAACTTTGGATTAAAGTAAAAGCAGGTTCGTAAACTTAAGGAAAATTACGGTTGGATCTTGAGATTCCACGGTCGTGGAACTCAAGAACAAACCGTGATTTAGGGTTCGTCGACAATTCTCTCAAACTTTCAGGGTCTTATCTGTTTACGATCGATCTATCATCATCTAAGCCACAACTATCAACCCTTCACCTTAGAATTGTTAAGGGTTTTTAGCCAATAACAGTCATGTTGATATCAAATTCAAAGATTAAAAGATTGAAAGATGAAAACTTCCGAAAACTTTCAATAAACTTCAAACCAATCTCAAAATCACAATCAAGAACGAATATTGTCAATAGATTCAGAATAAGGCAAACAAACACAATCTTAGGAAAGAAGGAAGAACGGGATGTCAATCCGTCTTCTAAATCAAACCTAAACAAGAAGAGAAATCTTCTTGCAACAATCTTCCAAAAACTTCGATCTTCCGCCAATCCGGAAATCTCAACAGCAATCTCCACCAAAAGTGCGAGATTAGGGCAAATCCAAGCACGAACCTTGATCTCCAACGAGATGTAAATGCTTCTAAGCGAGGGTTAAGCGATGATAAGTGCCGCTAAGCGAAGGTGTAAGCCAAGGTCTAAAGCGAGGTGACGGAATTTCTCTTCGTCCGTCTTTTTATAGGGCAAGATAAAATATCGGCCCGGCCCAATCTTCAAAAGATCGTGGCTTCAAAATGTGGCGAAAAAGATCGCCAAGATCACGGTCGTGGAAGGTTCCACGACCGTAATTTAGAGCGTGGAAATCAACACGGTTTGAACCATGGATTCCACGACCGTAATAGTTACTGGAATGCATCACGCCTCTCTTGCAAGGTTCCACGGCCGTGGAACTGAACGTGGTTTGTAGTACGGCCGTATTTTAGAGCGTGGTTTAGGGCAAGAACGTGATTCTTCCCTAGCCTCGTGCACTCCTCAAGTTGAACTCCATTTTGCTCCTAAGAATGCCCTCAATCCATGGACATACTCAATCAACTCTTCTTTGCTAAATTCCGTTCGGAAATGACTCTCAATCACCTATAATCAACATAAAGCTAGTGTAGACATCCATATCGACAATATAGACAAACTAGCTCACAAATGCAACAATGCTAAATCAAAGACTATCAATATGAATCAAATACACTTAGAAAACGTGCCTAAAATATCACAATATTTCATGCTAACAAATAACCCCATACTTAACACTTGCTTGTCCCTAAGCAAGGTCTTTCAAAAAGCTTTAAACAAAAGTTAGGATGAAATATGTGTACCTTCTCAAAGCAATACTTCTTTTGGAGGAATGTGCCTTCTAAAGAATAGATCGTTCTCAAATCTTGCTTCAATCGTTATAAGACTTTCATACACTTAAACAAAGAGTAAAAAGTAAAGAAAATTCATGAATTAATCAAACTTCTAAACAAGCATCATAACCTTCAAACATTATCAAAATCAATCATAAGAAACTTCAATTTAGATCACCAAGTCATATAACATTCTTTTGATCTTAAGGACTTTCAAAGAAAAGGTCTAGAATGTGGAAAGGAAAGGAAACTTTTAAGGAATGTGGTGCATGAATCCGGGAAAGTGGACAACTACCCTTCTTCTTCTTTTGCGGTTTCCGCAACACTTCAACTTAGAGCTTCGCTCTTCTTCCTTTCATTTTTCGACTTTACTTTTGGAGTTATGGATAGAGGTGCACAAAAACCGAAGCCTAGGAAATTGGCGTTTCTCAATTTTTATGAGATGCCTCAAACCCTTAGCGCACATACCATAATCCGCTAGGAATATCGCTCAATCCGACTTTGGCAAGACACAAACACCCGGCTATGTGAATGGTGCCGAGTTACTCATCATCATGATTGACTTCCCCAAACCTAGAATTCCTTTCTATTCTTTTGATTGCAAATAATTGCTCTCATGGCCCTCCCACATCAAACATGCCTTTTTCATTCACTTCTCCAAATTCCCGGATAGGTAAAGGAGGTCAATATTTCAATGAGGAGCTAAAATGATCAAAGAAAGAAGAAAGAAAAATCGAATTGCCTTAATCATCTCAACAAGAAGTATAAGAACTTATAGTGTGATTTCAACTTCAATTTCTCAACATGATTTAGGTAACATTCTTCACATTATGAAACTTGCAAAAGAAGCACAATCAACGCATTCAATTTCTTTTCAATTCACTAATCTTTTAAGCATGCAATTGTCATCAAACTCAATTCACAAGTAGTTATTATCATATAAATCATCTCAATTCATTAGAAGCACAAAATTTTCAAAATTTTTCAATTTTTATGGGTTTTTCAAGTTCTTTTTCATGCAATGCAATAATGAAACATGCAACAATATAATGAACATGCAATGATAGTCTCGAATAAAAGCAAACATAGTGAGTAGAAGTTATTACAAACTTTTAGTACATCTCACCCCATACTTAGGACGAACATTGTCCCTAATGTTCAAAAGAAAGAAAGAAAAGAAGAAAAGAAAAAGAAACTCACAAAGTGGTGGTGGAATGTCTAAGGCGAACGGTCAATCATCAAATCCTCATCACTGCGGCGCTGGTGGAGGCGGGAATGGAGAGAAGCTAGGATCACAAAACCGCCCAAACTGCTAGCGGTAGACATCCCTCATGATGTGGTTGAGGTCGTCTAAGCGTCCATCTCTAGCATCGGCTCGGATCTCCAATGCTCCTACTCTCTCTGAAAGTCCAGTAGCCCAATCCGGCATCTGCTCGTACCATCCCGGAGCCTGATTGTACCATGCTGGAGCGTCAGATGGTGCTGGTGGTGGTGTTGGTGCTGTTGTCTGCTCTATAGACCAAGGAGGTGGAGCTCCGTACCATGCAGGAGGTGTGGTCATCCATGTAGGTCTCTCACTCACGCTAGCGCGGCGAGAAGACGAGCCTGAAGCTCTAGCTGGACGTGGAGAACGTCTAGGTGCATCGGGGGCCGCCTCCGGCTGATCCGGAAACGTGCCAAAATCCTGCTCGGCTCCTCCTCCACCCTCAAACTGATCTCCCATCTCCTCCTCCTCAACAACTGGTGGTGGGACATATGGGGGAGCTGCTATCCTGTTCGCATGCATCGCAATGAACGTCTCCTTCCAATTATGGCGTCCCGCCATAATGGAGTACTCCGGTAGCCACTCTATACCCCTACCCGTCCTGCTCTCCCAAGGCATGCCCGCATAAGGCGGACCTCTATGTGTGGGGAAAATGAGACCCCTAGTCATGAAAGCATGTAGCCCTAAAGGTACGGCCGGTATACGGGTGCAAGCAGAAAAATCAACACCTAAGCTCCTGGCAATGTGGGTAACTATCCCACCATATCCGATGTTTCCCTTCTTCTTGTTCTTGAGCTTGCTCATAGTAGCAGCCAAGAGAGTAGCACAATCAGCACGGCGTCCATACAACATGGAGTAGAGTAAAAAGAGCTCATCCGTCTTGATCTTTTGGGGCGTCTCCGTCCTAGGAAAGAGACACTCCGAAAGAACACGATGAGCAATCTTTAAGGCTAGGTGGTACATCAACCTAGCCTTGGTTTCAGCGGGATGCCAGCGGTCCTCGCTAGCGTAAATCATCGCCACCTCCTCCCAAAAATCCTTGGCGTAAACGCCACTAGGAAAGCGACCGTTAAAGGTCTCCTGAAACCCGAAAATGGTCCCAAACTCACGGATGCTAAAATGATAGTCTCTTTCCTTGAGACGGAAAGAGACGGTCCTGTCTACATGGTTGTGCTCAAAAGATGTCACAACCTCCCGTGTAATCTCCTCATAAGCGTCTTCTCGGATAGCCGAGAAGACAATAAGTTCGGCTCTATCCAAGAGCCAAGTGAGGTCATCAACTATGTTGAGAGGAGCTAGATCCTCCAACAACAAGTACCTAGGACCAATCACAGCCCTCTCCTTGATCCTCTCGAGTGCATCGAGGTGATCATCATGTATGGTCGGGACTCTAAGGCTAGGGGGTGAGGGTGAGGAAGGTGATGATGGAGGTGAAGGGGAAGAGGGTGGTGGTGCTCTAGAGGATGAGGAAGAGGAGGGATTACCCTTCCTCTTCTTGTTCTGGTTATCCTTCTTCTCTTTGATCCTCCCCGAAACTCTCCTCACAAAGTCCATTCTGTTCAAAATTACGGGCTGTTTAATAGAAATCACGGCCGTAATTCCTCCAGAGACCGTGATTCGTCTCAGAAAGTCGCAAATCTCAGCAAATCAGCAATCAATCTCCACAAACAGGCAGTCCTAATCTAATTTCTTCCAATCTCAATCAGTTCTTCCTAAAATCTCTAACAAAAACGAACCAAATCGACAAAGATCAAGAAGAGTGGAAAAACCTATTTTTCGGATTAAAAAATCCGAATTGCGCGTTCGTTGGTGAATTTCCGCTCGATTTGTCGCTTGGATCTTGTTTGTTGTCGAATTTGCTTCAGTTTAGGAAGAAGAATCGTTGAAAACGATTAGGGAACGAGGAATTGAGAGAGGAGGCGTGGATTCGGCTTTTAGGTCGTGGAAGAGGGGTTTTGTGGTGGTTTTTGTGAAGAACGTGGTTTATATAGTCACAGGCAAAATTTTTGAAAATCACGGTCTGTCGGGGTGTTCCACGGCCGTGGAAATGTCTAGAACCGTGGTTTTTGTGATTTTTCAAAGGCTTTTGGAAATTACGGTCACTGTAGCTGTCACGACCGTGGTTTATGCCGTGGAACTCTCTGTAAAGCTCCAAAGTCCAAATTTCGTCACTTTTCTTCAACATTATCCTTCCCTTTCCCTTTTCCATCGTTCCTACATCCAAAAACACGAACATACCGGAAGGAATCGAAGGCGAAAACAAAGTAAAAACGTTTATTCTAAGCTAAGCTATAAATCAAAAACAAAAACGAAAATGCAATACCTTGGGTTGCCTCCCAAGAAGCGCTTTGTTTAAGGTCCGTAGCTAGACCAATCTCGCACTTATTCGAGTGCGGTAGGCGCGAACTCCTCAGATTGGAGTTCCGGCGTATACTTCTTGAGTCGTTGGCCGTTCACCTTAAAGCTTCCACCCGTTTCACCCCATACTTCAACTGCACCATGGGGGAAAATACGCTTAATTAGAAAAGGTCCGGTCCAACGAGATTTAAGCTTACCTGGAAAGAGACGAAGCCTTGAATTGAAGAGGAGAACTTGATCTCCTTCTTTGAAGTCCTTTGGAATGATATGCTTATCATGCCAACGTTTTGCCCTCTCCTTATAAATCTTAGCGTTTTCATAAGCATTCAAGCGGAGTTCATCTAGCTCATTGATGTCTAGGAGACGCTTCTCTCCCGCTTCCTTCATGCTGAAGTTCAACCACTTGATAGCCCAAAACGCTTTGTGCTCCAACTCTACCGGCAAGTGACAAGACTTCCCATACACAAGGTTATATGGTGTGGTTCCTATGGGAGTTTTGTATGCAGTCCGGTATGCCCATAATGCATCGTCAAGCTTCAAGGACCAATCCTTCCTAGTCCTTGAAACCGTCTTCTCTAAGATTCCTTTGATCTCCCTATTTGAGATCTCAACTTGTCCACTTGTTTGTGGATGGTAAGGGGTAGCGATCTTGTGAGTAACCCCATACTTAGCTAGAAGAGCTTCAAAGCGCCGGGCAATGAAGTGAGAACCTCCATCACTAATGATCGTCCTTGGCGTCCCAAATCGCGGGAAAATGGTCTTGTTGAAGAACTTAACCACCACCATGGCATCATTGGTGGGAGAGGCAATTGCTTCCACCCATCTAGAAATGTAATCTACTGCCAATAGTATGTATTGGTTTCCACAAGAGGATGGGAATGGTCCCATAAAATCTACTCCCCAAACGTCGAAAATCTCCACCTCTTGGATGTTGTTGAGGGGCATCTCATTCCTCCTAGAGATATTGCCTGTTCTTTGACAAGCATCGCAGCAAGAAACAAAGGATTGCACATCTTTAAACAAAGTAGGCCAAAAGAATCCAGATTGCAATACCTTTGTGCTAGTCTTGTTCGAACTAGCGTGTCCTCCACAAGGTAGTGAATCACAATGGCGGATGACACTTTGCATGTCATCTTCCGGCACACATCGCCGAATGATGCCATCCGGACCTCTCTTGAAGAGGAGAGGCTCGTTCCAAAAGTATTCCCGGACATCCTTAAAGAACTTCTTCCTTTGTGCGTAGGATAATCCGGGTGGTATCTCCTGACAAACCAAATAGTTAACAAAATCAGCAAACCATGGTTCGTTACCTTTGGAGATCACATCGATGCACTCCTCAATAAGGTGTAGGTGTTCGTCCGGGAAGGAGTCGTCGATGGGTAAATGGTCGTCCTCTAGATGTGTTAGGCGACTCAAATGATCCGCAACAGAATTTTCTGAACCTTTCTTGTCGCGGATCTCAAGATCGAATTCTTGTAGGAGAAGAATCCATCTAATTAGCCTTGGCTTCGCATCTTTCTTCGCAAGGAGGTACCGGATCGCAGCATGATCCGTGTAGACAATAACCTTTGCACCTACAAGATAAGAGCAAAACTTGTCAATAGCATAGACAATAGCTAAAAACTCTTTTTCGGTAGTGGCGTAGTTGAGTTGCGCTTCATCTAGCGTTTTGCTAGCATAGTATATGGCATGGGTTCGCCCTTCCTTTCGTTGTCCAAGAACAGCTCCAATAGCTACGTCACTAGCATCGCACATAATCTCAAAGGGAAGAGTCCAATCCGGGGTTGGATAATAGGTGCTGAAATTAGAGCTTGCCGAATGGTGTTAAACGCATCCAAACATTCCTGCGAAAACTCAAAAACCGCATCCTTCATTAATAGATTAGTGAGAGGTTTTGATATCTTAGAAAAGTCCTTAATGAAACGTCTATAAAATCCAGCATGTCCTAGGAAACTTCTTATCCCTTTTACCGAAATTGGGGGAGGAAGCTTCTCTATGGTCTCTATCTTAGCCTTGTCTACTTCTATCCCTCTATTAGAGACTAAGTGGCCTAATACAATTCCTTCCTTAACCATAAATTGACACTTCTCCCAATTAAGAACTAGGTTAGTGTCTTCACACCTTTGCAAAACAAGAGAAAGGTTAGAAAGGCAATCGTTAAAAGAGGAACCGTATACGGAGAAGTCTTCCATGAAGACTTCCATGATTTCCTCTACGTATTCGGAGAAGATGGCCATTATGCACCGTTGGAAGGTGGCTGGGGCGTTGCAAAGCCCGAACGGCATTCTCCTATAAGCAAACGTACCCCATGGACACGTGAATGTGGTCTTCTCTTGATCATCCGGGTGTATCGGAATCTGAAAGAAACCACTATAACCGTCAAGGTAGCAAAAATGTGAATGTTGTGATAACCTTTCAAGCATTTGATCAATGAATGGCAATGGGAAATGATCCTACCGCGTTGCGTTGTTGAGCTTGCGGTAGTCTATGCACATCCGCCATCCCGTCACAGTTCGGGTAGGAATGAGTTCGTTGTTCTTGTTGGTGATGACCGTCATTCCTCCCTTCTTCGGAACTACTTGAACCGGACTCACCCACTTACTATCGGAGATAGGGTAGATGATACTTGCATCAAGAAGCTTAAGAATTTCCTTCTTGACAACCTCCTTCATGGTCGGATTCAACCGCCTTTGAGGTGGTCTTGAAGTTCTAAAATCTTCCTCCATTAGTATCTTATGCATGCATAGGGAGGGTTTAATTCCTACTAAGTCCTCAATAGTATAGCCTAGAGCTTTCCTATGTTTCCTAAGGACAATCATGAGCTGATTATGTTCATCTATGCTTAGATCGGAACTAACAATAACTGGGAAGGTAGAATTAGATCCTAGAAAAGCGTACCTTAGATGAGTAGGAAGTGGTTTGAGTTCCATTGCTTTCGGAGCTTCCAATGATCCTTGAGAAGCATCCGATGTCTCCTTAGAAATTTCTAAGGGTGATGAGTGTGTAGGAGAAGAATCAAAAGAAGTTGAAGAAGTGTCTCGATCACTCCTTTCCACGCCCAAAATTACGGGTTCCTCATGGCCTCCACGGCCTTGGTTTAGGGCGTAGAAGGGAAATACGGTTGTCATGTCTTCTCCACGACCGTATAACTCCCTGGAGTGAGACACGGTTTTGGTTGTGAAATCCACGGCCGTGGAATACAGAGTATGACCGTGGATTCTCACGTTTTCTGCCTCATCGTGGAGTTTTTCAAACTCCACTTCACCCATCTCTTCCTGTGCTTCTAAGGCTTCAATTGCCTCATTGCATTCTTCTTCTTCCCCTACATTGGTTAGACTCATAGTGATAACCTTTTGTAAAGGATCGTTAAAGAGAATCGCACTTACCTCCTCCCTAGACAAACCCTCTTCATCTTGGATATCGAAAATATCCTCATCAAAGATTGGCTCCTTCACTAGAGTGGAAAGAACGAACTCTACTTTCTCTTCTCCTATATCAAAAGCGAGTCTACCATTCTTGCAATCGACATTGCAGCCGGAAGTTGCAAGAAACGGTCTTCCGTGTATGATCGGGACCGGACTATCTGCAGGAATATCAAGCACGACAAAATCAATGGGAACAAAGAATTTACCTAGCTTGACCGGGACGTCTTCTACAATACCGACGGGGCGAGTGATGGATCGATCCGCCATGTACAACGTCATCTTCACCGGTTTAGGGTCGCCTAAACCGATCTTCCTACACAATGCAAGTGGTATGATGCTCACACTTGCTCCTAAGTCACATAACGTATCGTATGTGACATCTCCCACTCCTATGGGAATGCAAAATGATCCCGGATCCTTTAGCTTTGGGGGCATTTTCTCCTTCATGGTTTTGATGAGATCCGAAGAATCCGAACTCATCTTAACCTCTCCGAAGTCTTCTAGCTTCCTCTTGTTAGAGAGGAGCTCCTTCAAGAACTTGCCATAAGCCGGAATACCTACAATAGCATCAATAAATGGTATATTAATATGCAGCTTGCTCATGAGTTCTATGAACTTACCAAACTGTTTATCTAGGCGCGCTCTCGCCCTAGATTGAAGGAATGGTTGGGGAGGTTTATAAGCTGGAGGAGGAACGTAGACATCTTCCTTCTCCTTCCCCTTCTCTTTCTCTTTCTCAACGGGACTTCAACGAACTTAGGCTGCGGATCGGTGGTAGTCACTCCGCTCCTAGTTGTGATTGCCATAACCCTTCCCTTAGGGTTGTCCTCCGTCTTTCCTGGAAGCTTCCCTTGATTCCTAGGAACTTCCTCCGCATGGTTGAATATGTTATTTTCCAAAACCTTTTGAGCTTTGTCAACCTTAGAAATTTGATCATCAAGCTTAATGATGCGGTTCTCCAACCCTTGTAGTTTTCCCAAAATCGTTTCCAACATGGGATCGGGCTTCTCCTTCCCCGAAGTGTTTCCTCCATTTGATGTTTGCCCCTGGCTTTTCAAAGGAGTAGAGGAAGAGGAAGGTGGAGTTAGTGAATTAGAATTGGAAGGATAAGAGTTACAGGAATTTTGTTGATTGGAGTGCCAATTGTTGTTGTTTGAACCCCTATTGTTGTTCCAATTATTGTTCCGGTTGTTGTTGTTTCCATTCCAATTGTTATTCCGGTTGTTGTTCCGGTTATTGTTGTTGTTGTTGCGGTTGGTGTTATCACCGCCATTGTTGTTGCCCAAATAGCCAACATCCTTCTCTTGTTGCTTTGGGAAGTTGGTCTTGATAGCCTCCTTTAACTCCTTGATCTCATTGTTGAGGGAGAAAATCTGATTTTGAGCTTCATGTGTGAGCTTTGCTCCTTGCTCTACACGATTTCCCTCCACTTTCTGGTGGGAATACTTCTCTATGACCCTTGCTTGCTTCTCAATGAAGTCCCAAGCGTCATCTTCTCTCATGTCCATGAATGTTCCACATGAGAGGGATTGGAGGTTGAATTGCGTTCCCGCATCTAACCCCTTGTAGTAGATCTCTAGCAATGCAAGCTTGGATATGCCATGATGAGGGCAATCCAATAACAAGTCCTGAAACCTTTCCCATGATTGAAACAAACTTTCGTTAGACCTCATGGAAAATGCATTAATCTTACCTCTAAGTTCCGCCGTTTTGGATGGCGGAAAGAATTTGGTGAGGTACTCCACGGAAAGGTCTTCCCACGTGTCTAGTTTCCCCCTAGGAAGAGCTTGGTACCAAGACAATGCTTTCCCCTTCAAGGAGAAGAAGAAAGGCTTGAGCTTATAGTTGTTGGTAGTAGCGCTCTTTGGTCTCATTGTCTCCATCATACACTCAAAGTTCTGCAAGTGTTGGTGTGGAGATTCAGCGCTTGTCCCGCCAAATTGGTTTTGGCGAACAAGAGTAATGACTTGAGGGTTGAAGCTAAACCCTTGCACATCATCAGCATCAAAGTTCACGCCCAAACGGCGCGGTTGTTGTGTTGGATCCATCCGCTGGCCAAGAGTTCTTGGCTCTTCATCTACACGTTCGATCCTCGCATTCCTAGGTGGAACACGACGATTAGCAGCTCCCCATGGATGGAAAGGATTCACATTGATCGTGGGATTAATCTCCTCTAACGGTAGCCTGGAAGAATCACTATCATCAGCGGATGAGTGACCTTTTCTTCTAGACCTTGATGCCCTCCTTGAGGATTTCTTGCTTCCCTTATTCTTAAGATCGCTTAGTTCTATCCTCATTTGGAAGATCATGTCCTGTAGATTGTTAACTTGAGATTGATGACGATCCATTTCATCCTGGCGGAGGGTCTCATTCCATTGGAGTTGAGCTTCCTTCTCCGCCAACTCCGCTTGAAGATCACGTTCGTGTCCTTCAACCATCTTCTTTTCCTTGCGCTTTTGCCTTAAAGTTTTCTCTAGCTCTTGATCAAGAGGTAAGAGATCTTCGGTGTTCCTAGACCTGTGCATGCACTCAAAGTAATATCAAATAACGAGAGCAAGCTCCCAAGCTTGACAACCGGCTACCGAATTCGGTCTAAACCAAATCCCCGGCAACGGCGCCAAAAACTTGTTCGCCCCTAAACGTGCGTGCAATCAAGCTTTAATTTATAAAACTAGAATAAAAGCAAGCGAACCCGCAGTGTACGGATCGGCGTAGATTAGCAAGTATTCCAAAGTATCGAACACAGGGATTTGGGTGGGAACAAATTCAATTGCAGATTATCAAGCGAGTAAATATGAGAGTTTTTGCAAATATTGGGAAAACAACAATTCTAAAGATCCAAGTATCCAGCTGTGGCAATCCAATCAAGATTTACTATTGATATAAAGACAGAGTTGAGATATTCAAAGGTATGCTAATGTAAGGTAATCGTACGGTGAAGTTTCAAAAACCTTTTTGGCTCACCTACAAGACACTCTCTATACAGGTTGTTGAGGCTTCAATAAAGAAAGATTCTAAAGGTAAGAATTAATGTCAAATACCCAAACTTGTAATCCAAGGATCAAGACTAACTTAACCGATTACGGTTGTGACACTCACGATCGAGGTAGAGGTTGTTGAGGCTTCACTACCACCTAGAAAAGGCAAGCCTAAACTAAGTTAAAGCAAATCTTTAACTTTGGATTAAAGTAAAAGCAGGTTCGTAAACTTAAGGAAAATTACGGTTGGATCTTGAGATTCCACGGTCGTGGAACTCAAGAACAAACCGTGATTTAGGGTTCGTCGACAATTCTCTCAAACTTTCAGGGTCTAATCTGTTTACGATCGATCTATCATCATCTAAGCCACAACTATCAACACTTCACCTTAGAATTGTTAAGGGTTTTTAGCCAATAACAGTCATGTTGATATCAAATTCAAAGATTAAAAGATTGAAAGATGAAAACTTCCGAAAACTTTCAATAAACTTCAAACCAATCTCAAAATCACAATCAAGAACGAATATTATCAATAGATTCAGAATAAGGCAAACAAACACAATCTTAGGAAAGAAGGAAGAACGGGATGTCAATCCGTCTTCTAAATCAAACCTAAACAAGAAGAGAAATCTTCTTGCAACAATCTTCCAAAAACTTCGATCTTCCGCCAATCCGGAAATCTCAACAGCAATCTCCACCAAAAGTGCGAGATTAGGGCAAATCCAAGCACGAACCTTGATCTCCAACGAGATGTAAATGCTTCTAAGCGAGGGTTAAGCGATGATAAGTGCCGCTAAGCGAAGGTGTAATCCAAGGTCTAAAGCGAGGTGACGGAATTTCTCTTCGTCCGTCTTTTTATAGGGCAAGATAAAATATCGGCCCGGCCCAATCTTCAAAAGATCGTGACATCAAAATGTGGCGAAAAAGATCGCCAAGATCACGGTCGTGGAAGGTTCCACGACCGTAATTTAGAGCGTGGAAATAAACACGGTTTGAACCATGGATTCCACGACCGTAATAGTTACTGGAATGCATCACGCCTCTCTTGCAAGGTTCCACGGCCGTGGAACTGAACGTGGTTTGTAGTACGGCCGTATTTTAGAGCGTGGTTTAGGGCAAGAATGTGATTCTTCCCTAGCCTCGTGCACTCCTCAAGTTGAACTCCATTTTGCTCCTAAGAATGCCCTCAATCCATGGACATACTCAATCAACTCTTCTTTGCTAAATTCCGTTCGGAAATGACTCTCAATCACCTATAATCAACATAAAGCTAGTGTAGACATCCATATCGACAATCTAGGCAAACTAGCTCACAAATGCAACAACGCTAAATCAAAGACTATCAATATGAATCAAATACACTTAGAAAACGTGCCTAAAATATCACAATATTTCATGCTAACAGAGAAGAATCAAAAGAAGTTGAAGAAGTGGCACGATCACCCTCTTCCACGGCCTGAATCACGGTTTCCCTGCATCCTCCACGGCCGTGGTTTAGGGCGTGGAAAGGAAATACGGTTTCTGTTTCCTCCACGACCGTGTAACCCTTTGGAGTGAGCAACGCTTTGGTTGGTGAAATCCACGGCCGTGGAATATAGTGTATGGCCGTGGATTCTCACGTTTTCTGCTTTGTCGTGGAGTTTCTCAAACTCCTCTTCACATGCTTCTTCTTGTGCTTCTAAGGCTTCAATTGCTTCATTGCACTCCTCTTCTTCCCCTACATTCATTAGACTCATAGTAATAACCTTTTGCAAAGGATCTTTGAAGAGAATAGCACTTACCTCCTCTCTAGACAACCCCTCTTCATCTTGGATATTGAATATATCCTCATCAAAGATTGGCTCCTTCACTAGAGTGGAAAGAATGAACTCTACCTTCTCTTCTCCTATGTCAAAGGCGAGTCTAGCATTCTTGCAATCGACTATGCAGCCGGAAGTTGCAAGAAACGGTCTTCCGAGTATGATCGGGACCGGACTATCTGCAGGAATGTCAAGCACAACAAAATCAATGGGAAGAAAGAATTTACCTAGCTTGACTGGGACGTCTTCTACAATACCGACGGGACGAGTGATGGATCGATCCGCCATGTACAACGTTATCTTCACCGGTTTAGGGTCGCCTAAACCGATCTTCCTACATAATGCAAGTGGTATGATGCTCACACTTGCTCCCAAGTCACATAATGCATCATATGTGACATCTCCCACTCCTATGGGAATACAAAATGACCCCGGATCCTTTAGCTTTGGGGGCATTTTCTCCTTCATAGTCTTGATGAGATCCGAAGAATCCGAACTCATCTTAACCTCTCCAAAATCCTCCAACTTTCTCTTGTTAGAGAGGATTTCCTTTATGAACTTGCTATAAGCCGGCATACGTACAATAGCATCAATGAAAGGTATATTAATATGCACCTTGCTCATGAGTTCTATAAACTTACCAAATTGTTTATCTAGACTCGCTCTTGCTCTAGATTGAGGGAATGGTAGGGGAGGTTTGTAAGCCGGAGGAGGAACGTAGACATCTTCCTTCTCCTTCCCCTTCTCTTTGTCTTTCTCAACGGAGACTTCAACAAACTTAGGCTGCGGATCGGTGGTAGTCACTTCGCTCCTAGTTGTGATTGCCATCACCCTTCCCTTTGGGTTGTCCTCCGTTTTTCCTGGAAGTTTCCCTTGATTCCTAGGAACTTCCTCCGCTTGGCTGAACATTTGGTTTTCTAAAACCTTTTGGGCTTTATCAACCTTAGAAATTTGATCATCAACCTTAATGATGCGTTTCTCCAAACCTTGAAGCTTTCCCAAAATCGTTTCTAACATGGGATCGGGCTTCTCCTTCCCCGAAGTGTTTCCTCCATTAGATGTTTTCCCCTGGCTTTTCAAAGGAGTAGAGGAAGAGGAAGGTGGAGTTAGTGAATTCGAATTGGAAGGATAAGAGTTACCGGAGTTTTGTTGATTGGAGCGCCAATTGTTGTTGTTTGAACCCCTATTGTTGTTCCAATTATTGTTCCGGTTGTTGTTGTTGCCATTCCAATTATTCCGGTTGTTGTTCCGGTTATTGTTGTTGTTGCAGTTTGTATTCTCACCACCGTTGTTGTTGTTGCCTAAGTAGCCAACATCTTTTCCTTGTTGCTTTGGGAAGTTGGTCTTGATAGCTTCCTTCAACTCTTTAATCTCATTATTGAGGGAGAAAATTTGATTTTGAGCTTCATGTGTGAGCTTTGCTCCTTGCTCCACACGATTTCCCTCTACCTTCCGGTGAGAATACTTCTCTATGACCCTTGCTTGCTTCTCAATGAAGTCCCAAGCGTCATCTTCTCTCATGTCCATGAAGGTACCACATGAGAGGGATTGGAGCTTGAATTGTGTCTCCACATCCAGCCCCTTATAGTATATCTCCAACAATGCAAGCTTGGATATGCCATGATGAGGACAATCCAAGAGCAAATCCTGAAACCTTTCCCAAGATTGAAACAAACTTTCGTTAGATCTCATGGTAAATGCATTAATCTTACCTCTAAGTTCCGCCGTTTTGGATGGCGGAAAGAACTTAGTGAGGAACTCCGCGGAAAGGTCTTCCCACGTGTCTAGTTTCCCACTAGGAAGAGCTTGGTACCAAGACAATGCTTTCCCCTTCAAGGAGAAGAAGAAAGGCTTGAGCTTATAGTTGTTGGTAGTTGCGTTCTTCGGCCTCATTGTCTCCATGATACACTCAAAGTTTTGCAAGTGTTGGTGTGGAGATTCAACGCTTGTTCCGCCAAATTGGTTTTGGCGAACAAGAGTAATAATGTAACACCCCGAATCCGCGAGACTCGGGGCGCTACGGGTTGGGACCTCACAATGGGTCCCGACCCTTAGCCTGACAACAATTTCACCGGATCTTGCAACATGGCACAAATAAAGGCCAAAACCGAAAATTAGATTTTACGCAATGAATGAAAACCAAAGCAACCAAACTAAAGACTACAGCCGAGATTCAAAACCAAAGACCGAAAGCCATACATGCGGCCTACAAAAAAAACGAGACACAATAAAAAAAACTCAAACACAACTCCCACCAACCCCTCCTAAAATGTACAGAACCCCGGCTGCCCACTCTTCCGGATCTCTCGGCCGCATTCCTAACCTGCAAGACAATCTACAACAATCGGTATAAAACCGTTAGCTACTATTCGAAGCATTAGAATCAAGGTGAAAGGCACAAACACAAGTCAATCATCATAAACACCCAATACACTCCAAAGCACGCAAGTCCGGTTTATTATCTTATTATTATTAAGTCATATCCCGTTCTAATTCAACTTAGGTTATGACACGAGAGTCACCGAAACTCGCCTCGGTCCCTACTTATCGGCATGGAATGATACTGATGCATCCGACCGTCTACCAGCACGGGATAGTCGCCAAGAACCTCCTAGCTCTCGCGGGAGCTAGACAAGTTGTCACCGCCCGTTATCATACACTTGGGCCAAATAATATATAAAGGTCGGTAATCCTATTTCCGGTTTAGTTGTTATAACATATATAATAAACACACACCACCAAACACACATCAATGCTAATACAAGGAATACGAGCTAAGTAAGTCCGGAGACTTACCTCGTCCTCAAAGCTAAACCGATCAACAATATGTCTCAACTTCCCGCATGAAGATACTCAACTCCTGGCTAAAACAAGGCAGATGATCAATATCTATCTCTCATGCTAGAAGTCCTTAGACTTCTAGCTCAAATGACCTCTATAAGGTCATACAACTCACATGTTAGGATAACACGTTCCTAGTCTCGATGCTCTCACAACATGTAATCCCAAACCTCAATCCTAATGATTCTCACAAGATCAAACCATATACTCGAATCCTTATAACAACCTCACTAGACCGCAATACCACTTCAAGCTTAGAACATTTTAAATCCTCAAACACTCACCTAATGTCCAAAGCCACTACTTGGTATTCACTCTAAGTTATGATAGATCCAACCTAGCATGCTACTACTACGACTACTACTACTAATCATAACTAGATCGAGGTAAGAGGGTACTCACATGACGTCAAAAGACGGATGTCGAACTTGGACTCACTAGGCCTTTATTGGGGCGCTTCCGGACCTAAAACCAAAGCTAAGAAAATTTAGCTAAAATGATAAATTTGAACGGAAGATTTAATATACATAAAACTGGGGAAAACTCGATCTCAAATGCCCCGTTAAACTCCGTAATAACCCTTCCGGGGCAAAAATGAAATTTTAGAAACTTGGTCATAAAACCGCAATTAAAACTTCGAGCCATAAACCAAATTTAATCCAACGATGGACATAATATATAGTATATAAATATAAGAATAAGCTCGAAGTAAAATCCAAGTTTAAAACCCGTAAATACATTTTCCGGATAAGTTGAACAACTCTAAAAACTTGGGCCATTTTCCGCAAATAAAACCTTGGCCATAATCTGTAAATATTTGTAGGGCATAAAAGTTAATTTCAAAAATGTGGGTCAAATCTGTAAATACAAAATACTGGGTTATATTTGCAATTATACCAAAACTGAGGGGCCCAATTTGAATAAACCCTAAAGAGTCTTCTTCCTCAATCTATACATGGCTGCTAAAAAGGGAAGCAGGGCGGCGGCGGGGCAAGGGCGAATGCATCCCGGCAGCGAGGAGGGCCAAGGCAGGGTGGCAAGGGAAGGCGGCACCGGTTCCGGCTCTTCCCGGCGATTAGCGACGGTGCAGAGAAGGCGGCGACTCTTCTCCTTGGATGCTGGTGGAGGTACAATACAGGGGGCCCGATGGTGAGTTGCGTTAGACGGTTTGAGGGCCGGTTACACATGTGAGAGAGAAGGAATAGGCTGCGACTCTCCGGCTTCGAGGGCGAGAGTTCTCCGGTTTGATTGGGCAGAAGGGGATGCAACTGCTACTTGATGTCAATGTTGGTGGTTCGAAGGGGAGAGAAGCATGGCTGCTCAAAGTAGAGGGAGTGAAGTGAGTTGAGAGGTTGCACATAAGGGGTAGTAAGTTGTTGTGTGAGGAAGAAATGAGAGTGGGGTTGGTTGGGTGATAGGGCAGTGGAACCAGGGGTCGGGTAGCTCAGCGAAGGGTCGGACAGTTATGACCAGGCTGGGCGGTTCCGTCATTGGGAAGGAAAGCGGGAGAGGGCAAAAACCAAAACAAAAAGGGAAAAGGAAAAATAAAGAAAAGAGAGCAAAATAAAATATATATAAAAAAAGATCGGGAATAAATAAACTTGTTCTATAAATATCGGAACGGGATTTTCGAACCGAAAAAAAAACTTCCCGATTTTTCCAAAAATGGTAATATTGATATACGAACGTATCCAAAATAATAATGTACTCGGGAAAGATATTTTACATCGTAAAATACTTTTAATAAAATAATTAACCTAAGAAAATATCGAGAGAAGTAGGATAAAATAAATATCAAAAACGCGCCAAAATTTTGGGCGTTACAAATAACTTGAGGGTTGAAGCTAAACCCTTGTACATCATCAGCATCAAAGTTCACACCTAGACGGCGTGGTTGCTGCATTGGATCCATCCTTTGGCCAAGAGTTCTTGGCTCCTCATCCACACGTTCGATCCTTGCATTCCTAGGTGGAACACAGCGATTAGCAGCTGCCCGTGGATGGAATGGATTCACATTGATCGTTGGATCAATTTCCTCTAGCGGTGGCATGGAAGAGTCGCTATCCTCATTGGATGAGTTGGCTCTAACCGATCTTCCCGGTCTCCTCCTTTTCTTTTTCTCCTTAAGGTTGTTTATCTCCAACCTCATTTGGAACATCATGTCCGTTAGATCGTCAACTTTCATTTGATGACGATCCGTTTCTTCCCTTCGTGTCTTCTCACTCCATTGGAGTTGAGCTTCTTTCTCCGCTAACTCCGATTGAAGATCACGTTCGTTTTCTTCAGCCATCTTCTTTTCCTTACGCTTTTGCCTTAAAGTCCTCTCAAGCTCTTGATCAAGAGGTAAGAGGTCCTCGGTGTTCCTAGACCTGCGCATGCACTCAAAGAGATATCAAATAACAAGGGAGAAGCTCCCAAACTTGACAACCGATAACCGAATTCGGCCTAGACCAAATCCCCGGCAACGGCGTCAAAAACTTGTTCGCCACTTAGCGTGCGTGCAAATAAGCTTTAAATATAAAACTAGAAATCAAGCAAGCGAACCCGCAGTGTACGGATCGATATAGTTAAGCAAGAATTCCAGAGTATCGAACACAGGGATTTGGGGGGTTAAATCCAGTTATAGATTATCAAGCAAGTGAATATGTGAGCTTTTCAAATATTGGGAAAACAACAACCCTAAAGATCCAGGAATCCAGCTGTGGCAATCGATTCAAGATATACTAAAGATATAAGGACAGAGTTAAGATATGCAAAGGTATACGAATGTAAGGTAATCGTACGGTGAAGTTCCAAAAACCTTATATGACTCACCTACAAGGCACTCTCTATAAAGGTTGTTGAGGCTTCAATATAGAAAGGTTCTAAAGGTAAGAATTAATGTCAAATACCCAAACTTGTAATCCAAGGATCAAGACTAACTAAACCGATTAAGGTTGTGACACTCACAATCGAGGTAGAGGTTGTTGAGGCTTCACTACCACCTAGAAAAGGCAAGCCAAGACTAAGTTAAAGCGAATCTTTAACTTTGGATTAAAGTAAAAGCAAGTTCGTAAACTAACACAAAATTACGGGTAGTTCTTGAGTTCCGCGGCCGTGGAAGCTCAAGAACATACCGTGGATTAGGGTTGTCGGCGATTCTCTCTAACTCTCAGGGTCCAATCTGTTTACGATCGATCTATCATCATCTAAGCCACAACTATCAACCCTTCACCTTAGAATTGTTAAGGGTTTTTAGCCAACAATAGTCATATTGATATCAAATTCCAGATTTTAAAGAATGAAGGATGAAAACTTCCGAAAACTTCCAATAACTTTAAATTCAATCTCAAATCCACAAATCAAGAACAATAACGTCAATTGATTTGGAATAATGCAAACAATCACAAATCTTAGATAAGAAGGAAGAACGGGATGTCAATCCGTCTCCTGAATCAAACCTAAATGAGAAGCGAAATCTTCTCACGAACAATCTTCCAAATCTTCCACTCTTCCGTCAATCCGGAAATCTCAACGGTAGAACGCAAATCTCTCAATCACAATCTCCGCAAGATGTGAAATTAGGGCAATTCCAAGCGTAAGCGAAGTGCGTCTAAGCGTAAGCGAAGTGCGTCTAAGCGTAAGCGAAGGTGCGTCTAAGCAGAGGTGACGGAATCTCCCTTCGTTCGTCCTTTTATAGTGTAAGATAAAATATAAGCCCGTAGAAGATCGTGGCTTAAAGTGTGGCGAAAAAGATCGCCAAGATCACGATCGTGGAAGGGTTCCACGGCCGTAATTTAGAGCGTGGAAATCATCACGGTTTGACACAACTCTTCCACGGCCGTAGAAGTTGCTGGAATGAACCACGCTTCCCTTGCCAAGGTTCCACGGCCGTGGACTTGAACGTGGAATGTAGTACAGCCGTATTTTAGAGCGTGGTTTAGGGCTAGAACGTGATTCTTCCTTAGTCTCGTGCATTCTTCAAGTTGGCACTTCCTTAGCTCCTAGGAATGTCCTCAATTCATGGACATGCTCAATCAAACTCCATCCTTGCACAATTCCGTTCAGAAATAGCTCTTAATTGCCTACAATCAACATAAAGCTTGTGTAGATCTCTATATCGACATTATAGACAAACTAGCTCACAAATGTACCCATGCTTAATCAATGACTATCAATATGGATGAAATACAATTAGAAAACGTGCCTAAAATATCACAATATTTCATGCTAACAGGTGATTATCTACACCGATCACGCAGCCACACGATATTTGCTCACCAAGAAAGACGCGAAACAACGGCTGATTAGATAGATCCTCCTCCTCCAAGAGTTCGATCTAGAGATTCAGGGCAAGAAGGGATCCGAAAACTCGGTGGGAGATCACCTAAGTTGACTCCCCCACATCATAGAGGACGACTTTCCCATAGATGACTCGTTCCCTAACGAGTAGCTGCACAAGATGGAAGAATGTCTCCTCCATATTTCTAGAGGTAACGAACCATGGTTTTCTGATTTTGTAAATTATTTGGTTTGTCAGTAAATACCTCTCGGACTATCCTACAATCAAAGGAAGAAATTCTTCAAGGATGTCCGTCATTACTATTGGGATGAACCTCTACTCTTCAAGAGAGGTCCAGATGGCCTTATTCGAAGGTGCATACCAGAAGACGAAGTCGAAAGCGTCATCCGACATTGCCATTCTCTACCTTGTGGAGGACATGCTAGTTCTCACAAGACTTGCGCTAAGGTATTGCAGTCTAGTTTCTTTTGGCCTACTTTTTTTAATGACGTGCAACTGTTTGTTTCTTGTTGCGATGCTTGTCAAAGAACAGGAAACATTTTTCGGAGGAATGAGATGCGGCTCAACAACATCCAAGAAGTGGAGATCTTTGACGTATGGGGTGTAGACTTTATGGGACCGTTCCCATCTTCTTGCGGCAACCAATACATACTTTTGGTTGTAGACTACATTTCAAGATGGGTTGAAGCGATTGCTTCTCCCACTAATGATGCTATGGTGGTGGTGAAGTTCTTTAATAGAACGATCTTTCCAAGATTTGGGACACCACGAACCATCATTAGTGATGGAGGAACACACTTCACCGCCCATAAATTTGAAGCTCTACTAGTCAATTATGGAGTTACTCACAAGATTGCCACCTCCTATCATCCTCAAACCAGGGGCCAAGTAGAGATATCAAATAGAGAAATCAAATCCATTCTAGAGAAAACTGTCTCTAGAACTAGGAAAGATTGGTCACAAAAGCTCAACGATGCACTTTGGGCATACCGGATAACCTTCAAGACTCTCATTGACACCACACCATACAACCTTGTGTATGGGATGTCTTGCCATCTTCCCGTTGAGCTAGAGCACAAAGCTTATTGGGCAACCAAATGGCTGAATTTTGACATCAAGGAGGCTGGAGAAAAGCGCCTTCTTGACATTAATGAGCTGGAATAAATTCGCTTGAATGCATACGAGAATGCGCGGATATACAAAGAAAGAACGAAGAGGTGGCACGACAAGCACATCGTTCCAAAGGATTTAAAAGAAGATGATCTTGCCCTTCTCTTCAACTCCCGCCTTCGTCTGTTTCCACGTAAGTTGAATTCTCGTTGGACCGGACCATTTGTGATTAAGTGTATTTTTCCCATGGTGCAGTTGAAGTATGGGGTGAACAATGCGGAACTTTCAAAGTCAACGGTCAACGACTAAAGAAGTACATACCGGAAATTCAGATCGAGGAGCTTGCATCCACTCTCCTCACTTGAAGAAGCAATAAGGAATGGTCTAGCTACGAACCTTAAACAAAACGCTTCTTGGGAGACAACCCAAGGTATCGTTTTTTTCCCATTTTCTTAGTTTAGCTTAGTTAGTTTGTTTTTGTTGTTTTTGTTGGTTCATTTCCGGTTTTTCTTGTGTCTTTGGATGATAGGAATTAGAAAATCTCCAAAAAGAAGTGAAGGAAAGCAAAACACCGTCAAACTCGGAAATTTGGACGTAATCAAGGATTCCACGGGATAAAATAGATTTCCACAACCGTGGTTTTCTATTTTTGACCGTGAAAAAGCTATTAGAGAGGCGTCACGGATGAAACCACGCCGTGGTTTTGCCAGTAGGGGCCGTGGTTTTCCAATTTTCCACGAAAGGTATAAAAAGCCACACTCCACTCCAAAGCTGCAACATAAATTCCCAAAACCACGCTTAGCTCGCAAAAATGTCAACCCAAACCCCAACACCGATCTTCACATCCGGAAAGCGTTTGAAGCGATTCTTCTTCCCAAATCAAAGCTCTCAATGCTGCATTGAAGATTCTGAGTTCAAGTTGCACAAACAAACAAGAAATTAGCAAGAATTTGGATTTTTTTATCCAAAAACCTAGGTTTTTCTCTCATACTTGATCTTGGTTTGATTTTATCGATTTTGTTGATGATTTGATAGAGAAATGGACGGAATTGAAATTAGAAATAGCCTAGGACTGTTGCTTGTGAGTTTGCTGCTTGTTGTTGTCGATTGCTGAAAAATCGACAGAAACCACGGGGTGATAGAGGTTTCCACGGCCGTGGTTTGTCAAGATTCGCCCGTGGTTTTGCTGAATATGGATGGTTTGAGACGTAGTGGCCGAAATTTGTTTGGAAAAGGCAAAAGCAAGGCCTTTTCCTCTTCCCAACCACCACCACAACCACCACAACAACAACCTCCACCTCCTAGACTCCCCCGCATTCTAGAAGAACACAAGAAAGATTACAAAACCATCCAACCGCGCATCATTGTAGCCCCTAGGTACCTTTTACTTGAGGAGCTTGAGTGTTTGAATGTTTTGGATGATCTGAATATGATGATTGATGATGCCGGGCTTAGAGAGTTCATTGGTATTAGGGAGCATTGTTCGCTCTCAAACGTGTGTGTTAATGTAAACGATATAGCTTTAAATTTATAACCTAAAATATAAGCCTGAAACAATATGCGAACCCGCGGTGTACAGATCAATTGTAATAACGGCAAATACTCCAGGGTCGATCACAAGGACTATGGTGAAACAAAGCACGGTATAGCAGGTTGTCAATCAAAAGCAAGCAATAAAACAAAGATATAAAGATGATGTAATAATCAAATAAAGGAAAATGCAGATTCTAGAGGTCAAAGCATCCAGTTGTGGTTCTGACTCAAGATCTCAAAGGATAACGTGGACAAAGCTGAGGTTTGCGAGGGAAGGTATTTCTAAGGTGGGAATAGATCACCGGGTAAGTCTCGCTACTCACTATCCCGAACCAAAGATCCTCTCACCGGGTAAGTCTTAGGAAACTAAGTAAAGGAACTATAAACTCAAACCAACACACCACCTAAGGGATAGAACTAACCTTTACCGGGTAAGTCTCAGGCTAACTCACAAAGGTAGGATGAAGGCTCACTCAAACCCTAATAAAGGATAAACCTTTATTACCTAACACTCATCATCATCGGTATACAACCAAAGGAATCACCGGGTAAGTCTCATCCTATCTCAGATATGGATCAGAAAAAGTCATGCCTCACTCCGTTCATATCCGATCTCGGTCGAGATGTTCTATGAACCGACCGAGGTGAGGTTCAGCTAAGATTTGGCTCTAGCTTTCAGGGTCCATTAAGGTAAAGTCTCACTCTTTCATCGTCTTTCACACAACCTTCAGCCAATCACCCTATAATCGCACAAGAATTTAGCCAATAATAATCATGATAATAATAATTAAATATATGAAAAAAGCATTATCCAGACAAGAAAACCTTAACACAAAGGTCTCAAAAATCACTCAATCAAACAATCAAACAAACCAAACAATCAGCAAACTATGTTCCTCGATCACAAACCAAAATACAACAACCAAAAAATCAAAGAAAACCTTACAAACTCCTTCAAAAGCCTTCAACTTTAACTTCAAAGCTATCTTCCTTCAACTTCCTTCCTTCCTTGGAATATCTTCAATCTTCCAAACTAACCAACTAACCAGACAAACTTCCATCCAGAAAATATCTTCCAATATATAGGAGAATCACTTTTGTTCGGTCCAAACGGTGTGTGCAACCTTTAAATTTATAACCCTAGACTTAAGCTTTAAAACAAGGATGCGAACCCGCAGTGTACGGGTCAATCGTAGTAAAAGCAAGAAAATTCCAGGGGTCGATCACAGGGACTCGGTGAAACAAAGTCAATACGGTGTGCTTATGTCAATACTAACCACAAGAGCGATTAACACAATCAAAGATGAATAAGAAGTCAATAAAGCAAACATGCAATTCTAGGGATTAAAGCATCTAGTTGTGGTTCCAACTCAAGATCTATAGATAAGCGGACAAAGCTGAGATTTTTGCGTGGGGAAGGTGTTTCTAAAGTGGAGTAGATCACCGGGTAAGTCTCACTACACACTAATCTTAAACCGTAACTCCTATTACCGGGTAAGTCTCAAGGAATCAAGATAAAGAACTATAACCTCAAACTAACACACCATCTAAGGGAATAGAATCAACCTTTACCGGGTAAGTCTCAGGCTAACTCACAAAGATGGGATGGAAGCACACTCAAACCCCAATAAAGGATAAACCTTTATTACCTACACTTATGATCGTTAGTACACAAACTAAGGAATTACCGGGTAAGTCTCATCCTAAGCTTGCTTTGAACCAGGAAAGGTGTAATAAGAATAGGATTTGGCAAACTCTAACACTTAACTCTCAGTTATGGATCAGGTAAGTCACCTCGGTCAGCCAGTTTCCACCCCGGCCGAGATGTTCATCGACTGAACGAGATGCTTAGGGTTAAGGTTAAAGACTCGAACTTTCAGGATCCTACTGGAATCTAAGATTATTCTATCATTGTTTTTCCCACAACCTTCAGCCAATCACCCTAGAATCACACAAGGAAATTAGCCACTCATCATCATGAAAGTATTAATCAAACATATGGGAAGAAGGTGAATATTTGAACAAAGAAGAATTTAATGAAAAGACTTCAATAACTGAATCAAATATCACAACAAAGCGTTCCTTGGATAGCAATCCAACAAGACAAGACAACAAGTGAGGGAATTGAAGACAATCTTACAAAACCCTCCAAAAAGCTATAAAAGCTATAGACTTCAACCTTCCTTCAACCTTCAAAAAGGTTCTTCAAATCTCTCCCAACTGGAGTAGGATGCTGCTGGAAGTATGCGGATCCCAGCGGGGTATGCGACGTCGTATGCGAGATGTTGGATTTGTGAAAATCCAACCCTTTTTATAGGAAAATAACCCTCCAAAGATAAGATATCTTAGAAAGATCTCTTCCCATAAAAATAGGTAAAATATATGATTCTGCATATCTCTTTCCTTTCAGGAGCCAAGCCCAAAAATATAAGATCTCTTTCCAATTTTAAAAGATCTCAGCCAAGAATAAAATATTCTCGCCGCGTCCTAGGTATTCGCCTCGGTCGAGTCGGCGTCTCTGGATCACCTCGGTCGAGGTAAATCTCTGGTCAACCGAGGTGAGTCACAACTGAATGCGAAATCTCTCAAAACTGGTCCAAAGTAAATCTTTAATCTATGGCTATGCTTCCTGGATGTAGCTCTAAATGACTCATGACTCCTTTCGCTCCTTTTTGATGCAAAACGTACCAAATTACCTGCAATTACAACAAAACTAGGTGTAGACCTCGATTCTCGCAAAGGTAGATGAAATGGTGGTAAAATCACATAATGCACATACAAACATGCAGATTATGAAAGATAAAACGTCCAAACAAACCCCAAAATATAGACTATAATTCATGCTATCAAAATACCCCATACTTAGCCCTTGCTTGTCCCCAAGCAAGTTCCTCATGTAGAAGACAAGGTAGAATGGATTATAGGTCAAGAAAATCAATGAAAAAGTCTTCCAAAAACATTTATGGTGTGCAACTACCATAGATCACTCTAAGAGAGTACTTCTTGGAATTTAAAAACTCAACATGATCAAAACATTTTATAAATATAGGAAAGTTGTTCATCTTTGCATAAAATCATAGAATGCATAATAAATCATAATTATCAAAATTAATCATGTATAATCCGATTTAAACCGCTAAGTCAATCAACAAGCTCAAGGTCTCAAGGGCTTCCCAAAAGAAAGGTCAAGAAACGTGTAGGGTAGGGATGTATGTAAGGTAATGTGGTGCTAGAATCCGGGAAAAGGATGAACTTCACTTTCACTTTGACTTGCAACATCTTCCACCAATAAGCTTCGCTTATCTCACACTTTTTCTTTTTACTTTACTTTTTGGGATGCATGGACAGAGGTGCACAATAACCGAAGCCTAGGAAATCTACAATCATCAATTTCTCGAGATGCATCAAACCCTTGATGCACATACCATGACCCGTTAGGAATATCGCTCAATCCGATTTTGGCAAGACACAAACACCCGGCTATGTGAATGGTGCCGAGTTACTCATCTTCATGATTGATTTCCCCAAACCTATTATTGCTTTCTAACACTTTCACTTCCAGCCACTTCTCAACTTTACCTCCACTTGCTTTCACCACTTTGTTTGCTTCCAAATTCCCGGATAGGTAAAGGGAGGCAAAATGTATATGAGGGGCTAAGCATGATCAAGAAGAAGAAGAAGAAGAGAATGAATTGCCTTGGTCTTTCCAAGAAGAAAGTGAGAGAACTTAACCTGCGGTGTCAACCTTCAAATTCAACATAATTTGGATAAAAACAAAGTATTAAACATGCCAATAATTTCAAACAAAGCATTTAGCAACTTAAACATATTATAAAACTTTTCAAACACATAAAGAATTTAAAACCAGTCAGTAAACAAGATCTTCACTGAGATCATATCCAGATAAGTAACACAAAAAATCGTTTCGAAAACTCTCAGTTAACACACCTCGGTCGAGGTGTTCTTGGTTCAACCGAGATGAAATGCCTCGTTTGGCCAGAATCTCCCCGGTCGAGGTCAAAAAATTTTTTTTTTTTTTTAAACCATTTTTTTTCGACGTTTTTCTCAATCAAATAACCTGTAGGTATGCATGTAATATCAGATAATCATATAAAGGCAATGAAGCATAAATACGAAAATATCCGAAAAATAAAGTGTCATACATCAAAGGGTGGTCGGAATAACATCAAGTAGTCATATAAATACAAATACCCCATACTTGGGACACACTGTTCCAGTGGGTCAAATAAAAAGTCTAGAGACAAGAGTACTCACCGGATAAAAAGCTGAACTGCATAAAAATAGAATAAAGAAAATCCTGCAGCTCCTCAATAATCCTGATCCGGTGGTGGTGGTGGTGGTGGCGCATACGGATACTGAGCCGGGTCGAACGGATAGCCCATAGTCTGCTGGAACTGTAGCTCCATCATCCTGCGCTGATAGTGCTGCTCCTCTAACATCTGATGAGTCCAGCGGTCAATGCGTCGGTCCTGGGCAGCAAATCTCTCATGCATGTCCACTGTAAGGGCAGCATAAGAGTCTATCATCTGATCTGTCAGGTCGTCGATCCGGTGATGAACCTCAGAATCTCTGTGACGGCGTGTCCGACGCCTAGCAGATCTAGCAGGAGGTGCAGCAGGTGCCGGCTCAGTATCCTCCTCATCATCCAAATCGATGATCGGTGGTGCGCTCGTGCCTGCAGTATCCGTCCCTGTATCCATCGGGACACCACCATCTCTCTCATCCGTCGTCTCCTCGTCATCGTCATCCTCCTCCTCCTCAACAGGGGCAGTTGCTGCCTCTCTGTGATCCTCCATCAGTGGAGCCCATGTTGTCTGCCAATAGTGCGGATCAAAGACTGTGAACTGAGCAGACCAGCGGATCCCCTGAGGTGTAGTCCGCTCCAAAGGCATGGCGACGTATGGAGTGGTCAAACCACGGGGAACCAGAATCCTCCGTGTGATCATCTCCTGTAATCCCAGCGGCTTCGGAGCCGCCGCCATCGTGCAAACACTGAGGTCCATCCCGTGGTAGGTAGCGATATGGGTGACCAGACCTCCGCAGCAAATGTCTCCCTTCGCCTTGGCTTTGATCCTGTGCAGATCCTCTGCCAGGAGCAAGCCAAAGTCTGGGAAACCTCCTGTGACCATGCAGTAGAGGCTGAAGAGATCGCCCTGTCTGATCTTCTGGGGCGTCTCAGTACGCGCCAGAAGTGTCTCGCTAAAAATCCTGTGGGCTAGTCTGAAGGCCGGATGAAAGATGACCTTCTCCCTGGAATCTCCAGGGCGTCATCTGTCCGCATGCTCAGTAATATGGGCTATCTGCCCCCAGAACTCCCTAGCTACGGATCGGGAGGGGAAATCAGTGGCGGTGGGCTCAGAGAAACCAAAAATCTCTCTCCATATCTCTAAAGGAACTATGAAGTTCCGGTTCATCAACCGGTACTTCACAGACCGGTCTGTGGGGAGGTAGGAGAAGGAGCTAACAAACTCCAAGGTCGGCTCCAAGTAAGCTGGGGCTCGGATCTTAGTAAACTGATCCAGCCCGACAGTAGCAATCATCCTCCTAAGGTCAGCGTCTAACCCTAGGCAATCAAAAGCCGACACGTCCAAAAATCGTGGTGCGATAACTGGACGGCTAGCTATCCGCTCATAGTCTACCCGGCATCTCTCGTGGATATCCGGGCGGTAAGGACGGGAAGAAGAAGAAGAAGGGGAGGGGGAGGATCTGTCTCTCAGGGCTAGGCGGCGATCGGAACTCATTTTCACTCAGTACTGTCAGACCACCTCGGTCACTGACAAGCCTCAAGAACACCTCGGTCGAGATGCAGTTTGACTGGACCGAGGCGCAGCAGTTACGATTCCAATTCTCAGAAATTCAGTTCTTTTCCCCCCAAAATCACTACAATTGCTTCCTAAGGGGTACTTATGCCTTTTCTCAGCAGAATCAGGGGCAACCAAAGCCCAAATCGAAGCGAATGAACGAGTTAGGGTTTCGACTTGTTTTACCTCGTTTCGGTCGATTCGTTCGATTTTCTTGCAGATCTGTTGTTGCAATCGGTTCCTCGACCCTTCAATCACAGTTTAGAAGCAGAAATCTTCGAAAACGAGCGAGATTTGAGAGAGAGCGAAGTGGACTGTCGCCGCGGTCGAGGTGGGTAAAAAAAGTGAAAAATAAATTTTTCCCCCTTTTATACTGTTACTGGATCTGCTGTCACCTCGGTCGAGATGGTCTCGACTGGACCGAGGTGGTACGGACCGAGGTGGTTCTGCAGAAACCCTAGTCGCCTCGGTTGCTCAAGAATCAACTCGGTCGAGGTGCTCTGACAGTGACCGAGATGCTTCTGTCTTCTCAAAATCTCGAACTTCTGTCCTTCCAGTTATCCATCCTTCCTTAGATATTCCCTATTGTCTGTCCAGAACGCCAAAAACAAAGCAAAGCAAAGCAAAAACAAAAACTATCTAAGCTAGACTAGAAAACGGGAAAAGAAAGCAATACCTTGGGTTGCCTTCCAAGAAGCGCTTGATTTAAGGTCGCTAGCTGGACCATGATGCGTCTCAAATGAGGTATATTGGTGCAACCTCCTCAACCGGCATTTCCGGTTGGTATTTCTTAAGTCTATGACCGTTGACCTTGAAGCTTCCGCTAGTTTCGCCCCATATCTCAACTGCACCATGAGGGAAAACATGTTTCACAACGTAAGGCCCGGTCCATCTAGATTTCAACTTACCTGGAAAAAGGCGGAGGCGGGAGTTGAAGAGTAGAACTAAGTCTCCTTCGTTAAGCTCCTTTGGGACGATACGCTTGTCATGCCATCTCTTCGTCCTTTCCTTGTAGATTTTGGCATTCTCATAAGCGTTCAAACGCAGCTCCTCCAGCTCGTTGAGTTCCAATAGTCGCTTCTCACCAGCCTCTTTGATGTCGAAATTCAACCATTTGATCGCCCAATATGCCTTGTGTTCCAATTCAACGGGCAAATGGCAAGACTTCCCATATACTAAATTATAGGGAGTGGTACCTATGGGAGTCTTGAATGCGGTCCTGTACGCCCAAAGAGCATCGTCCAACTTCATGGACCAATCCTTCCTCGTTCTAGAGACGGTCTTCTCTAAAATTGCCTTGATTTCTCTATTCGAGATCTCGGCCTGTCCGCTAGTTTGAGGGTGATAAGCAGTTGATACCTTGTGATTTACCCCATACTTCGATAGAAGTGTTTTGAACTTCCGGTTGATGAAATGCGTTCCTCCATCGCTAATGATGATGCGTGGAGTTCCAAATCGTGGAAAGATAGTTCTATTCAAGAACTTCACAACCACTTTGGCGTCGTTAGTGGGAGAAGCAATGGCTTCAACCCATCTAGAGACGTAATCAACTGCAAGGAGAATGTAGAGGTTTCCTCCGGAGGATGGGAAAGGTCCCATGAAGTCAATCCCCCATACATCAAAGATTTCCACTTCTTGGATGTTATTAAGTGGCATCTCGTTCCTCCTTGATAAGTTCCCTGTTCTTTGGCATGCATCACAAGAGACAACAAAAGATTGCACATCCTTAAATAATGTAGGCCAAAAGAAACCGGAACACAATACCTTAGCGCATGTTTTATCGGTGCTAGCATGCCCCCCACAAGGAAGTGAATGACAATGCCTTATGACGCTATTAACTTCATCCTCCGGAACGCACCTTCGAAGCATCCCATCCGGTCCGCGCTTGAATAGCAACGGCTCGTCCCAGTAGTAATGTCGTACTTCCTTGAAGAATCTTTTCTTTTGAGAGTACGTCAATCTGGGCGGTATCTCCTGGCAAACAAGATAGTTCACAATGTCAGCGTACCAAGGACCTTTATTATCAGAAAGTTTATGGATGGAATGTTCCACCAACAGTGGATGAATATCAGAGGAGGGAGTAAGAAATTTGTTATTCTCAGTAATCTCAGTTGACATCATCTCGCCATCGACCTCGGTCGAGGCGCATAAGCGTTGACCGAGATGTTCTTCGGTCGCCTCACTCAGTCCAGAAAGTGCCTCGGTCGAGGTACTGCTATTGGATCCGAGATTGGAGATCTTCGTCTCCTGGATTAGCTTCTCAGTTTTAGCTTCTGGATCCTCTTCCAGTGCCTTCAAGCTCCGTGTATCTGCATCACAAGAAGCATTTATACCTTCCTCCATTAAACTGAAGCTAATAACTCTTTCGAGTGGATCGTTAATAAGAATAGAGCTCACCAATTCTCTTGATTCTTCTTCATCGTAGATGTTGAAGATATCATCAGTTAGTTGCTCCCCTTTCATGGTTGCAAGTAGCGCGAACTCCACCTCATCGCCACCAACGTTGAATTTCAACTTGGCGTTCTTGCAATCCACGTTGCAACCCGAAGTTGCTAGAAATGGTCTCCCGAGAATAATAGGAACAGGATAATCTGCGGGAATGTCAAGTACAACAAAATCTATGGGAAGATAGAAGTTACCTAACTTGACCGGAACGTCCTCCAAAATGCCCACGGGATGGGTAATGGAGCGATCCGCCATGTAAAGTCGAATCTTGACCGGCTTGGGCTCTCCAAGACCGATCTTCGTGCATAGCTCCAGCGGGATGATGCTCACGCTGGCTCCTAGATCACAAAGGGCTTCACAAGTGACATCCCCAACTTGAATGGGAATACAAAATGAGCCGGGATCTCTCAACTTAGGTGGCATCTTTTCCTTCATGATTTTGATAAGCTCCGAAGATTTAGATGTCATCCTAACTTCACCAACATCCTCCAGCTTCCTCTTCCTTGATAAGATTTCTTTTAAGAACTTCCCATAGGCGGGCATACCTAAAATAGCATCAAGGAAAGGAATATTAATATGTAGCTTATTCATCAAGTCAAGAAACTTACCAAAGTGCTTGTCTAGATGTGCTCTGGCTCTGGACTGAGGGAATGGAAGTGGTGGTTTGTATGCAGGAGGTGGAACATAAGTTTCTGTCGCCCCTCCTGCTTTCTGTTGTTCCGCCTCGGTTGGCATCTCGGTCGAGGTGTTCTTCGACTGGGTCTGGACCGAGGTGGTCTGCGTCGAGCGAGGTACTAGATCTCCAGTTTTGAGTCCACTCCTCGTCGTTATGGCCATGCATTGGCCCTTAGGGTTAGTTTCCGTCTTTGCTGGAAGCTTCCCTGGATCTCTTGGCGCTTCATTCGCCTTATTAGCAAGTTGTTGTTCGAAGGACTTTTGGGACCTCGAAAATGAAGTCATAGAATTCTCCATAGCGCTAAGCTTGATCAAGATTGCCTCCAGAACTGCGTCTTTCTTTTCTGGCTGAGACGAACTTGATCCTTGCCCTTGGCTTTTCAATGGAGTAGAAGAAGAAGAAGGGGAAGAGAGGAAAGGGTTAGAGGAATCATTAGAGTTGGAGTTTGAATGATTGTTACCGTATTTTTGGTTATTCGCCCTCCAGTTGTTGCTATTGGATCCTCTATTGTTGTTGTTGTAGTTGTTGTTTCGGGGACCGTTGTTGTTGTTACGGTACCCGTTATTGTTGTTGTTCCTTTGCCCTTGCTCTTCCTTCTTAGTTTGAGCCATCAAGAGCTCCTTCAATTGCTTCACGTCATTCGTCAAAGACGTGAGTTGATTGTTGTTGGGTTGAGTCTCTTGAAAGTTGACTATTTTAACTCTACCTTCAGCTCCTTGGTGGGTATATTTCTCCATGTGCAAGGCTTGCTTCTCAATGAAGTCCCAAGCCTCATCAATCGCCATGTCCATGAAGGTACCGGCGGAAAGTAGTTGGAGATTGAACTGGGTGCTTCCGTCCAGCCCTTTGAAGTAGATCTCCAACAACTCGATCTTTGGAATCCCATGATGTGGGCAATCCAAGAGGATATCCTTGAACCGCTCCCAAGATTTGGACAAGCTCTCCTTGTCCTTCATAATGAAAGCGTTGATCTTCCCTCTCATTTCAGCGGTCTTTGAGGGGGGAAAGAATTTGGTCAAGAATTCCGTAGTCATCTCCTCCCATGTGCTAATTTTTCCTGGAGGAAGAGATTGATACCAAGTAAGAGCTCTATCTTTTAAAGAAAAGTAAAAAGGTCTTAGCTTGTAGTTGTTATTCTCAATTCTGGGGGGTCGCAAGGTTTCCATCAAGATCTCATAGTTTTGAAGATGTTGATGCGGCGACTCTTTCTCTAGCCCTCCGAATTGGCATTGGCGAATCATGGCTAGAACTTGCGGTCGAAGTTCGTAGTCATGATTTGCTGGATCTCCTAGGTTCACTCCTGGACGCCTCAGTTGTTGATTAGGGTCCATCCTTTGACCTAGGGTTTGTGGGATTCCTGCAAGAAGAACATCTCGGACTGGCATCCGAGGTGGAAGTACATCGGCCGGGGCGTCAGGTACTGGAATCTGCCTCGGTCGCGGGTCAACTACTGGATCCTGCATCGGTCGAGGATCAACAGGAGGATCTTCCCTCGGTCGAAGTAGAATCTGGTCTCGTATGACTGCTATCTCAGCTTCGATTGCTGCAGTCTTGGTGCGATTCTCTTCTTTCTCTTGCCTGAGTTCTTCCTTGCTGAGGCGTAGCAGCTCTAGCGCCTCTTTCAATTGGGCCGCAAGATCACGATCGTCTTGTTGGGCCATCTTCGCTTCTCTTAAGCGTCGCTTGTATGTCTTTTCTGGTTCGGGATCGTAAGAACAATTTCCTTCCCAGCGCGGGTTCTTCGCATATACCTAAGAAAGAACCTGCAAAAGTCACTCAAGTAGAGTGGTTAGATGAAACGGGGCAAGCGCCCCAAGAGCAAACCGTACCGGCTCGGTCTAGACCAAGTCCCCGGCAACGGCGCCAAAAACTTGTTCGCTCCAAACGGTGTGTGCAAGCTTTAAATTTATAACCCTAGACTTAAGCTTTAAAACAAGGATGCGAACCCGCAGTGTACGGGTCAATCGTAGTAAAAGCAAGAAAATTCCAGGGGTCGATCACAGGGACTTGGTGAAACAAAGTCAATACGGTGTGCTTATGTCAATACTAACCACAAGAGCGATTAACACAATCAAAGATGAATAAGAAGTCAATAAAGCAAACATGCAATTCTAGGGATTAAAGCATCTAGTTGTGGTTCCAACTCAAGATCTATAGATAAGCGGACAAAGCTGAGATTTTTGCGTGGGGAAGGTGTTTCTAAAGTGGAGTAGATCACCGGGTAAGTCTCACTACACACTAATCTTAAACCGTAACTCCTATTACCGGGTAAGTCTCAAGGAATCAAGATAAAGAACTATAACCTCAAACTAACACACCATCTAAGGGAATAGAATCAACCTTTACCGGGTAAGTCTCAGGCTAACTCACAAAGATGGGATGGAAGCACACTCAAACCCCAATAAAGGATAAACCTTTATTACCTACACTTATGATCGTTAGTACACAAACTAAGGAATTACCGGGTAAGTCTCATCCTAAGCTTGCTTTGAACCAGGAAAGGTGTAATAAGAATAGGATTTGGCAAACTCTAACACTTAACTCTCAGTTATGGATCAGGTAAGTCACCTCGGTCAGCCAGTTTCCACCCCGGCCGAGATGTTCATCGACTGAACGAGATGCTTAGGGTTAAGGTTAAAGACTCGAACTTTCAGGATCCTACTGGAATCTAAGATTATTCTATCATTGTTTTTCCCACAACCTTCAGCCAATCACCCTAGAATCACACAAGGAAATTAGCCACTCATCATCATGAAAGTATTAATCAAATATATGGGAAGAAGGTGAATATTTGAACAAAGAAGAATTTAATGAAAAGACTTCAATAACTGAATCAAATATCACAACAAAGCGTTCCTTGGATAGCAATCCAACAAGACAAGACAACAAGTGAGGGAATTGAAGACAATCTTACAAAACCCTCCAAAAAGCTATAAAAGCTATAGACTTCAACCTTCCTTCAACCTTCAAAAAGGTTCTTCAAATCTCTCCCAACTGGAGTAGGATGCTGCTGGAAGTATGCGGATCCCAGCGGGGTATGCGACGTCGTATGCGAGATGTTGGATTTGTGAAAATCCAACCCTTTTTATAGGAAAATAACCCTCCAAAGATAAGATATCTTAGAAAGATCTCTTCCCATAAAAATAGGTAAAATATATGATTCTGCATATCTCTTTCCTTTCAGGAGTCAAGCCCAAAAATATAAGATCTCTTTCCAATTTTAAAAGATCTCAGCCAAGAATAAAATATTCTCGCCGCGTCCTAGGTATTCGCCTCGGTCGAGTCGGCGTCTCTAGATCACCTCGGTCGAGGTAAATCTCTGGTCAACCGAGGTGAGTCACAACTGAATGCAAAATCTCTCAAAACTGGTCCAAAGTAAATCTTTAATCTATGGCTATGCTTCCTGGATGTAGCTCTAAATGACTCATGACTCCTTTCGCTCCTTTTTGATGCAAAACGTACCAAATTACCTGCAATTACAACAAAACTAGGTGTAGACCTCGATTCTCGCAAAGGTAGATGAAATGGTGGTAAAATCACATAATGCACATACAAACATGCAGATTATGAAAGATAAAACGTCCAAACAAACCCCAAAATATAGACTATAATTCATGCTATCAACTTTCCAAAAATAAAAGATCTTATGGGCCGTGGGCCGTGCGTCTCGATCTAGCCCAGCGAAGTCATCTCGGTCGAGGTGATATTGTAGCCAACTGAGATGATCTTCATATTTGCACAATTCTCCCAAAACTGGTCCAAAATCAAACTTCTGTTCAACTTTCATGGTTCCTTTGCTTTCCTTGTAGCTCCTCAATACTCCAAAATGTAGCTCCAATGACTCCTTGAGTCCTTTGGCCTCATATCACTCCAAAATGTGCCATTTTCCCTACAATTACAATAAAACTAGGTGTAGACCTCGATTCTTACAAATGTAAACAAAACAACATAATGATCAAGAATATACTTTCATGCGTGCAGATTTATGAAGATAAAACGTCCAAACAATGCTAAAACATAGACTATAATACATGCTATCAAAATACCCCATATTTGTCTCTTGCTTGTCCCCAAGCAAGATTCAAATCTTAGATACAAGATAGAATGGATTATAAGTCATCAAAAAGATCAATGGAAAACATTTACAAAACCTTTTGGTGGTGCGCTCCATTCATAGATCACCCTAACGGAATGCTTCATAGCAAATAAAATCAAGACATGGTCAAAACATTTTATGAACATAAGAAAGCTGATCATCTTTGCATAAAATCATAGAATACATAATAAATCATATTTATCGAAATCAATCATGTATAATCCAGTTTAAACCACCAAGTCAATCAACATACTCAAGGTCTCAAGGGCTTTCAAAAGAGGTCAAGAAACGTGCTAGGGTGGGATGTATATAGGGTAATGTGGTGCTAGAATTCGGGAATAAGATTTTTACTTCACTTCTTTGAATCACAAACATCTTCCACCATAATCTCAACTTCACTTGACACGCTTTTCATCACTGCATCCAAATTCCCAGATAGGTAAAGGGAGGCAAATATGTATATGTGGGGCTAAAGCATGATCAAGAAGAAGAAGAGAAATGAATTGCCTTAATCATCCCATGAAGAATGTGAGAGAAATCATAATGTGGTGTCAACCTTCAAATGCAATATAATTTTGATAAAAACAAAGTATTAAACATGCTAGAATTTCAAACAAAACATTTAGCAACTTAAATATATCATAAAACCTTTCGAGCATATAAAGTTTTCAAAGCTAATCTACAAGCAAATATCATCATCGAGGTCATATTTGGAATAGAAGCACAAAACGTTTCGAAAATATCTTCAGTTTTAAACCCATCTCGGTCGAGGTGATTTGGCAGCGCCCGAGGTGTTTAACCAAGATGAATCTCAGTTATCACGACCTCGATTGGTCAAAAACGTCTCGGTCGAGCCAAAAAAATTTTCAAATCTATTTTAGACGTTTTTCTCAAACAGAAGCCTGTATGCAATGCATGTAAATGACATATACGCACATAAAAGCCAAATAAGATCAAATCAAAGTCAAGTACATCCATCATCAAGTCATACAAATACCCCATACTTAGGACACATTGTCCCAATGGGTCAAATAGAAGTCATAAGAACAAAGTACTCACCGGACATAAGCTGAACTGCATAAAATATAACAAAATAAGCTCCATGAATGATCAATCCTCATTAGCTGGTGGTGGTGGTGGTGGAACGTAGGGAAATTAAGACGGATCGAATGGATAGCCCATCGTCTGGTGAAACTGTAGCTACATCATCTGACACTGATAGTGTTGGCTCTCCTCCATAGGTTGCGTCCATCCCTCAATAGATCTTCGCTGGGCATCGAAACATTGGGTGATGTCAATCCGCAGAGCCCGATAAGAATCTATCATCTGCCTCGTCAAATCGTCTATCTTGCTATGTGCCTCAGGATCACGACGGTGGCGGGCTCTCTACTGAGGTGGCAAGGGAATATCAGCTGGAGGTGCAGGTGCCTCTCTCTCATCCTCTATGGCCTCGTCATCAAGGTCAACGGTGGGAATGCAAGGTCCGCCGGTATTAGTACCGGTATCCATGGCAGCAGCTCCTTCAATGCCATCACCATCTGCGTATCCTCCTGCTGCCTCAGTAGCAGCGTCATCCTGTATAATCGCAAACATGACAGCATACCATTTTCCGTGGTCATAGACCGAGAACTGGGAAGACCAGACAATACCTCTCGAGAACTTCATTTCCCATGACATTGCCACACAAGGTGTGCCAAGACCACGGGGAACGAGGATGCGCCGTGTAATCATCTCCTGTAGACCAAGCGGCTTTGCCGCCGCCTCTAAAGTGCATCCAGAGAAATCCAACCCCATGTATGTAGCAATGTGTGTCACAAGGCCACCACATCAGATGTCTCCCTTCGCCTTCCCCTTCACTCTCTACAGATCTCAGACAGCATATCAGCAAAGTCTGGGATACCTCCACATAAGTCTGCGTTCGGATAGCCATAAAATCCTCAAAGTCATCAATGTCAACGTACCAAGGGGAAATAATAGGACGCCCACAAATCTGATCATAATCCCGCTGAAATCTCTCATGGATTACCGGGACTGTAGGCTGTGGAGGAGGGGGGAGAGAGGAATGCCGGGAACTGCTAGGCTTATACCTAAGGGCCAGCTGGCGATCAAATCTTCTCAAATTCTCCACAATTGAGAAACACTTCTTTTGCCCCAAGAACACCTCGGCCGAGACACAACAAAAGCAACCGAGGCGAATTGCTGCTTCAAACGAGGTTCAAAAACTGTAAGCTTTTCCCCAAGATTTCACTACCAATTGTTTCCTATGGGGTACTTATACTCTTTTCAAAAAAAAACCACAACAAACTATTCTAGATCTGAGCAAAATCGAAAGAAAGGAGCCAAGTTAGGGTTTTGAACAAAATACCCCAAATGCGTAGATTGTAGTGGTTTTTCATGCTGTTTAATGCTTGGAAATTGTTTCTCTTGCTTCTCCCGATGATTTGAAGCCAAGAACCATTGAAAACGAGCGAGATTTGAGGATTTTGGGAGTAGAGGGTAGCCGCGGTCAAGGTGAGAACAAAGAGAGAGAAGAGTAGTGAGGAGAGAGAAAGTCAATCCCCTTTTATACCCATCGCAGAATTTGATTTCACCTCGATCAAGGTATTTCTGGACGGACCGAGGTGTTAGAATGAGGTGGTTGTTATATAACGGCACCTCGGTTGGCGAAGAACATATCGGTCGAGGCGCTTTGACAGTATCCAAGATGTGTCTCGGTTAAACTCCGTCTTCTCAATTTCTCAAACATCAGTCCTTCCATGTAGCTCCTGAGTTGTAATTTCTTCTTAGAGAACCTGATTCCTGTCTAAGAGAACACACAAAACACAAGAAAACTATCCAAAATAAACTATAAAAGGGAAAAGAATGCAATACCTTGTGTTGCCTCCCAAGAAGCGCGGTTTAAGGTCGCTAGCCGGACCGTACGTCACTCTCAAGTAAGGTAGGTGGTAGCCTCACCCCGTACTTCAATTGCACAATGGGAAGAGATAAAAGGTTCCGTCCATTGCTCCACAAAATGCAAATGCTTAACGGGGAATGAATCATCAATGGATATATCGTCCCCCTCGAGCGAGATAGGTGGTAGCCGGCTGAGGTGATCCTCCACGGAATTCTCGGACCCCTTCTTATCGCGAATCTCTAAATCAAACTCTTGAAGTAAGATAATCCAATGAATAAGGCGCGGCTTTGCATCTTTCTTAGCTAGCAAGTATCTAATGGCTGCATGGTAAGTATAAACAATAACTTTCTCTCCCACTAAGTAAGAGCGAACCTTCTCAAATGCATAAACAACTGCCAAGAGCTCTTTCTCGGTGGTGGCGTAGTTTAGTTGAGCTTCATCTAGCGTCTTGCTAGCATAATAAATGACGTGGACAAAGTTGAGGTTTGCGAGGGAAGGTATTTCTAAGATGGGAATAGAACTAACCTTTACCGGGTAAGTCTCAGACTAACTCACAAAGGTAGGATGAAGGCACACTCAAACCCAAATAAAGGATAAACCTTTATTACCCAACACTCATCATCATCGGTATACAAGAAAAGGAATCACCGGGTAAGTCTCATCCTAGGCTTGCGTATGGACCAGGAAAGGTGTAACAAGGATAGAATTTGGCAAACTAAAACCTAAACTCAGATATGGATAAAAAAAAGGTCACACCTCGCTCAGTTCATATCCGATCTCGGTCGAGATGTTCTATGAACTGACCGAGGTGAGGTTCAGCTAAGATTTGGCTCGAGCTTTCAGGGTCTATTAAGGTAAAGGCTCACTCTTTCATCGTCTTTCCCACAACCTTCAGTCAATCACCCTAGAATCGCACAAGAATTTAGCCAATAATCATCATGATAACAATAATCAAATATATAAAAAAAAAAAGCAATATCCAAACAAGAAAACCTTAACACAAAGGTCTCAACAATCAATCAATCAAACAATCAAACAAACCAAATAATTAGCAAATTGTGTTCCTCAATCACAAAACAAAAGACAACAATCAAAGAATCTAAGAAAACCTTACAAACTCCTTCAAAAGCCTTCAACTTTAACTTCAAAGCTATCTTCCTTCAACTTCCTTCCAAAAATAAAAGATCTTATGGGCCGTGGGCCGTGCATCTCGATCCAGTCCAGCAAAGTCATCTCGGTTGAGGTGATACTATAGCCAACCGTTATGATCTTCAGTTTTGCACAAATCTCTCAAAACTGCTCCAAAATCAAACTTCTGTTCAACTTCCATGGTTCCTTTGCTTTCCTTATAGCTCCTCAATGCTCCAAAATGTAGCTCCATTGACTCCTTGAGTCCTTTGGATTCATATCACTCCAAAACGTGCCATTTTCCCTATAATTACAATAAAACTAGGTGTAGACCTCGATTCTTGCAAATGTAAACAAAAAACATAATGATCAAGAATATACATCCATGCATGCAGATTTACGAAGATAAAATGTCCAAACTAATCCCAAAACATAGACTATAATACATGCTATCAAGCATGCTTATGAGGAACTCGCCATGGAGTTTCTTAACTCCTTTGATCATGATGCTAGAGAAAGGAAGGTTCAGTTCAGAATGATGAATCAGAACTACATCATGCCCATTGTGAGGTTTGCTCAGATTTTCGGTTTTAGTGAGACTACTAACGGGACTTTCCTTAGGAACACTAAGCCGCATGATTTTGGGGGAGTCTATTGCTCTAGTAGTTGGTTCTGATGATAGGTGGCGCCCGGCCGATTCTAAGGAGAACTTGATTTACAATTTGTCTTTCAAGCTAGCACACCGGATCATGTCCGAGTGCCTTTTTCCAAGGACCGAGACACCACAGCGGCTTAAGGCCGATGAGTTGTTCATCTTGTTCTGTATGGCCACGGTACCACTCCTGAGTGTGCCACTCTACTAGCCGACAACCTGAGGAAGATCAAAAACAAAGAGAAAGGGGACATTTGTGTGGGAGGAATTGTGACTTACATCGCTCGCCGTCTAGGGGTAGACTTCTTCGCTTGTGAGCTTGCTACAGAGGCTAGGCCTCTTGGTCTTACAGGTTTTATTCATAAAGGTATTCTAATTCCCTGACACAAGGGAGCGCAACATACAGCTATGCCATGGGAGGGCAAGGGAGCGAGAGGAATTCCATGGAAGGCGGAGTACACCATTAGGAACAACGTCAACTGGAAGTTGACATTTGAGAAGATGCATACTGATATGGTAGGTCCAGATTATGAGGAGGATGATGCCGCAGCTGAGGCGGCAGGAGGACAGGGCCAGGATTACATGGACACGGAGATGGACACCGGCCCCAACGACTACAGGGCTGACGGAGAGTTGGGTAGTTCTCAGGAGCTGCCATCTTCATTTCCATCCATGGGAGGGCAGCACGAGCCTCCTAGGAGGTCCACCGTCCGTCGTCCTCGGGCTAGTCCTTCCCATCGTAGAGCCAGCACTTCAGAGCATCCATCATGGTTCGATGAGCAACCTCCATGGCTTCCCGCATTGCAGCAGAGGATGGATAGCATGGATGACCACCTTGATACCATCAAGCAAGGGAAGAAGATGATCCGAGACCTTTACCACGCCCAGTTCAGCCGCCCTACGACCCGACATGGCATCCATTCTCGCCTCCACTTTGATGATGACATTCACTTTTTAGCTTCTCCACCAAACTTGTGAGTTTCTTGTACTTTTACCTCTATTTTTATTACACGTTGGGGACAACGTGTGGTTCAAGTATGGAGTGGTTGAATACCTTTGGTATGTAATAACTTTGAGATACTTGCTTGCTTAACCATTGTACCTTTGCATTTTTCATTACCTTTGTCACACGTTTCATTGTTGCATTGCATTCGATAGTTTTGAAAAAACCAAAAAAATTTAAAATTTTAAAATATTTGTGCTTCTAGGATTGGAGATGACCTTGATGAAGATAACTACTTGTGAATTGGATTTTTGATGATTTTTATGTGTTTGAAATGAATTGTGATTTGTGAAGATTTTGAATGTTTTTTTAAGCTTTCTTGCAAGTTTTATAATTTGGAAATTGATCTAAATCATGTTGAGAATTTGAAAGTTGAAACTGCTTTTTATAGTTCTTGCACTTCTTATTGATATGATTAAGGCGCTTCGTTTTGATTCCTTTCTTCTTCTTGATCACGCTTTTAGCTCCTCATGTATATGTTTTGCCCTTTCTTTCCTATCCAGGAATTAGAATGTGATTTGTGTAAAAGTGTGAAGTTTGAAGTTGAAAGTGATGAAGTGTGTTACAAACATAGGTTTGGGGAAGTCAATCATGATGATGAGTAACTCGGCACCACTCACATAGCCGGGTGTTTGTGTCTTGCCAACGTCAGATTGAGCGATATTCCTAACGAGTCATTGTATGTGCATTACGGTTTGAGGCAACTCAAAAAAATGAGTTAATGTTGATTTCCTAGGCTTCGGTTATTGTGAACCTCTGTTTCTGATCTCAAAAAGTAAAGTCAAAAAATTATGCTGAAAAAATAAGAAGAGCAAAGCTCCTATTGGTGAAAGTTGAAGTGTGCTTGAAAAGTTTGTGATGGTATTGTCCTCTTTCCTGGATTTTGCACCACATATCCTATACATATCCCACCCTGATACGTTTTTTTACCTTTATTTGAAAGACCTTAAGATCTTTGAGATTGATGTTTGGCTTTATGGTCCAAATTGGATTTTTCCCATGAGTGATTTTGGTTTTGCTTCATGTTATAATGCTTGTTTTGAAACTTTTGTAAGATGTGATTGTTCTTTTCAAGGCATGAATCCATTTGTTCACAAAACAATTTTTGGAAAACCATGAAACAAGTGTAGAGAGCAATCTTTGAATAGAAGCATTAATCCAAAAATATTGTGTTTTTCCTTGTGTTTGCATTCATATTTCATATATCTTTGTATTCTAGATTGAACCTTGCTTGGGGACAAGTAAGAGGAAAGTATGGGGTATTTTGATGACATGAAAATGACCTAGTTTAGATGTGCATATACGTAATTTTTTCCTTTCTTTTGAGTACATGGACATGCATTTGTAGCATTTATCGAGTATATACACCTATTATCTTAGAATCGAGATTTACACAAGCTTTGTTGTGATTTTAGGTGATTTGGAGCTGAAATGGAGTGAAAAGGAGTCATTCACTAAGTGATGGTTAATGAGGAGTTCATTGGGAGGCATTGGATCGTCATTGGAAGAAGTATAAAGTGAAGCAAGGATGAAAGGCATCGAAAAGGAAGAACCACGGTCAAGAAAGGAGTTCCATGGCCGCAGTTTTGATAACTAATTGAATTTCACACGTGGAAACGAAGGTTGAGAGTCGCCACGGGAGAAACCACGGCCGTGGTTTTGTGACGTCACCCGTGGTTTTCTTCGGAAAAGTCCGTTACGTTAATTGCCACGTCATCCTGAAAGAGAGGAGCCTTTTAACCTAATTTTATTTTATAAAAGGAGGTTGACGGCTGCATTTTTGGATATCTCGCTTTGGACGAAGAACACGCTTTAGGCCGGAAGGACGGCGCTCTTGGATTTGATTTTTCCGTACATCGGAAAGGATTGCTTACCATTGGAGGAGATTGAAGAAGTCATTGGTTCTACCTTAGAGATTTGTGATATTGTTCTAGTCATTGATTTATCTTTGAGTACACATTCTGGGATTATATTATTTGATTGATTGAGTTATTGATTCTTTGAAGATTGGTTTTATTCATCCTTGTGTTCTTGATTGCATGTTCTTCTTGTTTTCCATTCTTAATCTTGATTTGATTTCGATGATGATTGTTGGCTAAACCCCCTCTGCGATTCTAGGGTGAAGAGTGGATGGTTGTGGTACAAATGATGATAGATTGAGCCTTAACAGATCGGACCCTGAGAGTTGTGAGACGAAATCCTCGAACGAGGATTTCCACGGCATGTTCTTAAGGAACCACGACCGTGTTTTCCTAAGATTTGGCCGTGGTTTCCTTTATCTTGCACGTTTCGCTTTTGCCTTTATTCAAAAGTTCAAGATTGCATAAATCCTACCTTTGTTAACTTTTTCTGGCCTTAGCTTTGTTGATTGTGAGTGTTTACAAGCTCTAGGTGATAGAGGATTCAAACTCCTCTATTAGATCAAGAGGAGTGTCATGCCCTTTATCCTTTATCTTTCTTTTCCTTGGGTTTTGGTTGGTGTGAGAGTTTAATCCTATCCTTGTGACCTCTCTTATAGTACTGGAATATAAGTCTAGTATATTGGGCTTAACCTTTATTTGTTAGTTTACCTTTTTGTCCCTTTATATCTGTCTATATACATAATATTTGATCAATGAAATAAACAAGTCATCTGTTCACAAATCTCTACATATAACATGTCAAAGTCCGATACAGATGGATTGTAGAGTGGGGTCCTATACAAATATATGAGTGTACATGCGCGTTAGGCCCAAACCCATAGCATAAACCCAATGGAGTTCAATCCTAAAATCAATCAAAAATAGGATGAGTAACTCACCGACCTTATATCTAGGCTCAGAATATCCCTACTTTTAATGTAGGAACTTATTACGTCCGGAAGGTGAGTAAGGAAGTAGACGAAGGAAGTTTGCCATATAAACTTCCATTCAAGACAACAATCTTTCAAGATAATTAAAGTAGGGCTAGGCGGCGTGGTTGTTGGATCGGATCCATCCTTTGGCCAAGCGTTCGCGGCTCTTCGTCTACACGAGCGGCTCTCGCACCCCCAGCTGGAATACGAGGATTGGCTGTTGGTCTTGGATCATTCCGGACTGGATTGATCGTTGAATCAATGTCCTCTAGCGGTGGCATATCATCATCACCCTCATCGTCGGATGATTCAGCTCTAACCGATTTAGTCGGTTTGTCTTTCTTATCCTTCTTGGAGTTAGTCATCTCCAACTTCATTTTCAGCATCATGGTCTTGAGCTCATCAATTTGGAATTGATGACGCTCCGCTTCTTCCCTACGAGTCTTTTCACTCCACCTAAATTGAGCTTGAGACTCCTCCAACTCCGCTTGGAGATCCCTCTCTTTATTTTCAGCCATCTTTCTTTCCTTAAGTTTCTTCCTCAAAGTCTTCTCAAGTTCCGGGTCAAGAGTTATGAGGTCCTTGTTGGATCTAGACCTGCGCATATACCTAATAGAACCTGCAAATAGCACTCAAAACAGATATCAAATAACAAGAGCAAAGCTCCCAAGCTCGACAACCGAAAACCGAAGTTTCGTCTTGACCAAATCCCCGGCAACGGCGCCAAAAACTTGTTCGCCACTAAGTGTGCGTGCAAATAAGCTTTATATTTATAAAACTAGAATAAAAGCAAGCGAACCCGCAGTGTACTGATCGGCGTAGATTAGCAAGTATTCTAGAGTATCGAACTCAGGGATTTGGTGAAACAAAATCCAATTTCAAGTTGTCAAGCAAGTAAAGGTATACAGCTTTGCAAATATTGGGAAAACAACAACCCTAAAGATCCACGTATCAAATTGTGGCAATCAATTCAATATATACTAAAGATTTAAGGAGAGAGTCAAGAATTGCAAAGGTATACTAAAGCAAGACAATGTACGATGAAGTTCCAAAACCTTATATGTCTCATCCAAGGACTCTCTCTATAAAGGTTGTTAAGGTTGCAGTATAGAAAGGATCTAAGAACAAGAATTGATCTCAAATACCCAAACTTGTAACCCAAGGATCAAGATAAACTCAAATGGCTAAGGTTGTGACACTCGAAACCGAAATAGAGGATGTTGAGTCTCACTACTACCTAGGAAAGGCAAGCCAAGGCTAGGTTTAAGCTAATCTTTAACTTTAGATTAAAGTAAAAGCAAAGTTCGTAAACTAGGGTAAATCACGGGTAGATCTTGAGAACCACGGCCGTGGAAACCTAAGAACAGGCCGTGATTTAGGGTGTCGATGAAGTTTCTCGCACTCTCAAGGTCCAATCTATTTACGATCGATCTATCATCATCTAAGTCACAACTATCAACCCTTCACCTTAGAATTGCTAAAGGGTTTTAGCCAATCACCATCATTATGATATCAATATTCAGTTTAAGGAGAATGAAAGATGAAAACCCTCGAATACTCAATAAAACTTCAAAACCAATTCTCAAATCCGAAACACAAGAAGCAATGTTAATGGATTCAGAATATATAACACAAAACCTCACAATGATCTCAGGCAAGCACGAAGAACGGGATGTCAATCCGTCTTCAATATCAAAACCTAAGAAAAGGGCTAAACTTCCGCCACAAGTAATCTCCAAATCTCCAATGCGGCGGCGCTTCCGCAACTTTCGGCAGTCAATCCACCCAAAGCAAAGTGCTCCAAAACAAGGGTAAGCGGAGGACTACCGAAATTCTCTTTTCCAGTCTTTTTATAAGGCGAGAAAAAGATACCATCAAGACCCAATACGTAAATGGTGTGGCAAATAATGACACGTCAAAAGATTGCCTAAATCACGGTCTCACAACCTTTCACGACCATGATTTAGAGTGTGGAAATGGATTACGGTGTCTCATGATTTCCACGACCGTAATTTAGACCGTGTAAGTTACTGGAGTGCCTCAAACTCTCTTCCACGTTCATGATGCCAAGTCCACGGCCGTGGTTTAGAGCGTGGACTTCAATTCTTCTTCTCCACGGCCGTAATTCAGGGCATGGAAGTGTATAATGCATGTTGTTGCCTTTGTTTCGTGTCATTCTTCATCCTAGCTCCTTCCTTAGCTTCCTTGATGTATCTCCTAATCCTCGAACATGATCGATTACTCCCTTTCCTCTCTCAAATGTTCCGATTCCAGCTCTTATTCACCTATAATCTACACAAAGCTAGTGTAGACTTCCATATCGACAAAATAGATGAACAAGCTAACAACTGCTTCAAAACTTCATCCATGTACACAATAAAAAGGGGAAAACAACCAAAATAAGTGCCTAGATTATCGTCATATTTCATGCTAACAGCATTAAAACAACTTAACTAGATTATTGATCCGTAAACCTACAAGATCAAAGCACAAGTTAGCATTCTAGTAAAGATAAAGATTTATAAAGAAGAATAAACAAACCCTTAATCTTTCTTTATAGTTATGTTCCTTTCCCTTAGATAATTACAACCAGCTTTTACCTAGGGGTTCATTACTAGATTAAGGACCCGAACCCGGAATCGTTTAACCCTAGTACTTTGCATGCATTAGTACACTTGAGGTGATCGATCTAAGTGAACATAAGTTAAAGCTCAAGGAAACATAATACAAATGGATTGAATTAAACTTCTAATTATAAAAGGCTTACAACCAAATAGCAATGCAGCTTTAATCAACCCAATGTAGCAAAGGAAACTTAGAAACTCTTTACAATGGCACTTAGAAATATAGTGCTTTTTGGGGGGAAAATGTGGATGATTCTAGCAATCAGCCAAAGGCTCTATTTATACTACCAAATGCATTCAAAGGGAGTAAATGGATTGTCTAAACAACCACCTTAAATGTCATAAAGGTGGTGCAAATAGCCGGACTTAAGTCCTCTGATGCTAAACCGCGGGACGGGCTTCAGGGCCGCAGGGGTGGTTTAGGCCAAAACGTTCCAACTTCTTCTTTGCTGCTAGGGTGACCTGACAATCCTACAGGGGCGGGTTCTTTAATGCTCTTGAACGTCTGACTCTTCATCTTCGTGTCGTTTTTGATGATGACCTGCAGGGGCGGCCCAATGTCACTGCAGGGGCGGTGACACAGGCTCTTTGGCTTCACAGGTCCGCTGGCAAGGGCGCAGGTAGGGGCGCTGGGGTGCCGGCTTTGCTTCTTCAGGCTGAGTCACGGCAGGAGCGGCCAGAGGCAGGCCGTAGGGGCGGTGACAAGCTTCTTCTGGGCGTTGGCGAAGGCGCAGGTTGCGGTGACACTACACTCCGACAATGGAGTTCAATCCTAAAATCAATCGGAAATAGGATGAGTAGCCAACCAATCTTAGATCTAGGCTCAGAATGTCCCTACTTTTAATGTAGGAACTTATTACCTCCAGCAGGTGAGTAAGGAAGTACACGAAAGAAGTTTGCCATATAAACTTTCATTCAAGATCGACAACAATCTTTCAAGGTAAACTAGGGTTATTATTAGGACCATGCATTCCCGATTAGTTGGAGGAGAGCATACCCAAGCAATGGAAGACATCATGCCCATAAAGCCTAGAAAAAAAAAATCAAATGGAATTAAAATATCACCGTGAGGATAGACTGTTGACCGAATATGATATCATCTTTAAAACTCCACCTCAAAGTAAGTCGAGCAGTAGAAGGAAATTAGGTCAAGTATCCATTTTGAAGCCCGGGTTTAATAAAGATCTAGTCAGCACACCCGGTATAAATTGATTATACATTAAAAAAGAGTACAAACATCGTCTTAGTTTAGAGTATTGTGCATCCTCATAACTTGTCATCATATTACTTTTTGTCAATTTTTATTTGGTTTGACCATTTGTTTCTTAAATATAGTTGTTTAGCCAGAACTTTGTTTTTTTTGGCTAGTTCATGTACATAGGTAACAAACACTAAATATATTGATGTAGTAATGTTGTGAAGATCTCTAATAATATAGATAAAGGTGAGCGATGGAAATACTTGCATAAGAACAAGAACGTCAATATTTATGTAAGGATATTGATATTAGTCTGTGACATAATATATTATTAGCCAACATCAATAAATAAATATTCTTATAACACACTAGATCTTATATATAAAATAAATAAAATAAAAAAGAAAAATAAATAGATCACGTATCAGAATAACTTGGTCTACACATTGAAATAAGTTGATGGTGATCTACATATTACACAAGAGAAAATTCATCTATGATAATGAAACTCTACTTATAGTGGAGCACTTCATACTAAAGCTGTGATTAGTATTTACAAATTAAAAGCATACAAACTGCTTTTTATTAAATTAAAAAATTAAAAATATAAATTGCCTCTTGAAAATGAGACTTCAATAAAATCAACAACTTTTTTTAGCACTATATATGATATGGAATTAATATTATGTTGCATCTTGAAAGTGAGCCTTCAGTATATTTGTTAAATTGCATGCTTTTCGTCCACTATGGTATGAAAAAAATCATTAATTTTATATTGGTTCATGACAAAAATGAAATAAATAAAATACAATACATGTTCATGGGCTTTTTTCCCCTCTAAATTTGACTAAGAACAAGCCTTTACTAAGAATGGAGTATTTATTATTCACATATTCTTTTTCCAATATTGACATTTTAATCATTAAATCGTAACTTAATAAACCGATGATGAAGAAAACATATAAAAGAAAAAGGATTCGGAAACAATGTGTACAAGAATAAACGAGACGATAATTACTAAAATCAGATTAAAACGTTAGTTAAAATTTTGTAAAAAAAAAATATTTCTGATTTTTTCATGAAATAAAATTATAAAAAAACGCCGTCTTTTTTTGTTATCATTTTGATATTAAATAGGTAGAAACAAGGGAAGCTAATTGGTAGATTTAGTGATTGAGTGGTGGAGAGGAAACATGTCTGAAATTGCAATATATTATAGTTTACAAAATAATGGAGTATAGATCTACGTGCTTTTCAAAAGCATGCAATTTTGGTTTACTAAAGTTAGTTAATATAATATGCTACAAAGCCTACAAAACATTGAGTTTTAAAAAACGCCCACCGTGGGGCTCGAACTCACGACCACAAGGTTAAGAGCCTTGCGCTCTACCAACTGAGCTAGACGGGCTTTTTGTTTTGTTTTTCCTGTTTATAATCTTGAATGTTGAACGTACACACTCATCATCAGTTAATATACTTGATATCGATATTTATATGTCACTTATATGATTATATCCATTCCTAATATCTTATAACAAGGCGTTACATACGGGCTAACTTAAATTTTTTTCATATGTCCTTTCTTTTTACCAAATATTTACTTGGAAAATAATAATTAAATCATTTAACATTTTGTTCATTAATTTGATAATAAAAAAGATACTTTTATAGCTTTAATTACTAATATTTTGCATCGGACAATGTATTTTTGTTAATAATATTTTAATAAAATTAAAATATACTCAGAATTTTTATGTAATTAATGTTATATCATATATTAATTTACATAAAGATACACTTTATTATGGACCATTTTTTTTTATTTACCCGGGTAAAATATAAACAATAAATGAAAAAAATAAACTTTATATGTACAACTTTAATGAGTATTATTTATATTAAATTATTTTATTACATATTAGTTATTAATTAAAACTTTATTATAAATGTAAATGTATGAAAGTACTATAGAATACAAAATAACGGTTCATATAACAAACCAAATTCATAGGCCTTGATTCAATCCAAGTCCATATACACGATATAATATATATTTAGGAAAATAATTTTATTACAAAGATTTTTTTCGTGTTGCCCGGAAACTAGATTTCAACCTCCAGCCAGGCTCGATCTCTTTGTAGCTGAGGCTGCACAGTTATACGTGATATCACCTTCTCTTGCGACGTCTTTCGAGTAAGAGTATCAGCGACTACATTTGCCTTCCCCGGGTGATATATGATCTCAAGATCAAAGTCCTTGATCAATTCCAAATATCTCCTCTGACAGTTTTTCAATTCCCGGTGGGCGAATATGTACTTCAGGCTCTTATGGTCTTTAAAAATCTTATACGTCTCCGCATAAAGATAGTGACGCTAGATCTAAAAAGCATGAACTACTGCAGCTAACGCTAGGTCATGAGTCGTGTAGTTCTCCTCATACGTCTTCAATTGTAGAGACGTGTATGCAATGACCTCACCTCTTTGCATCACGGTACATCCCAAGCTCAACTTGGATGCATCACTATATACCACAAAGTCCTCAATACCATCTAGTTGTGCTAATATTGGAGTAGAAGTCATTCTCCTCTTCAAATCCTCAAAACTCTACTGACACGGCTCGAACCAAACGAATCAAGTGGTTTCCTTAATATGCAATTAAGTGGTCGGGCTATCAATGAAAACTCTTCCACAAACCGGCGGTAATGACCTGCTAACCCTAAGATGTTGCGTACCTCCTCAACATTCCTCGGAGGTTTCCATGAAGATACCGACTCGATCTTTGCCGGATCAACCTTGATCCCTTCAGTTGTAACCACATGACCAAGAAAATTCACCTCAAACATCTAAAACTCGCACTTGGATAGCTTGACATAAACCTCCTTATCATACAGAACTCGTAACACTTTCCTTAAGTGTTTTGTGCGATCCTCTCGACTCCTAGAGTACAACCAGATGTCGTCAATAAACACCGCCACAAACTGATCTAAGAATTCGATGAAGATTCCGTTCATCAACTCCATGAACATGACGGGCGCGTTCGTTAGCCCAAATGGCATCACTACAAACTAGTAATGGTCATACCGAGTCCGAAATGCCGTCTTATGTATATTGTACTTCCTTACCCTCAACTAGTGATATCCCGACCTCAAGGCTATCATGGAGAAGATTGTGGCTCCATACAGCTGGTCAAGCAGGTTACCTATACGAGGCAAAAGGTACTTATTCTTGATAGTTACCTTGTTCAGCTCTTTGTAGTCGATACACAACCTCATCGGCCCATCCTTCTTCCTCACAAACGGTATCGGTGCGCCCCATGAAGAAATGTTAGGGCATTTGAATCCCCTCTTAGCCAATACCTCCAACTGCTTCTTCAACTCTAGCAGCTCAATAGGTGTCATGTGATAGGGAGATTTTCGAGATCGGTCTCATACTAGGCTCTAACTCAATGTTGAAGTCAACACTCCTCTACGGAGGTAAGCTTGGTAGATGACTAAACATATCGGTGAACTCGCACACCACTGGAATCTCCTCTAATGTTGGGCTCTTATGTTCTTTCATGGCACAACACTAGAAGACGTCACAACCCTGTCCAATCAGTCTAGCTGCTCTCACTACACTAATGACCGCTCTAGACTTCCCGAGGTCCCATCCCCGGAAGATCTTTGCATGGTCCTCCTCGGTGGTGAGAGAAGCCATCCTCCTACCAATATCCAGTACCGCTCCATGTCTAACCATCAAATCCATCCCCAAAATAACGTTCTCATGGACTAAGTGCATGACTAAGAAGTCTACCAACTAGTCTTGATTTCCCAAACGAATGGGACAATCGTGAATCTCTCGGGAAACTTTAACCTTACCACCGTATGGTAATCCTACTATGAAAGGAACTCCTTCAACTATAGCTAAGGACAACCTATCTACGCATGCATCGGAAATAAAGGAAAGCGTAGCACCCACATCAAATAGACCTTTAACAAGTAAATCCTTAATCCAAATAGTACTTGTAGTCGCAGGTGCGGATGGCTGGTCAACACTCCTCAACTCAAACAATCGTGTGTGATCTCCTCGGGTGTCAGTTGCACTACCACCACGTTCTCGACCGCGACCTTGTCCATGCATAGAAATATATGGAGAAGGATGACATGGGGCCCGATATTGTTGTTGTTGGCTCTTAGCCTGATATTGTTGTGGTCTTTGTCCACCTCCCTGAACGCCTGAGGGGGACGGCCCCTACTATGATGGAGCTTTGTCTTGACGGAGAAATGTAGACCTATGTCTTGACTTGTTGCATGTGAAACATGTTATCCGCGGCTTCTTACACTCTGCCCACACATATCCATAACCTCCATAGTTGTGACATTGTCGTCCTCTATCTAACGTGTGTGTTGTATGAGGTTAAGTCGGTCGTCCGTGCTTTTGATCTCGTTCAAAGCCAGAAGCTCTTGTACCAATACTTGCATGTCCTACCTCTGCCGCTTCTCCGGCCTACTAGACTGAGTAGCTCTTCTAGGACCTGACATGTCCCTCTCATATGCCAAGGCCCTATCCTAGTAGTCTAACTGTAAATCACAACAAAGTCCCGCAAGGTAGGAGCGGGTACTCTCTCCTAGTCTCCTCAAGAACAAATAAACATGCTGATCCACAAGAGGTGTAGCTTCTCCGAGTAGTGCTAACTCCTCTCAGAACTTCTTGATCAGCTCAGAGATCGAAACATCCTCAAATTACGCCTCTAGAAAGTCTTGTAGTATCTCTCTCCTCGGCGTTGTTGGGTAGAAATTCTCTCTAATAAGGCTCCTCAAAGGAAGGTACTCCCATGTGGTTGAAAGTCTTCAACAATGCATGTGGCATTAGTGCTCTTGGCTCATCCCGAGCCTTGATGACTTCAACTACTCTCTCTGGTGCAGCTTGCACTAGAGTCACTCTCTACGACACCTCAACAAACCTCGTAGGTGCCCGAGGATCTGGAACACGTCCTCCCCTCCTAGCTGCATCATCCACCTATTGTACGTGCTCTTTAAACTCGGTCACTCCCATCGAGACGCGACCTGAATCAGTTGATTGTGATCCATGTGGTCCTGGTGTAGCGGTAGTCTCATTCCCGACTTCATGAGCCATACTCTCATCAATCTCCCCGTTTCTATCCTTCGTCAATCCATCTACTAGTGGCTCGTGTATTGGGATTCGACCCCAACCTCTCACTTTTGAAGGTCTACCTCCACGACCACGTCCTCTGACTGTAGGAAGTCCTATCACCCCTGCCCCGACTAGTAGGAGGAAGAGGTGGCCGACCTCGGCCTCGACCCATAGTGGGTGTCGCCCTAGTACGTGTCATCTACACGAGATATAATAACTAAGAATAAGGTATAACAAACTAATATGAGAATTCAAATCTAATCATATCAAACTAAGTTGCCAAGATCCATGGAGGTTATGGGGGTCCCACTTACTTTCTATCACAACCCGACTATGCATATGATTTGAAAACGAAATTCATTTGAAAATCTCATACCTCTTTCGGGTTTTGTTTATTTATTTATTCGGCCCTTTAGAAGATTGCAAGTGTCATTGTTGTCAACCTAAATCTCTAATACCATGTTGTAACATCCCAAATTTTCGGAACACAGGGCGTGACGGGTTAGGACCTCACAATGGGTCCCAACTCTAACATGACAACAATTTTACTTGATCTCACAACAAGGCACAAATAAAGGAAAACTGAATAGAAATAAAAATGCAACAATGTTATGATCTCAATGAAAATTTGTCAACCAAGTAATACCTTAGTACGATAATCCAAATACCCCCAATGCAAAAGAAGAAGACTGAAATAATAAAAAAAACCCAAATCCTGCCCTATAACGTACGGAGAACCCGACTAACCACTCCCTTCCGGATCACTCTGTAGCTACCTTGTCTTGCAATAAATCTACAACATAGGATAAAACCATTAGCTAATAGACTAAATATCAAAAGAAATACAATATCACACACACATCAATACTGAAATTAAACACACAACATGCTTGCGCGGAAGTCCAATTATTATCTTATATTAAGTGATTCATTTCTAATTCAAATTATTGTGTGGCACGAGGGTCCCCCGACCATCGCCTTCGTCCCCGTGTACCAAAAAGAATGGATCATATGCATCTCACCGTATACTTGTATGAACTAGTCGCATAGAACCTCCCATTGTCATGTCAGAGCTGGACAGTGATGTCACAGGTCATTATACATACATTTGGGTCTCAAATAACAACAATGTCATCCTACTCAAGTTATGAGTAGGAAATATACAATGCACACACCACTATCATAGTCCACACCAATATACAAGAAGTTAGCTAAGTAAGCCCAAATGACTTACATCTATCAAGTCAAGTCCAGTTAACGATATCACTTGATCTTGTATGAGTATTATGTTATCTGTCTGATCATAAAAGGAAACTTGGATCAATATAACTTATTCATCATCTAGAAGTTTCCAACGTCTAGGTTAACAACTACTATATGAGAAACAGTACTAAACTGACCCTTTTCTATAAAAAGACAAATATTACCCCTAGAATCCGGAAAACTCAAAAGGCTTTATGAAGGTTCATCAACCTCTACTAATACCCAATAACATGATGTAATCTCCACAAGAATACTAATCCTCGAGATTCATACGAAAATTGTTTCCAAGAACACTAAACTCTATACTTAGCCAAAATCCATCCTTTTCAAAATTGGGTTTATACCCTACTACATGACATCTATAAGTCCGAATCTAACCGTTAGACCGATCCCAAAATTTGTCAAGATGAACTATATTATACTGACTATAACTTATCAAAATGAAACCAAAAGGGAGGAGTCTTTTGTATCTAGATCTAACTCTAAAGTTGGATGCTCGTAACTTCGCAACCTCTATAGGGAGTACGCGACCACATGAAAGATAGAGGTGAGACCGCGGATAAAGTATGTGTGACCGCGGAGATGGGCAATCACGACCGCGGAAATGAACAAGCGTGATTGCGGAATATGAAAAGTAGGGATGATGTTTTGCCGTCCAGTAACTGTTGTGAGATTGCAAGGAACTTGTTGGTTGTTGCACACCTGAAGGAGGAGGAGGAGGAGGAGGAGAAATCATTGCTCGATGTCCTGCGTGACGAAGGAGAGATAGCCACGACACCCGATGGATGTTGCCTTCAACCGATAGAAGATCTTGATGGATGCTACTCATCCGATGATGAAGAGAAAGGAGGCTGGTGTGAATGAGAGAAGACAAAGAGAGGAAAAGAGGGAGAGGAGGTTTAGGTGAATGTGAGAAAACGGTTACTAGGGTTCACTTCTAGAGGAGGAGGCAAGTTGTACGTGCTTAAAGGAAGGGAAAATATCGCGTTTAACAAGAAAGGAAAGAATCAAAAACGGTTAAGAAAGATATGGCGAGATATGGGAGTTTTGCGCGGCCGTGGGGAATAACAGACGCGACCGCGGTGGCACGACCGCGGGGAGAACCTGGTGCCCCGCGTCGGTAATCAGCAGCGGTTCCTTCTTGGCCCTTTAGGCATGCTTCAGCTCCTTCACGGACCGGATCTCTGGAATGAAGTTTCTCGGTTGTTACAACGAGATTGGTGCACTCCTCCTGAATGGCTAAAGTGTAAACTTTGTTGATGTTGGGAAGTTTTGCTTTCAATATCATATACGATGTGTAATAACTATCGTTCAAGCCGATGAGAAATTGATGAACTCGTTCATCATCTCTCTCGTTGGTAAGTATCTTAGAGCATGGATTGTAGATCTCGTTTGTTGATGGAATAGAGGATGTAATTCGTCCTAGAGAGGACGAAGCCTTCTGTAGTACGCAATCACATTTTGGCCTTATTGTTTGCCCTGAGCGATATATGCTCGTAGTTTGAGGATCTGGGGACCATTTCCAGTCGAGTATAGCTTCTCATTGTCTAACCATAGATCCCGAGTGCAATCCAAACCAGCAACAGTAGCCCGTATGGATGAATCTAAGGTCTGGGAAATCCAACCGATGAGCATAGAGTTTATTGTTTCCCATTGAACGTACTCATCGACTCATCATCTTTTTTCATTTGGTTTCTTCAGAGTTCCATCAATGAACCCAATTTTTCGTTAAACACGAAACGCGTGAAACATGCTTCGTTTTCATTCCGTGTAGTTCTTGCCTTTGAGGATCACCGAGCAAAGGGAAATACTCGAATGATCAGAAGGGTGTAAGTAATAGAGATCGATAGAATGTTATGAAGATAATATGAGTCGGAGTATTGATCGTAATTTTGAGTGATATCATGCAGACAAATAGAATATATTAACTAGAAAACGAGATTATATATATACTATGAATATCATGACGGGAATATTAACTATGACTATAGAAAATATACGCATAATAATATACATAAGAAAATACGTAATATAGACTAATTATAACACTATACCCTTACATATATTTGGATATGTAAACTTTCTAAACCAATATCGAATATATTCTGATGAGAAAAAGTAAAAGCAATAAGATTTAATGTACAAAAGTAGACACATTATAAAGTGTGGTTTAACAAGCAACAGTAGCAAAATCAAGTCCAACGGTAACCATTACATAAAGGATCCCTGCCAACTTGTCATAACAAATAAAAATTCTAAAACTATCCAAATGTTTACCCAAACTCATTTTTTGTTGTGTATTTTTTGGTTTATGTAATTACAATACAGCATTGGAACGACACCGTTTAACCGTCGGTAAGAGACTGTCTTTTAAGCTGGCTGTAGAACCTCATGATAAACTCTTCGGCATCATCGTCCACGTGTCGATCCCCTTCATCAACCCGATCGAACGAAACCGGATACGGAGAGTCGGATACCCGAGTCTGCCTAAATCCGAGAAGACCAGGCAAAATTGGGGAGGCGGAGACCCCAACGACGTCGTTTAGTTCCTCCTCAACGGTCTCATAATGAGCTTTGGGATGCTTTTTCTTGAAGAGGAACTTGTGGTGGGCCGGCGTGTTACTACAGCTGAACTCATACTCTCCCCTCTCCACCGCCGTCTTGTAGAACAACTCGGCGGTGGCATCGGTGGCAGACCGGTGGATAGACATCAAATTTCCGACGGATTTTCCGGCGAACTTGCCGCGTTTAAGAATGAGGTTGAGTTGTAAAGCGATCTTCTTCTTCGACACTCCCTTTTTTAACATGAAGAATAAAACCCTCATCACACTCCAAACCCTCCTTGGAAATGCTTCAACTTGAATTTCGTTCTCCATCTTCATTTTTGAGTTTCTGGGTTTTTTAGGGTTTGATTTTGTGTTTGCTGTGTTTCAGTGTTTGAGAATACTGGAGCCAGTTCATGGGTATTTATGGAGCTTAACGATACGATGGGTTTAATTTTTTATTCTTCTTTTTTAAGTGTCCAAAGTGGAGGGAGTTACTTTAGCTTTATTGAGTGCCTTCTTGTGGATTTCATTTTTCACATTATTATTATTATTATTTATACGTTATTGTTTATGCTTTCACGTAAAATGATATAATTGGTGGCCACTTTCATGATATGGTCGGAGCTTGGAGCTCAAATATATATGCTCAACTCTACTACATAATGTAGTGTATATAAATGATTAATGTCATATATCACTAAAATATATCGCAAGACCACTTTTTAAATAAACCAAATAAGCCCTAAAATAGTGTTGAAAATGAATCCCTAGCTTGTCCACTAAGGCACGAAATAGAAAGGCGATAATGTATACTCCTTTGGTTGTGGTCCATCCCAACATAATCCGGCCATGAGTTTGTAGGTACGTGTTACCAATATGGTACATATACTAAAAGAACATACATATTTTAATATTATAAATAGATTTAATTTGGATTGCCTCTCTCTTTGTTTTGGCTACGGTTTTCAATGGATAAGACAGAAGCCCCTCAATTATTCACACCACTAAACATCAACACAACTTTGCCTCAATTTTCAGTTATATATATATAACTTCTATTTAAGAAATATTATTATTTTTCTTTTGATCACAACTTCTATAATTAAATTATACGTTAGATTTATTGTAATCTCATTTTAAAAAAAACAATTTCTGTTAAACTAAGTTAGATTAAATTTTAATTCATTTGTAAAGCTACAAATTTTTTATAAATCACTTAGATATCACGTCTATATTTTATATATGTTTGAGCATTTATAAAATTAAACTCGTAATTTTTAATTCCAAAATTTTTTATAGATAAAATTAATTATTTATAATAAATTAACATGTATAAGGTACGATAGTTAAACTAGTTTCTCATAATATCTAGGTGAATTTTCTAAGCAATTACTTTAAATAAAACTTGTAGAAACTTGATATTGTTAATTAACTATTTGAAAAGGGTTGGGCTCACATGAAAAGTGTTGTACATAAAAAGTTGGAATGAATAATAGGTATCTAGTTAAATGTAACACCCCAAATTCTCAGAACTCGGAGCGCTACTGGTTAGGACCTCACAATGGGTCCCTACCTCAGTTTGACAACAATATTACTAGGATCTTGCAACAAGACACAAATAAAAAAAAACTGAAATTTATAAATGTATTTGTAAAAGAATGAATGCAACAAAGTCTAACAGTCTATCGTACTAAAACAACGGAAAAGACTAACTGTCTTAACAAAAGGGAAAGACAACAAAGCAACAACCCCAAACCCCCACTCTAAAGAGTACGGAGACCCGGCTGACCACTACTTCCGGATCACTCAGCTGCTGTTCTAACCTGCGGTAAATCTAAAAACACAACAAAACAACCATTAGCTAGTTATCTAAACATTAGGAAAGTAATAATAGCACACACACACATAAAATAATAAACACTCATCATGCTTTCAAACAATCCATTTATTATCTTCATTTAAGTCATTCACTCTAATGATACTTATTTTGTGACACGAGGGATTCCCAAACCTCGCCTCCGCCCCCGTGTACCCATCAGGAGTGGATCCGATGCATCTCACCGTGTACCTAGATGGTCTGGGTATAGAGAACCTCCCAGTCTCCTGGCAGAGCTGGGCAGTGATGTCACGGCCCGTTATACATACACTTGGGCCTTAACACATAATAACCACGGTCGTCCTAACAAGTTATTTTTATTATAACACACATTGCACACACACAACCATTATCACCCAACTAATATTCAGAAACCGGCTAAGTAAGTCGCGAGGACTTACCTGAGTCAAATCACACTCTAACAAGTCTCAAATCGGTCCGTACTCGTGGTAACTCAAACGCCTGTCAAATAAGGCATGTGGATCAAAATCACATCCAGATGTCCAACCTCATGCGAAGGAATTACGGAAAAAGCCCTCTTACGGTAAAAGACCATTTTACCCTTAGTACCAAAAATTCTCAAGGTCTTTCATTTAGTTATGATATTTTTTTTTAGAACCTATGTCCATAATCTAGTTCTCCTTGAAAAGTTTGGCGAGGATTTAGTAAGGTTTTATAAGAGTTATCCAACATTCTTAATTTATACCATAGTCGTTACGGTTCGACTTTGGGTTCATATACACGGCTTTGATAAGGGTATAAAATTTCGAGATAAAATCCTAGCTTCTCTATGGTATGCATACTAAACATAGGGGTAAAGATCTTTCCAAAATATTTAACCATAGTCCTTTCATAAATCTCCAAAGTTGAGGTAAAAGCTGAAATTTTTCATACTTAGTCAATTTTCCCTTTGCTGTAAAAACAGCCCATATGTCCTACTTTGAATCCTTATAAGTTTTAATCCGACCGTTAACTTTCTCTCAAAATTTAACACCGTAAACTATATATTTCAATCTACCACATATTAAAAATTCAACGGTGGATTCTCGATATAAGGTATCGGAAATTATTCCTCAACTGGTCAGCTTATACATACCAAACAAAAATCTGGGGACATAAAGTTTCAAGAGGTCATGGGTTCTACACTTACTGTCACCCATTTTGAACAACAAAACAACACAACCCAACACTCCTAATCCTTGATTCCGTCTGCACTCTCGATATTGGAACAGATATGCCTAACACTCTTTGCACTATCACAACAGCAACGGAAAGGGCACACACGAGAAGCTTACCGGCAGCAGGGTGGTGTTCCGAGTCCGTTCGTTGCTGGTCCGTGTCGAGGTGGCGAGGGTTTCTGGGCTGCGCGGGCGTTCTTGACAGCAGCCGCACCCTTCTCCGCGGTGCAGCGGTGTACATACAGGAGAGTTAGAGGAGAAGGAGAGGGAAGGGTAGCGTTATCTCACCGGCTGCGAAGTCTACAGCGGCGTCCGGCTTCCCGGTGGTGGCTGGCGGTTGATGGTCGTCTGATCGATGCACAGCAGTTCGCGAATGACTCGTTGCAGCGGCTGCAGCAGGCGGGCGTCGGAGGGTAGATGCTTGAGGGCGACGGTGGCGGCTAATGAGCAGCGGGTCAGCGGTGATGGTCTTCCTGGGTTCCCGGCGAAGGCGAGGTGTTGCCCCCAGCGATGTCTCCGACTCGGTGGTGACGGCGGCTGGGCAGAAACGAGGTGGAAGGTCGTATCAATATCCAGAAAGCGTGAGGTAGTTGTCACGGTAGAGAGGGAGGAGTTGACGAATGATGAGTAATGTAGCGGCAATTAGGTCTAGGGAAAATTAGGTTTAGTTTCATTAATCAGGGATTAGGGTTAGGTTAGGTTAATTTTTAAGTAGGTGGGCCGACTGAAGACTTTTTGGGCCAAATTGGGCCTGTTCTTCAAATGAAACAAATGGGTTGAAAGAATACCCGTTGTTCGCCCGGAACCGTTAAAATATGGAACTTAATTACGGGATTACTTACGGAATTATTCACTGTATTATATAAGTTATCATTTTATTTTAAAGGTACGGAATTATTTTCGGTTACCCAATTTATCATTTTATGTGAATCAAGGTCATATAAAATGATAGAAATTAAATCTCGTTTTATTTTATTTAAAAGGATAAAAGTTGGCGGATCGGAATCTGGTTGCATTCAAAATTTAAACGGAAATTTAAATTTTCGGGTATTACATCAGTGCCCCCTTAAAAGAAGTTTCGTCCCGAAACTTAGAATCATTGTTTTACTCACACGTTTCCTTGGGTATATTTTAGTTTTCTAAACATTTTCGTTTGCTACCATGTAACTACTCAATCATCGAAAGCAGACACGTATCCCATAAAACGTAATCACTCAAATAAAAAAAACCTGAAAGGTCAAACAACACAACATCCGAGTACTAACTCGTCAATACAGGCGTAACATCTAGCCCTGCAAAGGACTCGGAATAGTTACGTCTAATACTCTCCTCGGTCTCCCAAGTGGCCTCATCAGCTCCTCGTCTAGACCACTGGATTCTCAACCTAGGTATCTCCTTAGACCGCAGACGTCTAGTACTGCGCTCCAGGACGGCTACTGGGTACTCCACAAAGTTTACTTTGGTTCATCTATCCGATTCTTAAAGCTGAGGACGTGACTCTTATCCGGTAAGTACTCTCTCATTGAGACATGGGGGAACAGTGGCGTACATCCTCTAGTATAGGTAATAGTGTCAACCGATAAAGTGAAGGCTCAAACAGTTTATATATATATATATATCAACGGTTCCCTTTCTAAACTCACCTCTATATCTTTTGGCGACTACCAAAAATAATGATAAAACTTTCTTCCTTCTATTGAATCCATTTGCTCCCGACTTTTCGGAAGATCCCGTCTATAAATTCTGAAACAATGAACTGAGACATCTCCCGGTACTTTGGTAGGTGGTTAATGCTCTTTGTAAGACCACGCACTTGGTCTTTTCTCCCTAATACGACTCAGTTGGACCGTTTCTCAAATAATACCTCATCACCTATTTCTTGTCAAGCTTTCAAAATTATATAACTCAAACAAAACACAATCCCAAGTAAACCCGTTCATATAGATCTCTAATTCCTTAACTTGAATTCATAGTTAATCTAACATTGATTTTCTTCATCTGCGGGTTATGGGTCTACCACGCTTCTGTTGTAACACCCATTAGTCACCATGGCGTCTTTCTAAATTCTGAGGGTCAACATGATTTACCCACACCCACATATACTTTCCTTCTAGTACTAGCAAGATCCTCTGCAAACATACCCTTACTCTCTTACTCAACCGTAGTCTGTTCTTAATCAACCAGTAAGCAACCTCTAACCCGATTCTCTCCATATCCTTAGATCATCTCAGAAGGTTGTTGTTGCCTACTTGAGAAATCCTTCAAGGCATCGGTAAGGTTACCTCTTAGATCCGCAGTCGCTAATGTCTCTTCTTAACGGTACCTATTCGTCAATATCAACCAACAATTACACGTCCTCAGTTGACGTCGGTCAGCCTATAATTGACTTATCTCAATGTCCCGGACTTACTCTTCTCATACCTATACTGGCGTTAAATTTCTAGTGAACATCATCTGCTCGATTAATCCTTTCATGCTTTGCTAATTCGTTTTATCTTCCACACTTCTGTTTTCCTTAGGCTAAATCTACTTCTCGAACCCAACTGGGTCATTCATCTTGACACAAATAATCATTCCGAGTCTTCAACGATAGCTGGTAAATATCTTTGTAGTTCTGATGACTTTAGTTATCATCCCCTTGCATGGACCGTCGGTATTGATGACTTAGATCCCATGATAATTGGGGTTACCTTGGACTTTCGAGTCCACCAAGGCCATTCTCGTATATACATTCCTTTGCTAGTGTTACCGGCAATATTGCTTTCATGAAACTCCGTTGTTTATGCTACAAGGATTCAACTCTTTGATACCGGCATTGTGATTTCTTTCAAATTCCTATATCTTTGAGGAGGTCAAAACCTCTCCACACTTGTAAAGTCTACATTATGCTTCTATACTCCATTGTAGGTATCCCTTCCATGCACCTTAGACCCTCATATCCGGGTCGACATTTTATCTCTTTTGGTCTCTCAAGCTTGTCTTGTGAACTCTTTCACCAGGTGACTCGTTTTATAACAATTTCCTCCCCTGAATCGGTCTTAACTTTCAGTTGATCATTATTGCCCATTTAATGTTGGAACCTCACTTACGTTGTACTTTGCATAGATTCTACAAAGGTATCCTCATCTCAACACTTTATTCCAATTTAGCAAGCCCCGTCATTTGATACCTGACTCTTCCTCTTACTGGTTAAGGTATTCTTTTGGTTTACACCTTATCCATCCTAGCGTTATCGGTCCGATGTGTATGAATTTTATCAAACACCTATCTGTACCATTTGTATAAGAAACCTCAGTTGTATATGATTTTCTCAAAAATCAAAGTTCTTGACTCGCGTTGTCCTTATGCTTGTGTCGTTATACCTTCTATAAATCTTTACCCCCCAGTAGGATAGTCACCCCTTTGAGTTTTCTCGTACTCGCTTTACGAACCACGTTGGTTGGTCTTATTACTTTATCAACTCTTATGTCATCAGTCGAGCTTGAATTTTCATCGGAGTACCACCATTTCTCATTACTTATATAGACACATTTCGGTAATTATCTTATTGGGGTAATACCGGATCTATTTAGCAACCTTTAGTCATTCAACTTTACTCCTTCTCATGTCTATTCTAACCAACATGCAGATTCCATCTTCAATCACCTCACAACTCGATGAGACATATTATCAAGACACTAAGATCATAATCTCTATGTTTGCTGCGTCTCTATAACTGTAGTTATTCAGTGTGACATCTTTAGTCAAAAAGGCTTCCTCTGTAAACCTCGGGAGGGCACCATCAGTCTCATATGTGTGGCATGTTAAGCACCTTCTGTCTTGATTGACGTCGGACATGATTAAAATCATCTGCTTCTTCTTACTCCTCTAGTTCTCCTTATGCAATCCATTAGTACTACTGTGAATTGTACCTTTTTCTTAGCCAGAAGTTAAGAAATTGCTCACAACCATTTCCTTGATCTCTTTAAAGACCTATGGGGTCATTCCCGGCCGTCAAAATCTTCTCCTTAAATTCTTAATTAGAGATATTGGCTCGAACTCATTCCATGTTACTATTAAGGGTGCTGGTACTTGTATCGGTTTAACTTTACAATTGTCGCCGTTGATCTTTTGTAGAGATTCTCCATATGTCGGTAACATTCTTTAGTAAATCTGATGTTATTCTTCTTATCTACCAACCGGTCATCACTGGTCAACTCAGACGTGTGAATTCTCCGTTATTACTAGTTAGTCTGTAGTTGGTCTTCTACCAGATCGTAGACTTACTTTTCTTCTATCTCTTTCGATGCGGATATACAAGGTGAAAACTTATCCCTTATAGGTTATCCGTTTATACACATTTAGCTCCTTCCACAATTTACACTTTTTTTTTTTTTTTTTTTTTTTTAAGATCACTTTATCCGGGTCTAGTTGCATTATTCACCTGCCATCTATGGGTTTATCAAACCTTCCGTGATAGCGTGCAAACCCATTTTCGCGGTTCCTTTTACCTAAGTTATCGTCTACCTGCAGCTCTTTGTAGTGAACCACTAGTATGGTTAACTTAAGTCTCTTGGTGATTGAGTAGTTATTATGATCCCTCAAGTCCGCCATGATCATTCCCGCACATGCTTCTTCCTCGGTGGATGTTGTTTTGTAACATTACCTTCATGGAAATCCATTGTCTCAATTTCAGACTTCTACTATCTTTGATACTTGTGTCGTGCTTTCCTTCAATATTCTCGTGTCTCTAAAGGAGTCAACCCATCTCCATGGTTATGAAATTTATAAATTTTTGTCTTTTAAACTCGATCGTTAATCTCTGTCTTGATACTCCATTGTCTCAATTTCAGACTTCTACTATCTTTGATACTTGTGTCGTGCTTTCCTTCAATATTCTCGTGTCTCTAAAGGAGTCAACCCATCTCCATGGTTATGAAATTTATAAATTTTTGTCTTTTAAACTCAATCGTTAATCTCTGTCTTGATACTCCTTTAATCTTTTACATCTGGGTCAACACTCTATTTTCTTTGTACTCTCATGCTCATACTTGTCTATGGTGGCATCCACCTTGGTTGTAGTGTCCTTTAACCCGCCAAGTGTAGTTGTGCTATACTTTGTTTGAATTGTGTTTTGATGTTGTCCTCCTCAATCCGCGCTCTTATTAGTCCTTACATGCATCTTGAGTTTCACCTCTCGTCGTCATACCGCTAAAATTTTTGTACGGTTTTCTATTACTTCTATTTGAATTGCTTGATATTCTTTTCTCGCCCGATTGTTCTTGATGTTAACATCCTCTAGTAATCCTCAACTCCTTAACCACTCGTTCTTCGGACAATTGTAGAAACCACCAGGGCGTCTGCCATAATGTAATGTTCCAATCTGGGGTATGAGTCCACTATCTTCTTACAGATACCCATTAAGATCTCCAAACGTTTTATCATGAGGCGATGATCGCATCATGATAACTCAACTAAAGGATATTTCATATCCTCTAGGGTAATAACATGCTACATATATATAGATATTTATATAACATACATAATTGTACAATACTATAAGTCTATACTAAGCATACTGAGATCCGCGGTAGTAGTGGTGGTCAGCCGTACTTTTCTATCCCAACCAGACTATGCATGCATTTGAAAACCAAAAGTCCTTTTTAAAACTCAGATCCCTTTTCGGGTTCTGTTCAGGTACTTATTCGGTCTTTCAGAAGATTTCAAGTGTCATTGTTGCCAACCTAGAGCTCTGATACCATGTTGTAACACCCCAAATTCTCAGAACTCGGAGCACTACTGGTTAGGACCTCACAATGGGTCCCGACCTCAGTTTGACAACAATATTACTAGGATCTTGCAACAAGACACAAATAAAAAAAACCGAATTTATAAATGTATTTGTAAAAGAATGAATGCAACAAAGTCTAACAGCCTATCGTACTAAAACAACGGAAAAGACTAACTGTCTTAACAAAAGGGAAAGACAACAAAGCAACAACCCCAAACCCCCACTCTAAAGAGTACGGAGACCCGGCTGACTACTACTTCCGGATCACTCAGCTGTTGTTCTAACCTGCGGTAAATCTAAAAACACAACAAAACAACCATTAGCTAGTTATCTAAACATTAGGAGAGTAATAATAGCACACACACACATAAAATAATAAACACTCATCATGCTTTCAAACAATCCATTTATTATCTTCATTTAAGTCATTCACTCTAATGATACTTATTTTGTGACACGAGGGATTCCCAAACCTCGCCTCCGCCCCCGTGTACCCATCAGGAGTGGATCCGATGCATCTCACTGTGTACCTAGATGGTCTGGGTATAGAGAACCTCCCAGTCTCCTGGCAGAGCTGGGCAGTGATGTCACGGCCCGTTATACATACACTTGGGCCTTAACACATAATAACCACGGTCGTCCTAACAAGTTATTTTTATTATAACACACATTGCACACACACAACCATTATCACCCAACTAATATTCAGAAACCGGCTAATTAGTAAGTCGCGAGGACTTACCTGAGTCAAATCACACTCTAACAAGTCTCAAATCGGTCCGTACTCGTGGTAACTCAAACGCCTGTCAAATAAGGCATGTGGATCAAAATCACATCCAGATGTCCAACCTCATGCGAAGGAATTACGGAAAAAGCCCTCTTACGGTAAAAGACCATTTTACCCTTAGTACCAAAAATTCTCAAGGTCTTTCATTTAGTTCTGATATTTTCTTTTAGAACCTATGTCCATAATCTAGTTCTCCTTGAAAAGTTTGGCGAGGATTTAGTAAGGTTTTATAAGAGTTATCCAACATTCTTAATTTATACCATAGTCGTTACGGTTCGACTTTGGGTTCATATACACGGCTTTGATAAGGGTATAAAATTCCGAGATAAAATCCTAGCTTCTCTATGGTATGCATACTAAACATAGGGGTAAAGATCTCTCCAAAATATTTAACCATAGTCCTTTCATAAATCTCCAAAGTTGAGGTAAAAGCTGAAATTTTTCATACTTAGTCAATTTTCCCTTTGCTGTAAAAACAGCCCATATGTCCTACTTTGAATCCTTATAAGTTTTAATCCGACCGTTAACTTTCTCTCAAAATTTAACACCGTAAACTATATATTTCAATCTACAACATATTAAAAATTCAACGGTGAATTCTCGATATAAGGTATCGGAAATTATTCCTCAACTGGTCAGCTTATACATACCAAACAAAAATCTGGGGACATAAAGTTTCAAGAGGTCATGGGTTCTACACTTACTGTCACCCATTTTGAACAACAAAACAACACAACCCAACACTCCTAATCCTTGATTCCGTCTGCACTCTCGATATTGGAACAGATATGCCTAACACTCTTTGCACTATCACAACAGCAACGGAAAGGGCACACACGAGAAGCTTACCGGCAGCAGGGTGGTGTTCCGAGTCCGTTCGTTGCTGGTCCGTGTCGAGGTGGCAAGGGTTTCTAGGCTGCGCGGGCGTTCTTGACAGCAGCCGCACCCTTCCCTGCGGTGCAGCGGTGTACATACAGGAGAGTTAGAGGAGAAGGAGAGGGAAGGGTAGCGTTATCTCACCGGCTGCGAAGTCTACAGCGGCGTCCGGCTTCCCGGTGGTGGCTGGCGGTTGATGGTCGTCTGATCGATGCACAACAGTTCGCGTATGACTCGTTATAGCGGCTGCAGCAGGCGGGCGTCGGAGGGTAGATGGTTGAGGGCGACGGTGGCGGCTAATGAGCAGCGGGTCAGCGGTGATGGTCTTCCTGGGTTCCCGGCGAAGGCGAGGTGTTGCCCCCAGCGATGTCTCCGACTCGGTGGTGACGGCGGCTGGGCAGTAACGAGGTGGAAGGTCGTATCAATATCCAGAAAGCGTGAGGTAGTTGTCACGGTAGAGAGGGAGGAGTTGACGAATGACGAGTAATGTAGCGGCAATTAGGTCTAGGGAAAATTAGGTTTAGTTTCATTAATCAGGGATTAGGGTTAGGTTAGGTTAATTTTTAAGTAGGTGGGCCGACTGAAGACTTTTTGGGCCAAATTGGGCCTGTTCTTCAAATGAAACAAATGGGTTGAAAGAATACCCGTTGTTCGCCCGGAACCGTTAAAATACGGAACTTAATTACGGGATTACTTACGGAATTATTCACTGTATTATATAAGTTATCATTTTATTTTAAAGGTACGGAATTATTTCCGGTTACCCAATTTATCATTTTATGTGAATCAAGGTCATATAAAATGATAGAAATTAAATTTCGTTTTATTTTATTTAAAAGGATAAAAGTTGGCGGATCGGAATCTGGTTGCATTCAAAATTTAAACGGAAATTTAAATTTTCGGGTATTACATTAAATGAATGAAGGGTTGTGATTGAACACTTATTTTAAGTGAGATTTGTGATTAACGGTGATTTTAAAAACCGTCAAAGAGGAAGAAGAACTCGAAAAACGAAAGATCGAGGAAGAACAAAATCAAAGCAAAATCAAGGGCTGAATCGAGTAAATCTTCAATATACAAATCTTCCAAATTACAATTGATAAAACATAATGCGAAATCGAGGCGTTTGCTCACAGGTCGTCTGCTCATGGGTCCGTTAGTGTTTTACATCAAAGATAACTTAAATTTATAGGTGGCACATAGAAACGTGGAGGACCGGCAAGATATATGGATGCAGTGTTCTAACTGGGCTGTCGCTGTAAAACTATCTCAATTCTCAAACTCAAATCAATAATTATGTAAAGCTTTTTTGTTGTCCTACGCGTCTACTCAACGAGAAGCACATGTAACGTAACTATGTGGTGCTTCATCTTAAAGATATCCTGCAAATTATTTGTAACACTTTAATCTTTTCCCGCCTTCATCGAATAGTTATGGACGATTCTTAGTTTCTGTGCCTAGTTTTTGTTAATCACTGTCATAATTAAAGATTACTACTTTATACATTCATTGATTTCAAAGCTTAAGTTTGGTCAGTTTGGCAACGTCAATTATTAATTTTTGTTATAGAGTCGTGTTGTCCAACTAGGTTGGATATATATTACTGCAGTCATGCATAGTTATTCATCTCAATTATATATAAATAATATTTTTTGTTTGGTGTGAAAGACGGGATAAAATTATCCGTATTTATTATCAAAGTATGAGGTTAACATGGACTAAGTCAGTGGCAGCCACCCGTCTAGCATCGTTCTTCAGTAAAGTTATGTTCCTTTAGGGTTTAAGAAACGAAAAAAAAGGAAAGGAGAAAGCGTAAGAAGTATCAAAGTATGCCGTAACATTAGCTTATTTGTAGATGTGACGAAGTTGGATCCCCCAACCTCTACTAATGAAACCATGACATCTAGACACCAAACTAAAAAGCGGATGTAATCGATAAATGTTTTGCTTAATGAGTTTCACACCAACTCCAAATCAATTTCCACCATAATTCTCCTTTTCCCAACTCCCAAGTAAGATGAAAGCCTATACAAAGATCCCATAATTCCGCTATTGGCACTGTACATTAACCAATGTTAAAACTAAAACCCTTCACCCACTAGCCATTATAATCACGAACCAAGCCCCTAACACTAGCACGATCAGAAATGGTGTTGACCGTGCCATCAATATTCAAATTGAACCATTCAACAAGAGGAGCCCTCTACGCGACATACAAGGAAACGTAATTCATGCATTTCACCTTTTTCCTTTCCTTTCTAAAGCAACAGAAAGGGTTCGACCCGCGCCACCTAATACGTAACCCTATGCGTCGGTGGACTAAAATTATGGAACATTTGGTCATTTCTCCATTTCCAACATCTCCAAATTATTACTGCAGGCGATGACCGTGAATATTATCTTTCGGTAGGTGTAAGAACGTCTTTTCAAGAATTCTTCCAAAAACTGTAAGAAAATCAATGATAAAGAGAAAAACGCAAGATTATATTGTCGTTAGTATGTGCCGAGTCGATATAAAGTATCTTTGTCCTTTAATCTGAAAACGTCCCGGATTACGTCGGTTTGAATAGGGTTCCAAATCCTATGATAAAACTACACCAGGTCCAAGTCCCGTAATGGCTTTGGAAATCTGGAAAACCCCTTGTGCGTTGCACTCTCGAGTTTTGTAGAGAAAAACAAGGGAGACTATCTTTTGCTTCGGTTGTGTGTTGGAATGAGAAGACGAGATACCCTTTTTATAGGCGAGCTCAGAAGACAAAAGAGATCAACGCTTTTAATCCGAGATTTTATATCCGGATATTCCATTAAACCAGAATTTTGAATTAAATTTGAATTTAAATTCTTGATTTTTCATTTATGTAGCTGATACTTGATTTGACAAAGCTTTGGGCCCAAACATTTTAACTATACAACCCATTACTAGATTAGGCTCAAACGTTTTAACTTTATAGTCCATAAAAAGATTGGGCCAAAAATGATAGCCTTGAAAGAGTAGTCCAACACCATTAGTCCAATCCTTTCTCATCATGATCTGAGTGTGGGACTGCAGCTCGGCTCGACACGCGCAAGTGTGGTTGGTTAACTACAGCGCTCCCCATTTAAATTGGGTAGTGACCCAAAGGCCACGAACTTCAAGTGTTTTTCCGCCTTATATACTATAAGGATTCTGCTCCTTTTAGTCGATGCGGGATGACCACATTTTTGTTCCTATTTCCAAGTTTTGTGTTTCGTACACGTAACTTCGGACATTATTATCTCATTCACTCGGAATCTAATTTTAGCAAAAAAGTATACCACGATTCACTTCTCGGGAGACAAAGCCAATGCTTCCGTTTTTGGTGTTGACGATAGTCGGAACACACCAAAATTTGCCCAGAAAGAACCCGGTGCACTACTTATTTAAAATATTGGTTCCAACAATCCCCACATGAATAGAAATAATTCTAGAATCATGTTTTTGATTTTTTTTTGTTTGAGAGTAAAGTCGAAAAGTCACTGCATTTGGAAAGGTAGCGTTTTTTAGCCTTGAACCGCCCGTAGTGAGTAGCTATCGGATTTACTCGTCCAGGAGGTGACCGTGATGTCTTGAACCACCTGAGCCTTGAGGTAAATCGAGACAATAACTATCACACAATTTCATCTTCTCCCAATCACGTAGGTGGGGTGTCCTTCAAGCATCCTCTTTCGTCGTAAGCTTTAAGCCCATTCCTTTTGATGATTTAACCACTTGACCTCTTGACAAGCCTTTAGTAAATGGAACTGTAACGTTGTCCACTGATTTGATGTAGTATATCAAACTACTCCATTTGAGATAAGTTTTTTAATGGATTTATGTCATTGTCTTATGTGATGTGATTTTCCATTATGCAAGACGGTCAGTACCAAGGCTATAGCCGATTGGTTATCATTCAAAAAATGTTGAAGAAACTCGGCTTCCTCTAATGTATTATCCAAAGCAATGAACTCAGACTCTATTGTGGATATGACCAATAACATTTGTTTGGATGATTTCCATGACACTAATGCACCACCAAGTGTATATACATATCAACTTATGGATTTTGATTTTCTAGAATCAGTTATCCAATTAGCGTCGATGTATTTTTCTAGAATTGTTGGGTATTTGCCATAATGCAGCCCATAACTTTTAGTATGACGTAAGTAGTTCAAAACTCTGGTCATGCCTTTCCAATGTTTAAAGCATGGATTACTTATGTAGCGACTTAGTACGTTGACTGAGTGCGCCAAGTCCGGGCATGTGCAATTGGTCAGATACATAAGACTGCCAATAACATGTGCATATTCCAATTGTGACATTGTCTCCTCCCCACTTTTGGTTAAGTGGAGATTAGGATCCACAGGAGTGGTTGCGGTCTCTATTGAGTAGGTTTTAAATCTTTCAATGACCTTTTCAGCATAATGAAATCCGGACAAGATAAGTCATTCGGATTGTCTAGTGATCTTTTTCCAAAAAAACAATCGCTAATACCATATCTTTCATGTCAAATTTTCCACAAAGCATGATCATGCCTTTGTTGCTATCAATGAGAGCATGTCATCGACACACAAATACAACAATATGTATCCATTAGGAGTAGTTTTGAAGTATATGCATTTGTCGCTTTCATTAATTTTGAAACCATTTGACATCATTACGTTGTCAAACTCTTTTTGTCCCTACTATATCTTATTAGAGTATGTATAGAGACTTTACAAGTCTGCACACTTTGTGCTCTTGTCCGGGAACAACATATCCATCGGGTTGTTTCATATATCTCTCATCTTCTAACTCTCTATTTAGAAAGGTAGTTTTGACATCCATTTGGTGGATTTCTAGGTTTCGTGATGCCGCTATTGCTATTAGCATTCTTATATAAGTTATTCTCGTTACTAGAGAATAGGTGTCAAAGAAATTCAAGCCTTCTTTTTAGCGGAATCCTTGCATTACAAGCTTAGCCTTGTACTTCTCTATTGAGTCATCGGTTTGCAACCTTCTTTTGAAATCCATTTGCACCCAAGTGCTTTGATACATTGTGACAAGTCTACTAACTCCCATGTGTGATTGTGCATGATGAAATCTATCTCACTTTTTACCGTTTCCTTCCAAGAAGGTGCGTTAGGTGTAGACATGGCTTCATTATAAGTTCTAGGTTCTTTCTCCAAAAGAAAGACCGTTATGAACTCATCACCAAATAGTTTCTCTTTCCGATCTCTTTTGCTCCTGCGAGGTTCTTCCTCTTCAACTTAGCTTTGCACGGAAGTAGAGGTGTCCTTGTCTCGTTGTTCATGAATTCGCTTCGGATACTCTTTATCTTTACAAGAAAAGAAGTTTTCAAAGAAAGACGCATTCCTTGATTCCATTATTGTATTAACACGGATATCTAGTATATTCGATTTATGTACCAAAAATCGATAAGCACTACTAATGTGTGTATATCCGATGAAAATACAATCAACGGTTTTAGATCCGATGGTGACCTTTTTAGGAAGTGACATTGATACTTTAGAGAGGTACCCCCACACTTTTAGGTATTTGTACAAGGGTACGTTACTTTTCCACAAATCGTATGACACTTTGCCATTTACTTTATGTGGTACTTTCTTGAGGATGTAGTTTGTGGTAAGCAACGCTCCCCCACATGTTTAGGGTTAACCCAAATTCCTGCAATATTGCATTCATTATCTCTTTTAGAGTTCGATTTTTACGTCCCGCAACTCCGTTAGATAGTGAAGAATAAGGAGCGATTGTTTGATGAACAATTCCGTGTACTCTACAAAATGCATTGAATGGTTCATCATACTTGCCTCCTCTATCACTTCGGATATTTTTATGGTTTTATTAAGTTGGTTCTCCACTTTCAACTTGTATTCCTTGAATTTTTTTCAAGGCCTCATATTTTCTCCTTAGCAAATATACATAACGGTATTTTGTATAATTGTCGATAAAGGTCACGAAATACTTTTTACCGTCTCTAGTTTGCACAATTTTAAATCACATAAATCCTTCTGAATTAAGCCTAGAGATTAATTTAATTTGTTCTCTTTATATGTGAAAATGGGGTTTTTTGTTGAGTTTTTCCTATACACATATTATCTTTACTCAATTTTCATTTTGTAATTATGTTCAAATTAATTAGTCTTTAAATAGACTTATAATTCACATGTCCTAATCTTTCATGAAAAATATAAAAAGACTCAACAATATAAGCAATAGGAGTTTTGTTTATTGAACTTTCAGTTACAACTTTTGGTATGACAATTAGTACATTCATTTTGATCAATCCATCCTTTACATAACATTTGCCTATGTAAGTTCCTTTCTTAATGAGAGTCATCTTGGCATAACCGATGTTTACACTAAACCCGCTCTTGCTTAGCAAAGTTCCGAAAATCTGGTTCTTCCGGATGTTTGGAACGTGCACGATGTTGGTGAGGGTTATCTCGGACGTCATCTTCAACACTATCTTGACGTGGCCTTCGACCTTAGAGTGGATAAGTTCCCCATAAACAAAAGCTCATCACTCTTGTTCTTGACATACGTGGTGAAGATACCCTTGTCAAAACAGATGTGACGTGTAGCACTAGTGTCATACCACCACTCCATTGAGTTGCTTCCAACAATGTTTACTTTAGACGTCACATCACACATATCATCTTTTGTTAGGCCGCCTTCAATCCCGTTGACTTGAGTCTTGCCTTTGTCTTTTCCCTTGCGCAGAATCACCCTTGCTACAACACTCGTCAACTTTGTGACCCATCTTGCCACATTTGTGATATTTTTCACTAAACATCTTTACTTGTGGCTTGTTTGATTTGTTGTCTTGGGTTTGAAACTTGCGTTTTGTGCCTTTGGTCTTATGCTTAGCGACGTTGGATTTTGCAATGGATCCCCATCAGCCTTGCGGTTGCTTGACTCAACCCGCATCTTGACCATGACATCTTCAACGGTCATTTCCTTAGTCTTGTGCATAAGGTAATTTTTGAAGTCTTTCCAAGACGTAGGAAGCTTCCCAATGAAGGCCACCACTTGGAATGTCTCGGGATTTGCTTCCCTTCAATACCAATATCTTATGAGCTAAGAGTTGCATCTCTTCATCTTGTTCCATGATTGGCCTTGAGTCTACCATCCAATAGTTCATGAACGTATCAACAACGTACCTCTTAATGTTTGCGTCCTCATATATGTATTTTTTCTCTAAGTTAGTCCAAAACTCCTTAGTAGTACCAACCTTCTCGTACACTTGGTATAGAGGGTTAAGCAGACTGTTCATAATCCAAGCTTTGCAAGGGTAGTCTCCTTGCACCCAAGCATCAAAAGCAGCTATCATCCATCTACCTGTAAGGGATAATACGGATTTATGCTCATTTAGATACTTCTCCAGCTTTATTGAGGTTAGGAAGAACAACATCTTTTGTTTTCATGTTTTGCATCCCGTTCCATCAAAATTTTCAAGCTTAGTTCCTACGCTCAGTGAGCCAAACATCGATATTATCTGAGGGGTAGTGATGGGGTTGTTATTTCCCCCGATACTAGAGTTTTTCAGGTTAGCCTATGGTAGACCTGATGTGGGACCATCCTCAACACCATCCCCAACACCTCCTAAATGACCTATCATTAGAGCAAGAGCAAAGGCATTGAAGGAGGAGGAGTTGGCATCTTCAAAGGTCATCCAAGAAGAGGTTGCTAGCTTTTTGGCAACATGTACACTTAAAGAGACTTCACCTATGTCCAAGTCTTCTTTAGTGACATTGTTGTCTACCGTGGAAGGACTTTGCAAGAGTAAAGATGGTCAAGGAAGCAAGAAAAGTGGCTAGAACGAGATTTAAGAGAACTAGTGAAGAAATCTCGGCCCTAAGACAGAATCTCGTCCGAGATTTAGACTGAGATTTGGTGTCTATTGAGATTAATAAGATTCGGTCGAGATCGTATTGGCTATAATTATCTTTTAGTTATTTCAATACCTTTAAAGCTTTGAACAATCTGAAGGTATTTTTGTTGGTTTTGATCCTATTTCTTAGGATTATCTATATTTTATCTTTTAGAGGAATCTCTCTTATATATAGCCTTAGAGGACAAGATTCATAGTTAGATTGATTTAATTATTATTTCTACAATATTTTGAGATACTTGCTGTTTTACGAAGTTTGTGTTTTATTCATTTCTATTCAATAAAAAAGAGAGCCTTTGGTTGAATTGTTGTGAGTCCTGCTAGATTGTTCTTGCGAGTTAATCTTATTGAAGATTGATGCTGCTAGTCAAACTAGTCCCTCCTTGTTCTTTTCTTATTTAGAAGGCTTGTGTAAGGTTAAAGAAGGGAGGGTTAAGGTAAGATCTTTGTTAAGGGGTTTTGATCCATTGGTGAATGTTCTTTGCAAGAATACCTTAGTTCGTATCTTCCTATATTTCCATCAACTTCAGTCCATTATTCATTATTTATCCACATTAACCACATCTTGTTCCTTTGAGTTTCATACACTTCGTCATCACCAGTAGGGAATCTCGGCCAGTTCATCCAAAATCTAGCCCGAGATTTTGCACCGAGATTGCTTATGTCGTTGTCTTCGTGAACTTCATTCTAGATCGAAAAACTACTATATCAACCCCGCATTAAAGTGGTATCAGAGCTAACTGATTGAAGTTCAACCCAGCCATACAACAAAGGTTTGAGTATTTTTATTCGAGTCTTCTTTGAGTCATATAAAATCGACTTTTTTTTCTTTGTTGCTATCATTTGCAAGATTAATTGAGTTTAACGTGCATTGACTTGTGTCTATTGAAGAAGAGAGAGAGAGAGAGATACCATAGCCTAACACAAGCCAACCAAAACCTAAAATCTCGTTTGCACCCCACAAAACCCGCGATTGTGCCTTCGAGCCCGATATTTTTTACGTTGCTTGACAAACAAGTTTTGTGATTTTCTCCCTATTCGGGCATGATCCGTAACAGATTTGAGTAAAATCTGATTTTATTCAGTTGATAAATCCGAAAGGAAGGAAATCTATAACTTACCTTATTGTTAGGATCTTATCTAGTAGGTGAGATCTTATCACATCCTTCAAATTCTAACTGAATATCTTATCTAAGATCACTTCCTATAGCCACTTATAACCCTACGAGTTGTTGCGATCCAACTGATAAGGGATCACGAAGGCAACAAGAGAGGAGTATATCTTAGAGAATATTCGGAGATCATCGTCAACAATCGACGAAAGAAAATATGAACCCTCTGTCACAAAATCTTGCCCGAGATTTGGGTCGTGGTTTGCTACTATTGTGATTTTATCGAAAATTTGGACCACTTGCAGCATCCCTATGATTTGCTACTGTTCACTCGAGATTGCTTATGTCGTTATCTTCGTGAACTTCAACCTAGATCTGGAAACAAGGGCATCAACCCCGCATCAAGACCACTTCCAAACTAGATTTGGGGCGTCGGCTCACGGCGATTACCACTACTTGTACCAGAACCATTTTCAAGTCCAAGTCCTGGACCTACACCAATCTCGACAAGTGGTTCATACATGAAGGCATTGTCGTTTTCAACCAACTAAACAATTTTCACATTTCTGTGACACATTTAATAACGCAAAATTAGTGGTAAATTTTGTAATTTATTTAAGTTGGATTAAATTAAAAAAACGATAATAATAGTTTGTTGAAAAATCCATAGAAGAACGAATTGTTTTCAAATTTTTTTCAAATCGAATGCTAGAACTTTTTTTTATTTAATTAGTATTTGTTTCATCCAATAAGAAGGTTAGTACAAATAAAATAAATTAAATTATGTTCGCATATGTTCTTGCACGGAAATTATTGGTAGTCCGGAAAAAAGCTTCGGCAATATGATTATCAAAATTATGATAAATCTGCAAAGATTAAACACACGTTAGAGCGATACAGTTTTACGAAAGAGATTTCGATTTTTAGAATTAAGATTGTAGGGATGACCTTTCGGGAATTCTTCCGATAAAATTGTAAAAACACAAATAATCTAAAAAAGATAGGATTATAATACCGTTAGCGTGTGCAAAGTCCAGTTATGAGATCTCTATCCTTAATTTCGAAAATGCCCCGGATTACGATGTTTGAATTGCGTTATGAATCCCAAGATAAAACTACACTGGATCCAAGTTTCGTAATGACTTTGTAAATTTGATGAATCGCTTATACGTTGTACGCTCGTTATATGAAGAGAAGAGGGAGAGGACGTTTTTGTTGTGTCTCTGAATGAGAGGACGAGACACATTTATATAGGCGAGATCACATACGTACGAGATATGCGCATTAACACACATTGATTTCAAGATTGAAACTCCCAATCTACACATTGAATATGGATTTCGAATTTAAATCCAAAATCGTAACTCCGGATTTGGGTATTCAGGTAGAGATCTTGGGTTTTGATTCTGCAATCCATTACGAGATTGAACCCAAAATGATAGCCTTCAGTGACCAGCCTAACACCACCCGTCCAGTCCATTCTCGTCACTACCCAGATAGCCTAAGCGTAAGCCTTGACTCGGATCATGTGGTCGGTTAGTTACGCCTACTCTCCATTAAAAATGGGTAGTGACCCAAAGACGACAAACTTTAAACATTTTTTCTCCTTATATACTATAAGAGTTCTACTCCTCTTAGGACATCATCATCTCATTCACCCGAAATCCAATTTTAGTAAATAAGTATACCACAATTCAGTGTTCGCGAAGACGAAATCAATGCTTCTGTTTTATAGGGTTGATGAGGTCCAAAATCCACCAGAAATTTGCCCGAAAGAAACCGACGACATATTTATTCCGGCATATAATATAATATGCTAGTAATATCCCCACTTTCAATGTGAGTATTATCTCCAGCAAACTCTTACCCTCAAAATTATATAATATTTATATAATAAAATTCTGTAAAAGTGTATTTTGATTAATCTTGACATAAATCTTACAGCTAATTAGTAATTACAAAGCTGTATGAAAGTACCATGCAGGCTTAGAAATTAAAATCCAACGTTAACTATATTGAAAATGAAAAGGCAAATTAAGAAACGATCCAAATTATGTCCATGTACTTTATGGATTTGTTTTTCTTTCGTTGCGTTAAGTATACTACGTTGCCATGTAAATATAACGGGACGGAGACGACGTCATTTAACCTTCAGTGTGACTGCCTTTTGAGCTCGTTATAGAATCTCATGATAAACTCATCTGCAGCCTCGTCCACGTGGCGGTCCCCTTCATCGATCCGACCCGAACATAATACAGGAAACGGGGAATCCATGACCCGAATCTGCTTAGACCCGAGAAGTCCAGGCAAAGCGGGGGAGGATGATGCTGTGACGACGTCGTTTAATCTCATCATAAATTCCTCTTCAATTGATTCATAGGGAGGCTCATAATAGTCAGCCTTTGACTGTTTTTTCTTGAAGAGAAACTTGTGGTGGGCCGGGGTGTTATTGCAACTGAACTCGTAGAAGTTGATGAGGTCGGCGGTGGCTTTGGCTGCAGAGTGGTGGTGGAACGTCAAATCTCTGATGGCTTTTCCGGCAACCTGGCGTCGGTTAAGAAGGAGGTTTATTAGGTGGAGTAAAAGCTTTCTCTTGAATACGCCTTTTTTTAGCATGAAGAATAAAACTCTCATAAGGCTCTTAAACCTCTTTGGAAATGCTTCGATTTCCATCTTAGTTTCCATTTTTCTGTGTTAGGGTTTGAGTGTTTGATTGTTGAAGAAGAGGGTTTGAGTGTTTGTTTGCAGTAGTTTGAGTTATTTGGGAGGAGAGCTGAGGGTATTTATGGTCGAAATCAATTCTAACTCTAAGGGCTTTATTTCTTTTATTTTAAAAATAAATAAAATAGTGTCTAAAGTGGAGTGATCTACTTTAACTTGGTTGAGTGTCTTGTGTGAATATCATTTATCACATTGTTATCATTAATTAAACCATTAGTTAATTGTTTGTAGTGGGTTTTTGGTTTATGATTTTTGGTGAATGATTGGTGGGCATTCTTTGATATGGTCAAAACTATAAATACTTAAATAACTGACAAAATTGATCATCTGTATGTATATATAAATTAATAAATGGCATGTGAAAATGAGATGCACCCTTCTCTTACGTTTGTACATAATGGTATGTCGTGTATTTAAAATGTGTATGGAGTCGTATACATATGCAAATAAACCGAGTGTACAATAGCATATGTGGTTGCCTGTTTCATTCTATTGTTGTGTTCTACTGTAAGGTGCATATTGATGTTAACGAAGATGTGTTTTGTGTTGCCTTGAGGTTGAGATCGTTATTGGGCGCATATGATTTGGTGCTAATTTGTCGTCATTCGTGGTGTGTAACCAAACTATAATAAAGAAAGCCCTTGTACAACCCCCCACTCTTAAGCAAATAACTGCTTTAACACTACAAATTCTGAAAAAAAAGAAAAACATGAAAAGAAGCACATAACAAAGTGAAAAATTATAAAAAAAACAATCCCACACTTGACTCATAATGAATATTGTTTCGAATGTAGAGTCAGTTCGAGGGAATGATTTTACTCATGTCAAAGATGTTCAAAATGAATGAAGACATTTTAACTTACGAGTTTTTATGATGTATTTTTTGTGTGTTTCTTTTCTATTTTGTTATGGTTCTTCATGACGGTTAGTCCGTCTGCTGATCTTTTTTGACCTTTCGATTCATTAGCCACACGCTGTCTAATGTTTCGAACCGCTTTCCATTTAAAAAAAAATGTTCAAAATGAATGTTATGAAGTAGGAATGGATCCTACCTTATACATTAAGGCATGAAATAGAAAGGTCATAATATATTTGTTAGTGGTCCATCCATACACAATTCTTGATGGTTTTGTAGGTACATATATATATCACATTAAACTACTACTTTTTCTTTACCAAAAAGAAGGGAATAAAATAACAAGCATATGGAGTATTATTATTGTATGGGATGATTGGATTTCTCTTTCTTTGGTTTAGGGTTATAATGGATAAGATGGAAGCTTATCAATATAGTTATAAAATCCGACAAACATCAGTACAACTTTGTCTCAATTATTGGTACATATATGTATATAGATAATCGATCCAACCAGATTATACTATATTTGTAATTTTTGGGAAGGATACGCATCCATAACAAAGATTCCAAACTTAAGTTGCTTGGTTTTGCTCAAGTGTTGTTAGATTCTGCTCATTAAGGATACTTTAATGCAAGGTAATAATTAGGTTATAATTTCATTTTTCATGGGCGTACATGTACCTAGATAGATACTTAGATTTTAAGGATAAACTTGGAAAAATTTTATGGAAAAAAACTTAAAATAATATCAAATATCAATTTAAATTTAAAATATATCAATTTTAAAAATAACTGTTTATTACAAACTCCCATCATATGTATAAAAAAATAATACGATTTGTTAAAATTCTAACTCCGACGATGTGATAACGTGACAATCAATTTCTCGCATGTTATTAAAAAAATGTAAAATTAGTTCTGTGATGTGGATTTTTTTTTAAAAAATTACATAAATATTATTTAATATAATAAAATTCATAAGGTATAGTGTTTTAGTATTTCTAAAAAAACTGGTTTTTATTTTTTCGAAATCTTGAATTCTTTTTCTTTTTTTTTTCTGGTACCTTTTCTTACTTTGTTAAAAACAAATTTATTTTTTTATTTAGAAAAATTATAATTTATTTATTTAAACTTTCATTTTATTTTCAATTTAAAAGTAGAATAATGAAAATAAATCATTTTTTTAATAAATTTTGAATAATATTTCAGATATTTTGGAATATTATTGTTACAAAAACTAATAAAAAAATTTATTTAAAAAATCTATTATACATACTAAAAGAGAGCATGATTTGATGATGTGACATGCTGTGGAAGTAGCAATCAAATAGAGCTCCCACAATTTTTTGGCCAATAAATCTTTATTTTTTTAAGCCAGAAAATCTTTTTTTACCTAACTAACATATTGCTATTTAAAATTATACGTGATTTTTTTTTGTTGGAGATTCTCTAAGATCTTATAGGCCAATAAATCTTTATTTTTTGTGTCAGAAAACAAACTGGTCAAAAAAATTTTTTATTAAAGTATATAAATTTTATACAACAAACTAGTAAACACTTTTCCGCCACAAATAATTAAGAATATTAAAAAAAAATCCTTCTTTTATGTTTTTAAAAGATAGCTAGAATCTTTTATTATTTTGTAAAAAAGAAATTAAGACTCCATATTTCTATCGGAATAAATTTTTTTACTAAATCTCGAATTAAGCCAATAACTTTTTTTTACTAAACCTTAATTATTTTGTAAAATATGAATTTTGTTATCTCACATCGGTTATCCGAGAAGGATGACACTTTGACATGTATAGATAGACCTCAAATGTTTGAAGATTATACAAATCATACATTTCCGGACCTTTTGGTCAGAATCAAGATAATACTTATTGATACCGGATTATTATTTGTATGTGGATAATTGTGACCTACTAATTCGTAGGTCGTTTTGATCTAATGATTTTTGAGTCGTTTTGATCTAATGATTTTTGGATCGTTTTGACCTACAGATTTTTGGGTCGATTTGACCTAATAGTTTGTGGGTCGTTGTGAACCACTGATTTGTGGGTCGTTGTGAACCACTGATTTGTGGGTCGTTGTTACCCAATAATTTGTGGGTCGTTATGACCCACCGATTTGTGTGTCATTGTGACCTATGAATTTGTGAGTCGTTGTGACCTATTGATTTGTGGGTCGTTGTGACCTACTGATTCTTGAGTCGTTGTGACCTACTGATTCGTGAGTCGTTGTGACCTACCGATTCGTGGGTCGTTGTGACCTACTGATTCGTGGATCGTTGTGACCTACTGATTCGTGGGTCATTATCCCTATTGATTCGTGGGTCGTAGTGATCTACTAATTTGTGGGTCCTTGTGACCTACTAATTTGTGGGTCCTTGTGACCTACTGATTTGCGGGTTGTTTGTGACCTACTAATTTGTGGACCGTTGAACTATTAAATTCGTAATTCTTATTTTATCAATATAATAAATATACATCTATATACTTTACTAAACAAAAACCACTAATTCTTGACGTGTCGCCCCACGTTTTTTCTCGAATTAAACTTTTTATTAAATCACGAATTAAGCTAATAAATCTTTTTTTACTAAACCATAATTAGCCTAAATATTTTTTAATTAGTCCCAATTTTAAAGTATTTTATTTCGATTACTAACTAATTCCGATTACAATAACATTTCTTCTTTTAATTTTTTTTCCAAATATTTAAAATTAAAAGATATTGTTCATAAGGCTATCTCATACCCGTAAGCTTAACTTCCTTCCTATCTATATACTTTACTAAAACATAAGACACTAACGCTGACGTGGCACTCCATGTTTTTATCGGATTAAATCTTTTTACTAAATCACGAATTAAACCAATAATTTTTTTTTTACTAAACCTTAATTATTTTGTATAATATGAATTTTGTTATCTCACATCGGTTATCAAAGAAGGATGACACTTTGACAACATGTATAAATAGACCTACAAGGTTTGAAGATTATACAGATCATACATTTCTAAACTTTTTGGGTCGTTGTAACCTACTGATTTGTAGTTCGTTTTGACCTAATAAATTATGGGTCGATTTGATCTAATATTTTGTGGGTCGTTGTGACCTATGAATTTGTGGGTCGTTGTGACCTATAAATTTGAGGTAGTTGTGACCTATGAATTCGTGGGTCGTTGTAACCTATTGATTCGTGGGTCGTTGTGACCTATTGATTCGTGGGTCATTGTGACCTATTGATTCGTGGGTCGTTGTGACCTACTGATTCGTGGGTCGTTGTAACCTACTGATTTGTGGTCGTTTGTGACCTACTGATCTGTGGACCGTTGAACTATTAATTTCGTAATTCTTATTTTATCAATATACTAAATATACATCTATATAATTTACTAAAACAAAAGACAATAATTCTGACGTGGCGCCCCACGTTTTTTCTCGGATTGAAATTTTTACTAAATCACGAATTAAGCTAATAAATCCTTTTTTACTAAACCATAACTATTTTGTAAAATATGAATTTTGTTATCCCACATCGGTTATTAGAGAAAGATGATAGTTTGACAACATTTATAAATAGGCCTATAAGGTTTTGTAACATCCCGAATTCTCAGAACTCGGGACATTACTGGTTAGGACCTCACAATGGGTCCCGACCTCAGTTTGACAACAATATTACTATGATCTTGCAACAAGACACAAATAAGAAAAACCGAATTTCATGAAATAGTATTTTTAAAGGAATGAATGCAACAAAGTCTAGCAGCCTAAAGTTCTTAAACAAAGGAAAAAGACCAACTGTCTTAACGAAAGGAAATAACGACAAGATAACAACCCAAACCCCCACTCTAAGGAGTACGGAGACCCGACTGACCACTACTTCCGGATCACTCAGCTGCTGTTCTAACTTGCGGTAAATCTAAAAACACAACAAAACAACCATTATCAAGTTATCTAAACATTAGGAGAATAATAATAGCACACACACACATAAAATAATAAACACTCATCATGCTTTCAAACAATCCATTTATTATCTTCATTTAAGTCATTCACTCTTACTAATGATACTTATTTTGTGACACGAGGGATTCCCAAAATTCGCCTCCACCCCCGTGTACCCATCAGGAGTGGATCCGATGCATCTCACCGTGTACCTGTATGGTCTGGGTATAGAGAACCTCCCAGTCTCTTGGCAGAGCTGGGCAATGATGTCACGGCCCGTTATACATACACTTGGGCCTTAACACATAATAACGACAGTCGTCCTAACAAGTTGTTATTATAACACACATGGTACTCACACCACTATTATCACTCAACTAATATCCAGAAACCAGCTAAGTAAGTCGCAAGGACTTACCTGAATCAAATCACAACTCTCAAAAGTCTCAACTCGGTCTGCAACCGTGATAACTCAATCGCCTGTCAGACAAGGCATGTGGATCAAAATCACATCCCATATTCTTAGAAGCTATAAACTTCTAACATGTACAATCTCATGAAGAGAAATTACGGAAAAGGCCCTCTTAAGGTAAAATGACTATTTTACCCTTGATCCTGAAAATTTCCAAAAAGTCTATCAATTAGTTCTAATATTCTCTTTTATAACCTATGTCCATAATCTAGTTCTCATTGAAAAGTTTGGTAAGGATTTATAAGAGTTACCCAACATTCTTAGTTTAAACAAAAGTCATTACGGTTCGACTTTGGGTTCACATACACGACTTGGATAAGGATATAAAATTCCGAGATAAAATCCTAACTCCTCTATGATATAGATACTAAACATAGGGTAAAGATCTCTCAAAAAAAAATACTTAACCATAATTCTCCCATAAATCTCCAAAGTTGAGGTAAAAGCTGAAATTTTCCATACTTAGTCAATTTTCCCCCTGCTGTAAAAACATCTCAAGTGCTCTACTTCAGGACCTTATAAAACCTATTCCGACCGTTAACTTTCTCTCAAATTTTAACACGATAAACTATATATATTCATCTATGACATATAAAAAAATTCAACGGTGGATTCTCGATTTAAGCTATAGAACTTAGGTCCTAAAGTCAGCAGGTCGAAGCTGAATTAACAAGGCATGCAAGTGATCCCAGCTTCGATTCTCCCTGTCCATATAAATCTAATACACCTATTCGCAGGTTCCAAGTTCGAGTCCTACTGAGCATGAAAACAAGCTGTGCATATTTATACATCCTAGTTAATTTGATTTCTGTGTAATCACGTTTACAGTAAGAGGGATTACTCCGAAGGCTTACCGGCAGCAGGCTGAAACGACCCGAATTCCCCGTCGTTGCTTCGCAATCCAAGCGTCTTAGAACCGGCGTTTGTACCTTGGCGCACCCTGCACTCTCTGCTGTCAAATAGCCATCACCGGCGTCGTTAATAGGTGCAAACAGAGAGGAGGTAAGAGGAGTAGAAAACTGCATCTGCTCACCTAGGAAGATCTGAATGGCGTGCAGTGCTCAGGCTCCTGGAGACGACTCGTGTGTTGTATGGCGGCGTTACCACTGGCCCGATCTTTGCGATAGAAGGGCCGGCTCGAAGGAGCGGTTGTTGTAGATCTACTGTCACCGAATGAAGCCGAAGGAAGGAAGGGTGGCAGAGTCCGACGCCGATGAAGACCGTCCAGCAGGGCTGCAGTTGATCTTGGAAACGTTGGTGTTGTTGTTGTCACCGTCGATCGTGCAGAAGGAGGAAGCAGAAGGTAACGTATGTGGATGGTTATTAGATTAGAGTCATTAGGTTTAGCCGGCTAAACGTAATTAGGAGAGAATTATGGTAAAGATGGAGGTTTTGGGCCGGCAGCTAATTAAAATGGCCCAGTCCGATGGTCTGCTCAACCCGCTAAAAGATGGGCTACTACGTGCGTCGTAATCATACGGAACAGCTTTTCGAGTTTTTCTTTTAAAAAAAAACTAATCGGTTTACATATTTATCATTTTATGTGAATTAAGGTCACATAAAATGATAGAATTTAATACTGTTTTATTTTATTTAAAAGAATAAGAGTTAGCAGACCGGAATCCGGTTGGATCCAGTTTTAAACGGACTTTAAAAATTTTCGGTTATTACATCAGTGCCCTCTTAAAAGAAGTTTTGTCCCGAAACTTAGAATAATGTACCTAATCAAACGAATTTCTTTGTATATCTTAGTTTCATTGAAATTTCATTTTCTATCATGCAACTGCTCAATCATGATAATCAGGCACACATGAAAAGAAACACAAACACTCAGTCTAAGGTAAAACATGAAAGTCAAACAACACAGCATCCGAGTGCTAACTCGCCGATACAGAAGTAATATCTATCCTCGCAAAGAACTCTGGGTAACTACGTCTAATACTCTCCTCTATCTCCCAGGTAGCCTCATCGGCTCCTCGTCTAGACCACTGGATCCTCAACATCGGTATCTCCTTAGAACGTAGACGTCTAGTACTGCGCTCTAGGACGGCTACTGGTACTCCACAAAAGTGTAGTCTGGCTCAACTATCAAATCCTCATGACTGATGACGTGTCTAGGATCCGGTAGGTACTCTCTTCACGGTTTGGTTTTCTAAACTTAATTCCAACTCTTTTGAAAGTTCCCGACTATCGATTATGAAATAATGATCTTAATTTTCTGTCGGCACTTTACTAAGTGCATAATGCTCTTGGTAATGCATACCGCTTGGCCTGGTTTCTTCATTGTGACCTAATCGGATCGATCCTTAATTAATGGGTTTTCACCTACTTCTTGTCAAACTTTCAAATTTATATAACTCAAAACAAATCACACACCCAAGTGGACCTTTTCATATAGATCTCTAATTCCTTAACTTGAAATCATAGTTAACCTAACATTGATTTTCTTCATCGGTGGGTTGTGTGCCTACCACGCTTTTGTTGTAATACCCATTAGGCACAAAGGCGTCTTTCTGAGGGTCAACATGATTTACCCGACTCCCGTCTATTCTTCCCTTCTAATACTAGCAACATCCTCTTCAACAGACCCTTACTCTCTTACTCAACCGTAATCTGTTCTTAACCAACCAGTAAGCAACCTCTTACCCGATTCTCTCCATATCGTTAGATCATCCCAGAAGGTTGTCGTTTCCTACTTGGGGAATCCTCCAAGGCATCGGTAAGGTTACCTCTTAAATCCGCAATCAATAATGTTTCTTCTTAACGGTACCTACTCGTCAATACCAACCAACACTTACACGTTCTCAGTTGACGTCGGTCAATCTATAATTGACTTATCTCAATATCCCGGACTTACTCTTCTCATACCTATACTGGCGTTAAATTCTTGGTGAGCATCATTTGCTCGATTAATCCTTTCATGCTTCGCTAATTCGTTTTATCTTCCACACTTCTGTTTCCTTAGGCTAACTCTACTTCTCGAGCCCAACTGGGTCATTCATCTTGACATAAATAGTCATTCCAAGTTTTCAACGATAGCTGGTAAGTGTCTTTGTAGTTCTGATGACTTTAGTCATCATCCCCCTGGCAGACTCCTTGCATGGACCATCGGTGTTGATGACTTAGGTCCCGTGGTAACTGGGTTTACCTCGGACTTTCGACTCCACTAAGGCCGTTCTCCTATATACATTATTTCGCTGGAGTTATCGGAAATATTGCCTTCATGAAACTCCGTTGTTTCTACTACAGGGTTTCAACTCTTTGATACCAGCATTGCGATTTCTTTCAAATTTCTATATCTTTGAGGAGGTCAAAACCTCTCCACACTTGTAAAGTCTACATTTTGCTTCTACACTCCATTGTAGGTATCCCGTCCATGCACCTTAAACTCTCATATCCGGGTCGATATTTTATCTCCCTTGGTCTCTCAAGCTTGTCTTGTGAATTCTTCTACTAGGGGACTCATCTTATACATTTTTCTTCTCTACATCGGTCTCTAACTGTCTGTTGATCATTACTACCAATTCTGTGTTGGAACTTCAATTACTTTGTACTCTTGCATAGATTTCCTAAGGACATCCTCATCTCAAGACTTTATTTAAAATTCAGCACGACCCGCAATTTCGATACATGACTTTCCTTCTCACTTGTTAAGTTATACGCTTGGTTTACACTAAATCCATCATAGTGTCATCAGTCCGTTAGTATGATTTTTATTAAACATCTAATGGTACCATTTGTCTACAACACATTAGGTGCATATGATTTTCCCACCAATCAAATTTCTCGCATCGCATTTATTATGTCTTCCTTATACTCATCTCGCTTTACCTTCTTTAAGTCCTTACACCCCGTAAGATAGTTAAATCCCTTTGAGTTTTCTCGTACACGCTTTACGGACCACGTTGGTTGGTCTTATTACTTTCATCAACTCTAATGTCATCGTTCCAGCCTGAATTTTCATTGAAGTACCTCCATTTCTCATTAAGCTTTTATATAAACACCTTTCGGTAATCATTTTATTGGGGTAATACCAGATCCATATAACAACCTTTAGTCATTCCACTTTACTCCTTCATATGTCTGTTCTAGCTAGCATGTAGATTCCATCTGCAATCACCTCACAACTAGACCACACATTTCACCAAGGCTTTAAATCGTACTCTCTATGTTTGTGCCGCCTCTACAATTCCAATTATTTTGTGTCACATCTTTACTCACAAGGGTTTCCCCTGTCAATCTAGACAGTTTGACCCCACTTTTTCTCGGAGGACCACCATCAGTCCTACTTGTGTGGAATGCTAAGAGATAAAACATGTTCACAATCATCTGTTTCTTCTCACGCTTCTAGTTCTTCTTACATGGATCCCTTCATACTAACTTTGATATGTATCTTTACTTAGTCAGTAGTAAGTAGCTACTCACAACAATTCCCTTTACACCATTACTATCATCAATAGTCATTACCGACCGTCAAGAGCTTCTCTTTAATTTCTTTATTAGAGTTATCATATTGGACTCATTCAATATTACCATCAAGGCTACTAGTACTTGTATTGATTTAACTTCACCATTGTTGTCGTTGATCTCTGGAAGAAATTTACCAAATATCGGTAAATTTCCTTTATAACCTTGTGGTTATTTTTCTTATCTGTCAATCAACCATCACTAGTTAGCCAACACGTGTAAATTCTCTATTGTTACCCATTAGTCTGTAGTTGACCTTCTATGAGATCCTAGACTTAATTTTCCTCTATCTCTTTTGAGGCTTGATATACTTGGTGAAATATATCTCCTCCAGTCTCTCTGTTTATACTTCTTTAGCTCCTCCTACAATCTACACTTTTGTAAGATCGTTATACTCTTACGAGTCCAGTTGTATCATTCTTCTTCCATCAACAGACTTTTAAATCCTTCTAGGGTAGCTTGTAGGTACATCTCCGTGATTCTTTTACCTGAGTTATCGTCTATTTGCGGTTCTCTATTATGAACTTGTAGTGTTGTTAACTTAAATCCCTTTTGAATGAGAAGTTATTGAGGTCCCTCGAGTTCACCAATACTCTTCTCACACACTCTTCTTCCTTGGGTGTTGCTTGTAATGCTGCCTTTACAGAAGCTGATTATTGTCGTATCACGGTCTATGTCGAAATTCTCGTGTGTTCTACGAGATCACTCCACTTCCATGTTGGTGAAATCCACCTTTCCCTTTCTGGCAACGCGTAAGCTTCCAAGTTGCAGCTCTTTAATTCTTCTTATTTGGATGGATAATGTATCTCGTTTGACTTCCATACTTTTGACTGTCTCGGTTATCAATCTGGATTGTGGTGGCAAGTAGCTTGTTGAGAGTGATCATATTTCGCCTTGCTTTTGACATCAACTTTCACTTCCTAGTCTGTCAGTGAGCTTAAATTTTATGTCTCTTTTCTTGATCGCTACTATATCTCCCTTTTTGACTTTCATGTCTATGGCAATTTTCGACGTCATCCTCTTTGTTTGTGAAGTCACTTTACACAACTTGGAAGAGCCTCTAAGTTGTCGTTCTCAAATTCCCTAGTTGGTGATCATCCCTTGCTTCTCCGGAACTACTCTCTTGTATATCCTTCATTTGATCCCGTTGAGTTGACTCAGGTTCCCCTTGCCATTTTTGTGGGTATTATCTTGTAGTCTTCACTCTTCCGTCTCCACGTACCTCAACAAGCTCGAAGGAGTGGTCCGTCGTTAGTCTACCTTAATGCTCGTAAGCTGAGCGTACTTATCCTTACGTTGAAACCTTTTAATTATACTTAGGTGTGTCAACTGAACGAGGATCTCATACTGTTATCTCCGTGAAGGCATACTATAATTATAAATTCTGCTAATCTCCGGCATATGCTTATCTACATCACCCATCAATATAATCAAGCTAATAAGTCCCAAGAGAGTAACAACCTAAAGTCCATACCAAGCATACTAAGATCCGCGGTAGTAGTGGTGGTCAGCCGTACTTTCTATCCCCAACCAGACTATGCATGCATTTGAAAACCAAAAGTCCTTTTTAAAACTTAGATCCCTTTTCGGGTTCTGCTTAAGTACTTATTCGGTCTTTCAAAAGATTTCAAGTGTCATTGTTGCAAACCTAGAGCTCTGATACAATGTTGTAACATCCTGAATTCTCAGAACTCGGGACATTATTGGTCAGGACCTTACAATGGGTCCTGACCTCAGTTTGACAACAATATTACTAGGATCTTACAACAAGACACAAATAAGAAAAACAGGATTTCATGAAATAGTATTTTTAAAGGAATGAATGCAACAAAGTCTAACAGCCTAAAGTTCTTAAACAAAGGAAAAAGACCAACTGTCTTAACGAAAGGAAAGAACGACAAGATAACAACTCAAACCCCCACTCTAAGGAGTACGGAGACCCGGCTGACCACTACTTCCGGATCACCCAGCTGTTGTTTAAACCTGCGGTAAATCTAAAAATACAACAAAACAACCATTAGCTAGTTATCTAAACATTAGGAGAATAATAATAGCACACACACACATAAAATAATAAACACTCATCATGCTTTCAAACAATCCATTTATTATCTTCATTTAAGTCATTCACTCATACTAATGATACTTATTCTGTGACACGAGGGATTCCCAAACCTCGCCTCCGCCCCCGTGTACCTATCAAGAGTGGATCCGATGCATCTCACTGTGTACCTGTATGGTCTGGGTATAGAGAACCTCCCAGTCTCCTGGCAGAGCTGGGCAGTGATGTCACGGCCCATTATACATACACTTGGGCCTTAACACATAATAACGACGGTCGTCCTAACAAGTTGTTATTATAACACACATGGTACTCACACCACTATTATCACTCAACTAATATCCAGAAACCAGCTAAGTAAGTCGCAAGGACTTACCTGAATCAAATCACAACTCTCAAAAGTCTCAACTCGGTCTGCAACCGTGATAACTCAATCGCTTGTCAGACAAGGCATGTGGATCAAAATCACATCCCATATTCTTAGAAGCTATAAACTTCTAACATGTACAATCTCATGAAGAGAAATTACGGAAAAGGCCCTCTTAAGGTAAAATGACTATTTTACCCTTGATCCCGAAAATTTCCAAAAAGTCTATCAATTAGTTCTAATATTCTCTTTTATAACCTATGTCCATAATCAAGTTCTCATTGAAAAGTTTGGTAAGGATTTATAAGAGTTACCCAACATTCTTAGTTTAAACAAAAGTCATTACGGTTCGACTTTGGGTTCACATACACGACTTGGATAAGGATATAAAATCCCGAGATAAAATCCTAACTCCTCTATGATATAGATACTAAACATAGGGTAAAGATCTCTCAAAAAAAAATACTTAACCATAATTCTCCCATAAATCTCCAAAGTTGAGGTAAAAGCTGAAATTTTTCATACTTAGTCAATTTTCCCCTGCTGTAAAAACAGCTCAAGTGCTCTACTTCGGGACCTTATAAAACCTAATCCGACCGTTAACTTTCTCTCAAATTTTAACACGATAAACTATATATATTCATCTACGACATATCAAAAATTCAACGGTGGATTCTCGATTTAAGCTATAGAAATTAGGTCCTAAAGTTAGCAGGTCGAAGCTGAATTAACAAGGCATGCAAGTGATCCCAGCTTCGATTCTCCCTGTCCATATAAATCTAATACACCTATTCGCAGGTTCCGGGTTCGAGTCCTACTGAGCATGAAAACAAGCTGTGCATATTTATACATCCTAGTTAATTTGATTTCTGTGTAATCACGTTTACAGTAAGAGGGATTACTCCGAAGGCTTACCGGCAGCAGGCTGAAACGACCCGAATTCCCCGTCGTTGCTTCGCAATCCAAGCGTCTTAGAACTAGCGTTTGTACCTTGGCGCACCCTGTACTCGCTGTTGTCAAACAGCCATCACCGGCGTCGTTAATAGGTGCAAACAGAGAGGAGGTAAGAGGAGTAGAAAACTGCATCTGCTCACCTAGGAAGATCCGAATGGCGTGCAGTGCTCACGCTCCTGGAGACGACTCGTGTGTTGTATGGCGGCGTTATCACTGGCCCGATCTTTGCGACAGAAGGGCCGGCTCGAAGGAGCGGCTGTTGTAGATCTACTGTCACCGAATGAAGCCGAAAGAAGGAAGGATGGCGGAGTCCGACGCCGATGAAGACCGTCCAACAGGGCTGCAGTTGATCTTGGAAACGTTGGTGTTGTTGTTGTCACCGTCGATCGTGCAGAAGGAGGAAGCAGAAGGTAACGTATGTGGATGGTTATTAGATTAGAGTCATTAGGTTTAGCCGGTTAAACGTAATTAGGAGAGAATTAGGGTAAAGATGGAGGTTTTGGGCCGACAGCTAATTAAAATGGCCCAGTCCGATGGTCTGCTCAACCCGCTAAAAGATGGGCTGCTACGTGCGTCGTAATCATACGGAACAGCTTTTCGAGTTTTTTTTTTTAAAAAAAAACTAATCGGTTTACATATTTATCATTTTATGTGAATTAAGGCCACATAAAATGATAGAATTTAATACTGTTTTATTTTATTTAAAAGAATAAGAGTTAGCAGACCAGAATCCGGTTGGATCCGGTTTTAAACGGACTTTAAAAATTTTCGGTTATTACAGGTTTGAAGATTATACAAAGCATACATTTTTGGACCTTTTGATGAGAATCAAGTATAATACTTATTCATACCGGATTAGTATTTGAATGTGGATTGTTGTTACCTACTAATTCGTAGGTCGTTTTAACCTAATGATTTGTGGGTCGTTTTAATCTAATACTTTGTGGGTCGTTGTAACCTACTGATGCTTGAGTCATTGTGACCTAATGATTTGTGGGTCCTTGTGACCTAATGATTTGTGGGTCCTTCTGACCTATTAATTTGTGGGTTGTTGTGACCTATTAATTTGTGTGTCGTTTGTGACCTATTGATATGTGGGTCGTTTGTGACCTACTGAGCTACTGATTTTTGGATCGTTGTGACCTACTTATTTGTGGGTCGTTGTGACCTAATGATTTGTGGGTCCTTGTGATCTACTAATTTGTGGGGGTCATTCTGATCTACTAATTTGTGGGGGTCATTCTGATCTACTAATTTTCGTTGTGACCTACTGATTTGTGGTTCGTTTGTGACCTACTGATTTGTGGGTCGTTTGTGACCTATTAATTTGTGGACCGTTGAACTATTAAATTCGTAATTCTTATTTTATCAATATACTAAATATACATATATATTCTATATACTTTACTAAAACAAAAGACACTAATTCTGACGTGGCGCCCCCACGTTTTTTCTCGGATTAAACTTTTTACTAAATCACGAATTAAGGTAATAAATCTTTTTTTTTAATTAAACCATAATTATTTTATAAAATATAATTTTTGTTCTCCCACATCGATTATGAGGAAAGGATGACACTTCGAAAACATGTATAAATAGATCTAGAGTGTTTGAGGCTTATAGAATTCATATATTTCTGAACCTTTTGGTCAGAATAAAATATAATACTTATTCATATCGGATTAATATTTGTATGTAATCATTGTGACCTACTAATTTTTGGGTCGTTTTGACCTATTGATTTTTGGGTCGTTGCACCTAATGATTTGTGGGTCGTTGTGACCTAATGATTTGTGGGTCATTGTGCTCTTGTGGGTCATTGTGATCTACTAATTTGTGGGTCCTTGTAACCTATTGATTCGTGGACCGTTGAACTATTAAATTCGTAATTCTTATTTTATCAATATACTAAATATACATCTATATTCTGTATACTTTATTAAAATATACGAAACTAATGCTGGCGTGGCGCTCCTATTTTTTTCTCGTATTAAATCTTTTACTAAATCACAAATTAAGCCAATTAATCTTTTTTTACTAATTGAATTCGTATTAGATTATGGTATTTTTAAATTATTTGATTATCTTTTTTTATTTAAATCATTATTGATTAAATAATAAGTTGGATTTTAAAAAAATATTAGCATAAAAGTAATTAATGATCAACACATGGGCTACGTGATCTCATTTACTATGTAACACTTGACGCGTTATTTATACGAGCTTATAACATATAACTAATAAAGTTAGCAACATATAATATAGTAAAAAATGTAATATGATAAGTTATTTTATTAACAAACTCGCACATAGTGCGGGCTATACACTAGTATCTGTAAAAACACCTTCCAAAAAACTTTCCAAAAAATTTAGAAAAGAATTTTAGGAAAAAAAAAATTGGATATTTTTTTTAAAAAAAAACTCTTTTATTTAAACAAAATTTTAAAAAGTTAGTAAAAAAAACCAAAAAAATAAATTATTTTTTATAAAAATTTATAACATCTTAATTTTTTATTTTTAAATTTTAAATACTAATTATTTGTTTTTTTAAAAACAATTCACATTACACACAAAATCCAATTTGTTTTAGGTCAAGGTAAATTCATAGATAAAAGGGAAGCAACATAACTGGGTGAGTCAAGACCCAATTATACTAAAAATAAAGTATATGTACATGCTTGCGACATGGTCTACGGCCTAAAACAACACTTGCAAAGTACTCTAGAAAGGCATGCAATCCTCGTGAACATACCCACTACCTTGAAACCGATTAATCCGAAAATACATCGAAATCCGACACAACTCATGTGTAATAACCGAAAATTTTAAACTATGTTAAGTACCGGAACAAATCGGATTTCTGATCCGCCAATATTTATTCTTTTAAATAAAAATAAACGATAATAAATTCTATCATTTTATGTGGCCTTGATTCACATAAAATGATAACTTAAATAATTCAGTAAATAATTCCGTACCGTTAAAATAAAATAAAACAGCGATTTCGGGCGAATAACGAACCTTCCTTCAGCCTTTTAATTTAATGACAATACCAGACCCAAATCTGGCCCAAAAGCCTTCAGCCGGCCCAATCTTAACCTAACCTTCTAATTAATTTAACCTCCTAATTAACCTAATCTAATTAACCTAATTACTCTAACCTAATTTATCATCCACATGCATCCTCTCCTGCATCTTCTTTCTGCACGATAGACAGTAGCAACAACAACCGCCGGTATTCCTTGTGAGCGGTAACGAGATCGAAGAGCAAGGACGCCCATCACCTTCTCCCACCGCCTTGTTTTGGTCGATCGACTTCTCAGCGAGAAACCACATCCAATCGGCCACTGTTCGACGCCCCTCTTCTCGCCACCAAGCGGCACATCAACGATTTTGCCCCTCCTCTCGTCAGTCGGGCCATCGCCGCATTCTGCCGCCTTCGATTTGTCATCGCCGAAGGTAAGCGTGCGTTGTGCCTTCTTCGTCAATTCTTTTCACGCATCGAGTATGATCGGGGCATACTTATTGACCTTCTTTTTGGCTGGTGCTACGCAGACTTAATCGGTCTCTATTCTAAGACTGTTCCGATCGATTTAGGCCACATCATTATCTTCAGGGTCAGCGACGGTTTGTGCTGGGACGGGTGAGACTTCCTTCCACTGTGTAGTGTTTATATAAATATATATATAGATATAATTGTAGAGAGTTGAAGGTAGAAGAAGCCTATAAGTAGTCTATATATACGTATATATATATGCAATAGTGTATATATATATATATATATATATATATATATATATAGTTAAGATGTCCAAGTGTGTTGTGGGTACATAAGTATAAATCTAAGTAAGTGCATCGTGTATGTAGGTATATATATGCATAAGGGTAGTATATATATAAGTTTATGGATGTATGAATACGTGTAGAGGAGTGACGTAAGTATAAGTGTATATATTAAGGGTTGAGAGAGATGAATATAATTATATATGAATAAGCTCAGTGGACATGTATGTATATACATAGATGTATAAGATTAGATACGTGTAAGTTTTTATATAAATGTAATAGTAGTATGCATATGTAAGTATATATATATATAGATATATATATCTATAGGTATAAGTATAGTGTATATATATATATATATATATATATATATATATATATATATATATATATATATAAGTGTAAGATATATAAATAAGTGTATATATATGATTAGGTAGAGTGTATATATACATAAGTATATATATACATAGATGGGTAAGAGTAACGTATAATATACGTACACATATATGAATAAGAGTAGAATAATAACCGGAACGGGAATGATGTTGTTATCTTTGATGAGTTGATTCGGGTTTTAACCTTATAATCTCTAGTAAGCTATCCGTAAGAAGCAAATTATTGAAACAAGTTTTAAAGGTGAATATTTGATTTTAGATAGACTTTGAGAATTTCCGAGATCAGGAGTAAAATAAACTTTTTCCTTAAGAGAGGTTATTTTCGTAATTCTCCTCATGAAATAGTATTTCTTAGAAATGGTAACTTCTCAGAGTTTGGGACACGATTTTGATCCACATGCCCTGTGTAACAGGCATTTGAGTTTCTACGGTGGCAGACTGAGTTTGGACATTTGAGAGTTGTGATTTGATTCAGGTAAGTCCTTGCGACTTACTTAGCTGGTTTCTGGATATTAGTTGGATGATAATGGTTGTGTGTGTACAATGTGGGTTATAATAAATAACAACTTGTTAGGACGACCGTGATTTATGTTTTAAGGCCCAAGTGTATGTATAACGGGCCGTGACATCACTGCCCAGCTCTGCCAGGAGACTGGGAGGTTCTCTATACCCAGACCATACAGGTACACGGTGAGATGCATCGGATCCACTCCTGATGGGTACACGGGGGCGGAGGCGAGGTTTGGGAATCACGCGTGTCACAAAATAAGTATCATTAGAGTGAATGACTTAAATGAAGATAATAAATGGATTGTTTGAAAGCATGATGAATGTTTATTATTTTGTGTGTGTGTGTGTGCTATTATTATTCTCCTGATGTTTAGATAACTAGCTAATGGTTGTTTTGTTGTGTTTTTAGTTTTACCGCAGGTTAGAACAACAGTTGAGTGATCCGGAAGTAGTGGTCAGCCGGGTCTCCGTACTCCTTAGAGTGGGGGTTTGGGTTGTTGCTTTGTTGTTCTTTCCTCTTGTTAAGACAATTAGTCTTTTCCGTCGTTTAAGTACGTTAGGCTGTTAGTCTTTGTTGCATTCATCCTTTTACAAATACATTTTTATGAATTTTGGTTTTTCTTATTTGTGTCTTGTTGCAAGATCCTAGTAATATTGTTGTCAAACTAAGGTCGGGACCCATTGTGAGGTCCTAACCAGTAACGCTCCGAGTTCTGAGAATTCGGGGTGTTACAACATGGTATCAGAGCTCTAGGTTGGCAACAATGGCACTTGAAATCTTTTGAAAGACCGAATAAGTACTTAAGCAGAACCCGGAAAGGGATCTGAGTTTTAAAAGGACTTTTGGTTTTCAAAATGCATGCATAGTCTGGTTGGGAATAGAAAGTACGGTTGACCACCACTACTACCGCGGATCTCAGCATGCTTAGTATGGGCTTTAGGTTGTTACTCGCTTTGGACTTATTAGCTTGATTATAATGATAGGTGATATAGATAAGCAAATGCCGAAGATTAGTAGAATTTATAGTTACAGTACGCCCTTAATGGAGATAACAATATGATATCCTCATTCAGTTGACACACCTAAGTAGATTTTGAAGGGTGTCAACGTGAGGATTAGTATGCACATCTTATGTGCATTAGGGTAGACGAACGGCGGATAACTTCTTCGAGCTTGTTGAGGAACGTCGGGACGGAAAAGTGAAGACTAAAAGACAACACCAACTACAATGACAAGAAGGGAATTCCGAGGCAACTCCATAGGATCAAATGAAGAAAATACATGAGAGAAGTTCCGGAAGCGTTGTCTGGCAGACAATTATACAAATTGGGAGAGGCAACCCATATGTTCTTTCAAGTGTGGTGGGAAGCAACGTTACGAACAAATAAGATGGCGACAGAAACAAGCATAGGTGTGGAAGTCAAAAAGAGGTGGTAAGGACCCAAACAAGAGATATAGAATTCAAGCTCACTGACGGACTAGAAGGTAAAAGTTGATGCCCGAAACAGAACAGAATATGATTACCTCGACCGTCTACTTGACACCACCATCAAGATGGATAACCGAGACAGGGAAAAGCATAGAAGTCAACACGAAATACATTGTCCATTCAAATATGAAGAATTAAAGAGTTGCAAATTGGAAGCTTACGTGTTGCCAACAAGTGAAAGGTAGATTTCACCAACATGGAAGCGGAATGACGGTATAGAAGACAAGTGAGCAACAACAAGGGTCGTGATACAAATATCCAAATCATAGAATCTCGAAAGTAGAGTCAAAGGGATCACTATAAAAGCAGCATTATAATACCAATCAAAGAAGGAGAGTTTGTGAGAAGGATCTTGGCGTACCCGAAGGCCCACAATAACCTCCCTCTCACAAGTGGACTTAAAATTTTCAACACCAACGATATACCCCGGGAAACCACGAGCAACTAATGGCTGAGGTAAAAAGTAATCACGAAGATGCATATACGAGCTATCGTGGGAGAATTGACGAGTCCGTTAACGATAGATGAATGATAAATCTAAACTCGGAAAGAGTATAACGGACTTATAGTGCGTAAGAGAAGTATAGATTATAGAAGAGTTAAAGAAGTACAAGCGGAGAAACTAGAGAAGATAGATTTTCACCAGGTTATCAAATTTCAAAGAGATAGAAGAACAGTAAGGCTATGAGCTTGTAGAAGGTCAACTATAGATTACTTGGTAACAACTGGGATTTTATACGTGCGGGTTAACTAGTGGTGACTGGTTGCCGGATAATAAGGATAACCACAGAGTTACAAAAGAACTTTATCGACAGGTGGAGGAATCTTTAAAGCGACCAATTGCGGCAACTGTGAAGTCAATCAATATGAGTGCTAGTAACACTGAATAAGTTCAAGTCAGTAACTCTAAAGAGAATTGACGGTCCGGAATGACCCCTTATATTAGTAATGGTATAAAAAGAATTAGTGTGAGCAGTTGCTTGTCTACTGACTAAAGAAATGTTACAAATCACAGTAGTACGGATGGATGCGTATAAGAAGAAGCATATGATTTTGACCAAGTCATACGTCAGCTCGGACAGTGGGTACGTACGTAGTATACCACACAAATGAGATTGATGGTGTACTTTCAAGAAAAGTTGGGGTTAATTTTTTAAGAGTTACAAAGAAGCCCTTATGACTAAAGATGTGAGACATAATAATTGGGATTATAGTGGCGGCACAAACATAGAAAATATAATTTAATGCCGTGGTGAAAAGTCTTATAGAGTGTTGAGGATTGTAAATGGAACCTACATCTTTGTTGGAATAGACATCAGAAAGAATTTAACGGGAAATGGTGGTGTTCCAATGAAAATTTTAGTTAACCATGATAACCAAGGATATGTAGATGGAGGAGTAGTAGTGAGATTGCATACAACAAGTGTACTAGAAGTCCATTCCCGACAGATCACATATGAGTTGATGAAAGTAATCAGACCAATCAATGTGGTTCGTAAAGCGAGTACGAGAAAACTCAAAGGGGTAACTATACTACTGGAGGGTAAAGATTTAAAGAAGGTAAAACGACACGAACATAAGGACCACATAATAAATGCGAATTAAGAACTTTGATTTGTGAGAAAATCATATACAACTGAGGTTTCTTATACAAATGGTACCGATAGGTGTTTGATAAAAGTCATACATATCGAACTGATAACGCTAGGATGGATTAGGGTAAACCGTAAACCAAAAGAATGACTTAACCAGTAAGAAGGAAAGTCATGTATCAAAAGGCGGGTCCTGCTAAATTGGAATAAAGTGTTGAGATAAGTATGCCTTTGTAGAATCTATGCAAGAGTACAACGTAACTGAGGTTCCAAAATGAAATGGGCAGTAATGATCAATTGAAAGTTGAGACCGATTCAGGGGAGGAAATTGTTATAAGACGAGTCACCTAATAGAAGAGTTCACAAGACAAGCTTGAGAGACCAAAAGAGATAAAATATAGACCCGAATATGAGGGTCTAAGGTTCATGGAAGGGATACCTACAATGGAGTGTAGAAGCAAAATGTAGACTTTACAAGTGTGGAGAGGTTTTGACCTCCTCAAAGATATAGAAATTTGAAAGAAATCACAATGCCGGTATCAAAGAGTTGAAGCCCTGTAGCGGAAACAACGGAGTTTCATGAAGGCAATATTGCCGGTAACACCAGTGAAGGAATGCATATATGAGAACGGCCTTGGTGGACTTGAAAGTTTAAGGTAACCCAATTATCACGGGACCTAAGTCATCAACACCGATGGTCCATGCAAGGGGAACGACAAGGGGACGATAACTAAAGTCATCACAACTACCAAGACACTTACCAGCTATCGTTGAAGACTTGGGATGACTATTTATGTCAAGATAAATGACCCAGTTGGGCTTGAGAAGTAGAGTTAGCCTAAGGAAAACAGAAGTGTGGAGGATAAAACGAATTAGCAAAGCATGAAAGGATTAATCGAGCAGATGATGCTTACCAAAAAATTTATCGCCAGTATAGGTATGAGAAGAGTAAGTCCGGGATTTGGAGATAAGTCAATTATAGACGGACCGACGTCAACTGAGGACGTGTAAGAGTTGGTTGGTATTGACGCGTAGGTACCGTTAAGAAGAGACATTAGTGACTGTGGATTTAAGAGGTAACCTTACCGATACCTTGGAGGATTCTCCAAGTAGGCAACGCCAACCTTCGGGGATGATCTAAGGGTACGAAGAGAAAGCGAGTTAGAGGTTGCTTACTGGTGGGTTAAGAACAAACTACGGTTGAGTAAGAGAGTAAGGGCCTGTTTGAAGAGGACCTTGCTAGTATTAGAAGGGAAGTATATGCGAGAGTGGGTAAATCATGTTGACCCTCAGAAATGACGCCATGGTGGTAGGCCCATAAACCACAAATGAAGAAAATCAATGTAGATTAACTATGAATTTAAGTTAAGGAATTTGAGATCTATATGAAGATCTCCACCAGGAGTGTGATCTTGGATTAAAACCAACCGAAAGCCTGACAAGAAATAGGTTATGAGGTATTATTTGAGAAACGGTCCGACTGAGTCGTATTAGGGAGACAAGACCAAGTGAGTGGTCTTACAAAGAGCATTAACCACCTATTAAAGTGTCGGGAGATGCCTCAGATCATTGTTCAGAATTTATAGGCGGGATCTTCCGAAAAGTCGGGAGCAAATGGATTCAATAGAAGAGAGAAAGTTTTATTGTTATTTTTGGTAGTCGCCAAAAGATTTAGAGGTGAGTTAGAAAGGGAACCGTTGATATATATAAACTAATCGAGCCTTCATTTTATGGATTGACACTATTACCCATACTAGAGGATGTACGCCCATCGTTCCCCATGTCTCAGTAAGAGAGTACTTACCGGATAAGAGTCACGTCATCAGCTTTAAGAATCGGATAGATGAGCCAAAGCAAACTTTTGTAGAGTACCCAGTAGTTGTTCTGGAGCGCAGTACTAGACGTCTGCGGTCGAAGGAGATATCGATGTTGAGGATCCAGTGGTCTAGACGAGGAGCTGATGAGACCACTTGGGAGACAGAGGAGAGTATTAGACGTAATTATCCCGAATTCTCTGCGGGGTTAGATGTTCTCCTATATAGTAGTACTCGGATGTGTGTTGTTTGACCGTTCATGTTTTATTTTGGATTGAGTGATTATGCTATGTGTGATGTGTGTCTGAGTATGATGATTGAATAGTTGCGTGTTAGAAAACAAAATTTTTTTAAGAAATTAAGTTTTACAAAAAAAAAGTCGAATGATTAGTTACATTATTCTAAGTTTCGGGACGAAACTTCTTTTAAGAGGGCACTGATGTAATAACCGAAAAATTTAAACTATGTTAAGTACCGGAACAAATCGGATTTCTGATCCGCCAATATTTATTCTTTTAAATAAAAATAAACGATAATAAATTCTATCATTTTATGTGGCCTTGATTCACATAAAATGATAACTTAAATAATTCAGTAAATAATTCCGTACCGTTAAAATAAAATAAAACAGCGATTTCGGGCGAATAACGAACCTTCCTTCAGCCTTTTAATTTAATGACAATACCAGACCCAAATCTGGCCCAAAAGCCTTCAGCCGGCCCAATCTTAACCTAACCTTCTAATTAATTTAACCTCCTAATTAACCTAATCTAATTAACCTAATTACTCTAACCTAATTTATCATCCACATGCATCCTCTCCTGCATCTTCTTTCTGCACGATAGACAGTAGCAACAACAACCGCCGGTATTCCTTGTGAGCGGTAACGAGATCGAAGAGCAAGGACGCCCATCACCTTCTCCCACCGCCTTGTTTTGGTCGATCGACTTCTCAGCGAGAAACCACATCCAATCGGCCACTGTTCGACGCCCCTCTTCTCGCCACCAAGCGGCACATCAACGATTTTGCCCCTCCTCTCGTCAGTCGGGCCATCGCCGCATTCTGCCGCCTTCGATTTGTCATCGCCGAAGGTAAGCGTGCGTTGTGCCTTCTTCGTCAATTCTTTTCACGCATCGAGTATGATCGGGGCATACTTATTGACCTTCTTTTTGGCTGGTGCTACGCAGACTTAATCGGTCTCTATTCTAAGACTGTTCCGATCGATTTAGGCCACATCATTATCTTCAGGGTCAGCGACGGTTTGTGCTGGGACGGGTGAGACTTCCTTCCACTGTGTAGTGTTTATATAAATATATATATAGATATAATTGTAGAGAGTTGAAGGTAGAAGAAGCCTATAAGTAGTCTATATATACGTATATATATATGCAATAGTGTATATATATATATATATATATATATATATATATATATATAGTTAAGATGTCCAAGTGTGTTGTGGGTACATAAGTATAAATCTAAGTAAGTGCATCGTGTATGTAGGTATATATATGCATAAGGGTAGTATATATATAAGTTTATGGATGTATGAATACGTGTAGAGGAGTGACGTAAGTATAAGTGTATATATTAAGGGTTGAGAGAGATGAATATAATTATATATGAATAAGCTCAGTGGACATGTATGTATATACATAGATGTATAAGATTAGATACGTGTAAGTTTTTATATAAATGTAATAGTAGTATGCATATGTAAGTATATATATATATAGATATATATATCTATAGGTATAAGTATAGTGTATATATATATATATATATATATATATATATATATATATATATATATATATATATATATATATATATATATATATATAAGTGTAAGATATATAAATAAGTGTATATATATGATTAGGTAGAGTGTATATATACATAAGTATATATATACATAGATGGGTAAGAGTAACGTATAATATACGTACACATATATGAATAAGAGTAGAATAATAACCGGAACGGGAATGATGTTGTTATCTTTGATGAGTTGATTCGGGTTTTAACCTTATAATCTCTAGTAAGCTATCCGTAAGAAGCAAATTATTGAAACAAGTTTTAAAGGTGAATATTTGATTTTAGATAGACTTTGAGAATTTCCGAGATCAGGAGTAAAATAAACTTTTTCCTTAAGAGAGGTTATTTTCGTAATTCTCCTCATGAAATAGTATTTCTTAGAAATGGTAACTTCTCAGAGTTTGGGACACGATTTTGATCCACATGCCCTGTGTAACAGGCATTTGAGTTTCTACGGTGGCAGACTGAGTTTGGACATTTGAGAGTTGTGATTTGATTCAGGTAATTCCTTGCGACTTACTTAGCTGGTTTCTGGATATTAGTTGGATGATAATGGTTGTGTGTGTACAATGTGGGTTATAATAAATAACAACTTGTTAGGACGACCGTGATTTATGTTTTAAGGCCCAAGTGTATGTATAACGGGCCGTGACATCACTGCCCAGCTCTGCCAGGAGACTGGGAGGTTCTCTATACCCAGACCATACAGGTACACGGTGAGATGCATCGGATCCACTCCTGATGGGTACACGGGGGCGGAGGCGAGGTTTGGGAATCCCTCGTGTCACAAAATAAGTATCATTAGAGTGAATGACTTAAATGAAGATAATAAATGGATTGTTTGAAAGCATGATGAATGTTTATTATTTTGTGTGTGTGTGTGTGCTATTATTATTCTCCTGATGTTTAGATAACTAGCTAATGGTTGTTTTGTTGTGTTTTTAGTTTTACCGCAGGTTAGAACAGCAGTTGAGTGATCCGGAAGTAGTGGTCAGCCGGGTCTCCGTACTCCTTAGAGTGGGGGTTTGGGTTGTTGCTTTGTTGTTCTTTCCTCTTGTTAAGACAATTAGTCTTTTCCGTCGTTTAAGTACGTTAGGCTGTTAGTCTTTGTTGCATTCATCCTTTTACAAATACATTTTTATGAATTTCGGTTTTTCTTATTTGTGTCTTGTTGCAAGATCCTAGTAATATTGTTGTCAAACTAAGGTCGGGACCCATTGTGAGGTCCTAACCAGTAACGCTCCGAGTTCTGAGAATTCGGGGTGTTACATCATGAGGATCGTCCACCTTCGGCAAAGTCATCGGCGGAAAAGTGACTCTCACAAGCCAAACAGGTGCCCAAACCTTAGGACAATGGTCAATTCACCTTCGACAATGTCATCAACAAATTAATGACAAGCGCAATACACACTGATGAGTGTCAAATGTAACAGTATTTACACTTTGCTTTCATGCATATCATACCCTCTTTTTCATCCCATATATGCCTACTTATATGGAAAGCTTCCACTTTCTTTATTTCAGTATTTACCTTGGCTTTTATGTGTTTCAAACATTTACAACATCAAATGTGTCAAAACTACATCCTCCTAACGATTGAGGAACTATAACACGTAATCCACACGATTAGCATGAAGTGAAAGATTCGAGATTATAAGCTTCAAACAGGAAAAACGGCCAAGATGAACGGCCAGACGGCCTTAGGGTGGCCGTTTGGATCGAGACTTTGGTGTCAAAGCCCAACTTTGAAGCCTAGTCCAAGAGCTCTACAACAACCGAGCAAAGTGCCCACAAACGGCATGCAAATGACTGTAGGGTGGCCCTTGTGTTGCCGTTTGGCTGGCCATTTTGGCGCCATTAATTAAGAAGGATTTCGTAATCTTCGATTTTATTTTTGGAAAAATATATTTTGTGTAATCCTAGACTCCGATTTCCGCCCTTTATAAAGCATACCTCATCCTTAAGGTTAGATACATTGATTCCCCCTGAAGGCATGTAGTCTTCTTATTCCTCCTTATTCTAACCGTCAAATAGTTATTATCTTTGCGTTGAAGATTCGCCTTGCTGGAACCAAACAATTGTGAGTTTTTGTCTTTATTGATTCAATATATTGTTTTTGTTTTATCTTCGATCATGTCTGACTAAGCATCCTTATGATCTAAGGATTGAAAGATCCCTATAATGGTTTTATTTAATGCTTGCATATATCTTTATAAATTGAGATTTTGATATTGCTTCTTTTCAAGGCGCTTTATTTCAACCTTTTAATTACCTTCAAATGAAGTGGTGTTTTTAATTGGTTTAGATAAAACAGTGAAGAGCCAAAAGCGAAGTTGTTTTATTTGATTTATTGAAAAAAACATGGTTTTGAGAATACTAGTTTATCAAAGCTTCGAGAATTTCTAATCATCGTAGAAAGTTCTGGTCTTTATACATTTCTAAACTCAAGGGCCACAAGCGTAGGTTTTCTTGACCTTTTTCAAATTTCTAAATGCTTCATGAGTTTTAATATACTTGCCGAACAACTGGATTGAGATCTACGTGAGTTGAAAAGCACTGTCTTTGTTTGCCGATGACAAAGACTATTTTAGATGGTTACTTGTAATTATCATATATCAATGTTCATGAAATATATATATATATATATATATATATATATATATATATATATATATATATACACACACACACACACATTAATATCTTAATTCATTTTAGTTGAGATTCTTGTTTCCTTAGATCGCCTTCCTCCATAATTACTAGCTACAATCATCATTGCTCTTGCTTGTTACTATGCTACCCTATTGCTTGCTTTCTACTTAAACCAAATAATTATTAGTGTTATCCAAATGAGATACAATCCCCATGAATTTGATACTCGATTATACTATATCTGATCCCGTATCTTTACGGGAGAGGTTGTTTGTACTTTGGTAAAACTTACACAATCAAGTTTTTGGCGCCGTTGTTGGGGATTGCTGATAGAATTGGTTGATATTAGATCTTATGTTTTCTAAGTTATTGTGTTAGCTCATTTTATTTATTTTGTTTTTGATCCTCAAGATACGTTGTTGAATGCGAATGATCCATGATCCAATGAGGTTGTGGGCAGTTCATCAGTTAGATCAAGAGAAGGAATAAAATTCCTCCACCCATTAGCCTTCATAAGACTATAGAATTTGAAGTACATATATCATTCTTGAGATGTACCTAGTATTTGCCTAGTGAGCATAGACGCTCCCCTCTAATTTATTAAGCCTCCTAACTTAAGACCTAAGTTCAACCAAATCGGTCCCTAGGGACTCAGACTCGGGATCTAGTCTAAAGATCTCTAAACAAGTAGTTGAATCATCATTAGATGGCTTCGCTTTTCCAATATATGTGCAAAGTGCAGCGTGTTCAAAGCTCTCAAAAAGTCTATAAGGCCACGAAGAAGGGAATACAAGTAGTACTTGTAGGTTCCCCGGAGTTTGCAACTCCATTTCTTCTTCACAATATCTTGGAACTAGTCATTGGAGGCCCACGTATTAAAGAACTTAAAACTAGGCCTCACAGACCTAGGAAGGTGTAAGATATGGGCTATTGCAAGCTTGTGATCCGAATATTGCCACCTATTTGGAAAACTTTGAGCGGCAATATGCCTCCTACTTGAGTCAGTCATGGTTAACCATGACTTTGTCAATCCTACTCCAAACAGTGCCATTCGTCCAAGTGAACTTGTTATCACTTATGAATGGAATGTTAAAGAGGCCAAGCTCTTGACAAACATCTAGGATACTCTTGTACTCATACATGCGCACATGTGAACCATCAACTCGTTTATCCACGTACATGACGTTATTGAAGTCACCAAGACAAGCAATGGCATAGGAAACATGTTAAACCAAGTTGTTACGATGGGCCACACTTGATGACGGGCAACAATAACACGCATGTCATAGATAAAACATACACCGTACTTGGCCCCAGTCACCTTACAGGTGACAAGACCGATAGCAAACTGCTCCCCAACCTCCACATCAATACGGTTACTGACCCAGATGACCAAAATACTACACCTCTCATAAACATTGAAATTGGTGATGTAACTCCAATCCAAGAATAGGTTTTGTATCACCGTGACAATGTTATTAGGTATAGTATAAAGTCGGGTCTTAAGCACACCACAAATGCAAGCATCAACTCTCTCATCAAATCTCTCACATCATTTTGTATTCCGGGTTGGTGAAATCCTTGAAAATTCCATGATATGACACTCATTGAGAAACCGGGTGCTTGTCCTTTGCCCCTCCTTCACTAATTTCTCTCCTAGTTCTCACAGAAACGGAGAGTGTAATAGATCTTCTCTCACCCCAAACTTCAGCTATATCTGAAACCACCTTATCCTTCTTTCTGGTCTTGGGGGAGCGTGCATCTCTCCTCTCAAACATAGATAAGACAGTGGTGAATCCCTCACCAGCGACCTCAACCTCCGTAATAGTAATCAATGCAACGATATGGTAGGAGTCTTACTAAACGCCCTCACACCCTCCTCACTAGGCACAATCGCACCCCTCTCTCTTGGGCATCTGTAGAAGCCTTTGCTAAAACCTCAACAATGTTGTCAACCACCGACTCATCCTTGCTAGACTCATTATCAGAAGAGTTAGCTTCATAAGATGAATCATCAAACTCAATCTCAAAGGCACCTTTCCTTGACTCTTGGAGGAGTCTCAATCAACATGGCTAGTTTCTTCTTCTTACTAGCCGACATACCGTTCCTACTTTCCCTCTTATTGGTCATATCTTTAAACCCAAGTCTCACACCGTGATGGTGTGTAGTGTCTTTTTCTTTCATGGTAGAATCGGTAACAGACTTTGTAGAAGCCATTACAAAAGTAACCCCCACATCAATTATGAAGTAAGATTGATAGTTTGAGAACTTGTATAAATAGAGAGTTTGAATAGTAAACAAATCATACATTTTTTTTACCTTTTAACTAAGTTCAAGTATGATTTTTATTTATATATCATCAATACTTTTTATGTAGGTCATTGATCTACTTTTATGTGGGTCGTTGACATATTGTTATGTTGATCGTCGGCCTATCCATGTGTTAATCAAAGACTTACTAATATGTGGGTTGTTGTCCATATATATTATTAAAAAACATCGTTGACCTACTGATACGTATTTTTTGACTTTGTTATTTAGTTGAACAAACTCAAATACATATATTTTTGACTTTTTTTCTCATACTTAGTTTTAAAAACTTATTTGTTATACATATTTTTTTATGTCGGTCATATTTTCATGGATTTTGTTATCACACATCGATTATCAATTAAGACTCATACTTTGAGAACTTGTACAAACCTTTATGTGGGTTGTCAACCAACATTTATGTGGGTCGTTGACCAACAATTATTTAAGTCATTGTCAATATAATTTTAAAGAACCGCTGACCTATTAATATGTTTGACTATGTTATTTAGTTTACAATGTCAAATATGTATGTTCTCAGTAAAAAAAATTTTTCCTTTCTTTTTTTTTTTCTCATAATTATATTTAAAAATCATTTATTATTCATGATTTTTTTTAATTTGGTCATATTTTTATGAATTTATTATACCACATCAATTGTCAAATAATTATTTAAATAGAGAATTTGAAGATTATGTAAATGATATTTTCTTGGTCTTTTGGTTTAAATAAAGTTTAAAGTTTATTCATATTGTATTAACATATGATATGCGTGTCTTTGTTCTACTGAATGTGGGACGTTGACCTAATAATATTGATTTGGTATAATAAATATTTATTCGGTATAATATTTTTTAGTAGAGTCATTTTATTTTTATTTAGTTTAATAAAGTCAAAACGTATTTATTCGCTATAATATCTTTTTTTTGTTTTTTTTGTTTTTTTTTGTTTTTTTTTTATCTTTTTCTAATAATTTTTAAAAAAAATATTTGTTTACCACCATTTTTTTAATTGGGTGATATTTTCATAGACTTTTCTTTCTCACATCATTTATCATGTTAGACTGACTGTTGTTACTTTATTCAAATCTGATTAATAATACAAGACACTACATATATTGTAGTATTCAATGAAAATTTTTATAGCATACTTTAAGATACATATATTTATAACTTAATTTGATAGTAATGAATACTTGTTATATATTTTATTACATATGAGACAATATTATCAAACAATTCATAATTGAATTTGCACTTATATCAATTATAATTTCTCTGTTTCCGGAACCAAATGGATATTCTAATATATATATTATTTGTATTGTGTTTTATGAATACTTTTTAATTGCATAGATTTTTTTATTATTTTTTATTATTAAATTTTAATTGTGCTTTTAATCACACAAATACAATGACTTTTCATGGCTTATACTCGTGGATGTAGTCACATGTACATAACGAATTGAGTCAATTATTATTATTATTATTTTTTGTACTAAATGCACGTACTTTTTAACATGAGTTACGGAGAATAAAATGATTTGTATAAATTCATTTCTAGCAAAAAAATACTTGAAATTGATTAATTTTAGCGTAACATTTTCTTTTCTGAAAATACGAATTAAAACTGAAGCAGACCACACTGAAAAAGAAAAGTTAATTGGACATGAAGATGAAGCATTTATATCTTAAGAGTTTGCACGTACACAAATGTACGTAGGTGGCTTAATGCAATGTAACATATATTGTGTAACGTGGCCTCATGCAATGACAGAATTTGGGTGCATCCACTGAACCGTCGCTGTAATATTATCTGAAATGAAAGCAAATACTTTTGAGTTGTATGGCCACCTTCATCGGATTACTCTCTACAATCAATCAAAGAGGATATATAAAGAAAATACATATATTTATCATCACATCACATGTATTCAAGAGGTTTACTTTTCACTTGTCCATCCCTCTCAACTGCCACTTAACTAACCTGCCAACGGTTATGACCACGTAAACTCGATGCGATTCTAAACGAGTTAAAAATAAATATATTAGAATTGAACTTTGTGTGTGTTTTTTTTTTCAAAAAATTGAAATGGGCAAAGGAGACAATCTGAATGACTTACCATTACTATTCTATTAGGAATATTTTTACTAAACGAGATTATGTTATGAGTCTACTTAATTGAACAATATTGCTAAAAGGTTTAGTTAGTGTTATTGACCTTTTATATTTGGTGTATATAATTAAAACTACGGTATTTCTTTTCCGTAAAATCAACCTAACAAAATTATCTATGATATATGTTAAATACATCCATTTACGAGTTTTTAAGCGATAAACTATGATATATATTTAAAATATTAAAAAAAAAATCCTTTCAAATTTAGCTATGTATGGATTAGAAGAAACCAATCACCCTTTTACAAAAAAAAATATTTTTTTACTGTATGCATTAAATATATCCGTTATTCAGGTCCGAATTTTTTCACTTATTACATTACATTATATTTTTTAAAATATAAATTTTCAAGTTAATATCAACATATTTTATCATTTTAGAATAATAAAATTTCGTAAATGAATAAAGGATATAATTAATACATATCGTAAAATAAATACTTTATAAAAAAAATTATATCTTGTAAAAATATATCGTAATATAATAAGTAGTAAATGTTTTGCACATTAAATATAAACGTTGTTTTAAATCTCGATTTTTTCATATAAACCATTGTTTTAAATTGTGGGTATGTCCCGACTAAAAAACTTCTTATTTTCGTCAATAGTTTTGTTCCGTTTCTAGTTTAGAATTATTTTATTTTTTCTTATTATTTAGAAAAAATCCTTATAAGTTATAGGTCATATTAATGTATTGTTTCATATCTTAATTAATTTTAACAATTTAATAAGAAAATTTAACAAAGTGATGTAGCATCCTTTCAATAAAACTGTAAACTTGTTCATTATAAAAGGTTCCTATTTACAGAAAATTTACAGAGAGTAGCCCACACCCAAATCATTCACATTTCCTCACTTAATCGACATTAAAAACGACGTCGTTCAACTGAAGAACAAGTTTAACCGTCGGTAAGAGACTGCATTCTAAGCTGACTGTAAAACCTCATGATAAACTCCTCCGCCGCCTCATCCACGTGGCAGTCCCCGTCATCCTCAATCTCCTCAAATTGTGTTTCGGAATTCGCCTTGGGCTGCTTCCTCTTGAAAAGGAACTTGTGATGGGCGGGAGTGTTGCTGCAACTGAACTCGAAAAGCTCCGTGGCGGCAGTGGCGTCGGACTGGCGGTTGAAGATTACGTCCCCGTTAGCTTTTCCGGCGATCTTGCTACGTTTAAGTAAAAGGTTGAGATGTAGCAAAAGCTTTCTCTTGGAAACACCCTTTTTTATCATGATAAATAAAACCCTCATAATACACAAAACCCTCCTCGGAAATGCTTCAACTTGAATCTCATTCTCCATCTTCATCGTAATTTTTCAATTTAGGGCTTGTGTTTAGTTGAGTTTGTAGATAGTTTGCTTTGTTTGGAGATTGATCGAGATGATTGGGGGTATTTATAGTTCAAGGATTTCAGGGTAATTTTTTTTTTATTGGGTTTTATGAAAGTCGGATACTTTAATAATTAGAGTTATCTTTAGTTGAGTTGAGTGCCTTGTGTAGATTGGTGTGCTTTTCTGTACATTATTGTTAGTTCTTGTTTGTACGTTAATGTTTTTGCTTTTTAAGATCAATGATTGGTGATTGGTGTGCATTTCATGATATGGATCCAACGTTGGATATTAGTAGTGAACTATATATATATAAGTGTCGTATATATGGATATGATATGCGACACGTACCCCTTTCTACATAAAAGTGAACGCATTTTCACTAATATGAGATTGTCGTGTTTTGAGACTTAATCGGATTTTCGATTTTCAGTGGGTATTGCATTTGAATAAACTATTTAATTTATCTTTTATAATACGTGAAATGAATGCACGTAAAATAAAATATACAAAACTTTAGGGTTCCATCTCAAAAGTCATTGACAATATGAGAACTAGTACTAAGTCTTATATTATCGAGGTGGGACATTTTCACTCATCTCAATATAAACATCAAATCAATTTTTTACCAACTTGAATGTATAAAAGAACATCAATTTTAATGAATACAAATAGCTTTGAGATAGCGAGACACAACACAACATGTTAGATGGTCGTTCATGTTAAGTGTACGACACGTTACATGTATGAAATGTGCCTTGTTATAGCTAAAACTCGTGTTAACCAACTTGTAATATAGTCATGTATTGTTAAAAAATGAAAATCTTACATCGAGTTTCTATGTATGGGAAACGAGTATTGGTGTTGTTATAAACAAATATAGTAAGATATTCATTTTCATGAACATATGTACGGGTAAATATATTCGTTTAAGGGTATGGTCGAGAACAATGAACGAATTGGGTTGCACATTAAGGCATTATATATGCATGGTACGGGTCCATCCAAAGACATTTCATGAATTTTGTACATAACGTGTTACCAATATATACGTACATGTATGGATGAAGCATTCAAACTAGATCTACCTTCTTTTCTTTTTTGCTTTAAACTATGTATAAAGAGATTCATCTTTTACATTATTAATAGGTACAAATGTTGGATAAACTTTCTCATTCTTTTGGCTTAAGGCTATAATGGATAAGATAGACACCCCTCAATTATTCAATCCACCAAATACCACTACAACGTACGTATCTAGCTTCTCTCAACTATATATATATAATCCTAATCAATTTTGTCAGAAAGATTCCAAGCTTAAGTTGGTTGGTTTAATTTGCAAGATTCTAGATTCCATTTATGAGGATCTTGTAATGATTATATTAAATATTCTATACTTTTGAAATTATAAATAAAAAGGCCTAAGAAATAATCAAGATGCAATAATAATTTTGTAATTTACCTTTGATTGAATGTCTAAGAAAATTAAATCATACAACTATCCGAGTATTAAACTTGAGTAAAACTATAAAACATCACTTAACCTCGATCATTTGGTACACACATATGACTCAAGTTGGAATCAGAAACTGGAATAAAATGAGGAATGATCTAACCCCGTTTCTAAACATGTGTTTGATTAAGATGATAAACTATAATTTTAGGTTGGAAATAGACTAAAAATTATTAATTATTTAAAAATATCTATATTTATTAATTATAGAATACTATTGATTATTACTAACAAACTTAATTTAAAATATCTAAAACAATTAATTGTTTATGTAATTATATACCGTATTCATCTAATTATAAAATAAGGATATTTGATGTGGTATAAAAGTAAAGTGAGTTAGATGAAAATATAATCAGGTAAAATAAAAAATAATATAATGATTTGCTAACAATGTATATAAATAAGTATTTAAAAAAGATAGTTATTTATATACTTTTTTAATTAAAAAGGTTAATTAAGTAAGTAGGCTATTTTGAGACTTACGTTTAGTAACTAGCCTTTTTATTTTACAATTTTGTAAGTGTATCCCCGATTAGTTTTTCTTTTTTTTTTTTTTACTATTTGCCCTCTTTTAACCCTTATTTATGATGTTCCCCTCATCCCCCTACTCCCGTCATCTCTTTCCCCTTTCCCTCTCATACTTGGCCACCACCCCAATCCACCGACGACGCTGCATCCGTCGCCGCCCTCAGAACCTTCCTCTCTCTCGTCCTTCCCGGCCGCAGGTGGATGTCTTCGGCGCCAAGAGGGAGGAGCATGACGATATCCTACAACAACAATCTGCTATCCTCGCTCATGAGGCAGATAAGATTCCTTTCATTGGCGACAATGTTTTATTTCTGTTTCGTTCATCCTCTTTCTACCTTTTGCTATCATCAACCAGATCCAAATACAAATTTCTCTTTCCTACTGGTTGTGATAGATCTAGTTATTGTAGCGCCAACACCATTTGTTGAATTCAAGATTTAATCCAAATTAACTTCGTCAAAGTTAGACCCATGAAGGTTTTCGGTTTTCGGTTTTCTTAATCTCTGTTTGAACTTTGAAGCCTAGTTTTGTAGATTTGTCTCATTTGTTTACTAATTTCTTTACTAATGGCTTTTGGTATGAATTTTTCGGTATGAGTTATAGTTGAGATTCTGTACTTATGCCTGATATGTGGGGAGTTACAACTATTATTCTTTGATTTTGACAAGTTATTAGAGGTTGCTTCAGTAGTCACTACAAACCTGAACAAGATCATTGATGTCAACTATTATCCTATTGAAACTGCTAGAAGATCAAACATGAGGCATCGACCTATCGGCCTTGGAGTACAAGGTCTTGCAGACACATTCATATTGCTTGGCATGCCTTTTGACTCTCAACAGGTAAAAAAACCGGTTATGAATTATAGTTGAGTTTTTTTTAGCGAAATTCCAGTTGGTGCCCTTGTGGTTTGGGGTTTTCCGGATTTTGACCACCACTTTTTCGCAGTTCGGATGGTGCCCTCCATAAGTTTTTTTCCGGATTTTGCCCATTTATTAAATATATTGTTGTTAAAAAATTATTTATCCCATGAAAAAATAAAATAAATTAAAAAGAAAATAAAATAAAAGAGAAAAAACAAACTAAATCAAAAATAAAAAGAAACTAAAAAAATAAAGAAGATATGCTGATAATGAATTCACCTTCAACTTTCCCGTTTGTTTCTCAATGATTCCAATAACATTCGTTGCGAAAACCAGCAAATCCGCCATTTTCAGCGTTTTCCTGTAACAGACACAATTGAAAGGCAGAAACCATAAATATTGTTCTTGTTCGGCTTCTTTTATAGCTCGTCTACTTCTGTTTTCAACCTTTGGATACTGATTTGCCTTACTTAATCCAACGAGGAAACAAGACAACTATGTAAAGTGCCTAAAGTCTTGATTAACTGAAACTTGGCAAGAGAAGACTGAGAAGTTGTTCTTGTTGGTTGTAAAATCAACTCCACTGTAATAGAAAAATGCTAAACTTAAATTGTTTCGACGATTCGAGCAATCGCATACTCTGGACCGAAATTCTTCCTATCCATAATTAGAATTGCTCCGATGACTGCATATACAACTCCAGCGTGGCCCGTTTTCTGATCCGGTCCATCTTTAGATTGATTCGATTTGTCACTAGCCGAAGATTTGAATTGAATGGTTTTTAATTATCTATTTAGGAGGTTTAAGCAGAATAAGAATAAGAGAGAAGACAAATCCTTCTTGCTTGTATTTGGTGGAATTCAATAATGAATTGTTCAGCACCGGAACTCGATTATGGCACCGTTGTTGAATCTCCATTGAACCTGGTACTGATTTGGCTAAGATAAACACCAATGTTTCATTCTAGAAGTTTCAATCTGCTCTTAAACTCATCACAATTTGATTATGTAATTATCGGAAAAGATGAACTCGAGTTTCTTAAACCAGTCACCCGGGTTTGCTTCGCAAGCTTGGTTCTTAGCTTCACTTCTTCTCTTCCTTTCGAATGTGAGTGTTCTGGTTCTTCTTCTCATCAGATCTTCTTCTTCTTTTTTAATTTAGTTTCTCTTTTTTCTTTTATTATATTTTCTTTTTAATTGCCTTTAACTTTTTCATGGGATAAATACTTTTAACAACAATATATTTAATATAATGGGCAAAATTCGGAAACAACACAAACTGAAGGGCATTATCCGAACTGCGAAAAAGTGGTGGTCAAAATTCGAAAAACCCCAAACCACAGGGGTACCAACCGGAATTTCCTTTTTTTTTTACTTTTGCAATACACCATGATTGATGATTTGATTTTGGACAATTTTCAGGTACAACAGCTTAACAAAGACATATTTAAGACCATTTACTATAGTGCCCTGAAAGCTTCATGTGAGCTTGCTGTTAAAGAAGCCCTTATGAATCCTACAATGGTGGTCCTATGAGTAAGCACTACAAAAAAAAATTCAATTAGCGACGATTGTTAGTGACGGCAGAAAAGTCATTAGCTGTCGCCAATAATCAACGGCGACGGCTTGGCGACGGACACGGGGCGTAGCCAGAACAGGCGACGCAAAGTTTTGTGAGACGGCAGTTAGCCGTCGCTAATATGTCGCATCGCCAACAGGCGACGGATAGTACCCGTCGCAAAATATTCGCGTCGGCTAAAGCCGTCGCCTACCAGTGTGTCACAAATTTTGAAATTTGGTGCGAGCTTCTAAATTTGGGGTGGCAGTAGCCGTCACAAAAGTTAAATTTGGTGGGAAAATTTTATTTTTGGCGACAGCAAGGAACGGTCTCAAATTGTTAAAATGTTGGTAAAATATTAATCTTTGGCAACAATAACATGCCGTAACAAACTGTAAATTTGGTGGAAAATTTCTACAACAGCCTGACTATTCCACAACTCGTATTATTTGAAAACATCTAAATGATTGTATCATGCAACAACAATTTTCATAAACCACAATAGTGTATTGAACATTCAAAACAATCGAAATAGCACGATTCGAAGTGTAAAAAAGTTTACAATCTAAAGTACAAAACCTAGATGTACTTCATCTTTAACAAAATATATGAGTAAAACGAGTGGTTCTTGAAATGGTCAGCCTGATGTTACATTGATATCTTGTACTTGAAAACACCAAGTACCAGCAATCCTTTACGTATTGCAACACTTCTCTTCATTAAAAGGACGGCTGAAGCACCATCACTCACCTGACTAGAGTTTCCTGCAGTTGTTGTTCCATCCTGCGGTTGTTGTTCTATCCTTCTCTTCATCTATGCCTATAATATGAACAAGTGAATCTCAATTATAATTTGAAGCTTGAATTCATGGAAAGATATAGAAACATACCCTATTGAGGTAAAAAAACCCTTTCCAGACATGAAAAGCCCTATACCTAGTCCGTCCATGCCCGGACACAGTACCTAAAAATGCATTCAAACATGTTAAGTAAGAAGAGATAGATAGTGTGGTTATATATTAGTAAACATACCTTAGTAGCCATCTGAAGTCACCGTCATAGATGGCATGTTTGCTAAGATTGTGAAACCTTTGGGGGAATTGAACTAAGCCGAGAGGGGGAGGTTTGGGTCGATGTAGAAACACATTGTTTGTTTGGCTGAAGTTGGATCGTTGCAGTACATGTCACAGTCTAACACTAGCACTACGGGCTACGGGAGAATTGCTTAGCATGCCCGATACCCTAAGCTGCAATTTCATTACATATATAAATATAAAACAGTGTGTACAAACATCTTGTCATGGTGTATATATAAATATATATATATATATACACACGTACGTACAAGGACGTTAAGAGCACCTGCTAAGTTATGAGGATGACAAGGTCTTTTCTACGGGCAACGTATGTGAGCAAAGGGATATCACTATTATTTGGATTGATTAGTGAAGGATCTGTGCAACTGTGCAAGTATCATTGATCACCTGTACATCACACAATTTGTTCATTTTCTATTAAAAAAAATGGAAATAAAATATCAATGTCACATTTAAAATTTATAATGGGTAGTCGGTATTAGATATTTAGCTCAATACTTGCAGGAAGATTATTTGTCCATATCTTGAACCCAAAGTACAAATTCAGCGTAGGAACACAGGCAACCTATTAGATTAGGAAAAAAAGAAGCACAAGACTTATAAAAGAGAGAAAATTAAAAATAAAGAAGATGACACGTTTAAGGGTCTACCTCTCCGTTTGTTATATCAACTTTCAGTTGTAACCTACTCAAAGCTTCATTAAGTGGACACCTAATCGTCTTTCTTTACGGTTATATCTTATTTCTCCACGATCAAAATTCTCATTACAAAAAATCTTACTTTATACTGTCAAGCAGAAATGATTTTTACAATGGAGCAACTGAATTTAATCCAACTCTACTGAACATAAGAAATTCTTAGACATCGAATAGGAGCATTGTAATCTTTATTATAATAATTTTAGAAATTACACATTGACTCATAGTTGCTGAATGCGAAACAAAATTCAGTCAGCTAACAGTACAAAAGTTCAATCACCAAGTAGTAAGGAAATGGTATCATTGTAAAGAAGAGCATAAAAGAGATAGAAATACATGCACAAAACCAACCAAGGGTAGCTGCATATCACAAACCAAGTTTAACATGACAATACACACATTAACAAACAAGTAAAACTATAAGAATTCCATATCCTACGCTAGAGAAAAGATGTTCAAGTTGAGCTCCCAAATTGAAGAAACATTCCATAGTATAAAACAAGATAAATATGAGTTGCAGTTCCTAATTTCTAGACTCATATATAAGCATATATATCATTATAAAAACATACCTAAATATGATGCAAATGCCACATATTGCAACCTCTGCAAATGGACTAGTATAGAAATTAGTATAGAAATTAGGAACTACAGCTCATATTTATCATTTGCACAACTAATCAGGCTCTTCTTCTTGCACAACCAATCAGGATTAACGTTACAAAAAATCCACAAATTTCCAAAATCAGAATACTACAGAAACTCACCTACACCAATTCAAACTGCACTACAGGGAAAGAGGGAAGGTGGTTGACGGTTGGCAGGGCAGGCGGCGAACTGGTGGCGGCTGGTCTTCAGCGAAGGCGAAGGAGACTCTCGGCGGCCAGTCGTCTGCAAGAACAAAGGGGAAAACCTCCGATTGTCGCCCTGCAACAACTATGGAGGAGGAGGCCGCTATCCAAACCGCAATGAAGACGAAGGAGCTCCGGCGGTCTCGGCGGCATCCTGCAGCGACAAAATTCCTCGGCGACCGGCAAGGCCACCGTCTGCAGCGTATCGAGATCCCCCGGTGGCCAATCTGCAGCGAGGGAAGACGACCGGCGTCGGCTGCGCGTTCTTTTGGCATCGACGGCGCCTCTTCTTGTCTGGTGGTGTAGAGGCGGCTGGGTTCCGATCACAGTCTAGAGGAATGGGAGGGAAAGAGAATGGTTTAAGAAGGAGAAAAAAAAGCGCGAGAGGTTGAGAAGAAAAGGAGGCAACGAGAGGCTGAGAACATGGAAGAAGGAGGGTTACGGTTCTGCCGGAAGAAAGAGAGATAGCTGCTCATGGAGTCTGCGGTTTTCAACTGTGGATGAAGAAGGAGAAGTGTATCGGCTAGGGTTAATAGTGGAGGGTAAAAAAAATTGGTCTTTACACCAACAATATAACAATATGCCCATTTCCTATTTTATGATGGGCCAGCTGGCCTATCTTGATAGGTTAGTTGGCCCGTCTTGATGAACCCGAAATTTACTATATTAAATATTATCTAAAAAGTTTAAATTAGAAAAAATTTCGGTTTAACCCGGAAATTTTTCTGAAATAAAATTTTCGGATATTGCACTAAGTAGCATACTATAATGATTGTAATATTAGAAGTAAATCTATTCAAAAACCATAACCTCATAAAATCCACATTTAATGTAAAACTCAACAAAAACACCAAATTTACACACAATTAACACAAAATTACATACAATACACATATCATCAATCCAGATTTAATTAAAAAAAACCCAAATCTCTAATATTAGGTTACGCTAGATCTGGAACCTTGGACGAACCTTGAACTGACACCGGTCTTCGGCTCTGTTTTGGCACCACCCGTGACAGCAACCCTAACCGCGATTCGCACTGGTTCGCCAAGACTCTCAAGAACTCGCCAAGACTTGCAGTCGGTCGTTTGCCGAAGTAGCTGGTGCGGCGTTCCCCTGATGGCTTGTCTTCACCGTCGGCGGCAACCCAACACCAGCACAACCCCTCTTCTTGTTCCAGGCAAGACAGGAGAGAAAGTCGGGAGAGAAAGGTTTAGATTAGGGAAAAAATTAGGGTCAAATAGGTTAGAATAGAATTTGGTTTTACGGGTTTATTCAGTTCCATATTCTAAAATTCTGATTCGTTTAATATTCGAATTTTTATTAAGCAAAAGAAAAAGAATAAATAAACAAATAAAAAAATCCATCTCTCAACAAAGCAAAATAAAATCAAAGTAGATAAACGAAAAAAAAATGCGAGAATCATACAAGTCGAGAAGAACAAGAGGAATCGATGCTCAAATGAATCAGAGGGCTTAAAGAGGCATTGATGCTCGACGGCAGTTCGATGCTATTGTTTGAAGGAATTCAAGGACGCCGGACGGGAGATTCGGGGAGAGCCTATTTATGTACTAGTGAACCATAGAAGAAACAAAGTCCAAAGTCCGAAATCGGAAGAAGAAAAAGAAGTCCAAGTCGCGTCCGTGATACTGAATCGATTGTCGTTGTCGTGCTACTTTGCTTGTTGGGAGAACGGGAGAAGGGAGAAGGCAAATACGAATTTAGCCATAAATTCTAAACATTACTCTCTCAGCCTCTCTTACTTTCTTTTTACTTTTTTAATATTAAAACGGTTCTAAACAATTTAATAGGGTGTGAACCGGACCGGACCAAATTATATGTAAAGGGTTATAACGATTTTATCATATTTTACCTAGTGGGAACTTTGAATTTTAAATATTTTTACGAAAATTAATTTTATTTTTATGGCGCCAAATGATTTGGTTGTTGGCGTCGGCAACATAAGATGTCGCCAATGGTCCCTTCTTTTAGCCACGGTAAAGATTAGCCGACGCCAATTACATGACTATTAGCGACGGTTGTATACCACCGACACCAATAATTGCTTTTTTTGCCACGTTGATGTTGTCGTCCCCAAATAAAGACCAATGACGACGGCAAGACTTTGCCGTCGCCAACATGCATGGCTAACTGAATTATTTTTTTGTAGTGAAGGTATAATATAACTTTGTGAATTTTTTTGCTAGCATATTGTTATTAGGTGTGATTATTGTATTAAGAATTGTGGTTCAGTTGCAGGGGATTATACAGCCTGATATGTGGGGAGTTACAACCTCAGACAGGTGGGATTGGAGTTCACTCATTGAGATGATAAGAGCACACGGAGTTAGAAACTCTTTGCTTATTGCTCCTATGCCTACTGCGTCAACAAGCTAGATTCTTGGAAAAAATGAATGCTTTGAGCCATAGGAGTAGTTGGAGTTTTGCTTGATCTAGATCCGGAGTTATCCTTGGTTACCTCCAAGGACGCATCAAATTGGCATCAGAGCAAAGGGATCAAAGCTAAGTTCTCTTTACTCTTGTTTTTTGTGCGTTATTATCTTCAACCTCTTTAGCCTTTTGTTCATGATGTTCTTCGTTTGTTCATGATGTTTTTCATTTGTTCTTCATGATCTTCATGTTGTTCATCATGTTCTTCATCATGTTCATCCATTTTCCTTAAATTTTTTTTTCTTTTCCGTGTTTAATTCAAACAAAAAAGTACAAAAATAGGAGATATTTGGTTTGCCATCAAACCATTTATCAAACCCGTCTTTTTCTTAAACCGACCCAATCCGACAATTTTGTTAATTAATTTCACCAAATCTCTTGGGGTATTTTTGTTAACGAAAAATTCGGATATCACGCATTTGATATTCCAAGAAAGCAAAACAAACTCTTCATCAATACGGATTTGTGTTCAAAAAAAAAAGAAAGAAAAGAAAGTGTTGCTCAAAACGTTTCAAAGAAACGAAACACACAAAGTGAAAAGACGTCCGGCAAACCGGTCCATCCGAAAAATCGGATTTTACAAAACGGTCAAAGACCGAAAGCAAGCAAAGCTTGTCGAGTGAACAATCCGCCCATCTTCTGTCTCTCCATTTTCTTACATACGTTTGCAAAATATCACTTGTTTATTTGTGTGTAATTGGTTCAATTTTGTTGGATTTGCCTTTCTTGCCTAACCGCCAAACGGCCTTCCCCAAAGTAGAACCCGATAACGCACTTGAACTTGGGTAAAGTTGACTTAACTTGTCACCTTGCTCATTTGATTGCTTGCAATTGTGTGTTGATTTGGAGCAATGACTAACGTTGAAATGAAAACTTCTCAGGATTCTGGTCCGCAAGAGTTTAGTGAACCTTTGGCTCAAGAAACTGCTTCGTTGTCCCTCAAAAATGACTCCATAAGGCGAGAATTGGAAGTTTTGAAGGCACAACAAAAGTTTGATGCCTTGACCCGAGAAAATATTGCCTTGAAACAAGAGCTCGAAGCTCTTAAGGCACAACGGCTTGCCTAACGTCCCACCCCAACATATCCGCTTGAGACCGTGGCCAATGCTTCCACATCCGATGCACAACGGAAAGGCAAGGGAATTTTAGGAGCCGGACCATCAAACGTTACCCGGCTTGCGTCTGTCGTTGAATGCCACTGTCCCTTACCTCTTGACGGAAATGAGTCCCATGAAGAAGAGGAGGAATTACCCGACCCGCTTCAAGATGACTTGCCCATAGTCGATACGGACAATCGGCACCAACATTATGAGCATCAACATCAATGGTATGTTCCTTCTCCACCTCCACTTAGTGTGCCCCGCACCGGCCGTCAAACCCGGGAAGAGCCCCGTTACCGTCCCAACTCGACCCACAATCATGGTCGTGAGAATGATCGTTCCGAGCACCGTCGCCAATGGTCAACCCGGCAACCGAGGACCCTTGACTTTGATGAGTACGATGAGCAACACAACTTCAACGAGTTCTCCGGTGATGAGTCCGATTTAGAACGGGTGGCACATGACCGTCCGTGGCACCCACCCATCATAGACCCTTATGAGAACCAAGACCGAGGTGAAGAATGGTTGCCTCCCCCGAATCCACCTAGGCATGCACCACCCGTTCATGGGCGCCAACGGCCTCAAGGCGGCCACCGGCGAGCCCGTGCCGATGATGCCTACATCCTACCGCACCGCCCGGACCCATACCGAGCTCGTAGGGAAGGTAAGGTTAAGTTCCCTACCTTTCATGGTGAATATGATCCGTGTGTTTTTCTTGATTGGGCGCAGGATATGAAACGAGCATTAAAACATTGTCATTATGAGGAGGAATATGAGAAAATCGAGGCGGAAACTCTATACTTTGAAGGAGATGCCAAGTCTTGGTGGAACCGGTATGAGTTCACCCGTGAGAGGCGAGGATGGGCACCGATTGAGACCTTTGAGCAATTGATCTATTGCATGACCAAGAAGTACGTACCCGAGGACTTTAAGAATGATATGCGATTGCAAATTGTCGAGTTCAAGCAAGGCAACCTCACTCCGGTGGCTTACTTGGCCAAACTTGAGGTCATGCACATTAAGGCCGGCGTTTCAGCCTCCCCCTCTGCCCTTCGTACCAAATTCATGAGTGAGCTTAATTCCTCCATCCGGCGGCCGCTCGAGATTGTCCCCTTCAAGGATTCGGGAGCATTATGCCATGCCGCCATGAAGCTATATAAGCAACAACTCGAAACACCGCGGTATTCTAGGTATATCTCTTCCTCGAGTCAATATCTTTATCCGTCTAACACACGTCCTCGAGATTTGCCTAGTCCTCTAAATACCGACTCCTCCAAAGGAGCCCAACGGACGGGTCATCCCAATAGGCCCGTGGGTATCGAGAAGGCACTAAACCGTGGCCCGGCAACGGCACCTCCTGCTTGAGGTCAACAAGGACCTTCACCGGCGGCTCGTCCAAGGGAGCCCGTATGCTACAAGTGTAGCGGTTTTGGTCATGTTCAACGTGATTGCCCAAACACCAAACGATTCTTGTTTGCCGACCCAACATATTTCGAGGACGAAGATGATCAACAAGTCGGCGATATCATTATTGAGGATGACCAAGACACCGACCCACATTTTGGCATGGAACCATGTGACGACGAGCTTGCTTGTGCACCGGCACAACCCGGTAAATTCGCTCTTGTTTCTCGTCGTATTTTGGCTATTAAAGAGCATATTCCTATTGATCAACGCGAGAATCTCTTCCACTCTCATTGCTTGGTCAATAATACGAACCTTTCTCTCATCGTTGACGGGGGTTTTTGTTGCAATATTGTCAACGAACGAGTGGTAAAACACTTCCACTTGCCTACGACCCCCACCCAACGCCTTACGGACTCAAATGGATTTCCGGTACGGCATGTAACACCGTCACACAACAAGCTTGGGTGACGTTTTCTATTGGCGCCTATGTTGATAAGGTCCTTTGTGATGTTATCAAGATGGACGCCACACATGTCCTATTAGGACGACCATGACAATTCGATCGCCGAATATATCATGATGGTTATCTTAACCGGTACATGTTCCAATATAATGGAAAACGGGTCACACTTTTTCCTATGACTCCGCACGAAATTTTGGTTGACTATGCGGAACGGAAGAGGCAACAATCTATAGATGAGTCCGCTAAAGCACCGGCAAAATCGGACCCTCGGAGTCCCGATGTTATAGGTGCTAGTACTTCCAAATCCCGGAACACCGCCCCTCTTGTCCATGCTACCGAGTCCAAAGGTAGTAAAGGTCACATCGTTCCTACAAGCGCAACTTTACCATCTTCGGACCCCGTAATTCAAGGACGGTGTGAGCCGAGGATACTCTTAGCTCGCCGGCATGATTTGCAACCGCTCGTGGAAGGCAAGTTCCTATGTTTCTTACTTGTTCCATTTTATTTATCTACTTCTCATGACCCGAGTAATGTGCCACACGAGGTGTCTTTGTTGTTGTCCGAATTTCAGGATATTATGCCCAAAGACCTTCCACCCGGCTTGCCACCAATCCGAGGGATTGAACACCAAATTGACTTTGTGCCCGTTACCTCATTGCCAAACCGTGCCGCGTACCGAGTAAGTCCGGAAGAGACAAAGGAGCTACAACGTCAAGTGCAAGAGCTCCTAGACCGGGGACATGTGCGTAAATCCTTATCACCATGTACCGTCCCGGTAATCTTAGTACCAAAGAAAGATGGATCATGGCGGATGTGTGTTGATTGTCGTGCCATCAACCAAATAACCGTCAAATACCGCCACCCGATCCCGCGCCTTGATGACATGTTGGATGAGCTCCATGGCGCCACCATCTTCTCCAAAATTGATCTCCGGATCGGTTACCACCAAATCCGGATGGCCGAAGGTGATGAGTGGAAGACGGCATTCAAAACGAAGTATGGACTCTATGAATGGCTTGTCATGCCATTTGGCCTCTCCAACGCCCCGTCCACCTTCATGCGCCTCATGAACCATGTCTTGCGCCGATTCTTGGGTACATTTGTTATTGTTTATTTTGATGATATTTTGGTGTTTAGTACGTCTTTGGAGGACCACATCGGGCACCTTCGCCAAGTGCTCGAGTGCCTTAGACAAGAGCAATTGTATGTCAACTTTGAAAAATGCGTCTTTTGCTCAAACACCACTATCTTTCTTGGCTATGTCGTGTCTAAGGACGGACTACGAGTAGATGAATCTAAAGTTCGTGCTATTCGGGAGCGACCTACTCCTTCTACGGTTACCATGGTCCGAGCCTTTCTCGGCTTAGCGGGCCTCTACCGACGCTTTGTCAAGGACTTTAGCACGGTAGCGGCACCGCTCCATGAGCTCACTACCAAGGGTGTCACATTTGAGTGGCGTGATATCCATGCTCGAGCATTTGATGCGCTCAAAGACCGCCTTTGTAATGCACCATTACTCCAACTCGCAAACTTTTCGAAAACTTTTGAGGTGGAGTGTGATGCATCAAATATGGGCATTGGAGGAGTTCTCTTACAAGAGACTCGTCCAATTGCCTACTTTAGTGAAAAACTTTCCGGTCCTTCGCTCAACTACCCTATATATGATAAGGAACTATATGCTTTAGTTCGTTGTCTTAAGACATGGCAACATTACTTGTGGCCGAAGGAGTTCGTGATTCATTCGGATCATGCGGCTCTTTCGTACCTCAAGAGTCAAACAAATCTAAGTCGGCGCCATGCTAGTTGGGTAGAGTTTTTAGAGACCTTTCCTTATGTCATTCGGCATAAGAAAGGCAAGGAGAATGTGGTAGCCGATGCCCTTTCTCGCCGCTATGCCCTCCTTGTGTATATGCATGCCAAGATACATGGCTTTGCTCTTATCAAAGAGTTATATGCCACGGATATTGACTTCAAGGACATATGGGCAAAATGCCTCAACCTCCGAGAGCACGAGTCTTTCTTTATTAATGATGGCTATCTTTTCCGAGCGGGAAAACTTTGCATCCCGCGCTCATCTATATGCCATTTGTTGGTCAAGGAAGCTCATGATGGTCGTGGTCATTTCGCTCTCCAAGAGCATTTTTTTGCCCCGGATGCGTATGCATGTGACACGGTTTTGCAAGGGTTGCATCACATGTCATCATGCCAAGTCGCGCCAAGGTCCGGATGGAATGTATTCTCCATTGCCTATACCAATGGGACCTTGGGAGGATCTATCCATGGACTTTGTGGTCGGGTTGCCTATGTCAAAACGAGGCAAAGACTCCATTTTCATGGTAGTCGATCGATTCTCCAAAATGGCTCATTTCATTGCATGTAAAAACACCCAAAATGCTAGTGAAGTTGCCACCTTATTCTTTGACAATGTGGTGCGTTTGCATCGGATACCACGTTCCATCATTAGTGATCGGGACGTAAAATTCGTAAGTCACTTTTGGAGAACGTTATGGGGTAAACTTGGAACCAACTTGTTGTTTTCAAGTAGTTATCACCCCCAAACCGATGGTCAAACGGAGGTGACCGATCGGACTTTTGGTGCTCTACTTAGAGCCACCACTAGGACCAACCCACGTAGGTGGGAGGACTTACTTTCTTTTGTGGAGTTTTCGTATAACAGGTCTAGGCACACGACAACTAAATTGTCCCCATTCGAAGTTGTCTACGGCCTTAATCCACACACACCGTTGGACTTCACTCCCCGCCCGCTCAAGGACGGAGAACATATCATCGCTGGGAATCGAGCCGCCCAAATCATTGAACTTCATGAGCGGACTAGGACACAACTTGAACGTCGTGCCGCCCAACTTGCCGGACAACGCAACAAGGGCCGCCACGACGTCTCTTTTGAGTCCGGTGATCTTGTTTGGCTCCACCTAAGGAAGGAGCGTTTTCCAACTCGCCGCATGAGCAAGCTCTCGGACCGTGATGATGGTCCATTCCGCATCCTATCCCGTCATGGCCCGAATGCATACAAGTTAGAGCTTCCGGATTCCTACGGAGTACACCCGACGTTCAACGTCAAGGACCTCGCCCCTTATGTTGAGCCCCTCTTTGACGATAGTGAAACAGGGAAATTTCACAGCCAAGATGGGGGGACTGATGCGCCCATGGATGTCCCTCTGACGCTGACCGCTGACGAGGAGGACGAGGCTTTGAGGGTTCGCTCAGATGGACCGCTCACCCGATCCCGAGCTAAGGCCATTGCCCGAGCCACCGGCTCCATCATTGCCCGCACTTCTTCGTCACTTGGTTCCATAACCGGGATACCGTGTCTCTACACCACCATGGTATAGGCTACCGGTTCCGCTAGCGGCATGTCTCGTCTTTCCGACTCTATGGCATGAAGCTAGCTTATTTTCTGACTATATTTTTATGTTTTCCTTTTTATGTAATAAAGGGATATTCATTATAAGAATATTCCCTTTTGATCTTATCCTTTTAGGTTTGATCTTATCCTTTTAGGTTTTGATCTTATCCTTTTAGGTTTTTTCTTTTGAGCTTTTCTTCATGTATTTTTGTTTGGCCCGTTGGCCCATAGGTAGGCAAGACTCTCTATATAAGAGATATCTTGCCTCACTTATTTTCTATGTTCAATATTACTAAGTTTTGAAAAGAATTTCCTCCAACTTAGCTTGGGATCAAAACCTCTCTTCTATCTCTCAAATTTCTTCCTTGGATCTGATCTTTGATTCAAGAAATCCAAATTCGAGGATTCTTCTTGAGAATCAACCTTCGATCCACACAAAAAGGCTTATTCGATCTCTCTAGATCGAATCAACCTTTGTTTCTTCATCGCTTCCGCCCCTTTGGATCTTAAATGATACAATGCTACACAAAGAATCAAGGAGTAGTTGGAGTTTTGCTTGATCTAGATCCGGAGTTATCCTTGGTTACCTCCAAGGACGCATCACAAGCAGAAGACCAGTAATGTGGATCGAAGACTGTGAACTGAGCGGACCATAGGATACCCTAGGGGTAGTCTACTCCTAAGGCAAAGCACCATATGGTGTACTGAGGCCACGAGGAACCAAAATACGCCTCGTGATCATTTCTTGAAGCCCGAGCGGCTTCGCAGCCGCCACAACATTACATGCGCTCAAATCTAAACCAATGTAACCCGCTATATGGGTCACCAGCCCTCCGCAGCAAATATCCCCGTTGGACTTGCCCTTGATCCGGTGAAAGTCCTCAGCCAACATGCCTCCAAAATCAGGCACTCCACCAGTCACCATACAAAATAAACTGAGCATCTCTCCCTATCTAATCTTCTAGGGCGTCTCAGTACGCACCAGAAGAGTCTCACTGAAGATGCGGTGGGCAAGACGGAAAGCTAGGTGGAAAATAATGCGCTCCCTGGTCTCCATCTGTCTGCGTGCTCTACCATATGGGCAATCTGCCCCCAGAACTGTCGAGCCACTACTTGGGAAGGAAAATCTGGAACTGTAGGAGCCGGGAAGCCAAAGATGTCCCTGAAATGGTCCATCGGTACTATGAAGTTCCGGTTCATCAACCAGAACATTATGTTGTTCCTCTCGGGAATGTGGGTCACGGAGCTCACGAACTCCATGGTGGGATCAAGGTAGGCTGGAGCTCGAATCTCCATAAAACTCTCCAGCCCTACCATGGAAATCATCTTCTTCAAGTCCCCCGTCACGTGGAGGCACTCGAAGGCATCTACATCCAAAAATCACGGGGCAACTATGGGGCGCCCGCATATACGGTCAAAATCTGTCTGGTAACGCTCATGGATCACCGGTATAGAAGGTCGAGAAGCAGAAGAAGGTGAGGAACCACTAGCAACATCCCTCAAAACAATCTTGCGATCAGATCTAGAACTCATGATTTTCTGACAGGATCACCTCGGTCGGTCTGACAGGCTGAAGAATACCTCGGCCGAGGCACAGTTCGACTGGACCGAAGCAAAGTGTTGTTCGATTTCCACTCTCTGATTTTCAGTTCTTTTCCCCCAAAATCACTACCAATTGCTTCCTATGTGGTACTTATACTTTTTTCAGCAATAACAATTGGCAAACAGAGCCGGATTTGTCCTAAATCAGTAAAGAGAGGGAAGTTAGGGTTTTTTTGAATAAATACCCAAAATGTGCAGATTCGAGGCGATTTGCTTGCTGTTTGTTGCTTGTAATCCGTTCCTCTTGCTTCTCTTTGTGAAATTGGTGCAGAAATTGTGGAAAACAAGCGAGAATCGGGGAAACGAGGTGATTATGCTCCGCGGTCGAGAAGAGTGTGAGAGGGAAGAGTGAGGAGAGAGAAAATCTTCATCGCCTTTTATACCCCTCGCTGAATCTGAAATCACCTTGGTCGAGGTGGTCCCGACTGGACTGAGGCGTCTGACTGGATTGTCAGACCTAGTCGCCTTGGTTGCCCAGGAACATTTCGGTCGAGGTGTTGTGACAGCAACCGAGATGAGTCTTAGTCAACTTCGTTTTCTCAATTTTTTGAACTTCTGTCCTTCCAGTGTAGTTCTTGAGTTGTGATCCTTCCTTAGGGAATACCTGGTTGTTGTCTAGAAGAAGCCAAAAACAAAACAAAGCAAACTATCTCGGTTGCCTCCCATGAAGAGCTTGGTTTAAGGTCGCTAGCTGGACCATGCATCATCCTCAAACAAGGTGTAGAGGTACAATCTCCTCCTCTTGGACTTCCGGTCGGTACTTCTTTAACCTATGACCGTTGACCTTAAAGCTTCCGCTTGTTTAACCCCAAATCTCTACTACACCATGGGGAAAAACAGTTTTCACAACGTAAGGTCCTGTCCATCTAGATTTTAACTTACTTGGAAAGAGGCGGAGGCAGGAGTTGAAGAGCAGGACTAGATCTCCTTCTTTGAGTTCCTTAGGTATGATATGCTTGTCATGCCATCTCTTCGTTCTTTCCTTGTAGATCTTGGCATTTTCATAAGCGTTCAAGCGCAGTTCCTCCAGCTCGTTAATATCCAAAAGTCTGTTTTCTCCGGCTTCTTTGATGTCAAAATTTAGCCACTTGATTGCCCAATATACCTTGTGCTCTAGCTCCACGGGTAGATGACAAGACTTCCCATATACCAAATTATAAGGGGTGGTACCAATGGGAGTTTTGAATGCGGTCCTATAAGCCCAAATAGCATCGTCCAACTTCGTGGACAAATCCTTCCTTGTCCTAGAGACGGTCTTTTCCAAAATCGCCTTGATTTCTCTATTCGAGATTTCAACATGTCCACTAGTTTGAGGTGATAAGGAGTTGCTACCTTGTGGGTGACCACATACTTCGATATAAGTGCCTTGAACTTTCGGTTGATGAAATGTGTCCCTCCATCGCTGATGATGATACGTGGTGTCCCAAAACGTGGAAAAATAGTCCGATTGAAGAACTTCACGACTACCATGGCGTCATTAGTGGGAGAAGTTATGGCTTCCACCCATCTAGAGACGTAATCAACAGCTAGGAGAATGTAAAGGTTTCCTCCGGATGATGGGAACGGTGCTATGAAATCAACTCCCCATACATAAAAAATCTCAACCTCTTGAATATTGTTGAGTGGCATCTCGTTCCTTCTAGACAAGTTCCCTGTTCTTTGGCATGCATCATAAGAGATGACAAACGCTTGCACATCTTTAAATAATGTGGGCCAAAAAAATCCAGAACGTAATACCTTAGCGCATGTTTTGTGTGCGCTAGCATGTCCTCCACAAGGAAGCGAGTGGCAATGTCTTATGACGTGATGACACGATTTATGACGTTAGATTAGGCATTCATTTAGATAGTTTTTCCCATTGTTTATGCATGGTTTGACATTAGTTCGTGACGTTTACGCTTAATTCATGCATATTGTCGAGATAGACATCTACACGGGTTTTTGTCGGTTTTTTAGGTATTTTGGGGAGCTTTTGGACTTAATAGACTCATTAAGGAGCAAGGTAGGAGAAAAGGAGACACATAGGACCTTGTTGGTGCAACCCTTGCACCAACTCATGGCTTAATGATCCAAAGGAAGCTGAACAGGGAATTCCACGGCCAGAAGTACGGGCGTGGAATTGGCCGTGGTTTTCTCCAAACGGCCTTGATACGTGTCCCACGATCTCTATGACCGAATCTTGCTCTTAGTGGAGAATATAAGTGGTCATGCAGGTTGTTGGTGGGGGATTCCACATTCCATACAGCTCACCATTATCCAAATTAGGATTGGCTTGGAGAAGAAGAAAACTCTCAAGGAGAAGGAAAAAGAACACATCAAAACTTAGATTTAGGTTGAACTTTGAGGGATTTTTGGAGTGATTTTTGTGAAGGAACGTTTTGGAGCTATACTTGAAGGGTTGTAAGTTTTGTTTAATCTAATATTCAGCTAAGAATACTTGTTTCTTTTCATTCTCATATCATTTTCTTGCTATGAAAGCCATGAGTCCTTGTATGATGAGTTTGAATCTTAAAATGCATGTTGTTGGCTAAATAGTTGAGATTCTAGGGTGATGAAATGATGGTTATGGCTAGAACTATGATAAAATAGACTTGAATGTACTTTTGGACGATTTGCTTGCTCGAAACCTCACTCCCGACAGAAATCACGGTCAGTTCATCAAGGACCACGGCCGTGGTTTAGTATGTACAGCCTGTAGTTTTCTCTGTTGTGCTTGTATTGATGAATCTGAGTGTTAGGATGTTAGATTGTTGAAATCCTAGTGTTTGTTATGGATAATCTAGCCTAGGCTGACCTAATACTAGCAAGCTAAGTAAGGAAAGAGACTTACCCGGTAATTCCCGACCTTAGACACCGATGATGATGAACCTTAGGTAGTAGTGAGCCTCATAAGCCGCTATTGGACTGAGTGTGCTAGGATTGTTGCTTACGACATAACTTCCCAAGACCTACCCGACAAGGAGAGGTTTGACCCCTAGATAGTGATCCGGTTTGTGTAGAATTCTCGTTCTTAAGTGCCTAGAGACTTACCTGGTGATAGGACCTTAGATGCGGGATTAGTGGACCATGAGACCTACCCGGTGATTGATCCCATTTGAGGAACACCCTTTCCCCAACATACCGCAACTTATCCAAGGTTGATTAGAAGCTTGAGTCAAATGCCATAACCAGAATTTCAAATCCCTAGAATCCGTCTCTCTTTCTTTGATATCTTATCCTTGTGTGTGTGGTGGTTGTTCGTTTGTTTGTGTTGACATATTTGTGGTCATTGTTGATCACCCAAAAACCCAACCAAAAACATCATGATTTTCATTTCTTTGTTTCTTTCATCTCTTCTTCACTAGATTTGCACTATACTTGGTCATTTGTTTGATTCGATCTCACCTTATTCTTTGTGTTCAACCTCGGAATACTATCCTTGCTACAAAACGACCCATACACTGTGGGTTCGCTAGGAGTTAGGAAAATATATCGAGTTATAAATTGTAATACTTTTTTGCTATACATTTCTAGTGTAACATGACGTTGGCTACTTCATCTTCCGGAATGCATCGTCGAAGCATCCCATCCGGACCTCTTTTGAACAATAGAGGTTCATTCCAATAGAAGTGACGTACATCCTTGAAGAATTTTTTCTTTGAGAGTACGTCAATCCGGGCGGTATTTCCTGGCAAACAAGATAGTTAACAATATCAGCATACCAAGGCTCTTTATTATCAAAGGCTTGGTGAAGCCAGTGCTCCACCGACTGTAAATGATTATCAGAAAAAGGTTTAGGAGATTTGTTATCCTCAGTTGACAATATCTTGTCTGGTGTCTCGGTCAGCATCCGAGGTGGGTGACCGAGGTGTTCTTCGGATATGAACACCTCACTTGATCCAAAAAGTGCCTCGGTCGAGGTACTGTAACCGGAACCGAAACCTAAATTTCTTCTCTTTCTCTGAATTAGTGTTTCAATCTTAGCTACTGGATCTTCCTCCAGTGTCTTTAAGCTCCATATATCTGCATCACAAAAAGCATCTATACCTTCCTCTATTAAACTAATACTATGAACTCTTTCAAGAGGATCTTTAGTAAGGATAGAGCTCACCAATTCTCTTGATTCTTCTTCATCATAGATGTTGAAGATATCATCCTCCAACGGCTCTCCTTTCATTGCAACAAGCAATGCAAACTCCGCATGATTGCCGCCAATGTTGAATTTCAACTTGGCGTTCTTACAATCCACGTTGCAACCCGAAGTTGCTAGAAATGGTCTCCCGAGAATGATAGGAACGCGATATTCTGAGGGTATGTCAAGTACAACAAAGTCTATAGGTGAACAGAAATTACCTAACTTGACGGGAACATCCTCAAAAATGCCCACGGGATGGGCAATGGAGAGATCCGCCATGTATAACCTTATCTTCACCGGCTTGGGCTCTCCAAGACCAATCTTCTGACATAGCTCTAGCAGGATGATGCTCACGCTGGCTCCAAGATCACACAAAGCTTCATAAGTTTCATCCCCAACTTGAATAGGAATGCAAAATGAACTGGGATCCCTTAGTTTGGGTGGCATCTTCTCCTTCATGTTTTGAATGAGCTCCGAGAATTTAGATGTCATCCTTACTTCTCCATAATCTTCCAGTTTCCTCTTCCTTGAAAGAATTTCTTTCAAGAACTTCCCATAGGCGGGCATCCCTAGAATAGCATCAAGGAAAGGGATGTTAATGTGTATCTTATTTATTAGGTCAAGAAACTTACCAAAATGCTTGTCTAGATGTGCTCTGGCCCTTGACTGGGGGAATGGAAGTGTTGGTTTACAAGCAGGAGGTGGAACATAAACTTCAAATTTCTCCTCCGCTTTCTGAGGCTCCACCTCGGTTGGTACCTCGACCAAAGTGTTCTTCGTTTGTACCTGGACCGAGGTGTTCTACGTCTGATCTGGCATTGACCGAGGCACTGGATCTGCAGTTTTCATTCTACTTTTCGTCGTTATTGCCATAATTTGTCCCTTAGAGTTGCTCTTTGTCCTTGATGGGAGCTTCCCTAGATCTCTTGGCGCTTCATTCGCCTTGTTATAAAATTGTTGCTCTAAGGCGTTTTGTGCCTTTGAAAATGAACTCATGGACGTCTCCATAGCGTTGAGCTTGACCAATATTGCCTCCATCACTACATCTTTCTTCTCTGGCTGGGACGAACTTGATCCAGGCTCCTGGCTCTTCAATGGAGTAGAAGAAGAAGAGGAGGGGTTATAAGTATTATGAGAATGAGGGTTGCCAGGAGTTTGTTGATTAGACCTCCAATTGTTGTTGCTTCTATTGTTGGTGTTGTTTCTATTGTTGTTGTTGGAGTTTCTATTGTTGTTGTTGTTCTGCGGTACTTGATAGTTGTTTCTTCCTTGATAACCTCCATCTTGCTCCTTCGTTTGAGCTACTAAAAGCTCTTTTAATTGCTTCACTTCGTTGCTAAGCGATGTGAGTTGAGCTCCATTTGATGAAGTGTCTTGAAAGCTAACTCTCCTTGCTCCATTTTCAGTTCCTTGGTGGGAGTACTTTTCCATGTGCAAAGCTTGCTTTCCAATGAACTCACAAGCTTCATCTATCGGCATATCCATGAATGTGCCGGCGAAAAGTAACTGGAGATTGAATCGAGTGTCTCCATTTAATCCCTTGAAATATATCTCTAGCAACTCGATCATCGGAATCCCATGATGTGGGCAATCCAACAAAAGATCCTTGAATCTCTCCCATGACTTGGACAAACTTTCTTTATTCTTCATAATGAAAGCATTGATTCTCCCTCTCAATTCAGTGGTTTTAGAGGGAGGAAAGAATTTAGCTAGGAACTCTGTCGTTATCTCTTCCCAAGTTTTGATTTTTCCATCGGGAAGAGATTGATACCAAGCAAGCGCCTTGTCCTTCAAAGAGAAATAGAAAGGCCTTAGCTTATAGCCGTTATTCGCAAATCTTGATGGCCTCAAAGTCTCCATAAGAATCTCATAGTTTTGCAAGTGTTGGTGCGGAGACTCCCTATCCGAACCTCCGAATTGACATTGTCGGATCATGGTTAGAACTTGCGGTCAAAGTTCATAATTGTTCTCAGCTAGATCACCTAGGTTGACTCCTAGACACCTGATTTGCTTATTTGGGTCCATCCTCTGTCCTGGGGCTTGTGGAATTCCAGCAATAAGAACATCTCGGATAGGCATCCGAGGTGGTAGGTGTACCTCGGCCGGTGCCTTTGGAACTAGGTCTTGCCTCGGTTGAGGATCTGGAGTTGGGTCCTGCCTCGGTCGAGGATCTGGATTTGGTCGAGGCAGATATTGGTCCGTTAGAGCTGCCATATCTGCTTCGATCGCTTCCGTTCTTGCGAGAGTTTCTTCCTTTTCTCGCCGCAGTTCTTCCTTACTGAGGCGTAGTTGTTCCAACGCCTCCTTCAATTCGGCCTCAAGATCGCGATCGTCTTGATTGACCATCTTAGGTTCTCGTAACCTACTTTTGTAGGTCTTTTCTGGTTCGGGATCGTAGAGAACGATTTCCTTTCCAGCACGGGTTCTTCGCATAAACCTAAGAAAAAGTCCTGCGAAAACACTCAAGTGAAGAGGTTAATAGCAACAAGGGCAATAGCCCCGAAAGACAACCGTAACCGGCTTGATCTAAACCAAGTCCCCAGCAACGGCGCAAAAACTTGTTCGCTCCAAAAGGTGTGTGCAAGCTTTAAATTTATAACCCAAGAGGTATGCTTGAACAAATATATAAACCCGCAATGTACGGGTCAATTGTAATAAAAGCAAGAATTTCAGGGGTCGAACACAAGGACTTAAGGCGAAACCAAACACATAATCGGTTGTCAAGTAATGCAATGAACCAAAAGCAATTAAAGCAATCAAAGATGATATAAGTCAAATAAGGGGAAATGCGGATTCTAAGGATTAAAGCATCTAGTTGTGGTTCCAACTCAAGATCTAAGGATGTAGCAGACAAAGTTGAGATTTTGCAAAGGGAAGGTGTTTCTAAAGTGGGAATAGATCACCGGGTAAGTCTCACTACTCGCTATCCTAAACCATAATTCCTATTACCGGGTAAGTCGCAAGGAACTAAGGGAAAGAACTATAACCTCAAACCAACACACCAACCAAGGGGATAGAATCAACCTTTACCGGGTAAGTCTCAGGCTAACTCTCAAGGATGGGATGAAGGCACACTCAAACCCCAATAAAGGATAAACCTTTATTACCTAGCGCTCATGATCTTAGGTAAACAAGCAAAGGAATCACCGGATAAGTCTCATCCTTAACTTGCATTGAACCAGGAAAGGAATAATAAGGATAGGGTTTGACAAACTAGATCTTAACTCAGATTTGGATCAGGAAAACGTTCACCTCGTTCAGCCAAATTCCACCCCGGCCGAGATGTTTGTCGACTGAGTGAGATGTTCGTCGGTTAAGGTAAAGGCTCAAGCTTTCAGGGTCCAGCTAGAATTAAGATCATTCTATCATCGTCTTTCCCACAACTTTCAGCCAATTACCCTAAAATCGCACAAGAAACTTAGCCAACGATCATCATGATAACAATAATCAAATTAATAAAGAAGGAATCAATAATCGAACAAGAAAACTTTAATAAAAAGGCTTCAATAACTGAATCAAATATGTGACAAATCAGTGTTTCCAAAGTCACAAATCAACAAGAACAACAAACCAAAAGTAGCCTAAGGAAATCTCATGAACTCCTCCAAAGGCTATCTTTAACAAGGATTCCTTCCTTCCTTGAACTCTTCCTTCAATCTTCCTTCAACTCCGGAGAGTAATAATCTGCAACTGTAGGATCTCGGATGCTACAAGTGTGTAAGCAAGGATTGAACTTGTTGAAAATCCAACCCTTTATATAGGAAAATTATCTTCCAAAGATAATATATCTTAAAAGATAATTTCCTATAAAATATATTCAAATAAATCAGCTGAATATCTTATCTTCCTTCCAGAAATCCAGCCCAAAAATAAAAGATATCTTCCTTCCAAAAATAAAAGATCTCAGCCAAAAATATGATCTCGCCGGCGACAGGGTATTTGCCTCGGTCGGGGCGCTCCTCAAGATCACCTCGGTCGAGGTGGTACTGTAGCTGACCGAGGCGAGTCTCAGCTGAGAGTAAATCATCTCCAATTTGGTCCAAGATCAAGTCTCTAATCCATTTCTATGCCTCCTGAGCCTTCCTAAGTATCCCTGAATGCAGGTCCAACATTTCCTTAGCTTCCTTAACTCCTTTTTTAGTCCAAAACGTGCCATTTTACTTGCATTTTTAAAGAAACTAGGTGTAGACCTCGATTCCCGCAAAGGCGGATAAAACAACAATATAACCGCAGAATGTACATTTATACATGCAGCTTTATGAAGATAAAACGTCTAAACCGATCCCAAAACATAGACTATAATACATGCTATCATAAGTCTTGGAAAAGGTAAGTCTTAGGCAACGATCCTAGCACACTCAATCCAATAGCGGATTTTTTTGGCTCACTACTACCTAGAGTTCATAATCTTACGTATCTAAGAGAGGAAATTACCGGGTAAGTCTCATTCCTCAAATAGGTTGCTAGCAAAGGTCACCCTAGGCTAGATTAAGCTCAACAAACACTAGGATTTCAACACATCTACAACCTAACATCCAAATTTATCAATTAAGGACAACAGAACAAAAACTATGGGTGGATCATGGAAACCACGGCTGTGGAAGCATGAAGAACTTGCCATGATTTTATTCTGAGTTAGGCTTTCAAACACAAATTCATCCTAAGCTAACATGCAAGTCCATACAATCATAGTCCAAGTCATAACCATCATTCCATCAACCTAGAATCACATCTACTCAGCCAACAACATGCATTTCTAGATCAACCTTCATAAATAAAGCACGCTTGCAAGTCATAACTTGATAATGAAGAATGAACCAAAGAAAAGACATTACAAGCTAGAATAGAGGTTACCAAGTCTTACAAAGGCTTCAAGAGCTGCTCCAAGTTGTCAACAATGGAAACCTCACTCAAAAACACTCAAATCTCACTATAAAACTAGAATTTACACTAACCTCTCCCAAGAACACCCACAAGGTTGCTTGGAAGAGAAGCTACAATGGAAGAGTGTTGGAGAAGAGCTAGAGGAAAAAGGGAAAAGGTGAGGAAGAGTCCCAAAAATTGCCTGCAACATCACTTAAGAACTTCCACAAAAGCAAGGGTCGGACAACGGAATCGTGTGAAAAGTGTCAAAGTTGTCCTGACAGAAACCACGGGCAAAATAATGAAACCACGGGCGCGGTTTGGCCCTCTGGGCCGTGGTTCCTACAGTTCAGTCCTCCTTGGATCACCAAGTCACGAGTTGGTGCAAGGCATGCACCAATAAGGTCTTTTGTGTTCTTCTTTGCTCCTAGCTTGTTCCTTAAAGAGTCCGGATGTGTGCCACCACAAGGAATGCTCCTCGAGTGTATCAATTAAGTCCAAAAGCTCCCCAAAATACCTACAAAACCGACAAAAGCTCGTGTAGACGTCTATTTCGACAATATGGATAAATTAAGCGTAAATGTCACGAACTAATGCGGAAACATGCATGAATGGAAAGGAAAACTATCTAAAAGAGTGCCTAAACTAGTGTCATAAATCATGTCATCAGTTTGAATTGAGTTTCTCCATCCAAACCCTTGAAATAAATTTCCAGCAGCTCAAGTTTTGGAATCCCATGATGAGGGCAATCCAATAGAAGGTTATTGAACATTTCTCAAGTTTTAAATAAACTCTCATTATCTTTCATAACAAAAGCATTAATTTTACCTCTCAATTCCGTTGTTTTTGATGGCGGAAAGCACTTGGTGAGGAATTCCGAAGTCATCTCCTCCCATGTATTAACTCTTCCGGATGAAAGTGATTGATACCAAGCAAGCGCCCTATCCTACAAAGAGAAATACAAAGGTCGCAATTTATAATTATTATTCTCCACTCTTGAAGGTTTCAAATTCTCCATGAGAATCTCATAATATTTCAAGTGTTGATGTGGAGATTCTCTCTCTAATCCTCAAAATTAAAATTTTCAAATCATAGTAATAACTTGAGGTCGAAATTCATAATCATGTTCACCAAGGTCAACCATAACGCCCGGACGGTGTGTTTGTTGAACGGGATACATCCTTTGACCAAGTGTTTGCGGTATTCTCACAAGCGGGTCAACTCTTTCATTCCTCCCCGGAAGGTGAGGTGCAGGCGTTGGCACAACAACGGGTGCCGGTGGGTTAACTACAACTCTAGCATCTCTTTCTCTTTCTTCAATTATCCGCCGAACGGATTCTCGTAATTCGGCCATGTCATCCTGAAGTTGCTCTTGTCTATCAAGCGCTTCAGCTCTCTCTCTCATTAGAGTTGCATCTCGTAATTTTAGTTGATCTAGAGCTTCATTCAATTCAGCTTGAAGATCTCTTTCTTCTTCATTATTTGCAACAACCATTCTAGCTTCTTTTAATCTTCTTTTATACGTCTTTTCTGGTTCAGGATCGTAGGGAACGATTTATTTACCAGCTCGAGTTCTATGCATAATCCCAAAAAAAGATCCTACAAGAACACTCAAGTAGAATGATCAATAGAAAAAGAAAGAGCTTCCAAGCTAGAGAACCAAAACCGAATTTGGTCTAAGCCAAATCCCCGGCAATGGCGCCAAAACTTGTTTGCTCCAAAGGGTGTGTGCAAAAAGTCTTAAATTTTTAAACAAGAATAGAAAGCAAAGCTAACCTGCAATGTACAGATCAATCGTAGCAATAACAAATATTCCATGGTCAAACTAAGGGATTTAGTGAAATCAAAATCAGAATAAGCAATCTAGCAAAGAAGATAATGCAACTATTGATAAAAGACAAAGACTTTGTGTCATATTTGGGAAAAAGGATTCTAGAGATCAAGGAATCCGATTGTGGTTTTCGATTCAAGATTTCTAAAGATTATCGACAGAGTTGGGATTGCAAGGTATGTGTTCCAAAACGGAATGATGTACGGTTAAGTCTCCACCACCCATGTCCAAACTCAAAGGCTCTTAATAAAGGATGTTGATTCTCGATAAGATAGAGGATCTAAGGAAAAGATAATACTCTCGAGCAAAACACCAAACCCAAGGGAATCAGGTTAACTCACAAGGTAATGGTTTTGTAACACTAAACCTTAATAGAGGGTTTTGAATCCTCTATTACCTAGATCGTGTATTTGTTGGCAACCAAGAACGGGAATCACCGAGTAAGTCTCTTCCTACAGTCGGATATAGGTTAGAAAGGTTCAACAAGGCTAGGGTTTAAGCAATCTTTAACCAAATATTAAGGATAAAGCGAGATAGGTACGAAAGAAGAGAAAATCGGGTAGTTCATTATCATAAAATAGGTTGATTTACACATAAAAAGATCGATTTTTCTTCTCTACAATGGTTAAACTCAACTTTCATGGTCCAATCTTAAAGTGAGGTTCATTCTATCATCATCTTAACCACAATCTTCAACCAATCACCCTACAATCACAAGGGTTATAGCCAAGAATACACATTATTAAAATCAAAGAAGATATTAATCAAGAAAATCAAGAATGTGAGAAAACTTTGGATCTTTGAAATAAACCAATCAAAACATTTGAACAAGTTTCAATCCTTCAAAGTCCAATAAAAACTCAAAACAAAACTACAAAATTGTGTTCACAATGACAAAATACGAATCAAAACTCCAAGAACAATAATCTTGCTCCAATCTTGGACTTCAATCCTCAAAACTTCCTTCAGTGCTTCATTCCTTCACTTGTAACTGAATACTCTTGATGATTTCTAGATGCTTTAGATGGCGGTGAGACATCCTCTTTTTATAGGGTTTGAAATTTGATCTTATGGTTACAATCCTACAGCCAATTGGACGATTAAAGATAGAAATTGACTCCTTTGTGAAGAAATCGGTCGATCTCTATAAGTATTCATCCGATTTTTCTCTTCGCATGTGTTTATCCTTTAGTTCCATCTTCTATATTCCTTTATGATCTTTTCTAATATCTTCTCCTATATTTAAGCTCCTTCCTGATCCTTTATGATGTCATGCTCCATATTGTTCCATTTCGCACCAAATTTCAACCGTTTTACCTACAATTTCACAAATAACGTGTGTAGACCTTGATTCTCAATATATATATGATTATAGTTTTAAAGGCATACAATTCTCATCAAATGTATGTAAAACTAAGGCGATATACTCGTAATATGCATGAATATGATGGTACATAATTCATGTCATCAATCTTTCTTGTTACTTTTGATCTTGCTTGTTTGGGTATTTTCATGTTTTCCATGGACGGATTGCACTTCCAAGACGACCTTGATGACATGGAGTATGAAGGATGGATGGCAAGCCAAGATCAAGGACCTTTCCACGATGAGTTTGAGTATTGGGAGGTTTATAATGACTATCATGAGTCCCACGATCAAGCTCACGTGACTACTATGCCTTATGCGGAACATCCCCAAGAACCTCATGAAGACCGATTGGGATCCATGTTTGAGGAAGTAAGAGGAAGTTGGAGGACTTAGAATACAATTTTGCTTCCATTTCGAGAGCCCAAGTGGAGCTTGAAGCGGAAGTGTTTGAACAAGAAGAGGTTTACCATGAGTAGATCCAAGAATTTCCCGACTCTACCATAATCATTAGAGGACTTTAAGAAGAGTTGACTGATGCTTGGGAGAAAGTGTGGCTAAGGGACTTGGCCCTGAAGGACGAAAGAAGATTGGCTTTTGAGAGAGAAGAACAAACGAGGAGGGATATTGAGGAGATTAGGCTTGCTCGTTTACAAGGGAAGCCTAGCCTCTTTCAAGACATACCTCCACCTCCTTCACCCTTGGAGGAGTACAATGAAGGACTCTCAGCCTTGGACATCATTGCCATCAATCCCGGAACCAAACTTGATGAGCTCTCGGTTGAAGAAGAAGAATTGAACAATCATCTCGGTCCAGCCAGACTCATTTCGGCCGAGATGCGTTATGATCCATCCAAGATGCATCCAACAGGAGCTCACCTCAACCCATATCTCATTCTGATCAACCGAGGTGCCCATCCTAGATCCTGTCATGAGTTTCCCAAACTCACCTCAACTCCTTTTGATCCTTTCTTGCTTGCCCGGAGTGCACTCGAAGGTTGGAGTTCCTTGCCTAAGGAGCCTCCCATGTTGAATGAAGGAGGCAATCATGATGGACCCATGATGGTTGTGGAGAACTTCAACAAATATATCTTTCCAAGAGTCGACTTTCTTCGGATCATGTTGAATGAGGAAGACAAGCATTTCACCGGTAGCACCACGGAGTACCATTTGTCTAAGTACGGGGTGGCCCATATGGTTGCAACCCTGTATGTTCATCAAAGGAGTAGTCATGAAGGAGTCTACCATTTGTCGGTGAAGAGAGCACTTAAAGTCTATTTGGGCATCAACTGGCCCTTGCTTGTCATCATGGATGCCGGAAAGCGATGGTTGCTTGGACTCCTCAAGCAAACCATGGTATTTAAGGTGGATTAAGGCATCATGGAGTTCGGTCAAGCTAATGACCTAAAAGAAGAGCTTCTTGGGAGGCAACCCGAGGGTAAACTCTTTCCCTTTTCTTTTTCGTTTTTGCTTTTGTTTTGTTTTTGTGTGTTTTGTCTTTGTGTGCTAGAGTATAGGTAATAAAGAAGCCTTGCAAGCAAGTTGATGATGATGATCCTGCCTTCAACTATGGGTGGAGCGGACATGGGACTTGGACGGCATAAGGTGCCTTGAAGGGATGGAAGATCTCCCATCTCGCATACACCTTGGCACGGGTCCCGGTGCCGAAATGACCATGATGAGCTCTATACCATGTTTGATCGATCATCCGTGCCACCTCACCACATGAGTTACCAAAATACCAAAGCACCGCTTTGTACATTGTGAGAACTTCTTTCACTCTTCTTTACTTGATTTGCACATTGGGGGACAATGTGATTTAAAGTACGGATGGGGTTTTCATAATTCTTTGCATGATTGCATCTAGGATAGTTTCAATTTATTGTCACACATTTCTTTTCACGTTTTGCAGTGCTGATACTTATATCAAAATTTTGAAAAAATTCAAAAATTCAAAAATTTTGTGCTTCTAAGTTTGGACATGACCCTTATGATGATTGTTGTTTTGTGGATTGGCTATGGATGGCCTTGTGTGTTGAATGAATTTATGCATATGTTGACTTGAATACTTCTCTTGAATCCCATGTATGAATTGTGATGATGATTGTTGTTTAGATTGAATTGAGAATTGATGGTCGAAATTGCATGATAGTTCTTACACATCATCTAGGAATGATTAAGGCAATTCATTTCGCTCTTCTTCTCCTCTTGATCATATTGTTTAAGAACCTCACTTGAATGAAAATTTTTACTTCTTTTAACCCATCCAGAAACTAGGAGCATGCTAGTGTGTTGAGTGTGTGAAAAGCAAGTGTGGGGTGTTAAAGTTGATGAATGAATGATGTGGATGAAGTTGTTGAATGTGTTGTGAAAAGTGTAGAAAAAAATATAGGTTTGGGGAGTATGGTTTTAATGACGAGTAACTCGGCACCATTCACATGATCGGGTGGTTGTGTCTTGCCAAAGTCAGATAAACCAATTGTCCTAACAAGCCTTGGTATGTGTGCCCGGTGTGAGGCACCTTGGAAAAATTCCGAGGACCGCTAATCACCAAGGTTTCAGCTTTTGTACACCAATGTCATTGTCTCAAGTGAGTAAAAATATCAAAGAAAAAAGAAAAGAAAAAGAAGGAGAAAAATACACTTTGGTGAATGATGAACAAAAATGGAGTTCTGGTTTTTTGTTCCTTTTCCGGATTTGCACCACATGACTTATGAAATTCCACCTATTGACATATTTCTTGGCCTCTTTTTTCCTAAGTCCTTACGACCTATTTGCTTATGTGCTATGACTTAGTGATCTAGATTTGATTTTCTCATGATCATGTAGACTTTATCATTGTTTCCTTTCATATATGTTTTTGAGTTAAGTGTGATTGTCTTTCCGTGCCTTTATTCCTTTAATACATGATTGCTCATCCATGACAATGAAACATTACTATGAAGGTGATCCATAACTTGAAGCACATTTTCAAAAAGATTTTCTGTTTTTCTGCATTCATAACTCACGCCATCTCGTAGCCTACATTTGAACCTTGCTCGGGGACGAGCAAGTGACAAGTATGGGGTATTTTGACGACGTGATTTATGACACTAGTTTAGGCACTCTTTTTATAGTTTTCCTTTCCATTCATGCATGTTTCTGCACTATTTCGTGACGTTTGTGCTTAATTCAGTCATATTGTCGGAATAGACGTCTACACAAGCTTTTATCGGTTTGTAGGTATTTTGGGGACCTTTGAGACTTTATTGATGTATATGAGGTTCGAGCCTCATGATGGTTTGGATTCATGGTTCCAAATAACTCATGCTTGGAGGAAAGAAGAAGGCAAGGACCTTAGTTGGTGCATGGCTTGTACTAACACTTGATCACATGGGTTTAGGTGCTAAATTAGAGCCATCTTGGTTCATGGCTCACCCATCTCGGCTGAGATTCCCCCTGGACCAACTGAGATTCCTCTGAGGACCACCCACGACACTTGGCACCAACTCTTTTGGTCCGACCCTTGTTTTGGTAGAGTACTTAAGTGATGTTGCAAGATGTTTTTGGGACTTCTTCCCTCTTCCCCTTTCCTCTAGCTCTATTCTCCAACACTCTCTTGGATTGTAGCTCTCTTCCAAGCACTCTTGTGGGTGTTCTTGGAAAGATTAGTGTATATTTTATTTTTATAGTGAGATTTGAGTGGTTTTGAGTGAGGAAGCTTGTAAGATCATCTTGGAGCTGCTCTTGAAGCCTTTGTAAGATTGTGGTAACTTCTATTTGAGCTTTGTAAAGTTCTTTCTTTGGTCTTATCTTCATTTTTTAGTCATGGGTTGCAAACATGCTTGTATGATGAAGTTTGATCTAGATATGTATTTTATTGGCTGAGTAGATGTGATTCTAGGGTGAAGGAATGATTGTTATGCTTTGGACTATGATTGTATGGACTTGCATGTTAGCTTAGGATGGATTTGTGTTTGAAAGCTAACTCAGTCCATGATCTCGGCTTGTTCTTCATCTCATTTCGGCCGAGATGTGTATGATCCACCCGAGATTTGTGTGTTGTTCTATTGTTGATGAATCTTGATGCTACGATGTAGATGTGTTGAAATCCTAGTGTTTGTTGAGCCTAATCTAGTCTAGGGTGACCTTTGCTAGCAACCTAATTGAGGAATGAGACTTACCCGGTAATTTCCGCTCTTAGATATATAAGATGATGAACTCTAGGAAGTAGTGAGCCAAAAAAGCCGCTATTGTTGCCTAAGAGTTACCTTTTCCGAGACTTACCCGGTAAGGAGGGGTTTGACCCTTAGGTAGTGGCCGGTTTGTGTCGAATTCTCGACCTTAGCTACTTGAGAATTACCCGAAAATAGCACTTAGGTTGAGACTAGCAGAACATGAGAGTTACCCAATAATTGTTCTCATTAGGGAAACACCGAAATCCGAACAACTGCATCTTATCCTTTGATGTTTTGATTGCATGAGTCTATTGCATAACCGAAATTCCAAATCTATAGAATCTTTATTTCTTACCTCTTATCACCTATCTTTGAGTTTACGTGTTTGTTTGATTGCCTACTGACGAAGTTAAAAACCTATGATTGTTGTCTTTTAGCTTAACTCAAAGTAGTTACCTAACGTTACACTAAGTGGTTTGTATAGTGTAAGTAAGGGTCTATCTCAAGAGAGCCTTGTCAGGTAATGATTAGATTGATTAGATTCAATTGTCACAATGAAACCAAATTGGGGGGGGGGGGTGGATTGAAACAAGACAAAAACAAAACAAAATCAAGTAAAGATGTGATAATAGAATGGAGAAAAGTGCTACACTAGGTTGAGTCTTAGCATGCACACTACTTTGGTTGGTTCTTTTTATAAGATATTCATCAATGTCTCGTCTTGATCTTAGATATGTGTTGAGCCAACCGCCATCAACACAACTTAACAAGATTAGTAATCCGTAAACCTACAAGATCAAAGCACAAGTTAGCATTTTAATAAAGACAAAGAGATATAAAGAATGCATAAACACCGTTACACTTTCTTTATAATTATATTCCTTTTCCTTTAAGTAATTAAATCCAGCGTTCACCTAAAGGGTTACTACTAGATTAAGGACCCGAACCCGGAATCAATTAATCCTTGTTCTTTGCATGCAATTAGACACTTAAGGTGATCAATCTAATTGGTAAGAAACATGCAAACATAAGTTAAAGCTCAAGGAATATAACACATATGCCTGAATAATACTTATATTGATAAAGACTTACAACCAAAGCAGCAATGCAGCTTCAAAACAACCCAATGTAGCAAGGAAACTTAGAAACTCATTACACTTGGAAGTAAGGGAAATAGAGCTTAAGTGGGAAAATGATGGACGATCCTAGGAATCAGTCATAGCTGTATTTATACTACAATTGATAGTAAATGGGAGTAAATTGGCCGTTCTAAACAGCCACCTTTAATGCCATAAAGGTGGTGCAAACATCCGGAGTAAAGTCCTCTGGTGCTAAACCGCGGGGGCGGGCTTGCAGGGCCGCAGGGGCGGTTTAGGCCAAAACGCTTGATCTTCTTCTTGGCCGCAGGGGCAGGCTGACAGTCCCGCAGGGGGGGTCTTTAATGCTCTCCAAACATCTGACTCGTCATCTTCATGTCGTTTCTGATGTCGAGCCGCAGGGGCGGCCCAACGTCACTACAAGGGCGTTGACACTGGCTCTTCGGCTGCACAACTACGTAGGATGGTCCACAGGCAGAGGCGCAGGGGCGCCGGCTTCGCTTCTTCAGAGTGAGTCACCGCAGGGGCGCCCAGAATCGGCCGCAGGGGCAGTGACATGCTTGTTCCAGGCGCTGGCGAAGGCGCAGGCTACGTTCCGAAGTGCAATGCCACCCGCAGGGGCGATAACATTGCTCCGCGGGGGCGGTGTGGCACCAGAAACTTGTCTTCGCGAATAATCTTCAACTCCCAAGTGTTGCTAACATATGCTTTTGCTTCATTTGGACTTCTTCTTCTGGATTAAGATGTTAGTAACACAAACCGACTCTAAGACACTAAAAAGATGCTAAAAACTATCCTAATTGATAGTGATTCCATCACCTATCAAACTCTCCCATACTTAGACCTCTTACTCGTCCCGAGTAACACATATAGCAACAGTTCAACAATTAAAGCCTCAGGAAGCATGGTGTAGAAGATAAGATAAAGGTATCAAGAGAAAAGCCAAGGAAGAAAAAGAGAAAAGAGAGAAAATGAGAAATGAGAACTACCATCCTTATTGCTCCAAGAGTGACTTACCCGGACAACCTCATTATGACTCCCCTTCTTATGCCGCCAACGTTGGAAGGAGAACCTACACTCGGTGCCGCTCATTTTACCAAAGCACCCTTTCGGGTTTTCACCTTGCCACTCTTCTTCTTTTCATAATGTTCTCACCAAATCCTCACATCCCTCAAGTCCATTTTTGCACCAACCTAGAGTTGGTCAGACTACCTTCTTTTTACCTAAACCGCCCTTTCGGGCTTTCGTTTTATCCAAGGATTTCTTGTCTTTTTCTCATTTTCTTTGGCTTATTCTCTCTCTTTTTTTTGGCTTAATTTTCAAAAACGATTACATCAAAGTCATGAACCAAACACGCAAAATAAACTATACAAACATGATAGTGTTCCCTCCCTCATACTTGAAGATCACTTTACCCTCAAAGTGAAAATAAAAGCAAAGAATATAAAGTGGGGAAGGGAAAAGAGAGTACCGGAAGGGAAAAGAGAGGACCATCCAGACCGTGCTCCGGAGGATATGGGAACTGCGGGAAGAAATGCTCCTATTGCCTGTAGAACTCATCAATCCGGGTCTGCTGTGTGTCCATCTGGGCTCCAAAGGAAGTCTCAAAGTTGGCTTGCCAAGAAAACTGCTGAGCCTCCATCCCATGTTGTTGAGCTGCCTACCAAGCGTCTTGTCGTTGGTCAAGGTGGGCGGTCATACTCTTTGAAAGCCGGTCTGCCAGGCCTTCTGCTGATCTAGCATAGTCCGCTAGTACTCAATCTGCCAAGCCTGGTGCTGAGTAGTAAGGGCAACCATCTGAGCCTAGAGGCTCCCAAGGGCTGGGCCCTCCTCTCCTACAGCAGTGGGCATCTCCTCATCATCGGGAATAGGCATGTGGTCCTCATATGGGGCCCGGATGGAGCTCACCACATGCCTCTCAACAATGGCCACCTGAGACCGCCTCGGGACAAAAGGGTCAACAGCAATATAGAGCTCGGAGAGCTCATCTCCGAACGGTAGCGGCCGGGGCAAGTAAGTAATGTGGCTCCCATTTGCAAAAGAGAGCCAAAACACGTTCTCACCATCTCTCCGGAGGAGCTTGCAGCGCCGGAAAAGTCCTTCATTGTAGAATGGGATCGCCATCCCATCCTCTGACTCGGACAAGTACATGACCTGCTCCGCTATCAAGGATATGACCCCACCTCCAACAATGTATCGGGGCTTGTTCTTCCTAATCCGCTTCAAAGCGGTAAGGAAGAGGTAAGGCCAATCAGGCACATTTTCACATGCCGGAATCCAAGAGTACAACAGCGGAAGGTCCTTGAAGGTGACCTTGTTCGCCTCCTTGTGTCCACAAAAGACACACCTGATGATCTTGGAGAGGAGTATCATGCAGGGGTGAGTGAGTTTGTTGCTATACTCACCCCCGGCATGAAACTCGGAGCAGGTAGCCGCTTGCCAAAACTCCACGAGGTCCGTGTGGGTTTGGTCTCCCACCACTTGTCAGTAGGGTTCCTAGTAACCCCAAAGTCCTCCTGCAGATGGGAGAAGTTAACCGTGTATTTGTGCTTGTTGAATTTGAAACTGAGGCCAACACAAACATGGTCTTCCTTCTCCATTGTGAAGGTGGTGATGAACTAGCGGGAGAGCTCAAGATATGTAGGGGCAATCTTGTGAAGGAAGTCCCCTATTCCATCATTATGAAGGACGGACTGCATGCTCTCCAACATGCCGAGCTTCTCCAAAGTTGGAAAATGCAAAAACCGAGTTGCATACACCATTCGGTCTTGCGCAATCCCATACCGGGTCTTCTCAACCTCATACATCTTATATTTCCTTTGTGGTTCCATCCTAGCAATACTTGCAAGCGAAGCAATCAAAAATCACAAAGAAGGGAAATAAGATGAACCCTCTGTTGTGATTTGCGTAGGAGCGGCTGAGAGATCCTCAGGAGCGGGCATGCACTGAGACGGAAGGTTGCAGGTACAGGGGCGGGCAAAGATGTGGAGGCGATTTTGGACAGCTTCGATGGAGGTGGCACCTGGGATGCTTTGCTGGTGTCCTTGGTGGGTGGTTTTGGCTTCTGGTGGTGGGGGATGGTGGTTGAGTATGGTTTATGGTGGGTGGGTATGGTAAATGTTGGTTAGGGCTTAGATGAGAGATTGAGGGATGGTGGATGAGAGAGACAGATGGGGATGGCGCAGGAGCGGGCTGGTGGCGTGAGGGAGGGCGGCGAAGTGGTGGCGCAAGGGCGTGGGCTAGCATTGCAGAGGTGGCGTGAGGGTGATATAGTTGGAATGCAGGGGGCGTGAGGGTGGTGCGTCAGAGAGTGATCGAGAGAGAGATGAGTGGTAGGTGGGAGGAGAGAGAGGGATGGGTGTAGGATCTTTTCGGCCCATTTTTTTTTTCTTTTCTTTGTAGACCCGTAGGGGCATGTCACCGCGGGGGCGGTGACATGGAGGGAGAGTACGCAGACCCAACACCAGGGGTGGCACTAGGGCTACTATCAAGGAGAAACGCCGTAGGGGCGTGGTATTGTCACCGCGGGGGCGGTGACAGTGTTTGAGCTGGTGCATACCCAATGCCGGGGGCGGCACTAGGCATGGGTTGTCACCGTAGGGGCGGTGACAAGGGGCCGCAGGGGCGGTTTTCTTGACAGTAGCTCCTCTTCTTATTCTCTCGGGTTGCCTCCCAAGCAGCGTCTTTGTTTTACGTCGTTGGCTCGACGTAAGGACCTTACTTCTCTGCTTGGGCCTCCTCTAACACCATCTCGTCTATGGGATAATTCTTCACTCCTTCAAGATAGGACTTAAACTATCACATATGGACCTCAACTATCACATATGGACCTTGAATATCTTGTGCATTTGTGGATCGTAGAGATTCACAACACCATGTGGATGGACTTCAGTTATCACATATGGACATGTCCACCTTGAGCGTAGATTTCCTAAAAAGAGTTTTAATGTGATTGATATAGGAGGACTTTCGTACCTTCTTTAAAGTCCTTTCGGAGAATATTCCGGTCATGTCATGCTTTTGTCTTCTCTTTGCATGTTGTGGCATGGTCGTATGCATCGAGCCTTAACTCCTCCAGCTCTTGCAATTGAAGCTTCCGGAATTATCCTACCTCATTCACGTTCATATTGCATTTCTTCACCGCCCACCATGCCTTGTGTTCTAGCTTTACCGGAAGGTGACAAGCCTTTCCGAACACAAGTCGGAATGGAGACATTCCAATAGGGGTCTTGTACGCCGTTCGGTACGCCCATAAAGCATCATTGAGCCTCAAGCCCCAATCTTTCCTTCTGGGGGAGACCGTCTTCTCAAGGATGGTCTTGATCTCCCGGTTCGACACTTCCGCTTGTCCGTTTATTTGCGGGTGGTAGGCCGTTGACACACGTTGATGAACATGGTACTTCTTAAAGAGAGCGGTGATTGTCTTGTTGCAAAAGTGAGTTCCCCTATCACTTATCAAAGTCTTGGGGATGCCAAACCTTGCAAAAATGTTGTCCTTAAGAAATGCTGCCACAACTTTAGAATCATCAATTTTGGTGGCCTTTGCTTCCACCCACTTGGAAACATAGTCCACCGCAAGTAATATATAAGTATGCCCAAAAGAGGTAGGAAAAGGATCCATGAAATCTATCCCCCAAACATAAAAAATTTCGCAAAATATAAGTGAAGATTGAGGCATTTCATTTCTCCTAGAAACATTACCCACTCTTTGGCACCTATCACACACCTTACAAAACGCAGAAGCATCTCGAAAGATGTGTTGCCAAAAGAATCCCGCATCTAAGACTTTCCTAGCTATTTTGTTGGCCCCAAAATGTCCCCCACATACTTCAGAATGACAGAATGAGAGAACAAATTGTACCTCATTATCCGGGACGCAACGGCGTATTACCTGATCACTACAATGCTTCCAAAGATATGGATCTTCCCAAACGTAGTGCCTTGCTTCGGCCTTCACCTTCTCTCTCTGTGCCTTGGTAAAGTCTGGAGGGTACTCACCTCTAACAAGAAAATTAACAATGTCAATAAAGCATGGTTTAAAAGAGTGAAGCTTAAACGGAACCTCTGTTGTGTAATCCGTAGGGGCGGCTAGAACATCACGCAGGGGCGCAGAAGGCACAGGGGCGCAGAAGGCGTAGGGGCGCAGAAGGCGCAGGGGCGCAGAAGGCGCAGGGGCGCAGAAGGCGCAGGGGCATAGAAGGCACAGGGGCGCCAGTCTCTAGTCGTAGGGGCGGCAGTGCGCGGGGGCGGGGCTCTGGTTGCGCAGGGGCTGTTACACAATAGAGAGTTGTGTAGAATGTGTCGTCTGGAAAACTCCCAAGTATGGCTTTTCCTCTTGTTGGATCTTCCTCCTCTTTCACCAGCCTACTCAAGTGCTCGGCCACAAGGTTTTCTGCTCCCTTCTTGTCCCGTATTTCCAAATTGAATTCGCTTAGAAGGAGCACCCACCGAATCAACCTTGGCTTTGCTTCCTTCTTTGTCATGAGGTACCGGAGGGCTGCATGGTCAGTGAATACTATTACCTTTACACCAAGGAGGTATTGTCTGAACTTCTCTAGTGTGAACACCACCGCTAACATTTCCTTCTCAATGGTGGAGTAGTTTCTTTGAGCTCCATAAGCGTCATGGATGCATAGTGGATGACATGTGATGCTCTTCCGTCCTTTTGTCCTAGGACGGCTCCTACAGCATAGTCGCTGGCGTCGCACATGATTTCAAAGGGCTTCTCCCAATTTGGAGATCGGATGATGGGTGCACTAGTGAGACAAGCTTTCAAGGTGTCAAATGCCTTCTTGCAATCTTCATCGACAATGAAAGTTGTGTCCTTCTTAAGTAGTTCACACAACGGCGCTGAGATCTTGGAAAAATCCTTGATAAATTGCCGATAGAAACCTGCATGACCTAGGAAAGAACGAATTTCACGCACATTAGTAGGGTAAAGCAAACTTTGAAATACATCAATTTTGGCCATATCTACATCTATCCCTTTTGATGATATTACATGTCCTTAAACAATTTCTTGTTCAACCATGAAATGACATTTTTCGAAATTAAGAACTAAGTTGGTTTCTACGCATTTTTTAAGAACAAGTTTTAAATGTCCTAAGCATGCATCGAAACTATCCCCATTGACGGTGAAATCATCCATAAAAACTTCCATAAAATTCTCAATATATTCCGAAAAAATACTTATCATGCACCGTTGGAAGGTGTCGGGAGCATTGCAAAGTCCAAATGGCATTCTGCGGTATGCAAAGGTGCTAAAAGGACATGTGAAGGTCGTTTTCTCTTGATCCTCCAGAACGATGGCTATTTGGAAATAGTCCGAATACCCATCCAAGAAACAGTAAAAGGGGTGACCTGCAAGGCGTTCAAGCATTTGGTCAATAAAGGGCAAAGTAATATAAAATGACCTTTATGAGTTACCGTGTTTAGTTTGCGTAGTCAATGCAAACTCTCCGTCCGGTTTGTGTCTTGCTCGGGACCATCTCACCGTATTGGTTTTCCACCATGGTGATACCCCCTTTCTTCGGAACCACTTGGGTTGGACTAACCCACTTGCTATCTGAAATCGGAAATAATATATCCGCTTGGATGAGCTTCAATACCTCCTTTTTGACCACATCTATCATTGGCGGATTCAATCTTCGTTGGGGTTGCCTAGATGGTTTTGCCTCTTCCTCAAGGAGGATCCTATGCATACATGTGGAGGGACTAATCCCCTTGATGTCCACAATGTTCCAACCAAGAGCCGTCTTGTGCTCTTCCAAATTCTTCACCAACTTCTCTTCTTGAATGTGGGACAACTTGCTAGAAATGATTACCGGCAAGGTGTTGTTTTCCCCTAGAAAGGCATATTTGAGATGTGGTGGAAGGTCTTTCAATTCTATCTCCGGTGCCTACACTATAGACGGAACAATCTTTTCGCTTGGAGTTAGCAATGTGGGCCCAATGGCCAAAGGGGAGATAGGGAGCCTTTTGTGCCCATCCAATTGAGCTAGAACTTCGTACATGCTAGATGTTAATGCATAATCCGAAGTATGAATGTCAATATCATGTTCAATTATTTTTTCAATTCATCTATGTCGGATATGTCAAAACATCTTGAATAATAGGATCAATAACATCAATATCAAAAAGAGAATGATCATCAATAGGGTGTTTAATTGCATCATAACTGTTTAACTCAACTACTTCCCCATCGAATGCCATAGTCAATTTACCACTAACATAATCAATTTTCGTCCTAGCGGTTTTTAGAAAAGGTCTTCCTAACAAGATAGTTGCAGCATGTGAATCATTTTCCATATCCATCACAAAGAAATCAGCAGGAAAAATCAGATTATCAACCATTACTAATACATCTTCAATAATCCCTTTCGGGTAAACGCTTGATCTATCAGTAAGTTGGACTACAATCTGAGTTTCAATGAGTAACCCAAGGCCAAGATAATGGTAGATGGAGTACGGAAGAACATTAATGGAAGCACCTAAATCAAGCATTGCTTTATCAAAACGAGTAACGCAAGGAATGCTTACCATGCCCGGATCACTACAATTTTTGGGCATTCGGCGTTGGAAGATAACGGATACATGCTCACTAACTTGCACCTTCTGCTTTCCCTTCAGCTTCTGGTTCCTCTTGATGGTGCAGAGTTCCTTCAAAAAACAAGCATATTTAGGAATACTCTTCACAAGTTTAAGGAGGGGGATATTTACCTCGCATTTGGAAGATGTCTCAAAGAGATCCTTATCCTCAATCACCCTTCGCTCCTTCAATGCTTCAGGAATAGGGGCCGGAGGTTTCTCTGCATATAGAGGGGGAAAGCTAGGACGGATGTAAGGATCCTCTTCAGCAGAACCCTCTGTCGACTTTTCCGAAGGGGCGAATGGTTGCATGCGCAGGGGCGACTCAGGGGCTGTCACCACAGGGGCGGCGACATCCAGCCGCAGGGGCGGCATCTGCACAGAGGGTGACGCAGTTGCAGCCGCAGGGGCGGCCGTGGGGACATCAGACTCCTTAGGGTTTACGACCGTCTGGGAGGGCAAGTTTCCGGAGGATCGAGCTACGATCCTTCTCATGCCCTCCACCATTTGCCCAACCTGTTTTTCGAGGTTTTTGATGCTAGACTTTGTAGTTTGGACATGGGTAGCAAAGTGTTTAGTTAAAACCTGCAACATATCTTCAGTGGATTGAGACTTACCTTGGCGGGGCTGCTGTTGCTAGTTTTGTTGATCCCTCCATTGATAATTTTGTTGATCACGCCAATTGGGCACATAGTTTTCTCCATATGGATCATTCCTTGGATGCTGCTGCTGTTGTTGACCATATCATACAGCATTTACGTCCGCAGCATCGTCCCGGACTTGTGGACATAAGTCCGTAAGGTGGAAAGGGTCAGCACAAACTCCACAAGCCTTGAGTTGTTGTGGGGTTCCTATCAAAGTCAACCTCTTAACCATCTCTTTTGGTTTAGCTATTTCTTGTACAATCTCTGGACGGCTGGGATTAATGGCATGGACCTCTCTTTTGGTAGAGGATCTTCCAAAGTTCCGTGTACCTTCCGCCATTTTCTGCATTTTTTCCATAGCAACTTCAGGAATAGAGTTAAGAATGTTACCTCCACAAGAGGCAACCACTATCCTTCTTTCATTGTCCAACAAACCGTTGTACAAATAAAGCACTAAGTCCTGTGTGGAGTATTTGTGGAAAGGGCAACTTGATCTCAATTTGACAAAGCGCTCGAAGTACTCATAAAGAGTTTTGTCTGCTTCTTCCTCTATGTTACTTATGGCCTTCTTCAAGTTGTTTGCCTTCTTAGCGGGGAAGTACTTCTCCAAAAAGGCCTTGTGGAGATTCTCCCATGTGCCGATGCTACCGGACGGAAGATGGTAGTAACAATCATCCACCCCATCCTTGAGAGTGAAGATCTCATCTTGATTTGTTCTTCAGTGACATTGGCCGGCTTCATGGTCATACACACGGTATTGAACTTCCCAAGGTGTTTGATGGGGTCTTCACCACTTAACCCATGGAAGGATGGAAGCAAGTGGATCAGCCCTGCTTTGAGCTCAAAGTTTACTCCTTCCCCAATTTCCGGTATGGTGACCGCAAGAGGGTGTTGAGTCAAATCCGGCTGCGTGAGTTGATGGAGAGTTCGGTTCGCCATCTCTTCTCGGGTTCGTTGTTGCCTACGTAGTCGTGTGTGTTCTTTAAATTTCTGGATCAAATGGAGCAAAATCGGAGTTAGTAGCACGGGTTTGAACCATGAAAATGGTCCAAACCAATAATCAATAATCAAAGTAAATCAAAACAAAAACAAAGACTCCCCGGCAACGGCGCCAAATTTGACGAAGCTAAAAACCTATGGTCGTTGTCTTTTAGCTTAAGTCAAAGTAGTTACCTAACTTTACACTAAGTGGTTTGTATAGTGTAAGTAAGGGTCGATCCCAAGAGAGCCTTGTCAAGTAATGATTAGATTCAATTATCGCAATGCAACCAAATTGGGGGGATTGAAACAAGACAACAACAAAACGAAATCAAGTAAAGATGTGATAATAGAATGGAGAAAAGAGCTACACTAGGTTGAGTCTTAGCATGCACACTACTTTGGTTGGTTCTTTTTATAATATATTCATCAATGTCTCGTCTTGATCTTAGATATGTGTTGAGTCAACCGGCATCAACACAACTTAACAAGATTAGTGATCCGTAAACCTACAAGATCAAAGCACAAGTTAGCATTTTAATAAAGACAAAGAGATATACAGAATGCATAAACACCGTTAGACATTCTTTATAATTATATTCATTTTCCTTTATGTAATTACAACCAGCGTTCACCTAAAGGGTTACTACTAGATTAAGAACCCGAACCCAGAATCAATTAATCCTAGTTCTTTGCATGCAATTAGACACTTAAGATGATCAATCTAATTGGTAAGAAACATGCAAACATAAGTTAAAGCTCAAGAAATATAACACATATGCCTGAATAATACTTATATTGATAAAGACTTACAACCAAAGCAGCAATGTAGCTTTAAAACAACCCAATGTAGCAAGGAAACTTAGAAACTCATTACACTTGGAAGTAAGGGAAATAGAGCTTAAGTGGGAAAATGATGGACGATCCTAGCAATCAGTCATAGCTCTATTTATACTACAATTGACAGTAAATGGGAGTAAATTGGCCGTCCTAAACAGCCACCTTTAATGCCATAAAGGTGGTGCAAACATCCGGAGTAAAGTCCTCTGGCGCTAAACCGCGGGGGCGGGCTTGCAGGGCCACAGGGGCGGTTTAATGCTCTCCAAACGTCTGACTCTTCATCTTCATTTTGTTTCGGATGTCGAGCCGCAGGGGCGGCCCAATGTGACTGCAGGGGCGTTGACACTGGCTCTTCGGCTTCACAGCTTTGCAAGATGGTCCGCAGGCCGAGGCGCAGGGGCGCCGGCTTCGCTTCTTCCGAGTGAGTCACCGCAGGGGCGTCTAGAGGCGGCCACAGGGGCGGTTACATGCTTGTTCCGGGCGCTGGCGAAGGCGCATGCTGCGTTCTAGAGTGTAGTGCCACCCGCAGGGGTGGTGACACTGCTCCCCGGGGGCGGTGTGGCACCAGAAACTTATCTTCGTGAATGATCTTCAACTCCCAAGTGTTGCTAACATCTTCTTTTCCTTCATTTGGACTTCTTCTTCTGGATTAAGATTTTAGTAACACAAACCGACACTAAGACACTAAAAAGATGCTAAAAACCATCCTAATTGATAGTGATTCCATCACCTATCATCTACATATTTTGTGCTCCTTGTTTGATCACCCAAAACCCAACCAAAAATATTTTGTTTTGCATTTCTTTATTCCTTGCTCATATCTTAATCTTGGATTTACACTATAATTGATCATTTAATGGCTTAATTCACCTCAAACCTTGTGTTCGACCTCGGAATACTTTCCTTTCTAAGAAATGATCCGTACATTGCGGGTTCGCTAGGTAGTTTAGGAGAATAGATCGAGTTTATAAATGTAAATCTTTTTGTGATACTTTCTAGTGCGAACACTTATATATATATATATATATATATATATATATATATATATATATATATATATCTATCACAGATGGTGCGTACTAGAGCTACATTTGCTATGGGGCGAGGAAGGGGTCGACCACCTCTTCCACCTGCCGTAAGTGGATGAGGGCGTGCAGGAAGACCTCCACTAGCTAGAGGTCGGGGCCAAGCCCCAGTTGCTGACCCGCCTATCGCTGAGGTGTTCGCTGAAGAAGTTGTTGAGAGCGTTGTTCTTGAGGCTAGAAACGGGACCACTGCTAGGTCAGGAGCACACAGAGCACAGTCGACCGAGTCCATTCGAGTGTCCATCGGAGCTTCTGCATATCGCGACTACTGTAGAGAGTCGAGGAGGCCATCAGGACTAGAGGACTTGCAATAGCACTGCCAATACCTGCAAGATCAGCTGAGGTTTCGCAGAGAGTGACGCAGTTGGTTGCTGCACCTGCTAGAACTGCTGAGATTGATAGAGTTCTAGACGAGACGAGAGAGCCGAGACCCGACTATCGGTTGAAGGCTTTCAACCAGCTGAAGGTTCCTTCTTTCATAGGAAAGACTAGATTAGAGGTGGAGTTGTGGCTAGGACAGCTGGATTTTGCTATGGAGGCGATCTCTTGCCTAGAGAAACATCGAGTGGACATAGCACAGACGTTGTTGAAAGATCAGGCTCATTCCTGGTGGAGGACTACCCGCATCAAGGTTACGAGTTATGAGTAGATGAAGACTATGATCAGGGATCACCATTGTCTTGCAGCTATGAGTAGAGATCGTCTTCAGGATTTCCTTGAGGCTGGATTCGAGGATATCCCAATTGTTGAGATCATCATCAAGTTTCAGGAGGAGTTATCCTTGTTGGGTCCTTCTGCACCACCCGAGGATCAACATATCTATCTTTTCTCTCGGAGGTTGAGAGATTCTACACGCTCGTATCTTGTTGGTTTCCGTTGTGATTCTTTGACGGACTACCAGAACATGGGATAGAGGATTGCTCTAACTTTAACGAACACATGAACTACTATGAAGCATTGGAACAAGTTAACAATATATATATAGGAAATCAAAGGAACTATCAAAGGGGCAATGTTTACACAAGACCTTCCTCGAAGCATTAGAACGGGAAGTCGACAACTCCTAAAACAGGTGTCCATCATAAAGGAAATAGAAAAAAGGCTAAAAATAATTTTTTTTTTAAAAATGAAAAGAGTATAATAGCATATGCTCTATTCATAAGGGGAACTCTCATCTTAAATATATTAAGGATATATAATAACTTAATGAGAAGGGGTGTATTTTTATTAATTAGATAAGGAAGGAGGGATTATATTAATCCCGTAATTTTAACCTCTTTAACCAATATCGATCTATTACAGTTTCGTCTTTATATTAAACCTACAAATTATATTTTGGACTTAGTTGTATATATTAGCCTACACACAATTGCCCTATAGAATATATATATATATATATATATATATATATATATATATATATATATATATATATATATATATATATATATATAGTATAAATGCTATGAGAACAGACTTATCGTGTAATCATGAGAACAAATCCATAATTATTATTAGTTTTGTTATGAAGTGTCATATCATTTAATGTATTATTTGTAGTTATTGTTGGTTGAATGGATTATTCGTAGTTTTTGTTGGTTGAATGGATTATTCCTAATTATTATTATTCGTAATTATTATTAATTATGATATTTATTCTAAATCTCAACCCTTAATACTCACCGTCCGACGGTCTAAGATTGTTCTCATGATTACACGATAAGTCTGTTCTCATGAGAACTTTAAACAATAATAAAGTTATTGTGCTACGAGAAGTGTCATTTTAACCATGCTTTCTAATATGAGATTATATTATTTTTTTTGTTACAGTTTCTAGCTACTATCTCGCATGAAATCAGAGCCCCCAAGAATGGCATGCTCGTTACATTCATTTGGACTGACAATCTTTCTATTTTTTATTTGCAAGATTAAGCCTCTCTTTTTTTTCTTTTCCTAATCTATTTTCCATGCCATCGTGGTTCATAGGGATGCTTGCATTGCTTCTAGACAGGGGCGGCCCTTGGGTGGGGAGGGTGGACCCTCCGAAAAAAAATCGTTTTAAAATGGGTTATGGCTTCTTGTTTATAAAATTTTTTCTATGATTTATTAACTTTTTAAATATCAATATTATGTTGTTTTAAATCTTTCGCCGAAGTAAACGAAACTTCAAAAGAATTTCCCGTTTTAGGCTCGGAGTGAAATAATTCACCAAAATGCAAGAGATTTGTTATTTGAAGTAGAAGCGCAGTCTTAGATCGCACTATTATTTGTAAAACGCGTTGTCGAGGACAGCGTTTTAATATCCGAAATAAAGATAATAAAAAAATCACAAATAGAGGTGCGGTCCTAAACCGCAGCTATAGTGTAACGTTTTTGAAAGAAAAAAAACTAAAGAGGCGCGGTTATAGACGCGCCTATAGGACAGCTATTTTTTAAAAAAAATTTATAGGCGCGGTCGTGGACCGCGCCTTTAAGTGTAATGTTTTTTTAATTTTTTTTGTATTTTTGTTTATTGTAAGTAGATGACATATTGACTTTGTTTTTATCGCTATTTTCTTTTCATAGATATATTTATCGAAAATAAAATTTTGCCCCCCCCCTTTGAAAATCCTGCGTCCGCCACTGCTTCTAGATACAAGCTTAAGCCGACCCAGCGTGATTATGTTCAAGTATGCGGTCAGACATTGATAGCTTTGATAAATGAAGTGCTTGACCGGGCTAAAATTAAAGCTGGCAAGTAAGAGCTGAACTCTGTTCCTTTCAACCTTCGTCATATACTAGACGACGTGCTTTCCTTGTTCTCTGAGAAATCTAGGAAGAAGAGTATGAAGGTGAGCCTATTGTGTAACATCATCTAAAATTTGCCCTCAAATATTTTCTTCTTTCAATCCCTAGGTCTCCAAATGTTCTCAGGATTGCTTGGGATAAGCAAGGGCATAGTTTATGGTACCTCTGAGATAACCTAATAAATAGGTGGCAGCATGCCAATGAGGGACACGGGGGCAGGCTAGATATTGCTAAGTTGTTGGACAATGTAAAAAATATAAGGCTGAATGAGTGAGAGATAAAGTAGGCAACCAATCAGACGTTTGTAGGATCTGGATCCGGAAAGGATTGCCTGAATATGGGGAAAGGTAAGCATTTTGTTGCATGGGAAAATTTGTTGCCTTGCATGTGAGCATTTGAGTATCATGCAAAATATTATGAATATACTTCCTCTGATTGATGAGTAAACTAGATTGATCACGAGTGATCTCCATAAAAAGAAAGAAGTGTGCAGTGTCAAGATCTTTGATGGTAAAAGCAGTGTCAAGACACTGTTTGAGAGAAATAATATCAAAGGGAATATTTCCAGTGATAAGAACATCATCTACATAGATCAATGCAACAGTGATGCCAAGAGGAGAGTACTTGACAAACAAGGAATAATCCTTGTGAAATTGAACAAAATTAAGCCGAAGGAGATGTATGGTAATCTCAATATTCCATTGTCTACTAGCTTACTTAAGTCCATAGAGAGTCTTTTTTAGTCGACACACATGATCAGGTGGAGCTTTGGTGTAGCCTTGAGGAGGTAGCATAAAAAGCTCTTCATCAAGAAAATCATGGAGGAAGGCATTATTAATGTCGAGCTGATGAAGAGGCCATTTTCTAGCAACAACTAAGGCCAGAACCACACGAATTGTTGCAAATTTGGCTACTGGGAAGAAGGTATGTTTATAGTCTTTATCTTTGATTTGGTTGTAGCCTTTAGCAACCAAGTGTTCTTTATAACGTTTAATAGTATCATCGGCCTTATATTTCAACTTATAAGCCCAGTTGGAACCAATTGCAGATTTGCCAGGAGGAAGAGGAAGGATGTCCCAAGTGTCATTGAGTTCGAGGGCTTGAAATTCAGTTGTCATATCTACAAACCATGGAGGAGAATCTTTAGCATGAGAGTATCTAGAAGGTTCAAAGGAATTTATGGCATTGAAAAAGGCAAGGACAAAGTCAGGTGCATGAGAAGAGAGATCAAAATGAGCTACAAAAGCCATGGAATTGCAGGCATAATCCTGAAGGTATGAAAGTCGTGTTATGGTACGGGCAAGACGAGTGGAGGATATAAGGGAAGGTGGAGAAATAATTACTGGAGGTGAATAAATAATTAAAGGAGAGGAAGAAGATGAAGTAGGATAAGTGAATGGGACAATATTAGAATTGGCAAAGGAATTAGGAGATGGTGTAAGTGTAGAGGAAAAAGAAGGAGAGTGAAGGGATGGCTGGAAAGGATGAGTATGATCCTCATATGGAGATGGAGAGACTAGAGGAAAAGAAAGTGAATGAGAGTTGACGAGGTCAGATGTAGAAGAATGTTTGAAAGGAAAAATGTGCTCATGAAGGTGACATGACAACTAATGATAACTTTTTGGGTTTGTAGGTTAAAGAGCTTGTAAGATTTTTGTCCAGGTGGGTAGCCAAGCAAAATGCATGGAATAGACACAGGTCCAAACTTGTCTTTACGAGGAAGAAGGCTAAAGCAAAGGCAACCAATGACACGTAGATGACTATAAGAGGGCTTGTTGTTATGTAAAAGCTCGAATGGAGACTATCATCCAATCACTGGTGAAGGCATCAAATTGATTAGATATGTAGCAGTGAGAATACACTCTCCACAGAATGAAGAGGAAGGCTGGCATGAGGCCTAAGTGCTCGAGCGGTTTCAAGTGAGTGTTGATGCTTGTGTTCCACACCATTCTGTTGAGGAGCATAAGAAGTTGATCGATGATGAACAACGCCTGAAGCAAGGAAGAGATCTTGAAGCTGAAACTGCAAGAATTCAGCTTCATTGTCTAATCGAATAGTCTACACCTTTTTGTGAAATTGTGTTTTTACATAAGCCAAAAAATTAGCAAGGATCTTGAACACCTACTGCTTATTAGCCATTAAAAAATTTCAAGTGCAACGTGTATAGTCATCTACTTCAAAATTGCAGGAATTAAAGTGTCACACTTGTATTTTGGCTAAACAACATAGTTTGCCTTTTCCTATTAGTAAGTCGCATGCTCAATATGCTTTTCACTCACAAATGAAAAGCATATTGAGCATGCGACTTACTAATAGGAAAAGGAAAACTATGTTGTTTAGCCAAAATACAAGTGTGACACTTTAATTCCTGCAATTTTGAAGTCAAACAAGTATCAACATGATGAATTTTTAACTTATACAAATGACCAAGTCGATCGTGAACTAAAGTCATGTCACAGGGCTTTTGTCAAGTGTAGAAGCAACACATGTCAATTTCTATAGATTAGGAAATCCAAGCTTGTAAAGACCACCTTCCTTGTAACTAGTAGCAATGAGAGAGTCATTGATATGGTCCTTAAATAAACAAGAGTTGTGAGTGAAAATAACCTTCAAAGGTAAATCATGAATCATCTTAGTGACAAAAAGAAAATTATGCTTGAAGTGTGGTAAATAGAGCACATCATGATAGCAGAAGATAAGACCACAGTTCCACGATGGTACACTTCCTTGACATATCCATCAGGAAGACCAATAAGAATAGGCTTATCAAGCCCGTGTAACATGGAAAAATAATCCTTGCGGTAATGTGGTATGTAGCTCCAGAATCCACTATCCATGTACACATATTGACTGTAGTGATCACAAGGTGAGTAATATTACTTGCAAAATTAATTGAGGTTGTGGATTGCTTGTCCATCATAAGCTTGAGAGCTTCTTGATAAACTGCATTCACCATTGTTGGATCCATAGTTGAGGAAGGTGCTTGTGAATCTGGAAGTTCTAGAGGATTATCACTGATAACAACTTCCTAATTATTAGTTGATCCAAAAGAATGAGGATTAACACCTATAGATTTTTCATCCTTAGCTTTGAATTCTTTATACCAATCGGGAACTCTTGTAAGCTTGAAACAAGCTTCTCTCAAATGTCCTTTCTCCTTGCAATATGTACGCATTATGTCCATCTTTCTTTCTTAAAATCTCTCCTACTACCTACAATTTGTCTATATGGGATAGATTTAGAGACAATAAGTGCATCATGTGTATGTAAAGTGTGATTGGTAATCTCATCTGCTTTTCTACTTGAATGAACATGTGAAAGACTCGATTTATTGTAGGTAAAGTATCTAAGAACAAAAATGTGTTCATATTGCTCATTCATCCCATAAGAAATTGCATATCATGTTGCCTTTATCTCTCTGTTATTTTCTTAAGCAAATCACAACTACAATTAACTATGCCTCGACACATACATGAAGGAATAACATCCCCCAATAACAATTCATCCCATAATTTCTTCAATTTTTCAAAATAAGTTGCTACTGTGTTATTGTCTTGTTTCAGAGATGCTAAATCTTTGTGAATTTGGTAAATGAGAGGAGCATTTGATTCCTCAAACCTCTGGATAATGTCCTGCCAGAGTTCCTTTGAAAGATTTTGCATAAGTGGATATTTTTGCAATGTCTGACTTCATAGAATGCAAGGTCCAGCACCTAATCAAGTATTTTGCTCGAATCCATCTGGTACGCTATTCTTCATCTCCAACTGTTGGTTTTGCACATGATCCATCGATAAAACCTAGCTTTTGTTTGGCTCCTAGTGCCATGCGTATGCTTCTTCTCAAGGAAATAAAGTTGAAACCATTGAAGAGGACTGAAACAAGCTGCATTCCTGGATTGCCCAAATTGGACAAATACAAAGGATCATTCATGTTGTTGACTGTATTTTGATCCATGTTTGGATCACCTGTAAGATTCCAGATCCAAGCTCCAAGCTCCTTTCTGTTGGTCATGGAACTCGAAGAAGTAGAAGAGAATTATGTATGTGTTTGCATGGGAATTATGTGTAGGTGTGGAGAAAAGAAGATCAAAAAGGCGAAGCTCTGATACCATGATAAATGATATATATAGGAGATGAATTAATAACTCATATATTCGAGTAAGAGAAGATACAAGCATATATACTAAAGCAGCCCAAAAACTGATATTTGACACAGTTTGGTGTCGCCACCTCATTATTTTGCCACATGTCACAATATCATGAAGCCACATCCCTCAAAGTATCAAAGATTAGTTGATATTTAATTAATTATAATTTATAATTCTAAATAGTTAAGATTTGCAATCTAACAAAAGATATTAATATTTTATTTACTTATATTTTTAAATTTTCTATTGAGCTTTATTTTATTTTTTAAAACTTATAAACTTTATTTTTTATTTAATCTTAATATTTGGTTAGTTATACTTTTAATGCTCAATTAAACATGTTTTTTTTTTCTTTCTACAACTTATAAATAAATTTATTTAAATTTTTTAATCATCTTAATATTTTGTTTGCGTATGTTTTTTAGTTTCAATTTACTTTTTTTTTATAAAGCATATACTCTTAATCTTTGTTTACTCTTTCTTTTAGTTTTCAATTAAATTTTTTCCTTTTCTAAAGCTTATAAGCTTTATTTTTATTTAATCTTATAACTTTTTTTTACTTATTTTTTTGGTTTTCCATTGAACGTTGTTTTTTTTATACAACAAGCATCACATAACATGTAAAACATATTAACGTTATTTTTTTCTATTCAAAATGTGACCAACCAACAAGCATCACATAGCATGTAAAATATTTCTAACGTAATAAATTATCAAACATTTTTTTTTTGAAATGTTAATTGTATTGAATGGGGGTGGAAAGAATGTATAGGGGATGTCACAAAACAATCCCAATGTTTACAAGGCAACATCAGTAACGAAAGCAATAAGAGTGATCAAAGGCAACATCAGTATCAATGCTACAGAAAAAAAAAGATGAGGGGAATTAGGTGAAGTTGATGTTCAGCATGCGTGTCATATCAAGCGAGGGAGCAGTTCGGCCATACCAATTGTGCTCGAAATGAAGTTTGGTGGATCGAATGATCTCCCCATCATAGTCAATTTCTCTGGTGAAGGTGTTGCTATACACCATGTTGTTCCTAGCCCTCCAAACATGATAGATGAAAGATATGATAGACGCAATCCTGATCCTATCCATAGGGCTCGGGTTCAGCGTAGTCCCAGATTCTAGCCAAGGCCAAAGATTGTTGTTGTAAGGAGTAGGATAAGGTGTTCTGGTCCAACAAGAGACAATATCAAGGACCAGGGAGCTATAGCTACAATAGTACCAAAGGTGATCATCATTCTCAATTGCATTGTTGCATAGCTTACAAGAGTCGTTGCTGATCAAATTCCAGGATCTGATTTTGTCAAGAGAGGGGAGGCGTTTAAGAGCTGCAAGCCAAGCAATATAGCATCTCCTAGGCTGGTTAGATCTCAACCATATAGCTCTAAAGGGGTTAGGATGGGTGATAGGGTAGACATGTAAGAAAAAAGTATAGGCTTTTTTGTGAGAATAGGTGCTACTAGGGCAAGAGATAGCATCACCTTTCAAGTTGCCTTGGGGTGGTATAGGGATAGCATCTCTCACCATAAGCAGCTACTTCCAGAAAACACTGTGTTGAGGCTTCGCGGTGCAATTCCATATACAATTGCTTCCCTTGATCAAGTGACGTTTCACCCATGATTTCCAAATGTTAGGACTGCCCCTATCCAACTCATAAATGAGACTAGCGAAAGCGACCTTATTCCTCGCAACAAGATCAGGAAAGTCGAGCCCACCATGAACTTTAGAAGTACAAACGGAGGGCCAGGCCACCAAAGCCCTCTTGTTATTCTCAATCCCGGACCAGAAGTAAGATCGGATGAGCTTATTAATCATGGTAATAACCTTGGCAGGGAGCATAAACATGGAGTACCAATACTAGCTAACGGCAAAGAGAATGGATTTGACAACCTGAGCCCTCCCAGCATATGATAGGGACTTCGCACTCCAGGACTGAATACGTTTCAAACTTTTTTTATAAATACAATTACCATATAACCCGTGCAGGGCACGGGTATTAAAACTAGAGATATATTTATGAAACGTTATACCAGTAATTAAGCTTTAAGTATTCTCAAAATGATAAACCATTCACGAATGAAGAATATTGTCAAAATTGATGAGGTGACTGCACGAAATTAAGCAAAGTACCAATTCACGGGTTGTTCATTAAAAAATTATTAGCGCAAAAATCATTTAAAAAAACTGTTTAAAAAAACATTAATTAACAAATTAATTGTTTAATTGCCTAACGATTTTCTAATTAAAAAGTTGTTTTAACGAATTTTTCAGTGTTTTTTTGAAAAAATTGTTTAAAAACAATATTCATAATTTTTATCAAAAAAGAAATCGATACTTTCTTTAAGTACTAGTTTGTGTACATGGACTATTATATGTAATATTTGTTTGATTTAAGTACTAGTTTGTGTACAATGTGTATCGTAAATTGTTAGTTTGTAGTAGGGTGTTTATAATGGCACATAAAAGTGTCAATAATATAAGGGATTGACACTAAAATTGCCCATAACCCATTCTCGACGCTTTTTTAGTGTCCATAAATATTGAAAAATAGCGAAATATTATTGACCCTTGATAGTGTCAATAAATACGAATAAATATTGGCGGGAAGTTGGTGGACACAAATAGGGACGCTTGTAGTGTCGATAAATGCAAATAAATATTGGCGGGAACTTGCCGAACACAAATCTCGATGGTTTTTTTGTCGGTAAAGTTGAAACTATGTACCTACGATAGGCATCTATGAGAAAGTAAAAAAATAAGATAGGTGCAGGCAGGGTACGTTATTCTTTGACGACCAACTCACGTAAAGTATATATCTATCTATTTACATAAGAGTTGGCTTCTTGTTTTGGTGTGTATTAGTTTTGATATAACCATCCGAAAGTATATATCTACTTTAGGATGGGCTTTACTTTTGTTTCTAATTCATTTTCTTTTTTCATGATTGGAAAAGTTTACATTAAGATCAGGAAAACTAAATATTTCATTATGTTTGTATAGTTATCTTGATAATCTTAGGCTCTTCCGGTTGTTGAGATTTGATAACATGTTGATAAAAATTGACCTTGGACAAACACATGAAAGATTTTGAGCTACTAGGCCTTTTTTTAGTTTTGTTTTTAGTAAATGAACCCCATAATTTTTTACTACTTTCATTTAATGGTAGGTAAAAATAATTAACCCCTCTATTTTAAAAAAAAATAATTGATGTTTGTTATTTGTTATATAAGTGTAAGTTTTAATTTTTAATTACTGAATTTGTTTTTATTTTCTTTTATTTATTTTTTGCCTTTTTTATTTATTTATTTTCTTTTTATTTCTCATACCCGAATTATTTTTTGTTTTTTTTTGTCCTTTTTTAATTTTTATAATTTTCTGGTATGGGTTTCTTGTATGAAATTCATACCAGAAACTCATACCAGAATTTTTTTTGTTTTCTTTTTGTCCTTATTTATTTTTTATAATTTACATACCGGAATTTTACATACCGGAATTTATATACCATATACCGGAGTTTATATATGGTTGATATCTACACAACTATACTCAGTGTATGTAGGTTTCATACAATAAAACCCTAACTCTCCTCTTACCAGAAAACCCTAGGCAACTGAAGAAAAATAGGTTTAACACTTAAAAGTTCTAGGCCTATAACTAATATTCCTGAAATAAGCTTCACCATCTTCTACAAGCTCTTCATCTCCTACCAGAGTAAAAAGAAACGAAAATTCATTTAGAACTTGTTCAACAATATCAGAGTAAAATGAAATGAAAAGAAAAACGTTATTCCAATACAAAAATAGTAGAAGAAGGAGATGAAGCTATATATATTTGGATCTGGATGCAACTAACTATTTCAAATTTGCAATTTAATCTGCAATTTATTCATATTTGAAGAGTATTGAGCAATTAGAAAGATAAACCCTAGGATTACTGACAACACTTCGAATCTCAAATCGATAAAGGCAAAAACGCAAGAGGCGGTAATTGAGAAGAACGAAGACAAAATAGAAGCGCGAAAGAAACTTGGGAGAAAGCGGAGATGAATGAATGGACGAGCTGTCTTCTGCCAAAGACTACAAGCGGAGGAAAGCCGTCGGATTTTCCGGAGAGGTGTCTACGTCGGAATCGAAACAAAGACGATGGAGAAGAAAATCCACGAGGACAGAGCAAATTGTGACCCAGACCTTGAATTTCTCCAATGACAGTTCTTCCAATTCGTGTGTAGATTGCAAATGTAGTGAAGAACAAATCCAACTCCAAGGCCTTCTTCGAGGGATTCGGATCCAGTTAGGAGATCCATATCCGAAGGGGAAGAGAGTATGGAGAGGTGGATGAAGAGATTCGGGTTCATGGAGGTGATGAGTTGGAATCAGACGGCAAAGAGAGGAGGAAGGCAAAGAAGTGGAGGCGTTAGAGTTAGGGTTTTTGACAATAAAAATTAGAAGGGGTACATTAACCTAATTAAAAAAACTAAAAGCCTAGTTGCTAAACTAAGAACTAAAAAAAGTCTATTAACCAAACTTTTCAAGATAGAGATAGAACAAAGAGATTCTCATATTCTGTAATAATAGAAATTTGTTACAAAGAGGGTATATATACCCACATGTACAATCATTTTATTCTCCCTTATATGTCCTTTATCTATACAATATATCCTATACTTTTGACATGTACATATTATACCCATAGACCCCCCTCAAGCTGGATGTGGAGAAACCAATTTAAGCTTGGCAGATAAGAAGTAATGTTGTTTTTCTCCTAATGCTTTAGTAAACACATCAGCAAGCTGTAATGAAGAACGTACATGAACGGTTGAAATAAAACCTTTCTGGACTTCATCTCGGACATAATGGCAATCAAGTCGAAGGTGTTTGGTCCGTTCATGGAAGACAGGATTAGCAGCCAAATGTTGGGCAACTTTATTATCACAATGCATGGGAATTGGGAGAGGAATTTTGAGCTGAAAATCAGAAAGTAAGCCTTCAAGCCATACAACTTCAGATGCAGTAGCAGACATTGTCCAATACTCACTCTTAGCAGATGATTTGGACACGGTTTTTTGTTTCTTACTCTTTCATGAAACAAGAGAAGATCCCAAAAATAAGCAATATCCTATAATGGACTTACATGTGAAGGCACATGAACCCCAGTCAGCATCACTGTATGATGTAATATATAAATTAGAATCCACTGGGTAAAAGAAAGTAAGATGTACTGTCCCATGCAAATATCTAAGAAGGTGAATGGCAGCATTCCAATGTGGTAAGCGGGGACATGCTAAGAATTGACTTAGCTGATGAACTGTGAATGTGATGTCTGGTCGAGTGAGAGTCAAATATAAAAGACAGCCAATGAGCCTGCAATATGATTCAGGATCAGAATATAACTCTCCATCATCTGGTGTAAGTTTTAAGTTCCGTTGCATAGGAAAAGCACTAGGCTTGCATGAACTCATGTTGGTATCATGTAAAATATCCATAGTATACTTTCTTTGGTTTAAGAATAAAATAGTGGAAGTGCGAGAGATTTCCATGCCCAGAAAGAAACGAGCAAGACCCATATACTTAATAGTGAAGGCATGGTGACGAGCAAGAGCCATATCAATACTATTACAAGCAGCTATGTTATTAAAAGATGGAAAAAGAGCATAACTATCAAGCTTGTATAATCCACCATCCAAATATCCTTGAGCCAAGATATTGTCAGTAGTATGGTCTTGAAAGAAGCAACGACCATAATTAAACAGTCTTGCAAGAAGTCTGGACAATAATCTGATGAACAAAAAGTAGATTGTGTTTAAAATCAGGCATGAACAAGACATTATCCAAAGTGAGATTGGCATAAATAGGAACTGCTCCAGAATGAGTCACAATCTTCATAAAACCATCAGGGAGAGCTATCTGAATAGACTTGGATAAGAGAGTTAAATTGGAAAATAACTCTCGACAATAGCATATGTGATCAGTTGCTCCAAAATCAACAATCCAAACATGTGGTGGTGAAGATGCAATAGCCAGAAATGAATGTGTAATACCTGCGAAATTAATAGAACCTGATGTTCCGGTGCTTCCTGACTTGGCATTGAGGATCTTTAACATTTCTTGAAAAACCATGGAGACAGTATTAGGATCCATGGTTTTAGTTTTTGGATCATCCAGAGGAGTATGCAATAGTGAACTGGTAGATGCATTGGCTGCCAAAGAGGGATTTCTACTAGAATCTGTATTTTTGTCATTAGGAGGAGTTCTAGAATCTTTATACCAATCAGGAAATCCATAGAGCTTGAAGCAACTCTCCTTCAAGTGTCCTTTTTCCTTGCAATAATCACACTTCCTATCCCATTTTTCTTTGCGAAAATCATGTATGCTACCACCTGCTTGTCGATGAGGAGGTTGGCGTTCAGCTGCTAATGCTTCATGAGGGATAGCCAGTGTAAAGGTGACCTCTCTTTGCTTCTCCACTTGGAGAACCATGTGAAAGGCACGATTCAAAGAAGGTAATACTTCTAAAGACAGAATAGTGGATCTTACATGATCAAATTCATCATTAAGTCCCATAAGAAATTAAATAAGCCGAGTTTTAGCTTCTCTTTCAACCAGAAGTTTAGGGATCTCACATTTATAGTGGACAATTCCAGCACAACAACAAAGCATCATGTGCTTGCAATTCATCCCAAAGACGTTTCAATTTCCATAATAAACTGAAACCGTAGCATTTTCTTGTTTCATAGAGGTGAGATTTTTATGAATTTGATAGATCAAGGGAGCATTACAGATTTGATATCTCTCCAAGACTTCATCCCATAACTCTTTGGCAGACTCGACATAAGAGAATTGTTCTGCAACTTCACTTTTCATTGAATGAATCAACCAACATCGAATCATGTAATCAGCTCTAATCCAGCGAGCTACTTTCTTTATATCTTCACCATCCTTCACACAAGATCTAGTAATGAATCCTAGTTTCAGCTTCGCACCAAGTGCAATATGAACCCCCTTTTCCAGGACAAAAAATTCGAGCCATCAAACAGCGTTGAAACCAGTTGCATGCCAGGATTATCAAAAGGTGCCAAATAGAGTGGACCGGTCGAATTTCCAGGTAGAATACCTTCTGCTACAGACGAAGTATTTTTGTATTGATCATTCGGTTGAATTGGATTCGGATCTAGAGGATCCTCATCATGTGTATCACTATGATCATCCATAGATGATCAATGGAACAATCTGAAGAAATGTGTTTAGAAATTTCAGAAAAAACTCCGTCGCGCTAATACAATTTCAAGATAGAGATAGAACAAAGAGATTCTCATATTCTGTAATAACAGAAATCTGTTACAAAGAGGGTATATATACCCACATGTACAATCATCTTATTCTCCCTTATATGTCCTTTATCTATATAATATAGCCTATACTTTTGACATGTACATATTATACCCATAAAATTAGCCCACAAAACATTACGTTGTTGAAATTTAATTAATTAAAGGAATGTTTATTTAAGCATTCCTTTAATTAATTAAATTTCAACAACGTAATTGGTCAGTTAAAGTTGCTTATCAACCGAGGTAGTGTGTGTCATAGGATAGTAATTAGTGTGAATTAGTTATGATTTGTAAAACCGTGTGTTGGTGGATGTATACGCTCGCATAAAATCAACTTTATAAGTTTGATTATGATGCAAGTCAAAAGCTAATAGTGTGAAGTATTTGTGTTGTTTTTATTTGAATTGTGGATGTATACGCTCGCATGAAGTATTTGTGTTAGGTTATTGCAAGGTGTGTGAATATGATGTGAGGTTAACCGACAAGACTCATTGTGTCTTAGTGACATTATGGTTTATTAAAAATTCATAACAAAATTGAAAAATTCAACTCTTTATAAGTAGTTTAAAAAATAAGGGTTAGATGGGTAAGTAAACTGAACTCGTATTGCATGGGAGATTCGAATCCTGATTGATAGCCCCACCATTCATCCCTATTATCATATGAACTAATTGAATCTTGTTAACTCCACCTTGATAATAAGGCAAATCGATAATGGTTGATGAAAGCAAAAACCTTGGTTTCTAGGTTTTTGTAAGATCTTACAAGTTTTGGTAAAGACCTTACAGTATCTGGTAAGGCCTTACCATATTACAGAAAACCTTGGTTTTCAGGTTTCAGTAAGGCCTTACATGATCTGGTAAGACCTTACCAAAACTGGACAAAAACTACACTTGGGTTACGTACGTCCAAGCGGCTTTATTTCCTTCTTGTTGAGTTCTTTAAGGGATTTGATTTTAACAAATCTTTGATTTGTTTTAATTAAATCTTCTTGAGATAAATTGAAAGATTTCCTAAATCTCAACAACCATGTTTGACTTTACATCTCAACAAACGAATCTCAACAAACGAATCTCAACAAACAAATCTCAACAAACAAATCTCAACAAACAAGATTGGATCAAATCTCAACAACCAAGATCACCAAGATCACGCAGACAAGATCTTCTTCAACGTTCAAAATTGCTGATATGCTTGCCTATTTAAATAGACAAGGAAGAAGACACGAAATACATTCATTACCTACGACTGGAACACAAGTGATAAAACGACTCATCTTTTTCTTCTCACAAAGTGTTGATCTCACCTTCGAAGCTCTATCATTCTACTTCTCTGAGAGTGTGAGATCTTATTCGATCTTATAGTACAATTCAACTAGGATCATACAAACAGTTATTTATTCTAGGCACGTTGGATACTATTGTTGTATCTGGAGTACTTTAGTTTTTCTTTTGAGTGTGTGAGTTGCTAGATAAGAAGTGTAAGACTTCTGAGTTTAGAAGAGGGAAGGTCTTCTGAAGGTTGTATCTAGAGCTCATCAAGAAGAAGGAAAATAAAGCTACTTGGAATCCTAGGGTTGGATCAATCCTAGGCGGGGACTAGATCGTGTTGGTGACCGAACCTCGTTAACATATCGTGTGTCCTTTACTGCCGATCTCGTCTTACTCTTAACATTCCTGGTTTGTCTAAACCTTTACGTTTAATATCAATCTTAGAGAAACGAGTAAGGTCTTATAATTACTAGTAAGACTTTATCTCGTTTGATAAGGTTTTATCCTTTTGATAAGGTCTTACCTATCCTGAGATTGCGAAAAGTTTCCATACTCTATTCATACCCCCCTTCTAGAGTATTGGCTAAACTATTTATCTGCCTATTCCGCATTTCAATTGGTATCAGAGTCTAACTCACGTTTTCTTAGATATTATTATCTGTGAGGCTAATAAATGGAAGGTGAAGGTCAAGGCGGATTTGGTCAAGGAAGATCAATTTCTCGACCACCTCTTTTTGTAGGAAACAATTTTATGCACTGGAAATCCTTGATGCAGATGTTTATCATCGATCAAGATTTGGAGCTTTGGCATATTATCAAGAACGGACCTCACACTCCTACCAAGGAAGGTCCCGACAGTACAAGAGTAAACAAGACAGAAGCTTAATTCAATCAGAAAGATCAAGAGAGCGTGGCGAAAAATTACAAGGCCATTAATCTATTATATTGTGGTTTAAGTACTGATGAGTTTAATCGTATATCTTCATGTAGATCCGCTAAAGAAATATGGGATAAATTAGTGGTTACCTATGAAGGAACCAACCAGGTCAAAGAAACCAAAATAAGTATCTTTCTTAGACAATATGAATTGTTTAAAATGATCCAGATGAATCAGTCAAAGTAATGTTCACCCGTTTTACGGAGATCATTAATAATCTTGACTCACTGGGAAAGACTTTTAATAACGAAGAAAAAGTCAGAAAGATACTCAGATGCTTGCCTAAAGCGAAATGGGGTCCCAAAGTAACTACTATAGAAGAAGCACAAAACCTCAATACACTTGCTCTTGATGATTTGTTGGGCAAATTAATCACCCATGAATTGATCCTCAATGAGGACGATGGGGAAGTGCCAACAAACATTAAGAATTTGGCACTCAAGGCAAAGAAAGAGGAACCACTGGAAGATTCTGAAAGTGATGATGAAGATCCTTTTGTTCTTATCACAAGAGGACTAGCACGAATATTGAAAATAAAAAAGAAATTTTCAAACAAAGAAAATGCTGAATCATCTAAATACAAAGGTAAGTCTTCTAACCCCTTGAAAAAGAATCGTGTTCTAAATTGCTATGAATGTGGTGAAACAGATCATCTTGTCAAAGAATGTCCTCAAAAGAAGAAGAACAAATTCAAGAAAAAGGAATTTAGCAAGAAGGCTATGATAGCAGCTTGGAGCGATTCAGACTCCTCAAGTGATTCCGATTCTGAAGATGATCATGCAAACTTGTGCCTTATGGAAAAAACCGACAAAAATCAAGATCAACATCTGGATGGAATGGTAAGAGATCTTATATCCAGCCCTACTGCTGTTTTATCAGAAGTACTGAAAAACATGATTTCTAATGAAGAAATTTACAGCAAAGAAATCAACATTTTACAAGAAAAGCTAAATGATCAGGAAACTTGCATAAGAATGCTTTCGTTGAAAGTTCAAGATCTTGACATCATACAATCAGATCTTGACACTACGGTTAAGGCCTTACGATCGGAAAATTTCGAACTAAAGGCAAACCTCTCATCTCTTAAGACATGTAATACTGACTTAGAGATTGAAATAGTGAAACTTTCTGAAAAATGTCAAGAACAGCAAATAGCTCTTGTGCAATTTACTAAATCTAAAGCTACTCTTGATAAAATGCTTGGAGAACAACAATTATCCTTAAACCGAAGTGGAATAGGCTATAACAGGAATTTTCCTGCAAAACCTACTACCACGTTCGTTAAAGCAAAAGGAAATTGGAGATCTCCTACTTGTTTCTTTTGTTGTAAAAAGGGTCATGTAAGGGAAACTTGTCCTTATAGAAGAACGGATCCATATATTATTAGAAATACCTTTCCTGTACGTCTAAATGAACGGGTAAAACACATATGGGTTCCTAAAGGGACTAGGCCACCTAACATGGTCTACCCCCATAATGGATCTAACTCTGTTTATTGGTCAAGCCGGAAGGATGATTTTCTGTTTTGCAGGATATCACCAAGACTCAAAAATGGATAATGGACAGTGGTTGTTCAAGACATATGAGTGGAAAAGAATCTCTTTTCGACACTCTCAAGAAGCAAATCACTGGCACATTAACTCTTGGTGACAAAGGAAAATGTGACATTCTTGGTATCGGTAACATTGGTCTTGATTCAAATAATAATATTAAAGATGTTTATTTGGTGGATGGCTTGAAATATAATCTCCTCAGTGTCTCTCATCTTTGTGATAAAGGAAATTGTGTTAGCTTTGACAAGAAGAAGTGTGAAGTTCGAGATGAGATAACTGGAAATTTGGTGCTAACAGCTTACAGGGATAACAATATATATGCTGTAAATCCTGACCAAATTGCAGGTACAAATTTAAAATGCCTCAAAGTCTTATCAGATGACTCAAGACTATGGCACAGACGACTCGGTCACATCAGTATGCACTCTCTTAAAAAACTCAAATCAAAGGATCTTGTAAGAGGTCTTCCTGACCTAAAATTCAAGGTAGATGATTTATGCAATGCTTGCTCAAGAGGTAAACATACTCGTAGTTCTTTTAAAAAGAAGCAAGTGGTAAGTACTACTAGACCTCTTGAACTTCTACACATGGATCTTTGTGGACCTATGCGTGTCAAATCTCCCAAAGGCAAGCAATACATTCTTGTTATTGTTGATGATTATTCTCGATTTACTTGGGTTTTCTTTCTTAAAATTAAATCGGAAGCACTTTTATATTTCTCAAAACTTTGTAAGGAGTTACAAACCTTGAAAAACCTACCAATCGTTTCTATTAGAAGTGATCATGGTAGAGAATTTGATCAATCAAACTTTGATGCATTTTATGAGAAATATGGAATTTCTCATAATTTTTCAGTTCCTAGAACACCTCAACAAAATGGGGTTGTGGAACGCAAGAACCCCACCCTAGAGGAAATATCTAGGACAATGCTATTAGAGAATGATTTGCCTAAGTCATACTGGGCAGAAGCTGTTAATATAGCAAATTACATTCTCAATAGATGTTTGATTCGATCAATGTTAAAGAAAACTCCTTATGAGCTTTTTAAAGGAAGAAAATCAAGCATATCTTACTTTAAACCATTTGGATGTACGTATTACGTACATAATAATGGGAAGGATAATCTTGGAAATTTTGATGCACGTAGCGACGAAGGTATATTTCTCGGATACTCGACTCAAAGCAAGGCTTATCGAGTATACAATAGACGTATCAAAGTAGTCAAAGAAAGTATCCATGTTTTGTTTGATGAAAATGATAATGGTATCTTGAGTGAGAGTCTTGCAGATCTCGACCTAAATAAACATGAGGAAGAGGAAGAAGAAGTCGATAATCAAAAGAACATCAGAAACATGCAGGAGCCATTTCAAGATCTTACAGACATATCACAAGGTCTTGAAATAACGTCTCAAGGTCTTACAAATGAAACCAGTCCTGAAGATATACCACCTCCTGAGGAACAAGAGCCGTCTTCTCCGCAACCTATTAGTTTCGAACCTGATACTTATAATCAGAGAAATGCCCGGAGGAAATTCAAACATGCATCATCCCATTCAACTCAGGATATCATTTCTAATCCCTCATCTGGAATACAAACTCGTTTTAAATTAAAAGACTTATGTGCCTTTCATGCTTTTGTATCTCTTGTAGAACCTAAAAAGTATACCGAAGCTCTTCAAGAACCTGACTGGATTATCGCTATGCAAGATGAGCTAAACGAGTTTGAGCAAAATAAAGTATGGACACTTACAGCAAGACCCAAAGGTAAATCAGTTATCGGAACAAGATGGGTCTTTCGAAACAAACTGGATGAAAGTGGTAATGTCATTCGGAATAAAGCTCGTCTTGTAGCTCAAGGTTACAATCAGGAGGAAGGTATTGACTACAAGGAAACTTTTGCTCCCGTAGCCAGGCTTGAAGCCATTCGCATACTTCTTGCTTTTGCATCTTACATGAGTATAAACTTTTTCAAATGGACGTAAAATGCGCCTTTTTGAATGGTTATTTAGATGAAGAAGTTTATGTTGCTCAACCTCCCAGTTTTGAAAGTAATGAATTTTCAGATCATGTTTTCAAGCTTGACAAAGCTCTTTACGGCTTAAAGCAAGCCCCAATAGCTTGGTATGAGCGACTTTCAAAATATCTTCTAGAAAATAACTTCAAGAGAGGGTTGATTGACAAAACTTTATTCATTAAAACTCATGGAAAGAATATTCTTGTTGTTCAAATTTATGTAGATGATATCTTGTTTGGAGCAACTAATGAATCCCTTTGCAAGGAATTTTCTGACATCATGTGCAAGGAATTTGAGATGAGTATGATGGGAGAATTAAACTTCTTTCTTGGACTTCAAGTACATCAAAGTAAAAAGGGTATCTTCCTAAATCAAGGAAAGTACACAAGAGACATTCTGAAGAAGTTTAAGATGAATGAATAAAAAATAGCCAAAACACCAATGAGCTCTACTCTCTCTCTGGATCAAGACCTACCGGTAAACAAGTAAATCAAAAAGAATATCGAGGTATGATTGGATCCTTACTATATCTTACTGCAAGTAGACGTGACATTATGTTTAGCGTTTGCATGTGTGCTAGATTTCAAGCTAACCCAAAGGAATCACATCTCATTGCGGTAAAGCGGATATTAAGATATCTTAATGGCGCAAAAGATATAGGTCTATGGTATCCCACACAAAGTAGTTTCGGTCTTGTCGGATATTCCGATACTGATTTTGCAGGATATAAAGTGGATAGAAAAAGTACTTCAGGGTGTTGTCAATTTCTTGGTACATCTTTAATAAGTTGGCATTCCAAGAAGCAAAATTCGGTGGCTCTCTCAACAGCCGAAGCTGAATATATTGCTGTTGGAGCTTGTTGTTCGCAAATCTTATGGATTGCGCAACAACTCCAAGATCTTGGATTCAACTTTAAGGATATACCAATAAAATGTGACAATACTAGTGCTATTTCTATTTCCAAAAATCTTGTACAACATTCGAGAACGAAACATATAGATGTGAGACATCATTTTATACGTGATCATGTAGAAAAAGGTGATGTGTCTTTGACATTCATTTCTACTGATCTACAACTGGCCGATATCTTTACAAAACCTTTACCCGAAGAAAGATTCAACTTCATAAGGTTAGAACTTGGTATGCTTAACAGGGAGACACAAATGTAGGGGGAGCAATTATTGTTATACAATATTGATCTTATTCCCTACATTAAGACATTAAAATACATTTCAAGGCCTTACTAAATAATAGTATGTTCTTGATTTTATTTTTGATAAATTAATTTTGGATCAAATCTTTTAGTTATTATCTTTTTAGATAACTAACTAATAGATTCTGTTTGTGGAAATCTTCCTGTATTATATTTTGATCTTTTTAATTTTTCTTAAAATGTTACGAAGATTTTTTTTACAAAAAAGATTTCCCTCTCTCTCTCTCTCTATCATATCAAATCTTCAAAGATCTTTTCATGATTTTCTCTGAGCTTCATAAATACTCCGATTATCTCATCTTTCCTCTTCAAACCCTAAACTGCAATGGCTCCCAAGCGATCTTCAACTCAGTCCACTGCTCCAGCATCCAAGAAGCAGCGATCATCCGACAGAAAGGGCAAAGCTATTCAAGAAGTGTTTACTACCGATTCTGATTCTTCACGATCCCTTTCTCCTCCTCAGCAGATTTCTAAAGCCGTTTATCCCCCAGCTGCAAAGGCTAGACCGCAACATCGTCTTCGGTCACCACCTTCAGAGTTTGAGGTTAGTAATGAAGCACCATTTTCTTGGTTCTTAAATTTTACCAAAGCTGGGATGTGGAAAGATGGGTTTGCCAATCGTCCTCTGAGTTTTTGTGAAAATGTTGATGTGAATTTCCTTGAGTCTATGGATTTACCATGCATTAAGCTGTTGAAATGTTCAAACATCTGGAGTTTGTTCAATCTGGGAAATTTTGCATTTCCTCGTCTTACCCGACTCTTCTTTGTGAACCTTACTGCTCACCGAGAAAAAAGTGTTTTAACCCTACATTCCCAGATAAAAGGGCAGAAAATCACTCCTCTGCTTCTTCCTTGGCAATCATCTTAGGGATTCCTGATGAAATTGATATCATATCCCATCCTTTTAAAAGTGTGTGTATTGCTCATGCTCAGAAGACGTTTTTTGAGAAACAAACATCTTTTGTGGCTACCTCTTCAAACCAAAGCAAAAACAAACACATAATGTCCTAACTTTAGAGGCCAAGATTGTTTTCACTTTGCTTGCTAGATGTATTCTTCCACGAAAGCATTCCAGGGAGCTGATCATTGACAATCTCTTAGAGATTCTGGATTTAATTCTTACTGGGCATGTTATTGATGTTCCTAATCTCATCTTATCCTACATGCTGCACATTGTAAACACTCCTTTGACAGCCCCTCTTCCTTATGCCAATCTATTTCCAAAGATTTTCGAGTTCTTTGAAGTTGATACTACAGATGAAGATATAATTTCTCATAAAGGACAAATTGATGAGGATTGTTGGGGAAGGCTTGGGATTGAGAAAACATTATTTGGGGAATGGATTCTGAAGAAACATTAACAAACTGCTAAGCCTTCTTCTGAACAGAGAATTCAGGATTTGGAGGCAGAGGTGGATGCTCTGAGAAAGGATCTCAATACTGTTCGTGCTGATATTGTGGATAGACAAGATGACACACATGAGAAGCTGTTAATGGTAAATGAGAAGCTAAATCAGTTACTGTTTTTGACCTCTCTATCTCACAAGGCAACTACCTCAATCATGCCCCTGGATGAAGATGTTGTGCAACACATTCAAGAAGTGTGTCAAAATATTGTGATTAACTGTGAACGCAAAGTGTTAAAATGATGCATTCTTCGACCCACAGTACCTGAGCCATCGATCTTGACAGTAGAAGAATATGGTGTGGTCAAGAAATACAGAAATGAACAGGAAAAGCTAAGAGCAAAAATGATGGCAAATCACACAGTTCGTAATGCAAAGGATAGATGGAGGGAAAAGGTTCACAGTCGATTCCGCAAACCAGAAGATGGTCCTCCTTCTACTTATGGCCAATGGTTTCATGAAGTTGTGGAAGTCTCCGATGATGAAGACTGAATTTTAAAATATTTTCTTGCTGAAAGACAAAAAGGGGGAGAATATTTCTGTCTTTAAAAACCCTGGTTTGGTTTGGTTTGGTTTGGTTTGGTTGTTTCTGTTTTGAAAAACTTGATTTAATCTTTCTTTTTCAAAATTTGATCCTACATGTGTGCTACTGTTATATTGTTTGTTCAACTGCAGGTACATAGATCATAAGTTTTGTCTTTCATCAAGGGGGATATTGTTAACTCCACCTTGATAATAAGACATTACGATAATGGTTGATGAAAGCCAAAACCTTGGTTTCCAGGTTTTTGTAAGATCTTACAAGTTTTGGTAAAGACCTTACAGTATCTGGTAAGGCCTTACCACATTACAGAAAACCTTGGTTTCCAGGTTTCAGTAAGGCCTTACATGATCTGGTAAGACCTTACCAAAACTGGACAAAAACTACACTTGGGTTACGTACGTCCAAACGGCTTTATTTCCTTCTTGTTGAGTTCTTTAAGGGATTTGATTTTAACAAATCTTTGATTTGTTTTAATTAAATCTTCTTGAGATAAATTGGAAGATTTCCTAAATCTCAACAACCATGTTTGACTTCACATCTCAACAAACGAATCTCAACAAAGAAGATTGGATCAAATCTCAACAACCAAGATCACCAAGATCACGCAGACAAGATCTTCTTCAACATTCAAAATTGCTGATACGCTTGCCTATTTAAAGAGACAAGGAAGAAGACACGAAATACATTCATTACCTACGACTGGAACACAAGTGACAAATCGACTCATCTTTTTCTTCTCACAAAGTGTTGATCTCACCTTCGAAGCTCTATCATTCTACTTCTCTGAGAGTGTGAGATCTTATTCGATCTTATAGTACAACTAGGATCATACAAACAGTTATTTATTCTAGGCACGTTGGATACTATTGTTGTATTTGGAGTACTTTAGTTTTTCTTTTGAGTGTGTGAGTTGCTAGATAGGAAGTGTAAGACTTCTGAGTTTAGAAGAGGGAAGGTCTTCTGAAGGTTGTATCTAGAGCTCATCAAGAAGAAGGCAAATAAAGCTACTTGGAATCCTAGGGTTGGATCAATCCTAGGCGAGGACTAGGTCGTGTTGGTGACCGAACCTCGTTAACATATCGTGTGTCCTTTACTGCTGATCTCGTCTTACTCTTAACATTCCTGGTTTGTCTAAACCTTTATGTTTAATATCAATCTTAGAGAAACGAGTAAGGTCTTATAATTACTAGTAAGACTTCATCTCGTTTGATAAGGTTTTATTATTTTCGATAAGGTCTTACCTATCGTGAGATTGCGAAAAGTTTTCATACTCTATTCATCCCCTTCTAGAGTATTGGCTAAACTATTTATCTGCCTATTCCGCATGTCAAATCTCACGGTCCGTTACCCTTAAATCTTACTTGTAATACCTAATATTAATAGCTAATATTAATGCTCAATTTTAATTAGGATTTTAAATAGGTGAGTTGGGCAAATTGGCAACAACCGTTGCCACCGCTTGGTGGAACAAATCAATGTGTCGAAGGTGGACGGGCGGTGCTCGGCTCAAACCAATCGTTAATTGTTAGACGACATTGGAGAGGGCGGTGCTCGGCACAAACCAATTGTGAAATGTTAATTAAGGAGTAATAGATTTTGTTGAATCATGCATTAATGGCTGAGAGAGTGCGGTTTGAGAGTTTTTTACGGGAATTGAATACGGCGGACACCATCTTCTTCGTTTGTTGAGAGAATAACAATGTTAGCCTTTTTTTCTTTTTTAAATGTACGAAGGGTCTGGTTTGTAAAGCTAAGATCTTGAGTTTACTTCCTTAATTCTCTTAAAAAAAATTTTTGGGAAGTATGATGAACAAGAATATTGGGTTATGTAATGTTTAAGTTCCACTTGTCGATCTCTTTGAAGTGACACTTTATATTTTTTTTGTTGGTAAAGTTGAAACTACGTATCTACGATAGGCATCTATGAGAAAGTGAAGAAATAGGATATGTGCAGGGTACGTTATTCTTTGAATACCAACTCACGGAAAGTATATATCTATATATCTAGTTACATATATAAGAGTTGGCTTGTTGGTTTGGTGTGTACAAGTTTTCATATATAAAACCAGAGCGGTCTATCAATGGACGACATTCTATATCAAATGTTGTGGGATGAGGAAATGGAGGAACACCCTGATGAGAATGAGAAAGCGGAGGCAATGTTAGATGTAGAGGAAGAAGATGAGTTTAATAAGCGATGGGAAAAGCATAATAAGAAAGTCGGAGGGATCATAGCTTTGAAGGGCCTTCCCACCACTGCCAAGACAGAAGTTGCTAAGCGTATAGGAAAATGGGCGAAATGCCCTGTGCTTTGCATACAAGATTTCATCGTCATCCGAGAGGACGACGATGATCCGAGTTTAATCTTACAAAATGGGTTTGAGATTCTGTGCAGGGTGGCAAAGCGCAACTTATCAAGGGGAGTTGCTGGCAATTCAAAACTGGTGGTCATCAAGTCCCGTCTCGACTCCACCTTTGAGCTCAAACTGCTGCAAGACCTCGCTAGTGACAGGTATCCACTCTTGATCATAGAGTGTCGCATCACAAACCCCTACCACTGGAAATCTAGATTGGATTTTTTTGGTGGTGCTGAGTGGGTCAAGGACAATTGGTGGCATAAGCAACATAGGTTGTGGTTTTCGAGTCATAAGCTGGACAAGTACAATCGGTGGTATAGGCCGAGGAATTGGATTGAATTGGAGAAGTTTCGCGATGAATTTGTTGATCATTTCGATGCTCAAGCTCTAGTTGGTAAATATGGTCGTCTCAGAAGGCTGGTGGTTGATCCTTATGATGATATCTTCATACCTCCATCTATAGGCTCCTCTCAAGTTGATTCTTATGATATCATCTTATCTCCATCTATGGGCTTGCCTGAGGATTTCATTCACGCTATCATATATCTCCTCACTGCACCAAAACTGGAGATAGAAGAGTATTACACAGTGCAACTCTCTCAACTGCGTCCACTTCTCTTTGAGAAGAGACTATGTTTCGCCTCCTCCAAAGGAAAGCGAGACAACCTATGTGCCAATGGTGATTGCGTCCTCCAAAGCAAAACCCTAGTTACGGACGACGGTGATTGTGGAAGGTGTAGCAAGCCAGTTATGGGGGACGCCTACGCTTGCCGCCTTTGTAGGCTTGTTTTGCACAAACCATGCGCCGAGGAGATCAACTTTCGTGTATTGGCATCTGGTGAGATGTGGTATGACTACGAGTCATATCTGGGAGAGAAGGTTGCTTGCAAGTCTTGCAGCGATGAAAGAAAAGGATATTCTCCCGGATGCGGATCGTGCCTCTTCCAAAGACACCTCAAATGTGGACCATTACCAACTATTATCCACCATGACTGTCATACGCAATTCCTTACCATACAGCTTAGCCCTCATAGCTTTAGTTGCCAGGCGTGCGGATATCGCCGACAGATAACTGGTTACCCCTACTACTGCTGCAAGGAATATGGATTCTACTATCACTTGCAATGTATGTTTTTACCTGTAGAGGTGATGAAGCACAGACATGGTGGATATGTGCATCCCATGAAGCTCAACTACTCTCGCCATCCCAACGACCAAGAGGAGGCCTACTGGTGCGACGTATGCTATGCAGACATGAACCCACAACATTGGTTTTATTCTTGCCAAAAATGTCCCCAATTTGCTGCTCATATAGGCTGTACTATTGGTGCTTACCAAAACTTCTACAATTTGGAAGGTGCTAAATTTGTTCACCAACTTCAAACTCAGTTTGAAGTTGCCATGATGAACAAGTCAGAAGTAGCTCTTCCTAAATTCTTGTTTATCCGTGTGGGGCAGTTGATGGACAAATATTTTATACCATTGTTTTAAACTAATGGCCAAAATTTGTTCATCTATTAAACACTTACGGAAATAATATATCTACTTCCAATTATTATACGAGGTTAATTTTATAAAATTGTTCTTTTTTATTATCATCTATCTAAACATGCATAATATCGATTTTACAAAAAATATATTTTTATATTATCTATTAATTCACATGTTATGAAATTAAATGATTTTAACCAGATCTATTAGTAAATAACTTTACATGATATGAATAAAATAATATTAAATCACATTTTAGTGTTGAGATAACATTAGAAAAAAAAAATTTTAATGACAGAATAATTTATAAATATTTTCAAATCTCATTCATACATTAGAACTAAAGAAGTAACTTTGATGTAAAAATTTTACAACTCCAGCATAAATTTTTTTTTTACTTCAAACTTTTCATATAAATGACTATTATATTTTATTTATATAATTTTATTATATGTTTCAAATAAATAATTTAAAAAGAGTTGGTCAAATTAGATAAGTAAAAATTGAAGAGGTACATAAACCTAATGAAAGAGGAGATTTTTCTCTACTTTTTGAACAATCAATAGTTTCGCGATGAATTTGTAGATCATTTCGATGCTCAAGCTCTAGCTGGTAAATATGATCGTCTCAGAAGGCTGGTGCTTGATCCTTATGATGATATCTTCATACCTCCATCCATAGGCTCTCAAGTTGATTGTTATGATATCTTCTACGCATTTTTTCCACCCGCCGGCCTCAAGGTCTCGGCTTTGTCTTTTCCACTCGCTCCTCAAATATAGTCTTCGTCTTCAGATCCCGTCTTCCCACTGTTCCCATTCGCCGGCCTAATCTATAAGCATCATTCCCCTTCACTAATTTGAGGGTTTCACTCTTCACATACTTCGTCGTGTTCTTCTTCATATATTGGCAACACACTTTAGTCTTTAGATCTTTCTTCTCCAGTCTTATATCTTCCATCCATCGTATGTCCATATTTTCTTTCCTCCTCAGTCACCTGCCACACAATCACATACCCAAGTAAGACTTAGGGTTTCACTAATTTGTTTACTGGAATATTCAGTCTTTTTTCGTCACTCCACAAATCTTAATTCCATCTTTCTTCTTCACTCAACATCAGGTTAGACTCTTGTCAACTGGAATATCTTTAATGTTTAGCATCAGTCAATTATGTGTATAGAACTATCAATGAGTCAATCATAAATTACTACAAACTGCAAGCGTTTATGTGTTTGAGAATAAACAGAGGTGTAACAATAGGATCGAACATAACTATCAACGAATCAATCATAAAGTTTAGCATCCACCGTTTATGTGTATAAAACCAAATTACTGCTTGATTTATTTATCAGTACAAAACCAAATTATTGCAAACTGCAAGCATCATTTGTGTATTGCAAACTACAAGCATCATTTGTGTACAAAACCAAAGTACTGCTTATTTTATTTGTTTACTGTTGAGTTAGAATCCACCATTTATGTATACAGATTGAAATTACTGATTGTAGAGAGTTTAGCATCCACCATTTTAGTGTACCGAACCAAATCACTTGTGCTTGTATAGAGTTTAGCATCTCCAACATAGTTTTTTTTTTTTGAATGGTTAATTGTATTGAGTGAGAAGGATTTACAAGAGAGCTACATGAGAGAAAGACAATAGCAAAGCAAGCTGATCAACAGATCTACAAATTAAGAATAGGACTAAGCGAGATTAAGGTGCAACAATCTAGCCATGTGAAGAGTAGTAGGGGATCGATCCTTCCAATTGGACTCAAAGTGAGTTTTGGTGGACTTGATGATCAAGCTAGCACACTCCACAGCACGAGTAAAGGTGTTGTTGAAGACCAAATGGTTTCTAACCATCCAGAGTTGGTAGATGAAAGAAGTGATGGAAGCGATCCGGATACTCTCAATTAGCGGCGGGTTGTGGTTGGTGCAGTTGCTGAGCCAACCCCAAAGATTATTATGGTAGGGAGGAGGGTAGGGAGTGATGGTCCAGCGAGACACAATGTCCAGGACAAGAGAACCGTAGCTGCAGTAGGTCCAGAGATGGTCATCGTCCTCAACGGAGTTGGTGCACAGCTTGCAGCGGTCATTGATAGATGGGTTCCAGGTCTTGATTCGGGCCAGGGTGGGAAGTCTCTTGTGGGCAGCAATCCAGGAGATGTATGTGCACTTTGGTATGTTAGATCTAAGTCAAATGGCCTTGAAAGGAGATGGGTGATTAAGGGGGGTATTTGGCTTGAACATTGCATAGACATTGTTGTGGGAAAAGGTTCCATTGGTGTTGGCCAGTGCCGAGTGGGGGATGGTGATATCGTCCCTAATCTTAAGGAGCATCTTCCAGAAGTGACTATGGTGATGCTTAGGCAAGCAGTTCCAGATGTTGCTAGATCTCTTGATGAGGTGAGTATTTGCCCAATTCGTCCATATGTTATTATCACCTTTATCAATCTCATAGATGAGACGGACAAGGCCTACTTTGTTGCGTGAGTGAAGATCAGGGAAGCCAAGACCACCCTCGGCTTTAGGGGAGCAGATCACGTTCCAGGCGATCAGAGCCCTCTTGCTATTCTCAATTCCCGACCAGAAGTACGAACGTACGAGAGAGTTGATCATGGTGATGACTCTAACAGGAAGCAAGAACAAAGAACTCCAGTATTGATTGATTGAGAGGAGGACCGACCTGATAAGCTGAGATCTACCAGCGTACGAGAGAGTTTTAGCACTCCATGATTGGATGCGGCTAGTCACTTTATGAATTAAGGGAAGAAAGTCCCTGATCTTAAGACGACTACTCCCGATGGGAACTCCAAGGTAAAGAAACGGAAGAGAGACAATGGACATTCCAATAGCAGCCGTGGTTTCATCCCTCTCGGCATTGGACATGCCCCCAGTGAAGAGAAGAGACTTGGTAGGGTTAATCATGAGACCAGAAGCGAGGCCAAAGGCATCAAGAGCGCCTTTGAGGATCTTAATGGACGGAATGTCACCCCTACAGAGGAGAAGAAGATCGTCTGCAAAGGTCAGGTGGGTGATGCTGGGGGAGGTGCACTTAGGATGGAAGTTGAACTCAGGGTTCAATGTGTCACGCTTGATCATTGCAGTGAGGCATTCCATAACTATGACAAACAGTGGTGGTGAGAGTGGACAGCCCTGACGTAACCCACGTCGCCCCTCGAAATGTCCGGATAGAGAACCGTTGATGTTGACCGAAAACGTAGTGGAAATGCATTCTTTGATCAGTACAACAAAATGGAGAGGGAAGCCCATCTTCAGTAGGCATTGGATGATAAAGGAGTGACTAACCGAGTCGAATGCCTTTGATAAATCAACCTTCATAGCAACCCTAGGAGAGATGTGTTTACGGCCATATTTGTGAAGCATCTCCTGGCATATTAACACGTTGTGTTTGATGGATCTTTTGGATACAAAAGCGCTCTGGTTGAAGCTGATGATCCCAGGGAGTATAGAGTTGAGTCTAGCAGAGAGAATTTTTGCTATAGTCTTGTAGATGGTGGAGCAGCAAGATATGGCCCTATATTCTGATGGTGTAAGGGGACAGTCATTCTTTGCAATCAGTGAGATGGATGTGTGATTCACTTGGCGTAGTAGTCTCCCATTAAGGAAGAAGTCCTGAATTGCAATGATGAAGTCGTCTCTAATAATATCCCAAGCTGATTTGAAGAACATGGAACTATAACCATCAGGACCAGGCGCTTTGTTGTCGCCTATGCTGAAGAGAGCCGTCTTGATTTCATCGGGTGTTACCATCATGCTCAGGGATGCATAGTCCACAGTGTTAATGGTAGGTAGGTCAACATCAGGGAAAGGGCTCGGAGAGTTAACACTTGACAAGCTAAGTGCATTCCTGAAGTGGTCAACAAAGGATTTATCAATGGAATCCGGATCATCAGTTAGGATGCCATCACTGGTGCGGATTGTCTTGATGAGATTGGAACATCTACGGGTACGGATACTTTTGAAAAAGAAGGAGGTACACTGATCGCCATGTTTCACCCAGTTAGCTTTGGATAATTGGCAAAGCATGATGTGCAAGTTGCTATAACAGTCCTTCAAAGAGCTGGAGAGGTTCTTCTCCTCCATCAGGAGAGAGGCATTATGAAGATCCGTTTGTATTCTCTTCTGGATGTTATGTAGAGAGACATGTTGATCCTGGATTTTAGTATGGAGTTCTTCAATCTTAGCACCGGGGAACCTCTTGAGGACAGGCTTGAGAAGTTGTAGCTTCTTAGTAAGCTTGAACATATGATTGCCATTGATTTCAGTTTCCCATACCCTCTTAACGCAGTCCAGGAAGTTGTCATGATGAATCCATGCATTATTGAATCTGAAAGGGGCATTGCGCTTAGCATCATAGGGTTCAGTGAAGAGTAAGGCCGGAGAGTGATCCAAAAGGTAAGCAAGGCCGAAGTGAGCCTTAGACTGGGGAAAGGCGATGTGCCATGTCTTGTTGGTAATAATCCTGTCCAGTTTACTCCCAATCCGACTATCAGTCTGTTTATTGTTCCATGTAAACTTGCAGCCTGAGGCGGGGTGATCAGAAAACTGATTTAGTTCGAAGCATGTTTCAAGCTCGTCAGACGTTTGAGTGATTGCAGGTAGGTTGTTTGTTGTCCTCTCATCCGGTGTGAGTGTTACGTTAAAATCACCAAGTAGAGCCCATGGGGTGTTTTGGATAAGCTGTTTTAGTGTAGATATGGTGTCCCAAAGACTGGATCTATCCTCAGGAGAATTGTGGGCGTAGATAAAGGAAAGATCAGCCACAGTAGCACGGTTTGGGTTAGAAAGCGGGGTTGTGACTTGGCAGTGGATTAACTAATCGGTTGAGATTAGGGTTGTAAGGTGAAGTTTAGATGGATTCCACCAAACCCAAATACGACAGTTACGGGCAATAGAACCATTAGACATGTGATTCCAAGAGGGGAAGAGGGATTTAGAGATTCTTTTCTCATTATTAGACCGCAACCTTGTTTCAAGGATAGCTAGGATGTCGAGGTTTTGCTTCTTAGCAAAGGATGGTATAGCTCTTTGTTTAGCAGGGTCATTAAGACCCCTGATGTTCCAGGAGCTTAGTCTACTTATCATTAGGGGTTATGGAAGGAACCATTGTAGCACTTGCTATCAATGGGAGGGATAAGGAGGGACAAATTGGGTGGGTTGGATGGTTAGAAGTTGAGGGAGGCGAGAGTTGTGATGCAGTGTTGAGAGTAGGTCCATTCATATGTGAATTCCAATCCCAAGATGGGATTGCTAGACAAGTCAAGTGTTAGAGCAGGGATTGGAGTCGAAGTAGAGTTGGGATGGACATGGTTTAAGTGGATGTCATGTGAGGAGGGAACCAAGCCAGATGGCTTTGTTGGTAGGGTAGTATGGTTTAGCTGGGCTGTCTTGGGTACTTGTCGAATTTTCTGAGATGGGTGGGGTGTTGGTAGGATGGGAGTAGGGTCTGGGTTGATGCAAGGGGCTCTTTGTTTGATAGGAGGAGGCTGGTAAACAGAAGAAGGCTAGGGATGGTTAGTTTTGTTCTTCTTGTCACAGCAATTGTGGCCAAAGAGCTTGCATGTTGAGCAATGGGGCGGGAGCCATTCATAGGAAATTTTCTGGATAAAAGATGTCCCTTCAGGGCCCTTCAGAGTAACTTCACGGAGAAGGGGCCGAGAGGCTTGGATATCAACCAAGATTCGAGCGAATCCAAGCCTATCATGATTAGCTGAGCACGTGTCTGTAAGAATAGGAGTGCCAAGCGCTGAGCCGATCTTAGCTAACATGTGCTGGGACCAAAATCTATAGTCTAGATCATGCAAGGTAACCCAGATTGGTAGAGATTCAAGGCTGGAGTAGTCAAGAGCTAGGTCATTGTTCCATCTCTTTAACAACAAGGTGGAGGACCCATTTGTGGCCCAAGGGCTGCCAGCCAAGACAGTGTTAAGGTCTTCCTCAGATGTAAAGTGGAAGACGAAAATCCCCCTCTCATTACGCATGAATTTCGGTTTGGGGATGGAGTTCCATGCTTCAGCAACAAAGCGATCCATACGGTGGTAGGATATGGGGCTGCCCAGCGGGAACCCAACCAAGGTAAGCTGCCATTTTTTGACGTTGTCATCAACCTCTTCATCAGTGAATGGGATGCATCCCGATTCAAGCCCAGGGATGAAAGGCAAAGGGACATGGTTATTGGCCACATTACGCAGGAGAATGTCTTTGAAGTTAATGCACGTGACGTTATGGCTTTCACTACGCTCAGCGCATGCATTTTTTGGGGGCTGGATGTCAAAAGTAAAGGTAGGGTGAGATGAAAGGCCGCTCGTGCTGTTGGCTTCGGGAAAAGAGATGTTCGGATTATTAACTTTCTTGGGATCCGAAGGGTCAGACGACGTCACCAACGGAGGGTCATCAGTACGCATCAACTTCTCGCACTGTCGAGCTTCACCAACACCAGCCAGGCAAGCCACCAGGGTAGCATCCGCTTCGTGGTGAGTGGGAGGAGGCCCATCAGAGGGTGTGGCATGCACCTGCGTGCCTGGTGTTAGCGGTGGGAAGAGTATGGTAGATGAGAGGGATGGTGAGTCGATGTGTTTTGGGTTAAGTCTTCTGTTGTTGGTGCGAATCAGGTCGTCCGGGATGGTCTCAACTGGTGTTTCCGGTGAGCTAGGGTTAGGGGAAGAAGGGGTAGTTGAGGGTATATTTTTTGATGGATGGTTTTTGCTTAAGGGGGGATGGTGTAGTTCGGAGATCTTGATGGTTTGCCGGCGGGACCTCCTAGTGCCAGCCATGGGACCAGCGAGGGAGTGGGCGGGGCGCGGCTGGGCAGCCGCACTGGGGTGGCGCAGGCGCCGGTTGATGAGGAGAGAGAAGAGAGCTCTGGAAGGGTTTTTTTCTTATCTTAGTTGATAATGATTCCAACATAGTTTATGAGTAGCCATATTATATGAAACTACTTGTTTTATTTGTTTATTGTTGAGTTAGTTAATAAGATGAATATAACCAAATTATTGTTGAGTTCATTTCTCTTTAACATAGTTACCTTAAACCGCTTGTTTGTAATTTATGTGTTTGAAATTTGTGGTGATAATAGCTAAGGATTAATCTTCATGCCCTCTAGTATATTCATCTCCATGTCCAGTTTAGATTTGATTTTTAGGTGCTTATTAATTGAAGCCGACAAGGACGCCGGCGGAGGCGGAGTCCGCATGCGCGAGGACTGGCGCGCATGCAGACTCCAAGTGAGCGTGACTAGAGTTGTCAAAAGTTGACCCGACCCGTGAAACCGACCCGACAAACCCGAGCCCGAACCCGACCTGGCCCCGAAAATTTTGAAAAAAAGAAAATACCCGGAACCGACCCGCTTGATATTGATTTAACCCGAAATAATAAATAACCCGAACGGTCGAACCCGAAAATGACCCGGACCCGATAAAACCCGAGTAGAATAACCCGATAACGACCCGACAACCCGAAGTAACCCGACCCGAAATGACCCAATAGCCCGAAGTAACCCGACCCAAAATGACCCGATAGCCCGAAGTAACCCGACCCGAAATGACCCGATAGCCCGAAGTAACCCGACCCAAAATGATCCGATAGCCTGAAGTAACCCGACCCGAAATGACCCGATTGCCCGAAGTAACCCGACCGAAATGACTCGATAGCCTGAAGTGACCCAACCCGAAATGACCTGTTAGCCCAAAGTAACCCGACTTGAAATGAGCCGCTAGCCCAAAATAACCCGACCCTAGATAACCTTGATAATGTGCAGTAAAATGATGTGATAGTATGAACTATAAACTATGAAGTAGTCCAAGCCCATATGACATGTTAATTCGGAGTAAATTGATAACAAAAAATAAAATTACACATTTAAACCTAAAATTTTAAAACAATAATACTCTTACATGTATCATAAGTTCATTACTCTTACATGTATCATAAGTTCATGATATGTATAAAATATGTTAAGTTTTCATCTTTTATTTTTCTCTTACAATATATAAAATTATTCAATTTGAATTAATAGAATTTGAGTTTTGAGTTAAATTGATAATTTGAAGGTTGAGATCATGTAGATAATTATGACCAGTAATAATTGAGATCATCTTGATAATTATGGCTAGTGATTAAGAAAGATAATTTATAAAAATTTAAGAAATTTAATAGTAATAAAAGGAAAGCAAATATTGATAAAATAAAAATCTAATATTTCCATATAAGTATTGTCTTCTCCTTTGCTAGTCACTAACATTTATGGATGTTTTGTACCGATATTTTTATTTAATCTAATTGTGTAATAATTAAACTTTTTGTATTATTATTTTAATGACATTTAAAATATCATTTTACTTCATTTAGATAATTTTCAATCAAAGGTTAATATTAACAAAGAATATATTCAATACATTATTTTTATCTTAATAAATCAAAGTAATTTATGTTTATTTTATCAAAATAATATAAAAAAGTAAAACAGAGAACAATTGTAACCAATATTGAATGGATTTAAAAATACTAAATAAATGTGTTTATTATTGTATTTCCTATTTAATAGCATTACTTTTTTATATTCATAAAATTTAAATGTCAAGATCTTTCAGCAAAATGCAAATTAAGGTTATAAAATAAGAAATATAATTGTAAATATTGAGATCTCCCGGTAAATTAAGGTTAGAGAATAAGAAAGATAATTTTATTACTTTTTAATCCATTCAATATTAGTTACATTTGTTCTCACACCCTAATATTATATTTTGTTTTTATTAGATTACTTTGATTAATTGAATAAACATAGATTAATTTAATTTCTTAAGATAAAAATAATGTAATGAAATATTTTTTGTTAATATTAACCCTTGCTCGACAATTAGCTAAATAAAGTAGAAGATAATTTTGAATGCCATTATAATAATAATAATAATAATAATAATAATAATAAAGACATTTTAATGAATATTAAATTAGATTAATTAAAAAATATCAATATAAAAGCATCTATAAACGTTAGTGATTAATAAAGGAAGAAGATAAACAACTTATATCAAAATACTAATAAATGTGTTTTGTTTTTCAATATTCTCTTTCCTTTTTAGTACCAGTAAATTTCTTATATTTTCATAAATTATCTTTCTTCACTAGCAATAATTATCGAGATAATTGTAATGATCACTCGTGTTAAATATCTCCCAGTTTTAAATTCGGATATCCATTCGATTCGTATTTGGTTGGATATCCGGCATTTTTCCATGATCGGATCGGATAATTATCCGGATGTCCGGTTGATCTGGAATCCAAAATATAGTATGCGAAATGATTTGGTTGGATCGGATCGGATTATTATCCACGGATATCCGGATGATCCGAATGACTTTTATTTGACCCGATTGATCCGGATATCCTCTTGATCTGAAAATGCAAAAATGATTTAGCCGGATCCGATATCCGATTGATCTAAATATCCGTTTGATCCGGATATATATTTGCTACTATGTTTATCACAAAATGTAATGAAAAAACAATTAAAAGGAACAAAACAAATCAAAGTAAAAATGATAAGTATATAGATGATAAAAAAAATAGAATATTAAAGTACGTTATAATAAGAAAAAAAAAGGTTTTAAAACAATAGATATCTATATCTTTACATTTTATAACTATATCTGAAAACGAGAGTACGAGACCAACTTATAATTAAAGATTATTATAGACATTCGTTCATTTAAATGAGACCAACTTCTATTAAAAAATTATTATTAAGACCAAATTATAATCATATTTATAAGAATTAATATTTTAAAATCATACCCACTTATAGTAAAAGATTATTATGAACTTATAAAGTAACCAAGTGTGCATAAGTTATTAAGTTGTAACAAATTAACATTATTAATTCATTGTTTTGGCTAACTCAAATATTTTTCCATTAAATACATATATTTTTTTAAATATAAATATTAGTACATACAATGTTGATTTATCCTTCATAAAACAAAACGGGTACTCGGATGCCTAAGACGATCTGGTGAGGCGATGAATCCGATGATCCACGGATATTTGGATATTCGATTATCCATGGATATCCGGTGAGCCACTGATCCATGAGTGTCCGGATAGGCGGATATCCATGATTATTCAAATATCCATGATTATTCGGATATTCGTGGATATTCGGATGCCTAAAACCTTGATCCGTATCCGATCCGTTGATCCAGGAAGATCTCCCGTATCGAATTCTAACCGGATCAAAACGGATACTAAAATATCGGAGTTTTTCGGATCGAGTCAACGAAATTTTCAGACCGGATTGGCAGATAATTAAAATTGGTTTTACCGCCCATACTAATCATATTGGCTAATAATTATCCGATCCAACAAAAATCATTTGCGGATTCCATATTTTATTAGACCAAAATATTCACATAACTAGGTAATTTTGATTTAACTCGAAAATTGCACCATCCAAAACCGATCTGAATAAAGATGTTAGAAATCATATCATCTTTGAGCAAACCGAACTTGACCCGCCTTAATTCGCACCTCTCAAAACATTAAAAATAAAAAATAATCCGGCCCGAAGTGACCCGAGAACCAACTAAACCGATTTGTTATGGCCCAAGAACCAAGTCTACCCGATAACCCGTTCCAACCCGAATAACTAGTACCCGACCCCAATTGACCCGATCCGAAACAACCCGCTAACAAAAACAAACCTATTTATACCCGACTCGATTTCAACCCGACTCCGTTTGACCCGACCCGAATTCGACCCGCGGACCCGTTTGACCCAACCCGAAATCGACCCGCCAACCCCGTTTGGCACCACGAAAAGAACCGATGCTACCCGATAACCCGTTTTAACCCGAACATTTGGTACCCGACCCAAACCGACCCGACCCGAAACAATCCGTTTAAAAACCAAGCCTACTTTTTACCCGACCCAATTCCAACCCGAGCTTGTTATAACCCGACCCGAACCCGACCTGTTAGCCCCGTTTGACAGCTCTAAGCGTGACCGCGCGCACTCGAAGTCCGCATGCGCGTCAGTCCTCGCGCATGCGGACTCCGCCTCCTCTGGCATTTTTTTTTCCGTTGTTTTTTTTGTTGTTGTTTTTATGTTTTATTTTATTTTTTTTAAACTAGAGTTTTATTTTGTGAATTCTCCACTTTGGTTTTTTATTATGAATTATCCATTTGAGTTTTATTTTTTTGTTTGTATTATTATTTCATTGCGCTCCCGGTAAACAAAATCAAAATATCAAGTACAACTAAAACATGATGACAACAATATATCAAAACCGCTAAAATATTATGACAACTAGGGTTGGGCACGGGACGGGACGGGATAGCGGTCGTCTCGCGTCCCGTCACGCAAGTTATTTGCTGGACGGGACGGGACGGGATTTATGACTTTTTTCTTCGTCCCGCGCGGGCCTTGTCCCATGTGGGACGGGCTGGACGGGACGGGACAGAACAGGATAAATCCCGCGCAAATTATGCACCGATTATATTCAATATGTATGATTGTTTTCCCTCAACTTTAAAGATACAAATGATCGGGAAAAAAAATCGATACCTAATTATCGATTCATGACGCCTACATTAGTAGTTAATACATTGAAAACAAATTCAAGTTACATCAAAGTGTCTTACCGATTTACATTCAAAAAATAATAACAAATAATTTACATAAAAGTACATTTATTTAACTATCGATTACAATTGTGGGAATCCACAAATACAAGGGTGATGGAACGGACTAGAGCAAGGGCGGCGATGGAACGAACAAGAGCAAGGCGGCGAACGGAGTAAACCAAGGGAGAGCAAAACCTCTAGTATTTTAGATCCAACCAAATGAGTCATAAAGAATGAGTGAATGACTGATGAAAAATTATTGAACTAACAATTTTGAAAATATAAAAATATTTTTAAAAATAATATTTTTTAAAAATTACAATTTATGTATGATATTAATCTATATAATATATATAAAAATATAAAAATATTATTTATGTATATGCGGGTCATTTTTGGGCTAATTTAGTTAGTAGGCCTTTTTAGATTATTGTTATATTAACTAGGCTTTTTATTTTTCCAGCTAAGTAAGTATACCCTTTTTTTTTTTTTAACAGTGGAAACCCTTCTCAGTTTCTCTCCCTCAAATGCCCTAGCCGTCACTCCTTCCTCTTCTGTGAAAACGCTTGGATTCCAGATGTCCGAACGAAGACATTGCAACTCCAACCCAAACGAAGGCGATGACGTTGCGGCTCCATCACCTGCCTTTCTCCTTCCTCTCCTGCCTTTCTCCTTCCTCTCCCTTATACCTGTGGCACCGACCCAAACGAAGACGATGACGTTGTTGATGTTGATGATATCGAGTCACTGAGGCCACAATCGTGCATGTACAAGTCCAATTTTCCGGGCAAGAAGTCGAGAGCCACATGACCGATCTAGATCTAGATCCAGATATGAAGCTCTCAACATCAGGCTATTACCATGACGGGCCATTCGGAGCTACTGGTGTCAAAAGGCTCAGGAGCATTGCTGGCTACGGTTTGTTTTCATATATCGTAGTTATTCCAATCTAAGTTCATTTTTTGCCCAAATTGACCATTTATACGGATTGTTGTTGACTAGGCTCAGGAGCATTGTTTCAAGCTTAGTAATTGAAGTCTAGCTGATTCTGAATGTACTAAATCACAACTTTTTGAGATCTTTCAAGCTTTAACTTGTAATTTGTTGTTAGTTAGGAGGACTTCAAATAGCTATTAAGCTTGATTGATATGGATGTAGGTGAAAAGGATAAGTTAGAGATTGAGAAGAGAAATTAAGCATTTGTAAGTTGTCATACAACTGGCTTACCATGTGGTATTGCCGATTTTGCAAACTCAGCAATGGGTATGGTTACCGATGATAATTTCCTGAGCTACTGGTGTCCCGGTATGATTATTGCCGGCATGAAAGTTGTTAAGATTGATGGCTCTCCTAGAATGGTGGAAATTTTGATCCTATATTTCTCTAATCTACTTAACATTCATTTGATATCATATTCACATTCTTGTTGCAATTTTCTGTTATGAGTGTCTGGTATGAATTTCATACCAAAAACTCATACCAGAAAATTATAAAAACTTAAAAAGGACCAAAAAAATAAAAAAAAACTTTTGTTATGAAAAAAAATGAACTTCTGGTACCAGAAAAATTCTTGTATGAAAAAATCCTGGTATGAATAAATTTCTGGTGTAAAAAAAATTCTGGTATAAAAAAAATTCTGGTATGAAAAAAATTTCTTGTATGAAATTTCTGGTATGACAAGTTCTGGTATGACAAAATTTTGGTATGAAAAAAATTTCTGGTATGAGAAATTTCTCGTACGAAAATTTCTGGTATGAAAATTTTGTATGAGAAATTCCGGTATGAGATATTCAGTCCAGAAAATAAAAAAGAAAATAAGAAATAAATAAAAAAAGGCAAGAAAAATAATAAAAGAAAACAAATTCAGTAATTAAAATTTAAAACTTATACTTATATAACAAATAACAAACATCATTTATTCTTTCTTTATAAATAGAAGGGTTAATAATTTTTACCTACTATTAAATGAAAGTGGTAAAAAATTTGGGGTACACTTTCTTAAACAAAAACTCAAAAAGGCCTAGTATGTCAAATTATCCCGTCATTTTTTGTTTCCAAATCCCGCCAGATCGGGACGGGACCGGGACGGGATTAAGCGGGATTTATGCCCACCCCTAATGACAACAGTATATGAAAATGACTAAAACATGATGTCAACAACATATGATAACGTCTAAAACATGATTACAAGCCAATTTCTGAAAACGGCTAAAGATATCCTGCAGGTAGTGTCTTCAACTCCCGGTGTCCGACGAAGCTCCTCATAATGTGCTATCCTTGCAATGAACGGCGCATCCCATCCATCAACACTTGGGTCGTGGTATTTTTTCCAATAATCACTCAACAACAGTAACGGGGCAATCTTATCTTGCTCATCCGGCCTTAACATATTTGAGTCCATTCTTTCTCTAAACTTGTTCAGCGTCGCTTGACTCGGGTTCGAACGATCATCATCATCATCACCAATATCACCATCGGAAAACTCAACCGGAATCCAGTGAACTTGCTTCCAAAATGGGTGTATTTGAGACAAATAAATAGGTCTACGAGCCGTGATTGCTAGCCTAAAGTCATGCACACATGGCACTCCATGAACCTCTCTCCAATAACTATCCCGACACCCTTCATCATCTCTTGTATGTCGAGTCTTGGTGTAATTATTCTAGAAGAGCGTGAAACACTCATTTGTGACGTAGTTGCGGAGCAAGTCAGATATCGGTATACGCACCTACAACATAACAAATAAATATTTAACAATGTTTACATCAATTCAAATTTCGGTATACCCACCTCTCGTGGAATCCTCTCCCGTGACATCTCTAGAGAAGCTTGTAACTTCTGGACATGGTCTGTGACCATCAAATGTATGCTATCACAAACCAGCTGAAATCCTCCAACACTAGAATCTAGTGTTTGCTTCAACAACTTGTGCGCGGACTCACACCTACAAAGAAAGGTTTATTACAAGAAACGAAGAAATGTTTTAACAATGTAGTGAATGTTTAAATAACTTACGCATTTGTCGTTCATGTGCCGAAATAATGATGTAGGTCAGTCCATGCTCGAACAATTGCCTCCTTGTACGGGTCCAGCCAAGTCGTCTCGAGATAGTTAATTAACCTCGGAGATGATTGCCAATAATCTCTCATTTCCAGCAAACGGCTTTGGTAGCTTCCATTGGATCTCGACTCGAACAAGGCATGACAATGAGATATGAAGAGGGCTTCCGCTTCCTTATTGCGCAAAACAAGGGCCGCTCTGTTAACTATGTTGCACTTTATGTGAAACGTGCACAATATATGCTTCACATCGGGAAATACTACACCCAGGGCGCTTATAAGACCAAGCTCACGATCAGTGGCAATCACCTCCGAGATCACGAGAATATTCCATAAGATCCTAAATAAAAATAACATAGAGTATTATTTTAAAAATGCACATCACTTTATTCTTAAATATCTAAACTACAATTCCGATTCTTTATTCTAAAATGTCTAAACTACAATTCCAATTCTCTATTCTAACATTGCTAATTCTATAATTTCGATTTCCTATTCTAGCATTGCTAATTCTATAATTTCGATTCTCTATTGTAACATTGCTAGTTCTATAGTTCCGATTCTCTATTCTTAAATGTCTAAAACTACAATTCTGATTCTCTATTCTAACATTGATAATTCTACAATTCCGACTAAATAAAACGACATAAAAGTAAAGTATAAATGAGTTTGTACACTTACTTCAAGTTGTGCGAGAATTTCTTCCGGATCACTATATTTTTCAATATCGAACGACCTAATAGAGCTTTCACCATCGGATTCTACATCTACTTCTTTGGAAAACGACGACATTTTAACGACTTTTTTTGTTTGCGTTGTTGAGGCTTGGATGTAAAAAATATAACGGGCAGATGATCTTTCAGTTTGTACACTTACTTCATGTAACACCCCAAATTATCGGAACTCGGGGAGCTACTGGTTAGGACCTCACAATGGGTCCCGACCTTGGTTTAACAACAACATTACTTGGATCTTACAACAAGGCACAAATGTACTTAAAACAATTTCGAAACATAATATTTTTATTGTATGAATGTACACATGTGACAGCCTTACAAAACATAAACATATACATAACATGCATGCTGTATGAGAGACTTCCCCGTCCCCATCTAATGAGTACGTGGACCCGGCTGACCATCCGTTCCGGATCACTCTGCAACTGTCTATCTCTAAGATCTACAACACGGATAAACCGTTAGCTAACAATCCAAAAATAAGCAGAATAAGGATAGCACAAACACACTCAAAAACAACATAAAACAATCATCATGCTGGCACACAAACCGGTCATTATCTAATAGTTAAGTGATTCACCTTATTCCATTTTACAATTGTGGCACGAGAATCTTAAGAGTTCTCGCCTCTGTTCCTTATCCAACTGGGTGTAGGTCTAGCTTACCTCCGCCGGTAGCATCACTACAAATCGAGTGTGGACTAGTCCCTAAAGAAACCCCCAGCACTCTCAAGCTAACTAAGCAGAATGCCACCGCTCGTTACTCTTAGGCTAAGGTATAGGTCGGTAGATAATTACTACTAAAATATAACTATAAACATATCATTCACACACCACCATCATTATCCACACTCATATCTAGAAGTCAGCTAAGTAAGCCCAAAGGACTTACCTGAATTCAAACATAATCTCGTTATCTCGACTCGGTCTGTAACCGCAGGAACTCAACCGCCTGTTATAAAAGGCAAGTGGATCAATAACATATTCCACTTAATTAGAAGTCTTTGACTTCTAAGATATTTAACTCTATCATCAGCTAAATTACCAAAATACCCTTATACGGATAAATGACTGTTTTACCCCTGGTCCCGAAACTTTATAAAATTCCATAACAAAGTTCTAAACTATTCTTTGGAACTCAAAACCACACTCAAACTCTCAAAGGAAAGTTTGCTAAAGATTTAGAAGAGTTAACTACATTCTTGACTTTCATAAAAAGTCGTCAAGGTCCGACTTTGGCTTAAGGTATGAGAACCGAATAAAAATATAAAAAGTCTAACAAAAATCTCTAAGTCTTTTATGCTATGCACTCTATCCATAGTATCCAGAATTTCCCAAAAATACATAATAATCACTTCTACACAAATTCTCAAAGTCGGTTCCCAAAACCATAAATTTATACTTAGCCAATTTTTGAGTTCTTTCTCAACAGCTCAACTAGCCTACTTTGAGCTCCTATGGATCTAGATCCGACCGTTGGATCGGTCTCAACTTTTGATATGTTGAACTATGTATGACACTCTATAACATACTAAAAACGGAACGGTGGATTATATTTCTAAGGTATCCAAACCTAAGCTCAAACATGACTGCACAACCCAGAAAATTCCAGCACTTAACAATTTCAGCAACATCCAGAAAACTGTTTAAGGTCTCAACTTCAAAAATTCATAACTCCTAAACCACTAGCTGGATTCATCCCAAATTTTAATATGTTCCACCACAATATGCCAACTATATCATATCCAACATTCAAGTCCAACAAAAGTCAATAATCCATCCAAATCTATTCTACAAAACTGAATCTCAAGCAGTTTTTTTCTCAAACTCAGCACACTTAGAAAACTGCATGAGAAGCCAACTTGATAAAATCATATCTCCTAAACTATAACTCAGAATAGGCTCAAATTTCAGTATGTTCTACACTGCAATACCAACAACAACATATCCAAAAACCAGGAGCAAAGGAAGAGTCTAGCTTACCCAGATCTATACTCGAAGTTGACTTTTCGTCAATGTCGGAAAACTGAGAAATGTAACAGCTCCTTGTAGCTGTTCCTTTGGCTGAATTATATGGACTCCTAGATGGTTTGGCATCAGCTATAAGCACATATACGACTCAAGTAAAGTAAGGAAGAAGGAGGGAGTCTTACGCACCTACAAGGCTCATAAGATGAGGAGGACAACGAGATCGAACTGTAGAGCGGTGAAGACTTTCCTGGGTGTTACTGTCTGTGGCGCGACTGGGCTGGCGAGGAGAAGGAAGAGGAGAGGTGGTTTCATCATCACAGATCTGTGTGCAGGAGGAAGCAATGGCGAGACCACTGGGACTGGTGCATACCGACACTAGGGGGCCTTTGTTTGCTGCGCGAGAACGTCCCATTCAGAAGCAAAGTGTGGCGACAGAAGGGGAAGGAGTACCTTAACGTTCCTCTACAATGTTGCTTCTGTTGTGCCCGGATGGAAGGTCGAAGAGGGAAGTGAGGACATGCGGCTGCTTACCATGTGAGACGTCTCTACAAAAGATCGATAAAGGTTCGATCTTGGCTTCGGTGAGACGCGCAGACGGTTGAGGAGATCGTCCATGCCGGATCTGGGCGCCAGTGTACGCGACAGAGATGAGGTTAGGAGGGTCGCAACATCCCGGACATGGATTTGGTTAGAAGCTCGACGCCGGCTGCGCGTAAGCTCCATCCGTGATTGTTGTTGTATGTGAAGGAAGGTAACGAAGAAGAGAGCCTACATAGATGGGAAGAGAGGACGGTTACGGTTCAAGGCGCAAATCTCGGTCTGTGAGATGTGTATCGGCGTGATGTCGATTGAGAGGAGAGAAGGAGCTGACGGTTCTTACCTAATCTTCAAGGTTTCTACACGTTCCTGGACAGCACACGCTGAGGTAAACTGGGCTGCTTCAAGCTGGGCTTCGTGGGCTGCTCAAATCCGTCAGACAAGTGAGAAGCAATGGGTTGGCATGTAAATCCAACAAGAAACATGGGCTGAAAACTAGGTAAGAATTAGAGTGGGCTGATGTTGTCAAGTTCTTGTCAAAACTCGTCATTGTCTTGCCAAGCCCATGCATGGCCTTGTCATGATCTCGTATTGGTCTCGTCAAAGGGGTGTCATGACTTTGTCAAGGACATGTCATGATAAAACTAGGGTTTGATAGATTAGGGTTTGATATAACGGGCAAAAGGACGCGGATGCGGAGTCCGCATCCGCGTCCTTCGTCGCGCGGGCGGACTCCGCCTCAATGAAGGCGCGAGTCCGCCCGAATAGTAAGCCTGTTTTCATAACTATATATTGTGCTTTACCTTTTCAAATTGAAGGTCATTTATCCTTTTTTTTAAGAACGTCAACTTATAACACTTATTGTAATATTTCTATTTGAATGATTTGTGTTCACTTCAGATTTATTATGTTTTTTTTATAGATAAGACTTTTTTTAGTTGAATTTATTATTATTATTATTGATTTTCCGTATTCGAATCCGAGTTAATATCGATTTACAAAAAATGCGTAGAACACCTGATCCACCCGCTTCATCCGTTGGATGCGGGTGGTAGGTTTGGCGGGTGGCGGGTCGGATGAGGTGGGTGAAATATGCTCGCGAATCTGATGACAAACACGGTCATCCACCCACTACCCGATTTATTACCATAATGCCCTCCCTACCCAAGAAGCAAGCAAGATATATTATGATTTCAACTTTCTCTTAACTTAACTCCATGACCAACTATGTCTACTTTGTTTGGAAAGCTCGGAATGATCTCATCTACAACAACTCACCCACCCATCTAGCCTCCTGCGCGCAGTCCGCCATCAATGCTACAAAAACTTTTGCCTCTAGCAGTTGGAAAGATCGATCCTCTATCACCATCATGTGGGCCAACATTCTTGGCATTCATTTTACTTAATTTGCACATGTAAACGATCTACTATGGTCTAGTAAAATTTTAAACTAACAAATAATATAATAAAAATATACTAATAAAATATTTGTTTTATAAACATTACTTGAAAATAGTGCAAAAAAAACATGAAATGATAGGTAACATATGATAACTAAATAAAAAAGAAACAATTTGGTTTATTAGGCTTTTTCTAGTTTTGTGTTTTGTAAATGTACCCCTTCAAAGAAGAGTGTGTAGAGTTTGAGAATAAATACAAAAGGTTGGGGTATATTTACTTAATTGAAACATTAAAAAGCCTAGTTACTACTATAGTTTTTTAAAAAGGGCTTGTTACCAAAATTGCCCAATAAAAAAATGTTGAACTACTAGTATACAAATTTAATTAAAACTATAACAACTATGTTTTCTTTAGAAAAAAAATTTTGTACAAAATTTATAGTTTTTTATTAGAATATAATCTTACTTCATATAGTGTGCATTATTAGTTTATTTTAGGTTTATTTCCAAAAGAATATTTAGTTCATATTCTATTAACTAACAATTTATATTTTATTAACGTACAATTTATCACTCCGTATCTCCGTATCGAAATAACATGTTTTATCTAAATTACTCTCGTTATATAGTTTTGATGGTTTTAGCTTTGAGAAGTTTCTTTTACCTTTATTTTGATGTAATTGTTGTAGTTTTGAAATAATATTTTTAATAATTTATCTCTTCAAATAAATAAATTATTTATTTATTTATCTTCTTTTACTTTGCCTTGACCCTTCTTTTGTAGAATGTTCTTGTTGCGTTGTTGCCCGTCTTTGCATTGTCCTTTGACCTTGATTGACTTTTTTTGCTTGTTTTTTTTTATCTCAACTTGTTTCAGCCTTCTTCACATTTTGACTCAGTTTTTTCCGTAAGAACACTTTTGGGACCGATTAATCTTTGTAGGTTCTCAAATGATTAATATTCACCTACAAGACAACACCAAAGAAAGTAGATGATAGGATAAAAACATACTCTGTAAGAGTGAGTGTGTCGAATCACAAGGACCATAAAAATATCAATCGTAACTTCAAAACAAATACTAGTTATTTGTAACTAAGTAGCGTTAACGTAGTAAACATGATTTGAATCAATAAAAATAGGTATCTAAGGTCCGAGTATCAGTACAACAATGATTAGGCAAACAACAAACATGCAATCACAAGATCTCAAATAGGGGGAATTAAGGTAATTTTCTAATATCGTAACTAAGTACTTATCAGTGTATAGGAATTGTGCCTATTTATTACCTACAAATGCTCTCACATAATTGCAAATAAGCAATGGCCTTTTTTTGGTCCCCACCTTTTTGAACTTTGTAATTTAGGCCCAAAAAACATGATGCATATGGGTGAAAGTACGATGCTGTAAAAGAGAGAAAGTACAGTAGAAATAAGTTGAAGTGACTTCTCTTCAAAAAAATGATACCCTTTTCATCAAAAACAGGAACCTTTCTCCCTCCAAAAATAAAACCTCTCTCCAACAAATGACATTTCTTCCCATTCTGAATCGTCCTTCCTTTAAAAATGGGGCTTCTCCTTTCATACATAGAAACCCTATTCTTATTGGTTGATTAAAACTGTCATATTTGAAGATAAAAGCATTTCCGACCTGCGATTGAGTAAGGTTATTGTTTGTCCGGGTTTAACTGTGTAATATTCTTCACTGTTATACCCAAAATAATATTATCAAACTACACAAACATACTCGAAAACACACATACTCAAAATCCAAACATACCCAAAAAACTGAAATGTCAAAAAACACCATACCCATAAATTTGGTAGTATTTTGTTTTGTAAAATATTGATACCCAATGTATACATACTCAATCCATTTTTTTCTCTTCAATTTAAGTCGCATTAAATACTATAAGCATACCCAATATGAATTTGTCGTACCCAAATTTTACACAAATTGATATTGTACACAACCATTGGGTAGTTTGTTTTGTAAAATATTGATACCCAATGTATACATACTCAATCAAATTTTTTCTCTTCAATTTAAGTCACATTTGATACTAAAAGAATACCCAATTTGAATTTGTCGTACCCAAATTTTACACAAATCGATATTGTACACAAACATCAATATCAAATGACATTTGGTCATTATAACACAGTTTGGGTACCCATAAAACATACCCAACATTTCCCTTTAAATATACATAACAATAAGAAACATACCACATAAATAATAAACATATACCCAATAAAATAATCATACCCATAAATTGGGTAACATTTTACCAAACTTAAATAATCATGTAAGATTAAATTCACATGCCCAAACGTACCAATAATGCTCGAATAGTATACTCAATTCATCAAATACATACACAATACTACTTAACAAAACGAATCAAAATCATACCCAAAATCTAGTAGAAATAGCCTACCCAAAAAATACAGATTTGGTTCCTGGTAGTGACGGAGCAGCAATGACGAACTCCAGACGACCGTGTTGTCGACAGAGAACAGAAATCGGGGACCGGTAAGAAAGAGGGTTGATGACGGAATGATGAGCAGACAACGGTGCCGGCAACGGAAACAAGTGGCGTAGCCCCTCCTCGCAACAACCTTGACGGCGAAACCCTAGATCTCTCGTTCGACTCGAGCTGCAGACGAATATATGGCGAACATATGACGAAGAAAGTATATATATTCCTCCTTTGAATGATTTTGAATTACCCGCTCAAAAAAGTTGCATCTCACTGTTCATCTGATATGGGAAAGGATGTGATGCCTCTGCAGGAACTGAAAAAAGTACTACACTACACCATCATCATTTTGTTTTATCTATATTTTCCCTTTTTCTTTTCTATAAAAAGAGGTGATGGAAAAGCAGGGGGCCAAAACACAAAGATGCAATTTTTCGGACCCTAAAATACCAATTCTTTCATAAGCAATCAACTAATAAAACTCTTAGAATCTAAATAATAGACAACCAATGTAATAATCTTAACTTCGGAACTACGAGTTCGAAAACCCTCGTAGATGCCTTCTTAGGCAAAACCATGGCACACGGGTGATCCTTTCCCCTTACCTCTTTTGCTCCACTTCACCATACCTCATGTTTTTGTTTTTTTGAAAAGTTAATATATATTGAAAGATGAATGTACAAAGCGGACAACTTGCCCTGGATACAACAAGATAAAAAAGAAATTGGACTAAGCGACATCACTAAGGTGGATGCCAAGGATCTTAGCCCAGGTAAGAGATTTTAGAGATCTATCTATCAAATGACTCGACGTGTAGTTCTTCGTGGTGTTTATGATGTTGTGTGCACATGTGGCTGCATGAGTGAAGCTTTGATTATAGATGAGGTCATTCCGGGATTTCCAAACGAAGTAGGTATAGCTAGTGATGGTGAAGATGCACACTTGAGAAGCTATGTCGTTCTTCTGAGGGCTCAACTTACTAATCCAATCCCAAATGCAATTTCTGTAGGGGTAGGGAGTGGGAATTATAAGCAACTTTTGAGATAAGGTCAAGCACAAGGGTAGAGTAATTGCAATTATGAAGTAGGTGATCCTCATCTTCTGCATGAAGATTGCACAGCTTGCAAGTACCATCCTGGATGATGTTCCATGAGAGAAGCTTGGAAAGAGTAGGGAGGCGGTTTTGGCTTGCCAACCATGTAATAAAGCTACATTTAGGCACATTCATACCTTTCCAAATGATCCCGAGACGGTAGGGAGGGTGAGGGGCTTGAGGCTTCCAGAAAAGATTAAAGGTTGCATTGGTGGAGAGGTTTCCATTTGGTTTGGTGGTGAGGCTGATCAAGTTATGGCCGTTTACCGAATCCACAATCTCATCCCGGACTTTGAGGATTTGGCACTAGACGAAGCTACGCTTGTAATTGTACTCATAGGTCCAGATGGACTGCCCTTTCAGAATGTTGACATTAATCCAGTCTGACCAAAGGTTGTGGTTTTGGTTACCCGGGCAAGCTTGAAGATTAGTTTTGAAATGCATGCCTTGTTCCAGGATAACAATTCCTTGAAACCGAGCTCTCTCTCCTTCTTTGAGAGGCAGACTGTATTCCAGGCAACGAGAGCACGGGGGCTAGAGGACTTACCCGACCATAGGAAGGATCGAAGCAACCCTCGGATCTTGATCATAATAGAGGTTGGGATGATGAGCACCGCACACCAGTAGTAATGTAGTGCTGAGAGAATGGAATATATGACCTGAGTTCTGCTTGCATACGAGTGGTTTCTCGCACTCCATGAATTAATTTTATTTGTGATCTTGGTGATGAGAGGGAGATACTCCACTAGGCTAAGTCTTTTTTTGCCAATCGGGATTCCAAGATATGTGAAGGGGAGAGTGCCAAGAGGAAGCCCAATGGAGCAGGAGAGGAGATCGTTGTTTTGTGAAGAAAACCCTCCAATAAATAAAGATGACTTGGCAAGGTTAATGTGTAGTCTAGAGTAGTTCCCGAAGGAGTCAAGCGTTATCTTCAAAATATTGATGGAGGTAGAATCGCCCCTACAGAATATCAATAAATCATCTGCAAAACAAAGGTGAGTAAGTCGGAGAGAAGCACACTTTGGGATGGATGTTGAAGTCCGGAATTGTGGTGCTGATCCTTATCATTGAAGAAAGTACTTCCATGGCTATGACAAACAGTGGAGGAGAGAAGAGTCTGAGGAGACAACCTTGCCTCAATCCCTTTGAACCCTTGAAGTAACCTTTAAGAGATCCATTAACGTTAATAGAGAAGGATATGGTCGTGATGCAAGCTCCAATAAGATGAGTGAAGTTGTCGAGGTAGCCCATCCTAGCAAGACAGTTTACGTGGTCAATCATATCAAAAGCTTTTAATATGTCAATCTTCATAGCACATCTCGGGGAAATATGACGCCGATTGTACCGCTTGAAGATCTCCTGGGACATTAAGATGTAATGTTTGATTGACATGTCTTTTACAAACACACCTTGGTAATTGCCAATGACGGAGGGGAGGGTAGCGTTTAGCTTGGATGCGAGGATCTTTGCAATGACTTTGTAGGGGTATTACAACATGAGATGTGTCTAAAATTGGAGGGGAGCAAACAGTTGTCCTTTTTTGCAATTAAGGATAAAGAAGTACGGTTTACTTGGTGAGAGAGCCTTCCGGATCTGAAGAAGTTCAGGATGGAGTCCGAGAAGGAATCTCCAATGATGCTCCATGTGGCTTTATAAAAGTATGCGTTATACCCGTCTGGACCAGGGGCTTTGTAATCACCAATACTAAAGAGAGCTTTTTTGATTTCATCATGGGAGACATCACATCCGAGCATGGTTACATCCTCCCGAGAGATTGAGGGGAGAGGGCAATCGGAAAATAAGTTTTGAGGGTTTATAGGAGCATTAGGGTTAAGGATTTTGGAGAAATGGTTAACAAGAATATTAGAGATCTTATCCGGGTTAAGCGTAGGGCTGACAGCAGGGTCCTCCGGGTCCAAAATGCTCTTAATGTCGTTGAAAGCGCGCCTCGACGTGATGCTTTTGAAGAAAAAAGCGTTACACTGATCAGCAGACTTGGCCCATGAGACCTTTGATAATTGGGCTAGGGTGGTTCAGAGTTGATCCATCATGGAGTTTAGGGATAAGGTAGTGGTTCGTTCAGTATCCATGAGGTGAGGATCAAGCGACAAAGTTTGGAGGCTGGACAAACATAAAGTAAGTTAACAGTAGGCATTTCTTTTTTGTTGAGGATATTTTCATCTCACCTATCATGGCATCATGACAACTCAACAAACTATCTCAAATTATAACAATGACTTACAACCTCATGATTCTAACTAGCATTTTGTTATCATTTGTTATTTATCATCTAATGTAATGAATACATACAAATAGCCTTTCTTTGGCTAACATGAATACAACTTCAACATTTCATTATTTCTTCCTCTCATAATCGATAATCTTCTTTCTTCATTCTATGTTATGTTTTCTAGTTGATCCAAGTTCGATAAATCCTAACCTCGGATCCACTTTCTATGCAACTAGCCACTCGGATCCACTTTCTATGTAGTTAGCCACAACAGTTCTTGATGAGCAAACGACCCCTTTAATCAAATGTTTCTACATCACTCGGATCCACTTTCTATGCAGCTAGCCACAACAATTCTTGATGAGCAGAATTGCAATCGATAGAAAAAGGTCTATTTAGGCATATCTTTTAGCCAAAATCAAGTTAGTATTTGTTGCTCGTTATTGCAAAAAACCTTTTTATAATCCTAAACTTTTTGCGAAATGGGAACAATATGTTACTATCCTGGTAATTACGCTACGTAGAAAAGGACATTATAGAATCCATATTATATTATAAAACTAGATAAAAAAAAAATATGGTGTTTATGGGTAAATTTTGATGAATTTGACCATTTGTTACCCAAAAAATAATGAAGTTCATGACAAAATGTCATTTTGATTAATTTGTATGAAACAAGTTAATAAATTGGATCGTGCAAAATGTAATCTCATATACGTATTTAAGGGATTTACGTTTACAAGCACCAAGTATAACATTGATTTAGAAGTAAATTAATTCATAAAATGAATTATGAAGAATATCATTTAAAATTAAATAAAAAATAATATTGGTTCTTAATAGAACTACAATTAGGCTTCCATCAATATTACAAAGTGTTGATTAAAAGCCCAAATTAAAAAAAAGAGGCCCAATAAGCACCTACTAATTGTTACAGCAAAAGCGTGTTGGCATAGAAAAAAAACGAATTGGTTATATATATATACATCATTTTTTTATAAAAACAATAAAAAAATAAATCCAACTATCCCACGTTCACTCACATCTCACGTTCACATGCTTGTAGCAGTTGCTCTGCTTATGGCTAACTGTTTTTGCAAAATTGGATAAAAGAGTCAAAAGAGATCTTATTTCCCAGAGAGAGAAGGCTGCAAAAACATAGAAAAGAAAGCAGATAAGTACAACAAAGAGAAAGAAATACGGAAGAAAAGCAAAGCATCAAAAGTGAACTTGAAGAGAAGAAGAATCGAAGTGAGTAGGCAACTACTGTAACCCGATTGTGTTATTACTGGTGTGAAGTTAATCAAACCAATATTCTGCTACATTCTTCCAACACACTATAATCTGCAGTTTGCTTGAAAGTGAATATTTTCGACTGCTGCTCCTGGTTGCACTCTTCCCACGTTAAAATCTATAGATGGCTCGAAAGTCAATATTTTCGACCACTATGCAAATTTGTAGTCGATCAAAAATAATAACTTTTCGATCACTACATCCGAGCCTTGTGTTCGATTGAACATACCACCTTGTGAATCATCTGGTTACACAACATAATCCAAAATTTCAAGTTCTTGTTCTAAATTTCACTCAGTTCATTTACTAAAAACATGAACTCAAATATGAATTTCTGCGATAGCTAAACCCATATATTAATTCACTTTTAGAAACTCAAAACCATCTCAAAACACCATCACAAGTATGATTAAACAAATACCTGAACAAAAATGGTTTATCATTCTCTGTGAGATCATAAATGGCCTTGATAAGGGTGAAATCTAAAAATAATATGTCAAATTGTTAAAATTGTTTTCTACTGAACACCCAAAACATATGACAGTAGTTATTGACAAAAGCTATTCTACTAGCTGTAAGAAAAAAAATCAAACTCAATTTGTAGAGACCCAAATATAGATGCAGTTTAGGGTTTTGTGTGACTATATGAATTAACTAATATTATCATTAACAGGGGTTAGTGTTCGCCCCTAAACGTGCGTGCAATCAAGCTTTAAATTTATAAAACTAGAATAAAAGCAGCGAACCCGCAGTGTACGGATCGGTGTAGATTAGCAAATATTCCAGAGTATCGAACTCAGGGATTTGGGGAGACAAATTCAATAGTAGATTATCAAGCAGTTTATGTAAGAGCTTTGCAATATATTGGGGAAAACAACAATCCTAAAGATCCAAGTATCCAGCTGTGGCAATCGATTCAAGATATACTAAATGATATAAAGACAGAGTTGAGATATGCAAAGGTATGCTAATGTAAGGTAATCGTACGGTGAAGTTCCAAAAACCTTATATGACTCACCTATAAGAAACTCTCTATACAGGTTGTTGAGGCTTCAATATAGAAAGATTCTAAAGACAAGAATTAATGTCAAATACCCAAACTTATAATCCAAAGGTCAAAACTAACTTAACCGATTAAGGTTGTGACACTCATAATCGAGGTAGAGGTTGTTGAGGCTTCACTACCACCTAGAAAAGGCAAGCCAAGACTAAGTTAAAGCAAATCTTTAACTTTGGATTAAAGTAAAAGCAGGTTCGTAAACTTAAGGGAAATTACGGGCAGATCTTGAGATTTCACGGTCGTGGAACTCAAGAACAAACCGTGATTTAGGGTTCGTCGACGATTCTCTCAAACTCTCAGGGTCTAATCTGTTTTCGATCGATCTATCATCATCTTAGCCACAACTATCAACCCTTCACCTTAGAATTGTTAAGGGTTTTTAGCCAATAACAGTCATATTGATATCAATTTCAAGAATTAAAAGATTGAAAGATGAAAACTTCCGGAAACTTTCGATTAACTCCAAACCAATCTCAAAGTCACAATCAAGAACAGATAATGTCACTAACTCCAAAATAGAACAAATAAACACAATCTTAGGTAAGAAGGAAGAACGGGATGTCAATCCGTCTTCTAAATCAAACCTAAACAAGAAGAGAGGTCTTCTTGCAATAATCTTCCGAATCTTCCGTCAATCCGGGAAATCTGGAAATCCCAACGATAATCTCTACCAAAGTGTGAGATTAGGGCAAATCCAAGCGCGAACGTCGATCTCCAACGAGATGTAAAATGCGTCCAAGCAAATGCCGCGAAAGTCCCTCTAAGCGGTGACGTAAATGCGTCTAAGCGAGGATGATGGAATCTCCCTTCGTCCGTCTTTTTATAGGGCAAGATAAAATATCGGCCCGGCCCAATCTTCAAAAGATCGTGGCTTCAAAATGTGGCGAAAAAGATCGCCAAGATCACGGTCGTGGAAGGTTCCACGACCGTAATTTAGAGCGTGGAAATCAACACGGTTTGGACCATGGATTCCACGACCGTAATAGTTACTAGAATGCATCACGCCTCTCTTGCCATACTTCCACGACCGTGGAATTGAACGTGGAAAGAGGTACGACCGTATTTTAGAGCGTGGTTTAGGGCAAGAACGTGATTCTTCCCTAGACTCGTGCATTCTTCAAGTTGAACTCCATTTTGCTTCTAAGAATGCCCTCAATCCATGGACATACTCAATCCACTTTTCTTTGCTAAATTCCGTTTGGAAATGGCTCCCAATCACCTATAATCAACATAGAACTTGTGTAGACATCTATATCGACAATATAGGCAAACTAGCTCACTTATGCAACAATGCTCAATCAATGACTCTCAATATGAATCAAAGGAAGAATTGATGTCTACACTAGCTTTATGTTGAAATATAGGTGATTGAGAGTCATTTCCGAACGGAATCGAGCAAAGGAAGAATTGATTAAATATGTCCATGGATTGAGGGCATTATTAGGAGCAAATTGGAGTTCAACTTGAAGAATGCACGAGGCTAGGGAAGAATCACGTTCTTGCCCTAAACCACGCTCTAAAATACGGCCGTACTACAAACTACTTTTAGTTCCACGGCCGTGGAACACTGCAAAGAGAGGCGTGATGTATTCCAGTAACTATTACGGTCGTGGAACATATGATCCAAACCGTGACACAATCCACGCTCTAAATTACGGTCGTGGAATCTTCCACGACCGTGATCTTGGCGATCTTTTTCGCCACATTTTGAAGCCACGATCTTTTGAAGATTGGGCCGGGCCGATATTTTATCTTGCCCTATAAAAAGACGGACGAAGGAAGATTCCATGATCTTCGCGGAGGGATTTTTGGCAATCCACGTTTCATCTCGGCTTAGAGAGTTTTGGCGATTTCCGCAAGCCCTGTATCGACGCCTACACCTCGTTTAGCCCTTGCTTGGAAGCATTGACATCTCATTGGAGATCGAAGTTCGCATTTGGGAATTGCCCTAATCTCGCACTTTTGGTGAAGATTGCTGTTGAGATCTCCGGATTAGCGGAAGATCGAAGCTTTTAGGAGATTGTTGCAAGAAGACCCCTCTTCTTGTTTAGGTTTGATTTGGGAAATGGATTGACATCCCGTTTTCCCTTCTTTCCTAAGGTTTTGATTGTTTGCTTTATTCTGAATCCATTGACAATATTCGTTCTCGATTGTGACTTTGAGATTGGTTTGAAGATTATTGAAAGTTTTCGGAAGTTTTCATCTTTCTATCTTTTAATCCTTGAATTAATATCAACATGACTGTTATTGGCTAGAAACCCTTAACAATTCTAAGGTGAAGGGTTGATAGTTGTGGCTTAGATGATGATAGATCGATCGTAAACAGATTAGACCCTGAGAGTTCGAGAGAATCGTCGACGAACCCTAAATTACGGGCTGTTCTTGAGTTCCACGACCGTGGATTCTCAAGATCCAACCGTAATTTCCCTTAAGTTTACGAACCTGCTTTTACTTTAATCCAAAGTTAAAGATTTGCTTTAATTTAGTTTAGACTTGTCTTTTCTAGGTGGTAGTGAAGCCTCAACAACCTCTACCTCGATTGTGAGTGTCATAACCATAATCGGCTAAGTTAGTCTTGATCCTTGGATTGCAAGTTTGGGTATTTGACATTAATTCTTGTCTTTAGAACCTTTCTATATTGAAGCCTCAACAACCTGTATAGAGAGTGTCTTGTAGGTGAGTCATATAAGGTTTTTGGAACTTCACCGTACGATTACCTTACATTAGCATACCTTTGCATATCTCAACTCTGTCTTTATATCATTAGTATATCTTGAATCGATTGCCACAGCTGGATACTTGGATCTTTAGGATTGTTGTTTTCCCAATATTTGCAAAACTCTCATATTTAATCGCTTGCTAATATGCAATTGAATTTGCTCCCACCCAAATCCCTGTGTTCGATACTCTGGAATTCTTGCTTAACTACGTCAATCCGTACACTGCGGGTTCGCTTGCTTGATTCTAGTTTTATAAATTTAAAGCTTATTTGCACACACTTCTAGGGGCGAACAAGTTTTTGGCGCCGTTGCCGGGGATTTGGTTTCGGCCGAATTCGGTAGCCGGTTGTCAAGCTTGGGAGCTTGCTCTCGTTATTTGATATTACTTTGAGTGCATGCGCAGGTCTAGGAACACCGAAGATCTCTTGCCTCTTGATCAAGAGCTAGAGAAAACTTTAAGGCAAAAGTGCAAAGAAAAGAAGATGGCTGAAGGACACGAACGTGATCTTCAAGCGGAATTGGCAGAAAAGGAAGCTCAACTCCAATGGAATGAGACCCTCCGCCAGGATGAGATGGATCGTCATCAATCTCAAGTTAACAATCTACAAGACATGATCTTCCAGATGAGGGTAGAGATGAGCGACCTTAAGAATAAGGGAAGCAAGAAATCCTCAAGGAAAGCATCAAGGTCTAGAAGAAAAAGTCACTCATCCGCTGATGATAGTGATTCTTCCATGCCACCGCTAGAGGAGATTGATCCCACGATCAATGTAAATCCTTTCCATCCACAAAGAGCTGCTAATCGCCGCATTCCACCTAGGAATGTGAGGATCGAACGTGTAGATAATGAGCCAAGAACTCTTGGCCAGCGGATGGATCCAACACAACAACCACGCCGCTTGGGCGTAAATTTCGATGCTGAAGATGTGCAAGGGTTTAGCTTCAACCCTCAAGTCATTACTCTTGTTCGCCAAACCCAATTTGGCGGGACAAGCGCTGAATCTCCACACCAACACTTGCAGAACTTTGAGTGTATGATGGAGACAATGAGACCAAAGACCGCTACTACCAACAGCTATAAGCTCAAGCCTTTCTTCTTCTCCTTGAAGGGGAAAGCGTTATCTTGGTATCAAGCTCTTCCTAGTGGGAAACTAGACACGTGGGAAGACCTTTCTGCGGAGTTCCTCACCAAATTCTTTCTGCCATCCAAAACGGCAGAACTTAGAGGTAAGATTAATGCTTTTTCCATGAGACCTAACGAAAGTTTGTTTCAATCTTGGGAAAGGTTTCAGGATTTGCTCTTGGATTGCCCTCACCATGGCATATCCAAACTTGCCTTGCTGGAGATTTACTACAAGGGGCTAGATGCGGGAACGCAATTCAACCTCCAATCCCTCTCATGTGGAACGTTCATGGACATGAGAGAAGATGACGCTTGGGACTTCATTGAGAAGCAAGCAAGAGTCATAGAGAAGTATTCCCACCGGAAAGTGGAGGGAAATCGTGTGGAGCAAGGAGCAAAGCTCACACATGAAGCTCAAAATCAGATTTTCTCCCTCAACAATGAGATCAAAGAGTTGAAGGAGGCTATCAAGACCAACTTTCCAAAGAAACAAGGGAAGGATGTTGGTTATTTGGGCAACAACAATGGTGGCAACAACAATAACCGGAACAACTGGAATGGAAACAACAACAACCGGAACAACGATTGGAACAACAGTAGGGGTTCAAACAACAACAATTGGCGCTCCAATCAACAAAATTCCGGTAACTCTTATCCTTCCAACTCAAATTCACTAACTCCACCTTCCTCTTCCTCTACTCCTTTGAAAAGCCAGGGACAATCATCTAATGGAGGAAACACTTCGGGGAAGGAGAAGCCCGATCCCATATTGGAAACGATTTTGGGAAAGCTTCAAGGGTTGGAGAACCGACTCATCAAGGTTGATGATCAAGTTTCTAAGGTTGACAAAGCTCAAAAAGTTTTGGAAAACCAAATGTTCAACCACGCAGAGGAAGTTCCCAGGAATCAAGGGAAGCTTCCAGGAAAGACGGAGGACAACCCTAAGGGAAGGGTGATGGCGATTACAACTAGGAGCAGAGTGACAACCACCAATCCGCAGCCTACGTTCGTTGAAGTCCCCGTAGAGAAGGACAAGGGGAAGGGGAAGGAGAAGGAAGATGTCTATGCTCCTCCTCCCGCTTACAAACCTCCCCTACCATTTCCTCAATCTAGAGCGCGAGCGCGCCTAGACAAACAATTTGGTAAGTTCATAGAACTCATGAGTAAGCTGCATATTAACATACCATTTATTGATGCTATTGTAGGTATGCCGGCTTATGGCAAGTTCTTGAAAGAGCTCCTCTCTAACAAGAGGAAGCTAGAAGACTTCGGTGAGGTCAAGATGAGTTCGGATTCTTCGGATCTCATCAAGACCATGAAGGAGAAAATGCCCCCAAAGCTGAAGGATCCGGGGTCATTTTGCATTCCCATTGGAGTGGGAGATGTCACATATGACGCCTTATGTGACTTAGGAGCAAGTGTGAGCATCATACCACTTGCATTGTGTAGGAAGATCGGTTTAGGCGACCCTAAACCAGTGAAGATGACGTTATACATGGCGGATCGATCCATCACTCGCCCCGTCGGTATTGTAGAAGACGTCCCGTTCAAGCTAGGTAAATTCTTTGTTCCCATTGATTTTGTCGTGCTTGACATTCCTGCAGATAGTCCGGTCCCGATCATACTCGGAAGACCGTTTCTTGCAACTTCCGGTTGCATAGTCGATTGCAAGAATGGGAGACTCGCTTTTGATATAGGAGAAGAGAAAGTAGAATTCGTTCTTTCCACTCTAGTGAAGGAGCCAATCTTTGATGAGGATATTTACGATATCCAAGATGAAGAAGGTTTGTCTAGAGAAGAGGTAAGTGCGATTCTCTTTAACGATCCTTTACAAAAAGTTATCACTATGAGTCTAACCAATGTAGGGGAAGATGAAGAGTGCAATGAGGCAATTGAAGCCTTAGAAGCACAAGAAGAGATGCATGAAGAGGAGTTTGAGAAACTCCACGATGAGGCTGAGAATGTCAGAATCCACGGTCATACCCTGTATTCCACGACCGTGGATTCCACAACCAAAATCGTGCCTCATTCCAGGGGATTATACGGCCGTGGAGAAGATGTGACAACCGTATTTCCCTTCCACGCCCTAAACCACGGCCGTGGAGGACAAGATCCACCCGTAATTTTGGCCGTGGAAGAGAGTGATCGAGACATTTCTTCAACTTCTTCTGATTCTTCTCCAACACACTTAACACCCTTAGAAACTTCTAAGGAGATGCCGGACGCTTCTCAAGGATCGTTGGAAGCTCCGAAAACAATGGAACTCAAACCACTTCCTACTCATCTAAGGTACGCTTTTCTAGGATCTAATTCTACCTTCCCGGTTATTGTTAGTTCCGATCTAAGCATAGATGAACATGAACAGCTCATGATTGTCCTCAAGAAACATAGGAAAGCTATAGGCTATACTATCGAGGACTTAGTAGGAATTAAACCCTCCCTATGCATGCATAAGATACTAATGGAGGAAGACTTTAGAACTTCGAGACAACCTCAAAGGCGGTTGAATCCGACCATGAAGGAGGTTGTCAAGAAGGAAATTCTTAAACTTCTTGATGCAGGTATCATCTACCCTATCTCCGATAGCAAGTGGGTGAGTCTAGTTCAAGTAGTTCCGAAGAAGGGAGGAATGACGGTCATCACCAACAAGAACAACGAACTCATTCCTACCCGAACCGTGATTGGATGGCGGATGTGCATAGACTACCGCAAGCTCAACAACGCAACGCGGAAAGATCATTTCCCATTGCCATTCGTTGATCAAATGCTTGAAAGGTTAGCGCAACATTCACATTTTTGCTACCTTGACGGCTATAGTGGTTTCTTTCAGATTCCGATACATCCGGACGATCAGGAGAAGACCACATTCACGTGCCCTTGGGGTACATTTGCTTATAGGAGAATGCCGTTCGGGATTTGCAACGCCCCAACCACCTTCCAACGGTGCATGATGGCCATCTTCTCCGAATACGTAGAGGAAATCATGGAAGTCTTCATGGACGACTTCTCCGTATACGGTTCCTCTTTTAACGATTGCCTTTCCAACCTTTCTCTTGTTTTACAAAGGTGTGAAGACACTAACCTAGTCCTTAATTGGGAGAAGTGTCAATCCATGGTTAAGGAAGGAATCGTATTAGGTCACTTAGTCTCTAGTAGAGGGATAGAGGTAGACAAGGCTAAGATAGAGACCATAGAGAAACTTCCTCCCCCGATTTCGGTGAAAGGGATAAGAAGTTTCCTAGGACATGCTGGATTTTATAGACGTTTCATCAAGGATTTTTCTAAGATATCAAAACCTCTCACTAATCTATTGATGAAGGATGCGGTTTTTGAGTTTTCGCAGGAATGTTTAGATGCGTTTAACACCATTCGGCAAGCTCTAATTTCAGCACCTATCATCCAACCTCCGGATTGGACTCTACCCTTTGAGATTATGTGCGATGCTAGTGATGTAGCTATTGGAGCTGTTCTTGGACAACGAAAGGAAGGGCGAACCCATGCCATATACTATGCTAGCAAGACGCTAGATGAAGTGCAGCTCAACTACGCCACTACCGAGAAAGAGTTTTTAGCCATTGTCAAGTTTCGCTCTTATCTTGTAGGTGCGAAGGTGATTGTCTACACGGATCATGCTGCGATCCGGTACCTCCTTGCGAAGAAAGATGCGAAACCAAGGCTGATTAGATGGATTCTTCTCCTACAAGAATTCGATCTTGAGATCCGCGACAAGAAAGGTTCAGAAAATTATGTTGCGGATCATTTGAGTCGTCTAACACATCTAGAGGACGACCATCTACCCATTGATGACTCCTTTCCGGATGAACACCTACATATCAAAGAGGAGTGCATCAACGTGATCTCCAAAGGTAACGAACCATGGTTTGCTGATTTTGTGAACTATTTGGTTTGCCAGGAGATACCACCCGGACTATCCTACGCACAAAGGAAGAAGTTCTTTAAGGACGTCCGGGAATACTATTGGAACGAGCCTCTCCTCTTTAAGAGAGGTCCGGATGGCATCATTTGGCGATGTGTGCCGGAAGATGAGATGCAAAGTGTCATCCGTCATTGTCATTCACTACCTTGTGGAGGACACGCTAGTTCGAACAAGACTAGCGTAAAGGTATTGCAATCTGGATTCTTTTGGCCTACTTTGTTTAGAGATGTGCAATCCTTTGTTTCTTGCTGCGATGCTTGTCAAAGAACAGACAATATCTCTAGGAGGAATGAGATGCCCCTCAACAACATCCAAGAGGTGGAGATTTTCGACGTTTGGGGAGTCGATTTCATGGGACCATTCCCATCCTCTTGTGGAAACCAATACATACTATTGGCGGTAGACTACGTTTCTAGATGGGTGGAAGCAATCGCCTCTCCCACAAATGATGCCATGGTGGTGGTTAAGTTCTTCAACAAGACCATCTTCCCGCGATTCGGGACGCCAAGGACGATCATTAGTGATGGAGGTTCTCACTTCATAGCCTGTCGCTTTGAAGCTCTTCTAGCAAAGTATGGGGTTACTCACAAGATCGCTACCCCTTACCATCCACAAACAAGTGGACAAGTTGAAATCTCAAATAGGGAGATCAAAGGAATCTTAGAGAAGACGGTTTCAAGGACTAGGAAGGATTGGTCCTTGAAGCTTGATGATGCATTATGGGCATACCGGACTGCATACAAGACTCCCATAGGAACCACACCATACAACCTTGTGTATGGGAAGTCTTGTCACTTGCCGGTAGAGTTGGAGCACAAAGCGTTTTGGGCTATCAAGTGGCTGAATTTTGGCATGAAGGAAGCGGGAGAGAAGCGTCTCCTAGACATCAATAAGCTGGATGAACTCCGCTTGAACGCTTATGAAAATGCCAAGATCTATAAGGAGAGAGCAAAGCGTTGGCATGATAAGCATATCATTCCAAAGGACTTCAAAGAAGGAGATCAAGTTCTCCTCTTCAATTCAAGACTTCGCCTCTTTCCAGGTAAGCTTAAATCCCGTTGGACCGGACCTTTTCTAATTAAGCGTATTTTCCCCCATGGTGCAATTGAAGTATGGGGTGAAGCGAGCGGAAGTTTTAAGGTGAACGGCCAACGACTCAAGAAGTATACGCCGGAACTCCAAGATGAGGAGTTTGCGCCTACCGCACTCGAATAAGTGCGAGACTGGTCTAGCTACGGACCTTAAACAAAGCGCTTCTTGGGAGGCAACCCAAGGTATTGCATTTCTGTTTTTATTTTCGATTCATAGATTAGCTTAGTATAGACGTTTTTTTTGCTTTATTTTTGCCTCGATTTCTTCCGGTATGTTCGTGTTTTTGGATGTAGGATCAATGGAAAAGGAAAAGAGGAGGATGATGTTGAAGAAGAGTGACGAAATTTGGACTTTGGAGCTTTACAGAGGGTTCCACGGTCTAAATTACGGTCGTCATAGCTACAGTGGCCGTAATTTCCAAAAGCCTTTGAAAAATCACCAAAACCACGGTTCCATACACTTCCACGGCCGTGGAACACCCCGACAGACCGTGATTTTCAAAATTTTGCCTGCGACTATATAAGCCACATTCTTCACAAATTCATCCCAAAAATCCCTCTTTCCACGACCTAAGTGCCGAAACCCCACGACCCCCTCTCAAATCTTCGTTTCCTAATCATTTTCAACGATTCTTCTTCCCAAACTGCAGCAAATTCAACCACAAACAAGATCCAAGCGACGAATCGAACGGAAATTCACCAACAAACGCGCATTTCGGATTTTTCAATCCGAAAAAGAGGTTTTTTTTTCCCTTCTTGATTCTTGCTGATTTGGTTGTTTTTGTTAGAGATTTTTAGGAAGAACTGATTGAGATTGGAGGAAATTAGACTAGGACTGCCTGTTGTGGAAATTGATTGTTGATTTGCTGAGATTTGTGATTTTCTGAGACGAATCACGGTCTCTGGGTAAATTACGGCCGTGGTTTGCTGAAGAACAGACCGTAATTTTGAGCAGAATGGATTTTGTGAGAAGAGTTTCAGGGAGGATAAAAGAGAAGAAGAATGAGCAGAATAAGAAGAGGAAGGGTAATCCCTCCTCCTCCTCATCCTCTAGGGCATCACCACCCTCTTCACCTTCACCTCCATCCTCACCTTCACCTCCATCTTCACCCCCTCACCCTAGAGTTCCGACCATACACGACGTCCATCTTGATGCACTTGATAGGATCAAGGAGAGGCCAGTGATTGGCCCTAGATATTTGTTGTTGGAGGATCTAACTCCTCTCAACATAGTTGATGATCTTACTTGGCTCTTGGATAGAGCCGGATTAGTTGTCTTCTCGGCTATCCGAGAAGACGCATACGAGGAGATTACACGGGAGGTTGTGACGTCCTTTGAGCACAACCACGTCGATAGGACCGTCTCTTTCCGCCTTATGGAGAGAGATTATCAGTTGAGTATCCGTGAGTTTGGGACCATTTTTGGATTCCATGAGACCTTTAATGGTCGATTTCCGAGTGGTGTTTACCCCAAGGACTTTTTGAAGGAGGTTGCAATGATTTACGCCGACGAGGACCGTTGGCAACCCGCTGATACCAAGGCTAGATTGATGTACCATCTAGCCTTGAAGATAGCTCACCGTGTTCTTTCGGAGTGTCTCTTTCCTAGGACGGAGACGCCCCAAAAGATCAAGACGGATGAGTTATTCTTGCTCTATTGCATGCTTTACGGACGCCGTGCAGATTGTGCTACTATCTTGGCTACTACTATGAGCAAGCTCAAGAACAAGAAGAAGGGGAACATCGGATATGGTGGGATAGTCACCCACATTGCTCGGAGTTTTGGTGTTGATTTTTCTGCTTGCACCCGCATACCGGCCGTTCCTTTAGGGCTACATGCTTTCATGGTTAGGGGTCTCATTTTCCCCACACATAGAGGTCCGCCTTATGCGGGCATGCCTTGGGAGAGTAGGACGGGTAGGGGTATAGAGTGGCTGCCAGAGTACTCCATTATGGCAGGACGCCATAATTGGAAGGAGATGTTCGCTGCGATGCATGCGAACAGGATAGTAGCTCCCCCTTATGTCCCGCCACCGGTTGTCGAGGAGGAGGATATGGGAGATCAGTTTGAGAGTGGAGGAGGAGCCGAGCAGGAGTTTGGCACGTTTCCGGACCAGCCGGAGGCGGCCCCAGATGTACCTAGACGCTCTCCACGTCCAGCTAGAGCCTCAGGCTCGTCATCTCGCCGCGCTAGCTTGAGTGAGAGGCCCACGTGGATGACCACACCTCCCGCATGGTATGGCGTTCCCCCTCCTTGGTCTACAGAGCAGCCAGCAGCACCTCCACCAGCACCATCACCATCCGACGCCCCAACATGGTACAGTCAGGCCCCGGGATGGTACGAGCAGATGCCGGATTGGGCTACCGGACTTTCAGAGAGAGTAGGAGCGCTAGATATCCGGGCTGAAGCTAGAGACGGACGTTTAGACGACCTTGACCACATGATGAGGGACGACTACCGCCAGCATTTTGGGCGGTTCTATGATCCGAGCTTCTCTCCATTCTCGCCACCGCCAGCACCGCAGTGATTTGATGCATGACCATTCGTTTTAGACATTCCCGCCACCACTTTGTGAGTTTCTTTTTCTTTTCTTTCTTTTCTTTCTTTCTTTTGAACATTAGGGACAATGTTCGTCCTAAGTATGGGGTGGGATGTACTAAAAGTTTGTAATAACTCTACTTACTATGCTTGCTTTCATTCGAGACTATCATTGCATGTTCATTATGTGTTTCACGTTTCATTGTCGCATTGCATGAAAAAGAACTTGAAAAACCAAAAAAAAAAAAATTTGAAAAGTTTTGTGCTTCTAATGAATTGAGATGATTTCTATGATAATCACTACTTGTGAATTGAATTTGATGACAATTGCATGCTTAAAAGAATTGTGAATTGAAAAGAATTTGAATGAATGAATTTTACCTCTTTTGCAAGTTTCATAATGTGAAGAATGTTACCTAAATCATGTTGAGAAATTGATGTTGAAATCATACTATAAGTTCTTATACTTCTTGTTGAGATGATTAAGGCAATTCGATTTCTCTTTCTTCTTTCTTTTGACCATTTTAGCTCCTCATTGAAATATTAGCCTCCTTTACCTATCCGGGAACTTGGAGAAGCGAATGAAAAAGGCGTGTTTGATGTGGGAGGGCCATGAGAGCAATTATTTGCAATCAAAAGAATAGAAAGAAATCATAGGTTTGGGGAAGTCAATCATGACGATGAGTAACTCGGCACCATTCACATAGCCGGGTGTTTGTGTCTTGCCAAAGTCGGATTGAGCGATATTCCTAGCGGATTATGGTATGTGCGCTAAGGGTTTGAGGCATCTCATAAAATCGAGAAACGCCAATCTCCTAGGCTTCGGTTTTTGTGCACCTCTGTCCATAACTCCAAAAGTAAAGTCGGAAAATGAAAAGAAGAGAGCGAATCTCTAAGTTGAAGTGTTGCGGAAACCGCAAAAGAAGGAGAAGGTAGTTGTCCACTTTCCCGGATTCATGCACCACATTTTCTTAAAGTTTTCCCTCCCCTTCCATATTCTAGACCTTTTCCTTGGAAGTCCTTAAGATCAAAAGAATGTTATATGACTTGTTGATCAAAATTGAAGTTTCTTATGATTGATTTTGATAATGTTTGAAGGTTATGATGCTTGTTTAGAAGTTAAATTGATTCATGAATTTTCTTTGCTTTTTACTTTTTGATTGAGTGTGTGAAAGTTTGATAAACGATTGAAGCAAGGTTTGAGAATGATCTATTCTTTAGAAGGCACATTCATCCAAAAGAAGGTACACATATTTCATCCTAACTCTTGTTTAAAGCTTTTTGAAAGACTTTGCTTAGGGACAAGCAAGTGTTAAGTATGGGGTTATTTGTTAGCATGAAATATTGTGATAATTTAGGAACGTTTTCTAAGTGTATTTGATTCATATTGATAGTCTTTGATTTAGCATCATTGCATATGTGAGCTAGTATTACCTATATTGTCGATATGGATGTCTACACTAGCTTTATGTTGAAATATAGGTGATTGAGAGTCATTTCCGAACGGAATCGAGCAAAGGAAGAGTTGATTGAATATGTCCATGGATTGAGGGCATTATTAGGAGCAAATTGGAGTTCAACTTGAGGAATGCACGAGGCTAGGGAAGAATCACGTTCTTGCCCTAAACCACGCTCTAAAATACGGCCGTACTACAAACTACTTTTAGTTCCACGGCCGTGGAACACTGCAAAGAGAGGCGTGATGTATTCCAGTAACTATTACGGTCGTGGAACATATGATCCAAACCGTGACACAATCCACGCTCTAAATTACGGTCGTGGAATCTTCCACGACCGTGATCTTGGCGATCTTTTTCGCCACATTTTGAAGCCACGATCTTTTGAAGATTGGGCCGGGCCGATATTTTATCTTACCCTATAAAAAGACGGACGAAGGAAGATTCCATGATCTTCGCGGAGGGATTTTTGGCAATCCACGTTTCATCTCGGCTTAGAGAGTTTTGGTGATTTCCGCAAGCCCTGTATCGACGCCTACACCTCGTTTAGCCCTTGCTTGGAAGCATTGACATCTCATTGGAGATCGAAGTTCGCATTTGGGAATTGCCCTAATCTCGCACTTTTGGTGAAGATTGCTGTTGAGATCTCCGGATTAGCGGAAGATCGAAGCTTTTAGGAGATTGTTGCAAGAAGACCCCTCTTCTTGTTTAGGTTTGATTTGGGAAACGGATTGACATCCCGTTTTCCCTTCTTTCCTAAGGTTGTGATTGTTTTCTTTATTCTGAATCCATTGACAATATTCGTTCTCGATTGTGACTTTGAGATTGGTTTGAAGATTATTGAAAGTTTTCGGAAGTTTTCATCTTTCTATCTTTTAATCCTTGAATTAATATCAACATGACTGTTATTGGCTAGAAACCCTTAACAATTCTAAGGTGAAGGGTTGATAGTTGTGGCTTAGATGATGATAGATCGATCGTAAACAGATTAGACCCTGAGAGTTCGAGAGAATCGTCGACGAACCCTAAATTACGGGCTGTTCTTGAGTTCCACGACCGTGGATTCTCAAGATCCAACCGTAATTTCCCTTAAGTTTACGAACCTGCTTTTACTTTAATCCAAAGTTAAAGATTTGCTTTAATTTAGTTTAGACTTGTCTTTTCTAGGTGGTAGTGAAGCCTCAACAACCTCTACCTCGATTGTGAGTGTCATAACCATAATCGGCTAAGTTAGTCTTGATCCTTGGATTGCAAGTTTGGGTATTTGACATTAATTCTTGTCTTTAGAACCTTTCTATATTGAAGCCTCAACAACCTGTATAGAGAGTGTCTTGTAGGTGAGTCATATAAGGTTTTTGGAACTTCACCGTACGATTACCTTACATTAGCATACCTTTGCATATCTCAACTCTGTCTTTATATCATTAGTATATCTTGAATCGATTGCCAAAGCTGAATACTTGGATCTTTAGGATTGTTGTTTTCCCAATATTTGCAAAACTCTCATATTTAATCGCTTGATAATCTGCAATTGAATTTGCTCCCACCCAAATCCCTGTGTTCGATACTCTGGAATTCTTGCTTACCTACGTCGATCCGTAAACTGCGGGTTCGCTTGCTTGATTCTAGTTTTATAAATTTAAAGCTTATTTGCACACACTTCTAGGGGCGAACAAAAAGATCGCCAAGATCACGGTCGTGGAAGGTTCCACGACCGTAATTTAGAGCGTGTAAATCAACACGGTTTGGACCATGGATTCCACGACCGTAATAGTTACTGGAATGCATCACGCCTCTCTTGCCATACTTCCACGACCGTGGAATTGAACGTGGAAAGAGGTACGACCGTATTTTAGAGCGTGGTTTAGGGCAAGAATGTGATTCTTCCCTAGAATCGTGCATTCTTCAAGTTGAACTCCATTTTGCTCCTAAGAATGCCCTCAATCCATGGACATACTCAATCAACTTTTCTTTGCTAAATTCCGTTCGGAAATGGCTCCCAATCACCTATAATCAACATAGAACTTGTGTAGACATCTATATCGACAATATAGGCAAACTAGCTCACTTATGCAACAATGCTCAATCAATGACTATCAATATGAATCAAATATATGTAGAAAACGTGCCTAAAGTATCACAATATTTCATGCTAACAAATAACCCCATACTTAACACTTGCTTGTCCCTAAGCAAGGTCTCTCAAAAAGCTTTTAGAACAAGAGTTAGGATGAAATATGTGTATCTTCTCAAAGCAATACTTCTTTTGGATGAATGTGCCTTCTAAAGAATAGATCATTCTCAAACCTTGCTTCAATCGTTTATAAGACTTTCATACACTTAATCAAAGAGTAAAAAGCAAAGAAAACTCATGAATCAATTAAACTTCTATACATGCATCATAACCTTCAAACATTATCAAAATCAATCATAAGAAACTTCAATTTAGACCACAAAGTCATATAACATTCTTTTGATCTTAAGGACTTTCAAAGAAAAGGTCTAGAATGTGGAAGGGAAGGAAACTTTTAGAGAATGTGGTGCATGAATCCGGGAAAATAGACAACTACTCTTTTCTTTTCTTCTCTTGCGGTTTCCGCACACTTTCAACTTAGAGCTTCGCTCTCCTCCTTTCATTTTTCGACTTTACTTTTGGAGTTATGGATAGAGGTGCACAAAAACCGAAGCCTAGGAGATTGCCGTTTCACAATTTTCATGAGATGCCTCAAACCCTTAGCGCACATACCATAATCCGCTAGGAATATCGCTCAATCCGACTTTGGCAAGACACAAACACCCGGCTATGTGAATGGTGCCGAGTTACTCATCGTCATGATTGACTTCCCCAAACCTATAATTTATATTCTTTGAATGCAAACAATTGCTTTCATGGCCCTCCCACATCAAACATGCCAAAACTCAACTCTTCCTAGTTCCCGGATAGGTAAGGGAGGCAATTATTTTCATTGAGGGGCTAAGTGATCAAAGAAAGAAGTAAGAAAATATCGAATTGCCTTAAGCATCTCAACAAGAAGCATAAGAACTTATAGTGTTATTTCAACTTCAATTTCTCAACATGATTTAGGTAATATTCTTCACATTATGAAACTTGTAAAAGAGGTACAATTCATTCATTCAAATTCTTTTCAATTCAGTATTCTCTTAAGCATGCAGTTGTCATCAAACTCAATTCACAAGTGATATTATCATAGAATTCATCTCTAACATAGAAGCACATAATTTTTCAAAATTTTTCAAATTTTTATGGGTTTTTCAAGTTCTTTTTCATGCAATGCAATAATGAAACGTGCAACAATATAATGAACATGCAATGATAGTCTCGAATAAAAGCAAACATAGTGAGTAGAAGTTATTACAAACTTTTAGTACATCCCACCCCATACTTAGGACGAACATTGTCCCTAATGTTCAAAAGAAAGAAAGAAAAGAAAGAAAAGAACAAGAAACTCACAAAGTGGCGGTGGAATGGCTAAAGCGAACGGTCATGCAATTGATCACTGCGGCGCTGGTGGAGGCGGGAATGGAGAGAAGCTAGGATCATAAAACCGCCCAAACTGTTGGCGGTAGACATCCCTCATCATGTGGTCAAGGTCGTCTAAGCGTCCATCTCTAGCATCGGCTCGGATCTCCAATGCTCCTACTCTCTCTGAAAGTCCGGTAGCCCAATCCGGCATCTGCTCATACCATCCCGGAGCCTGACTGTACCATGCTGGAGCGTCGGATGGTGCTGGTGCTGGTGCTGCTGACTGCTCTGTGGACCAAGGAGGGGGAACGCCATACCATGCAGGAGGTGTGGTCATCCATGTAGGTCTCTCACTCACGCTAGCACGGCGAGAAGACGAGCCTGAAGCTCTAGCTGGACGTGGAGAACGTCTAGGTGCATCGTGGGCCGCCTCCGGCTGATCCGGAAACGTGCCAAACTCCTGCTCGGCTCCTCCTCCACCCTCAAACTGATCTCTCATATCCTCCTCCTCAACAACTGGTGGTGGGACATATGGGGGAGCTACAATCCTGTTCGCATGCATAGCAGCGAACGTCTCCTTCCAATTATGGCGTCCCGCCATAATGGAGTACTCCGGTAGCCACTCTATACCCCTACCCGTCCTACTCTCCCAAGGCATGGCCGCATAAGGCGGACCTCTATGTGTGGGGAAGATGAGGCCTCTAGTCATGAAGGCATGAAGTCCTAGAGGTACAGCTGGAATACGGGTGCAAGCAGAAAAATCAACTCCTAAACTCCTAGCAATGTGGGTAACTATCCCACCATATCCGATGTTGCCCTTCTTCTTGTTCTTGAGCTTGCTCATCGTAGCAGCCAAGAGAGTGGCACAATCAGCCCGGCGCCCATACAGCATGGAGTATAGCAAAAAGAGCTCATCCGTCTTGATCTTTTGGGGCGTCTCCGTCCTAGGAAAGAGACACTCCGAAAGAACACGGTGAGCAATCTTCAAGGCTAGGTGGTACATCAACCTAGCCTTGGTATCAGCAGGTTGCCAACGGTCCTCGTCGGCGTAAATCATCGCTACCTCCTCCCAAAAGTCTTTGGCGTAAACGCCACTAGGAAATCGACCGTTAAAGGTCTCCTGGAACCCGAAAAAGGTCCCAAACTTACGGATGCTAAAATGATAGTCTCTTTCCATAAGACGGAAAGAGACGGTCCTGTCTACATGGCTGTGCTCAAACGACGTCACAACCTCCCGTGTAATCTCCTCATAAGCGTCTTCTCGGATAGCCGAGAAGACAACTAGTCCGGCTCTATCCAAGAGCCAAGTAAGGTCATCTATGATGTTAAGAGGAGCTAGATCCTCTAACAATAGGTATCTAGGACCAATCACAGCCCTCTTATGGATCCTCTCGAGTGCATCGAGGTGATCCTCATGAATGGTCGGGACTCTAGGGCTAGGAGGCGAGGGTGATGAAGGTGATGATGGAGGTGAAGGGGAAGAGGGTGGTGGTGCTCTAGAGGATGAGGAAGAAGAGGGATTACCCTTCCTCTTCTTGTTCTGATCATTCTTTTTCTCTTTAATCCTCCCCGAAACTCTCCTCACAAAGTCCATTCGGTTCAAAATTACGGGTTGTTCTATAGATTCCACGGCCGTAATTCCTCCAGAGACCGTGGTTTGTCTGTTTCTTTCGCAAATCTCAGCAAACAACCCTCAAACTCAACAATCAATCAGTCCTAATCTAATTTCTTCCAATCTCAATCAGTTCTTCCTAAAATCTCTAACAAAAACAAACCAAATCGACAAAGATCAAGAGGAGTGGAAAAACCTATGTTTCGGATTGAAAAATCCGAATTGCACGTTCCTTGGTGAATTTCCGCTCGATTTGTCGCTTGGATCTTGTTGGTGGTCGAATTTGCTTCAGTTTAGGAAGAAGAATCGTTAAAAACGATTAAGAAACGAGGAATTTGAGGAGGAGGCGTGGATTCGGCTTTTAGGTCGTGGAAGAGGGGTTTTTGGGGGTGATTTTTGTGAAGAACGTGGTTTATATAGTCACAGGCAAAATTTTGAAAATCACGGTCTGTCGGGGGGTTCCACGGCCGTGGAAATGTACGGAACCGTGGTTTTGGTGATTTTTCAAAGGCTTTTGGAAATTACGGGCATTGTAGCTGTCACGACCGTGGTTTAGGCCGTGGAACTCTCTGTAAAGCTCCAAAGTCCAAATTTCGTCACTTTTCTTCAACATTATCTTCCGTTTTCCTTTTCCATCATTCCTACATCCAAAAACACGAACATACCGGAAGAAATCGAGGCAAAATAAAGCAAAAACGTCTAAACTAAGCTAAACTATAATTCGAAAGCAAAAAGAAAGAATGCAATACCTTGGGTTGCCTCCCAAGAAGCGCTTTGTTTAAGGTCCGTAGCTAGACCAATCTCGCACTTATTCGAGGGCGGTAGGCGCGAACTCTTTAGCTTGGAGTTCCGGCGTATACTTCTTTAGTCGTTGGCCGTTCACCTAAAGCTTCCGCTCGCTTCACCCCATACTTCAACTGCACCATGGGGGAAAATACGCTTAATTAGAAAAGGTCCGGTCCAACGGGATTTAAGCTTACCTGGAAAGAGACGAAGCCTTGAATTGAAGAGGAGAACTTGATCTCCTTCTTTGAAGTCCTTTGGAATAATATGCTTATCATGCCAACGCTTTGCTCTCTCCTTGTAGATCTTAGCGTTTTCATAAGCGTTCAAGCGGAGTTCATTCAGCTCATTAAGGTCTAGGAGACGCTTCTCTCCCGCTTCCTTCATGCCGAAATTCAGCCACTTGATAGCCCAAAACGCTTTGTGCTCCAACTCCACCGGCAAGTGACAAGACTTCCCATACACAAGATTGTATGGTGTGGTTCCTATGGGAGTCTTGTACGCAGTCCGGTACGCCCACAATGCATCGTCAAGCTTCAAGGACCAATCCTTCCTAGTCCTTGAAACCGTCTTCTCCAGAATTCCTTTGATCTCCCTATTTGAGATCTCAACTTGTCCACTAGTTTGTGGATGATAAGGGGTAGCGACCTTGTGAGTAACCCCATACTTAGCTAGAAGAGCTTCAAAGCGACGGGCTATGAAGTGAGAACCTCCATCACTAATGATAGTCCTTGGCGTCCCAAATCGCGGGAAGATGGTCTTGTTGAAGAACTTAACCACCACCATGGCATCATTTGTGGGAGAGGCAATTGCTTCCACCCATCTAGAAACGTAATCCACCGCCAATAGTATGTATTGGTTTCCACAAGAGGATGGGAACGGTCCCATGAAGTCAACTCCCCAAACGTCGAAAATCTCCACCTCTTGGATGTTGTTGAGGGGCATCTCATTCCTTCTAGAGATATTGCCTGTTCTTTGACAAGCATCGCAACAAGAAACAAAGGATTGCACATCTCTAAATAAAGTAGGCCAAAAGAATCCAGATTGCAATACCTTTGCGCTAGTCTTGTTCGAACTAGCGTGTCCTCCACAAGGAAGTGAATGACAATGACGGATGACACTTTGCATCTCATCTTCCGGCACACATCGCCGAATGATGCCATCCGGACCTCTCTTAAAGAGGAGAGGCTCGTTCCAATAGTATTCCCGGACATCCTTAAAGAACTTCTTCCTTTGTGCGTAGGATAATCCGGGTGGTATCTCCTGGCAAACCAAATAGTTAACAAAATCAACAAACCATGGTTCGTTACCTTTGGAGATCACGTTGATGCACTCCTCTATGATGTGTAGGTGTTCGTCCGGAAAGGAGTCATCAATGGGTAATTGGTCGTCCTCTAGATGTGTTAGGCGACTCAAATGATCCACAACAGAATTTTCTGAACCTTTCTTGTCGCGGATCTCAAGATCGAATTCTTGTAGGAGAAGAATCCATCTAATTAGCCTTGGCTTCGCATCTTTCTTCGCAAGGAGGTACCGGATCGCAGCATGATCCGTATAGACAATCACCTTTGCACCTACAAGATAAGAGCGAAACTTGTCAATAGCATAGACAATGGCTAAAAATTCTTTCTCGGTAGTGGCATAGTTGAGATGCGCTTCATCTAGCGTCTTGCTAGCATAGTATATGGCGTGGGTTCGCCCTTCCTTTCGTTGTCCAAGAACAGCTCCAATAGCTACGTCACTAGCATCGCACATAACCTCAAAGGGAAGAGTCCAATCCGGAGGTTGGATAATAGGTGCTGACATTAGAGCTTGCCGAATTGTGTTAAACGCATCTAAGCATTCCTGCGAAAACTCAAAAACTGCATCCTTCATCAATAGATTAGTGAGCGGTTTTGATATCTTAGAAAAGTCCTTAATGAAACGTCTATAGAATCCAGCATGTCCTAGGAAACTTCTTATTCCTTTCACCGAAGTTGGGGGAGAAAGTTTCTCTATGGTCTCTATCTTAGCTTTATCCACCTCTATCCCTCTACTAGAGATTAAGTGACCTAATACGATTCCTTTCTTAACCATAAATTGACACTTTTCCCAATTAAGAACTAGGTTAGTGTCTTCACACCTTTGCAAAACAAGAGAAAGGTTAGAAAGGCAATCGTTAAAAGAGGAACCGTATACGGAGAAGTCGTCCATGAAGACCTCCATGATTTCCTCTATGTATTCGGAGAAGATGGCCATCATGCCCCGTAGAAAGGTGGCTGGGGCGTTGCAAAGGCCGAACGGCATTCTCCTATAGGCGAACGTACCCTATGGGCACGTAAATGTGGTCTTCTCTTGATCATCCGGGTGTATCGGAATCTGAAAGAAACCACTATAACCGTCAAGGTAGCAAAAATGTGAATGTTGTGCTAACCTTTCAAGCATTTGATCAATGAATGGCAATGGGAAATGATCCTTCCGCGTTGCATTGTTGACCTTGCGGTATTCTATACACATCCGCCATCCAGTCACGGTTCGGGTAGGAATGAGTTCGTTGTTTTTGTTGGTGATGACCGTCATTCCCCCTTCTTCGGAACTACTTGAACCGGACTCACCCACTTACTATCGGAGATAGGATAGATGATACCTGCATCAAGAAGTTTAAGAATTTCCTTCTTGACAACCTCCTTCATGGTCGGATTCAACCGCCTTTGAGGTTGTCTTGAAGTTCTAAAGTCCTCCTCCATTAGTATCTTATGCATGCATAGGGAGGGTTTAATTCCTACTAAGTCCTCTATAGTGTAGCCTAAGGCTTTCCTATGTTTCCTAAGGACAATCATGAGCTGATTATGTTCATCTATGCTTAGTTCGGAACTAACGATAACCGGAAAAGTAGAATTAGATCCTAGAAAAGCGTACCTTAGATGAGTAGGAAGTGGTTTTAGTTCCATCACTTTCGGAGCTTCCAACGATCCTTGAGTAGCATCCGATGTCTCCTTAGAAGTTTCTAAGGGTATTGATTGTGTGGGAGAAGAATCAAAAGAAGTTGAAGAAGTGTCTCGATCACCCCTTTCCACGGCCAAAATTACGGGTGCATTATGTTCTCCACGGCCGTGGTTTAGGGCGTGGAAGGGAAATACGGTTGTCACATCTTCTCCACGACCGTATAACTCCCTGGAGTGGGACACGGTTTTGGTTGTGAAATCCACGGCCGTGGAATACAGTGTATGACCGTGGATTCTCACATTTTCAGCCTCATCGTGGAGTTTCTCAAACTCCACTTCATGCATCTCTTCTTGTGCTTCTAAGGCTTCAATTGCCTCATTGCACTCTTCTTCTTCCCTTGCATCTGTTAGACTCATAGTAATGACTTTTTGTAAAGGATCGTTAAAGAGAACCGCACTTACCTCCTCCCTAGACAAACCTTCTTCATCTTGGATATCGAAAATATCCTCATCAAAGATTGGCTCCTTCAGTAGAGTGGAAAGAACGAACTCTACTTTCTCTTCTCCTATATCAAAAGCGAGTCTCCCATTCTTGCAATCGACTATGCAGCCGGAAGTTGCAAGAAACGGTCTTCCGAGTATGATCGGGACCGGACTATCTGCAGGAATGTCAAGCACGACAAAATTAATGGGAACAAAGAATTTACCTAGCTTGACCGGAACGTCTTCTACAATACCGACAGGGCGAGTGATGGATCGATCCGCCATGTACAACGTCATCTTCACCGGTTTAGGATCACCTAAACCGATCTTCCTGCACAATGCAAGTGGTATGATGCTCACACTTGCTCCTAAGTCACATAAAGCGTCATATGTGACATCTCCCACTCCAATGGGAATGCAAAATGACCCCGGATCCTTTAGCTTTGGGGGCATTTTCTCCTTCATGGTCTTGATGAGATCCGAAGAATCCGAACTCATCTTGACCTCGCCGAAATCTTCTAGCTTCCTCTTGTTGGAGAGGAGCTCCTTCAAGAACTTGCCATAAGACGGCATACCTACAATAGCATCGATAAAGGGTATGTTAATATGCAGCTTGCTCATGAGTTCTATGAACTTATCGAATTGTTTATCTACGCGCGCTCGCGCTCTAGATTGAGGAAATGGTAGGGGAGGTTTATAAGCTGGAGGAGGAACGTAGACATCTTCCTTCTCCTTCCCCTTCTCCTTGTCTTTCTCTACGGGGACTTCAACGAACTTAGGCTGCGGATCGGTGGTAGTCACTCCGCTCCTAGTCGTAATTGCCATCACCCTTCCCTTAGGGTTGTCCTCCGTCTTTCCTGGAAGTTTCCCTTGATTCCTAGAAACTTCCTCCGCATGGTTGAACATTTGGTTTTCTAAAACCTTTTGAGCTTTATCAACCTTGGAAATTTGATCATCAACTTTAATGATGCGGTTCTCCAACCCTTGAAGCTTTCCCAAAATCGTTTCCAACATGGGATCGGGCTTCTCCTTTCCCGAAGTGTTTCCTCCATTTGATGTTTGCCCCTGGCTTCTCAAAGGAGTAGAGGAAGAGGAAGGTGGAGTTAGTGAATTAGAATTGGAAGGATAAGAGTTACCAGAATTTTGTTGATTGGAGCGCCAATTGTTGTTACTTGAACCCCTATTGTTGTTCCAATTGTTGTTCCGGCCGTTATTATTTTTGTTGTTGCCATTCCAATTATTGCTCCAGTTATTGTTCTGGTTGTTGTTTTTGTTGCGGTTTGTGTTATCACCGCCATTGTTGTTGCCCAAATAACCAACGTCCTTCCCTTGTTGCTTTGGGAAGTTGGTCTTGATAGCCTCCTTCAACTCTTTGATCTCATTGTTGAGGGAGAAAATCTGATTTTGAGCTTCATATGTGAGCTTTGCTCCTTGCTCCACATGATTTCCCTCCACTTTCCGGTGGGAATACTTCTCTATGACTCTTGCTTGCTTCTCAATGAAGTCCCAAGCGTCATCTTCTCTCATGTCCATGAATGTTCCACATGAGAGGGATTGGAGGTTGAATTGCGTTCCCGCATCCAGCCCCTTGTAATAAATCTCCAGCGAGGCAAGTTTGGATATGCCATGATGAGGGCAATCCAAGAGCAAATCCTGAAACCTTTCCCAAGATTGAAACAAACTTTCGTTAGGTCTCATGGAAAAAGCATTAATCTTACCTCTAAGTTCCGCCGTTTTGGATGGCGGAAAGAATTTGGTGAGGAACTCCGCGGAAAGGTTTTCCCACGTGTCTAGTTTCCCACTAGGAAGAGCTTGGTACCAAGACAACGCTTTCCCCTTTAAGGAGAAGAAGAAGGGCTTGAGCTTATAGTTGTTGGTAGTAGCATTCTTCGGTCTCATTGTCTCCATCATACACTCAAAGTTTTGCAAGTGTTGGTGTGGAGATTCAGCGCTTGTCCCGCCAAATTGGTTTTGGCGAATAAGAGTAATAACTTGAGGGTTGAAGCTAAACCCTTGTACATCTTCAGCATCAAAATTCACGCCCAAACGGCGCGGTTGTTGTGTTGGATCCATCCTTTGGCCAAGAGTTCTTGGCTCATTATCCACACGTTCGATCCTTGCGTTCCTAGGTGGAACACGGCGATTAGCAGCTCCTTGTGGATGGAAAGGATTTACATTGATCGTGGGATCAATTTCCTCTAGCGGTGGCATGGAAGAGTCACTATCATCAGCGGATGAGTAACTTCTTCTTCTTGATCTTGATGCCCTTCTTGAGGATTTCTTGCTTCCCACATTCTTGAGGTCGCTTATTTCTAGCCTCATCTGGAAGATCATGTCCTTTAGATCATCAACTTGGGACTGATGACGATCCATCTCATCCCGGCGGATGTTCTCATTCCATCGGAGTTGAGCTTCTTTCTCCGCCAACTCCGCTTGAAGATCATGTTCGTGTTCTTCAGCCATCTTCTTTTCCTTGTGCTTTTGCCTTAGAGTTTTCTCTAGCTCTTGATCAAGAGGTAAGAGATCTCCGGTGTTCCTAGACCTGCGCATGCACTCAAAAGGATATCAAATAATGAGAGCAAGCTCCCAAGCTTGACAACCGGCTGCCGAATTCGGTCTAAACCAAATCCCCGGCAACGGCGCCAAAAACTTGTTCGCCCCTAAACGTGCGTGCAATCAAGCTTTAAATTTATAAAACTAGAATAAAAGCAGCGAACCCGTAGTGTACGGATCGGTGTAGATTAGCAAATATTCTAGAGTATCGAACTCAGGGATTTGGGGAGACAAATTCAATAGTAGATTATCAAGCAGTTTATGTAAGAGCTTTGCAATATATTGGGGAAAACAACAATCCTAAAGATCCAAGTATCCAGCTGTGGCAATCGATTCAAGATATACTAAATGATATAAAGACAGAGTTGAGATATGCAAAGGTATGCTAATGTAAGGTAATCGTACGGTGAAGTTCCAAAAACCTTATATGACTCACCTATAAGAAACTCTCTATACAGGTTGTTGAGGCTTCAATATAGAAAGATTCTAAAGACAAGAATTAATGTCAAATACCCAAACTTATAATCCAAAGGTCAAAACTAACTTAACCGATTAAGGTTGTGACACTCATAATCGAGGTAGAGGTTGTTGAGGCTTCACTACCACCTAGAAAAGGCAAGCCAAGACTAAGTTAAAGCAAATCTTTAACTTTGGATTAAAGTAAAAGCAGGTTCGTAAATTTAAGGGAAATTACGGGCAGATCTTGAGATTCCACGATCGTGGAACTCAAGAACAAACCGTGATTTAGGGTTCGTCGACGATTCTCTCAAACTCTCAGGGTCTAATCTGTTTTCGATCGATCTATCATCATCTTAGCCACAACTATCAACCCTTCACCTTAGAATTGTTAAGGGTTTTTAGCCAATAACAGTCATATTGATATCAATTTCAAGAATTAAAAGATTGAAAGATGAAAACTTCCGGAAACTTTCGATTAACTCCAAACCAATCTCAAAGTCACAATCAAGAACAGATAATGTCACTAACTCCAAAATAGAACAAATAAACACAATCTTAGGTAAGAAGGAAGAACGGGATGTCAATCCGTCTTCTAAATCAAACCTAAACAAGAAGAGAGGTCTTCTTGCAATAATCTTCCGAATCTTCCGTCAATCCGGGAAATCTGGAAATCCCAACGATAATCTCTACCAAAGTGTGAGATTAGGGCAAATCCAAGCGCGAACGTCGATCTCCAACGAGATGTAAAATGCGTCCAAGCAAATGCCGCGAAAGTCCCTCTAAGCGGTGACGTAAATGCGTCTAAGCGAGGATGATGGAATCTCCCTTCGTTCGTCTTTTTATAGGGCAAGATAAAATATCGGCCCGGCCCAATCTTCAAAAGATCGTGGCTTCAAAATGTGGCGAAAAAGATCGCCAAGATCACGGTCGTGGAAGGTTCCACGACCGTAATTTAGAGCGTGGAAATCAACACGGTTTGGACCATGGATTCCACGACCGTAATAGTTACTAGAATGCATCACGCCTCTCTTGCCATACTTCCACGACCGTGGAATTGAACGTGGAAAGAGGTACGACCGTATTTTAGAGCGTGGTTTAGGGCAAGAACGTGATTCTTCCCTAGACTCGTGCATTCTTCAAGTTGAACTCCATTTTGCTTCTAAGAATGCCCTCAATCCATGGACATACTCAATCCACTTTTCTTTGCTAAATTCCGTTTGGAAATGGCTCCCAATCACCTATAATCAACATAGAACTTGTGTAGACATCTATATCGACAATATAGGCAAACTAGCTCACTTATGCAACAATGCTCAATCAATGACTCTCAATATGAATCAAATATATGTAGAAAACGTGCCTAAAGTATCACAATATTTCATGCTAACAGTTAGAAAATGAAATTGGGCACTAGACTAAGGTTAAAGAAGGAGATCTCAAAAATTGTGATGTTTTCTTTAAATGAAAAAAAAAACTTACCGGATATGATCGTACCCTCTCGTTCTCTTCGGTTCTTGTCTCCAATATCTCCAATCGAGCAATAATCTAATCTCTCGTCCCTCCAAATGTCCGCCCTTCAAAAGTTTTCGCCTTCCTAATATCCTCACACTTGTATTTTCGATTGTTCTTTAAACCAAGACTCTTCTCGTAATGCTTTCAATTTCGTCAAAGGCAACAACGCCATTTCCATGGTTGAAGCTCGAATATTGTTCTTTGGAGAATATAAGAATGAAAGGGAAAGTGAGAAAGAGTAAAGTAGGAAAAAATGAAGGAGAGAGAATGAAGGGGATAAAGAAAGAAAGAAAGAAAAAAGGAAACAAAGAAAAAGAAATAGAGAAAAAGGAGAAAAAAAATGAAAGAAAAGAAAATTGTATTTTCTTTTACGTGGGGACCCATTCGAATGTGGATGATTTCCACGCTCTTTAGCAAAAAATAAAATTTTTATAAAAGATAACTCATAAAATAGGTTATTTGTAAAAGTGACCCTATTAATACAAAGTCTTAATAAATAGGATCATAAATTTATGATCATGTGTCGTAATTAAATATTTATATATAAAACTAAACAAAATCAAAATATAAATTTTGTTTAGGTAGAACTACGTAAAGACTTGACGTCATTTTAAAAGGCTACGTGGGTAATTCGATATCAAGTTTAAACTATTATCGGGTATAGTCGCAAATCAAATTCAAATACTACTTTCTCAAAAGAACTACGTATGATTTGATTCGTTTATTCTTACGGATACTTAGGAAATTTGATACAAAAGGATACGCATTAAATTCAATCGCAAAATATATTTTTGACTTTTATATCAAATGAAAGTTGTAAAATTAAATTCTAAATATATCCCTTCCAGAACTACGTCATGACTTGATGCTCTTTCCGAGCTACGTAGGAAATCCAATATTGGTTTCAGTCGCACCGTCCAAATAAAATCAACACTAAAATAAATCTTGTAGTTAAACCAAAATTCTCATATATTCATGAACTCGATATAAATTTGACTAAATGAGGGAAATAGGGCTCCTAAAATTTTACTTTTGTAAAGTGGGCTCCTAGTATAATTTAGGCATGCAAAAAAATTAATAGGTGTATTTGTGGGCTACAAAGAAAAGATAGATGGATGGGCTGCCAAAAAAAATTGAATTTTGAATGACTGTTGGTATTAATTACAGAGGAGAAAGAGAAAACATTCATTTGCTTTGTAAAGAGAGAGAAAACAGATCTAGAAAGGAATGTAAGAGAGGAAGGAGAAATAGAGGGTGAAACGGAGATCCCCCGGAGTTTCAACGACAGGGAGCACTGTTTCGCCGCAGGACATTTGCCCTCCAAGCCGACACCGAAGGGTGAGCGAGAGATATAGGGTTTCCTTCGAGCAGGAGAGATATAGGGTTTACATCGAAGGGCGAGCAAGAGATCTAGGGTTTCGCCATCAAGGTTGACACGAGGAGGGGCTACGCCACTGGTTTACGGCGCCAGCGATGTTTTTTGATCTTCGTTCCGTCACCAACCCTCCTCTCTCTTACCGTTGTATGCTCCGTCGTTGCCGGGAACCAGATCTGTATCTTTTGGGTAAGTTATTTCTACTAGATTTTTGGTATGCATTTGATTCGTTTTAGTAAGTAGTAGTGGGTATGTGTTTGAATTTGTGTTTGCAGTTTAGGTATGTATTATGAAAGAGATTGATTACTTAACGTTCGCAATTTTTCGGTATTGTTTTAAATTGAGTCTGTGTGTGCATTTTGGGTATGCATTATTGAAGATATGCTTTTGTTGTTTGGGGTATGCATTTGTTATTGAAGATATGTTTTTTTAGGTATTGATTATTAAGTATATGTGTGTGCAGTTTGGGTATGCATTTTTGAGTATATGTGTGTGCAGTTTTGGGTATTTGCTTATTGAGTGATTGATATGCATGTTTTTGGGTATGCATTTTTGGGTATTGCTTATTGAGTGATTGATATGTATTTTTTGGGTATTGCTTATTAAGTATATGTGTGTGCAGTTTGGGTATGCATTTATGAGTATATGTGTGTGTAGTTTTGAATATTGCTTATTGAGTGATTGATATGCATATTTTTGGGTGTGCATTTTTTGGGTATGTAATTTTGGGTATTGCTTATTGAGTGATTGATATGCATTTTTTTTGTATTGCTTATTGAGTATATGCGTGTGCGGTTTGGGTATGCAGTTTTGGGTATTGTTTACCCAAAAACAAACGTTGTTGCTTACCTAGAAATAGAACAGGGGACTGCATCCAGATTCCAATGAAGGGAAGAAGAAAGGACATGCATTTGGAAGAATTTGAGCTATGGAAGAAGAAAGGACCTGTGTTTGAAGGACATGGGTTTATAAATAGGGAAGAAAAAGAGGCTACATTTATTGGCCACAAATTCCATGTAAAATGTCCATCAACATTGTCACCAATCAAATCAATGGATGTCACTTTTGTGTTTTTTTTTTTTCTGATTTCATCTACTATATAGGAGCCATTATGTAAATTACAAATTGGGAGGCCCCAATTTCCAACTTCATAGTGTAAAAGACCTACAATGCCAATTCTTCCATATAAAGCATCCACTCGTCGAGTTTAACCATAAAAATCCAAACAATTAAGAACTACATATGACTTGATTCCTATTCAAACGATACGTAGGAAATTTGGTAAATTAAAAACCGAATTCAGTCACAAATTTTAAAATATAATAAAATAAATAACCTATCACTTTTTCTTGATCATGCGCGTGATAGCGGGATAAAGTAAGCAACCCTTCCTACAAGGTGGGTTTAATTTAATCCTTTGATGCATGATCGAGATATAGATGTCATGCAAATGATAGTTGGATCATCGTCTAGGCAACCCTTCCTAGAAGGTGGGTCGGGACTTTGATTCTCTGATGCATGAAAATACCGCACGGAACTACATGAGGCTTGATCCTCTTTAATGAGGTACGTAGGCAACCCATCTAAAAACGGGTGCAACCCAAATCACCAAAATCAACTAAATATCGGTATTTATATAAGTTAGAATCAAAAGGTCAAAAAGAGAGGGTCGAACTCAAATAAAATAATAAATAAAATGTGTTTTATAAATTTGTATTCGATTAAAACATAAAAAGGCGTTTTGTAAATTTGTCTACATTTTTACTCAACATATTTTTGGCACGCCCAGTGAGAACTTTTCTTTCTTATTATCTCTAAGTTATACATATACTAATTTTTGATCTTATTTGATTGCAAGGAAATGGCATCAATGAACTTCAATGAACTCCCGACTACTTTCGTTATCCAAGGAGCACGATGGCTACGCCGCAAGTCATTTGAAGTTGTCTTTGAAATTGATCCTAATGCGATCTATGCTGAAATCCCTTTGAAGAACTCTTTCATGAGTCTTCAAGGTTTGGAGGAATATGAAACTCCGAAGTCGTCCATGACTCTTTTGGGACATCAGGGCATAAAGCCCAACAACAAGAAACCTGCTTATGTCAAAGTTGGACATGACAATTCTCCTAGCTTTAATGGCACAAAGCCTTCCGCTAGGGTTGTCCCAAGGCCAATCATTCGAGTCATCAAGAAAAATGGTGCGTCTATTGGTATTCCTGTCGAACACACTCTTAAGAAGGTGAACATGTCTCGGAAAAGGAGGGGACACAAGAATGGTTTCCGTCGTAACACTGGACCTCTTCGTAAGCTAGCTTCCTCACCGGTTTTAAAGCAAGCCAATGCAATCATTTGTGAAGTTGCAAAAGAGCTTTTAAACTCAAAACACACAATGGATAGTTCTCCAATGACTACCACGAGGCAAATTCTTGTAGGGTCAATTCCTATCACATTGGACAAATTTGAGCAAGTCTACATGACTTCTTATTCTGAGGAGGGTACTCAACCAAAATTTCCAAAGCTTAAAATTACCAAACCCTCACGGGCCAAGAAAAATTCAAATGAGAAAGAAATGATTGAAGAAACTTCTAAAACTCAAAAGAAAGAAAGAAGTCTTTAATATTTTGAAAAGCTCAGTCTTGCAAGAGGCTCAAATTGTGTCTTGTGACGGTCCAGTTACAAGATCAAAAGCTAAGTCAATGACTTATGCTCAAGTAACTTCACAACCACCAAGTCCACAACGAGAATTGGAGGAAAGCTCAAGTTCTCATTTGTATGGAGATTTATCTTCTCTATTCCAAGAGGAGGAATTTCCACATGTTATTACAAAGGAAGGAGCAACAAAATTTGTAACCCAAGATGAATCTGAGAATATGCAAGTGTTCATGACCGGAACAACAAGTGTTGAGGAACAACTTCAAGACTTACAAAGGTCATTAGCCGCAAGGGAAGCTCAAATAGCTACACTTATGGCTCAAATTGAGAACCAAGCTAATGCTAGTCGACATGAGCAAGTAAGGACGAATGATGAAAGTCCTGGCGGTAGCTCGTCTGTTTCCCCACAAGAGATTAGGGAGATGATTGCCCAAGGAATCCGAGAATTCCAAGTGTCACAAAATCCTCCAGTACTCGGGTATAGAAAGCCATATCCGACCCAATATGATTCAGTACCATTCCCTCCCGGTTATCAATGACCAACTTTTGACAAGTTTGATGGAATGCACGGATCACCACACGAGCACTTGGCTCATTTTTACTCAGCATGTGGTGAGACCGCATTGAGTGGTGCTTTACTGATCCGAAAATTTGTCCAATCTTTAAAGGGATCGGCATTTTTTAGTACACTCAACTTCAACCGGGATCAATCCACACATTGGATGATTTACAAAGAGCATTTCTAGCTCAATTTGTGAGCTCTAAGGCAAAGGTCTCTATTATGGATCTTGCTAATACCCTTCAAAGATCAAATGAGCTTGTAAATGATTTTATCGCCAGATGGCAAAGCTTGAGGCTCCAATGCCTAGAAAAGCTAAGTGAAGAGGCATGTGTCCAGATGTGTACTAATAACTTAATTCCTAAGTTGGCAGTGCATGTTGGTATTGCCGAGCCTCGTTATTTTGATGCCTTAGTTTCAAAGGCTTGCAATGTTGAACGACAATTGGCTCGGCGTGATGCAAAAACCTATCGTTCTCAAGCAAATGAACTTAAAAGAGATGATGGAAAAGGACCTTTTAAAAGACTCACTCTTGAGGAAAGGAAGCAAAAGAAATATCCTTTTGATGATGATGATGTCCAAGGGATTTTCGATGAGTTGCTGTCGTCTAAGCTTCTTACACTTCCAGAGTCAAAAATACCAAATGAAGTTCGAAGGACAAATGATCCAAAAAATTGTCCTTATCATCAAATTGTTAGTCACCCTATCAAAGATTGTTATGTCTTCAAAGATATAGTCGAGAGGATGATTAACAAATGAGAAATCGAGATTGAAGGTGAAGACTCAGTAGCTCCAAAGGCTTCATCAAATACTACATCCTTAGTGGATGCGGATAATTTGGTGATTTCCGATACACTCGAAGAACCATCAGGGTCAAATGAAGATGAGGGTATTCCCACGGTTTCCTTACCTCTGATTAACAAATGCGGCAACCCTTTCACATCGCCTCTTCGATTCTCGCTCTTTTTCGAAGATTTTCGCTTCCAAACTGCAATTAAAGCGTAGAGGATCCTAGTGCAACATCGATCTGCGAAGAAATCGAACCGAAACGGCCGAACGAGGTAAAAAGAGAACGAAACCCTAACCTCGCTATTTTTGCTTCGATTTAGGCTTGGATGGCCCTGTATTTGCTGAGAAATAAATTAAGTACCCCATAGGAACCAGTTGTAGTGATTTTGGGGGAAAAGAACTGGATTTCTGAGAGATTAGATCGCACAGTTTTTCGCCTCGGTCCAGACGTGCTGTGCCTCGGCCGAGGTGTTCTTCAGTTTGTCAGACCGACCGAGGTGACCTGACAGAAAGAGATTTGAAAATGAGTTCTGACCGAATTCTTGCCATTAGGGATAGATCCTCCCCTTCCCCTTCCTCTTCTTCTTCCAGACCCTATCGACCGGTGATCCACGAGCGACACCAGGTCGATTATGACCGTATAGCAGCCCGTCCAGTGATAGCACCTCGCTTCCTGGACGTGTTAGCCTTTGGTTGTCTCCATGTGGACGGAGACCTTAGACGTATGATATCGACGGTGGGATTGGATCAGTTTACTGAGATCCGCGCACCTGCCTATTTGGAGCCCACCCTAGAGTTTGTTAGCTCCTTCACCTACCTCCCCACAGAGCGTTCTGTGAAGTACCGGTTGATGAACCAGAACTTCTTAGTACCATTAGAGTATTGGAGGGACATTTTTTGTTTTCCTGCCCCGACCGCTGTTGATTTCCCTTCCCGGACTGTAGCTAGAGAGTTTTGGGGACAGATTGCTCACGTGGTTGAGGACGCAGACAGGTGGCGCCCTAGAGACTCCGGGGAGAAGGTTATTTTTCACCTAGTTTTTAGGTTAGCCCACCGCATTTTCAGCAAGACACTTCTGGCGTGTACTGAGACGCCCCAGAAGGTCCGACAGGGGGAGCTTTTTAGCCTATACTGCATGGTGACTGGAGGGATCCCCGACTTTGGCTTGATGCTGACAGAGGATTTGCACAGCATCAAGGCCAAGGCGAAGGGGGACATCTGCTGCGGAGGACTTGTGACCCACATCGCCAGCTATCAGGATATGGATCTCAACGCTTGCACTATGGTGGCGGCTGCCAATCCACTTGAGCTACAGGAGATGATCACTCGGCGGATTCTAGTTCCCCGAGGACTGACTACGCCATATGTGGCTATGCCATGGGAGCTGACTGCACCACAGGGGATCAGGTGGTCAACCCAATTTACAGTTTATGACCCTCATTACTGGCAGACCGCTTGGGCCCCACAAATGGAGGATTACAGAGAGGCAACAGCTGCACCAGTTGAGGAGGATGAGGTAGATGATGAGGAGACTGCTGATGATAGGGATGGAGGAGTCCCGATGGATACAGGGATAGATATTGCTGGGACGAGTGCGCCAGTTATTGATCTTGATGATGATGATGATACTGAGCCTGCACCAGCCACATCTCTAGTGAGACCTGCTAGGCGTAGAGCACGCCGACACAAAGATCCAGAGGCTCACCGTCGGATCGATGATCTGACGGATCAGATGATTGATTCATATGCCGCCTTATCACTGGATATCCGCGAGATGCAGGAGCGATAGCATTACCAGCACATGATGGCCCAGATTCAGTTTGAGCACATCATGGGCTACCCGTTCGACCCGTCTCAGTATCCATATGTGCCACCACCGCCACCACCGGATCGTGACTACTGAGAGCTGCATGATTTTCTTTCTTATTTTTATGCAGTTCAGCTTATTATCCGGTGAGTATTTTATTTCCTTAGACTTATTACGACCCACTGTGACAGTGTGTCCCAAGTATGGGGTATTTATGTATTACTTGACTTATGGATGTATGACTCGACTTTCTATGATATTTATGCTTCATTTTGCTTCTATGTGTTTATCTGAGACTACATGCATACATACACGTTATTTGATTGAGAAAAACGTCGAAACTGAATAAAAAAAAAACTGGTTTAAAAAAAAAAATTTTGACCTCGACCGGGGGAGTTCTGGCCGAACGAGGTGTTTCACCTCGGTTGACCTAAGAACACCTTGACCGAGGTGAGTTAACTGAAAGTTTTCAAAAAAAAAGGTTTTGTGCTTCTTATCTGGATATGATCTCAGTGAAGATCTTGCTTACTGACTGGTTTTGAAATCTTTATGTGTTTGAAAGGTTTTATAATATGTTTAAGTTGCTAAATGCTTTGTTTGAAATTATTGGCGTGTTTAATACTTTGTTTTTATCTAAATTATGTTGAATTTGAAGGTTGACACCACGTTATGAGTTCTCTCACTTTCTTCCTGGCAAGACCAAGGCAATTCATTCTTCTCTCTTCTTCTTCTTGATCATGCTTAGCCCCTCATATACATTTTGCCTCCCTTTACCTATCCGGAAATTTGGAAGCAAGCGAAGTGGTGAAAGCAAGTGAAGTTAAAGTTGAGAAGTTGGCTGGAAGTGAAAGTGTTAGAAAGTAATAATAGGTTTAGGGAAGTCAATCATGATGATGAGTAACTCGGCACCATTCACATAGCCGGGTGTTTATGTCTTGCCAAAGTCAGATTGAGCGATCTTCCTAACGGGTCATGGTATGTGCATCAAGGGTTTGATGCATCTCAAGAAATTGATGATTGCTGATTTCCTAGACTTCGGTTATTGTGCACCTCTGTCCATGCATCCCAAAAAGTAAAGTAAAAGAAAAAAAGTGTGAAATAAGCAAAGCTTATTGGTGGAAGATGTTGAAAGTCAAAGTGAAAGTGAAGTATATCCTTTTCCCGGATTTTAGCACCACATTACCTTACATACATCCCTACCCTACACGTTTCTTGACCTTTCTTTTGGGAAGCCCTTGAGACCTCGAGCTTGTTGATTGACTTAGTGGTTTAAACTGGATTATGCATGATTAATTTCGATAATTATGAATTATTACACATTCTATGATTTTATGCAAAGATGAACAACTTTCTTATATTTATAAAATGTTTTGATCATATTTTGATTTTAAATTCCATGAAGTATTCTCTTAGAGTGATCTATGATTGTAGCACACCATAAAAAATGTTTTGAAAGACTTTTCATCGATTTTCTTGACTTATAATCCATTCTATCTTGCCTTTTATATGCAGAACTTGCTTGGGGACAAGCAAGGGCTAAGTATGGGGTATTTTGATAGCATGAATTATAGTCTATATTTTGGGGTTTGTTTGGACGTTTTATCTTCAATAATCTGTATGTTTGTATGTATATTATGTGATTATATTACCATTTCATCTACCTTTGCGGGAATCGAGGTCTACACCAAGTTTTGTTGTAATCGTAGGTAAAATGGCACGTTTTGCATCAAAAAGGAGCAAAAGGAGCTATGGAGTCGTTGGAGCTACATTCAAGAACATAAGGAACCATCCAAGAAGCATAGCCATGGATTAGAGATTCACTTTGGACCAGATTTGAGAGATTTCACTTTCGGTTATGACTCACCTCGGTTGAGCACAAATTCACCTCGACCGAGGTGATCCAGAGAAGTCGACTTGACCGAGGCGAACACCTGGGACGCGGCGAGAATATTTTATTCTTGGCTGAGATCTGTTATCTTTGGAAAGAGATCTTATATTTTTGGGCTTGGCTCCTGGAAGGAAGAAGATATCCTAGATCATATAGTTTACCTATTTTTATGGGAAGAGATCTTTCTAAGATATCTTATCTTTGGAGAGTAATTTTCCTATAAAAAGGGTCGGATTTCCCACAAATCCGACATCCTCTATCACCTTGCTTGCACCTATTACACTGCTGCTGCCATACTCCAGTTGGGAGGTTTGAAGAACCTTTTTGAAGGTTGAAGAAGGAAGATTGTAGCTTTTATAGCTTTTGAAGGGTTTTTGTAAGATAATCTTAGATTCCCTTCCTTGTTGTCTTGTCTTGTTGGATTTATATCCAAGGAATGCTTTGTTGTGATAATTGATCAGTTATTGAAGCCTTTCTCTTAAGGTTTTCTTGTTCAATTATTCTCTTTCTTCCCATATACTTGATTAATACTTTCATGATGATGAGTGGCTAATCTCTTTGTGTGATTCTAGGGTGATTGGTTGAAGGTTGTGGGAAAAACAATGATAGAATGATCTTAATCACAGTAGGACCCTGAAAGTTCGAGTCTTTAACCTTAACCCTAAGCATCTCGCTCAGTCGATGAACATCTCGGCCGGGGTGGAATTTGGCTGACCGAGGTGACTTATCTAATCCAAAACTGAGAGTTAAGTGTTAGAGTTTGCCAAATCCTATTCTTATTACACCTTTCCTGGTTCAATGCAAGCCTAGGATGAGACTTACCCGGTAATTCCTTAGTTTGTTTACCTAAGATCATAAGTATAGGTAATAAAGGTTTATCCTTTATTGGGGTTTGAGTGTGCTTTCATCCTATCTTTGTGAGTTAGCCTGAGACTTACCCGGTAAAGGTTGATTCTATTCCCTTAGATGGTGTGTTAGTTTGAGGTTATAGTTCTTTATCTTAATTCCTTGAGACTTACCCGGTAATAGGAGTTACGGTTCAGGATTAGTGAGTAGTGAGACTTACCCGGTGATCTATTCCACTTTAGAAACACCTTCCCTATGAAAAAATCTCAGCTTTGTCCGCTTATCTTTAGATCTTGAGTTGGAACCACAACTAGATGCTTTAATCCCTAGAATTGCATATTTCCTTTATTGACTTTTTATCATCTTTGATTGTCTTAATTGCTTTGTGGTTAGTGATTGCTTAAGCTTACCGTAATTGGACTTTGTTTCACTAAGTCCTTGTGATCGACCCCTGGAATTCCTTGCTTTTTACTACGATTGACCCGTACACTGTGGGTTCGCATCCTTGTTTTAAGCTTATGTCTAGGGTTATAAATTTAAAGCTTGCACACACCGTTTGGAGCGAACAAGAATACTATTACCTTTACACCAAGGAGGTATTGTCTGAACTTCTCTAGTGCGAACAACACCGCTAACATTTCCTTCTCAATGGTGGAGTAGTTTCTTTGAGCTCCATTAAGCGTCATGGATGCATAGTGGATGACATGTGATACTCTTCCGTCCTTTTGTCCTAGGACGGCTCCTACAGTATAGTCGCTGGCGTCGCACATGATCTCAAAGGGCTTCTCCCAATTTGGAGATCGGATGATGGGTGCACTAGTGAGACAAGCTTTCAAGGTGTCAAACGCCTTCTTGCAATCTTCATCGACAATGAATGTTGTGTCCTTCTTGAGTAGCTCACACAACGGCGCTGAGATCCTGGAAAAATCCTTGATAAATCGCCGATAGAAACGTGCATGACCTAGAAAAGAACGAATTTCACGCACATTAGTAGGGTAAGGCAAACTTTGAATTACATCAATTTTGGCCATATCTACATCTATCCCTTTTGATGATATTACATGTCCTTACACAATTTCTTGTTCAACCATGAAATGACATTTTTCGGAATTAAGAACTAAATTGGTTTCTACGCATTTTTTAAGAACAAGTTTTAAATGTCTTAAGCATGCATCGAAACTATCCCCATGGACGGTGAAATCATCCATAAAAACTTCCATAAAATTCTCAATATATTCCGAAAAATACTTATCATGCACCGTTGGAAGGTGTCGACAGCATTGCAAAGTCCAAATGGCATTCTGCGGTATGCAAAGGTGCCAAAAGGACATGTGAAGGTCGTTTTCTCTAGATCCTCCGGAACGATGGCTATTTGGAAATAGTCCGAATACCCATCCAAGAAACAGTAAAAGGGGTGACCTGCAAGGCGTTCAAGCATTTGGTCAATAAAGGGCAAAGTGAAATGACCTTTATGAGTTACCGTGTTTAGTTTGCGTAGTCAATGCCAACTCTCCGTCCGGTTTGTGTCTTGCTCGGGACCATCTCACCGTATTGGTTTTCCACCATGGTGATACCCCCTTTCTTCGGAACCACTTGGGTTGGACTAACCCACTTGCTATCTGAAATCGGGAATATCATATCCGCTTGGATGAGCTTCAATACCTCCTTTTTGACCACATCCATCATTGGCGGATTCAATCTTCGTTGGGGTTGCCTAGATGGTTTCGTCTCTTCCTCAAGGAGGATCCTATGCATACATGTGGAGGGACTAATCCCCTTGATGTCCACAATGGTCCAACCAAGAGCCGTCTTGTGATCTTCCAAAACCTTCACCAACTTCTCTTCTTGAATGCGGGACAACTTGCTAGAAATGATTACCCGCAAAGTGTTGTTTTCCCCTAGAAAGGCATATTTGAGATGTGGTGGAAGGTCTTTCAATTCTATCTCCGGTGCCTACACTATAGACGGAACAATCTTTTCGCTTGGAGTTAGCAATGTGAGCCCAATGGACAAAGGGGAGATAGGGAGCCTTTTGTGCCCATCCAATTGAGCTAGAACTTCGTGCATGCTAGATGTTAATGCATAATCCGAAGTATGAATGTTAATATCATGTTCAATTATTTTTTCAATTCATCTATGTCGGATATGTCAAAACATCTTGAATAATAGGATCAATAACATCAATAGCACAAAGAGAATGATCATCAATATGGTGTTTAATTGCATCATAACTATTTAACTCAACTACTTCCCCATCGAATGCCATAGTTAATTTACCACTAACATAATCAATTTTCGTCCTAGCGGTTTTTAGAAAAGGTCTTCCTAACAAGATAGTTGCAGCATGTGAATCATTTTCCATATCCATCACAAAGAAATCAGCAGGAAAAATCAGATTATCAACCATTACTAATACATCTTCAATAATCCCTTTCGGGTAAACGCTTGATCTATCAGTAAGTTGGACTACAATCTGAGTTTCAATGAGTGGCCCAAGGCCAAGATAATGGTAGATGGAGTACGGAAGAACATTAATGGAAGCACCTAAATCAAGCATTGCTTTATCAAAACGGGTTTCCCCAATAACGCAAGGAATGCTTACCATGCCCAGATCACTACACTTTTTGGGCATTCGGCGTTGGAAGACAACGGATACATGCTCACTAACTTGCACCTTCTGCTTTCCCTTCAGCTTTTGGTTCCTCTTGATGGTGCAGAGTTCCTTCAAAAAATAAGCATATTTAGGAATACTCTTCACAAGTTTAAGGAGGGGGATATTTACCTCGCATTTGGAAGATGTCTCAAAGAGATCCTTATCCTCAATCACCCTTCGCTCCTTTAATGCTTCAGGAATGGAGGCCGGAGGTTTCTCTGCATATAGAGGGGGAAAGCTAGGACGGATGTAAGGATCCTCTTCAGCAGAACCCTCTATCGACTTTTCCGAAGGGGCGAATGGTTGCAGGCGCAGGGGCGACTCAGGGGCTGTCACCACAGGGGCGGCGACATCCAGCCGCAGGGGCGGCGTCTGCACAAAGGGTGACACAGTTGCAGCCGCAGGGGTGGCCGTGGGGGCATCAGACTCCTTAGGGTTTACGACCGTCTGGGAGGGCAAGTTTCCGGAGGATCGAGCTACGATCCTTCTGATGGCCTCCGCCATTTGTCCAACCTGTTTTTCGAGGTTTTTGATGCTAGACTCTGTAGTTTGGACATGGGTAGCAAAGTGTTTAGTTAAAACCTGCAGCATATCTTCAGTGGATTGAGACTTACCTTGGCGGGGCTGTTGCTGCTAGTTTTGTTGATCCCTCCACTGATAATTTTGTTGATCACGCCAATTGGGCACATAGTTTTGTCCATATGGATCATTCCTTGGACGCTACTACTGTTGTTGACCATATCCTACAGTATTTACGTCTGCAGCATCGTCCCAGACTTGTGCACATAAGTCCGTAAGGTGGAAAGGGTCAGCACAAACTCCACAAGCCTTGAGCTGTTGTGGGGTTCCTATCAAAGTCAACCTCTTAACCATCTCTTTTAGTTCAGCTATTTCTTGTACAATCTCTGGACGGCTGGGATTAATGGCATGGACTCCTCTCTTGGTAGAGGATCTTCCAAAGTTCCGTGTAGCTTCCGCCATTTTCTGCATTTTTTCCATAGCAACTCCAGGAATAGAGTTAAGAATGTTACCTCCACAAGCGGCAACCACTATCCTTCTTTCATTGTCCAAAAAACCGTTGTACAAATAAAGCACTAAGTCCTGTGTGGAGTATTTGTGGAAAGGGCAGCTTGATCTCAATTTGACAAAGCGGTCGAAGTACTCATAAAGAGTTTTGTCTGCTTCTTCCTCTATGTTACTTATGGCCTTCTTCAAGTTGTTTGCCTTCTTAGCGGGGAAGTACTTCTCCAAAAAGGCCTTGTGGAGATTCTCCCATGTGCCGATGCTACCGGACGAAAGATGGTAGTACCAATCATCCACCCTATCCTTGAGAGTGAAGCCAAACACTCTCATCTTGATTTGTTCTTCAGTGACATTGGCCGGCTTCATGGTCATACATACGGTATTGAACTTCCCAAGGTGTTTGATGAGGTCTTCACCACTTAACCCATGGAAGGATGGGAGCAAGCGGAACAGCCCTGCTTTGAGCTCAATGTTTACTCCTTCCCCAATTTCCGGTATGGTGACCGCAAGAGGGTGTTGAGTCAAATCCGGCTGCGTGAGTTGACGGAGAGTTCGGTTCGCCATCTCTTCTCGGGTTCGTTGTTGCCTACGTAGTCGTGTGTGTTCTTTAAATTTCTGGATCAAATGGAGCAAAATCGGAGTTAGTAGCACGGGTTTGAACCATGAAAATGGTCCAAACCAATAATCAATAATCAAAGTAAATCAAAACAAAAACAAAGACTCCCCGGCAACAGCGCCAAATTTGACGAAGCTAAAAACCTATGGTCGTTGTCTTTTAGCTTAAGTCAAAGTAGTTACCTAACTTTACACTAAGTGGTTTGTATAGTGTAAGTAAGGGTCGATCCCAAGAGAGCCTTGTCAAGTAATGATTAGATTCAATTATCGCAATGTAACCAAATTGGGGGGATTGAAACAAGACAACAACAAAACGAAATCAAGTAAAGATGTCATAATAGAATGGAGAAAAGAGCTACACTAGGTTGAGTCTTAGCATGCACACTACTTTGGTTGGTTCTTTTTATAAGATATTCATCAATGTCTCGTCTTGATCTTAGATATGTGTTGAGTCAACCGGCATCAACACAACTTAACAAGATTAGTGATCCGTAAACCTACAAGATCAAAGCACAAGTTAGCATTTTAATAAAGACAAAGAGATATACAGAATGCATAAACACCGTTAGACTTTCTTTATAATTATATTCATTTTCCTTTAAGTAATTACAACCAGTGTTCACCTAAAGGGTTACTACTAGATTAAGGACCCGAACCCGGAATCAATTAATCCTCGTTCTTTGCATGCAATTAGACACTTAAGGTGATCAATCTAATTGGTAAGAAACATGCAAACATAAGTTAAAGCTCAAGGAATATAACACATATGCCTGAATAATACTTATATTGATAAAGACTTACAACAAAAGCAGCAATGCAGCTTTAAAACAACTCAATGTAGCAAGGAAACTTAGAAACTCATTACTCTTGGAAGTAAGGGAAATAGAGCTTAAGTGGGAAAATGATGGACGATCCTAGCTATCAGTCATAGCTCTATTTATACTACAATTGACAGTAAATGGGAGTAAATTGGCCGTCCTAAACAACCACCTTTAATGTCATAAAGGTGGTGCAAACATCCGGAGTAAAGTCCTCTGGCGCTAAACCGCGGGGGCGGGCTTGCAGGGCCGCAGGGGCGGTTTAATGCTCTCCAAACGTCTGACTCTTCATCTTCATTTTGTTTTGGATGTCGAGCCGCAGGGGCGGCCCAATGTCACTGTAGGGGCTTTGACATTGGCTCTTCGGCTTCACAGCTCTGCAAGATGGTCCGCAGGCCGAGGCGCAGGGCGCCGGCTTCGCTTCTTCAGAGTGAGTCATCGCAGGGGCGTCTAGAGGCGGCCGCAGGGGCGGTTACATGCTTGTTCCGGGCGCTGGCAAAGGCGCAGGCTGCATTCTGGAGTGTAGTGCCACCCGCAGGGGTGGTGACACTGCTCCCCGGGGGCGGTGTGGCACCAGAAACTTATCTTCGTGAATGATCTTTAACTCCCAAGTGTTGCTAACATCTTCTTTTCCTTCATTTGGACTTCTTCTTCTGGATTAAGATTTTAGTAACACAAGCCGACACTAAGACACTAAAAAGATGCTAAAAACCATCCTAATTGATAGTGATTCCATCACCTATCATCTACATATTTTGTGCTCCTTGTTTGATCACCCAAAACCCAACCAAAAATATTGTGTTTTGCATTTTTTTATTCCTTGCTCATATCTTAATTTTGGATTTATACTATAATTGATCATTGAATGGCTTAATTCACCTCAAATCTTGTGTTCGACCTCGGAATACTTTCCTTTCTAAGAAATGATCCGTACATTGCGGGTTCGCTAGGTAGTTTAGGAGAATAGATCGAGTTTATAAATGTAAATCTTTTTGTGATACTTTCTAGTGCGAACACTTATATATATATATATATATATATATATATATATATATATATATATATATATATATATCCCTATCACAAATGGTGCGTACTAGAGCTACATTTGCTATGGGGCGAGGAAGGGGTCGACCACCTCTTCCACCTGCCGTAAGTGGATGAGCGCGTGCAGGAAGACCTCCACTAGCTAGAGGTCGGGGCCAAGCCCCAGTTGCTGACCCGCCTATCGCTGAGGTGTTCGCTGAAGAAGTTGTTGAGAGCGTTGTTCTTGAGGCTGGAAACGGGACCGTGATAGCATGAATTATGGTCTATATTTTGGGGTTTGTTTGGACGTTTTATCTTCAATAATCTGCATGTTAGCATGTATAATATGTGATTATATTACCATTTCGTCTACCTTTGCGAGAATCGAGGTCTACACCTAGTTTTGTTGTAATCGTAGGTAAAATGGCACGTTTTGCATCAAAAAGGAGCAAAAGGAGTCATGAGTCATTTGGAGCTACATCCAGGGAGCATAGCCATGGATTAAAGACTTACTTTGGACAAGTTTTGAGAGATTTCACATTCAGTTGTGACTCACCTCGGTTGACCAGAGATCCATCTCGACCGAGGTGATCCAGAGACGCCGACTCGACCGAGGCGAATACCTAGGACGCGGCGAGAATATTTTATTCTTGGCTGAGATCTTTTATCTTTGGAAAGTAATCTTATATTTTTGGGTTTGGCTCCTGGAAGGAAGAAGATCTTATATTTTACCTATTTTTTATGGGAAGAGATCTTTCTAAGATATCTTATCATGGGAGGGTTATTTTCCTATAAAAAGGGTCGGATTTCCCACAAATCCGGCACCCGTTATAGAGCGGAACACACATCACACCACATAGTACGCAACAGCCGTTCTCCAGTTGGGAGCTTTGAAGAACCTTTTTGAAGGTTGAAGGAAGATTGAAGATCATAGCTTTTATAGCTTTTTGGAGGGTTTTGTAAGATTGTCTTCAATTCCCTTCCTTGTTATCTTGTCTTGTTGGATTTATATCCAAGGAACGCTTTTGTTGTCATATTTGATTCAGTTATTGAAGTCTTTTTCATTAAATTCTTCTTGTCCAAATATTCACCTTCTTCCCATATATTTAATACTTTCATAATGATGATGAGTGGCTAATTTCCTTGTGTGATTCTAGGGTGATTGGCTGAAGGTTGTGGGAAAAACAATGATAGAATAATCTTAGATTCCAGTAGGATCCTGAAAGTTCGAGTCTTTAACCTTAACCCTAAGCATCTCGTTCAGTCGATGAACATCTCGGCCGGGGTGGAATTTGTCTGACCGAGGTGACTTATCCGATCCTAAACTGAGAGTTAAGTGTTAGAGTTTGCCAAATCCTATTCTTATTACACCTTTCCTGGTTCAAGGCAAGCTTAGGATGAGACTTACCCGGTAATTCCTTAGTTTGTGTACCAACGATCATAAGTGTAGGTAATAAAGGTTTATCCTTTATTAGGTTTGAGTGTGCTTCCATCCCATCTTTGTGAGTTAGCCTGAGACTTACCCGGTAAAGGTTGATTCTATTCCCTTAGATGGTGTGTTAGTTTGAGGTTATAGTTCTTTATCTTAATTCCTTGAGACTTACCCGGTAATAGGAGTTACGGTTTAGGATTAGTGAGTAGTGAGACTTACCCGGTGATCTACTCCACTTTAGTAACGCCTTCCCCTTGCAAAAATCTCAGCTTTGTCCGCTTATCTTTAGATCTTGAGTTGGAACCACAACTAGACGCTTTAATCCCTAGAATTGCATGTTTGCTTTATTGACTTCTTATTCATCTTTGATTGTGTTAATTGCTCTTGTGGTTAGTATTCACGAAGCTCATAGTTATCGGACTTTGTTTCACTAAGTCCCTGTGATCGACCCCTGGAATTCCTTGCTTTTTACTATGATTGACCCGTACACTGCGGGTTCGCATCCTTATTTTAAGCTTTCGTCTAGGGTTATAAATTTAAAGCCTGCACACACCGTTTGGAGCGAACAAGTTTTTGGCGCCGTTGCCGGGGACTTGGTCTAGACCGAGCCGGTACGGTTTGCTCTTGGGGCACTTGGCCCCATGTCATCTAACCACTCTACTTGAGTGACTTTTGCAGGTTCTTTCTTAGGTATATGCGAAGAACCCGCACTGGGAAGGAAATCGTTCCTTACGATCCCGAACCAGAAAAGACATACAAGCGACGCTTACGAGAAGCGAAGATGGCCCAACAAGACAATCGCGATCTTGAGGCCGAATTAAAGGAGGCGTTAGAGCTGCTACGCCTCAGCCAGGAAGAGCTACGGCGAGAGAAGGAAGAAACTCGCACCAAAACTGAAGCAATCGAAGCAGAAATGGTCATTATACGAGACCAGATTCTACTTCGACCGAGGGATGACCCAGTTCCCGATGCTGGACCGAGGCAGGTTCCAGTTGCTGACCCTCGACCGAGGCAGGTCCCAGTACGTGACGCCCCGGCCGAGATACTTCCACCTCGGATGCCAGTCCGAGACGTTCTTCTTGCAGGAACCCCACAAACCCTAGGTCAAAGGATGAACCCTAATCAACAACTGAGGCGTCCAGGAGTCAACCTAGGAGATCCAACGGACCATGACTACGAACTTCGACCGCAAGTTCTAGCCATGATTCGCCAATGCCAATTCGGATGGTTGGAGAAGGAATCACCACATCAACATCTTCAAAACTATGAGATCTTGATGGAGACCTTGAGACCTCCGAGAATTGAAAACAACAACTACAAGCTAAGACGTTTTTACTTTTCTTTAAAAGATAGAGCTCTTACTTGGTATCAATCTCTTCCTCTAGGAAAAATCAGCACATGGGAGGAAATGACGACGGAATTCTTGACCAAATTCTTTCCCCCCCGAAAAGACAGCTGAAATGAGAGGGAAGATCAATGCTTTCATTATGAAGGACAAGGAGAGCTTGTACAAGTCATGGGAGCGGTTCAAGGACATCCTTTTGGATTGCCCACATCACGGGATTCCAAAAATCGAGTTGTTGGAGATCTACTTCAAAGGACTGGACGGAAGCACCCAGTTCAATCTCCAACTACTCTCCGCCGGTACCTTCATGGACATGGCGATTGACGAGGCTTGGGACGTCATCGAGAAGCAAGCCTTGCATATGGAGAAATACACCCACCAAGGAGCTGAAGGTGGAGTTAAAAGAGTCAACTTTCAAGAGACTCAATCCAAGAACAATCAACTCACGTCTTTGAAGAATGACGTGAAGCAATTGAAGGAACTCTTGGTTGCACAAACCAAGAAGGAAGAGCAAGGGCAAAGGAACAACAGCAACGGGTACCGTAACAACAACAACGGTCCCCGAAACAACAATTACAACAACAATAGAGGATCTAATAGCAACAACTGGAGGGCGAACAACCAAAATTCTGGTAACAATCATTCAAACTCCAACTCTAACGATTCCTCTAACCCTTTCCTCTTTTCCCCTTCTTCTTCTTCTACTCCATTAAAGAGCCAGGGGCAAGGACCAAGTTCGTCTCAGCCGGAAAAGAAAGACGCAGTTCTGGAGGCTATCTTGATCAAGCTTAGTGCCATGGAGAATTCTATGACTTCATTTTCGAGGGCCCAAAAGTCCTTCGAACAACAACTTGCAAATAGGGCGAATGAAGCGCCAAGAGATCTAGGGAAGCTTCCAGCGAAGACAGAAAGCAACCCTAAGGGCTAGTGCATGGCCATAACAACGAGGAGTGGACTCAAAACTGCAGATCCAGCACCTCGTTCGACGCAGACCACCTCTGTCCAGATCCAGTCGAAGAACACCTCGACCGAGATACCACCCGAGGCGGAGCAACATAAAGCGGAGGGGAAAACTGAAGTTTATGTTCCACCTCCTGCATACAAACCACCACTTCCATTCCCCCAGTCAAGGGCCAGAGCACATCTAGACAAGCACTTTGGTAAGTTCCTTGACTTGATGAATAAGCTGCATATTAACATTCCTTTCCTTGATGCTATTCTAGGTATGCCCGCTTATGGGAAGTTCATAAAGGAGATCCTATCAAGGAAAAGGAAATTGGAAGACTATGGTGAAGTTAGGATGACATCTAAATCCTCGGAGCTTATCAAGATCATGAAGGAGAAGATGCCACCTAAATTAAGAGATCCCGGCTCATTTAGCATTCCCATTCAAGTTGGGGATGTCACTTGTGAAGCCCTTTGTGATCTAGGAGCCAGCGTGAGCATCATACCGCTGGAGCTATGTACGAAGATCGGACTTGGAGAGCCCAAGCCGGTCAAGATTCGACTTTATATGGCGGATCGCTCCATCACCCATCCCGTGGGCATCTTGGAGGACGTTCCGGTCAAGTTAGGTAATTTCTATCTACCTATAGATTTTGTTGTACTTGACATTCCCGCAGATTATCCTGTTCCTATTATTCTCGGGAGGCCATTTCTAGCAACTTCGGGTTGCAATATGGATTGCAAGAACGCCAAGTTGAAATTCAACATTGGTGGCGATGAGGTGGAGTTCGCACTACTTGCAGCCATGAAAGGAGAGAAGCTAACTGATGATATCTTCAACATCTACGATGAAGAAGAATCAAGAGAATTGGTGAGCTCTATCCTTATTAACGATCCACTCGAAAGAGTTATAAGTTTTAGTTTAATAGAGGAAGGTATAGATGCTTCTTGTGATGCAGATATACGGAGCTTGAAGGCACTAGAAGAGGATCCAGGAGCTAAAACTGAAAAGCTACTTCAGGAGACGAAGATCTCCAGTTTCGGTTCCAGTTGCAGTACCTCGACCGAGGCATTTCCTGGACTGAGCGAGGCGGCTGAAGAATATCTCGGTTAACGCCTCTGCGCCTCGACCGAGGTCGATGGCGAGATGATTTCAACTGAGACTTCTGAAAGTCCAGTTTCTGGATCTACTCCACTGGAAGAAGGAAGCCAGGATCCTCCTCAGAAAGCACCCCCAGTAGTGGAGCTTAAACAACTCCCAAATCACTTGAGGTATGTCTTTCTTGGGGCGGATTCCACTTATCCCGTTATTGTTAGTGCTTCCCTTTCCGAATCTGAATTGTCTAAATTAATGCATGTCCTGAGAAAGCATCGAAAGGCTATAGGTTATACCACGGACGATCTTATTGGCATTAAGACTTCTTTCTGCATGCATAGAATTCTAATGGAAGATAATCATAAGACTTCACGGGAACCTCAAAGACGGTTAAATCCGATCATGAAAGAGGTTGTGAAGAAGGAAGTTCTTAAGTTGTTGGATGCAGGTATTATCTATCCTATCTCGGACAGCAAGTGGGTTAGCCCGGTGCATGTCGTTCCGAAGAAATGAGGGATGACCGTTTTGACGAATAAGAACAACGAGTTGATCCCAACCAGGACCGTTACGGGCTGGAGGGTTTGCATCGATTACAGGAAGCTGAACACGGCCACACAGAAGGACCATTTTCCACTTCCCTTCATCGATCAGATGCTCGAGCGGTTGGCCCAACATTCACACTTTTGCTACTTGGACGGCTATAGTGGATTCTTCCAGATTCCTATCCATCCGGATGATCAGGAGAAGACCACTTTCACTTGTCCATGGGGGACATTTGCCTATCGGAGGATGCCATTTGGATTGTGCAATGCACCCGCTACCTTCCAGCGATGCATGATGGCTATCTTTTCCGAGTACATAGAGGAGATCATGGAGGTATTCATGGATGATTTTTCTGTATATGGTTCCTCTTTTGATGATTGCCTATCTAACCTTTCTCTAGTGCTTAAAAGATGTGAAGACACTAACCTTGTTCTGAATTGGGAAAAGTGTCATTTTATGGTTAATGAAGGCATTGTACTAGGACACCTCGTTTCTAATCGAGGTATCGAGGTCGATGGAGCTAAGATCGAGACTATTGAGAAACTCCCTCCTCCTTGTTCTGTTAAAGGTGTGAGGAGTTTTCTCGGGCATGCAGGTTTCTACAGGAGATTCATCAAAGACTTCTCTAAGATTTCTAAACCTCTAACTAACCTCTTGAATAAAGATGTTGTTTTTGAGTTTTCGCAGGAGTGTCTTGATGCTTTTTACAGGATTAAGGAAGCGTTGATCTCCGCTCCCATTATCCAACCTCCTGATTGGACCTTGCCCTTTGAGGTCATATGTGTGACGCTAGTGATGTAGCCGTAGGAGCGGTGCTTGGACAGAAGAAGGATGGCCGGACCACCGCCATTTACTATGCTAGCAAGACGCTAGATGTAGCCTTGCGCAACTACGCTACCACTGAGAAGGAGTTGTTGGCGGTTGTATACGCTTTCGAGAAGTTTCGTTCCTACTTAGTTGGGGCGAAAGTGATTGTCTACACCGACCATGCAGCCATTCGTTACTTGTTGGCTAAGAAAGATGCCAAGCCACGCCTTATTCGATGGATTCTCTTGCTTCAAGAGTTTGACCTAGAGATCCGCGATAAGAAGGGATCCGAGAACTCCGTTGCGGATCACCTCAGCCGGCTACCGGAATCTTCCCGCGAGACGGATGACCCACCCATAGATGATTCATTCCCCGATGAGCACTTACACTTGTTGGAGCGTTTGATGGATATACTTACTTCACCCCACGATGGAGGTGAAGTATGGGGTGAAGGCACCTCCCATCTCGTTTGAGCCGCATCATGGTCCAGCTAGCGACCTTAAACCAAGCGCTTCTTGGGAGGCAACCCAAGGTATTGCTTTCTTTTCCCGTTTTCTACTCTAGCTTAGATAGTTTGCTTTTGCTTTGTTTTGTTTGTTTTTGGCGTCCTAGACAGATAACAGGAGACATCTAAGGAAGGAGCATAATTGGAAATTCAGAAGTTCGAGAATTCGAGAAGACGAAGTTTGACCGAGACACCTCGGTCCAGTCGAGGCCACCTCGACCGAGTTGATTCTTGAGCAACCGAGGCGACTAGGGTTTCTGCAAAACCACCTCGGTCCGTACCACCTCGGTCCAGTCGAGACCATCTCGACCGAGGTGACAGCAGTTCCAGGAACAGTATAAAAAGGAAAAAAATTCTGTTTTCACTTTTTTACCTTATTCGACTCGACCGCGGCGCCCTCTCACCTTGCTTCTTCAAATCTTGCTCGTTTTCGAAGATTTCCGCTTCCAAACTGCAATTGAAGGGTAGAGGATCCCATTGCAAGTACAGATCTGCGAAGAAATCGAACGAATCGACCGAAACGAGGTAAAAACAGTCAAAACCCTAACTCATTCATTTGTTTCGATTTGGGCTTTGGTTGCCCCTGAATCTGCTGAGAAAAGGCTTAAGTACCCCATAGGAAGCAATTGTAGTGATTTTTGGGGGAAAAGAACTAGATTTCTGAGATTTGAATCGCAAGCTGTTACGCCTCGGTCCAGTCGAACTGCATCTCGACCCAGGTGATTCCTCAGTATTGTCAATGACCGAGATGATCTGACAGTAGCTGAGAGAAAATGAGTTCCGAACGTCGCCTTGCCCTCAGAGATAGATCCTCAGCCTCCCCTCCTTCCTCTTCTTCCCGACCTTACCGCCCGGTGATCCACGAGAGATGCCGGGTAGATTATGAGCGTATAGCTAGCCGTCCAGTGATTGCACCACGTTTCCTGGACGTGTCAGTTTTTGATTGCCTAGGGGTAGATGGAGACCTTAGGCGGATGATCACCACAGTTGGGCTGGATCAGTTTATTGAGATCCGAGCCCCAGCTTACTTGGAGCCGACCCTAGAGTTCGTTAGCTCCTTTTCCTACATTCCCACAGAGCAGTCTGTGAAGTACCGGTTGATGAGCCGGAACTTCATAGTTCCCTTAGAGGTTTAGAGAGAGATTTTCGGCTTTCCTGAGCCTACCGCCACTGACTTCCCTTCCCGATCTGTAGCTAGGGATTTCTGGGGGCAGATTGCCCATATTACTGAGCATGCAGATAGATGGCGCCCTGGAGATTCCAGGGAGAAGGTCATCTTCCACCTAGCCTATAGGTTAGCCCATAGGATATTCAGCGAGACACTTCTGGCACGTACTGAGACGCCCCAGAAGATCCGATAGGGCGAGCTTTTCAGTCTTTATTGTATGGTTACGGGGGTTTCCCGGACTTTGGCTTGATCTTGGCAATGGACCTGCACAAGATCAAGGCCAAGGCGAAGGGAGACATCTGCTGCGGAGGTCTTGTCACCCACATAGCTGCTTTTCATGGGATGGACCTCAGTGCTTGTACGATGGTGGCGGCTCCGAAGCCGCTTGGATTGCAGGAGATGATCACTCGGAGGATTCTAGTTCCCCGAGGTCTGACCACTCCATATGTTGCTATGCCGTGGGAGCGGACTGCGCCACAGGGGATCCGTTGGTCTGCACAGTTCACCGTTTACGATCCGCATTATTGGCAGACAGCTTGGGCTCCACTGATGGAGGATCATAGGGAGGCAGCAGCTGCCCCAGCTGAGGATGAGGAGGACGAGGCTGACGATGACGAGGATATAGTAGATGAGAGAGATGGTGGAGTCCCGATGGATACAGGGACAGATACTGCAGGGACGAGCGCGCCGCCGATCATAGACTTGGATGATGATGAGACTGAGCCTGCTCTAGTTGAGACTTCTCCGGTTAGACCTGCTACACGCAGGAGACACAGAGTGAGAGATCCAGCTGCCCATAGACGGATCGATGACCTGACAGATCAGGTTATTGATTCCTATGCTGCATTGTCGCTAGATATCCGCGAGATGCAGGAGAGGCAGCATTATCAGCACATCATGGCCCAGCTTCAGTTCGAGCGCGTCATGGGTTACCCGTTTGACCCAACTCATTATCCGTACGTGCCACCACCACCACCACCGGATCGCGATTATTGAGGAGCTGCAGGATTTTCTTTATTATATTTATGCAGTTCAGCTATTTATCCGGTGAGTACTCTTATTTTCAGACTTATATTGACCCACTGGGACAGTGTGTCCCAAGTATGGGGTGTTTGTATTTATTTGATGACTTCGATGTACGACTTATTTGATCGGATATTTCATGTTTATGCTTCACTTCTGCATTTATGTGTTTATCTGGATTGCATGCATATTTACAGGTTATTTGATTGAGAAAAACGTCGAAACTGAAAATAAAATGGTTTTAAAAAAAAAAATAAAAAATTTTGACCTCGACCGAGTCAGCCTTGGCCAAACGAGGCGTTTCACCTCGGTTGAACCAAGAACACCTCGACCGAGGTAGGTTAACTGAGAGTTTTCGAAAACGATTTTTGTGCTTCTTATCTTGATATGATCTCAGTGAAGATCTTGCTTACTGACTGGTTTTAAATTCCTTATGTGTTTGAAAGGTTTTATAATATGTTTAAGTTGCTAAATGCTTTGTTTGAAATTATTAGCATGTTTAATACTTTGTCTTTATCTAAATTATGACGAATTTGAAGGTTGACACCACGGTATGAGTTCTCTCACTTTCTTCCTGGAAAGACCAAGGCAATTCATTCTTCTCTCTTCTTCTTCTTCTTCTTAATCATGCTTAGCCCCTCATATACATTTCGCCTCCCTTTACCTATCCAGGAATTTGGAAGCAAGCGAAGTAAAGTTGAGAAGTTAGCTGGAAGTGAAAGTGTTAGAAAGCAATAATAGGTTTGGGGAAGTCAATCATGAAGATGAGTAACTCGGCACCATTCACATAGCCGGGTGTTTGTGTCTTGCCAAAGTTGGATTGAGCGATATTCCTAACGGGTAATGGTATGTGCATCAAGGGTTTGATGCATCTCAAGAAATTGATGATTGCGGATTTCCTAGGCTTCGGTTATTGTGCACCTCTGTCCATGCATCCCAAAAAGTAAAGTATTAAAGAAAAAGTGTGAAATAAGCAAAGCTTATTGGTGGAAGATGTTGCAAGTCAAAGTGAAAGTGAAGTTCATCATTTTCCCGGATTCTAGCACCACATTACCTTACACACATCCCTACCCTACACGTTTCTTGACCTTTCTTTTAGGAAGCCCTTGAGACCTTGAGCTTGTTGATTGACTTAGTGGTTTAAACTGGATTATACATGATTAATTTTGATAATTATGACTTATTATGCATTCTATGATTTTATGCAAAGGTGAACAACTTTCTTATATTTATAAAATGTTTTGAACATATTTTGATTTTACATTCCATGAAGTATTCTCTTAGATTGATCTATGATTGTAGCACACCATAAAAATGTTTTGGAAGACTTTTCATTGATTTTCTTGACTCATAATCCATTCTATCTTGTCTTTTATATGCGGAACTTGCTTGGGGACAAGCAAGGGCTAAGTATGGGGTATTTTGATAGCATGAATTATGGTCTATATTTTGGGGTTTGTTTGGACGTTTTATCTTCAATAATCTGCATGTTAGCATGTATAATATGTGATTATATTACCATTTCGTCTACCTTTGCGAGAATCGAGGTCTACACCTAGTTTTGTTGTAATCGTAGGTAAAATGGCACGTTTTGCATCAAAAAGGAGCAAAAGGAGTCATGAGTCATTTGGAGCTACATCCAGGGAGCATAGCCATGGATTAAAGACTTACTTTGGACCAGTTTAGAGAGATTTCACATTCAGTTGTGACTCACCTCGGTTGACCAGAGATCCATCTCGACCGAGGTGATCCAGAGACGCCGACTCGACCGAGGCGAATACCTAGGACGCGGCGAGAATATTTTATTCTTGGCTGAGATCTTTTATCTTTGGAAAGTAATCTTATATTTTTGGGCTTGGCTCCTGGAAGGAAGAAGATCTTATATTTTACCTATTTTTTATGGGAAGAGATCTTTCTAAGATATCTTATCTTGGGAGGGTTATTTTCCTATAAAAAGGGTCGGATTTCCCACAAATCCGGCACCCGTTATAGAGCGGAACACACATCACACCACATAGTACGCAGCAGCCGTTCTCCAGTTGGGAGCTTTGAAGACCTTTTTGAAGGTTGAAGGAAGATTGAAGATCATAGCTTTTATAGCTTGTTGGAGGGTTTTGTAAGATTGTCTTTAATTCCCTTCCTTGTTGTCTTGTCTTGTTGGATTTATATCCAAAGAACGCTTTTGTTGTCATATTTGATTCAGTTATTGAAGTCTTTTTCATTAAATTCTTCTTGTCCAAATATTCACCTTCTTCCCATATATTTAATACTTTCATAATGATGATGAGTGGCTAATTTCCTTGTGTGATTCTAGGGTGATTGGCTGAAGGTTGTGGGAAAAACAATGATAGAATAATCTTAGATTCCAGTAGGATCTTGAAAGTTCGAGTCTTTAACCTTAACCCTAAGCATCTCGTTCAGTCGATGAACATCTCGGCCGGGGTGGAATTTGTCTGACCGAGGTGACTTATCCGATCCTAAACTGAGAGTTAAGTGTTAGAGTTTGCCAAATCCTATTCTTATTACACCTTTCCTGGTTCAAGGCAAGCTTAGGATGAGACTTACCCGGTAATTCCTTAGTTTGTGTACCAACGATCATAAGTGTAGGTAATAAAGGTTTATCCTTTATTGGGGTTTGAGTGTGCTTCCATCCCATCTTTGTGAGTTAGCCTGAGACTTACCCGGTAAAGGTTGATTCTATTCCCTTAGATGGTGTGTTAGTTTGAGGTTATAGTTCTTTATCTTAATTCATTGAGACTTACCCGGTAATAGGAGTTACGGTTTAGGATTAGTGAGTAGTGAGACTTACCCGGTGATCTACTCCACTTTAGTAACGCCTTCCCCTTGCAAAAATCTCAGCTTTGTCCGCTTATCTTTAGATCTTGAGTTGGAACCACAACTAGACGCTTTAATCCCTAAAATTGCATGTTTGCTTTATTGACTTCTTATTCATCTTTGATTGTGTTAATTGCTCTTGTGGTTAGTATTCACGAAGCTCATCGTTATCGGACTTTGTTTCACTAAGTCCCTGTGATCGACCCCTGGAATTCCTTGCTTTTTACTACGATTGACCCGTACACTGCGGGTTCGCATCCTTGTTTTAAGCTTTCGTCTAGGGTTATAAATTTAAAGCTTGCACACACCGTTTGGAGCGAACAGACCGCTGCTAGGTCAGGAGCACACAGAGCACAGTCGACCGAGTCCATTCGAGTGTCCATCGGAGCTTCTGCATATCGCGACTACTGTAGAGAGTCGAGGAGGCCATCAGGACTAGAGGACTTGCACTAGCACCACCAGTACCTACAAGATCAGCTGAGGTTTCGCAGAGAGTGACGTAGTTGGTTGTTGCACCTGCTAGAACTACTGAGATTGATAGAGTTCCAGACGAGGCGAGAGATCCGAGACCCGACTATCGGTTGAAGGCTTTCAACCAGCTGAAGGTTCCTTCTTTAATAGGAAAGACTAGATTAGATGTGGAGTTGTGGCTAGGACAGCTGGATTCTGCTATGGAGGCGATCTCTTGCCTAGAGAAACGTCGAGTGGACATAGCACAGACGTTGCTGAAAGATCAGGCTCATTCCTGGTGGAGGACTACCCGCATCAAGGTTACGAGTTATGAGTAGATGAAGACTATGATCAGGGATCACCATTGTCTTGCAGCTACGAGTAGAGATCGTCTTCAGGATTTCCTTGAGGCTGGATTCAAGGATATCCCGATTGTTGAGATCATCATCAAGTTTCAGGAGGAGTTATCCTTGTTGGGTCCTTCTGCACCACCCGAGGATCAACATGTTTATCTTTTCTCTCGGAGGTTGAGAGATTCTACACGCTCGTATCTTGCTGGTTTCCGTTGTGATTCTTTGACGGACTACTAGAACATGGGATAGAGGATTGCTCTAACTTTAACGAACACATGAACTATTATGAAGCATTGGAACAAGTCAACAATATATATAGGAAATCAAAGGAACTATCAAAGGGGCAATGTTTACACAAGACCTTCCTCGAAGCATTAGAACGGGAAGTCGACAACTCCTAAAACAGGTGTCCATCATAAAGGAAATAGAAAAAAGGCTAAAAATAATTTTTTATTTTTTAAAAATGAAAAGAGTATAATAGCATATGCTCTATTCATAAGGGGAACTCTCATCTTAAATATATTAAGGATATATAATAACTTAATGAGAAGGGGTGTATTTTTATTAATTAGATAAGGAAGGAGGGATTATATTAATTCCGTAATTTTAACCTCTTTAACCAATATCGATCTATTACAGTTTCGTCTTTATATTAAACCTACAAATTATATTTTGGACTGAGTTGTATATATTAGCCTACACACAATTGCCCTATAGAATATATATATATATATATATATATATATATATATATATATATATATAGGGTGTGGTTCCCATGAGAACACCCCCTAACGTGAGAACATGAGAACAATCGTACACCGTTAGATGTGAGTATTAAGGGTTGAGATTTAGAGTAGATATCAAAAATAATAATAACTACGAATAATAATAATTAGGAATCCAACAATAACTACGAATAATTCACTCAACCAACAATAACTACGAATAATACATTAAACGAAATGACACATTCGTAACAAAACTAATAATAATTACGAATCTGTTCTCATGTTCTCATGTTAGGGGATGTTCTTATAGGATCTATACTCTATATATATATATATATATATATATATATATATATATATATATATATATATATATATATAGGGTCCAGTTCCGGTGAGGAGGACCCTTGCAGATAGGAATGAGGAGAGCAGGGGTGGTGACATGTGGCATGCCACCTCACTAGTTTTTTTTCCAGATTTTCTTTTTGAAATAAAAATTGGTGTTCATATTTTTATAAGTATGTGTTCATTTTTAAAAAAGTCATTGTTTATATTTTATCAATAAATGTTCATTTTTTCTCAACACTAACTTTCATTTTTTAACATCAATTGTTATTTTTGTATTTTTTTAAAACATTTTTTCGGATTGTTTTTTGAAAAGTATGCTATTCTTTCAAATCCTGTTAATAAAATATGATGTTCATTTTTTTATAAGTATGTATTCATTTTTTTTTACAGTTATGGTGTTTATAATATGATGTTCATTTTTTTTGAAAATTATACTTTTCTTTAAAATCGTGTTTATAATATTCAGTGATCGATTACATAAAAAATTGTGAAATCAAAGAGAATACAAGACGATTCAGGTTTTGTTTCTTCGAATTTCTACTCTCACTGTTTAGATTTTCATTCTTAAGGTTTAGGTTTCATTATGATTGATGTTTGTGTTCGAAATCAAATTTGTTTGAATCATTTTGTGTTTGATAAGTTTGATTGAGAAAATACATGTATATACATATGTTGATATGGTCTAATAGATCCAATTGAATAATCTATATGCTCCTTTTAGTGCGCACGCAAACTGTTTGGCAAAATGCCTTATGGAAAAATAGTGTATAATATTTACATGAACAATGACATAAAAAGTATGAACACTGACGAATAAAAACATGAACAATGACGTATAAAAGTATGAACACCGATGAGTTATCTATAACTTTGGCACATACATAACATATTATGATCATCTTTTAACGTTTTGTGATGAGTTTTTTTATTTTTTGTGGTTATATACTGTAAATGAACATCTATGCTTTATAAAATGAACACAAAAGAATAAATGAACATGACACTTTGATGAATAAAAATACTATGAACACCGATATATTAAAACATGAACAATGACATATAAAAGTATGAACACCGATGACTATTTTGAACGTAAGGGTATTTTTCCAGATTTTAAGTCAATTTACAAAAATGCCATTAATGATGAGCGTGTGAGAGCCCTTGATTTAAATCAATCCAATGGCTTACAGCCCTCCTAATTCCTATCTACAAGCTCTCTCCTCACTTGAACTAAAATCTATATATATATATATATATATATATATATATATATATATATATATAGTATAGATCCTATGAGAACAGGCTTATCGTGTAATCATGAGAACAAATCCATAATTATTATTAGTTTTGTTATGAAGTGTCATATCATTTAATGTATTATTTGTAGTTATTGTTGGTTGAGTGGATTATTCGTAGTTTTTGTTGGTTGAATGGATTATTCGTAATTATTATTATTCGTAATTATTATTAATTATGATATTTACTCTAAATCTCAACCCTTAATACTCACCATCCGACGGTCTAAGATTATTCTCATGATTACACGATAAGTCTGTTCTCATGAGAACTTTAATCAATAATAAAGTTATTGTGCTACGAGAAGTGTCATTTTAACCATGCTTTCGAATATGAGATTATATTATTTTTTTTGTTACAGTTTCTAGCTACTATCTCGCATGAAATCAGAGCCCCCATGAATGGCATGCTCGGTACATTCATTTGGACTGACAATCTTTCTATTTTTTATTTGCAGGATTAAGCCTCTCTTTTTTTTCTTTTCCTAATCTATTTTCCATGCCATTGTGGTTCATAGGGATGCTTGCATTGCTTCTAGACAGGGGCAGCCCTTGGGCGGGGAGGGTGGACCCTCAAAAAAAAAATCGTTTTAAAATGGGTTATGGCTTCTTGTTTATAAATTTTTTTCTACGATTTATTAACTTTTTAAATATCACTATTATGTTGTTTTGAATCTTTCGCCGAAGTAAACGAAACTTCAAAAGAATTTCCCGTTTTAGGCTCGGAGTGAAATAATTCACCAAAATGCAAGAGATTTGTTATTTGAAGTAGAAGCGCAGTCTTAGATCGCACTATTATTTGTAAAACGCGTTGTCGAGGACAGCGTTTTAATATCCGAAATAAAGATAATAAAAAAATCACAAATAGAGGTGCGGTCCTAAACCGCGGCTATAGTGTAACGTTTTTGAAAGAAAAAAAAAGCTAAAGAGGCGCGGTTATAGACGCGCCTATAGGACAGCTATTTTTTTTAAAAGTTTATAGGCGCGGTCCACGACCGCGCCTTTAAGTGTAATGATTTTTTTATTTTTTTTTGTATTTTTGTTTATTGTAAGTAGATGACATATTGACTTTGTTTTTATCGCTATTTTATTTTCATAGATATATTTATCGAAAATAAAATTTCGCCACCCCCCTTGAAAATCCTGCGGCCGCCACTGCTTCTAGATACAAGCTTAAGCTCGACCCAGCGTGATTATGTTCAAGTATGCGGTCAGGCATTGATAGCTTTGATAAATGAAGTGCTTGACCGGGCTAAAATTAAAGTTGGCAAGTTAGAGTTGAACTCTGTTCCTTTCAACCTTCGTCATATACTAGACGACGTCCTTTCCTTGTTCTCTGAGAAGTCTAGGAAGAAGAGTATGAAGGTGAGCCTATTGTGTAACATCATCTAAAATTTTCCCTCAAAATATTTTCTCCTTTCAATACCAAGGTCTCCAAATGTTCTCAGGATTGCTTGGGATAAGCAAGGGCATAGTCTATGGTACCTCTGAGATAACCTAATAAATAGGTGACAGCATGCCAATGAGGGACACGGGGGTAGGCTTGATATTGCGAAGTTGTTGGACAGTGTAAAAATTATAAGGCTGAATGAGTGAGAGATAAAGTAGACAACCAATCAGACGTTTGTAGGATCTGGACTCAGGAAAGGATTGCCTGAATATGGGGAAAGGTAAGCGTTTTGTTGCATGGGAAAATTTGTTGCCTTGCATGTGAGCATTTGAGTATCATGCAAAATATTATGAATATACTTCCTCTGATTGATGAGTAAACTAGATTGATCACGAGTGATCTCCATAAAAAGAAAGAAGTGTGTAGTGCCAAGATCTTTGATGGTGAAAGCAGTGTCAAGACACTGTTTGAGAGAAATAATATCAAAGGGAATATTTCCAGTGATAAGAGCATCATCGACATAGATCAATGCAACAGTGATGCCAAGAGGAGAGTACTTGACAAACAAGGAATAATCCTTGTGAAATTGAACAAAATTAAGCCGAAGGAGATGTATGGTAATCTCAATATTCCATTGTCTACTAGCTTACTTAAATCCATAGAGAGTCTTTTTTAGTCGACGCACATGATCAGGTGGAGCTTTGGTGTAGCCTTGAGGAGGTAGCATAAAAACCTCTTCATCAAGAAAATCATGGAGGAATGCATTATTAATGTCGAGCTGATGAAGAGGCTATTTTCTAGCAACAACTAAGGCTAAAACCACACGAATTGCTGCAAATTTGGCTACTGGGGAGAAGGTATGTTTATAGTCTTTATCTTTGATTTGGTTGTATCCTTTAGCAACCAAGTGTTCTTTATAACGTTCAATAGTATCATCGGCTTTATATTTCAACTTATAAACCCAGTTGGAACCAATTGCAGATTTGCCAGGAGGAAGAGGAAGGATGTCCCAAGTATCATTGAGTTCGAGGGCTTGAAATTCAGTTGTCATATCTACAAACCATGGAGGGGAATCTTTACAATGAGAGTAGCTATAAGGTTCAAAGGAATTTATGGCATTGCAAAAGGCAAGGACAAAGTCAGGTGCATGAGAAGAGAGATCAAAATGAGCTACAAAAGCCATGGAATTGCAGGCATAATCCTGAAGGTATGAAAGTCGTGTTATGGTACGGGCAAGACGAGTGGAGGATATAAGGGAAGGTGGAGAAATAATTACTGGAGGTGAATAAATAATTAAAGGAGAGGAAGAAGATGAAGTAGGATAAGTGAATGTGACAATATTAGAATTGGCAAAGGAATTAGGAGATGGTGTAGGTGTAGAGGAAAAAGAAGGAGAGTGAAGTGGTGGTTGGAAAGGATGAGTATGATCCTCATATGGAGATGGAGAGACTAGAGGAAAAGAAAGTGAAGGAGAGTTGACGAGGTCAGATGTAGAAGAAAGTTTGAAAGGAAAAATGTGCTGATGAAGGTGACATGACAACTAATGATAACCTTTTGGGTTTGTAGGTTAAAGAGCTTGTAAGATTTTTGTCCAGGTGGGTAGCCAATCAAAATGCATGGAATAGACACAGGTCCAAACTTGTCTTTACGAGGAAGAAGGCTAAAGCAAAAGCAACCAATGACACGTAGATGACTATAAGAGGGCTTGTTGTTATGTAAAAGCTCGAATGGAGACTTCCATCCAATCACTGGTGAAGGCATCAAATTGATTAGATATGTAGTAGTGAGAATACACTCTCCACAGAATGAAGAGGAAGGTTGGCATGAGGCCTAAGTGCTCGAGCAGTTTCAAGTGAGTGTTGATGCTTGTGTTCCACACCATTCTGTTGAGGAGCATAAGAAGTTGATTGATGATGAACAACGCCTGAAGCAAGGAAGAGATCTTAAAGCTGAAACTGCAAGAATTCAGCTTCATTGTCTAATCGAATAGTCTACACCTTTTTGTGAAATTGTGTTTTCACATAAGCCAAAAAATTAGCAAGGATCTTGAACACCTACTGCTTATTAGCCATTAAAAAGTTCCAAGTGCAACGTGTATATTCATCTACTATAGTCAGAATATATCAAGCACCGCATAAAGCAAGAGTGTGGTATGGACCCTAGATGTCAACATGGATCAAATGAAAAGCATATTGAGCATGCGACTTACTAATAGGAAAAGGCAAACTATGTTGTTTAGCCAAAATACAAGTGTGACACTTTAATTCCTGCAATTTTGAAGTCAAACAAGTATCAACATGATGAATTTTTAACTGATACAAATGACCAAGTCGATCGTGAACTAAAGTCATGTCACAGGGCTTTTTGTCAAGTGTAGAAGCAACACATGTCAATTTCTATAGATTAGGAAATCCAAGCTTGTAAAGACCACCTTCCTTGTAACTAGTAGCAATGAGAGAGTCATTGATATGGTCCTGAAATAAACAAGAGTTGTGAGTGAAAATAACCTTCAAAGGTAAATCATGAATCATCTTAGTGACAAAAAGCAAATTATGCTTGAAGTGTGGTAAATAGAGCACATCATGATAGCAGAAGATAAGACCACAGTTCCACGATGGTACACTTCCTTGACATATCCATCAGGATGACCAATAAGAATAGGCTTATCAAGCCCGTGTAACATGGAAAAATAATCCTTGCGGTAATGTGGTATGTAGCTCCAGAATCCACTATCCATGTACACATATTGACTGTAGTGCTCACAAGGTGAGTAATATTACTTGCAAAATTAATTGAGGTTGTGGATTGCTTGTCCATCATAAGCTTGAGAGCTTCTTGATAAACTGCATTCACCATTGTTGGATCCATAGTTGAGGAAGGTGCTTGTGAATTTGGAAGTTCTAGAGGATTATCACTGACAACAACTTCCTAATTATTAGTTGATCCAAAAGAATGAGGATTAACACCTATAGATTTTTCATCCTTAGCTTTGAATTCTTTATACCAATCGGGAACTCTTGTAAGCTTGAAACAAGCTTCTCTCAAATGTCCTTTCTCCTTGCAATATGTACGCATTATGTCCATCTTTCTTTCTTAAAATCTCTACTACTACCTACAATTTGTCTATATGGGATAGATTTAGAGACAACAAGTGCATCATGTGTATGTAAAGTGTGATTGGTAATCTCATATGCTTTTCTACTTGAATGAACATGTGAAAGACTCGATTTATTGTAGGTAAAGTATCTAAGAACAAAAATGTGTTCATATTGCTCATTCATCCCATAAGAAATTGCATATCATGTTGCCTTTATCTCTCTGTTATTTTCTTAAGCAAATCACAACTACAATTAACTATGCCTCGACACATACATGAAGGAATAACATCCACCAATAACAATTCATCCCATAATTTCTTCAATTTTTCAAAATAAGCTGCTACTGTGTTATTGTCTTGTTTCAAAGATGCTAAATCTTTGTGAATTTGGTAAATGAGAGGAGCATTTGATTCCTCAAACCTCTGGATAATGTCCTGCCAGAGTTCCTTTGAAAGATTTTGCATAAGTGGATATTTTGGCAATGTCTGACTTCATAGAATGCAAGGTCCAACACCTAATCAAGTATTTTGCTCGAATCCATCTGGTACGCTATTCTTCATCTCCAACTGTTGGTTTTGCACATGATCCATCGATAAAACCTAGCTTTTGTTTGGCTCCTAGTGCCATGTGTATGCTTCTTCTCAAGGAAATAAAGTTGAAACCATTGAAGAGGACTGAAACAAGCTGCATTCCTGGATTGTCCAAATTGGACAAATACAAGGGATCATTCATGTTGTTGACTGTATTTTGATCCATGTTTGGATCACCTGTAAGATTCCAGATCCAAGCTCCAAGCTCCTTTCTGTTGGTCATGGAACTCGAAGAAGCAGAAGAGAATTATGTATGTGTTTGCATGGGAATTATGTGTAGGTGTGGAGAAAAGAAGATCAAAAAGGCGAAGCTCTGATACCATGATAAATGATATAGGAGATGACTTAATAACCTCATATATTCGAGTAAGAGAAGTGTAACACCCCAAATTTTATAACTCAGGGAGTTACTGGTTAGGACCGCACAGTGGGTCCCGACCTTAGTTTGACAACAACTTAACGAGATCTTACAACAAGGCACAGATAAGAAAAATCAGAAATCATAAAATAGTTCTTAATAATGCATGAATGTGACCAGATCGACTACAGCCGGAAAACGGAATATAACAAAGTACGAAAGGAAACAATGTTCAACTGTAAAACCCACAAATGCAGAAACTGTAAAACGTCCTAAAGTACGACACCCCGGCTGACCACTACCATCTGGATCACTCGGCATCTGCTCTAACCTGTGTCAAGTCTAAACAACATATCAACAGTTAGCTAACTATCCAAATATAAGCAAAATGATAACACCACATACACAAGCAGAAACAAAAATAAACAAACATCATGTTGGCACTCAACCAATTATTATCTATTATTTAAGTGATTCACATTATTCAATTTAAGTTGTGGCACGAGAATTATTATTAGTTCTCGCCTCCGTTCCTTATCCAACTAGTGTAGGTCTAGCTGACTTCCATTGGTAGCATCACTACAAACCATGTATGGACTAGTCCCGAAAGAAACCCCAGCGCCCCGCGAGCTACTGAGCAGAATGCCACCGCCCGTTACCCTTAGGCCAAAATATAGGTCGGTAATTATATATCACAACCTATCTCTCTAACATTTCAATCACACACCACCATCATCATTTATACTCATATTTAGAAGTCAGCTAAGTAAGCCCAAAGGACTTACCTGATATACAGCTCGACTCTTTGTAAACCACTCGTTCTGTAAACTGTAGCAACTCAGTTGCCTGTCAAAGACGATAAGTGTATTAGCACACTCTCACGTAGTTAGAAGTCTAAAACTTCTAAGATCGAATAAGGTATTAAGACATACTAGTTACAGTATTAGTTTAGGGTAAAATGACCATTTTACCCTTGGTTCCGATTTTCTCGAAAACCCTAAAATTCATGTCTAAACTCCTATTTGAGGTTCTAAAGTTATATTCTAACTCCTAAAATTTTATTTGGTTCCAAACTGACATTTTTCCTATGTTTCTATTTTCCGGAAGAATCGTAAAGGTTTAACTTCGGTTCTAAATATAAAATTCTTAACAGTTTATAATAATTCCGAATTAAATCTCTAGATCATCTATGAGGTTCTATCTAACCTTAGGAGAAAGAATTTCTCCAAACTGTTCAGCCAATGTTCCTATAAAAATTCACAAAGTCGGTTCCTTCACTCTAATTTCCTATACTTAGCCAAAAACTTAAGTTTACCAAAACTGCTCAACTACCTAACTTCGGGAGCTCATAACTTTCAATCCGACCGTTCATTCCTTCCCAAATTTTAATATGTTAAACTACATATATCCATCTACAACATATCCAAAATTCAACGGTGGATCTTTATCCAAACGTTCAATAATAAATCCTCAACATTGACCATTATTCACTTACAAAGCTGAGTTCTACAAAGAGTTTTTCATTTCTATTTCTAAGGCAATCTAATCTACTCTCATTATCATCTAGTTACTCTCAAATGGAATTACAGGAGACTTCAACAACACTCATTTACTATCCCTCCAATTCCTTGGCTTGATTTCTATTTAAAACAAAACCGAAACATATATATATATATATAATTTATACATTTTTTTTACATCTAGAGGCCAGCACTGGACTGCAGAAGAGAGTTCACCTCTTCAACAGCTGCTGGACTGAGGCTTTATCGGTCGGATCGTCCTCACCGGGTGCAAGGAGTCGGAGGCTGGCTAGTACGTCTTCCGACAGAGGCGGTTGCAGCGGTGGTTGGTGATCGGGAGGGCTTCTCCGCCCGCCTGGTTCAGCTGCCTGCAGCCTCGGTCGAGCGCGACATTCGTTGGGTCTGTGTTTGCGGGAATTAGCAACAACGGCAGAAGGTAGCAGGATCGATAGGGAGGAGGACTTACCAGTGCACCGGTCCGGCGAGACGAGGCGGCTCCAGCGCTGTCCTGGCTTCGGCGTCGGGCGGACGGTGGTCCGGTTGCAACTCAGCGTGACTCTCTGCTGTGTGAAGCCCAGTCAGTAGCTGCTGCACTCGAGAACAGAGAGGAAAGGGAGAGACAGACCGAGGAGAAGACGGCTCACGTGGACGGCACGAGCGAAGGGTCCCGGCGCTGAAGAAGGAGCCCGCCGGTTGCAGATGCACTGACTTGCGGTAGTTGGCGTTTGCGTAAAACGTGCAGAGGAGAGGCGCCGTTGTGTAGTCGACAGAAGAGAACATCAGGAGGATTATGGGGGAAAATTAGGTTAAGCGTGAGGTTAGGGTAGATTAGAGGAATGGGCTGGCTGGTGGATCACAAGGCCCAACTTCCTCCTCATCACTTGGGTCAGCCGAACTGGGCTACAAGATTGGGCTGCCCAATCCTCAATACCATGAGCTGAAATTAATACTAGTTATACGCCCGGAATCGTTAAAGTTCGGAAATGACATTACGGAATTATTTTCGAGATTATACCTGAAATTATGTCTCTTATCATTTTATTTTCAAGGTACGGAATTCTCTCCGGTTGCATCTTTTATCATTTTATGTGAACTAAGGTCGCATAAGATGATAGGATTTACTAATTATTTTAGCTTTATTTATAGGTTAGAGGTCGGCGGATCGGAATCCGGTTGAACTCCGAATTAAACGGAGTTTAAAATTTTCGGTTATTACTGTTGAGGAGTAATTTGTAAGAACTTTCATTATGCATGAATTTGCATGAAATGAATTCTACGTGGGTGTGATTTTAGACCCACAAGTTAATGTTATGAAAAGTATATTTTAAATGTTTTAAATTCAAATGAGACCCACACATATATTGTGGTTGGATTTTTTTTAAAAAATCTCCAAAATCTCAAAACAAAGCTAAGATGGGTATTGTAACGAGATATGTATGTATCACAACTTACAATTCTTTAAAATCTCTAAATTTATTTACAACCTTTTAATTGGTCCATATTTAGCCATTAATTTGGCTAATTAAAAGCCTATTTCATTCCTTATTTGGATTGAATATCAAAGGCACAAGTGATATATGGATGCGTGGAAGATAAGTGTGTACAGCAAGCCAAAAAAAAAATTATAATAAATGGATTGCCAAATTAATGGGTAATTAATACACCCCTTAATGCTTACCATATATATTTTGCTGACTCTTCGAAATCTTTTTAAAGTCTTGGTCATAAAAAAAAAAAAAAAAAATAATAGTTTACATTAAACCAAAAGGAGAAGAAAAGGCATACCGATAGGATGGTTTGCATTGCAAGGAAAGTTAATGGTCATTATTGACCTTTAAATTGGGGTTATAATGTAGAGGAGCGTTTTCCATTGTTAGTCCATGTACACGTTTTGAAATTGCTGCCACCATTAATATGAATTAAAGGTTGATATCTTTGAATTATAAGCTAGTAGGTATCACTATATAATGGGTACAAATTTAGCATTCAGAGAAGACATAAGAAAAAAAAAGCGTTGCTGTTGAAGAAAAGAAACAAACTAGAAGGAAAGAAGACATTGAAGAAAAGTCCTTGATACAAACAATTTGATCTTCAACCTTTGAAGTTTTGCTAAGGTATGATATTTATATGAGAGCTTGTATTGATTTTCTTTTTTTCAGATCCAAGTCAGAAATGCTCTCAAGTTTGATGAGGTTCTGCATCAAAATATCCAATACATAAGATCTAAAGCAAAATTATGGCTAGAGAATTCAGACATAGGCGAAAGAAAGCTGAAGAAAGGCACGCAATGAAGCAAATTGATCCCCGGTCGACTTTGACTCCTACAACAGTAAACGGTGTTGTTTCTAAAAAAACAAGCTTCCTCTCAACATGTTCAACCGGGATCCTCTTCAGCCGCTCTTTGTTCTTTGATGATATCTCTTCCGCCGATTCCTCAGGCAAGTCTTACCAGCGACTTGAGGGTTTTAGGGTTTTGCAACTTTCACTCCGAGGGTTGCTCAGGGATGTAAAATCTCACTTTTACTAGCATAAGCTTCTGAAGAAAACCAGTTTTTTTGGAACGGAAGAGAGAAGGTGCCCACTGTGAAGCTCTTGTTATGAGTTGTTATCACGTCAGTGGTCGTGACGACTACAAAAAGTATTCAAGCGTATGCTGAATGGTGCAAAGGCTGGTGAACATGTTGAAGTAGATGGACCCAAAAGACCCCTATCGAATTGATATGACCGACAACTCTTGCAACAACTTGTATGACATGGGTGTAATATCCACAAGGAAAAGCTTGTCTATTCGATATCGAGATGGTGGCGATAAAAAATGGGTCATTTTACATATTGAAAATGATTAGGTTTACCACTACGAAAAGCAAGTGTAGATTATATGATATTATATATCATATATTGGACATTGCCAAGAGGTACGAGACTTTGATTGCTTCATAAAGCAAGAACCTATGATGTGAAATAGTTAGTTACATGATATGTGTTATTTTTTAGTCATTTGCTATATATATTGTGATCTTTACCAAAGAAAGAAAACAAAGTGATGAGAGGTTACGAAAAATATATGTGAAGTAGGTGTTCATTCGCCACCAAGATGACAAGTCACACTTACCTCTCTTACTTTTGTTAACACATCTTGCAAGTTGGCTAGAAGGATGTGAATATGTAAGGACCAAAGAAGAAGGACGATTATGGCTATAATACCGATGGCATCATGGAAGGGTGTTGAAGATGGAGTTTTCATATGCTCATAGAGTGAAGAATAGGAAATACAATAGCACATAGCCGAGAGGGATAACAAGTGACAAAAAAAAACTTAAGAAGGGAATGAAGACCCGTATGAGGATCGAAGAACATGTATACGTTTCCGTTACACAAACACATCAAATTTTGTTGCAAGATATCTTAATGGGGAGTTCAAAGAAAGAAAAAAAACTAAGTGAGACAAAGGAAAGCAAAGGCTGTCGGAAGCATTACACTAAAGAAAGGTGAGGAGGCAATACAAGAATAGTATCAAGAACAAGTCTACAAAAAGTATAATGTTCATATTCAAGAAAGAATATTGCAAGGAGAGCTTCAAAAAAGTTCAATCCATCGACCACAAGCAAATAGTTTCTAATAAAATCAAAAAGAGTGAGTCAAGCTCCACCGATTGATTAGGAAGTGAAGCCTTAATCGAGGTTAAAGACGGTTGCTTTCACCGCCACATGATCTATACAATAGTTGGACCAAGCGCAAAAGGGAGGATGATTTCCAAAACAAAGCAAAAAGAATAAAATCCGATAGTCCGATCGAAATGAATTCTCCACAACTCTAGCCATATATGGTTTCATTAATATCATATGGATTTGTCGGTTAGACGTCCAAGCCCATCCGTAAACCGTCCTCAAGTTTCATGCCCAAAAAGTTCAAGTACTTTTATAGCGGAAGCTTGAAAATATTATGATCTAAAAGATTTAGGGTAAAAATGAAGACTCGGAAGCAATACATATGCGTACATCGAAGGATAAATATTTTTTTAGCAAAGAGACTTGTTAATCAAAATCGATACAACAACCTTGTTAGGTTGCTCAACATCATTAAGGTTCGATCGAGACCATAGAAGGATGATCCAAGAAGATTAAGTAATATGTGAAGGTAATGGCCTATAAAGTGAAAGAGGATTTCCTTGGCCAAAGTTCACTGTTTTGAGGCAAACGTCAAAATTCAAGATTTGTTGATGAAAGAACTACGTATGATTTGATCCCTATGAAAGGGTACGTAGGAAACTCAAATTCACGGCTATTGAGTTCAATCACAAATTCCAAGTTGATACCCAAACGAAAGTTCTATTGCGAACTACGCGCGGTTTGATCCCTACAAAAGGGTACGTAGGAAACTTGACCAAATTAATCGTCGAGTTCAATCGCGGAAACACCAAGTTAATGATTTTCTAAAGAAGAAGGTTGAGAACTACGTTTGACTTGATTCCGTTGAAACGGATACGTAGGAAACTCGTCGAGTTCAGTCATACGCTAAAAAAAAGAAGATGAGAAATATATTCAACTTAGAATTTCTCATACGCAAATGATAGTCGGATAATTTGGAAAACCCTTCATAGAAGGTGGGTCCGAATGATTCCGGTGATGCGAGAAAAGAGAGAAATGTAAGTAATAACTGGTGCGGGTTTTGGAAAACCCTTCATAGAAGGTGTGTTTGGATCCGACCTATGATACAAAGAAATCAAAGTCCGCAAAAAAAAAAATATCCCTATGAACTACGTAAGGCTTGATCCTTCTAAGGGAAGGTACGTAGGCAACCCGTCGGGTGCAGCCCAAAGACTCAAGAAAAATTCAAGAGGTCGTTCAAAGTGTAATCAGTATTATTTTGGAATCGTGAGGATACAACGAATAAGGGTCGAACTTATATAAACATATTTCAATTGAAATGTGTTATGCAATTTTATTTTCTTGTAATATTTTTGCCTAACAATTACATCAGAGCCCTCTTAAAAGAAGTTTCGTCCCGAAACTTAGAATTATTGTTTTACTCACACGTTTCCTTTGGTATATTTTAGTTTTCTAAACATTTTCGTTTGCTACCATGCAACTACTCAATCATTGAAAGCAGACAGGTATCCTATAAATTGTAATCACCCAATTAAATAAAACCTGAAAGGTCAAACAACACACATTCGAGTACTAACTCGTCAAAACAGGAGTAACCTCTAATCCCGCAAGGAGTTCGGGATAGTTACGTTTAATACTCTCCTCTCATAGACCACTGGATTCGCAACATAAGTATCTCCTTGGACCGCAGACGTCTAGTACGGCGCTCCAAGACAGCTACTAGGTACTCTACAAAGGTGTGATCGGGCTCAACTGTCAGGTCCTCATGGCTGATGATGGGTCTCGGATCCGGAATGTACTCTCTCAACTGAGATACCTGGAAGACCGGATGAACACCCTCTATTCTTGGCGGTAACACTAATTTGTAGGTCACCTCTCCAACTCTCTCTACGATCTCAAATGGGCCGACGTATCGGGGACTCAGCTTCCCCTTAATGCCAAAACGTCTCACTCCTCTCGTAGGTGACACTCTCAACCACACCTGTGCACCTACTCTGAATTCCAAGGGTCGACGCCTTTTGTCGGCGTAGGACTGCTGACGACTCTGAGCTGCTAACATCCTCTCCCGGACTAAGGCAATCCGGGCGCTGTCGTCCTGTATCTGATCTGGTACTACTCCATCAGCCTTGCTAGGCTCATCCCAACATAGCGGTGTACGACATCTCCGCCCGTACAAAGCCTCATAAGGTGCCATCCCAATAGACGCGTGCCAACTGTTATTATATGAAAACTCTACTAGTGGGAGATGATCTGGCCATACCTGTCCCCAATCTAGCACATATGCCCGCAACATGTCCTCTAAAGTCTGAATGGTCCTCTCGGATTGACCGTCTGTCTGTGGATGGTAGGCAGTGGTAAAGTGAAGACTCGTCCCCAGAGCAGTATGTACCTGCTGCCAAAACCTCGAGGTAAAACGTCCATCCCTGTCGGAGACGATAGTCCTCGGTACTCCATGGAGTCTCACAATGTGTCTGGTGAACTCCTCTGCTAGACGGTTTACCGGCCACGTTTCCTTAATCGGAATGAAACGTGCGGTCTTCGTCAGGCGGTCTACCACTACCCAAATGGCATCAAAACCTCTGCTGAGCCTCAATCCGGTGACGAAATCCATAGAAATGTCTTCCCACTTCCAATGTGGTACTGGAAGTGGGTAGAGTTCTCCTCCGGATCTACGGTGCTCAATCTTGACCTGCTGACAGGTCGCACACTAGGCTACATAACGGGCCACATCGGGCTTCAAACCGCCCCGCCAGAAGGAACGTCTCATGTCCTTATACATCTTACTCGCTCCTGGATGTACGGAGTAAGGGGTAGCATGAGCCTCACCTAATATCCTCTGTCTCAACTCGATGTCTGATGGCACACATATACAATCCTGCCGTCTCATCACTCCATCGGCACCAATAGTGAACTGAGGTGCCTCATCTCGTGACATCCGGTCTCGGATCCGGGTCAACATCGGACAGGTCTCCTGCTTCTGTAGGATCTCACCCAACAGGTCAGGAAGTAACTCTAAGGTGGCTAACTGATGAGCTGTATCGGGGAACTGGATTTCTACCTCCAACCAAGCTAAGTCTCTTTGTAACTGTGGTTGTACTGTCAACCGAGCTATCGCCTTCTCCTGAGGCGTCTTCCGACTCAAAGCGTCAGCAACTACATTCGCCTTTCCGGGGTGGTAAAGAATCTCAAGGTCGAAATCCTTGATCAACTCTAGCCACCGCCTCTGGCGGTTATTCAACTCCCGCTGAGTGAATATGTACTTCAGACTCTTATGGTCTGTGAAGATCTGACAGGTCGCTCCATAGAGATAATGACGCCAGATCTTAAGAGCGTGCACTACTGTTGCTAACTCCAGGTCATGAGTGGGGTAGTTCTCTTCATACGTCTTCAGCTGTCGAGACGCATATGCTATAACCTTACCCCTCTGCATCAAGACACACCCCAAGCCCAGCTTGGATGCGTCCCTGTACGCTACGAAGTCCTCTGTACCCTCAGGCTGTGCTAAGATCGGAGCAGACGTCAATCTCCTCTTCAGCTCATCAAAACTCTGCTGACACGGCTCAGACCAGACGAACCGAGTAGTCTTCCTTAGGAGGGAAGTAAGTGGTCGGGCGATCAGGGAAAACCCTTCCACAAACCGACGGTAATAACCTGCTAATCCAAGGAAACTGCGAACCTCCTTCACATTCTTCGGAGGTTGCCAAGAAGACACTGACTCAATCTTTGCCGGGTCGACCTTAATCCCCTCAGCAGTCACTACATGGCCTAGGAACGCCACCTCTGACATCCAGAACTCACACTTGGATAGTTTAGCATATAACTGACTATCCTGTAGAATCTGCAACACTGTCCTCAAGTGTCCGGCATGCTCCTCTCGACTTCTAGAGTAAACTAGAATGTCGTCAATGAAGACCACTACAAACTGGTCTAAGAAGTCGATGAAAATTCCGTTCATCAACTCCATAAATACTGCAGGCGCATTAGTGAGCCCGAATGGCATCACTACAACTCATAGTGGTCATACCTAGTCCGAAATACCGTCTTAGGTATGTCCTGATCTCTCACCCTCAGCTGGTGATAACCTGATCTCAAGTCCATCATCGAAAACACAGACGCTCCCTGCAACTGGTCCAACAGGTCATCTACGCTAGGCAGTGGATATTGTTCTTGATGGTGACCTTATTCAAATCTCTGTAATCGATGTATAACCTCATCGATCCATCCTTCTTCTTCACAAACAATATCGGAGCCCCCCCCCCCCACCATGGAGAAACACTAGGGTATCTGAAGCCCTTCTCTGCTAGCTCCGATAACTACTTCTTCCCTTCAAGCAGCTCTATCGGTGCCATGCGTCACGGGGCCTTCGAGATCAGTCTCGTGCCCGGCTTTAACTTAAAGCTAAAGTCAACTCTCCTTGTAAATCTAGAAATTGACCACAACTTTTGCTCGAAAGAGCACCATCCGTCTCATTTGTGGGGAATGCTAAGTAACCTCTATTTGGACTGACGTAGGATCTAATCAATTCTTCTTACTCCTCTAGTTCTTCTAATACGACTTCATTTGTACTTACTATGATTTGTACCTTTTTCTTAGCCCGCAAGTAAACAACTTCTCACAACCATTCTCTTTATATCATTAATTATATAAGGGGTCCTTTCTGACCGTCAACTCTTCCTTTACAATTTTAATTAGATTTACTGACTTGAATTATTCGGTATTACTTGCACTCGTATCGATTTGGCTTTACAATTGTCGTATTTGATCTCTTTAAGGACTTCTCCCCATGTCGATAGAATTCATTTGTAACCGTGTGTTTATTCTTCTTATATGTCAACCAGTCACTACTAGTTAACCCTCACCTGTAAAGGCTCCGATAGTTACCATTTAGTCTATTGTTGACCTTCTACAAGATCATAGACTAACCTTTCTTCTGTCTCTTTGAAGTTTGATTTACTTGGTGGAAATCTATCTCCTCCAGCTTCTCTGTTTATACTCCTTTCGTTCTTCTATAATTCACACTTCTCTTTCTCACTATAAGCCCACGATACTCTTTCCTATTTTAGCTGCATCATTCATCTGCCGTCAATGGACTCATCAGATTTCCCACGATAGCTCGTAAATACATCTTCATGACTTCTTTTACCTCATTCATCAACTGTTTGCGGCTCCGGTGTGAATTGTTGGTGTTGGTAACTTAAGTCCCATTGTGAGAGGGAAGTTATTACGGCCCTTGGGTATGCCACGATCATTTTCACACACTCTTGTTCCTGAGTTGGTGTTAGATTATAATGTTGCCTTTATAGTGATCCTTTGACTCCGATTTCAAGATTCTATCATTTGGATATTGGTAACACCATCTTTCTTGTAACTCACTTGTCATATAGAAAGTCACTCTGCCTCCATACTTATGAATTCTACCCTCCACTTTCTGGCAATTCCATAAGCTTCAGTTGGGCGGCTCTTTAAGTCCTCATAGTTGGTTTGACGACATCTCTCTTCTTAACTCTTAGGTCATCAGTGTCTAGGTGGGACCCTCTTGATTAGGATGCCGACTTACCTTGCCAATAGTGGTCATATTCCGCCCTGCTTCTAACAACAACCTTCATATTTTGGTCTGTCGGTAAGCTTAAATTTAATATTTCTTGTTTGGGTTGGTTCTAAACCTTACTTTGACTTTCATTACTATGACTGTTTTTTGACGGTATCTACGTGGTTCGTATCGTCATTTTACACCACACTTGAAAGAACCTCTGTGATGTCGCTCCAAATCCGCATCATTGTCGACCATCCAATGCTTTTCCGGAACTACTCTCATGTATAATCTTCATTTGATCCTATTAAGTTAACTCGGGATCCCCTTCATGCCATGGTCGTTGGTGTTGTCCTTCAGCCTTCACTTTTCCATCTCGACGTTCCTCAACCAATCGGAGGAGTTGTCTGCCATTCGTCTACCCTAATGCACATAAGATGTGCATACTAATCCTCACGTTGACACCCTTCAAAATCTACTTAGATGTGCCAACAGAGTGAAAAACTCATTAATCTCTATCAAGGACATAATATATTATTATGATACTAACCTTCGACATAAGTTATCTATTGTACATATCTTTATAAGCAGCTACTACATCAATATAACATTTCTAAATGTACTAAGCTGCCGAGATCCGCGGAGGTAGTGGTGGTCGTCCGTACTTTCTATCCCAACCCGACTATGTATGCATTTAAAAACCAAAATCTTCTTTGGAAAACTCAGACTCCTTTCGGGTTCTGTTTATTTACTTATATGACCTTTTAGAAGATTTCAAGTGCCATTGTTGCCAACCTAGAGCTCTGATACCGTGTTGTAACACCCCAAATTTTATAACTCAGGGAGTTACTGGTTAGGACCGCACAGTGGGTCCCGACCTTAGTTTGACAACAACTTAACGAGATCTTACAACAAGGCACAGATAAGAAAAATCAGAAATCATAAAATAGTTCTTAATAATGCATGAATGTGACCAGATCGACTACAGCCGGAAAACGGAATATAACAAAGTACGAAAGGAAACAATGTTCAACTGTAAGTGATTCACATTATTATCTATTATTTAAGTGATTCACATTATTCAATTTAAGTTGTGGCACGAGAATTATTATTAGTTCTCGCCTCCGTTCCTTATCCAACTAGTGTAGGTCTAGCTGACTTCCATTGGTAGCATCACTACAAACCATGTATGGACTAGTCCCGAAAGAAACCCCAGCGCCCCGCGAGCTACTGAGCAGAATGCCACCGCCCGTTACCCTTAGGCCAAAATATAGGTCGGTAATTATATATCACAACCTATCTCTCTAACATTTCAATCACACACCACCATCATCATTTATACTCATATTTAGAAGTCAGCTAAGTAAGCCCAAAGGACTTACCTGATATACAGCTCGACTCTTTGTAAACCACTCGTTCTGTAAACTGTAGCAACTCAGTTGCCTGTCAAAGACGATAAGTGTATTAGCACACTCTCACGTAGTTAGAAGTCTAAAACTTCTAAGATCGAATAAGGTATTAAGACATACTAGTTACAGTATTAGTTTAGGGTAAAATGACCATTTTACCCTTGGTTCCGATTTTCTCGAAAACCCTAAAATTCATGTCTAAACTCCTATTTGAGGTTCTAAAGTTATATTCTAACTCCTAAAATTTTATTTGGTTCCAAACTGACATTTTTCCTATGTTTCTATTTTCCGGAAGAATCGTAAAGGTTTAACTTCGGTTCTAAATATAAAATTCTTAACAGTTTATAATAATTCCGAATTAAATCTCTAGATCATCTATGAGGTTCTATCTAACCTTAGGAGAAAGAATTTCTCCAAACTGTTCAGCCAATGTTCCTATAAAAATTCACAAAGTCGGTTCCTTCACTCTAATTTCCTATACTTAGCCAAAAACTTAAGTTTACCAAAACTGCTCAACTACCTAACTTCGGGAGCTCATAACTTTCAATCCGACCGTTCATTCCTTCCCAAATTTTAATATGTTAAACTACATATATCCATCTACAACATATCCAAAATTCAACGGTGGATCTTTATCCAAACGTTCAATAATAAATCCTCAACATTGACCATTATTCACTTACAAAGCTGAGTTCTACAAAGAGTTTTTCATTTCTATTTCTAAGGCAATCTAATCTACTCTCATTATCATCTAGTTACTCTCAAATGGAATTACAGGAGACTTCAACAACACTCATTTACTATCCCTCCAATTCCTTGGCTTGATTTCTATTTAAAACAAAACCGAAACATATATATATATATATATATATATATATAATTTATACATTTTTTTTACATCTAGAGGCCAGCACTGGACTGCAGAAGAGAGTTCACCTCTTCAACAGCTGCTGGACTGAGGCTTTATCGGTCGGATCGTCCTCACCGGGTGCAAGGAGTCGGAGGCTGGCTAGTACGTCTTCCGACAGAGGCGGTTGCAGCGGTGGTTGGTGATCGGGAGGGCTTCTCCGCCCGCCTGGTTCAGCTTCCTGCAGCCTCGGTCGAGCGCGACATTCGTTGGGTCTGTGTTTGCGGGAATTAGCAACAACGGCAGAAGGTAGCAGGATCGATAGGGAGGAGGACTTACCAGTGCACCGGTCCGGCGAGACGAGGCGGCTCCAGCGGCTGTCCTGGCTTCGGCGTCGGGCGGACGGTGGTCCGGTTGCAACTCAGCGTGACTCTCTGCTGTGTGAAGCCCAGTCAGTAGCTGCTGCACTCGAGAACAGAGAGGAAAGGGAGAGACAGACCGAGGAGAAGACGGCTCACGTGGACGGCACGAGCGAAGGGTCCCGGCGCTGAAGAAGGAGCCCGCCGGTTGCAGATGCACTGACTTGCGGTAGTTGGCGTTTGCGTAAAACGTGCAGAGGAGAGGCGCCGTTGTGTAGTCGACAGAAGAGAACATCAGGAGGATTATGGGGGAAAATTAGGTTAAGCGTGAGGTTAGGGTAGATTAGAGGAATGGGCTGGCTGGTGGATCACAAGGCCCAACTTCCTCCTCATCACTTGGGTCAGCCGAACTGGGCTACAAGATTGGGCTGCCCAATCCTCAATACCATGAGCTGAAATTAATACTAGTTATACGCCCGGAATCGTTAAAGTTCGGAAATGATATTACGGAATTATTTTCGAGATTATACCTGAAATTATGTCTCTTATCATTTTATTTTCAAGGTACGGAATTCTCTCCGGTTGCATCTTTTATCATTTTATGTGAACTAAGGTCGCATAAGATGATAGGATTTACTAATTATTTTAGCTTTATTTATAGGTTAGAGGTCGGCGGATCGGAATCCGGTTGAACTCCGAATTAAACGGAGTTTAAAATTTTCGGTTATTACTGTTGAGGAGTAATTTGTAAGAACTTTCATTATGCATGAATTTGCATGAAATGAATTCTACGTGGGTGTGATTTTAGACCCACAAGTTAAAGTTATGAAAAGTATATTTTAAATGTTTTAAATTCAAATGAGACCCACACATATATTGTGGTTGGATTTTTTTTAAAAAATCTCCAAAATCTCAAAACAAAGCTAAGATGGGTATTGTAACGAGATATGTATGTATCACAACTTACAATTCTTTAAAATCTCTAAATTTATTTACAACCTTTTAATTGGTCCATATTTAGCCATTAATTTGGCTAATTAAAAGCCTATTTCATTCCTTATTTGGATTGAATATCAAAGGCACAAGTGATATATGGATGCGTGGAAGATAAGTGTGTACAGCAAGCCAAAAAAAAAATTATAATAAATGGATTGCCAAATTAATGGGTAATTAATACACCCCTTAATGCTTACCATATATATTTTGCTGACTCTTCGAAATCTTTTTAAAGTCTTGGTCATAAAAAAAAAAAAAAAAAATAATAGTTTACATTAAACCAAAAGGAGAAGAAAAGGCATACCGATAGGATGGTTTGCATTGCAAGGAAAGTTAATGGTCATTATTGACCTTTAAATTGGGGTTATAATGTAGAGGAGCGTTTTCCATTGTTAGTCCATGTACACGTTTTGAAATTGCTGCCACCATTAATATGAATTAAAGGTTGATATCTTTGAATTATAAGCTAGTAGGTATCACTATATAATGGGTACAAATTTAGCATTCAGAGAAGACATAAGAAAAAAAAAGCGTTGCTGTTGAAGAAAAGAAACAAACTAGAAGGAAAGAAGACATTGAAGAAAAGTCCTTGATACAAACAATTTGATCTTCAACCTTTGAAGTTTTGCTAAGGTATGATATTTATATGAGAGCTTGTATTGATTTTCTTTTTTTCAGATCCAAGTCAGAAATGCTCTCAAGTTTGATGAGGTTCTGCATCAAAATATCCAATACATAAGATCTAAAGCAAAATTATGGCTAGAGAATTCAGACATAGGCGAAAGAAAGCTGAAGAAAGGCACGCAATGAAGCAAATTGATCCCCGGTCGACTTTGACTCCTACAACAGTAAACGGTGTTGTTTCTAAAAAAACAAGCTTCCTCTCAACATGTTCAACCGGGATCCTCTTCAGCCGCTCTTTGTTCTTTGATGATATCTCTTCCGCCGATTCCTCAGGCAAGTCTTACCAGCGACTTGAGGGTTTTAGGGTTTTGCAACTTTCACTCCGAGGGTTGCTCAGGGATGTAAAATCTCACTTTTACTAGCATAAGCTTCTGAAGAAAACCAGTTTTTTTGGAACGGAAGAGAGAAGGTGCCCACTGTGAAGCTCTTGTTATGAGTTGTTATCACGTCAGTGGTCGTGACGACTACAAAAAGTATTCAAGCGTATGCTGAATGGTGCAAAGGCTGGTGAACATGTTGAAGTAGATGGACCCAAAAGACCCCTATCGAATTGATATGACCGACAACTCTTGCAACAACTTGTATGACATGGGTGTAATATCCACAAGGAAAAGCTTGTCTATTCGATATCGAGATGGTGGCGATAAAAAATGGGTCATTTTACATATTGAAAATGATTAGGTTTACCACTACGAAAAGCAAGTGTAGATTATATGATATTATATATCATATATTGGACATTGCCAAGAGGTACGAGACTTTGATTGCTTCATAAAGCAAGAACCTATGATGTGAAATAGTTAGTTACATGATATGTGTTATTTTTTAGTCATTTGCTATATATATTGTGATCTTTACCAAAGAAAGAAAACAAAGTGATGAGAGGTTACGAAAAATATATGTGAAGTAGGTGTTCATTCGCCACCAAGATGACAAGTCACACTTACCTCTCTTACTTTTGTTAACACATCTTGCAAGTTGGCTAGAAGGATGTGAATATGTAAGGACCAAAGAAGAAGGACGATTATGGCTATAATACCGATGGCATCATGGAAGGGTGTTGAAGATGGAGTTTTCATATGCTCATAGAGTGAAGAATAGGAAATACAATAGCACATAGCCGAGAGGGATAACAAGTGACAAAAAAAAACTTAAGAAGGGAATGAAGACCCGTATGAGGATCGAAGAACATGTATACGTTTCCGTTACACAAACACATCAAATTTTGTTGCAAGATATCTTAATGGGGAGTTCAAAGAAAGAAAAAAAACTAAGTGAGACAAAGGAAAGCAAAGGCTGTCGGAAGCATTACACTAAAGAAAGGTGAGGAGGCAATACAAGAATAGTATCAAGAACAAGTCTACAAAAAGTATAATGTTCATATTCAAGAAAGAATATTGCAAGGAGAGCTTCAAAAAAGTTCAATCCATCGACCACAAGCAAATAGTTTCTAATAAAATCAAAAAGAGTGAGTCAAGCTCCACCGATTGATTAGGAAGTGAAGCCTTAATCGAGGTTAAAGACGGTTGCTTTCACCGCCACATGATCTATACAATAGTTGGACCAAGCGCAAAAGGGAGGATGATTTCCAAAACAAAGCAAAAAGAATAAAATCCGATAGTCCGATCGAAATGAATTCTCCACAACTCTAGCCATATATGGTTTCATTAATATCATATGGATTTGTCGGTTAGACGTCCAAGCCCATCCGTAAACCGTCCTCAAGTTTCATGCCCAAAAAGTTCAAGTACTTTTATAGCGGAAGCTTGAAAATATTATGATCTAAAAGATTTAGGGTAAAAATGAAGACTCGGAAGCAATACATATGCGTACATCGAAGGATAAATATTTTTTTAGCAAAGAGACTTGTTAATCAAAATCGATACAACAACCTTGTTAGGTTGCTCAACATCATTAAGGTTCGATCGAGACCATAGAAGGATGATCCAAGAAGATTAAGTAATATGTGAAGGTAATGGCCTATAAAGTGAAAGAGGATTTCCTTGGCCAAAGTTCACTGTTTTGAGGCAAACGTCAAAATTCAAGATTTGTTGATGAAAGAACTACGTATGATTTGATCCCTATGAAAGGGTACGTAGGAAACTCAAATTCACGGCTATTGAGTTCAATCACAAATTCCAAGTTGATACCCAAACGAAAGTTCTATTGCGAACTACGCGCGGTTTGATCCCTACAAAAGGGTACGTAGGAAACTTGACCAAATTAATCGTCGAGTTCAATCGCGGAAACACCAAGTTAATGATTTTCTAAAGAAGAAGGTTGAGAACTACGTTTGACTTGATTCCGTTGAAACGGATACGTAGGAAACTCGTCGAGTTCAGTCATACCCTAAAAAAAAGAAGATGAGAAATATATTCAACTTAGAATTTCTCATACGCAAATGATAGTCGGATAATTTGGAAAACCCTTCATAGAAGGTGGGTCCGAATGATTCCGGTGATGCGAGAAAAGAGAGAAATGTAAGTAATAACTGGTGCGGGTTTTGGAAAACCCTTCATAGAAGGTGTGTTTGGATCCGACCTATGATACAAAGAAATCAAAGTCCGCAAAAAAAAAAATATCCCTATGAACTACGTAAGGCTTGATCCTTCTAAGGGAAGGTACGTAGGCAACCCGTCGGGTGCAGCCCAAAGACTCAAGAAAAATTCAAGAGGTCGTCCAAAGTGTAATCAGTATTATTTTGGAATCGTGAGGATACAACGAATAAGGGTCGAACTTATATAAACATATTTCAATTGAAATGTGTTATGCAATTTTATTTTCTTGTAATATTTTTGCCTAACAATTACATCAGAGCCCTCTTAAAAGAAGTTTCGTCCCGAAACTTAGAATTATTGTTTTACTCACACGTTTCCTTTGGTATATTTTAGTTTTCTAAACATTTTCGTTTGCTACCATGCAACTACTCAATCATTGAAAGCAGACAGGTATCCTATAAATTGTAATCACCCAATTAAATAAAACCTGAAAGGTCAAACAACACACATTCGAGTACTAACTCGTCAAAACAGGAGTAACCTCTAATCCCGCAAGGAGTTCGGGATAGTTACGTTTAATACTCTCCTCTCATAGACCACTGGATTCGCAACATAAGTATCTCCTTGGACCGCAGACGTCTAGTACGGCGCTCACAGACAGCTACTAGGTACTCTACAAAGGTGTGATCGGGCTCAACTGTCAGGTCCTCATGGCTGATGATGGGTCTCGGATCCGGAATGTACTCTCTCAACTGAGATACCTGGAAGACCGGATGAACACCCTCTATTCTTGGCGGTAACACTAATTTGTAGGTCACCTCTCCAACTCTCTCTACGATCTCAAATGGGCCGATGTATCGGGGACTCAGCTTCCCCTTAATGCCAAAACGTCTCACTCCTCTCGTAGGTGACACTCTCAACCACACCTGTGCACCTACTCTGAATTCCAAGGGTCGACGCCTTTTGTCGGCGTAGGACTGCTGACGACTCTGAGCTGCTAACATCCTCTCCCGGACTAAGGCAATCCGGGCGCTGTCGTCCTGTATCTGATCTGGTACTACTCCATCAGCCTTGCTAGGCTCATCCCAACATAGCGGTGTACGACATCTCCGCCCGTACAAAGCCTCATAAGGTGCCATCCCAATAGACGCGTGCCAACTGTTATTATATGAAAACTCTACTAGTGGGAGATGATCTGGCCATACCTGTCCCCAATCTAGCACATATGCCCGCAACATGTCCTCTAAAGTCTGAATGGTCCTCTCGGATTGACCGTCTGTCTGTGGATGGTAGGCAGTGGTAAAGTGAAGACTCGTCCCCAGAGCAGTATGTACCTGCTGCCAAAACCTCGAGGTAAAACGTCCATCCCTGTCGGAGACGATAGTCCTCGGTACTCCATGGAGTCTCACAATGTGTCTGGTGAACTCCTCTGCTAGACGGTTTACCGGCCACGTTTCCTTAATCGGAATGAAACGTGCGGTCTTCGTCAGGCGGTCTACCACTACCCAAATGGCATCAAAACCTCTGCTGAGCCTCAATCCGGTGACGAAATCCATAGAAATGTCTTCCCACTTCCAATGTGGTACTGGAAGTGGGTAGAGTTCTCCTCCGGATCTACGGTGCTCAATCTTGACCTGCTGACAGGTCGCACACTAGGCTACATAACGGGCCACATCGGGCTTCAAACCGCCCCGCCAGAAGGAACGTCTCATGTCCTTATACATCTTACTCGCTCCTGGATGTACGGAGTAAGGGGTAGCATGAGCCTCACCTAATATCCTCTGTCTCAACTCGATGTCTGATGGCACACATATACAATCCTGCCGTCTCATCACTCCATCGGCACCAATAGTGAACTGAGGTGCCTCATCTCGTGACATCCGGTCTCGGATCCGGGTCAACATCGGACAGGTCTCCTGCTTCTGTAGGATCTCACCCAACAGGTCAGGAAGTAACTCTAAGGTGGCTAACTGATGAGCTGTATCGGGGAACTGGATTTCTACCTCCAACCAAGCTAAGTCTCTCTGTAACTGTGGTTGTACTGTCAACCGAGCTATCGCCTTCTCCTGAGGCGTCTTCCGACTCAAAGCGTCAGCAACTACATTCGCCTTTCCGGGGTGGTAAAGAATCTCAAGGTCGAAATCCTTGATCAACTCTAGCCACCGCCTCTGGCGGTTATTCAACTCCCGCTGAGTGAATATGTACTTCAGACTCTTATGGTCTGTGAAGATCTGACAGGTCGCTCCATAGAGATAATGACGCCAGATCTTAAGAGCGTGCACTACTGTTGCTAACTCCAGGTCTTGAGTGGGGTAGTTCTCTTCATACGTCTTCAGCTGTCGAGACGCATATGCTATAACCTTACCCCTCTGCATCAAGACACACCCCAAGCCCAGCTTGGATGCGTCCCTGTACGCTACGAAGTCCTCTGTACCCTCAGGCTGTGCTAAGATCGGAGCAGACGTCAATCTCCTCTTCAGCTCATCAAAACTCTGCTGACACGGCTCAGACCAGACGAACCGAGTAGTCTTCCTTAGGAGGGAAGTAAGTGGTCGGGCGATCAGGGAAAACCCTTCCACAAACCGACGGTAATAACCTGCTAATCCAAGGAAACTGCGAACCTCCTTCACATTCTTCGGAGGTTGCCAAGAAGACACTGACTCAATCTTTGCCGGGTCGACCTTAATCCCCTCAGCAGTCACTACATGGCCTAGGAACGCCACCTCTGACATCCAGAACTCACACTTGGATAGTTTAGCATATAACTGACTATCCTGTAGAATCTGCAACACTGTCCTCAAGTGTCCGGCATGCTCCTCTCGACTTCTAGAGTAAACTAGAATGTCGTCAATGAAGACCACTACAAACTGGTCTAAGAAGTCGATGAAAATTCCGTTCATCAACTCCATAAATACTGCAGGCGCATTAGTGAGCCCGAATGGCATCACTACAACTCATAGTGGTCATACCTAGTCCGAAATACCGTCTTAGGTATGTCCTGATCTCTCACCCTCAGCTGGTGATAACCTGATCTCAAGTCCATCATCGAAAACACAGACGCTCCCTGCAACTGGTCCAACAGGTCATCTACGCTAGGCAGTGGATATTGTTCTTGATGGTGACCTTATTCAAATCTCTGTAATCGATGTATAACCTCATCGATCCATCCTTCTTCTTCACAAACAATATCGGAGCCCCCCCCCCCACCATGGAGAAACACTAGGGTATATGAAGCCCTTCTCTGCTAGCTCCGATAACTACTTCTTCCCTTCAAGCAGCTCTATCGGTGCCATGCGTCACGGGGCCTTCGAGATCAGTCTCGTGCCCGGCTTTAACTTAAAGCTAAAGTCAACTCTCCTTGTAAATCTAGAAATTGACCACAACTTTTGCTCGAAAGAGCACCATCCGTCTCATTTGTGGGGAATGCTAAGTAACCTCTATTTGGACTGACGTAGGATCTAATCAATTCTTCTTACTCCTCTAGTTCTTCTAATACGACTTCATTTGTACTTACTATGATTTGTACCTTTTTCTTAGCCCGCAAGTAAACAACTTCTCACAACCATTCTCTTTATATCATTAATTATATAAGGGGTCCTTTCTGACCGTCAACTCTTCCTTTACAATTTTAATTAGATTTACTGACTTGAATTATTCGGTATTACTTGCACTCGTATCGATTTGGCTTTACAATTGTCGTATTTGATCTCTTTAAGGACTTCTCCCCATGTCGATAGAATTCATTTGTAACCGTGTGTTTATTCTTCTTATATGTCAACCAGTCACTACTAGTTAACCCTCACCTGTAAAGGCTCCGATAGTTACCATTTAGTCTATTGTTGACCTTCTACAAGATCATAGACTAACCTTTCTTCTGTCTCTTTGAAGTTTGATTTACTTGGTGGAAATCTATCTCCTCCAGCTTCTCTGTTTATACTCCTTTCGTTCTTCTATAATTCACACTTCTCTTTCTCACTATAAGCCCACGATACTCTTTCCTATTTTAGCTGCATCATTCATCTGCCGTCAATGGACTCATCAGATTTCCCACGATAGCTCGTAAATACATCTTCATGACTTCTTTTACCTCATTCATCAACTGCTTGCGGCTCCGGTGTGAATTGTTGGTGTTGGTAACTTAAGTCCCATTGTGAGAGGGAAGTTATTACGGCCCTTGGGTATGCCACGATCATTTTCACACACTCTTGTTCCTGAGTTGGTGTTAGATTATAATGTTGCCTTTATAGTGATCCTTTGACTCCGATTTCAAGATTCTATCATTTGGATATTGGTAACACCATCTTTCTTGTAACTCACTTGTCATATAGAAAGTCACTCTGCCTCCATACTTATGAATTCTACCCTCCACTTTCTGGCAATTCCATAAGCTTCAGTTGGGCGGCTCTTTAAGTCCTCATAGTTGGTTTGACGACATCTCTCTTCTTAACTCTTAGGTCATCAGTGTCTAGGTGGGACCCTCTTGATTAGGATGCCGACTTACCTTGCCAATAGTGGTCATATTCCGCCCTGCTTCTAACAACAACCTTCATATTTTGGTCTGTCGGTAAGCTTAAATTTAATATTTCTTGTTTGGGTTGGTTCTAAACCTTACTTTGACTTTCATTACTATGACTGTTTTTTGACGGTATCTACGTGGTTCGTATCGTCATTTTACACCACACTTGAAAGAACCTCTGTGATGTCGCTCCAAATCCGCATCATTGTCGACCATCCAATGCTTTTCCGGAACTACTCTCATGTATAATCTTCATTTGATCCTATTAAGTTAACTCGGGATCCCCTTCATGCCATGGTCGTTGGTGTTGTCCTTCAGCCTTCACTTTTCCATCTCGACGTTCCTCAACCAATCGGAGGAGTTGTCTGCCATTCGTCTACCCTAATGCACATAAGATGTGCATACTAATCCTCACGTTGACACCCTTCAAAATCTACTTAGATGTGCCAACAGAGTGAAAAACTCATTAATCTCTATCAAGGACATAATATATTATTATGATACTAACCTTCGACATAAGTTATCTATTGTACATATCTTTATAAGCAGCTACTACATCAATATAACATTTCTAAATGTACTAAGCTGCCGAGATCCGCGGAGGTAGTGGTGGTCGTCCGTACTTTCTATCCCAACCCGACTATGTATGCATTTAAAAACCAAAATCTTCTTTGGAAAACTCAGACTCCTTTCGGGTTCTGTTTATTTACTTATATGACCTTTTAGAAGATTTCAAGTGCCATTGTTGCCAACCTAGAGCTCTGATACCGTGTTGTAACACCCCAAATTTTATAACTCAGGGAGTTACTGGTTAGGACCGCACAGTGGGTCCCGACCTTAGTTTGACAACAACTTAACGAGATCTTACAACAAGGCACAGATAAGAAAAATCAGAAATCATAAAATAGTTCTTAATAATGCATGAATGTGACCAGATCGACTATAGCCGGAAAACGGAATATAACAAAGTACGAAAGGAAACAATGTTCAACTGTAAAACCCACAAATGCAGAAACTGTAAAACGTCCTAAAGTACGACACCCCGGCTGACCACTACCATCTGGATCACTCGGCATCTGCTCTAACCTGTGTCAAGTCTAAACAACATATCAACAGTTAGCTAACTATCCAAATATAAGCAAAATGATAACAACACATACACAAGCAGAAACAAAAATAAACAAACATCATGCTGGCACTCAACCAATTATTATCTATTATTTAAGTGATTCACATTATTCAATTTAAGTTGTGGCACGAGAATTATTATTAGTTCTCGCCTCCGTTCCTTATCCAACTGGTGTAGGTCTAGGTGACTTCCATTGGTAGCATCACTACAAACCATGTATGGACTAGTCCCGAAAGAAACCCCCAGCGCCCCGCGAGCTACTGAGCAGAATGCCCCCGTCCTATCTCTCTAACATTTCAATCACACACCACCATCATCATTTATACTCATATTTAGAAGTCAGCTAAGTAAGCCCAAAGGACTTACCTGATATACAGCTCGACTCTTTGTAAACCACTCGTTCTGTAAACTGTAGCAACTCAGTTGCCTGTCAAAGACGATAAGTGTATTAGCACACTCTCACGTAGTTAGAAGTCTAAAACTTCTAAGATCGAATAAGGTATTAAGACATACTAGTTACAGTATTAGTTTAGGGTAAAATGACCATTTTACCCTTGGTTCCGATTTTCTCGAAAACCCTAAAATTCATGTCTAAACTCCTATTTGAGGTTCTAAAGTTATATTCTAACTCCTAAAATTTTATTTGGTTCCAAACTGACATTTTTCCTATGTTTCTATTTTCCGGAAGAATCGTAAAGGTTTAACTTCGGTTCTAAATATAAAATTCTTAACAGTTTATAATAATTCCGAATTAAATCTCTACATCATCTATGAGGTTCTATCTAAACTTAGGAGAAAGAATTTCTCCAAACTGTTCAGCCAATGTTCCTATAAAAATTCACAAAGTCGGTTCCTTCACTCTAATTTCCTATACTTAGCCAAAAACTTAAGTTTACCAAAACTGCTCAACTACCTAACTTCGGGAGCTCATAACTTTCAATCCGACCGTTCATTCCTTCCCAAATTTTAATATGTTAAACTACATATATCCATCTACAACATATCCAAAATTCAACGGTGGATCTTTATCCAAACGTTCAATAATAAATCCTCAACATTGACCATTATTCACTTACAAAGCTGAGTTCTACAAAGAGTTTTTCATTTCTATTTCTAAGGCAATCTAATCTACTCTCATTATCATCTAGTTACTCTCAAATGGAATTACAGGAGACTTCAACAACACTCATTTACTATCCCTCCAATTCCTTGGCTTGATTTCTATTTAAAACAAAACCGAAACATATATATATATATATATATAATTTATACTTTTTTTTTACATCTAGAGGCCAGCACTGGACTGCAGAAGAGAGTTCACCTCTTCAACAGCTGCTGGACTGAGGCTTTATCGGTCGGATCGTCCTCACCGGGTGCAAGGAGTCGGAGGCTGGCTAGTACGTCTTCCGACAGAGGTGGTTGCAGCGGTGGTTGGTGATCGGGAGGGCTTCTCCGCCCGCCTGGTTCAGCTGCCTGCAGCCTCGGTCGAGCGCGACATTCGTTGGGTCTGTGTTTGCGGGAATTAGCAACAACGGCAGAAGGTAGCAGGATCGATAGGGAGGAGGACTTACCAGTGCACCGGTCCGGCGAGACGAGGCGGCTCCAGCGGCTGTCCTGGCTTCGGCGTCGGGCGGACGGTGGTCCGGTTGCAACTCAGCGTGACTCTCTGCTGTGTGAAGCCCAGTCAGTAGCTGCTGCACTCGAGAACAGAGAGGAAAGGGAGAGACAGACCGAGGAGAAGACGGCTCACGTGGACGGCACGAGCGAAGGGTCCCGGCGCTGAAGAAGGAGCCCGCCGGTTGCAGATGCACTGACTTGCGGTAGTTGGCGTTTGCGTAAAACGTGCAGAGGAGAGGCGCCGTTGTGTAGTCGACAGAAGAGAACATCAGGAGGATTATGGGGGAAAATTAGGTTAAGCGTGAGGTTAGGGTAGATTAGAGGAATGGGCTGGCTGGTGGATCACAAGGCCCAACTTCCTCCTCATCACTTGGGTCAGCCGAACTGGGCTACAAGATTGGGCTGCCCAATCCTCAATACCATGAGCTGAAATTAATACTAGTTATACGCCCGGAATCGTTAAAGTTCGGAAATGACATTACGGAATTATTTTCGAGATTATACCTGAAATTATGTCTCTTATCATTTTATTTTCAAGGTACGGAATTCTCTCCGGTTGCATCTTTTATCATTTTATGTGAACTAAGGTCGCATAAGATGATAGGATTTACTAATTATTTTAGCTTTATTTATAGGTTAGAGGTCGGCGGATCGGAATCCGGTTGAACTCCGAATTAAACGGAGTTTAAAATTTTCGGTTATTACTGTTGAGGAGTAATTTGTAAGAACTTTCATTATGCATGAATTTGCATGAAATGAATTCTACGTGGGTGTGATTTTAGACCCACAAGTTAAAGTTATGAAAAGTATATTTTAAATGTTTTAAATTCAAATGAGACCCACACATATATTGTGGTTGGATTTTTTTTAAAAAATCTCCAAAATCTCAAAACAAAGCTAAGATGGGTATTGTAACGAGATATGTATGTATCACAACTTACAATTCTTTAAAATCTCTAAATTTATTTACAACCTTTTAATTGGTCCATATTTAGCCATTAATTTGGCTAATTAAAAGCCTATTTCATTCCTTATTTGGATTGAATATCAAAGGCACAAGTGATATATGGATGCGTGGAAGATAAGTGTGTACAGCAAGCCAAAAAAAAAATTATAATAAATGGATTGCCAAATTAATGGGTAATTAATACACCCCTTAATGCTTACCATATATATTTTGCTGACTCTTCGAAATCTTTTTAAAGTCTTGGTCATAAAAAAAAAAAAAAAAAATAATAGTTTACATTAAACCAAAAGGAGAAGAAAAGGCATACCGATAGGATGGTTTGCATTGCAAGGAAAGTTAATGGTCATTATTGACCTTTAAATTGGGGTTATAATGTAGAGGAGCGTTTTCCATTGTTAGTCCATGTACACGTTTTGAAATTGCTGCCACCATTAATATGAATTAAAGGTTGATATCTTTGAATTATAAGCTAGTAGGTATCACTATATAATGGGTACAAATTTAGCATTCAGAGAAGACATAAGAAAAAAAAAGCGTTGCTGTTGAAGAAAAGAAACAAACTAGAAGGAAAGAAGACATTGAAGAAAAGTCCTTGATACAAACAATTTGATCTTCAACCTTTGAAGTTTTGCTAAGGTATGATATTTATATGAGAGCTTGTATTGATTTTCTTTTTTTCAGATCCAAGTCAGAAATGCTCTCAAGTTTGATGAGGTTCTGCATCAAAATATCCAATACATAAGATCTAAAGCAAAATTATGGCTAGAGAATTCAGACATAGGCGAAAGAAAGCTGAAGAAAGGCACGCAATGAAGCAAATTGATCCCCGGTCGACTTTGACTCCTACAACAGTAAACGGTGTTGTTTCTAAAAAAACAAGCTTCCTCTCAACATGTTCAACCGGGATCCTCTTCAGCCGCTCTTTGTTCTTTGATGATATCTCTTCCGCCGATTCCTCAGGCAAGTCTTACCAGCGACTTGAGGGTTTTAGGGTTTTGCAACTTTCACTCCGAGGGTTGCTCAGGGATGTAAAATCTCACTTTTACTAGCATAAGCTTCTGAAGAAAACCAGTTTTTTTGGAACGGAAGAGAGAAGGTGCCCACTGTGAAGCTCTTGTTATGAGTTGTTATCACGTCAGTGGTCGTGACGACTACAAAAAGTATTCAAGCGTATGCTGAATGGTGCAAAGGCTGGTGAACATGTTGAAGTAGATGGACCCAAAAGACCCCTATCGAATTGATATGACCGACAACTCTTGCAACAACTTGTATGACATGGGTGTAATATCCACAAGGAAAAGCTTGTCTATTCGATATCGAGATGGTGGCGATAAAAAATGGGTCATTTTACATATTGAAAATGATTAGGTTTACCACTACGAAAAGCAAGTGTAGATTATATGATATTATATATCATATATTGGACATTGCCAAGAGGTACGAGACTTTGATTGCTTCATAAAGCAAGAACCTATGATGTGAAATAGTTAGTTACATGATATGTGTTATTTTTTAGTCATTTGCTATATATATTGTGATCTTTACCAAAGAAAGAAAACAAAGTGATGAGAGGTTACGAAAAATATATGTGAAGTAGGTGTTCATTCGCCACCAAGATGACAAGTCACACGTACCTCTCTTACTTTTGTTAACACATCTTGCAAGTTGGCTAGAAGGATGTGAATATGTAAGGACCAAAGAAGAAGGACGATTATGGCTATAATACCGATGGCATCATGGAAGGGTGTTGAAGATGGAGTTTTCATATGCTCATAGAGTGAAGAATAGGAAATACAATAGCACATAGCCGAGAGGGATAACAAGTGACAAAAAAAAACTTAAGAAGGGAATGAAGACACGTATGAGGATCGAAGAACATGTATACGTTTCCGTTACACAAACACATCAAATTTTGTTGCAAGATATCTTAATGGGGAGTTCAAAGAAAGAAAAAAAACTAAGTGAGACAAAGGAAAGCAAAGGCTGTCGGAAGCATTACACTAAAGAAAGGTGAGGAGGCAATACAAGAATAGTATCAAGAACAAGTCTACAAAAAGTATAATGTTCATATTCAAGAAAGAATATTGCAAGGAGAGCTTCAAAAAAGTTCAATCCATCGACCACAAGCAAATAGTTTCTAATAAAATCAAAAAGAGTGAGTCAAGCTCCACCGATTGATTAGGAAGTGAAGCCTTAATCGAGGTTAAAGACGGTTGCTTTCACCGCCACATGATCTATACAATAGTTGGACCAAGCGCAAAAGGGAGGATGATTTCCAAAACAAAGCAAAAAGAATAAAATCCGATAGTCCGATCGAAATGAATTCTCCACAACTCTAGCCATATATGGTTTCATTAATATCATATGGATTTGTCGGTTAGACGTCCAAGCCCATCCGTAAACCGTCCTCAAGTTTCATGCCCAAAAAGTTCAAGTACTTTTATAGCGGAAGCTTGAAAATATTATGATCTAAAAGATTTAGGGTAAAAATGAAGACTCGGAAGCAATACATATGCGTACATCGAAGGATAAATATTTTTTTAGCAAAGAGACTTGTTAATCAAAATCGATACAACAACCTTGTTAGGTTGCTCAACATCATTAAGGTTCGATCGAGACCATAGAAGGATGATCCAAGAAGATTAAGTAATATGTGAAGGTAATGGCCTATAAAGTGAAAGAGGATTTCCTTGGCCAAAGTTCACTGTTTTGAGGCAAACGTCAAAATTCAAGATTTGTTGATGAAAGAACTACGTATGATTTGATCCCTATGAAAGGGTACGTAGGAAACTCAAATTCACGGCTATTGAGTTCAATCACAAATTCCAAGTTGATACCCAAACGAAAGTTCTATTGCGAACTACGCGCGGTTTGATCCCTACAAAAGGGTACGTAGGAAACTTGACCAAATTAATCGTCGAGTTCAATCGCGGAAACACCAAGTTAATGATTTTCTAAAGAAGAAGGTTGAGAACTACGTTTGACTTGATTCCGTTGAAACGGATACGTAGGAAACTCGTCGAGTTCAGTCATACCCTAAAAAAAAGAAGATGAGAAATATATTCAACTTAGAATTTCTCATACGCAAATGATAGTCGGATAATTTGGAAAACCCTTCATAGAAGGTGGGTCCGAATGATTCCGGTGATGCGAGAAAAGAGAGAAATGTAAGTAATAACTGGTGCGGGTTTTGGAAAACCCTTCATAGAAGGTGTGTTTGGATCCGACCTATGATACAAAGAAATCAAAGTCCGCAAAAAAAAAAATATCCCTATGAACTACGTAAGGCTTGATCCTTCTAAGGGAAGGTACGTAGGCAACCCGTCGGGTGCAGCCCAAAGACTCAAGAAAAATTCAAGAGGTCGTCCAAAGTGTAATCAGTATTATTTTGGAATCGTGAGGATACAACGAATAAGGGTCGAACTTATATAAACATATTTCAATTGAAATGTGTTATGCAATTTTATTTTCTTGTAATATTTTTGCCTAACAATTACATCAGAGCCCTCTTAAAAGAAGTTTCGTCCCGAAACTTAGAATTATTGTTTTACTCACACGTTTCCTTTGGTATATTTTAGTTTTCTAAACATTTTCGTTTGCTACCATGCAACTACTCAATCATTGAAAGCAGACAGGTATCCTATAAATTGTAATCACCCAATTAAATAAAACCTGAAAGGTCAAACAACACACATTCGAGTACTAACTCGTCAAAACAGGAGTAACCTCTAATCCCGCAAGGAGTTCGGGATAGTTACGTTTAATACTCTCCTCTCATAGACCACTGGATTCGCAACATAAGTATCTCCTTGGACCGCAGACGTCTAGTACGGCGCTCCAAGACAGCTACTAGGTACTCTACAAAGGTGTGATCGGGCTCAACTGTCAGGTCCTCATGGCTGATGATGGGTCTCGGATCCGGAATGTACTCTCTCAACTGAGATACCTGGAAGACCGGATGAACACCCTCTATTCTTGGCGGTAACACTAATTTGTAGGTCACCTCTCCAACTCTCTCTACGATCTCAAATGGGCCGACGTATCGGGGACTCAGCTTCCCCTTAATGCCAAAACGTCTCACTCCTCTCGTAGGTGACACTCTCAACCACACCTGTGCACCTACTCTGAATTCCAAGGGTCGACGCCTTTTGTCGGCGTAGGACTGCTGACGACTCTGAGCTGCTAACATCCTCTCCCGGACTAAGGCAATCCGGGCGCTGTCGTCCTGTATCTGATCTGGTACTACTCCATCAGCCTTGCTAGGCTCATCCCAACATAGCGGTGTACGACATCTCCGCCCGTACAAAGCCTCATAAGGTGCCATCCCAATAGACGCGTGCCAACTGTTATTATATGAAAACTCTACTAGTGGGAGATGATCTGGCCATACCTGTCCCCAATCTAGCACATATGCCCGCAACATGTCCTCTAAAGTCTGAATGGTCCTCTCGGATTGACCGTCTGTCTGTGGATGGTAGGCAGTGGTAAAGTGAAGACTCGTCCCCAGAGCAGTATGTACCTGCTGCCAAAACCTCGAGGTAAAACGTCCATCCCTGTCGGAGACGATAGTCCTCGGTACTCCATGGAGTCTCACAATGTGTCTGGTGAACTCCTCTGCTAGACGGTTTACCGGCCACGTTTCCTTAATCGGAATGAAACGTGCGGTCTTTGTCAGGCGGTCTACCACTACCCAAATGGCATCAAAACCTCTGCTGAGCCTCAATCCGGTGACGAAATCCATAGAAATGTCTTCCCACTTCCAATGTGGTACTGGAAGTGGGTAGAGTTCTCCTCCGGATCTACGGTGCTCAATCTTGACCTGCTGACAGGTCGCACACTAGGCTACATAACGGGCCACATCGGGCTTCAAACCGCCCCGCCAGAAAGAACGTCTCATGTCCTTATACATCTTACTCGCTCCTGGATGTACGGAGTAAGGGGTAGCATGAGCCTCACCTAATATCCTCTGTCTCAACTCGATGTCTGATGGCACACATATACAATCCTGCCGTCTCATCACTCCATCGGCACCAATAGTGAACTGAGGTGCCTCATCTCGTGACATCCGGTCTCGGATCCGGGTCAACATCGGACAGGTCTCCTGCTTCTGTAGGATCTCACCCAACAGGTTAGGAAGTAACTCTAAGGTGGCTAACTGATGAGCTGTATCGGGGAACTGGATTTCTACCTCCAACCAAGCTAAGTCTCTCTGTAACTGTGGTTGTACTGTCAACCGAGCTATCGCCTTCTCCTGAGGCGTCTTCCGACTCAAAGCGTCAGCAACTACATTCGCCTTTCCGGGGTGGTAAAGAATCTCAAGGTCGAAATCCTTGATCAACTCTAGCCACCGCCTCTGGCGGTTATTCAACTCCCGCTGAGTGAATATGTACTTCAGACTCTTATGGTTTGTGAAGATCTGACAGGTCGCTCCATAGAGATAATGACGCCAGATCTTAAGAGCGTGCACTACTGTTGCTAACTCCAGGTCATGAGTGGGGTAGTTCTCTTCATACGTCTTCAGCTGTCGAGACGCATATGCTATAACCTTACCCCTCTGCATCAAGACACACCCCAAGCCCAGCTTGGATGCGTCCCTGTACGCTACGAAGTCCTCTGTACCCTCAGGCTGTGCTAAGATCGGAGCAGACGTCAATCTCCTCTTCAGCTCATCAAAACTCTGCTGACACGGCTCAGACCAGACGAACCGAGTAGTCTTCCTTAGGAGGGAAGTAAGTGGTCGGGCGATCAGGGAAAACCCTTCCACAAACCGACGGTAATAACCTGCTAATCCAAGGAAACTGCGAACCTCCTTCACATTCTTCGGAGGTTGCCAAGAAGACACTGACTCAATCTTTGCCGGGTCGACCTTAATCCCCTCAGCAGTCACTACATGGCCTAGGAACGCCACCTCTGACATCCAGAACTCACACTTGGATAGTTTAGCATATAACTGACTATCCTGTAGAATCTGCAACACTGTCCTCAAGTGTCCGGCATGCTCCTCTCGACTTCTAGAGTAAACTAGAATGTCGTCAATGAAGACCACTACAAACTGGTCTAAGAAGTCGATGAAAATTCCGTTCATCAACTCCATAAATACTGCAGGCGCATTAGTGAGCCCGAATGGCATCACTACAACTCATAGTGGTCATACCTAGTCCGAAATACCGTCTTAGGTATGTCCTGATCTCTCACCCTCAGCTGGTGATAACCTGATCTCAAGTCCATCATCGAAAACACAGACGCTCCCTGCAACTGGTCCAACAGGTCATCTACGCTAGGCAGTGGATATTGTTCTTGATGGTGACCTTATTCAAATCTCTGTAATCGATGTATAACCTCATCGATCCATCCTTCTTCTTCACAAACAATATCGGAGCCCCCCCCCCACCATGGAGAAACACTAGGGTATATGAAGCCCTTCTCTGCTAGCTCCGATAACTACTTCTTCCCTTCAAGCAGCTCTATCGGTGCCATGCGTCACGGGGCCTTCGAGATCAGTCTCGTGCCCGGCTTTAACTTAAAGCTAAAGTCAACTCTCCTTGTAAATCTAGAAATTGACCACAACTTTTGCTCGAAAGAGCACCATCCGTCTCATTTGTGGGGAATGCTAAGTAACCTCTATTTGGACTGACGTAGGATCTAATCAATTCTTCTTACTCCTCTAGTTCTTCTAATACGACTTCATTTGTACTTACTATGATTTGTACCTTTTTCTTAGCCCGCAAGTAAACAACTTCTCACAACCATTCTCTTTATATCATTAATTATATAAGGGGTCCTTTCTGACCGTCAACTCTTCCTTTACAATTTTAATTAGATTTACTGACTTGAATTATTCGGTATTACTTGCACTCGTATCGATTTGGCTTTACAATTGTCGTATTTGATCTCTTTAAGGACTTCTCCCCATGTCGATAGAATTCATTTGTAACCGTGTGTTTATTCTTCTTATATGTCAACCAGTCACTACTAGTTAACCCTCACCTGTAAAGGCTCCGATAGTTACCATTTAGTCTATTGTTGACCTTCTACAAGATCATAGACTAACCTTTCTTCTGTCTCTTTGAAGTTTGATTTACTTGGTGGAAATCTATCTCCTCCAGCTTCTCTGTTTATACTCCTTTCGTTCTTCTATAATTCACACTTCTCTTTCTCACTATAAGCCCACGATACTCTTTCCTATTTTAGCTGCATCATTCATCTGCCGTCAATGGACTCATCAGATTTCCCACGATAGCTCGTAAATACATCTTCATGACTTCTTTTACCTCATTCATCAACTGCTTGCGGCTCCGGTGTGAATTGTTGGTGTTGGTAACTTAAGTCCCATTGTGAGAGGGAAGTTATTACGGCCCTTGGGTATGCCACGATCATTTTCACACACTCTTGTTCCTGAGTTGGTGTTAGATTATAATGTTGCCTTTATAGTGATCCTTTGACTCCGATTTCAAGATTCTATCATTTGGATATTGGTAACACCATCTTTCTTGTAACTCACTTGTCATATAGAAAGTCACTCTGCCTCCATACTTATGAATTCTACCCTCCACTTTCTGGCAATTCCATAAGCTTCAGTTGGGCGGCTCTTTAAGTCCTCATAGTTGGTTTGACGACATCTCTCTTCTTAACTCTTAGGTCATCAGTGTCTAGGTGGGACCCTCTTGATTAGGATGCCGACTTACCTTGCCAATAGTGGTCATATTCCGCCCTGCTTCTAACAACAACCTTCATATTTTGGTCTGTCGGTAAGCTTAAATTTAATATTTCTTGTTTGGGTTGGTTCTAAACCTTACTTTGACTTTCATTACTATGACTGTTTTTTGACGGTATCTACGTGGTTCGTATCGTCATTTTACACCACACTTGAAAGAACCTCTGTGATGTCGCTCCAAATCCGCATCATTGTCGACCATCCAATGCTTTTCCGGAACTACTCTCATGTATAATCTTCATTTGATCCTATTAAGTTAACTCGGGATCCCCTTCATGCCATGGTCGTTGGTGTTGTCCTTCAGCCTTCACTTTTCCATCTCGACGTTCCTCAACCAATCGGAGGAGTTGTCTGCCATTCGTCTACCCTAATGCACATAAGATGTGCATACTAATCCTCACGTTGACACCCTTCAAAATCTACTTAGATGTGCCAACAGAGTGAAAAACTCATTAATCTCTATCAAGGACATAATATATTATTATGATACTAACCTTCGACATAAGTTATCTATTGTACATATCTTTATAAGCAGCTACTACATCAATATAACATTTCTAAATGTACTAAGCTGCCGAGATCCGCGGAGGTAGTGGTGGTCGTCCGTACTTTCTATCCCAACCCGACTATGTATGCATTTAAAAACCAAAATCTTCTTTGGAAAACTCAGACTCCTTTCGGGTTCTGTTTATTTACTTATATGACCTTTTAGAAGATTTCAAGTGCCATTGTTGCCAACCTAGAGCTCTGATACCATGTTGTAACACCCCAAATTTTATAACTCAGGGAGTTACTGGTTAGGACCGCACAGTGGGTCCCGACCTTAGTTTGACAACAACTTAACGAGATCTTACAACAAGGCACAGATAAGAAAAATCAGAAATCATAAAATAGTTCTTAATAATGCATGAATGTGACCAGATCGACTACAGCCGGAAAACGGAATATAACAAAGTACGAAAGGAAACAATGTTCAACTGTAAAACCCACAAATGCAGAAACTATAAAACGTCCTAAAGTACGACACCCCGGCTGACCACTACCATCTGGATCACTCGGCATCTGCTCTAACCTGTGTCAAGTCTAAACAACATATCAACAGTTAGCTAACTATCCAAATATAAGCAAAATGATAACAACACATACACAAGTAGAAACAAAAATAAACAAACATCATGCTGGCACTCAACCAATTATTATCTATTATTTAAGTGATTCACATTATTCAATTTAAGTTGTGGCACGAGAATTATTATTAGTTCTCGCCTCCGTTCCTTATCCAACTGGTGTAGGTCTAGGTGACTTCCATTGGTAGCATCACTACAAACCATGTATGGACTAGTCCCAAAAGAAACCCCCAGCGCCCCGCGAGCTACTGAGCAGAATGCCCCCGCCCTATCTCTCTAACATTTCAATCACACACCACCATCATCATTTATACTCATATTTAGAAGTCAGCTAAGTAAGCCCAAAGGACTTACCTGATATACAGCTCGACTCTTTGTAAACCACTCGTTCTGTAAACTGTAGCAACTCAGTTGCCTGTCAAAGACGATAAGTGTATTAGCACACTCTCACGTAGTTAGAAGTCTAAAACTTCTAAGATCGAATAAGGTATTAAGACATACTAGTTACAGTATTAGTTTAGGGTAAAATGACCATTTTACCCTTGGTTCCGATTTTCTCGAAAACCCTAAAATTCATGTCTAAACTCCTATTTGAGGTTCTAAAGTTATATTCTAACTCCTAAAATTTTATTTGGTTCCAAACTGACATTTTTCCTATGTTTCTATTTTCCGGAAGAATCGTAAAGGTTTAACTTCGGTTCTAAATATAAAATTCTTAACAGTTTATAATAATTCCGAATTAAATCTCTAGATCATCTATGAGGTTCTATCTAACCTTAGGAGAAAGAATTTCTCCAAACTGTTCAGCCAATGTTCCTATAAAAATTCACAAAGTCGGTTCCTTCACTCTAATTTCCTATACTTAGCCAAAAACTTAAGTTTACCAAAACTGCTCAACTACCTAACTTCGGGAGCTCATAACTTTCAATCCGACCGTTCATTCCTTCCCAAATTTTAATATGTTAAACTACATATATCCATCTACAACATATCCAAAATTCAACGGTGGATCTTTATCCAAACGTTCAATAATAAATCCTCAACATTGACCATTATTCACTTACAAAGCTGAGTTCTACAAAGAGTTTTTCATTTCTATTTCTAAGGCAATCTAATCTACTCTCATTATCATCTAGTTACTCTCAAATGGAATTACAGGAGACTTCAACAACACTCATTTACTATCCCTCCAATTCCTTGGCTTGATTTCTATTTAAAACAAAACCGAAACATATATATATATATATATATATATATATATATATATATATATATAATTTATACATTTTTTTTACATCTAGAGGCCAGCACTGGACTGCAGAAGAGAGTTCACCTCTTCAACAGCTGCTGGACTGAGGCTTTATCGGTCGGATCGTCCTCACCGGGTGCAAGGAGTCGGAGGCTGGCTAGTACGTCTTCCGACAGAGGCGGTTGCAGCGGTGGTTGGTGATCGGGAGGGCTTCTCCGCCCGCCTGGTTCAGTTGCCTGCAGCCTCAGTCGAGCGCGACATTCGTTGGGTCTGTGTTTGCGGGAATTAGCAACAACGGCAGAAGGTAGCAGGATCGATAGGGAGGAGGACTTACCAGTGCACCGGTCCGGCGAGACGAGGCGGCTCCAGCGGCTGTCCTGGCTTCGGCGTCGGGAGGACGGTGGTCCGGTTGCAACTCAGCGTGACTCTCTGCTGTGTGAAGCCCAGTCAGTAGCTGCTGCACTCGAGAACAGAGAGGAAAGGGAGAGACAGACCGAGGAGAAGACGGCTCACGTGGACGGCACGAGCGAAGGGTCCCGGCGCTGAAGAAGGAGCCCGCCGGTTGCAGATGCACTGACTTGCGGTAGTTGGCGTTTGCGTAAAACGTGCAGAGGAGAGGCGCCGTTGTGTAGTCGACAGAAGAGAACATCAGGAGGATTATGGGGGAAAATTAGGTTAAGCGTGAGGTTAGGGTAGATTAGAGGAATGGGCTGACTGGTGGATCACAAGGCCCAACTTCCTCCTCATCACTTGGGTCAGCCGAACTGGGCTACAAGATTGGGCTGCCCAATCCTCAATACCATGAGCTGAAATTAATACTAGTTATACGCTCGGAATCGTTAAAGTTCGGAAATGACATTACGGAATTATTTTCGAGATTATACCTGAAATTATGTCTCTTATCATTTTATTTTCAAGGTACGGAATTCTCTCCGGTTGCATCTTTTATCATTTTATGTGAACTAAGGTCGCATAAGATGATAGGATTTACTAATTATTTTAGCTTTATTTATAGGTTAGAGGTCGGCGGATCGGAATCCGGTTGAACTCCGAATTAAACGGAGTTTAAAATTTTCCGTTATTACAAGAAGATACAAGCATATATACTAAAGCAGCCCAAAAACTGATATTTGACACAGTTTGGTGTCGCCACCTCATTATTTTGCCACATGTCACAATATCAGGAAGCCACATCCCTCAAAGTATCAAAGATTAATTGATATTTAATTAGTTATAATTTATAAATCTAAATAGTTAAGATTTGCAATCTAACAAAAGATATTAATATTTTATTTAATTATATTTTTAAATTTTCTATTGAGCTTTATTTTATTTTTTAAAACTTATAAACTTTATTTTTTATTTAATCTTAATATTTGGTTAGTTATACTTTTAATGCTCAATTAAACATGTTTTTTTTTCTTTCTAAAACTTATAAATAAATTTATTTAAATTTTTTAATCATCTTAATATTTTGTTTGCGTATGTTTTTTAGTTTCAATTTACTTTTTTTTTATAAAGCATATACTCTTAATCTTTGTTTACTCTTTCTTTTAGTTTTCAATTAAATTTTTTCCTTTTCTAAAGCTTATAAGCTTTATTTTTATTTAATCTTATAACTTTTTTTTACTTATTTTTTTGGTTTTCCATTGAACGTTGTTTTTTTTATACAAAAAGCATCACATAACATGTAAAACATATTAACGTTATTTTTTTCTATTCAAAATGTGACCAACCAACAAGCATCACATAGCATGTAAAATATTTCTAACGTAATAAATTATCAAACATTTTTTTTTTGAAATGTTAATTGTATTGAATGGGGGTGGAAAGAATGTATAGGGGATGTCACAAAACAATCCCAATGTTTACAAGGCAACATCAGTAACGAAAGCAATAAGAGTGATCAAAGGCAACATCAGTATCAATGCTACAGAAAAAAAAGATGAGGGGAATTAGGTGAAGTTGATGTTCAGCATGCGTGTCATATCAAGCGAGGGAGCAGTTCGGCCATACCAATTGTGCTCGAAATGAAGTTTGGTGGATCGAATGATCTCCCCATCATAGTCAATTTCTCTGGTGAAGGTGTTGTTATACACCATGTTGTTCCTAGCCCTCCAAACATGATAGATGAAAGATATGATAGACGCAATCCTGATCCTATCCATAGGGCTCGGGTTCAGCGTAGTCCCAGATTCTAGCCAAGGCCAAAGATTGTTGTTGTAAGGAGTAGGATAAGGTGTTCTGGTCCAACAAGAGACAATATCAAGGACCAGGGAGCTATAGCTACAATAGTACCAAAGGTGATCATCATTCTCAATTGCATTGTTGCATAGCTTACAAGAGTCGTTGCTGATCAAATTCCAGGATCTGATTTTGTCAAGAGAGGGGAGGCATTTAAGAGCTGCAAGCCAAGCAATATAGCATCTCCTAGGCTGGTTAGATCTCAACCATATAGCTCTAAAGGGGTTAGGATGGGTGATAGGGTAGACATGTAAGAAAAAAGCATAGGCTTTTTTGTGAGAACAGGTGCTACTAGGGCAAGAGATAGCATCACCTTTCAAGTTGCCTTGGGGTGGTATAGGGATAGCATCTCTCACCATAAGCAGCTACTTCCAGAAAACACTGTGTTGAGGCTTCGCGGTGCAATTCCATATACAATTGCTTCCCTTGATCAAGTGACGTTTCACCCATGATTTCCAAATGTTAGGACCGCCCCTATCCAACTCATAAATGAGACTAGCGAAAGCGACCTTATTCGTCGCAACAAGATCAGGAAAGTCGAGCCCACCATGAACTTTAGAAGTACAAACGGAGGGCCAGGCCACCAAAGCCCTCTTGTTATTCTCAATCCCGGACCAGAAGTAAGATCGGATGAGCTTATTAATCATAGTAATAACCTTGGCAGGGAGCATAAACATGGAGTACCAATACTAGCTAACGGCAAAGAGAATGGATTTGACAATCTGAGCCCTCCCAGCATATGATAGGGATTTTGCACTCCAGGACTGAATACGTTTCAAACTTTTTTTATAAATACAATTACCATATAACCCGTGCAGGGCACGGGTATTAAAATTAGAGATATATTTATGAAACGTTATACCAGTAATTAAGCTTTAAGTATTCTCAAAATGATAAACCATTCACGAATGAAGAATATTGTCAAAATTGATGAGGTGACTGCACGAAATTAAGCAAAGTACCAATTCACGGGTTGTTCATTAAAAAATTATTAGCGCAAAAATCATTTAAAAAACTGTTTAAAAAAACATTAATTAACAAATTAATTGTTTAATTGCCTAACGATTTTCTAATTAAAAAGTTGTTTTAACGAATTTTTCAGTGTTTTTTTGAAAAAATTGTTTAAAAACAATATTCATAATTTTTATCAAAAAAGAAATCGATACTTTCTTTAAGTACTAGTTTGTGTACATGGACTATTATATGTAATATTTGTTTGATTTAAGTACTAGTTTGTGTACAATGTGTATCGTAAATTGTTAGTTTGTAGTAGGGTGTTTATAATGGCACATAAAAGTGTCAATAATATAAGGGATTGACACTAAAATTGCCCATAACCCATTCTCGACGCTTTTTTAGTGTCCATAAATATTGAAAAATAGCGAAATATTATTGACCCTTGATAGTGTCAATAAATACGAATAAATATTGGCGGGAAGTTGGTGGACACAAATAGGGACGCTTGTAGTGTCGATAAATGCAAATAAATATTGGCGGGAACTTGCCGAACACAAATCTCGATGGTTTTTTTGTCGGTAAAGTTGAAACTATGTACCTACGATAGGCATCTATGAGAAAGTAAAAAAATAAGATAGGTGCAGGCAGGGTACGTTATTCTTTGACGACCAACTCACGTAAAGTATATATCTATCTATTTACATAAGAGTTGGCTTCTTGTTTTGGTGTGTATTAGTTTTGATATAACCATCCGAAAGTATATATCTACTTTAGGATGGGCTTTACTTTTGTTTCTAATTCATTTTCTTTTTTCATGATTGGAAAAGTTTACATTAAGATCAGGAAAACTAAATATTTCATTATGTTTGTATAGTTATCTTGATAATCTTAGGCTCTTCCGGTTGTTGAGATTTGATAACATGTTGATAAAAATTGACCTTGGACAAACACATGAAAGATTTTGAGCTACTAGGCCTTTTTTTAGTTTTGTTTTTAGTAAATGAACCCCATAATTTTTTACTACTTTCATTTAATGGTAGGTAAAAATAATTAACCCCTCTATTTTAAAAAAAAATAATTGATGTTTGTTATTTGTTATATAAGTGTAAGTTTTAATTTTTAATTACTGAATTTGTTTTTATTTTCTTTTATTTATTTTTTGCCTTTTTTATTTATTTATTTTCTTTTTATTTCTCATACCCGAATTATTTTTTGTTTTTTTTTGTCCTTTTTTAATTTTTATAATTTTCTGGTATGGGTTTCTTGTATGAAATTCATACCAGAAACTCATACCAGAATTTTTTTTGTTTTCTTTTTGTCCTTATTTATTTTTTATAATTTACATACCGGAATTTTACATACCGGAATTTATATACCATATACCGGAGTTTATATATGGTTGATATCTACACAACTATACTCAGTGTATGTAGGTTTCATACAATAAAACCCTAACTCTCCTCTTACCAGAAAACCCTAGGCAACTGAAGAAAAATAGGTTTAACACTTAAAAGTTCTAGGCCTATAACTAATATTCCTGAAATAAGCTTCACCATCTTCTACAAGCTCTTCATCTCCTACCAGAGTAAAAAGAAACGAAAATTCATTTAGAACTTGTTCAACAATATCAGAGTAAAATGAAATGAAAAGAAAAACGTTATTCCAATACAAAAATAGTAGAAGAAGGAGATGAAGCTATATATATTTGGATCTGGATGCAACTAACTATTTCAAATTTGCAATTTAATCTGCAATTTATTCATATTTGAAGAGTATTGAGCAATTAGAAAGATAAACCCTAGGATTACTGACAACACTTCGAATCTCAAATCGATAAAGGCAAAAACGCAAGAGGCGGTAATTGAGAAGAACGAAGACAAAATAGAAGCGCGAAAGAAACCTGGGAGAAAGCGGAGATGAATGAATGGACGAGCTGCCTTCTGCCAAAGACTACAAGCGGAGGAAAGCCGTCGGATTTTCCAGATTGGTGTCTACGTCGGAATCGAAACAAAGACGATGGAGAAGAAAACCCATGAGGACAGAGCAAACTATGACCCAAACCTTGAATTTCTCCAATGAAAGTTCTTCCAATTCGTGTGTGTAGATTGCAAATGTAGTGAAGAACAAATCCAACTCCAAGGCCTTCTTCGAGGGATTCGGATCCGGTTAGGAGATCCAGATCCAAAGGGGAAGAGAGTATGGAGAGGTGGATGAAGAGATTCGGGTTCATGGAGATGATGAGTTGGAATCAGACGGCAAAGAGAGGAGGAAGGTAGAGGAGTGGAGGCGTTAGAGTTAGGGTTTTTGACAATAAAAATTAGAAGGGGTACATTAACCTAATTAAAAAAACTAAAAAGACTGGTTACTAAACTAAGAACTAAAAAAAGTCTATTAACCAAAATTTTCAAGATAGAGATAGAACAAAAAGATTCTCATATTCTGTAATATAGAAATCTGTTACAAAGAGGGTATATATAGCCACGTGTACAATCATCTTATTCTCCCTTATATGTCCTTTATCTATACAATATATCCTATACTTTTGACATGTACATATTATACCCATAGACCCCCCTCAAGTTGGATGTGGAGAAACCAATTTAAGCTTGGCAGATAAGAAGTGATGTTGTTGTTCTCCTAATGCTTTAGTAAACACATCAGCAAGCTGTAATGAAGAACGTACATGAACGGTTGAAATAAAAACTTTCTGGACTTCATCTCGGACATAATGGCAATCAAGTCGAAGGTGTTTGGTCCGTTCATGGAAGACAGGATTAGCATCCAAATGTTGGGTGGCTTTATTATCACAATGCATGGGAATTGGGAGAGGAATTTTGAGCTGAAAATCAGAAAGTAAGCCTTCAAGCCATACAATTTCAGATGCAGTAGCAGACATTGTCCAATACTCACTCTTAGCAGATGATTTGGACACGGTTTTTTGTTTCTTACTCTTTCATGAAACAAGAGAAGATCCCAAAAATAAGCAATATCCTATAATGGACTTACATGTGAAGGCACATGAACCCCAGTCAGCATCACTGTATGATGTAATATATAAATTAGAATCCACTGGGTAAAAGAAAGCAAGATGTACTGTCCCATGCAAATATCTAAGAAGGTGAATGGCAGCATTCCAATGTGGTAAGCGGGGACATGCTAAGAATTGACTTAGTTGATGAACTGTGAATGTGATGTCTGGTCGAGTGAGAGTCAAATATAAAAGATAGCCAATGATCCTGCAATATGATTCAGGATCAGAATATAGCTCTCCATCATCTGGTGTAAGTTTCAAGTTCCGTTGCATAGGAAAAGCACTAGGCTTGCATGAACTCATGTTGGTATCATGTAAAATATCCATAGTATACTTTCTTTGGTTTAAGAATAAAACAGTGGAAGTGCGAGAGATTTCCATGCCCAGAAAGAAACGAGCAAGACCCATATACTTAATAGTGAAGGCATGGTGACGAGCAAGAGCCATATCAATACTATTACAAGCAGCTATGTTATTAAAAGCTTGAAAAAGAGCATAACTATCAAGCTTGTATAATCCACCATCCAAATATCCTTGAGCCAAGATATTGTCAGTAGTATGGTCCTGAAAGAAGTAATGACCAGAATTAAACAGTCTTGCAAGAAGTCTGGACAATAATCTGATGAACAAAAAGTAGATTGTGTTTAAAATCAGGCATGAACAAGACATTATCCAAAGTGAGATTGGCATAAATAGGAACTGCTCCAGAATGAGTCACAATCTTCATAAAACCATCAGGGAGAGCTATCTGAATAGACTTGGATAAGAGAGTTAAATTGGAAAAATAACTCTCGACAATAGCATATGTGATCAGTTGCTCCAAAATCAACAATCCAAACATGTGGTGGTGAAGATGCAATAGCCAGAAATGAATGTGTAATACCTGCGAAATTAATAGAACCTGATGTTCCAGTGCTTCCTGACTTGGCATTGAGGATCTTTAACATTTCTTGAAAAACCATGGAGACAGTATTAGGATCCATGGTTTTAGTTTTTGGATCATCCAGAGGAGTATGCAATAGTGAACTGGTAGATGCATTGGCTGCCAAAGAGGGATTTCTACTAGAACCTGTATTTTTGTCATTAGGAGGAGTTCTAGAATCTTTATACCAATCAGGAAATCCATAGAGCTTGAAGCAACTCTCCTTCAAGTGTCCTTTTTCCTTGCAATAATCACACTTCCTATCCCATTTTTCTTTGCGAAAATCATGTCTACTACCACCTGCTTGTCGATGAGGAGGTTGGCGTTCAGCTGCTAATGCTTCATGAGGGATAGCCAATGTAGAGGTGACCTCTCTTTGCTTCTCCACTTGGAGAACCATGTGAAAGGCACGATTCAAAGAAGGTAATACTTCTAAAGACAGAATAGTGGATCTTACATGATCAAATTGATCATTAAGTCCCATAAGAAATTAAATAAGCCGAGTTTTAGCTTCTCTTTCAACCAGAAGTTTAGGGATCTCACATTTATAGTGGACAATTCCAGCACAACAACAAAGCATCATGTGCTTGCAATTCATCCCAAAGACGTTTTAATTTTCCATAATAAACTGAAACCGTAGCATTTTCTTGTTTCATAGAGGTGAGATTTTTATGAATTTGATAGATCAAGGGAGCATTAGAGATTTGATATCTCTCCAAGACTTCATCCCATAACTCTTTGGCAGACTCGACATAAGAGAATTGTTCTGCAACTTCACTTTTCATTGAATGAATCAACCAACATCGAATCATGTAATCAGCTCTAATCCAGCGAGCTACTTTCTTTATATCTTCACCATCCTTCACACAAGATCCAGTAATGAATCCTAGTTTCAGCTTCGCACCAAGTGCAATATGAACCCCCTTTTCCAGGACGAAAAATTCGAGCCATCAAACAGCGTTGAAACCAGTTGCATGCCAGGATTATCAGAAGGTGCCAAATAGAGTGGACCGATCAAATTTCCAGGTAGAATACCTTCTGCTACAGACGAAGTATTTTTGTATTGATCATTCGGTTGAATTGGATTCGGATCTAGAGGATCCTCATCATGCGTATCACTATGATCATCCATAGATGATCAATGGAACAATCTGAAGAAATGTGTTTAGAAATTTCAGAAAAAAACTCCGTCGCTCTGATACCATTTCAAGATAGAGATAGAACAAAGAGATTCTCATATTCTGTAATAACAGAAATCTGTTACAAAGAGGGTATATATACCCACATGTACAATCATCTTATTCTCCCTTATATGTCCTTTATCTATATAATATAGCCTATACTTTTGACATGTACATATTATACCCATAAAATTAGCCCACAAAACATTACGTTGTTAAAATTTAATTAATTAAAGGAATGTTTATTTAAGCATTCCTTTAATTAATTAAATTTCAACAACGTAATTGGTCAGTTAAAGTTGCTTATCAACCAAGGTAGTGTGTGTCATAGGATAGTAATTAGTGTGAATTATTTATGATTTGTAAAACCGTGTGTTGGTGGATGTATACGCTCGCATAAAATCAACTTTATAAGTTTGATTATGATGCAAGTCAAAAGCTAATAGTGTGAAGTATTTGTGTTGTTTTTATTTGAATGGTGGATGTATACGCTCGCATGAAGTATTTGTGTTAGGTTATTGCAAGGTGTGTGAATATGATGCGAGGTTAACCGACAAGACTCATTGTGTCTTAGTGACATTATGGTTTATTAAAATTCATAAAAGAATTGAAAAATTCAACTCTTTATAACTAGTTTAAAAAATAAGGGTTAGATGGGTAAGTAAACTGAACTCGTATTGCATGTGAGATTCGAATCCTGATTGATAGCCCCACCATTCATCCCTATTATCATATGGACTAATTGAATCTTGTTAACTTCACCTTGATAATAAGGCATTACGATAATGGTTGATGAAAGCTAAAACCTTGGTTTCCATGTTTTTGTAAGATCTTACAAGTTTTGGTAAAGACCTTACAATATCTGGTAAGGCCTTACCATATTACAGAAAACCTTGGTTTCCAGGTTTCATTAAGGCCTTACATGATCTGGTAAGGCCTTACCAAAACTGGACAAAAACTACACTTGGGTTACGTACGTCCAAACGACTTTATTTCCTTCTTGTTGAGTTTTTTAAGGGATTTGATTTTAACAAATCTTTGATTTGTTTTAATTAAACCTTCTTGAGATAGATTGGAAGATTTCCTAAATCTCAACAACCATGTTTGACTTCACATCTCAACAAACGAATCTCAACAAACAAATCTTAACAAACAAGATTGGATCAAATCTCAACAACCAAGATCACCAAGATCACGCAGACAAGATCTTCTTCAACGTTCAAAATTGCTGATACGCTTGCCTATTTAAAGAGACAAGGAAGAAGACACGAAATACATTCACTACCTACGACTGGAACACAAGTGACAAATCGACTCATCTTTTTCTTCTCACAAAGTGTTGATCTCACCTTCTAATCTCTATCATTCTACTTCTCTGAGAGTGTGAGATCTTATTCGATCTTATAGTACAATTCAACTAGGATCATATAAACAGTTATTTATTCTAGGCATGTTGGACACTATTGTTGTATCTGGAGTACTTTAGTTTTTCTTTTGAGTGTGTGAGTTGCTAGATAGGAAGTGTAAGACTTCTGAGTTTAGAAGAAGGAAGGTCTTCTGAAGGTTGTATCTAGAGCTCATCAAGAAGAAGGAAAATAAAGCTACTTGGAATCCTAGGGTTGAATCAATCCTAGGCGGGGACTAGGTCGTGTTGGTGACCGAACATCGTTAACATATCGTGTGTCCTTTACTGCTGATCTCGTCTTACTCTTAACATTCATGGTTTGTCTAAACCTTTACGTTTAATATCAATCTTAGAGAAATGAGTAAGGTCTTATAATTACTAGTAAGACTTTATCTCGTTTGATAAGGTTTTATCCTTTTCGATAAGGTCTTACCTATCTTGAGATTGCGAAAAGTTTCCATACTCTATTCATCCCCCCTTCTAGAGTATTGGCTAAACTATTTATCTGCCTATTCCGCATTTCAATTGGTATCAGATCCTAACTCACGTTTTCTTAGATATTATTATCTGTGAGGCTAATAAATGGCAGGTGAAGGTCAAGACGGATTTGGTCAAGGAAGATCAATTTCTCGACCACCTCTTTTTGTAGGAAACAATTTTATGCACTGGAAATCCTTGATGCAGATGTTTATCATCGATCAAGATTTGGAGCTTTGGCATATTATCAAGAACGGACCTCTCACTCCTACCAAGAAAGGTCCCGACAGTACAAGAGTAAACAAGACAGAAGCTGAATTCAATCAGAAAGATCTAGAGAGCGTGGCGAAAAATTACAAGGCCATTAATCTATTATATTGTGGTTTAAGTACTGATGAATTTAATCGTATATCTTCATGCAGATCCGCTAAAGAAATATGGGATAAATTAGTGGTTACCTATAAAGGAACCAGCCAGGTCAAAGAAACCAAAATAAGTATCTTTCTTAGACAATATGAATTGTTTAAAATGATCCCAGATGAATCAGTCAAAGTAATGTTCACCCGTTTTACGAAGATCATTAATAATCTTGACTCACTGGGAAAGACTTTTAATAAAGAAGAAAAAGTCAGAAAGATACTCAGATGCTTGCCTAAAGCGAAATGGGGTCCCAAGGTAACTCCTATAGAAGAAGCACAAAACCTCAATACACTTGCTCTTGATGATTTGTTGGGCAAATTAATCACCCATGAATTGATCCTCAATGAGGACGATGGGGAATTGCCAACAAACATTAAGAATTTGGCACTCAAGGCAAAGAAAGAGGAACCACTGGAAGATTCTGAAAGTGATGATGAAGATCCTTTCGCTCTTATCATAAGAGGACTAGCACGAATATTGAAAATGAAAAAGCAATTTTCAAACAAAGAAAATGCTGGATCATCTAAATACAGCGGTAAGTCTTCTAACCCCTTGAAAAAGAATCGTCTTCTAAATTGCTATGAATATGGTGAAACAGATCATCTTGTCAAAGAATTTCCTCAAAAGAAGAAGAACAAATGCAAGAAAAAGGAATTTAGCAAGAAGGCTATGATAACAGCTTGGAGCGATTCAGACTCCTCAAGTGATTCCGATTCTGAAGATGATCATGCAAACTTGTGCCTTATGGCAAAAACTGACAAAAATCAAGATCAACATCTGGATGGAATGGTAAGAGATCTTATATCCAGCCCTACTGTTGTTTTATCAAAAGTACTGAAAAACATGATTTCTAATGAAGAAATTTACAACAAAGAAATCAACATTTTACAAGAAAAGCTAAATGATCAGGAAACTTGCATAAGAATGCTTTCGCTGAAAGTTCAAGATCTTGACAGCATACAATCAGATCTTGACACTGAGGTTAAGGCCTTACGATCGGAAAATTCCGAACTAAAGGCAAATCTCTCATCTCTTAAGACATGTAATACTGACTTAGAGATTGAAAAGGTGAAACTTTCTGAAAAATGTCAAGAACAGCAAATAGCTCTTGTGCAATTTACTAAATCTAAAGCTACTTTTGATAAAATGCTTGGAGAACAACAATTATCCTTAAACCGAAGTGGAATAGGATATAACAGGAATTTTCCTGCAAAACCTACTACCACGTTCGTTAAAGCAAAAGGAAATTGGAGATCTCCTACTTGTTTCTTTTGTTGTAAAAAGGGTCATGTAAAGGAAACTTGTCCTTATAGGAGAATGGATCCATATATTATTAGAAATACCTTTCTTGTACGTCTAAATGAATGGGTAAAACACATATGGGTTCCTAAAGGGACTAGGCCACCTAACATGGTCTACCCCCATAATGGATCTAACTCTATTTATTGGTCAAGCCGGAAAGGATGATTTTCTGTTTTGCAGGATATCACCAAGACTCAAAAATGGATAATGGACAGTAGTTGTTCAAGACATATGAGTGGAAAAGAATCTCTTTTCGACACTCTAAAGAAGCAAATCACTAGCACAATAACTCTTGGTGACAAAGGAAAATGTGACATTCTTGGTATCGGTAACATTGGTCTTGATTCAAATAATAATATTAAAGATGTTTATTTGGTGGATGGCTTGAAATATAATCTCCTCAGTGTCTCTCAGCTTTGTGATAAACGAAATTGTGTTAGCTTTCACAAGAAGAAGTGTGAAGTTCGAGATGAGATAACTGGAAATTTGGTGCTAACAGCTTACAGGGATAACAATATATATGCTGTAAATACTGACCAAATTGCAGGTACAAATTTGAAATGCCTCAAATTCTTATCAGATGACTCAAGACTATGGCACAGACGACTCGGTCACATCAGTATGCACTCTCTTAAAAAACTCAAATCAAAGGATCTTGTAAGAGGTCTTCCTGACCTAAAATTCAAGGTAGATGATTTATGCAATGCTTGCTCAAGAGGTAAAAATACTCGTAGTTCTTTTAAAAAGAAGCAAGTGGTAAGTACTACTAGACCTCTTGAACTTCTACACATGGATCTTTGTGGACCTATGCGTGTCAAATCTCCCAAAGGCAAGCAATACATTCTTGTTATTGTTGATGATTATTCTCGATTTACTTGGGTTTTCTTTCTTAAAATTAAATCGGAAGCACTTTTATATTTCTCAAAACTTTGTAAGGAGTTACAAACCTTGAAAAAACTACCAATCGTTTCTATTAGAAGTGATCATGGTATAGAATTTGATCAATCAGACTTTGATGCATTTTGTGAGAAATATGGAATTTCTCATAATTTTTCAGCTCCTAGAACACCTCAACAAAATGGGGTTGTGGAACGCAAGAACCGCACCCTGGAGGAAATGTCTAGGACAATGCTATTAGAGAATGATTTGCCTAAGTCATACTGGGCAGAAGCTGTTAATACAGCAAATTACATTCTCAATAGATGTTTGATTCGATCAATGTTAAAGAAAGCTTCTTATGAGCTTTTTAAAGGAAGAAAACCAAGCATATCTTACTTTAAACCATTTGGATGTACGTGTTACGTACATAATAATGGGAAGGATAATCTTGGAAAATTTGATGCACGTAGTGACGAAGGTATATTTCTCGGATACTCGACTCAAAGCAAGGCTTATCGAGTATACAATAAACGTACCAAAGTAGTCGAAGAAAGTATCCATATTTTGTTTGATGAAAATGATAATGGTATCTTGAGTGAGAGTCTTGCAGATCTCGACCTAAATAAACATGAGGAAGAGGAAGAAGAAGTCGATAATCAAAAGAACATCAGAAACATGCAGGAGCCATTTCAAGATCTGACAAACATATCGCAAGGTCTTGAAATACCTCCCAGATCTCGACCTAATGATACTTAGTTTGTGACACGAGGGATTCCCAAACCTCGCCTCCGCCCCCGTGTAACCATCAGGAATGGATCCGATGCATCTCACCTTGTACTTGCCTGGTCTGGGTATAGAGAACCTCCCAGTCTCCTGTCAGAGCTGGGCAGTGATGTCACGACCCGTTATACATACACTTGGGCCTTAAACATAATAATAACGGTCGTCTTAGCAAGTTATTATTATTAAAACACGCACATAACACACACAACCACTATCACTCAACTAATATCCAAAAACTGGCTAAGTAAGTCGCAAGGACTTACGTGAGTCAAAACACTCTCTAACACGTCTCGAAACAGCCCGTACTCGTGGTAACTCAAACGCCTGTCAAATAAGGCATGTGGATCAAAATCACATCTCGATGTCCAACCTCATGCGATGGAATTACGGAAAAAGCTCTCGTACGGTAAAAGACCATTTTACCCTTGGTATCGTAAATTCTAGAAGTTTATTCTGGAATTCTACTAATTTCTTTCATTTCTTGTTTCCCATAATTTAAGTCTCTAGGATAGATACTTATAGGTTATAAGGTCAAACTCGAGACACTCGAAGAAGGACAACATTCCTTCTCTCCGGTTACTAATTATGCTACTACATATATTATACCGTCAAACATGTTTTTAATCTCTCTCCTCAACCCACTTATCTATATAATTTCATAACTCCCAACTCGTACTTATATATTAACCCATATATCTATACATACTATACTTAAGCTTATAAATATATTCTTATATAAAATTTTCATATGCCTATTATTCTTATGTTTCTATATAAATTACCCATACTCCAACTTATACCTTTATATATATATATCCGTACATGCCCACTGCACTAAAACATATATGATTTTTTATATATACATCCCTCTCACCTACAAGTTATTATACGCATACATATATATATATATATATATATATATATATATATATATATATATATATGTAGCTGGTACATGAAACTGTACTTATCGAACACCCAATACTTGCCTACCCCGTACCCTCGAAACCGAACGTATTAACCTTTCCTAACCTACAGTTTTCATTCGGCTATTAAACTGCACGTACTCCCTACCGCACTGCGTACACCACCACTTCTACTCTACTACTTAATATACATACTTATACACACACTTATACTAGCAGGAGACTCACCCGTTTCACGTAAGCCGTCACTCGCCCTTGAAGAACGTTGCAACCTTCCTCGACCGAAATAGTCTTCACTCCGGCTCGATCGAGTCTGCGTCGTACCGGCCACAGGAAAGCGATAAGTATACTCCGATTAAACTTGCGGTGTGAAAGATTTATGAAGAGTAGGCTCACCTATTTACGGATGAAATCCGAGGACGATCGAAGGCGGCGCTACTCCAATTGACGGAAGAGAAAACGAGATCGGAGAGGTGTCGTCTGGTTGCGCGATGGGGTACTCGGGAGCTTTATCCACCAGTCCAGCCGGTCGGGTGAGGCTTCTCGTTGTCGCTCGCAGGAATCCCAAACGCAGCAGCCTTGTCTTGTTGGTTGACGCAGTTACAGCAGGGAGGCGGTTAGTAGAAGTCGGATGGCTCGAGAGGAGGAGAGGTAAGAGTTGTACTGACCTGGTCGGCGTCGACGGTAAGGTCCGACGTAGAAGAGGAGTGTCGGGTAGCGCTGCCGGCTGTGCTCCTTCTGACTGGCGGGTCTGGTTCTTCTTCTCGTGCAAGGAGCGCCGAAATCCGTAGGTTAGAGTAGATAATTAGGTTAATTATGATTTAGTGTAGGTTAGTATAAGTTAGGGTTTGTTTAATTAGACCCATCTGAGGGTTGGGCCAGCTGAATATGTATGGGTCATTAATTGGCCCAGTCCGCTCATTTAACAAATTTGCAATTAACTAGATCGTTATTCGTCCGGAACCGCTATTTTATTTTATTTAAAATGATAACGGATCGGAATCCGGTTAAATTCCGTATTAACGGAAATTTAAATTTTTGGCTATTACACCGGTTTTGAAAGTAATGAATTTCCAGATCATGGTTTCAAGCTTGACAAAGCTCTTTACGGCTTAAAGCAAGCCCCAAGAGCTTGGTATGAGCGACTTTCAAAATATCTTCTAGAAAATAACTTCAAGAGAGGGTTGATTGACAAAACTTTATTCATTAAAACTCATGAAAAGAATATTCTTGTTGTTCAAATTTATGTGGATGATATCTTGTTTGGAGCAACTAATGAATCCCTTTGCAAGGAATTTTCTGACATCATGTGCAAGGAATTCGAGATGAGTATGATGGTAGAATTAAACTTCTTTCTTGGACTTCAAGTACATCAAAGTAAAAAGGGTATCTTCCTTAATCAAGGAAAGTACACAAGAGACATTCTGAAGAAGTTTAAGATGAATGAATCAAAAATAGCCAAAACACCAATGAGCTCTACTCTCTCTCTAGATCAAGACCTTACCGGTAAACAAGTAAATCAAAAAGAATATCGAGGTATGATTGGATCCTTACTATATCTTACTGCAAGTAGACCTGACATTATGTTTAGCGTTTGCATGTGTACTAGATTTCAAGCTAACCCAAAGGAATCACATCTCATTGCGGTAAAGCGGATATTAAGATATCTTAATGGTACAAAAGATATAGGTCTATGGTATCCCACACAAAGTAGTTTCGGTCTTGTCGGATATTTCGATGCTGATTTTGCAGGATATAAAGTGGATAGAAAAAGTACTTCAGGGTGTTGTCAATTTCTTGGTACATCTTTAATAAGTTGGCATTCCAAGAAGCAAAATTCGGTGGCTCTCTCAACAGCCGAAGCTGAATATATTGCTGCTAGAGCTTGTTGTTCGCAAATCTTATGGATTGCGCAACAACTCCAAGATCTTGGATTCAACTTTAAGGATATACCAATAAAATGTGACAATACTAGTGCTATTTCTATTTCCAAAAATCCTGTACAGCATTCAAGAACGAAACATATAGATGTGAGACATCATTTTATACGTGATCATGTAGAAAAAGGTGATGTGTCTTTGCCATTCATTTCTATTGATCTACAACTGACCGATATCTTTATAAAACCTTTACCCGAAGAAAGATTCAACTTCATAAGGTTAGAACTTGGTATGCTTAACAGGGAGACACAAATGTAGGAGGAGCAATTATTGCTATACAATATTGATCTTATTCCCTACATTAAGACATTAAAATACATTTCAAGGCCTTATTAAATAATAATATGTTCTTGATTTTATTTTTGATAAATTAATTTTGGATCAAATCTTTTAGTTATTATCTTTTTAGATAACTAACTAATAGATTCTATTTGTGGAAATCTTCGTGTTTTATATTTTGATCTTTTTAATTTTTCTTAAAATGTTACGAAGATTTTTTTTACAAAAAAGATTTCCCTCTCTCTCTATCATATCAAATCTTCAAAGATATTTTCATGATTTTCTCTGAGCTTCATAAATACTCCGATTATCTCATCTTTCCTCTTCAAACCCTAAACTGCAATGGCTCCCAAGCGATCTTCAACTCAGTCCACTGCTCCAGCATCCAAGAAGCAGCGATCATCCGACAGAAAGGGCAAAGCTATTCAAGAAGTGTTTACTACCGATTCTGATTCTTCACGATCCCTTTCTCCTCCTCAGCAGATTTCTAAAGCCGTTTATCCCCCAGCTGCAAAGGCTAGACCGCAACATTGTCTTCGATCACCACCTTCAGGGTTTGAGGTTAGTAACGAAGCACCATTTTCTTGGTTCTTAAACTTTACCAAAGTTGGGATGTGGAACGATGGGTTTGCCAATCGTCCTCTGAGTTTTTGTGAAAATGTTGAAGTGAATTTCCTCGAGTCTATGGATTTACCATGCATTAAGCTGTTGAAATGTTCAAACATCTGGAGTTTGTTCAATCTGGGAAATTTTGCATTTCCTCGTCTTACCCGACTCTTCTTTGTGAACCTTACTGCTCACCGAGAAAAAGGTGTTTTAACCCTACATTCCCAGATAAAAGGGCAGAAAATCACTCTCTCTGCTTCTTCCTTGGCAATCATCTTAGGGATTCCTGAGGAAATTGATATCAAATCCCATCCTTCTAAAAGTGTGTGTATTGCTCATGCTCAGAAGACATTTTTTGAGAAACAAACATCTTCTGTGGCTACCTCTTCAAACCAAAACAAAAACAAACACATAATATCCTAACTTTAGAGGCCAAGATTGTTTTTACTTTGCTTGCTAGATGTATTCTTCCACGAAAGCATTCCAAGGAGCTGATCACTGACAATCTCTTAGAGATTCTGGATTTAATTCTTACTGGGCATGTTATTGATGTTCCTAATCTCATCTTATCCTACATGCTGCACACTGTAAACAGTCCTTTAACAGCCCCTCTTCCTTATGCCAATCTATTTCCAAAGATCTTCGAGTTCTTTGAAGTTGATACCACAGATGAAGATAGAATTTCTCATAAAGGACAAATTGATGAGGATTGTTGGGGAAGGCTTAGGATTGAGAAAACATTATCTGGGGAATGGATTCTGAAGAAACATCAACAAACTACTAAGCCTTCTTCAGAACAGAGAATTCGGGATTTGGAGGTAGAGGTGGATGCTTTGAGGAAGGATCTCAATACTGCTCGTGCTGATATAGTGGATAGACAGGATGACACACATGAGAAGCTGTTAATGGTAAATGAGAAGCTAAATCAGTTACTTTTTTGACCTCTCTATCTCACAAGGCAACTACCTCAATCATGCCTCTGGATGAAGATGTTGTGCAACACATTCAAGAAGTGTGTCAAAATGTTGTGATTAACTGTGAACGCAAAGTGTTAAAACGCTGCATTCTTCGACCCACAGTACCTGAGCCATCAATCTTGACAGTAGAAGAATATGGTGTGGTCAAGAAATACAGAAATGAACAGGAAAAGCTAAGAGCAAAAATGATGGCAAATCACACACTTCGTAATGCAAAGGATAGATGGAGGGAAAGGTTCACAGTCGATTCCGCAAACCAGAAGATGGTCCTCCTACTTATGGTCAATGGTTTCATGAAGTTGTGGAAGTCTCCGATGATGAAGACTGAATTTTAAAATATTTTCTTGTTGAAAGACAAAAAGGGGGAGAATATTTCTGTCTTTAAAAACCCTGGTTTGGTTTGGTTTGTTTTGGTTTGGTTGTTTCTGTTTTGAAAAACTTGATTTGATCTTTCTTTTTCAAAATTTGATCCTACATGTGTGCTACTGTTATATTATTTGTTCAACTGCAAGTACATAGATCATAAGTTTTGTCTTTCATCAAGGGGGAGATTGTTAACTCCACCTTGATAATAAGGCATTACGATAATGGTTGATGAAAGCCAAAACCTTGGTTTCCATGTTTTTGTAAGATCTTACAAGTTTTGGTAAAGACCTTACAGTATCTGGTAAGGCCTTACCATATTACAGAAAACCTTGGTTTCCAGGTTTCAGTAAGACCTTACATGATCTGGTAAGACCTTACCAAAACTGGACAAAAACTACACTTGGGTTACGTACGTCCAAACGGCTTTATTTCCTTCTTGTTGAGTTCTTTAAGGGATTTGATTTTAACAAATCTTTGATTTGTTTTAATTAAATCTTCTTGAGATAGATTGGAAGATTTCCTAAATCTCAACAACCATGTTTGACTTCACATCTCAACAAACGAATCTCAACAAACAAATCTCAACAAACAAGATTGGATCAAATCTCAACAACCAAGATCACCAAGATCACGCAGACAAGATCTTCTTCAACGTTCAAAATTATTGATACGCTTGCCTATTTAAAGAGACAAGGAAGAAGACACGAAATACATTCATTACCTACGACTGGAACACAAGTGACAAATCGACTCATCTTTTTCTTCTCACAAAGTGTTGATCTCACCTTCGAATCTCTATCATTCTACTTCTCTGAGAGTGTGAGATCTTATTCGATCTTATAGTACAATTCAACTAGGATCATACAAACAGTTATTTATTCTAGGCACGTTTGATACTATTGTTGTATTTGGAGTACTTTAGTTTTTCTTTTGAGTGTGTGAGTTGCTAGATAGGAAGTGTAAGACTTCTGAGTTTAGAAGAGGGAAGGTCTTCTGAAGGTTGTATCTAGAGCTCATCAAGAAGAAGGAAAATAAAGCTACTTGGAATCCTAGGGTTGGATCAATCCTAGGCGAGGACTAGGTCGTGTTGGTGACCGAACCTCGTTAACATATCGTGTGTCCTTTACTGCTGATCTCGTCTTACTCTTAACATTCCTGGTTTGTCTAAACCTTTATGTTTAATATCAATGTTAGAGAAACGAGTAAGGTCTTATAATTACTAGTAAGACTTTATCTCATTTGATAAGGTTTTATACTTTTCGATAAGGTCTTACCTATCCTTAGATTGCGAAAAGTTTTCATACTCTATTCATCCCCTTCTAGAGTATTGGCTAAACTATTTATCTGCCTATTCCGCATTTCAAATCTCACGGTCCGTTACTCTTAAATCTTACTTGTAATACCTAATATTAATACTTTATTCATCCCCTTCTAGGCGGAGTCCGCATGCGCGAGGACTGGCGCGCATGCAGACTCCAAGTGAGCGTGACCGCGCGCACTTGGAGTCCGCATGCGCGTCAGTCCTCGCGCATGCGGACTCCGCCTCCTCTGACATTTTTTTTTTCGTTGTTTTTTTTGTTGTTGTTTTTATGTTTTATTTTATTTTTTTTAAACTAGAGTTTTATTTTGTAAATTCTCCACTTGGTTTTTTATTATGAATTATCCATTTGAGTTTTATTTTTTTTGTTTGTATTATTATTTCATTGTGCTCCCGGTAAACAAAATCAAAATATCAAGTACCACTAAAACATGATGACAACAATATATCAAAACCGCTAAAATATTATGACAACTAGGGGTGGCACGGGACGGGATAGCGGTCGTCTCACGTCTTGTCACGCAAGTTATTTGTTGGACGGGACGGGACGGGATTTATGACTTTTTTTTCTTCGTCCCGCGCGGGCCTTGTCCCATGTGGGACGGGCTGGACGGGACGGGACGGAACATGACAAATCCCGCGCAAATTATGCACCGATTATATTCAATATGTATGATTGTTTTTTCTCAAGTAAAGACACAAATGATCGGGAAAAAAACTCGATACCTAATTATCGATTCATGACGCCTACATTAGTAGTTAATACATTGAAAACAAATTCAAGTTACATCAAAGTGTCTTACCGATTCACATTCAAAAAATAATAACAAATAATTTACATAAAAGTACATTTATTTAACTATCGATTACAATTGTGGAAATCCACAAATATAAGGGTGATGGAACGGACTAGAGCAAGGGCGGCGATGGAACGAACCAGAGCAAGGCGGCGAACGGACTAAACCAAGGGAGAGCAAAACCTCTAGTATTTTAGATCCAACCAAATGAGTCATAAAGAATGAGTGAATGACTGATGAAAAATTATCGAACTAACAATTTTGAAAATATAAAAATATTTTTAAAAATAATATTTTTTAAAAATTACAATTTATGTATGATATTTATCTATATAATATATATAAAAATATAAAAATATTATTTATGTATATGCGGGACAATTTTTTTTTTTTTCCAAATCCCGCCGGATCGGGACGGGATTAAGCGGGATTTATGCCCACCACTAATGACAACAGTATATGAAAACGACTAAAACATGATGTCAACAACATATGATAACTTCTAAAACATGATTACAAGCCAATTTCTGAAAACGGCTAAAGATATCCTGCAGGTAGTGTCTTCAACTCCCGGTGTCCGACGAAGCTCCTCATAATGTGCTATCCTTGCAATGAACGGCGCATCCCATCCATCAACACTTGGGTCATGGTATTTTTTCCAATAATCACTTAACAACGGTAACGGGGAAATCTTATCTTGCTCATCCGGGCTTAAGATATTTGAGTCCATTCTTTCTCTAAACTTGTTCAGCGTCGCTTGACTCGGGTTCGAACGATCATCATCATCATCATCAATATCACCATCGGAAAACTCAACCGGAATCCAGTGAACTTGCTTCCAAAATGGGTGTATGTGAGACAAATAAATAGGTCTACGAGCCCTGATTGCTAGCCTAAAGTCATGCACACATGACACTCCATGAACCTCTCTCCAATAACTATCCTGACACCCTTCATCATCTCTTGTATGTCGAGTCTTGGTGTAATTATTCCACAAGAGCGTGAAACACTTATTTGTGACGTAGTTGCGGAGCAAGTCAGATATCGGTATACGCACCTACAACATAATGAATAAATATTTAACAATGTTTACATCAATTCAAATTTCGGTATACCCACCTCTCGTGAAATCCTCTCCCGTGACATCTCTAGAGAAGCTTGTAACTTCTGGACATGGTCTGTGACCATCAAATGTATGCTATCACAAACCAGCTGAAATCCTCCAACACTAGAATCTAGTGTTTGCTTCAACAACTTGTGCGCGGACTCACACCTACAAAGAAAGGTTTATTACAAGAAACGAAGAAATGTTTAACAATGTAGTGAATGTTTAAATAACTTACGCATTTGTCGTTCATGTGCCGAAATGATGATGTAGGTCAGTCCATGCTCGAACGATTGCCTCCTTGTACGGGTCCAGCCAAGTCGTCTCGAGATAGTTAATTAACCTCGGAGATGATTGCCAATAATCTCTCATTTCCAGCAAACGGCGTTGGTAGCTTCCATTGGATCTCAACTCAAACAAGGCATGACAATGGGATATGAAGAGGGCTTCCGCTTCCTTATTGCGCAAAACAAAGGCCGCTCTGTTAACTATGTTGCACTTTATGTGAAACGTGCACAATATATGCTTCACATCGGGAAATACTACACCCAGGGCGCTTATAAGACCAAGCCCACGATCAGTGGCAATCACCTCCGAGATCACGAGAATAATCCATAAGATCCTAAATAAAAATAACATAGAGTATTATTTTAAAAATACACATCACTTTATTCTTAAATATCTAAACTACAATTCCGATTATTTATTCTAAAATGTCTAAACTACAATTCCGATTCTCTATTCTAACATTGCTAATTCTATAATTTCGATTTCCTATTCTAACATTGCTAATTCTATAATTTCGATTCTCTATTCTAGCATTGCTAATTCTATAATTTCGATTCTCTATTGTAACATTGCTAGTTCTACAGTTCCGATTCTCTATTCTTAAATGTCTAAAACTACAATTCTGATTATCTATTCTAACATTGATAATTCTACAATTCCGACTAAATAAAACGACATAAAAGTAAAGTATAAATGAGTTTGTACACTTACTTCAAGTTGTGCGAGAATTTCTTCCGGATCACTATATTTTTCAATATCGAACGACCTAATAGAGCTTTCACCATCGGATTCTACATCTACTTCTTTGGAAAACGACGACATTTTAACGACTTTTTTTGTTTGCGTTGTTGAGGCTTGGATGTAAAAAATATAACGGGCAGATGATCTTTCAGTTTGTACACTTACTTGAAGTTGTGCGAGAATTTCTTTCGGTCCCTTTTTTAAAAAACATAACGGGCAAAAGGACGCAGATGCGGAGTCCGCATCCGCGTCCTTCGTCGCGCGGGCGGACTCCGCCTCAATGAAGGCGCGAGTCCGCCCGAATAGTAAGCCTGTTTTCATAACTATATATTGTGCTTTACCTTTTCAAATTGAAGGTCATTTATCCTTTTTTTTTTAAGAACGTCAACTTATAACACTTATTGTAATATTTCTATTTGAATGATTTGTGTTCACTTCAGATTTATTATGTTTTTTTTTATAGATAAGACTTTTTTTAGTTGAATTTATTATTATTATTATTATTGATTTTCCGTATTTGAATCCGAGTTAATATCGATTTACAAAAAATGCGTAGAACACCTGATCCACCCGCTTCATCCGTTGGATGCGGGTGGTAGGTTTGGCGGGTGGCGGGTGGCGGGTCGGATGAGGTGGGTGAAATATGCTCGCGAATCTGATGACAAGCACGGTCATCCACCCACTACCCGATTTATTACCATAAACCCTCCCTACCTAAGGAAAGTCATTCCAGTTTTTCCTTTTTTTCATACGCACTTTGTATATTTAAAATTTTTGTACAATGTATTTAAAATTTCTTTTATTAATTTTAATTATTTATACTAATGGTCCATTTACTTTTACAATTTTTTTTATAAATTCAAAATAATACATGAACTATTAATATCAAATGTTTGAACTAATAAAATACTATATATAAAATAATAGTATAAAACAAAAAAGCCTAACCCGATGTATCCTGCAGACTTTCGACCCATCTCTTGCTGCAACACTTCTTATAAGGTCATCGCAAAGCTCCTGGCTGATAAACTCAACTTAGCTCTCCCCTCCATCATTGGCAGATACTAGGAAGAAGGGTCGTTCCATAAATCACAATGTGCTCATTTGCTAGGAATTATTCAAGAAGTATAATAATAGCAGGATATCCCCCAGATACGCTCTTAAAATTGACCTTACAAAGGCTTTTGATACCATAAACCACAACTTCATTCTGCAATGCCTTTATAGGATGGGATTTCCGGATGATTTCATCCGCTTGATTGAGGCTTGCATCTCCACCCCTACATACTCGATCAACATCAATGGATCCATCCATGGCTTCTTCAAGGGATCACACGGGCTTAGGCAGGGATGTCCTCTCTCTCCTCCCCTTTTCGTCATAGCGTTGGAAGTTCTCTCTTCCATGCTCACCACAAACACATCTAACCCCAACTTCAATGCCCATCCAAAATGCCCCTTCACCCTGAATCACCCACCTTTGTTTTGCTGACGATCTGTTACTTTTTTGCAGGGGGGACATCATGTCTCTAAACATCTTAAAGAACAATTTGGACCATTTTGGCAGGTACTCGGGGCTCCTCTTGAACCCCTCCAATTCGACTCTCTTCCTTGGTGTTACCTCGTCGAATAACTGTGACATGTTATCTAGAGCTACTGGCATCCCTCTCGGCACCATCCCCTTCACTTATCTCGGCATCCCGGTGGGGAGCAAACGCTTAAACGTCAAAGAGTTCTCTCCTCTCATTTCAAAGATCACAAGCAAAGTTAATTCTTAGAGAGCTAGAAGTCTCTCTTATGCTGGTAGGAAGCAGATTGTTACTACCATTCTCATGCCCATCCATCTCTATTGGAGATTTGGGCTTCCCATTCCAACGTCCATCATTCTCAAAATTCAAGGGATTCTCCGCTCCTTCCTGTGGTCTGGTAAGTCATCTTCTGCTCGTGCCCTGGTTGCCTGGAACGTTGTGTGCAATAACTATGCTGATGGGGGGCTTGGTTTCAAAGAAATTCTATCTTGGAACAAAGCATGCCTCTCAAAGCTTATTATCGACCTCGCCTCTCTCAATCCAAATGAAAATCTTTGGGTTGAGTGGATCAACAACAACATACTGAAAGGCACGTCTATCTAGTACTACCCCCCATCTTATAAGCACAACTTCATTTGGTGCTCAATTATAAAGACCAAAGACGAGATTCTGAGCGTCACTCCGGGGCCCTAGTTCATCCATCCCAGTTCCGGTACTAATGGATGTTTCAAAACGTCTACCGCTTACAACATCATCTGGAAAGCCCCGCCGCCCTCCCCTCCTTATGGAATGCATCATATCTGGAAAGGGATTAATGTCCCGAAAAACAGCTTCATCACTTGGATTGCTAGTCACAATCGTCTTCCCACTCTCTCGAAGCTCCTTCATAGAACCTTATTCAGGATGATTCTTGCAAGCTTTGCAACTCTAATATGGAAGATGTCGACCATATCCTCCACAACGGTAACTTCTTCGTTCTGGTTATGGACCTCATACTAGATGGACCCGTACTCCTCCTCCTTTCCCATACCGTCATAATTTATTGGACTTGTTCCGCTCCCTCAAACCAAATAAACACGACCTTATAACCCATATATGTATCTCCTCCATGACCAACTATGTCTACTTTGTTTGGAAAGCTCGGAATGATCTCATCTACAACAACTCACCCACCCATCCAGCCTCCTGCGCGCAGTCCGCCATCAATACTACAAAAACTTTTGCCTCTAACAGTTGGAAAGATCGATCCTCTATCACCATCATGTGGGCCAACATTCTTGGCATTCATTTTACTTAATTTGCACATGTAAACGATCTACTATGGTCTAGTAAAATTTTAAACTAACAAATAATATAATAAAAATATACTAATAAAATATTTATTTTATAAACATTACTTGAAAATAGTGCAAAAAAAAATGATAGGGTAACATATGATAACTAAATAAAAAAATGTTGAACTACTAGTATACAAATTTAATTAAAACTATAACAACTATGTTTTCTTTAGAAAAAAAATTTTGTACAAAATTTATAGTTTTTTATTGGAATATAATCTTACTTCATATAGTGTGCATTATTAGTTTATTTTAGGTTTATTTCCAAAAGAATGTTTAGTTCATATTCTATTAACTAACAATTTACAATTTATCACTCCGTATCTCCGTATCGAAATAACATGTTTTATCTAAATTACTCCCATTATATAGTTTTGATGGTTTTAGCTTTGAGAAGTTTCTTTTACCTTTATTTTGATGTAATTGTTGTAGTTTTGAAATAATATTTTTAATAATTTATCTCTTCAAATAAATAAATTATTTATTTATTTATCTTCTTTTACTTTGCCTTGACCCTTCTTTTGTAGAATGTTCTTGTTGCGTTGTTGCCCGTCTTTGCATTGTCCTTTGACCTTGATTGACTTTTTTTGCTTGTTTTTTTTTATCTCAACTTGTTTCAGCCTTCTTCACATTTTGACTCAGTTTTTTCCGTAAGAACACTTTTGGGACCGATTCATCTTTGTAGGTTCTCAAATGATTAATATTCACCTACAAGACAACACCAAAGAAAGTAGATGATAGGATAAAAACATACTCTGTAAGAGTGAGTGTGTCGAATCACAAGGACCATAAAAATATCAATCGTAACTTCAAAACAAATACTAGTGATTTGTAACTAAGTAGCGTTAACGTAGTAAACATGATTTGAATCAATAAAAATAGGTATCTAAGGTCCGAGTATCACCACAACAATGATTCGGCAAACAACAAACATGCAATCACAAGATCTCAAATAGGGGGAATTAAGGTAATTTTCTAATATCGTAACTAAGTACTTATCAGTGTATAGGAATTGTGCCTATTTATTACCTACAAATGCTCTCACATAATTGCAAATAAGCAATGGCCTTTTTTATGAAATGAGCTCTTTTCAATATAACATTATCTTTTTTGGTCCCCACCTTTTTGAACTTTGTAATTTAGGCCCCAAAAACATGATGCATATGGGTGAAAGTACGATGCTGTAAAAGGGAGAAAGTACAGTAGAAATAAGTTGAAGTGACTTCTCTTCAAAGAAATGATACTCTTTTCATCAAAAACAGGAACCTTTCTCCCTCCAAAAATGAAACCTCTCTGCAACAAATGACATTTCTTCCCATTCTGAATCGTCCTTCCTTTAAAAATGGGGCTTCTCCTTTCATACATAGAAACCCTATTCTTCTTGGTTGATTAAAACTGTCATATTTGAAGATAAAAGCATTTCCGACCTGCGATTGAGTAAGGTTATTGTTTGTCCGGGTTTAACTGAGTAATATTCTTCAATGTTATACCCAAAATAATATTATCAAACTACACAAATATACTCGAAAACACACATACTCAAAATCCAACATACCCAAAAAACTGAAATGTCAAAAAACACCATACCCATAAATTTGGTAGTATTTTGTTTTGTAAAATATTGATACCCAATGTATACATACTCAATCCATTTTTTTCTCTTCAATTTAAGTCGCATTAAATACTATAAGCATACCCAATATGAATTTGTCGTACCCAAATTTTACACAAATCGATATTGTACACAACCATTGGGTAGTATTTTGTTTTGTAAAATATTGATACCCAATGTATACATACTCAATCAAATTTTTTTCTTCAATTTAAGTCACATTTGATACTAAAAGAATACCCAATTTGAATTTGTCGTACCCAAATTTTACATAAATCGATATTGTACACAAACATCAATATCAAATAACATTTGGTCATTATAACACAGTTTGGGTACCCATAAAACATACCCAACATTTCCATTTAAATATACATAACAATAAAAAACATACCACATAAATAATAAACATATATCCAATAAAATAATCATACCCATAAATTGGGTAACATTTTACCAAACTTAAATAATCATGTAAGATTAAATCTACATGCCCAAACGTACCAATAATGCTCTAATAGTATACTCAATTCATCAAATACATACACAATACTACTTAACAAAACGAATCAAAATCATACCCAAAATCTAGTAGAAATAGCCTACCCAAAAAATACAGATTTGGTTCCTAGTAGTGACGGAGCAGCAATGACGAACTCCAGACGGCGGTGTTGTCGACAAAGAACAGAAATCGGGGAGCGGTAAGAAAGAGGGTTGATGACGGAATGATGAGCAGACAACGGTGCCGGCGACGGAAACAAGTGGCGTAGCCCCTCCTCGCAACAACCTTGATGGCGAAACCCTAGATCTCTCGTTCGACTTGAGCTGTAGACGAATATATGGCGAACATATGACGAAGAAAGTATATATATTCCTCCTTTGAATGATTTTGAATCACCCGCTCAAAAAAGTTGCATCTCACTGTTCATTTGATATGGGAAAGGATGTGACGCCTCTGCAGGAACTGAGAAAAGTACTACACTGCACCATCATCATTTTGTTTTATCTATATTTTACCTTTTTCTTTTCTGTAATATCCGGAATTTTTATTCCTTTTAATTCCGTAGTAAACCGGTTTTCAATCTTTTGATCCTTAGCTGTATATATTTAATTGGACACAATGTCTCAAATTTTTATCATTTTATGTAAAATCACTTCACATAAAATGATAAGTTTTTAGCAAACCCTAATTCAAACCCTAGTTTATAACATGACTTGTCTTTGACAAAGTCATGACGAGTTATGACAAGACCAAGACGAGACCGTGACGAGTTATGACGAGACCATGACGAGGCCATGCATGGGTTGGACGCAGTTTTGACACGTTTTGACAAGGCTGTGACAAGCCTTGACAAAACCACACTACTCCTTTCCTACCCTTTACTTTAGCCCACCTTGGCTTCCTTACTTCAGCCCACTTGTGTTTCCTTACCTCAACCCATCTCTCTTGCCTGTTGTTACTCGGATTGCTGCACATACCAGCCAGCAGGCCCGTCGAGATACAAGCCCAACGAGATGAGGCCTGCTCCTTCCCTTACGCGTGCTGAGCTGGAGCCAAGAGAGATCTCCAACGCTGTAGGCCGCAAATCACGCAGCAGAGGTTACGTTTTTTCCTTCCAGTCTGCACGCTTGCCGGATCTTCTGCTTTCCTTCCCAGTCGTTGCACCGATCTCTCTCCTTTATGGACTGCACTCTTCGAACTTCGCCTCTATGTCCCAACTGTGCAACCTTCTGCGATTCCACGCCAACACCAGCCCTCTGCCTTGGTGAGACCTTCTCCTACCTCTCCTATCTGTTACGATTTCCATGCCAGCACCAGCCCCTGCACAGATCGCCTAGGACGCCAGCACCAGCCTCTGCGTTTGACGATCATCCAGTGCACGCTTCACCGAAGTGCTGGGCTCCCTTCTGCAACCGTTGTACTCCAGGTAAGCAGCTCCTGGTGCACCCCTTTCTCTCTTCGTGTTGTAACCTTAATCAGTCCCTTCCTTAAACCGTTGCAGCCACCTTCACATCCGTCACTTGCTGCTGGTTCCAAGCCGAGTCTTCTCTAGGAGATCAACCGCACTTTCGAGTCTCCACTGCTACGGGTAAGTAGCTGCAACTTCCATCCTAGCACCATGGTGTTATATAGTGTGTATGTAGTAGATTGTTGAGTAAGAAAAAGCTTGGGTAGGCAAGAGAACTAGGGAGAGATTAAAGAAATCAGTAGGAGGAGAGAACCAACAAATGGGTCAATAAGGTTCTTGCTCTATGGGTTCTGTAGGTGTCGAACTGCTGACCTCTAGGTATAAATAAAGGGAAAAAAATGCTGCCCTGGAGAATCGAAATCAGGACCTTCTGCACACTCTTACCTTTAGCTTCGACCTGCTGACTTTAGAGCCTATTTTCTATAGCTTAAATCGAGAATCCACCGTTGAATTTTTAATATGTTGTAGATTGAAATACATAGTTTACTGTGGTAAATTTTGAGAGAAAGTTAACGGTCGGATTGAGACTTACGAGGTCTTGAAGTAGGACAGTTGGGCTGTTTTTGCAAAAGAGGAAGAAATTTTGACTAAGTATAGAATTCTAGTTTTTATTCCAACTTTAGAGAATTATGTAGGAGTTATGGTTGAGTTTTTTTTGAGAGATCTTTGCCCCTATGTTTAATATGCATATCATAGAGAATCTATAGATTTATTTCGGAATTTAATACTTTTATCCGAGCCTCATATCTTAAGCCAAAGTTGGACCTTATCGACTCTTTATGAAAGTCAAGAATGTGTTTAACTCTCTAAAACTTTAACAAACTTCCTTTCTAGAGTGGGAGTGTGTTTTTGAGTTCTAAAGATTAGTTTAAAACCTTGCTATAGAATGTTAGAGTTTCGGAACCGGGGGTAAAATGGTCTTTTACCATAAGAGAGCTTTTTCCGTAATTCCTTCGCATAAGGTTGGACATCTGGATGTGATTTTGATCCACATGCCTTATTTGACAGGCGTTTGAGTTACCACGGGTTCGGACCGGGTTGAGATTTGTGAAAGCGATTTTGATCAAGGTAAGTCCTTGCGACTTACTTAGCCGGTTTCTGGATGTTAGTTGAATGATGATGGTGGTGTGTGCGATGTGTGTTTATAATAACAACTTGTTAGGACGACCGTTGTTGTTATGTGTTAAGGCCCAAGTGTATGTATAACGGGCCGTGACATCACTGCCCAGCTCTGCCAGGAGACTGGGAGGTTCTCTATACCCAGACCATACAGGTACACGGTGAGATGCATCGGATCCACTCCAGATGGGTACACGGGGGCGGAGGCGAGGTTTGGGAATTCCTCGTGTCACAAAATAAGTATCATTAGAGTGAATGACTTAAATGAAGATAATAAATGGATTGTTTGAAAGCATGTTGAGTGTTTATCATTTTTATGTGTGTGTGTGCTGTTATTATTCTTCTAATGTTTAGATAACTAGCTAATGGTTATTTTGTTATGTTTTTAGATTTACTGCAGGTTAGAGCATCAGCTGAGTGATCCGGAAGTAGTGGTCAGCCGGGTCTCCGTACTCCTTAGATTGGGGTTGGGATGTTCCTGTGTTGTCTTTCATCTTGTTAAGACAGTTGGTCTGTTTCGATGTTTAAAGTACTGTAGGCTGTTAGACGTTGTTGCATTCATTCCTATAAAAATACTACTTTATTAATTTCGGTTTTATTATTTGTGTCTTGTTGCAAGATCCTAGTAATATTGTTGTCAAACTGAGGTCGGGACCCATTGTGAGGTCCTAACCAGTAATATCCCGGGTTCCGAGAATCCGGGGTGTTACAACATGGTATCAGAGCTCTAGGTTGGCAACAATGGCACTTGAAATCTTCTGAAAGACCGAATAAGTAATTAAGCAGAACCCGAAAAGGGATCTGAGTTTTAAAAGGACTTTTGGTTTTCAAAATGCATGCATAGTCTGGTTGGGAATAGAAAAGTACGGCTGACCACCACTACTACCGCGGATCTCAGTATGCTTAGTTTAGACTTATAGTATTGTACAATTATGTATGTTACATAAATATCTATAAATATGCAGAAGGCTGTTGCCCTAGAGGATATGGAATATCCTTTAGTTGGGTTATCATGATGCGATCATCGCCTCATGATAAAACGTTTGGAAATCTTAAAGGGTAACTGTAAGAAGATAGTGGACTCATACTCCAGATTGGAACATTACATTATGGCGGACGCCCTGGTGGTTTCTACAATTGTCCGAAGAACGAGTGGTTAAGGAGTTGAGGATTACTAGAGGATGTTAACAACAAGAACAATCGGGCGAGAAAAGAATATTAAGCAATTCAAATATAAGTGATAGAAAGCCGTACAAGGATTTTAGCGGGATGACGACGAGAGGTGAAACTCAAGATGCATGTAAGGACTAATAAGAGCGTGGATTGAAGAGGACAACATCAAAACACCATTCAAACAAAGTATAGCACAACTACATTTGGCGGGTTAAAGGACACTACAACCAAGGTGGATGCCACCATAGACAAGTATGAGCATGAGAGTGTAGAGAAAATAGAGTGTTGACCCAGATGTAAAAGATTAAAGGAGTACCAAGACAGAAATTTACGATCGAGTTTAAAAGGCAAAAAAAAAAAAAAAAAAAAAAAAAAAAAAATATATCATAACCATGGAGATGGGTTGACTCCTTTAGAGACACGAGAATGTTGAAGGAAAGCACGACACAAGTATCAAAGATAGTAGAAGTCTGAAATTGAGACAATGGATTTCCATGAAGGTAATGTTACAAAACAACATCCACCGAGGAAGAAGCATGTGTGGGAAGGATTATGATGGACTTAAGGGATCATAATAACTACTCAATCACCAAGAGACTTAAGTTAACCATACTAGTGGTTCACTGGAAAGAGCTGCAGGTAGACGATAACTTAGGAAAAAGGAACCGCGAAGATGGGTTTGTAAGCTATCACGGAAGGTTTAATAAACCCATAGATGGCAGGTGAATAATGCAAGAGAACAGTGTAAATTGTGGAAGGAGCTAAATGTGTATAAACGGATAACCTATAAGGGATAAGTTTTCACCTTGTATATCTGCATCGAAAGAGATAGAAGAAAAGTAAGTCTACGATCTGGTAGAAGACCAACTACAGACTAACTAGTAATAACGGGGAATTCACACGTCTGAGTTGACCAGTGATGATCGGTTGGTAGATAAGAAGAATAACATCAGATTTATTAAAGAATGTTACCGACATAGGGAGAATCTCTACAAAAGATCAACGACGACAATTGTAAAGTTAAACCGATACAAATACCAGTACCCTTAATAGTAACATGGAATGAGTTCGAGCCAAGATCTCTAATTAAGAATTTAAGGAAAAGATTTTGACGGCTGGGAATGACCCCGTAGGTCTTTAAAGAGATTAAGGAAATGGTTGTGAGCAGTTTCTTACCTTCTGGCTAAAAAAAAAAAAGGGTACAGTTCACAGTAGTACTAATGATGGCATAAGAAGAACTAGAGGAGTAAGAAGAAGCAGATGATTTTGATCATGTCCAACGTCAATCAAGACAGAAGGTGCTTAACAGGCCACACATATGGAACTGATGGTGCTCTCCCGAGGTTTACCGAGGAAGCCTTTTTGACTAAAGATGTCACACAGAATAACTACAGTTATAGAGACGCAACAAACATAGAGATTATGACCTTATTGTCTTGATAATATGTCTGATCGAATTATGAGGTGATTGCAGATGAAATATGCATGTTAGCTAGAATAGACATGAGAAGGAGTAAAGTTGAATGACTAAAGGTTGCTAAATAGATCCGATATTACCCCAATAAGATAACTACCTAAAGATGTCTATATAAGAGTAATGTGAAATGGTGGTACTCCGATGAAAATTCAAGCTGGATTGAAGACATAAGAGTTGATGAAAATAATAAGACCAACTAACGCAGTTCGTAAAGCGAGCACGAGGAAACTCAAAGGGGTAACCATTCTACTGAGTAGTAAAGATTTAAAGAAGGTAAAGCGACACGAGCATAAGGACAACATAATAAATGCGAGTTAAGAATTGGGATTTTTGAGAAAATCATATGCAACTGAGGTTTTTATGCAAATGGTACCGATAGGTGTTGAATAAAAGTCATACATATCGGACCGATAACGCTAGGATGGCTAAGGTGTAAACCAAAAGAGTAACTTAACCAGTGAGAAGAAAAGTCATGTATCAAAAGGCGGGTCTTGCTAAATTGGAATAAAGTCTTGAGAATAGGATGTCCTTAGGAAATCTATGCATGAGTACAAAGTAACTTAAGTTCCAACACAGAATGGGTAGTAATGATCAACAGACAGTTAGAGACCGATGCAGAGAAGAAAAACGTATAAGATGAGTCACCTAGTAGAAGAATTCACAAGACAAGCTCGAGAGACCAAAATAGATAAAATGTCGACCCGGGTATGAGGACCTAAGCTTCATGGAATGGATACCTACAATAGATTATAGAAGCAAGATGTAGACTATACAAGTGTGAAGAGGTTTTGACCTCCTCAAAGATATAGGAATTGGAAAGAAATCGCAATGCCGGTACCAAAGAGTTGAAACCTGTAGCGGAAACAACGGTGTTGCAGGAAGGCTATATTGCCGGTAACACCAGCGAAGGAATGTATATATGAGAACGGCCTTGGAGGACTCGAAAGTCCAAGGTGACCCCAATTATCACGGGACCTAAGTCGTCAACACTGACGGTCCATGCAAGGAGACTGCCAGGGGGATGATAATTAAAGTCACCAAAACTACAAAGACACTTGCCAGCCATCGTTGAAGACTTAGAATGACTATTTATGTCAAGATGAATGACCCAGTTGGGCTCGAGAAGTAGAGTTAGCCTAAGAAAACAGAAGTGTGGAAGATAAAACGAATTAGCGAAGCAGGAAAGGATTAATCGGCCAGTTGATGCTCACCAAGAATTTAACGCCAGTATAGGTATGAGAAGAGTAAGTCCGGGATATTGAGATAAGTCAAATATAGACTGACCGACGTCAGGAGAGGACGTGTAAGTGTTGGTTTTGACGAGTAGTTATCGTCAAGAAGAGACATTGATAACTACGGATTTAAGAAGTAACCTTATCGATGCCTTGGAGGATTTCCAAGTAGGCAACGATAACCTTCTGGGATGATCTAAGGATATGGAGAGGATCGGGTTAGAAGTTGCTTTTTGGTTGGCTAAGAATAGACTACGGTTGAGTAGGAGAGTAAGAGTCTGTTTGAAGAGGATCTTGCTAGTATTAGAAGAAAAGTATAGAAGGAAGTTGGGTAAATCATGTTGACCCTCAGAAAGACGCCATTGTAACTAATGGGTGTTACACCAAAAGCGTGGTAGGCCCATAAACCACAGATGAAGAAAACCAATGTTAGGTTAACTCTGATTTCAATAAGGAATTAGCGATCTATATGAAAAAGTCCACTTGGGTGTGTGATTTGTTTGGAGTTATATAAATTTTAAAGATTGAAAAGAAGTAGGTGAGAACAATTAATTAAGGAACGATCCGATAAGGTCACATTGAGGAAACCGGGTCAAGCGGTTTGTATTACAAAGAGCATTAGGCGACAGAAGTTTAAGATCATTATTTCATAATCGATAGTCGGAAACTTTCGGAAGGAAAAAGTTTTTTTATGGTTTGGAGAGTTATCAAAAGAACTAGAAGTAAGTTAGATAACCAAACCGTTGAGAGAGTACCTACCGAATCCGGGACACGTCATCAGTCATGAGAATTTGATAGTTGAGCCCGACCATACATTTGTGGGGTACCCAGTAGCTGTCTTGGAGCGCAATACTAGACGTCTGCGGTCCAAGGAGATACCTATGTTGAGGATCCAATAGTCTAGGAGAGGAGCTGATGAGGCCACTTGGGAGTCTGATGAGAGTATTAGACGTAACTACCCCGAGTTCTTTGAGGGGTTAGAGGTTACTCTTGTTTTGACGAGTTAGTACTCGGATGTTGTGTTGTTTGAACTTTCAGGTTTTTACATTGAATTGTGTGATGGTGTTTCTTGTTTTTATGGTCTGATTATGATGACTGAGTGGTTGCATGTTAAGACACTAAATTTAACTATAATTGAGACCAAATAATACTAATATTTTTGAGAATTTTTTTTAATTAGATATCTTACTCTAAGTTTCGGGACGAAACTTATTTTAAGGGGGTACTGATGTAATATCCGGAATTTTTATTCCGTTTAATTCCGTAGTAAACCGGTTTTCAATCTTTTGATCCTTAGCTGTATATATTTAATTGGACACAATGTCTCAAATTTTTATCATTTTATGTAAAATCACTTCACATAAAATGATAAGTTTTTAGCAAACCCTAATTCAAACCCTAGTTTATAACATGACTTGTCTTTGACAAAGTCATGACGAGTTATGACAAGACCAAGACGAGACCGTGACGAGTTATGACGAGACCATGACGAGGCCATGCATGGGCTGGACGCAGTTTTGACACGTTTTGACAAGGCTGTGACAAGCCTTGACAAAACCACACTACTCCTTTCCTACCCTTTACTTTAGCCCACCTTGGCTTCCTTACTTCAGCCCACTTGTGTTTCCTTACCTCAGCCCATCTCTCTTGCCTGTTGTTACTCGGATTGCTGCACATACCAGCCAGCAGGCCCGTCGAGATACCAACCCAACGAGATGAGGCCTGCTCCTTCCCTTACGCGTGCTGAGCTGGAGCCAAGAGAGATCTCCAACGCTGTAGGCCGCAAATCACGCAGCAGAGGTTACGTTTTTTCCTTCCAGTCTGCACGCTTGCCGGATCTTCTGCTTTCCTTCCCAGTCGTTGCACCGATCTCTCTCCTTTATGGACTGCACTCTTCGAACTTCGCCTCTATGTCCCAACTGTGCAACCTTCTGCGATTCCACGCCAACACCAGCCCTCTGCCTTGGTGAGACCTTCTCCTACCTCTCCTATCTGTTACGATTTCCATGCCAGCACCAGCCCCTGCACAGATCGCCTAGGACGCAGCACCAGCCTCTACGTTTGACGATCATCCAGTGCACGCTTCACCGAAGTGCTGGGCTCCCTTCTGCAACCGTTGTACTCCAGGTAAGCAGCTCCTGGTGCACCCATTTCTCTCTTCGTGTTGTAACCTTAATCAGTCCCTTCCTTAAACCGTTGCAGCCACCTTCACATCCATCACTTGCTGCTGGTTCCAAGCCGAGTCTTCTCTAGGAGATCAACCGCACTTTCGAGTCTCCACTGCTACGGGTAAGTAGCTGCAACTTCCATCCTAGCACCATGGTGTTATATAGTGTGTATGCAGTAGATTGTTGAGTAAGAAAAAGCTTGGGTAGGCAAGAGAACTAGGGAGAGATTAAAGAAATCAGTAGGAGGAGAGAACCAACAAATGGGTCAATAAGGTTCTTGCTCTATGGGTTCTGTAGGTGTCGAACTGCTGACCTCTAGGTATAAATAAAGGGAAAAAAATGCTGCCCTGGAGAATCGAAATCAGGACCTTCTGCACACTCTTACCTTTAGCTTCGACCTGCTGACTTTAGAGCCTATTTTCTATAGCTTAAATCGAGAATCCACCGTTGAATTTTTAATATGTTGTAGATTGAAATACATAGTTTACTGTGGTAAATTTTGAGAGAAAGTTAACGGTCGGATTGAGACTTACGAGGTCTTGAAGTAGGACAGTTGGGCTGTTTTTGCAAAAGAGGAAGAAATTTTGACTAAGTATAGAATTCTAGTTTTTATTCCAACTTTAGAGAATTATGTAGGAGTTATGGTTGAGTTTTTTTTGAGAGATCTTTGCCCCTATGTTTAATATGCATATCATAGAGAATCTATAGATTTATTTCGGAATTTAATACTTTTATCCGAGCCTCATATCTTAAGCCAAAGTTGGACCTTATCGACTCTTTATGAAAGTCAAGAATGTGTTTAACTCTCTAAAACTTTAACAAACTTCCTTTCTAGAGTGGGAGTGTGTTTTTGAGTTCTAAAGATTAGTTTAAAACCTTGCTATAGAATGTTAGAGTTTCGGAACCGGGGGTAAAATGGTCTTTTACCATAAGAGAGCTTTTTCCGTAATTCCTTCGCATAAGGTTGGACATCTGGATGTGATTTTGATCCACATGCCTTATTTGACAGGCGTTTGAGTTACCACGGGTTCGGACCGGGTTGAGATTTGTGAAAGCGATTTTGATCAAGGTAAGTCCTTGCGACTTACTTAGCCGGTTTCTGGATGTTAGTTGAATGATGATGGTGGTGTGTGCGATGTGTGTTTATAATAACAACTTGTTAGGACGACCGTTGTTGTTATGTGTTAAGGCCCAAGTGTATGTATAACGGGCCGTGACATCACTGCCCAGCTCTGCCAGGAGACTGGGAGGTTCTCTATACCCAGACCATACAGGTACACGGTGAGATGCATCGGATCCACTCCTGATGGGTACACGGGGGCGGAGGCGAGGTTTGGGAATTCCTCGTGTCACAAAATAAGTATCATTAGAGTGAATGACTTAAATGAAGATAATAAATGGATTGTTTGAAAGCATGTTGAGTGTTTATCATTTTTATGTGTGTGTGTGCTGTTATTATTCTTCTAATGTTTAGATAACTAGCTAATGGTTATTTTGTTATGTTTTTAGATTTACTGCAAGTTAGAGCATCAGCTGAGTGATCCGGAAGTAGTGGTCAGCCGGGTCTCCGTACTCCTTAGATTGGGGTTGGAATGTTCCTGTGTTGTCTTTCATCTTGTTAAGACAGTTGGTCTGTTTCGATGTTTAAAGTACTGTAGGCTGTTAGACGTTGTTGCATTCATTCCTATAAAAATACTACTTTATGAATTTCGGTTTTATTATTTGTGTCTTGTTGCAAGATCCTAGTAATATTGTTGTCAAACTGAGGTCGGGACCCATTGTGAGGTCCTAACCAGTAATATCCCGGGTTCCGAGAATCCGGGGTGTTACATTTTCTATAAAAAGAGGTGATGGAAAAGCAGGGGGCCAAAACACAAAGATGCAATTTTTCGGACCCTAAAATACCAATTCTTTCATAAGCAATCAACTAATAAAACTCTTAGAATCTAAATAATAGACAACCAATGTAATAATCTTAACTTCGGAACTACGAGTTCGAAAACCCTCGTAGATGCCTTCTTAGGCAAAACCATGGCACACGGGTGATCCTTTCCCCTTACCTCTTTTGCTCCACTTCACCATACCTCATGTTTTTGTTTTTTTGAAAAGTTAATATATATTGAAAGATGAATGTACAAAGCGGACAACTTGCCCCGGATACAACAAGATAAAAAAGAAACTGAACTAAGCGACATCACTAAGGTGGATGCCAAGGATCTTAGCCCAGGTAAGAGAGTTTAGAGATCTATCTATCCAATGACTCGACGTGTAGTTCTTCGTGGTATTGATGATGTTGTGTGCACATGTGGCTGCGTGAGTGAAGCTTTGATTATAGATGAGGTCATTCCGGGATTTTCAAACGAAGTAGGTATAGCTAGTGATGGTGAAGATGCACACTTGAGAAGCTATGTCGTTCTTCTGAGGGCTCAACTTACTAATCCAATCCCAAATGCAATTTCTGTAGGGGTAGGGAGTGGGAATTATAAGCATCTTTTGAGATAAGGTCAAGCACAAGGGTAGAGTAATTGCATTTATGAAGTAGGTGATCCTCATCTTCTGCATTAAGATTGCACAGCTTGCAAGTATCATCCTAGATGATGTTCCATAAGAGAAGCTTGGAAAGAGTAGGGAGGCGGTTTTGGCTTGCCAACCATGTAATAAAGCTACATTTAGGCACGTTCATACCTTTCCAAATGATCCCGAGACGGTAGGGAGGGTGAGGGGCTTGAGGCTTCCAGAAAAGATTAAAGGTTGCATTGGTGGAGATGTTTCTATTTGGTTTGGTGGTGAGGCTGATGAAGTTATGGCCGTTTACCGAATCCACAATCTCATCCCGGACTTTGAGGATTTGACACTAGACGAAACTATGCTTGTAATTGTACTCATAGGTCCAGATGGACTGCCCTTTCAGAATGTTGACATTAATCCAGTCTGACCAAAGGTTGTGGTTTTGGTTACCCGGGCAAGCTCGAAGATTAGTTTTGAAATGCATGCCTTGTTCTAGGATAACAATTCCTTGAAACCGAGCTCTCTCTCCTTCTTTGAGAGGAAGATTGTATTCCAGGCAACGAGAGCATGGGGGCTAGAGGACTTACCCGACCATAGGAAGGATCGAAGCAGCCCTCGGATCTTGATAATAATAGAGGTTGGGATGATGAGCACTGCACACCAGTAGTAATGTAGTGCTGAGAGAATGGAAGATATGACCTGAGTTCTGCTTGCATACGAGAGGTTTCTCGCACTCCATGAATTAATTTTATTTGTGATCTTGGTGATGAGAGGTAGATAGTCCACTAGGCTAAGTCTTTTTTTGCCAATCGGGATTCCAAGATATGTGAAGGGGAGAGTGCCAAGAGGAAGCCCAATGGAGCAGGAGAGGAGATCGTTGTCTTATGAAGAAAACCCTCCAGTGATCAAAGATGACTTGGCAAGGTTAATGTGTAGTCTAGAGTAGTTCCCGAAGGAGTCAAGCGTTATCTTCAAACTGTTGATGGAGGTAGAATCGCCCCTACAGAATATCAATGAATCATCTGCAAAACAAAGGTGAGTAAGTCGGAGAGAAGCACACTTGGGATGGATGTTGAAGTCCGGAATTGTGGTGTTGATCCTTATCATTGAAGAGAGTACTTCCATGGCAATGACAAACATTGGAGGAGAGAAGAGTCTGAGGAGACAACCTTGCCTCAATCCCTTTGAACCCTTGAAGTAACCTTTAAGAGATTCATTAACGTTAATAGAGAAGGATATGGTCGTGATGCAAGCTCCAATAAGATGAATGAAGTTGTCCAGGTAGCCCATCCTAGCAAGACAGTTTAGGATAAATTTGTGGTCAATCATATCAAAAGCTTTTAATATGTCAATCTTCATAGCACATCTCGGGGAAATATGACGCCGATTGTACCGCTTGAAGATCTCCTGGGACATTAAGATGTAATGTTTGATTGACATGTCTTTTACAAACACACCTTGGTAATTGCCAATGACGGAGGGGAGGGTAGCGTTTAGCTTGGATGCGAGGATCTTTGCAATGACTTTGTATGGGGTATTACAACATGAGATGTGTCTAAAATCGGAGGGGAGCAAAGAGTTGTCCTCTTTTGCAATTAAGGATAAAGAAGTACGGTTTACTTGGTGAGAGAGCCTTCCGGATCTGAAGAAGTTCAGGATGGAGTCCGAGAAGGAATCTCCAATGATGCTCCATGTGGCTTTATAAAAGTATGCGTTATACCCGTCTGGACCAGGAGCTTTGCAATCACCAATACTAAAGAGAGCTGTTTTGATATCATCATGGGAGACATCACATCCGAGCATGGTTACATCCTCCCGAGAGATTGAGGGGAGAGGGCAATCAGAAAACAAGTTTTGAGGGTTTATAAGAGCATTAGGATTAAGGATTTTGGAGAAATGGTTAACAAGAATATTAGAGATCTTATCCGGGTTAAGCGTAGGGCTGACAGCAGGGTCCTCCGGGTCCAAAATGCTCTTAATGTCGTTGAAAGCACGCCTCGACGTGATGCTTTTGAAGAAAAAAGCGTTACACTGATCACCAGACTTGGCCCATGAGACCTTTGATAATTGGGATAGGGTGGTTCAGAGTTGATCCATCATGGAGTTTAGGGATAAGGTAGTGGTTCGTTCAGTATCCATGAGGTGAGGATCAAGCGACAAAATTTGGAGGCTGGACAAACATAAAGGAAGTTAACAGTAGGCATTTCTTTTTTGTTGAGGATATTTTCATCTCACCTATCATGGCATCATGACAACTCAACAAACTATCTCAAATTATAACAATGACTTACAACCTCATGATTCTAACTAGCATTTTGTTATCATTTGTTATTTATCATCGAATGTAATGAATACATACAAATAGCCTTTTCTTTGGCTAACATGAATACAACTTCAACATTTCATTATTTCTTCCTCTCATAATCGGTAATCTTCTTTCTTCATTCTATGTTATGTTTTCTAGTTGATCCAAGTTCGATAAATCCTAACCCCGGATCCACTTTCTATGCAGCTAGCCACTCGGATCCACTTTCTATGCAGTTAGCCACAACAGTTCTTGATGAGCAAACGACCCCTTTAATCAAATGTTTCTACATCACTCGGATCCACTTTCTATGCAGCTAGCCACAACAATTCTTGATGAGCAGAATTGCAATCGATAGAAAAAGGTCTATTTAGACATATCTTTTAGCCAAAAACAAGATATGTTACTATCCTGGTAATTACGCTACGTAGAAAAGGACATTGTAGAATCCATATTATATTATAAAACTAGACAAAAAAATATGGTGTTTATGGGTAAATTTTGATGAATTTGACCATTTGTTACCCAAAAAAATAATGAAGTTCATGACAAAATGTCATTTTGATTAATTTGTATGAAACAAGTTAATAAATTGGATCGTGTAAAATATAATCTCATATACGTATTTAAGGGATTTACGTTTACAAGCACCAAGTTTAACATTGATTTAGAAGTAAATTAATTCATAAAATGAATTATGAAGAATATCATTTAAAATTAAATAAAAAATAATATTGGTTCTTAAAAGAACTACAATTAGGCTTCCATCAATATTACAAAGTGTTGATTAAAAGCCCAAAATAAAAAAAGAGGCCCAATAAGCACCTACTAATTGTTACAGCAAAAGCGTGTTGGCATAGAAAAAAACGAATTAATTATATATATAGATATATATATGTATATATATACATCATTTTTTTAAAAAAACAATAAAAAAAATAAATCCAACTATCCCACGTTCACTCACATCTCACGTTCACATGCTTGTAGCAGTTGCTCTGCTTATGGCTAACTGGTTTTGCAAAATTGGATAAAAGAGTCAAAAGAGATCTTATTTCCCAGAGAGAGAAGGCTGCAAAAACACAGAAAAGAAAGCAGATAAGTACAACAAAGAGAAAGAAATACGGAAGAAAAGCAAAGCATCAAAAGTGAACTTGAAGAGAAGAAGAATCGAAGTGAGTAGGCAACTACTGTAACCCGATTGTGTTATTACTGGTGTGAAGTTAATCACACCAATATTCTGCTACATTCTTCCAACACACTATAATCTGTAGTTTGCTTGAAAGTGAATACTTTCGACTGCTGCTCCTGGTTGCACTCTTCCCACGTCAAAATCTATAGATGGCTCGAAAGTCAATATTTTCGACCACTATACAAACTTGTAGTCGATCAAAAATAATAACTTTTCGATCACTACATCCGAGCCTTGTGTTCGATTGAACATACCACCCTGTGAATCATCTGGTTACACAACATCATCCAAAATTTCAAGTTCTTGTTCTAAATTTCACTCAGTTCATTTACTGAACATGAACTCAAATATGAATTTCTGCGATGGATAAACCCATATATTAATTCACTTTTAGAAACTCAAAACCATCTCAAAACACCATCTCAAATATGATTAAACAAATACCTGAACAAAAATGGTTTATCATTCTTTGTGAGATCATAAATGGCCTTGATAAGGGTGAAATCTAAAAACAATATGTCAAATTGTTAAAATTGTGTTCTACTGAACACCCAAAACATATGACAGTAGTTATTGACAAAAGCTATTCTACTAGCTGTAAGGAAAAAAATCAAACTCAATTTATAGAGACCCAAATATGGATGCAGTTTAGGGTTTTGTGACTAATTGAATTAACTATATACATAAAAAATGTGATTATTTCCTGCATAATCACAGATAAATCAAAACAAGTTTGTGTATGGAGATGCTGATATGTACGAATTCACAAATCGATTCAATCAACTACTCAAAAATAACAAATATTATGATTAATAGGGGTTAGAAAATGAAATTGGGCACTAGACTAAGGTTAAAGAAGGAGATCTCAAAAATTGTGATGTTTGCTTTAAATTAAAAGTCAAACTTACCGGATATGATCGTACCCTCTCGTTCTCTTCGGTTCTTGTCTCCAATGTCTCCAATCGAGCAATAATCTAATCTCTCGTCCCTCCAAATGTCCGCCCTTCAAAAGTCTTCGCCTTCCTGATATCATCACACTTGTATTTTTGATTGTTCTTTAAACCAAGACTCTTCTCGTAATGCTTTCAATTTCGTCAAAGGAAACAACGCCATTTCCATGGTTGAAGCTCGAATATTGTTCTTTGGAGAATATAAGAATGAAAGGGAAAGTGAGAAAGAGTAAAGTGGGAAAAAATGAAGGAGAGAGAATGAAGGGGATAAAGAAAGAAAGAAAGAAAAAAGGAAACAAAGAAAAAGAAATAGAAAAGAAGGAGAAAAAAAATGAAAGAAAAGAAAATTTTATTTTCTTTTACGTGGGGACCCATTTCAATGTGGATGATCTCCACACTCTCCAGCAAAAAATAAAACTTTTATAAAAGATAACCCATAAAATAGGTTATTTGTAAAAGTGACCCTATTAAGACAAAGTCTTAATAAATAGGATCATAAATTTATGATCATGTGTCGTAATTAAATATTTATATATAAAACTAAACAAAATCAAAATATAAATTTTGTTTAGGTAGAACTACGTAAAGACTTGACGTCATTTTAAAAGGCTACGTAGGTAACTCGATATCAAGTTTAAACTATTATCGGGTATAGTCGCAAATCAAATTCAAATACTACTTTCTCAAAAGAACTACGTATGATTTGATTCCGTTTATTCTTACGGATACTTAGGAAATTTGATACAAAAGGATACGCATTAAATTCAATCGCAAAATATATTTTTGACTTTTACATCAAATGAAAGTTGTAAAATTAAATTCTAAATATATCCCTTCCAAAACTACATCATGACTTGATGCTCTTTCCGAGCTACGTAGCACCGTCCAAATAAAATCAACTCTAAAATAAATCTTGTAGTTAAACCAAAATTCTCATATATTAATGAACTCGATATAAATTTGACTAAATGAGGGAAATAGGGCTCCTAAAATTTTACTTTTGTAAAGTGGGCTCCTAGTATAATTTAGGCCTGCAAAAAAATTAATAGGTGTATTTGTGGGCTACAAAGAAAAGATAGATGGATGGGCTGCCAAAAAAAATTGAATTTTGAATGACTGTTGGTATTAATTGCAGAGGAGAAAGAGAAAACATTCATTTGCTTTGTAAAGAGAGAGAAAACAGATCTAGAAAGGAATGAAAGAGAGGAAGGAGAAATAGAGGGTGAAACGGAGATCCGCCAGAATTTCAACGACAGGAGCACTGTTTCGCCGCCAGGACATTTGGCCTCCAAGCCGACACCGAAGGGTGAGCGAGAGATATAGGGTTTCCTTCGAGCAGGAGAGATATAGGGCTTACATCGAAGGGCGAGCGAGAGATCTAGGGTTTCGCCGTCAAGGTTGACATGAGGAGGGGCTACGCCACTGGTTTTCGGCTGTAACACCCAAATTCTGAGAACTCGAAGAGCTACTGGTTAGGACCTCACAATGGGTCCCGACCATAGTTTGACAACAATTTTACTTGGATCTTACAACAAGGCGCAAATGTACTTGAAAAAATTTCAAAACATAATATTTTTACTGTATGAATGTACACATGTGACAGCCTTACAAAACATATACATATACATAACATGCATGCTGTAAGGGAGACTCCCCCGTCCCCATCTAATGAGTACGTGGACCCGGCTGACCATCCGTTCCGGATCACTCTACAACTGTCTATCTCTACAAATCTACAACACGGATAAACCGTTAGCTAACAATCCAAATATAAGCAGAATAAGGATAGCACAAACACACTCAAGATAACATAAAACAATCATCATGCTGGCACACAAACCGGTTATTATCTGTTCATTAAGTGAGTCACCTTATTCCATTTTACAGTTGTGGCACGAGAAATCTTAAGAGTTCTTGCCTCCGTTCCTTATCCAACTGGGTGTAGGTCTAGCTTACCTCCGCCGGTAGCATCACTACAAACCGAGTGTGGACTAGTCCCTAAAGAAACCCCCAGCGCCCTCAGGCTAACTGAGTAGAATGCCACCGCCCATTACTCTTAGGCCAAAGTATAGGTCGGTAGATAATTATTACTAAAATATAAATATAAACATCTTATTCACACACCACTATCATTATCCACACTCATATCTGGAAGTCAGCTAAGTAAGCCCAAAGGACTTACCTGAGTCAAGTCACAACTCTCTTAATCTCAACTCGGTATGTAACCGTAGGAACTCAATTGCCTGTTATACAAGACAAGGGAATCAATAATGTATCCCACTTTCTTAGAAGTCTCCAACTTCTAAGATATAAAAAAAAATCGATCAACAAGAGATTACCAAAATACCCTTATACAGGTAAATGACCATTTTACCCCTGGTCCCGAAACTTCTAAAAACTCGGAATATGTACTTAAATTATAATTTGAGGCTAACTAACCATATTCTACTATCTAGGATGATTTTAGGTAACAACTAGAAAAACTACTCATTTTCTATTTCCCGAAAAGTCACTAAAGTCCAATTACAGCTTCAAATATAAAATTCGAATAATCTTATAAAAATTCCGAAATAATTCCCTAGGTCATCTATGATATCCTATCTACTCGTAGGAGGAAGAATTTCTTAAAACTGTTAAAGCATCACTTCTACAAAAAAAATTCTAAAGTTGGTTACAACACCTAACGAACAACACACTGTCTTAACTTTGAAAAATCATAACTCCTAAACTACTCGCTGGATTTATCCCAAATTTTTATATGTTCTAATATAAAATCTTATCTATAATATATCCAAAATTTAGCTGGAAAGGAGATCAAAATCCTATTTAAAACTATCTCCCCAAAACCGAATTTCAGCACAACAGAAAAAACTGCTTACGACTCAATCTTGGAAAAATCATAAATCCCAAACCACTCGCTGGATGCCTCTCAAATTTTAATATGTCAACTATATCGTATCCAAAATTCAGCCAAAAAGAATGAGTTTAGCATACCTAAATATGGTCACAAAGTTGGCTGCTCGCCAATATAGAAAACTGAGAAACTGCAACAGCTCAACTACGCTACTTTGGGACCTTATAACTTTTAATCCGACCGTTCATTTGTTCTCAAATTTGGACACAGTAAACTACATGTATCCATCTACCATCTATCAAAAATTCAACGGTGGATCTTCAATATAACTCCTTAACATTAGTCTACAATATTGACAGTTTCTAACTCTCCCAAAACTGAAGAAAACACAAATATATTTACAGCAGGTCCTTCTTTCTCCATTTCCGACAATACAACTCAACAGCTACTCTCTACCAACACACCTCATGACTCAGCCCTCATAAACATCAGCAATCTCTATACATCCTAACTCTTCATCCATAAAATCAAAGGATTTAAACTAAGTACTACCATCTCCTCTACATAACATAACTACAAGCTACTAAGGGTGGGTAACTTACTCAACAGTGATGCAAGAAGACTCCTAGGGCTATCGACAGGCTGTTAGAGCGTTGCTATGTCTGGGCGAGTAAAAGAGAGGGTCGGATGCTGGCTGCACGAGATAATGGGCAACCAAGATGCCTTCATGTCAATGCTTGTATCCAACTGAAGAGAAATGAAGAGAAGGACTGAGGAGACTCACCAAGTTACCGGGTGCTCTTCCTTCTGTCGACATTGGATGAGGGCATTCAGCTTCTCCGATTTGAGGAGAGATGGCTCGAAATGTAACAACAACAGCCACAGGCGCTACCTACTGGGTACTGAGATCTTATTTGACTGTGGACATCACTGGACAGGTCCGACTACTGCTGTGAAGCGCGCCAAATTATATTCCTAGAGGTAGTAGTGTGTAGCTGTTGCAAATCTGGGAAGGAACACGAGGAACAGACAAACATCACTCACCTGCAGAGGCGGCGTAGCGTGCAGTAGCCAGGGCAAGGGAAGGGTGCCGGAATGAGAAGGATTGATTCTCTCCTTGTCGATTGTACACAAAGTGAGCGAGACTGCAGAAGGAAAGACAAGGACGAGCGGTGCGTTGCAGCTAGACGGGAGATGGAGACGTGCAGAGGAGTGCTCAGTCCGGTTTTCGTCTAGGTTTGTCGCTGGTTGTAGGGGAGGCTTGTGTGTACGTTTGTTTCGTTCCGGCTTGGGTAGGAGTTCCGAATGATTGACGGAAGGGAGATACGCAGTATAGAAGAGGGCGAGATCTAGGCTGCGATTGTGGACGTGTGAAAGCTACTGTATTAGGCAGTTAAGGCTACGGTTTCATTAAGGAAGGAAGGTCAAGAGGGAAGCGTGATTTCAGGAGTCGTTTCATTCAACATACCCCTAGTCCAGCTCAGCTCCACGTAGGCAAGAGAAAGCTCCCAAGGATGCTACAGCGGGCTCTTTTTGTTGGGCTGGCGGAGGGCATTAACGGGCCTGAGTTTAAGTAAGGCTTGGAAAGCATGGATAGATGGGTTGGGCTGTAACATGGAAAGATGAGTGGGCTGAGATTGTTATGAGCTTGTCAAGGCCTTGTCAAAACTCGTCATGGCCTTGTCAAGCTCATGCATGGCCTTGTCATGACCTCGTCTTGGTCTCGTCAAACCTTGTCATGGTCTTGTCTTGGTCTCGTCAAAATATTGTCATGATCTCGTCAAAAGTCTCATGACTTAGGTTAGGGTTTGGAACTCCATCATTTTATGTGAGTCAAACTTACATAAAATGATACAAATTTGTGTCGGTAGAGAAACCTAGGTTTTATCGAAACGATCACGAGTCGAAATCCAATTTGACTCGGTATTATAAATGGAATTAAAATTTCCGGATATTACATTAGTACCCCCTTAAAATAAGTTTCGTCCCGAAACTTAAAAGTAGACTCGTAAATGTCGGAGTCCATACAAAAGAATTTAAGCGCCGGAAAGAGGTCACAACGGTCGAGTTCTGATTTGTTTCTGAAATAGCCGGAAGAAATATTCCCGGGTATTACATCAATCCCCCCTTAGAATAAGTTTCGCCCCGAAATTTAAAGTACGTCAGTCATAAGGTCAGCCCTCAAGGTACGAATCTAGTGTATCTACTTGTTACCGCACAAGAGTCATCGTTTCCACATATAAGTATACCGCATATCAAGGTCACCAATAACACACATTCCGACTAAGCACTCGAGCATGAAAATTAACAAGTAGTCAGACAATATAACACGGATATAGGGCCCAACCCTAACTCATCGCTTCCTAGATTACACTATCTCCACAAAGGTCTCTGAAAGGTTATGTCTCATACTACCCATAGTATTCAAGGTGGCCTCGTCGGCTTTTTATAAAACCACTAACTCTGAAATCTTTTCATGTACCGACCTCACAAGTGCCTACTACCACGTTCTAATGTGGTAACTAGATATTTCACCGGTATCATCCGGCTTCATTGCCCGATTCTCTAAGCCGATGTCCTAACTTTTGGTCTGGTAAGTATACCTCTAACTGAATCCGTAGAAAACTAGGGTTACACTCTCCAATAGGGTGACGATTACTAGTCCATCAATCACTTATAAACCACTTTACAGCCTCAAGTGGTCACATTTTGCAACTCACCTCCAGGTCCTTTGATGACCGTACAGAAGTTAACCTAGTCAACTTTCTTCCCTTCGTTATGTTTACTTGACTACACACTCAGGCCAAAGGTCTTGGACCTCCGCCAGCACTTCACCAAGTGCCTAATGCTCTTTGTATCACGACTCACTTGTCTTTTAATATGACTCAGTCATCTTATTCCTCAGGTAAAGAATCATCCCTTTACCCTTTTCCGGTCTAGTAGTGGAGACACAATCTAGTGGTCATCATCGGTATTCACTTGGCATTATTATAATATTTATGGATATCTAATATTTTGTTAGCTCAACCTTAGGCTTCTCACGTATTTTTCAAGGTCTTGAATGACATACAATATGTCCGGGATGACGGTATTAGATACAAGGTGATCTCACATCACCGTCATTTGCTCACACTACGCAATAGTTGTTAACATTGCATTGTGTCCTATAATATCCCTCTTACTCAAAACGCAACTCGACTCCGTTCCGAGATAGAATTCCTCTTAAACTCCACTCTTGAGATTATGTTTTCTATATGTACGAGTACTGGTCTTTAAGTACACTCCTGTAGCTTCCTTTTCTTATCTGTCGTTCGATTCAACTTGATAGTTACTCACCTTGAGCTTGTTAGTGCAGGCCCTACACAACACCTTTATTACTTCATTACTATCTTTCTAATTTCATCCAGAAACTCATTCTAAAGTACCATGCTAGGTATTAAATTCCAAATTTACTGGTCTGCCAACATGTGACTAGGTCGGCATGCTTCACTTGGATCTATAATAGGGTACCACTCTCTTTCTATACTTCTGTGTGCACATACTTTCTTGTCTATCTAGTTGGTGATACAGTTCCTCTACAAAATTTCTTGTCACTCCACGTAGCCTATTTCACGTTCCTTCTAAACGAAACGCATTTCACCAAATATTACCATCTTAAACTCGACACGACATCCCTCAACACCCTTGAGCTTCTTGCTCTGTGGGTTAGGACCCACCAGGCTTCCGCTGCGCTACTCTGATTATTTTGTTGTTTCCCGTAATCATAAGGACGTGTTCTGTCAGTCAAAAATGATTAACCGGGTGAAGTACCAAGTATTTTCCTTACTTTGTCTTCTTGAATAAAATCCTGATTGGAAAACAACCATCTTCCGTTTACTTTCTTAATTCTTTTTGACACGGATCCAAACTACTAGACTCGACCGGAGTTTGATCTTCACCAGCCAAGAAGTAACCTCTAACACGATTCTCTATACCCTTAGTTGTCTAAGGAGATTGTTGTTGCATACTTGAGGAAATCATTCCAGGCGTCGGTAAAACTACCCCCTAACTCCACCGTCGCAATTATCTTTTCTTAACGGTATATAACTCGTCAATATCAAACAACACTTACACATCCTCAACTGACATCGGTCAGTCTATAGTTGACTCATCTCAGTATCCCGAACTTACTCTTCTCATACCCCTTCTGGTATTAAAATTCTTTGGTAAGCATCACCTACTCAATTAGTCCTTTTATACTTCTTTAGTTCGTCTTATCTTTCACTTTTCTGCTTCCTTTGGGACAACTCTCTTTCTCAACTCTCACTGTGCCATTCACCTGACGTCAAAAGTTGTTCCTAACACTCCACGATAGATGGTAAGCGTCTTGTAGTTCCGATGACTTTTAATTACCTCCCAATTGTAGTCCCTTTACAGGAACCGTCGGTGTTGATGACCTATGTTTTGTTATTAATGGCGGTTACCCTGGGCTCTTGAGTCCCCCACACGATTCTCTCAAGCACAGGTTCCTTAATTGGCGTTGTTCGTAATATTTTCTTCCAAATATCTGTTGTCTATGTTACAGGGCTTCAATCCTTTTGATACTGGCGTTGTGACTCCGTTTAGAATTCTTATCTATAAAGAAGACAAAATGTCTCTAGGCTTGTGAAGTCTACCCTTCGCTCTTACATTAAGTTGTATCTCTCCATTCCGTGTAAATTGTGATCAGTCAAAATTTCCTTAGCTAGTATGTAAACAGTTGCTCACAACACTCCTTTTATACTTCTTTATTTCGTTCAACCTTCCACCCTTCCGCTTCTTTTAGACTAACTCCATTTCTCTAGTCCGATTGTGTCATTAATCTGGCATAAATAGTCGTTTCAAGTTTGAACGATAGCTTACAAGCGTCTTTGAAATTCTTATGGCCGTAATGATCATCCTCTTACAGTTCCTTTTGCATGGACCATCTGTGTTGATGGCTTAGGTCCCGTGATAATTCGGGTTACCCTGGACTCTCGAGTCTAGCATGACCGTTCTCCCATACAGATTTCTTCACTGGAGTTAGTGGTAATATCGCCTTCATGAAACTCCGTTGACCCTGCTACAGGCTTCCATTCTTTGGATATTAGCGTCGCGGTTTCTTTCAAACTACTTATATCTCTGAGGAGGTCAAAACTTCCCCACGCTTGTGGAGTCTGCCTTTTCGCTTTTACACTCAATTGTAGGTCTTCATTCCGTGCACCTTAGATTCTCATACCCGGATTGACACTCTGTCTCTTCTGGTTTCTTATGTCCATAATGGTCTATGGGGCATCCGTTCCGATTGTAATGTCCTTGATTCCGCAATCTTGGTCGTACCAAATTCTACTTGTCCCGCTCCAATATTGTTATCACTACTCCGCACTCTTGTAGTCTCTTGTATGATTCTTCTAATGCCATCTCTCGGCCTCGTGTGCCCGAGTTCCTTGTACGACCTTCTATTCCTTCTAACTGAACTGACTCAAGAATTTCTGCCTCATCTGATTATGCTTGTGGTAACAATTATCTTCACAACTTTTACTTACTGGTTCGCTTGTTCTTTGGATGATTTGTAAGGATCACCAAACGGCCTACACGAGTATAATACTCAATTCAAGGTCCGATTCCATTGCCTCATGTTGGAGATTCTTCAAGTCCGAAGTTGATTTATCATGAGGCGACAATCGCTTCGTGATAACACGACTAAAGGATATAAAATATCCTTTAGGATACTAACAACTAAGCATTCACATGTATATAACATATAATAAGAAACATCATAAAAAGTCTCTATACTAACTCCTATCGATCCAAGTTGCAGAGATCCACAGAGAGCGATGGTGGTCCGACGTACTACTAACCCAACAACCCGACTATGCGTGCGTGTAAATACTTAAATCCGGTTTAAAAATTTAGACCCCTTTCGGGTTCTAGTTATTTTATACATTCGGTCTTTCAGAAGATTTCAAGTGCCATTGTTGCCAACCCAGAGCTCTGATACCATGTTGTAACACCCCAAATTCTGAGAACTCGGAGAGCTACTGGTTAGGACCTCACAATGGGTCCCGACCATAGTTTGACAACAATTTTACTTGGATCTTACAACAAGGCACAAATGTACTTGAAACAATTTCAAAACATAATATTTTTACTGTATGAATGTACACATGTGACAGCCTTACAAAACATATACATATACATAACATGCATGCTGTAAGGGAGACTCCCCCGTCCCCATCTAATGAGTACGTGGACCCGGCTGACCATCCGTTCCGGATCACTCTGCAACTGTCTATCTCTACAAATCTACAACACGGATAAACCGTTAGCTAACAATCCAAATATAAGCATAATAAGGATAGCACAAACACACTCAAGATAACATAAAACAATCATCATGCTGGCACACAAACCGGTTATTATCTCTTCATTAAGTGAGTCACCTTATTCCATTTTACAGTTGTGGCACGAGAAATCTTAAGAGTTCTCGCCTCCGTTCCTTATCCAACTGGGTGTAGGTCTAGCTTACCTCCGCCGGTAGCATCACTACAAACCGAGTGTGGACTAGTCCCTAAAGAAACCCCCAGCGCCCTCAGGCTAACTGAGCAGAATGCCATCGCCCGTTACTCTTAGGCCAAAGTATAGGTCGGTAGATAATTATTACTAAAATATAAATATAAATATCTTAGTCACACACCACTATCATTATCCACACTCATATCTGGAAGTCAGCTAAGTAAGCCCAAAGGACTTACCTGAGTCAAGTCACAACTCTCTTAATCTCAACTCGGTATGTAACCGTAGGAACTCAATTGCCTGTTATACAAGACAAGGGAATCAATAATGTATCCCACTTTCTTAGAAGTCTTCAACTTCTAAGATATAAAAAAAAATCGATCAACAAGAGATTACCAAAATACCCTTATACAGGTAAATGACCATTTTACCCCTGGTCCCGAAACTTCTAAAAACTCGGAATATGTACTTAAATTATAATTTGAGGCTAACTAACCATATTCTACTATCTAGGATGATTTTAGGTAACAACTAGAAAAACTACTCATTTTCTATTTCCCGAAAAGTCACTAAAGTCCAATTACAGCTTCAAATATAAAATTCGAATAATCTTATAAAAGTTCCGAAATAATTCCCTAGGTCATCTATGATATCCTATCTACTCGTAGGAGGAAGAATTTCTTAAAACTGTTAAAGCATCACTTCTACAAAAAAAATTCTAAAGTTGGTTACAACACCTAACGAACAACACACTGTCTTAATTTTGAAAAATCATAACTCCTAAACTACTCGCTGGATTTATCCCAAATTTTTATATGTTCTAATATAAAATCTTATCTATAATATATCCAAAATTTAGCTGCAAAGGAGATCAAAATCCTATTTAAAACTATCTCCCCAAAACCGAATTTCAGCACAACAGAAAAAACTGCTTACGACTCAATCTTGGAAAAATCATAAATCCCAAACCACTCGCTGGATGCCTCTCCAATTTTAATATGTTCTACAAAAATATGTCAACTATATCGTATCCAAAATTCAGCCAAAAAGAATGAGTTTAGCATACCTAAATCTGGTCACAAAGTTGGCTGCTCGCCAATATAGAAAACTGAGAAACTGCAACAGCTCAACTACGCTACTTTGGGACCTTATAACTTTTAATCCGACCGTTCATTTGTTCTCAAATTTGGACACAGTAAACTACATGTATCTATTTACCATCTATCAAAAATTCAACGGTGGATCTTCAATATAACTCCTTAACATTAGTCTACAATATTGACAGTTTCTAACTCTCCCAAAACTGAAGAAAACACAAATATATTTACAGCAGGTCCTTCTTTCTCCATTTCTGACAATACAACTCAACAGCTACTCTCTACCAACACACCTCATGACTCAGCCCTCATAAACATCAGCAATCTCTATACATCCTAACTCTTCATCCATAAAATCAAAGGATTTAAACTAAGTACTACCATCTCCTCTACATAACATAACTACAAGCTACTAAGGGTGGGTAACTTACTCAACAGTGATGCAAGAAGACTCCTAGGGCTACCAACAGGCTGTTAGAGCGTTGCTATGTCTGGGCGAGTAAAAGAGAGGGTCGGATGCTGGCTGCACGAGATAATGGGCAACCAAGATGCCTTCATGTCAATGCTTGTATCCAACTGAAGAGAAATGAAGAGAAGGACTGAGGAGACTCACCAAGTTACCGGGTGCTCTTCCTTCTGTCGACATTGGATGAGGGCATTCAGCTTCTCCGATTTGAGGAGAGATGGCTCGAAATGTAACAACAACAGCCACAGGCGCTACCTACTGGGTACTGAGATCTTATTTGACTGTGGACATCACTGGACAGGTCCGACTACTGCTGTGAAGCGCGCCAAATTATATTCCTAGAGGTAGTAGTGTGTAGCTGTTGCAAATCTAGGAAGGAACACGAGGAACAGACAAACATCACTCACCTGCAGAGGCGGCGTAGCGTGCAGTAGCCAGGGCAAGGGAAGGGTGCCGGAATGAGAAGGATTGATTCTCTCCTTGTCGATTGTACACAAAGTGAGCGAGACTGCAGAAGGAAAGACAAGGACGAGCGGTGCGTTGCAGCTAGAGGGGAGATGGAGACGTGCAGAGGAGTGCTCAATCTGGTTTTCGTCTAGGTTTGTCGCTGGTTGTAGGGGAGGCTTGTGTGTACGTTTGTTTCGTTCCGGCTTGGGTAGGAGTTCCGAATGATTGACGGAAGGGAGATACGCAGTATAGAAGAGGGCCAGATCTAGGCTGCGATTGTGGACGTGTGAAAGCTGCTGTATTAGGCAATTAAGGCTACGGTTTCATTAAGGAAGGAAGGTCAAGAGGGAAGCGTGATTTCAGGAGTCGTTTCATTCAACATACCCCTAGTCCAGCTCAGCTCCACGTAGGCGAGAGAAAGCTCCCAAGGATGCTACATCGGGCTCTTTTTGTTGGGCTGGCGGAGGGCATTAACGGGCCTGAGTTTAAGTAAGGCTTGGAAAGCATGGATAGATGGGTTGGGCTGTAACATGGAAAGATGAGTGGGCTGAGATTGTTATGAGCTTGTCAAGGCCTTGTCAAAACTCGTCATGGCCTTGTCAAGCTCATGCATGGCCTTGTCATGACCTCGTCTTGGTCTCGTCAAACCTTGTCATGGTCTTGTCTTGGTCTCTTCAAAATATTGTCATGATCTCGTCAAAAGTCTCATGACTTAGGTTAGGGTTTGGAACTCCATCATTTTATGTGAGTCAAACTTACATAAAATGATACAAATTTGTGTCGGTAGAGAAACCTAGGTTTTATCGAAACGATCACGAGTCGAAATCCAATTTGACTCGGTATTATAAATGGAATTAAAATTTTCGGATATTACATCGGCGCCAGCGCTGCTGTTTGATCTTCGTTCTGTCACCAACCCTCCTCTCTCTCACCGTTGTATGCTCCGTCGTTGCCGGGAACCAGATCTGTATTTTTGGATAAGTTATTTCTACTAGATTTTTGGTATGCATTTGATTCGTTTTAGTAAGTAGTAGTGGGTATGTGTTTGATTTTGTGTGTGCAGTTTAAGTATGTATTATGAAAGAGATTGATTACTTAACGTTTGCAATTTTTCGGTATTGTTTTAAATTGAGTTTGTGTATGCATTTTGGGTATGCATTATTGAAGATATGCTTTTGTTGTTTGGGGTATGCATTTGTTATTGAAGATATGTTTTTTTGGGTATTGATTATTAAGTATATGTGTGTGCAGTTTGGGTATGTATTTTTGAGTATATGTGTGTGTAGTTTTGGGTATTTGCTTATTGAGTGATTGATATGCATGTTTTTGGGTATGCATTTTTGGGTATTGCTTATTGAGTGATTGATATGTATTTTTTGGGTATTGCTTATTAAGTATATGCGTGTGCAGTTTGGGTATGCATTTATGAGTATATGTGTGTGTAGTTTTGAATATTGCTTATTGAGTGATTGATATGCATATTTTTGGGTATGCATTTTTTGGGTATGTAATTTTGGGTATTGCTTATTGAGTGATTGATATGCATTTTTTTTTGTATTGCTTATTGAGTATATGCGTGTGCAGTTTGGGTATGTAGTTTTGGGTATTGCTTACCTAAAAACAAACGTTGTTGCTTACCCAGAAATAGAACAGGGGACTGCATCCAGATTCTAGTGAAGGGAAGAAGAAAGGACATGCATTTGGAAGAAAACCCAACAACAAGAAACCTGCTTATGTCAAAGTTGGACATGACAATTCTCCTAGCTTTAATGGCACAAAGCCTTCCGCTAGGGTTGTCCCAAGGCCAATCATTCGAGTCATCAAGAAAAATGGTGCGCCTATTGGTATTCTGATAGCATGAATTATAGTCTATATTTTAGGGTTTGTTTGGACGTTTTATCTTTCATAATCTGCATGTTTGTATGTGCATTATGCGATTTTACTACCATTTCATCTACCTTTGCGAGAATCGAGGTCTACACCTAGTTTCGTTGTAATTGCAGGTAATATGGTACGTTTTGCATCAAAAAGGAGCAAAAGGAGTCGTGAGTCATTTGGAGCTACATCCAGGAAGCATAGTCATGGATTAAAGATTTACTTTGGACCAGTTTTGAGATATTTCACATTCAGTTGTGAGTCACCTCGGTTGACCACAGATTCACCTCGACCGAGGTGATCCAGAGACGCCGACTCGACCGAGGCGAACACCTAGGACGCGGCGAGAATATTTTATTCTTGGAAGAGATCTTTTAAAATTGGAAAGTGATCTTATATTTTTGGGCTTGGCTCCTGGAAGGAAGGAGATATGCAGAATCATATATTTTACCTATATTTATGGGAGAATATCTTTCTAAGATTTATTATCTTTGGAGGGTTATTTTCCTATAAAAAGGATTGGATTTTCCACAAATCCGATCATGCTTAGATCCCGCTTACAGTCGGAAATCACGCAGCAGCAGCAGCCTTCCCCAAGTTGGAAGATTTGAAGAACCTTTTTGAAGGTTGAAGGAAGATTGAAGTCCATAGCTTTCATAGCTTTATTGAAGGGTTTTGTAAGATTGTCTTCAATTCCCTCAATTGTTGTCTTGTCTTTTTGGATTGTTATCCAAGGAACGCTTTGTTGTGATATTTGATTCAGTTATTGAAGTCTTTTCATTAAATTCTTCTTTGTTCAAATATTCACCTTCTTCCCATATATTTTAATACTTTCATAATGATGATGAGTGGCTAATTTCCTTGTGTGATTCTAGGGTGATTGGCTGAAGGTTGTGGGAAAAACAATGATAGAATAATCTTAGATTCCAGTAGGATCCTGAAAGTTCGAGTCTTTAACCTTAACCCTAAGCATCTCGTTCAGTCGATGAACATCTCGGCCGGGGTGGAATTCTTCTGTCCGAGGTGACTTATTCGACCTAAAACTGAGAGTTAAGTGTTAGAGTTTGCTAAATCCTATTCTTATTACACCTTCCTGGTTCAATGCAAGCTTAGGATGAGACTTACCAGGTGATTCCTTAGTTTGTGTATTAACGATTATAAGTGTAGGTAATAAAGGTTTGTCCTTTATTGGGGTTTGAGTGTGCTTCCATCCCATCTTCGTGAGTTAGCCTGAGACTTACCCGGTAAAGGTTGATTCTATTCCCTTAGATGGTATGTTAGTTTGAGGTTATAGTTCTTTATCTTGATTTCTTGAGACTTACCCGGTAATAGGAGTTACGATTTAGGATTAGTGTGTAGTGAGACTTACCCGGTGATCTACTCCACTTTAGTAACACCTTCCCCATGCAAAAATCTCAGCTTTGTCCGCTTATCTATAGATCTTGAGTTGGAACCACAACTAGATGCTTTAATCCCTAGAATTGCATGTTTGCTTTATTGACTTCTTATTCATCTTTGATTGTGTTAATTGCTCTTGTGGTTAGAATTGATATAGCACACCGTATTGACTTTGTTTCACCGAGTCCCTGTGATCGACCCCTGGAATTTTCTTGCTTTTACTACGATTGACCCGTACACTGCGGGTTGCACACACCGTTTGGAGCGAACAAGTTTTTGGCGCCGTTGCCGGGGATCGAACCCGGGTCACCCGCGTGACAGGCGGGAATACTTACCACTATACTACAACGACCCGTACACTGCGGGTTCGCATCCTTGTTTTAAGCTTGAGTCTAGGGTTATAAATTTAAAGCTTGCACACACCGTTTGGAGCGAACAAGTTTTTGGCGTCGTTGCCGGGGACTTGGTCTAGACCGAGCCGGTACGGTTTGCTCTTGGGGCATTTGCCCCGTTTTGTCTAACCACTCTACTTGAGTGACTTTTGCAGGTTCTTTCTTAGGTATATGCGAAGAACTCGCGCTGGGAAGGAAATCGTTCCTTACGATCCCGAACCAGAAAAGACATACAAGCGACGCTTAAGAGAAGCGAAGATGGCCCAACAAGACGATCGCGATCTTGCGGCCCAATTGAGAGAAACGCAGGAGCTGCTGCGCCTCAGCAAGGAAGAACTCATGCAAGAGAAAGAGGAAAATCGCGCCAGGACTGCAGCAATCGAAGCTGAGATTGCAGTCATCCGAGATCAGATTCTACTTCGACCGAGGGAAGATCCTCCTGTTGATCCTCGACCGATGCAGATCCCAGTAATTGATCCTCGACCAAGGCAGATCCTAGTACCCGACGCCCCGGCCGATGTACTTCCACCTCGGATGCCGGTCCGAGATGTCCTTCTTGCAGGAATTCCACAAACCCTAGGTCAAAGGATGGACCCTAATCAACAACTGAGGCGTCCAGGAGTGAACCTAGGAGATCCAGCAGATCATGACTACGAACTTCGACCGCAAGTTCTAGCCATGATTCGCCAATGCCAATTCGGAGGGCTAGAGAAGGAGTCGCCGCATCAACATCTTCAAAACTACGAGATCTTGATGGAGACCTTGCGACCTCCCAGGATTGAGAATAACAACTACAAGCTAAGACCTTTTTACTTTTCTTTAAAAGATAGAGCTCTTACTTGGTATCAATCTCTTCCTCCAGGAAAAATCAGCACATGGGAGGAGATGACCACGGAATTCTTGACCAAATTCTTTCCCCCCTCAAAGACCGCTGAAATGAGAGGGAAGATCAATGCTTTCATCATGAAGGATAAGGAGAGCTTGTCCAAATCTTGGGAGCGGTTCAAGGATATCCTTTTGGATTGCCCACATCACGGGATTCCAAAGATCGAGTTGTTGGAGATCTACTTCAAAGGGCTGGAGGGAAGCACCCAGTTCAATCTCCAACTACTCTCCGCCGGTACCTTCATGGACATGGCGATTGATGAGGCTTGGGACTTCATCGAGAAGCAAGCCTTGCACATGGAGAAGTATACCTACCAAGGAGCCGAAGGTGGAATTAAAAGAGTCAACTTTCAGGAGATTCAAACCAACAACAATCAACTCACGTCATTGAAGAACGACGTGAAGCAATTGAAGGAGCTCTTGATGGCTCAAACTAAGAAGGAAGAGCAAGGGCAAATGAACAACAACAATCACGGGTACCGTAACAACAACAACAACGGTTCCCGAAACAACAACTACAACAACAACAATAGAGGATCCAATAGCAACAATTGGAGAGCGAATAACCAAAACCACGGTAACAACCATTCAAACTCCAATTCTAATGATTCCTCTAACCCCTTCCTCTCTCCCCCCTCTTCTTCTTCTTCTACTCCATTGAAAAGCCAAGGGCAAGGATCAAGTTCGTCTCAGCCAGAAAAGAAAGACGCAGTTCTGGAGGCAATCTTGATCAAGCTTAGCGCTATGGAGAATTCTATGACTTCATTTTCGAGGGCCCAAAAGTCCTTCGAACAACAACTTGCTAATAGGGCGAATGAAGCGCCAAGAGATCCAGGGAAGCTTCCAACGAAGACGGAAGCTAACCCTAAGGGCCAGTGCATGGCCATAACGACGAGGAGTGGACTCAAAACTGCAGATCCAGTACCTCGCTCGACGCAGACCACCTCGGTCCAGATCCAGTCGAAGAACACCTCGACCGAGATGCCAACCGAGGCGGAGCAACAGAAAGCAGGAGGAACGACAAAAACTTATGTTCCACCTCCTGCATATAAACCACCACTTCCATTCCCTCAGTCCAGAGCCAGGGAACATCTTGACAAGCACTTTGGTAAGTTTCTTGACTTGATGAATAAGCTACATATTAATATTCCTTTCCTTGATGCTATTCTAGGTATGCCCGCCTATGGGAAGTTCTTAAAAGAAATCTTATCAAGGAAGAGGAAGCTGGAGGATGTTGGTGAAGTTAGGATGACATCTAAATCTTCGGAGCTTATCAAGATCATGAAGGAAAAGATGCCGCCTAAGTTGAGAGATCCCGGCTCATTTTGCATTCCCATTCAAGTTGGGGATGTCACTTGTGAAGCCCTTTGTGATCTAGGAGCCAGCGTGAGCATCATCCCGCTGGAGTTGTGCATTAAGATCGGTCTTGGAGAGCCCAAACCGGTCAAGATTCGACTTTACATGGCGGATCGCTCCATTACCCATCCCGTGGGCATCTTGGAAGACGTTCCGGTCAAGTTAGGTAACTTCTATCTACCCATAGATTTTGTCGTACTTGACATTCCCGCAGATTACCCTGTTCCTATTATTCTCGGGAGGCCATTTCTAGCAACTTCGGGTTGCAACGTTGATTGCAAGAACGCCAAGTTGAAATTCAACGTTGGTGGCGATGAGGTGGAGTTCGCACTACTTGCAGCCATGAAAGGGGAGCAACTAACTGATGATATCTTCAACATCTACGATGAAGAAGAATCAAGAGAATTGGTGAGCTCTATCCTTATTAACGATCCACTCGAAAGAGTTATAAGTTTCAGTTTAATGGAGGAAGGTATAGATGCTTCTTGTGATGCAGATATACGGAGCTTAAAAGCACTGGAAGAAGATCCAGGAGCTAAAACTGAGAAGCTAATCCAGGAGACGAAGATCTCCAGCCTCGGACCCAGTGGCAGTACCTCGACCGAGGCACTTTCTGGACAGAGCGAGGCGACTGAAGAACACATCGATCAACGGCTAAGCGCCTCGACCGAGGTCGATGGCGAAATGATGTCAACTGAGATTGCTGAGAATAACAATTTTCTTACTCCCTTCTCTGACATTCACCCACTGTTGGCGGACCATTCCCTCCACCAACTTTCTGATAATAAAGGTCCTTGGTATGCTGATATTGTGAATTATCTTGTATGCCAGGAAGCGCCGCCCGGATTGACGTACTCTCAAAAGAAGAGATTCTTCAAGGAAGTACGACATTACTACTGGGATGAACCGCTGCTATTCAAGCGCAGACCGGATGGGATGCTTCAAAGGTGCATTCCGGAAGATGAAGTTAATAGCGTCATAAGGCATTGTCATTCACTTCCTTGTGGAGGGCACGCTAGCACCGATAAAACATGCGCTAAAATATTGCGTTCCGGTTTCTTTTGGCCTACATTATTTAAGGACGTGCAATCTTTTGTTGTCTCTTGTGATGCATGTCAAAGAACAGGGAACTTATCAAGGAGGAACGAGATGCCACTTAATAACATCCAAGAAGTGGAAATCTTTGATGTATGGGGGATTGACTTCTTGGGACCTTTCCCATCCTCCGGAGGAAACCTCTGCATTCTCCTTGCAGTTGATTACGTCTCTAGATGGGTTGAAGCCATCGCTTCTCCCACTAACGACGCCAAGGTGGTTGTGAAGTTCTTGAATAGAACTATCTTTCCACGATTTGGAACTCCACGCATCATCATTAGCGATGGAGGAACGCATTTCATCAACCGGAAGTTTAAAGCACTTCTATCGAAGTATGGGGTAACCCACAAGGTATCAACCGCTTATCACCCTCAAACTAGTGGACAGGTTGAGATCTCGAATAGAGAAATCAAGGCAATTTTGGAGAAGACTGTCTCTAGAACGAGGAAGGATTGGTCCATGAAATTGGACGACGCTCTTTGGGCGTACAGGACCGCATTCAAGACTCCCATAGGTACCACCCCTTATAATTTGGTATATGGGAAGTCTTGCCATTTGCCCGTTGAATTGGAGCACAAGGCGTATTGGGCTATCAAATGGTTGAACTTTGACATCAAGGAGGCTGGTGAGAAGCGACTATTGGAACTTAACGAGCTGGAAGAGCTGCGGTTGAACGCCTATGAGAATGCCAAAATCTACAAGGAAAGGACGAAGAGATGGCATGACAAGCGTATCATTCCAAAGGAGCTTAACGAAGGAGACTTAGTTCTACTCTTCAACTCCCGCCTCCGTCTTTTTCCAGGTAAGTTGAAATCTAGATGGACCGGACCTTACGTTGTGAAACATGTTTTCCCTCATGGTGCAGTTGAGATATGGGGAGAGACTAGCGGAAGCATCAAGGTCAACGGTCATAGACTTAAGAAGTACCAACCGGAAACGCCGGTTGAGGAGGTTGCAACGATATACCTCGTTTGAGACGCATCATGGTCCAGCTAGCGACCTTAAATCAAGCGCTTCTTGGGAGGCAACCCAAGGTATTGCTCTTTTTTCCCGTTTTCTAGTCTAGCTTAGATAGTTTTTGTTTTTGCTTTGCTTTGCTTTGTTTTTGGCGTTCTGGACAGACAACAGGGAATATCTAAGGAGGAGCACAACTGGAAGGACAGAAGTTCGAGATTCTGAGAAGAAAGAAGGACCTCGGTTATTGTCAGAGCACCTCGACCGAGTTGATTCTTGAGCAACCGAGGCGACTAGGGTTTCTGCAGAACCGCCTCGGTCCGTACCACCTCGGTCCAGTCGAGACCATCTCGACCGAGGTGACAGCAGATCCAGTGACAATATAAAAAGGAAAAATTTACTTTTCACCTTTTTTTTATCCTCCTCGACTGCGGCGAACAGACGCACCTTGCTCATCTCAAATCTTGCTCGTTTTCGACGTTTTCTGCTTCCAAACCGAGATTGAAGGGTAGAGGAGTCGATTGCAACAACGAATCTGCAAGAAATTTGAGTAAATCAGCCGGAACGAGGTAAAAACGATCGAAACCCTAAACTCGTTCGTTTACTTCAATTTGGGCTTTGGTTGCCCCTGAATCTGTTGAGGAAAAGCTTAAGTACCCCTTAGGAAGCATCGGTAGTGATTTTTGGGGGAAAAGAACTGAAATTCAGAGAGTTGAAATCGCGACTGTCTTCGCCTCGGTCCAGTCGATCTGCACCTCGGTCGAGGTGATTCTTGGAGTTTGTCAGTCGACCGAGGTAGTCTGACAGTGTTGTTTGAAGATGAGTTTTGACAGATTGTTAGCCCTTAGAGATAGATCCTCTCCTTCCCCTTCTTCTTCCTCATCCCGACCTTCTATACCGGTGATCCATGAGAGACACCTTGTAGATTACGAGCGCATTGCTAGCCGTCCAGTGATCGCACCTAGATTCCTGGACATTTCTGCCTTTGACTGTCTCCATGTTGATGGAGATCTTAGGAGGATGATCACCACCGTCGGGCTGCATCAGTTTACTGAGATCCGAGCCCCAGCTTACTTAGAGCCGACCCTCGAGTTTGTCAGCTCCTTCACTTACCTCCCCACAGAGAGGGCGGTGAAGTACCGGTTGATGAACCGGAACTACTTAGTACCTCTAGACCATTGGAGAGACATCTTTGGCTTCCCTGCCCCCACTGCCGTAGACTTCCCGACCCGAGCTGTAGCTAGAGAGTTCTGGGGTCAGATCGCCCACATTACAGAGCATGCAGATAGGTGGCGCCCTGGTGATTCTAGGGAGAAGCTTATCTTCCATCTTGCTTTTCGTTTAGCTCACAGGATCTTCAGCGAGACGCTTCTGGCGCGTACTGAGACGCCCCAGAAGGTCCGACAGGGAGAGCTCTTTGCTTTGTACTGCATGGTCACAGGTGGATACCCTGACTTTGGATTGATGCTGGCAGAGGATCTGCACAGGATCAAGGCCAAAGGGAAGGGAGATATATGCTGTGGAGGGATAGTGACCCATATCGCTACTTATCAGGATATGGATCTGAGTAGGTGTACTATGGGGGCGGCTGCCAAGCCGCTCGGACTTCAGGAGATGATCACACGGAGGATTCTAGTTCCCCGTGGTTTGACTACACCTTACGTCGCTATGCCATGGGAGCTGACTGCACCTCAGGGCATCAGATGGTCTGCACAGTTCTCTGTCTTTGATCCACATTTTTGGCAGACCGCTTGGGGTCCACTTATGGAGGATTACAGAGAGGGAGCAACTGCCCCTGCTGCAGCTGAGGAGGAGGAGGAGGCTGAGGATGAGGACGACGATGATGACACAGTAGATGAGAGAGGAGGTGGCGTCCCGATGGACACAGGGACAGATACAGCTGGGATGAGCGCGCCACCTATTATAGATCTGGATGACGAGGAGGACACTGAGCTGGCGCCAGCTGAGACTTCTCCAGTCAGACCTGCTAGACGCAGGAGGCATGGAGTGAGGGATAGAGCTGCTCACCGACGGATTGATGACCTGACGGATCAGGTTATCGACTCATATGCTGCACTTTCGCTGGATATCCGCGAGATGCAGGAGCGGCAGCATCATCAGCACATCATGGCTCAGCTGCAGTTCGAGCGGATCATGGGCCATCCTTACGATCCTACTCAGTATCCCTACATACCACCACCACCACCGGATCGAGACTACTGAGGAGCTGCAGGATTTTATTATTATATTTTTATGCAGTTCGGCTTTTATCCGGTGAGTTCTCTCTTGTTTAGACTTTTATTATACCCACTGGGACAGTGTGTCTCAAGTATGGGGTGTTTGTTATTTGACTACGTGACTACGTGATGTATTTGACACCTTTGATGTATTATATTTATCGGATATTTTCGTATTTATGCTTCATTGCTTTTATATGATTATCTGATATTGCATGCATACCTACAGGTTATATGATTGAGAAAAACGTCGAAACTGAAAAAAAAGTTTTCGACCTCGACCGAGTCAGTATTGGCCAAACGAGGCGTTTCACCTCGGTTGAACCAAGAACACCTCGACCGAGGTGTGTTAACTGAGAGTTTTCGAAAACGAATTTTTGTTACTTATCTGGATATGACCTCAGTGAAGATCTTTTTTACCTACTGGTTTTAAATTCTTTATGTGTTTGAAAGGTTTTATAATATGTTTAAGTTGCTAAATGCTTTGTTTGAAATTAATGGCATGTTTAATACTTTGTTTTTATCCAAATTATGTTGAATTTGAAGGTTGACACCGCAGGTTAAGTTCTCTCACTTTCTTCTTGGAAAGACCAAGGCAATTCATTCTCTTCTCTCTTCTTCTTCTTGATCATGCTTAGCCCCTCATATACATTTTGCCTCCCTTTACCTTTCCGGGAATTTGGAAGCAAGCAAAGTGGTGAAAGTGGAGTTAAAGTTGAGAAGTGGCTGGAAGTGAAGTGTTAGAAAGCGATAATAGGTTTGGGGAAGTCAATCATGAAGATGAGTAACTCGGCACCATTCACATAGCCGGGTGTTTGTGTCTTGCAAAAGTCGGATTGAGCGATATTCCTAACGGGTCATGGTATGTGCATCAAGGGTTTGATGCATCTCGAGAAATTGATGATTGCAGATTTCCTAGGCTTCGGTTATTGTGCACCTCTGTCCATGCATCCCAAAAAGTAAAGTAAAAAAAGAAAAAGTGCGAAATAAGCAAAGCTTATTGGTGGAAGGTGTTGCAAGTCAAAGTGAAAGTGAAGTTTATCCTTTTCCCGGATTCTAGCACCACATTACCTTACATACATCCCTACCCTACACGTTTCTTGACCTTTTATTTTGGGTGCCCTTGAGACCTTGAGCTTGTTGATTGACTTAGCGGTATAAACTGGATTATACATGATTAATTTTGATAATTATGATTTGTTATGCATTCTATGATTTTATGCAAAGATGAACAACTTTCCTATATTTATAAAATGTTTTGAGCATATTGAGTTTTTAAATTCCAAGAAGTATTCTCTTAGAGTGATCTATGATAGTTGCACACCATAAAATGTTTTTGAAAGACTTTTTCATTGATTTTATTGACTTATAATCCATTCTATCTTGTCTTCTATATGCGGAACTTGCTTGGGGACAAGCAAGGGCTAAGTATGGGGTATTTTGATAGCATGAATTATAGTCTATATTTTAGGGTTTGTTTGGACGTTTTATCTTTCATAATCTGCATGTTTGTATGTGCATTATGCGATTTTACTACCATTTCATCTACCTTTGCGAGAATCGAGGTCTACACCTAGTTTCGTTGTAATTGCAGGTAATATGGTACGTTTTGCATCAAAAAGGAGCAAAAGGAGTCGTGAGTCATTTGGAGCTACATCCAGGAAGCATAGCCATGGATTAAAGATTTACTTTGGACCAGTTTTGAGAGATTTCACATTCAGTTGTGAGTCACCTCGGTTGACCACAGATTCACCTCGACCGAGGTGATCCAGAGACGCCGACTCGACCGAGGCGAACACCTAGGACGCGGCGAAAATATTTTATTCTTGGAAGAGATCTTTTAAAATTGGAAAGTGATCTTATATTTTTGGGCTTGGCTCCTGGAAGGAAGGAGATATGCAGAATCATATATTTTACCTATATTTATGGGAGAATATCTTTCTAAGATTTACTATCTTTGGAGGGTTATTTTCCTATAAAAAGGATTGGATTTTCCACAAATCCGATCATGCTTAGATCCCGCTTACAGTCGGAAATCACGCAGCAGCAGCAGCCTTCCCCAAGTTGGAAGATTTGAAGAACCTTTTTGAAGGTTGAAGGAAGATTGAAGTCCATAGCTTTCATAGCTTTATTGAAGGGTTTTGTAAGATTGTCTTCAATTCCCTCAATTGTTGTCTTGTCTTTTTGGATTGTTATCCAAGGAACGCTTTGTTGTGATATTTGATTCAGTTATTGAAGTCTTTTCATTAAATTCTTCTTTGTTCAAATATTCACCTTCTTCCCATATATTTTAATACTTTCATAATGATGATGAGTGGCTAATTTCCTTGTGTGATTCTAGGGTGATTGGCTGAAGGTTGTGGGAAAAACAATGATAGAATAATCTTAGATTCCAGTAGGATCCTGAAAGTTCGAGTCTTTAACCTTAACCCTAAGCATCTCGTTCAGTCGATGAACATCTCGGCCGGGGTGGAATTCTTCTGTCCGAGGTGACTTATTCGACCTAAAACTGAGAGTTAAGTGTTAGAGTTTGCTAAATCCTATTCTTATTACACCTTCCTGGTTCAATGCAAGCTTAGGATGAGACTTACCCGGTGATTCCTTAGTTTGTGTATTAACGATTATAAGTGTAGGTAATAAAGGTTTGTCCTTTATTGGGGTTTGAGTGTGCTTCCATCCCATCTTCGTGAGTTAGCCTGAGACTTACCCGGTAAAGGTTGATTCTATTCCTTTAGATGGTATGTTAGTTTGAGGTTATAGTTCTTTATCTTGATTTCTTGAGACTTACCCGGTAATAGGAGTTACGATTTAGGATTAGTGTGTAGTGAGACTTACCCGGTGATCTACTCCACTTTAGTAACACCTTCCCCATGCAAAAATCTCAGCTTTGTCCGCTTATCTATAGATCTTGAGTTGGAACCACAACTAGATGCTTTAATCCCTAGAATTGCATGTTTGCTTTATTGACTTCTTATTCATCTTTGATTGTGTTAATTGCTCTTGTGGTTAGAATTGATATAGCACACCGTATTGACTTTGTTTCACCGAGTCCCTGTGATCGACCCCTGGAATTTTCTTGCTTTTACTACGATTGACCCGTACACTGCAGGTTCGCATCCTTGTTTTAAGCTTGAGTCTAGGGTTATAAATTTAAAGCTTGCACACACCGTTTGGAGCGAACATATTCCTGCGAAAAGACTCTTAAGAAGGTGAACATGTCTCGGAAAAGGAGGGGACACAAGAATGGTTCCCGTCGTAACACTGGACCTCTTCGTAAGCTAGCTTCCTCACCGGTTTTAAAGCAAGCCAATGCAATCATTTTTGAAGTTACAAAAGAGCTTTTAAACTCAAAGCACACAATGGATAGTTCTCCAATGACTACCACGAGGCAAATTCTTGTAGGGTCAATTCCTATCACATTGGAAAAATTTGAGCAAGTCTACATGACTTCTTATTCTGAGGAGGGTACTCAACCAAAATCTCCAAAGCTTAAAATTACCAAACCCTCACAGGCCAAGAAAAATTCAAATGAGAAAGAAATGATTGAAGAAACTTCTAAAACTCAAAAGAAAGAAAGAAGTCTTTATATTTTGAAAAGCTCAGTCTTACAAGAGGCTCAAGTTGTGTCTTGTGACGGTCCAGTTACAAGATCAAAAGCTAAGTCAATGACTTATGCTCAAGTAACTTCACAACCACCAAGTCCACAACGAGAATTGGAGGAAAGCTCAAGTTCTCATTTGTATGGAGGTTTATCTTCTCTATTCCAAGAGGAAGAATTTTCACATGTTATTACAAAGGAAGGAGCAACAAAATTTGTAACCCAAGATGAATCTAAGAATATGCAAGTGTTCATGACCGGAACAACAAGTGTTGAGGAACAACTTCAAGACTTACAAAGGTCATTAGCCGCAAGGGAAGCTCAAATAGCTACACTTATGGCTCAAATTGAGAACCAAGCTAATGCTAGTCGACATGAGCAAGTAAGGACGAATGATGAAAGTCCTGGCGGTAGCTCGTCTGTTTTCCCACAAGAGATTAGGGAGATGATTGCCCAATGAATCCGAGAATTCCAAGTGTCACAAAACCCTCCAGTACTCGGGTATAGAAAGCCATATCCGACCCAATATGATTCAGTACCATTCCCTCCCGGTTATCAATGACCAACTTTTGACAAGTTTGATGGAATGCACGGATCACCACACGAGCACTTGGCTCATTTTTACTCAGCATGTGGTGAGACCGCATTGAGTGGTGCTTTACTGATCCGAAAATTTGTCCAATCTTTAAAGGGATCGGCATTTACTTGGTACACTCAACTTCAACCGGGATCAATCCACACATGGGATGATTTACAAAGAGCATTTCTAGCTCAATTTGTGAGCTCTAAGGCAAAGGTCTCTATTATGGATCTTGTTAATACCCTTCAAAGATCAAATGAGCTTGTAAATGATTTTATCGCCAGATGGCAAAGCTTGAGGCTCCAATGCCTAGAAAAGCTAAGTGAAGAGGCATGTGTCCAGATGTGTACTAATAACTTAATTCCTAAGTTAGCAGTGCATGTTGGTATTGCCGAGCCACGTTATTTTGATGCCTTAGTTTCAAAGGCTTGCAATGTTGAACGACAATTGGCTCGGCGTGATGCAAAAACCTATCGTTCTCAAGCAAATGAACTTAAAAGAGATGATGGAAAAGGACCTTTTAAAAGACTCACTCTTGAGGAAAGGAAGCAAAAGAAATATCCTTTTGATGATGATGATGTCCAAGGAATTTTCGATGTGTTGATGTCGTCTAAGCTTCTTACACTTCCAGAGTCAAAAATACCAAATGAAGTTCGAAGGAAAAATGATCCAAAAAATTGTCCTTATCATCAAATTGTTAGTCACCCTATCAAAGATTGTTATGTCTTCAAAGATATAGTCGAGAGGATGATTAACAAAGGAGAGATCGAGATTGAAGGTGAAGACTCGGTAGCTCCAAAGGCTTCATCAAATACTACATCCTTAGTGGATGCGGATAATTTGGCGATTTCCGATACACTCGAAGAACCATCAGGGTCAAATGAAGATGAGGGTATTCCCACGGTTTCCTTACCTCTGATGGCGATACCCGTACAATTTTCAGTAGATGGTGGCAAATATATCCACATTGTTTGGGCATACCCTGATATTCCAAGAGATGGTCCCAGAGTCCCAACTCTATATGAGATCATGACGTGCTCAGATATCGAAGATCTGTTTTCAAATGATGATGATCTTGACATTGATAGTTATTTTGAGTGGAAAACTTCTGTAACTCGAAAGACTCGGCCAAAAGCCACTCACAAATCGAGTTCTCTTGGGTTTAGAATGATCGGAAGAAAACCCGAGACAAAGAAAAACAAGAAAAACAAAAAGAAGTAAAACAAGAAGGAAAAGAAGCCAAATTCAGATTCTGAAGAAGAATACATTCAACCTGAGAGGGTACCGGTTACCCTAAAAGATTTTGTCCCAAAGAAGTTTTATGGTGATGAAGAACCTTCTAAAGATGAGGTATTTTGGGGCAATGAAGTTGCTCAATGCTGCATGGCTACATGGGCCGACATATGTGAAGAAGAGGGGGAACCAGAAGCTGATGCAGTTTCTCTTTGTTCAGGACGTCAACTTCTATCTCCGAAACCCAATGAAAAAAGAAAGGAGAAAGAATTGATTTCCAATGAACATTCAAAAGTGATAAATTTTGGTGAACGTCTTGAGAAAGAAACTTCTCAATTACCTCAGAAAAATGTGGAGGACATTGAGACGTTACAAAAACAATCCATTTCTCGCGTATCGGTTTCGCTTCATAAAGCTCCTTACAATGTGCCTCATGCATGGCTTGTATAACATTCTCGGATCAATATCTTCAATTGGGGAATGAATATCATAATCGGCCATTATATGTTACAGGCACCATTGGGGATACAAAGGTCAATCGAATCCTTTTGGATTGTGGATCCGCAGTAAATCTTTTTCCATTAAGAGTACTAAGGACAATGGGGTTGACAACCGCACATTTATCTCCTACTTTGCTAACCATCGAAGGTTTCAATCAAGTGGGACAAAAGGCTATGGGTACCATTGCATTAAAGATGGTTCTTGACGATCTTTATAAAGATGCTTTGTTCCATGTCATAGTTGCGGACACCTCTTATAATGCCTTACTTGGTCGACCATGGCTTCATGCTAGTAAATCTATAGTTTCTACTCCTCATAAATGTTTGAAATACACTGGTGATAATGGAAATGAAAGGATTATTCGGGGTGACCCAAACTCTTTTCAAGGAGAAAGCGTTAATTATGCCGATAACAAGTTTTATAAGGCAGATAGTTTCAACTCAAACATGCCCATGAAGGTTGTCAATGGTAAAAATACCAATAATGTTCACCAAGTACCAAAGGTTTCTCTCAATGGGAATAATGAGAAAGGTGATTCATGCTCTAAGGTGCTGTTTCAGTACACACAAAAAGATAAACGACAAGCCAACCAAATACCTTTGAACTCGGTAGAGAAGGTTATGAACTCTCTCATGACAAGTTACACCTTTCCTCTATGGAAAACAGACCAGTCTATTTCAAAAACGACTTTGGTCATTCAAAGGTCCTTCGGGTTTAAAACAAGTGATAACAAAAGGGTAGTGTCAAGAGTTGAATCCAACAATCCTCCCTCCAAATCACTTTCAAAGAAGTTGAACAAAAATGTAACACCCCGAATCTGCGGGATATCATAATGCTACGGGCAAGACCACACAATGGGTCCCGACCCTTAACCTGACAACAATCTCACCGGACCCTTCCAACATGACACAAATAAAGGCGTAAAACCCGAAAACGTTTATAATGTATGCAAGACGGAAAAGTAAAGAGTACAACGTGGAAACTCAGCCGAGTCCTCAAAACGACACAAAACTCCACAATACATAAATCCGAAAGCATACAACAATCCATAATCCAACATAAGCATTACAACGATAATAATCCCAAAAACGCCCCCGTCCTATAATGTACGGCGACCCTCAGCCGTCCACTCATCCACCTTACTCGGCAGCGTCCCTAACCTGCGGGGCATCTCCACAAGCGGTTTAAAACCGTTAGCTACATTCGAAGCATTCAAGACATGGTGAAGGAAAATACACACTCATACATCATACATTACATAATCACGCTCCACAAACAAGTTCGGTTATTATCTTTATATATTAGGTCATATCCCGTTCTAGTTCAACTTAGTTTTGTGAGACGAGACCACCGTGGTCCCGCCTCGGTCCCTACTTACCGGCATGGAACGGTACGGATGCCTCCGGCGTCTAACTAGCACGGGCTAGTCATCGAGAACCTCCTAAACTCTCGCAAGAGCTAGACAGATGATGTCACCGCCCGCTATCATACACTTGGGCCAAAATATATACATAAATGTCGGTGGTCCTATTACCGGTTTATATGTTATAACGAAAGCGTTAAAACACACACCACCAAACACACAATGAATCTAATACATCGAATACGGCTAAGTAAGTCCGGAGACTTACCTCGTCTCTCAACTCACAACGCTCTAGCTTCCTAAGAGAGGAAGTACACAACCTGCTCATACATGAATACACTCATCAACACAAGCCCACACTCATGAAGTCATAGACTTCATTCTAGTGATCTAAGCAAGATCACTCAATCTCAAACTAGGAAAGCTCCAGGGTCCAAGGTACTCATGATACTCTCAACAAGCAAGGGAAACTCACAACAACCTATACAACCTAAGGACATGATCAACAACAACAACAACCTAGGAGAACCAAATTAGCTTAGGAAGATCATCATGCTCAACACTGAAGATCACCTTTCACATCAAGCCATAAGGGCTCCAAAGATAGCAACCACTATATGGCATTCTCATAAGTCCTAGGTCCATCCTAAACATGCTTCTAACTAGGTATCATCAAGGTCTAAGGAAGGAACGAAGAGGAAGGGAGGGAGGAACCTACTGGTGAAGAAAACGTAGCCGCGGAAGCAAGCTGACGCCCCGGCGGAAGCTATCACCGCCCCCAGCGGCACCCTAGAACCGCCCCTGCGTCTGGTGGCCGCCCCTGCGGTGGCCTGGATCCGCCCCTGCGCCTCTAGTGATCCGCCCCGCGGTCGAACAGCAGAAACTCCGTCTTCTTCGTTTCTTTGACTGGTTCTTTCCTCCAAGTGCCTCCTTCTCTTGTTGGGCCTTCTCCAAAATCTCACCATAGGTCCTAGCTTCCTCACCACAACCTAAACGAGCTAAAGGAAGGGACATGCAAAGGTTTACAAGATCTCCCTTCAAAAGCTTCCTCCATAGCCATGGAGGTGAAGATGAGAGGAAGAAGAGATGAACTAGCAGCAAGATGAAGAGGGGAAGAGATAGCTTACCACAACAGATCCGGATCACTAAGGTTGCAGCTCCCCACACCACTCTTCCAAGGAGAAAGAAGAAGAGAGCAACAAGGAAGAAGAGAAGTGGGAGAGGAAAAAAGAACGTGAAATGGGAATGGGGAAATGGGGAGAGAGTAATGAGGCTGACAAATGGGGTGGGGATATCCAAGGGTCAACAACCCCCTTGTCCCCTCACTCCTCTTCCCAAGGTCGGAAAGTAAAAGATGTCCCCATCCCGCGTTAAAAACCTTACTCAGCAAACGTGCCTGCGGGAAATAAGCCGCAAACTTGGAAAGGTCGGAAACAACTCAACTTCTAGGAATAAAATTTCCGGATGTTACAACTAACCCCCCTAAAACAAGTTTTGTCCCGAAATTTGGTAAACGTACAACTCACAAAAGACGGACCTCCGAAAACGTACGGAATATAAAACGACCCTAAAACTCCGAAGTCCAACTCATAATCACATCAATACCTTGGAAGGTAATCATACATACACACATATAACACACACAAGGCATATCACATCACATAGCACATAGGTGTAATCAAGGGAAAAAGCTCGGGACTAACCCCACTGCCCTATCGGTGAGTCTAAGCCTGCGTAAAACTCGGGATAGCTCCTCCAGATACTATCCTTCGTCTCCCAAGTAGCCTCGTCGGCTCCTCACCTTGACCACTGTACTCTCAGCATCGGTATCTCCTTCGATCGAAGGCGTCTCGTACTCCGCTTCAAAACCGCTATCGGGTGCTCTTCAAAAGTATTGTCCGGCTCGACCACAAGGTCCTCGTGACTAATGATGTGTCTCGGGTCATGGATGTACTCCCTCAGTTGAGACACATGGAATACCGGATGTATACCCTCCAACCGTGGTGGCAATCCTAGTCCGTATGCCACCTCACCAACTGTCTCCACTATCTCGAATGGACCGACATATCGGGGGCTCAACTTCCCCTTAATTCCGAATCGTCTGACTCCCCGAGTCGTTGATACCCTCAGCCACACGTGGGCTCCTACCGTGAACTCGAGAGGTCTACGCCTCCTATCCGCATACGATATCTGACAGCTCTGGGCGGTCAACATCCTCTCTCGTATCAAGGCAACTCTAGCCATGTCATCCTGTACCAGATCCGGAGCTACTACACTCGAACTCCCCGGCTTGTCCTAACATGAGGGAGTGCGGCATCTCCGCCCATACAATGCCTCATACAGTGCAATCCCAATCGACACGTGACAACTGTTATTATACAAAAACTCCACCAATGGAAGGTGGTCTGGCCATACCCGCCCCCAGTCTAGTACAAATGCACGCAACATGTCCTCTAGGGTTTGAATAGTCCGCTTTGACTGGCCGTCAGTTTGTGGATGGTATGCGGTGGTGAAATGGAGGGTCGAACCTAGGGCGGCGTGAACCAGTTGCTAGAACCTCGAGGTAAAGTGCCCGTCCCTATCCGAGATGATAGTCCTCGATACTCCATGTAACCTCACAATTTGACGAATAAACTCCTCGACTAGACGACCCACCGGCCTTGTCTCCCGAATAAGGATGAAACGTGCAGTCTTCGTCAACCGATCCATTACTACGCATATCGCGTCAAAGCTCCTACTCGGTCTCAAACCCATCACGAAATCCATGGAAATATCCTCCCACTTCCACTACGGCACGGGTAGTGGATGAAGCTCTCCTGCGTGTCTCTGGTGCTTAATCTTGACGTACTGGCAAGTCGCGCATCGGGCCACATATCTAGCTATATCGGGCTTGAGCCCTCCCCACCAATAAGATCTCCTAAGGTCCTGGTACATCTTACTCACGCCTGGGTGTACTGAGTAAGGTATAGAGTGTGCCTCATGCAAAATCCGCTCTCTCAACTTTGGGTCTGACGGTACACAAATACGTCCCTATCGTCTCAATAATCCGTCGGCTCCCGTGATAAACTGTGGTGCCTCTCCTCTGGCCATCTTGTCCCGAATCCTCATCAACACGGGACATCCCTCCTTCTTCTGCTTGATCTCCCCGGTCAGATCAAGTAATACCTCTAACTTAGACAAACGGCCGATCGTATCCGGAAACCGGATATCCAACTCTAGTTCCGTCAAATCCCTCTGCAATTGCCGTTGAATCGTAAGTTGAGCTATAGCCTCCTCTCGAGGAGTCCTCCTACTCAAAGCATCAGCGACTACGTTCGCCTTCTCCGGATGGTACCAAATCTCCAAATCGAAGTCCTTAGTCAGCTCCAACTATCTCCTCTGGCGGTTATTCAACTCCCGCAGAGTGAATATATACTTTAGACTCTTATGATCTTTGAAGATCTGGCACGTGGCCCCATACAAGTAGTGTCTCCAAATCTTCAGGGCATGAATCATGTTCGCCCGAAAACGTGCGTGCAAATAAGCTTTATATTTATAAAACTGAAATAAAAGCAAGCGAACCCGCAGTGTACGGATCGGTGTAGATAAACAAGTATTTCAGAGTATTGAACTCGGGGATTTGGGGGGAACAAAATCAGTTCACAAGTTATCGAGCAATGAAAGTAGAAGCTCTTGCAAATAATATTGGGAAAGTAGCAAAAGTCAAGTTTAAGAAGGAAAAAGTGTAAAACCTCGAAAACTCAATAACTATCGAATAACCAATCTCAAATCCAATCACAAGGAGCAATGTTAATAGATTCAGAATAAGGTATAAGAAACCTCACAACAATCTTAGGTAAGAACGAAGAACGGGATGTCAATCCCTCTTCAATATCAAAACCTAAGGAAAGGGCGAAACTTCTGCCACAAGCAATCTTCCAATCTTCAATCCGTCGGCGCTTCCGCAACTCTCGACGGTCTCAATCAACCCTAAGCAAAGATGCTCGAAAATAGGGTAAGCCGCCGTCTCCCTGCAACCTCCAAGTCTCGGGATTGTCACCGTCCCAAGTCTTTTGGAGAATATGGCTCCCTCTAAGTCTCCCTTTGGAGAACTTGACTCCTCTTTTGGAGGTTTTTTTACTCCCCTTCAATGTTGAAGGCTCCGCGTCAGAAGGTATCAGAGAATACTTTGGCGCGTCAGTCGGTATCAGAGAATACTTTGGCACGTCTAACAGTATCAGAGAATACTTTGCCGCGTCAGATGGTATCAAAGAATACTTTGGCGCGTCAGACGGTATCAGAAAATACTTTGGGCCGCGTCTGACGGTATCAGAAAATACTTTGGGCCGCATCCGAAGGTATCAGAAAATACTTTGGCGCGTCCAAACTTCCTTTTATGCTCCTTTTTGTCCCGCTTCAAGGCTTAATACTTAAATGTGTCAATTTTGCTCCATGATTCGCCAAATTACCTACAAATGCAATAAAACTCTGTGTAGACCTCTATTCTTGCAAAGTAGGTAAATATAATCATAAATGCCATGAATGTATGTCTATGCATGCAAAATTAAGGGAAAATCTATATAAATACATGCCTAAAAATAGGTCATAATTCATGTCATCAAAATACCCCATACTTGCCTCTTGCTTGTCCCCAAGCAAGGTTCAAACTTTAAAATAAAAGATGATATGGATTATGAATATGCAAAAATAAAGAAAAACCATAATATTTCGGTTGTGCTTCTATTCAAAGATCACCCTCAATGAATTGCTTCATAGCTAATGAAAATCATCATATGGTCAAAAGGAAATATAGCATGGAAAGGATAATCATACATTGTAAGAAAATCATAACATGCATCATAACTTGCAATATATCAAAATCAATCATGTGGAATCCAATTTAGACCACAAAGCCAAACAACATACTCAAAGATCTTAAGGTCTTTCAAACAAAGGTCTAGAATGCGGAAAGGAGGGAAACTTATAAGGGATGTGGTGCATGAATCCGGGAAAAGGAATAACCCAACTCTTTTACTTTTTCTTTTGATTTTGCAACAACATCAACTTAGAGCTTTGCTCTTTTGTTTTTCAGATTATTTTTTCGACTTTACTTTTGGAAATATGGACAACGGTGCATAATAACCGAAGCCTAGGAGATTGACGTTTCTCAATTTTGAGATGCCTCAAACCCTTGATGCACATACCATAATCCGTTAGGAATATCGCTTAATCCGACTTTGGCAAGATACAAACACCCGGCTATGTGAATGGTGCCGAGTTACTCATCATCATGATTGACTTCCCCAAACCTACAATTTTTATACTTTGAATGCAAACAATTGCTTTCATGGCCGTCCCACATCAAACATGCCAAAACTCAACTCCTCCTAATTCCCGGATAGGTAAAGGAGTCTATTATTTTCATTGAGGGGCTAAGTGATCAAAGAAAGAAGTAAGAAAATCGAAGTGCCTTAATCATTTCATAAAGAAGTGTAAGTACTTATATGCGGTTTCAACCTTCAACACTCAACATGATTTAGAATGAAAGCAAATTATCAAACATGCATGAAATTCTAACAAAGTATTCAAATCCCACATATGTCATAATTCAATTCAAGCATACAAGAATCATCATAGCTAATCCACAAAACAATGTTTATCATAGAGATCATATCCATCCTAGAAGCACAAAAACTTATTCAAATTTTTCAAAATTTTCAAAATCATATGATGCAAGACATAAAACATGCAAATGGCATAGCAAATACCTCCACCCCATACTTAAAACTCACATTGTCCCCAGTGTGAAGAAAAGAAAAGACGGAAAAGGATACTCACAATGTAAAATGGCGAATCAGCCAAGGCGAATCATCAATCGGCGATGGTGGTGGGAATCTATAGAAGCTTAATAGGGAACTCTGAATATTCCAATCAGTGTCGAAGAATGAAGAAGGGGAACGTCTTTGCGCCGAAAATTTTTCCGAAATATTTTTTTTTTTTTCGGTCTTGAATTTCCACGGCCGTGGTTTTGTACGGACACCCGTGGAATTCTCTAATGTTCGCCAAAAATCCAAGTTTCGTCAATTTTTCGGCTTTTCCTCCCTAATTTGCTCATTCCTTATTCCTAGCATCCAAAAACACAAACATACTGGAAGGTATCGAAGAAAAACAAACAAAAACATCTACTCTAATCTAAGAAAAAGAAAAGCAAAAAGGAAGAATGCATTACCTTGGGCTGCCTCCCAAGAAGCGCTTGGTTTAACGTCGCTAGCTGGACCTATCTCCATTGATGACTCAATGCACCTTGAACATCTTGGATTGCTCTTCAAATCCATAATTAAACTCTTCCAAAAAATCTCCGGTTCCTAATTTCACGGGCAAGTGGTAAGATCTCCCACGTACAAGCTTGTACGGTTTGATTCTCACCGTAATCCTCCTAGTTTTCCTATGCTTTAATGGGACATAATTCAGCCTTGCATCCTATCCTTTCCTAGATCAAGAAATCAGTTTCTCGAGAATCCTCCTAGCTTCCCCATCTCCAGCTTGGGGATGATGTATGGTCTTCGTCATGTGAATGACCCCATACTTGAACAAAAAACACTTATTGGCATTAGCGTTGAAGCGCTTGCCAAATTCACTCCTCGTAGTCCAAGGAGCATCTACTTCCAGCAATTCTAATGGAGGTTTCATTTTCACCTTGGGAGGTTCTTTTGGAAGAGACCTCCAACTCTCCGGTACATTCCTGAAAAAATTAGAAATCTTAATAGGAATTTCAAAAGAAGTTAGAGAATGTACCCTGTAAAGTTTATCAAGGCTTGGTACAAGGTTCATGTTGGGATGATGATCCACACATGAAATATCTTCCAACTTAGCTGGATCTTTTTCAACCTTGGCCACAGTTTCAGTAATTTAGCCAAGGTTCTCCACTTCTTCCTCTTCTTCAATGAGAACTTCAAGAGGAGCTTCAGATTCGAGCGGAGGAACGCTCGAAACTTGTAATTCTTCCTTTCTAGGTGAACGATTTTCCCTGGCTTTTTTAATCTTAGATATGTTCTTTTTTGCGTCTTCTATCACTTTTAGATTATATTCCTCATAGGTTCTAAATTTTTCTTCGAGTATGTCAAATTTCTTCATCAATTCTTCAAATTTCGAGTCCTCCGCATCTTTGGGAGGTTTCTTCTTAACCTTCTTTGGGTAGTGCCGCTTATCCCATCTTGCAAATTCATCTTCAATGGCTTGTTCACGTTCTCTTTCGCTGTCAAACCAATAGAAGGCGTATTTCTCTACCAAGTATTCGTAATAATCTGCTCTAGCCGTTTGCTTCGCTACCCATATTGGATCGTATGGAGCCATACAACCCTCAGCAGCCATTGGTGACCCTGAAAACTCAAAAACTCATACCAAAAAGATTAAAAGAAAAAGCAAAAAGCTCTCAAGCCCGACAACCGGTAACCGAATTTGGCCTAAACCAAATCCCCGGCAACGGCGCTAAAAACTTGTTCTTTGGCGAAACTCTGTTCCGTTGCCGGAACGAGAACGTCGTATGTACCTAAGATAACAAACCTACAAGAACACTCAAAAAAGATATCAAATAACAAGAGCAAAGCTCTCAAGCTTGACAACCGATAACCGAATTTGGCCTAAACCAAATCCCCGGCAACGGCGCCAAAAACTTGTTCGCCCAAAAACGTGCGTGCAAATAAGCCTTATATTTATAAAACTGAAATAAAAGCAAGCGAACCCACAGTGTATGGATCGGTGTAGATAAGCAAGTATTCCAGAGTATCGAACTCAGGGATTTGGGGGGAACAAAATCAGTTCACAAGTTATCGAGCAATAGAAGTAGAAGCTGTTGCAAATAATATTGGGAAAGTAGCAAAAGTCAAATTTAAGAAGGAAAAAGTGTAAAACCTCGAAAACTCAACAACTATCAAATAACCAATCTCAAATCCAATCACAAGGAGCAATGTTAATAGATTCAGAATAAGGTATAAGAAACCTCACAACAATCTTAGGTAAGAACGAAGAACGGGATGTCAATCCCTCTTCAATATCAAAACCTAAGGAAAGGGCGAAACTTCTGCCACAAGCAATCTTCCAATCTTTAATCCATCGGCGCTTCCGCAACTCTCGACGGTCTCAATCAACCCTAAGCAAAGATGCTCGAAAATAGGGTAAGCCGCCGTCTCCCTGCAACCTCCAAGTCTCGGGGTTGTCACCGTCCCAAGTCTTTTGGAGAATATGGCTCCCTCTAAGTCTTCCTTTGGAGAACTTTACTCCTCTTTTGAAGGTTTTTTTGACTCCCCTTCAATGTTGAAGGCTCCCCGATATATGTAGGGATAAACCTAGGGTTTAAAGATGAAACCCTAAATATTTGGGCTGAAATGAAGTCGAGCCCGCTGGTATCAGAAAATACTCTGGTCCGCGTCAGAAGGTATCAGAGAATACTTTGGCGCGTCAGTCGGTATCAGAGAATACTTTGGCGCGTCTAACGGTATCAGAGAATATTTTGGCGTGTCAGACGGTATCAAAGAATACTTTGGCGCGTCAGACGGTATCAGAAAATACTTTGGGCTGCGTCTGACGGTATCAGAAAATACTTTGGGCCGCGTCCGAAGGTATCAGAAAACACTTTGGCGCATCCAAACTTCCTTTTATGCTCCTTTTTGTCCCGCTTCAAGGCTTAATCCTTAAATGTGCCATTTTTGCTCCATAATTCGCCAAATTACCTACAAATGCAATAAAACTCTGTGTAGACCTCTATTCTTGCAAAGTAGGTAAATATAATCATAAATGCCATGAATGTATGTCTATGCATGCAAAATTAAGGGAAAATCTATATAAATACATGCCTAAAAATAGGTCATAAATCATGTCATCAAATCAGTGCCACTAGCTCAAGATAATGGGCGGGATAACTCTCCTCGTACGGCTTCAGCTTCCGTGAAGCGTACGCAATAACCCTACCCCTCTGCATAAAAAACGCACCCCAAGCCTAGCTTGGAGGCGTCACTATTTACAAAAAAGTTCTCCACACCCTCGGGCTGGGCTAACACAGGAGCGGAGGTCAACCTCCTCTTCAGCTCCTCAAAACTGCGCTAACAATGCTCGGACCAGACGAACCTGGTCGACTTCCTCAGTAAGGAAGTAAGCGGCCGAACAATCACGGAGAAACCCTCAACAAAGCGACGGTAATATCCTGCTAAACCCAATAAACTGCGCACCTCCTTAACCGTCCTAGGAGGTGGCCATTAAGAAACGAACTCTATCTTCGCCGGGTCAACCAAGACACCCTCGGCGGAAACTATATGACCTAGGAATGCCACCTCGGACATCTAAAACTCGAACTTAGAGAGCTTTGAATAAAGCTCTCTATCCTGAAGGACTCAAAGAACCGTCCTCAGGTGTCCCGCATGCTCCTCCCTACTCCGGGAGTATACTAAGATATCATCTATAAATACTACCACAAATTGGTCCAAGAAGTCGATGAAGATGCCGTTCATCAACTCCATGAAGAAGGCAGGTGCATTCGTGATCCCGAATGGCATCACGACAAACTCATAATGGTCATATCTCGTCTTGAACGCCGTCTTCGGCACGTCCTCCTCTCTCACCCTCAGCTGGTGGTATCCCGATCTCGAGTCGATACGTGAAAATACGGAGGCTCCCTACAACTGGTCTAGCAAATCATCAATGCGCGGTAGGGGGTACTTGTTCTTGATGGTGACTTTGTTCAACTCCCGGTAGTCGATGGAAAGCCTCAAATATCCGTCCTTCTTCCCGACGAAGAGGACCGGTGCACCCCAAGGGGAAACGCTCGGGCGTATGAAACCCCTCTTTGCTAACTCCTCGAGCTGCTTCTTCAGCTCCAACATCTCGATCGGCGTCATGCGGTATGGAGCCTTGGAGATCGGTCTTGTGCCGGGCTCCAACTCAATAGCAAAATCCACGCTCCTTTGCGGTGGTAATCCGTGTGGCTCCCCAAATACATCCTCGAATTCACAAGCCACGGGAATCTCCTCCAACGGAGGTCCCGTCTCCTCCTTCATGATGTAGCACCAGAAGGCCTCGCATCTCTGTCCGATAAGTCTCGTGGCTCGGACCGTGCTAATTATTGTACTGGCCTTCCCGAGGTCCCAACCTCGGAAAATCATCTCATGACCCATCTTTGTGGTAACCGTCACGGTCCTCCGGATGATTTTCTACATGGCTCGATGGCGGTCCATCGAATCCATCCCAAGGATGACTTCTTCATGCACCAAGTGCATGACATAGAAGTCGGATAACCAATCACGGTTTCCCAAACGTATAGGACAACCATGTACCTCTCGGATAACACTAACCCTACCCCCATCAGGTAACCCCACAACAATGGGTCTCCCCTCTACTGTAACAAAGGACAACCTAGCTACACAATCATCGGAAATAAAAGAGTGTGTGACACCCGTATCAAACAAAACACGGACCGGAAGTCCATGGATCTGAATAATACCTGTAGCTGTCGATGCTACTAGATCAACAACACTCCTTAACTCGAACACTCTGGCCTATGTGCCTCTGGTCTCCTAGGTACCCCCGCCTCGGCCTCTACCCAAGCCCTAACACTGGGCTGATCCCTGTGTACGAGTCTGACCCTGAACCCCCTGAACCCTCTGTTAGGAGCCCTGTGGCTGAAACTGTGGATGCCTCTAACTACCTCTTGCTACTCCTGCAGGCGAAGAGCCCTGCTGAGATTGTGACTTGCCTTGACGGCAAATGGTGGCTCGGTGACCCATCTGACCATAAGAGAAACACACCACTGGTGGTCTCCTACATGTGTTCCTCATGTGCCCAAACTCTCCACAACTATAGCACTGACGTCCCCCGTCTGGGGTCTGCCTCGATGCCTGAGGACCGGGACGTACCGGAGTCTAGCTACGTCCTTGCCCAGCCACTCCTGCATTTTAACTAGCTGGTATAGTCCTCTGTCTCTTGTTCGGTCCCCCGGACTGTGCTACTCTCCTCGTCCCAGGTCGGTCTCTCTCGTAGGCCGAAGCTCGATCCTAGTACTCCGCCATGGAATCGCAGCGAAATCCCGCCAAGTAAGCACGGGTGGACTCCCTCAGTCTCTTGGAAAAGAGGTAAACATGCCGGTCCGCTGGAGGCGTAGCGGGACCTAGCAATGCTAACTCCACTCTAAAATGTCGAATCGCCTCCATGACGGGGACATCCTCAAAACCTGCCTCTAAAAGTACTGTACTCTGTCTCTCCGCAGTGAATCCGGGCAGAATGTCTCTCTCATGAGACGCAACAGCTGCTCCAAACTGGTCACACCTCCTCTCACCGACCTCCACCAATGCTAGGTCTCCTCTCTAAACAATGTCTGAACTATCTCCACCGGTCTCTCCTCCGGGTAACGGATCGCCTTCAATGGTGACTCCACATGCCCAATCCAATGCTCTACCTCTTACCCTACTTTCCCGTCGAAGTTGCGTACATGCTGCTGATTGAAAGCCTTTAACCAGGAATCGGGTCTAGGAGACCACAACTCGTCTCTAGGCCTAGCAATCTCCACAACTCGCTCGGGTACAACTACCGCCGGTGTGACTATCTCTGGTGCGGCTCTAACTTGAGTAGCCTTCTGTGAGACCTCATCTGATCTCGCCGGTGCAGGTGCAGGTACCGGCATCGGCACAGGTGGCGCTGGAAGTGGTGCTTTAGTCCTAAACGCCTCCTCAACTCGGCGTATATAATCCTCAAATACAGTAGCCTCAATCGATGCTCCGCTGGTCGTAACAGATGGGGAACTTTGTGCCCCGGACCTCACAACCGTCCTATCCCTAGCCTCGGGAATAATGATCTCTGTCACCTCCTCAACGGGATCCTCAACTACCAACGTATCCGCAACTGGTGGGTCCGTAATGGGGATGCGTCCACGACCTCTCGTGCTTGGAGGTCTCCCTAATCGTCCCCGTCTCGGGACGGTAGGAGGTAGAGGTTGTGGTCTACACCTGGCGGGTCCTACATACACGGTAGCTCTCATACGTGTCATCTGATATCATTTCGCGTTTGTTTATATTTATTAAATCGGTATACATATAGTACTCGCACTACTTAACATAAAAGAAATATAGAAGAAAGGTGCCGAAATCCAAAATACAACCAAAGCATAAAAGCCAAATCTCTAGCCCTAACATATCACAGCCATAGAGAAAATACGTCTCTAGCAAACCATAAGCATATATATCGTATGGAGGAATCACATCTCCAGTGAAACTATGTCCATCAAGGTAGCATGGAGGAAAGAACCATCTCCACCTGAATCCTAATCACACTCAAATAGCATGGAGGAAAGAACCATCTCCAGCTATAAATATTAATCATACTTAGATAGCGTGGAGGAAATAATCATCTCCAGCTATGACATACACTACGCTAGCACAACAAGATCTACTAAGATCATAAATCACAACACAGCTAGCATGGAATAAATACGTCAAGGCATATAAGCACATAAGCACAACATTCACCAAGATAGCACTAAGATCTACTCGTGCTCCCACAAATGGACCTATCTCGACATAAACTCTGGATAGTTCCTCAGGATACTATCCTCAGTCTCTTATGTGGTCTCTTTAGGTCCTCACCTCAACCACTACGTCCTTTAAAATGGAAAAGTATTTCGAATGCAAGCGTCTCATATCTCATTCCAGGAATGTAACCAAATGATCAACATGGATGTGCTTCGGCTTAACCACTAGATCATCATAACTCACCAGGTGTCTCGAACCTGGCATATACTCCCTCAGTTGAGACATATGAACACTGGGTAAACACCCTCTAACCTCAAAGGCAAAGCTAAACATCATGTTGCGTTCACAATTCTGGTCAAGATCTCAATTAAACCGACATATTGGAAACTCGGTTTCCCTTTTATGCCAACACATCTAACATTTCACAGTAGAGATACTCTCAGCCGGTCATGAACTCTCACTTGAACTTTAGAGGTCGACGCCTCTCGTCTACATATGATATATGGCGACTCTATACAACCAACATTCTTCCTCTAATCAGCGTTACTTGATGTATAAAATCCTGAATCGGATTAGGTGTTATTCTACTAATAATGCTAGGTCAATTCTAGCATAAATGTATACGGCGTCTCCATATGTATAATGCCTCATAAGGGGCATCCCAAAAGATGCGCGTCAATCATTATCACATAATATGTCCATTAATGGAGGTAATCTAACCATCCATGTTTCTAGTTCAATACATAAGCTCATAGCATATCTCAAGGGTTTGGATGGTCCTCTCTGACTGACCATCTATTTGGAGGTGAAACGCAGCCATAAAGTGTGAACTCATCCCACAAAGCAGTCTGTATCTGCTGCCCAAAAATATCAAGGTAAAACGCCCATCTCGATCAGAGATGATCGTTCTCGGTACACCATGGAGTCTCACTATCTGTCTAGTGTACTCCTCAACCAATGCATTCGCTGGTCACGTCTCTCTAATAGGAACGAAACGTGCCGGCTCTGTTAATTTGTCACCAACAATCCGGATACATCAAAATTCCCACTAGGCCTCAATCCCATCACAAAGTCCATAAAGATGTCCTACCACTTCCACTACTGCACTGGTAGTGGATGAAGCTCATCTCTAGGTCGGAAATGTTCTATCTTGACCTGCTGACAGGTCACACACTGTGTCACAAATCTGATTACATCAGTTTCCATCTTCTCCATCAATATAATCGTCTCACCTCGTGGTACCTCTTACTCGTACCTGAATGTACTGAGTAAGGTATACAGTGAATGTACTGTAAAATTGTCCGTCTCACTCTACATCAGCAGGTACACAAAAGCGGTCATGACTCTTCATCATTCCATCTACTCTCATGGAGAACTGTGGTGCCTCGTTACGAGACATCTTCTCTCCCATCTTCAACAAGGTCGGGCAGGTCCCCTGCTTCTGTTGGACCTCATCCAACAGACCAGGTAGAACCTGTAAGGCATAACTGGATATCCTTATCAAGAAACTGATTGTCCAACTCTAGCCAAGTTGGATCTCTCTAAAACTGAGACTGAATTGTCAGTCTCGCAGTTGTCTTCTCTTGAGGCGTCTTTCTGGTCAAGTTGTTGGCGACAACGTTCAACTTTTCTGAATAGTATGGAATCTCTGGGTTAAAGTCTTGATCAACTCGAGTCCTTAACGCTGGTGGTTATTCAACTCCGCTGCTCACTCTAAATCAGGCGTCAGGTAGTTCTCCTCACACGTCTTCAACGTTCTGGCATATTGCTTTGACCATGCAATTCTGAGGGTCTTCCTCAAAAGACTCGTAAAGGGATACATATTCACAAAACCCTTCCACAAGCGTGGGTAGTAATCGGCTAAGCCGAGAAAACTACGCATTCCCTTAATGTTCATCAGTATCGTCCATGTTGCAAAATACTCAATCCTCGTCAGATCAACCAAGATCCCACTGGCGGAGACAACATGGCCCAAGAAGGCTACCATTGGCATCCCACTCGTACTTAGAGAGCGTAGTATACAACCCTCTATCTCTCGACATCAGCAAAATTGTCCTCAGATGATCGGTCTGCTTCTCTCTACTACGAGAGTATATCGAAATGTCATCAATGAAGACCACCACAGACTGTTCAAAGAAGTCGACGAAAATACTATTCATCAACTCCATAAAGACTGCTAAGGCATTCGTCGACCCAAATGACATCACTACATACTTGTAGTGTCCATAACGGCTATGAACAACTATCCTATGCACATCTTGCTCTCTCACCCTCAATTGATGGTAATCTGAGCGCAAGGAAATCCTGAAAAACACGATTGCTCCTTGAAGCTGATTCATCAAGTCGTCAATACGAGACATTGGAAACACTAGGGCGAAGGAAGCTCGTCTTACCCCACTCTTCAATCCTTCAGTTATAACATCTCAACAAACACCATATGATATGGACCTTCCCAATTAGTGTTGTATCACACTTCAACTTGATAACAATGTCCACACTCCGCTGAGGTGGCAACTAGACGGTTCAGTAACACGTCTATAAGCTCATAAACCACTGGAATATCCTCCAACGTGGAACTATCTTCTTCATATCATAACATCAAAAAACATCACCTCCTTGTGTTATCAACTTCGCTGCTCATACGGCACTAATGACAAGACTCATCTCTTCAAAGGTCGTAACCTCGGAAGACCTCTGTCTAATCGCTCTTAGTAGAGATTGTAACAACCTTCCAACTGATATCTAACATGACATCATATATCTTCATCCAAACCATACACATAGTGACTTCCTCATGCACCTAAGGCATGACAAAGAAGTCTATAAACCATACACAAGTCCCTAAATGAATGAGACAATCACAATCTCGCGGGTACCTCAAACCCCTAACTTGTAATCATGTAAAGGAAAGTCTATATTCTACTGTTTCCACAGTCAACTATTAACGCATGCATCGAAAGACATGAAGTGCATAGCACTCACAACAAACAAACTCCACTACGTAAACCATTAACAAGAATGGTACCTGTACAACTAACACCAGAAGCTCCACTACATATTATCACTAAATCTCGGGTCTATGCTCCTCAGGTGTGACTAAGGTCATCGCCATAGCCTCCACTTCCACTCTTTCTCCACCGGAAAGAGGAAGGTCTTGATGAGAAGAAACACCACCTTGCTGACAGAAAGGGGGCAGATGGCCTAGTTCACCACAAGTGAAGCAAGCTATTGGTGCCAAGGAACACTCAGAGCGCAAATGATCTGGATAGCCACAGATGAGACATAAACGTCTCATAACTGTAAATGGTACGGATGACTCCTCTACACTTCTCAGCTCAAAGGCTCCACCCTGAGCTCTTCTAGTGTCCGTGGTACTCCCGCCATGACCTCTACCTCTACTCGGCCTGGAAACCGATCCCTGAGTAGAAGGACGATCTAGGACTCTCTATTGTCCCTGCGTATGTTGTTTAGGTGTCTTCTGACCACCTCCCGTCACATTGGCAGAAGAAAAACCCTATCGTGATACAACTCCACCTTGCCTACAGAAGGCAGCTTTATGACCTGCTCTACCACAAGCGAAGCAAGTCACCGCCGATTTTGGACATTGTGGTCTTATGTGTCCAGGCTTCCCACAATTGTAACAAATTCTCGTCTCACCAGAAGTCCGTATAGAACGGAAACTACTCAAACGTCCATAAGCCGGACTCTGTTTACCACCTGGAAGCCCTACTTCATCTTTCACTAGTTCGACTCGTTGTTTCTTCTTTGATCTAGAAGCTTCAGTTGATCTCACCGATATTGGTAATTTTGGTGTAGTTCTACCTACCTTCACAGCCTCATAAACTTGGCGCATATATTCTTGAAACTCGAGTCTACTCATGGAGACATGATCAGCCTCTTCAAACACGTTCTCTGCCATAGGCGGTACAACAGTGGAAACTGGTCCCGGACTTAACGTTACCGGAGGAAGAGGGGGTGTACCCCTACCTCGTCCCACTACAGATACTGCTCTAATCTGAGCCATCTGTAGGATATACGCACCTAAGCTTACAAGGCTATATATATGCCATATGTATCGATATATATATAATACATCCACATAATCCATAATATACACATATATATATATATACATATCTACGCTGCAGAGATCCATGGCAAAGGTGACGACTTCTCGTACATTCTAACTCAAAACCACACTTAAAACCAAAAACCTTTAAAAACGTCAAACCCCTTTCGGGTTCTGTTTATTTTACCTATCAGACCTTATTGCAGGTAGCAAGTGCCATTGTTGTCAACCTGGGCTCTGATACCAACTCTGTAACACCCCGATTCCACGGGACTCGGGATGCTACATTGGGCTAGGATCTCACAGTGGATCCTGACCCTAGCCTGACAACAAGTTCACTAGACCTTACAACATGGCACTGGTAGATATAAAACAAATACATAAAATTGAATAAACTGTACAACCCAAAGGTTAAGACAACATAGCCGAGTATAAAACAACAACCTCTCACAGGAGGTGAAACAAGACACCATCCTCACGCAGGAGGGGAAACATAAATATCCCAAACCAACCACCTAATGTACGAGAGTCCTCGGCCTGTCACCCTGCCAGATCACTCAGCAACGACTAACCTGCAAACATCTACAACACGGTATGAAACCGTTAGCTAACCATACATATATGAGGTAAAGCATAAGCACAAGCACAATCATGAAAGATAAACACATCAACATGCTATCACACATTTACCCATTTATTATCTTTATATAATAACCATTCACTCAAAAACCGTACATATATAGATAGATGATAGTATGTGACACGAGGACCGATACATCCCTGCCTCTAAGTGCAATGTCCAGCTGTACGAGTATCGGTCACACAATCCGTGTTTCCTATGGGAGTGGATTGCGCCCTTCCTGTAAATCAGTCTGGCCCGACATCAGAGAACCTCTCATACTCCACGGCGGGATGAAAGGGAAAGGTTATCACAGCCACGCAGTGGGGCAGTCAATAGAACATAGGTCGAAAAAAACGACAACTCATGCTATCATAGCAAGCATATAAAGCACACACCACTCATGCAAATACCCAATATAGGGATGATAGCTAAGTAAGTCCTACGGGCTTACCTCAACCTCGTACAACTCACCACCACGATCAACCTCCACACTAGAGAGGAACACTGCCTAATTATAAGGCAAGAAGATAGATCAATCTCCTATCAATCAAAGGGGTCACACCTAGACCCAAGGGATCCATAGAGATTATAATCATCCTATAAGCCTCGAATAATATGCTAAACCTTAAAGCCACATCAGGACATATATCCAACTCATGATATCATCATCAAACTAAAAATCCCATAATTACCAGAATAATGTAACGAGTATAATGGAAATTCCAATTATCCATTTTAACCAACTTAAGGTCAATTTATACTAACCCGCAATACGGAAAACGAATAAATTCATAACTTATTCGTTACTAACCCGATATACGATCCGGAAGAAGATACGGGCTCCTAGCGATACGGGGAGTAAGAGCACGGTAAGAAACTCCTCGTCTGATGACTTTCGGTGGTCGTCGGTGTTCCGATAGCGGTAAACGGAAGCTTTACCAAAAAGCTAACAAACGGGAAATAGACTTATACCACGATGTAGAGGACAAGATAAGAGACTCGTTGGTACAAGCGGATTTGAAATCGGTCTAAAGACGAAGGATTGGTGAGAGATTGGAGACGGATGATATGTATGTTTTACTCTCGAACGAATTCGCTTAAAACTCTCTGCAACTCTTATACTTCAAATGTAAAAGTTAAGTGAAGTATAAAGATGAGGATGACATGCCGCCATACTATATTTACTTTTAATATAATGATATATATAATATATTATATTATATCTATATAAACATATGTATATGAAGAAACGAGAACATTCAATTCTGTGAATGTTTATATATATATATATATATATATATATATATAATATTAAGTATAAAGTTCATTCGACTCATTTAATTGAAACGCGGTTATATTTTTCGATCTTCAAACTTTATGGAACTGGAATATAAAATGCGGAATATTGTCGGGATGATTAATCCATAACTATCTCGTAAAATGGGCATTTCTAAGCCGCATTTCTTAACCGCTAAGAATCGGAATAGCGACTGTTTTGTCCGTGTTGCCTTTTTATGTTATTTCATATCTAGGACATGTCCGATGTCCTGATCATTTCTCTCAACTGAATTTTTATTAATTGGAGCTCCCGAATGCTCCAAATAACACCGGAGGGTAAAAATAATTACCCGAGGGAAAAAGTAAAAATTTCCCCAAACGTCCAAAATTACGCTAGGAACATGACGGTGGGACTCATACTCATCACTTGCGAAATCTTCGCGAGTTATATGTTAATTACTATAAACGCTTAAGTTAATCAACATTAATTAGAATTCGGAAATCCTAGCTATTACATCCAAGTTGGAGATTTCTGCTCTCTAAATCCCCCTTTTGGAGATGTTGGCTCCTTCTCAATGTTGAAGGCTATCGAATATTTGTAGGGATAAACCTAGGGTTTAATGATAAAACCCTAAATATTTGGGCTGGAAAGAAGTCGAGCCGCTGGTATCAGAAAGTACTCTGGGCCGCGTCAGATGGTATCAGAAGATACTTTGGCGCGTCGAAAGGTATTAGAAAATACTTTGGCGCGTCCTAGCTTCCTTTTATGCTCCTTTTTGTCCCTCTTCAATGCTTAATCCTTAACTGTGTCATTTTGGTAGGTGAATATAATCATAAATGTCATGAATGTATGTCTATGCATACAAAATAAAGGGAAAATCTATACAAATACATGCCTAAATATAGGTCATAATTCATGTCATCAGGTTGTAGTACAACTCACCGATCTTGTGAAAAATGTCAAAATCCGTCTAGCTGAACTAGAAGCATTAGACGAGTGTAGGTTGGCGACACAAAAAGACTCGAAATTTATCAAGCTCAAGTAGCTGGTGCATTTAATAAATGAGTCAAGTTCTGATCATTTTCGGTGGGTGATTTGGTTCTTAAAATAAGACGACCAATTGTCATTAAACGAAAATCAAAAGGAAAATTTGTTCCAAAATGGGAGGGGTCGTATGTTATCACCAAGATTTTCCTTAAAGGGGCTTACGAGCTCTCAAACAATGAAGACAAGATCTTATATTCTTGTGTAAATGAGAAGTTTATAAGGAAGTTCTTTACTTGATGTAATAAAAAAAAGAAAGAAAGAAAAAAGGTCATTATACACAAATGATAGTGAAATAACTTGAAAAACCCTTCATAGAAGGTGGGTTCGAGTTGTTTTGGTGATGTGTATAGAAAAAAGGGCTATAAAAAAAAGTTTTCAAAAGAACTACGAAAGGCTTGATCCGTCACAAAGGGGGTACGTAGACAGTCTAGCTATATAGATGATAGGTGCAGCCACAAACACACAAAAAAAAATCATCAGTTCCCAAAAGTACTACGGAAGGCTTATCCCTCACAAATGGGGTACGTAGGCAGTCTAGTTAATCAAATGTTAGGTGCAGCAACAAAAACTAACAAAACATTTTCCTTTTCTTTGTTAAAAAGAAAAGAAAAGAAGAGTAGGCAAAATACGTCTACGAAAGATGGTAACTTGAAGGCTACTATGCCAAAATTATTCTACTTTGAACGGCATTCTCAAGTTTGCTGGTTAACCCAAATTTCTTCAAAACCAAATTTCCTTTTAAGGAATAAAACTTTAAATTTCCCCAAAAATCTGATCAAATTTACAATTGCTTCCCAATGTGAATTTTCTCATACTTTCAAAAAAACAAACAAAAATGATATTCTTCCAAACTCCTTTATTTTTATCTCAAACAAACAGAGATAAATCATGTTGACTAAAGTCATCAAACTACTTGATCAATAAAGCCCCCCAAAAACTTAAAATAGATATGTACAAAATCTCTAAACCAATGGCACAAAGATCTCAAACTAAACACTAGTTCGCCACAAAAAGGGCTCAAGTCAAATATCAAAAGCAAATTTCAAAGAAAAAAATTCTATAAAACTCAAATTTTATACCCATACATCATATTCTTGACCAAATGACTATGGGTAAATTTCATATCCAAATAAATTTCCGTTGGAACTATTCAAATCAATATGTTCCTCTTCCATGAATGCATAAATCAAACCAAATGGTTTCAAATGCGAAGCATCTTACAAGAAAAAAATATCGAACTTTACACACGTTCAATTACTCACACGCATAAAGTTTGGGGGGCAACTGTTTATGGGTAAATTTTGATGAATTTGACCATATGTTACCAAAAAAAAATGAAATTCATGACAAAATGCCATTTTGATTAATTTGTATGAAACAAGTTAATAAATTGGATCGTGCAAAATGTAATCTCATATACGTATTTAAGGGATTTACGTTTACAAGCACCAAGTATAACATTGATTTAGAAGTAAATTAATTCATAAAATGAATTATGAAGAATATCATTTAAAATTAAATAAAAAATAATATTGGTTCCTAAAAGAACTACAATTAGGTTTCCATCAATATAACAAAGTCTTAATTAAAGCCACAATCAAAAAAAATGAGGCCCAATTAGCACCTACTAATTGTTACAGCAAAAGCCTGTTAGCATAGAAAAAAATAAAAAAATAATATTGGTTCCTAAAAGAACTACAATTACGTTCACATGCTTGTAGCAGTTGCTCTACTTATGGGTAACTGGTTTTGCAAAATTGGATAAATAGAGCCAAAAGAGATCTTCTTTCTCAGAGAGAGAAGGCTGCAAAAACACAGAAAAGAAAGCAGATAAGTACAACAGAGATAAGTACAACAGAGAGAAATTAATATGGAAGAAAAGCAAAGCATCAAAAGTAAACTAGAAGAGAAGAAGAATCGAAGTGAGTAGGCAACTACTGTAACCAGATTCTGCTATTACTGGTGTGAAGTTAATCACACCAAAATTCTAGTACATTCTTCCAACTCACTATAATCTGTAGTTGGCTTGAAAGTGAATACTTTCGACTGTTGCTCCTGGTTGCACTCTTCCCACGTCAAAATCTATAGATGGCTCGAAAGTGAATATTTTCGACCACTATAAAAATTTGTAGTCGATCGAAAGTAATAACTTTTCGAAACACTACATCCGATCCTTGTGTTCGATTGAACATACCACCTTGTGAATCATCTGGTTACACAACAAAATCCAAAATTTCAAGTTCTTGTTCTAAATTTCACTCAGTTCATTTACTGAACATGAACTCAAATCTGAATTTCTGCAATGGATAAACCCATATATAAATTCACTTTTAGGAACTCAAAACCATCTCAAAACACCATCACAAGTATGATTAAACAAATACCTGAACAAAAATGGTTTATCATTCTCTGTGAGATCATAAATGGCCTTGATAAGGGTGAAATCTAAAAACAATCTGTCAAATTGTGTTATACTGAACACCCAAAACATATGACAGTAGTTGTTGACAAAAGCTATTCTACTAGCTGTAAGAAAAAAATCAAACTCAGTTTATAGAGACCCAAATATGGATGCAGTTTAGGATTTTGTGTGACTAATTGTATTAACTACATACATAAAAATGTGATTATTTCCTGCATAATCACTGATAAATCAAAACAAGTTTGTGTAAGGAGATGTTGATATGTACGAATCCACAAATCGATTAAATCAAGTACTCAAAAATAACAAATATTATCATTAACAATGGTTAGAAAATGAAATTGGGCACTAGACTAAGGTTAAAGCAGGAGATTTGAGAAATTGTGATGTTTGCTTTAAATTAAAAGTCAAACTTACCGGAAATGATCGTAGCCTCTCGTTCTATTCGGTTCTTGTCTCCAATGTCTCCAATCGAGCAATAATTAAATCCCTCGTCCCTCCAAATGTCCGCCCCTTAAAAGTCTTCGCCTTCTTGATATCCTCACACTTGTATTTTCGATTGTTCTTTAAACCGGGACTCTTCTCGTAATGCTTTCAATTTCGTCAGAGGGGACAACGCCATTTCCATGGTTGAAGCTCCAATATTGTTCTTTGGAGAATATAAGAATGAAAGGAAAAGTGAGAAAGAGTAAAGTAGGGAAAAAAATGAAGGAGAGAGAATGAAGGGGATAAAGAAAGAAAAAAAAAAGGAAACAAAGAAAAAGAAATAGAAAAGAAGGAGGAAAAAAAATCAAAGAAAAGAAAATTATTTTCTTTTATGTGGGGTCCATTTCAATGTGGACAATCTCCACACTCTCCAACAAACTTGTTTTCTTAAAATTTGATTTTCATCTCTTCTTTCTATTAAAAAATGGGACCCATTTGTTTTATTTTAAAGAAACAAAAAGAGGAAAAGAAAAACAAAGTGAATAATGTTGTGCAATTGAATCACGTGGAATGCTACCAATTTTAAATCAAATTTGGTTTATTTATAAAAATAAATCCACAAGAAATAAAACTTTTATAAAGTTAACCCATAAATTAGGTTATTTGTAAAAGTGACCCTATTAAGACAAAGTCTTAATAAATAGGATCATAAATTTACGATCATGTGTCGTATTTAAATATTTATATATAAAACTGAACAAAATCAAAATATAAATTTTGTTTAGGTAGAACTACGTAAAGACTTGACGCCATTTTAAAAGGCTATGTAAGTAACTCGATATCAAGTTTAAACTATTATCGGGTACAGTCGCAAATCAAATTCAAATACTATTTTCTCAAAAGAACTACGTATGATTTGATTCCGTTTATTTTTACGGATACGTAGGAAATTTGATACAAAAGGATACATATTAAATTCAATCGCAAAATATATTTTTGACTTTTATATCAAATGAAAGTCCTAAAATTAAATTCTAAATATATCCCTTCCAGAACTACGTCATGACTTGATGTTCTTTCCGAGCTACGTAGGAAATCTAATATTGGATTCAGTCGCACCGTCCAAATAAAATCAACTCTAAAATAAATCTTGGAGTTAAACCAAAATTCTCAAATATTCATGAACTCGATATAAAGCATCTGCTCGTCGAGTTTAACCATAAAAGTCCAAACAATTAAGAACTACGTATGACTTGATTCCTATTAAAAGAATACGTAGGAAATTTGGTAAATTAAAAACCGAATTCAATCACAAAATTTAAAATATAATAAAATAAATAACCTATCACTTTTTCTTGATCATGCGCATGATAGCGGGATAAATTAAGCAACCCTTCCTAAAAGGTGAGTTTAATTTAATCATTTGATGCATGATCAAGATATAAATGTCATGCAAATGATAGTTAGATCATCATCTAGGCAACCCTTCCTAGAAGGTGGGTCGGGACTTTGATTCACCGATGCATAAAAACACCGCACGGAACTACGTGAGGCTTGATCCTCTTTAACGAGGTACGTAGGCAACCCGTCTAAAAATGAGTGCAGCCCAAATCACCAAAACTAACCAAATATCGGTATTTATATAATTTAGAATCGAAAGGGCAAAAAGAGAGGGTTGAGCTCAAATAAAATAATAAATAAAATGTGTTTTGTAAATTTGTATTCGAATAAAATATAAAAAGGTGTTTTATAAATTTGTGTACATTTTTACTCAACATATGGAAGGAATTAGGCTTGAGGTTTGGGAAATCAAATAGAATTAGCACTTATTAGATTTAAAATGATCTAGGAACCATTTCACAAGGAAATGAATCTTTGACAACTTATTTTACTCAAATCAAGAAATTGTGAGGTGAATATAATCAAGTGATGGAGGATCAATTATGCGGTTGTGGGTCTAATGAATTTGCTCTTAATATCTTGACAAATCAACAAGTAATTCAATTTCTGGTTGGACTAAATGCTTCCTTCAATTGAATAAGAACCAATAGTATTATGATGAGTCCTTCACCCAACTTGAATAACGTATATAACCTAGTTTTGGAAGAGGAAAGACGAAAAAGCATGAACTCAATGTTGCTAGTGATGTTGATGCGACAACTTTGTATTCTTAAAATAGACAGTCTAACTACAAAAATTATCAGAAGGGAAATGTTAATCAGTATCATTACGGCAAAAACAATTCATTTAGAGCAACAACTAGAATCAAATCTTTATTTTGTGATCATAGCAAAATCAAAAAGCATATCATTGATAAATGTTGGAACTTGCATGGCTATCCAACGACTACAACACCGTGGAGTTGCATTTTGTGATCATTATAAGCTTGTTGGGCATAAACTTGGTAAATGTTGAAAAATTAATGGCTATCCACCAAGTCACAAACTAGTTGTTGGGTTTTTCATGAAATATTCAAACTGCAGAAAGCCTCATCAATGATCAACTTCAACATTTATTGTCATTGTTAAAGTCAACCAAGTCCGATATCCACGAATTTGACTCCACTACTTTCCTCGATGGTAATCCAACTTACTTCTTCTCTTTTAAATTAAATCCTAAATAACCATTTGTATCATACACACCATTTTTACTCTCACTTCCATAATCATGCCTAATGCAAGAATGTTTCAGTAGCTCATGTGGACCCAATTCACTTAAATCATTCTTTGACCTTGCAAAATGTCCTACGCATCCCTGAAATCCATTTTAGTTTGTTGCCCATCCACAATCTTATCACTGACTTAACTACACATGTTGTGTTTGCTTATAATGCTTCTCTTCTTCAGGGCTCTTCGAGGAAGAACTCCGTGGTCATTGGTAGAGCATGCAGATGGATATATGTGGTGGAAAAGCTTGTTTCAAACCTAAAACATTTTGACATTTCATCCTTCTATAATAAATAAGTGGTAACTATCCTTGACAGTGTGCATTCTTGTGCCACTATCCATCATACACTCACCTCTAAAATCCGGCATTGCAACCTTGGTCATTTACCTTTTAACAAGTTACATCATATATATTTCATTGATGTAAATAATACCACGTATTCTATATGTCAAGTTTGTCCTCAAGCCAAACAACACATACAATCTTTTTCTCAAACTTTTACATGAGCTAAGCATATTTTTGATGTTATACATTAAGATACATGGGGTGCGAACCTTATTTGCAATCAACGCGTAATGGTTTATCTTATTTGTTTTTACCATTGTTGATGATCACAATAGGTGTACCTGAACCTACCTTATGGCTCACAAAAGCAATGTTTTTCCCTTCTTTAGTAATTCATCAATTGATCAAAAATCAGTTTAAAACATATGCTAAAACTATTCGTTCAAATAATGTTATAGAGTTTTTTTGCGCCACTGTTGTCCAATTATATGCTCAAGAAGTATCATTCATCAAATCAGTTTCCCTTATACTCCTCAACAAAATGGCATTGTTGAGAGAAAAATAAACACCTTCTTGAAGTTGCTAGGTCTCTATTCTTTCAAGTCAAACTCCCTCTTCCATACTGAGGAGAATGTATCCTCACAACTACATATATCACCAACACATATGTTTATCATCTGTTCTCCACAATAAGTCTCCTTTCTTCAAAAGGATCACATCAAGACGCGCCTCTAACGCCATAAAGAGCATTATGGACCATGAGGACCCTAGTAACAGCCCAACGCTAAACCCGGATAGGATCTCCAATATTCTTGTAAACCACTTCTCCGCAATCCTTAACCCTGCTGTACCTATGAACCCTCAAAAATTGTTTCCAGATTGCGCTCTCCCCTCAATCTCTTAGGAGGATGTGATCATGCTTGGTTGTGATGTTTCTCATGATGATATCAAAAACATTCTCTTCAACATTGGAGATTACAAAGTTCCCGGACCGGACGGGTGCAACGCCTACTTTTGTAAAGCCACTTGGAGCATCACTGGCAAAACCTTCTTAATCGCCATCCAGGATTCCTTCAATTCCGGAAGGCTCTCACACCATCACAATCACACCGCTATATCCTTGATTTCCAAAAGGGACAACCCCATGCTCCCCTCCGATTTTATCCCCATCTCTTGCTGCAATACCTCTTACAAAGTCATTGCAAAGATCCTCGCATCTAGGCTTAACGCTACCCTTTCCTGTAACACCCCAAATCTGATAGACTCGGGATGCTACGGACTAGGATATCACAATGGGTCCCGACCCTTAGCTTGACAACAACTTCACTGGACCTTACAACACGGCACAAATAAAAGTCAATGGAAAGAGTTTTAATGCATGATGAGTATCTATAATACAACCGAAAAACATAACTCCAGCCAAGTTCTCAAAACAACAACATGACAATGTCTGAAACTATAATAATAAAAGATAAGTGATCCCGTCCTATAATGTACGGAACCCTGGCTGCTCACTACCACCGGATCACTCGACCGCCTCCCTAACCTGCAAGACATCTACAAGCGTTATAAAACCGTTAGCTAAACATTCTTTGCATTAGAATAAAGGTAAAGGCACATAAACACATAACGAACACATACAACATGCAAGCACTCAAGTCCATTTATTATCTTCATTTACGTTATTCTTTACTAATGACACTTATTTTCTAACACGAGGGATTTCCAAACCTCGCATTTGTCCCCGTTTACCAGCAAGGAATGATAGTAATGCATCTGATCGTCTACCAGCCTAGGCTAGTCGCTGAGAACCTTCTAGCTCTCGCAAGAGCTAGACAGTGATGTCACCGGCCGTTATTATACACTTAGGTCAATTACGTAAATATATAGGTCGTCTTATTCCGGTTTCGTTGTTTAACATAACTAACACACACCATCAAAACACATTATGCTAATACAAAGAAGTCAGGTAAGTAAGCCCGTGGACTTACCAGACTCAAAGCAAAACCTGATCAAACCCTCTCAACCTCCCGTGGGAAAACATGCAACGCCTGTTCAACACAAGGAACACGGATCAAACAACACTCTAGTTAACTTGAAGTCCTTAGACTTCTAGGCTCAACATCCTCAAAAGAACAACATCACTTTAGTCAACTAGAAGTCTTTAGACTTCTAGGCTCAACATCCTCACAAGAACAACATCACTCTAGATAGATCAACATTGTCAATCCACTGCCTCAAAGGCTTCCAACATAACAACTTAGTTCCAAACCGATATCCTCAAAGATCTCAAGAGATCATGGTACAATATCACAACCAATTTTCCCTCAACTCTCACAAGATAACCCTAAGGGTCAAGCCACTACTTGGCATTCCATATCACCTATTTTAAGCCAGCCTAGCATGCCACTAAGATGGATCAAGATCAAGGAAGTGGAAAGGGAAGAAAGGAACAAGAGATCGGAGGCTTACTGGTGTAGAAACCGCCCCTGCGGTGTCAAAAAGCCGCCCCTATGGTGTGCAGGACCTAGAGTCAGCCCCTATGGGTTGTAGAGGCCGCCCCCGCGATTTACAAGATCCACCCTACAACTCACAAGATCCGCCCCCGCGGCTCACAAGATCCGTCCCCGTGGATACGGTCCAGAAACGTCAACTTCTTCGGTTCCTTGATGTGCAACAACCTTCCCATTGCCTCCTTTGATGCTGTGAACGTCTCCTAGCCTCCAACATAAGATCCTAGCCCTCCTCCACGGTCTAAGTATGCCATCAACACAATCAAATCACAAGAGGATCCTCCTTTAGGTGTATCCATAGATTCCTAACCTTCAAGTTAGCAAGAAGAAGAAGGACGAAGAAGGAAGGAACTTACCCTAGAGCACGTCTCTACAGTCCGAACTCCGTGTGATAGTCTCAAGAGAAGAGAGAAGCAAAAAGGTGGAGAATGACGTGAAGGAGATGAGGAAGAAGAAGAAGGGAGAAAATAAAGTAACGTGAAAATAAATGAGGGATAGGGAGTTAGACTGCATAAATGGGAGGGATGCCAAGAGACACAACCATAAATCGATTCTCTTCATAAAGAGGACGGAATTAAAACTGTTAGAAGATGAAAGGTTGGACGGAAAAAGCACAACTCTCGCTCTAATGTGTTACCGCCCCCGCGGGACGTCCAAGCTGCGGTCGTAGATGGTGGCGGGTGCGGGCCTTCTAAGCCGCAAGGGCGATAGCCCTTGCTCAAGGCTTCTAACGCCTCTCGTAAACATAACCGAAATTCCGGGCGTTACATTCCCTTTGTAATTGGCAATTACCAAGGAGCGTTTTTTAAGGGCTGGTCAACCAAACGTAACATTCTAATTTGCCAAGAGATCTTCAAAAAGTACAATCGTCGTCATATTTCCCCGAGATGTGCTATGAAGATTGACATATCAAAAGCTTTTGATATGATTGACCACATGTTTGTGTTAAACTTCTTTGCTAGGATGGGCTACCCAAACAATTTCATTCATCTTATTGAAGCCTGCATCACGTCCACTTCCTTCTCTATCAACCTAAATGGATTTCTAAAGGGGTACTTCAAGGGTTCTAGGGGATTGAGGAAAGGTTTCCCCCTCTCTCCTTCACTATTTGTTATAGCCATGGAAGTTATTTCTTCAATGATAAGAATCAACACAACAATACCGGACTTCAACATCCATCCCAAATGTGCTACTCCTCATCTTACTCACCTTTGTTTTGGAAGAGAACACTTGACTCCTTCGGGAACTACTCTTGCCTGCTCATTAACCTGGCTAAGTCTTCTTTATTCATTGGAGGGCTTTCATCACAGGATTGTGATCTTTTCTCTTGCTCCACTGGACTACCTCTTGGCACGCTCCCTTTCACATATCTTGGAATCCCTATTGGCAGCAAGAGGCTTAGTCTTGTGGAGTACCTCCCTCTCATCACCAAGATCACAAATAAATTTAACTAATGGAGTGCGAGGAACTTCTCGTGTGCTGGAAGAACACAAGTTATCTCTTCCATTCTCACGCCCCTACATTACTACTAGTGTTCGGTGCTCATCATCCTAACCTCTATTATGCTTAATATTCGTGGGCTCATTTGATCCTTTCTCTAGTCAGGTAAGTCCTCTAGCCCCCGTGCTCTCGTTGCCTGGAATACGGTTTTGCCTCTCAAAGAAGGAGGGTGGTCTCGGTTTTTAAGAATTATTATCCTGGAACAAGGCGTGCCTTTCAAAGCTTATCCTTGAGCTTGACCCGACAATCCAAAACCATAACCTTTGGTCGGACTGGATTAATGTGAACATCCTGAAAGGAAAGTCCATCTGGACCAATGATTTCAATTACAAGAATAGCTTCGTTTGGTGCCAAATTCTCGAAGTTCGGGATGAGATTGTGGCTTCAGTGAACGACCATAGCTTCAACAGCGTCACCACCAAACCATATGTCAACTTCTCCACCACTGCAGCCTATAATCTTTGTTGGAAGCCTTATGCCCCTCCCTCCCAACCGTCTCAGAATCATTTAGAAAGGAATGAACTTGCCAAAATGTAGTTTCATTGCATGGCTGGCCAGCCATAAATGTCTAACTACTCTTTCCAAGCTACTCTCCTGGAACCTCATCCAGGAGGATACTTGCAAGCTCTACAATCTTCAAGCCGAAGATGAGGATCACCTTTTGCATAATTGCAATTACTCTACCCTTGTGCTTGACCTCATCTAAAAATGTCTTAGAATACCCACTCCTTACCCCTACAGTCATAACATCTGGGATTGGATCAGCAAGCTTAGCGCTTAGAATAACGATCTGGCATCTCATGTTTGCATCTCCACCATCACTAGCTATATCTACTTCATATGGAAATCCCGGAATGACCTCATCTGTAATTGTTCGCTCCAAACGGTGTGTGCAAGCTTTAAATTTATAACCCTAGACTTAAGCTTAAAACAAGGATGCGAACCCGCAGTGTACGGATCAATCGTAGTAAAAAGCAAGAAAATTCCAGGGGTCGATCACAGGGACTCGGTGAAACAGAGTCAATAACGGTAGCTTCGTGAATACTAACCACAAGAGCAACTAACACAATCAAAGATGAATAAGAAGTCAATAAAGCAAACATGCAATTCTAGGGATTAAAGCATCTAGTTGTGGTTCCAACTCAAGATCTATAGATAAGCGGACAAAGCTGAGATTTTTGCGTGGGGAAGGTGTTACTAAAGTGGAATAGATCGCCGGGTAAGTCTCACTACTCACTAATCCTAAACCGTAACTCCTATTACCGGGTAAGTCTCAAGGAATCAAGATAAAGAACTATTACCTCAAACTAACACACCATCTAAGGGAATAGAATCAACCTTTACCGGGTAAGTCTCAGGCTAACTCACAAAGATGGGATGGAAGCACACTCAAACCCCAATAAAGGATAAACCTTTATTACCTACACTTATGATCGTTGGTAAACAAACTAAGGAATTACCGGGTAAGTCTCATCCTAAGCTTGCTTTGGGCCAGAAAGGTGTAATAAGAATAGGATTTGGCAAACTCTAACACTTAACTCTCAGTTATGGATCAGATAAGTCACCTCGGTCAGAAGAATTCCACCCCGGCCGAGATGTTCATCGACTGAGCGAGATGCTTAGGGTTAAGGTTAAAGACTCGAACTTTCAGGATCCTACTGGAATCTAAGATTATTCTATCATTGTTTTTCCCACAACCTTCAGCCAATCACCCTAGAATCACACAAGGAAATTAGCCACTCATCATCATTATGAAAGTATTAAAATATATATGGGAAGAAGGTGAATATTTGAACAAGAAGAATTTAAGGAAAAAGACTTCAATAACTGAATCAAATATCACAACAAAAGGGTTCCTTGGATAGCAATCCAACAAGACAAGACAACAAGTGAGGGAATTGAAGACAATCTTACAAAACCCTCCAAAAAGCTATAAAAGCTATAGACTTCAATCTTCCTTCAACCTTCAAAAAGGTTCTTCGAATCTCTCCCCATTGGAGTAGGCTGCTGTTGCTGCGTGATTTTTCGGTGTAAGCGGGGGTTGTCGTCGTAAGCGAGATCTTAGATTTGTGGAAATCCAACCCTTTTTATAGGAAAATAACCCTCCAAAGATAATAAATCTTAGAAAGATATTTTCCCATAAATATAGGTAAAATATATGATTCTGCATATCTCCTTCCTTCCAGGAGCCAAGCCCAAAAAATATAAGATCACTTTCCAATTTAAAAAGATCTCAGCCAAGAATAAAATATTCTCGCCGCGTCCTAGGTGTTCGCCTCGGTCGAGTCGGCGTCTCTGGATCACCTCGGTCGAGATGAATCTCTGGTCAACCGAGGTGAGTCACAACTGAATGTGAAATCTCTCAAAACTGGTCCAAAGTAAATCTTTAATCCATGGCTATGCTCCCTGGATGTAGCTCCAAATGACTCATGACTCCTTTTGCTCCTTTTTGATGCGAAACGTGCCATTTTACCTACAATTACAACAAAACTAGGTGTAGACCTCGATTCTCGCAAAGGTAGATGAAATGGTAGTAAAATCACATAATATACATACAAACATGCAGATTATGAAAGATAAAACGTCCAAACAAACCCCAAAATATAGACTATAATTCATGCTATCAGTAATCAAAACTTCACTCACGCAGCCACATGTGCCCATAACATCATCAACGCCACGAAGAACTACATGTCGAGTCATTGGAGAGATCAATCCCAAAACTATCTTGCATGGGCTAAGATCCTTGGCATCCACCTTTGTGATGTCGCTTAGTTTTGTTTCTTTGTTTTGATCCTGTTGTATCCTGGTCTAATTGAAAACCATGTATATTCTTCATTCTATATATATATATATATATATATATATATATATATATATATATATTAACCTTTCAAAAGAAAAAAACAATAAGTCCCCTTTTGAAGTTTTTTTTCCATAAAGTGTTAAGCTAAATTTGTGAAAGCTTTCTATTTTTCTCACTAATCTATGTAGGTATTTATAATTACATAACTTGGAGAAGAAACTTTCTATCTTCCCACTACTCAATAACCTCTATCAATGATTATTTATGACTTGAAGAAGAAATTTTTTTCATCTTCTCAATAATCAATAGAGGGTATTTATAATCGTAGTTACATTAGAAAAGAAAACTAAAAGATATACAAATATAAATAATATTATATACTAATACCCCCACAAGCTCGTGTGGGTAAAGACACGTGAAGCTTGATACGAAGTGAAATAAATCGTCCAGAACAAATCACTCGGGTGAAGATGTCATTGGTTTGACCTAGGGAGCAAATGTGACAAAAAATTATATCATCAACCTCAACTTGTTCGTGCACAAAGAAGTAGTGTTCGCTCTCACACGTATGTGTATGGTGAACGATATAGCTTTAAATTTATAACCTAAAATATAAGTCTGAAACAATATGCAAACCCGCAATGTATGAATCAATTGTAATAACAGCAAATACTCCAAGGTCGAACACAAGGACTATGGTGAATCAAAGCACGACAATTCAGGTTGTCAATTAAAAGCACAGAACAAAGCAAAGATATCAAAGATGATGTAATAATCAGATAAAGAAAATGCAGATTTTAGAGGTCAAAGACTCCAGTTGTGGTTCCGATTCAAAATCTCAAAGGATAACGTGGACAAAGCTGAGGTTTGCAAAGGGAAGGTATTTCTAAGGTGAGAATAGATCACCGGGTAAGTCTCACTACTCACTATCCCAAATCAAAGATCCTCTCACTAGTAACTCTCAAGGAACTAAGGAAAGGAACTATAATCTCAAACCAACACACCACCTAAGGGGATAGAACTTCCCTTTACCGGGTAAGTCTCAGACTAACTCTCAAAGGTAGGATGAAGGCACACTAAAACCCTAATAAAGGATAAGCCTTTATAACCTAACACTCATGATCTTGGGTATACAAGCAAAGGAATCACCGGGTACTCATCCTAGGTTTGTGTATGGACCAGGAACGGTGTAACATGGATAGGATTTGGCAAATTGGAACCTCAACTCAGATATGGATCAAAAAAGGATCGCCTCGCTCAGTTCATGTTCCATCTCGGTCGAGAAGTTCTATGAACGGACCGAGGTGAGGTGAGGTTAAGGTTTGGCTCGAGCTTTTAGTATCCACTGGGATAAAGGCTCATTCTTTCATCGTATTTCCCACAACTTTCAGCCAATAACCCTAGAATCAAACAAAGAACTCAGCCAACAATCATCATGATGATAACAATCAAATATATAAAAGGGAATCAATATTCAAACAAGAAAACATTAACACAAAGGTCTCAATAATCACTCAATCAAACAATCAAACAAACATCAAACTACATTCCACAATCACAAACCAAAAGACAACAATCAAACAATCTAAGAAAACCTTACAACTTCCTTCAAAGCCTTCAACTTTATCTTCAAAGCCAACTTCCTTCCTTCCTTGGAATATCTTCAATCTTCCAAACTAATCATCTAACTGGCCATGCTTCCATCCAGAAAATCCATCGCAATATATAGGAAAATCACTTGCCAAAAATAAAAGATCTTATGGGCCGTCCGTCTCGATCCAGCCCAACAGAGTCACCTCGGTCGAGATGGTACTGTAGCCATCCGAGTGATCATCGGCTACATGCAAATCTCTCTAATCTGGTCCAAAATCAAACTTCTGTCCAACTTCCATGGTTCCTAAGCCTTTTTTGTAGCTCCTCAATGTTCCATAATGTAGCTCCAACGACTCCTTAAATCCCTTAGCTCCATATTGCTCCAAAACATGAATTTTCCCTACAATTACAACAAAACTAGGTGTAGACCTTGATTCTTGCAAAGGTAAACAAAACAACATAATGATCAAGAATATACATCCATGCATGTAGAAACCTGCTCATCAAGGCATTCTTGCGAAAACTCAAAAATAGCATCCTTATTCAAAAGATTAGTGACCGGTTTAGATATTTTAGAGAAATCCTTAATGAACCTCTTGTACAAACCTGCATGCCCGAGAAAACTCCGCATACCCTTAAAAGAATAAGGGGGAGGAAGTTTCTCAATAGTCTCAATCTTAGGTCGATCGAACTCGATACCTCGGTTGGAAACGAGGTATCCTAGAACAATTCCTTCGCTAACCATGAAGTGACATTTCTCCCAATTCAAAACGAGATTAGTGTCTTCACAACGTTGGAGCACTAGAGAAAGGTTAGCCAAACAGTTATCAAAAGAGGAACCATATACTGAAAAATCATCCATGAATACCTCCATGATCTCCTCAATATACTCGAAGAAGATAGCCATCATACAACACTGAAAAGTGGCGGGTGCGTTACACAATCCGAATGGCATCCTCCGGTAAGCGAATGTCCCCCATGGACAAGTGAAAGTGGTCTTCTCTTGATCATCCGGATAGATAGGAATCTGAAAGAAGCCACTATAACCATCTAGATAGCAAAAATGGGAGTGTTGTGCTAACCGTTTAAGCATTTGGTCAAGGAATGGAAGAGGGAAATGGTCCTTTCTTGTGGCCAAATTCAGCTTCCTATAGTCAATGCACATCCTCCAGCCTGTAACGGTCCTAGTGGAAATCAACTCGTTGTTCTTGTTGGTCACAACGGTTATCCCACCCTTCTTGAAAACTACATGCACCGGACTCGCTCATTTTCTATCTGATATGGGAAATATGATACCTGCATCAAGCAACTTAAGAATCTCCTTCTTCACAACCTCTTTCATGATCGCATTTAACCATCTTTGAGGTTCCCGTGAAGTCTTGTGATCATCCTCCATTAGTATCTTATGCATACAAAGAGAAGGTTTAATACCAACAACATCATCAATAGTATAACCCAAAGCCTTTCTATGTTTCCTCAACACATGCATCAATTTAAACAACTCATCTTCAAAAAGAGAAGCACTAATAATGACGTGATAAGTAGAATCCGGACCAAGGAAAGCGTACCTCAAATGAGTCGGAAGTGATTTAAGTTCTAAAACAGGAGGTGCTTTCAGTGGTGGATATGTACCTTCTCTCTCCAGTGAAGAGGACTTAGACCGAAGTGATGAACCGAGATGGTCTTCAGTTGACCCCATCTCGCTTGCTTTGGAAGTTGTCTGGGTCGTAGACCGAGGTGATGGATCGAGGTGTTCTCCAAAGAAGGTCACCTCGATTGCTCCAGAAACCATTTCGGTTGAGGTACAGGAAATGTGACCGAAACCTAATGTGCTTTTTGTCCCTTGAATTAGTTTGTCGAATCCAGTTCCTGGATCTGCTTCCAATGCTTCCAAGCTTCATACATCTGCATCACACAAAACATCTACACATTCCTCCATCATACTAAAACTCAAAACTTTCTCGAGAGGATCTTTAACAAGGATAGAGCTCACCATTTCTCGAGAATCTTCTTCATCACAGATGTTGAAGATATCATCTTCCAAAGGCTCTCCTTTCATCGTAGCCAAAAGTGCAAACTCCACATGATCGCCACCAATGTTTAATGACAACTTGGCATTCTTACAATCGACGTTGCAACCTGATGTTGCGAGAAATGGTCCTCTGAGAATGATAGAAATGGGATAATCTACGGGAATGTCCAACACAACAAAGTCTATAGGTATATAGAAATTAACTAGCTTGACGGGAACGTCCTCCAAGATTCCTATGGGACGGGTAATGGAACGATCCGCCATGTATAACGTCATCTTCACGGGCTTGGGAATTCCAAGGCCGATCTTCTCACAATGTGCTAGAGGAATTATGCTCACACTAGCTCCTAGATCACAAAGTGCATCATAAGTCACATCCCCAACTTGGATGGGAATGCAAAATGAACTGGAATCTCTCAACTTAGGCGGCATTTTCTCCTTCATGATTTGAATGAGCTCCGAAGATCTAGAGATCATCCGCGCTTCTCCAAAATCTTCCAGCTTTCTCTTCCTTTACAAGATCTCTTTCAGAAACTTCCCATAGGCGGGCATCCCTAGGATAGCATCAATGAAAGGGATGTTAATATGTAGCTTATTCATAAGGTCAAGAAACTTACCAAAGTGCTTGTCTAGATGTGCCCGCGCCCTAGACTGAGGGAACGGGAGCGGAGGCTGGTAATAGGTGGTGCAACATAAACATCAGTCTTCTCTTTTGCTTTCTAGGGCTCCACCTCGGTTGGCACCTCGACCGAGGTGTTCCTCGTCTGGTTATGGTCCGACTGAGGTATTGGATTTGCAATCTTCAATGCACTGCGTATGGTGATTGCGATGACCTGCCCTTTTGGGTTGTTCTCTGTCTTTCCTTGAAGTTTACCAGGATCTCTTGATGCTTCACTAGCCTTGTTGAAAACTTGATGTTCCAAGGCTTTTTGTGCCTGCGAAAATGAGTTCATAGAATTCTCCATAGCGTTGAGCTTTATCAATATAGCTTCCAGCCCAACATCCGCTTTCTCCTTGGGCTATTGGGATGAGCTTGATGACAGCTCCTGGCTCCTCAATGGAGTAGAAGAATAAGAGGGGGGGGGGGGGTTTAAGAGCACTTTCAGCATGAGAATAAGGGTTACCGGGATTTTGTTGATTTGATCTCCAATTGTTGTTGAAATTCTTCTTGTTGTTGTTCTTCCGTGGCCCTTGATAGTTTCCTCTCCCCACATATCCAACATCTTGGTCCTTTTTTAGTTTGAGCTAACAAAAGCTCCTTCAAGGCCTTGACTTCATTGTTGAGCGTGGTGAGTTGAGCAACACTTGAATTTGTAAGACTTATATCCGGAAAGCTAACTCGCCTCGCTCCATCTTCAACTCTTCGATGGGAGTACTTCTCCATGTGTAAAGCTTTCTTCTCAATAAACTCCCAAGCTTCATGATAACACGATTTATGACGTTAGTTTAGGCACTCATTTAGATTGTTTTTCCCGTTATTCATGCATCGTTTGGCATTAGTTCATGACGTATTACGCTTAATTCATGCATGTTGTCGAGATAGATGTCTACACGAACTATTGTCGGTTTTCTAGGTATTTTGGGAGCTTTTGGAGCTTAATCGACACATTCGAGGATCACTCTTCGTGATGACAAACTTCTGGACTCAATAGGAAGCAAGCTAGGAGCAAAGGAGAACATATAAGACCTTGTTGATGCATGCCTTGCACCAACTCGTGGCTAAATGATCCAAAGGAAGCTGAACAAGCAAAACCACAACCAGAGTCAGAACCACGCCCGTCGCTTAGGCCGTGGTTTTCTCTGGACAGTTGTGACAGCTGTCCCACCATCTCCATAACCGACTCTTGCCTCTTGGTGGAGAATATAAGTGGTCATGTAGGCTGTTGGAAGGGATTCTCTCCCACACTCTCTCACAACACATCATTTCATTGGAGGCTACTCTTGGAGAGGAAGAAAACACTCTCATTTTGGGGAAGAAGAAGAAGAACACTAATCTTAGAGTTTTCATAACTTTTGAGTGATTTTGAGTGACCTTAGTTGAAGACATTTGCAAGGATTTGTAAGGAACGTTTGTTCGCTCCAAACGGTGTGTGCAAGCTTTAAATTTATAACCCTAGATGTAAGCTTAAAACAAGGATGCGAACCCGCAGTGTACGGGCCAATCGTAGTAAAAGCAAGGAATTCCAGGGGTCGATCACAAGGATTTAGTGAAACAAAGCAGGAATAGGTAAGCTATGTAATTACTAACCACAAAAGCGATTAAAACAATCAAAGATGATAAAAAGTCAATTAAGGAAACATGCAATTCTAGGGATTAAAGCATCTAGTTGTGGTTCCAACTCAAGATCTAAAGATAAGCGGACACAGCTGAGATATTTGCATAGGGAAGCTGTTACTAAAGTGGAATAGATCACCGGGTAAGTCTCACTACTCACTAATCCCAAACCGTAATTCCTATTACCGGGTAAGTCTCAAGAAATCAAGGTAAAGAACTATAACCTCAAACCAACACACCACCCAAGGGAATAGAATCAACCTTTACCGGGTAAGTCTCAAGCTAACTCACAAAGATGGGATGAAGGCACACTCAAACCCCAATAAAGGATAAACCTTTATTACCTATTGCTTATGATCTTTGGTAAACAAACAAAGGAATCACCGGGTAAGTCTCATCCTAGGCTTGCATTGAACAAGGAAAGGTATAATAAGAATAGGATTTGGCAAACTCTAACACTTAACTCTCAGTTTCGGATCATATAAGTCACCTCGGTCAGAAGAATTCCACCCCGGCCGAGATGTTCATCGACTGAGCGAGATGCTTAGGGTTAAGGATAAAGACTCGAACTTTCAGGGTCCTACTGTGATTTAAGATCATTCTATCATTGTTTTTCCCACAACCTTCAGCCAATCACCCTAGAATCACACAAGGAAATTAGCCACTCATCATCATGAAAGTAATAATCAAATATATGGGAAGAAAGAGAATAATTGAACAAGAAAACCTTAAGAGAAAGGCTTCAATAACTGAATCAATTATCAAACAAGTGTTCCTTGGATCAAAATCCAACAAGACTAACAACAATGAAGGGAATCTAAGGGAATCTTACAAAACCCTTCACAAAGCTATTAAAGCTATAAACTTTCTTCCTTCAATCTTCCTTCAACCTTCAAAAAGGTTCTTCAAATCTTTCAGCCCTAAGCGGTCTATAAGCAGATTATCGGTGGTATGCGGGATATGGATTTGTGGGAAATCCAACCCTTTTTATAGGAAAATTACCCTCCAAAGATAAGATATCTTAGAAAGATCTTTTCCCATAAAAATAGGTAAAATATATGGGCTAAATTATCTTCTTCCTTCCAGGAATCCAGCCCAAAAATATACGATCCTCTTTCTAAAAATAAAAGATCTCAGTCAAGAATAAAATATCCTTGCCGCGTCCAAGGTGTTCGCCTCGGTCGAGTCAGCTCCTCTGGATCACCTCGGTCGAGGTGACTTTGTAGTCAACCGAGGTGAATCACAACTGAATGTGAAATCTCTCAAATCTGGTCCAAAGTGAATCTCTAATCCAATTTCATGATTTCTGGATTCTTCCTTAAGCTCTTGAATGTAGCTCCAATGACTCCTTAGCTATTTTTTGATGCAAAACGTGCCATTTTACCTACGATTACAACGAAACTTGGTGTAGACCTCGATTCCCGCAAAGGTAGATGAAACGACAATATAATCACATAATATACATTCAAACATGCAGATTATGATAGAACGTCTAAACAAGCCCCAAAATATAGACAATAATTCATGCTATCAAAATACCCCATACTTAGCCCTTGCTTGTCCCCAAGCAAGTTCCGAATATAAAATACAAGATAAAATGGATTATAAGTCATGAAGATCAATAAAAAAAGTCTTTCAAAACATTTTAATGGTGTGCTACAATCATAGATCACTCTAAGAGAATACTTCATGGAATTTAAAATCAAGATATGATCAAAACATTTTATGAATATAAGAAAGTTGTTCATCTTTGCATAAAATCATAGAATGCATAATAAATCATAATCATCGAAATTAAACATGTATGATCCAGTTTAAACCACTAAGTCAATCAACAAGCTCGAGGTCTCAAGGGCTTCCCAAAAAAGGTCAAGAAACGTGTAGGGTAGGGATGTATAGAAGGTAATGTGGTGCTAGAATCCGGGAAAAGGATATCACTTCACTTTCACTTGTCTTTCAACATCATCCACCAATAAGCTTTGCTTATTTCACACTTTTCCTTTTTTACTTTACTTTTTGGGATGCATGGACAGAGGTGCACAATAACCGAAGCCTAGGAAATCAGCAATCATCAATTTCTTGAGATGCATCAAACCCTTGATGCAAATACCATGACCCGTTAGGAATATCGCTCAATCCGACTTTGGCAAGACACAAACACCCGGCTATGTGAATGGTGCCGAGTTACTCATCATCATGATTGACTTCCCTAAACCTATTTATTACTTTCTAACACTTTCACTTCTAGCCAACTTCTCAACTTTTCTTTCACCTGCTTTTCACTTTCTTGCTTCCAAATTCCTGGATAGGTAAAGGGAGGCAAATCTATATATGAGGGGCTAAGCATGATTAAGAACAAGAAGAGAAAAGAATGAATTGCCTTGGTCTTTCCAAGAAGAAAGTGAGAGAACTCATAATGTGGTGTCAACCTTCAAATTCAACATAATTTTGATAAAAACAAAGTATTAAACATGCCACAAATTTCAAACAAAGCATTTAGCAACTTAAACATATTATAAAACCTTTCAAGCATATAAAGATTTCAAAACCAGTCAGCAAACAAAATCTTCACTGAGATCACATCAAGAAAAGAAGCACAAAACGTTTCGAAAATTCGCAGTTTGGAAAACCACCTTGGTCGAGATGTTCTAAGTCAACCGAGGTGGTCAACCTCGTTTGGCCAGAACCATTCCGGTCGAGGTCAAATTTTTTTTTTCTGCCCAGTTTTTGACGTTTTTCTCAATCAAATAACCTGTATGCATGCATGTAATCTCAGATAAGCACATAAAGCAAAATAAGATCATAAATATCCGATAGAGTCAAGTGATACATCCATAGTCAGATAATACATCCGATACCCCATACTTGGGACACATTGTCCCAATGGGTCAAAATAAGTCTAGAGAAATAAAAAAAACTCACCGGAAATAGCTGAGCTCCATAATAAATAAAGAAAGAAAATCCTGCAAGCTCTCAATAATCTCGATCCGGTGGTGGTGGTGGTGGCACATACGGGTACTGGGATGGGTCAAATGGATAACCCATGACATGCTCAAACTGGATCTCCGCCATCCGTCGCTGATAGTGTTGGCCCTCTAGCATCTGATAAGTCCAGCCCTCGATCTCTCGGCGCTGGTCGTCAAATCTCTCATGGATGTCTACAGTCAGGGCAGCATAGGAGTCTATCATCTGATCGGTGAGGTCATCGATCTGACGGTGAGCATCTGGATCCCTCTGCCGGCGTACCCTACGCCTAGCGGGACGTGCTGGTGCTGCAGCCGGCTCGGTCTCAATCTCGTCATCATCCAAATCGATGACCGGCGCACTAGTCCCAGCCGTATCCGTGCCTGTATCCATAGGAACACCACCATCCTCATCATCATCAGCCTCCTCAGCCTCATCCTCCTCAGCTGGTGCAGCTGCCGCCTCTCTAGCATCCTCCATAAATGGGATCCACGCAGTCTGCAAGTAATGTGGATCAAGCACGGAGAACTGAGCTGACCATCTGATCCCCCGCGGTGCAGTCGACTCCCATGGCATCGCCACATATGGCGTAGTAAGTCCTCGGGGAACCAGTATCCTCCGAGTGATCATCTCCTGAAGTCCAAGCGGCTTGGCAGCTGCCACCATGGTACAAGCACTGAGGTCCATATCCATGTAACTCGCTATATGAGTCACAATACCTCCACAACAGATGTCGCTCTTCGCCTTTGCCTTGATCTTATGCAGATCCTCTGCCAGCATCAATCCAAAGTCCGGAACTCATCCGGTCACCATGCAGTATAAACTAAGAAGCTTGCCCTGTCTGACCTTCTGGGGTATCTCAGTTGGCGCCAGAAGAGTCTCACTGAAGATCCTGTGGGCCAATCTAAAAGCAAGATGGAATATAATCCTCTCCCTGGAATCTCCAAGTCTCCATCTATCAACATGCTCAATCACGTGAGTTATCTGTCCCCAGAACTCCCTAGCTACAACTCGAGAGGGAAAATCAGCAACTGTCGGGATCGGGAAGCCAAAGATATCCCGCCAGTGATCTAAAGGAACCAAGTAGTTCCGGTTCATCAACCGGTACTTCACGGCGCGCTCGGTAGGCAGGTAGGTAAAGGAGCTGACAAACTCCAGGGTCGGCTCTAGATAGGCCGGAGCTCTGATCTCTGTGAACTGCTCCAGCCCCACAGTAGAAATCATACGCCTCAAATCATCATCGACATAGAGGCAGTCAAAAGCTGAAATGTCTAGGAAGCGGGGTGCAATCACTGGACGGGCCGCTATGCGGTCATAATCGACCTGGTGTCTCTCGTGGATCACTGGTCTAGTACGGCGGGAGGAAGAAGAAGGGGAAGGAGAAGATCTGTCCCTCACAACCAACTGTCTCTCAGAACTCATCTTTCTGTAATCTGTCAGGTCACCTCGGTTGCTTTGACAACCCTGTAGAACACCTCGGCCGAGGCACAGGCCGACTGGACCGAGGCGAAGAGCTGTCCGATCGATTCCCTCAAAAATCCAGTTCTTTTCCCCCAAAATCACTACCACAGGTTCCTATGGGGTACTTAATCTGTTTCTCAGCAAATGTAGGGGCAACCAAAGCCCAGAACGAGAGAAATCAGTAGTGAAAGACGAAGTTAGGGTTTATTCGATTTTTACCCCGATTTGGTCGATTCGGCTCGTTCTTTCTACAGATTAGTGCTTGCAATACGATCCTCGACGCTTTCCTCTCAATTTAGAAGCAAGAATCGTCGAAAATGAGCGAAGAACGGGGGAACGAGGTGGAATTTGCGCCGCGGTCGAGAAGAGGGTAAAGAGAGGAGAGAGAATTCTTCAGCCCTTTTTATACCCTTTTCTGGAACTGCTGTCACCTCGGTCGAGATGGTCTCGACTGGACCGAGGTGTACGGACCGAGGTGGATCTTCAAAAACCCTAGTCGCCTCGGTTGCTCAAGAATCATCTCGGTCGAGGTGCTGTAACAGCAACCGAGATGTGTTTCAGTCAAACTCCGTCTTCTCAAATTCTCGAACTTTTGTCCTTCCAGTTGTGCTCCTGGGTTGTATTCCTTCCTTAGATGTCACATGTTGTCTGTCTAGGACGCCAAAAACAAAACAAAGCAAAGCAAAAGCAAACTATCTAAAGCTAGACTAGAAACGGGGAAAAGAAAGCAATACCTTGGGTTGCCTCCCAAGAAGCGCTTGATTTAAGGTCGCTAGCTGGACCGTACGGCATCTCTCAAACGAGGTATAGCGGTGCAACCTCCTCAACCGGAACTTCCGGTTTGTATTTCTTAAGTCTATGACCGTTGACCTTGAAGATTCCACTCATTTCGCCCCAAATCTCAACTGCACCATGAGGGAAAACATGTTTCACAACATAAGGTCCGGTCCATCTAGATTTCAACTTACTTGGAAAGAGTCGGAGGCAGGAATTGAAGAGTAGAACTAAGTCTCCTTCTTTAAGCTCCTTAGGGATGATGCGCTTGTCATGTCATTTCTTCGTCCTTTCTTTATAGATTTTGGCATTCTTATAAGCGTTCAAACGCAGCTCCTCCAACTCGTTGATATCCAATAGCCGCTTCTCGCCGGCTTCCTTGATGTCGAAGTTCAACCATTTGATCGCCCAATATGCCTTGTGTTCTAACTCAACGGGCAAATGACAAGATTTCCCATATACCAAATTATAAGGGGTGGTACCAATGGGAGTCTTGAATGTGGTCCTGTAGGCCCAAAGAGCGTCGTCCAACTTCATGGACCAATCCTTCCTCGTCCTAGAGACGGTCTTCTCCAAGATTGCTTTAATTTGTCTATTCGAGATCTCGACTTGTCCACTAGTTTGAGGGTGATAAGGGGTTTCTACCTTGTGGGTCACCCCATACTTTGATATAAGTGCTTTAAACTTCCGGTTGATGAAATGCGTCCCTCCATCGTTGATGATGATGCGTGGAGTCCCAAAACGTGGAAAGATAGTCCTGTTAAAGAACTTCACAACCACCATGGCGTCATTAGTGGGAGAAGCAATGGCTTCAACCCATCTAGAGACGTAGTCGACTGCTAGAAGAATATAGAGGTTTCCTCCGGATGATGGGAAAGGTCCCATGAAATCTACTCCACATACATCAAAAATCTCAACTTCTTGTATGTTATTGAGTGGCATCTCATTCCTTCTAGATAAGTTCCCTGTTCTTTGGCATGCATCACAAGAGACAACGAACGTTTGCACATCCTTAAATAATATGGGCCAAAAGAAACCGGAACATAATACCTTAGCGCATGTCTTGTTGGCGCTAGCATGCCCTCCACAAGGAAGTGAGTGACAATGCCGTATGACGCTATTAACTTCATCTTCCGGAATGCATCTTCGAAGCATCCTATCCGGCCCGCGCTTGAATAGCAGCGGTTCATCCCAGTAGTAATGGCGTACGTCCTTGAAGAATTTCTTCCTTTGAGCGTACGTTAATCCGGGTGGTATTTCCTGGCAAACAAGATAATTAACAATATCAACATACCAAGGTCCTTTATTATCAGAAATTTGGTGGAGAGAATGTTCCACCAACTGAGTATGTATGTCAGAGAAGGGAGTAAGAAGTTTGTTATTTTCAGTAGTCTTAGTTGACATCATCTCGCTTTCGATCTCGGTCGAGGTCCAGAGAGGTTGACCGAGATGTTCTTCAGCCACCTCGCTTGGTCCAGAAAGTGCCTCGGTCGAGGTACTGCAATTGGAACCGAAACTGGAGATCTTCTTCTCCAGGATTAGTCTTTCAGTTTTAGCTCCTGGATCTTCTTCCAGTGCCTTTAAGCTCCGTATATCTGCATCACAAAAAGCATCTATACCTTCCTCCATTAAGCTAAAGCTAATAACTTTTTCAAGTGGATCTTTAATAAGGATAGAGCTCACCAATTCTCTTGATTCTTCTTCATCATAGATGTTGAAGATATCATCTCCTAGTTGCTCTCCTTTCATAGCCGCAAGTAATGCGAATTCCACTTCATCTCCGCCAATGTTGAACTTCAGCTTGGCGTTCTTACAATCCACATTGCAACCCGAAGTTGCTAGAAATGGCCTCCCGAGAATAATAGGAACGGGATAATCTGCGGGAATGTCAAGCACAACAAAGTCTATAGGTAAATAGAAGTTACCTAACTTGACCGGAATGTCTTCCAATATGCCCACGGGATGGGTAATGGAGCGGTCTGCCATGTATAATCGTATCTTCACCGGCTTGGGCTCTCCAAGACCGATTTTAACACATAGCTCCAGCGGAATGATGCTCACGCTGGCTCCTAGATCACATAAGGCTTCATAAGTGACATCCCCAACTTGAATGGGAATGCAAAATGAGCCGGGATCTCTCAATTTGGGTGGTATCTTCTCCTTCTTGATTTGAATGAGCTCCGAGGATTTAGATGTCATCCTTCCTTCACCAAAGTCTTCCAACTTCCTCTTCCTTGACAGAATCTCTTTCAAGAATTTCCCATAGACGGGCATCCCTAGAATAGCATCAAGGAAAGGAATATTATTGTGTAGTTTATTCATCAAGTCAAGGAACTTACCAAAATGCTTGTCTAGATGTGCTCTGGCCCTTGACTGGGGGAATGGAAGTGGTGGTTTATAAGCAGGAGGTGGAATATAAACTTCAGTTTTCTCCTCTGCTTTCTGTGGCTCCACCTCGGTTGGCATCTCGGCCGAAGTGTTCTTCGTCTGTACCTGGACCGAGGTGGTCTTCGTCTGTACTGGCACCGACCGAGGCACTGGATCTGTAGTCTTCAATCCACTCCTCATCGTTATGGCCATAATTTGGACCTTAGGGTTGCTTTCCGTTCTTGCTGAAAGCTTCCCTGGATCTCTTGGCGTTTCATTTGCCCTACTAGCAAGTTGTTGTTCAAAGGCTTTTTGTGCCTTCGAAAATGACGTCATAGATGTCTCCATAGCGCTAAGCTTGATCAAGATGGCCTCCAGCACTGCGTCTTTCTTTTTCGGCTGGGACGAACTTGATCCTTGCTCTTGGCACTTCAATGGAGTAGATTAAGAAGGAGAAGAGAGGAAAGGATTAGAGGAATCGTTCGAATTGGAGTTAGAATGATTGTTACCCGAATTTTGGTTGTTTGCCCTCCAATTATTGCTGTTGGATCCTCTATTATTGTTGTAGTTGTTGTTCCGGGAACCGTTGTTGTTGTTACGGTATCCATTGTTGTTCCTTGATCCTTGATCTTCCTTCTTGGTTTGATCAACTAAGAGTTCCTTCAATTGCTTCACGTCATTCTTCAAAGACGTGAGTTGATTGTTGTTAGGCGGAGCATCTTGAAAGTTGACTCTTTTAACTCCACCTTTAGCTCCTTGGTGGGAGTATTTCTCCATGTGTAAAGCTTGCTTCTCTATGAACTCCCAAGATTCGTCAATCGCCATGTCCATGAATGTACCGGCAGATAGTAGTTGAAGGTTGAACTGAGTGCTTCCGTCCAGTCCCTTGAAGTATATCTCCAACAACTCTATCTTTGGAATCCCATGATGTGGGCAATCCAAAAGAATATCTTTAAATCTCTCCCATGACTTGGACAAGCTCTCCTTGTCCTTCATGATAAATGCATTAATCTTCCCTCTCATTTCAACGGTTTTAATGGGGGGAAAGAATTTAGTCAAGAATTCCGTAGTCATCTCCTCCCAAGTATTGATTTTTCCTGGAGGAAGAGATTGATACAAAGTAAGAGCTCTATCTTTCAAAGAAAAGTAGAAAGGCCTTAGCTGGTAGTTGTTGTTTTCCAGCCTTGAAGGTCTCAAGGTCTCCATCAAGATCTCATAGTTCTGTAGATGTTGATGCGGAGATTCCCTCTCTAGCCCTCCAAACTGACATTGGCGAATCATGGAAAGAACTTGCGGTTGAAGCTCATAATCATGGTCCGATGGATCTCCTAGGTTGACTCCTTGACGCCTCAGTTGTTGATTGGGGTCCATTCTCTGCCCTAGGGTTTATGGAATACCTGCAAAAAGAACGTCTCGGACTGGCATCCGAGGTGGAAGTATCTCGGCCGGGGCAACATGTACTGGATTCTGCCTCGGTCGAGGATCTGGAATAGGGTCTTGCCTTGGTCGAGGATCTGGAATAGGGTCTTGCCTCGGTCAAGGATCTGGGTTCGGTCGAGGTAGATACTGGTCTCGTAAAGCCGCCATATCTGCTTCGATCGCCTCAGTCCTTGCGCGAGTTTCTTCCTTTTCCAGTCTCAGCTCTTCTTTGCTGAGGCGTAACTGTTCTAACGCCTCCTTCAATTCGGCCTCAAGATCACGATTGTCTTGGTTGGCCATCTTCGCTTCTTTCAAGCATCTATTGTATGTCTTTTCTGGTTTGGGATCGTAAGGAACGATTTCCTTTCTAGCGCGGGTTCTTCGCATAAACCTAAGAAAAAGAACCAGCGAAAGTCACTCAAGTAGAGTGGTTAGTAGAAACAGGGGGCAAGTGCCCCAAAAGCGTACCGTAACCGGCTCGGTCTAGACCAAGTCCCCGGCAACGGCGCCAATAACTTGTTCGCTCCAAATAGTGTGTGCAAGCTTTAAATTTATAACCCTAGATGTAAGCTTAAAACAAGGATGCGAACCCGCAGTGTACGGGCCAATCGTAGTAAAAGCAAGGAATTCCAGGGGTCGATCACAGGGACTTAGTGAAACAAAGCAGGAATAGGTAAGCTATGTAATGACTAACCACAAAAGCGATTAAAACAATCAAAGATGATAAAAAGTCAATTAAGGAAACATGCAATTCTAGGGATTAAAGCATCTAGTTGTGGTTTCAACTCAAGATCTAAAGATAAGCGGACAAAGCTGAGATATTTGCATAGGGAAGGTGTTACTAAAGTGGAATAGATCACCGGGTAAGTCTCACTACTCACTAATCTCAAACCGTAATTCCTATTACCGGGTAAGTCTCAAGAAATCAAGGTAAAGAACTATAACCTCAAACCAACACACCACCCAAGGGAATAGAATCAACCTTTACCGGGTAAGTCTCAGGCTAACTCACAAAGATGGGATGAAGGCACACTCAAACCCCAATAAAGGATAAACCTTTATTACCTATTGCTTATGATCTTTGGTAAACAAACAAAGGAATCACCGGGTAAATCTCATCCTAGGCTTGCATTGAACCAGGAAAGGTATAATAAGAATAGGATTTGGCAAACTCTAACACTTAACTCTCATTTTCGGATCAGATAAGTCACCTTGGTCAGAAGAATTCCACCCCGACCGAGATGTTCATCGACTGAGCGAGATGCTTAGGGTTAAGGATAAAGACTCGAACTTTCAGGGTCCTACTGTGATTTAAGATCATTCTATCATTGTTTTTCCCACAACCTTCAGCCAATCACCCTAGAATCACACAAGGAAATTAGCCACTCATCATCATGAAAGTAATAATTAATTATATGGGAAGAAAGAGAATAATTGAACAAGAAAACCTTAAGAGAAAAGCTTCAATAACTGAATCAATTATCAAACAAGCGTTCCTTGGATCAAAATCCAACAAGACTAACTACAATGAAGGGAATCTAAGGGGATCTTACAAAACCCTTCACAAAGCTATAAAAGCTATAAACTTTCTTCCTTCAATCTTCCTTCAACCTTCAAAAACGTTCTTCAAATCTTCCAGCCCTAAGCGGTCTATAAGCAGATTATCGGTGGTATGCGGGATATGGATTTGTGGGAAATCCAACACTTTTTATAGGAAAATTACCCTCCAAACATAAGATATCTTAGAAAGATCTTTTCCCATAAAAATAGGTAAAATATATGGGCTAAATTATCTTCTTCCTTCCAGGAATCCAGCCCAAAAATATAAGATCCTCTTTCCAAAAATAAAAGTTCTCAGCCAAGAATAAAATATCCTTGCCGCGTCCAAGGTGTTCGCCTCGGTCGAGTCAGCTCCTCTGGATCACCTCGGTCGAGGTGACTCTGTAGTAAACCGAGGTGAATCACAGCTGAATGTGAAATCTCTCAAATTTGGTCCAAAGTGAATCTCTAATCCAATTTCATGATTCATGATTCTTCCTTAAGCTCCTGAATATAGCTCCAATGACTTCTTAGCTCCTTTTGCTGCTTTTTGATGCAAAACGTGCCATTTTACCTACGATTACAACGAAACTTGGTGTAGACCTCGATTCCCGCAAAGGTAGATGAATCGACAATATAATCACATAATATACATTCAAACATGCAGATTATTGAAGATAGAACGTCTAAAGAAGCCCCAAAATATAGACAATAATTCATGCTATCAACGTTTTGGACCTTCTTTTGAGGGTAGTAAGTCTTTCTTAAACTCATATTCAGCTTAATTTTCTTGTTCTACTTGTTTCATTTCTCTTTCATTTCATTTTCTTTCTATGGAAGCCATAAATGTTTGCTTGTTGAGTTTGAATGTTAAAATGCATGTTGTTGGCTAATTAGTTGAGATTCTAGGGTAAAGGAATGATAGTTATGGCTTGGACTATGATAGAATAGACTTAAACGTACCTTTGAATGATTTGTTTGCTGGAACCTAACTATTGTTACAAACCCTTTCCACGGCCGTGATTTAGGAAGATCTGCCCGTGGTTTTGTCTGTTGTGCTTGTAATGACGAATCTGAATGTTAGGATGTTAGATTGTTGAAATCCTAGTGTTTGTTTAGCTTAATCTAGCCTAGGGTGACCTAATGCTATCAAACTAAGTGAGGGAAGAGACCTACCCGGTAATTCTCGATCTTAGATACCCAAGATGATGAACTCTAGGTAGTAGTAAGCTTCACAAGCCGCTATTGGACTGATTGCGCTAGGATTGATGTTTAGGACTTGCCTTCCCGAGACTTACCCGGTAAGGAGAGGTTAGTTCCCTAGATAACAATCCGGTTTGTGTAGAATTCCAAACCTTAGGCTCCTAGAGACTTACCCGGTGATAGGACCTTAGGTGCGAGATTAGTGGACCATGAGACCTACCCGGTGATTGATCCTATTTGAGAAACACCCTTTCCCAGCATACCATAGCTAGTCCAAGGTTGATTAGAAGCTTGAGTCCAATGCCATAACCGGAAGTCCTACCCTCTAGAATCCGCCTTTCTCTCTTTGATCACATATCTTGTATTTGTGTTGCTTATTTGTGTTGCTAGCTTGATTTGTTAGTTTGTTTTATAATCTTGCATCATTCGTGATCTTTGTTTGATCACCACAAAAACCAAACCCAAAAATATTATGATTTTTATTTCTTTATTTCCTTCTTCTCTTCTTCACTAGATTTGCACTATACTTGGTCACTTGCTTGATTCAATTCTCACCTTAGTCTTGGTGTTCGACCTCGGAATACTATCCTTACTACAAAACGTCCCATACACTGTGGGTTCGCTAGGAGTTAGGAAAAATATATCGAGTTATAAATTTAAGACTTTTGTGCTAAACAACCTTAGTGTGACAAGTTTTTGGCGCCGTTGCCGGGGAACTGGGTCTAGATTGAATCATTAGTGTGATTGTTTATAGTGTAGGTATTTCTTGTTGCTTTTGATCTTGTTTAGTTTGTGTCTTTGAATTTTCAGGACATCTCTCACTCTTTAGGTGTATGCGAAGATCTTGTGGCAAGGATTTAGCTCCATTCGATCCCGAACCGGAGAAAACCCATAAAACTAGATCCAAGAGCATTAGAAAGAGGAAGGAGATGGCCGGAAGAGATCTCCAAGCTGAGTTAGATGGAGCCTTAGAGCAAATTAGGCTAAGGGATGAGGCCTTGGGGAATGAGAGGAGACTTGCAAATGAGAGCCAAGAAGCAACTAGGAGGGAAATTGAAGAGATTAGACAAGCTCTTGTACAAAGAGACCTTAATCGTCAACAACCTCCACCACCACCGCAGCCGGCAGTCAATATTCGGGTTATGCCCATTGCTATTGAGGAGCCACAAACGTTGGGGCAACGTATGGATCCGGCTCAAAGAGTGCACCGTCCGGGTGTTAACTTAGGAGATCCCGCAACCCATGATTACGAGCTCCGTCCTCAAGTTCTACAAATGATCCGGCACAATCAATTTGGAGGGATGGAAGGAGAGTCTCCTCATTAACACTTGATGAATTATGAGATCTTGATGTAGACTCTAAGGCCACCTAGATTGGAGAAATACAACCATCAGCTTAAGGCTTTTTCCTTCTCACTTAAGGATAAAGCCTTGGCTTGGTATCAATCCATTCGGCAAGGGCGAGTGAGTACTTGTGAGGAGATGACAACCGAGTTCTTGATGAAGTTCTTCCCACCTTCCAAGACTACCGAGATAAGAGGGAAGATCAATGCCTTCATCATGAAGGATAGAGAGAGCCTATTCAAATCTTGGGAGAGGTTCAAGGACCTTCTCCTAGATTGTCCACACCATGGAATACCAAATATAGAGCTATTGGAGATATATTTCAAGAGGCTTGATGAGGATAGTCAATTCAAGCTCTAATCGCTTTCCGGAGGAACATTCATGGAGAAGAATGTGGATGAGGCTTGGGAGTTTGTAGAGAAGCAAGCTTTGGTGATAGAGAAGTACTCCCATAGGAAGAGTGATGGGATAAAACCGGGCGTTTACGAAGTAAGTGAAGTCACCATGAGCAACTACAAACTCGATGCAATCAACAATGAGCTTAAGTCCTTGAGGAAATTGTGTGCCACAACTTTGAAGAGTCAAGCAAATCCTCAAGTGAAAGTGCAAGCAAATTTGTCTTCCAAGGAGGAAGATGTTAACTACATTGGAAGGGGTAACTTCAACAATTATCAAGGCCATAGGAATTTCAACAACAACAGCCGGCAATACAACAATTACCGGCCTAACCACAACCATCCCGGGTTCTCCTATTCTAACCCGGATGGAGCCTTGAACCCTCCAGCTTCCACAAGCGCAACACCACCACCTAAGGCTTCACAAGAGCCTCCACCCGGATTTACTCAACCTCCAAAGGATAGAACTGAGATGATGTTTGAGCAATTGCTAGGAAGGTTGAGTGGACTTGAGAGCACGGGGTGACATCTATTTCGAAGGCTCAAAAGGTGCTAGAAGCACAAGTGTTCCAAAAAGCGGGTGAAGCACAAAGAGATCCGGGAAAGCATCCCGGAAGAACCGAGGAAAACCCAAGAGGCCAAGTGTTGGCCATTACCACAAGGACTGGGTTGAGCATGAATGATCCCTTGCCTAAGGGGAATGACAAGGGAAAGCAAGTAGTAGTGAAGGAAGAAATATTGCAAGAAGAAGGAGGCAAGAGCAAGGATGATGAGCCAACATATGTGGCACCACCTCCATACAAGCCACCACTACCATTTCCACAATCACGAGCAAGAGCTCTTATGGATAAACATTTCGGTAAATTCCTTGAACTCATGTCTAAATTGCATATTAACATTCCGTTCATGAATGCTATTCTAGGTATGCCGACCTATGGAAAGTTTTTGAAGGAGATACTCTCCAACAAAAGGAAGTTGGAGGAGTATGGGGAAGTGAGAATGACAAAGAGATCTTCCGAGTTGATTCAAACTATGAGGGAGGAGATGCCTCCTAAGCTAAGAGATCCGGGATCTTTTTGTGTACCAATTGGAGTTGGAGAGGTGCAATATGAAGCCCTATGTGATATTGGAGCAAGTGTAAGCATTATCCAGCTTGCACTTTGCAACAAGGTTGGGCTAGGAGAGCCAAAGCCGGTCAAGATGACCCTCTACATGGCGGACCGATCCATCACTCACCCCGTAGGAATCTTAGAAGACATACCGGTGCAGCTCAGGAAGTTCTATGTGCCCATTGATTTTGTTGTCTTGGACATCCCGGCGGACTACCCGGTTCCTATCATTTTGGGAAGGCCATTCTTAGCCACATCCGGATGTTTAGTGGATTGCAAAAATGGAATCCTCTCCTTCAACATAGGAGAAGAGAACATCAAGTTCAAGCTATCCACAATGATGAAGGGGCCAACCCTTGGTGAAGATGTTTTCAACATTGTCAAGCAAGAAGAGTCTAGAGAAGTTGTGAGCTCGATCTTGATCAAGGATCCCTTGGAGAAGGTTCTTAGCTTGAGTTTGATGGAGGAAGGAGTTGAGGATGATTGCAATGAAGAAATCAAGGCTTTGGATGCATTAGAAAAGGAGACAAGTGGTGAATTTGAAGTGCACGAAGATGTGCTGAAATGCAGAGGAAACCACGGCCTGGCACCTGGAACCACGCCCGTGGTTATACCCGTGGAAGTCTCTGCAATGTCCAGAAGTGCCAGTTTCTCAAATTCCATGCCCGTGGTTGTGCCAGAGGCCGTGGTTTTACCCATGGTTTCTCCAAAAAGTGCCTTAGTTGTTGATCAAGCTTCAAGGAGTCTTGGAGAGTGTTCCATGGCTTTGGATTCATCTCAAACTACATTGTATGGATTGTCTCCGACCGATAAAGGTCCTCCTAAACTTGAACTTAAACCTCTCCCTTGTCATTTAAAGTATGCTTTCTTGGTTCAAATACTACTTATCCGGTGATTGTGAATGCATCTTTGAATGATGATGAACTTGATAGATTGTTGCATGAGTTAAAGTTGCATAGAAAAGCTATTGGTTACACCATTGATGACTTAGTTGGCATTAAACCTTATCTATGCATGCATAAAGTCTTAATGGAAGATAACCATAAACCTTAAATTGAACCTCAAAGAAGATTAAACCCTATCATGAAAGAGGTAGTCAAGAAAGAGATCCTTAAATTGCTAGATGCGGGAATCATTTTCCCGATTTCGGATAGTAAGTGGGTTAGTCCCGTACATGTTGTTCCTAAGAAGGGTGGGATGGCCGTAGTAACTAATGAGAACAATGAACTAATGCCTACTAGGACGGTTAAGGGGTGGAGGATGTGCATTGACTATAGGAAACTAAATGTGGCCTCTAGGAAAGATCACTTCCCTCTTCCTTTCATTGACCAAATGCTAGAGAGATTAGCTTAACATTCACACTTTTGTTACTTAGATGGTTATAGCGGGTTTTTCTAAATCCCTATTCACCCGGATGACCAAGAGAAAACAACATTCACATGTCCTTGGGGAACATTTGCATATAGGAGAATGCCATTTGGGTTGTGTAATGCACCCGCCACCTTTTAAATGTGTATGATGGCTATCTTTTCTGAATATATTGAAAACATCATGGAAGTGTTTATGGATGATTTCTCGGTGTATGACTCTTCATTTGATGATTGCTTAGCTAACTTGTCTTTGGTGTTGAAAAGATGTGAGGAAACTAACCTCGTTTTGCATTGGGATAAATGCCACTTCATGGTAAGTGAGGTTGATAGGGCCAAGATAGAAACAATAGAGAAGTTGCCACCACCTACCTCGATGAAGGGGGTAAGGAATTTCTTAGGGCATGCCGGTTTTTACCGGAGATTCATAAAAGATTTCTCTAAAATTTCTAAGCCTCTTACTAACCTACTAATGAAAGATGTTGAGTTTGTTTTCTCCAAGGATTGCCTTGAAGCTTTTTGTATGTTGAAGAATGCTTTGATCTCCGCCCCTATCATGCAACCTCCGGAATGGAGCCTACCGTTTGAGATCATGTGTAACGCGAGTGATGTGGCCGTTGGGGCTGTTTTGGGACAAAAGAAGGATGGGCTTACCCATGCCATCTACTATGCTAGCAAGACGCTAGATGATGCCCAGCTCAATATGCTACCACCGAGAAGGAGTTGCTAGCGGTTGTGTATCAATTTGAGAAGTTCCGCTCGTATCTTTTTGGAGTGAAGGTCATTGTGTATACGGATCATGTTGCGATCCGATATCTCCTTACAAAGAAGGATGCCAAGCCTCGCTTGATTCGGTGGATCCTTCTCCTCCAAGATTTTGATTTGGAGATCCGGGATAAGAAGGGGTCCGAAAATTCTGTGGCGGACCATCTTAGTAGGCTACCACCATTGGAGATTGAAAGAGATGACATCCCGATTGATGATACATTCCGGGATGAGCAATTGCAATTGATGGAAGAGTGCTTGCTTCAAGTGTCTAGAGGGGGTGAGCCATGGTATGCGGATATAGTGAACTATCTCATGTGTGAAGAAGTGCCACCCGGTTTGTCGTATGCCCAAAGGAAAAAGTTCTTCAAAGATGTGAGGCATTACTATTGGAGTGAACCACTCTTGTTCAAGAGAGGGCCGGATGGGGTCTTTAGGAGATGTGATAATACGATTTATGACGTTAGTTTAGGCATTCACTTAGATAGTTTTTCCCTTTGATCATGCATGGTTTGGCATTAGTTCATGACGTATTACGCTTAATTCATGCATATTGTCGAGATAGACGTCTACACAAACTATTGTCGGTTTTGTAGGTATTTTGGGAGCTTTTGGAGCTTAATCGATACATTCGAGGATCACTCATCGTGAAGACATACTTCCGGACTCATTAGGAAGCAAGCTAGGAGCAAAGGAGAACACATAGGACCTTGTTGGTGCATGCCTTGTACCAACTCGTGGCTTAATGATCCAATGAAGGCTGAACAACCAAAACCACGGTCATTGGCACTTCCACACCCGTGGAATTAGGCCGTGGTTCTCTTTGGCCAGCTGTGACACCTGTCCCACGTTCTTCATAACCGACTCTTGCTCCTTGATGATGGATATAAGCATACTGTTGGAAAGGATCCTCTGCCACACTCTCACACAACACATCATTGGATTGGAGGCTACTCTTGGAGAGGAGGAAAACACTCTCATTTTAGGGAAGAAGAAGAACAACATTCACCTTAGAGTTTTCATAGTTTTTGAGTGATTTTTGAGTGAGCTCGTTGAAAGCATTTGCAAGGATTTGTAAGGAACGATTTGGACCTTCTTTTGAAGGGTTGTAAGTCTTTCTTAAACATATATTCAGCTTGGTTTACTTGTGTTTACTTGTTTCTCTTCTCTTTCATTTCATTTTCTTGCTATGGAGGTTATGAATGTTTGCTTGTTGAGTTTGAATGTTAAAACGCTTGTTGTTGGCTAAATAGTTGTGATTCTAGGGTAACGGAATGATGGTTATGGCTTGGACTATGATAGAATAGACTTAAATGTATCATTGGATGAATTGCTAGTCTCAGGATTGATTAGAAGCTTGAGTCCAATGCCATAACCGGAAGTCCTAACCCCTAGAATCCGCCTTTCTCTCTTTGATCACATATCTTGTGTTTGTGTTGCTTATTTGTGTTGCTAGCTTGATTAGTTAGTTTGTTATATAATCTTGCATCATTCGTGATCTTTGTTTGATCACCACAAAAACCAAACCCAAAAATATTATGATTTTCATTTCTTTATTTCTTTCTTCTCTTCTTCACTAGATTTGCACTATACTTGGTCACTTGCTTGATTCGATTCTCACTTTACTCTTTGTGTTCGACCTCGGAATACTATCCTTATTACAAAACGTCCCATACACTGTCGGTTCGCTAGGAGTTAGGAAAAATATATCAAGTTATAAATTTAAGACTTTTGTGTGCAATACAATTCTAGCGTAACAAATTTTTGGCGCCGTTGCCAGGGAAAAACTAAGTGAATGCCTAAACTAACGTCATAAATCGTGTTATCAAAATACCCCATACTTAAGATTTAATCGTCCGTGAGCAAAGTCCAACTATAGGCTAGGAGATGAAATGAATTATGAATGCATGAAAAACATAAAATCTTTTTTGGGATTGTGCTTCTAAAATCGGATCACCTTCATAGTCATGTTTTATAGCAATGGACAAGCAATCATGTATCAAATGAATGAAGGCATGGAAAGACAATTATACTTAACTCGAAAACATGCATGAAAGGTGAAAACGAAGAAGTCAAGATGATCATGAGTATATCCAATCTAGATCACTAAGTCTTACACACATGCAAATAGGTCACAAGGACTTAGGAAAGAAGAAGCCAAGAAACGTTGTGAATAGGTGGGAATTTTTCTAGGTCATGTGATGCTAATCCGGGAATAGAACTAACTCCACAATTCACATTTTTTTATCAACTTCCCACAAGTGTATGTTTTTCTCCTTATTTTTCTTTCTTTTCTTTTTCTTTCACTTATTTTTGAGGCAATGGTATTGGTGTACAAAAGCCGAAACCTAGGTGATTAGCGGGCCTCGGGCTTTTTAATTTTTCGAGGTGCTCCACACCGGGCACACATACCAAAGCTCGTTAGGACTATCGGTTTACCCGACTTTGGCAAGGCACAAACACCCGATATGTGAATGGTGCTGAGTTACTCGTCATCAAAACCAACGTCCCCAAACTTATATTTTTGTCTACACTTTCACAACAATTTCAGCACTTCATTCACAACATTCATTCATCAACAACTTCACCCGACAATTGCTTTTCACACACTCAACACACTAGCATGCTCCTATTCCCGGATGGGTCAAAAGAGGTCAAATTTTGTATTAATTGAGGTGCTCAAACAACATTATCAAGATGAGAAGTAGAGGGAGATGAATTTCCTCAATCATTCCTAGATGATGTGCAAGAACTAGCATGTAATTTCGACCTTCAATCGTCAATCCAATCAAGGCAAGCATCATAATCACAAAGCATACATGGGATTCCAGATACGTATTTCAAGTCCACATATGCATACATCATTCAACACATGAGGCCATCCATAGTCAATTCACTAAACAATCTCATCATGAGGGTCATATCCAAACTTAGAAGCACTAAAAAAAATTTAAATTTTCTGATTTTTTTTTGAATTTTTCGAAATATATATGTACAAAGCAATAGCTAATAAAACATGTGACAATATGAAACTATCCTAGATGCAATCATGCAAATGATCATGGGAACCCCACCCCATACTTAGAATCACATTGTCCTCAATGCGCAAATCAAGTAAAGAAGAGTGAAAGAGGGTCCTCACAATGTAAAAGCGGTTTGCTTTGGTATTTTGGTTCACTCAAGTGGAGTGATGGTGAATGATCTATCAAAGGTGGTAGAGAGCTCTTAATGTTCATCATGGCGTCGGGACCCGCGCTAGGCACCGCTAGCCGTCCAAGTCCCATGTCCGCTCCACCCACAATTGATGCGGGATCATCATCCTCATCCACATGCCTTGCAAGGCTTTCATGCTACCTAGACTCTAGCACACAAACACAAGAAAAGCAAACACACCAAAAAAAAGACAAAAGCAAAAATGAAAACGAAAACGAAAAACGAAAAGGGAAAGATGGTACCAATGGGTTGTCTCCCATCAAGCACTTCTTTAAGGTCATTAGCTTGACCAAATTCGGGAGCGTTTCAATCAAGGTGAAGAGGGGCGATCATATCCACCGGAGCTTCCGGGATGTACCTCTTCAAACGGTGCCCATTCACTTTAAAATCTCCATAATGTTCTCCACCTATCTCAACTGGTCCATGGGGAAAGACCTTTTTCACCACATAAGGACCCATCCATCTCGACTTTAGCTTTCCGGGAAAGAGCCGCAACCTTGAGTTGAAGAGAAGGACTAAGTCACCTTCACTCAACTCCTTCGGGATGAGATGCTTTTCATGCCAACGTTTGGTCCTTTCCTTGTAGTTCCGGGCATTCTCATAGACATCCAACCGGATCTCCTCAAGAGCATTCATGTCTAGCAACCTCTTCTCTCCGGCTTCCTTGAGGTCAAAATTTAGCAACCTTATGGCCCGATACGCTCTATGCTCCATCTCTACCAGAAGGTGGCAAGAATTGCCATAGACAAGCTTGTAGGGAGTAGTGCCAATCGGTGTCTTGAAAGCGGTTCTATAAGCCCACAAAGCATCATCGAGCTTCATAGCCCAATCCTTTCGCGTCCTAGAAACCGTCTTCTCAAGGATTCCTTTTATCTCCCTGTTGGAGATCTCCACTTGGCCACTAGTTTGGGGATGGTAAGGTGTGGCCACCTTATGAGTCACCCCATACTTAGCCAAAAGTGTCCCAAAGTTCCTATTGGTGAAATGCTTCCCTTCATCACTTATGATCACCCTTGGTGTTCCAAATCTAGGAAAGATAACTCGGTTGAAGAACCACAACACAACTTTGACATCATTGGTCGGAGAGGCGATTGCTTCCACCCACCTCGACACATAGTCTACCGCCAATAGGATGTAAAGGTTTCCACATGAAGAGGGGAATGGCCCCATGAAGTCCACACCCCAAACATCAAATATCTCAACTTCTTGTATGTTGTTCAAGGGCATCTCATTCCTCCTTGAGATGTTGCCCATCCTTTGGCAAGCATCACAAGCCACAACAAAATTCTGCATGTCCTTGAACAAACTGGGCCAATAAAAACCGGATTGCAATACCTTTGCACACGTCTTGTGTGATCTAGCATGGCCTCCACATGGCAAGGAATGACAATGGCAGATCACACTCTCCACCTCATCCTCCGGTATGCATCTCCTAAAGACTCCATCCGGCCCTCTCTTGAACAAGAGCGGTTCACTCTAATAGTAATGCCTCACATCCTTGAAGAACTTTTTCCCTTGGGCATACGACAAACCGGGAGGCACCTCTTCACACACAAGGTAATTCACTATGTCCGCATACCATGGTTCACCCCCTCTAGACACTTGAAGCAAACACTCTTCCATCATTTGCAATTGCTCATCCCGGAATGAGTCATCAATCGGGATGTCATCTCTTTCAATCTCCATGGGTGGTAGCCTACTAAGATGGTCCGCCACAGAATTTTTGGACCCCTTCTTATCCCGGATCTCAAAATTAAACTCTTGGAGGAGCAAGATCCACCGAATCAAACGAGGTTTGGCATCCTTCTTTGTAAGGAGATAACGGATCGCAGCATGATCCGTGTACACAATGACTTTCGCTCCAACAAGATACAAGCGGAACTTCTCAAATACATACACAACCGCTAGCAACTCCTTCTCGGTGGTAGCATAATTGAGTTGGGCATCATCTAGCGTCTTGCTAGCATAATAGATGGCATGTGTGAGCCCATCTTTCCTTTGTCCCAAAACAGCCCCAACGGCTACATCGCTCGCGTCACACATGATCTCAAACGGTAAACTCCAATCCGGAGGTTGCATGTTAGGGGCGGAGATCAAAGCATTCTTCAACCTACAAAAAGCTTCAAGGCAATCCTTGGAGAAAACAAACTCAACATCTTTCATTAGTAGGTTAGTAAGAGGCTTATAAATTTTAGAGAAATCTTTTATGAATCTACGTTAAAACCGGCATGCCCTAAGAAACTCCTTACCCCCTTCACCGAGGTAGGTGGTGGTAACTTCTCTATCGTTTCTATCTTGGCCCTAGCAAACTCAATGCCTCGGTTGGACACCAAGTGTCCCAACACTATTCCTTCACTAACCATGAAATGGCATCTCTCCCAATTCAAAACGAGGTTAGTTTCCTCACAACTCTTCAATACCAAAGACAAGTTAGCTAAGCAATCAACAAATGAAGATCCATAAACCGAGAAATCATCCATAAACACTTCCATGATGTTTTCAATATATACGGAAAAGATAGTCATCATACACCTTTAAAAGGTGGCGGGTGCATTACACAACCCAAATGGCATTCTCCTATATGCAAATTTTCCCAAAGGACATGTAAATGTCGTTTTCTCTTGGTCATCCGGGTGAATAGGGATTTGGAAGAACCCACTATAGCCATCCAAGTAACAAAAGTGTGAATGTTGATCTAATCTCTCTAGCATTTGGTCAATGAAAGGAAGAGGGAAGTGATCTTTCCTAGAGGCCACATTTAGTTTCTTACAGTCAATACACATCCTCCACCCCGTAACCGTCCTAGTAGGGATTAGTTCATTATTCTCATTATTCATTACATTCATCCCACCCTTCTTAGGAACCACATGCACGGGACTAACCCATTTACTATCCGAAATCGAAAAAATGATTCCCGCATCTAACAATTTAAGGATCTCTTTCTTGACTACCTCTTTCATTATAGGGTTTAATCTTCTTTGAGGTTCAATTGAAGGTTTATGTTTATCTTCCATCAAGATTTTATGCATGCATAAAGAAGGTTTAAATCCAACCAAATCATCAATGGTGTAACCAATAGCTTACCTATGCAACTTTAACTCAATCAACAATCTATCAAGCTCATCATCATTCAAAGATGCATTCACAATCACCGGATAAGTGGAATTTGAACCAAGGAAAGCATACTTTAAATGAGAGGGGAGGGGTTTAAGTTCAAGTTTAGGACGACCTTTATCGGTTGGAGATGATCCATGCAATATAGGTTGAGATGAATCCAAAGCCATGGAAGACTCCCCAAGACTCCTTCAAGCTTGATCAACAACTAAGGCACTTTTTGGAGAAATCACGGGCAAAACCACGACCTCTGGCACAACCACGGGCGTGGAATTGGTGAAACTGGCATTTTTAGAGAAATCAGAGAGTTCCACGGATAGAATTACGGCTGTGGTTTCTGGGGTCAAGCCGTGGTTTCCTCTAGATTTCACCACAACTTCGTGCACTTCAAATTCAGCACTTGTCTCCTTTTCTAGTGCATTCAAAGCTTCGATTTCTTCATTGTAATCATCCTCAACTCCTTCCTCCATCAAACTCTGGCTAGGGATCCTTGATTAAGATCGAGCTCACAACTTCTCTAGACTCCTCTTGTTCGATAATGTTGAAAACATCTTCACCAAGGGTTGGCCCCTTCATCATTATGGATAGCTTGAACTTGATGTTCTCTTCTCCTATGTTGAAGGAGAGGATTCCATTTTTGCAATCCACTAAACATCCGGTATGTGGCTAAGAATAGCCTTCCCAAATTGATAGGAACCGGGTAATCCGCCAGGATGTCCAAAACGATGAAGTCTATTGGTACATAGAACTTCCCAAGCTCCACCGGTATGTCCTACAAGATCCCTACGGGGTGAGTGATGGAACAGTCCGCCATGTATAAGGTCATCTTGACCGGCTTTGGCTCTCCTAGCCCAACCTTTTTGCAAAGTGCAAGCGGGATAATGCTTACACTTGCTCCAAGATCACATAGGGCTTTATATTGCACCTCTCCGACTCCAATTGGCACGCAAAAAGATCCCGGATCTCTTAGCTTAGGAGGCATCTCCTCCCTCATGGTTTGAATCAACTCGGAAGATCTCTTTGTCATTCTCACTTCCCCATACTCCTCCAACTTCCTTTTGTTGGAGAGTATCTCCTTCAAGAACTTCCCATAGGCCGGCATACCTAGAATAGCATCCATGAATGGAATGTTAATATACAATTTAGACATAATTTCAAGGAATTTACCGAAATGCTTATCCAAACGAGCTCGTGCTCGTGATTGTGGGAATGGTAGTGGTGGTTTGTAAGGAGATGGTGCCACATATGTTGGCTCATCATCCTTGCTCTTGCCTCCTCCTTCTTGCAAAGATTCTTCTTCTATCACCACTTGCTTCCCTGTTGCATTCTCCTTAGGCAAAGGATCCTTCATGCTCAGCCCACTTCTTGTGGTACTGGCCAACACTTGTCCTCTTGAGTTATCTTCGGTTCTTCCGGAAAGCTTTCTTGGATCTCTATGAGCTTCACCCGCCTTTTGGAACACTTGTTCTTCTAGCACCTTTTGAGCTTTAGAAATGGAAGTCACCGTGCTCTCAAGTCCGCTCAACCTTCCTAGCAATTGCTCAGACATCATCTCGGTTCTATCCTTTGGAGGTTGAGTAAATCTGGGTGGAGGCTCTTGTGAAGCCTTAGGTAGTGGTGTTGCGCTTGTGGAAGCGGGAGGGTTCAAGGCTCCATCCGGGTTAGAATAGGAAAACCCGGGATGGTTGTGGTTAGGCCGGTAATTGTTGTATTGCCGGTTGTTGTTGAAGTTCCTTGGGTCTTGATAATTGTTGAAGTTTCCCCTTCCCATGTAGTTCACATCTTCCTCCTGGGAAGACAAGTTTGTTTGCACTTGCACTTGAGGGTTTGCTTGACTCTTCAAAGTTGTGGCACACAATTCCCTCAAGGACTTAAGCTCATTGTTGATTGCATTGAGCTTGTAGTTGCTCATGGTGACTTCACTCACTTCATAAACGCCCGGTTTCCTCCCATCACTCTTCCTATGGGAGTACTTCTCTATCACCAAAGCTTGCTTCTCTACAAACTCCCAAGCCTCATCCACATTCTTCTCCATGAATGTTCCTCCGGAAAGCGATTGGAGCTTGAATTTACTATCCTCATCAAGCCCCTTAAAATAGATCTCCAATAGCTCTATATTCGGTATCCCATGGTTTGGACAATCTAGGAGAAGGTCCTTGAACCTCTCCCAAGATTTGAATAGACTCTCTCTATCCTTCATCACGAAGGCATTGATCTTCCCTCTTAGCTCGGTAGTCTTGGAAGGTGGGAAGAACTTTGTCAAGAACTCGGTTGTCATCTCCTCCCAAGTACTCACTCGCCCTAGTGGAATGGATTGATACCAAGCCAAGGCTTTATCCTTCATTGAGAAGGAAAAAGCTCTTAGCTTATGGTTGTTGTTCTCCAATCTAGGTGGCCTTAGAGTCTCCATCAAGATCTCATAGTTCATCAAGTGTTGATGGGGAGACTCTCCTTCCATCCCTCCAAATTGATTGTGTCGGATTATTTGTAGAACTTGAGGGCGGAGCTCGTAATCATGGGCTATGGGATCTCCTAAGTTTACACCCGGACGGTGCACTATTTGAGCCGGATCCATACGCTGCCCTAACGTTTGAGGCTCCTCCATAGCAATGGGCATAGCCCGAATATTGACCCCTGGCTGCGGTGGTGGTGGAGGCGGAGGTTGTTAACGATTAAGCTCTCTTTGCACAAGAGCTTGCCTAATCTCTTCAATTTCCCTCCTAGTTGCTTCTTGCCTCTCATTGCAAGTCTCCTCTCATTCTCCAAGGCCTCATCCCTTAGCCTAATTTGCTCTAAGGCTCCATCTAACTCAGCTTGGAAGTCTCTTCTGGCCATCTCTTTCTCCTTTCAAATGCTCTTGGATCTAGTTCTAAGGGTTTTCTCCGGTTCAGGATCGAATGGAGCTAAATCCTTGCCACAAGATCTTCGTATGCACCTAAAGAATGAGAGACGTCTTGAAAATTCAAAGACACAAACCAAGAAAGATCAAAAGCAACAAGAAAGACATACACTATAAACAATCACACAAAATGATTCAATCTAGACCTAGTCCCCGGCAACGAATGCAAGATCACACAAGTTTGGGTATTTGACATTAATTCTTACCTTTAGAAGTTACTGGAATGAACCACGCTTGTTACGCTAGAATTGTATAGCACACAAAAGTCTTAAATTTATAACTCGATATATTTTTCCTAACTCCTAGCGAACCTAGTGTATGGGACGTTTTGTAGTAAGGATAGTATTCCGAGGTCGAACACAAAGACTAAGGTGAGAATCGAATCAAGCAAGTGACCAAGTATAGTGCAAATCTAGTGAAGAGAAGATGGAGGAAACAAAGAAATGAAAATCATGATGTTTTTGGGTTGGTTTTATGGTGATCAAAAAAAGTTCACAATGATGTAATATTATAAAATGAACTATCAAATCAAGCTAACAACACAAATAAGCAAGACAAGCACGAGATATGTGATCAAAGAGAGAAAAACGGATTCTAGGGGATAGGAATTCCGGTTATGGGATTGGACTCAAGCTTCTAATCAATCCTGGGACTAGCTATGATATGTTGGGAAAGGGTATTTCTCAAATGGGATCAATCACCGGGTAGGTCTCATGGTCCACTAATCCCGCACCTAAGGTCCTATCACCGGGTAAGTCTCTAGGAGCCTAAGGTTGGGAGTTCTACACAAACCGGATTGTTATCTAGGGATCTAACCTCTCCTTACCGGGTAGGTCTCGGGATGGCAAGTCCTTTTCTTCAACTCAAGGTTGTGGCTCTTTCCCGGAAAGATAAAGTCGAGATGGATGAGTCCTTATGTGGTGAAGAAGGTCTTTCCCCATGGAGCGGTTGAGATAGGTGGGGACCATTGTGGAGATTTTAAGGTGAATAGGCACCGTTTGAAGAAGTACATCCCAGGAGCTCCTTTGGATATGATTGCCCCTCTTCACCTTGAGTGAAACGCTCCCGAATTTGGTCAAGCTAATGACCTTAAAGAAGCCCTTCTCAGCTAACTCCTCGAGTTGCTTCTTAAGCTCAAGCATCTCCATAGGCGCCATGCGGTAAGGAGCCTTCGAGATCGGTCTCGTCTCGGGCTCTAACTCAATGCCAAAGTCCACACTCTTTTGTAGAGGTAAACCTGATGGCTCTCCGAAGGCGTCGGTAAATTCGCATGCTACCGGAATCTCCTCTAATGCCGGCCTCGTATCATCCTTCATATCATAGCACCAGAAGGCCTCGCAACCCTAACCAATAAGTCTCGAAGCTCGCACTGCATTGATGACTCTAACGGTTTTCCCGAGATCCCATCCTCAGAAAATCTCTACATGGCTTGACTCTGTAGTCACAGTCACTGTCCCATTGGCAATGTCAAGAACTGCCTGATGGCGATCCATTCAATCCATGCCCAGAATAAGTTCTTCATATACTAAGTACATGACGAAGAAGTCCACTAGCCAATCGCGACCTCCCAATCTAATAGGGTGAAAACTCCACCTTGTTTATAATGTTTTACAGGTGTTAATGATGGAGGATTTAGTACAAATGTAGTAGTTTGATAAACTAACAATGTATTGATTATATTCTCTAGATGCTTGGTTGGTTTGAATTTAGTGCAGGAATTATCAAGGATTTCAAGGGCCTTGATATAGACGTCAAGGACCTTGAAATATCATTCAGGGACAAAAGGAAGATAGTGACGATCTCAAAGACCTTGAAGAAATATAGTTGCACGAAACAAGGATTCAAATTATAAGGAAGATTTTCCTGGAGTGATTTTGCTTAACAGAAAGATTTTGGTGAAGATTTTTTCCAACCGAAGTAATAACACGATTTATGACGTTAGTTTAAGCACTCATTTAGATTGTTTTTCCCGTTATTCATGCATGGTTTGGCATTAGTTCATGACGTATTACGCTTAATTCATGCATGTTGTCGAGATAGACGTCTACACAAACTATTGTCGGTTTTGTAGGTATTTTGGGAGCTTTTGGAGCTTAATCGACACATTCGAGGATCACTCCTCATGATGACACACTTTCAGACTCATTAGGAAGCAAGCTAGGAGCAAAGGAGAACACATAGGACCTTGTTGGTGCATGTCTTGCACCAACTCGTGGCTAAATGATCCAAAGGAAGCTGAACAAGAAAAACCACGGCCAGAGTTGTTCGCCACTTAGCGTGCGTGCAAATAAGCTTTAATTATAAAACTAGAAATCAAGCAAGCGAACCCGCAGTGTACGGATCGATATAGTTGAGCAAGAATTCCAGAGTATCGAACACAGGGATTTGGGGGAACAAATTCAATTATAGGTTATCAAGCGAGTAAATGTAAGAAGCTTTTCAAGTATTGGGAAAACAACAATCCTAAAGATCCAAGTATCCAGCTGTGGCAATCGATTCAAGATATACTAATGATATAAGGACAGAGTTAAGATATGCAAAGGTATGCTAGTGTAAGGTAATCGTACGGTGAAGTTCCAAAAACCTTATATGACTCACCTACAAGACACTCTCTATAAAGGTTGTTGAGGCTTCAATATAGAAATATTCTAAAGGTAAGAATTAATGTCAAATACCCAAACTTGTAATCCAAGGATCAAGACCAACTAAACCGATTAAGGTTATGACACTCACAATCGAGGTAGAGGTTGTTGAGGCTTTACTACCACCTAGAAAAGGCAAGCCAAGACTAAGTTAAAGCAAATCTTTAACTTTGGATTAAAGTAAAAGCAAGTTCGTAACTTAACACAAAATTACGGGTAGTTCTTGAGTTCCACGGCCGTGGAAGCTCAAGAACAGACCGTGGTTTAAGGTTGTCGGCGATTCTCTCTAACTCTCAGGGTCCAATCTATTTACGATCGATCTATCAGCATCTAAGCCACAACTATCAACCCTTCACCTTAGAATTGTTAAGGGTTTTTAGCCAACAATAGTCATATTGATATCAAATTCAAGGTTTAAAAGATTGAAAGATGAAACTTCCGAAAACCTTCAATAACTTCAAATCAATCTCAAAGTCACAATCAAGAACAATAATCGTCACTAAATTCGGAATAGCACAAACAATCACAATCTTAGATAAGAAGGAAGAACGGGATGTCAATCCGTCGTCTAAATCAAACCTAAGCAAGAAGCGAAATCTCCTTCCGAACAATCTTCCGAATCTTCGATCTTCCGTCTATCCGGAAATCACAATAGCAATGTGCAAAAATCTCTCAACTACAACTTCCGCCAAATGCGAAATTAGGTCAATTCCAAGCACAAGCGCAAGATGCGTCTATGCGTAAGCGAAGGTGACGGAATCTCTCTTCGTCCGTCCTTTTTATAGTGTAAGATAAAATATCGGCCCGGCCCAATCTTGTAAAAGATTGTGGCTTAAAGTGTGGTGTAAAAGATCGCCAAGATCACGGTCGTGGAAGGGTTCCACGGCCGTAATTTAGAGCGTGGAAATCAACACGGTTTGAACCAACTCCTCCACGGCCTTAGAAGTTACTGGAATGAACCACGCTTCCCTTGCCATGATTCCACGGCCGTGGACTTGAACGTGGAATGTAGTACGGCCGTATTTTAGAGCGTGGTTTAGGGCAAGAACGTGATTCTTCCTTAGCCTCGTGCATTCTTCAAGTTGGCACTCCCTTAGCTCCTAGGAATGTCCTCAATTCATGGACATGTTCCATCAAACTCCATCCTTGCTCAATATCGTTCGGAAATAGCTCTCAATTACCTATAATCAACATAAAGCTTGTGTAGATCTCTATATCGACATTATAGACAAACTTTCTCACAAATGCATCAATGCTCAATCAATGACTATCAATATGGATCAAATACACTTAGAAAACGTGCCTAAAATATCACAATATTTCATGCTAACTAATAACCCCATACTTGCCACTTGCTTGTCCCTAAGCAAGGTCGTTCAAAAGCTTTAAAACACAAGTTAGGATGAAATATGTGTACCTTCTCAAAGCAATACTTCTTTCGGATGAATGTGCCTTCTAATCAATAGATCATTCTCAAATCTTGCTTCAATCGTTTGTAAGACTTTCATACACTTAATCAAAGAGTAAAGAGTAAAGAAAAATCACGAATCAATCAAACTTCCATACAAATATCATAACCTTCAAACATTATCAAAATCAATCATAAGAAACTTCAATTTAGATCACCAAGTCATATAACATTCTTTTGATCTTAAGGACTTTCAAAGAAAAAGGTCTAGAATGTGGAAAGGGAAGGAAACTTTAAGGAATGTGGTGCATGAATCCGGGAAAGTGGATAACTACTCTTTCTTCTTCTTTTGCGGTTTCCGCAGCACTTCCAACTTAGAGCTTCGCTCTCTTCCTTTCATTTTTCGACTTTACTTTCGGAGTTATGGACAGAGGTGCACAAAAACCGAAGCCTAGGAGATTGGCGTTTCTCAATTTTTCTGAGATGCCTCAAACCCTTAGCGCACATACCATAATCCGCTAGGAATATCGCTCAATCCGATTTTTCCAAGACACAAACACCCGGCTATGTGAATGGTGCCGAGTTACTCATCATCATGATCGACTTCCCCAAACCTACAATTTCTTTCTATTCCTTTGAATGCAAAGTATTGCTTTCTTGGCCCTCCCACATCATACATGCCTTTTTCATTCAACTCCTCCAAATTCCCGGATAGGTAAAGGAGGCCATAATTTCAATGAGGGGCTAAATGATCAAAGAAAGAAGAAAGAAAAATCGAATTGCCTTAATCATCTCAACAAGAAGCATAAGAACTTATAATGTGATTTCAACTTCAATTTCTCAACATGATTTAGGTAACATTCATCACATTATGAAACTTGCAAAAGAGGTATAATCAACTCATTCAATTTCTTTTCAATTCACTATTCATTTAAGCATGCAATTTTCTTCAAACTCAATTCACAAGTAGTGATTATCATAGAAATCATCTCAATTCCTTAGAAGCACAAAATTTTCAAAATTTTTCAATTTTTATGGGTTTTTCAAACTCTTTTTCATGCAATGCAATAATGAAACGTGCAACAATATAATGAACATGCAAGATAGTCTCGATAGAAGCAATCATAGTGAGTAAGAGTTATTACAAACTTTTAGTCACACCCCACCCCATACTTGGAACAAACATTATCCCTAATGTTCAGATAAAAGAAAGAAAAGAAAAGAAAGAAAGAAAAAGACTCACAAAATAGCGGTGGAGCGGCTAAAGCTGTCGGTCCTGCAAATCATCACTGCGGTGGAGGTGGAAATGGATGGAAGCTAGGGTCGTAGTACCGCCCAAACTGCTGGCGGTAGACGTCTCTCATCATATGATCGAGGTCGTCCATACGTCCGTCTCTAGCATCGGCTCGAATCTCCAATGCTCCCACTCTATCAGAAAGGCTAGTAGCCAACTCTGGCATCTGCTCATACCACCCCGGGGCCTGACTGTACCACCCTGGCGCATCTGACGGTGCTGGTGCTGGTGGCTGCTGTGCGGACCATGGAGGTGGAGCTCCGTACCATGCAGGAGGTGTCTCCATCCAAGTGGGTCTCTCACTCACGCTGGCGCGGCGAGAAGATGAACTTGAAGCTCTGGCTGGACGTGGAGAACGTCTAGGCACATCAGGGGCTGCATCCGGCTGATCCGGAAACGTGCCAAACTCCTGCTCTGCTCCTCCTCCTCCCTCATACTGATTTCTCATCTCCTCCTCCTCAACTACGGGCGGTGGTGGGACATTTGGAGGAGCTGCAATCCTGTTCGCATGCATAGCAGTGAACGTATCCTTCCAATTATGGCGTCCAGCCATAATGGAGTACTCCGGGAGCCACTCAATGCCCCTCCCCGTCATGCTCTCCCATGGCATGGCTGCATAAGGCGGACCTCTATGGGTAGGGAAGATAAGACCTCTAGTCATGAAGGCCTGGAGTCCTAGGGGTACGGCGGGAATGCGTGTACAAGCAGAAAAATCCACCCCTAACATCCTAGCAAGGTGGGTGACTATCCCACCATATCCAATGTTGCCCGCCCTCTTGTTCTTTAGCTTGCTCATGGTAGCAGCTAAGAGGGTGGCGCAGTCAGCAGGGCGCCCATACAACATAGAGTACAACAGAAAGAGCTCATCCGTCTTGATCTTCTTAGGTGTCTCCGTCCTAGGGAAGAGACACTCAGAAAGAACACGGTGAGCAATCTTCAAGGCTAAGTGATATATCAACTTAGCCTTGGTATCAGTTGGTTGCCAGCGGTCCTCGCTGGCATAAATCATAGCAACCTCCTCCCAAAAATCTTTGGCGTAAACGCCGCTAGGAAAACGACCATTGAAGGTCTCTTGGAACCCAAAGAAGGTCCCGAACTCTCGGATAGAGAAATCATAGTTCATTTCCATCAGACGGAAAGAAACTATCCTATCAACGTGGTTGTGCTCAAAAGACGTCACAACCTCTCTCGTGATCTCTTCGTAGGCGTCTTCTCGGATAGCCGAGAAGACAACTAATCCGGCTCTATCCAAGAGCCAAGGTCATCTACTATGTGTAGAGGAGCTAGATCCTCTAACAATAGGTACCTAGATCCGATCACAACCCTCTTATGGATCCTCTCGAGTGCATCGAGATGATCCTCGTGAATGGTAGGTACTCTAGGGCTAGGAGGTGCGGGTGATGAAGGTGATGATGGAGGTGAAGGGGAGGAAGGTGGTGGTGCTCTAGAGGATGAAGAGGAAGAGGGGTTACCCTTCCTCTTCTTGTTCTTATCCTTCTCATTCTTCTTCTCCTTAATCCTCCCAGAAACTCTTCTCACGAAATCCATTACTGTTCAAAACCACGGTCTGTTCTTGGTGTTCCACGGCCGTGGAATTGACAGAGACCGTGGTTCGTCTCGCTTTTTCTCAAAATCCACCAAACAACACTCAGACTCAGCAATCAGGCAGCCCTAGTCTAATTCCTTCCAATTTCAATCAGTTCTCCTATAATTTCTAGCAAAAACGAACCCAAATCGACAAAGATAGAGAAGAGCGAAAAAAACCTAGGTTTCGGATTTTAAAATCCGAATTATGCGTTCCTTGGTGATTTTTTCGCTCGATTCGTTGCTTGGATCTCGTTGGTGGTCGAATTTGCTTCAGTTTGGGTCGAGAATCGTTGAAAACGATTAACGAACGGAGAATTGAGGTGAGGGGCGTGGAATCGGCGAAAATGGTCGTGGAATTGGGTTTTGTGAAGTGTTTTTGTGAAGAACGTGGTTTCTATAGTGGCCGGAAAAATTTTTGAAAACCACGGTCTATCGGGGGGTTCCACGGCCGTGGAAATGTACGGAACCGTGGTTTTGGTGATTTTTCAAAGGCTTTTGGAAATTACGGTCACTGTAGCTGTCACGACCGTGGTTTAGGCCGTGGAACTCTCAGTAATGCTCCAAAGTCCAAGTTTCGTCACTTTTCTCCAAAATTATTCCTCCCCTTTCCTTTTCCACTGTTCCTACATCCAAAAACACGAACATACCGGAAGGAATCGAAGGCAAAACAAAGCAAAAACGTCTAAACTAGGCTAAACTATGAATCGAAAACAAAAACATAAATGCAATACCTTGGGTTGCCTCCCAAGAAGCGCTTTGTTTAGGGTCCATAGTTAGACCAAACTTGCACTTATTCGAGTGCGGTGGGCGCGAACTCTTCAGCTTGGAGTTCCGGCGTATACTTCTTGAGTCGTTGACCGTTCACCTTAAAGCTTCCGCCCGCTTCACCCCATACTTCAACTGCACCATGGGGGAAAATACGCTTAATTAGAAAAGGTCCGGTCCAACGAGATTTAAGCTTACCTGGAAAGAGACGAAGCCTTGAATTGAAGAGGAGAACTTGATCTCCTTCTTTGAAGTCCTTTGGAATGATATGCTTGTCATGCCAATGCTTTGCTCTCTCCTTATAAATCTTCGCGTTCTCATAGGCGTTCAAGCGGAGTTCTTCAAGCTCATTAAGGTTCAAGAGACGCTTCTCTCCCGCTTCCTTCATGCTGAAATTCAACCATTTGATAGCCCAAAATGCCTTGTGCTCCAACTCTACCGGTAAGTGACAAGACTTCCCATACACAAGGTTGTATGGTGTGGTTCCTATGGGAGTCTTGTACGCAGTCCGGTACGCCCACAATGCATCATCAAGCTTCAAGGACCAATCCTTCCTAGTCCTTGAAACCGTCTTCTCTAGAATTCCTTTGATCTCCCGATTTGAGATCTCAACTTGTCCACTAGTTTGTGGATGATAAGGGGTGGCGATCTTGTGAGTAACCCCATACTTAGCTAGAAGAGCTTCAAAGCGCCGGGCAATGAAGTGAGAACCTCCATCACTAATGATAGTCCTTGGTGTCCTAAATCGTGGGAAGATGGTCTTGTTAAAGAACTTAACCACCACCATGGCATCATTGGTGGGAGAGGCAATCGCTTCCACCCATCTAGAAACGTAATCCACCGCCAAGAGTATGTATTGGTTTTCACAAGATGATGGTAATGGTCCCATAAAATCTACTCCCCAAACGTCGAAAATCTCCACCTCTTGGATGTTATTGAGAGGCATCTCATTCCTCCTAGAGATATTACCTGTTCTTTGACAAGCATCGCAGCAAGAAACGAAGGATTGTACATCTCTAAATAAAGTAGGCCAAAAGAATCCAGATTGCAATACCTTAGCGCTAGTCTTGTTCGAACTAGCGTGTCCTCCACAAGGTAGTGAATGACAATGGCGGATGACACTTTGCATCTCATCTTCCGGCACACATCGCCGAATGATGCCATCCGGACCTCTCTTAAAGAGGAGAGGTTCATTCCAAAAGTATTCCCGGACATCCTTAAATAACTTCTTTCTTTGTGCGTAGGATAATCCGGGTGGTATCTCTTGACAAACCAAATAGTTAACAAAATCAGCAAACCATGGTTCGTTACCTTTGGAGATCACATCGATGCACTCCTCAAAAATTTGTAGGTGTTCGTCCGGGAAGGAGTCATCTATAGGTAAGTGGTCGTCCTCTAGATGTGTTAGGCGACTCAAATGATCCGCAACAGAATTTTCCGAACCCTTCTTGTCGCGGATCTCTAGATCGAATTCTTGTAGGAGGAGAATCCATCTAATTAGCCTTGGCTTCGCATCCTTCTTTGCAAGGAGGTACCGGATCGCAGCATGATCCGTGTAGATAATCACCTTTGCACCTACAAGATAAGAGCGAAACTTGTCAATAGCATAAACAATGGCTAGAAATTCCTTTTCCGTAGTGGCGTAGTTGAGCTGCGCTTCATCTAGCGTCTTGCTAGCATAGTATATGGCATGGGTTCGCCCTTCCTTTCGTTATCCAAGAACAGCTCCTATAGCTACGTCACTAGCATCGCACATAACCTCAAAGGGAAGGTTCCAATCCGGAGGTTGGATAATAGGTGTTGAAATTAGAGCCTCCCGGATCATGTTAAACGCATCCAAGCATTCCTGCGAAAACTCAAAAACCGCATCCTTCATCAATAGATTAGTAAGAGGTTTTGATATTTTAGAGAAATCCTTTATGAAGCGCCTATAGAATCCCGCATGTCCTAAGAAACTTCTTATCCCTTTCACCGAAGTTGGGGGAGGAAGCTTTTCTATAGTCTCTATTTTCGCCTTATCCACCTCAATCCCTCTACTAGAGATTAAGTGTCCTAAAACAATTCCTTCCTTAACCATGAATTGACACTTTTTCCAATTAAGAACTAGGTTAGTGTCTTCACACCTTTATAATATAAGAGCAAGGTTAGAAAGACAATTGTGAAAAGAGGAACCGTATACGGAGAAGTCATCCATGAAGACCTCCATGATTTCTTCAATGTATTCGGAGAAGATGGCCATCATGCACCTTTGAAAGGTGGCTGGGGCATTGCAAAGCCCGAACGGCATTCTCCTATAAGCGAACGTACCCCACGGGCACGTGAATGTGGTCTTCTCCTGATCATCCGGGTGTATCGGAATCTGAAAGAAACCACTATAACCGTCAAGGTAGCAAAAATGTGAATGTTGTGCTAACCTTTCAAGAATTTGATCAATGAATGGCAATGGGAAGTGATCCTTCCTCGTCACATTGTTAAGCTTGCGGTAGTCTATGCACATCCGCCATCCCGTTACGGTTCGGGTAGGAATGAGTTCGTTGTTCTTGTTGGTGATGACCGTCATTCCTCCCTTCTTTGGAACTACTTGAACCGGACTCACCCACTTACTATCGGAGATAGGATAGATGATACCTGCATCAAGAAGTTTAAGAATTTCCTTCTTGACAACCTCTTTCATGGTCGGGTTTAACCGCCTTTGAGGTTGTCTTGAAGTCCTAAAGTCCTCTTCCATTAGTATTTTATGCATGCATAGGGAAGGTTTGATTCCTACTAAGTCCTCAATAGTATATCCTAAAGCTTTTCTATGTTTCCTAAGGACAACCATGAGCTCATTATGTTCATCTATGCTTAGATCAGAACTAACAATAACCGGAAAGGTAGAATTAGGTCCTAGAAAAGCGTACCTTAGATGAGTAGGAAGTGGCTTTAGTTCCATTGCTTTCGGAGCTTCCAATGGCTCTTGTGGAGCTTCCGATGCTTCCTTAGAGGTGTCTGTAGAAGGGATAGTATTCCGAGGTCGAACACAAAGACTAAGGTGAAATTGATTCGAATTGTGATTGAGTTTAGTAAAAATCTAGGTTGAAAGAAAAGAAAGAAATAAAGAAATGAAAATCTCAAATGTTTTTGGTTGGTTTTTTGGTGATCGATCAAAGATCACAATTCATGCAAAGTAAACAATCAACTAAACTAAGAATCAACACAAATAAACAAACTAAACAAGATAATGATCAAAGAAAGAAAAGACGGATTCTAGGGGTTGGAAGTTCCGGTTATGGCATAGGACTCAAGTTATCTATTCATTTCTTGGATTAACTATGATATGTTGGGATTAAGCGTTTCTAGATTGGGATCAATTACCGGGTAGGTCTCATGGTCCAACTAGTCCACTCCTAAGGTCTCATTACCGGGTAAGTCTCTAAGAACCTAAGGATAGGAATTCTACACAAACCGGATTGTTAATTAGGGGTCTAACCTATCCTTACCGGGTAAGTCTTGGAAAGGAAAGTCCTAAACAACTATCCTAGCACACCTAATCCAATGGCGGCTTATTAGGCTCACCACTACCTAAGGTTTGTTATCTTTATAATCTAAGAGCAAGGATTACCGGGTAAGTCTCTCCTAACACTTAGTTACTAACACTAGGTTACCCTAGGGTAGATTAAACTCAACAAACACTTAGGATTTCAACATTCTATAGATCTAAGACAAGATCCTTCGAACCAGGGAAAATCACGGTTTGTTCTACCTAAACCACGGCCGTGGTCAGACAAGAACTACCCGTGATTTCTAACAGCAGCTACGTTCATAAACACAAGTCATCCAAGGGTAAATCTAAGTCCGTCCTATCATAGCCCTAGCCATAACCATCCTTTCCTTACCCTAGAACCACATCAAATTAGCCTACAACGTTCATAATAGAAATCGAAACAAACAAACATAAAATCATGACATCCATTTGCAAGATAATGAAGGAAAAGAGATGAACAAGTGAACTAAAGCAAAACCAAACTGAAAATGGAATTAGAATAACTCACAATCCTTCCAAAAGAAGGTTCAATGATTCATACAACTCTTAGAAATAGAATCCGAAATACAAAAACTATGGTGTGTGTTCTTCTTCTCCTCTTCAATGGAGCTCTTCCTCTTCCTCTTTGACACTTTCCTTCCTAGAAAGGCTTCTTGTTGAGAGAATATTTTTGGTTAGAGAGTCATGGATAATGGAGAGCTGCTCCAGGATATCTCTCACAGCCCATGAAGGACCACTTTATAACAAACTTGCATGAGCTGGCCATGAGAGTCGTGGCACAGCTGTCACAAGAATCTGGCAAAATCCACGGGTGATTCCACGGCCGTGGAATGTCAGAGAACCGTGATTCTGTGCAGAAACTTCGCTTTGTATCATTAAGCTGTGGTTTGGTGCATGGCTTGTGTTGGTAAGGCTCCATGAGTCCTCCTTAGCCTTTAGCTTGTGTCCTAATGAGTCCGAGGGTGTGTCATCTAGATGAACGATCCTCAAACGTATCGTTTTAGCTCCTAAATCTCCCGAAATACCTATAAAACGCGCACAAGTCCGTGTAGACGTCTATCTCGACAAAATACATGAATTGAGTGCAAAACGTCGTGAACTAGTGCTAAACCATGCATGAATGAGTGAGAAATCTATCTAAATGTTACGCTAAAACTAAGTCATAAATCGTGTTATCAAAATACCCCATACTTAAGGTTTGCTCGTCCCCGAGCAAATTCCCAACTATAGACTAAGAGATGACATGATTTATGTATGCAGAAAAATGGTAAAATCTTTTTGGGTTTGTGCTTCTATTATTGGATCACCTTCAAAGTCATGTTTCATGGCAAAGGCAAGCAATCATGCATTCAACAAATGAAAGCATGGAAAGACAATTGTACTTAACTCAAAAGTATGCATGAAATGTAAAGATGAAGAAGTCAAGAAGGTCAAGAGTACATCCAATCTAAATAACTAAGTCTTACAAACATGCAAATAGGTCATAAGGTCTTGTGAGATAAAAGAGCCAAGAAATGTAGTGATTGGGTGGGGATTTCTAGATTATGTGATGCTAATCCGGGAATGGAACTAACTCCACATCCTTGTCCTCGATCAACTTCCCTCAAGTGTATATTTTCCTCTATCTTTTCTTTTTCTTTGACTTATTTTTGAGACAATGGCATTGGTGTACAAAAGCCGAAACCTTGGTGATTAGCCGTCCTCGGCTTTTTCTTAGTTTTCGAGGTGCATCCACACCGGGCACACATATCAAAGCTCGTTAGGACTATTGGTTCATTTGACTTTGGCAAGGCACCAACACCCAATTATGTGAAGTGTACCGAGTTACTTGTCATTTAAACCAATGTCCCCAAACCTATATTTGGCTACACTTTCACAACAAATTCAGCATTTATGCATGATATTCTTTTCATCAACAACTTCACCCCAAACTTGCTTTTCGCACACATCAACACACTAGCATGCTCCTATTCCCGGATGGGTTAAAAGAGGTCAAATTTATCTCAATTGAGGTGCTCAAACAATCATGATTAAGATGAGAAGTAGAGAAAGATTGAATTGCCTCATTCATTCCTAGATGGTATGCAAGAACTATCATGTAATTTCGATCTTCACTACTCAATCCTTTCTAGGCAAACATCATGGTCACAAATCATTCATAGAATTTCAAGAGAAGTACTTCAAGTCCACATATACGTTCATCAATCTTAACACATGAGGCCATCTATAGCCAATTCACAAGACAAGATTCATCATTAGGATCATATCCAAACCTAGAAAGCACAAAATTTTTAAAATTTTCTGATTTTTATGGTATTTTCGATTTAAGTATGTACAATGCAAGACATGTGAAGATTTTAAACTATCCTAGATGCTCATCATGCAAAGGATCATGCAAACCCCATCCCATACTTAGAAACACATTGTCCCCAATGTGGTATACAAGTAGAGAGAGTGAAAGAAGGTTCTCACAATGTAAAAATGGTTTGTTATGGTATTTGGGATTGCTCAATAGTGAATTGATGTTTGATGATCCTTTCAACCATGGTAGAGAGCTCTAAGCATCCATCAAAGCTTTGGGACCCGCGCTAGGCATTGCTAGCTGTCCAAGTTCCGCGTCCGCTCCACCCACAATTGATGAGGGTTTCATCATCATCATTCCTATGTCGAGCAAGGCCTCCAATGCCACTAACGTTCTAGCACACACACAAAGTAGAAAAAACACACACAAGATAGAAAAGTCTAAAAAAACGAAAACAAAACGAAAAAGGAAAATGTTACCAATGGGTTGCCTCCCACCAAGCGCTTCTTTAAGGTCATTAGCTTGACCAAACTCGGGGGCGTCTACTCTAGGTGAAGTGGGGAAATTATCTCCACCGGAGCTCCCGGGATATACTTCTTCAATCGGTGCCCATTCACCTTAAAGTTCCCACAATGTTCCCCTCCTATCTCAATGGCTCCATGGGAAAAAATCTTCTTCACTACATATGGCCCGGTCCATCTTGATTTGAGCTTTCCGGGAAAGAGTCTTAGCCTTGAGTTGAAGAGAAGGACAAGATCTCCTTCACTCAACTCTTTGGGAATGATCCTCTTGTCATGCCATCTTTTGGTTCTCTCTTTGTAAATCCGGGCATTCTCATAAGCGTCCAACCGGATCTCCTCGAGGGCATTCAATTCAAGCAATCTCTTTTCTCCCGCCGCCTTGAGATCAAAATTTAGCCACTTAATGGCCCAATAAGCTCTATGCTCCATCTCTACCGGAAGGTGGCAAGACTTGCCATAGACCAATTTATAAGGAGTGGTGCCAATCGGTGTCTTGAAGGCGGTTCTATATGCCCATAAAGCATCATTGAGCCTCATAGCCCAATCCTTTCTAGTCCTAGACACCGTCTTCTCAAGGATGGCCTTGATCTCCCGGTTGGAAATCTCCACTTGGCCACTAGTTTGGGGATGGTAAGGTGTTGCCACCTTATGAGTCACCCCATACTTAGCCAAAAGCGCTCCAAAGTTCCTATTCGTGAAGTGCTTTCCTCCATCACTAATGATCACCCTTGGTGTTCCAAACCTAGGGAAGATCACCCGGTTGAAGAACTGCACTACCACCTTGGCATCATTTGTAGGAGAGGTGATCGCCTCTACCCATCTTGACACATAGTCCACCGCCAATAGGATGAAGAGATTTCCACATGAAGAAGGGAATGGTCCCATGAAGTCCACACCCCACACATCAAATATTTCGACTTCTTGGATGTTGTTCAAGGGCATCTCATTCCTTCTTGAGATGTTGCCCGTCCTTTGGCAAGCATCACATGCCGCTACAAAACCTTGCACATCTTTAAACAAGTTAGGCCAATAAAAACCGGATTGCAATACCTTTGCACACGTCTTGTGTGAGCTAGAATGGCCTCCACATGGTAAGGAGTTACAATGCCGGATCACACTCTCCACTTTATCTTCCGGTATGCATCTTCTAAACATCCCATCCGGGCCTTTCTTGAACAAGAGTGGCTCACTCCAATAGTAATGCCTCACATCGTTGAAGAACTTCTTTCTTTGTGCATATGTCAATCCGGGAGGCACTTCCTCACACACCAAGTAGTTCACAATGTCGGCATACCATGGCTCATTTTCTCTAGACACTTGGAGCAAGCATTCTTCCACCATTTGCAATTGCTCATCTCGGAATGAGTCATCAATTGGAATGTCATTTCTTCCAAGCTCTAATGGAGGCAATCTACTAAGGTGATCCGCCACTGAGTTCTCGGATCCCTTCTTATCTCATATCTCCAAATCAAACTCTTGAAGAAGAAGGATCCACCGAATCAACCTTGGTTTGGCATCCTTCTTTGTAAGTAGATAACGGATCGCAGCATGATCCGTATAAACTATGACCTTCGCTCCAACAAGGTATGAGCGGAACTTCTCAAATGCATACACCACCGCTAGCAACTCCTTCTCGGTGGTAGCATAATTGAGTTGGGCATCATCTAGCGTCTTGCTAGCATAATAAATAGCATGAGTTTTCCCGTCTTTCCTTTGCCCCAAAACAGCCCCTACGGCTACATCGCTTGCATCGCACATGATCTCAAATGGTAGGCTCCAATCCGGAGGTTGCATGATAGGTGCGGAGATCAAGGCGTTCTTCAACCTACAAAAAGCCTCAAGACAATCTTTGGAAAAGACAAAATCAACATCCTTCATTAGTAGGTTAGTGAGGGGCTTAGAAATTTTAGAGAAATCTTGGATAAACCTCCGGTAAAAACCGGCATGCCCTAAGAAACTCCTTACCCCCTTTACCGAGGTAGGTGGCGGCAACTTCTCTATCATTTCAATTTTGGCCCTATCAACCTCAATGCCACGGTTAGACACCAAGAGTCCTAACACAATGCCTTCACTTACCATGAAGTGGCATTTCTCCCAATTGAAGACAAGATTTGTCTCCTCACATCTTTGCAATACTAATGACAAGTTAGCCAAGCAATTATCAAAGGAACACTACAAAAAATAATTAGTTTTGCGACGGAGGTTTGCGTCGGCAAGGATTTCCCGACGCCAATGAGCAATGTTTGCGACGGCATGGTGACGGCGATAACTGTGGTCGCTTATTTTGCGACCGCGTAATCATTACCGTCGCGAATAGTACGTTGATTTGCGACCGCATTTTGTTGCCGACGGCAAAAAATTTTCCTTTTGCGTCGGCTATGATTCCCGTCGCAAAAGGTCCAAAGTTGCCGCCAAAAATAAAAAAAATTGACTTGTAAATATAAAAAGGAAAATAATATATGTACTTTTATCGTCTTTTTTTTTTATGTCCGTCGTATTAGCCCTAATTGGATGAACTCTCTCTTCGCATCTTCCACGCTTCTTCCACGATTCTTCCACAGGCTCCCTTCTTCCACCATTGCTGCTGCTAGATCGAACGAAGGTAATTGTCTTCTTCTCGTCTTCACCTCTTCCTTGTTTTGATTTTAGTTGTTCTTGATTCCGGCCAGTCCTTCTTCTCTGATTATCCCTAGAACTTTTCTCTTCTCTTTGTCTACTCCTCAATCTGACGGCACCATTGCTGCTACTCATTATAACTATGAAAATATACCTAATTAGGTCAGCCTTAAACCATTCAAACCATCCCATTTCTCCAGATTTATCTTTCCACAGTTCATAATATTAAGATGATGGTACTAAAAAGGAAATCGAATTGAAGAGAAGATGAGGTTTTAGGGTTTGTCGGGAAGCAGGTGCAGAAGTGCTGGTCTTCATATTCTCTTTGTTTTTCAGCATCGTTTGTGAGATAAGGCCTAAGCAACATTTACCTATCTCGTCTCCTAACTATCTTGTTTGTGTTTGTGTTTGGATTTTGATAGAAAGTCGAATTGTGGTATTTTTATTTATTTTCTTGTATTGGAGTCATAGAATGTGGAATGTCTGAGGAAACATTTGAACAAGTTAATGGAAAAATGTTTATTATATTTTGATTACAGAAATGATTCATGTCTGTTTCCTGGAGGGAAGTTTTGATGCTCTTTCTAGACAGATACTTTATATTGATATGGATTTTGGATTTGGATTGGACCCACTTTCTTTTCTTTTTCTATTTTGAATACTATATGTGTGAGCCGGGGATGGATTTGGTTTATTTTTGATTTGGTGATGGAAACATTGAAAAGTGGTGATGAAAGCATAGTTGAACAAAATCTTTTACCCTCCTGAGGTTTGTGTGTCATCAGCCTATTCAAAATCAGAGGAGGGATTGCTCTTTGACTCAAATCTATTGTTTTGCTTTTGCCTTGAAAAAGGACATCAAATATTTGATTATATTGGCTGACTGACAGGTGGTGTGCAACATTGTATCAACAAACTGCTTAAGAGAGCATAAATCGATCTTCCTCTTACTTGCATTGCCACAACCAGTTTTTTCATTCTTTGGATTTACAGTATCCGATAACTTGATCTTATTAGGAGGATGCTTATGCTCTTAAGATTACTACCCCACTATAATAATTTTTTCAATTGATTAAGATTCCTATAAATGAGACTTCAAGATTTTGTTTTTGGCCTCACCTTTTGGTTTGATAGTTGAGTATATAACTTTTTGTTTGATAATTGCAGCTTTAAAACTTTCTTTGATGATTACAGCTTTAACTACCCCACTATAATGAGCAAGATTTGATTTTTGTTTTCAAAATTTTGTTTTTTGTATTATTGACAGGAAAATAACAAGTTGAATTAATATCAACTCAATAGAACTAGTTATCTTGCTGTGTCAATTTACTCGTTTGCATTCTCACACATCAACTATTTCCTCTCTTTCAGGCTTAATTTGCGAGGTGTTTCTAGGCGCTTACTTGCTTCTTCCTCTCAGCTTTGTCATAGGTGAAAATCCACTCGAAAGCTTCTCATTAATTCAATTATGTTCTATTGTGTGTACTCAGATTCTGCTCTTTGTCATTCTTGTGATACTCTATAAGATGTTGTAAAATACAGAGTATAGTATCAGATAATTATGAGTAAGAAAAGAAGTTGTACGAATGGGTTAAAAAATACTACTGCGTAGTGGATAGCATTGCAGTGAATGAATACACAAAAAAGATAACTAGTTCTATTGGAGTGGTGGAGTTGAACACTGCGTATGTCATGTGTTAAGCTCTAACACAGACTGCCATTTGCTTTTGCATCACCAAATAATCAAACATATATATAAGTAATAATGAAGGTAATTAGTTGGTTTTTTCGGAATAATATAAAGGGTTCGTTTGGAAGTGCTAGGATTTATTTCCGGTACCGAAATGATTCCCGTCAATCAAAAACTACGTTTTTTCATTATTTTCATTTCACCACCCCAACTAACAGAGGGACTAAAATTGATTTAATTGTGTGGAAGCCTTAGATATAGTAGGTAGTAAGTAGTGAGCAGGAAGGTGAAAGAAAAAGAAATATAAGGTAAAATAGGTTTGGCCTTTTTCCATTATTTTCAGTGAATAGTGTGCAATTAGTATTAGATTAGATTGGAGGCACGGAGTTAAACATGACCGATTCTTCGCCGATATGCCAACCCCAGTGCGCCCTTTTCTATGGATAAATTATTCCAAATTTACACCATTTTTCTACTCTACATTGCCGATACAACAATTTCCTTTTACATTTCTTATTTACTTGCCTCCGCCTATTCTAAAACTAACACTAAATACTATTTATAGCTTTTCTTACGGTATCTGTTTCGAATATTTGTGTACACACTCACTCACTGCTCCCGACCATATTGGAGTTTTGGATGCCAAAAGACAAAGTAATACACAAATAAGATGAATACACAAAAAAAATAATTAGTGTAGGTTAATTTAACAACTTCGTACTTAGAAACACAAAAAGGTTCTCATTATTTTTGGAAAGTAATACACAAATAAAATATCAACAAGTACTTGACCGTCTTGCGCTTTTGGAAAGTAATGATGGAAGAAGTGCAAATTCACTTATTCAGGTATGTTCAAATTATTTTTGGAGTTGTAGTATTTTCATGCACAAAAGAAGTTGCTTAAATGTTTTGCTTTCTAAGTTCTTCATGAGGCTACTAATTTTATTGTCTTAGTGTACGAAAAAATAACGAGGTTACTAATTTTAGGTTTGAATTCGCTTGGTTTTCATTGTGTTGTTGGTTGGGTTTTGTGGTGTCATGATTTGTCTAATTGAGTTTTGTGGTTTGTCTAATGCTTAGTAGTGTCTCTCGTACACAGAAACTCCCGTACACTTGTGGATAGTTGGTACTTGGTACTTGGTTTAGTGATAATGATATTAATGTGTAGTGTTGTTAATATTGTTGTTGACAAATGCTTGAATATCATATTTCATGTTAATGTAGTGAATTTTGGTTTTGTAGGGTGGAACAAGTGTTCATCAAAATGAGTCTATTGGAGAAGGTCAAAGAGAGTCCGCCGCTGAAGAAGTCGCTCAAGAAAAAAATCCAAGTGAAAACATTTAAATATGGTTCATTTTGTGTTGTTCGCAATGACTTTTTTTTTTTGTGGATTGTTCACAATGACTTGAAACTAATGTAATATGCTATATTATACTTTTAATGTGGAATATGCTATATTGTACTTTGGTTATTTGATTACTCTTTAATTTATGTGAAATTATTGCATATTAAAATAATGTAGCCGTTACACTATTTAGGTTTGTGACGGCTCCAAATCATCACAATTATGCGATTCAGGTGTAACATTTGCGTCGACAATCACATATTTTAAATAATGTAGCCGTTACACTATTTGCGACGGGAGCTAGCCATCACAATTTTATTTCGGTTTTGTCTTTTTTTATTTTTTTGCGACGGCGCTTGCCGTCGCAAAAAATTTAAAAATTACACGTCATTGCATTGTTGCGACGGCGTAACCCGTCACAAAACTTAAATTTGGCGCCGTCGAGGACCTTTGTTTGCGACGGCTGTGGCCGACGTCACGCCGTCGCAAGCTTTTGCGTCGGTAATTTACCGTCGCAAACTTTTTGCGTCGGTAAAATACCGTCGCAAAAACCTTTTGCGTCGGACAGCTTCGCGTCAGCGGCTTTGCCGACGCCACGCCGTCGCGAATAGGTGGTCGCCGTCGCGAATAGGTGGTCGCCGTCGCAAAACAGTTTTTTGCCGTCGCAAACCTCCGTCGCAAAACTTTTTTTTTTTTGTAGTGGAATAACCATAAACAGAGAAATCATCCATAAACACTTCCATGATATTTTCTATGTATTCCGAAAAGATAGCCATCATACACCTTTGGAAGGTGGCGGGTGCATTACACAACCCAAATGGCATTCTCCTATATGCAAAAGTACCCCATGGACATGTAAAGGTTGTTTTCTCTTGGTCATCAGGGTGGATAGGGATTTGGAAGAATCCACTATAGCCATCTAGATAGCAAAAATGAGAGTGTTGAGCTAACCTTTCTAGCATTTGGTCAATGAAGGGGAGAGGGAAGTGATCTTTCCTAGAGGCCATGTTCAACTTCCTATAATCGATGCACATTCTCCACCCCGTAACCGTCCTAGTCGGAATTAGTTCATTGTTCTCATTAGTTACTACGGTCATCCCACCCTTCTTAGGAACTACATGAACGGGACTAACCCACTTACTATCCGAGATAGGGTAGATAATTCCCGCATCTAGAAACTTAATGATTTCCTTTTTGACTACCTCTTTCATTATAGGATTTAATCTCCTTTGATGTTCAATAGAGGGTTTGTGGTTATCTTCCATCATTATCTTATGCATGCACAAAGAAGGCTTAATGCCAACCAAATCATCAATAGTATAGCCAATGGCTTTCCTATGCAATCTTAGTTCATGCAATAATTTAGCAAGTTCATCATCACTCAAGCATGCATTAACAATCACAGGATATGTAGAGTTTTTACCAAGAAAAGCATACTTTAAATGAGAGGGGAGGGGTTTAAGTTCAAGTGAAGGAGGACCTTTATCGGTTGAAGATGATCCAAATAAGGTTGGATGAGATGAGTCCAAAGCAAATGAAGACTCCTCATGGCTCCTAAAAGCTTGACCATCATCAAGGACTGGTCCAGGGAAAACCACGGCTGGAATCACGGTTTGCTCAACTTCCACGGCCGTGGTTCTTGCTAAGCTTGCTTCCCGGAGTTGTCCAGAAAGTTTGACGGCCGTGGAAATTAAATCTCGACCGTGGAACTTGCAGCTGTTCAACACCTCTTCGTGGCTTTCAAATCCAACTCTTGGCTCCTCTTCCAATGCTTCCAAGGCCTTGATCTCTTCATTACAAGCCTCCTCAACACCTTCCTCCATCATACTTAAGGTAAGAACCTTCTCCAAGGGATCCTTGATCAAGATCGAGCTCACAACTTCCCTAGATTTCTCTTGATCGACTATGTTGAAGAGATCCTCATCAAGGGCTGGCCCTTTCGTCATTGTGGACAACTTGAACTTGATGTTCTCTTCTCCAATGTTGAAGGAGAGAGTTCCATTCTTGCAATCCACTAGGCATCCGGAGGTGGCTAGGAAGGGTCTTCCTAAGATGATGGGAACCGGATAGTCCGCCGGAATGTCCAAGACTACAAAATCAATCGGCACATAGAATCCTCCTAGTTGCACCGGGATGTCTTCTAAGATCCCAACCGGATGAGTGATAGAACGATCCGCCATATAGAGGGTCATCTTGACCAGTTTCGGCTCTCCTAGCCCAACCTTGTTGCTAAGTGCAAGCGGTATGATGCTTACACTCGCCCCAAGATCACAAAGGGCTTCGTACTTCACATCTCCCACTCCAATTGGGACACAAAAAGAGCTCGGATCTCTTAGCTTGGGAGGCATTTTCTCCTTCATTGTTTGGATCAATTCCGAGGATCTCTTGGTCATTCTTATCTCCCCATACTCCTCCAACTTCCTTTTGTTGGAGAGTATTTCTTTCAAAAACTTGCCATATGCCGGCATTCCTAAAATGGCATCCATGAACGGAATGTTAATATGTAATTTGGACATTAGTTCAAGGAACTTACCAAAGTGATTGTCCAAACGAGCTCTTGCTCTTGATTGTGGAAACGGTAGTGGTGGCTTGTATGGAGGCGGTGCCACATAGGTTGGCTCTACATCCTTGCTCTTGCCTCCATCTTCTTGCAACTTTCCCTCTTCTACCACTACTTACTTTCTCTTAGCATTGTCCTTGGGCAAAGGATCTTTCATACTCAACCCGCTCCTCGTTGTAATAGCCAACACTTGGCCTCTTGGGTTGTCTTCGGTTCTTCCGGGAAGCTTTCCCGGGTCTCTATGGGCTTCACCCGCTTTTTGGAACACTTGTGCTTCCAAAACTTTTTGAGCTTTAGAGATTGAAGTCACCGTGCTCTCAAGACCACTCAACCTTCCAAGCAATTGCTCAAACATTATTTCGGTTCTATCCTTTGGAGGTTGAGTAAATCCGGGTGGAGGTTCTTGTGAAGCTCTTGATGGTGGTGTTGTGCTTGTGGAGGAGGAAGGGTTCAAGGCTCCATCCGGGTTAGAGTAAGAAAATCCGGGATGGTTGTGGTTGGGCCGGTAATTGTTGAATTGCCGGTTGTTGTTGAAACTCCTTGGGCCTTGGTAATTGTTGAAGTTGCCCCTTCCCATATAATTCACATCCTCCTCCTTGGAAGACAAGTTGTCTTGTGGAAGCACTTGAGGGGTTGCTTGGTTCTTCAAAGTTGTGGTACACAACTCCCTCAAGGACTTCAACTCGTTGTTAATGGCGTCAAGCTTGAAATTGCTCATGGTGACTTCACTCACCTCATATGCTCCCGCCTTTCTTCCTTCACTCTTCCTATGGGAGTATTTCTCAATCACTAGAGCTTGCTTCTCCACAAACTCCCAAGCTTCATCTACATGCTTCTCCATAAATGTCCCACCGGAAAGGGATTGGAGCTTGAATTGGCTATCTTCATCAAGTCCTTTGAAGTAGATCTCCAATAGCTCAATTTTTGGTATGCCATGGTGTGGACAATCAAGGAGAAGATCTTTGAACCTCTCCCAAGACTTGAATAAACTCTCTCTATCCTTCATCACGAAGGCATTGATCTTCCCTCTTAACTCGGTAGTCTTGGAAGGTGGGAAGAACTTAGTCAAAAACTCGGTTGTCATCTCCTCCCAAGTACCAACTCGCCCTTGTGGAATAGATTGATACCAAGCTAAGACCTTATCCTTAAGAGAGAAGGAGAAAGCCCTTAGCTTATGGTTGTTGCTCTCCAATCTTGGCGGTCTAAGAGTCTCCATCAAGATCTCATAATTCATCAAATATTGATGAGGAGACTTTCCTTCCATCCCTCCAAATTGGTTATGCCGGATCATTTGTAGAACTTGAGGGCGGAGCTCATAGTTGTGGGTTGCGGGATCTCCTAAGTTCACACCCGGACGGTGTGCTCTTTGTGCCGGATCCATACGTCTCCCTAGGGTTTGTGGCTCTTCAATGGCAATGGGCACAACCCTAACATTAGCCGCCGGCTGCGGTTGTGGTGGAGGAGGTGGAGGTTGTCGGCGATTAAGCTCTCCTTGAACAAGGGCTTGCCTAATCTCATCAATCTCCCTCCTAGTTTCCTCTTGCCTCTCATTGGCAAGTCTCCTTTCTTCCTCCAAGAGCTCATCTCTTAGCCTTATTTGCTCTAAGGCTTCATCCAACTCAGCTTGGAGATTTCTACCGGCCATCTCTTTCTCTATTCGGATGTTCTTGGATCTAGATCGAAGGGTTTTCTCCGGTTCGGGATCGAATGGAGCTAAATCCTTGCCACGAGATCTTCGCATACACCTAAAGAGTAATAGATGTCCTGAAAAGAAAAGACACAAACCAAAAAGAGATCAAAGGCAACAAGAAAGATCTACACTAGAAACAATCACAAAATAGACTCAATCTAGACCTAGTCCCCGGCAACGGCGCCAAAAACTTGTTACGCTAAGATCGTGATGCGCAAATGGGTTTTAAATTTATAACTCGAACTAAATCCTAACTACCTAGCGAAACCCGCAGTGTACGGGAGGTTTGTAGAAGGGATAGTATTCCGAGGTCGAACACAAAGACTAAGGTGAAATTGATTCGAATTGTGATTGATTCTAGTAAAAATCTAGGTTGAAAGAAAAGAAAGAAATAAAGAAATGAAAATCTCAAATGTTTTTGGTTGGTTTTTTGGTGATCGATCAAAGATCACAATTCATGCAAAGTAAACAATCAACTAAACTAAGAAACAACACAAATAAACAAACTAAACAAGATAATGATCAAAGAAAGAAAAGACGGATTCTAGGGGTTGGAAGTTCCGGTTATGGCATAGGACTCAAGTTATCTATTCATTTCTTGGATTAACTATGATATGTTGGGATTAAGAGTTTCTAGATTGGGATCAATTACCGGGTAGGTCTCATGGTCCAACTAGTCCACTCCTAAGGTCTCATTACCGGGTAAGTCTCTAAGAACCTAAGGATAGGAATTCTACACAAACCGGATTGTTAATTAGGGGTCTAACCTATCCTTACCGGGTAAGTCTTGGAAAGGAAAGTCCTAAACAACTATCCTAGCACACCTAATCCAATGGCGGCTTATTAGGCTCACCACTACCTAAGGTTTGTTATCTTTATAATCTAAGAGCAAGGATTACCGGGTAAGTCTCTCCTAACACTTAGTTACTAACACTAGGTTACCCTAGGGTAGATTAAACTCAACAAACACTTAGGATTTCAACATTCTATAGATCTAAGACAAGATCCTTCGAACCAGGGAAAATCACGGTTTGTTCTACCTAAACCACGGCCGTGGTCAGACAAGAACTGCCCGTGATTTCAACCAGCAGCTACGTTCATAAACACAAGTCATCCAAGGGTAAATCTAAGTCTGTCCTATCATAGCCCTAGCCATAACCATCCTTTCCTTACCCTAGAACCACATCAAATTAGCCTACAACGTTCATAATAGAAATCGAAACAAACAAACATAAAATCATGACATCCATTTGCAAGATAATGAAGGAAAAGAGATGAACAAGTGAACTAAAGCAAAACCAAACTGAAAATGGAATTAGAATAACTCACAATCCTTCCAAAAGAAGGTTCAATGATTCATACAACTCTTAGAAATAGAATCCGGAATACAAAAACTATGGTGTGTGTTCTTCTTCTCCTCTTCAATGGAGCTCTTCCTCTTCCTCTTTGACACTTTCCTTCCTAGAAAGGCTTCTTGTTGACAGAATATTTTTGGTTAGAGAGTCATGGATAATGGAGAGCTGCTCCAGGATATCTCTCACAGCCCATGAAGGACCACTTTTATAACAAACTTGAATGAGCTGGCCATGAGATTCGTGGCACAGCTGTCACAAGAATCTAGCAAAATCCACGGGTGATTCCATGGCCGTGGAATGTCAGAGAACCGTGATTCTGTGTAGAAACATCGCTTTGTATCATTAAGCTGTGGTTTGGTGCATGGCTTGTGTTGGCAAGGCTCCATGAGTCCTCCTTAGCCTTTAGCTTGTGTCCTAATGAGTCCGAGGGTGTGTCATCTAGATGAACGATCCTCAAACGTATCGTTTTAGCTCCTAAATCTCCCGAAATACCTATAAAACGCGCACAAGTCCGTGTAGACGTCTATCTCGACAAAATACATGAATTGAGTGCAAAACGTCGTGAACTAGTGCTAAACCATGCATGAATGAGTGAGAAATCTATCTAAATGTTACGCTAAAACTAAGTCATAAATCGTGTTATCAGTGTCTAAGGAAGTAGAAGGTGTGGGAGAAGAATCAAATGAAGTTGAAGAAGAGGCACGATCACCCTCTTCCACGGCCAGAATCACGGTTTCCATGCATCCTCCACGGCCGTGGTTTAGGGCGTGGAAAGGAAATACGGTTGCTCTGCTTCCTCCACGACCGTGTAACTCTCTGGAGTGAGCCACGCTTTGGTTGGTGAAATCCACGGCCGTGGAATATAATGTATGGCCGTGGATTCTCACGTTTTCTGCCTCGTCGTGGAGCATCTCAAATTCCACTTCACCCACTTCTTCTTGTGCTTCTAAGGCTTCAATTGCCTCATTGCACTCCTCTTCTTCCCCTACATTCATTAGACTCATGGTAATAACCTTTTGTAAAGGATCTTTGAAGAGAATAGCACTTACCTCCTCTCTAGACAACCCCTCTTCATCTTGGATATTGAATATATCCTCATCAAAGATTGGCTCCTTCACTAGAGTGGAAAGAACAAACTTTACCTTCTCCTCTCCTATGTCAAAGGCGAGCCTAGCATTCTTGCAATCGACTATGCAGCCGGAAGTTGCAAGAAACGGTCTTCCGAGTATGATCGGGACCGGACTATCTGCAGGAATGTCAAGCACAACAAAATCAATGGGAACAAAGAATTTACCTAGCTTGACTGGAACGTCTTCTACAATACCGACAGGTCGGGTAATGGACCGATCCGCCATGTACAACGTCATCTTCACCGGTTTAGGGTCGCCTAAACCGATCTTCCTACATAATGCAAGTGGTATGATGCTCACACTTGCTCCCAAGTCACATAATGCATCGTATGTGACATCTCCCACTCCTATGGGAATGCAAAATGACCCCGGATCCTTTAGCTTTGGGGGCATTTTCTCCTTCATGGTCTTGATGAGATCCGAAGAATCCGAACTCATCTTAACCTCTCCAAAATCCTCTAACTTTCTCTTGTTAGAGAGGATTTCCTTTAAGAACTTGCCATAAGCCGGCATACCTACAATAGCATCAATGAAAGGTATATTAATATGCAGCTTGCTCATGAGTTCTATAAACTTACCAAATTGTTTATCTATGCGCGCTCTCGCTCTAGATTGAGGGAATGGTAGGGGAGGTTTGTAAGCTGGAGGAGGAACGTAGACATCTTCCTTCTCCTTCCCCTTCTCTTTGTCTTTCTCAACGGGGACTTCAACAAACTTAGGTTGCGGATCGGTGGGAGTCACTCCGCTCCTAGTTGTGATTGCCATCACCCTTCCTTTAGGGTTGTCCTCCGTTTTTCCTGGAAGTTTCCCTTGATTCCTAGGAACTTCCTCCGCATGGCTGAACATTTGATTTTCTAAAACCGTTTGGGCTTTATCAACCTTAGAAATTTGATCATCAACCTTAATGATGCGGTTCTCCAAACCTTGAAGCTTTCCCAAAATCGTTTCCAACATGGGATCGGGCTTCTCCTTCCCCGATGTGTTTCCTCCATTAGATGTTTGCCCCTGGCTTTTCAAAGGAGTAGAGGAAGAGGAAGGTGGAGTTACTGAATTCGAATTGGAAGGATAAGAGTTACCGGAGTTTTGTTGATTGGAGCGCCAATTGTTGTTGTTTGAACCCCTATTGTTGTTCCAATTGTTGTTCCGGTTTTGTTGTTGCCATTCCAATTATTCCGGTTGTTGTTCCGGTTATTGTTGTTATTGCGGTTTGTGTTCTCACCGCCATTGTTGTTGTTGCCCAAGTATCCAACATCCTTTCCTTGTTGCTTAGGAAAGTTGGTCTTGGTAGCCTCCTTCAACTCTTTGATCTCATTGTTGAGGGAGAAAATATGATTTTGAGCTTCATGTGTGAGCTTTGCTCCTTGCTCCACACGATTTCCCTCTACCTTCCTGTGGGAATACTTCTCTATGACTCTTGTTTGCTTCTCAATGAAGTCCCAAGCGTCATCTTCTCTCATGTCCATGAATGTACCACATGAGAGGGATTGGAGCTTGAATTGTGTCTCCACATCCAGCCCCTTATAGTATATCTCCAGCAATGCAAGTTTGGATATGCCATGATGAGGGCAATTCAAAAGCAAATCCTGAAACCTTTCCCAAGATTGAAACAAACTTTCGTTAGATCTCATGGAAAATGCATTAATCTTACCTCTAAGTTCCGCCATTTTGGATGGTGGAAAGAACTTAGTGAGGAACTCCGCATGAAGGTCTTCCCATGTGTCTAGTTTCCCATTAGGAAGAGCTTGGTACCAAGATAATGCTTTCCCCTTCAAGGAGAAGAAGAAAGGCTTGAGCTTATAGTTGTTGGTAGTCGCGTTCTTCGGCCTTATTGTCTCCATCATACACTCAAAGTTTTGCAAGTGTTGGTGTGGAGATTCAGCGCTCGTCCCGCCAAATTGGTTTTGGCGAACAAGAGTAATAACTTGAGGGTTGAAGCTAAACCCTTGCACATCGTCAGCATCAAAGTTCACACCTAGACGGCGTGGTTGCTGCGTTGGATCCATCCTTTGGCCAAGAGTTCTTGGCTCCTCATCCACACGTTCGATCCTTACAAGTTTGGGTATTTGACATTAATTCTTTTCCTTACGCTTTTGCCTTAAAGTCCTCTCAAGCTCTTGATCAAGAGGTAAGAGATCCTCTGTGTTCCTAGACCTGCGCATGCACTCAAAGAGATATCAAATAACAAGAGCAAAGCTCCCAAGCTTGACAACCGATAACCGAATTCGGCCTAAACCAAATCCCCGGCAACAGCGCCAAAAACTTGTTCGCCACTTAGCGTGCGTGCAAATAAGCTTTAATTATAAAACTAGAAATCAAGCAAGCGAACCCGCAGTGTACGGATCGATATAGTTGAGCAAGAATTCCAGAGTATCGAACACAGGGATTTGGGGGGAACAAATTCAATTATAGGTTATCAAGCGAGTAAATGTAAGAAGCTTTTCAAGTATTGGGAAAACAACAATCCTAAAGATCCAAGTATCCAGCTGTGGCAATCGATTCAAGATATACTAATGATATAACGACAGAGTTAAGATATGCAAAGGTATGCTAGTGTAAGGTAATCGTACGGTGAAGTTCCAAAAACCTTATATGACTCACCTACAAGACACTCTCTATAAAGGTTGTTGAGGCTTCAATATAGAAATGTTCTAAAGGTAAGAATTAATGTCAAATACCCAAACTTGTAATCCAAGGATCAAGACCAACTAAACCGATTAAGGTTGTGACACTCACAATCGAGGTAGAGGTTGTTGAGGCTTCACTACCACCTAGAAAAGGCAAGTCAAGACTAAGTTAAAGCAAATCTTTAACTTTGGATTAAAGTAAAAGCAAGTTCGTAACTTAACACAAAATTACGGGTAGTTCTTGAGTTCCACGGCCGTGGAAGCTCAAGAACAGACCGTGGTTTAAGGTTGTCGGCGATTCTCTCTAACTCTCAGGGTCCAATCTATTTACGATCGATCTATCATCATCTAAGCCACAACTATCAACCCTTCACCTTAGAATTGTTAAGGGTTTTTAGCCAACAATAGTCATATTGATATCAAATTTAAGGTTTAAAAGATTGAAAGATGAAAACTTACGAAAACCTTCAATAACTTCAAATCAATCTCAAAGTCACAATCAAGAACAATAATCGTCACTAAATTCGGAATAGCACAAACAATCACAATCTTAGATAAGAAGGAAGAACGGGATGTCAATCCGTCTTCTAAATCAAACCTAAGCAAGAAGCGAAATCTCCTTGCGAACAATCTTCCGAATCTTCGATCTTCCGTCTATCCGGAAATCACAATAGCAATGCGCAAAAATCTCTCAACCACAACTTCCGCCAAATGCAAAATTATGGCAATTCCAAGCACAAGCGCAAGATGCGTCTATGCGTAAGCGAAGGTGACGGAATCTCTCTTCGTCCGTCCTTTTATAGTGTAAGATAAAATATCGGCCCGGCCCAATCTTGTAAAAGATCGTGGCTTAAAGTGTGGCGAAAAAGATCGCCAAGATCACGGTCGTGGAAGGGTTCCACGGCCGTAATTTAGAGCGTGGAAATCAACACGGTTTGAACCAACTCCTCCACGGTCGTAGAAGTTACTGGAATGAACCACGCTTTCCTTGCCATGATTCCACGTCCGTGGACTTGAACGTGGAATGTAGTACGGCCGTATTTTAGAGCGTGGTTTAGGGCAAGAACTTGATTCTTCCTTAGCCTCGTGCATTCTTCAAGTTGGCACTCCCTTAGCTCCTAGGAATGTCCTCAATTCATGGACATGTTCCATCAAACTCCATCCTTGCTCAATATCGTTCAGAAATAGCTATCAATTACCTATAATCAACATAAAGCTTGTGTAGATCTCTATCTCGACATTATAGACAAACTTGCTCACAAATGCATCAATGCTCAATCAATGACTATCAATATAGATCAAATACACTTAGAAAACGTGCCTAAAATATCACAATATTTCATGCTAACAAGATCCAGAACCACTCCCGTGGTTTAGGCCGTGGTTTTCTCTGGACAACTGTGACAGCTGTCCCACCATCTCCATAACCGACTCTTGCCTCTTGGTGGAGAATGTAAGTGGTCCTGCAGGCTGTTGGAAGGGATTCTCTCCCACACTCTCTCACAACACATCATTTCATTGGAGGCTACTCTTGGAGAGGAAGAAAACACTCTTATTTTGGGGAAGAAGAAGAACACTAATCTTACAGTTTTCATAGCTTTTGAGTGATTTTGAGTGACCTTAGTTGAAGACATTTACAAGGATTTGTAACGAACGTTTTGGACCTTCTTTTGAAGGGTTGTAAGTCTTTCTTAAACTCATATTCAGCTTGGTTTTCTTGTTCTACTTGTTTCATTTCTCTTTTATTTCATTTTCATGCTATGGAAGCCATGAATGTTTTCTTGTTGAGTTTGAATGTTAAAATGCATCTTGTTGGCTAATTAGTTGAGATTCTAGGGTAAAGGAATGATAGTTATGGCTTGGACTATGATAGAATAGACTTAAACGTACCTTTGAATGATTTGTTTGCTTGAACCTAACTATTGTTACAAACCACGGCCTGTTTATGCCTTTCCACGGCCGTCATTTAGGAAGAACTTCCTGTGGTTTTTATCTGTTGTGCTTGTAATGATGAATCCGAATGTTAGGATGTTAGATTGTTGAAATCTTAGTGTTTGTTTAGCTTAATCTAGCCTAGGGTGACCTAATGCTGTCAAACTAAGTGAGGGAAGAGACCTACCCGGTAATTCTCGATCTTAGATACCCAAGATGATGAACTCTAGGTAGTAGTAAGCTTCACAAGCCGCTATTGGACTGAGTGCGCTAGGATTGATGTTTAGGACTTGCCTTCCCGAGACTTACCTGGTAAGGAGAGGTTAGATCCCTAGATAACAATCCGGTTTGTGTAGAATTCCCAACCTTAGACTCCTAGAGACTTACCCGGTGATAGGACCTTAGGTGCGGGATTAGTGGACCATGAGACCTACCCGGTGATTGATCCTATTTGAGAAACACCCTTTCCCAACATACCATAGCTAGTCCAAGGTTGATTAGAAGCTTGAGTCCAATGCCATAACCGGAAGTCCTAACCCCTAGAATCCGCCTTTCTCTCTTTGATCACATATCTTGTGTTTGTGTTGCTTATTTGTGTTGCTAGCTTGATTTGTTAGTTTGTTTTATAATCTTGCATCATTTGTGATCTTTGTTTGATCACCACAAAAACCAAACCCAAAAATATTATGATTTTCATTTCTTTATTTCTTTCTTCTCTTCTTCACTAGATTTGCACTATACTTGGTCACTTGCTTGATTCGATTCTCACCTTAGTCTTTGTGTTCGACCTCGGAATACTATCCTTACTACAAAACGTCTCATACACTGTGGGTTCACTAGGAGTTAGGAAAAATGTATCGAGTTATAAATTTAAGACTTTTGTGCTATACAACCTTAGCGTGACACTTCATCAACCGCTGTATTCATAAAAGCTCCAGCAAAAAGTGATTGGAGTTTAAATTGAGTTTCCTCATCCAACCCCTTGAAGTAAATCTCTAGCAACTCAATCTTCGGAATCCTATGGTGAGGGCAATCCAATAAAAGGTTCTCGAACCTCTCCAATGACTTGAACAAACTTTCTCTATCCCTCATAACAAAAGCGTTGATCTTACCCCTCAATTCAGCGGTCTTTGATGGGGGGAAAGAACTTGGTAAGAAACTCCGTAGTCATCTATTCCCATGTGTTAACTCTTCTACCCGGAAGAGATTGATACCAAGCTAGCGCCTTGTCTTTCAAAGAGAAGTAGAAATGTCTTAGCTTGTAGTTGTCGTTCTCCACTCTTGATGGTCTCAAAGTCTCCATAAGAATCTCATAGTTTTGAATATGTTGATGTAGAGATTCTCTTTCCATGCCTCCAAATTGACATTGTCGAATCATATTTAGAACTTGCGGTCAAAGCTCATAATTATGCTCAGCTTGATCTCCTAGTTTAACTCCTGGATGCCTCACTTGGTGATTCGGGTCCATCCTTTGACCAAGGGTTTGCAGAGCTCCAGCGAAAAGGTTACCTCGGTCAACAATATCCGGCAACCGAGATGGTGGATGTATCTCGGCCGGTGAAATTAGGGTTGGATCCTGCCCCGGTCGAGCAACTGGGACCGGTCGAGGTAGAATCTGGGCTCGTAATGCAACCATATCAGCTTGAATCTCTTATGTTCTTGCACGAGTCTCTTCTTTCTCTCTCTGTAATTCTTTTTTACTGAGCCGAAGTTGTTCCAATGCATCCTTCAATTCGGCTTCAAGATCTCGATTATCTTGATCGGCCATCTTAGCTTCTTTCAATCTTCTTTTGTACGTCTTTTCTGGTTCGGGATCTAGGGAACGATTTCCTTCCAAGCACGAGTTCTTCGCATAAACCTAAAGAAAGATCCTGCCAAATCACTCAAGTAAAGTTATCAATAGCAACAAGGGCAGCAACCCCAAAAGACAACTAAAGCCGAACTTGGTCTTGACCAAGTCCCTAGCAACGGCGCCAAAAACTTGTTCGCTCTCAGACGTGTGTGTATGGTGAAGGATATAGCTTTAAATTTATAACCTAAAATATAAGCCTGAAACAATATGTGAATTCGCAGTGTACGGATCAATTGTAATAATAGCAAATACTCTAGGGTCGAACACAGGGACTATGGTGAAACAATGCACGGCAATTCAGGTTGTCAATTAAAAGCACGCAACAAAGCAAAGATATCAAAGATGATGTAATAATCAGATAAAGAAAATGCAGATTCTAAAGATCAAAGCATCCAGTTGTGGTTCCGACTCAAGATCTCAAAGGATAACGTGGACAAAGCTGAGGTTTGCAAAGGGAAGGTATTTCTAAGGTGGGAATAGATCCCCGGGTAAGTCTCACTACTCACTATCCCAAACCAAAGATCCTCTCACCGGGTAAGTCTCAAGGAACTAAGGAAAGGAACTATAATCTCAAACCAACACACCACCTAAGGGAATATAACTAACCTTCACCGGTTAAGTCTCAAACTAACTCTCAAAGGTAGGATGAAGGCACACTCAAACCCTAATAAAAGATAAACCTTTATTACCTAACACTCATGATCTTGGGTATACAAGCAAAGGAATCACTAGGTAAGTCTCATCTTAGGCTTGCGTATGGACCAGGATAGGTGTAACAAGGATAGGATTTGGCAAACTGGAACCTCAACTCAGATATGGATCAGAAAAGGGATCGCCTCGCTCAGTTCATGTTCCATCTCGGTCGAGATGTTCTATGAACGGACCGAGGTGAGGTTCGGTTAAGGTTTGGCTTGAGCTTTCAGGGTCCACTGGGATAAAGGCTCATTCTTTCATTGTCTTTCCCACAACTTTCAGCCAATCACCCTAGAATCGCACAAAGAACTCAGCCAACAATCATCATGATAATAACAATTAAATATATAAAAAGGGACTCAATATTCAAACAAGAAAACCTTAACACAAAGGTCTCAATAATCACTCAATCAAACAAACAGCAAAATGTGTTCCTCAATAACAAACCAAAAGACAACAATCAAACAATCTAAGAAAACCCTACAACTTCCTATAAAGCCTTCAACTTTATCTTCAAAGTCAACTTTCTTCCTTGGAATATCTTCAATCTTCCAAACTAATCAGCTAAATGGCCATGCTTCCATCCAGAAAATCCATCCCAATATATAGGAAAATCACTTGCAAAAAATAGAAGATCTTGTGCCATGAATAAAAAATCTTATGGGCCATCCGTCTCGATCCAGCCCAGCGGAGTCACCTCGGTCGAGATGGTACTATAGCCATCCGAGGTGATCCTCAGTTGCATGCAAATCTCTCTAATCTGGTCCAAAATCAAACTTTTGTTCAACTTCCATGGTTCTTAAGCCTTTCTTGTAGCTCATCAATGTTCTATAATATAGCTCCAACGACTCCTTAAATCCCTTTGCTCCATATTGCTCCAAAACGTGTATTTTTCCTACAAGTACAACAAAACTAGGTGTAGACCTCGATTTTTGCAAAGGTAAACAAAACAACATAACGATCAAGAATATACATCCATACATGCAGATTTATGAAGATAAAATGTCCAAACCAATCCCAAAATATAGACTATAATACATGTTATCAAGTAGTATGTCTGTATGGCTTTTGAAAATTGATGAAAGATGGGATTAGTGGACTTGTAGTTTGCACTTAAACTATCACACAAAACAATGGGATCACCTAAGACAAAAAGATGAAGCTTAGACAACAACTGACGAATCCATAGAAGTTCGGCATTAGTAAAGGCAATAACTCGGTATTAAACTAGGCTACAAGATCGAGAAATGAACTTTTGCTTCCATTTTAAGACCGGCAATCATCCATATCAGAGGTCCAACCGGCATTTGTGAAGGCAACAAGATGGGCATCAAAGGCAACGCAAAAATACAAAACATGGGTAATGGTGCTCTTCAAGTAGCGGATAATGCGCTTGACAACTATCAAATGAATGGTAGTAGGATTATACATAAGATAACAAATATGATTTACAACATACGAGATCTTAGCGCGACTAATGGTAACAAAATACAAAGCATAAACAATATTGCAATATAAGTGAGAATAATCAAAGGGGTCACCGTCCTAAAGAAGTTGAGAACCAAGTTTGGCCGAAAACAAGATCATCTTAGCATCAGTCATATGACTACACTCAAGGAGGTACCTAATATATTTTAGTTGGGTGAGGAGTAATGAGTCCTTGTGACGAAGTAATTCAATGCCCGAGAAATAATGTAAATTCTCAAGATCATGATGGAAGAATGTTGCATTCAATGATTGCACAAACTAATCAATAACGACAATAGAAGAGTCTATGATAATAAGATCATCCCCGGTGAGTTCTACGTAACAAACATGTGTAGGTCGTGACAAATTAATGGAATCCGGAGGTTGGTGCATGAACATCTTCTCTATAAGACCATCATTCAAAGAATTATTGTTAATGTCTACCTAACGGAGTGCCCAACTATGTGTAACTACAAAACAAAGAATTGTACGAATTGTAGTAGGCAATAGGACGGGGCTGAAGGTGTCAAAATAATCCACAACCTTCTCTTGATTGAAACATTTTGCAACAAGTCATGTTTTGTATTGCGCAAGTGAATCATCTGTCTTATGGTTTTACATGTAAACCCACTTGCAACCAACAACGTTAGACCGAGAAGGATGTGGATAATATCTCAAGACCCATTACAAATGAGCACCCCATATTCTACATGCATTGCATTTTTTCATTCGAGTATTTTTTAGCATTGCATGTACGTTTTAGACTCATTATAAAAGTTGGGTGAAGGCCGAAGCGGGTGGTTAGTGGTGTGTATGGCTTTATGATTGTTAAGAACATAATTTGTTAAGTGAATGGGAAGGTGGTGATAACACGTGTTTTGACAAACGGGAAAAGAGACGAATACAAAAATGTAATTTCGTCAAAACAACATTACGAGCAATATAAAGACCACAAGTAGGAATATGGTGACAAAGATAAGCCTTATACTTCGAGTTATATCAACAATTATGCACGGAAGGGAACAATACTCAAGTTTGTAGGATAGAGGAACGGGTGGCATAGACAACCAAACAAAACAACTTAAGAAACCTATAGTCAAGACTCTTTCTAAATAGACACGCATATAGAGATACAATTTGAACAATACTCAAGGTGGTGATAGTCCTATTGTGAAGAAAGAAGGACGTGTGAAAAGCATTTATACTCTTGTAGGAATTAAGGCAAGCATGAGAAAGAAGAGTTAAACCTTTTTTAAAAAATGGTAACATGGTGTCATATAACAACACCATTTTGAGATTGAACTAGACACATGAAGAAAGACGACGACAACGATGGTTCAACCTCACCCCACAATGACGTTGTTTGCTCCATAAGACTCGACAATAATCTATATGATACAATTTTCACTAAGCTTCTCCATTTGTACCTATAAAACAATGATTTGTATGACGGTCAAAATACTACTGGTTCATAACTAAAACTCTTTTACAACTAAATTCAAATTGGTTTCACTATCATCACTGCTACAAAGATAAAGCCGCGAAAGCAATCGATATACAATTCCTGCAAAGCACCAAGCATTTTTTTTAATTTATATGACTATAAGCAAGAATTGCGGAATTGAATCCTTGAAACAAGCCATCGATAAGCAAGACAATACACTCGTTACACAAAAGATAAGACGAATTAAGAAAATATTGTATTGCCATGTTCAATTCATTTAGAATCGAGTCGAATACGAGCCAAACTTAAATTTTAATCAAACTTAAAAGTACGCTTATAGTCGGCTCCTCAAGTTTTTAATAACTTTTTTCAATTCATCTATTAAAAACTTGTGGTTGTTAAGCTTCAGACACATACAACACAATGCAACTACCACAAATATATATATATATATATATATATATATATATATATATATATATATATATATATATATATATATATATATATATATGCATATATAGAAGATGATAAATAAAAAGGTAGCTTCAACAACCAAGACTTATGTGATCGACCTTCTGAAAATGACTACTTCTTTCTAGTCTTTATATCTTTCTCGTGATCTTCTCTTCGATTAATTTATATTTTGGATTCTTCCTGTCTTTTCATTTTTAAATGTTATCTTACAGATTTATGTGCTCGTGATCTTCGTAATTATACCAAAAGATTATTAATTAATTATTATGCCCTTTTTGCATGGCTAGGCTAGCTGTTTTCCAGAATATATAGCCGTATGTCCAATTAGCCATTTTACCCTCTTTCTGCTTTTCTTTTCTGATTTTTAGGATGATAATTTTGTTAATATGTGTGGAGTATAACAGGTAGGACAACTCCTCCTATTTTTAATTGGTTATAGGATGAAACTCCGAATGTTTGTGTGTAAGGTTTACTTTACGTGTATCTCATTCACGTATTAAACTCGCCGGATTATAAAAAATAATTTAATAATTTTACCGACATATATATCTTTAGGAGTACTCACTGTATGGCTACCTTACTAGAAAATGGATTTACAAACAAGTAATACGCAGAAAACTGATTCGCATTCTCTTGTGCTCGTAAATAGTCGAAAACCTCTACTTAGCTAACTTAGTAAGGATTGGTTCGGGTAAAACGGGTTCTTTCAGTACGGAGTGATAAATTGTAAGTTGATAATATATATATATGAACGGTTAGTTAATTGAATACTAACAAAACCCTATTTAATCTTTCTTTGTTAAAAACTTCAAGCTTACACCTTTACGTTTTTCATTTTTTCTTTGATGATACAAAGTCCCTACAAAACTACGTACTCCCTAGCTCCAAGTGTATAAGATATTTTTAACCTTTAATATTTATGCACGAATATAATACGCTTATATTTTTCTAAATAATAAGTTAAGAAAATTATCATTTATGCATATTTTATTTTTATTCATCAATTATAAAGAGCAACAAAAATTAATTAGTAACAAAATATGAATTTTTTTGTTATTAAAAATGTAATTCCGTACTTTTAAGTTATTTAATATTTGTATTAATATTACTTTGAATTTTTTTTTTTTGGGAATATTACTTTGAATGTTAAATGTCTTATATTGTTCTTCGAAAGAGTATTGTTTACTTTTTTCTCTGAAAAAATTAATAAATTTTGAAAGTTGATAACAAGAAAACCAGCAGCAACAAGAAAACCATTAACTAAAACGATAAACAACGAGAATGTACGGTTGAGGTAGCTAGCTAGCTAGCAATTTGCATGCACGCACGAAAAAGACACACAACTGCATGCAATTACTAATTGATTCACGTTCACGTACATTCACGAAAAATCTGGCCAAGTCTTTTCATGACACGAATCCTTTACTTTCATGTGGACATTAATCATCAATGCATGAATCTTCATCATTACTGTCCAATCGAATGACCTTTTCGATTCTCGACATCGTCTATATATAAGCCGTACGTCATAGATCTCCAAACCTTAGAGGAAACAAAGAGAAACCCTAAGAAAGCCTTTACACAAAGAAAACTTTCAAGCCTTGTTTCATTTTCACCACTTTGTATCTAGCAAAGACATGGCACCCCATGGAGAAGTCATTTCTAGCTCCTACTCTTGCAAGAGGTCAAGCAAGAACATGACGACGCCTCCAAAGCTTTCATCCGAGAGCCTCTATAGGACGATCTCAGACATCTCGTTTGAGCTAAGCAACATAGACGAGGAGGTACTCAAAAGCACATCGGTGAATGCTCTCCCTCCCATATCGGAAGTTGAGGATGCAAAGTGTGAGTGTTGTGGAATGAGTGAGGAGTGTACCCTAGAGTACATAGGGAAGGTGAGGGAGAAGTATTCCGGGAAGTGGATATGCGGCCTCTGCTCTGAGGCCGTCAAGGAGGAGATGGATAAGGACGGAGGGAAGAGTGTGGAGAAGGCTCTCGAGGTTCATATGAGTCAGTGTATGAGGTTCAACAAACTTGGAAGGGCTTACCCGGTGTTGTGTCAAGCACAAGTTATGCGCGAATTGTTGAAGAAGAATAGCTCTAGGGCACGGACACAATCCGTGAGTCCTAAGGATCATAACAAAGGATCAAGGCCCGGAGGGATTGCTAGGAGCTCAAGTTGCATGCCTGCTCTTGCAAGGGAGATGAAAGACTTTGATTGGAGCAAGTAAAGATATTATCCAAACTCCAAATTAGGGTTTTCACTAATTAAGGGCTTTTGGGAATTGAGCGAATCCTAACATGGAAAAGAGTCTAGTTCTTAAGATACACTAAAATGTCCTAATTAATCAAACTCTCCAATATTGTTATCCTATACATGTTCTATTGCAAAATAAGTTCGTGTTTAATAAAAATGTTGTGTTTCTTGTGTTAAGCCTTTTCATATTAATATATACACTTTTAGCTTTCAACTTTTGTTGTAAATATCATAATATGGAAACAAAAAGATCAAGACAATATTTTGTGACATGATTCGACTTTTTTTAGTTCTTAGAGTGTAGAGAGGATGAGACATGTCCTATTGTGTATCTCTCAAATGATCTACAACTTCTAATTGGCTTCATGCTTTACAAAATTCCGGTGGAGCAAAATAACTTGGGTTTTTACATTTGCAGAACATTTAGTACGTTAGGATCAAACTCAATACATAAATAGTATGAATTTTATCCTAAAATCAATTGAGAATAAAAGTATAATAGGTTCATTAAGTGCCCGTTTGGTTGGAACGGTGGAATGGAAACGGAATGGAATTGAATAAGGGTAGAGAAAGGAAATGGAATGGATGAGATTACTTTTATGTGTTAAAAGACCTCTAACCAAACGTAGCTTTTGACTGATTCGGAAACATTCCTTTACCGGAAATGATTCCCGGTTCTTCCAAACGGGCCCTAAATGTATTGAAAAATCACGAATGGATTCGATTGAGGGGGAAAGAAATTGCTAAAGTGGATGTTATTACTAATCTTGATTATTCTATATTAATCTCTATTAATATTTGCTCATAAGATTCAACTTTTCGTTCACTCCAATTTCTTCAAATTGCATCTCATCAAATTGGGTGAACTCACGGGCCACAACTAAGCCAATATTTGGGCTTAACATAATTAATATACCCACTGGTATATATTAACCCATTAATATTAAATATATAAAATTAACCCAACAATTCCTCCCTTAATTTATATTTTTAATTTTCACTAATTCGAAAATCTCACCTTCACCTGCTTCTTTTTTTTTATGTCATTGCGTCTTTTTGTCACAATTTGTCCATCCAAGAAGAATAATTTTCTTGTCTTCGTAGCCTCGTATCACCAAATGTTTCCAATTGAACGTCTTGCGCCATCTTCTTGTTCCGAAGAACATGCATCCCTCCATCGTCATCACCCAACGAGATGACACTTACGTTCGTATTGACACATACCTCAAATTGTGCAAAGTGTAGCTTGTATTGTTATGAAGTCTCATGGTCACACTTCCGGTACCTTTGATCTTCAACTTCTCATCACTCACCGAGTTGAAATGACCAAACTCTCCACCAATCTTCAAGGTGTCAAACAATGTTTGGTCTCGGCACACATGAACTGAGGTGACATCGTCCATCACCCACTCTTTATTGGCCTCTGATCGTGGAAATTTTACCGAAAAGTAACAATAACCTCCCCCACAAGGATACGGGATCGGATGTAGTATAGTCGGGTATTGAATCACAGGGAATGCGTCTGATTATGATAATATTAATAATTAATTATTTTAAGTGAAAAGCAAGGCAATAAGGTATCAACTGTAACATGTAAAAGCAATAACGATAGTTCACAAATATGTGATGGAAGCGATCTAAGGAAGATGGAAGGGACCTAAGAAAATAGGAATCCCACTATAATAAATTAAGATAATGATGTATATATATATAACTCATGAACATTGATATATGATTAATTGCATGTAACTATCTAAAATAGTCTTTGACATAGACAAACAAAGATTGTGCTTTCCAACTCACGTAACTCTTAATCCAACGGTTCGACAATTATAGGAAAGCTCATTAACCACATAGAAATTAGGAAAATAGCAAGAACAACCTTCACTTTTGGCTCTTCATTAAGGAAAAGGTACAAAGATCGGAACATTTTACGATAGTTAAAAATTTCCGAAGCTTTGATAAACTAGTACTTTCAAAACCAAGTTATATTCAATAAAACGCCCTTCGCTTGTGACTCTTCAGTTGTTTTATCTAAACCAGTTATAAACAATATTTCTTTTGAAGGTAAATAAAATGTATGAATTAACCTCTTTGAAAAGAAGCAATATTACAATCTCAATTCGTATATATGCAAAAAGTAAATTAAAATATTATAGGGATCATCCAATCCTTAGATCATGAGGAGATTTAGCGAGACATGATCATATATAAAGAAAAGACAATATATAAAAAATTAGAAAGACGGATAGGGTAGGAAGAAATCTGAGTGAAGCCTAACTCGGGATGAACCAACGTCTCTAACACTACGACTAAAATATGAATATATAGGGGAAATTTTCGGATTCTAGGGTTACACGAAAAATACCCCTTCCAAAGTTCCAATCGGAATATTTGATTAATTTCCTTCTCAACGGAAGTCGAAACGGCTTCCCAACGGTCTTCAAACGGCATACGTACGGCCATAGGTTGGCCGTAGACAGGCCGATTCATTAGGTTGTAGAGACTTCTTTGGGACAGGGCTTTGAATTTGGGCTGTGAAAAAATCTTAAACACCCATTTGGAACTTGTTCGCTCCAAAAGGTGTGTGCAAGATTTAAATTTATAACTGAGGAAATATGCTTAAACAAGGATACGAACCCGCAGTGTACGGGTCAATTGTAGTAAAAGCAAGAAATTCCAGGGGTCGAACACAGGGACTTAGGTGAAACCAAGCACAGAATCGGTTGTCAAGTAATGCAATCAATCAAAAGCAATCAAAGATGATATAAGTCAAATAAGATGAAATGCGGATTCTAGAGATTAAGACATTCAGTTGTGGTTCAAACTCAAGATCTAAGGATATAGCGGACAAAGTTGAGATTTTGCAAGGGAAGGTGTTTCTAAGGTGGGAATAGATCACCGGGTAAGTCTCACTACTCACTATCCCAAACCGTAATTCTTATTACCGGGTAAGTCGCAAGGAACTAAGGTAAAGAACTATAACCTCAAACTAACACACCAACCAAGTGGATAAAATCAACCTTTACCGGGTAAGTCTCAGGCTAACTCTCAAGATTGGAATGGAAGCACACTCAAACCCCAATAAAGAATAAACTTTTATTACCTATCGCTTATGATCTTAGGTAAACAAGCAAAGGAGTCACCGGGTAAGTCTCATCCTAGACTTGCATTGAACCAGGAAAGGATTAATAAGGACAGGGTTTTGCAAACTGGATCTTAACTCAGATTAGGATCAGGAAAACGTTCACCTCGGTCAGACAGAATCCACCCCGGCCGAGGTGTTCATCGACTGAGCGAGATGTTCGTTGGTTAAGATAAAGACTCGAGCTTTCAGGGTCCGGCTGGGATTAAGATCATTCTGTCAACAACTTTTAGTCAATCACCCTAGAATCGCAAAAGAAATTTAGCCAACAATCATCATGATAAGAATAATCAACTTTAATAAGAAGGAATCAGTTATCAAACAAGAAAAGTTTAATGAAAAGACTTCAATAACTGAATACAATATGTGACAAATCAGTGTTTCCAAGTCACAAATCAACAAGAACAACCAACCAAAAGTAGCCTAGAGAAATCTCACAAAACTTTCTTCAAAGGCTAGCTTCAACAAGGAATCCTTCCTTCCTCCTTCAATTTCGAAGGGAAATCTTGTGCAACTGCAGGACTTTTGATGCTGTGAATATCTAAGTATTCAGTCACCAAGCATTGATGATCCGAAGATCTGAAATCTCTTGATCCGAAGATGGTTGAATTGTAGAAAATCCAACCCTTTTTATAGGAGAATTATCTTCCAAAGATAAAATATCTTAAAAAGATAATTTCCTATAAAATATATACATATCTCCTAAAATAAATATCTTCCTTACAGATATAAGATATTTCTATAAAATATATCCATATCTCCTAAAATAAAATTATCTTAAAAATATAATTTTATAGGAAATATCTTTAAAAGATAATTTCCTAATAAATATATCGATATCTCCTAAAATAAATCTCCCAGAATAATATCTTCCTTCCATAAATATATGATATCTTCCTTTCAAAAATAAAAGATCTCGGCTAAAAATAAGATCTCGCCAGCGACGGGGTGTTCGCCTCGGTCGCGACGCTCCTTAAGATCACCTCGGTCGAGGTGGTATTGTAGGTGGCCGAGGTGAATCTCAAATGAATGTAAAATTTCTTAAATCTGGTCCAAAGTAAATCTTTAATCCATTTCCATTCCTCCTGAGTTCTTCCTTAAGCTCCAGAATGTAGCTCCAATGACTCCTTAGCTCCGTTAGCTCCATTTCAATCCAAAACGTGCCGTTTTACCTATGATTACATCGAAACTAGGTGTAGACCTCGATTCCCGCTGTAATATCCGGAATTTTAATTCCGTTTAATTCCGAATCAATTCGGACTTCGAGCCGTCGACGGTTCCCATTCTATCTAGTATTTCTTTCTTCACAAATTTTATCATTTTATGTAGAATTTAATTCACATAAAATGATAGAATTATATCAAACCTTAATTCTTATAATTATTTATCATTTTATATAGAATTTAATTCACATAAAATGATAGAATTATATCAAACCCTAATTCTCATAATTAATCCTTAACGACGACTTTAGACGAGATCATGACAAGGCTGAGACGAGAATGTGACAAAGTTGTAACGAGACCATGACAGAGCTGAGACGAGGTCATGACGAAGCCCGACAACTCTGTGACGAAGTCATGCATGGGCCTGACAAAGCCATGACGAGTTTTTGACAAGTTTTGACAAACTCAGCCCACATAATTTTGACTCTTATTTCAGCCCATCTTTCTCTCTTGTTTTATTGCAGCCCAACCCGGATTGCTTCAGTTTCTGCTTGACCCAGCAGCTTCAGCCCATCTTCTGGCCTTGCTCCAGCCCACACCGAACCTACTGTTGCCCAGCCAGCCCGCCTTCAGCAGCCCAAGGAAAAGACGGGCCTGCTGCTCCTTACCTCGCAGCCATGAAGCTGATTGGAATAGCCGGCCTTCCCTCTCCCTCCTTTCCATACGTAACATCTGCTGAGTGAATGAAGACCTTCTGTAACTGCTCTTGGATTTACGCAGAATAAAGACCGTTTCAGCCGTGAACCACGTTTCCCTCTTCTGTCCACTTTCAGCGCTCCATTCTCCCCATCTTACCTTCTACAGAAGAACCATTGGCCTCGCTTCTCTCTTCGTGTCCCAGCTAGTGCAGATGACTCATCGCCCTCACCCTTCTCGTCGATCTTCAGCCTAGGCGCCATCAAGCCTTCGATCCCTTTGTACATCACGATAGTTGCAGCAGGGTGAGTCCTTCCTTCTCCTCTCCTACTTCCCTTCTTCCTCAGGTCCTGATCGAGATTTAAACCTCCCTTAACCTGACTTGGGGTTACTATCTGTAGATCTGTGAAGTTTCAGCCTTTTTCTGAATTTTCGAAACTGTGTCGAGGATCCAACTTCTGGGCCAGATTTAGGTATGCTAAACTCATTATTTTTGGCTGGTTTTCGGATATGTCATAGTAAGTATTGCATAGTAAAGCATATTAAAATTTTAGAGGAATCGGAGTTACGGTTGGAGAGTTATGATGTTGCAAAGTTGGTTCCTCATGCAGTTTTTATAACTGTGCTGAGTGTTTGGGAAAACAGCAAGTGATGCTGTTTTGTGAGATGGTTTTGAATAAGCTCTCGATCTCCGTTGGGCTTGAATTTTGGATATGATATAGTTGACATATTGTTGTAGAACATATTAAAATTTGAGAGGAATCCAACGAGTGTTTGGGATTTATGATTTTTCAAAGATTGAGTCGTAAGCAGTTTTTCTGTTGTGCTGAAACTCGGTTTTGTGAGATAGTTTTAAATAGGATGTTGATCTTCTTTGCGGCTGAATTTGGGATATATTATAGATAAGATTTTATAGTAGAACATATCAAAAATTGGGATAAATCCAACGAGTAGTTTAGGAGTTATGATTTTTCAACGTGTACTCAGATTTTGGCTAAGTATAGCAAACTTCAAGTGTTGTAACCAACTTTGGAAATTTTTGTAGAAGTGAAGGGTGAACATTTTTAAGAAATTCTTACTCCTAGGAGTAGATGAGATATCATAGATGATCTAGAGAATTATTTCGGAACTTTTATAAGTTTATTCAAATTTCTTATTTGATGCCGAAGTTGGACCTTAACGATCTTTCGGAAAATAGAAAAATGGGTAAATTGCCAGTTTGTAACCAAAATCATCTTTAGGAGTTAGAATATGACTTTTTAGTCTCAAACAAGAGTTTAGGCTTGAATTATGGAATTTTTGGAAGTTTTGGGACCAAGGGTAAAATAGTCATTTTACCATAAATTGGTACTGTTTTAAATTCTGTTCTAATAGGATCTACTACCTTAGAAGTCTTAGACTTCTAATTACCAAGAAAGTGTGCTGACACACTTGCCTCCTTTGACAGGCAACCGAGTTATACAATTACAGATTGAGTTGTGATTAAGAGAGTCGAAATCTGATTCTAGTAAGTCCACGGACTTACTTAGCTGGCTTCTTGTATGAGTGTAATGTGTATGACTGGTGTTTGTTAGTTATGATAAACAACGAAACCGGATTAGGCCGACTTTATTATTTATGTAATTGACCCAAGTGTATGATAACGGGTCGTGACATCATCAGCCTAGCTCTTGCGAGAGTCTAGGAGGTTCCCTGCGACCAGCCCAGTTCGGTAGACGGTCAGATGCATTAGTACCATTCCGCGTTGGTAAACGGGGACAAGGGCGAGGTTTGGGAATCCCTCGTGTCACACAATAAGTATCATTAGTAATAACCTATCACCTAATTAAAGATAATAAAAGGATTGAGTGTTGCATGTTGATTGTGTATGTTGTGTGTTTGTGCTTTTACGTTTATACTTATGCATAGAATATTAGCTAACGGTTTTATACCGCTTGTAGATGCCTTGCAGGTTAAGACAGTTGTAGAGAGATCCGGAGGAAATGGTCAGCCAGGTCCACGTACTCATTTAGTTGGGGACGGGGATGTCTTCTGTTCTTCATATGCATCATTTTAGTAGCGTTTCTTGTAAGGTTGATACATATTCTCCATGTATATATTGTTTACAGTTTTCAAATGTTTTAAATACTTTTGTGCCTTGTTGTAAGATCCAAGTAAAATTGTTGTCAAACTATGGTCGGGACCCATTGTGAGGTCCTAACCAGTAGCTCCCCGAGTTCTCAAAATTTGGGGTGTTACAATATGGTATCAGAGCTCTGGGTTGGCAACAATGGCACTTGAAATCTTCTGAAAGACCAATTGTATAAAATAACTAGAACCCGAAAGGGGTCTAAAATTTTCAAAACGGATTTATGTTTCTTACACGAGCATAGTCGGGTTGTGGGTTAGTAGTACGTCGGACTACCATCGCTCTCCGTGGATCTCTGCAACTTAGAATGATAGGTGTGTTAGTTAGTATATAGACTTATATCGATATGTTCTAATGTATTATTATATATATGTATATGTATAGCATGTTAGTATCCTAAAGATATTTTGTATCCTTTAGTTGTGATATAATGAAGCGATTATCGCCTCATTATAAATCGGTAGCAGACTTGAAGAGTTTTCAACACGAGGTAATGGAATCGGACCTTGAATTGAGTATTATACTCGGGTGGACTGCTCGGTGATCCTTACAAATCATCCAAAGAACAAGTGATCAAGGAAGTAAAGCTGTGAATATAAATTTTTACCACAAGCATAATCAGATGAGGAAGAAATCCCTGAGTCACTTCAATTAGAAGGAATAGAAGGTTGTAGAAGGAACTCGGGCATACGAGGCCGAGAGACGGAATTAGAAGAACCATGCAAGAGACTACAAGAGTGCGGAGTAGAGATAACAATATTGGAACGGGGCAAGTAGAATTGAGTACAACAAACATTGCGGAGTCAAGGACATTACAATCGAGGCGGATGCCCATAGATCCTTATGGGCATGAGAAACTAGAAGAGGCAGAGTGTCAATCCGGGCGTGAGGATCTAAAGAGCACGAAATGAAGACCTACAATTGTGTGTAAAAGCGAAAAGGAAGACCCCACAAGCGTGGGGAGGTTTTGACCTCCTCAGAGATAAAATAAGTTTGGAAAAGACGTCAATGTCTAAAGAATGGAAGTTTGTAGCAGGGTCGACGGAATTTCACGAAGGCAATCTTACTACTAACTGCATTGAAAAAAATAAAATAAAATAAAATAAAATAAATAATAATAATAATAATAATAATAATAATAATAAAATAAATAAATAAATAAATGCATGGGAGAACGACCTTGCTGGACTCGAGAGTCCAGGGTAACCCCAATTATCACGGGACTTAAGCCATCAACACAGACAGTCCATGGAAGAGGAACTGGAAGTGGGTGATCATTACGGCCATAAAAACTGCAAAGACGGTTGCAAGCTATCGTGGAAGACTTGAAACGACTGTTTATGTCAGATGAATGACACAATCGGACTAGAGAAAGAGAGTTGTCCCAAATGAAGCAGAAGGGTGAAAGATAAGACGAACTAAAGAAGGATAAAAGGATTAATGTAGTAGGTGATGTGCACCAAAAGTTTAATACCAGTAGAGGTATGAAATTGAGATAAGTTAATTATAGACTGACCGATGTCAACCAAGGACGTGCAAGTATGGTTTGGTATTGACGAGTTATGTGCCGTTAAGAAGAGATAATTGTGACTGTGAATCAATAGAGTAGCTTTACCGACGGCTTAGAGGATTTCCTCAAGTAGGCAACGACAACCTTCTTGGATGAATTAAAGGTATAAAGAGAAACGTTTTAAGGGTTACTTCTTGGCTAGTTAAGATCAAACTCCAATCAAGTCAGGGAGTTTGGATCCGTGGTAGAAGAATTAAGAAAGTAAGCGGAAGAAGTTGTTTTTCAATCGTTGTTTTATTTTCTTAAGGCGAGTAAATAAGGTACGTGGTACTACATCCGTATAAGACTCATGGTGTAATTGGAAGAAAGAGTTTTAGGGTCATTCATTTTATACTTACAGAAAAGGTCCTTAGGATCAATGAGTGACAACAGGATAAGCAGAGTAGCGCAGCGGAAGCATGGTGGGTCCTAACCCACAAAGCAAAAAGCTAAAGGGTACTGATGGATGTCGTGTCGATTTTAAGATGGTGATAGTTGGAGAAATGCATTCTAGTTGGAAGAAACATGAGATAGGCTATGTGAGTGACTGGAAATGTTGTAGGAAACTTACGTGCATGTAGAGGTAATAGAAGGAGATTGGTACCCTATTATGGATCCGAGTGAAGAGTGATGGTTTTGTTACATGTTGCCATACAAGTAATTTTGGAATTCTATACTAATGGAATACTCTAGAATGAGTTTTCTAGATGGATTAGGAAAGAATTAATGATGAAATAAAAGTATTGTGCATGACCTGCACTAGAAAGCTCAAAGCTTGTAACTACCATCCTGAGTCGAACATACATAAGAAAGAGAAGCGATAGGAGCATACTTGCAACCTAGTAACCGTGCTTAAAGACAGCATAATCTCGGAGTAGATTTTATGTGTAATGTTATGTCGGAACAAAGCCTAGTTGCGTTTTGAGTTAGAGGGCTATTACTAGTCCGATAAAAGGGGAGGATATAAGAGTGCAATGTTGATGGTGTGCTAGCATTAATTGTAATATCCGGAAAATTTTTATTCCGTGATTTTAGAGTCAAACCGGGTTTCGGTCCGTTGACCTGTTTATGATACTAGTGTTATCTACCATCACAAATGCTATCATTTTATGTAAGCCTAAACTCACATAAAATGATGAAAATTTCAACAAAGCCCTAATCTTACAAACCCTAGTTTACATCCATGTGTATGACAAGGTAATGACACCTTTTGACAAATCTTTGACGAGGTCGTGACGAAGCCATGACGAGGCCATGACGATGTCTTGACAAGGCTATCCGGGCCAGTTGACAACAACTCATTTGTTGTCCTTTTAGCACTCTTCTCCCTCCTTGCTTCAGCCCAACTCGTAGCTTCCTAGTTCCGCAGCCCATTTCATCTCTTGCTCCTCACCAGTCCAGGAAGTGATCCACGCTAGCCCAGGAAAAGCCTGCTCCTCACCAGCCCATGAAGTGATCTAGCTAATCCAGGAGGGTAGCAGCCAGGGACGCCGGTCTTGCAAAAGACCCTTGCCAGCCCAGAAGGAAAGCGAGCCCAAGACGACATGCTGATCTTCCGCCTACCATCACGCTTGCTCTTGATCTCCTCTCCTTAATGACGCAGATTCCGCCGGCTATCTCGCACACACCTTACCTCCTCCCATGTCCCGATGGAGAGAAACGAAGAGAGGGCAATCCCGTTTCCTTTTCAGCATACCCAGAACCCCAAGGCAACCATGCTGTTGCAACTGTCGCAGACGATCGAAGGCCAGGGCAGCCGGACTATCGCTCTTCCCTGCACACCACAACAGCCAGTAACCGTCCCATCTACCTTGGTCTTGAGAAGCCATCCGATCTAGCGATCATCAGGAAACCGGAAGCAGCTCCCATCTTGGAGGCTCCCTCCGTGAGCAGTTGCAGCCTCACTGGTCTTGTTTCGTGCCAAAACGCAGATGCCAAGGCAGTTGAGCCTTCCTCGTCTATTGCCATCTCCAACTGTTGGTGTCGCGGTGAGTTCTTTTACTTCTGTCTTGCCTTCCTGTAAACCAACCCCTAACCCACACAAGGATGTATGGTCTTCATTCCCAGGCGCTGTCATGCTCAGCTGAGTCGTGCACTCCCTCACCTAGACTCCAGCTTCGTGGGCATCAACAGTAGGGGTAGGGGAAAGGGCTCCCTAGCACACTGTCTTCCTTAGCCAGCTGCAAGATCATGGTAAATATATTCTCATGCCTCCCTTGTTACCATGTTAGCATATATAGGTTTTGAACCTGAAATCTTTTAATAGATGATGGTGTAGGAGATTGCTAGCAGTAAGAATCGAACCCTAGACCTACTGGACCTCATTATATTTCTAGATGTTTTACTTTTAAACTGATGAAATTGGGAATAGGTTTTGATGGTTTAGGATGATCATCCACCGTTGAATTTTTGATATGATGTAGGTGGATATAGGTAATTGAATGTATTAAAATTTGGGAACGATCCAACGGTCGGATTTAGAGTTACGATGTCCCAAAGTAGAGTAGTAATGCAGTTTGGTATAAGTTGGAAATTTTGGTTAAGTATGGGATATTTGTGCTTGGAGTGATCTTTGAGTTTTTGCGTAGGATTAGTTATTGATCCTTTTTGGGTTCTCTTTGTCCTAGTAAGTAAAGTACTTATCATAGGATGTTGAGATATTTTATTTGGGATTTTTAGATTTTCATGTGAGTACTTTAAATGAGGTCAAAGTGAGATCCTTAGTGAGTTTTTGTGGAAGTTAAGAAGTTGGGAAAATCTTCCAATTTAGCTAGATCTTCTTTTGATTGTGGACTTTATAGAAAATTTTAGAATATTTTAGCAATATCTCTAAAGTTTTGAGACCCAAGGGTAAAATCGTCTTTTTACCCTTATGAGGGTATTTTGGGTAATTTCCTCTTATGATGAAGTTGAGTATGTTAGAAGATGGATACTTCTAAGAAAGTGAGACACATTATTAATCCACTTGTCCTTTTATCAGGCAATCGATTTACTGCGGTTACAAACCGAGTGGTTACAAATCGAGTTGAGATAACTTGAATGGAGATTTGATTCAGGTAAGTCCTTTGGGCTTACTTAGCTGACTTCTGAATATGAGCATGAATAATGATAGTGGTGTGTGATTGAGATGTTTAGAGTTATAGGTTGTGATAAATATTTACCGACCTATACTTGGCCTAAGAGTAACGGGCGGTGGCATTCTGCTCAGTTAGCTTGAGGGCGCTGAGGGTTTCTTTAGGGACTAGTCCACACTCGGTTTGTAGTGATGCTACCGGCGGAGGTAAGCTAGAGCTACACCCAGTTGGATAAGGAACGAAGGCGAGAACTCTTAAGATTTCTCGTGCCACAATTGTAAAATGGAATAAGGTGACTCACTTAATGAACAGATAATAACCGGTTTGTGTGCCAGCATGATGATTGTTTTATGTTATCTTGAGTGTGTTTGTGCTATCCTTATTCTGCTTATATTTTGATTGTTAGCTAAAGGTTTATCCGTGTTGTAGATTTGTAGAGATAGACAGTTGCAGAGTGATCCGGAACGGATGGTCAACCGGGTCCACGTACTCATTAGATGGGGGACGGGGGAGTCTTCCATACGTCATGCATGTTATGTATCTTTATATATGTTTGTAAGGCTGTTACATGTGTACTTTCATACCATTAAAAATATTATGTTTTGGAAATTGTTTTAATTACATTTGTGCCTTGTTGTAAGATCTTAGTAAAGTTGTTGTTAAACCAAGGTCGGGACCCATTGTGAGGTCCTAACCAGTAGCTCCCCGAGTTCCGAGAATTTGGGGTGTTACAACATGGTATCAGAGGTCTGGGTTGGCAACAATGGCACTAGAAATCTTCTGAAAGACCGAATGTAGAAAATAAGTAGAACCCGAAAGGGGTCTGAACATTTCAAAATGAATTTCTATTTCAAAATTATGTGCATAGTCGGGTTGTGGGGTTAGTAGTACGTCGGACCACCATCACCTTCGTGGATCTCTGCAACTTGATAGGATTAGTAAAATAGTATATGGATTTATAAGATTGTACCCTTATGTATGTTATATGGATATGTACATATATACTTGTAGCATGTTAGCACCCTAAAGGATAATTCCTATTATCCTCTAGTTGAGATATCACGATGTTGACAATGCCTCGGGATAAAATGTTAGTAGTTTTAGGAGTATCAATACAAGATAGTGGAATCAAACCTCGGAGAAGAATACTAGATCTAACAGACACTCTGGTGACTCTTACAAGTATTCCGAAGGATGGGTGGACAAGAAGGTGAAGATTGTGAGACGATTCTTAACCACAATAACAATTAGATGAGAAAGAATAGCATATCAACTCAAAAAGAAGTAATATGAAGCCATTCAAGGGACTTCATGGATTGAAAGCGAGAAATGAAACTCCAAGATACATGTAGGACTGATAAGAAGTGCAAATGGAAGAGGACAATAATGAAATACAAATGAAGTAGGGTAGAGTACAACTACACTTGGCGGGTTAAATGATAGTCAACAAGATGGACGACGCCATAGGCAAGTATGGGTTTGTGAGTACAAAGAAGATATGGTGTCGACCCCAACGTGAAGAATTAAAGAAGTACAAAGACATAATTTGACAAATGAGTTTGGAAACGAGAAATAAATTTCATCATCATAGAGACGGGTTACTTCCTCAGAGATTTTGAAAGAAATCATGACGCAAGTATCAAATCCAGTAGAAGTCTGAAATTAAGACAACCAATTTCCATAAAGATGGCATTACAGAACTACACCAACCAAGGAGGAAGAATATGAGACAATGATGTTGGTGGACTTGAGAGTCCCCAATAATTTCTCATTTACAGAGATATTTAATTGACCAACATTAACGGTTCATACCAGAGAACCGCAAAACGAAGACGATTAATGTAAGAGGAATCGCGAAGACGCACTTAAAAAGCTATTGTTGAAGAATTGATAAGTTCATCGACGACAAAGGAGTGATACAACCGGACTTGGAAGGATATAAGTGAGCTTATAAGTGAAGACCCTAGGAAGGGCCAAAGTAGTATAAACTGATAACCTAGAAGGGATATCTTTTTATCAAATACATCCAAATTGAAGGAGACCTAAGAAAGGTAAGTCTAGGGTCTTGTAGAAGATCGACTATAAACTAAATAGGAACAACTAAGGATTTACCACGTAAGGGATGACTAGTTGGTAGATAAGAAGTATAATAACGAATCTATAGAAGAATTTTATCAAAATATGGAAGACCCTTTGAGAGATCAACGAAGATAATTGTGAAGTTAAAGCTATATCAGTAACTTTGATTGAGAATTCGAGAAGAAGGTGTTCAAGGCCAGAAATGACCCCTTAGTTCATTAAGGAGATAAAAAGAATCGTTGGGAGCAGTTGTTGATCTACGGGATAGGGAAATTTTACAGATCACAATTAGTACAAGTAGATCAGCATAAGAAGAACAAGAGGAGTAGGAAGAATAGATGATTTTGATGCGACCCTACATCAATCCAAAAAGAGGGTACTTAGCATTTCACACAAGTGGGTTGATGGTGCCCTTCCGTGAATTGCAAAATAAGCCTTGGGAGTAAAGAGATGATACAAAATAATTAGATTATAAAAGCTGCACAAACACAGAGAGTCTGATTTAATGCCTTGGTAAAATGTCTTATCGAGTAGTGAGGTTATTGTAGACGAAATTTACATTTGGATTGGAATTAAAAAAATAAATAAATAAATAAATAAATAAATAAAATAATAAATAAAAATAAAAATAAAAAATAATAATAATAAATAAAGTTGAATGACTGAAAGATTGTTATACGGATCCTATATCACCCCAATAAGATGATTACCGGAAAGTGTTTATATAAGAGTTTAATGACAAATGGTGGTACTCCAATGAAAATTTAACCTAACCTGATAACCAACAATATGTAGATGGAGGAACAGTAGTGAGACTACTTACAAAGGACGTGCTGGAAGTCCATTCTTGACTGAGGACATAAGAGTTGATGAAAGAAGTAAGACCTATCAACGTGGTCCGTAACGCGTGTACTAGAAAACTCACAGGGACTTAACTATCCTACGGGGTGTAAGGTTTTAAATAAGGTAAAGAGAAATGGGTATAAGGACAACATAATAAATACGAGTTGAGAAATTTGGATTGTCGAAGAAGTCATATGCATTTGATGTTTCAAATACAAACGGTACCGGTGGAAGTTTAATAACAGTCATACTACCGGACTAATAACACTATGATGGACAAAGTGTAGACCAAGCCAACAACTTAACCAGTGAGGAGGATACTCAAGTATCAAAGGGCGAGTCTTGCTAAATTTAAGTAAAGTGTTGAGATAAACATACCTTTATGGAATCTACACAAGAGTACAACACTAGGGTTTTGACTCAGAAGGAGTGGTAATAATCCACCGGCAGTTGGGGACCGATTCAAATAAGGAAAATGTTATAAAATGAACCACCTAGTAGAAGAGTTCACAAGGCAAGTATGAGAGATCATCATGTGGCTGGTATTATTGTTTCGGTGTAAACTTATAATCACACCTCGAGAATTTGGAACTAAATAGAAAACTCCATGTCAAGATTGTAAACAGATCAAGGTAACGACTTGTAAGTCAATGTGACGTGCCCGACATTAGAGGTCAAAGGGATTGTGAAAAGATAACCACATTGAGTAGTCTTGACAAGTAATAAAGAGAGTTCCGATGAGACCTAAGTGAATTCCGGAAAATTCTAACATCGTACGTTCCAATCCCTCTAAGGAGGCGTAACCGGTGAGTTATATTGCGAGGGAGTTCCTAGACTAATTGTGAAACCCAATGGGGGGGGTCGAGGACCATAAGTTCGACAAATACGGACCGTTTATCTCGAGGTTTGGGCAGCAGTACACACGGCTTAGAGTGCGAGCTTTCACTGTACTATAGTGAACCATCCTTGGAATGACGGTCGGTTTGAGAGGACCTTATCGTTATTAGAAAGGAGTTTATGGGAAAAAGTCTGGTAAATTATCCGGACTCATGGAGGACGCCAGTATGAGTGATGTGTGACAACAGTTCGATCAAAGTAGCGCAACGGAATCATACTAGGGCCATAAACCATAGACCAGGAAACTCAATGATATTTGAGCTACGACATCAAGTTAAAGAATTTGAGATCTGTAGGAAAAGCCTTCATTGGGAGGGTGATTTTAGATTTTAAGAAGTTGAAAGCCTAACAAGACGTAAGGTGTAGCATCACTACTTGAGGAACGGTACAACTGAGGCAGATTAGGGAGACAAGACCAAGTGAGTGGTCTTACAAAGAACACTAGACAACTAGTAAAGTGCTAAGAGATGTCTCATATTTTTGTTTCAGAAGCAATAGGAGGGATCTTCAAAGTAAAATCAATAGTCTGGAATAGTTAGATTTAATAAAAGGAGCAAAGTATTATCGTCTTTTTTTTTGAAAATCATCAAGATTACCTAAAAGTAAGTCAAGAAAGGCAACTTTGTGAGATCTTAAGGAAGAGTGGGAAGTTAGGTAGCGACTAGCACCATATCCATCCAAGAGAGTATAACTCCATTGTTCCACATGCCTCAGTTGAGAGAATACATATCAGATTCGGGACATGTCAACAACCACGAGAATCTCATGGTCGATCCAAATCATACCTTCTGTGGAGTCCTAGAGTTTTAGGAAAAGAACAAATGAGGCTACCAGGGAGACAAAGGATAGACTTAGGGTAGTAGCAGGAGTTCCTTGCGGAATATGCCGCAATCCCTTTCCCGGCGAGAAAGTACCCGGATTTTGATGGGTATGACTTATCTGACAATATGATTACTTCTATGTGTGGGTGTTTAATCTTGGATGGTTAAATTCAATGGTCTCTGCACGATTCTTGCATGTTAGAAAAGTAGAACGAAAATTCTTTAGAAGAAGAGCTAGATACTCCGGGTCTATTTATGGAAGGTTATATAAGTAGATGTTCCGTATTCTAAGTTTCGGGACGAAACTTATTTTTAGGGGGCACTGATGTAATATCCGAAAAATTTTTATTCCGTGATTTTAGAGTCAAACCGGGTTTCTGTCCGTTGACCTGTTTATGATACTAATGTTATCTACCATCACAAATGCTATCATTTTATGTAAGCCTAAACTCACATAAAATGATGAAAATTTCAACAAAACCCTAATCTTACAAACCCTAGTTTACATCCATGTCTATGACAAGGTAATGACACCTTTTGACAAATCTTTGACGAGGTCGTGACAAAGCCATGACGAGGCCATGACGATGTCTTGACAAGGCTATCCGGGCCAGTTGACAACAACCCATTTGTTGTCCTTTTAGCACTCTCCTCCCTCCTTGCTTCAGCCCAACTCGTAGCTTCCTAGTACTGCAGCCCATTTCATCTCTTGCTCCTCACCAGCCCAGGAAGTGATCCACGCCAGCCCAGGAAAAAGCTTGCTCCTCACCAGTCCAGGAAGTGATCCACGCTAGCCCAGGAAAAGCCTGCTCCTCACCAGCCCATGAAGTGATCTAGCTAATCCAGGAGGGTAGCAGCCAGGGACGCCGGTCTTGCAAAAGACCCTTGCCAGCCCAGAAGGAAAGCGAGCCCAAGACGACATGCTGATCTTCCGCCTACCATCACGCTTGCTCTTGATCTCCTCTCCTTAATGACGCAGATTCCGCCGGCTATCTCGCACACACCTTACCTCCTCCCATGTCCCGATGCAGAGAAACGAAGAGAGGGCAATCCCATTTCCTTTTCAGCATACCCAGAACCCCAAGGCAACCATGCTGTTGCAACTGTCGCAGACGATCGAAGGCCAGGGCAGCCGGACTATCGCTCTTCCCTGCACACCACAACAGCCAGTAACCGTCCCATCTACCTTGGTCTTGAGAAGCCATCCGATCTAGCGATCATCAGGAAACCGGAAGCAGCTCCCATCTTGGAGGCTCCCTCCGTGAGCAGTTGCAGCCTCACTGGTCTTGTTTCGTGCCAAAACGCAGATGCCAATGCAGTTGAGCCTTCCTCGTCTATTGCCATCTCCAACTGTTGGTGTCGCGGTGAGTTCTTTTACTTCTGTCTTGCCTTCCTGTAAACCAACCCCTAACCCACACAAGGATGTATGGTCTTCATTCCCAGGCGCTGTCATGCTCAGCTGAGTCGTGCACTCCCTCACCTAGACTCCAGCTTCGTGGGCATCAACAGTAGGGGTAGGGGAAACGGCTCCCTAGCACACTGTCTTCCTTAGCCAGCTGCAAGATCATGGTAAATATATTCTCATGCCTCCCTTGTTACCATGTTAGCATATACAGGTTTTGAACCTGAAATCTTTTAATAGATGATGGTGTAGGAGATTGCTAGCAGTAAGAATCGAACCCTAGACCTACTGGACCTCATTATATTTCTAGATGTTTTACTTTTAAACTGATGAAATTGGGAATAGGTTTTGATGGTTTAGGATGATCATCCACCGTTGAATTTTTGATATGATGTAGGTGGATATAGGTAATTGAATGTATTAAAATTTGGGAACGATCCAACGGTCGGATTTAGAGTTACGATGTCCCAAAGTAGAGTAGTAATGCGGTTTGGTATAAGTTGGAACTTTTGGTTAAGTATGGGATTTTTGTGCTTGGAGTGATCTTTGAGTTTTTGTGTAGGATTAGTTATTGATCCTTTTTGGGTTCTCTTTGTCCTAGTAAGTAAAGTACTTATCATAGGATGTTGAGATATTTTATTTGGGATTTTTAGATTTTCATGTGAGTACTTTAAATGAGGTCAAAGTGAGATCCTTAGTGAGTTTTTGTGGAAGTTAAGAAGTTGGGAAAATCTTCCAATTTAGCTTGATCTTCTTTTGATTGTGGACTTTATAGAAAATTTTAGAAAATTTTAGCAATATCTCTAAAGTTTTGAGACCCAAGGGTAAAATCGTATTTTTACCCTTATGAGGGTATTTTGGGTAATTTCCTCTTATGATGAAGTTGAGTATGTTAGAAGATGGATACTTCTAAGAAAGTGAGACACATTATTAATCCACTTGTCCTTTTATCAGGCAATCGATTTACTGCGGTTACAAACCGAGTGGTTACAAATCGAGTTGAGATAACTTGAATGGAGATTTGATTCAGGTAAGTCCTTTGGGCTTACTTAGCTGACTTCTGAATATGAGCATGAATAATGATAGTGGTGTGTGATTGAGATGTTTAGAGTTATAGGTTGTGATAAATATTTACCGACCTATACTTGGCCTAAGAGTAACGGGCGGTGGCATTCTGCTCAGTTAGCTTGAGGGCGCTGAGGGTTTCTTTAGGGACTAGTCCACACTCGGTTTGTAGTGATGCTACCGGCGGAGGTAAGCTAGAGCTACACCCAGTTGGATAAGGAACGGAGGCAAGAACTCTTAAGATTTCTCGTGCCACAACTGTAAAATGGAATAAGGTGACTCACTTAATGAACAGATAATAACTGGTTTGTGTGCCAGCATGATGATTGTTTTATGTTATCTTGAGTGTGTTTGTGCTATCCTTATTCTGCTTATATTTGGATTGTTAGCTAACGGTTTATCCGTGTTGTAGATTTGTAGAGATAGACGGTTGCAGAGTGATCCGGAACGGATGGTCAACCGGGTCCACGTACTCATTAGATGGGGGACGGGGGAGTCTTCCATACGTCATGCATGTTATGTATCTTTATATATGTTTGTAAGGCTGTTACATGTGTACTTTCATACCATTAAAAATATTATGTTTTGGAAATTGTTTTAATTACATTTGTGCCTTGTTGTAAGATCTTAGTAAAGTTGTTGTTAAACCAAGGTCGGGACCCATTGTGAGGTCCTAACCAGTAGCTCCCCGAGTTCCGAGAATTTGGGGTGTTACATTAATCGAGTAGTTATGATGAAATAACGGTGATATGAGATCACTTTGTGTCTAATACCGTCATTCCGGACATATTCTATGTCACTTAAGATCTTGGAAAATGCGTGAGAAGCCTAGGTTCGAGTTAACGATATATTAGAGATCTATAAATAATATAATAATGCCAAGTGAACAGAGAAGATGACCACTAGATTTGATTTTTTTTGTTGTCTCGAGTGTTAGACCTGAAAAGGGTAAAGGTGGTAATTCCTTACCTGAGGAATAAGATGACTGAGTAATATTAAAAGACAAGACAAGTGGGTCGTGATACGAAGACCATTGAGCACTTGGTAAGTGTTGGTGGATGTCCAAGACCTTTGACCTGATTGTGTAGACAGAACATTTTCAGAAGGCTCGAAGCAAGTGGTCATAACGAAGGGAAGAAATTTGAATAGATCATTTTCCGTAGGGTCATCAAAGGATCTAGAACTTCAGTTTTCCATGGAGACTAAGTTTAGGAACTGAGTTTGAGAATTTCAGTTGGAGAGATACCTACCAGACACGAGTTAGGTCATCAGATCAGAGGATTAGACAGTTGAGCCGGATGATACCGGTGAGATATCCGGTAACAACTCTAGAACGTGGTAACATACGCTTGTGATCTAAGTACCTGAAAAGATTTAAGATTTAGTGGTTTATGAAAATCCGATAAGGCTACCTAATATTTGAGATAGTAAGAGACGTAACCTTTCAAAGACCCATGTAGCGATAGTTGTAACCTCGGGAGTGACGAGTTAGGGCTTGACCTTGAATGGGTGATATTGTTCGACTGCTTGTTTATTTCATGATTGAGTGTTAGTCAGTGATGTGTTCTTTTGGTAACCTTGATGTGCGGGATACTTAGATGTGGGAACGACGAGACTTTTGTGTAGTGATCAAACACACCCATTTGGTGCCTTAAAGGCCGATCAGCATTGTCTTACCTTAAGTTTCGGGACGAAACTTATTTTAAGGGGATACTAATGTAATATCCGGAAATTTAATTCCGTTTAATTCCGAATCAATTCGGACTTCGAGCCGTCGATGGTTCCCATTCTATCTAGTATTTCTGTCCTCACAAATTTTATCATTTTATGTAGAATTTAATTCACATAAAATGATAGAATTATATCAAACCTTAATTCATATAATTATTTATCATTTTATGTAGAATTTAATTCACATAAAATGATAGAATTATATCGAACCCTAATTCTTATAATTAATCCTTATCGACGACTTTAGACGAGATCATGACAAGGCTGAGACGAGAATGTGACAAAGTTGTAACGAGACCATGACAGAGCTGAGACGAGGTCATGACGAAGCCCGAAAACTCTGTGACGAAGTCATGCATGGGCCTGACAAAGCCATGACGAGTTTTTGACAAGTTTTGACAAACTCAGCCCACATAACTTTGACTCTTATTTCAGCCCATCTTTCTCTCTTGTTTTATTGCAGCCCAGCCCGGATTGCTTCAGTTTCTGCTTGACCCAGCAGCTTCAGCCCATCTTCTGGCCTTGCTCCAGCCCACACCGGACCTACTGTTGCCCAGCCAGCCCGCCTTCAGCAGCCCAAGGAAAAGACGGGTCTGCTGCTCCTTACCTCGCAGCCATGAAGCTGATTGGAACAGTCGGCCTTCCCTCTCCCTCCTTTCCATACGTAATAACTGCTGAGTGAATGAAGACCTTCTATAACTGCTCTTGGATTTACGCAGAATAAGGACCGTTTTAGCCGTGAACCACGTTTCCCTCTTCTGTCCACTTTCAACGCTCCATTCTCCCCATCTTACCTTCTGCAGAAGAACCATTGGCCTCGCTTCTCTCTTCGTGTCCCAGCCAGTGCAGATGACTCATATCCCTCACCCTTCTCGTCGATCCTCAGTCTAGGCGCCAGCAAGCCTTCGATCCCTTTGTACATCACGATAGTTGCAGCAGGGTGAGTCCTTCCTTCTCCTCTCCTACTTCCCTTCTTCCTCAGGTCCTGATCGAGATTTAAACCTCCCTTAACCTGACTTGGGGTTACTATCTGTAGATCTGTGAAGTTTCAGCCTTTTTCTAAATTTTCGAAACTGTGTCGAGGATCCAACTTCTGGGCCAGATTTAGGTATGCTAAACTCATTTTTTTTGCTGGTTTTCGGATATGTCATAGTAAGTATTGCATAGTAAAGCATATTAAAATTTTAGAGGAATCGGAGTTACGGTTGGAGAGTTATGATGTTGCAAAGTTGGTTCCTCATGCAGTTTTTATAACTGTGCTGAGTGTTCGGGAAAACAGCAAGTGATGCTGTTTTGTGAGATGGTTTTGAATAAGCTCTCGATCTCCGTTGGGCTTGAATTTTGGATATGATATAGTTGACATATTGTTGTAGAACATATTAAAATTTGAGAGGAATTCAGTGAGTGTTTGGGATTTATGATTTTTCAAAGATTGAGTCGTAAGCAGTTTTTCTGTTGTGCTGAAACTCGGTTTTGTGAGATAGTTTTAAATAGGATGTTGATCTCCTTTGCGGCTGAATTTTGGATATATTATAGATAAGATTTTATTGTAGAACATATCAAAATTTGGGATAAATCCAACGAGTAGTTTAGGAGTTATAATTTTTCAAAGTGTACTCAAATTTTGGCTAAGTATAGAAAACTTCAAGTGTTGTAACCAACTTTGGAAATTTTTGTAGAAGTGAAGGGTGAACAGTTTTAAGAAATTCTTGCTCCTAGGAGTAGATGAGATATCATAGATGATCTAGATAATTATTTCGGAACTTTTATAAGTTTATTCGAATTTCTTATTTGATGCCGAAGTTGGACCTTAACGATCTTTCGGAAAATAGGAAAATGGGTAAATTGCCAGTTTGTAACCAAAATCATCTTTAGGAATTAGAATATGACTTTTTAGTCTCAAATAAGAGTTTAGGCTTGAATTATGGAATTTTTGGAAGTTTCGGGACCAAGGGTAAAATAGTCATTTTACCATAAATTGGTACTGTATTAAATTCTGTTCTAATAGGATCTACTACCTTAGAAGTCTTAGACTTCTAATTACCAAGAAAGAGTGCTGACACACTTGCCTCCTTTGACAGGCAACCGAGTTATACAGTTACAGATTGAGTTGTGATTAAGAGAGTCGAGATCTGATTCAGGTAAGTCCACGGACTTACTTAGCTGGCTTCTTGTATGAGTGTAATGTGTATGAGTGGTGTTTGTTAGTTATGATAAACAACGAAACCGGATTAGGCTGACTTTATTATTTATGTAATTGACCCAAGTGTATGATAACGGGTCGTGACATCATCTGCCTAGCTCTTGCGAGAGTCTAGGAGGTTCCCTGCGACCAGCCCAGTCCGGTATACGGTCAGATGCATTAGTACCATTCCGCGTTGGTAAACGGGGACAGGGGCGAGGTTTGGGAATCCCTCGTGTCACAAAATAAGTATCATTAGTAATAACCTATCACCTAATTAAAGATAATAAAAGGATTGAGTGTTGCATGTTGATTGTGTATGTTGTGTGTTTGTGCTTTTATCTTTATACTTATGCATAGAATATTAGCTAACGGTTTTATACCGCTTGTAGATGCCTTGCAGGTTAAGACAGTTGTAGAGAGATCCGGAGGAAATGGTCAGCCGGGTCCACGTACTCATTTAGTTGGAGACGGGGATGTCTTCTGTTCTTCATATGCATCATTTTAGTAGCGTTTCTTGTAAGGCCGATACATATTCTCCATGTATATATTGTTTACAGTTTTCAAATGTTTTAAATACTTTTGTGCCTTGTTGTAAGATCCAAGTAAAATTGTTGTCAAACTATGGTCGGGACCCATTGTGAGGTGCTAACCAGTAGCTCCCCGAGTTCTCAAAATTTGGGGTGTTACACCCGCAAAGGTAGATGAAATAGCAATATAATCACAGAATGTACATTCATACATGTAGATTATTGAAGATAAAACGTCTAAACCGATCCCAAAACATAGACTATAATACATGCTATCAAAATACCCCATACTTGTCCCTTGCTTGTCCCCAAGCAAGTTCCGAATACTAGATAGAGGATCGGATGGATTATAAGTCAAAAAGATCAATGAAAAATCTTTCAAAAACCTTTTGATGGTGTGCTTCGCTCTTAGATCACCCTAAGAGAATGCTTCATGGCAAATAAAATCAAACATGGTCAAAACATTTCATGAATATAAGAAAGTTGTTCATCTTTGCATAAAATCATAGAATGCATAGTAATTCATGTTTATCGAAATCAATCATGTATAATCCAGTTTAAACCACTAAGTCAATCAACAAGCTCGAGGTCTTAAGGGCTTTCCAAAGAGAAAGGTCAAGGAACGTGTAGGGTAGGGATGTATCGAAGGTAATGTGGTGCTAGAATCCAGGAATAGGATCTTTCTTTACTTTAACTTGGACTTCAACATCCTTCACCAATAAGCTTTACTTATTTTACTCATCACCAATAAGCTTTACTTATTTTACTTATTTTGGGATGAATGGACAGAGGTGCACAATAACCGAAGCCTGGGAGATTAGCAATCATCAATTTTTTGAGATGCATCAAACCCTTGATGCACATACCATGACCCTTTAGTCGCTCAATCCGACTTTGGCAAGACATAAACACCCGGCTATGTGAATGGTGCCGAGTTACTCATCATCATGATTGACTTCCCCAAACCTATTATTACTTTCTACACTTTCACTTTCAGCCAACTTCTCAACTTTTACTTCACTTGCTTTCACCACTTGCTTGCAAATTCCTGGATAGGTAAAGGGAGGAAAAAATGTATATGAGGGGCTAAGCATGATCAAGAAGAAGAAGAGAAGAGAATGAATTGCCTTGGTCTTTCAAGAAAGAAAGTGAGAGAACTCATCATGTTCTTCAAATTCAACATAATTTTGATAAAGACAAAGAAGTAAACATGCTAGCATTTTAAGACAATGCAAATAGCAACTTAAACATATCATAAAACCTTTTAATCATGTAAAAATTTTAAATTCAATCTGCAATCTTTATCTTCACTAAGATCATATCTAGAGAAGAAACACAAAATCGTTTTCGAAAATTCTCGGTTGGAAACCCTACCTCGGTCGAGGTGTTCTAAGTCAATCGAGGTGGTCAACCTCGTTTGGCCAGAACTATCCCGGTCGAGGTCAAAAAAATATCTATAAACCAGTTTTTGAAGTTTTTCTCAAACAAAAACCTGTATGTATGTATGTAATGACAGATAACCACATAAAGCCAAATAAGTAATAATATCCGGAAGTAATACAAGTCATCCACACATAAATCATATAAACACATCCAAATACCCCCATACTTAGGACACATTGTCCCAATGGGTCAAAATAAGTCTAAGCACAAGATACTCATTGATAGCATGAATTATAGTCTATATTTTGGGACTTGTTTAGACGTTTTATCTTCAATAATCTACATGTTTGGATGTATATTATGTGATTATATTGCCATTTCATCTACCTTTGCGGGAATCGAGGTCTACACCTAGTTTCGTTGTAATCGTAGGTAAAACGGCACATTTTGGACTAAAATGGAGCTAAAGGAGCTAAGGAATCATTGGAGCTACATTCAAGAGCTTAAAGGAGAACCCAGGAAGCATGGAAATGGATTAAAGATTCACTTTGGACCAGATTTGAGAGATTTCACCTTCAGTTGAGATTCACCTCGGTCAGCTACAATGTCACCTCGGCCGAGGTGATTTTGAAGAACGCCCCGACCGAGGTGAATACCCTGACGCGGCAAGGAGATATATTTTATGGCTGAGATCTTTTAATTATGGAAAGAAGATTTTATATTTTTGGACTGGATTTCTGGAAGGAAGAAGATATATTCAGCTGATATATTTGTACCTATTTTATGGGAAAATATCTTTTCCAAGATTTCTTATCTTTGGAAGGGAATTTTCCTACAAAAAAGGTTGGATTTTCCACAAATTTGTAACATGCTTACCGGCTGAAAGCCAACATCCCGCAGCAGTTTGAAAACCTAGCGGTATCAAAGTCCGGCAGTTGTAGAAGATTTCCCTTCAAGATTGAAGGAAGAAGGAAGCTTTCCTTGTTGGAAAATAGCTTGAAGGAGTTTTGTGAGCTTTCCTTAGGCTACTTCTTGGTTTATTGTCTTGTTTTATTTGTGATTGAAGGAACGTTGTTTGTTTGATATATGATTCAGTTATTGAAGTCTTGTTCTTAAGGTTTTTGTGTTCAAATATTCATTCCTTTCTCATATGTTTGATTATTGCTTTCATGATGATGAGTGGCTAATTTCCTTGTGTGATTCTAGGGTGATTGGCTGAAAGTTGTGGGAAAGACGATGATAGAATGATCTTAATTCCAGTAGGACCCTAAAAGCTCGAGTCTTTAACCTTAACCCTAGAGTACCTTGCTCAGTCGATGAACACCCCGGCCGAGGTGGATTCTGTCTTACCGAGGTGACTTATTCTGATACGAAACTGAGAGTTGAGTGTTAGAGTTTGCCAAATCCTATTCTTATTACCCTTTCCTAGTTCAATGCAAGCCTAGGATGAGACTTACCCGGTGATTGCTTTGTTTGTTTACCTAAGATCATAAGCGATAGGTAATAAAGGTTTATCCTTTATTGGGGTTTGAGTGTGCCTTCATTCCATCTTTGTGAATTAGCCTGAGACTTACCCGGTAAAGGTTGATTCTATTCCCTTAGGTGGTGTGTTGGTTTGAGGTTATAGTTCTTTTCCTTGATTTCTTGAGACTTACCCGGTAATAGGAGTTTTGGTTTGGGATTGTGAGTAGTGAGACTTACCCGGTGATCTATTCCACTTTAGAAACATCTTCCCTTTGCAAAATCTCAACTTTGTCCGCTTATCTTAGATCTTGAGTTGGAACCACAACTAGATGCTTTAATCCCTAGAATTGCATATTTCCTTTAATTGACTATATTATCATCTTTGATTGCTTTGATCTCCTTTGTGGTTAGTAGTTACATAGCTTACCTATACCTGCTTTGTTTCACCTAAGTCCCTCAGATCGACACCCCGGAATTATTGCTTTTACTACGATTGACTCGTACACTGCGGGTTCGCATCCTTGTTTTGAGCATACTTCTTGGGTTATAAATTTAAAGCTTGCACACACCATTTGGAGCGAACACTCACCGAACATAGCTAAACTGTAATAAGAAATAGCTCCCAAATAAGACCGTCTCGGTTGGCGAAGAACATCTCGGTCGAGGTCCTGTGATTACAACCGAGATGTGTCTCAGTCACGCTCCGTCCTTTCAATTTCTCGAACTTTTGTCCTTCCAATGTAGCTCCTGAGCTGTAATCCTTACTTAGAAAGTACCTGGTTCTGCCTAGAAGAAGCCAAAAACAAAGCAAAGCAAACTATCTAGAACTAAGCTAGAAAAGGGGAAAGAAAACAATACCTTGGGTTGCCTCCCAAGAAGCGCTTGGTTTAAGGTCGCTAGCGAGACCTTTCCCCATGGAATTACTCAATGTACCTCGAATATCCTGGAGTGCTCATCACATCCATCATAAAACTCTTCCTAAAAGGTTCCGGTTCCTAATTTCACCGGCAAATGGTAGGATTTCCTATGTACCAGCTTGTACGGTTTGGTTCTTACCGGAATCCTACCGGTCTTCCTATGCTTCCATGGACATAACACAATCTTTCATCCCATCCTTTCCTTGATCAAGAAAACAGCTTCTCGAGGATTCTAGTAGCTTCCCTATCTTCAACTTGGGGATAGTACAAGGTCTTTGTCATGTGAGTGACCCCATACTTGGACAAATAACACTTCATTGCCTTAGCGGTGAAGTGCTTGCTAGCTCCACTCCTTTCTGTCCAAGGAGCATCTTCTTTCAGCAAATATAAGGGAGGTTTCATCTTGATCTTAGGAGGTTCTTTCGGAAGAGACCTCCAACTCTTCGGTGCAACCCTGAAGAAATCTAGAACTTTAAAGGGAGTAGGAGCAAGTACCTTATAAAGTTCTTCAAATAGCGGGACAAGTTTCATGTTAGGGTGATAATCCACACCTGAAATCTTTACCAACTCAGCTGGATTCTCTTCAACCTCGGCCAGTCTGTTTTCAACCTCGGTCGATCTGTCTCCAACCTCGGTCGATCTATCTTTAACCTCGGCCAATGTTTCAGCAGTTGGCTCGAGATCTTCCACTTCTTCCTCTTATTCAAGAGCTTCAGGAGAAATTTTTGGTTCGATTGGAGGAATGCTTAAAACTTGCAGCACTTCCTTATGCTCCTCTTTCGGCTTAGCATAGGATAGGGTGCTTTTCTTGAGCTCTTCCACCTTCTTCATCAACTTCTCCCCATCTTGATTCAAGAGAATCTTCAAGAGATTGCTCATAAATCTTTCTAGGGACATTCATCTCATCCCATAGCGCAAGCTGTTTCTCAATGGCCTTTTCTCTTTCCCTTTCATTGTTAAACTAATAAAAGGAGTATTTCTCTTCCAAGTATTCATAATGGTTCACCCTAGCACTTTGTCTTGCTATCCAGGCTGGATCAAATGTAGTCATCGGATATCCTGAAAACTACAAAACTCATAGGAAAAGCGGTTAATAGCAACATGGGCAATAGCCCCGAAAGACAACCGTAACCGGCTTGATCTAAACCAAATCCCCGGCAACGGCGCCAAAACTTGTTCAGGCGCTGCCGAGGGACAAAACTATGTCTATTTTGAACAGTTCGATCCCCGGCAACGGCGCCAAATACTTGTTCTCTCCAAAAAGTGTGTGCAAGGTTTAAATTTATAACTGAGGAAATATGCTTAAACAAGGATGCGAACCCGCACTGTACGGGTCAATTGTAGTAAAAGCAAGAAATTCCAGGGGTCGAACACAGGGATTTAGGCAAAACCAAGCAAAGAATCGGTTATCAAGTAATGCAATCAATCAAAAGCAATCAAAGCAATCAAAGATGATATAAGTCAAATAAGATGAAATGCGGCTTCTAAAGATTAAGACATCCAGTTATGGTTATACTCAAGATCTAAGGATATAGCGGACAAAGCTGAGATTTTGCAAGGGAAGGTGTTTCTAAGGTAGGAATAGATCACCGGGTAAGTCTCACTACTCACTATCCCAAACCGTAATTCCTATTACCGGGTAAGTTGCAAGGAACTAAGGTAAAGAACTATAACCTCAAACTAACAAACCAACCAAGTGGACAGAATCAACCTTTACCGGGTAAGTCTCAGGCTAACTCTCAAGATTGGAATGGAAGCACACTCAAACCCCAATAAAGGATAAACCTTTATTACCTATAGCTTATGATCTTAGGTAAACAAGCAAACGAGTCAACGGGTAAGTCTCATCCTAGGCTTGAATTGAACCAGGAAAGGATTAACAAGGACAGGGTTTGGCAAACTGGATCTTAACTCAGATTAGGATCAGGAAAACGTTCACCTCGGTCAGACAGAATCCACCCCGGCCGAGGTGTTCATCGACTGAGCGAGGTGTTCGTCGGTTAAGATAAAGACTCGAGCTTTCAAGGTCCGGCTAGGATTAAGATCATTCTATCAACAACTTTTAGTCAATTACCCTAGAATCGCAAAAGAAATTTAGCCAACAATCATCATGATAAGAATAATCAACTTTAATAAGAAGGAATCAGTTATCAAACAAGAAGACTTTGATGAAAAGACTTCAATAACTGAATCCAATATGTGACAAATCAGTGTTTCCAAGTCACAAATCAACAAGAACAACCAACCAAAAGTAGCCTAGAGAAATCTCAGAAAACTTCCTTCAAAGGCTAGCTTCAACAAGGAATCCTTCCTTCTTCCTTCAATTTCGAAGGGAAATCTTCCACAATTGCAGGACTTTTGATGCTGTGAATATCTAAGTATTCAGCCTCCAAGCATTGCTGATCCGAAGATCTGAAATCTCTTGATCCGAAGATGGTTGAATTGTAGATAATCCAACCCTTTTTATAGGAGAATTATCTTTCAAAGATAAAATATCTTAAAAAGATAATTTCCTATAAAATATATACATATCTCCTAAAATAAATATCTTCCTTACAGATATAAGATATTTCTATAAAATATATCCATATCTCCTAAAATAAAATTATCTTAAAAATATAATTTTATAGGAAATATCTTAAAAAGATAATTTCCTATAAAATATATCCATATCTCCTAAAATAAATCTCCTAGAATAATATCTTCCTTCCAGAAATATATGATATCTTCCTTCCAAAAATAAAAGATCTCGGCCAAAAATAAGATCTCGCTAGCGATAGGGTGTTCACCTCGGTCGCGACGCTCCTTAAGATCACCTCGGTCGAGGTGGTACTGTAGCTAACCGAGGTGAATCTCAACTGAATGTGAAATCTCTTAAATCTTGTCCAAAGTAAATCTTTAATCCATTTCCATTCCTCCTGAGTTCTTCCTTAAGCTCCAGAATGTAGCTCCAATGACTCCTTAGCTCCCTTAGCTCCATTTCAATCCAAAACGTGTCGTTTTACCTACGATTACATCGAAACTAGGTGTAGACCTCGATTCTCGCAAAGGTAGATGAAATAGCAATATAATCACAGAATGTACATTTATACATGCAGATTATTGAAGATAAAACGTCTAAACCGATCCCAAAACATAGACTATAATACATGCTATTAGAACCGATCGCCTTTTTGTTGTGAAGTAAAGGCATAATATCTCAGGTATCGTTTGCTTGGAGTGCATGGTATTCTTGTTACATGGCATGTATCCAATAAGAGTTCTTAGAGGCTTCGTGATATGTGGTGGGTTCAACATAAGAAAAGAATGAGGTTATAAAGGCAAAGTGTGAACAAGGGTAGGAGGAAGAACGAAACATACTTGGTGAAGGTAAGTTGCTCGACCCATAGTTGCAGACGAAGTCATGAAGGTAAGATGGAGTTTGATGTGGGCGAGTGGAACATCGAGGTGGCACAAGAGATTGGGATATGGGTAGAGAAGAATCAGGTTGTGAAGGTATGGGGGATTGGGATGAAGATGTTGTATGAGGCAAAGTAGTTGTAGGGGGTGATAAGGGAAAAGTGGAAAGAGGATTGGTATTATCACATGTATGAGGAGCTGTTAGAGATGAAGTCGTGGAAGAAGGGATGAAAATGGAAGTATCAAAGGAAGAAGATGGTGATATAATTGGTAAAGTAGGACAATATGAACCAATGTGATGGAAGGGAAATATTGTTTCATGGAAGACAATGTCTCTAGAAAATATGATCTCTCTAGAAGATATGGTAAGGATTTTATAACCTTTGTTCCCGAATGGGTATCCAAGAAAAACACATGGAATGGCTCTTGGCTGAAATTTATCTCGATGAGCAGGTGTGGTGCTTACAAAGCATAAACAACCAAAGACACGAAGGGATGAATAGTCTGCATGAGCATGGAACAAGAGTTCAAAAGGAGACTTGTTTAGTAAGACTTGTAATGGACATCGGTTTATGATATGAGTGGCAGTGAGTGATAGCATGAATTATAGTCTATATTTTGGGGTTTGTTTGGACGTTTTATCTTTCATAATCTGCATGTTTGTATGTACATTATGTGATTTTACTACCATTTCATCTACCTTTACGAGAATCGAGGTCTACACCTAGTTTTGTTGTAATTGCAGGTAAAATGGTACGTTTTGCATCAAAAAGGAGTCATGAGTCATTTGGAGCTACATCCAGGGAGCATAGTCATGGATTAAAGATTTACTTGGGACCAGTTTTGAGAGATTTCACATTCAGTTACGACTCACCTCGGTTGACCAGAGATTCATCTCGACCGAGGTGATCCAGAGACGCCGACTCGACCGAGGCGAACACCTAGGACGCGGCGAGAATATTTTTATTCTTGGCTGAGATCTTTTAAATTTGGAAAGTGATCTTATATTTTTGGGCTTGGCTCCTGGAAGGAAGGAGATATGCAGAATCATATATTTTACCTATATTTATGGGAGAATATCTTTCTAAGATTTATTATCTTTGGAGGGTTATTTTCCTATAAAAAGGGTTGGATTTTCCACAAATCCGATCGTGCTTAGATCCCGCATACAACAATCCCGCTTACACCGAAAATTACGCAGCAGCAGCAGCATACTCCAGTTGGGAGTTTCGAAGAACCTTTTTGAAGGTTGATGGAAGATTGAAGTCCATAGCTTTTATAGCTTATTTGAAGGGTTTTGTAAGATTGTCTTCAATTCCCTCAATTGTTGTCTTGTCTTTTTGGATTGTTATCCAAGGAACGCTTTGTTGTGATATTTGATTCAGTTATTGAAGTCTTTTCATTAAATTCTTCTTTGTTCAAATATTCAACTTCTTCCCATATATTTTAATACTTTCATTATGATGATGAGTGACTAATTTCCTTGTGTGATTCTAGGGTGATTGGCTGAAGGTTGTGGGGAAAACAATGATAGAATAATCTTAGATTCCAGTAGGATCCTGAAAGCTCGAGTCTTTAACCTTAACCCTAAGCATCTCGTTCAGTCGATGAACATCTCGGCCGGGGTGGAATTCTTCTGACCGAGGTGGCTTATCTGATCCATAACTGAGAGTTAAGTGTTAGAGTTTGCCAAATCCTATTCTTATTACACCTTTCCTGGTTCAATGCAAGCTTAGGATGAGACTTACCCGGTAATTCCTTAGTTTGTGTATAAACGATCATAAGTGTAGGTAATAAAGGTTTATCCTTTATTGGGGTTTGAGTGTGCTTCCATCCCATCTTTGTGAGTTAGCCTGAGACTTACCCGGTAAAGGTTGATTCTATTCCCTTAGATGGTGTGTTAGTTTGAGGTTATAGTTCTTTATCTTGATTCCTTGAGACTTACCCGGTAATAGGAGTTACGGTTTAGGATTAGTGTGTAGTGAGACTTACCCGGTGATCTACTCCACTTTAGAAACACCTTCCCCACGCAAAAATCTCAGCTTTATCCGCTTATCTATAGATCTTGAGTTGGAACCACAACTAGATGCTTTAATCCCTAGAATTGCATGTTTGCTTTATTGACTTCTTATTCATCTTTGATTGTGTTAATCGCTCTTGTGGTTAGTATTGACATAAGCACACCGTATTGACTTTGTTTCACCGAGTCCCTGTGATCGACCCCTGGAATTTTTCTTGCTTTTACTACGATTGACCCGTACACTGCGGGTTCGCATCCTTGTTTTAAGCTTAAGTCTAGGGTTATAAATTTAAAGCTTGCACACACCGTTTGGAGCGAACAAGTTTTTGGCGCCGTTGCCGGGGACTTGGTCTAGACCGAGCCGGTACGGTTTGCTCTTGGGGCGCTTGCCCCGTTTCATCTAACCACTCCACTTGAGTGACGACTTTTGCAGGTTCTTTCTTAGGTATATGCGAAGAACCCGTGTTGGGAAGAAAATCGTTCCTTACGATCCCGAACCAGAAAAGACTTACAAGCGACGCTTAAGAGAAGCAAAGATGGCCCAACAAGACGATCGTGATCTTGCGGCCCAATTGAAAGAGGCGCTAGAGCTGCTACGCCTCAGCAAGGAAGAACTCAGGCAAGAGAAAGAAGAGAATCGCACCAAGACTGCAGCAATCGAAGCTGAGATTGCAGTCATACGAGACCAGATTCTACTTCGACCGAGGGAAGATCCTCCTGTTGATCCTCGACCGATGTAGGATCCAGTAGCTGATCCTCGACCGAGGCAGATTCCAGTACCTCACGCCCCGGCCGATGTACTTCCACCTCGGGTGCCAGTCCGAGATGTTCTTCTTGCAGGAATTCCACAAACCCTAGGTCAAAGGATGGACCCTAATCAACAACTGAGGCGTCCAGGAGTGAACCTAGGAGATCCAGCAGATCATGACTACAAACTTCGACCGCAAGTTCTAGCCATGATTCGCCAATGCCAATTCGGAGGGCTAGAGAAGGAGTCGCCGCATCAACATCTTCAAAATTACGAGATCTTGATGGAAACCTTGCGACCTCCCAGAATTGAGAATAACAACTACAAGCTAAGACCTTTTTACTTTTCTTTAAAAGATAGAGCTCTTACTTGGTATCAATCTCTTCCTCCAGGAAAAATCAGCACATGGGAGGAGATGACCACGGAATTCTTGACAAAATTCTTTCCCCCCTCAAAGACCGCCGAAATGAGAGGGAAGATCAATGCTTTCATTATGAAGGACAAGAAGAGCTTGTCCAAATCTTGGGAGCGGTTCAAGGATATCCTTTTGGATTGCCCACATCATGGGATTCCAAAGATCGAGTTGTTGGAGATCTACTTCAAAGGGTTGGACAGAAGCACCCAGTTCAATATCCAACTACTCTCCGCCGTTACCTTCATGGACATGGCGATTGATGAGGCTTGGGACTTCATTGAGAAGCAAGCCTTACACATGGAGAAGTATACCCACCAAGGAGCTGAAGGTGGAATTAAAAGAGTCAACTTTCAAGAGACTCAACCCAACAACAATCAACTCACTTCATTGAAGAACGACGTGAAGCAATTAAAGGAGCTCTTGATGGCTCAAACTAAGAAGGAAGAGCAAGGGCAAAGGAACAACAACAATAACGGGTACCGTAACAACAACAACGGTCCCCGAAACAACAACTACAACAACAATAATAGAGGATCCAATAGCAACAACTGGAGGGCGAATAACCAAAATCACGGTAACAATCATTCAAACTCCAATTCTAATGATTCCTCTAACCCTTTCCTCTCTTCCCCTTCTTCTTCTTCTTCTACTCCATTGAAAAGCCAAGGGCAAGGATCAAGTTCGTCTCAGCCAGAAAAGAAAGACGCAGTTCTGGAGGCAATTTTGATCACGCTTAGCGCTATGGAGAATTCTATGACTTCATTTTCGAGGGCCCAAAAGTCCTTCGAACAACAACTTGCTAATAGGGCGAATGAAGCGCCAAGAGATCCAGGGAAGCTTCCAGCAAAGACAGAAACTAACCCTAAGGGCCAGTGCATGGCCATAACGACGAGGAGTGGACTCAAAACTGCAGATCCAGTACCTCGCTCGACGTTGACCACCTCGGTCCAGATCCAGACGAAGAACACCTCGACCGAGATGCCAACCGAGGCGGAGCAACAGAAAGCAGGAGGGACGACAGAAAATTATGTTCCACCTCCTGCATACAAACCACCACTTCCATTCCCTCAGTCCAGAGCCAGAGCACATCTAGACAAGCACTTTGGTAAGTTTCTTGACTTGATGAATAAGCTACATATTAATATTGCTTTCCTTGATGCTATTTTAGGTATGCCCGCCTATGGGAAGTTCTTAAAAGAAATCTTATCAAGGAAGAGGAAGCTGGAGGATGTTGGTGAAGTTAGGATGACATCTAAATCTTCGGAGCTTATCAAGATCATGAAGGAAAAGATGCCACCTAAGTTGAGAGATCCCGGCTCATTTTGCATTCCCATTCAAGTTGGGGATGTAACTTGTGAAGCCCTTTGTGATCTAGGAGCCAGCGTGAGCATCATCCCGCTGGAGCTATGCACGAAGATCGGTCTTGGAGAGCCCAAGCCGGTCAAGATTCGACTTTATATGGCGGATCGCTCCATTACCCATCCCGTGGGCATCTTGGAAGACGTTCCGGTCAAGTTAGGTAACTTCTATCTACCCATATATTTTGTCGTACTTGACATTCCCGCAGATTATCCTGTTCCTATTATTCTCGGGAGGCCATTTCTAGCAACTTCGGGTTGCAACGTGGATTGCAAAAACGCCAAGTTGAAATTCAATGTTGGTGGCGATGAGGTGGAGTTCGCACTACTTGCGGCCATGAAAGGGGAGCAACTAACTGATGATATCTTCAACATCTACGATGAAGAAGAATCAAGAGAATTGGTGAGCTCTATCCTTATTAACGACCCACTCGAACGAGTTATTAGCTTCAGTTTGATGGAGGAAGGTATAGATGCTTCTTGTGATGAAGATATACGGAGCTTGAAGGCACTGGAAGAGGATCCAGGAGCTACAACTGAGAAGCTAATCCAGGAGACGAAGATCTCCAGTCTCGGATCCAGTAGTAGTACCTCGACCGAGGCACTTTCTGGATTGAGCGAGGCGACCGAAGAACATCTCGGTCAACACCTATGCGCCTCGACCGAGGTCGAAGGCGAGATGATTCAAACTGAGACTTCATCGAGTCTAGTTTCTGATACCACTCCACTGGAAAGAGGAAGCATGGATTCCCCCCAGAAAGCACCCCCAGTCGTGGAGCTTAAGCAACTCCCCAGTCATTTGAGGTATATCTTTTTTGGACCGGATTCTACTTATCCCGTTATTGTTAGTGCTTCCCTTTCCGAATCTTAATTGTCTAAGTTAATGCATGTCCTGAGAAAGCATCGAAGGGCTACAGGTTACACCACGGATGATCTTATTGGCATTAAACCTTCTTTCTACATGCATAGAGTTCTAATGGAAGATAATCATAAGACTTCACGGGAACCTCAAAGACGGTTAAATCCGATCATGAAAGAGGTTGTGAAGAAGGAGGTTCTTAAGTTGTTGGATGCAGGTATTATTTATCCTATCTCGGACAGCAAGTGGGTTAGCCCGGTGCATGTCGTTCCGAAGAAAGGAGGGATGACCGTTGTGACGAATAAGAACAACGAGTTGATCCCAACGAGGACCGTTACAGGCTGGAGAGTTTGCATCGATTATAGGAAGCTGAACACGGCAACTCGGAAGGATCATTTTCCGCTTCCCTTCATCGATCAAATGCTCGAACGGTTGGCCCAGCATTCACACTTTTGCTACTTGGACGGCTATAGTGGGTTCTTCCAGATTCCTATCCATCCGGATGATCAAGAGAAGACCATTTTCACTTGTCCTTGGGGGACGTTTGCCTATCGGAGGATGCCATTCGGATTGTGCAATGCAGCCGCTACCTTCCAGCGATGCATGATGGCTATCTTTTCCGAGTACATAGAGGAGATCATGGAGGTATTCATGGATGACTTTTCTGTATATGGTTCCTCTTTTGATGATTGCCTATCTAACCTTTCCCTAGTGCTTAAAAGATGTGAAGACACTAACCTTGTTTTAAATTGGGAGAAGTGTCATTTTATGGTTAATGAAGGCATTGTGCTAGGACACCTCGTTTCTAATCGAGGTATTGAGGTCGATCGAGCTAAGATCGAGACTATTGAGAAACTCCCTCCTCCTTGTTCTGTTAAAGGTGTGAGGAGTTTTCTCGGGCATGCAGGCTTCTACAGGAGATTCATCAAGGACTTCTCTAAGATTTCTAAACCTCTAACTAACCTCTTGAATAAAGATGTTGTTTTCGAGTTTTCCCAGGAGTGTCTTGATGTTTTTTACAGGATTAAGGAAGCGTTGATCTCCCCCATTATCCAGCCTCCCGATTGGACCTTGCCCTTTGAGGTCATGTGTGACGCTAGTGACGTAGCCGTAGGAGCGGTGCTTGGACAGAAGAAAGATGGACGGACCACCGCCATTTATTATGCTAGCAAAACGCTAGATGAAGCACAACGCAACTACGCTACCACCGAGAAGGAGTTATTGGCGGTTGTATATGCTTTCGAGAAGTTTCGTTCCTATCTAGTAGGAGCGAAAGTCATTGTCTACACCGACCACGCAGCCATTCGTTACTTGTTGGCTAAGAAAGATGCCAAGCCGCGCCTTATTCGATGGATTCTCTTGCTCCAAGAGTTTGACCTAGAGATCCGCGATAAGAAGGGATCCGAGAACTCCGTTGCGGATCACCTCAGCCGGCTACCGGAATCCTCCCGCGAGGCGGATAACCCACCCATAGACGATTCATTCCCCGATGAGCACTTACACTTGTTGGAACGTTTGATGGATCTACTTACTTCACCCCACGATGGAGGTGAAGTATGGGGTGAGGGCACCTCCTACCTCGTTTGAGATGCATCATGGTCCAGCTAGCGACCTTAAATCAAGCGCTTCTTGGGAGGCAACCCAAGGTATTGCTTTCTTTCCCGTTTTCTAGTCTAGTTTAGATAGTTTTTGTTTTTGTTTTGCTTTGCTTTGTTTTTGGCATTCTGGACAGACAACAGGGAATATCTAAGGAAGGAGCACAACTGGAAGGACAGAAGTTCGAGAATTCGAGAAGACGAAGTTTGACTGAGACACCTCGGTCCAGTCGAGACCACCTCGACCGAGTTGATTCTTGAGCAACCGAGGCGACTAGGGTTCCTGCAGAACCACCTCGGTCCGTACCACCTCGGTCCAGTCGAGACCATCTCGACCGAGGTGACAGCAGATCCAGTAACAGTATAAAAGGGGAAAAAAAATTACTTTTCACTTTTTATTTACCTTCCTCGACCGCGGCGACAGATCCACCTCGCTTCCTTCGTTTCTCGCTCGTTTTCGAAGATTTCGCTTCCAACCTGCAATTAAAGAGTAGAGGATCCTATTGCAACTACAAATCTGCAAGAAATTCGAGTGCATCAGCCGGAACGAGGTAAAAACGATCGAAACCCTAACTCGTTCGTTTACTTCGATTTGGGCTTTGGTTGCCCTTAAATCTGTTGAGAAAAGGCTTAAGTACCCCATAGGAAGCATTTGTAGTGATTTTTGGGGGAAAAGAACTGAAATTCTGAGAATTGGAATCGCGACTGTCTTCGCCTCGGTCCAGTCGACCTGCACCTCGACCGAGGTGTTCCTGAGTCTTGTCAGCAACCGAGGTCGTCTGACAGTGCAAATTTCTGAAGATGAGTTCTGACAGGTTATTAGCCCTTAGAGATAGATCCTCTCCTTCCCCTTCTTCTTCTGCACCCAGACCTTCTATCCCGGTGATCCACGAGAGGCACCTGGTAGATTATGAGCGTATTGCTAGCCGTCCAGTGATCGCACCTAGATTTCTGGACATTTCTGCTTTTGACTGTCTCCACGTTGATGGAGAGCTTAGGAGGATGATCACCACAGTGGGGCTGGATCAGTTTACTGAGATCCGAGCCCCAGCTTACTTAGAGCCGACCCTTGAGTTTGTTAGCTCCTTCACTTACCTCCCCACAGAGAGAGCTGTGAAGTACCGGTTGATGAACCGGAACTTCTTAGTACCCCTAGATCACTGGAGAGATATCTTTGGCTTCCCTGCCCCCACTGCTGTAGACTTCCCGACCCGAGCCGTAGCTAGAGAGTTCTGGGGTCAGATTGCTTATGTTGTGGAGCATGCAGATAGGTGGCGCCCTGGTGATTCCAGGGAGAAGCTTATCTTCCATCTAGCTTTTCGATTAGCCCACAGGATCTTCAGCGACACACTTCTGGCGCGTACTGAGACGCCCCAGAAGGTCCGACAGGGGAGCTTTTTGCTTTATACTGCATGGTTACAGGTGGATTCCCCGACTTTGGATTGATGTTGGCAGAGGATCTGCACAAGATCAAGGCCAAAGGGAAGGGAGATATATGCTGTGGTGGGATAGTGACCCATATCGCTAGGTATCAGGATATGGATCTGAGTAGGTGTACTATGGTGGCGGCTGCGAAGCCGCTCGGACTACAGGAGATGATCACTCGGAGGATTCTGGTTCCCCGAGGACTGACTACACCCTACGTCGCTATGCCATGGGAGCTGATTGCGCCATAGGGGATCCGCTGGTCTGCACAGTTCACAGTCTTTGATCCACATTACTGGCAGACTGCATGAGCTCCACTGATGGAGGATTACAGAGAGGCAGCAGCTGCCCCTGCTGCAGCTGAGGAGGAGGAGGAGGGTGATGATGACGACGACGATGAGGAGACATTAGATGAGAGAGAGGGTGGCGTCCCGATGGATACAGGGACAGATACTGCGGGGACGAGCGCGCCACCTATTATAGACTTAGATGATGAGGAGGATACAGAGCCGGCACCAGCTAAGACTTCTCCAGTCAGACCTGCTAGACGCAGGAGGCATGGAGTGAGAGATCGAGCTGCTCACCGACGGATCGACGACCTGACGGATCAGGTTATCGACTCATATGCTGCACTATCGCTGGATATCCGCGAGATGCAGGAGCGGCAGCACCATCAGCACATCATGGCCCAGCTTCAGTTCGAGCGTGTCATGGGCTATCCGTACGATCCGACTCAGTATCCCTACATACCACCACCACCACCACCGGATCGAGACTATTGAGGAGCTGCTAGATTTTCTTTATTTTCTTTTATGCAGTTCGGCTTTTATCCGGTGAGTACTCTCATGTTTAGACTTTTTATTATACCCACTGGGACAGTGTGTCTCAAGTATGGGGTATTTGTACTTATTTGACTACGTGGTGTATTTTATTCGACTACTTGATGTATTATATTTATCGGATATTTTCGTATTTATGCTTCATTGCCTTTATATGATTATCTGATATTACATGCATACCTACAGGTTATTTGATTGAGAAAAACGTCGAAACTGAAAAAAAAAATGGTTTTAAAAAAAATTTTTTTGACCTCGACCGAGTCAGTCTTGGCCAAACGAGGCATTTCACCTCGGTTGAACCAAGAACACCTCGACCGAGGTGTGTTAACTGAGAGTTTTCGAAAACGAATTTTTGTGTTACTTATCTGGATATGACCTCAGTGAAGATCTTGTTTACTTACTGGTTTTAAATTCTTTATGTGTTTGAAAGGTTTTATAATATGTTTAAGTTGCTAAATGCTTTGTTTGAAATTATTGGCATGTTTAATACTTTGTTTTTATCCAAATTATGTTGAATTTGAAGGTTGACACCGCAGGTTAAGTTCTCTCACTTTCTTCTTGGAAAGACCAAGGCAATTCATTCTTCTTCTTCTTCTTCTTCTTGATCATGCTTAGCCCCTCATATACATTTTGCCTCCCTTTACCTATCCGGGAATTTGGAAGCAAGCGAAGTGGTGAAAGCAAGTGGAGTTAAAGTTGAGAAGTGGCTGGAAGTGAAAGTGTTAGAAAGCAATAATAGGTTTGGGGAAGTCAATCATGAAGATGAGTAACTCGGCACCATTCACATAGCCGGGTGTTTGTGTCTTGCCAAAGTCGGATTGAGCGATATTCCTAACGGGTCATGGTATGTGCATCAAGGGTTTGATGCATCTCGAGAAATTGATGATTGCAGATTTCCTAGGCTTCGGTTATTGTGCACCTCTGTCCATGCATCCCAAAAAGTAAAGTAAAAAGAAAAAGTGTGAGATAAGCGAAGCTTATTGGTGGAAGATGTTGCAAGTCAAAGTGAAAGTGAAGTTCATCCTTTTCCCGGATTCTAGCACCACATTACCTTACATACATCCCTACCCTACACGTTTCTTGACCTTTTCTTTTGGGAAGCCCTTGAGACCTTGAGCTTGTTGATTGACTTAGCAGTTTAAACTGGATTATACATGATTAATTTTGATGATTATGATTTATTATGCATTCTATGATTTTATGCAAAGATGAACAACTTTCCTATATTTATAAAATGTTTTGAGCATATTGAGTTTTTAAATTCCAGGAAGTACTCTCTTAGAGTGATCTATGATAATTGCACACCATAAAATGTTTTTGAAAGACTTTTTCATTGATTTTCTTGACTTATAATCCATTCTATCTTGTCTTCTATATGAGGAACTTGCTTGGGGACAAGCAAGGGCTAAGTATGGGGTATTTTGATAGCATGAATTATAGTCTATATTTTGGGGTTTGTTTGGACGTTTTATCTTTCATAATCTGCATGTTTGTATGTACATTATGTGATTTTACTACCATTTCATCTACCTTTGCGAGAATCAAGGTCTACACCAAGTTTTGTTGTAATTGCAGGTAAAATGGTACGTTTTGCATCAAAAAGGAGTCATGAGTCATTTGGAGCTACATCCAGGGAGCATAGCCATGGATTAAAGATTTACTTGGGACCAGTTTTGAGAGATTTCACATTCAGTTACGACTCACCTCGGTTGACCAGAGATTCATCTCGACCGAGGTGATCCAGAGACGCCGACTCGACCGAGGCGAACACCTAGGACGCGGCGAGAATATTTTTATTCTTGGCTGAGATCTTTTAAATTTGGAAAGTGATCTTATATTTTTGGGCTTGGCTCCTGGAAGGAAGGAGATATGCAGAATCATATATTTTACCTATATTTATGGGAGAATATCTTTCTAAGATTTATTATCTTTGGAGGGTTATTTTCCTATAAAAAGGGTTGGATTTTCCACAAATCCGATCGTGCTTAGATCCCGCATACAACAATCCCGCTTACACCGAAAATTACGCAGCAGCAGCAGCATACTCCAGTTGGGAGTTTCGAAGAACCTTTTTGAAGGTTGAAGGAAGATTGAAGTCCATAGCTTTTATAGCTTATTTGAAGGGTTTTGTAAGATTGTCTTCAATTCCCTCAATTGTTGTCTTGTATTTTTGGATTGTTATCCAAGGAACGCTTTGTTGTGATATTTGATTCAGTTATTGAAGTCTTTTCAATAAATTCTTCTTTGTTCAAATATTCACCTTCTTCCCATATATTTTAATACTTTCATTATGATGATGATTGGCTAATTTCCTTGTGTGATTCTAGGGTGATTGGCTGAAGGTTGTGGGGAAAACAATGATAGAATAATCTTAGATTCCAGTAGGATCCTGAAAGCTCGAGTCTTTAACCTTAACCCTAAGCATCTCGTTCAGTCGATGAACATCTCGGCCGGGGGTGGAATTCTTCTGACCGAGGTGGCTTATCTGATCCATACCTGAGAGTTAAGTGTTAGAGTTTGCCAAATCCTATTCTTATTACACCTTTCCTGGTTCAATGCAAGCTTAGGATGAGACTTACCCGGTAATTCCTTAGTTTGTGTATAAACGATCATAAGTGTAGGTAATAAAGGTTTATCCTTTATTGGGGTTTGAGTGTGCTTCCATCCCATCTTTGTGAGTTAGCCTGAGACTTACCCGGTAAAGGTTGATTCTATTCCCTTAGATGGTGTGTTAGTTTGAGGTTATAGTTCTTTATCTTGATTCCTTGAGACTTACCCGGTAATAGGAGTTACGGTTTAGGATTAGTGTGTAGTGAGACTTACCCGGTGATCTACTCCACTTTAGAAACACCTTCCCCACGCAAAAATCTCAGCTTTATCCGCTTATCTATAGATCTTGAGTTGGAACCACAACTAGATGCTTTAATCCCTAGAATTGCATGTTTGCTTTATTGACTTCTTATTCATCTTTGATTGTGTTAATCGCTCTTGTGGTTAGTATTGACATAAGCACACCGTATTGACTTTGTTTCACCGAGTCCCTGTGATCGACCCTTGGAATTTTTCTTGCTTTTACTATGATTGACCCGTACACTGCGGGTTCGCATCCTTGTTTTAAGCTTAAGTCTAGGGTTATAAATTTAAAGCTTGCACACACCGTTTGGAGCGAACAGTGAGTATACATTCACCTCAGTACATCAAAGGAACTTTGGATTGATGGAATCAGGAACGTGCAACTTCTAAAACATGTCTATGTTTACGTTCAACAACTCCATTCTATTTGGGTGTATAGGGATAAGAGGATTGATGAATGATGTCATTTTGTGTGTAAAATAGGTTGGCATGGGAGCTAGTGAACTCAAGAGCATTGTCATAACGTATTATCTTGATCTTTGGTATGGAATTGAGTGTGAACAAGAGAATTAAATGATTGTATTATGGAGAGTGCATTACTTTTGTGGGCCATAAGATAGGTCCAAATACACCTAGTGAAATCATCAACTAAGGTAAGAAAATAAGCGAAGTCATTGTATGTGCTTTGTTTATATGGTCCCCATGTATCAATATGCAAGAGATCGAAGTGTTGGCTTGTGGTGGTAGTAGATGTAGAAAATGATTGACGAGTTTGTTTATCTTGGGGACAAATTTGACAAATATCATGTGATTTGATACTAGAAATAAATTCAATGAAATGTAGTTTATTGAAAGGTAAATGTCTCAACCTACAATGTCATATTTCAGGATTTAGTTTGTATGACATATTAGAATATGAATGAGGGACAACATGCTCACAAGCAAGATTTTTATTACAAAGAGGGATAGAGCTAGGTGATGTTTATGACTTGTCCACAACATAAAGGCATTTGGTAACTTTACTAATCACCAAGGGTTGGTTCATTGAAGGGGCATGAAGAGAGCACAAATTAGATGAGAAAATGATATGTATAGACAAAGTAGTGGCTGTACAAATAATAAATTATAGTGGAAATCAGGTACATAAAGTACTTGTTGTAAGTTGATCTCAGATGTGACAATAATAGTGTCAATATGAGCTATAGAAGCATTCTTGCCATTTGGCATAGTGATGAAAATGGAATGATCAACCGGTTTATATGAAGAGAAGAGATCAAGATGAGGAGTTATATGATCTATAGCACCACTATCAATGATCCAGTGAGAAGTAATATCAGTGGACATGAAGCATAAAGGCTTACTAGCAAGAAAGGCTCCATGAGAATCTTGGCATGTTCTGAAGGATTTTGTTTGTCAAGAAGAGACAAAAGACGAGTATCTGATCTGAGGACAGAGAAGTAGTTGCTAGTTTATGGCCAGGAGGATAACCATGCACCTTCCAACATTTAGCAAGAACATGGCTAGCTATTTGCAATGTTCACATACAGGAATGTCAGGTGCAAGTGAAGTAGGATATCCATGTAAACGCCAACATCGATCGATAGTGTGATTTTTTTGCCTTACAATGATCACAAAAAAAATTCTTTCCAGATGAAGTTTTGTGATCAAGATTACCTCGATGATGAAAGGAATTATGTCGATGTTGTGAATAGAGTTCTGTTCGCTCCAAAAGGTGTGTGCAAGCTTTAAATTTATAACCCAAGAAGTATGCTTGAACAAATATGCGAACCCACAGTGTACGAGTCAATTGTAATAAAAGCAAGAATTCCAGGGGTCGAACACAAGGACTATGGCGAAACCAATCACAGAATCGGTTGTCAAATAATGCAATTAATCAAAAGCAATTAAAGCAATCAAAGATGATATAAAGTCAAGTAAGGGGAAATGCGGATTCTAAGGATTAAAGCATCCAGTTGTGGTTCCAACTCAAGATTTCTAAGGATAACGCGGACAAAGCTGAGATTTTGCAAAGGGAAGGTGTTTCTAAGATGGGAATAGATCACCGGGTAAGTCTCACTACTCACTATCCCAAACCGAAGCTCCTATTACCGGGTAAGTCTCAAGGAACTAAGGAAAAGAACTATAACCTCAAACCATCACACCACCCAAGGGAGTAGAATCAACCTTTAACGGGTAAGTCTTAGGTCAACTCTCAAAGATGGGATGAAGGCACAGTCAAACCCCAATAAAGGATAAACCTTTATTACCTATCGCTTATGATCTTGGGTAAATGATAGCATGAATTATAGTCTATATTTTGGGGTTTGTTTGGACGTTTTATCTTTCATAATCTGCATGTTTGTATGTATATTATGTGAGTTTACTACCATTTCATCTACCTTTGCGAGAATCGAGGTCTACACCTAGTTTTGTTGTAATTGCAGGTAATATGGTACGTTTTGCATCAAAAAGGAGCAAAAGGAGTCATGAGTCATTTGGAGCTACATCTAGAGAGCATTGCCATGGATTAAAGATTTACTTTGGACCAGTTTTGAGAGATTTCGCATTCAGTTGTGACTCACCTCGGTTGACCAGAGATTCATCTCGACCGAGGTGATCCAGAGATGCCGACTCGACCGAGGCGAACACCTAGGACGCGGCGAGAATATTTTATTCATGGATAAGATCTTTTAAAATTGGAAAGTGATCTTATATTTTTGGGCTTGGCTCCTGGAAGGAAGGAGATATGCAGAATGATATATTTTACCTATATTTATGGGAAAATATCTTTCTAAGATTTATTATCTTTGGAGGGTTATTTTCCTATAAAAAGGGTTGGATTTTCCACAAATCCGGCATCCGCTTACAGCTGGACATCTTGCTTACGAGAAGATCTCGCTTATCCAGCATACGCAGCAGTAGCCTACTCCAGTTGGGAGAGATTCGAAGAACCTTTTTGAAGGTTGAAGGAAGATCGAAGTCTATAGCTTTTATAGCTTTTTGGAGGGTTTTGTAAGATTGTCTTCAATTCCCTCACTTGTTGTCTTATCTTGTTGGATTGCTATCCAAGGAACGCTTTGTTGTGATATTTGATTCAGTTATTGAAATCTTTTCATTAAATTCTTCTTGTTCAAATATTCACCTTCTTCCCATATATTTTAATACTTTCATTATGATGATGAGTGGCTAATTTCCTTGTGTGATTCTAGGGTGATTGGCTGAAGGTTGTGGGAAAAACAGTGATAGAATAATCTTAGATTCCAGTAGGATCCTGAAAGTTCGAGTCTTTGACCTTAACCCTAAGCATCTCGTTCAGTCGATGAACATCTCGGCCGGGGTGGAATTCTTCTGACCGAGGTGGCTTATCTGATCCATAACTGAGAGTTAAGTGTTAGAGTTTGCCAAATCCTATTCTTATTACACCTTTCCTGGTTCAAAGCAAGCTTAGGATGAGACTTACCCGGTAATTTCTTAGTTTGTGTACCAACGATCATAAGTGTAGGTAATAAAGGTTTATCCTTTATTGGGGTTTGAGTGTGCTTCCATCCCATCTTTGTGAGTTAGCCTGAGACTTATCCGGTAAAGGTTGATTCTATTCCCTTAGATGGTATGTTAGTTTGAGGTAATAGTTCTTTATCTTGATTCCTTGAGACTTACCCGGTAATAGGAGTTACGGTTTAGGATTAGTGTGTAGTGAGACTTACCCGGTAATCTACTCCACTTTAGTAACACCTTCCCCACGCAAAAATCTCAGCCTTGTCCGCTTATCTATAGATCTTGAGTTGGAACCACAACTAGATGCTTTAATCCTTAGAATTGCATGCTTGCTTTATTGACTTCTTATTCATCTTTGATTGTGTTAATTGCTCTTGTGGTTAGTATTCACGAAGCTTACCGTTATTGACTTTGTTTCACCGAGTCCCTGTGATCGACCCCTGGAATTTTCTTGCTTTTTACTACGATTGACCCGTACACTGCGGGTTCGCATCCTTGTTTTAAGCTTAAGTCTAGGGTTATAAATTTAAAGCTTGCACACACCGTTTGGAGCGAACAAGTTTTTGGCGCCGTTGCCGGGGACTTGGTCTAGACCGAGCCGGTACGGTTTGCTCTTGGGGCACTTGCCCCGTGTCATCTAACCACTCTACTTGAGTGACTTTTGCAGGTTCTTTCTTAGGTATATGCGAAGAACCCGCACTGGGAAGGAAATCGTTCCTTACGATCCCGAACCAGAAAAGACATACAAGCGACGCTTAAGAGAAGCAAAGATGGCCCAACAAGACGATCGCGATCTTGCGGCCGAATTGAAAGAGGCGCTAGAGCTGCTACGCCTCAGCAAGGAAGAACTTAGGCAAGAGAAAGAAGAGAATCGCACCAAGACTGCAGCAATCGAAGCTGAGATAGTAGTCATACGAGACCATATTCTACTTCGACCGAGGGAAGATCCCCCTGTTGATCCTCGACCGATGCAGGATCCAGTGGCTGATCTTCGACCGAGGCAGATTCCAGTACCTGATGCCCCGGCCGATGTACTTCCACCTCGGTTGCCAGTCCGAGATGTTCTTCTTGCAAGAATCCCACAAACCCTAGGTCAAAGGATGGACCCTAATCAACAACTGAGGCGTCCAGGGGTGAACCTAGGAGATCCAGCGGATCATGACTACAAACTTCGCCCGCAAGTTCTATCCATGATTCGCCAATGCCAATTCGGAGGGCTAGAGAAGGAGTCGCCGCATCAACATCTTCAAAACTACGAGATCTTGATGGAAACCTTGCGACCTTCCAGAATTGAGAATAACAACTACAAGCTAAGACCTTTTTACTTTTCTTTAAAAGATAGAGCTCTTACTTGGTATCAATCTCTTCCTCCAGGAAAAATTAGCACATGGGAGGAGATGACTACGGAATTCTTGACCAAATTCTTTCCCCCCTCAAAGACCGCTGAAATGAGAGGGAAGATCAATGCTTTCATTATGAAGGACAAGGAGAGCTTGTCCAAATCTTGGGAGCGGTTCAAGGATATCCTTTTGGATTGCCACATCATGGGATTCCAAAGATCGAGTTGTTGGAGATCTACTTCAAAGGACTGGACGGAAGCACCCAGTTCAATCTCCAACTACTCTCCGCCGGCACCTTCATGGACATGGCGATTGATGAGGCTTGGGACTTCATTGAGAAGCAAGCCTTGCACATGGAGAAATATACCCACCAAGGAGCTGAAGGTGGCGTTAAAAGAGTCAACTTTCAAGAGACTCAATCCAACAACAATCAACTCACGTCTTTGAAGAATGACGTGAAGCAATTGAAGGAACTCTTGATGGCTCAAACTAAGAAGGAAGAGCAAGGACAAAGGAACAACAACAACAACAACGGGTACCGTAACAACAACAACGGTCCCCGAAACAACAACTACAACAACAACAATAGAGGATCCAATAGCAACAACTGGAGGGCGAATAACCAAAATCACGGTAACAATCATTCAAGCTCTAACTCTAACGATTCCTCTAATCATTTCCTCTCTTCCCCTTCTTCTTCTTCTACTCCATTAAAGAGCCAAGGGCAAGGATCGAGTTCGTCTCAACCAGAAAAGAAAGACGCAGTTCTGGAGGCTATCTTGATCAAGCTTAGCGCTATGGAGAATTCTATGACTTCATTTTCGAGGGCCCAAAAGTCCTTCGAACAACAACTTGCTAGTAGGGCGAATGAAGCGCCAAGAGATCCAGGGAAGCTTCCAGCAAAGACGCAAACCAACCCTAAGGGCCAGTGCATGGCCATAACGACGAGGAGTGGACTTAAAACTGCAGATCCAGTACCTCGCTCGATGCAGACCACCTCGGTCCAGATCCAGTCGAAGAACACCTCGACCGAGATGCCAACCGAGGTGGAGCAACAGAAAGCAGGAGGGACGACTGAAACTTATACTCCACCTCCTGCATACAAACCTCCACTTCTATTCCCTCAGTCCAGAGCCAGAGCACATCTAGACAAGCACTTTGGTAAGTTTCTTGACTTGATGAATAAGCTACAAATTAATATTCCTTTCCTTGATGCTATTTTAGGTATGCCCGCCTATGGGAAGTTCTTAAAAGAAATCTTATCAAGGAAGAGGAAGCTGGAGGATGTTGGTGAAGTTAGGATGACATCTAAATCTTCGGAGCTTATCAAGATCATGAAGGAAAAGATGCCACCTAAGTTGAGAGATCCCGGCTCGTTTTGCATTCCCATTCAAGTTGGGGATGTGACTTGCGAAGCCCTTTGTGATCTAGGAGCCAGCGTGAGCATCATCCCGCTGGAGCTATGCACGAAGATCGGTCTTGGAAAGCCCAAGCCGGTCAAGATTCAACTTTATATGGCGGATCGCTCCATTACCCATCCCGTGGGCTTCTTGGAGGACGTTCCGGTCAAGTTAGGTAACTTCTATCTACCTATAGATTTTGTTGTACTTGACATTCCCGCAGATTATCATGTTCCTATTATTCTCGGGAGGCCATTTCTAGCAACTTCGGGTTGCAACGTGGATTGCAAGAACGCCAAGTTGAAATTCAACGTTGGTGGCGATGAGGTGGAGTTCGCACTACTTGCAGCCATGAAAGGGGAGCAGATAACTGATGATATCTTCAACATCTACGATGAAGAAGAATCAAGAGAATTGGTGAGCTCTATCCTTATTAATGATCCACTCGAAAGAGTTATTAGCTTCAGTTTAATGGAGGAAGGTATAGATGCTTCTTGTGATGCAAATATACGGAGCTTGAAGGCACTGGAAGAGGATCCAGGAGCTAAAACTGAGAAGCTAACCCAGGAGACGAAGATCTCCAGTCTCGGTCCCAGTAGCAGCACCTCGACCGAGGCACTTTCTGGACTGAGCGAGGCGACTGAAGAACATCTCGGTCAACGCCTCTGCGCCTCGACCGAGATCGATGGCGAGACGATTCTAACTGAGACTTCATCGAGTCCAGTGTCTGACACCACTCCACTGGAAAGAGGAAGCAAGGATCCCCCTCAGAAAGCACCCCCAGTCGTGGAGCTTAAACAACTCCCTAGTCACTTAAGGTATGTTTTCCTTGGACCGGATTCCACTTATCCCGTTATTGTTAGTGCTTCCCTTTCCGAATCTGAATTGTCTAAGTTAATGCATGTCCTGAGAAAGCATCGAAAAGCTATAGGTTATACCACGAATGGTCTTATTGGTATTAAACCTTCTTTTTGCATGCATAGAATCCTAATGGAAGATAATCATATGACTTCACGGGAACCTCAAAGACGGTTAAATCCGATCATGAAAGAGGTTGTGAAGAAGGAAGTTCTTAAGTTGTTGGATGCAGGTATTATTTATCCTATCTCGGACAACAAGTGGGTTAGCCCGGTGCATGTCGTTCCGAAGAAAGGAGGGATGACCGTTGTGACGAATAAGAACAACGAGTTGATCCCAACGAGGACCGTCACGGGCTGGAGGGTTTGCATCGATTATAGGAAGCTAAACACGGCGACTCGGAAGGATCATTTTCCACTTCCCTTCATCGATCAAATGCTCGAACGGTTGGCCCAGCATTCACACTTTTGCTACTTGGACGGCTATAGTGGATTCTTCCAGATTCCTATCCATCCGGATGATCAGGAGAAGACCACTTTCACTTGTCCATGGGGAACATTTGCCTATCGGAGGATGCCTTTTGGATTATGCAATGCACCCGCTACCTTCCAGCGATGCATGATGGCTATCTTTTCCGAATACGTAGAGGAGATCATGGAGGTGTTCATGGATGATTTTTCTGTATATGGTTCCTCTTTTGATGATTGCCTATCTAACCTCTCTCTAGTGCTTAAGAGATGTGAAGACACTAACCTTGTTCTGAATTGGGAAAAGTGTCATTTCATGGTTAATGAAGGCATTGTACTAGGACACCTCGTTTCTAATCGAGGTATTGAGGTCGATCGAGCTAAGATCGAGACTATTGAGAAGCTCCCTCCTCCTTGTTCTGTTAAAGGTGTGAGGAGTTTTCTTGGGCATGCAGGTTTCTACAGGAGATTTATCAAGGACTTCTCTAAGATTTCTAAACCTCTAACTAACCTCTTGAATAAAGATGTTGTTTTTGAGTTTTCGCAGGAGTGTCTTGATGCTTTTTACAGGATTAAGGAAGTGTTGATCTCCGCTCCCATTATCCAACCTCCTGATTGGACCTTGCCCTTTGAGGTCATGTGTGACGCTAGTGATGTAGCCGTAGGAGCGGTGCTTGGACAGAAGAAGGATGGACGGACCACCGCCATTTATTATGCTAGCAAGACGCTAGATGAAGCACAACGCAACTACGCTACCACCGAGAAGGAGTTATTGGCGGTTGTATATGCTTTCGAGAAGTTTCGTTCCTATCTAGTAGGGGCGAAGGTCATTGTCTACACCGACCACGCAGCCATTCGTTACTTGTTGGCTAAGAAAGATGCCAAGCCGCGCCTTATTCGATGGATTCTCTTGCTTCAAGAGTTTGACCTAGAGATCCGCGATAAGAAGGGATCCGAGAACTCAGTTGCGGATCACCTCATCCGGCTACCAGAATCTTCCCGCGAGACGGATGACCCACCCATAGACGATTCATTCCCCGATGAGCACTTACACTTGTTGGGGCGTTTGATGGATTTACTTACTTCACCCCACGATGGAGGTGAAGTATGGGGTGATGACACCTTCCACCTCGTTTGAGACGCATCATGGTCCAGCTAGCGACCTTAAACCAAGCGCTTCTTGGGAGGCAACCCAAGGTATTGCTTTCTTTTTCCCGTTTTCTAGTCTAGCTTAGATAGTTTTTGTTTTTGCTTTGCTTTGCTTTGTTTTTGGCATTCTGGACAGACAACAAGGAATATCTAAGGAAGGAGCATAATTGGAAGGACAGAAATTCGAGATTTTGAGAAGACAGAAGCATCTCGGTCACTGTCAGAGCACCTTGACCGAGGTGATTCTTGAGGCTTGTCAGTGACCGAGGTGGTCTGGCAGTGTTGAGTGAAAATGAGTTCCGATCGTCGCCTAGCCCTGAGAGACTGATCCTCACCCTCCCCTTCTTCTTCTTCCTCCCATCCTTACCGCCCGGTTATCCACGAGAGATGCCGGGTAGACTATGAGTGCATAGCTAGCCGTCCAGTTATCGCACCACGTTTTCTGGACGTGTCGGCTTTTGATTGCCTAGGGTTAGATGGTGACCTTAGGAGGATGATTGCCACAGTAGGGTTGGATCAGTTTACTGAGATCCGAGCCCCAACTTATTTGGAGCCGACCTTAGAGTTTGTTAGCTCCTTCTCCTACCTCCCCACAGACCAGTCTGTGAAGTACCGGTTGATGAACCGGAACTTCATAGTTCCTTTAGAGATTTGGAGAGAGATTTTTGGCTTCTCTGAGCCCACCGCCACCGACTTCCCCTCCCGATCCGTAGTTGGGGAGTTCTGGGGGCAGATTGCCCATATTACTGAGCATGCAGACAGATGGCGCCCTGGAGATTCCAGGGAGAAGGTCATCTTCCACCCGGCCTTCAGATTAGCCCACAGGATATTCAGCGAGACACTTCTGGCGCGTACTAAGACGCCCTAGAAGATCCGACAGGGCGAGCTCTTCAACCTCTACTGCATGGTTACAGGAGGTTTCCCAGACTTTGGCTTGTTCTTGGCAGAGGACCTGCACAAGATCAAGGCCAAGGCGAAGGGAGACATTTGCTGCGGAGGTCTAGTCACCCATATTGCTACTTATCACGGGATGGACCTTAGTGTTTGTACGATGGCGGCGGCTCCGAAGCCGCTTGGATTACAGGAGATGATCACACGGAGGATTTTGGTTCCCCGTGGTTTGACCACTCCATACGTTGCTATGCCTTGGGAGCGGACTGCACCACAGGGGATCCGCTGGTCTGCTCAGTTCACAGTCTTTGATCCGCATTACTGGCAGACAGCTTGGGCTCCACTGATGGAGGATCATAGAGAGGCAGCAGCTGCTCCGGCTGAGGAGGAGGAGGATGACGACGACGAGGAGACGGTAGATGAGAGAGATGGTGGAGTCCCGATGGATACAGGGACGGATACTGCAGGTACGAGCGCGCCACCGATCATTGATTTGGATGATGAGGAGGATACTGAGCCAGCGCCTGCTGCACCACCTGCTAGATCTGCTAGGCGTCGGACACGCCGTCGTAGAGATACAGAGGCTCATCGTCGGATCGATGATCTGACTGACCAGATGATAGATTCTTATGCTGCCCTTACGGTGGACATGCATGAGAGATTTGCTGCCCAACACCGACAGATTGACAGCTGGACTCAGCAGATGTTAGAGGGGCAGCACTATCAGCGTAGGATGATGAAGCTACAGTTCCAGCAGACTATGGGCTATCCTTTCGATCCGACTCAGTATCCGTACGTACCACCACCACCACCGCCGGATCAGGATTATTGAGGAGCTGCACGATTTTCTTATTATTATTTTTATGCAGTTCAGCTATTTATCCGGTGAGTACTCTCATTTTCTAGACTTATATTTGACCCACTGGGACAGTGTGTCCCAAGTATGGGGTGTTTGTCCTTATTTGACTACTTTTGATGTATTACATTCATCGGATATTTTATTTATGCTTCACTTCTGCATTTATATGATTATCTGATATTACATGCATACCTACAGGTTATTTGATTGAGAAAAACGTCGAAACTGAAAAAAATGGTTTTTTTAAAAAAAAAAACTTTTTTGACCTCGACCGAGTCAGTCTTGGCCAAACGAGGCATTTCACCTCGGTTGAACCAAGAACACCTCGACCGAGGTGTATTAACTGAGAGTTTTCGAAAACGATTTTGCGTTACTTATCTGGATATGATCTCAGTGAAGATCTTGTTTACTTACTGGTTTTAAATTCTTTATGTGTTTGAAAGGTTTTATAATATGTTTAAGTTGCTAAATGCTTTGTTTGAAATTATTAGCATGTTTAATACTTTGTTTTTATCCAAATTATGTTGAATTTGAAGGTTGACACCGCAGGTTAAGTTCTCTCACTTTCTTCTTGGAAAGACCAAGGCAATTCATTCTCTTCTTCTTCTTCTTCTTCTTGATCATGCTTAGCCCCTCATATACATTTTGCCTCCCTTTACCTATCCGGGAATTTGGAAGCAAGCGAAGTGGTGAAAGCAAGTGGAGTCAAAGTTGAGAAGTGACTGGAAGTGAAAGTGTTAGAAAGCAATAATAGGTTTGGGGAAGTCAATCATGAAGATGAGTAACTCGGCACCATTCACATAGCCGGGTGTTTGTGTCTTGCCAAAGTCGGATTGAGCGATATTCCTAACGGGTCATGGTATGTGCATCAAGGGTTTGATGCATCTCGAGAAATTGATGATTGTAGATTTCCTAGGCTTCGGTTATTGTGCACCTCTGTCCATGCATCCCAAAAAGAAAAGTAAAAGAAAAAGTGTGAAATAAGCAAAGCTTATTGGTGGAAGATGTTGCAAGTCAAAGTGAAAGTGAAGTTCATCCTTTTCCCGGATTCCAGCACCACATTACCTTACATACATCCCTACCCTACACGTTCCTTGACCTTTCTTTTGGGAAGCCCTTGAGACCTTGAGCTTGTTGATTGACTTAGCGGTTTAAACTGGATTATACATGATTAATTTTGATAATTATGATTTATTATGCATTCTATGATTTTATGCAAAGATGAACGACTTTCCTATATTTATAAAATGTTTTCGAGTCTTTGACCTTAACCCTAAGCATCTCGTTCAGTCGATGAACATCTCGGCCGGGGTGGAATTCTTCTGACCGAGGTGGCTTATCTGATCCATAACTGAGAGTTAAGTGTTAGAGTTTGCCAAATCCTATTCTTATTACACCTTTCCTGGTTCAAAGCAAGCTTAGGATGAGACTTACCCGCTAATTCCTTAGTTTGTGTACCAACGATCATAAGTGTAGGTAATAAAGGTTTATCCTTTATTGGGGTTTGAGTGTGCTTCCATCCCATCTTTGTGAGTTAGTCTGAGACTTACCCGGTAAAGGTTGATTCTATTCCCTTAGATGGTGTGTTAGTTTGAGGTAATAGTTCTTTATCTTGATTCCTTAAGACTTACCTGGTAGTAGGATTACGGTTTAGGATTAGTGTGTAGTGAGACTTACCCGGTAATCTACTCCACTTTAGTAACACCTTCCCCACGCAAAAATCTCAGCTTTGTCCGCTTATCTATAGATCTTGAGTTGGAACCACAACTAGATGCTTTAATCCCTAGAATTGCATGCTTGCTTTATTGACTTCTTATTCATCTTTGATTGTGTTAATTGCTCTTGTGGTTAGTATTCACGAAGCTTACCGTTATTGACTTTGTTTCACCGAGTCCCTGTGATCGACCCCTGGAATTTTCTTGCTTTTTACTACGATTGACCCGTACACTGCGGGTTCGCATCCTTGTTTTAAGCTTAAGTCTAGGGTTATAAATTTAAAGCTTGCACACACCGTTTGGAGCGAACAGTAAACAAGCAAAGGAATCACCGGGTAAGTCTCATCCTAGGCTTGTGTTGAACCAGGGAAGGAATAACAAGGATAGGGTTTGGCAAACTGGATCTTAACTCAAATTTGGATTAGGAAAAGATTCACCTCGTTCAGCCAAATTCCACCCCGGCCGAGATGTTCATTGACTGAGCGAGGCGTTCATCGGTTAAGGTTAAGGCTCGAGCTTTCAGGGTCCTACTGGGATTAAGATCATTCTATCATCGTCTTTCCCACAACCTTCAGCCAATCACCCTAGAATCGCATAAGAAACTTAGCTAAAAATTATCATGATAACAATAATCAAATTTATAAGAAAGGAATCAATATGTGAACAAGAAAACTTTAATGGAAAGGCTTCAATAAATGAATCAAACAAGTGACAAATCAGTGTTTCAAAAGTCACAAATCAACAAAGACAACGAACCAAAAGTAGCCTAAGAAGACCTTACAAACTCCTTCAAAAGCTAACTCCAACAATGATTCCTTCCTTCCTTGAACTCTTCCTTCAAACTTCCTTCAAACTTCAGAGCATGGGTGATCCGCCAACTACAGGATGCTCCAAGCATGTGATGATCCGAAGATGGCTGAATTGTGGAAAATCCAACCCTTTATATAGGAGAATTATCTTCCAAACATAAAATATCTTAAAAAGATAATTTCCTATAAAATATATTCATATCTCCTAAAATCTCCCAAAAATAATATCTTCCTTCCAAAAATCTAGCCCAAAAATATAGGATATTCTCCTTCCAAAAATAGAAGATCTCAGCCAAAAATAATATATCGCCGGTGACAGGGTGTTCGCCTCGGTCGGGACGCTCCTCAAGATCACCTCGGTCGAGGTGGTACTGTAGCTGACCGAGGTGAATCTCAGCTGAGAGTAAATCATCTCTAATATGGGCCAAAATCAAATCTCTAATCCATTTCCATGTGTTACGCTAAGATCGTATGATGCGCAATTGGGTTTTAAATTTATACTCGTTATATTTCTCCTAACTCTTAGCGAACCCGCAGTGTACGGGACGTTCGTAGTGAGGATAGTATTTCGAGGTCGAACACAAAGACTAAGGTGAAATTGACTCGATTAGTGATTGAGTTTAGTAAAAACCTAGGTTGGAAGAGAAGAAAGAAATGAAGAAATGAAAATCTCAAATGTTTTTGGTTGGTTTTGGTGATCGATCAAAGATCACAATACATGCAAGTAATCGATCAATTAAACTATAAATCAACACCAATAAACAACTAAACAAGATATAGATCAAAGAAAGAAAACAAACGGATTCTAGGGATTGGAAGTTCCGGTTATGGCATAGGACTCAAGCTATCTATTCATTCTTGGATTGACTATGTTGCGGTTAAGTGTTTTCTAGATTGGGATTAATTACCGGGTAGGTCTCATGATCCTCTAGTCAATTCCCTAAGTCTCATTACCGGGTAAGTATCTAAGAACTTAAGGGATGAAATTCTACTCGAACCGGATTGCTAACTTAAGATCCAACCTATCCTTACCGGGTAAGTCTCGGAAGGGCTAGTTTTAAGCTGCCATCCAGCACACTAAATCCAATGGCGGCTTATTAGGCTCACCACTACCTAAGGTTAGTTATCTTTGGAACTTAAGAGTAAGGATTACCGGATAAGTCTCTCCTAACACTTAGTTGCTAACACTAGGTCACCCTAGGATAGTTTTAACTCAACAAACACTTAGGATTTCAACATTCTAACAGTCTAAGATTAGATCCATCGAACCAGGAAAATCACGGTTTGTTCTACCTAAACCACGGCCGTGGTCTGGCAAGAACTAGCTGTGATTCCTAACAGAGGATACGTTCATACAAACAAGTCATCCAAAGATAAATCTAAGTCCGTCCTATCATAGCCCTAGCCATAACCATCCTTTCCTTACCCTAGAACCACATCAATTTAGCCTACAACGTTCATAATAGAAATCAAAACAAACAAACATAAAATCATAACATCCATTGCAAGATAATGAGGGAAAAGAGATGCACAAGTGAACCTTGAAACAAACCAAACTGAAAATAGGATTAGAACAACTTACAACCCTTCCAAAGAAGGTTCAAAGGTTCACAAAACTCTAGAAATAGAATCCGGAAATCTTCACTACAAAAACTAGCAAGAATGGAAATGGTGTGTGTGCTCTTCTTCTTCTCCTTCAATGGAACTCTTCTTCTTCTCCTTGACACTTTCCTTCCTAGAAAAACTTCTTGTTGAGAGAATATATTTTGTTAGAGAGGAATGGATAATGGATGAGCTGCTCCAAACTACTCCCAGCTGCCATTCACAACCCATGAAGGACCACTTTTATAACAAACTTGCATGAGCTGGCCATGAGAGTCGTGGCACAGATGTCACAAGAATCTGGCAAAAACCACGGTTGATTCCACGGCCGTGATCTGTCAGAGAACCGTGATTCTGTGCAGAAACTTTGCCTTGGATCATTAAGCTGTGATTCGGTGCATGGCTAGTGTTGGCAAGGTTCCATGAGTCCTCCTTAGCCTATAGCTTGTGTCCTAGTGAGTCCGAGGGTGTGTCGTCTAGATGAACGATCCTCAAACGCATCGTTTTCGCTCCTAAATTTCCCGAATTACCTACAAAACACGCACAAGTCCGTGTAGACATCTATCTCGACAAAATACATGAATTGAGTGCAAAATGTCTCGAACCAATGCTAAACCATGCGTGAATGAGCGAGAATTCTATCTAAATGATTACCTAAAACTAACCCATAAATCGTGTTATCAAAATACCCCATACTTAAGGTTTGCTCGCCCCCTAGCAAATTCCCAACTATAGATTAAGAGATGACATGATTTATGTATGTAGAAAAAAATGGCAAAAATCTTTTGGGTTTGTGCTTCTACTATTGGATCACCTTCAAAGTCATGTTTCATGGCTAAGGACAAGCAATCATGCATCAAACAAATGAAAGCATGAAAAGACAATTGTACTTAACTCAAAAGTATGCATGAAATGTAAAGATGAAGAAGTCAAGAAGATCAAGAGTACATCCAATCTAAACTACTAAGTCTTACAAACATGCGAATAGGTCATAAGGTCTTGTGAGATAAAAAGGCCAAGAAATGTAGTGATTGGGTGGGGATTTCTAGGTTATGTGATGCTAATCCGGGAACGGAACTAACTTCACATCCTTGTCCTCGATCAACTTCCCCTAAGTGTATATTTTCCTCTATCTTTTCTTTCTTTTCTTTTTCTTTGACTTATTTTTGAGACAATGGCATTGGTGTACAAGAGCCGAAACCTTGGTGATTAGCCGTCCTCGGGTTTTTTCTTAGTTTTCGAGGTGCATCCACACCGGGCACACATACCAAAGCTCGTTCGGACTATTGGTTCATTTGACTTTGGCAAGGCACCAACACCCGATTATGTGAAGTGTACCGAGTTACTTGTCATTTAAACCAATGTCCCCAAACTTATATTTTGGCTACACTTTCACAACAAATTCAGCATTTTATGCATGATATTCTTTTCATCAAAAACTTCACCCCACACTTGCTTTTTTTTTTTGCACATATCAACATACTAGCATGCTCCTATTCCCGGATGGGTTAAAAGAGGTCAAATTTATCTCAATTGAGGTGTTCAAGTAACATGATCAAGATGAGAAGTAGAGGAAGATTGAATTGCCTCATTCATTCCTAGATGGTATGCAAGAACTATCATGTAATTTCGATTTTCACTACTCAATCCTTTCTAGGCAAACATCATGGTCACAAATCATTCATAGAATTCAAGAGAAGTAGTTCAAGTCCACATATGCATTTATCAGTTCAACACATAAGGCCATCCATAGCCAATTCTCATGACAAGATTTCATCATTAGGATCATATCCAAACCTAGAAAGCACAAAAAAAAAAATTTTTTTTTTTTTAAAAATTTTCTGATTTTTATGGGATTTTCGTTTTAAGTATGTACAATGCAAGACATGTGCAAATATTAAACTATCCTAGATGCTCATCATGCAAAAGAGTCATGCGAACCCCACCCCATACTTAGAAACACATTGTCCCCAATGTGGTATTCAAGAAAAGAGAGTGAAAGAAGGTTCTCACAATGTAAAAGTGGTTTGCTATGGTAATTGGGATTTCTCAAATGAATTGATGTTGGATGATCATATCAACCATGGTAGAGAGCTCTAAGCATCCATCAAAGCTCCGGAACCCGAGCTAGGCACCGCTAGCCGTCCAAATCCCACGTCCGCTCCACCCATAATTGGTGAGGGGTTCATCATCATCATTCATATGCCAAGTAAGGCTTCCAATGCTAATAATGTTCTAGCACACACACAAAGTAGACAAAACACACACAAAGATAGAACAATCCTAAAAACGAAAACAAAGCGAAAAAGGGAAATGTTACCAATGGGTTGCCTCCCACCAAGCGCTTCTTTAAGGTCATTAGCTTGACCAAACTCGGGGGAGTCTATTCAAGGTGAAGTGGGGCAATCATGTCCACCGGGGCTCCCGGAATATATTTCTACAAGCGGTGCCCATTCACCTTGAAATTCCCACAATGCTCCCCTCATATCTCAATAGCTCCATGGGAAAAGATCTTCTTCACCACATATGGCCCGGTCCATCTTGATTTGAGCTTTCCGGGAAAGAGCCTTAGCCTTGAGTTGAAGAGAAGGACAAGATCTCCTTCATTCAACTCCTTGGGGATGATCTTCTTGTCATGCCATCTTTTGGTTCGTTCCTTGTAAATCCGGGCATTCTCATAAGCATCCAACCGGATTTCCTCAAGGGCGTTTAGATCAAGCAACCTCTTTTCTCCCGCCTCCTTGAGGTCAAAATTTAGCCACTTAATGGCCCAATAAGCTCTATGCTCCATTTCCACCGGAAGATGGCAAGACTTGCCATAGACTAACTTGTAAGGAGTGGTGCCAATCGGTGTCTTGAAGGCGGTTCTATATGCCCACAATGCGTCATTGAGCTTCGTAGCCCAATCCTTTCTAGTTCTAGACACCGTCTTCTCAAGGATGGCCTTTATCTCCCGGTTGGAGATCTCCACTTGGCCACTAGTTTGGGGATGGTAAGGTGTTGCCACCTTATGAGTCACCCCATATTTAGCCAAAAGCGCTCCAAAGTTCCTATTTGTGAAGTGCTTTCCTCCATCACTAATGATCACCCTTGGTGTTCCAAACCTAGGGAAGATCACCCGGTTGAAGAA